>JARWIR010000002.1:37692232-42692232 GCA_029959085.1 Nemophila menziesii | reverse complement strand
ATTGGATACTAGCGAGGTTCGATGAACAATCTATAGCTCTCAAGGGGAACTGAGTAAAGTCCCAATCCTTCTTACATTGCGAAACTAATTTGATCTTGAAATCAATGCGTGTTGACTGGGGATATGAGAAGTGTACAGGTATGTAGTTTATGAATAATATTGCATGAGATTTTCTGAGTTATGTGCTTTAGGTTTATTCTATATATTCTGCTATGCTTTTCCCTTGTGTTGAGAATTTTATAAGTGTGTATTTCTAGACTTCCCTATGTTTTATCTTTTATTGTATCGGGACGATACAACTTTGAGTTGGGGGTCTTGATGTCTCCTCATTTGTGATAGATTTATGTTAAGATGAGACATCATTTTTAGTGTTTTAGGAGTCAATAATGTCGATTTTCTTGAGTTTTAGTGCACTTTCCTATTTTGTGTCTTGATTTATAGAAATAATGTTTTTAGAGCATATTGGGTTTAATTGTTTATTTAGTGTGTAGCTTTAAAGATAATTATGGAGCTTAATTAGAGTCCAAGTCAAAGACAACAACTTATGGAAGGAGATATGCATGGTAATTGGAGATAAGGAAAGAATTGCTAAAAAGATGGAAAAGGAAAAGCTGCCTAAATCTGGGATTCTGCAAAGATAGGCGTTTTTACCTAATAAAGAGGCCGAATTTGGTAGATTACTCTTAAAGGGCGTAGGAAATTCTGTTGCGATTCTTTTGGTATCTTGTGGAGCAAAATCGGACCAATAATAAAGAAGTTATGACCAAAACAACGCAGCAGTGTTTATCTTTATTTCCATACGAATTTGAGTTGGGCTAGAAGTCCATTACCTTAACTCTTCCTCAAGAAAACGAATTAGGTCTTCTAAACACCTATAAATACACCCTTATATCACTTGTAAATCATCCTTGCCTCATAGTAATTAGTTCTTAAGGTTTTATTCTTCCAGTTTATTGTAGAGAGCAAGATGATGTCTTTTATTATTTCTTTTAGTTTATTTCCTTCAGGTATGAACTAAACTTCCCATAGCTTGGGTTTTGCATATGTATAATCTATGAATTCTAATTCTTCTATCTAAGTTCTTTGGGAATTATATGTTTTAATCTGATATTAGCTTCTTACTTTATATTTGCTTATGTGTTTTGATTTAATGTCTTTCCTAGAACTGATCACTTTAGGATTGTTTTAAGAGTAGTTAGATGGTCACCTTGTAAGGGTGTTTAACTATTGAACCACCACATAATGTCTAGTGTCGATAGCAGTTCTGACAAAACATACTTCTAACTAGATAGTCATTAAGGTTTGTTTTAATCACCGTATCACCAAGACTTGCAGTATTTGCTTAGGGCCTTAGTGGCGTTTGATAACCCTATTTTAAATCACTTCTTGGTTGTGACGTAGCCCCCTTAGTCGCTCTCAAGGTCTAAGGTAGTGGAATTTAGAATCCTGACTAAGTATTACCAAGAGCTAATATTCTCCCTTATGAACTAGATCTATAGATAGAATTAGAAGGATTAGTGCATACTAGCAAAACCTAAGCTATACTTCTCATCTCATATTCTTAATCTTTTACTTTATTGTCTTTAATTTCATAGCTTTAATTTAGTTTTAATTCATAAAATCGAAAAACCAAATATTTATTTACTGTTTTCTAGTTATTTACTTTTACTCGTTATCTGTTCCTACGCGTTTAACACACTTAAGTCCCTGAGAACGAACTCTACTTATCATTAAAACTTGCATACGTCCTGTAATACTTGCAGTACTGTGCCTGTCTAGGGTGAGAGTGCATAGTTTTCCATACTTAAATTGATCTTATTTTTATCACACCCTAGGCGACACCAATACCATAAGAACACCAGTTAGAGGAGGAGTTAATAATGTCAATATTGAAGAAAAGTTCAACTCCTTAGAGACCAAGATTCAAACCACACTAGAACAACAATTGAGACAACTTACTCTAGCCGTGAAAGAAGGTTTTTAGAATAAAAGACGTGAGGTAAAGGCTGCACAAGAAGTGTATGGATGTGAGTATTGTGGTGTGAATGATCATAGTTGGGAGAATTGTCAGAATAATCAAGAATCCGTGATGTTTGTCTCCAACAGAGGTAATTTTAATTCGAGTGGTAATGGATATCAGCCTAATAGAAACCATCCTGGGTTTCAATAGTCAAATCCTAATGGGGCAGCCAATCCTACATATGCGTATCAGCCGCGTCCCCAAGGTAACAGCTTCAATCCCAGACCACACAATAATTATCAATGAGGACAGAAGCAGGGAAATTATGTGCAAAGACAAGTTCCTCAAGACACTTACAATGAAACCATGAACCAAAAAGCCTTACCTGCCACCCACAAGAATATGTAATTACCCTTCAGAAAACCGTAGAAAAATTAATTTCCCTACATGCACAGTCAATCCAAAGGCAACAATCTGCTGAAGCACACATTCAGATGTTAGAAACTCAAGTTTCGCAAATGAATAAACAATTGAATCAACGTCCACAAGGGCAACTCCCTAGCGATACTGAAAATCCGATCCAAATTGAAGATTGTAAAATCATCTCTCTCAGAAGTGGTAAGAACCTTCCTCCACCTCCTTTTCCTGTTATGAAAGAGAAGGAAGTTGTTAGAAAATAAAAAGAGGTGGTGGATGAAGATAAAGAAGTTGAAGTAGAAGAAGTGGAGAGGTCTAGTGAAGTTCCGAAAAAGATAGATGATACTATAATAAACTGTCCTCCTCCACCATTTCCTTCGAGAGTTCAAAAGAAGGGTGATATGGTTGACTATCAAAAATTCTTTAACAAGGTAAGAGGTCTTAACATAAATATTCCTTCGCTACAAGCTATTCGAGATGTACCCAAGTATGCTAAGTTTCTGAAAAGAGCCCTCACCAACAAAAGGCCATATTGCAATAATGAGATGATTGGCTTACCTGAAGAATGTAGTGCAATATGTCAGAATAAATTACCTCCGAAACTACTTGATCCTGGGAGTTTCACAATTCCGATATCTATTGGTGATGAATGGAAAGGAAAAGCACTATGCGATTTGGGTGCAAGTATTAATCTTATGCCCAAATCAATCTTTGAGAAGTTGAAAATAGGAGAGGCAAGATCTACTTCTATGGTCTTGAAAATGGCGGATCGATCTCTTGCACATCCAGAAGGCCGAATCGAAGATGTCCTCGTTAAGGCAGCTACGTTAATTTTTCCCGCTGATTTCGTTATACTTGATTACGACGCGGATAGGAATGTCCCCGTTATTTTGGGAAGACCATTCCTAGCCACGGGGCGTACCTTGATTGATGTAGAAAACGGGGAGATGATTATGAGAATCCAAGACGAGGAAATGAAGTTTAACGTGTTCAGACCTATGAGATTTCTGGATTCCAATGAAGAATGCTTTCGTCTAAATGTAATGGAACCGGTAAGAAAGGAGCAAATTAATGTTGTGGACACGTTAGGGGTGGAGGAGAAAGAGCTACGAAAGAAAACACCAATTAAAGCTCCTCCATACCCTAAAAATCCACAACTCGACCATGCGAAGAAGAAAGAGAAAGCACGTGCCACGAAGGTTCTGAAGGAAACTAAGAAAGAAAGAAAGAAAAAGGGGTTCAAAGTAGGTGAAGAAGTAGCTATGAAGAAACCGGACCCCCCTCCAAAGGTACGTGAATCAAAAAGTTCTTGGCTAGGACCATTCATGGTCACGAAGGTTATTTCAGACAAACTAGTGGGAATAAGAGCTAAATGATGCAAATTTCGAGTTGCTAATATTGACAACCTCACTCACTGCTGGGGAGGTTATGTCAACGACTAATGAATGAGGTAACCTGTCGAGCTTAACGACGTTAAACAAAAGCCATTTCTTGTATATTAGTTTAAGTTTTTATTTTTCGTAGTTTAAATTTGGTTGATTTTCGTTAATTTAGTGTTTATTAGTAAGAAATGAGGAAGGGTAGTTGTTTTTGATGATTCAAGGGGTAAAAAGGTCGTGAGTTTGGGGTCGAAAGGACGAAAATAGAGGAAAAATTTGTAGTGTTCCAGGGGAAAACCGGGTACCCGCATTTCGCAAATGCGGGAACCCGGTTTCGAAGGCTAAAAATTTCGAGGTTCTGACTGAGCGTCTTGGGTCCCGCCATCTGCTGCGTCACCACTGCGTTACCAGTCGCGCCATCGACGAAAACCAGGTACCCGCATTTCGCAAATGCGGGAACCAGGTTTCAAAGGATAGGAGTTCTGACCCAGCGTTTTGGGGTCCAGCCATTTATTGCGTCAGACGGCAAAAAAAAAGGTGCGTTTGGGTCTTTAAAAAAAAAGTAAAAAAAAATATTTTTTTTTCGCCCCGACACAGCGACGCGAAATCGGGAACCCGGTTTCTTCTGTGACAGGGCGGTTTTCAGCTATTTAGCCCTAGATTTTACCTCTTTCTTCAAGCAACCTCCAAGAACATTTCCAAATTTCCTGAAAATCATCATCTACAACCACACAATCATCAAATCCTACCCTCTTTCACCACAATAACATACACTCAATTCATCTCCTATCCAAAGCACCATGGAGTTTACACTTTTCTCCAATTGTTCTTCATCCAAGCTTCAAATTAAATCCAATTCCCTCTTCCCACACATCAATTAGCCTTTACCCATCTCATATTCCACTATAATCTTCAAGTCTTAAGCCTCAAAACATCAAAGTTCTAAGCCTTCTTTAGCTTCTCACTATTTGAAGTTTTAAGTTTGGGGTGGAAAGAGATGCCTATCAGAACCGTTTTCATGTGTACTTGCCGAAGGAATTCTCCAAGAAACAAAAACACTTTTGGTACTGTTCAAGAACAAGCTATTGAGATTCCTAATTCACGTTGCAAACACAAGACTGGAGAGGTTAAAATTAAAGCTAATCCTAAGAAGAGAAAAGTGATTGAGGAACCTGAAAGTGAGGAAGAAAATGATCTGATGATGAGTTGGAATCGAAAATCAAGGTGTTGGAAGAGAATCAGGATACGAGGTACGCTATTTTGGGAAACGTTAGAAACAAGTTAAACTTTATTTGATCAAAACACAACTTACGATGTCTAGACGCGAGATAAAGTTCATGGACGCAACACCGACAACCAGCCACGCGCTGGTTCAGATACATTTTCTAATCCTTCTCATTTAGTGTAGATTATTTTATTGCTTTGAGTCTTTTCGAGTCGTGGGGACACGACTCATTTTTTAGTTTGGGGTGGGGTTCGTTGCCTCATCCCAGTTTTATGTGTTATGTGTTTTATTTGCTTTCAATAAAATAATTTTCGGAGTTGCGTTTGACTGTAGAAGATTTTAAATGTCCCTTTAAGCATACTTTTGGTAAATCTATGATAGGAAATAGTGGACTTTAGAATTGCATGCAAACATAGGTAATTGATAGGAAAAATTAATGAACAATGCAAATGAAGTAAGCTTGTACTCAAGGAATATGTTTGGTGTCTAGAACGTGAAATCCTAATTAGTAGAGAACCCACCTAGATATGAACTAAAGACGAGCTGTGTACTTAGGAAAAGGATAGGGGCAGTTCTTTGTTAGCCATTCGTGACCTTTTTAGCCTCTATCCCTTGTATTAATTATTATCCGTCTTAGCCCACTTTGAGCCTTTAGCCTTTTTCTTTGTAGCCACAATGTAAGCCATTATCCCTTAGATTATTAGGCATGACCATATGACCCGCACTTGAATCACAATCCTGAGACATGTCTCGAGCTTGAGTTTGGGGTGGTGGGTCCACTTATGGGGAATTTATTGGGTATGGATTGATGTACTTTGTATTTTTGCACAATTGCAGATGATATGTACTTGTAACCCTTTGCCGGGAATGAGAAAAAAGTGAAAAAGATAGAAAAAAATTCAAAAAAATCCATACAGTTGAAACCGGGAACCCGGTTTGCAATCTGTACAAAAAAGAGAAAAGAAAAGAAAAAGAAAAATATGAAAGAATAAAACATCCGGCAAAGTGGAATTTTTCTGAAAATCATCTTATTTGTAGTGGGTAGACATGGGACGCTAAATTGTTGCGTAAATGGGTGAGTTAGAACAATTTTGAGCGTAAACTCAAGCTCGAGGACATTGTTGATGGAAAGTGAGGAGAGAGCCAAAAGCTCGCTTCAAATTTACCAAATATACATCCACACCGTCCTTAAGCCATTATTAAAACCATAAAAACCTCGTGATTCTTAAGTGCATAGTGAATTTATGATTAAGTTGATAGGGAATATACTAGGTGGAGCGTTCAAAGCGATTTAGGATTGAGGAACATCCTATAGGCATCATATAGAGATGAGTACAAGTGTAATCTTCAAGCATTGCGACTTTAATTTTATGATTGAGATTATTTGTGTTTGATTTTGCATTATAGATGTATGTGTATATTAGTTTCTAAAGTTTGCTATATGAGATTTATCTTTAGATTTGATTTAGGTGTATTTGCTAGCTTCTATTTGTTCTTACGTTTACTTCTACCCCTTTGTTTTGTTTTGTTTTACTTTGTCGGGACGACAAAAGTTTGAGTTGGGGGTCGTGATGTCTCCCTAATTGTTCTTATTTTCGACCCTTGGGAGACATCATTTTTTATGTTTAATTGAATATTTTGATAGACTTTTGAGTTAAAAATACAGTAATCCGGAATTCCTATTTTATTTCTAGTATTTTTGATTTATTAAACTTTTTCGCGTAATCTTGTGTATTTTAGTGAAAAGTTTGTAGGTTTTGAATATTAGCTAGGAAAGGAATCCAAGAAGAGAGTCATAGATCGTGATATGGAGTCAAAACTTGAAGATAAGTCCCGAAAGAATTATATTTTGGAGCCGCAAATCTGGAAAACAGACCTAAGTTTTCTGATTTCGAGGCACTTACGAGTTGATTTAGCCGCTGACCTTTGAAGATAATATGTTCCTTATCGAGTTACGGAAATTTAGCAAGTGATTTTAGGTCAATCGGAGTTAAAACGAATCGGCTAGAGCCTTTTTAGTAGAGGTGGTGCAACAGTTACAGGATTTTGGGCTTAGAAAATGGGCTTGGACTTTTAATTAGTGATTTAATCTTAGGTCCAAGCCCTAATACGTTTTTCCTCTTATAAAAGGAGCTTTGGACTTCTATTTTTCACACAATTCACTTTTTTACAAAATAAAACATCAGAGAGAAGAAGCAGAAGGAAGAAGAAGAAAGCTGTAGAGCTGGAGAGGGTCTATATCTCAATTTTCAGCCAAATCCAATTCAGGAAATTAGGTCTTTCTTATTTTTAATTCTGTAAAACAATATGAATTCAATTTCTTTTAATTTAGTTTTCTTTTTAATTAGTATGAGCTAATTCATTCATAGTACTTGAGAATGCATAGTGGGGGAATCCCTATTCCATTGAATTTCATATGTCGAATTTGGGTTTCTGTTAAATTAAATTAAATTGGGTCTTTTACATTTTTCTGTAATTTGATATTATAACTGTTTTTGGATTGATCAACTAAGAACAGGTGTTAGTATCTAGGCTATTCCATATATGTGGCGTGTGGATCATCCTGACGGAGGATTTAGGTATGGACTTAATTACTTAATCTAAAATCGAAACTATTGACTCTGACGAGCTTAGTTAATTTTAGGACCAATGTGGTAAAAATTACTTAATCATTCGAGAGTGGATCATATTTACCCTGACGCGACTAGTGACACTTTAGAATAACCTTATAGTCCACCCTGACGGGGGTATAAGGAATTTAGAATCCCGACCAATGTTAATTGACTAATTTAACCCTTAAACATCATATGTTATGAAATAGAATTAGGAGGATCCCTTGCGTTTCTCAAGTACTGCCTTCTCATACTTGCGTTTTACTTTCATTTACTTGCGTCTTAGTATTTAATTGCATTTTCCATTTAGTCTTTTATTACTTAGAATTAATAAAAACAAACAATCAATCATGATATCTTTATTTGCTTTCATAAGTGCAATCATTCATTATTCGATAAGTATTGTAGTTAACCAAACCGTCCCTGCGAACGATCCTAAAATCACTTATTACTACTTGGGACAACCGTACACTTGCGGTTGTGGTTCGATAACTTTTTCATTTATTTTAGAACACACAAAGGACCACCATTATCTTTTGTGAGGAGTGAATAAATGACGTGTTTCATATTGCTCACCCCAAATAGCATATTTTCAGCGTATCCACTCTTTTGTAACGTTTTCTAAAGTGACCATCATCGCGACTTGTTTTTCCTCCAACTAGCACAATCAACTCCATTACTTTCCTTCTTCATGCATGGAGGAGTCTACATTTCCTCAGTTCTCTAGTAGCTTCTTCATGAACATTCTCAATCGATCTCATTGTCATCTTTTTCCCTTTTTCTGTTGGTTCAAGTTCCTCGCTCTTACGTTGTATTTTTGTGTCTAGGCAAATTCCAGTTATAGTGCATTGGAACTTGAGGTTTTGGTGAAGGATAGTTTATTTCTTGAATTCCATGATAGTGTCATAGATCACACGGGCAACATCAATGGGTTTCTTTTCAAGGATACACTTTATGAATATAAGATGTTCCTTTTTCATTTCGGAAGTGTGATTGTTGCCAAAGAAGGTTGGAATTATGAATCGAGACCATACCTTTGCAGAAGATATTAAATCACTGCTATAAACTTGGCCCGCATACCTTTCACCTTCTGGGATGGGAAGTCTTCCACGAATAAGTACTATATCATAAAGGGTTTCCCATTCGAAAGACGGATCGTTAAGTGTTTCGTGATAAGGGCATGGGCCAGTCAAGATTGGTAATTTCAACATGTTTCGAATAACTTCAACTGAGAAAGGTAGTACCTTTTTAGGTAAGATGAGTGGTTGTTTATTCGCAAAGGCAAGTTTTTCGTAGAACTCACGAACTAAAGCAGGGATCAATGTGGGAGTTATCGTTCTCAATTCTTTCCAACCAAACTTGTCACAAGTAATAGCATACTCTTTAAAAGTACTATTCATAATACCTAAATGAAATCCTTTCTCAACATCAAACTTCAAATAGTCAACTCTATTGCAAACTTGCTCCTCCCAACTAACAACGACTTGTTTTTGCTTATTTGCAATCATCTTTATTTGCGTGAATCGTTGTTCAGGAATGGGCTCGCTAGGAATTTCATCTGCAGTTTCTTCTTCTTCATCAACCAAAGTAGGCTTTTTGAGCTTAGCCTCACTTGGGTGTTCTTTCCTCTTCATAGCAGTCTTAACTTTTTCAATCTTGCGTTTAGGACCCGAATCTGGAATCTCAATAGCTCTCTCTTGCATAGCATTCAGATTGTTTCTTGTTCTTGGGGTGTTTCTTCGGGTGTAATTGAAGGAATCTGTCCTGTTTGTCATGGCTACTCACCCCAAACTCAAAACTTAAAAAATTCAGAAACTAGAGAATTTTTTTTAAATTTGATGTTTTTAGGAGATAAGGAAGGAGATGAGGGTGAGATATGAGATGGGTAAGGGTTAATTTGTGTGATTGGAGAGGTTGTATGGCTCAAATTATGGTTTGGATGAAGGAAGATTCTTGAGAAAAACTGGAAATTTCTTGGTGTTTTGGAAGGATTAGGAGAGAATCGTGTGTTTATGAAGTGATGTAGGAGAAGACTTGATGATTTTGTGGTGTTTTGATGATGATTTTCGCAGGAGGATGAAGCTTGGAAATGGAATAGTAAGTGGCTTGTGAATGGAGGCAAGAAAAGTAGGTTAAATAACTCAAAAACCGCCTCCACTGTTGCAAAACCGGGTTCCCGGTTTGCTTTGATGTGTCAGCGCGAAAATTTCTAACTTTTTTTAAATTTTTTTTACCCTCTAGACGCAAGAACTTGGTCGCTTTTCCACCGCGGAGGTCAGAACTTTTGGCCTTTGAAACCGGCTTCCCGGTTTGCTTCGCTTGGCGCGAACCCACATGCAACAAGTGGGTCGTGTTTCCACCGCGGAGGTCAGAAGATTTGGGAGCTACAACGCTCAAAACCAGGTTCCCGGTTTTCATTGCTTGCGCAAACTCGGACGCGCCCCTCCTGGCGTGTGATGGGTTGTTCTATACAGCGAAACCGGGTTTCCGGTTGCTACTGTATTGGCAAGCCATTTTTTCATTCTCTCCACTTTTCGCACCCCAAACTCGTGACCTTTTTACTCCTAACAATCATCAAAACACCAAACATTTCTCATTTCTTAAAAATAAACACTAATACACAACAATTACTCTAAATTACACAATGATATTAAAATGAAACTAATATACAATGAATTGGCTTTTGTTTAACGTCGTTAAGCTCGATGGGTTACCTCTCGCTTCTAAGGAGCTTCAAGTAGGTACACGACCTCCCCCGGATGTGGATCTTCCAAGCGATTGATATCCTCGCCTCCATGATATATCTTCAATCGATGACCATTCACCATAAAGGCGCGGTGCTCGATTGGATGCACAATTTCTATAGCTCCATGAGGCGTGACTTTTGTCACAACATAAGGACCAAACAATTTCGATCTCAACTAACCCGGATAATTACTGAACTTGGAGTTGTATTTAAGGACCCTTTGACCAACTTCAAACTTCTTCACACAAATACGATTATCATGCCACCTCTTAGTGTTTTCTTTGTAGAGTTTAGCATTCTCATAAGCATGTCATCGAAACTAATGAAGTTCATTGAACTTCATCATACGATTCTCACCGACTAAAGTAAGATCTATATTCAACTACGCTATAGCCCAATATGCACCTAATTCAAGTTCAAGGGTAAGTGACAAGCCTTACCATAAACCATGCAATAGGGAGATGCACCAGGAGGGGTTTTGAACGCAGTACGATAAGCCCATAATGCATCATCTAACATTGTTGACCAATCTTTTCTTGTGGGACCAACAGTCTTTTCTATTATGGATTTGACCTCTCGATTAGAGACCTCAGTTTGACCATTGGCTTGTGGATGATAAGCAGTAGATACACGATGTCTTATCCCATGCTTCTCTAAAACTGTCTTCAAATACTTGTTCACAAAGTGTGAACCTCCATCATTGATAATAACTCGAGGTGTACCGTGTCTAATGAAGATGTGAGACTTCAAAAATTTAATTACTACTCGCGAATCATTCGTTGGTAGAGCTACATCCTCTACCCATTTAGACACGTAATCAACAGCTAAGAGGATGTATTGATTTCCATTGGATGGAACAAAGGGATCCATGAAATCAATACCCCAAACATCGAATATCTCTACCTCAAGAACGTTGTTACGTGTCATCTTATACCTCTTGGATATATTACCAGTGAACTGGCATCTATGACAATAAAAACCAGATTGTAATACCTTAGTAGCTGTGCGGTCGCCTTTGAAATGTCCTCCATAGGGTGAATCGTGACAACCTGCAACTACTGAATAAACATCACTCTCAGGTATGCATCTTCTTACCATTTGGTCACCACATACTTGTAGAGGAAACGATCCTCCCAAAAATAATTGTTTAGCACGCCTGATTAATCTCTTCTTGTCTTGTGAAGTAGCCCCTTCAGGAAAAGAACCACTCACCATAAGATTTGCAATATCTGCATACCAAGGAGCTCCATTATAATAGCAAATAAACTCTCATCTGGGAACTTCTCTCTGATTAACTCAGGACTACTATTCGATTCAGAACCTCCAAGACGAGACAAATGATCTGCAACTTCATTATCACAACCCTTTCGATCTCGAATCTCTAAATCAAACTCTTGAAGCAATAAAACCCATCTGATTAACCGTGGCTTAGAATCTTTCTTCTCCATGAGGTACTTAATAGCGGAATGATCGGTAAATACAACAATTTTCTCCCAAAGAAGATAGGAACGAAATTTGTCAAAGGCATACAAAACCGCTAAAAATTCCTTCTCAGTCACTTTATAATTAACTTGAGCACTAGTGAAGGTCTTACTCGCATAATAGATAGAACGAAATATCTTATCCTTTCTCTGACCCGACAAAACACCCATAGCTAAATCACTAGCATCACACATAACTTCAAATGGAATCTTCCAGTCAGGAGGTAATACAATAGGTGCAGTTATAAGCTTCTCCTTTACTCTTGAAATTCCTTCATGCAAGCTTCATCAAAAAGGAATTTGGTGTCCTTTTCGAGTAAGTTACACAAATTTTTGAAATCTTGGAAAAATATTTGATAAAACGGCGATAAAAACCAGCATGGCCAAAAAATCTCCTTACCCCTTTTACAGAAATAGGAGGGGGAAGAGTCTTTATTACCTCAATCTTAGCACGATCAACTTCTAAGCCTGAACTTTAAACCTTGTGACCCAACACTATACCTTCACAAACCATAAAATGACATTTTTCCCAGTTTAACACCAAATCAATTTCCTTGCATCTAATCAACACCTTCTCCAAGTTTTGTAAACACTAATCAAAGTTATCACCAAACACTTAAAAGTCATCCATAAATACCTCAAGGAAATTATCGATCGTATCCCAGGAAATCGCCATCATACATCTCGAAAAAATGGCAGGTGCATCACACAATCCAAATGGAATCATCCGATAGGCAAAGGTACCAAAAGGACATGTACATGTGGTTTTTTGTTGGTCAGCTGGATATACATAGATTTGATTGTACCCTAAATAACCATCCAAAAAGCAATAACACTCCGTACCAACAAATTTATCCAACATTTGATCTATGAAAGGAAGAGGGAAGTGGTCTTTTCTAGTCGCCTTGTTTAACTTACGATAATCCATACACACTCTCCAACAAACAACGATTCTCGTGGAAATGGCTTAATTCTAAGCATTTAGGATGGTAGTCATACCACCCTTCTTTGGTACGCATTGAACTGGACTTACCTACTCACTACTAGCTATGGGATAGATGATTCCCGCATCTTGTAGCTTGATAACTTTTTTCTTCACCACGTATTTCGTTGCTGGCATTAGTCTCCTTTGTCCTTCAACTCAGCATGTACTATCATCTTGTAGAATGATTTTGTGTTGGAAATAAGAAGGACTAATACCTTTGATGTCAGCAATAGTCCAGCCAATCACCTCTTTATTAGCTCTTAGTACACGCAGCAGTTTATCTTCTTGAGGACCTGTTAAAACTGCTGAAATAATAACATGTAAAGTGTCATTAGTACCTAAATACGCATACCTCAACTATGTTGGCAATGGTTTTTCTTCCAACTCTGAAGGAGATTCAATGGATGGTTTATTTTTAATGACCATCTCCCCCGGTTTTTTCATAGGTTCATAGGCAGGACGCCTATATTTTGGATTCTCAGAATTAAGGGCTGCCACTGTTTCAGAAAGCTCTTCCATTATCTTAGGTAAGTCAAGTGTCAAAGCAGCCTGTAAGATATCATCATAATTAAAACAATCAAATACCTCTTGCGTGGCATGCTCTGCTATATCCATTCAGAAACAATCTCCTGGAACGTCTAGAAACTTCATAGCTCTAAACAGATTGAACTTTTCCTCCTCGTCTTGGATTCTCATGGTTAATTCTCTGTTTTCTACATCAATTAAAGTACGCCCAATGGTTACAGATAGTCGTCCCAAAATGATGGGGACATTCCTACCCGCGTCGTATTTCAAGAATAACAAAATAAACGGGAAAAACTAAAGTACCTGCCTTGACGAGGATATCTTCGATTTGTTTCTCAGTATGTACGAGGGATTGATCAGCCATTTGTAGGACCATATAGGTAGGTCTCACATCTCCCATTTTCAACTTATCAAAAATTGATTTGGGCATAAGATTGATACTCGCACCCAAATCGCATAGAGCTTTTCCTTTCCACTCATTACCAATTGAAATAGGAATTGTAAAACTCCCAGGATCAAGCAACTTAGGTGGCAACTTGCTTTGACAAATGGCGCTACACTCTTCAGGCAATCCTATCATCTCATTATCACAAGTGAGGGTCCTCTTCAAAAATGTCACGTACTTCGTATATCTTTAATAGCTTCTAACAACGGAATGTTAATGTTAAGACCTCTCGCCCTATTCAAAAATCTCTGATACTCAGCCATATCTCCTTTTTTCTGAACTCTTGAGGGAAATGGGTGGAGGAGGACAGGTTTCTACAACATCTTTCTTTTTCTGGAATTCCGGAATCTTCTCCACTTCTACCACTTCAGGTTCATCTTATTTTTCTTCCACCTTTATTACCGGTTTCTCTTTATTGGTAACTTCGTTCTCTTTCATAACAGGAAAAAGAGGTAGATGGAGCTTCTTACCACTTCTTAACGCGATAGCATTACAATCTTTGGTTTGTCTCGAAACTTCGATGTCACTAGGAAGTTGCCCTTGTGGACGCGGACTTAACTGTTTTGACATTTGAGCAATTTGATTCCCTATTAACTTAATTGCAGCTTTAGAAGCTTGTTGACTCTGAATAGATTGTGCCTAAAGTGCAATTAATCTCTCTACAGTTTGACGAAGATCATTTGTACCTTCTTGAGGTTGAGCAGGTAAGGCTTTTTGATTCATGGTGTCATTGTAATTATTTTGAGGAGGCTGTCTCTCAACATGATTTCCGTAATTTTCTCCTCCTTGATAATTATTCTGTGGTCTAGGTTGATAATTTTTACCTTGGGGACGCGGCTGATAAGCATATGTAGGATAGCTGCCCCATAAGGATTCGAATACTGGAAACCCGGATGGTTTCTGTTTAGTTGATACCTTGACCAATTGAATTGTAACTCCCTCTATTAGAAACAAACATTACAACTTCAGGGTTACCTTCACAATGCTCCCAGTCATGGTCTTTAACACCACAATTAGAACACTCATATACCTCTTAAGTAACATTAACACCTGCCTTCTTACCTGAAAAATCCTCTTTAACAGCTAAAGTGAGATGTTTCATTTGTTGCTCCAATGTACTCTTCAATTTATCCTCCAAAGAGGAGAACTTCTCATCGATACCCATACTACTTTCTTTTCTACCTCGGATAGGTGTTCTCACTGTACTCAAACCTTCCTCATTTGTCACTATTCTATTCAAAATAATCTTAGCATGTACTGGAGCTACCTGTAAGAATCCACCACCACATAATAAATCGAGCTCTTTTCTTGATCCTCCATATAGGCCTTTATAAAAGATCTTCAAATGTTGTTCTTCTGTAAGGACATGATCATGAACTCTTCTCAAACATGACTGAAACCTTGTCCAACATCTTCCTAGAGTTTCTTCTTGTTCTTGGACAAAGGATATCAAATCAACCTGTGCGTCTAATCTCATATTCGTCGGATAATAACGATCGAAAATAATTTTGGGACAAAAACTAAGTTTTAAGGACCATTTTTATAAATTTTAATGTTGGAGGGCCAATATGGTAAAAGGGTTATATTTTAGGGACTATTTGACAAATTGTTTCTTCCTACATTATATCTGGTAAGAGTCAAGATGTAGACACGTAGTCCCTTGTATAATAAGTCATTCACGTAAAAACACTTCAAGTAATATATTGACTCAAGTCAATATATATAAGCCACATAAGCATCCAACTCACTGCCAACTCATAATAGTTGACTGATGTTTGACTTTACTTTCAACAATCTCCACCTTTAAGTCAACACACTCCATTCTTGAAAACTTTCTTCATCATTAGCTATCATCCACTACTTAGTGCAAAAAACCACCTTCCTAGGTTGCTTCAAAATACCTACCACAACAAAAACCCATAACATAATTAATAATTTAACTAAGTAAAGAGGATACATTTACCAATATTTAACAAACTTAAGCAATGCTTAAATTTTCTAACTGTACCAACTTTACTTCTCATAGCTGCAGGGTTATCCTTAATATTGACTTTTATCAATTTAATTTCATCAGAGCAAATCCATAATCTGATAAATTGAAATTTAACATCCACATGTTTAGTCATTCATGATATACATGATTTATACTCAAACTTATAACATTTTGACTGTCACTAAAAATAGTAACAATTGTCTTAGGCAATGTTAATACACTTGTCACACCTTTTAACCAAATTGCTTTCTTAAAACAATCACAAATTGCTACATACTTAGCTTCAGCGGTAGGTAATGTCATTAAAGGTTGTAATAGTGATTTCCATGTTATATAGTGTCTACTAAGGGTGAAACAGTATGAAGTTGTTAATTTTCTACTGTCTCTGTCACAAGCAAAGTCTGCATCTACATAGCCTATTAACTCAAAAGGAGCATTCCAGTTACCATAACACAATCCTACATGCAAAGTACTAATTATATAATAAACAACCCATTTTAAAGCATTCTAGTGTTCGGGACCAGGATTTGACATATATCTGCTGAGTAGAGAGATAGCATATGATAGATCAGGTATTTTAATGATCATAGCATACATAAGTGATCCAATCACATTGGAGTAAGGAATGTAGCTCATTTTAACCTTTTCAGAATTGTTTATGGGAAATTGATTCTTGGTCAAGATAAAATGCGCAACTATAGGCATATCCACCTTCTTACAATTCAAGTTACCATATTTCTCAACCAACATTACCAGGTAGGGTTTTTGATGCAGTTTTAAGCTAGGATCTTCTTGGATTTATCCAGATCCTTCATATCAAACTCAGAATTTAAATTAGCTTTAAGTTTATTAATGCTCTGCACTGAATTATTGATTAGTAGCATATCATTAACATATGACAATAAGAATATCATGCTTTCCACTAACACATTGTAATATAAGAGTAATGCTGGGTATCACCCAAAAAGGCATCACCTAAACATCACCTATGATGTGGCGGTTAGGTGGTCCAATCATGCAGGAGAGAGAAAAAAGTAAATCTGGAAAGAGAAAATCCATGATTGGACCACTTAACCGCCACATCATGGGTGATGTTTAGGTGATGTATTTTTGGGTGATACCCAGCATTATTCGTAATATAAACAACTATCATAATCACTTCTTAAAACGTAAACTCAATAGAAATGTATCAAATCTTTTATACCATTGCCTAAGAGATTTCTTAAGATTACACAAGGATTTCTTCAGTAAACATACATAATCAGGATGTCTGGGATCTACAAATCCCTCAGGGTGTCTCATGTAAATGTTTTCATCAAGTTCACCATGCAGAAAAGCTGTTTTAACATCAAGTTGTTCAAGTTTAAGGTTAAAATATGCAAATAAGATAACATCATTCTAATTGCCTTAAACTTAACCACATGAGCAAATAATTCATGAAAATATATGCCTTCTCTTTAGGTATAACCCTTAGCTACAAGTCTTGCCTTATATCTAGGTGGATTTCATGTCAATTAAACCTTCTTTAATCTTATACAACCATCTACACTCTATCAACTTATGGTCAGTAGGGGGTTTTACTAAACTCCAAGTATTGTTAACATGTAAGGAATGCATTTCCTCTTTCATAGCAGCTAACCAACAAGTTTCGTTCTCAGATTTCAACACCTCAGTATAAGATTCATGTTTAGTGTTTGTTACCTCAGTAGCTGCAATTAATGAAGTATATACTAGTTCAACATAGGAATACCTAGTAAACGGTTTAGGATTTTTTTTTATCTATCTCTAGTTAACTGGTAATTTGCCAAGCTATCTTGGAGTGACTCTTGAGGTGTCTCTTAGTGTCAACTGGCTGCTCTCTGAGTGTTGGACTCCATCAGACTGGATCAGGTTGACTTTGGTCAACTGCATCACCTCTAGTGTTTGAAATTGGCTCCACATCAATTGCAGTATCCTCGAGGACATTTTCAGGTTCAGATGGATCGTTAGCTGAAATCATAGCACTTTTATTTCAAGGAAAGTTAGTTTCATCAAATATAACATCTATGCTAATGATAATTTTATTACCATTTTGACTTTTATCCCACAACCTATAACCTTTAAATCCATGCATAGATTGGTAACTAAGAAAAACATATTTCAAAGATCTAGGGTCTTATTTTACATTCCTTATTATGAGCATATGCAGCACACCCAAAATATTTCATCTCAGATAAATTAGGGTTTTTATTATTTCACAATTCCGTTGGACACTTCATGTTAAGGGACCTATTTGGGCTCTTATTAACCAAATAAGTAGCAATATACAATGCCTCACCCCAAAAAGACTTGGACAAGCCTAAAGTGAAAAGTAAACATCTAATTTTCTCAAGCAAAGTTCTATTCATCCTCTTAGTCACCCTATTTTGCTAAGGGGGTTTTCAAACAGTCCCATGTCTCATAATTCCATGGGATTTACATAAACTATCAAATTATTCATTAAAAAAGTATTTTAACACATTTTCAAGTTTGTTTTTCATACAAAATTACCCACTCTTTTATTGTATAGTCCACACCCTCCTAGAATAACCATCTACTAAGGACAGGAAAAACCTTTTCCCCATGTGTTTCATGTTTCTCAGGCCCCCACAAATCAGCATGGATATATTCAAGTATACATTTGGACAAATGAACCCCAAAATTGAACTTCATCCTATGTTGTTTAGCTAAAACACAAGGTTCACAGAAGTTAAAACATAACATCCTTGCTTAGCACATTAAGTCCTAATTGACTCTTGTTCCCTAACCTTAGGTTCCATTTAACTGTAGCTGCATTTGCAACACTTGTTTCAACATTGTTATAATCAGATATAATGCACATACCATCAACAAAGTATAAACCAGAATTTTTTTCCCACAAAGGACAAGTTTATCATTCTTATGCACGTTAATAACACCATTGCATACATCATATACACAACCACGATCATCTAACACACCCAAATATATCAAATTTCTCTTCAGGTTAGGTATCCATCTCACAATAGTGAGGGTTACCATATTACCATTACTATGCCTCAAATCAATACTCCCAATCTCAGCAACTTGACAAGTATTGTTATTCCCCATATAAACAGTTTCAGAATTAACAAATTTTAAGTCATAAAACTAATATTTGTTAGGGCTCAAGTGAAAAGTACATCCATAGTCTAAAATCCGACTAGTTTTACAAGTAATGTCATATACATTCAAGACTTCACATGTATCATCATGTTTCAGTGGTATACAAGCAAGATTGGTCTAAAGATTATTAGTATTCTTATTCTTAAGAGCAGAACAATTCTTTTAAATATGTATAGACTTTCCACAATGGTAACATTTCCTATTCTCAGACTTATTCTTGTTCCCTTTATTCTTTTTCTTATATTTATTAGGTTTAACCTGCTCAGATGACTTAGTTTTATGCTTTACAAACAAATTATTACCAATAGGTTTCATATTTTTCAATTCAAGCTCCCTAGTTTTCAAAGAAGCAACAATCTGATCAAAAGTAGGTATAACAGTAAAGTATTGAAAAACATCTTTTACAACTTGGTATGAATCAAGAATAGCATTCAAGAGGATTATACATTTAGAGGTCTCATCTAAAGCCATATCAGAACCCTTTAAAACCAAGTTATGTTTCAAGAATTCATCAACATTCTCATCAATAGTTTTAGATGAATCCATTTTATAAGAAAAGAGATTTCCATTTAAAAAAGCCAAGTTAGGAGCAGATTGAACAGAATATAGAGATCCGAGTTTACCCCAAAGTTCAATTTCAATTTCAACACTATCTACCTTTCGTTTAACATTGTCAGAGATATTCAAGAATAGAAGATTATAAGCCTCTCCCATTATTTCACTAACTCTCCTTGGAGATTCTTCAAACCCTTTATCAAGATCAAATTCAAGAGCTTCTAATACTTTATTGTGTGACAGTAATACTAGCATTTTCTTTTTCCAAACTCCGCAATCATTCTTTCCTTCGAGCACAGATACCTCTAGGATTGTTGTAGCCATTCTATATCCCTGTATATCAGAAATAGCTACACAACACTCAAAAATTAAATATTAGGGTTAGATAATAAACGCAAAACCCTAGGAATTTCAACTTTAGGATATTGATTTTTGAAAAATACCCTAAAAGTTTTAGATCCATGGGTTTCAATAAATGATAATGAACTTTTATTGTATAGAAAAGATTTTTCAGAAAATTTAGAACCGCCAAAACAAAGATCTGTAATATACACAACATATATTTTCGAAAACGTTTTACACAAAATCAAACAAGGCTCTAATACCACTCTTGTACACTAATAGCGTAAAACAGTTTACTCTTTTGGCAAAAAAGAGTTTCCAAACCCAGAAACAAAAATAAAGAATATAGCAGAAAGAAAAGAACACAATAATTTATCATGGTTCAACACTAAAGGCCTACATCCACATTAAATCCATCCAAGGAAGGGGATTCTTGCACTATCAAGCACGATTACAACTTCAGAAACTATATTCAGCAGTACAGGAATAGAAACCAAGAGCTTCAATTAGAAACCCTAAAACTATTGAGAAATACTACTCAATAATCAAGCAACACACTTGATTCAATCTATTATAATCCAATTTCTTTATAACACAGAATCTAGATGTTACAAACCTTAAATGAATATCTACTTGAAGAAGATGAGAGGGCGGAAGAGTCAAAGTCAAAGAAACGAAGAGAGAGTCTGACCAAATGTATGAAAGAAGGTATATATATGAAGTAGTGGACGGTTTCAATCTCAGCCCTTCATATGTTATATATGTTAAGAGTCAAGATGCAGCCACGTAACTCCTTATATAATAAGTCATTCATATAAAAACACTTCAAGTAATACATTGACTCAAGTCAATATATATAAGCCACATAAGCATCCAAGTCACTGCCAATTCATAATAGTTGACTGATGTTCGACTTTACTTTCAACATGGACCTATTAAAAGATTTTGTACATTGATTATTATTAGTAAGTTTTAATGCCGTTTCTCGGATGCATGACTAACGTAATTCATTTTATTAATTTCAATATCACCATGAACACCATGAACAACAACGACATGAGCAACCATTAACGAGGAACAAAGAGCTCTGGTCTCCATTTCAATCATGTTCGACAACTCTCCATTCTCCAAGTTTGATTGTTGTTGAACCTTGTCAACAATGTAGCCTGAGAATGAGAATGTAGGGTATTTTCCGAAAATTCATTTAAAACTTTGGGTTTAAAAATATATTTTTACATGAATGTTATGGAAGTTATTATTTAGCGATATAAAGGTACATTTGATGCTTGATAATGGTATGAAGTTACATTTGTAAATAAAGCTGTGAAGTGGTAAAGAGATCTTCTTCATAGAACTAGAAAGAATTTGAAAGAAGCCAATGAGGTGGTTACTTATTTTGTTGTCATGCAAGCTGCGAATTTGAGTTGTGAAAGCCAGGAGTAAGTTAAAGGGTTGTGTAAATATATATTTTGAACGAATGAACTAGCAGCTACTCCAATCATTTAAATTATGGATACTACGACATCAACTTTCGTTTCATCAAAAGATAGTATAATGCTCGGAAATCCTTATCCCAGCCATCTCTAAGTCAATTTAATGTGGCAAATAAAAATATAATTGGTTATGAAATTGCTATTGAAGAGTAAACTTGATCCTTAAAGTATATGACCACCTGAATCGATTTTTACGAAGGAGACACTTGAACAAGCCGGAAGAGGATGATTCATCACTCATGAAGAAGATATTTGTTCTAGATTATCTTGATCTGTTGTTGCATTATGTGAATCAGGTAGGTCGCTTCTATTACTAACCCATGTAGCTTTTGCAAATTATCTGTAAATTAAACTGAATTACTCAAATATTTCTCTACTAGGGAATGTTATTTTATCTTATTACATATTATCTGTAAATTAAACTGAATTACTCATATATTTCTCTATTAGGGAATGTTATTTGGTCTTACTTATTGAAATGTTCATTATACACAAGTCTCTATTTTGATTATAATCATCCTAGACAAATTTCTAAGATAACATATTTACTCTCTTGTTTCGAGCTTGTTTCCTCGAATACAGTTCTCGATCTTTACTATTTAATCTTGATTATAATATTATGTGTATTCTTGAATCTCCTGATGTTAATAAATAACTGTAAAATAGTATTTGATATTTAATATCCAGAAGTAGAATAAAGCTTATGATAATAAAAACAAGCTCTTAAAAGTTTCCCACGTCGTTTGATTCATTAGTTGTTTTCCTTTTTTATTGGGAAAATAATTAAAAACCCGACTTCCAAAAGATAAAAACCATGAAACATCAGACATTACCTTAGTATGTCATTTATTGTCACCAGGTATAATCAAACAGCTATGTTAATTATATATCATAAAATGGTGAATGAAAATAGAGATTCCCTATTTAATATTTTAAAAAACTAGAACAAAAACTGAGGCAGATTCCCTTGAAGCTGTATTATTAAGTAATACATCAAATAAAATCTAATAGAAGAATCTACAAATCTTTAATGTAGTAGCTTGTGCAGGTTTGGCCTTTTCATAAGTTTGTCCTTTTATCTTTAGTTAATTCTCCTAATGAGATTTTCTTCCACATCTGCACAATATTTTATATCTTAAGGATCCATTTAGCTCAAAAAGGAATTAACATAAAGTGAAGAAATAAAACATAATCATTTATGCCTTAAGAAGTAAAATCTTACCATGATTAAGTAGTGATGGTTGACTGAAATAACATGACCACCAATCTTTGTTTTATGAGTTACCACAATCGTATTTTGGTTATATAAAGATGTATTTTATCATCCCTAAATAGCTAAAATGGTTGGAGTTCCATTTAACTTGTGAAGCTATTTTTGTAGCCAGATTAAACAATTTATTCCTGGAAAAAACACATAACAATGCGACTTTTATTCAACATTTGTCGTCGTCTTGCACAACCACTCACTGTTATGGCATTGTGGAAGAGTATGGAAATATTAGGTTACCCGTCTATTATAGAAAAAAAGTTAAGCTTGAGTGATTTCGAAATAAATTTAACTCTCTAGAGTCTGAGCTATGGCTCTTGTATCAAGATGAACAAGAGCTAACTATAACCATTCCAATTCAAATTAATCACTATTTACTTATATAATAAGTATATATAGCAAAAACATGTATTGTATAACACGGTAAAATATTTTAGTAAATCTTACCATGAAACTTAATATTGTTAATGGCAAACTGGAATGACATGGCCATTGACCATATTCTTGACATGACAATAATTCAACTATTTTGTAGATGGACATGTGCAGGTTGAAAGCAACAAATGTTTTGAGATCGATAGTTGGCCTAGTGGTTAGGTTACTCCGCATAGATCATGAGGTCGTGGGATCGAATCTCATTGGAGTCAAAATAACTCCGAGTCCAAAGTGTCTTATCACTAGTATGTACTTATGCATATATATATAGGCACATGTGTACAATAGTATAACACAGAAAATGCGTTTAGAAAGCTCAAGCTCACCTTCATTTGTGAATTGGTGAAAGATAGTGCAAGATTATTATGAATCATGGCTGAATCATTCTTAACTAAGTTAATCAAAAGGCCTATTTTATTAGGGGGACCAAAGGGGTTTAGAGAAGTGTGAGTTTTTTACCATAAAAGTCTCTGTATCATTATAGGTACCTATAAATGTAAACTAACCTATAATTACTGTTTACATTATAAGTTCTATCATATGCAAAATAACATAATTCTTTTAAAATAATTACAATTTAGGTCCCTATATTATGCAAAATAACCCATATCTTGCAATAAAATTTGAGTTATCAATGGAATTACCTATAAGGAGCGACGGAGAAGTTGTGTGTCGGTGAGTATGGGCCATGATTCATGATCCGTGGCGGAGGAGTGAATATTAACTAGTTGGTTGATTCTTTGAGAAACAAGAGACGACCGAGCTAATAGTGAGTCGTGAAAGTAGCTTACAGAGGCGGAGTAGCTGCTCGATTATTTTGCGTCTGAGGGAACGTGAGATGTAGAGTGACGGAATTAAGCATTAGATTTGATTTGGGAAAAGAAAATGACTTAGTTGCCTTATAAATATTAGGCCGACTTTTGATATTGTTAAAACGGGTCCTAAAAAAATTTGGATAATTTAAGTATAAATACGTTAGTCCTACGAAGAATTTGGGCCGCCCTCTTAAGTTTTTAAAACCAACTATAATAACCAGGATTTTTTAGTATAACTCATGGTTTAGATCACATCAACCCATATATAATTCTTTAACTCATGGGCCTCATTTTATACGGTAAATTCTTTTTGTTACATAAGAGATTTTGTACGTTAAATTTCCTTCTCGAGTGACTCTGAAAAACTATTGAATCCAATCAATGCACATATATTTATATCACTTTATCATCTAATCCTACTATGTTTCTACTTTTCTATGTGGCTTCATAATGTTTTTCCACCAAATTATGGTTAAACATTAAATGCCTTAGTCATTGGTTGGTAGTTTCAATGGAAATCAATAAATGCATATCTAGATCCAACTGAAATATGCGTTTTTGAGGTCTATGGTAGTATATTATGATGGTTTAACTTGATGGGTTGCTAAATTTTTCATATATTGTGTTATATATATTAGTTCTTTAGGACTTCTAAATCTTATCGGTGGAATTCAAGTTGTCTCCTTGTTTATGTTCCTGATTAGACCCTTTTTTTTAACCTTGAATTTTGGTTATATAATGGTCCCCTTCAAAAATATTAGCTAGTTATGAAAAGGTTAAAATTATCATCTAAATGGTTTGTCTCTTCAACTTTCGTGTGGTTGACTCGGGAATTGGCAACATCGTTGTTCTTCCCAAAAAAAATTGCTTCAAATATGTTGGGTAGAGTCACACAAATTTATTTTTAGCCTATTTCTTTAAGAGAAGAAGTCATACATGGAATGTTATGTGGTTGAACAACCATCCCTTAGCCACTGAATTTATTTTTCTAAACATTACCTCAAGATCGTGTTAACTAGCAAGTGTCTCGTTACTGGATGTCAAGTACACAGTAAGAAGACCGGTAACTAAAACATAATCAACATCTAGTTATTTTAGAAAACATATAAGACTATTTACCTAATGTTTGTAGTTGGATCCATCCAAGAATTCCTACTTACAAATGTTGAGAAATGGATTTTCATTTAGAGCAATGTATCAGGTTGATGGGAAGAGTAGAAGGACCCCATTACTCAGTTTTTTTCAATAATAAATTATATTATTGGAAAAATAAACCACTAATCTTTAACTAAAATCACAAAATTAGAATAATTATAAGTGAAACTTACAACTAGTTTTATATGTAAAAGAATAATGAAGGAGCGATTACCATAACCATCCTAGATGGAGATGATATTACCTATAAAAGTCATGTATAAATATTCCATCTTACTAATAATACCCTTGAATTGTATCCATCTCACTAAATTTTTCCACCAAAATAATTCCAAAAATTTCCCGCCAGAAATTTTCCGGCCAAATTTTTTCCCACCAAACAAAATTTCCACCAAACTTTTATGTTGTTATTTGGTGGAAAGAATCTCACAAAATTACATTGATTTTTGTTGTTTTGGTTAACGGATCCCACAAAATTAGTTTTGATATATGTTGTTGTTTAGTAGGATAAAACCCACTGAATTACATTTTAGTTTATATTATTATTGCCCACCAAACCACCTTTCGATTTATACATTCAGTGAATCATATACTACAAACTATTTTTGCTTTGTTGTTTGGTAGACAAATCTTACTGAACTACATTTGGATTTATATTGTTGTTTGGTGTGAAATCCTACAAAGATTAAGTACATGTTGTTTGGATGAAAGTGTCACCAAATTATATTTGAATCTATATTGCTATTTGGTGGGCAATATCCTAGCAAATATTTTTAATCTATATTGTTTGGTAGATAAATCCCACTAAATAAAATAAATTTTGTTTTGAAACTTTGTTGTAAAGAATGAAGTTTAAAGTATTTCCTAATATATTTTGCCTTGTCAAATGATTATGTTCATGTGTTACTGAATATTTAATTTATTAAATAATAACTTTCTTTCGTTTCCAGATACATAATACTATCAGGAGTTTTTTGATCGATAGATATGAAACAAAACTCCAGAACACAAAACCGATGGATAAGGAACGAAACTCCACAACATAAATTCCTAGTATTATTCCATGAAAAACAATATATGTAGTTGGAAACAAACTCAATGAAAAAGAAACAAAAAGAAACAAGGTCATCTAAAAGAAACATGTGAGTGTCTATTAAATATCCAAACTCAACTTAAAACTTAAAAGCAAGTTTAAACAGATTAACATTTTTTTAATTATTTTTTACTTATAATTTTATTTATGGTCAAGTGATAGTTAAAAATGCTGAGCTATAAAAATCTAGTTTAGAGAATCAGGAATGTTATTTACTTGATCGTGAGGCCGAGGTTTTTGTTTGGGTTGGTCGCGTAACACAAGTTGATGAAAGAAAAGATGTTATTCAAGCTTCTGAGATGAAGTCTTTTGTTTTTATATCAAATGTACCCATGTGGTTTAATAAAATAGAAAAGATGCAACATTCATACTAATAAAAACATTATTGAATTAGTCATCCTCCTCCATCTTGCTTCCTTCAGCATCACCTTCGGCCTCCTCAAGTGGGGGCATCTCATCATCAACAATTTTTGTAAAATACAAGGACCTATGGTGCAATTTTTGACAAATAGAGTGACATATACTGCAATTATCTCAAAGAATTATCCCATCACCCCGAACCCATCAACTTACATTACGAGAATACACCCAAAACAAAATACAAGGCAAGAAATTGAACACAAGTCCTACAAATTTCCAAAACATAAAAATACACCTCAAAACAGGAATTTGGTATAAATTTTACCTCTGTCATATTGGATAGTGTAAGTCAATTGGATTTTTCCAAGTGTGGACTAACGATGTTGACTCAACTGAGAGATATTCACTTGGTTAAAATTATTGAGAAGTTAATGAGAAATTGAGTATAAAAATTTGGAGAACAAAAAGAAAGAAGTTTAGAAATATTTTTGCATATGCTAAGTTTTGAACATGGGACGTGTGACAAGTAAGCTGAAATAGGATTTGTTTTGTTCACGTGTGTGTAAATAAAACACTAAAGAAAACTTTACTAAAATCCAAACTTGTGACCATTATCTATCATATGCGCACGTGTAAACTAAGACCCGTTGTCATTGGAGTAACGCATTGTTTCATGTCATGTTTCATCCGGGTTAATTGTTAAACGTCTCCATATTTGAACAGTCACATACCCATTGAATTACGTTGCATTGCCTCCTTTTTTTTTCTATAAATAGGGAGGCCTCCCACCATTTTTACAAGAAGAATCAAAAAAATTAAAATCTGAAAATTTACTAGGGTGTTTTGCATATTCTTATTACAAAAATATTAAGAGAGAAAGAAAATACAATTTTTGTTCGTCGTTGTCAATATTTGTGTAGTGCTGCTATCTGCTATCGATTGACTTGAGTCCATTGTATGCTGGGAGATCGTCGATATCAATTGTAAGCACAATATCAGGGCAAATAGATCTTAAGAAAATTGAACCAAGTTCAAGCCTCAAAATTTCTTTTTGCATTTTGTACAGTAAGTTTATATTTAGATAAATTTATTTGCTTGCATGTTTTAACACACCAGAAGCTACAACTTAAGATCTATTAGTTTTCTGTTGTCTTAATTATCTGAAAAAAATTATTTTCTCTTATGTGAATTTTTTTTGCTTTTGGGTTTTCAAACTTGTTATGTTTTGTTTTAATATACTATCATTTTATGTAATCTTGATAGTTGTGCATTTATTTAGTTAATCTTTCTTCTGTAATATATATTTTTTGTTTTCATTTGAATCCAGTAGTTTTATAGTCTTAGACACCTTTTTATAACATTTATTTACTTTTATATGTACAGTAGCATTTATTTACTTTTGTTTATGTTTACTATTTGTTTTATCTAACTTTTTTTGGACTTTATGTGTTTTATGCTTGTACCCCTTTAGTTCCTTTTGTTCTCAACAACAAGAATATTAATAAAAATTTGTGAACTAAAAAGAATATAAAAACTTGGGGAATTAAAGGATACTCAATCGATCTTCCTAAACAAGAAGTTATTCTTGGTGATAACCTTGGGGAAATGTTTATATTCTTTTTTTGTTGTTTAATCCTTTTTGAGAAGGATCGCGTTGTTCGCCATTTAATTTTATTATAAAAAATTTGTTGAATAATTCTGGTTTCTATTTGTGATACAAACGATGTCTACTGAGATATGTCTACTGAGATAGCCAATGCATCCGGAAAAGATGGAACCGGTAACAATATACCATTTGCAATCCCGATTGTGAGGAATGAATTTGGCCCTATTGGACCCGCTCAGAAGCCTGAGAAGTTCAATGGAAATGAATTTAAGAGGTGGCAAAAAAAGATGGTGTTCTATTTAATCACCTTGAATTTAACCAAGTTCTTAACGGAAAATGCATCTGCATTGGGTGAAAATCCAGACGTACAGACTGTTGCAGCAATTGATGCCTAGAAATGCTGAATACTTGTGTAGGAATTATATCCTAAATGCGTTGGATAATACACTTTACATAGTGTATAGTCGATACAAGACTGCTAAGGAATTGTGGGAATCTCTTGATCGAAAGTACAAAACTAAAGATGCTGGCACAAAGAAATTTGTAGTCGAAAAAATTTCTTGACTTCAAGATGGTAGATTCCAAGACAGTCATGAGTCAGATACAAGAGTTTCAATTAATATTGCACGAGCTCGACGTTGAAGGTATGAAATTGGAAGAAACTTTCAAAGTGGCTACTATAGTCGAAAAACTGCCTCCTTCGTGGAAAGATTTCAAGAATTATCTGAAACACAAATGCAAGGAGATGTCAGTTGAAGAGAAGATTGTATGGTTAAGGATTGAGAAAGATAACCGGATTTCTGAAAGGAGGACCGGTAATCGTTTTGTAGAGTCAAAGGCAAATGTTGTAGAGCAAAACAGGACCAATAAGAAGATCAAGTTCTCTGGGGACTGTTATGTGCGTGGCATATTGGGACACCGTGCCAAATACTGTCGAAGTCGCAAAGACAACGGAAAAAGCAATTTCAAGAAAGGAAAGCAAGGCCAAGCCAACATGACTGAGATTAACAATCCAGTTGAAAACGTCAATGAGATTGATATCGGTGCAGTTGTTTCTGAAGTGAATTTGGTTGGGAATCCTAAACAATGGTGGGTGGGTGGACACTGGGGCCACTCAACATGTATGCTCTGAGAGAAAGATGTTCAAAACATACATATCAGCGACTACTAAAGAGATCTTATTTATGGACAATTCCACTACTTCAAAGGTACTTGGAACATGAACCGTTGCCTTGACGATGACTTCCGGAAAAGAGTTAAGTCTCAATAATGTTTTACATGTACCTAATATTAGAAAGAATTTAGTGTCAGGTTCTTTGTTGAGTAAAAATGGATTTAAGTTAGTTTTTGAATCTGATAAGTTTGTACTCACTAAAAGTGAGATGTTTGTAGGTAAAAGGTACCTCTGTGACGGTTTATTTAAGATGAATGTGATGATCGTGGTACCAAAAACTACTTGTAAGAATGTAACTGACAATGCTATGAATAATATTACTAGTTCTTCTTACTTGCTTGAGTCTTCTAATTTATGGCATAACAGATTAGAACATGTGCATTTTAAATCTTTTCATAAACTTGTGAATTTAGGTCTAATACCTAAATTGGATCTCGATTCTCATAAGAAATGCGAGATATATGTTGAAGCCAAATAGGCTAAAGCTCCTTTTAAATCTGTGGAAAGGAGTATTGAACCATTAGGGTTAAAACAAAGTAATATTTGTGATTTAAAATATGTGCAAACGAGAGGCGGTAAAAAGTATTTTATTACTTTTATCAGTGACATCACTAGGTATTGCTATGTGTATTATTGAGAAGTAAATATGAAGCATTTGAGGCCTTCAAGCAATACAAAAGCGAAGTTGAAAATCAACTAAGTAAGAAGATAAAAATACTGAGGAGTGATAGAGGTGGAGAATATGTATTCCCTTTTGAGAAATACTGTCAATAGCAGGGTATTATTCATCAAATTACTACTCCTTATTCTCCTCAACAAAACGGTATTGCAGAACGCAAAAACCATATTCTAAAGGAAATGATGAATTTTTCGTTGATTAATTATGATTTACCCAGAATTTATGGGGGGAAGGTGTCTTAACAACGAATCATATTCTCAATAAGTTACCCCATAAGAAACTTGAGAAAACTCCTTATGATTAATGGAAAGGACAACCACCTAGCTTTCAATACTTAAAAGTGTGGGGGTGTCTAGCTAAAGTAAGAGTTCCTACACCGAAATAAATAAAGATTTGACCTAAAACGGTTGATGGAATCTTTATTGGATATGCGAATAATAGTTCCGCTTATCGATTTCTTGTTCATAAATCTAAAATTGATGACATTCACGTCAATACAATTTTAGAGTCAAGAATGCATTTTTCTTTGAATATATCTTTTCTTGTAAGATTAGACAAGGAGAAACGTCTCTTAGAAGAACTCATGAGTAGAGTCATGATAGAGAATTAGACCAAGAGTATATAAGTGAAGATGAACCGAGACGTGGAAAAAGGGATAGAACGGCCAAGTCCTTTGGTCCAAATTTTATAAATTATTTGTTAGAAAATGAGCCCAAAACTTTTCAGTATGCAATGTCAAATCTCGAAGCTCCTAATTAGAGTTAAGCTGTAAACAGCGAAATTAAGTCTATCATGAAAAATCATACATGGCAACTGGTGGATCTTCCTCCTGGAAATAAACCCTTAGGGTGGAAATGGATTTTCAAAAGAAGATGAAGGCCGATGGAACAATTGATAATACAAGGCTAGGCTTGTAACTAAGGGTTATAGGCAAAAAGAGGGCCTTGATTATTTTGATACTGATTGACTAGTTAGCCGTATAACATCCATTCGTATGTTAATTGCGATTGCGGAGATTAATAATCTTGAAATACATCAAATGGATGTAAAGATAGCCTTCTTAAATTGTGATTTAGATGAAGAGATCTATATGGAACAACCCGATGGGTTTGTGGTTCGCGGCCAAGAGAATAAGGTGTGTAAAATTATCAAATCGTTATATGGTTTGAAACAAGCTCCTAAACAATGGCATGAGAAATTTGATCAATGAGTGTGACAAATGTGTGTATGTAAAAGGCACGAATCACAAGTATATCATTGTTTGTCTTTATGTGGAAGATATGTTAATTACAGGAAGTAATTTTGATATCATCAAAGCGACAAAGAAGATGTTGAATACAAGGTTTGACATGAAAAATTTAGGAGTGGCAGATGTCATTTTGGGAATGAAAATTATTAAAACATCTGATGGACTTATCCTATCTAATTCTCATTACATTGTGAAAATTCTTGATAAATTCAAGAAATTTGACTCAAGTCCAGTGAAGACTCCTATAAATGTAAATTTACATTTAACTAAGAATACTGGCAAAGGAATAGCTCAGTTGGAATATTCTCGCATTATTGGTAGTCTAGTGTACTTAATGAATTGTACAAGACCCGATATTGCATATGTTGTGAGTAAGTTGAGTAGATATACTAGCTATCCAGGGAAAAACCATTGGATAGCTATTGTAAAATTTCTTAGATATTTGAGATATACTAAGAACTATGAGTTGCTGATGTCTCCTCATTTGTGATAGATTTATGTTAGGACGAGACATCATTTTTAGTGTTTTAGAAGTCAATAATGTCGATTTTCTTGATTTTTAGTGCACTTTCCTATTTTGAGTCTTGATTTGTAGAATTATTATTCTTAGAGCATATTGGGTTTAATTGTTTATTTAGTGTGAAGCTTTAAAGATAATTATGGAGCTTAATTAGAGTCCAAGTCAAAGACAACAAATTATGGAAAGAGATTTGCATGGTAATTGGAGATAAGGAAATAAAAGCTAAAAAGATGGAAAAGGAAAAGTTGCCTAAATCTTGGATTCTGCATACACGTCCAAAGATGTGGGTTTTTACCTAAGAAATAGGCCGAATTTGGAGATTTCCTTCTTTAGGGGCAAGATAATTCTGTTGCGATTCTTTTGGTATCTTATGGAGCAAAATCCGACCAATAACGAAGAAGATATGCTCAAAACGGTGCAGCAGTGTTTATCTTTATTTCCATACGAATTTGAGTTGGGCTAGAAGTCCATTACCTTAACTATTCCTCAAGAAAATGAATTATGTCTTCTAAACACCTATAAATAAACCCTTATATCACTTGTAAATCATCCTTGCCTCATAGTAATTAGTTCTTAAAGTTTTATTCTTCCAGTTTATCGTAGAGAGCAAGATGATGTCTTTTGTAATTTCTTTTAGTTTATTTCCATCAGGTATGAACTAAACTCCCCATAGCTTGGGTTTTGCATATTGATAATCTATGAATTCTAATTCTTCTATTTAAGTTTCTTTGGGAATTATATGTTTTAATCTGATATTAGCTACTTACTTTATATTTGCTTATGTGTTTTGATTTAATGTCTTTCCTAAAACTGATCACTTTAGGATTGTTTTAAGAGTAGTTAGATGGTCTCCTTGACAGGGTGTTTAACTATTGTACCACCACATAATGTCTAGTGTCGATAGCAGTTCTGACAAAACATACTTCTAACTAGATAGTCATTAGGGTTTGTTTTAACCACCATATCACCAATTGATTGTAGTGTGCTGGATAGGGCCTTAGTGGCGTTTGATAACCCTATTTGATTCCTCGTCTTGGTTGTGCTGTAGCCCCCTTAGTCGCTCTCAAGGTCTAAGATTGGGGAATTTAGAATCCTGACTAAGTATACCAAGAGCTAATATTCTCCCTTATGAACTAGATTTATAGATAGAATTAGAAGGATTAGTGCATAATAGCAAAACCTAAGCTATATCTCTCATCTCATATTCTTAATCTTTTACTTTATTGTCTTTACTTTTCTTAGTTTTAATTCTTAATCTCGAAAATTCATATCTTTTATTTTCTGTCTTTTAATTATTTACTTTTACTCGTTATTGTTTCCTACGCGATTAACACACTTAAGTCCCTGAGAACGAACTCTATTTATCATTAAAACTTGCATACGTCCTGTAATACTTGCAGTACTGTGCCTGTCTAGGGTGAGAGTGCGTAGTTTTCCATACTTAATTTGATCTTATTTTTATCACACCCTAGGCGACACCAAGTTTTTGGCGCCGCTGCCGGGGACTTGTGTCTCGTTAGCGTGTGGGGTATCTATTTCGAGTTTTAGTTTTTAATTAGTTTTTGCTTTTCAGTTTTTAGTTTAGTTTTTATTTTTCCAGATTTACACTTGTGGTTTGCTTTAGTCTTTTTCAGGTTTCACAGTGTTTAATTCTTGGCCTCCCTTATCGGAGCCTGAGAGGAGCTTCAGACCTTACAACAAACGAGTTCGTGAGGAAAGAGCCTTAAGAAGAGTAATGGAAGCCCAACTAAATCCACCAGTTGGAGGGGGTCAACAAGATCCTCCCCTTGGTCAACAAGTTCCACCAGTAGGACGACAACAATTACCAGGAGGAGGATTGCAACAAGATCCACCACTCGGTGGGCAAGAAGGACAACAACTACCAGCAGGAGGAGGTAATTTGCAAAACAATCTTAATAATCAACAGAACCGAGTTGAACAAGATCTACCTGGCCTTAACGTACCATTCCATGTTCAACCCATCGGTTACCGCCCTCCTGAGATTCCGAATATCAAATTTAGACCCGATCCGGGTATGCTCAGTCAATTTCAAAGTTTCGGACTCTATACTGGTACAGCTATTCAAGATCCGGTAAAAACGATTCAGAAGTTCATGCAGATTTGTGATGCCTACATTACTCTTGGTATTACACGCGAGCAACTGTATTGTCATATGTTTTCGTTTTTCTTGACCGGAAGAGCTAGCGATTGGCTAGAGAGACAACCACATGGAACCATTCATTCTTGGAGAGAACTTCAAGCCGCGTTCTTTAACTGATTTTATCCGAAGAGCATGAGACTTAAAGATCAAACCGAGCTTGCAAGATTTTGCCAAGAAGATGGGGAAACAGTGGGAGAAGCATGGACAAGGTTTCAACAAAAGTTAACTAGATGTCCACTCCATGGTTATACACCTGCTCTACAACTTGCTATGTTCTATGAAGGTCTTAATGATAAAGGTAGAGAAAAGGTGGATAACATTGGAAAGGGTAATTTTGTGTCCATGAATCACAATGAAGCTTCCGAGGTGTTTGAAAATATTATGGAACAAGAAAGAAGTTGGCCTTCAACGCGAGCTTCTGTAGCAAAGACCCGAGGAACGCTTCGTTTAGATGCAGAAACTGCGAATTCAGCTCAGATATCCTCTTTAGAAAATCAAATCAAGGAGCTGAGAATCGCGATGGAGAAGAATTTAGCCGCTACAAAAGTAATACAAGAAGCGCAATGTTGTCAACAATGTGGAGTTAACGATCATTCATGGGAAGAGTGCGAATCAAATCCGCAATCTGTTTACTTATATCTAACCGATGGGGCAACCGCAACCATCCGGGTATGCAGTATTCAAATACACAAGGGGCCGCTAATCCTGGTCAATATAAACCGCGACCCCAGAACAACTCTTACCAACAGAGAGGTCAGTACCAAAATCAATATCAAAATAGACCTGCTCCACCACAACAACCTGCTCAAGACGCATATACCGATTCATTAGAGCTGAAAGCTTTACCTCAGTATCCGCAAGAAGGATCTATGGACAACACACAGATAGTACAAGCTCTAGACCGTTTGAACACAACTCTTAATGCTCAAGACGAGAAGGTCAGAGGACATGATGCCATACTCCAGATGCTAACCACTCAAGTAACACAGTTAAACAAAGTGTTAACAAGTGTTGCAAAACAAAAGGAAGTGAAGGCAATCGAAGGAGGTGAAGACAAGGATGAGTTCGAAGCTTGCAAGGCTATATGCCTTGAGATCGAAAAAGCAAAAGAGGAAGCACCACATGCTGCCATTAGTGCCGTGGAAGTTCCCAGTATTGAAGAAGAACCAGCCGAGTTCTGAAGTTTATGTGGAGGACGATCAAGAGAAAGATGAATTTATAGAGCTACTGAAGAAGGTGCAAGAGGAGATTCGATCGGTAGTAGAATATGCAGCTGAGTTGACTAAAGATAAAGAGGAAGAAGCCTCAAAAGAGGAGTCGAAAGATTAAGTGGCACCTGCTGTGCTAGAAGAGAAAGAAGAAGAAAAAGTGGAATCGTCACCTATTGTGCAACCAGTGTCACCAACCATTCCTGATACAAATCCAAAAGATGACACTGTTCTCAAGACATTTGTAGAGGCGTACCAACCTGAAAATATCAACGCCCAAATGCTTGAGATCGCAAAGAGAGGACTTACACCACAACAAGTGTTTACGCAAGTTATTCCTGAGAAAGAGGCGAGTGTAGAGATCCTGAGAGAGAACCTGAGGGTTTCAAGAAGAAGTGAGAAAAAGCTACCTACAAAGCTTAAAGATCCGGGAAGCTTCAACCTTCCTATTCAGTTACATGGTATGCTCAAGGTGAAGGCTATGTACGTTGTGGGTTCTGGTGTGTATCTTATGCCGAAGTCCGTGTTCGAGAGACTTGGACTTCAGAAATCAGAGAAAACTCCAGTGAAGTTGCAGTTTGCTGACAACTGAGTGAAGAGGACATGGGGAACAGTGGAGGACGTCTTAGTCCGTGCAGGTAATATCGCCATCCCTAATGACTTTGTTATTCTTGAGTTTGATGCTGATAAGCAGGTTCCGATCATACTTGGACGGCCCTTCATGGCCACAAGTCAAAGTGTGATCAAGTTCCAAGATGGGACCATCACCCTTCATGCTAAGAATGTATCCGAGACCTTCTATGTCTTGGGTAAGAAACCGAGGAAGTTGGATCCCACCGTGCCTATCATCCAAAGCCTTTCACATCACAAAGTCCCTCCTGAGAAGATCCACTTAAAGCCTGTGGATACTGAGCCAAACATTGAGTTTGGGGTTAACACTTTAAATTTTAATAAATCCTATATCTTAGTTTTATGATAAAGTTGCCACATCTTTACCTGCATGACTTTTAAGACCTATTACTAACATATATGTTACGTGGATAATGTTATTGACATTAGACTAGCTATTAACATATAGGGATACAAATTTACATTGCATTCACCTATATATACTTACTACGAATAAGATGAAATAAAGAAGAAATATGCATGGTGACAAGAAAGAAAAAAATATAACAAAACTCACCCTCTTTAAATACCAAAACTGAAACTCTCATTTTATACTACAAAATAGTTTTTAAAAGACAATTAATTTTATAAGTAAAGTAGAAAAATCTATATATAGCTAGAAGATAAAAATAGTAAATAACGAGATATCTTTAAAGTTGGAAAGTTATGGAGATCTTGGTTGGAAGGACGGCCACTTAATAAATTATCCATTAATAGCCTATTTTTCAGGTGAGGGTTTAAATAACCTTTAATATGTTTATCTTTAAGACTATTTTAAATTATCCAATAATACATTTAATTCGGTGATTTTGGACTCTATGTGTTTTCATTTATCTGAATTACATTGTCTCGTTATTATTGAATTAATTTTATTATTTCGTTATCATATGAATAATTGTATAATTGGGATAACACGTCCTACTTCGTCGTCAATCTATTAATTGTTAATTGCTATCGTTGTTGAATCAACCTACTTAGTCGTTTCATATTTGATATATTTATCGATTGATCGACGTGATACAATCGTGTGGCACTGGGAGGCAGCAGGCGTGCCAAGGTTAACACGACTATCGTGATCTATTCCCACTGTGACGGAGAGTTCCTTGGCTAGTGGGTCGTAGGATCGGTTTACCCGGGGTATTACCATTGGGAGTGATAAGGGATCGAGTGTTGCGGCGGGAGTTATAAGGGCAAGACCACAGTATTCTTAGCAACGTGATTATTATTTGCTAGTGTATATGGCTTGTTGGGTAGTATGGGCTGCCTAGTTGGCTATATACACCTATCTGATTAATTTATCGCTTTATTAATGTTTAAATTATATTCAGATCTATATTAGTTCAGTGAAAACGTTTAAATATAATTACTGCCATAGGTTAAAGTTTACATATGATCATTATTTATTTTCTCGCCGAGCTAGTGGAAGCTCACCCCCCTTTCCCCACACTTTTAGGTTAAGATAACTTAAGGACTTGGGTAGTGGTCAGTAGCACAAGATCAGTTGCAGATTAAGAATAGAGTTTTGAATTTATTAGTTTGTATTTATTTATTTTCAATCAATGTAATGTAATGAATAGTTAATTATTGTAATTAAATGTCATTTATTTATTTTTAGTTAGATAGAATAGTCGCGTTTTTCAGAGCGTGACAAGTTGGTAATAGAGTTAAGAGTACTCTCTAAGCTTAAGTAGGGATAACATTCTCAGACTGTGGAAAATGTGTAGAAAACAAAATAAAACCGATTAAAAAATTAAAAAATTTAATGTTGTTAGTGGTTGCATTGAACCAACCCCAATATCTCTCTTGAGGTTGATCCCTTGTCTAGTGCTAAATTTGATGGAATTTTCTTAAGTCTAGCCAGTTCAAGGAGGTTTATTTCTTTTCGTTAGTAGATTGACCTATATTTGGACATTTAGGATCTTAGTAGTAATTTAATCAAAGGATTAATTATGTGATTTTTGTTACATGTTTGGATTTTTCAATATTTGTACTTGATATTCTGTCATGATTTATTATGTTTTGTAATTTTATGTTATATTTTAACTGCATAATTTTAGTATTCCGTTTTAGTTTAAAATCAAAAATCAAAAATTTCATGAACTGAATTAAAATTTAATAGAAACATGAATTTTGAGGGCGAAATTCTTAAAAGGTGGATAGAGTGTGAGATCCCAAAAAATATTAAGTAATATCACATATAATATTGTTTTGATATTAATTTATATTTTTATATTACTTTTAAATAAAAACTTATAATCCATTATTAGTATTTTTATATTATTCTTGACCAATGTAGTTGCTTTAAATATTCGAGTTATTTAGTAAACCTTAATTGTTAGCATATTATCCCAGAGGAAAACCTGATATATACAGTAAGTTAACACTTTATCTTTTGATAAATCCTATATCATAGATTTATGATAAATTTGCCACATCTTTACTTGCATGACTCTTAAAACCTATTATTAACATATAGGTTACGTAGATAATGTTAATGCATGACATTAAACTAGCTAATAACATATAGGGACACTAATTTATATTGCGTTCACCTATATAAACTGGGTACGAATTAGATGAAATAAAGAGGAAATATGTATAGTAACAAGAAAGAAAAAATATAGCAAAACTCACCCTCTTTAAATACCAAAACCGAAACTCTCATTTTATACTACAAAATATATTCTAAAACAAAGATGATTTTATACTGGAAAGTAGGAATCTCAATATATAGCTAGATGATAAAAATAGTAAATAACGAGATATCTTTGAAGTTGGATAATGGTAATCTTGGTTGGAAGGACGGCCACTTAATAAATTATTTATTAAAGCCTATTTTTCAGGTGAAGGTTTAAATAATCTTTATTATGTTTATCTTTAACCTTATTTTAGATTATTCAGTAATATATTTAATTCGGTGATATTGGACTCTATGTGTTATTATTTATCTGAATTAAATTGTCTTGTTATTATTGAATTAATTGTATTATTTCATTATGATATGATTAATTGTATAATTGGGATAGCACATCCTACTTCGTCGTCTATCCATTAATTTTTAATTGCTATCGTTGTTGAATCGACCTACTTAGTCGTTTCATATTTGATATTTGATATATCTATCGATCGATCGTTCGACATGATACAATCATGTGGCACTAGGCGGTAGCGGGATTGCCAAGGTTAACACGACTATCATGATCTATTCCTACCTGCCGCATGTGACAGAGAGTTCCTTGGCAAGTGGATCGTAGGTTCGGTATACCTGGGGTATTACCCGTGGTAGCGGTAAAGGATCGAGTATTGAGGCGGGAGTCATAAGGGCAAGACCACAGTATCCTTTGCAACATGATTATTATTTTCTAGTGTATATGGCTTGCTGGGTAGTATGGGCTGCCTAGTTGGCTATATACACCTATCTGATTTGTTAATCGCTTTATTAATGTTTAAATTATATTCTGACATATATCAGTTCAATGACAACGTTTGAATATAATTATTGCCCCTAGGTTAAATTCTACATATGACTATTATTAATTTTCTCGTTGAGTTAGTGGAAGTTCACCTCCCTTTCCCCCACCCTTTCAGGTTAAGATAACTTAAGGATTTCGGTAGTGGTCAGTAACACAAGATTGGTTGTAGAGGAAGAATAGACTTTTGTATTTATTAGTTTGTTTGTATTTATTTATTTCTAATTAATGTAATGTAATCAATAGTTAATTATTGTAATAAAATGTCTTTTAGTTATTTTAAATTAGATAGAATAGTCATGTTTTTTGGGGCATGACAATATTAGATAATTATATAGTTAATAAAACATAAAATGCAGTAAATAAACTACATGGAGTAAGCTCATGGCATAGGTGATGTAGTTTCACAATCTTTCCTAGCTAGTAATTCGACTCCCATTCTCACTAATAGGTGTGAATCATACAATGAACAGATAAACAGTAATATCATATGGTCACAATTTTAGAAGGATAAAATAAGAATACTCACACTAAGTTCAGAAAATATTTGTGGTATTTAGTTACAGGTTTGGAAATCTGTAGCCTACTAGCTTCTTTAATCACTGAAGATTTCCTCTTAGTATCGAATATCACAACACAATCGGGTGGTTCAATCGGTGGTGATGATGTCCTTGTTGATGGTGGTGTTGGGTGGTAGCGAGGGAGTGACGAAGCTTATTGTTATGTTCTGGTGAAATATAATATATATTAGATTAAGCATAAGAGAACACAAAATAGGGGCGAAAAAGGAAAGAAATTTTTTTTTGGACTTTTAAAGGGAATATTAAACTAGGGGATGGGAGATGGAACTTAATGTTAGATCTGGATTATAGATCGTAATAATTCCCTTTTAAAATTTTAATACATGAACCTTTAAAAATTTAAGTATAAATAGTAAGTTTTAATTCTGGTTTCTTGGATGCTTGATCAATGAAATTATTTTATTAATTCCAATATTACCATGAACAACAATGACAGGAGTTACCATTAACGAGCAACATGACGTGTCTGTTTCAAGCATGGACCTCTAATCTCCATCTCAGTCATGTTCAACAACTCTTCATTCTCCAAGCTTTGATCGTCGATCAACCTAAGGAAAGTTCAGTTAGAATTTTGTATATAGAAATATATTGTACATGAATGTGATGGAAGTTGTGATTTAGCGAGCTGAGAGTACGTTTGCTGCTTGATAATGGTATGAAGTTACGTTCGGAGATAAAGCTGCGAACCATTAGAGTTAAAAATATTCTCCATAGGACTAGGAAAAAATCGAAAGAAGCAGATGAAGCAGATGAGGCGGTTACTCATTTTTTGGTAATGCTGGCACAAATCTGAGCGGTGCAAAAGCCATGAGTACGTTAAAGGTATGTGTAAATATATGTATCTCAAACGAATGAACGAGCAACTACTCCAATAATTTCAATCATAGTTACTATGATGACAGCTTCGGTTTCTTCAAACAAGAGTATAATGCTCGGAAATTCTTATCATTGGCGTAGTCCATCTCTAAGTCAATTTATTGTGGCAAATACAGATATAATTACCAAGGAGACACTAGAACAAGCAATAAGACAATGATTCATCACTCATTAAGAAGATGTTTATTCTATATTACCGTAATTTGTTGTTGCATTGTGTCAATCAGGTCGGTTCCATTTCTAACGCGGGTAGCTTTTATGAATTATCTGTAAGTTTAATTGAATCATCACAACTTCGCTATCTTAATTATTATCATCCCGGACGAATTTGTAAGATAATATATCTTTTACTCTCTTGTTTCCACGATTCTAGTTTTTTATTTTTAGTATTTAATCTTGATTGTAAGATAATGTGTATCCTTAAATCTCATGTTGTTAATAAAGAACTATAAATTATTATTTGATATTTTATGTCCAGAAGTACAATAAAGATTATATAATAAACAAGCTCTAAAAAACTTTCCCATATCATTTGATTCATTAGTTGTTAAACAATTTATATATGAGAAGATACTAATACTAACACAGGATTGTAACAAATGTGAGGGTATCAAAGTGTTAACACAAGCTTGTAACAAATATCAGGGGTATTAAAGTGATGGAACATTAATTCGGTCCAAGATTTGGGCTAAGGCTATTTTGAGGCATATATGCTCATCCCACCTAGAAAGCATAATTAGAGAAATTGCTTTCTATTTTTGGTCAGAACATAATTGGAGAAATCGAGTTCCAAAAGATAAGACCATGCAACATCAGACATTACCTTAGTAAGTCATTTTTTGTCACCAGGTATGCTCGGACAGCTACCTTAATTATACCTCATAAAATGGTGAACGAAATTAGCCTTAAGTAATATACTCGCATTAAATTTAATATAATTTCCTAAATATTATATACAGGAAGGATATTCCCTATTATATATTTTAAATCCTGAACAAAAACTATAGAGGTTTCCTTGATGATGTATTATTAAGTAATACACCAAAGAGAATCTAATAGAAGAATCTATGAATGTTTAATGTAGGAGCTTGTGTAGGGTTGCCCTTTTCATCAGCTTTATCTTTACTGTACCTCTATAGTTTTTCATTCTTTTAACGAGATTTTCTTCCTGATCTGCACAATATTTATATCAAAAGAATTAATTCAGCTAAAAAAGGAATTAACATAAAGTGGAGAAATATAACATAATATTTTTAGTTAAAAGTTCAGCATTAGATTTTTAAGCCTTGAGAAGTAAAATCTTACCATGATGAGTACTGAAATGACATGACCATCAGTTTTGTTCCTGAGTTTCTGAAGCAAGACAGGGTATTTTAAAGAGGTTTAATGTAAAATTACATCATCAACATTCATGTTGATGTTAAATAAACTAGTGAATTATCCACCCACAATTTCGTACGTCCTGTATTAAAATGAACAAAAGCTAATTATCACTATTCTAATTCTAATTAATCACAATTTACCTACATAATAAGTATATAAAGCAAAAACATGTATTGTAAAACACGATCAATTAGTAAATCTTATCATCACACTTAGCATTGTTGATGTCAAACTCAAATGACATGGCCATTGACCTTATTCTAGACAGAGCAATAAGTCAACTATTTTGTTGATGGGCTTGTGCATAATATAAAAATGTTGAAACCATCAAATCTATGTTAACATTTTTTTTTAAAATTTAGTATATATGTAAAATTAATGATAAATTAGTTAATCTAGATTCTATACTCCAATACTCATATGTTTCTATTAATTAGGCTTATCACCAGTATGCAATTATGCATATATATACAGACACATGCACAATAGTATAGCACAGAAAATGTCCAGAGAAAGCTCAAGCTCACCTTTATTAGTGAATTGGTGAAAGATAATAATAAATAGGAGCTTAATCATTCTTAACTAATAATAGGGCTATTTTATTGGGGACCATGGAGATTCAGGTTCAGAGGAGTGCGAGTTTATTACCATACAAGACCCCGTATTTTAGAATACTTCATTATATTTGTTAATATTTTGGAATAACTGTATTATTGATACCTATAAATGCAAAATAAAATATATTTTGAACTAATTACATCATAAGTTCTTATAATATGCAAAATAACATAATTATTTTTAAAATAATTATGATACAAGTCCCTGTATTATGACCCAACTACATCTCCTTAATCTTCTCTTCTTACTAAAGGGCACAAACAAGATTTATCACTATAAGCCTAAATTCCCAATTGATTTTTACCCCTTTTCATATTTTATTTTCCTATATATTCTAATTTTGGCAATAATTTTTAAAACCTTAATCATTGTGTCTCTCTCTCCTATCTTATCTTTTCCTGTTTTTTCTTTTTTTTCCTCATGTGAAACTCAAAAATCACTCTATGGAAAAACAAACAAGCCTCCATCGATTCCGTACGTGACTTAACCAACAACAGAAGAATTCATCAGATGACCACCAGCAGCTCGCCTGCACAAGAAACCTGCGCCGGGCGCTGAGAAGTCCGAGGCGAAGAACTTGGGTCTCAGAAGCTCAAATCAATCGAAGAAGACCACCGGAGTTCATGAATCTTTGGCGAGGCCCTAGATCAGAGCTGCTGCATAAAGTTGTCTTCACCGGTGTCTCCAGAAAAATCCATCCTTCTTCTTCCTTGCAGCTTCATCATAAGCCATAGAAGCTTCTTCAGCAGTAGCGAATGAGTCTAACCAAATTCTGATTCGTTTTTTGGGTTCTCCAATTTCAACCACCCATTTACCCCAAGTTCTTTGGCGAACTCTTTGATACTCGCACATGGAGTTTTGGGGTCTACATTGACTCTTGCTGGAACTTTTTTCTATGGCTTTAAAGGGGTTTTTATGAAATTATTTATGGTTTATTAAGGAAGTAGTGATAAATAAGTATGATGAAGTGGCTTTAAGGAAGTTACACCGAAGATCATTTACAGAAGATCCATTTTTCTTTTTTTTCGTTTAGAGTAAATACTGCAATATTTTTTCTTTTTGTTTTTATTGAGTAAGTAGTGAGCATTCTTGATTGTTTTTTTTTTTTCCTCAAAACTGGATTCTTACTCAATACATGTATGTGTATGAAGTTTACTCAACACTTTTCAATTTTTTTCTTTTTTCTTTTTTCCTTGGTCGAAATGCTCAACACTTTACTTTTTAGTTGTAATTTTTTTATTTTTTCATTTTCTTTGATACTCTAAACACCATATGGTAATAATTTGAGTTGTAATTTTTTTTATAAATAATATAAATTAAGATAATAATGAAATTCGGCAACTTTCTCAGAATGACTATAAAAATCCAAAAAACTCAATAAATTTTTTCAAGTATACTTAGTAAAATTATTAAGTATACTCAATTTTTTTACCCGATACTCAGAAAAATGCATGATACTCAATGAAAATTTTCCGAATAATCAGTAACTTTGTCCAATACCCAACACTTTTACCGATACTTAGCACTTTTTTCGATACTCGGTACTTTTTCTTGCGACACTTGTGGTGGTTTGCGGTGATCTGCGGTGCTCGGCGATGGTCAATGGTTGTGGTCAGAGTTGGAAAGTATTGATATTTAATGGAAGAGGAGAGAGTAAAATGACAATGGACGAAAGAGAAAAAGTGATAAGGAATGATAGAGACAAATAGTAATGGTGGAGAGAAACGAATCTTATTTTTTTCTTATATACACTATAATGGTAGTAATGACATTGGTAATCTTAGATGACTCTTTGATTGAGATAGAGCTATGTTGTTACTTTTGTAGCATTAAAATGGTTTCCAAGACCCTATAGATAATTTACCCTTTATTGTGCATCTGTAAGCCATTTTATCATTCTGTACTTCTTTGTTTTTATTTATTTGATGTTTCTTTTATGCATAAGAATGTTTTCGAATTTTTATAATATATTCAGTTATTTGTGTCAGAAATTGGATTTCTGATTTTGAAAGTTTATTTGATTATGAATATATTTTAATTTTTTTGGACATATGAAGGTGCCTAAGAATCAAGCAAATAAACAAGAAAGGAAAAGGAGATACAAAACAAAGAAAAAAAAGAAAAAGATTGGAAGGCCGTAGGTTCATCCAATCCCTGATCTACTAATGTTTTCAGCAAACTGGAAAAAAGAACTTGACGTTCCAAAAGCCATGGTAGTCCCGTGTCTAACCTCTGTTTGTAGCTTATCCGCCTGAATGTTGAATTCCCTTTCGATGAAATGAGAGGAATTTGGACCAAACTCAGTAGCTTTTTGTTTGATCTTTTTCAATAATCAACCAGATTTTCTAATTCACGAGTGACGCTTGCTTAATACCTTGAATGATCTCAAGGTTATCTGAAAGAATAATCTTTCAATCCTACGGATAATCCTCGCATTTTTGTACCGCTTTGAGGATTTCAAAAGCTTCCCCTTCAAGAGCCGATTCACACATTAAGTCAATTTTGAATGGAGTTGTGTTTCACAATCTCTTATGTTGTTGTATGATCCTTATTCCAGTTGATTCATATTTATATTTAAATGATGCGTCACACTTTAGAATTATATCTGCTTCCTCATTCTCCAGACCATTTTCTTCATGTGGTAATATATTAGTAATCATCTTAACTGGATTGTGAATTTTTTCCAGTTTATTCCATGAATCTCGTTCATAAGTAATTAGTATTAAATATAATACTTTGTCCCTAAAATTATTTTTCTTCATGTAACGCTTTTATCTTTTCTTTCAATATTTTCCATATGTTAATCATTAAATAATCTCTAATAATATTTTCATTCTATCCCTATTCTTTATAAATCCCTATGATCTTAATTATCCATTCCAAAAGTGTTATATTCTCTGTTTCATCGATCCTAATCTGTAACGAGGTGCATGCCCAAATTTCCTTATACATTTTACAATGTAGTAATAAATGTTTCACCGAGTTATGTCTACACCATATACACATCTTATCATCTGCGCATTTCCTTGTATAGAGATTGTTTCTCGTAGGTATTGCATTATTACAAGCTTTTCAATTGAATTTTTTTTCAGAATATTATATTTCCATATAATTCCTTATATCTTAGAATTATAATTAGATGGATCCTCAACTTTTTGTAGCTTATTAAGTACCCGTTCTTCAACAATTTCTTATACGCGGTATTTGTATATATTTTCCATTTTTAGCATATGGCCAAAAAAATCTATCTTCATTATTAATATCAATAATATGTATTCCAGTTATCGTTGAGACAATAGGTGTTGTGAATATATAATTAATAGCTTCCAAATTCCAAATATTTGAATTATATTTTGATTTCTGCTTTCAAATCTTATTAAGATAGGATAAGGGTTTAATTTTTTATTTCTAAAGTTGAGTCGATTTCTGATTTCAAAAATGTTTTTGACATTTTATTTCGAAAATGTTTGTTTGATTGTGATATCAATTTAATGCCTAAACCTATCCTGGAACAAATCTTCATTCATACCTTAAATATGAAAATATATAGTATTATTTTTCTGCATAACAATATTCACTTTTAGTTTCTTATTGAATTTCTTGTGTACCTTTATCTCTGTTTAAGACATGTGAAATGTTATTTCTTGGAGTAAGTTTGATAGACTTTACTTCAAAAAAATTTGAGAGTCGACAAGAAGCCTTAACCCGCATATTTCTCATTTCAGGTCTACTTATTGGGCTACATGTATTTCTCAAGGTAACATTAACATTACTTATGTACATCCTTTCTCTCTCGTCTCATTTCAAAATTATATTTGCGCTCTTTTCTTATCTATTCAATCTATTCATTTGGCTTTAGTGTTCCACTTTACATTGTTAATACAAATGGCACACAACGTGTGAAATGGGAATTCTGTTCATTCACAAGTTAGTTATTTCTGGAGTGTATGGTATCATTTTTTCTCTATCGCTCTGAATATAGAGAGAGTATTTCAAGATATTTTTAAATTCCTATAATTGAGTATGTAATAATGAAATATTTTTAATTAATTCTATATGATTTGTCTCTTGCAGCAAGACCAGCTTGCTACAATTATATCAAAATCATGTTTGTCTTGAATTCACTTGATTTGTTTGCATGTGCACTTGCAGCTAATGTTGGATATGTGAATCGTTAATGATAGAAGATGTCATGGAAAAATATCAACCGAAATGTTGGATAAATATCAACCAGAATGTCCACTAATTCCCTATAAGCCCTTACTCATTATTATTGTTTTATTAACATGTATTTGGTAACTGCCATTTGTAGTTGCCTACGTGTTTGAAACTCAATCTGGTGATGAGGTATAGTTACTTTTCTAGAACTCCAAGGTGATTTTCCAACCATATTTGAGGCCGATGAAAGTATTTATTAGACAGGGCATGTGACGATTTATTTATTAAAAATTAATATTTCTACCCTATGATGAAACTATACATTTCTTTTTTTTGATCAAACTTACCATTTTATATCCACAAAATGACAAGTACAAATCAAACCCCTACTTGTTTTTGACTCAAAAACAAGCATGGCTAGGAAAACAAACCCTATACAACATTTACTAGAAAATAAACCTATCAACTTGCAAACAACCTATACAACCATTGCTATAAAATAAATCAAAGTAAAGTAAAACCCTATACAACCATTGCTAGGAAACCCTATACAATAATTGCTAAAGTCTTATTTTATTGCTAGGAAAGAGACCTTACAAGTGATATAAGGGTGTATTTATAGGTGTTTAGAAGACCTAATTCGTTTTCTTGAGGGAGAGGTAATGTAATGGACTCCAAGCCAAACTCAAATTCGTATGGAAATAAAGATAAACACTGCTGGACTGTTTTGAGCATATCTTCTTCGTTATTGGTCGGTTTTTGCTCCACTATATACCAAACGAATCCTCAGCGAATTATCTACCTCCCTTAGTAGGGAATTTACCAAAATCGGCTTCCTTGTTGGAGTTATCACCACTTCTTTAGGCGTTGCTGCAGAAATTCAGATTTAGGCAGCTTTTCCTTTTCCATATATTTAGCTTTTATTTCCTTATCTCCAATTACCATACTAATCTCTTTCCATATCTTGTAGTCTTTGACTTGGACTCTAATTAATCTTCATAATTATCTTTAAAGCTACACACTAAATAAACAATTAACCCAATATGCTCTAAAAATATTATTTTACTAAATCAAGACGCAAAATAGGAAAGTGCACTATTTCTCAAGAAAATCTACTATTATCACTTCTAAATCACTAAAAATGATGTCTCATCCTAATACAAATCTATAACAAATGAGGACACATCAGAAATAAAAAGAGAAAGAAACCTTAAAAGAGTTGAGAGAAGAAGTTGCACCTTTTGTGCAAGAAAAGAAAAAAGAAGAGAAGGTGGGCTCACACCAGTTGATCAAACAATGTCACCATCTATTCTGGAGACAAATATAAAGGTTGACATTGAACTTAAGACATTTGTAGAGGCGTATATTCCTGAAAATATCAACGCCCAAATGCTTGGGATTAGGAAGAAAGGGCTTACACCGAAACAAGTATTCACGCAAGTTATTCCAGAAGCGGGTGTAGAAGCCAAGAAAGAGACCTTGGCTCATACTGAGAGAGTCTCAAGAAGAGTAGAAAATGAGTTACCATTGAGACTCAAAGATCTAGGAAGCTTTAATCTTCTTATTCAAATCAATGGTATGCTCAAAATGAAATCTATGTGAGATGTGGCTTCAGGTCTGAATTTGATGCCAAAGTACGTATTTGATCGACTTGGACTTCAGAAGACAGAGAAAGCTCCGGTGAAATTGCAGTTTGCAGATAACTCAGTTACCAAGATGTGGGGAATAGTAATGGGCGTTCATGTCCGAACATGTAATATCACCATCCCTGCTGACTTTGTTATACTTGATTTTGATGCAAATAAGCAGGTTCTAATTATATGTGGAAGGCCTTTCATGGACACAAGTCAAAGCATCAACTTCCAGGAGGGAACATTTACCTTTCATGCTAAAAACGTAACCGAGACATTCCATGTCTGGGGTAAGAAACAAAGGAAGTTAGATCCCACCATTCATAACATTCACATCCTTTCACATCACACATTCCCTAAGGAAATCCAAAGAAACCCTGTGGATACTGAGCCAAATATTGAGTTTGGCGTCGGCCATGAAGTTGTATGGAAAGCTCGCAAACCAGAGAATAGGCCATAAAGTCACAAAGATTCGTGGATAGGACCATTCATAGTTGCTTACTTGGAGTGAGAACCATACAACATGCCACCTACTCATTACTTATGAAAGAAGCTCCACTCGGACGCAACACTGAAAACCTGCCTCGTGTTGGTTAAGATACGTTTTTCTATCCCTTTCTTATTTAGTGTATATTAGTTCACTTTCTTTATCAATTCTTTTAGAGTCGCGGGGACACGATTCATTTTCGAGTTTGGGGTGAGGTTCGTTGCCTCATCCCAATTTTATGTGTTATTTGTTTTTAATTGTTTTAAATAAAATTGATTAAGGGTTGAATTTGACTGTAGAATATTTTAAATGTCCCCATTAAGAATACTTTTGATAAATCCAAGACATAATATAGTGGACTTTAGGGGTTAATATAAAACACACTTTAAATGCATGCAAACATAGGTAATTGATAGGAAGAATTAATGAAGAATGCAAAAAAGTAAACTTGTACTTAAGGAAAATGTTTGGTTTGTAGAACGTGAGATCCAAATTAGTAGAGAACCCACTTAGATATGAACTATAGGTAAGCTATGTAACTATGAAAATGATAGGGGCAGTTCTTTATTAGCCATTTGAGACTGTTTAGCCTTATATCCCATGAATTAATTATATCCGTCTTAGCCCAATTTTGAGACTTAAGCCTTTCTATTGTCGCCAAGATATAAGCCCATATCCTCTTAGTTTATTAGGCATTTCCATATGACCCGCACTTGAATCACGATCTTGAGACTTGTCTTGAGCTTGAATTTGGGTTGGTGGGTTTCATCAAGGGGAAATTACATTGGGAGGGAATAATATGTGTTTATATTGAGGTAAAATTTCTGATGATATATTATTTGTAACCCTTTGCCGGGAATGAAAAGGAAAAAAGTGATAAAAGTTGTCAAAACAGTAGACAACCGAGAACCCGTCCATCACTAACCGGGGCCATCACTAGACGGGAACCCGGCCATCACTAACCGAGAACCCAGTTATCGACTGTATATGAAAAATATAAAAAATAACTAAATAAATAAAAAGAAAAAAGTAACCGGCGAAGTGAAAATCTCGTGAAATCATCTTAGTATTTATTGGGTTGATATGGGGATGCTAAATTAGTGTGTCAAATGGGTAGAGTAAGAACATTATTCGAGTGTAAACTCAAGCTCTTGGATAGTTGTTGATGGTAAGTGAGGAGAGCGCCAAAAGCTCGCTTCAAATTTACCAAATATGCATACCACACCATCCCTAAGCCTATGCTAAAACCGTAAAGTCCTCGTGATTTCTAGGTTCATAGTGAGTTTATGATTCAACTAATAGGGAGTATGCTAAGTGGATCGTACAAAGTGAGTGAGGATCAATGAACACCCTATAACCATTATACTGAGATAACTACAAGCGTAACCTTCTAGCTTTGTGAAATTAATTTTAAGATTGATATTATTTGCGTTTGATTTTTGCATGATAAGTGTATGTGTATATTAATTACTAAGTTTTTCTATATGAGATTTGTTTTAATTTTTGCTTTGGGTGTATTTACTAGATTATGCATTTCTGCATTCACTTTAAGACCACTGGTTTTATTTTTTCTTTGTCGGGACGAAAAAGGTTTGAGTTTGGGGTCTTGATGTCTCCCTTTTTGTTCTAATTATATTCCATTACGAGACATCTTTTTAGCTGAATGATTGACTTATATGATAGACTTTTAGGATTATTTCGTTATATTTCAGTTTCTCTCATTGTATTTATTATATTTCATTTTTAAAGCTTTTGCACGTTAAATAGTTTGTTTTTAGTACAAAGTTTGTAGGTTCATGGATGCTACGGAGCACCAATACAACGAGAGGAATTGATAATTAAAGTTTTAGATCGAGTGGAGAAGTCAAAGGCAAGAAAAGATATCCCGAAGAGTTGACTAGGAAAGCTACAAATCTGGAAGGCTGATATTGATTACTGATTTTGAGCTACATAGACGTGGATTCAGCCATTGTGTCATGAAATAGATATTATTCCTTATTAAGTTAGGAATATTTAGCAACTGGAATGGGTCAAGTTGGAGTTGATTTGACGATGTTACAGCCGTTTTACTACGGGTTGCACACCAGGTACGGGATTTGAAATTAAAGATTGGTTTTGGGATTTTTAATATTTATTTTATTTTCTTAAGTAATAGCCCAAATACGATTTTCTTCTTATTAATAGGCCTTTAGACTTTTATTTTACATAAAACTCATATTACACAAGTCAGAAATGCCAGAGAGAAAGTTAGAAGCAAAGAGGAGAGAAGAAGCTGAAGCTGGAGAAGCAATTCTTCCAACAACAGTCAATTCAACCCTTTAATTAGGTTCTCTATTTTATTTCTTTAATTGACTATCAGTTATTTTAATTATATTTCTTTAGTTTTTATTTCTATTATGAGCTAAATACTTTAAGTGCTTGAGAATCTCTTTAATGGGGTGAACCTTAGTTTGTTTAATTAATGTTTTTGAATTTGGGATTGAAAGATTTAATTTGAATTGGGTAATTTTGTATTGAGTATTATCTTGAAATTATTTACTGTCTTTGAAGTCATGAATCCAAAATAGGAATTAGTAATTAAGCTATTTACTTAAGTGGCAAAGTAATCGCCTTGACGGGGGGTTTAATTACAGACCTAGGTAATAGCCACGAGGCATAAGTCGTTGACCCTAACGGGCTTGACTAATCTTGTAGCCAATCGGGTACTATGCCACGGTGTCGAACAGATTTTCGTGCGATACATCGCATGACCATGAACCGTCACCACGGTACGAGAAATTAGGCCAATTACGAAAGCATCATACGATTTCTGATGTACATCATACAATGCGGTGCACCACACCCAAAGGCTGTATCGTGGATTGTGACACACCATGTAATGCTCGGGGATCAGAAGATTTTTGCGGTACAATGAACCAACCCTGCGTGCACCGCACGACTCCGACAAAAATAAGGTATAATAGGTTAGCTTATATACACTTACAGAATTCATAAACCTTAAGCCTTCTCTTCCCCAAACCTTCCAAAATCCATTAAAGATTTACCAAACCTTCACCTCAGATTAAAAACTACCAAATCACCATAGATTCATACCCAATTCCTTCCCCAATATCCAATACACACTATTCAAACACCCAATTTAATCTAAAACATCTAAAATCCAAAATCAAGCCGAAATTTAAAATATTTTTCTAAAATTTTGTACCAACCAAGCAAGAGTTCATCATACCCACTTAGAGAATCATTTTCCGTACACCTTTCCTAACCCAAGTATCACTTGTTCAACCCAAAATTAAGGGCAAAAATTTCAAGAGTGTTCAAATCTTTGAGTTGGAGGTCAATTGAGATGACTAAAAGAACAGAGACATTATCCATTTGTTAGTGAGATGAAGAAGAATCAAAACAAGGTATTCGGTACTATTGAGAAGAAAACAATTGAGAAAGGTGCAAGTTCGGGTACAAAGAAAAAGGGTAAAATGGGTCTAGTTAGTAGAGAAAAGCATGCAATGGTGAAATCAGAGAGCAAAGAAGTTATAAATTCAAGGGAAAAGACCTCATAACCATTACAAGTTGAGATTCCTATACCCGAGATGATTGAAAATTCATAGGCCTTATTATCTTTCGCAAAAGAACATTTTCCCAGAGTAACTATTGCTCATTGGTGGTCCTTTGTGTGTTCTAAAAATAAATGCAAAAGATAATCGAACCACAACCGCAAGTGTACGGTTGTCCCAAGTAGTATATCTGATTATACAGATTCGTTCCAAGGACGGGATGGTTGATCACAATGTCTAACAAATAGTGATTGATGCACTTATGAAAATAAAAGATAATAATATGTTTGTTTGGTTTTTGTTATTAAAGCTAATGAATGAAAGACAAATATTAAAATGCAAATAAAAGCTAAGACGCAAGTAAAATGATGTAAAACGCAATATGAGAAGTAGCACTTGAGAACGCAAGGATCCTCCCTATCCTATTTCTTAACTTATGTTGTTTAAGGGCTAAATTAGTCAATTACAATGGTCGGGATTCTAATTTCCTTATACCCCCGTCAGGGTGGACTATAAGGCGATCCTAAAGTGTCACTAGTCCCGTCAGGGTAAATATGATCCACCGTTGGATGATTAAGTGTTATTACCTCATTGACCTTATGATTAGATAAGCTCGTCAGAATCATTAACTTCTATCCTAGATTGAATAAATGGTTCTGTATTTAAACCCTCCGCCAGGATGATCCAACTGCCACTATTTGGAATAGCCTAAATACTACTACCTGTTCCTAGTTCATGACGCTAAAAACAGTAAATATTCATAATTTATCGAAAAGAGTAAAAACCCTAATTTAGTTTAATTCAATAAAAACCCAAATTCAACATTCGTTAATTAATAAGATTGGGATTCACCCTTATTTGTTCTCAAGCACTATAGAAAACTTAGCTCATATTAAAATGAAATACGAAATTAAAAGTAATGGAATTCATATTGTTTACAGAATTAAAAAGACAAAAGAACCTAATTTCCGGAATCAGATTGACTACGAACGGAGATATAGACCCTCTCCAGCTCTTTGTAGCTTCTTCTCCTTCCTTCAGTTGCTTCTCTCTGGTGTTTTTAATCTTGCAGAATGTGAATCCTGTTGACACTCTCTTCTAAGGATGAGATGATTTGAAGAACAAATTGAGAGGTGAGAAATAATGACGTCAAAATCTCCTTTTATAAGCTCAAAAACGGATTAGGGCTTGGACATAATAATAAAACACTAATTAAATGTCCAAGCCCAAATTCTAAGCCCAAAATCCCGTAACTGCTGATACACCTACACTGAAACGGCTTTTCCCGATGCGTTACAACTCCGATTGACCTCATTCCAGTTGCTAAAGTTCCGTAACTCGATAAGGAATGATTTCTCTTCAAAGGTCAACAACTAAATCATCGCTTAAGCACCTCGAAATCAGCAATCTATGGCCTGGAAAATGGATTTTCAGCTCTAAAAATAATATCTTCGGGATTTCTTTTCAAGTCTTGACTCTATCTTTTGATCTTTGACTTTCTCCTCGGATTCATCTTCTAGCTAACATTTAAAACCTGAAAAATCTTCACTAAAAATACCAATATTACGCGAAAAAGCTTAATAAATAAAAAATGCTAGAAATAAAAGAGGAAAATCATATTATTGCATATTTAGTCCAAAAGTCTATCGAATTGATTAAATAAACACCAAAAATGATGTCTCCTAAGGGTCGAAAATAAGAACAATTAAGGAGACATCATGACCCCCAACTCAAACCTTTGTCGTCCCGACAAAGCAAAACAAAACAAAACAAGGGGTAGAAGTAAACGCAAGAACAAATAGAAGCTTAGCAAATAAACCTAAAGCAATTCTGAAGATAAATCTCATATAGCAAAACTTTAAGAACTAACATATACATACACTAATCATGCTACATCGAACCTAAATAATCTCAATCATAAAATTAAATTCGCAATGCTTGAAGGTTACACTTGTACTCATATCTGTATGATGGCTATAGGGTGGTCATTAATCCTAACTCGCTTTGAACGTTCCACCTAGCATATTTCCTATCAACAGAATTATAAATTCACTATGCACTTAGAAATCACGAGGTCTATACAGTTTTAATATTGGCTTAAGGATGGTATGGATGTATATTTGGTAAATTTGAAGTGAGCTTTTGGCTCTCTCCTCACTTACCATCAACATGTCCTCGAGCTTGAGTTTACGCTCCAAAATGTTCTCACTCACCCATTTGACGCGCTAATGTTGCGTCCCCAATGTCAACCCAATTAAAACTAAGATGATTTCCAAAAATATTCCACTTTGCCGATTTTTATTTATTCTTTCTTTTTATTTCCTTTTTCATTTCTTTTCTTCTTTATTTTTTGTACAAGATACCCATGACCATCATTTTGATGTGAAAGTCATGTCTCTTAAAATTTTCTTTTTCTTTATTCTATTTTTTTCTTTTTCAAATCTGGGCAAAGGGTTACAAATAATAATATCATCTTTCATTTTTGTGCCTCAATACAAACACCAATAATCCCTTCCCAATGTAAATTCCCAAATGTGGACCCTCCACCCCAAACTCAAGCTCGAGACAAGTCTCAGGGTGGTGATTCAAGTGCGGGTCATTTGGTCATGCCTAATAATCTAAAGGATAATGGGCTTATATCGTGGCTACAAAAGAAAAGGCTTAAGGCTCAAAATTGGGTCAAGACGGATAAAATTATAATCAGGGATAGCAAGCTAAAAGGTTTCAAATGGCTAACAAAGAACTGCCCCTATCATTTTCCTAAGTACATAGCTTGTCTTTAGTTCATATCTAGGTGGGTTCTCTACTAATTAAGATTTCACGTTCTACACACCAAACATATTCCTTAAGTACAAGCTTACTTCATTTGCATTGTTCATTAATTTTTCCTATTAATTACCTATGTTCGCATGCAATTGTAAGTGCGTTCTATATCATCCCTAAAGTTCACTATTTACTATCATTGATTCATCAAAAGTATGCTTCAAGCGACTTTTAAAATCTTCTATAGTCAAACGCAACTCCGAAAATTATTTTTATTGACAGCAAATAAAACATATAACACATAAAAACTGGGATGAGGCAACGAACCCCACCCCAAACTCAAAAATGAGTCGTGTCCCCACGACTCGAAAAGACTCAACGTAATAAAAATAACTAAACTAACTAAAACGCGAAAGGGATTAGAAAACGTATCTTAACCAGCGCGAGGCTGATTATCGGTGTTGCGTCCATGAACTTTCTCTTGCGTAAGAATACCATAGGTGGCGTGTTGAATTGTGCTCACCCCCATTAACATGTTTCGGAGAAGTTCTAACTCTTTTATAACGTTTCCAAAAGACGCAATCATCTTCACTTGATTCTCTTCTAACACCTTCACTTTCGCTTCCAACTCATCAGTTGTATGCATCTTCTTCTTTGGAGGAGCTCTAGGATTCCTTGTTGCTTTTACCACTTCATCATAAATATTCTTGATCAAAGTTAAACCCATACTCTCACATACTACAACACGATCAATCTCTACGTCTTTACGCGGAACCTTTGCGTCTAAACACAAGGTAGTGACGGTACAAGGAAATTTGAGATTTTGTTGTGAAGTAGGAATTCTAGCAAATTCCATGATGGTATCATATATCACACGAGCAACATCCACGGGTTTCTCCTCAATAATACACTTAATGAACAAAAGATGCTCCTTCTTTACTTCCGATATGTGTTTAACTCCAAAGAAGGTAGGGATTATGAAACGTCACCAAATCTTTGCACATGGTAGCAAGTTACTACTATACATCTGTCCAGGATATCTCTCTCCTTCGGGAATTGGGCGGGCCCCATCAACAAGCACTTTCCCCCAAAGGGATTCATAATCAACTGAAGGCTCTTTAAGAGATTCTTGAAACGGACATATTCCGGAAAACTTGGGTAATTTTAATGATTTTCGAATAAGCTCAACGGAGAAAGGAACTATCTTTTTGCGAATAATGACAGCTTCTTTCGAGAAGGCGATTCCTTCATAAAAATCTCGCACCAAGGTAGGAATATACTCAAGGTTTTTTTCTCTCAATTCCTTCCAACCCTATTTATCACAAGTAACACCATAATCTTTATAAGCACTAGTCATAATACCTTTAGGAAGATTCATCTCCTCACCAAACTTCAAAAATTCAATTCTATCACGAACCTGAGTATCCCAAGGAACGAAGACTCTCTTAGGCTTTTGAGCCCAAGCTTTCCTACGCGGGGCTTTTGGTTGTTGCACTGGTTCTCCGGGAACTTCTTGTTCAGGTTCTTCCTCAATCTCGTCTTCAACTTCTTCCTCACTTTCTTCATCACTCTCATCAATTAACCTGCTCTTTTTCGGATTAGCCTTACTCGGATTTTCTTTTCGTTTCAGAGCAATTGGGTTTTGGACAGTCTTTTTGGAACGTGAATCCGGAATCTCAATTGCTTGGTCTGGGCTAGCTCCAACATTGTTCCTGTTTCTCGGTATGTTTCTTCGATAGTTGCACAAGGAATCGGTTCTGTTAGTCATCTCTTTTCACCCCAAACTTAAAACTTCAAATAGAGAAAAAGCTAGAGAAAAGCTTTGAAATTTGATGTTTTGAGGCTTAAAACTTGAAGGATTAGGTGGAATATGAGATGTGTTAAGGTTATTTGAGAGAGATTTTGAAAGAATTTGGTTTAATTTCAAGGTTTGGAAGAGGAGATTTTTGGAGAAAATATGATTTTTGGTGATGTTTTGGAGAAGATGTGAGTTGATTTTGTGTTTTTGTGATGATAGAAGGCTTGATTTGATGATTTTATAGCTGTTTGTTGATGATTTTCGGAGTAGGTGGAGGCAAGGATTCAGAATATAAGGTTTGGCTTGGAAAAGAGGCAAAAAACTAGGTTTAATAAGCTCAAAACCGCCTCTCGCAACAGCTGGCCGGCTAGCCGGCGGATTCGCCGGCATGCAGTTCGCGAGGGCGGCGAAAAATAATTACTAAATTCGATTTTTTTTTTCTTTTACCTCAAAACACAAGTATATTGCGTCGTCACTGACGCAATGATCAGAGAATTTGAAATTTTTGACCGGCTAGCCGGCGGATTTGCCGGCATGCCGGTGAAATATCGATGGCGCATTTGATGACGCAGCAACCTTGCGTCGTCGCTGACGCAAGGAACAGAACCTTCTTCCTCTTTGGCCGGCTAGCCGGTCAGTTGACCGGCATGCCGGCGGATTCTCGCTGGCGCGAATGATGACGCAGCAATGCTGCGTTGTCGCTGACAAAGTGGTCAGAGAGTTGGGGTCCTTCTACTTGTTTGGCCGGTATGCCAGCCAGCTCGCCGGCTAGCCGGTCAAACCTGCTGTGGATTTCAATTTTTTTTTTCGTTTTCTCATCGTTTTTACGCCAAACTCATGACCATTATACCCCTGAAATCATCAAAAACAAACACCCTTCCTCATTTCTTAAAAATAAAAACTAAAATCAACAAAAAACTTAATTAATTTACACTACGAAATTGAAATACTTAAGCTAATATACGAGAAATTGGCTTTTGTTTAACGTCGTTAAGCTCGACGGGTTACCTTGCACTTCTAACGAGGTTCAAGGAGGTACATGACCTCTCCGGGATGTGGGTCTTTTGCGCGATCGGTGTCTTCACCTCCATGATATATCTTTAAACGATGACCGTTCACCATGAATGTACGGTTCTCAAGTGGATGTTCTATCTCTATAGCTCCATGAGGTGTAACCTTGGTTACAATGTAAGGACCCGACCACTTCGATCTTAATTTCCCCGGATAATTACTGAACTTCGAATTATATTTCAACACTCTCTGTCCCACTACAAAGTTCTTCTCTCGAATTCGATTATCATGCCATCTCTTAGTATTTTCTTTATAAAGCTTAGCATTTTCATAAGCATGTAATCTGAATTCATCAAGCTCATTGAGTTTCATCATTCGATTCTCACCAGCTAGCGTAGGATCTAGATTTAACTTTGCAATAGCCCAATAGGCACCCATTTCAAGTTCAAGAGGTAAGTGACAAGCCTTACCATACACCATTCGATATGGAGAAGCACCTACTGGAATTTTGAAAGCAGTTCGATATGCCCAAAGTGCATCATCTAATTTCATAGACCAATCTTTTCTGGTAGGACCAACGGTTTTCTCTAAGATAGATTTTACCTCACGATTTGATACTTCGGCTTGACCATTGGCTTGTGGATGATAGGCAGTAGATACACGATGTCTGACTCCATATTTCTCTAGAACAGTCTTTAAATACTTATTAATGAAATGAGTACCTCCATCGCTAATAATCACCCTTGGAGTTCCATGTCTAGTGAAAATATGTGATTTTAAGAACTTAATCACCACTCTAGAATCATTGGTGGGTAGAGCCACCGCTTCTACCCACTTAGACACGTAATCAACAGCTAATAAGATGTAGAGGTTACCATTTGAAGGAACGAACGGACCCATACAATCTATACCCCAAACATCAAATATTTCAACTTCTAACACATTATTACGTGGCATCTCATCCCTCTTGGATATGTTTCCGGTAAATTGACATCTAGTGCCTCTTTTAGTATATTCATGACAATCTTTTATAATAGAAGGCCAATAGAAACCAGATTGTAATACCTTAGCAGCAGTTCGATATCCTTTGAAATGTCCACCATAAGGTGAATCATGACACCCAGCTATAATCGCCTCAATTTCTTCCTTGGCTACACATCTTCTTACCATCTGATCAGCACCCACTTTATAGAGGAAAGGATCCTCCCAAAAGAATTGTCTTGCACGGAGAGCTAATCTTTTTCTCTCTTGATAAGTTGAACCTTCAGGAAAAGAACCACTTACCACTAAGTTTGCAATATCCGCATACCAAGGGGCTTCTTAATCACGAACCACGAATAAATTCTCATCGGGAAACTCTTCTCTAACTGCTTCAGTACCACTATTCAACCCCGAACCTTCTAACCTCGATAGATGATCTGCAACCTGATTCTCACACCCTTTTCTGTCTTTATTCTCTAAATCGAACTCTTGAAGCAATAAAACCCATCTGATTAACCTTGGTTTAGCATCCTTCTTCTCCATAAGATATCGAATCGCTGAATGATCTGTATAAACAATAACTTTCGCTCCAAGAAGATAAGAGCGAAATTTATCGCATGAATACACAACCGCTAGCAACTCCTTTTCTGTAACTGTATAGTTCACTTGAGCACCATTAAAAGTTTTACTCGCATAATAAATCGAATGAAAAGCTTTCTCTTTTCTTTGTCCTAATACAGCTCCCATACATAAATCACTCGCATCACACATAACCTCAAACGGTAAATTCCAATCTGGAGGCACTACTATAGGAGCAGAAATAAGCTTTTCTTTGATTGCTTTGAAGGCCGCTAAACAAGCTTCATCAAAAAGGAATTTGGAATCCTTTTCAAGTAAATTGCATAACGGTTTCACAATCTTAGAAAAGTCTTTGATAAATCGCCTATAAAAGCCTGCATGGCCTAGAAAACTTCTTACCCCTTTAACAGAAACAGGAGGGGGAAGAGTTTTAATTACCTCAATCTTCGCTCTATCGACTTCCAATCCAACACTCGAAACTTTGTGACCCAGAACAATACCTTCGCGAACCATGAAGTGACACTTCTCCCAGTTTAAGACCAAATCTGTTTCTTTGCATCTGATTAACACTTTCTCCAAATTGTCTAAACACTTATCAAAATCATCACCAAATACAGAGAAATCGTCCATAAACACTTCAAGAAAATTATCAATCATATCCCAGAAGATGGCCATCATGCATCTTTGAAAGGTAGCAGGAGCATTACACAACCCAAATGGCGTTCTATGATATGCAAAAGTGCCAAAGGGGCATGTAAATGTTGTTTTATGTTGATCTTCTGGAGCCACGTAAATTTGATTATACCTAGAATAACCATCCAAGAAGCAATAATACTCTCTTCCGGCTAATTTGTCTAACATTTGATCTATGAAGGGCAAAGGGAAATGATCTTTTCTGGTGGCCTTGTTCAGCTTTCTATAATCCATGCAAACTCTCCATCCAACTACCGTTCTTGAAGGAATTGCTTCATTTTTATTGTTAAGAACTGTTGTCATTCCTCCTTTCTTCGGTACACACTGAACCAGACTCACCCATTCACTACTCGAGATGGGATAAATAATTCCCGCATCTAAAAGCTTGATCACCTCTTTCTTCACCACATCCTTCATAGCGGGCATTAATCTTCTTTGACCTTCAACTGAGCGTGCGTTAACATCTTCAAGTATGATTTTGTGTTGACAATAGGATGTACTAATGCCTTTGATGTCAGCAATTGTCCAACCTATCGCTTCTTTGTTTGCCCTTAACACACGCAACAGTTTATCTTCTTGAGGACCTGTTAAATTAGCTGAAACAATAACCGGTAGAGTTTCGTTAGTACCTAAATACGCATACCTCAAGTGTGCTGGCAATGGTTTTTCTTCCAATTCCGGAGGAGATTCAATTGAAGGCTTCTTTTTAGGAACAATCTCCCCCGGTTCTCTCACAGGTTCATAGGCAGGACGCCTATACTTCGGATTTTCAGAATTGAGAGCTGCTATTGTTTCAGTGAGCTCTTCCATCATCTCAGGTGAATCTAATGTTAAAGCAGCCTGCAAGATATCATCAAAATTTAAACAATTAAATACCTCTTGCGATGCTTGCTCTACTACATCCATTCTGAAGCAATCTTCCTGAGAATCTGGGAATTTCATAACTCGAAATACATTGAATTTGACTTCCTCATCTTGTATCCTCATCGTTAATTCGCCATTCTCTACATCGCTCAATGTTCTCCCTGTAGCTAGGAATGGTCTACCCAAAATAATGGGGACATTTCTATCTGCATTGTATTCAAGTATTACGAAATCAACAGGAAATATAAGTGTACCTGCCTTAACAAGGACATCCTCAATGCGCCCTTCAGGATGAGCAAGAGACCTGTCCGCCATTTGCAAGACCATAGAAGTGGGTCTTGCGTTTCCAATTTTTAGCTTATCAAATATCGACTTGGGCATCAAGTTGATGCTTGCCCCAAGTCACATAGCGCTTTTCCCTTCCATTCTTCTCCAATCGATATGGGAATCGTGAAACTCCCCGGATCAACTAACTTTGGAGGTAATTTACTTTGACAAATCGCGCTACACTCTTCAGGAAGACCAATCATTTCATTATCACAATAGGGCCTTTTGTTAGTGAGGGCCCTCTTCAAAAACTTCGTGTACTTAGGAATATCTCGAATCGCCTCAAGTAACGGAATATTAATACTAAGACCCTTCACTCTATTAAAGAATTTCTGAAAATCAGCTAAATCACCCTTTTTCTGAACTCGCGATGGGAACGGTGGTGGAGGGCGATTAATCACAATATTATCCTTCTTTTTCGGAACTTCTCTTGGTCTCACTATTTCTTCAACCTCACTATCTTTCTCATTTTCTTTCTCTTTCTCAACCACTTCCTTTTCTTTTCTTGGTACTTCTTTCTCTTTCATAACGGGAAAAGGAGGTGGAGGAAGGTTCTTACCACTTCTCAATGTAACAGCATTACAATCTTCGCGTTGCTTCGGATTCTCAGTATCGCTTGGAAGTTGTCCTTGTGGACGTTGATTCAGTTGTTTATTAATTTGGCTTAGCTGATTCAGGAACAAACTCATATTGGCTTCGATTGCATTTTGACGTTCCATAGCTTGTGTTTGGAGAGCAATTAAACTTTCAACTGATTTCTGAAGAGTGACTACTCCTTCTTGTGGATGGGCAGGTAAGGCTTTTTGGTTTAAAGTTTCATCGTATGTATTCTGAGGAGTATTCTGAGGAGCTTGCCTTTGTACATAATTACCCTGATTCTGTCCTCCTTGATAATTGTTGTGTGGTCTTGGATTATAGTTGTTACCTTGGGGACGCGGCTGATACGCATAGGTAGGATTGGCTGCCCCATTAGGATTTGAGTATTGAAACCCAGGATGGTTTCTGTTAGGTTGATATCCATTACTACTTGAATTGAAGTTACCTCTATTGGACATAAACATCACGGATTCTTGGTTGTTCGGAAAATTTTCCTCATCATGGTCATCTACTTTGCAAATTGAACACATATAAACCTCTTGTGCAGCATGCACAACTACCTTCTTACCCGAAAATCCCTCTTTTACAGCTAAAGTAAGCTGCTTCAATTGTTGCTCAATAGTACTCTGAATCTTATTCTCAAACGTAGCAAATTTCTCTTCCATATCAACATTATTCACTCCCTTAACCGGTGTTCTTACTGAATTCCACCCAACTTCATTCTTGACTGTTCTCTCTAACATAATTTTAGCATGAGCGGGTTGAACTTGAAGAAAACCTGCACCACATAGCGTATCCAATTTCTCTCTCGAATTCCCATCAAGGCCTCTATAAAAGATCTTTAACTGTTGTTGTTCTGAAAAGCCATGATTAGGAACTTTACGTAAACACATCTGAAATCTTGTCCAACTTCTACCCACAGTTTCATCATATTCTTGACGGAAATGCGTCAATTCTAATTCAGCATCTAACCTCATGTTACTTGGGTAATATTTGTCAAAGAAAGCAATCTCTAATTGGTCCCAGTTGGTTATTTTCGTAGGATCTTGCGTATCATGCCATTCACTTGCTCCATCAATAACAAAGAATTTAAAAGCAGCAAAATACATCTGTTCCCTTGAAACTCCTTGTGTGATATAAGAATCACATATCTGTTTAAACTTCTGTACTGCTCTAAGAGGATCTTCTGATGGCCTACCACGAAAATTTCCAAAATTTTGGAATTGAGCTAACATACCCGAATCTGGACAGAATCTCGGAACATCTATATCTGGAGCACCTACTCCTATAGCTGGAGCTCGGAATGGAACTTCTGGAGGACCATTGGTAAACCACGGATCTTGATTCATCACTATCTGAACTTGAGGATTAGGAATCACTGGTGGAACGGGAGGGATAGCGCCTGGGGCCAAAGGTTGTCCATTTGCGCCTAGTTGATTGTTTTGACCATTAAGATTGATATCTTCCATTCTGTTACTTAATTCTTCTACTTCTAAAGCTTCTCGTTCTCTTCTTCTCTTGTTAGCAAGTCTGATCAACGATTCTGGATTACTAAGGATCAGAGGTGTTGGCTCTAGATCCTTGAATAGTCTTCTTCGCATACACCAAACCTAAAAACCTAAAAAGAACTAAACAAAAAGCGTAAAACTGATAAAATAAAATAAATGCACTATCACTAAAGGATAAACACCGTGGTCACACGCTACCATCCCCGGCAGCGGCGCCAAAAACTTTGTGGTCCTTTGTGTGTTCTAAAAATAAATGCAAAAGATAATCGAACCACAACTGCAAGTGTACGGTTGTCCCAAGTAGTATATCTGATAATACAGATTCGTTCCAAGGACGGGATGGTTGATCACAATGTTTAACAAATAGTGATCGATGCACTTATGAAAATAAAAGATAATAATATGTTTGTTTGGTTTTTGTTATTAAAGCTAATGAATGAAAGACAAATATTAAAATGCAAATAAAAGCTAAGACGCAAGTAAAATGATGTAAAACGCAATATGAGAAGTAGCACTTGAGAACGCAAGGATCCTCCCTATCCTATTTCTTAACTTATGTTGTTTAAGGGCTAAATTAGTCAATTACAATGGTCGGGATTCTAATTTCCTTATACCCCCGTCAGGGTGGACTATAAGGCGATCCTAAAGTGTCACTAGTCCCGTCAGGGTAAATATGATCCACCGTTGGATGATTAAGTGTTATTACCTCATTGGCCCTAGGATTAGCTAAGCTCGTCAGAATCATTAACTTCTATCCTAAATTGAATAAATGATTTCGTATTGAAACCCTCCGTCAGGATGATCCAACTGCCACTAATTGGAATAGCCTAAATACTACTACCTGTTCCTAGTTCATGACGCTAAAAACAGTAAATATTCATAATTTATCGAAAAGAGTAAAAACCCTAATTTAGTTTAATTCAATAAAAACCCAAATTCAACATTCATTAATTAATAAGATTGGGATTCACCCTTATTTGTTCTCAAGCACTATAGAAAACTTAGCTCATATTAAAATGAAATACGAAATTAAAAGTAATGGAATTCATATTGTTTACAGAATTAAAAAGATAAAAGAACCTAATTTCCGGAATCGGATTGACTACGAACGGAGATATAGACCCTCTCCAGCTCTTTGTAGCTTCTTCTCCTTCCTTCAGTTGCTTCTCTCTGGTGTTTTTAATCTTGCAGAATGTGAATTCTGTTGACACTCTCTTCTAAGGATGAGATGATTTGAAGAACAAATTGAGAGGTGAGAAATAATGAGGTCAAAATCTCCTTTTATAAGCTCAAAAACGGATTAGGGCTTGGACCTAATAATAAAACACTAATTAAATGTCCAAGCCCAAATTCTAAGCCCAAAATCCCGTAACTGCTGATACACCTTCACTAAAACGGCTTTTCCCGATGCGTTACAACTCCGATTGACCTCATTTCAGTTGCTAAAGTTCCGTAACTCGATAAGGAATAATTTCTCTTCAAAGGTCAACAACTAAATCATCGCTTAAGCACCTCGAAATCAGCAATCTATGGCCTGGAAAATGGATTTTCAGCTCTAAAAATAATATCTTCGGGATTTCTTTTTAAGTCTTGACTCTATCTTTTGATCTTTGACTTTCTCCTCGGATTCCTCTTCTAGCTAACATTTAAAACCTGAAAAATCTTCACTAAAAATACCAATATTACGCGCAAAAGCTTAATAAATAAAAAATGCTAGAAATAAAAGAGGAAAATCATATTATTGCATTTTTAGTCCAAAAGTCTATCGAATTGATTAAATAAACACCAAAAATGATGTCTACTAAGGGTCGAAAATAATAACAATTAAGGAGACATCACTCATGTATGAATACATGAAAAAGAGTTTGAAGAAGTTGATTACAAGAGATTTCTTTAGATTGGGTTGATGTTGATTTGGACTAGATTCATAGTGAGACGTTCAAGTTTATGTATGGAGTTAGTTTCCGAGTTCTATTTAGGCCTTTTTAGCCGAAATAGTAAAGTTCGTGTTCCAGTTAGAGGAAAGTTAGTCCCTTTTACATTTGAAGAGATTCAGAACCACTTCGAGTACAAGAATTTGGTTGGACCATGCAAGTATCGAGAAGCGATGGAGAAAATCAAGACTTACAATTGAAATCAACTTTTTCAGCATGTTTTGGATGAAGAAAAAGTGCAAGGACAAAAAGGATAGTTGAAGGAACCTTGGCTTACAAATACCTTCAACCTGATACGAGAATTTTACACAATTTCCTCACACCAAACACCTTTGAAAACACACGGACCTCGGATGTTACCAATATAAACACCATCTTTTTGAATTGTGTTTTAAGAGGGGAAGAATTAGATGTAGCACAATTGATTTTTGAACAAGGTGATGCGATTTTATATCTCTCTGCTCTCATTGTATAATGTGAATATCCAACTATGATCACGTGCCTAGTAAAGAAACCGAATGTGATTCGGGGTAAAGAAGATAAATTGATATATAAAGTGAGTAATAATATCAACAATTCTAGGATCGTGACGACTCTAAGAGCAGCAGGAATTAAGAAGCCTTCACAAGAATAAGTATCTCATGAGAGAGAGTCAAAATAAGAGGATCTTATTTGGAGAGAAAGGGTAGATGAGCAATTAAATAAAGTTGAAGCAGCTCAAAGTTCCTTGGCCGATGATGTGGAATAAATCAAAGCAAATCAAATACACATCATGATACTCCTGGAGAAATTAAGGAGCGATATAGCAAAAGATCGACCAAATCCTATCTCGGGTGTTGATGATGCGAGGCAATTAGACTCAAGAGTATGATCTCTTTCTTCCTTATTATTTTTTTATTTTTTTGTTTTCTTTTTTGATACGTGGGTTCCGAGCTTACACCCGACTAATCCCACGGGGGATTTGACTGCCTCCCCAACCATGCCCCCATGCAAGTCTGAACTAGGTGTTCTGGGAGGGTTTCAAACATTAGACCTCATGGATGAGAAATAGAGCCCTGGCCAACAAACTTCTTAACTTTCTTCCACCTTCGGGATTCGAACCCTTGACCTCATGTATGAGACAACAGAGCCCTGGCCAACAACCTTCTTAATTTTCTTCCACCTTCAGGATTCGAACCCTGTACCTCCCATATTTGTTTTCATTTATATTATTTTCTAAACATATGTAGTAACCATTGGTTGACAACCTTAAACTTTTCACTTCGTAGTATAACTTATCTCGTTATTGCAAACTTGACACATTTGTGATGACTTTACTATCCTTGAAGTATGGATCAGCTATCCTTATTCTCCGAGGTCCATTATTTTTCTTGTGAAATCATTATTCATCCACTCATATATACCCAATACAAAACTTATATAGTTCTATAATTCGGTATCACAATTTTCACATTCTTTTCTCCTAATATGAGCAAAGTTAATCTGACAACTATCAATATTAACCACCAAATGAAGATGGTATCCCTCAAAACATTTTATTATTGACAACTAAATAACCAAAATTGATACTAAACTAGATCAATACTCACTCATTTACAAAATTATAAAGGTTCTACTTTTCAAAGAGTATTCCCCTCAATTAGTTCATATTTATAGTCAAGAGCACTAGAGAGGTTATGTCTCTATCACCGTCAAATTAATCACACCCAATGATTTCCCAACTTGTTTTGGTAACATGATTTATTCATATAGGGTATGTGATGTATCATATTTTGTGATAGATTAGAAGGGATGAAGAATGCGACCCGCAAGTCGACCCTATATGTGACATATGCCGGTACAGGTTGCGACAAGCCTAGAAAAGAAGGTCAAGACCATTAAACCTTAAACTTCCTTCTTCCCCAATACACCCGAACTCCATTAAAGCTTCTCCAAACCTCAAACTCTCATAAAAAATACATTGAATCTCCATAAATTTATATCCAAACACTTACCTACATTCCTGTAAACACTATTCACCCACCCAAATCACTTCAAAACTCCTAGAATCCAAGAATAAACACTAAACTTTCTAGATATTTTTCCAAAATTTCTTAAACCCATATCATCCAAGCAAGAGTTTATCATAACGACATAAAGAATTATCAACCTTACACCTTTCGTAACCTAAATAACACCTTTTTACCTTAAATCAAAGGTTAGTTCAAAAGTGTTTAAACCTTTGAGTTAGGGTTAAAACAGATGACGAAAAGAACTGAGACACTATCTAGTTTTAGGGATATGAAGAAGAATCAAAGCAAGGTATTGGATGATATTAATAAGAAATTAAGTGAGCAGTGTGCAATTTTTGGAACAAAAAAGAAGGGTAATTCGAATTAAGCAAGTATAGACGAACCGGTTATGGTAAGGTCATAGCTTATTCTTTGATTTATACTTGTGTTTGATAATTTTGAGGTGATTTGTGTTTTAAGTGTGTATCTCCTAGGGCCATGGATGATATACGAAAGAAATATATGGTCAAGAAGTTGAAAATTTAAGGAGAAACTCGTGTCAATTCAAAAGGAGTCAAAAAGTTTGCTAGAAACTTAACAAAAAGTGTTGTTAAAATACTTACACCATTTTTGAAAAACTACAACAAATAATTTTGAATGATGCTTATCATGAAACCTTATCTCAAGTTATTCCTTAGACTTTATTGTATGTGAGAAGAAATGTAGATCATTTTGTAGTAGAAATGAATATGTTGTAGATGGTTCGGTGTGAAGACGTAAACGTGTCCATATTTACAAAGAATCTATTAAATAGATATTGACTCACTTATGGAAGCCCAATATGTGCCACACGTTTTATAGAGCTATATATACACTAGTTTTTCAATATTTAAACTCATTACTTATAATTTTGATAAAAGTGTTGGGGGTAAGGGTAAGAGAAGCATGAAAGAGCTATTACAACACATTATTTTTTAATTAGTGTAATTTTTTATATAGTTATATTTTCTCTTTATTTTCTTTTCTTTTCTTACATTATGATAAGAACTATATATTAGTTTGACACTTAGGTATGAACCCTAACTATTACTTATGGCTTAATATGATGAATTTTGGATTTCTCATGTAAATAAACATGGATTGTTTTTGTTATAATTACCGATATGTTTATTCTAAATTTCTTGTATTATTATAACATATATAGGGTTTTTTAGCTATTGAATACATCTAGGGGAGGATTTGGTAGTGGAAATAGGATAATCAAGTAAGAAGAATAATTAAACCTGTATATTCTCAATCATATTCTTCTTCTCCACCATCCCCAAAAGAAAAATAACCTTCTTCAAGCTTCTTAAATCACCCACCATTATATTTTATCCATCTAAAATCATTAAAATCATTTTTAAAAAACATCTTTTTACCATCAAATTCATTCCATAAACATCATAAATCAATATAAAATACAACATATTCTTTACAAAAAAGCATAAATTTCTTACACATCCATTTCTTCTACATCATGACACACCAAACCCACATTATATGTCATAAACTTAACATCAAATACATATTATAAACATCACAAAAACACAAAATTATCCATTATTTTACCAAGGTTCTTTATAACCCTAACTCCCAAAAGGGAAGAGTTGAAGAAGAAAGAGGTTCTAAGGCCCATGATCATCCATGACTCAATTATTAATATTTTTTTTGTTGAAATTCTACTATTAAATTTTGTGTGATATTATAGTATTTGTGATCAAGTTAGGTATGGGTGAGATTAGAGTTAGGGGTTGCATGATCTATGTAAAGATAGAGTTGTAGGTATTTTGAGGGTTTCCACAAAGCTGCTATACAATTTTTGGAATCAAAGGCTTGAATATTTGGTTAAGATTGCTAGATGACACTCCTAAACCCCTTATATTCCCCAAATTAATGAGTGTGTCTTTAGGTTTCAATAACATAAACCAATTATAAAATGTTTCTATTTTTTAAATTATTTGATAATACAAATCATATAAGAAATATGTATTTCAAAATAAATACATTAAATACGACTATTTCGTTCCCTTGTTTCATAATACATCACTATCATGTCCTATTATCTATTACCACATAATTGAAACGATTGACCACACTGTTATCTACCGCACCATAGTTTTAAAGGTCATATCTTCTACTAGAGGTGTGAAAATTGTCTGTTCGAATCGCTCGATCCATCAATACCGGGATATGACCATGGGGTTTGGTATATACAAGAACTTATTTTTAGAAAAACCAGTGGGTTATTATATATACTAGATCTTATTGTAAGCAAACCCCTCTTAATTAAGGTCCAATCTGCCATACTTATTAATAATTATTTTATATATATCATTGTTAAAATTAGTGTAAAATATTTGAACTTAAAGATTGAAGAAATTAAAAAATAAGTAGACTTACATTGTATGTAGTATGTAAAATGTACATTATCAAGTGGTTTATGTTTTTTTGTTTGAAAAAAACTTCTATAAACAAAATATTTTACAAGTTCTCCATTTTTAGTGTTTCCCCGACTATAAAACAGGTAGGAAAATTCTTCCATCCAATATTAGATGATCCTACACTAATAATATTAATACACATACTCCATGTTATAACTTGCAAAAGTAACTAACACATTAATCTAGTGACATGCGTTTTATTAAAATAATTAATGGTTGTGATATGCATATTGGACTATCCAATATTGGATGGAAGTATTACCCAATTTCATATAAATTAATAGACCGTGTGGTCAGAGTCCGTGTTATAAATAAAGACATGTGGTTAAATAGGTCAGTTTTTACATTATCCAGGAGGTTTTACCTTGTCATTTGAATTCATTTCAAACTATCAAATAAAATGGTAGTGGCTTTACATTTTGGTATAACTAAAGTCTATATCATAGCCAGAAAAATTAGTATATATCTAATAAGGCCCAAAGATACCAAAACTTAAAATAAAAAATATAATCAATATGGCCCAAAAGGTAAACATAAATAGGGGATACTTAATCTTCTATCTTCTCCACAAAACCCTACTTCGGTTAAGTTTCTTCGTTAACTCTTCTCCATGTATTCTCACAATACATTTTCAAAGATCTCATTTTCACTTTTTTTACACTACGAAATCTTCTTCTTTCATCATTAGATATCTTGTTAACTAGTATGATTCAACCCTATGCACTCAAAACCAATTACGATTCTCTTTTTGCTTGTACCAGATCGATGACCCTAACATTAACATTTCAGGAAAAGATTAGGAAAAGATTCGTCGATAAGTTAAGTTTGATTGTTCTTAATAATAATTATCTCTATAATAGTCTATAAATTGATATTCTTTTTCAATTTTATTTATTCAGTGAAAAAAATTATACACCTTTTCTATAGATTTTATCTACTTTTTCATTTTAAATTCACATTACGGTTTGATGTTGTGTTAAAATTAACAGCGCTTTTTTGGACAATATCTAATAGGTTATTTTGGTATATCTTCCTTAGCTTAATTTTTTGTTGTTGAATTAGTAAATTTAAAAGGCTATCTAATAATATTTATGCATAATTTGCTTGTACTTATAATGATTATGTGTTTTGATGGTAGAAAAGATATATTTTTGATGAAAAAAACACAAATTGGATTAAATGGTTCTTGAACATTTAAAATTACCTAACTAATTTGAAATTGGTATTGGTTTTAGTCCTGACATAAATTCTATCTATTTTTTACCGTTCAGTAAGTTTGACAATGGGTATATTTGTTACCAACATATGCCACAATATTTACAAATTTTTCAAACCTGTCCCTGAACTATCCCTTTTTAACGATTTGATCCTCTAATATATTGACAATGAAAAACCAAAATCTGATAGATTAAACAAAAAGGACTAATCAGGAACAAAAATTTATTTCAATGATAGTTAGTATAGTTGTAAAAATTTGAGATCTATTTGTGAAAATAGGCTATCGTTGGTGAAAAAAATTATATTTTTTCAATCAAGTTGTGTTATTTAAAAATTCCTTATTTATACTTTATTTTATTCAAATACCATTAAATTAACCCTTGTGGAAGAAAAAATTTAAAATTTAAATATATAACATATTTACATGTACATATTTGTTCCTTTAGTGTATTTGTCACTTAAAAAAACATGGAGACAAAAAAACAAATATTAAATTTTTCAGATCTTTGCATGCTATCAAGATAACAATAATATTTTTATTGGTAAAATATTGTTCTAGCTAAGATTGGTAAAATAATTTAAGTGTATAATTTATTTTTGAATTTTTATATGATCATATAAGTGTTACTTTTGTATTCAATTTTCTTTTATAATATGGCTATACATAAAATATTATATAATATAAAATGTCATAGAATATTTTTTCCTTTTTGGGCAGCAATCATGCTACTTAGCTCACGTCTCGTTTGAGTATAATTAATTGTGACAAAAAAGAGTCTTAATCGACCTTATTATGTTTTAGATAAATATTATCATGTTGAGGGAATATTATATGTAACCTATGATATAGATTGTCAATAAAAAATTATGAAGATGAATATTTTTAAAGGAACTAATGAATTAAATATATTGAAGACCAGGTTGGTTTGAGTCTTAAGTTCCACAACCTGATAGTTAGGGCTATAACTTCAAACTTTAAAAAAGTAGATTTTGACATTGTTTAAAATATATAATAATTTTTATAAGCCCGATTGTTATATTTAATCTATTAGTATGAATTTGTTTCTATACTAAAATATAGTTAATTTTCATTATATAAGGAGTTATAGTGTAATTAATTAAAAAAAAGACATGGTGTACTTTTTTGCTTAATATAATGATTGATATTGCAATTTTCGTAATACTATAGAAATTTATAGCATAATTAATTCTAATAAAAATTTTAAGGATTTATATACCATTTTATTTGACGCTAAGGAAACGAGGTAGAAGGAAACTATACAGGTAGTGAGAGATACTTCCTTTGGTATATCAAATAAACATATTCATACTTAACCTAGAAGGAAAATAAACTAGGGGTAGGAGAGGGGATATTGGAACTAGTTTCTAATCTATAAGAGGGTATGAGATCTGGTGCATTTACATCTTTACAATTTTAATTAAACAATTAAAGATCGATGAATTTATAATTAATTGTTTTGGGAGAGTGGTGTATGTTGTGTTGGGTACCTTAATTTGTGGAATTCTATGAGAGTGCAAATATTATGTGTGTTCCAAGATGGTCAAACTCTTTGTGAATTTATTCTGAATTGTTGACTTCCATTAACATATATTATGCTGAGTTATTGGGTTGAGGATTATTAGTTTTGTCATGATTTTGGATTGGTTAATGGTGTTAGTATATAATTGGGTAGGACAGTTATATTGGCTTTATTTCAAATTCATTTAGTTGATGGGTGGGTATATCAGTCCTGTTGTTAAGGAGCTGACAGTCCTAAATTTGGAGGTAGGAGTAGCAAGCATGAAAAAGAAAATGTGTTATAAATCACACATCATCAATTATTTGTAAATTTTATGTACATATAGTACATAATATATTTGCACTGTATGTTTCTATTTTATGCTAAATTTACAGTATAAGTCTCTATATTATGCAAAATAAGTTAGATTTAAAAATAATTGCACGATATGTTCCTATACCACACAGAATAATCTCACTATAAGTCCCTATAATATTCATTATACGTCCAAACTATATGTCTCTTTGTTATGCAAAAATTGTACTATAAATCACTAAATTATTGACTTTCTCATGTTAATTGCGCTATATATCTCTATATAATACTAAAATTGCACTATATTTTGCAAACTAAGTTATATATTTTTTTCCTTTAATTTCATATAATGGGAGATAAGAATTTAGATGATAGTGATATTGAGCCAAATGATACATCAACTATGTTAGGGTCTGAAAATGACATGAATTACTCGAACAATTACTCTTTGGCATCATCCTCTATGGAAGTAATGCCTATACAGGTAAAATCATTTTCAGTTTTAATAGATAGATCTTATATATGGGTATCTTCTTTGTTTACTTTTATGAAATAGATATTTTCTATCAAAGAGATTATCTATATAACAAATTTTATTGAGAGTGAAATTAGTAAATAATTTATTTTTCTATGAGCATTATCTATTAAACTTATTTAATTATTGTTATTTTCAATGTAGTCAAATTCAAATTCGACACATGGGCAAATTCATCAATAAAACGGGCGTTACCATCGTCACACAGAACGACAAATTCAAGAAATGAAAGAGTACTTCTCAATAAATAAATTTACCTAGGCGTATAACTCAAATTACAGAAAAAACAAATTTTAAAATATTTCTCATTATTTAAAACTATTTGATTATCGTATTTGTTTTAGTTAATTTGTTGTTATTAATCATAATGTGTAGTGTTTACATTGAATGTCCATTTTCTGATGACAAGAAGCGGATAGAGATGAGTTATAAGTTAGGATTACATCCTCTACAAATTAAATATTGGTTTCAAAATAGACGTAATGAAATGAAGTTAAAATATATCTTAAACTAAATTCTTTCCTCCATACTCCTTGAAAACAATCAATACATTATTTAATAGTTAGTTATTTTTCATTTATCAACTTGTTGCCTCTAACCTTTCATAAGTATTTTTGAAGTTTTTTCGCATATGATAAGTTGTTTTCAACCAAAATGACATTTAGGTTTTAAAAAGTGGAGCATTGGAAACTTGCCAACAAAATTCTATCAATTTTACATGTAACAGTCCATTATCCACAAGATAATAAAGTCTTATTTTGACATGCCATCAAGAAGATATTGGTTGGATGTGTTAACTTAGAAAAGTGTAGTGTGATAATTTATATTTTATGCATAGTTTAAGGTTGTATGGGAAGGATAGAAGGAATTTATACATGTAGTGAGAGATACTTCCACTGGTATATCAAATAAGCATATTCATACTTAACCTAGAAGAAAAATTAACTAAGGGTAGGAGAGAGGGATAGTGGCATTAGTCTCTAAACTTTAAGCGGGTATGAGATCTAGTGCATTTACATCTTTATAAATATAATTACACAAATAATAGTAGATGAATGTAGAAAATTTTATTGCGTGAGGGTGGAGTATGTTGTGTTAGGTACCTTACTTTGAGGAATTTTAGGAGAGTGCAATTATTATGTACGAACTCTTAGTGAATATATTCAGAATTATTGACTTCCATTGACATATTTCATATTGGTTATTAGATTGAACATTATTAGTTTTTTCATGATTTTGGATTGGTTAATGGTGTTATTATTTGATTGAGTATGGCAGTAATATTGGTTTTATTTCAAATTCTAAGGATCGGAGCCTGAGTATTCTGTCCCACCTGCTTGAATGCTCAACATCAATGCTAACCAACAACCTCATTCTCAATAACCACCTCCACTGAAAGTAAGAGTATTATTTTGATATTCGTGTTTTAATAAAATACATTTAGCTCGTCACTATTTAATACGTTGTTTCCCTAATGCAACAAACCTGATATTCAAAAATGCAGTTGGAAGCATTGTTCTTCAGTTTCTAAAGATATGCCCTTCAATCGAACTTTATTAGCTATAATGGTGTGGCTCCTATTATTTTTTGTTTGTCTAATGCATGCCCAAGGACGAGGCACAAAAAATGAGACGGAAGTTGCTTTTCCTTCCATACATCATAAGAAAAAAGCGCAACCATTGATATATAAAACCATAAATACAAGAAATGGGATGTATCCACTGATGTGGATGAAGGTCAATAGTTTTTCTAGTGATTGTTAGGAGAATCCTATAATACACTATAGTTCTCTTGAGTCTTATAAGTCAAATTAACTCTCTAATGTAGTCCACAGTAATATAATATAATTTATTGTTAAACGACTCTCCAATGTAATAGTAAAATATATATATCTTGTTTTGTAATACTACACACTATTTTATTATTTTACTTTTAGTAAAATATTTTAATTAGATATATTTGGTAAAATAATTCATATATTAACAATTTTAATTCAATACATACACACTAATAAAGATATGAATATTAAGGGTATGCTTTAACTTTTAATGTACATGAAATATATTTGTCTTGACATGTTGTAAGAATATTTAGTCCAATTTACCACCTTTCCTCAAGGAAGCTAGTTTAAGATAAAAAGAAATGAAAAATTAAAATTATGTTAATTGTTTATAATAAAAAACATGAGATGCAAAGTTATACTAAATAAATTTTATAAATGTATCAAGAACACAACGAATTTCTATCATTAAAAGCTATTATAGCCCATACATGGTGAAATTGACTCACTGATTCATAATCAGTATTAACAATAATTAAACTAAAATATTTTTCGTAATAAAAGGAGTTAAATAAATTTAAAATGAAAAATAATTGAAGAAATTTAATTAAAATTTAAAGGAAAATACGAAAAACAAACATATAAGAAAATTATTTGCATATCATAATTGCCATTAAGAAGTTAAAACTTTCATTAATAAAGCTTTTTCTGAAAATAATTAGTGAATAACATATAAATTTTTTCGAAATATTACCAAATAAAATAACACCCCTTAGCTTTTGGATTGTTATTTTTTCTTAATGCAAAATAAATAAAAATTAATCAAACACTTGTAAATAGATTACAAAAGATCCACCAATATAATTGAGTTACAAAATGATAAGAATTTAGTGGTTATAGAAAAGATAAGGGGGACTATGTCCCAAGTGTGTGATAAATAATAAAACAATAATGTAATTAGGGTGACGCTTCGTGGATCAAAGGCAAGTAAAATGATAAGTAGGGTTATCGTATTTCATAAAGAGATTATATGTGAGACTAATGGTGTTAAAACTAGTACAACTGCGTGAAGCTTGTGATCCAAATAACAAATCAGTTAATAGTTCAAATAGGTCAGTCTTTATTTGGTTTTCAATGTTTACCAACTAATAAAGTAAAAGAAATAATAATTAAAATAAGAATAAATATAAACAAGTAACTAAATTTAAAAGGATAAACTAATGGGAGATGGTTACCTGAGGAGTTTCTAGAAATAGTTTATACGGCAAATTAATCTCGTTATTGCTAAAGGGGAGTAGGTGTATTCACATTAGCCCACATTCTATCTCCCCATTCGTGTCAACCTAGAGCTCAACCTTACACACCAGCTGGCTATCCGATGAGTTATATTCCTAACCCTTTGACTACTTAATAGACAAGATCATTTAGTTCAATGCCTCACACTAGGCGCTTATATCCTAGACCTGTAAATGAACCTCCATTCAGGTGTTACTTTAATAATTATAGCTACCCACTACTTGGCCAGAGCACATGTAGTAATTAAATTAAACACATAAGATAATTGGATAATAAATTAAACAAAACTTAATTAAATATAATAAATATCTTAAATGCAATAACTCAATCAAAAATATAAGCTAAAATTCTTACAGTATCATCCTCAAGCAATAAGGGTTCAATTCATAAATGAAGAATAAAAACAAATTTTTAAAAATACTAACTAAAACTAGCGACATAATAATGTTTGAAAGACAAAGTACCGATCAAAAAAAATATTTAAAAAGACAAAGTAAAGCTAAGTTAATCTTAATATCAAAGGCAATCTGTAAATGGTTGAATTAGAACCGATGGGTTCGTAAACAAAACCTTGTTTTCTCATCTTCCTTCTGTTTTGAGCGTTCTCCTTCCTTTTGAGCAAATGTATAATGAATTTGATTAGGTTTAGAAGTGACCCATCCTGTTTTACTAACAAGAATTTGTTGCGAACCACGGTGGAAGCAATTGAAATAAATTTTTCATCTTAGCTCTGGACTGTGACTTCAGGATCTCTCTAAATCAAAAGAAATCATGTCCATATATCTCACTTAAAAGTTGTAGTCACTGAAACACTAAGGCGCAAAGATTAATCTACCAAATGCTAAACTTCTCAAAGTGGTTTTAAACTCAAATTTTTCTTTGACTTGGGGTTTCTGTTGTCTTCTTGACTTCTTCTCCTCATCATTGAACCTTATAGTAAGAATGTACCTAATAATGGAGTTTGTTGTTAATAAAGTTTACTACCAGAAGATCAATAATGTCATATATTAAGCTTAATTAATATTTATTGTTTCTAAACAAGAAAATAAAAAATCTTCGTTGGAATCTAAATTCACCCATGTTATACATCATTTTTTAGTTTTCCTAAGTGATTAATAATTGACCCTAATAGATTTTAATTGTTCTGTTGTCTTTATCAATAGAATTTAGTTGTAGATTGCTTCCTCTATTCTTTGATAACAATTATTTTATCTCTACTATAAAAGAAAATTATTTAAATCCTTTGTTAAGAAATTTTTACTTATTATGAAAATTATCTAATACTATTTTAGAATGAGTGTTTGGTTTTACTAAGGGTTGGACAAAATTGAAAAGGTAAGAAGAAAAGTGAATATGAGTTGTGTAAATAATAAGTGAAATGATATATTTATATTTGTTAACTTCGGAATAAGAAAAAGAATTACGAGTTTTTAAAATAAAGAAATCAAAATTATGAAATAAGGAATATGCACTGTAAAGTTTTCCAGAAACTTGCATGGGCATTATATTATCCAGTGTATAATATATTGTTTTCACAACATATGCGATAAAAAAATTACCATTTGTTATTAGGAAAGTATGCCTAACTGTAATAAATTAAATAAATTAAAGTGGATTCTATCTCAAATTTTTTGTAATGATTCTTGAGATATTTCTAGCCTCATGATCTACCTTTGACTTGTTGTACTATGTAACTTATTCCATGTGATAGACTAGCGAAAAATTTATTCTCATTAACTATTCATTTGAAATACTCATATAACGAGCAACTATTGTAGCACACTAAATTTAAAATTAATAATTAAATAATTTTTTTCATATTTATACAATTAGTAAGAAAGGTAAAAATTTATTTCCTTCTTTTCAGTATAAGCCTGACGAGAATAAAAAAAACATACAAATTCAACCAATGTATACTTAAAAAATAAAATTTAACTAGCTATCGAACTCATCACCCAAATGATCAGTCAAAATATACTATCAAATGTTCTTTTTTAATTCCATTATTAAGTCTATTTTCCATCCCAAAAATAGACCCAAAATTATTTATATATGTAATTAATTTTATTTATAGAACCTAAATAGTTTGTGTCAAAAGTTTCTCCCTCTCTCTCTCCCTCTCCCCGTCTCTCAACTCAGTCGCCACTTCTAAGTTCGAACACAATTTTTCTAATTATCAAATTTATGTGTTATTTTGTATATAAAAATATATTATGTACCTCTCACAAAAAACTAAGGTAAGAAAACTTTAAGATTTGCTTATATTTTTTATATTCTACTATTACTTAATATGTAACATAGATATCCATGGATTCTAACCTAAATTATATATATTATTTATCATGGTATATTTTATTGGTCTATTATAAATATTTATTCTCAAAAAACAAGCATCCAACATCATTATGATTAACACTATTCTCTCTATTTTATATGCTTTCTCCAAGGTTTCTTATTTGCAAGTAGACATTTATTCAAATTAAACTTGCCAATCCATATGCCCCTATAATATTGACCAATAAATTTTGATTCTCAAAGAGGAATAGAAAATTCAGTAACTCATCATGATCACACTTCATGTAAATTATAAACTTAACTCATAATATCAATTAAATTAAGAATATGTGTCTATCATAAACTTTGTGCTTTTTTTCGAACTTGAATATTTTCTTAAATATATGTTATCTTATAGCTCTACATGTTTACCAATACATTTTCTTAAGATGATGATTAATCTATGCAAGATTTATATCGCATTTGAAGGTCAGGAGACATTGAACCCCAAGACGATGCAATTATAGCATTAATTAAGCTCAAAGTACTTTAAAGTCGCTTGATACTTCTCAAAAAACTTCTGGTAAGAATAAACGATAAGGGCTTATTAATCGTAATGATGAGCTTTTCATATATATTATTTTTCCCTCTTTAAATATTTTTGTTGGTTTCCTAATTAATAATATTGGCCTTCATGTTTGAAAATCAAACTCTATTAATCTTAAATCATAGAACTTTCAAATTTATTAAAAAGAACATTTCTCTATACAATAATTATCATTTAATTACAAGGAATCCCTTTATTTAACTATTTAATGGTATTGAGCATGAAATTGTTTATGCAGGGTTGATTGCATGATTGATGCTAACAAAAAAAAATGAGACCATCAAAAATATTTAGTCCAGTAATCCTTTCTATTGAGTTAGAGACGTTTGGGTCCTTTTTTACCAAGTCGGAAGTTTTTTCTACACTTTCGCTCATGGAATGTCCTAACCCTGAATAATGGATCAAGCTTATTAATGGTAGGTGAGGTGCAATTATTGTCTAAGTGTATTGTGGTCCAGTGATTAAGATATTTTTAGGCCTATCAATTAGGATCATGAAAATAAGGAACATTTCATAATGAAATATATTTTCCTTGTAATTATATTAATACATGTAATTTGGCTCCTCAATCTTATATTTAGAGGACTCCATCGATTAAAATATTTTTTACAACATAAAAAATATTCATCTTTTGTGGTATATAACATAATTACTCTTGGTTTTTGGTAGTTATCGTTGATTTAACTAGCTAGCAATTATTACTAATAAATTTGGAATCTAACAACCATATAATGTCAAGTTACTCTTAACGAAAAACATGGTAAAGATTAACACACGTACTTCCTCTACCATTATAACTCGAAATTATCATAAAATATTTTAATAATGTCAAATATAATTAGATAATAAATTATGTTATGTGTTGATTATCACCGATTGATGAATGGCCTAACATACTCATTTTTTCATTATTTATATCACATTGGTAGAGTATTTAATGCATATGTTATAATCCTACAACTTCGTAGTGCTCAAAATATTTAGCAAAATGTTATAAAAATTATCTTGACTCACGCATTGTTACAAAAATACTTTGATTTATTTAATATTTGTTTGAGTAGTAATTTATAAAACTAGTAGTGTAGTGTGTAAGCACAAAAAGTACACATGAAACTAGAAAGATGATCTCATGTCAAAGGTTTACATGTATTTAATACTTAAATATATCAACCCACTAAACGTTATTCGATACGATTATCAAATATGTATGTCAATGGTATATCACTTTACTCGTTACAAAAGAACTACCGACATGTATCTTTAAAATAAGTGTTAGCTACTCTTTATCTTTAAGTTTTCTATTATTTTACTTCAATTTTGATCATTCATATTTTTTACTGTATCGAGTTTTATATACCAATACTAGAAACTGCTAGAGCTAGTCATTCTAGTAGTGATGTTGGGTTTCAGAATCTAGACATGTAAATGGAATTCAAATTATCTATTGGATTAGAGTTTTGATTTATTTTAAAGTCCAGCGAATTAGAATCTTTTTGTGGTCATCAAAGTGGATAAAGGTGGTAAAAAAATTTAATACCATCGAAAAAGAGAAATTGCTAGTCCTTTTGATTTTTATGGTGGTCGAGGTGCAAATTTTGTTGATCTTTACTTGAAAATCCAAATTATCATCCATTTAACCTCCTCATGTATAGAAACAAAGCAAAAGAAACGAAAGAAATAAAGGTCTTGATGTGATACCTCATATGTATTATGATTTCATTTTTATGTATTCATATATATAATTTGAATATTTAAGATAAATATACTAATATTCGTAGGGGATTCAATATTTTAGCATACACCTAATATCAAACATGTTCATATAAGACACATTATTAGTAGATCACAAAATAATCCTCTATATAATAAATAATATAAGTATGTTAACTTGTAAAATTTCAACAAATTATATATAGTAAGTGGAATTTTAATAACAAAATATGGTGGTGTTTTATTTTCTAGACAACGCTCAAATTTAGATTACACGGCCTATTTAGCAATACAAACTACTTCGATCTTTGCATGCATTACGTTAATCTCTACTTTCAATAATTATTCCTCTAATGTTTCTTTATTATTTCACTTACTCTTCTCTAATATTGTCACAAAACCTTCACTCTTATATGGCATGTTTGTCATACACATATTTTTAAAACATTTTTAGTTAAGCCTATTAATCGTTTATGCATCTCTATAATAAATACAAAAGGTATTATGTTAGGTACCATTATGGTGTTATTTTTAGTCAACTAATCCTTTCGTATACCTCCAACATTTTTCATTTTTTATTTTTTTGTTTTCTTTTTTGATACGTGGGTTTCGAGCTTACACTCGACTAATCCCACAGGGGATATGAGTGCCTCCACAACCATGCCCCCATGAAAGTCAGAACTAGGTGTTCTGGGAGGGTTTCAAACATTGGACCTCATGGATGAGAAATAGAGCCCTGACCAACAACCTTCTTAACTTTCTTCCACCTTCGGGATTCGAACCTTGGACCTCATGTATGAGACAATAGAGCCCTGGCCAACAACTTCTTAACTTTCTTCCACCTTCAGGATTTGAACCCTTTACCTAATTTTTTATTAATTTTAAAAAAATAAAATATAATTTACCGAATGCCTCATTAACACCATACTATAAAGGGTAAAGACTTTAGTTTGGTAAATTTTTACTAGAGATATACTTATATTCACGACGGTACTTATTTTGATCAATTATTTAAATTCTTTGATATGGATATTAATTGTTTGGAAAAAGTATTTTAATATAGATCATTTAAAACAATATTATTATAGGATAGAATTATTCAATATATGAGTCAAGGATAACCTTTAAAATTAATTTTTATTTTTTGATCAAGAAATTTACATTAGAAAATTAAAGGACAATACTGCAGGTATATCTAAAAATAATTTCATTTGATTCTTATATTTTATATTTGAAAATAATCAACATTTAAATTTCTCTTTACTCTTTACCATTTTCTTCATAAATAGTGGTTGTAATAATTGTTGGGTTTAAATCTGTCATATCCTTCTTTTTGAAAATCATAATCATCCTCATTATGATCATCATCTTCCCAAACAGTGTACGTACAATCATATTTGTGTTGCATTTTCCAGTCGAGATCCAAACAACCAAAACAACATTAATATGGAATAGCACAACCTACACACACAAACTGAAATTCATTGAATCTTGTCTCAGACCAACCACAACGCGAATAACAACACATTTGTTGCCCGTCCAAGACCATCTTTTTTTGTTGGTCGAAATATGCATAGATAAAAACAAACAATAACACTTACACATACACTTAACCAATCCCTATTGGATGGAAATCAGAAACGAGAAGCCTAGCTAATTGGAGAGGAGGCACAAGGTTTCAAAGACTAAACAAAGAGCCCTTGAGCTTTTGTTTAGAAACCCAATCAGCACTAGCGTTTTTTGACTTCTTAGCAAAAGAGATTTTAAGTTTATACAAAACTTTGCATCTAACAATACATTTAAACAAAACCTTAATATTACAAAAAAATATTCCTGCCTTTCAGAGTTTAGTTAATCTAATTGCAGCAATCATTCTCAATCTCGACTGCTCTAGGAGGAAATTTAGCTGCTAGTTCACAAGCTCCAATCATCCCTCTCGCTTCAGCTTCAATTGCAGAATTAGCCACCATTCTCTGAGCTACACCATCTATCATTTTACAATTTGAATCCCTAACAATGCAAGCAAAAGTAGTTTGATTAGTTATATTGTTAAATTATGCATCACAATTTATTATTAAATTTTCCAATAAGCAGTGGAATCCAACCTGTTTTGCTGTTAATATCCAATTGATTAACAAAATTACAAACTTGATTAACATTAGAGTTATTCAAAGCTTATTGAATAAAGCTTTTGTTTCCTTCATCTCTCTTACAGTTGTTATTATTTTCTGTCTCAGATTTAAATCTCTTAGCAAGATTGTATTCATCATAGGCTTTAAGGGCCTCTTGAACAGTTTTAAAAGGGTAAGGAGAAACTCGTCGAAAAATACATTCATTTCTGCCCTTCCAAATCAACCAAGCTATAAAAAAAAGCTAACCCCCCAAGCCCTTTCTCAATAAGTTCAGACTCCTTCATGCTAAGTCTGATGAAATTTATCCATCTCTTGATATTGAAAGTAGGTTCATTCAGAGCTTTAAAGCTAATTGGGCTAGCCAACCAAACAACTTTAGCCCAGAAGATGTTCAGCATTTTCAGTTTAAGTTTCACAAATTTGACATAGAAAGCTATCACATGATTTCCTTTTCATTCTGTTCTCATTTGTGGGTAATCCATTTCCACGACACTTCCAAATGAAGTTTTTAATTTTAGGTAACACTTTCATTTTCCAAATCAAATTCCAATCCTTAGACTGAAGTTTGAAGGATGTTTCACCTTTCCTTTTATTGTTTATTTTTTCACCCCCTTGTTGAGTCCTCCACAAATACTTGTACATATCCCTCACATGAACATCTCGATCCATTGAAAAAGACCAGAATGGACTATCTTCACAAGAGAGTGAAGGGAGATATGTACTAGCAATGGTTGCAGCAACTTCAGGGGTAAAATAAAGATTAAGCACCTCCAAATTCCACTCTTGTTTATGAGAATGAATTAATTTAGAGACAAAAATCAAACTACACCCTTGTGGTTTTTTTAAACTAGCATAATTTGGTAACCACTCATCCTCCCAGATTCTAATTTGTTTACCATTCCCCACATTCCACTTTAATGATTTCAAGAAGAAATTCCTACCCTCAATGAGGCTTTTAAACCCCCAAGAGCAGTTACTCACAGGTTTAGCTTCAGAGAAGTCATTTTGAGGGAAGTACTTCCCTTTTAGAACCTTACCACAAAAGGAAAATTTTCTTTCATGAACTTATGAGCGGGATGGATCTTACGTGGTGGCACGACATATCTGTAATCAATTCGATTACCATAATAGAATATCTTGTACACCTCACTCCAAATACATTCATATTGTCTCCACTCACTTTTTCTCCACTCACTTGGGGGTATCCATTTGAGTGAATTAGATGATATGTGTTTACATTGGATCACCCACTCCAATGCAATTTCTTTTCTAATCATGCGCTCTCCTTTTGCAATGTTTTGTTCCACATTGTATCCATGAAGTATGCAATAGCCTAGCTCTCTAAGTGCATCGACATGGCCTAGAGATATAGATCGTTCATATAACGAGATATCATATTCCAAACTAATTTCTGACGTACAACTACCATTGGAAGAGAAAATTCCAAGTGAGTAACTTGCGAGTGCATGTAACTTTGTTGTTGCATCTTTTATTAAATGTACTCAATTTTTTTATCTTTAGACTGTAAAACTGAATATACAACCCAAAAAATAGAATATTGAAACAAAAGTTGAAAATGTCAATGTATTGACAAAAAAGACATGTCAATGTGTTTAAAGAAAATATAGTAACAAATTTTTTATTTTGAAAATACAAAATTATTATTTATAATTAATATTCTAATATATTTAATTCGAACAATATTTTATTTATTTCATGTATCTAAAATATTAAATAGTTTTTTCGTTATCCACCTCAACTCTACCTTACTTGCCATGATACTCAATTAATTGTTTTAAGAAAGAACCATCAAATATGTTACTTAATGATATGAAGAAGTGGATCTGGAACCTTGGGTATTTTGCAAATGTATTTGAGGGAAAAGATTAATAAAATAGTTATATAACCACTAGCAAAAACTTTACCCCTTGTATTATTTATTAAAGAGTATTTAATACTCATTGATGAAAACAATTAGTTCTTGGATATATCTCTTATGATTGGGTTACAAAGTGTTATGTTAGAGCGTACATCATGTAGATCTAGTGTAGGGGTAGGGGTTGGTTCAAGGTGGAAATATGTTGGTTTTTGGATGAGAAAAAAATAAAGAAAAAGAAGAAATTAGGTTACAAAAAAATTAACTATAAAAAGTTAGAGTAAAAAATTATACATATTATTAAAATACATAACTACATTAATCCACCATTTAAATAAATATACTTATTTATTTTTCATAAAAAGGAAATTAAGGGATATGTCTATTTTATAATAGATGTTTGAATATATTGATAAACAAAGATTAAAATAGAATATTTAAATTCTTTCCTAAAACAAAAAAGTATCAGACTAATTGCATATAAGTTTTTATACTTACCATGCCAAAAATGTAAGATGCTTCCACATTGCCCGCAACTATACACTTGTTAAAAAAATTGTGAGCATTTTACCTGTGGCTTATGGAGAAATTCAGTGATAAACTAATTAATTAATAGAGAACATGTTACGATAGATAGTGAATAGAAATGTGGAAAGATATCTTACAAAATGCACATTGCCTTAAAATAGGACAACAATCTAAACAAAATAATATAAATTAGTAAGTAAATCTTAGCACAATATCAGTGGTGTTTATGCTTAACCAAAATAACATGAACATCATCTTATTTCTTTTTTTTGTTGACAACCATCTTATCTTTGGTAAGATTCTAAATTTTAATTATATTAAGGAAGTTATGAACAAAAATCATAAATATAACATATTAAATCATTCACAATCAATATTTCATTAATCACTATTTGGATAATATGACAACTAAGCTTCTAGATTCATAGTATATTGTTAATTTTTGTAAATTTTATTTTTTGATATGTTCAAGAAAAAATTTAATTTACAAAGTACAAAATAATAACCGTGGTAATATTGAATAATATATATAGATAAATAATTAGAATATTAACTAGGTTGTTGGACCAATATGGTTGGGTTTTTACTTGTTTGTTGTACGAGTTTTGGGTTCAACTTCCCATTCTGATCTCATTCTCTGTTTTGGTTTAGTATTCGATTTAGATTTGGTTCGGACCACATATAATAAGCAAGTACGCAACATATACATAAATAATAATTAAAAATAAATGATGTTCAATGATATACACAAAATAGTTTCAAGAGATTAAATGTATTTTCAAAAAAATTCAAATATTTACCTAATGATTCTTGCAAAATATCAAGTAGCAAGTATTGCTTAGTCTATTTGTCGATCTGGTTTTATGGATGAGTGGGTTTCGACAGCGCACTAGGTTTGTCTCTGAAGAAAGGAGATGATTTATGTATTTATATGTTGATAATTAAGCGCTAAGGAGTTTTCTAATATATCAATACAAAACAAAGTCATTTTATGGTTTATATTAGTTCACAAAGTTTGGTTGGCCTTTTGGTCTGGTGTTCAAAAATTGAGTTTTTTGTTCGGATTTAAATAGGAAAACCGAATTAAAACAAAGTATATTTTTTTAAATTATTTCAAACATAGAATTTTCCAATTTTTGGTTTTTTTGATTTTTTTTTGTGTTTAACTTGTTCATCTCCAGATAAAATGTGTTTTAGGTATAAAGAAATAATGATATTGATAAATAAACATATAAATTTAGATCGAAAACAATGAAGGTGGTGTCCGAGAGAGAATGAAGGAGATGTTGTTGGTCGACAAATTCAAAACAAAGTATTTGTCGATTTTTTATAGGACATTTGTGTTGTGTTCGAGATATATTGAGAATTTACAATCTATAAAAAATTATCATTTAATATATTTTAGAGTTTGTCTTTGGTCATTCATGCCTTTGACTTATTATGTTTTTTCATTTTGTATTATTTATTTATATATGGTTGATAGTGGGTCTATATGTTGTTGTAAATGTATTTGTAAGGATATTTCAGTCTCAATGGTGTTGGGTTTGTTGTTTTCATTTCTATTCATATTTTTTTTCATATTTATTGATTGATCCTTTGTTGATTTTAAACAGTATTTGGCTTTGGCTTTTTGGTTTCGTTGCGACAAGAGCTTATATGCTAGTGTTTCTATTTACGAAATCTATATATGTCCCCTCGTTTTGTAGTAGAAATGAATATGTCTTAGATTGTTAAGTGTGAAGACGTAAAGGTGTCCAAATTTACAATGAATCTATTAAAAATAATTTGACTCACTTACGGAAGCCCAACATATGCCACACGTTTTATAGAGCTATATATACACTAGTTTTTCAATATTTAATCTCATTACTTATAATTTTGATAGAAATGTTAAGGGTAAGGGTAAGAGAAGCATGAAAGAGCTATAACAACACATTATTTTTAAATTAGTGTAATTTTTTATATAGTTATATTTTCTCTTTATTTTGTTTTCTTTTCTTACAATATGATAAGAACTATATATTAGTTTGACAATTGGGTATGAACCCTAACTATTACTTATGGCTTAATATGATGAATTTTGGATTTCTCATGTAAATAAACATGGATTGTTTTTGTTATAATTACCCATTTGTTTATTCTAAATTTCTTGTATTATTACAACATATATAGGGTTTTATAGATATTGAATACATCTAGGGGAGGATTTGGTAGTGGAAATGGGATAATCAAGTAAGAAGAATAATTCAACCTTTATATTCTCAATCATATTCTTCTTCTCCACCATCCCCAAAACAAAAAGAACCTTTTTCAAGCTTCACCCATTTGCATTAAATCACCCACCATTATATTTTATCCACCTTAAATCATTAAAATCATTTTTAAAAAACATCTTTTCACCATCAAATTCATTCCATAAACATCATAAATCAATATAAAATACAACATATTCTTTACAAAAAAGCATAAATTTCTTACACATCCATGTCTTCTACATCATAACACACCATACCCACATTATATGTCATAAACTTAACATCAAATACATCTTATAAACATCACAAAAACAGAACATTATCCAATTTTTTTACCAAGGTTATTAATAACCCTAACTCCCAAAAGGGAAGAGTTGAAGAAGAAAGAGGTTCTAAGGCCCATGATCATCCATGACTCAATTTTTACTATTTTTTTTGTTGAAATTCTACTATTAAATTTTGTATGATATTAGAGTATTTGTGATCAAGTGAGGTATGAGTGAGATTAGAGTTAGGGGTTGCATGATCTATGTAAAGATAGAGTTGTAGGTATTTTGAGGGTTTCCACAAAACTGCCATACAATTTTTTGAATCAAAGGCTTGAATATTTGGTTAAGATTGCTAGATGACAATCCTAAACCCCTTATATTCCCTAAATTAATGAGTGTGTCTTTACGTTTCAATAACATAAACCAATTATAAAATGTTTCTATTTTTTAAATTATTTGATAATACAAATCATATAAGAAATATGTATTTCAAAATAAATAAATTAAATACGACTATTTCATTCCCTTGTTTCATAATACATCACTATCATGTCCTATTATCTATTACGACATAACTGAAACGATTGACCACAATGTTATCTACCGCACCATAGTTTTTAAAGGTCATATCTTCTACTAGAGGTGCGAAAATTGTCTGTTCGACTCGCTCGATCCATTAATACAAGGATATGACCATGGGGTTTGGTATATACAAGAACTTATTTTTAGAAAAACCAGTGGGTTATTATATATACTAGATCTTATTGTAAGCAAACCCCTCTTAATTAAGGTCCAATCGGCCATACATATTAATAATTATTTTATATATATCATTGTTAAAATTAGTGTAAATTATTTGAACTTAAAGATTGAAGAAATTAAAAAGAAGTAGACTTACATTGTATGTAGTATGTACAATGTACATTATCTAGTGGTTTATGTTTTTTTGTTAGAAAAAAGCTTCTATAAACAAAATATTTTACAAGTTCTCCATTTTTAGTGTTTCCCCGACTATAAAACAGGTAAGGTAAAAATTGAGACAAAATTATGATCTTTTACTTATATTATCATATATTTCCATGTTATTTAAAAATTTCATATAAAATTAATAGATCGTATGGTCAGAGTCGTGTTATAAATAAAGACATGTGGTTAAATAGGTCAATTTTTACATTATCCTCGAGGTTTTACCTGGTTCATTTCAATTCATTTCAAACTATCAAATAAAATGGTAGTGGACTTTACATTTTGGTATAACTAAAGTGTATATCATAGCCAGAAAAATTAGTATATATCTAATAAGGCCCAAAGATACCAAAACTTAAAATAAAAAATATAGACAATATGGCCCAAAAGGTAAACATATATAGGGGATACTTAATCTTCTATCTTCTCCACAAAACCCTACTTCGGTTAAGTTTCTTCGTTAACTCTTCTCCATGTATTCTCACAATACATTTTCAGAGATCTCATTTTCACTTTTTTTACACTACGAAATCTTCTTCTTTCATCATTAGATGTCTTGTAAACTAGTATGAGTCAACCCTATGCACTCAAGACCAATTACGATTCTCTTTTTGCTTGTACCAGATCGATGACCCTAACATTTCAGGTAAAGATTCGTCGATAAGTTTGATTTTTCTTAATAATAATTATCTCTATAATAGTCTGTAAATTGATATTTTTTTCAATTTTATTTATCCAGTGAAAAAAATTATACACCTTTTCTATTGATTTTATCTACTTTTTTATTTTAAATTAACATTATGATTTGATGTTGTGTTAAAATTAACAGCTTTTTTTGGACAATATCTAATAGGTTATTTTGGTGTATCTTCCTTAGCTTAATTTTTTGTTGTTGAATTAGTAAATTTAAAAGGCTATATAATAATATTTATGCATAATTCGGTTGTACTTATAATGATTATGTGTTTTGATGGTAGAAAAGATATATATTCGATGAAAAAAACACAGATTGGATTAAATGGTTCTTGAACATTTAAAATTACCTAACTAATTTTAAATTTTGTATTGGTTTTAGTCCTGACATAAATTCTATTTATTTTTTACCGTTCAGTTAGTTTGACAATGGGTATATTTGTTACACACATATGCCACAATATTTACAAATTTTTCAAACCTGTCCCTGAACTATCCGTTTTTAACGATTTGATCCTCTAATATATTGACAATGAAAAACCAAAATCTGATAGATTAAACAAAAAGGACTAACCTGGAAAAAATATTTATGTCAATGATTGTTAGTATAGTTGTAGAAAATTGAGATCTATTTGTGAAAATAGGCTATAGTTGGTGAAAAAAATTATATTTTTTCGAACAAGTGGTATTATTTAAAAATTTCTTATTTATACTTTATTTTATTCAAATACCATCAAATTAACCCTTCTGGAAGAAAAAAATTAAAATTTTAATATATAACATATATACATGTACATATTTGTTCCTTTAGTGTATTTGTCACTTAAAAAAACATAAGGACAAAAAAACAAATATTAAATTTTTCAGATCTTTGCATGCTATCGAGATAACAATAAATTTTTTATTGGTAAAATATTGTTCTAGCTAAGATTGGTAATTATAGTTTATTTTAATCTAATTATCAGTTGTTAAAAACAAAATTTTTTAAATGTATAATTTATTTTTGAATTTTTATATGATCAAATAATTGTTTCTTTTGTATTCAATTTTCTTTTATAATATGGCTATACAAAAATATTATATAATATAAAATGTCATAGAATATTTTTTCCTTTTTGGGCAGCAATCATGCTACTTAGCTCACGTCTCGTTTGAGTATAATTAGTTGTAACAAAAAAGAGTCTTAATCGACCTTATTATTTTTTAGATAAATATTATCAAGTTGAGGGAATATTATATGTAACCTATGATATAGATTGTCAATAAAAAATTATGAAGATGAAGATTTTAAAGGCACTAATGAATTAAATATATTGGAGACCAGGTTGGTTTGAGTCTTAAGTCCCACAACCTGATAGTTAGGGCTATAACTTCAAACATTAAAAAAGTAGATTTTGACATTGTTTAAAATATATAATAATTTTTATAAGCCCGATTGTTATATTTAATCTATTAGTATGTATTTGTTTCTATACTAAAATATAGTTAATTTTCATTATATAAGGAGATATAGTGTAATTAATTAAAAAGAAAGACATGGTGTACTTTTTTGCTTAATATAATGATTGATATTGCAATTTTCGTAATACTATAGAGATTTATAGCATAATTAATTCTAATAAAAATTTTAAGAGGGTAGTGAGAGATACTTCCTTTAGTATATCAAATAAACATATTCATACTTAACCTAGAAGGAAAATAAACTAGGGGTAGGAGAGGGGATATCGGAACTAGTTTCTAATCTATAAGAGGGTATGAGATCTGGTGCATTTACATCTTTACAAATTTAATTAAACAATTAAATATCGATGAATTTATAATTAATTGTTTTGGGAGAGTGGTGTATGTTCTGTTGGTACCTTATTTTGTGGAATTCTATGAGAGTGCAAATATTATGTGTGTTCCAAGATGGTCAAACTCTTTGTGAATATATTCTGAATTGTTGACTTCCATTAACATATTTTATGCTGGGTTATTGGGTTGAGGATTATTAGTTTTGTCATGATTTTGGATTGGTTAATGGTGTTAGTATATAATTGGGTAGGACAGTTATATTGGCTTTATATCAAATTCATTTAGTTGATGGGTGGGTATATCAGTCCTAAACTTGGAGGTAGGAGTAGCCAGCATGAAAAAGAAAATGTGTTATAATATCACACATTATCAATTATTTGTAAATTTTATGTACCTATAGTACATAATATATTTGCACTATATGTTTCTATTTTATGCTAAATTTACAGTATAAGTCTCTATATTATGCAAAATAATTTAGATTTCAAAATAATTGCACCATATGTTCCTATACCATACAGAATAAACTCACTGTAAGTCCCTATAATATTCATTATACGTTCAAACTATATGTCTCTTTGTTATGCAAGAATTGTACTATAAATCACTAAATTATTGACTTTCTCATGTTAATTGCGCTATATATCTCTATATAATACTAAATTGCACTATATTTTGCAAAATAAGTGATATTTTTGTTTCCTTAAATTTCAGATAATGGGAGATAAGAATTTAGATGATAGTGATATTGAGCCAAAGGAGACAGCAACTATGTTAGGGTCTGACAATGACATGAATTACTCGAACAATTACTCTTTGGCATCATCCTCTATGGAAGTAATGCCTGGACAGGTAAAATCATTTTCATTTTTAATAGATAGATCTTATATATAGGTATCTTCTTTGTTTACTTTTATGAAATAGAAATTTTCTATCAAAGAGATTATCTATATAACAAATTTTATCTTGAGAGTGAAATTAGTAAATAATTTATTTTTCTATGAGCATTATCTATTAAACTTATTTAATTATTGTTATTTTCAATGTAGTCAAATTCAAATTCGACACATGGGCAAATTCATCAACAAAACGGGCGTTACCATCGTCACACAGAACGACAAATTCAAGAAATGAAAGAGTACGTCTCAATAAATAAATTTACCTAGGCGTATAACTCAAATTACAGAAAAAACAAATTTTAAAATATTTCTCATTATTTAAAACTATTTGATTATCGTATTTGTTTTAGTTAATTTATTGTTATTAATCATAATGTGTAGTGTTTACATAGATTGTCCATTTCCTGATGACAAGAAGCGGAAAGAGATGAGTTATAAGTTAGGATTACATCCTCTACAAATTAAGTATTGGTTTCAAAATAGACGTAATCAAATGAAGGTAAAATATATCATAAACTAAATTCTTTCCTCCATACTCCTAGAAAACAATCAATACCTTATTTAATAATTTGTTATTTTTAGTTTATCAACTTGTTGCTTCTAACCTTTCATAAGTATTTTTGATGTTTTTTCGCATATGATAATCTGTTTTCAACCAAAATGACATTTAGGTTTTAAAAAGTGTAGCATTGGAAACTTGCCAACAAAATTCTATCTATTTTACATGAAACAGACCATTATCCACAAGATAATAAAGTCTTATTTTGACATGCCATCAAGGAGATATTGGTTGCATGGGGTAACTTAGAAAAGTGTAGGGTGATAATTTATATTCTATGCCTAGTTGCAGGTTGTATAGGAAGGATAGAAGGAAGTTATACATGTAGTGAGAGATACTTCCACTGGTATATCAAATAACCATATGCATACTTAACCTAGAAGAAAAATTAACTAAGGGTAGGAGAGAGGGATAGTGGCATTAGTCTCTAAACTTTAAGGGGGTATGAGATCTAGTGCATTTACATCTTTATAAATATAATTACAAAAATAATAGTAGATGAATGTAGAAAATTTTATTGCGTGAGGGTGGAGTATGTTGTGTTGGGTACCTTACTTTGAGGAATTTTAGGAGAGTGCAATTATTATGTACAAACTCTTAGTGAATATATTCAGAATTATTGACTTCCATTGACATATTTCATATTGGTTATTAGATTGAACATTATTAGTTTTTTCATGATTTTGGATTGGTAAATGGTGTTATTATTTAATTGAGTATGACAGTAATATTGGTCTTATTTCAAATTCTAAGGATCGGAGCCCGAGTATTCTGTCCCACCTGCTACAATGCTCAACATCAATGCTAACCAACAACCTCATTCTCAAGAACCACCTCCACAGAAAGTAAGAGTATTATTTTGATATTCATCTTTTAATAAAATACATTTAGCTCGTCACTATTTAATACATTGTTACCCTAATGCAACAAACCTAATATTCAAAAATGCAGTTGGAAACATTGTTCTTCAGTTTCTAAAGATAGGCTCTTCAATTGAACTTTATTAGCTATAATGGTGTGGCTCCTATGTATAGTTATTATTTTTTTTTGTCTAATGCATGCCCAAGGACGAGGCACAACAAATTAGATGTAAGTTGCTTTTCTTTCCATACATCATAAGAAAAAGCGCAACCATTGTTATATAAAACCACAAATACAAGAGATGGGATGTATCCACTGATGTGGATGAAGGTCAATAGTTTTTATAGTAATTGTTAGGAGAATTCTATAATACACTATAGTTCTCTTGAGTCTTATAAGTCAAATTAACTCTCTAATGTGATCCACTGTAATATAATATAATTCATTGTTAAACGACTCTCCAATGTAATAGAAAAATACATGTATATCTTTTTTTGTAATACTACACACTATTTTATTATTTTACTTTCAGTAAAAAAATTTAATTAGATATATTTAGTAAAATAATTCATATATTAACAATTTTTATTCAATACATACACACTAATAAAGATATGAATATTAAGGGTATGCTTTAACTTTTAATGTACATGAAATATATTTGTCTTGACATGCTGTAAGAATATTTAGTTCTATTTACCACCTTTCCTCAAGGAAGCTAGTTTAAGATAAAAAGAAATGAAAAATTAAAATTATGTTAATTGTTTATAATAAAAAAACATGAGATGCAAAGTTATACTAAATAAATTTTATAAATGTATCAAAAACACAACGAATTTCTATCATTAAAAGCTATTATAGTCTATACATGGTGAAATTGACTCATTGACTCATAATCAGTATTAACAATAATTAAACTACAATATTTTTCGTAAAAAAAAGGAGTTAAATAAATTAAAATTGAAAAATAATTGAAGAAATTTAATTAAAATTTAAAGGAAAATACGAAAAACAAACATATAAGAAAATTCGTTGCATATCATAACTGCCATTAAGAAGTTAAAACTTTCATTAATAAAGTCTTTTCTGAAAATAATTAGTGAATGAAATATAAATTTTTTCGAAATATTACCAAATAAAATAACACCCCTTAGCTTTTGGATTGTTATTTTTTCTTAATGCAAAATAAATAAAAATTAATCAAACACTTGTAAACAGATTACAAAAGATCCACCAATATAATTGAATTACAAAATGATAAGAATTTAGTGGTTATAGAAAAGATGAGGGGGACTATGTCCCAAGTGTGTGATAAATAATAAAACACTAATGTAATTGGGGTTACGCTCAGCAGATCAAAGGCAAGTAAAATGATAAGTAGGGTTATCGTATTTAATAGAGAGATTATCTGTGAGACTAATGGTGTTAAAACTTGTACAACTGCGTGAAGCTTGTGATCCAAATAACAAATCAGTTAATAGTTCAAATAGGTAAGTCTTTATTTGGTTTTCAATGTTTACCAACTAAGAAAGTAAAAGTAATAATAATTAAAATACGATTAAATATTAACAAGTAAATAAATTGAAAAGGATAAACTAATGGGAGATGGTTACTTGAGGAGTTGCTAGAAATAGTTTATACGGCTAATTTATCTTGTTATTGATAAAGGGGAGTGGGTGTATTCACATCAGCCCATATTCTATCTCCCCATTCGTGTCAACATAGAGCTCAACCTTACACACTAGCTGGCTATCCGATGAGTTATATTCCTAACCCTTTGACTACTTAATAGACAAAATCATTCAGTTCAATGCCTCACACTAGGCGCTTATATACTAGGCCTGTAATTGAACCTCCATCTAGGTGTTACTTTAATAAAAATTGCTACCCACTACTTGGCCAGAGCACATGTAGTAATTAAATCAAACAAATAAGATAATTAGATAATAAATTAAACAAAACATAATTAAATATAATAAATATCTCAAATGCAATAACTCAATAAAAAATATAAGCTAAAATTCATACAGTATCATCATCAAGCAATAAGGGTTCAGTTCATAAATGAAGGATAAAAACGAATTTTAAAAAATACTAATTAAAACTAGAGACATAATAATGTTTAAAAGACAAAGTACCGATCAAAAAAAATGTTTAAAAAGACAAAGTAAAGCTAAGTTAATCTTAATATCAAAGGCAATCGGTAAATGGTTTAATTAGAACCGATGGGTTCGTAAACACAACCTTGTTTTCTCCTCTTCCTTCTGTCTTGAGCGTTCTCCTTCCTTTTGAGCGTTTGTATAATGAATTTGATTAGGTTTAGAAGTGACTCATCCTGTTTTACTACCAAAAATTTGTTCCGAACAACGGTGGAAGCAATTGAAAAAAAAATTACATCTTAGCTCCGCACTATGACTTTAGAATCTCTCTAATTCAAAAGAAATCATGTCCATATCTCTAACTTAAATGTTTTAGTCGCTAAAACACTAAGGCGCAAAGATTTATCTACCAAACGCTACACTTGTCAAAGTGGTTTTAAGCTCAAATTTTGCTTTGACATGGGGTTTCTGTTGTCTTCTGGACTTCTTCTCCTCATCATTGAACCTTATAGTAAGAATGTACCTAATAATGGAGTTTGTTGTTAATAAAGTTTACTACCAGAAGATCAATAATGTCATATATTAAGCTTAATTAATATTTATTGTTTCTAAACAAGAAAATAAAAAATCTCCGTTGGAATCTAAATACACCCATGTTATACATCAGTTTTTAGTTTTCCTAAGTGATTAATAATTGACCCTAATAGACTTTAATTGTTTTGTTGTCTTTATCAATAGAATTAGATGTAGATTGCTTCCTCTATTCTTTGATAACAATTATTTTATCTCTACTATAAAAGAAAATTATTTAAATCATTTGTTAAGAAATTTTTACTTATTATGAAAATTATCTAATACTATTTTAGAATAAGTGTTTGGTTTTACTAAGGGTTGGACAGAATTGAAAAGCTAAGAAGAAAAGTGAATATGAGTCGTGTAAATAATCAGTGAAAGGATATATTTATATTTGTTAACTTCGGAATAAGAAAAAGAATTACGAGTTGTTAAAATAAAGAAATCAAAATTATGAAATAAGGAATATGCACTCTAAAGTTTTCTAGAAACTTGCATGGGCATTACATTATCCTATGTATAATATATTGTTTTCACAGCATATGCGATAAAAAAAATTATCCATTTGTTATTAGGAAAGTATGCCTAACTTTAATAAATTAAGTAAATTAAAATGGATTCTATCTCAAAATTTTTGTAATGATTCTTGAGATATTTCTAGCCTCATGATCTACCTTTGACTTGTTGTACTATGTAACTTATTCCATGTGATAGACTAGCGAAAAATTTATTTTCATTAATTATTCATTTGAAATACTCATATAAGGAGCAACTATTGTAGTACACTAAATTTAAAATTAATAAAGAAATAATTTTTTTTCATATTTATACAATTAGTAAGAAAGGTTAAAATTTATTTCCTTCTTTTCAATATAAGGCTGGCAAGAATTATAAAACATACAAATTCAACCAATGTATACTTAAAAATAAAATTTAATTAACTATCCAACTCATCACCCGAATGATCGGTCAAAATTTACTATCAAATGTTCTTTTTTTAATTATATTATCAAGTCCATTTTCGATCCCAAAAAAAGACCTGAAATTACTTATATATGTAATTAATTTTATTCATAGAATCTAAATAGTTTATGTCCAAAGTTTCTCCCTCTCTCTCTCTCTCCCTCTCCCCCTCTCTCAACTCAGTCGCCACTCCTAAGTTCGAACACCATTTTTCTAATTACTAAAATTTAAGTGTTATTTTGTATATAAAAATATATTATGTACCTCTCACAAAAAACTAAGGTAAGAAAACTATAAGATATGTTTATATTTTTTATATTCTACTATTACTTTATATGTAGTAAATAAAATAGATATCCACGGATTTAACCTAAATAACTATATTATTTATGATAGTATATTTAATTGGTCTATTTCAAATCCTTATTCTTACAAAACAAGCATCCAACATCATTATGATCAACATTATTCTCTCTATTTAATTAGGATTTCACCAAGGTTTCTTAGGTGCAAGTGGACATTTATTTAAACTAAACTTACCAATCCATATGCCCCTATAATATTGTCCAATAAATTTTGATTCACAAAGAGGAATAGAAAATTGAGTAACTCATCATGATCACACTTCATGTAAATTATAAACTTAACTCATAATATCAATCAAATTAAGAATATGTGTCTATCATAAATTTTGTGCTTTTTTCGGACTTGAACATTTTCTTAAATATATGTTATCTTATAGCCTTACACGTTTACCAATACATTTTCTTTAGATGATGATTAATTTATGCAAGATTTATATCGCATTTGAAGGGCAGGAGACATTGAACCCCAAGATGATGCAATTATAGCATTAGTTAAGCTCAAAGTACTTTAAAGTTGCTTGATACTTCTCAAAAAACTTCTCGTAAGAATAAACGATAAGGGCTTTTTAATCGTAATGATGAGCTTTTCATACATGTTATTTCTCTCTCTTTAATTATTTTAGTTGGTTTCCTAATTAATAATACTGGCCTTCATGTTTGAAAATCAAACTCTATTAATCTTAAATCATAGAACTTTCAAATTTATTAAAGAGAACATTTCTCTATACACTAATTATCATTTAATTACAATAAATCCCCTTATTTAACTATTTAATGGTATTGAGCAGAAATTGTTTATGCAGGGTTGATTGCATGATTGATGCTAACAAAAAACAATGAGACCATAAAAAATATTTAGTCCAGTAATCCTTTCTATTGAGTTAGAGACGTGTGGGTCCTTTTTTACCAAGTCACAAGTTTTTTCTACACTTTCGCTCATGGAATGTCCTAACCCTGAATAACGAATCAAGCTTATTAATGGTAGGTGAGGTGCAATTATTGTCTAAGTGTATTGTGGTCCAGGGATTAAGATATTTGTAGGCCTATCAATTAGGATCATGAAAATAAGGAACATTTCATAATGAAATATATTTTCCTAGTAATTATATTGATACATGTAATTTGGCTCCTCAATCTTATATTTAGAGGACTCCATCGATTAAAATATTTTTTACAACATAAATTTTTTTCATCTTTTGTGGTATATAACATAATTACTCTTTGTTTTTGGTAGTTATCATTGATTTAACTGGCTAGCAATTATTACTAATAAAATTGGAATCTAATAACCATATAATTTTAAGTTACTCTTAACGAAAAACATGGTAAAGAATAACACATGTACTTCCTCTATCATTATAACTCCATATTATCATAAAATATTGTAATAATGTCAAATATAATTAGATAATAAATTATGTTATGTGTTGATTACCACCGATTGATGAATGACCTAATATACTTATTTTTTCATTAGTTATATCACATTGGTAGAGTATTTAATGCATATGTTATAGTCATACAACTTCGTAGTGCTCAAAATATTTAGCAAAATGTTACAAAAATTATCTTGACTCACGCATTGATAAAAGAATACTTTGATATATTCAATATTTGTTTGAGTAGTAATTTATAAAACTAGTACTGTAGTGTGTAAGCACAAAAAGTACACATGCAACTCGAAAGATGATCTCATGTCAAAGGTTTACATGTATTTAATACTTAAATATATTAACCCACTAAACGTTATTCGATACAATTATCAAATATGTATGTCAATGGTATATCACTTTACTCATTACAAAAGAACTACCGATATGTATCTTTAAAATACGTGTTAGCTACTCTTTATCTTTATGTTTTCTATTATTTTACTTCAATTTTGATCAGTCATATTTTTTACTATATCGAGTTTTATATACCAATACTAAAAACTGCTAGAGCTAGTCATTCTAGTAGTGATGTTGGGTTTCAGAATCTAGACATGTAAATGGAATTCAAATTTTCTATTGGATTAGAGTTTTGATTTATTTTAAAGTCCAGCAAATTAGAATCTTTTTGTGGTCATCAAAGTGGATAAAGGTGGTAAAAAAAATTTAATACCATCGAAAAAGAGAAATTGCTAGTCATTTTGATTTTTATGGTGGTCGAGGTGCAAATTTTGTTGATCTTTACTTGAAAATCCAAATTATCATCCATTTAACCTCCTCATGTATAAAAACAAAGCAAAAGAAACGAAAGAAATAAAGGTCTTGATGTGATACCTCATATGTATTATGATTTTATTTTTATGTATTCATAATATAATTTGAATATTTAAAATAAATATACTACTATTCGTAGGGGATTCAATATTTTAGCAAACACCTAATATCAAACATGTTCATATAAGACACATTATTAGTAGATCAAAAAATAATCCTCTATATAATAAATAATATAAGTATGTTAAATTGAAAAGTTTCATCTAAGTATATATAGTAAGTGGAAATTTAATAACAAAATATGGTGATGTTTTATTTTCTAGACAACGCTCAAATTTAGATTACACGACCTATTTAGCAATACAAACTACTTCGATCTTTGCATGCATTACGTTAGTCTCTACTTTCAATAATTATTCCTCTAATTTTTCTTTATTAGTTCACTTACTCTTCTCTAATATTGTCACTAAACCTTCACTCTTATATGGCATGTTTGTCATACACATATTTTCAAAACATTTTTAGTTAAGCCTATTAATCGTTTATGCATCTCTATAATAAATACAAAAGTTATTATGTTAGTTACCATTATGGTGTTATTTTTATTCAACTAATCGTTACGTATACCTCCAACATTTTTATTTTTTTATTTTTTTATTTTTTTGTTTTCTTTTTTGATACGTGGGTTCCGAGCTTACACCCGACTAATCCCACGGGGGATATGACTGCCTCCCCAACCATGCCCCCATGCAAGTCAGAACTAGGTGTTCTGGGAGGGTTTCAAACATTGGACCTCATGGATGAGAAATAGAGCCCTGGCCAACAACCTTCTTAACTTTCTTCCACCTTCGGGATTCGAACCTTGGACCTCATGTATGAGACAATAGAGCCCTGGCCAACAACCTTCTTAACTTTCTTCCACCTTCAGGATTCGAACCATATACCTCCCATATTTGTTTTCTTTTAAATTATTTTCTAAGCAAATATAGTAACCATTGGTTGACAACCTTAAACTTTTCACTTTGTGGTATAACTTATCTCATTATTGCAAACTTGACACATTTGTGATGACTTTACTATCCTTGAAGTATGGATCAGCTATCCTTATTCTTCGAGGTCCATTATTTTTCTTGTGAAATCATTATTTATCCACTCATATATAACCGATACAAAACTTATATAGTTCTATAATTTGGTATTACAATTTTCACATTCTTTTCTCCTAATATGAGCAAAGTTAATCTAACTAATATCAATGTTAACCACCAAATGAAAATGGTATCATCTCAAAACATTTTATTATTGACAACTAAATACCGAAAATTGATACTAAACTAGATCAATACTCACTCATTTACAAAATAATAAAGGTTTCTACTTTTCAAAGAGTATTCCCCTCAATAGTTCATATTTATATTCAAGAGCACGAGAGAGGGTATGCCTCTATCACCGTGAAATTAATCACACCCAATGATTTCCCAACTTGTTTTGGTAACATGATTTATTCATATAGGGTATGTGATGTATCATATTTTGTGATAGATTAGAAGGGATGAAGAATGCGACCCGCAAGTCGACCCTATAGGCGGCATATGCCGGCACAGGTTGCGACAAGCCTAGAAAAGAAGGTCAAGACAATTAAACCTTAAGCTTCCTTCTTCCCCAATACACCCGAACTCCATTAAAGCTTCTCCAAACCTCAAACTCTCATAAAAAATACATTGAATCTCCATAAATTTATATCCAAACACTTACCTACATTCCTATAAACACTATTCACCCACCCAAATCACTCCAAAAATCCTAGAATCCAAGAATAAACACTAAACTTTCTAGATATTTTTCCAAAATTTCTTAAACCCATATCATCCAAGCAAAGTTTATCATAACCACATAAAGAATTATCATCCTTACACCTTTCGTAACCTAAATAATACCTTGTTTACCTTAAATCAAAGGTTAGTTCAAGAGTGCGTAAACCTTTGAGTTAGGGTCAAAACAGATGACGAAAAGAACTGAGACACTATCTAGTTTGAGGGATAAATAAGAATCAAAGCAAGGCATTGGGTGATATTAATAAGAAATTAAGTGAGCAGTGTGCAATTTTAGGAACAAATAAGAAGGGTAATTCGAATTAAGCAAGTATAGAGGAACGGTTATGGTAAGGTCATAGCTTATTCTTTGATTTATACTTGTTTTGATAATTTCGAGGTGATTTGTGTTTTAAGTGTGTATCTCCTAGGGCCATGGATGATATACGAAAGAAATATAAGGTCAAGAAGTTGAAAATTTAAGAAGAAATCGTGTCAATTCAAAAGGAGTAAAAAAGTTTGCTAGAAACTTAACAAAAAGTGTTGTTAAAATACTTACACCATTTTTGAAAAACTACAACAAATAATTTTGAATGATGCTTATCATGAAACTTTATCTCAAGTTATTCCTTGGACTTTATTGTATGTGAGAAGAAATGTAGATCATTTTGTAGTAGAAATGAATATGTTGTAGATGGTTCGGTGTGAAGACGTAAAGGTGTCCAAATTTACAAAGAATCTATTAAACAAATTTTGACTCACTTATGGAAGCCCAACATATGCCACACGTTTTATAGAGATATATATATACACTAGTTTTTCAATATTTAATCTCATTACTTATAATTTTGATAGAAATGTTGGGGGTAAGGGTAAGAGAAGCATGAAAGAGCTATTACAACACATTTTTTTTAATTAGTGTAATTTTTTATAAAGTAATAGTTTCTCTTTATTTTGTTTTCATTTCTTACATTATGATAAGAACTATATATTAGTTTGACACTTGGGTATGAACGCTAACTATAACTTATGGCTTAATATGATGAATTTTGGATTTCTCATGTAAATAAACATGGATTGTTTTTGTTATAATTACCCATATGTTTATTCTAAATTTCTTGTATTATTACAACATATATAGGGTTTTATAGCTATTGAATACATCTAGCGGAGGATTTGGTAGTGGAAATAGGATAATCAAGTAAGAAGAATAATTAAACCTGTATATTCTCAATCATATTCTTCTTCTCCACCATCCCCAAAACAAAAAGAACCTTCTTCAAGCTTCACCCATTTGCATTAAATCACCCACCATTATATTTTATCCATCTAAAATCATTAAAATCATTTTTAAAAAACATCTTTTCACCATCAAATTCATTCCATAAACATCATAAATCAATATAAAATACAACATATTCTTTACAAAAAAGCATAAATTTCTTACACATCCATGTCTTCTACATCATAACACACTATACCCACATTATATGTCATAAACTTACCATCAAATACATATTATAAACATCACAAAAACACAAAATTATCCAATTTTTTTACCAAGGTTCTTAATAACCCTAACTCCCAAAAGGGAAGAGTTTAAGAAGAAAGAGGTTCTAAGGCCCATTAGCATCCATGACTCAATTTTTACTATTTTTTTTGTTGAAATTCTACTATTAAATTTTGTGTGATATTAGAGTATTTGTGATCAAGTGAGGTATGGGTGATATTAGAATTAGGGGTTGCATGATCTATGTAAAGATAGAGTTGTAGGTATTTTGAGGGTTTCCACCAAACTGCCATACAATTTTTGGAATCAAAGGCTTAAATCTTTGGTTAAGATTGCTAGATGACACTCCTAAACCCCTTATATTCCCCAAATTAATGAGCGTGTCTTTAGGTTTTAATAACATAAACCAATTATAAAATGTTTCTCTTTTTTAAATTATTTGATAATACAAATCATATAAGAAATATGTATTTCAAAATAAATAAATTAAATACGACTATTTCATTCCCATGTTTCATAATACATCACTATCATGTCCTATTCTCTATTACAACATAATTGAAACGATTGACCACACTGTTATCTACCGCACCATAGTTTTTAAAGGTCATATCTTCTACTAGAGGTGTGAAAATTGTCTGTTCGACTCGCTCGATCCAATAATACCGGGATATCACCATGGGGTTTGGTATATACAAGAACTTATTTTTAGAAAAACCAGTGGGTTATTATATATACTAGATCTTATTGTAAGCAAACCCCTCTTAATTAAGGTCCAATCTGCCATACATATTAATAATTATTTTATATATATATATATATATATATATATATATATATATATATATCATTTTTAAAATTAGTGTAAATTATTTGAACTTAAAGATTGAAGAAATTAAAAAGAAGTAGACTTACATTGTATGTAGTATGTACAATGTACATTATCAAGTGGTTTATTTATATTTTGTTAGAAAAAAACTTGTACAAAATATTTTACAAGTTCTCCATTTTTGGTGTTTCCCCGACTATAAAACAGGTAAGGTAAAAAATGAGACAAAATTATGATCTTTTACTTATATTTTCATATCTTTCCATGTTATTTAAAAATTTCATATAAAATTAATAGACCGTGTGGTCAGAGTCTGTGTTATAAATAAAGACATGTGATTAAATAGGTCAATTTTTACATTATCCACGAGGTTTTACCTGGTTCATTTCAATTCATTTCAAACTATCAAATAAAATGGTAGTGGACTTTACATTTTGGTATAACTAAAGTCTATATCATAGCGAGAAAAATTAGTATATATCTAATAAGGCCCAAAGATACCAAAACTTTAAATAAAATTTATAATCAATATGGCCCAAAAGGTAAACATATATAGGGGCTTCTCCACAAAACCCTACTTCGGTTAAGTACCCTACTTCGGTTAAGTTTCTTCGTTAACTCTTCTCCATGTTTTCTCACAATACATTTTCAGAGATATCATTTTCACTTTTTTTACACTATGAAATCTTCTTATTTCATCATTAGATATCTTGTTAACTAATATGAGTCAACCCTATGCACTCAAGACCAATTACGATTCTCTTTTTTCTTGTACCAGATCGATGACCCTAACATTTCAGGTAAAGATTCGTCGATAAGTTTGATTGTTCTTAATAATAAGTATCTCTATAATAGTTTGTAAATTGATATTTTTTTTCAATTTTATTTATTCAGCGAAAAAAATTATACACCTTCTCTATAGATTTTATATACTTTTTCATTTTAAATTAACATTACGATTAGAAGTTGTGTTAAAATTCACAGCGTTTTTTGGACAATATCTAATAGGTTATTTTGGTGTATCTTCCTTAGCTTAATTTTTTGTTGTTGAATTAGTAAATTTAAAAGGCTATCGAATAATATTTATGCATAATTTGTTCGTACTTATAATGATTATGTGTTTTGATGGTAGAAAAGATATATTTTTGATGAAAAAACACAGATTGGATTAAATGGTTCTTGAACATTTAAAATTACCTAACTAATTTTAAATTTTGTATTGGTTTTAGTCTTGACATAAATTCTATTTATTTTTTAGTGTTCAGTTAGTATGACAATGGGTATATTTGTTACCCACATATTCCACAATATTTACAAATTTTTCAAACCTGTCCTGAACTATCCCTTTTTAACGATTTGATCCTCTAATATATTGACAATGAAAAACCAAAATCTGATAGATTAAACAAAAAGGACTAACCTGGAACAAAAATTTATGTTAATGATTGTTAGTATAGTTGTAGAAATTTGAGATCTATTTGTGAAAATAGGCTATGTTGGTGAAAAAAATTATATTTTTTCAAACAAGTTGTGTTATTCAAAAATTCCTTATTTATAATTTATTTTATTCAAATACCATCAAATTAACCCTTGTGGAAGAAAAAATTTAAAATTTAAATATATAACATATTTACATGTACATATTTGTTCCTTTAGTGTATTTGTCACTTTAAAAAATATGGGGACAAAAAAACAAATATTAAAAATTTTAGATCTTTCCATGCTATCGAGATAACAATAATATTTTTATTGGTAAAATATTGTTCTAGCTAAGATTAGTAATTATAGTTTATTTTTATCTAATTATCAGTTGTTAAAAACAAAAAATTTTAAGTGTATAATTTATTTTTGAATTTTTATATGATTAAATAAGTGTTGCTTTTGTATTCAATTTTCTTTTATAATATGGCTATACATAAAATATTATATAACATAAAATGTCATAGAATATTTTTTTTCATTTTTGGGCAGCAATCATGCTACTTAGCTCACGTCTCGTTTGAGTATAATTAATTGTAACAAAAAAGAGTCTTAATCGACCTTATAATTTTTAGATAAATATTATCAAGTTGAGGGAATATTATATGTAACCTATGATATAGATTGTCAATAAAAAATTATGAAGATGAATATTTTTAAAGGCACTAATGAATTAAATATATTGGAGACCAGGTTGATTTGAGTCTTAAGTCCCACAACCTGATAGTTAGGGCTATAACTTCAAACTTTAAAAAAGTAGATTTTGACATTGTTTAAAATATATAATAATTTTTATAAGCCTGATTGTTATATTTAATCTATTAGTATGAATCTGTTTCTATACTAAAATATAGTTAATTTTCATTATATAAGGAGTTATAGTGTAATTAATTAAAAAGAAAGACATGGTGTACTTTTTTGCTTAATATAATGATTGATATTGTAATTTTCGTAATACTATAGAGATTTATAGCATAATTAATTCTAATAAAAATTTTAAGGATTTATATACCATTTTATTTGAAGCTAAGGAAACAAGGTAGAAGGAAACTATACAGGTAGTGAGAGATACTTCCTTTGGTATATCAAATAAACATATTCATACTTAACCTAGAAGGAAAATAAACTAGGGGTAGGAGAGGGGATATTGGAACTAGTTTCTAATCTATAAGAGGGTATGAGATCTGGTGCATTTACATCTTTACAAAATTAATTAAACAATTAAAGATCTATGAATTTATAATTAATTGTTTTGGGAGAGTGGTGTATGTTGCGTGCGAACCTTAATTTGTGGAATTCTATGAGAGTGCAAATATTATGTGTGTTACAAGATGGTCAAACTCTTTGTGAATATATTCTGAATTGTTGACTTCCATTAACATATTTTATGCTGGGTTATTGGGTTGAGGATTAGTAGTTTTGTCATGATTTTGGATTTGTTAATGGTGTTAGTTTATAATTGGGTAGGACAGTTATATTGGCTTTATTTCAAATTTATTTAGTTGATTGGTGGGTATATCAGTCCTAAATTTGGAGGTAAGAGTAGCCAGCTTGAAAAAGAAAATGTGTTATAATATCACACATTATCAATTATTTGTAAGTTTTATGTACCTATAATACATAATATATTTGCACTATATATTTCTATTTTATGCTAAATTTACAGTATAAGTCTCTATATTATGCAAAATAAGTTAGATTTAAAAATAATTGCACCATATGTTCCTATACCATACAGAATAATCTCAGTATAAGTCCCTATAATATTCATTATACGTCCAAACTATATGTCTCTTTGTTATGCAAAAATTATACTATAAATCACTAAATTATTGACTTTCTCATGTTAATTGCGCTATATATCTCAATATAATACTAAAATTGCACTATATTTTGCAAAATAAGTTATATTTTTGTTTCCTTTAATTTCAGATAATGGGAGATAAAAATTTAGATGATAGTGATATTGGGCCAAAGGAGACATCAACTATGTTAGGGTATGAAAATGACATGAATTACACGAACAATTACTCTTTGGCATCATCCTCTATGGAAGTAATGCCTGTACAGGTAAAATCATTTTCATTTTTAATAGATAGATCTTATATATGGGTATCTTCTTTGTTTACTTTTATGAAATAGAAATTTTCTATCAAAGAGATTATCTATATAACAAATTTTATCTTGAGAGTGAAATTAGTAAATAATTTATTTTTCTATGAGCATTATCTATTAAACTTATTTAATTATTGTTATTTTCAATGTAGTCAAATTCAAATTCGACACATGGGCAAATTCATCAACAAAACGGGCGTTACCATCGTCACACAGAAGGACAAATTCAAGAAATGAAAGAGTACGTCTCAATAAATAAATTTACCTAGGCGTATAACTCAAATTACAGAAAAAACAAATTTTAAAGTATTTCTCATTATTTAAAACTATTTGATTATCGTATTTGTTTTAGTTAATTTTTTGTTATTAATCATAATGTGTAGTGTTTACATTGAATGTCTATTTTCTGATGACAAGAAGCGGAAAGAGATGAGTTATAAGTTAGGATTACATCCTCTACAAAGTAAATATTGGTTTCAAAATAGACGTAATCAAATGAAGGTAAAATATATCTTAAACTAAATTCTTTCCTCCATACTCCTTGAAAACAATCAATACCTTATCTGATAGTTAGTAATTTTTCATTTATCAACTTGTTGCCTCTAACCTTCCATAAGTATTTTTGAAGTTTTTTCGCATATGATAAAAGTTGTTTTCAACCAAAATGACATTTAGGTTTTAAAAAGTGGAGCATTGGAAACTTGCCAACAAAATTCTATCAATTTTACATGTAACAGTCCATTATCCACAAGATAATAAAGTCTTATTTTGACATGCCATCAAGAAGATATTGGTTGCATGGGTTAACTTAGAAAAGTGTAGGGTGATAATTTATATTTTATGCATAGTTTAAGGTTGTATCAGAAGGATAGAAGGAAGTTATACATGTAGTGAGAGATACTTCCACTGGTATATCAAATAAGCATATTCATACTTAACCTAGAAGAAAAATTAACTAAGGGTAGGAGAGAGGGATAGTGGCATTAGTCTCTAAACTTTAAGCGGGTATGAGATCTAGTGCGTTTACATCTTTATAAATATAATTACACAAATAATAGTAGATGAATGTAGAAAATTTTATTGCGTGAGGGTGGAGTATGTTGTGTTAGGTACCTTACTTTGAGGAATTTTACGAGAGTGCAATTATTATGTACGAACTCTTAGTGAATATATTCAGAATTATTGACTTCCATTGACATATTTCATATTGGTTATTAGATTGAACATTATTAGTTTTTTCATGATTTTGGATTGGTTAATGGTGTTATTATTTGATTGAGTATGGCAGTAATATTGGTTTTATTTCAAATTCTAAGGATCGGAGCCTGAGTATTCTGTCCCACCTGCTTGAATGCTCAACATCAATGCTAACCAACAACCTCATTCTCAATAACCACCTCCACTGAAAGTAAGAGTATTATTTTGATATTCGTGTTTTAATAAAATACATTTAGCTCGTCACTATTTAATACGTTGTTTCCCTAATGCAACAAACCTGATATTCAAAAATGCAGTTGGAAGCATTGTTCTTCAGTTTCAAAAGATATGCCCTTCAATCGAACTTTATTAGCTATAATGGTGTGGCTCCTATTATTTTTTGTTTGTCTAATGCATGCCCAAGGACGAGGCACAAAAAATGAGACGGAAGTTGCTTTTCCTTCCATACATCATAAGAAAAAAGCGCAACCATTGATATATAAAACCATAAATACAAGAAATGGGATGTATCCACTGATGTGGATGAAGGTCAATAGTTTTTCTAGTGATTGTTAGGAGAATCCTATAATACACTATAGTTCTCTTGAGTCTTATAAGTCAAATTAACTCTCTAATGTAGTCCACAGTAATATAATATAATTTATTGTTAAACGACTCTCCAATGTAATAGTAAAATATATATATCTTGTTTTGTAATACTACACACTATTTTATTATTTTACTTTTAGTAAAATATTTTAATTAGATATATTTGGTAAAATAATTCATATATTAACAATTTTAATTCAATACATACACACTAATAAAGATATGAATATTAAGGGTATGCTTTAACTTTTAATGTACATGAAATATATTTGTCTTGACATGTTGTAAGAATATTTAGTCCAATTTACCACCTTTCCTCAAGGAAGCTAGTTTAAGATAAAAAGAAATGAAAAATTAAAATTATGTTAATTGTTTATAATAAAAAACATGAGATGCAAAGTTATACTAAATAAATTTTATAAATGTATCAAGAACACAACGAATTTCTATCATTAAAAGCTATTATAGCCCATACATGGTGAAATTGACTCACTGATTCATAATCAGTATTAACAATAATTAAACTAAAATATTTTTCGTAATAAAAGGAGTTAAATAAATTTAAAATGAAAAATAATTGAAGAAATTTAATTAAAATTTAAAGGAAAATACGAAAAACAAACATATAAGAAAATTATTTGCATATCATAATTGCCATTAAGAAGTTAAAACTTTCATTAATAAAGCTTTTTCTGAAAATAATTAGTGAATAACATATAAATTTTTTCGAAATATTACCAAATAAAATAACACCCCTTAGCTTTTGGATTGTTATTTTTTCTTAATGCAAAATAAATAAAAATTAATCAAACACTTGTAAATAGATTACAAAAGATCCACCAATATAATTGAGTTACAAAATGATAAGAATTTAGTGGTTATAGAAAAGATAAGGGGGACTATGTCCCAAGTGTGTGATAAATAATAAAACAATAATGTAATTAGGGTGACGCTTCGTGGATCAAAGGCAAGTAAAATGATAAGTAGGGTTATCGTATTTCATAAAGAGATTATATGTGAGACTAATGGTGTTAAAACTAGTACAACTGCGTGAAGCTTGTGATCCAAATAACAAATCAGTTAATAGTTCAAATAGGTCAGTCTTTATTTGGTTTTCAATGTTTACCAACTAATAAAGTAAAAGAAATAATAATTAAAATAAGAATAAATATAAACAAGTAACTAAATTTAAAAGGATAAACTAATGGGAGATGGTTACCTGAGGAGTTTCTAGAAATAGTTTATACGGCAAATTAATCTCGTTATTGCTAAAGGGGAGTAGGTGTATTCACATTAGCCCACATTCTATCTCCCCATTCGTGTCAACCTAGAGCTCAACCTTACACACCAGCTGGCTATCCGATGAGTTATATTCCTAACCCTTTGACTACTTAATAGACAAGATCATTTAGTTCAATGCCTCACACTAGGCGCTTATATCCTAGACCTGTAAATGAACCTCCATTCAGGTGTTACTTTAATAATTATAGCTACCCACTACTTGGCCAGAGCACATGTAGTAATTAAATTAAACACATAAGATAATTGGATAATAAATTAAACAAAACTTAATTAAATATAATAAATATCTTAAATGCAATAACTCAATCAAAAATATAAGCTAAAATTCTTACAGTATCATCCTCAAGCAATAAGGGTTCAATTCATAAATGAAGAATAAAAACAAATTTTTAAAAATACTAATTAAAACTAGCGACATAATAATGTTTGAAAGACAAAGTACTGATCAAAAAAAATATTTAAAAAGACAAAGTAAAGCTAAGTTAATCTTAATATCAAAGGCAATCTGTAAATGGTTGAATTAGAACCGATGGGTTTGTAAACAAAACCTTGTTTTCTCATCTTCCTTCTGTTTTGAGCGTTCTCCTTCCTTTTGAGCAAATGTATAATGAATTTGATTAGGTTTAGAAGTGACCCATCCTGTTTTACTAACAAGAATTTGTTGCGAACCACGGTGGAAGCAATTGAAATAAATTTTTCATCTTAGCTCTGGACTGTGACTTCAGGATCTCTCTAAATCAAAAGAAATCATGTCCATATATCTCACTTAAAAGTTGTAGTCACTGAAACACTAAGGCGCAAAGATTAATCTACCAAATGCTAAACTTCTCAAAGTGGTTTTAAACTCAAATTTTTCTTTGACTTGGGGTTTCTGTTGTCTTCTTGACTTCTTCTCCTCATCATTGAACCTTATAGTAAGAATGTACCTAATAATGGAGTTTGTTGTTAATAAAGTTTACTACCAGAAGATCAATAATGTCATATATTAAGCTTAATTAATATTTATTGTTTCTAAACAAGAAAATAAAAAATCTTCGTTGGAATCTAAATTCACCCATGTTATACATCATTTTTTAGTTTTCCTAAGTGATTAATAATTGACCCTAATAGATTTTAATTGTTCTGTTGTCTTTATCAATAGAATTTAGTTGTAGATTGCTTCCTCTATTCTTTGATAACAATTATTTTATCTCTACTATAAAAGAAAATTATTTAAATCCTTTGTTAAGAAATTTTTACTTATTATGAAAATTATCTAATACTATTTTAGAATGAGTGTTTGGTTTTACTAAGGGTTGGACAAAATTGAAAAGGTAAGAAGAAAAGTGAATATGAGTTGTGTAAATAATAAGTGAAATGATATATTTATATTTGTTAACTTCGGAATAAGAAAAAGAATTACGAGTTTTTAAAATAAAGAAATCAAAATTATGAAATAAGGAATATGCACTGTAAAGTTTTCCAGAAACTTGCATGGGCATTATATTATCCAGTGTATAATATATTGTTTTCACAACATATGCGATAAAAAAATTACCATTTGTTATTAGGAAAGTATGCCTAACTGTAATAAATTAAATAAATTAAAGTGGATTCTATCTCAAATTTTTTGTAATGATTCTTGAGATATTTCTAGCCTCATGATCTACCTTTGACTTGTTGTACTATGTAACTTATTCCATGTGATAGACTAGCGAAAAATTTATTCTCATTAACTATTCATTTGAAATACTCATATAACGAGCAACTATTGTAGTACACTAAATTTAAAATTAATAATTAAATAATTTTTTTCATATTTATACAATTAGTAAGAAAGGTAAAAATTTATTTTCTTCTTTTCAGTATAAGCCTGACGAGAATAAAAAAAACATACAAATTCAACCAATGTATACTTAAAAAATAAAATTTAACTAGCTATCGAACTCATCACCCAAATGATCAGTCAAAATATACTATCAAATGTTCTTTTTTAATTCCATTATTAAGTCTATTTTCCATCCCAAAAATAGACCCAAAATTATTTATATATGTAATTAATTTTATTTATAGAACCTAAATAGTTTGTGTCCAAAGTTTCTCCCTCTCTCTCTCCCTCTCCCCGTCTCTCAACTCAGTCGCCACTTCTAAGTTCGAACACAATTTTTCTAATTATCAAATTTATGTGTTATTTTGTATATAAAAATATATTATGTACCTCTCACAAAAAACTAAGGTAAGAAAACTTTAAGATTTGCTTATATTTTTTATATTCTACTATTACTTAATATGTAACATAGATATCCATGGATTCTAACCTAAATTATATATATTATTTATCATGGTATATTTTATTGGTCTATTATAAATATTTATTCTCAAAAAACAAGCATCCAACATCATTATGATTAACACTATTCTCTCTATTTTATATGCTTTCTCCAAGGTTTCTTATTTGCAAGTAGACATTTATTCAAATTAAACTTGCCAATCCATATGCCCCTATAATATTGACCAATAAATTTTGATTCTCAAAGAGGAATAGAAAATTCAGTAACTCATCATGATCACACTTCATGTAAATTATAAACTTAACTCATAATATCAATTAAATTAAGAATATGTGTCTATCATAAACTTTGTGCTTTTTTTCGAACTTGAATATTTTCTTAAATATATGTTATCTTATAGCTCTACATGTTTACCAATACATTTTCTTAAGATGATGATTAATCTATGCAAGATTTATATCGCATTTGAAGGTCAGGAGACATTGAACCCCAAGACGATGCAATTATAGCATTAATTAAGCTCAAAGTACTTTAAAGTCGCTTGATACTTCTCAAAAAACTTCTGGTAAGAATAAACGATAAGGGCTTATTAATCGTAATGATGAGCTTTTCATATATATTATTTTTCCCTCTTTAAATATTTTTGTTGGTTTCCTAATTAATAATATTGGCCTTCATGTTTGAAAATCAAACTCTATTAATCTTAAATCATAGAACTTTCAAATTTATTAAAAAGAACATTTCTCTATACAATAATTATCATTTAATTACAAGGAATCCCTTTATTTAACTATTTAATGGTATTGAGCATGAAATTGTTTATGCAGGGTTGATTGCATGATTGATGCTAACAAAAAAAAATGAGACCATCAAAAATATTTAGTCCAGTAATCCTTTCTATTGAGTTAGAGACGTTTGGGTCCTTTTTTACCAAGTCGGAATTTTTTTCTACACTTTCGCTCATGGAATGTCCTAACCCTGAATAATGGATCAAGCTTATTAATGGTAGGTGAGGTGCAATTATTGTCTAAGTGTATTGTGGTCCAGTGATTAAGATATTTTTAGGCCTATCAATTAGGATCATGAAAATAAGGAACATTTCATAATGAAATATATTTTCCTTGTAATTATATTAATACATGTAATTTGGCTCCTCAATCTTATATTTAGAGGACTCCATCGATTAAAATATTTTTTACAACATAAAAAATATTCATCTTTTGTGGTATATAACATAATTACTCTTGGTTTTTGGTAGTTATCGTTGATTTAACTAGCTAGCAATTATTACTAATAAATTTGGAATCTAACAACCATATAATGTCAAGTTACTCTTAACGAAAAACATGGTAAAGATTAACACACGTACTTCCTCTACCATTATAACTCGAAATTATCATAAAATATTTTAATAATGTCAAATATAATTAGATAATAAATTATGTTATGTGTTGATTATCACCGATTGATGAATGGCCTAACATACTCATTTTTTCATTATTTATATCACATTGGTAGAGTATTTAATGCATATGTTATAATCCTACAACTTCGTAGTGCTCAAAATATTTAGCAAAATGTTATAAAAATTATCTTGACTCACGCATTGTTACAAAAATACTTTGATTTATTTAATATTTGTTTGAGTAGTAATTTATAAAACTAGTAGTGTAGTGTGTAAGCACAAAAAGTACACATGAAACTAGAAAGATGATCTCATGTCAAAGGTTTACATGTATTTAATACTTAAATATATCAACCCACTAAACGTTATTCGATACGATTATCAAATATGTATGTCAATGGTATATCACTTTACTCGTTACAAAAGAACTACCGACATGTATCTTTAAAATAAGTGTTAGCTACTCTTTATCTTTAAGTTTTCTATTATTTTACTTCAATTTTGATCATTCATATTTTTTACTGTATCGAGTTTTATATACCAATACTAGAAACTGCTAGAGCTAGTCATTCTAGTAGTGATGTTGGGTTTCAGAATCTAGACATGTAAATGGAATTCAAATTATCTATTGGATTAGAGTTTTGATTTATTTTAAAGTCCAGCGAATTAGAATCTTTTTGTGGTCATCAAAGTGGATAAAGGTGGTAAAAAAATTTAATACCATCGAAAAAGAGAAATTGCTAGTCCTTTTGATTTTTATGGTGGTCGAGGTGCAAATTTTGTTGATCTTTACTTGAAAATCCAAATTATCATCCATTTAACCTCCTCATGTATAGAAACAAAGCAAAAGAAACGAAAGAAATAAAGGTCTTGATGTGATACCTCATATGTATTATGATTTCATTTTTATGTATTCATATATATAATTTGAATATTTAAGATAAATATACTAATATTCGTAGGGGATTCAATATTTTAGCATACACCTAATATCAAACATGTTCATATAAGACACATTATTAGTAGATCACAAAATAATCCTCTATATAATAAATAATATAAGTATGTTAACTTGTAAAATTTCAACAAATTATATATAGTAAGTGGAATTTTAATAACAAAATATGGTGGTGTTTTATTTTCTAGACAACGCTCAAATTTAGATTACACGGCCTATTTAGCAATACAAACTACTTCGATCTTTGCATGCATTACGTTAATCTCTACTTTCAATAATTATTCCTCTAATGTTTCTTTATTATTTCACTTACTCTTCTCTAATATTGTCACAAAACCTTCACTCTTATATGGCATGTTTGTCATACACATATTTTTAAAACATTTTTAGTTAAGCCTATTAATCGTTTATGCATCTCTATAATAAATACAAAAGGTATTATGTTAGGTACCATTATGGTGTTATTTTTAGTCAACTAATCCTTTCGTATACCTCCAACATTTTTCATTTTTTATTTTTTTGTTTTCTTTTTTGATACGTGGGTTTCGAGCTTACACTCGACTAATCCCACAGGGGATATGAGTGCCTCCACAACCATGCCCCCATGAAAGTCAGAACTAGGTGTTCTGGGAGGGTTTCAAACATTGGACCTCATGGATGAGAAATAGAGCCCTGACCAACAACCTTCTTAACTTTCTTCCACCTTCGGGATTCGAACCTTGGACCTCATGTATGAGACAATAGAGCCCTGGCCAACAACTTCTTAACTTTCTTCCACCTTCAGGATTTGAACCCTTTACCTAATTTTTTATTAATTTTAAAAAAATAAAATATAATTTACCGAATGCCTCATTAACACCATACTATAAAGGGTAAAGACTTTAGTTTGGTAAATTTTTACTAGAGATATACTTATATTCACGACGGTACTTATTTTGATCAATTATTTAAATTCTTTGATATGGATATTAATTGTTTGGAAAAAGTATTTTAATATAGATCATTTAAAACAATATTATTATAGGATAGAATTATTCAATATATGAGTCAAGGATAACCTTTAAAATTAATTTTTATTTTTTGATCAAGAAATTTACATTAGAAAATTAAAGGACAATACTGCAGGTATATCTAAAAATAATTTCATTTGATTCTTATATTTTATATTTGAAAATAATCAACATTTAAATTTCTCTTTACTCTTTACCATTTTCTTCATAAATAGTGGTTGTAATAATTGTTGGGTTTAAATCTGTCATATCCTTCTTTTTGAAAATCATAATCATCCTCATTATGATCATCATCTTCCCAAACAGTGTACGTACAATCATATTTGTGTTGCATTTTCCAGTCGAGATCCAAACAACCAAAACAACATTAATATGGAATAGCACAACCTACACACACAAACTGAAATTCATTGAATCTTGTCTCAGACCAACCACAACGCGAATAACAACACATTTGTTGCCCGTCCAAGACCATCTTTTTTTGTTGGTCGAAATATGCATAGATAAAAACAAACAATAACACTTACACATACACTTAACCAATCCCTATTGGATGGAAATCAGAAACGAGAAGCCTAGCTAATTGGAGAGGAGGCACAAGGTTTCAAAGACTAAACAAAGAGCCCTTGAGCTTTTGTTTAGAAACCCAATCAGCACTAGCGTTTTTTGACTTCTTAGCAAAAGAGATTTTAAGTTTATACAAAACTTTGCATCTAACAATACATTTAAACAAAACCTTAATATTACAAAAAAATATTCCTGCCTTTCAGAGTTTAGTTAATCTAATTGCAGCCATCATTCTCAATCTCGACTGCTCTAGGAGGAAATTTAGCTGCTAGTTCACAAGCTCCAATCATCCCTCTCGCTTCAGCTTCAATTGCAGAATTAGCCACCATTCTCTGAGCTACACCATCTATCATTTTACAATTTGAATCCCTAACAATGCAAGCAAAAGTAGTTTGATTAGTTATATTGTTAAATTATGCATCACAATTTATTATTAAATTTTCCAATAAGCAGTGGAATCCAACCTGTTTTGCTGTTAATATCCAATTGATTAACAAAATTACAAACTTGATTAACATTAGAGTTATTCAAAGCTTATTGAATAAAGCTTTTGTTTCCTTCATCTCTCTTACAGTTGTTATTATTTTCTGTCTCAGATTTAAATCTCTTAGCAAGATTGTATTCATCATAGGCTTTAAGGGCCTCTTGAACAGTTTTAAAAGGGTAAGGAGAAACTCGTCGAAAAATACATTCATTTCTGCCCTTCCAAATCAACCAAGCTATAAAAAAAAGCTAACCCCCCAAGCCCTTTCTCAATAAGTTCAGACTCCTTCATGCTAAGTCTGATGAAATTTATCCATCTCTTGATATTGAAAGTAGGTTCATTCAGAGCTTTAAAGCTAATTGGGCTAGCCAACCAAACAACTTTAGCCCAGAAGATGTTCAGCATTTTCAGTTTAAGTTTCACAAATTTGACATAGAAAGCTATCACATGATTTCCTTTTCATTCTGTTCTCATTTGTGGGTAATCCATTTCCACGACACTTCAAAATGAAGTTTTTAATTTTAGGTAACACTTTCATTTTCCAAATCAAATTCCAATCCTTAGACTGAAGTTTGAAGGATGTTTCACCTTTCCTTTTATTGTTTATTTTTTCACCCCCTTGTTGAGTCCTCCACAAATACTTGTACATATCCCTCACATGAACATCTCGATCCATTGAAAAAGACCAGAATGGACTATCTTCACAAGAGAGTGAAGGGAGATATGTACTAGCAATGGTTGCAGCAACTTCAGGGGTAAAATAAAGATTAAGCACCTCCAAATTCCACTCTTGTTTATGAGAATGAATTAATTTAGAGACAAAAATCAAACTACACCCTTGTGGTTTTTTTAAACTAGCATAATTTGGTAACCACTCATCCTCCCAGATTCTAATTTGTTTACCATTCCCCACATTCCACTTTAATGATTTCAAGAAGAAATTCCTACCCTCAATGAGGCTTTTAAACCCCCAAGAGCAGTTACTCACAGGTTTAGCTTCAGAGAAGTCATTTTGAGGGAAGTACTTACCTTTTAGAACCTTACCACAAAAGGAAAATTTTCTTTCATGAACTTATGAGCGGGATGGATCTTACGTGGTGGCACGACATATCTGTAATCACTTCGATTACCATAATAGAATATCTTGTACACCTCACTCCAAATACATTCATATTGTCTCCACTCACTTTTTCTCCACTCACTTGGGGGTATCCATTTGAGTGAATTAGATGATATGTGTTTACATTGGATCACCCACTCCAATGCAATTTCTTTTCTAATCATGCGATCTCCTTTTGCAATGTTTTGTTCCACATTGTATCCATGAAGTATGCAATAGCCTAGCTCTCTAAGTGCATCGACATGGCCTAGAGATATAGATCGTTCATATAACGAGATATCATATTCCAAACTAATTTCTGACGTACAACTACCATTGGAAGAGAAAATTCCAAGTGAGTAACTTGCGAGTGCATGTAACTTTGTTGTTGCATCTTTTATTAAATGTACTCAATTTTTTTATCTTTAGACTGTAAAACTGAATATACAACCCAAAAAATAGAATATTGAAACAAAAGTTGAAAATGTCAATGTATTGACAAAAAAGACATGTCAATGTGTTTAAAGAAAATATAGTAACAAATTTTTTATTTTGAAAATACAAAATTATTATTTATAATTAATATTCTAATATATTTAATTCGAACAATATTTTATTTATTTCATGTATCTAAAATATTAAATAGTTTTTTCGTTATCCACCTCAACTCTACCTTACTTGCCATGATACTCAATTAATTGTTTTAAGAAAGAACCATCAAATATGTTACTTAATGATATGAAGAAGTGGATCTGGAACCTTGGGTATTTTGCAAATGTATTTGAGGGAAAAGATTAATAAAATAGTTATATAACCACTAGCAAAAACTTTACCCCTTGTATTATTTATTAAAGAGTATTTAATACTCATTGATGAAAACAATTAGTTCTTGGATATATCTCTTATGATTGGGTTACAAAGTGTTATGTTAGAGCGTACATCATGTAGATCTAGTGTAGGGGTAGGGGTTGGTTCAAGGTGGAAATATGTTGGTTTTTGGATGAGAAAAAAATAAAGAAAAAGAAGAAATTAGGTTACAAAAAAATTAACTATAAAAAGTTAGAGTAAAAAATTATACATATTATTAAAATACATAACTACATTAATCCACCATTTAAATAAATATACTTATTTATTTTTCATAAAAAGGAAATTAAGGGATATGTCTATTTTATAATAGATGTTTGAATATATTGATAAACAAAGATTAAAATAGAATATTTAAATTCTTTCCTAAAACAAAAAAGTATCAGACTAATTGCATATAAGTTTTTATACTTACCATGCCAAAAATGTAAGATGCTTCCACATTGCCCGCAACTATACACTTGTTAAAAAAATTGTGAGCATTTTACCTGTGGCTTATGGAGAAATTCAGTGATAAACTAATTAATTAATAGAGAACATGTTACGATAGATAGTGAATAGAAATGTGGAAAGATATCTTACAAAATGCACATTGCCTTAAAATAGGACAACAATCTAAACAAAATAATATAAATTAGTAAGTAAATCTTAGCACAATATCAGTGGTGTTTATGCTTAACCAGAATAACATGAACATCATCTTATTTCTTTTTTTTGTTGACAACCATCTTATCTTTGGTAAGATTCTAAATTTTAATTATATTAAGGAAGTTATGAACAAAAATCATAAATATAACATATTAAATCATTCACAATCAATATTTCATTAATCACTATTTGGATAATATGACAACTAAGCTTCTAGATTCATAGTATATTGTTAATTTTTGTAAATTTTATTTTTTGATATGTTCAAGAAAAAATTTAATTTACAAAGTACAAAATAATAACCGTGGTAATATTGAATAATATATATAGATAAATAATTAGAATATTAACTAGGTTGTTGGACCAATATGGTTGGGTTTTTACTTGTTTGTTGTACGAGTTTTGGGTTCAACTTCCCATTCTGATCTCATTCTCGGTTTTGGTTTAGTATTCGATTTAGATTTGGTTCGGACCACATATAATAAGCAAGTACGCAACATATACATAAATAATAATTAAAAATAAATGATGTTCAATGATATACACAAAATAGTTTCAAGAGATTAAATGTATTTTCAAAAAAATTCAAATATTTACCTAATGATTCTTGCAAAATATCAAGTAGCAAGTATTGCTTAGTCTATTTGTCGATCTGGTTTTATGGATGACTGGGTTTCGACAGCGCACTAGGTTTGTCTCTGAAGAAAGGAGATGATTTATGTATTTATATGTTGATAATTAAGCGCTAAGGAGTTTTCTAATATATCAATACAAAACAAAGTCATTTTATGGTTTATATTAGTTCACAAAGTTTGGTTGGCCTTTTGGTCTGGTGTTCAAAAATTGAGTTTTTTGTTCGGATTTAAATAGGAAAACCGAATTAAAACAATGTATATTTTTTTAAATTATTTCAAACATAGAATTTTCCAATTTTTGGTTTTTTTGATTTTTTTTTGTGTTTAACTTGTTCATCTCCAGATAAAATGTGTTTTAGGTATAAAGAAATAATGATATTGATAAATAAACATATAAATTTAGATCGAAAACAATGAAGGTGGTGTCCGAGAGAGAATGAAGGAGATGTTGTTGGTCGACAAATTCAAAACAAAGTATTTGTCGATTTTTTATAGGACATTTGTGTTGTGTTCGAGATATATTGAGAATTTACAATCTATAAAAAATTATCATTTAATATATTTTAGAGTTTGTCTTTGGTCATTCATGCCTTTGACTTATTATGTTTTTTCATTTTGTATTATTTATTTATATATGGTTGATAGTGGGTCTATATGTTGTTGTAAATGTATTTGTAAGGATATTTCAGTCTCAATGGTGTTGGGTTTGTTGTTTTCATTTCTATTCATATTTTTTTTCATATTTATTGATTGATCCTTTGTTGATTTTAAACAGTATTTGGCTTTGGCTTTTTGGTTTCGTTGCGACAAGAGCTTATATGCTAGTGTTTCTATTTACGAAATCTATATATGTCCCCTCGTTTTGTAGTAGAAATGAATATGTCTTAGATTGTTAAGTGTGAAGACGTAAAGGTGTCCAAATTTACAATGAATCTATTAAAAATAATTTGACTCACTTACGGAAGCCCAACATATGCCACACGTTTTATAGAGCTATATATACACTAGTTTTTCAATATTTAATCTCATTACTTATAATTTTGATAGAAATGTTGAGGGTAAGGGTAAGAGAAGCATGAAAGAGCTATAACAACACATTATTTTTAAATTAGTGTAATTTTTTATATAGTTATATTTTCTCTTTATTTTGTTTTCTTTTCTTACAATATGATAAGAACTATATATTAGTTTGACAATTGGGTATGAACCCTAACTATTACTTATGGCTTAATATGATGAATTTTGGATTTCTCATGTAAATAAACATGGATTGTTTTTGTTATAATTACCCATTTGTTTATTCTAAATTTCTTGTATTATTACAACATATATAGGGTTTTATAGATATTGAATACATCTAGGGGAGGATTTGGTAGTGGAAATGGGATAATCAAGTAAGAAGAATAATTCAACCTTTATATTCTCAATCATATTCTTCTTCTCCACCATCCCCAAAACAAAAAGAACCTTTTCAAGCTTCACCCATTTGCATTAAATCACCCACCATTATATTTTATCCACCTTAAATCATTAAAATCATTTTTAAAAAACATCTTTTCACCATCAAATTCATTCCATAAACATCATAAATCAATATAAAATACAACATATTCTTTACAAAAAAGCATAAATTTCTTACACATCCATGTCTTCTACATCATAACACACCATACCCACATTATATGTCATAAACTTATCATCAAATACATCTTATAAACATCACAAAAACAGAACATTATCCAATTTTTTTACCAAGGTTATTAATAACCCTAACTCCCAAAAGGGAAGAGTTGAAGAAGAAAGAGGTTCTAAGGCCCATGATCATCCATGACTCAATTTTTACTATTTTTTTTGTTGAAATTCTACTATTAAATTTTGTATGATATTAGAGTATTTGTGATCAAGTGAGGTATGAGTGAGATTAGAGTTAGGGGTTGCATGATCTATGTAAAGATAGAGTTGTAGGTATTTTGAGGGTTTCCACAAAACTGCCATACAATTTTTTGAATCAAAGGCTTGAATATTTGGTTAAGATTGCTAGATGACAATCCTAAACCCCTTATATTCCCTAAATTAATGAGTGTGTCTTTACGTTTCAATAACATAAACCAATTATAAAATGTTTCTATTTTTTAAATTATTTGATAATACAAATCATATAAGAAATATGTATTTCAAAATAAATAAATTAAATACGACTATTTCATTCCCTTGTTTCATAATACATCACTATCATGTCCTATTATCTATTACGACATAACTGAAACGATTGACCACACTGTTATCTACCGCACCATAGTTTTTAAAGGTCATATCTTCTACTAGAGGTGCGAAAATTGTCTGTTCGACTCGCTCGATCCATTAATACAAGGATATGACCATGGGGTTTGGTATATACAAGAACTTATTTTTAGAAAAACCAGTGGGTTATTATATATACTAGATCTTATTGTAAGCAAACCCCTCTTAATTAAGGTCCAATCGGCCATACATATTAATAATTATTTTATATATATCATTGTTAAAATTAGTGTAAATTATTTGAACTTAAAGATTGAAGAAATTAAAAAGAAGTAGACTTACATTGTATGTAGTATGTACAATGTACATTATCTAGTGGTTTATGTTTTTTTGTTAGAAAAAAGCTTCTATAAACAAAATATTTTACAAGTTCTCCATTTTTAGTGTTTCCCCGACTATAAAACAGGTAAGGTAAAAATTGAGACAAAATTATGATCTTTTACTTATATTATCATATATTTCCATGTTATTTAAAAATTTCATATAAAATTAATAGATCGTATGGTCAGAGTCGTGTTATAAATAAAGACATGTGGTTAAATAGGTCAATTTTTACATTATCCTCGAGGTTTTACCTGGTTCATTTCAATTCATTTCAAACTATCAAATAAAATGGTAGTGGACTTTACATTTTGGTATAACTAAAGTGTATATCATAGCCAGAAAAATTAGTATATATCTAATAAGGCCCAAAGATACCAAAACTTAAAATAAAAAATATAGACAATATGGCCCAAAAGGTAAACATATATAGGGGATACTTAATCTTCTATCTTCTCCACAAAACCCTACTTCGGTTAAGTTTCTTCGTTAACTCTTCTCCATGTATTCTCACAATACATTTTCAGAGATCTCATTTTCACTTTTTTTACACTACGAAATCTTCTTCTTTCATCATTAGATGTCTTGTAAACTAGTATGAGTCAACCCTATGCACTCAAGACCAATTACGATTCTCTTTTTGCTTGTACCAGATCGATGACCCTAACATTTCAGGTAAAGATTCGTCGATAAGTTTGATTTTTCTTAATAATAATTATCTCTATAATAGTCTGTAAATTGATATTTTTTTCAATTTTATTTATCCAGTGAAAAAAATTATACACCTTTTCTATTGATTTTATCTACTTTTTTATTTTAAATTAACATTATGATTTGATGTTGTGTTAAAATTAACAGCTTTTTTTGGACAATATCTAATAGGTTATTTTGGTGTATCTTCCTTAGCTTAATTTTTTGTTGTTGAATTAGTAAATTTAAAAGGCTATATAATAATATTTATGCATAATTCGGTTGTACTTATAATGATTATGTGTTTTGATGGTAGAAAAGATATATATTCGATGAAAAAAACACAGATTGGATTAAATGGTTCTTGAACATTTAAAATTACCTAACTAATTTTAAATTTTGTATTGGTTTTAGTCCTGACATAAATTCTATTTATTTTTTACCATTCAGTTAGTTTGACAATGGGTATATTTGTTACACACATATGCCACAATATTTACAAATTTTTCAAACCTGTCCCTGAACTATCCGTTTTTAACGATTTGATCCTCTAATATATTGACAATGAAAAACCAAAATCTGATAGATTAAACAAAAAGGACTAACCTGGAAAAAATATTTATGTCAATGATTGTTAGTATAGTTGTAGAAAATTGAGATCTATTTGTGAAAATAGGCTATAGTTGGTGAAAAAAATTATATTTTTTCGAACAAGTGGTATTATTTAAAAATTTCTTATTTATACTTTATTTTATTCAAATACCATCAAATTAACCCTTCTGGAAGAAAAAAATTAAAATTTTAATATATAACATATATACATGTACATATTTGTTCCTTTAATGTATTTGTCACTTAAAAAAACATAAGGACAAAAAAACAAATATTAAATTTTTCAGATCTTTGCATGCTATCGAGATAACAATAAATTTTTTATTGGTAAAATATTGTTCTAGCTAAGATTGGTAATTATAGTTTATTTTTATCTAATTATCAGTTGTTAAAAACAAAATTTTTTAAATGTATAATTTATTTTTGAATTTTTATATGATCAAATAATTGTTTCTTTTGTATTCAATTTTCTTTTATAATATGGCTATACAAAAATATTATATAATATAAAATGTCATAGAATATTTTTTCCTTTTTGGGCAGCAATCATGCTACTTAGCTCACGTCTCGTTTGAGTATAATTAGTTGTAACAAAAAAGAGTCTTAATCGACCTTATTATTTTTTAGATAAATATTATCAAGTTGAGGGAATATTATATGTAACCTATGATATAGATTGTCAATAAAAAATTATGAAGATGAAGATTTTAAAGGCACTAATGAATTAAATATATTGGAGACCAGGTTGGTTTGAGTCTTAAGTCCCACAACCTGATAGTTAGGGCTATAACTTCAAACATTAAAAAAGTAGATTTTGACATTGTTTAAAATATATAATAATTTTTATAAGCCCGATTGTTATATTTAATCTATTAGTATGTATTTGTTTCTATACTAAAATATAGTTAATTTTCATTATATAAGGAGATATAGTGTAATTAATTAAAAAGAAAGACATGGTGTACTTTTTTGCTTAATATAATGATTGATATTGCAATTTTCGTAATACTATAGAGATTTATAGCATAATTAATTCTAATAAAAATTTTAAGAGGGTAGTGAGAGATACTTCCTTTAGTATATCAAATAAACATATTCATACTTAACCTAGAAGGAAAATAAACTAGGGGTAGGAGAGGGGATATCGGAACTAGTTTCTAATCTATAAGAGGGTATGAGATCTGGTGCATTTACATCTTTACAAATTTAATTAAACAATTAAATATCGATGAATTTATAATTAATTGTTTTGGGAGAGTGGTGTATGTTCTGTTGGTACCTTATTTTGTGGAATTCTATGAGAGTGCAAATATTATGTGTGTTCCAAGATGGTCAAACTCTTTGTGAATATATTCTGAATTGTTGACTTCCATTAACATATTTTATGCTGGGTTATTGGGTTGAGGATTATTAGTTTTGTCATGATTTTGGATTGGTTAATGGTGTTAGTATATAATTGGGTAGGACAGTTATATTGGCTTTATATCAAATTCATTTAGTTGATGGGTGGGTATATCAGTCCTAAACTTGGAGGTAGGAGTAGCCAGCATGAAAAAGAAAATGTGTTATAATATCACACATTATCAATTATTTGTAAATTTTATGTACCTATAGTACATAATATATTTGCACTATATGTTTCTATTTTATGCTAAATTTACAGTATAAGTCTCTATATTATGCAAAATAATTTAGATTTCAAAATAATTGCACCATATGTTCCTATACCATACAGAATAAACTCACTGTAAGTCCCTATAATATTCATTATACGTTCAAACTATATGTCTCTTTGTTATGCAAGAATTGTACTATAAATCACTAAATTATTGACTTTCTCATGTTAATTGCGCTATATATCTCTATATAATACTAAATTGCACTATATTTTGCAAATTAAGTGATATTTTTGTTTCCTTAAATTTCAGATAATGGGAGATAAGAATTTAGATGATAGTGATATTGAGCCAAAGGAGACAGCAACTATGTTAGGGTCTGACAATGACATGAATTACTCGAACAATTACTCTTTGGCATCATCCTCTATGGAAGTAATGCCTGGACAGGTAAAATCATTTTCATTTTTAATAGATAGATCTTATATATAGGTATCTTCTTTGTTTACTTTTATGAAATAGAAATTTTCTATCAAAGAGATTATCTATATAACAAATTTTATCTTGAGAGTGAAATTAGTAAATAATTTATTTTTCTATGAGCATTATCTATTAAACTTATTTAATTATTGTTATTTTCAATGTAGTCAAATTCAAATTCGACACATGGGCAAATTCATCAACAAAACGGGCGTTACCATCGTCACACAGAACGACAAATTCAAGAAATGAAAGAGTACGTCTCAATAAATAAATTTACCTAGGCGTATAACTCAAATTACAGAAAAAACAAATTTTAAAATATTTCTCATTATTTAAAACTATTTGATTATCGTATTTGTTTTAGTTAATTTATTGTTATTAATCATAATGTGTAGTGTTTACATAGATTGTCCATTTCCTGATGACAAGAAGCGGAAAGAGATGAGTTATAAGTTAGGATTACATCCTCTACAAATTAAGTATTGGTTTCAAAATAGACGTAATCAAATGAAGGTAAAATATATCATAAACTAAATTCTTTCCTCCATACTCCTAGAAAACAATCAATACCTTATTTAATAATTTGTTATTTTTAGTTTATCAACTTGTTGCTTCTAACCTTTCATAAGTATTTTTGATGTTTTTTCGCATATGATAATTTGTTTTCAACCAAAATGACATTTAGGTTTTAAAAAGTGTAGCATTGGAAACTTGCCAACAAAATTCTATCTATTTTACATGAAACATACCATTATCCACAAGATAATAAAGTCTTATTTTGACATGCCATCAAGGAGATATTGGTTGCATGGGGTAACTTAGAAAAGTGTAGGGTGATAATTTATATTCTATGCCTAGTTGCAGGTTGTATAGGAAGGATAGAAGGAAGTTATACATGTAGTGAGAGATACTTCCACTGGTATATCAAATAACCATATGCATACTTAACCTAGAAGAAAAATTAACTAAGGGTAGGAGAGAGGGATAGTGGCATTAGTCTCTAAACTTTAAGGGGGTATGAGATCTAGTGCATTTACATCTTTATAAATATAATTACAAAAATAATAGTAGATGAATGTAGAAAATTTTATTGCGTGAGGGTGGAGTATGTTGTGTTGGGTACCTTACTTTGAGGAATTTTAGGAGAGTGCAATTATTATGTACAAACTCTTAGTGAATATATTCAGAATTATTGACTTCCATTGACATATTTCATATTGGTTATTAGATTGAACATTATTAGTTTTTTCATGATTTTGGATTGGTAAATGGTGTTATTATTTAATTGAGTATGACAGTAATATTGGTCTTATTTCAAATTCTAAGGATCGGAGCCCGAGTATTCTGTCCCACCTGCTACAATGCTCAACATCAATGCTAACCAACAACCTCATTCTCAAGAACCACCTCCACAGAAAGTAAGAGTATTATTTTGATATTCATCTTTTAATAAAATACATTTAGCTCGTCACTATTTAATACATTGTTACCCTAATGCAACAAACCTAATATTCAAAAATGCAGTTGGAAACATTGTTCTTCAGTTTCTAAAGATAGGCTCTTCAATTGAACTTTATTAGCTATAATGGTGTGGCTCCTATGTATAGCTATTATTTTTTTTTGTCTAATGCATGCCCAAGGACGAGGCACAACAAATTAGATGTAAGTTGCTTTTCTTTCCATACATCATAAGAAAAAGCGCAACCATTGTTATATAAAACCACAAATACAAGAGATGGGATGTATCCACTGATGTGGATGAAGGTCAATAGTTTTTATAGTAATTGTTAGGAGAATTCTATAATACACTATAGTTCTCTTGAGTCTTATAAGTCAAATTAACTCTCTAATGTGATCCACTGTAATATAATATAATTCATTGTTAAACGACTCTCCAATGTAATAGAAAAATACATGTATATCTTTTTTTGTAATACTACACACTATTTTATTATTTTACTTTCAGTAAAAAAATTTAATTAGATATATTTAGTAAAATAATTCATATATTAACAATTTTTATTCAATACATACACACTAATAAAGATATGAATATTAAGGGTATGCTTTAACTTTTAATGTACATGAAATATATTTGTCTTGACATGCTGTAAGAATATTTAGTTCTATTTACCACCTTTCCTCAAGGAAGCTAGTTTAAGATAAAAAGAAATGAAAAATTAAAATTATGTTAATTGTTTATAATAAAAAAACATGAGATGCAAAGTTATACTAAATAAATTTTATAAATGTATCAAAAACACAACGAATTTCTATCATTAAAAGCTATTATAGTCTATACATGGTGAAATTGACTCATTGACTCATAATCAGTATTAACAATAATTAAACTACAATATTTTTCGTAAAAAAAAGGAGTTAAATAAATTAAAATTGAAAAATAATTGAAGAAATTTAATTAAAATTTAAAGGAAAATACGAAAAACAAACATATAAGAAAATTCGTTGCATATCATAACTGCCATTAAGAAGTTAAAACTTTCATTAATAAAGTCTTTTCTGAAAATAATTAGTGAATGAAATATAAATTTTTTCGAAATATTACCAAATAAAATAACACCCCTTAGCTTTTGGATTGTTATTTTTTCTTAATGCAAAATAAATAAAAATTAATCAAACACTTGTAAACAGATTACAAAAGATCCACAAATATAATTGAATTACAAAATGATAAGAATTTAGTGGTTATAGAAAAGATGAGGGGGACTATGTCCCAAGTGTGTGATAAATAATAAAACACTAATGTAATTGGGGTTACGCTCAGCAGATCAAAGGCAAGTAAAATGATAAGTAGGGTTATCGTATTTAATAGAGAGATTATCTGTGAGACTAATGGTGTTAAAACTTGTACAACTGCGTGAAGCTTGTGATCCAAATAACAAATCAGTTAATAGTTCAAATAGGTAAGTCTTTATTTGGTTTTCAATGTTTACCAACTAAGAAAGTAAAAGTAATAATAATTAAAATACGATTAAATATTAACAAGTAAATAAATTGAAAAGGATAAACTAATGGGAGATGGTTACTTGAGGAGTTGCTAGAAATAGTTTATACGGCTAATTTATCTTGTTATTGATAAAGGGGAGTGAGTGTATTCACATCAGCCCATATTCTATCTCCCCATTCGTGTCGACATAGAGCTCAACCTTACACACTAGCTGGCTATCCGATGAGTTATATTCCTAACCCTTTGACTACTTAATAGACAAAATCATTCAGTTCAATGCCTCACACTAGGCGCTTATATACTAGGCCTGTAATTGAACCTCCATCTAGGTGTTACTTTAATAAAAATTGCTACCCACTACTTGGCCAGAGCACATGTAGTAATTAAATCAAACAAATAAGATAATTAGATAATAAATTAAACAAAACATAATTAAATATAATAAATATCTCAAATGCAATAACTCAATAAAAAATATAAGCTAAAATTCATACAGTATCATCATCAAGCAATAAGGGTTCAGTTCATAAATGAAGGATAAAAACGAATTTTAAAAAATACTAATTAAAACTAGAGACATAATAATGTTTAAAAGACAAAGTACCGATCAAAAAAAATGTTTAAAAAGACAAAGTAAAGCTAAGTTAATCTTAATATCAAAGGCAATCGGTAAATGGTTTAATTAGAACCGATGGGTTCGTAAACACAACCTTGTTTTCTCCTCTTCCTTCTGTCTTGAGCGTTCTCCTTCCTTTTGAGCGTTTGTATAATGAATTTGATTAGGTTTAGAAGTGACTCATCCTGTTTTACTACCAAAAATTTGTTCCGAACAACGGTGGAAGCAATTGAAAAAAAAATTACATCTTAGCTCCGCACTATGACTTTAGAATCTCTCTAAATCAAAAGAAATCATGTCCATATCTCTAACTTAAATGTTTTAGTCGCTAAAACACTAAGGCGCAAAGATTTATCTACCAAACGCTACACTTCTCAAAGTGGTTTTAAGCTCAAATTTTGCTTTGACATGGGGTTTCTGTTGTCTTCTGGACTTCTTCTCCTCATCATTGAACCTTATAGTAAGAATGTACCTAATAATGGAGTTTGTTGTTAATAAAGTTTACTACCAGAAGATCAATAATGTCATATATTAAGCTTAATTAATATTTATTGTTTCTAAACAAGAAAATAAAAAATCTCCGTTGGAATCTAAATACACCCATGTTATACATCAGTTTTTAGTTTTCCTAAGTGATTAATAATTGACCCTAATAGACTTTAATTGTTTTGTTGTCTTTATCAATAGAATTAGATGTAGATTGCTTCCTCTATTCTTTGATAACAATTATTTTATCTCTACTATAAAAGAAAATTATTTAAATCATTTGTTAAGAAATTTTTACTTATTATGAAAATTATCTAATACTATTTTAGAATAAGTGTTTGGTTTTACTAAGGGTTGGACAGAATTGAAAAGCTAAGAAGAAAAGTGAATATGAGTCGTGTAAATAATCAGTGAAAGGATATATTTATATTTGTTAACTTCGGAATAAGAAAAAGAATTACGAGTTGTTAAAATAAAGAAATCAAAATTATGAAATAAGGAATATGCACTCTAAAGTTTTCTAGAAACTTGCATGGGCATTACATTATCCTATGTATAATATATTGTTTTCACAGCATATGCGATAAAAAAAATTATCCATTTGTTATTAGGAAAGTATGCCTAACTTTAATAAATTAAGTAAATTAAAATGGATTCTATCTCAAAATTTTTGTAATGATTCTTGAGATATTTCTAGCCTCATGATCTACCTTTGACTTGTTGTACTATGTAACTTATTCCATGTGATAGACTAGCGAAAAATTTATTTTCATTAATTATTCATTTGAAATACTCATATAAGGAGCAACTATTGTAGTACACTAAATTTAAAATTAATAAAGAAATAATTTTTTTTCATATTTATACAATTAGTAAGAAAGGTTAAAATTTATTTCCTTCTTTTCAATATAAGGCTGGCAAGAATTATAAAACATACAAATTCAACCAATGTATACTTAAAAATAAAATTTAATTAACTATCCAACTCATCACCCGAATGATCGGTCAAAATTTACTATCAAATGTTCTTTTTTTAATTATATTATCAAGTCCATTTTCGATCCCAAAAAAAGACCTGAAATTACTTATATATGTAATTAATTTTATTCATAGAATCTAAATAGTTTATGTCCAAAGTTTCTCCCTCTCTCTCTCTCTCCCTCTCCCCCTCTCTCAACTCAGTCGCCACTCCTAAGTTCGAACACCATTTTTCTAATTACTAAAATTTAAGTGTTATTTTGTATATAAAAATATATTATGTACCTCTCACAAAAAACTAAGGTAAGAAAACTATAAGATATGTTTATATTTTTTATATTCTACTATTACTTTATATGTATTAAATAAAATAGATATCCACGGATTTAACCTAAATAACTATATTATTTATGATAGTATATTTAATTGGTCTATTTCAAATCCTTATTCTTACAAAACAAGCATCCAACATCATTATGATCAACATTATTCTCTCTATTTAATTAGGATTTCACCAAGGTTTCTTAGGTGCAAGTGGACATTTATTTAAACTAAACTTACCAATCCATATGCCCCTATAATATTGTCCAATAAATTTTGATTCACAAAGAGGAATAGAAAATTGAGTAACTCATCATGATCACACTTCATGTAAATTATAAACTTAACTCATAATATCAATCAAATTAAGAATATGTGTCTATCATAAATTTTGTGCTTTTTTCGGACTTGAACATTTTCTTAAATATATGTTATCTTATAGCCTTACACGTTTACCAATACATTTTCTTTAGATGATGATTAATTTATGCAAGATTTATATCGCATTTGAAGGGCAGGAGACATTGAACCCCAAGATGATGCAATTATAGCATTAGTTAAGCTCAAAGTACTTTAAAGTTGCTTGATACTTCTCAAAAAACTTCTCGTAAGAATAAACGATAAGGGCTTTTTAATCGTAATGATGAGCTTTTCATACATGTTATTTCTCTCTCTTTAATTATTTTAGTTGGTTTCCTAATTAATAATACTGGCCTTCATGTTTGAAAATCAAACTCTATTAATCTTAAATCATAGAACTTTCAAATTTATTAAAGAGAACATTTCTCTATACACTAATTATCATTTAATTACAATAAATCCCCTTATTTAACTATTTAATGGTATTGAGCAGAAATTGTTTATGCAGGGTTGATTGCATGATTGATGCTAACAAAAAACAATGAGACCATAAAAAATATTTAGTCCAGTAATCCTTTCTATTGAGTTAGAGACGTGTGGGTCCTTTTTTACCAAGTCACAAGTTTTTTCTACACTTTCGCTCATGGAATGTCCTAACCCTGAATAACGAATCAAGCTTATTAATGGTAGGTGAGGTGCAATTATTGTCTAAGTGTATTGTGGTCCAGGGATTAAGATATTTGTAGGCCTATCAATTAGGATCATGAAAATAAGGAACATTTCATAATGAAATATATTTTCCTAGTAATTATATTGATACATGTAATTTGGCTCCTCAATCTTATATTTAGAGGACTCCATCGATTAAAATATTTTTTACAACATAAAATTTTTTCATCTTTTGTGGTATATAACATAATTACTCTTTGTTTTTGGTAGTTATCATTGATTTAACTGGCTAGCAATTATTACTAATAAAATTGGAATCTAATAACCATATAATTTTAAGTTACTCTTAACGAAAAACATGGTAAAGAATAACACATGTACTTCCTCTATCATTATAACTCCATATTATCATAAAATATTGTAATAATGTCAAATATAATTAGATAATAAATTATGTTATGTGTTGATTACCACCGATTGATGAATGACCTAATATACTTATTTTTTCATTAGTTATATCACATTGGTAGAGTATTTAATGCATATGTTATAGTCATACAACTTCGTAGTGCTCAAAATATTTAGCAAAATGTTACAAAAATTATCTTGACTCACGCATTGATAAAAGAATACTTTGATATATTCAATATTTGTTTGAGTAGTAATTTATAAAACTAGTACTGTAGTGTGTAAGCACAAAAAGTACACATGCAACTCGAAAGATGATCTCATGTCAAAGGTTTACATGTATTTAATACTTAAATATATTAACCCACTAAACGTTATTCGATACAATTATCAAATATGTATGTCAATGGTATATCACTTTACTCATTACAAAAGAACTACCGATATGTATCTTTAAAATACGTGTTAGCTACTCTTTATCTTTATGTTTTCTATTATTTTACTTCAATTTTGATCAGTCATATTTTTTACTATATCGAGTTTTATATACCAATACTAAAAACTGCTAGAGCTAGTCATTCTAGTAGTGATGTTGGGTTTCAGAATCTAGACATGTAAATGGAATTCAAATTTTCTATTGGATTAGAGTTTTGATTTATTTTAAAGTCCAGCAAATTAGAATCTTTTTGTGGTCATCAAAGTGGATAAAGGTGGTAAAAAAAATTTAATACCATCGAAAAAGAGAAATTGCTAGTCATTTTGATTTTTATGGTGGTCGAGGTGCAAATTTTGTTGATCTTTACTTGAAAATCCAAATTATCATCCATTTAACCTCCTCATGTATAAAAACAAAGCAAAAGAAAAGAAAGAAATAAAGGTCTTGATGTGATACCTCATATGTATTATGATTTTATTTTTATGTATTCATAATATAATTTGAATATTTAAAATAAATATACTACTATTCGTAGGGGATTCAATATTTTAGCAAACACCTAATATCAAACATGTTCATATAAGACACATTATTAGTAGATCAAAAAATAATCCTCTATATAATAAATAATATAAGTATGTTAAATTGAAAAGTTTCATCTAAGTATATATAGTAAGTGGAAATTTAATAACAAAATATGGTGATGTTTTATTTTCTAGACAACGCTCAAATTTAGATTACACGACCTATTTAGCAATACAAACTACTTCGATCTTTGCATGCATTACGTTAGTCTCTACTTTCAATAATTATTCCTCTAATTTTTCTTTATTAGTTCACTTACTCTTCTCTAATATTGTCACTAAACCTTCACTCTTATATGGCATGTTTGTCATACACATATTTTCAAAACATTTTTAGTTAAGCCTATTAATCGTTTATGCATCTCTATAATAAATACAAAAGTTATTATGTTAGTTACCATTATGGTGTTATTTTTATTCAACTAATCGTTACGTATACCTCCAACATTTTTATTTTTTTATTTTTTTATTTTTTTGTTTTCTTTTTTGATACGTGGGTTCCGAGCTTACACCCGACTAATCCCACGGGGGATATGACTGCCTCCCCAACCATGCCCCCATGCAAGTCAGAACTAGGTGTTCTGGGAGGGTTTCAAACATTGGACCTCATGGATGAGAAATAGAGCCCTGGCCAACAACCTTCTTAACTTTCTTCCACCTTCGGGATTCGAACCTTGGACCTCATGTATGAGACAATAGAGCCCTGGCCAACAACCTTCTTAACTTTCTTCCACCTTCAGGATTCGAACCATATACCTCCCATATTTGTTTTCTTTTAAATTATTTTCTAAGCAAATATAGTAACCATTGGTTGACAACCTTAAACTTTTCACTTTGTGGTATAACTTATCTCATTATTGCAAACTTGACACATTTGTGATGACTTTACTATCCTTGAAGTATGGATCAGCTATCCTTATTCTTCGAGGTCCATTATTTTTCTTGTGAAATCATTATTTATCCACTCATATATAACCGATACAAAACTTATATAGTTCTATAATTTGGTATTACAATTTTCACATTCTTTTCTCCTAATATGAGCAAAGTTAATCTAACTAATATCAATGTTAACCACCAAATGAAAATGGTATCATCTCAAAACATTTTATTATTGACAACTAAATACCGAAAATTGATACTAAACTAGATCAATACTCACTCATTTACAAAATAATAAAGGTTTCTACTTTTCAAAGAGTATTCCCCTCAATAGTTCATATTTATATTCAAGAGCACGAGAGAGGGTATGCCTCTATCACCGTGAAATTAATCACACCCAATGATTTCCCAACTTGTTTTGGTAACATGATTTATTCATATAGGGTATGTGATGTATCATATTTTGTGATAGATTAGAAGGGATGAAGAATGCGACCCGCAAGTCGACCCTATAGGCGGCATATGCCGGCACAGGTTGCGACAAGCCTAGAAAAGAAGGTCAAGACAATTAAACCTTAAGCTTCCTTCTTCCCCAATACACCCGAACTCCATTAAAGCTTCTCCAAACCTCAAACTCTCATAAAAAATACATTGAATCTCCATAAATTTATATCCAAACACTTACCTACATTCCTATAAACACTATTCACCCACCCAAATCACTCCAAAAATCCTAGAATCCAAGAATAAACACTAAACTTTCTAGATATTTTTCCAAAATTTCTTAAACCCATATCATCCAAGCAAAGTTTATCATAACCACATAAAGAATTATCATCCTTACACCTTTCGTAACCTAAATAATACCTTGTTTACCTTAAATCAAAGGTTAGTTCAAGAGTGCGTAAACCTTTGAGTTAGGGTCAAAACAGATGACGAAAAGAACTGAGACACTATCTAGTTTGAGGGATAAATAAGAATCAAAGCAAGGCATTGGGTGATATTAATAAGAAATTAAGTGAGCAGTGTGCAATTTTAGGAACAAATAAGAAGGGTAATTCGAATTAAGCAAGTATAGAGGAACGGTTATGGTAAGGTCATAGCTTATTCTTTGATTAATACTTGTTTTGATAATTTCGAGGTGATTTGTGTTTTAAGTGTGTATCTCCTAGGGCCATGGATGATATACGAAAGAAATATAAGGTCAAGAAGTTGAAAATTTAAGAAGAAATCGTGTCAATTCAAAAGGAGTAAAAAAGTTTGCTAGAAACTTAACAAAAAGTGTTGTTAAAATACTTACACCATTTTTGAAAAACTACAACAAATAATTTTGAATGATGCTTATCATGAAACTTTATCTCAAGTTATTCCTTGGACTTTATTGTATGTGAGAAGAAATGTAGATCATTTTGTAGTAGAAATGAATATGTTGTAGATGGTTCGGTGTGAAGACGTAAAGGTGTCCAAATTTACAAAGAATCTATTAAACAAATTTTGACTCACTTATGGAAGCCCAACATATGCCACACGTTTTATAGAGATATATATATACACTAGTTTTTCAATATTTAATCTCATTACTTATAATTTTGATAGAAATGTTGGGGGTAAGGGTAAGAGAAGCATGAAAGAGCTATTACAACACATTTTTTTTAATTAGTGTAATTTTTTATAAAGTAATAGTTTCTCTTTATTTTGTTTTCATTTCTTACATTATGATAAGAACTATATATTAGTTTGACACTTGGGTATGAACGCTAACTATAACTTATGGCTTAATATGATGAATTTTGGATTTCTCATGTAAATAAACATGGATTGTTTTTGTTATAATTACCCATATGTTTATTCTAAATTTCTTGTATTATTACAACATATATAGGGTTTTATAGCTATTGAATACATCTAGCGGAGGATTTGGTAGTGGAAATAGGATAATCAAGTAAGAAGAATAATTAAACCTGTATATTCTCAATCATATTCTTCTTCTCCACCATCCCCAAAACAAAAAGAACCTTCTTCAAGCTTCACCCATTTGCATTAAATCACCCACCATTATATTTTATCCATCTAAAATCATTAAAATCATTTTTAAAAAACATCTTTTCACCATCAAATTCATTCCATAAACATCATAAATCAATATAAAATACAACATATTCTTTACAAAAAAGCATAAATTTCTTACACATCCATGTCTTCTACATCATAACACACTATACCCACATTATATGTCATAAACTTACCATCAAATACATATTATAAACATCACAAAAACACAAAATTATCCAATTTTTTTACCAAGGTTCTTAATAACCCTAACTCCCAAAAGGGAAGAGTTTAAGAAGAAAGAGGTTCTAAGGCCCATTAGCATCCATGACTCAATTTTTACTATTTTTTTTGTTGAAATTCTACTATTAAATTTTGTGTGATATTAGAGTATTTGTGATCAAGTGAGGTATGGGTGATATTAGAATTAGGGGTTGCATGATCTATGTAAAGATAGAGTTGTAGGTATTTTGAGGGTTTCCACCAAACTGCCATACAATTTTTGGAATCAAAGGCTTAAATCTTTGGTTAAGATTGCTAGATGACACTCCTAAACCCCTTATATTCCCCAAATTAATGAGCGTGTCTTTAGGTTTTAATAACATAAACCAATTATAAAATGTTTCTCTTTTTTAAATTATTTGATAATACAAATCATATAAGAAATATGTATTTCAAAATAAATAAATTAAATACGACTATTTCATTCCCATGTTTCATAATACATCACTATCATGTCCTATTCTCTATTACAACATAATTGAAACGATTGACCACACTGTTATCTACCGCACCATAGTTTTTAAAGGTCATATCTTCTACTAGAGGTGTGAAAATTGTTTGTTCGACTCGCTCGATCCAATAATACCGGGATATCACCATGGGGTTTGGTATATACAAGAACTTATTTTTAGAAAAACCAGTGGGTTATTATATATACTAGATCTTATTGTAAGCAAACCCCTCTTAATTAAGGTCCAATCTGCCATACATATTAATAATTATTTTATATATATATATATATATATATATATATATCATTTTTAAAATTAGTGTAAATTATTTGAACTTAAAGATTGAAGAAATTAAAAAGAAGTAGACTTACATTGTATGTAGTATGTACAATGTACATTATCAAGTGGTTTATTTATATTTTGTTAGAAAAAAACTTGTACAAAATATTTTACAAGTTCTCCATTTTTGGTGTTTCCCCGACTATAAAACAGGTAAGGTAAAAAATGAGACAAAATTATGATCTTTTACTTATATTTTCATATCTTTCCATGTTATTTAAAAATTTCATATAAAATTAATAGACCGTGTGGTCAGAGTCCGTGTTATAAAAATAAAGACATGAAGTTAAATAGGTCAATTTTTACATTATCCACGAGGTTTTACCTGGTTCATTTCAATTCATTTCAAACTATCAAATAAAATGGTAGTGGACTTTACATTTTGGTATAACTAAAGTCTATATCATAGCGAGAAAAATTAGTATATATCTAATAAGGCCCAAAGATACCAAAACTTTAAATAAAATTTATAATCAATATGGCCCAAAAGGTAAACATATATAGGGGCTTCTCCACAAAACCCTACTTCGGTTAAGTACCCTACTTCGGTTAAGTTTCTTCGTTAACTCTTCTCCATGTTTTCTCACAATACATTTTCAGAGATATCATTTTCACTTTTTTTACACTATGAAATCTTCTTATTTCATCATTAGATATCTTGTTAACTAATATGAGTCAACCCTATGCACTCAAGACCAATTACGATTCTCTTTTTTCTTGTACCAGATCGATGACCCTAACATTTCAGGTAAAGATTCGTCGATAAGTTTGATTGTTCTTAATAATAAGTATCTCTATAATAGTTTGTAAATTGATATTTTTTTTCAATTTTATTTATTCAGCGAAAAAAATTATACACCTTCTCTATAGATTTTATATACTTTTTCATTTTAAATTAACATTACGATTAGAAGTTGTGTTAAAATTCACAGCGTTTTTTGGACAATATCTAATAGGTTATTTTGGTGTATCTTCCTTAGCTTAATTTTTTGTTGTTGAATTAGTAAATTTAAAAGGCTATCGAATAATATTTATGCATAATTTGTTCGTACTTATAATGATTATGTGTTTTGATGGTAGAAAAGATATATTTTTGATGAAAAAACACAGATTGGATTAAATGGTTCTTGAACATTTAAAATTACCTAACTAATTTTAAATTTTGTATTGGTTTTAGTCTTGACATAAATTCTATTTATTTTTTAGTGTTCAGTTAGTTTGACAATGGGTATATTTGTTACCCACATATTCCACAATATTTACAAATTTTTCAAACCTGTCCTGAACTATCCCTTTTTAACGATTTGATCCTCTAATATATTGACAATGAAAAACCAAAATCTGATAGATTAAACAAAAAGGACTAACCTGGAACAAAAATTTATGTTAATGATTGTTAGTATAGTTGTAGAAATTTGAGATCTATTTGTGAAAATAGGCTATGTTGGTGAAAAAAATTATATTTTTTCAAACAAGTTGTGTTATTCAAAAATTCCTTATTTATAATTTATTTTATTCAAATACCATCAAATTAACCCTTGTGGAAGAAAAAATTTAAAATTTAAATATATAACATATTTACATGTACATATTTGTTCCTTTAGTGTATTTGTCACTTTAAAAAATATGGGGACAAAAAAACAAATATTAAAAATTTAAGATCTTTCCATGCTATCGAGATAACAATAATATTTTTATTGGTAAAATATTGTTCTAGCTAAGATTAGTAATTATAGTTTATTTTTATCTAATTATCAGTTGTTAAAAACAAAAAATTTTAAGTGTATAATTTATTTTTGAATTTTTATATGATTAAATAAGTGTTGCTTTTGTATTCAATTTTCTTTTATAATATGGCTATACATAAAATATTATATAACATAAAATGTCATAGAATATTTTTTTTCATTTTTGGGCAGCAATCATGCTACTTAGCTCACGTCTCGTTTGAGTATAATTAATTGTAACAAAAAAGAGTCTTAATCGACCTTATAATTTTTAGATAAATATTATCAAGTTGAGGGAATATTATATGTAACCTATGATATAGATTGTCAATAAAAAATTATGAAGATGAATATTTTTAAAGGCACTAATGAATTAAATATATTGGAGACCAGGTTGATTTGAGTCTTAAGTCCCACAACCTGATAGTTAGGGCTATAACTTCAAACTTTAAAAAAGTAGATTTTGACATTGTTTAAAATATATAATAATTTTTATAAGCCTGATTGTTATATTTAATCTATTAGTATGAATCTGTTTCTATACTAAAATATAGTTAATTTTCATTATATAAGGAGTTATAGTGTAATTAATTAAAAAGAAAGACATGGTGTACTTTTTTGCTTAATATAATGATTGATATTGTAATTTTCGTAATACTATAGAGATTTATAGCATAATTAATTCTAATAAAAATTTTAAGGATTTATATACCATTTTATTTGAAGCTAAGGAAACAAGGTAGAAGGAAACTATACAGGTAGTGAGAGATACTTCCTTTGGTATATCAAATAAACATATTCATACTTAACCTAGAAGGAAAATAAACTAGGGGTAGGAGAGGGGATATTGGAACTAGTTTCTAATCTATAAGAGGGTATGAGATCTGGTGCATTTACATCTTTACAAAATTAATTAAACAATTAAAGATCTATGAATTTATAATTAATTGTTTTGGGAGAGTGGTGTATGTTGCGTGCGAACCTTAATTTGTGGAATTCTATGAGAGTGCAAATATTATGTGTGTTACAAGATGGTCAAACTCTTTGTGAATATATTCTGAATTGTTGACTTCCATTAACATATTTTATGCTGGGTTATTGGGTTGAGGATTAGTAGTTTTGTCATGATTTTGGATTTGTTAATGGTGTTAGTTTATAATTGGGTAGGACAGTTATATTGGCTTTATTTCAAATTTATTTAGTTGATTGGTGGGTATATCAGTCCTAAATTTGGAGGTAAGAGTAGCCAGCTTGAAAAAGAAAATGTGTTATAATATCACACATTATCAATTATTTGTAAGTTTTATGTACCTATAATACATAATATATTTGCACTATATATTTCTATTTTATGCTAAATTTACAGTATAAGTCTCTATATTATGCAAAATAAGTTAGATTTAAAAATAATTGCACCATATGTTCCTATACCATACAGAATAATCTCAGTATAAGTCCCTATAATATTCATTATACGTCCAAACTATATGTCTCTTTGTTATGCAAAAATTATACTATAAATCACTAAATTATTGACTTTCTCATGTTAATTGCGCTATATATCTCAATATAATACTAAAATTGCACTATATTTTGCAAAATAAGTTATATTTTTGTTTCCTTTAATTTCAGATAATGGGAGATAAAAATTTAGATGATAGTGATATTGGGCCAAAGGAGACATCAACTATGTTAGGGTATGAAAATGACATGAATTACACGAACAATTACTCTTTGGCATCATCCTCTATGGAAGTAATGCCTGTACAGGTAAAATCATTTTCATTTTTAATAGATAGATCTTATATATGGGTATCTTCTTTGTTTACTTTTATGAAATAGAAATTTTCTATCAAAGAGATTATCTATATAACAAATTTTATCTTGAGAGTGAAATTAGTAAATAATTTATTTTTCTATGAGCATTATCTATTAAACTTATTTAATTATTGTTATTTTCAATGTAGTCAAATTCAAATTCGACACATGGGCAAATTCATCAACAAAACGGGCGTTACCATCGTCACACAGAAGGAAAAATTCAAGAAATGAAAGAGTACGTCTCAATAAATAAATTTACCTAGGCGTATAACTCAAATTACAGAAAAAACAAATTTTAAAGTATTTCTCATTATTTAAAACTATTTGATTATCGTATTTGTTTTAGTTAATTTTTTGTTATTAATCATAATGTGTAGTGTTTACATTGAATGTCTATTTTCTGATGACAAGAAGCGGAAAGAGATGAGTTATAAGTTAGGATTACATCCTCTACAAAGTAAATATTGGTTTCAAAATAGACGTAATCAAATGAAGGTAAAATATATCTTAAACTAAATTCTTTCCTCCATACTCCTTGAAAACAATCAATACCTTATCTAATAGTTAGTAATTTTTCATTTATCAACTTGTTGCCTCTAACCTTCCATAAGTATTTTTGAAGTTTTTTCGCATATGATAAAAGTTGTTTTCAACCAAAATGACATTTAGGTTTTAAAAAGTGGAGCATTGGAAACTTGCCAACAAAATTCTATCAATTTTACATGTAACAGTCCATTATCCACAAGATAATAAAGTCTTATTTTGACATGCCATCAAGAAGATATTGGTTGCATGGGTTAACTTAGAAAAGTGTAGGGTGATAATTTATATTTTATGCATAGTTTAAGGTTGTATGAGAAGGATAGAAGGAAGTTATACATGTAGTGAGAGATACTTCCACTGGTATATCAAATAAGCATATTCATACTTAACCTAGAAGAAAAATTAACTAAGGGTAGGAGAGAGGGATAGTGGCATTAGTCTCTAAACTTTAAGCGGGTATGAGATCTAGTGCGTTTACATCTTTATAAATATAATTACACAAATAATAGTAGATGAATGTAGAAAATTTTATTGCGTGAGGGTGGAGTATGTTGTGTTAGGTACCTTACTTTGAGGAATTTTAGGAGAGTGCAATTATTATGTACGAACTCTTAGTGAATATATTCAGAATTATTGACTTCCATTGACATATTTCATATTGGTTATTAGATTGAACATTATTAGTTTTTTCATGATTTTGGATTGGTTAATGGTGTTATTATTTAATTGAGTATGGCAGTAATATTGGTTTTATTTCAAATTCTAAGGATCGGAGCCTGAGTATTCTGTCCCACCTGCTAGAATGCTCAACATCAATGCTAACCAACAACCTCATTCTCAATAACCACCTCCACTGAAAGTAAGACTATTATTTTGATATTCGTGTTTTAATAAAATACATTTAGCTCGTCACTATTTAATACATTGTTTCCCTAATGCAACAAACCTAATATTCAAAAATGCAGTTGGAAGCATTGTTCTTCAGTTTCTAAAGATAGGCCCTTCAATCGAACTTTATTAGCTATAATGGTGTGGCTCCTATTATTTTTTGTTTGTCTAATGCATGCCCAAGGACGAGGCACAAAAAATGAGATGGAAGTTGCTTTTCTTTCCATACATCATAAGAAAAAAGCGCAACCATTGATATATAAAACCACAAATACAAGAGATGGGATGTATCCACTGATGTGGATGAATGTCAATAGTTTTTCTAGTGATTGTTAGGAGAATTCTATAATACACTATAGTTCTCTTGAGTCTTATAAGTCAAATTAACTCTCTAATGTAATCCACAGTAATATAATATAATTTATTGTTAAACGACTCTCCAATGTAATAGTAAAATATATATATCTTGTTTTGTAATACTACACACTATTTTATTATTTTACTTTTAGTAAAATATTTTAATTAGATATATTTGGTAAAATAATTCATATATTAACAATTTTAATTCAATACATACACACTAATAAAGATATGAATATTAAGGGTATGCTTTAACTTTTAATGTACATGAAATATATTTGTCTTGACATGCTGTAAGAATATTTAGTCCAATTTACCACCTTTCCTCAAGGAAGCTAGTTTAAGATAAAAAGAAATGAAAAATTAAAATTATGTTAATTGTTTATAATAAAAAACATGAGATGCAAAGTTATACTAAATAAATTTTATAAATGTATCAAGAACACAACGAATTTCTATCATTAAAAGCTATTATAGCCTATACATGGTGAAATTGACTCACTGACTCATAATCAGTATTAACAATAATTAAACTACAATATTTTTCGTAAAAAAAGGAGTTAAATAAATTTAAAATGAAAAATAATTAAAAAAATTTAATTAAAATTTAAAGGAAAATACGAAAAACAAACATATAAGAAAATTCTTTGCATATCATAACTGCCATTAAGAAGTTAAAACTTTCATTAATAAAGCTTATCTGAAAATAATTAGTGAATAACATATAAATTTTTTCGAAATATTACCAAATAAAATAACACCCCTTAGCTTTTGGATTGTTATTTTTTCTTAATGCAAAATAAATAAAAATTAATCAAACACTTGTAAATAGATTACAAAAGATCCACCAATATAATTGAGTTACAAAATGATAAGAATTTAGTGGTTATAGATAAGATAAGGGGGACTATGTCCCAAGTGTGTGATAAATAATAAAACAATAATGTAATTAGGGTGACGCTTCGTGGATCAAAGGCAAGTAAAATGATAAGTAGGGTTATCGTATTTCATAAAGAGATTATATGTGAGACTAATGGTGTTAAAACTAGTACAACTGCGTGAAGCTTGTGATCCAAATAACAAATCAGTTAATAGTTCAAATAGGTCAGTCTTTATTTGGTTTTCAATGTCTACCAACTAAGAAAGTAAAAGAAATAATAATTAAAATAAGAATAAATATAAACAAGTAAATAAATTTAAAAGGATAAACTAATGGGAGATGGTTACCTGAGGAGTTTCTAGAAATAGTTTATACGGCAAATTAATCTCGTTATTGCTAAAGGGGAGTGGGTTTATTCATATTAGCCCACATTCTATCTCCCCATTCGTGTCAACCTAGAGCTCAACCTTACACACCAGCTTGCTATCCGATGAGTTATATTCCTAACCCTTTGACTACTTAATAGACAAGATCATTTAGTTCAATGCCTCACACTAGGCGCTTATATCCTAGGCCTGTAAATGAACCTCCATTCAGGTGTTACTTTAATAACAATAGCTACCCACTACTTGGCCAGAGCACATGTAGTAATTAAATTAAACACATAAGATAATTGGATAATAAATTAAACAAAACTTAATTAAATATAATAAATATATTAAATGCAATAACTCAACCAAAAATATAAGCTAAAATTCTTACAGTATCATCCTCAAGCAATAAGGGTTCAATTCATAAATGAAGAATAAAAACAAATTTTTAAAAATACTAATTAAAACTAGCGACATAATAATGTTTAAAAGACAAAGTACCGATCAAAAAAAATATTTAAAAAGACAAAGTAAAGCTAAGTTAATCTTAATATCAAAGGCAATCTGTAAATGGTTGAATTAGAACCGATGGGTTCATAAACAAAACCTTGTTTTCTCCTCTTCCTTCTGTTTTGAGCGTTCTCCTTCCTTTTGAGCGAATGTATAATGAATTTGATTAGTTTTAGAAGTGACCCATCCTGTTTTACTAACAAGAATTTGTTCCGAACCACGGTGGAAGCAATTGAAATAAATTTTTCATCTTAGCTCCGGACTGTGACTTCAGGATCTCTCTAAATTAAAAGAAATCATGTCCATATCTCTCACTTAAAAGTTGTAGTCGTTGAAACACTAAGGCGCAAAGATTAATCTACCAAACGCTAAACTTCTCAAAGTGGTTTTAAGCTCAAATTTTTCTTTGACTTGGGGTTTCTGTTCTCTTCTTGACTTCTTCTCCTCATCATTGAACCTTATAGTAAGAATGTACCTAATAATGGAGTTTGTTGTTAATAAAGTTTACTACCAGAAGATCAATAATGTCATATATTAAGCTTAATTAATATTTATTGTTTCTAAACAAGAAAATAAAAAATCTTCGTTGGAATCTAAATTCACCCATGTTATACATCATTTTTTAGTTTTCCTAAGTGATTAATAATTGACCCTAATAGATTTTAATTGTTTTGTTGTCTTTATCAATAGAATTTAGTTGTAGATTGCTTCCTCTATTCTTTGATAACAATTATTTTATCTCTACTATAAAAGAAAATTATTTAAATCCTTTGTTAAGAAATTTTTACTTATTATGAAAATTATCTAATACTATTTTAGAATGAGTGTTTGGTTTTACTAAGGGTTGGACAAAATTGAAAAGGTAAGAAGAAAAGTGAATATGAGTTGTGTAAATAATAAGTGAAAGGATATATTTATATTTGTTAACTTCGGAATAAAAAAAAGAATTACGAGTTTTTAAAATAAAGAAATCAAAATTATGAAATAAGGAATATGCACTGTAGAGTTTTCCAGAAACTTGCATGGGCATTACATTATCCAGTGTATAATATATTGTTTTCACAGCATATGCGATAAAAAAAATTACCATTTGTTATTAGGAAAGTATGCCTAACTGTAATAAATTAAGTAAATTAAAATGGATTCTATCTCAAATTTTTTGTAATGATTCTTGAGATATTTCTAGCCTCATGATCTACCTTTGACTTGTTGTACTATGTAACTTATTCCATGTGATAGACTAGCGAAAAATTTATTCTCATTAACTATTCATTTGAAATACTCATATAACGAGCAACTATTGTAGTACACTAAATTTAAAATTAATAATTAAATAATTTTTTTCATATTTATACAATTAGTAAGAAAGGTAAAAATTTATTTCCTTCTTTTCAGTATAAGCCTGAGGAGAATTAAAAAACATACAAATTCAACCAATGTATACTTAAAAAATAATATTTAATTAGCTATCGAACTCATCACCCAAATGATCAGTCAAATATACTATCAAATGTTCTTTTTTAATTACATTATTAAGTCTATTTTCCATCCCAAAAATAGACCCAAAAATATTTATATATGTAATTAATTTTATTTATAGAACCTAAATAGTTTGTGTCCAAAGTTTCTCCCTCTCTCTCTCCCTCTCCCCGTCTCTCAACTCAGTCGCCACTTCTAAGTTCGAACACAATTTTTTTAATTATCAAATTTATGTGTTATTTTGTATATAAAAATATATTATGTACCTCTCACAAAAAACTAAGGTAAGAAAACTATAAGATTTGCTTATATTTTTTATATTCTACTATTACTTAATATGTAACATAGATATCCATTGATTCTAACCTAAATTATATATATTATTTATCATGGTATATTTTATTGGTCTATTATAAATATTTATTCTCAAAAAACAAGCATCCAACATCATTATGATTAACACTATTCTCTCTATTTTATAGGCTTTTTCCAAGGTTTCTTATGTGCAAGTAGACATTTATTCAAATTAAACTTGCCAATCCATATGCCCATATAATATTGACCAATAAATTTTGATTCTCAAAGGGGAATAGAAAATTTAGTAACTCATCATGATCACACTTCATGTAAATTATAAACTTAACTCATAATATCAATTGAATTAAGAATATGTACCCATCATAAACTTTGTGCTTTTTTTCGAACTTGAATATTTTCTTAAATATATGTTATCTTATAGCCCTACATGTTTACCAATACATTTTCTTAAGATGATGCTTAATCTATGCAAGATTTATATCGCATTTGAAGGTTAGGAGACATTGAACCCCAAGACGATGCAATTATAGCATTAATTAAGCTCAAAGTACTTTAAAGTCGCTTGATACTTCTCAAAAAACTTCTGGTAAGAATAAACGATAAGGGCTTATTAATCTTAATGATGAGCTTTTCATATATATTATTTTTCCGTCTTTAAATATTTTTGTTGGTTTCCTAATTAATAATATTGGCCTTCATGTTTGAAAATCAAACTCTATTAATCTTAAATCATAGAACTTTCAAATTTATTAAAAAGAACATTTCTCTATACAATAATTATCATTTAATTACAAGGAATCCCTTTATTTAACTATTTAATGGTATTGAGCATGAAATTGTTTATGCAGGGTTGATTGCATGATTGATGCTAACAAAAAACAATGAGACCATCAAAAATATTTAGTCCAGTAATCCTTTCTATTGAGTTAGAGACGTTTGGGTCCTTTTTTACCAAGTCAGGAATTTTTTTCTACACTTTCGCTCATGGAATGTCCTAACCCTGAATAATGGATCAAGCTTATTAATGGTAGGTGAGGTGACATTATTGTCTAAGTGTATTGTGGTCCAGTGATTAAGATATATTTAGGCCTATCAATTAGGATCATGAAAATAAGGAACATTTCATAATGAAATATATTTTCCTTGTAATTATATTAATACATGTAATTTGGCTCCTCAATCTTATATTTAGAGGACTCCATCGATTAAAATATTTTTTACAACATAAAAAATATTCATCTTTTGTGTTATATAACATAATTACTCTTGGTTTTTGGTAGTTATCGTTGATTTTACTAGCTAGCAATTATTACTAATAAATTTGGAATCTAACAGCCATATAATGTCAAGTTACTCTTAACGAAAAACATGGTAAAGAATAACACATGTACTTCCTCTACCATTATAACTCCATATTATCATAAAATATTGTAATAATGTCAAATATAATTAGATAATAAATTATGTTATGTGTTGATTACCACCGATTGATGAATGACCTAACATACTCATTTTTTCATTATTTATATCACATTGGTAGAGTATTTAATGCATATGTTATAATCCTACAACTTCGTAGTGCTCAAAATATTTAGCAAAATGTTATAAAAATTATCTTGACTCACGCATTGTTACAAAAATACTTTGATTTATTCAATATTTGTTTGAGTAGTAATTTATAAAACTAGTAGTGTAGTGTGTAAGCACAAAAAGTACACATGAAACTAGAAAGATGATCTCATGTCAAAGGTTTACATGTATTTAATACTTAAATATATCAACCCACTAAACGTTATTCGATACGATTATCAAATATGTATGTCAATGGTATATCACTTTACTCATTACAAAAGAACTACCGACATGTATCTTTAACATAAGTGTTAGCTACTCTTTATCTTTAAGTTTTCTATTATTTTACTTCAATTTTGATCATTCATATTTTTTACTGTATCGAGTTTTATATAGCAATACTAGAAACTGCTAGAGCTGGTCATTCTAGTAGTGATGTTGGGTTTTAGAATCTAGACATGTAAATGGAATTCAAATTTTCTATTGGATTAGAGTTTTGAATTATTTTAAAGTCCAGCGAATTAGAATCTTTTTGTGGTCATCAAAGTGGATAAAGGTGGTAAAAAAAATTTAATACCATCGAAAAAGAGAAATTGCTAGTCCTTTTGATTTTTATGGTGGTCGAGGTGCAAATTTTGTTGATCTTTACTTGAAAATCCAAATTATCATCCATTTAACCTCCTCATGTATAGAAACAAAGCAAAAGAAACGAAAGAAATAAAGGTCTTGATGTGATACCTCATATGTATTATGATTTCATTTTTATGTATTCATATATATAATTTGAATATTTATGATAAATATACTAATATTCGTAGGGGATTCAATATTTTAGCAAACACCTAATATCAAACATGTTCATATAAGACACATTATTAGTAGATCACAAAATAATCCTCTATATAATAAATAATATAAGTATGTTAACTTGTAAAATTTCAACAAAGTATATATAGTAAGTGGAATTTTAATAACAAAATATGGTGGTGTTTTATTTTCTAGACAACGCTCAAATTTAGATTAAACGGCCTATTTAGCAATACAAACTACTTCGATATTTGCATGCATTACGTTAATCTCTACTTTCAATAATTATTCCTCTAATGTTTCTTTATTAGTTCACTTACTCTTCTCTAATATTGTCACAAAACCTTCACTCTTATATGGCATGTTTGTCATACACATATTTTTAAAACATTTTTAGTTAAGCCTATTAATCGTTTATGCATCTCTATAATAAATACAAAATGTACTATGTTAGTTACCATTATGGTGTTATTTTTAGTCAACTAATCCTTTCGTATACCTCCAACATTTTTCATTTTTTATTTTTTTGTTTTCTTTTTTTGATACGTGGGTTTCGAGCTTACACTCGACTAATCCCACATGAGATATGAGTGCCTCCACAACCATGCCCCATGAAAGTCAGAACTAGGTGTTCTGGGAGGGTTTCAAACATTGGACCTCATGGATGAGAAATAGAGCCCTGACCAACAACCTTCTTAACATTCTTCCACCTTCGGGATTCGAACCTTGGACCTCATGTATGAGACAATTTGAAAAAAATAAAATATAATTTACCGAATGCCTCATTAACACCATACTATAAAGGGTAAAGACATTAGTTTGGTAAATTTTTACTAGAGATATACTTATATTCACGACGGTACTTATTTTGATCAGTTATTTAAATTCTTTGATATGGATATTAATTGTTTGGAAAAAGTATTTCAATATAGATCATTTAAAACAATATTATTATAGGATAGAATTATTCAATATATGAGTCAAGGATAACCTTTAAAATTAATTTTAATTTTTGATCAAGAAATTTACATTAGAAAATTAAAGGACAATACTGCAGGTATATCTAAAAATAATTTCATTTGATTCTTATATTTTATATTTGAAAATAATCAACATTTAAATTTCTCTTTACTCTTTACCATTTTCTTCATCAATAGTGGTTGTAATAATTGTTGGGTTTAAATCTGTCATATCCTTCTTTTTGAAAATCATAATCATCCTCATTATGATCATCATCTTCCCAAACAGTGTACGTACAATCATATTTGTGTTGCATTTTCCAGTCGAGATCCAAACAACCAAAACAACATTAATATGGAATAGCACAACCTACACACACAAACTGAAATTCATTGAATCTTGTCTCAGGCCAACCACAACGCGAATAACAACACATTTGTTGCCCGTCCAAGACCATCTTTTTTTTTGGTCGAAATATGCATATATAAAAACAAACAATAACACTTACACATACACTTAGCCAATCCCTATTAGATGGAAATCAGAAACGAGAAGCCTAGCTAATAGGAGAGGAGGCACAAGGTTTCAAAGACTAAACATGACCATTATACCCCTAAAAATCATCAAAAACAAACACCGTTCCTCATTTCTTAAAAATAAAAACTAAAATCAACGAAAAACTTAATTAATTTACACTACGAAATTGAAATACTTAAGCTAATATACAAGAAATTGGCTTTTGTTTAACGTCGTTAAGCTCGACGGGTTACCTCGCGCTTCTAAGGAGCTTCGAGGAGGTACATGACCTCTACGTGATGTGGGTCTTTTGCGCGATCGGTGTCTTCACCTCCATGATATATCTTTAAACGATGACCGTTCACCATGAATGTACAGTTCTCAAGTGGATGTTCTATCTCTATAGCTCCATGAGGTGTAACCTTGGTTACAATGTAAGGACCCGACCATTTCGATCTTAATTTCCCCGGATAATTACTGAACTTCGAATTATATTTCAACACTCTCTGTCCCACTACAAAGTTCTTCTCTCGAATTCGATTATCATGCCATCTCTTAGTATTTTCTTTATAAAGCTTAGCATTTTCATAAGCATGTAATCTAAATTCATCAAGCTCATTGAGTTTCATCATTCGATTCTCACCAGCTAGCGTATGATCTAGATTTAACTTTGCAATAGCCCAATAGGCACCCATTTCAAGTTCAAGAGGTAAGTGACAAGCCTTACCATACACCATTCGATATGGAGAAGCACCTACTGGAGTTTTGAAAGCAGTTCGATATGCCCAAAGTGCATCATCTAATTTCATAGACCAATCTTTTCTGGTAGGACCAACGGCTTTCTCTAAGATAGATTTTACCTCACGATTTGATACTTCGGCTTGACCATTGGCTTGTGGATGATAGGCAGTGGATACACGATGTCTGACTCCATATTTCTCTAAAACAATCTTTAAATACTTATTAACGAAATGAGTACCTCCATCGCTAATAATCACCCTTGGAGTTCCATGTCTAGTGAAAATATGTGATTTTAAGAACTTAATCACCACTCTAGAATCATTGGTGGGTAGAGCCACCGCTTCTACCCACTTAGACACGTAATCAACAGCTAATAAGATGTAGAGGTTACCATTTGAAGGAACGAACGGACCCATAAAATCTATACCCCAAACATCAAATATTTCAACTTCTAACACATTATTACGTGGCATCTCATCCCTCTTGGATATGTTTCTGGTAAATTAACATCTAGTGCATCTTTTAGTATATTCATGACAATCTTTTATAATAGAAGGCCAATAGAAACCAGATTGTAATACCTTAGCAGCAGTTCGATCTCTTTTGAAATGTCCACCATAAGGTGAATCATGACACCCATCTATAATCGCCTCAATTTCTTCCTTGGCTACACATCTTCTTACCATCTGATCAGCACACACTTTATAGAGGAAAGGATCCTCCCAAAAGAATTGTCTTGCACGGTGAGCTAATCTTTTTCTCTCTTGATAAGTTGAACCTTCAGGAAAAGAACCACTTACCACTAAGTTTGCAATATCCGCATACCAAGGGGCTTCATAATCACGAACCACGAATAAATTCTCATCGGGAAACTCTTCTCTAACTGCTTCAGTACCACTATTCAACCCCGAACCTTCTAACCTCGATAGATGATCTGCAACCTGATTCTCACTTCTGTCTTTAATCTCTAAATCGAACTCTTGAAGCAATAAAACCCATCTGATTAACCTTGGTTTAGCATCCTTCTTCTCCATAAGATATCGAATCGCTGAATGATCTGTATAAACAATAACTTTCGCTCCAAGAAGATAAGAGCGAAATTTATCGCATGAATACACAACCGCTAGCAACTGCTTTTCTGTAACTGTATAGTTCACTTGAGCACCATTAAAAGTTTTACTCGCATAATAAATCGAATGAAAAACTTTCTCTTTTCTTTGTCCTAATACAACTCCCATACATAAATCACTCGCATCACACATAACCTCAAACGGTAAATTCCAATCTGGAGGCACTACTATAGGAGCAGAAATAAGCTTTTCTTTGATTGCTTTGAAGGCCGCTAAACAAGCTTCATCAAAAAGGAATTTGGAATCCTTTTCAAGTAAATTGCATAACGGTTTCGCAATCTTAGAAAAGTCTTTGATAAATCGCCTATAAAAGCCAGCATGGCCTAGAAAACTTCTTACCCCTTTAACAGAAACAGGAGGGGGAAGAGTTTTAATTACCTCAATCTTCGCTCTATCGACTTCCAATCCAACACTCGAAACTTTGTGACCCAGAACAATACCTTCGCGAACCATGAAGTGACACTTCTCCCAGTTTAAGACCAAATCTGTTTCTTTGCATCTGATTAACACTTTCTCCAAATTGTCTAAACACTTATCAAAATCATCACCAAATACAGAGAAATCGTCCATAAACACTTCAAGAAAATTATCAATCATATCCCAGAAGATGGCCATCATGCATCTTTGAAAGGTAGCAGGAGCATTACACAACCCAAATGGCATTCTACGATATGCAAAAGTGCCAAAGGGGCATGTAAATGTTGTTTTATGTTGATCTTCTGGAGCCACGTAAATTTGATTATACCCAGAATAACCATCCAAGAAGCAATAATACTCTCTTCCGGCTAATTTGTCTAACATTTGATCTATGAAGGGCAAAGGGAAATTATCTTTTCTAGTGGCCTTGTTCAGCTTTCTATAATCCATGCAAACTCTCCATCCAACTACCGTTCTTGAAGGAATTGCTTCATTTTTATCGTTAAGAACTGTTGTCATTCCTCCTTTCTTCGGTACACACTGAACCGGACTCACCCATTCACTACTCGAGATGGGATAAATAATCCCCGCATCTAAAAGCTTGATCACCTCTTTCTTCACCACATCCTTCATAGCGGGCATTAATCTTCTTTGACCTTCAACTGAGCGTGCGTTAACATCTTCAAGTATGATTTTGTGTTAACAATAGGATGGACTAATGCCTTTGATGTCAGCAATTGTCCAACCTATCGCTTCTTTGTTTGCCCTTAACACACCCAACAGTTTATCTTCTTGAGGACCTGTTAAATTAGCTGAAACAATAACAGGTAGAGTTTCATTAGTACCTAAATATGCATACCTCAAGTGTGCTGGTAATGGTTTTTCTTCCAATTCCGGAGGAGATTCAATTGAAGGCTTCTTTTTAGGAACAATCTCCCCCGGTTCTCTCACAGGTTCATAAGCAGGACGCCTATACTTTGGATTTTCAGAATTGAGAGCTGCTATTGTTTCAGTGAGCTCTTCCATCATCTCAGGTGAATCTAATGTTAAAGCAGCCTGCAAGATATCATCAAAATTTAAACAATTAAATACCTCTTGCGATGCTTGCTCTACTACATCCATTCTGAAGCAATCTTCCTGAGAATCTGGGAATTTCATAGCTCGAAATACATTGAATTTGACTTCCTCATCTTGTATCCTCATCGTTAATTCGCCATTCTCTACATCGATCAATGTTCTCCCTGTAGTTAGGAATGGTCTACCCAAAATAATGGGGACATTTCTATCTGCATTGTATTCAAGTATTACGAAATCAACAGGAAATATAAGTGTACGTGCCTTAACAAGGACATCCTCAATGCGGCCTTCAGGATGAGCAAGAGACATGTCCGCCATTTGCAAGACCATAGAAGTGGGTCAAACGTTTCCAATTTTTAGCTTATCAAATATCGACTTGGGCATCAAGTTGATGCTTGCCCCCAAGTCACATAGCGCTTTTCCCTTCCATTCTTCTCCAATCGATATGGGAATCGTGAAACTTCCCGGATCAACTAACTTTGGAGGTAATTTACTTTGACAAATCGCGCTACACTCTTCAGGAAGACCAATCATTTCATTATCACAATAGGGCCTTTTGTTAGTGAGGGCCCTCTTCAAAAACTTCGTGTACTTAGGAATATCTCGAATCACCTCAAGTAACGGAATATTAATACTAAGACCCTTCACTCTATTAAAGAATTTCTGAAAATCAGCTAAATCACCCTTTTTCTGAACTCGCGATGGGAACGGTGGTGGAGGACGATTAATCACAATATTATCCTTCTTTTTCGGAACTTCTCTTGGTCTCACTATTTCTTCAACCTCACTATCTTTCTCATTTTCTTTCTCTTTCTCAACCACTTCCTTTTCTTTTCTTGGTACTTCTTTCTCTTTCATAACGGGAAAAGGAGGTGGAGGAAGGTTCTTACCACTTCTCAATGTAACAGCATTACAATCTTCGCGTTGCTTCGGATTCTCAGTATCGCTTGGAAGTTGTCCTTGTGGACGTTGATTCAGTTGTTTATTAATCTGGCTTAGCTGATTCTGGAACAAACTCATATTGGCTTCGATTGCATTTTGATGTTCCATAGCTTATGTTTGGAGAGCAATTAAACTTTCAACTGATTTCTGAAAAGTGACTACTCCTTCTTGTGGATGGGCAGGTAAGGCTTTTTGGTTTAAAGTTTCATCGTATGTATTCTGAGGAGTATTCTGAGGAGCTTGCCTTTGTACATAATTACCCTGATTCTGTCCTCCTTGATAATTGTTGTGTGCTCTTGGATTATAGTTGCTACCTTGGGGACGCGGCTGATACGCATAGGTAGGATTGGCTGCCCCATAGGATTTGAGTATTGAAACCCAGGATGGTTTCTGTTAGGTTGATATCCATTACCACTTGAATTGAAGTTACCTCTATTGGACATAAACATCACGGATTCTTGGTTGTTCGGACAATTTTCCTCATCATGGACATCTACTTTGCAAATTTAACACATATAAACCTCTTGTGCAGCATGCATAGCTACCTTCTTACCCTAAAATCCCTCTTTTACAGCTAAAGTAAGCTGCTTCAAATGTTGCTCAATAGTACTCTGAATCTTATTCTCAAACGTAGCAAATTTCTCTTCCATATCAACATTATTCACTCCCTTAACCGGTGTTCTTACTGAATTCCACCCAACTTCATTCTTGACTGTTCTCTCTAAGATAATTTTAGCATGAGCGGGTTGAACTTGAAGAAAACCTGCACCACATAGCGTATCCAATTTCTCTCTCGAATTCCCATCAAGGCCTCTATAAAAGATCTTTAACTGTTGTTGTTCTGAAAAGCCATGATTAGGAACTTTACGTAAACACATCTGAAATCTTGTCCAACTTCTACCCACAGTTTCATCATATTCTTGACGGAAATGCGTCAATTCTAATTCAGCATCTAACCTCATGTTACTTGGGTAATATTTGTCAAAGAAAGCAATCTCTAATTGGTCCCAGTTGGTTATTTTCGTAGGATCTTGCGTATCATGCCATTCACTTGCTTCATCAATAACAAAGAATTTAAAAGCAGCAAAATACATATGTTCCCTTGAAACTCCTTGTGTGATATAAGAATCACATATCTGTTTAAACTTCTGTACTGCTCTAAGAGGATCTTCTGATGGTCTACCACGAAAATTTCCAAAATTTTGGAATTGAGCTAACATACCCGAATCTGGACGGAATCTCGGAACATCTATATCTGGAGCACCTACTCCTATAACTGGAGCACGGAATGGAACTTATGGAGGACCATTGGTAAACCACGGTTATTGATTCATCACTATCTGAACTTGAGGATTAAGAATCACTGGTGGAACGGGAGGGATAGCGCCTGGGGCCAAAGGTTGTCCATTTGCGCCTAGTTGATTGTTTTGACCATAAAGATTGATATCTTCCATTCTGTTACTTAATTCTTCTACTTCTAAAGCTTCTCGTTCTCTTCTTCTCTTGTTAGCAAGTCTGATCAACGATTCTGGATTACTAAGGATCAGAGGTGTTGGCTCTAGATCCTTGAATAGTCTTCTTCGCATACACCAAACCTAAAAACCTGAAAAGAACTAAACAAAAAGCGTAAAACTGATAAAATAAAATAAATGCTATATCACTAAAGGATAAACACCGTGGTCACACGCTACCGTCCCCGGCAGCGGCGCCAAAAACTTGGTGGTCCTTTGTATGTTCTAAAAATAAATGCAAAAGATAATCGAACCACAACCGCAAGTGTACGGTTGTCCCAAGTAGTATATCTGATAATACAGATTCGTTCCAAGGACGGGATGGTTGATCACAATGTCTAACAAATAGTGATTGATGCACTTATGAAAATAAAATATAATAATATGTTTGTTTGGTTTTTGTTATTAAAGCTAATGAATGAAAGACAAATATTAAAATGCAAATAAAAGCTAAGACGCAAGTAAAATGATGTAAAACGCAATATGAGAAGTAGCACTTGAGAACGCAAGGATCCTCCCTATCCTATTTCTTAACATATGTTGTTTAAGGGCTAAATTAGTCAATTACAATGGTCGGGATTCTAATTTCCTTATAACCCCGTCAGGGTGGACTATAAGGGGATCCTAAAGTGTCACTAGTCCCGTCAGGGTAAATATGATCCACCGTTGGATGATTAAGTGTTATTACCTCATTGGCCCTAGGATTATATAAGCTCGTCAGAATCATTAACTTCTATCCTAGATTGAATAAATGATTCAGTATTTAAACCCTCCGTCAGGATGATCCAACTGCCACTAATTGGAATAGCCTAAATACTACTACCTGTTCCTAGTTCATGACGCTAAAAACAGTAAATATTCATAATCTATCGAAAAGAGTAAAAAACCTAATTTAGTTTAATTCAATAAAAACCCAAATTCAACATTCGTTAATTAATAAGATTGGGATTCATCCTTATTTGTTCTCAAGCACTATAGAAAACTTAGCTCATATTAAAATGAAATACGAAATTAAAAGTAATGGAATTCATATTGTTTACAGAATTAAAAAGATAAAAGAACCTAATTTCCGGAATCGGATTGACTACGAATGGAGATATAGACCCTCTCCAACTCTTTGTAGCTTCTTCTCCATCCTTCAGTTGCTTCTCTCTGGTGTTTTTAATCTTGCAGAATGTGAATTCTGTTGACACTCTCTTCTAAGGATGAGATGATTTGAAGAACAAATGGAGAGGTGAAAAATAATGAGGTCAAAATATCCTTTTATAAGCTCAAAAACGGATTAGGGCTTGGACCTAATAATAAAACACTAATTAAATGTCCAAGCCCAAATTCAAAGCCCAAAATCCCGTAACTGCCGATACACATTCACTAAAACGGCTTTTCCCGATGCGTTACAACTCCGATTGACCTCATTCCAGTTGCTAAAGTTTCGTAAATCGATAAGGAATGATTTCTCTTCAAAGGTCAACAACTAAATCATCGCTTAAGCACCTCGAAATCAGCAATCTATGGCCTGGAAAATGGATTTTCAGCTCTAAAACTAATATCTTCGGGATTTCTTTTCAAGTCTTGACTCTATCTTTTGATCTTTGACTTTCTCCTCGGATTCCTCTTCTAGCTAACATTTAAAACCTGAAAAATCTTCACTAAAAATACCAATATTACGCGCAAAAGCTTAATAAATAAAAAATGCTAGAAATAAAAGAGGAAAATCATATTATTGCATATTTAGTCCAAAAGTCTATCGAATTGATTAAATAAACACCAAAAATGATGTCTCCTAAGGGTCGAAAATAAGAACAATTAAGGAGACATCACTCATGTATGAATACATGAAAAAGAGTTTGAAGAAGGTGATTACAAGAGATTTCTTTAGATTGGATTGATGTTGATTTGGACTAGATTCATAGTGAGACGTTCAAGTTTATGTATGGAGTTAGTTTCCGAGTTCTATTTAGGCCTTTTTAGCCGAAATAGTTAAGGTCGTGTTCCAGTTAGAGGAAAGTTAGTCCCTTTTACATTTGAAGAGATTCAGAACCACTTCGAGTACAAGAATTTGGTTGGACCATGCAAGTATCGAGAAGCGATGGAGAAAATCAAGACTTACGATTGAAATCAACTTTTTCAGCATGTTTTGGATGAAGAAAAAGTGCAAGGACAAAAAGGATAGTTGAAGGAACCTTGGCCTTACAAATACCTTCAACCTGATACGAGAATTTTACACAATTTCCTCACACCAAACACCTTTGAAAACACACGGACCTCGGATGTTACCAATATAAACACCATCTTTTTGAATTGTGTTTTAAGAGGGGAAGAATTAGATGTAGCACAATTGATTTTTGAACAAGGAGATGCGATTTTATATCTCGCTGCTCTCATTGTATAATGTGAATATCCAACTATGATCACGTGCCTAGTAAAGAAACCGAATGTGATTCGGGTGAAGAAGATAAATTGATGTATAAAGTGAGTAATAATATCAACAATTCCAGGATCGTGACGACTCTAAGAGCAGCAGGAATTAAGAAGCCTTCACAAGAATAAGTATCTCATGAGAGAGAGTCAAAATTAGAGGATCTTATTTAGAGAGAAAGGGTAGATGAGCAATTAAATAAAGTTGAAGCAGCTCAAAGTTCCTTGGCTGATGATGTGGAATAAATCAAAGCAAATCAAATACACATCATGATACTTCTGGAGAAATTAAGGAGCGATATAGCAAAAGATCGACCAAATCCTATCTCGGGTGTTGATGATGCGAGGCAATTAGACTCAAGAGTATGATATCTTTCTTCCTTATTATTTTTTTATTTTTTTGTTTTCTTTTTTGATACGTGGGTTCCGAGCTTACACCCGACTAATCCCACGGGGGATATGACTGCCTCCCCAACCATGCCCCCATGCAAGTCTGAACTAGGTGTTCTGGGAGGGTTTCAAACATTAGACCTCATGGATGAGAAATAGAGCCCTGGCCAACAACCTATTAACTTTCTTCAACCTTCAGGATTCGAACCTTGGACCTCATGTATGAGACAATAGAGCCCTGGCCAACAACCTTCTTAACTTTCTTCCACCTTCAGGATTCGAACCCTGTACCTCCCATATTTGTTTTCATTTATATTATTTTTTAAACATATGTAGTAACCATTGGTTGACAACCTTAAACTTTTCACTTCGTAGTATAACTTATCTCGTTATTGCAAACTTGACACATTTGTGATGACTTTACTATACTTGAAGTATGGTTCAGCTATCCTTATTCTCTGAGGTCCATTATTTTTCTTGTGAAATCATTATTCATCCACTCATATATACCCAATACAAAACTTATATAGTTCTATAATTCGGTATCACAATTTTCACATTCTTTTCTCCTAATATGAGCAAAGTTAATCTGACAACTATCAATATTAACCACCAAATGAAGATGGTATCCCTCAAAACATTTTATTATTGACAACTAAATACCCAAAATTGATACTATAATAGATCAATACTCACTCATTTTCAAAATTATAAAGGTTTCTACTTTTCAAAGAGTATTCCCCTCAATTAGTTCATATTTATAGTCAAGAGCACTAGAGAGGTTATGTCTCTATCACCGTCAAATTAATCACACCCAATGATTTCCCAACTTGTTTTGGTAACATGATTTATTCATATAGGGTATGTGATGTATCATATTTTGTGATAGATTAGAAGGGATGAAGAATGCGACCCGCAAGTCGACCCTATATGCGACATATGCCGGTATAGGTTGCGACAAGCCTAGAAAAGAAGGTCAAGACCATTAAACCTTAAACTTCCTTCTTCCCCAATACACCCGAACTCCATTAACGCTTCTCCAAACCTCAAACTCTCATAAAAAATACATTGAATATCCATAAATTTATATCCAAACACTTACCTACATTCCTGTAAACACTATTCACCCACCCAAATCACTCCAAGACTCCTAGAATCCAAGAATAAACACTAAACTTTCTAGATAGTTTTCCAAAATTTCTTAAACCCATATCATCCAAGCAAGAGTTTATCATAACCACATAAAGAATTATCATCCTTACACCTTTCGTAACCTAAATAACACCTTTTTACCTTAAATCAAAGGTTAGTTCAAGAGTGTTTAAACCTTTGAGTTAGGGTCAAAACAGATGACGAAAAGAACTGAGACACTATCTAGTTTAGGGATATGAAGAAGAATCAAAGCAAGGTATTGGGTGATATTAATAAGAAATTAAGTGAGCAGTGTGCAATTTTAGGAACAAAAAAGAAGGGTAATTCGAATTAAGCAAGTATAGAGGAACCGGTTATGGTAAGGTCATAGCTTATTCTTTGATTTATACTTGTGTTTGATAATTTTGAGGTGATTTGTGTTTTAAGTGTGTATCTCCTAGGGCCATGGATGATATACGAAAGAAATATATGGTCAAGAAGTTTAAAATTTAAGGAGAAACTCGTGTCAATTCAAAAGGAGTCAAAAAGTTTGCTAGAAACTTAACAAAAAGTGTTGTTAAAAAACTTACACCATTTTTGAAAACCTACAACAAATAATTTTGAATGATGCTTATCATGAAACCTTATCTCAAGTTATTCTTTGGACTTTATTGTATGTGAGAAAAAATGTAGATCATTTTGTAGTAGAAATGAATATGTTGTAGATGGTTCGGTGTGAAGACGTAAAGGTGTCCATATTTACAAAGAATCTATTAAATAGATTTTGACTCACTTATGGAAGCCCAACATGTGCCACACGTTTTATAGAGCTATATATACACTAGTTTTTCAATATTTAAACTCATTACTTATAATTTTGATAAAAATGTTGGGGGTAAGGGTAAGAGAAGCATGAAAGAGCTATTACAACACATTATTTTTTAATTAGTGTAATTTTTTATATAGTTATATTTTCTCTTTATTTTCTTTTCTTTTCTTACATTATGATAAGAACTATATATTAGTTTGACACTTAGGTATGAACCCTAACTATTACTTATGGCTTAATATGATGAATTTTGGATTTCTCATGTAAATAAACATGGATTGTTTTTGTTATAATTACCGATATGTTTATTCTAAATTTCTTGTATTATTATAACATATATAGGGTTTTATAGCTATTGAATACATCTAGGGGAGGATTTGGTAGTGGAAATAGGATTATCAAGTAAGAAGAATAATTAAACCTGTATATTCTCAATCATATTCTTCTTCTCCACCTTCCCCAAAAGAAAAATAACCTTCTTCAAGCTTCACCCATTTGCATTAAATCACCCACCATTATATTTTATCCATATAAAATCATTAAAATCATTTTAAAAAAACATCTTTTCACCATCAAATTCATTCCATAAACATCATAAATCAATATAAAATACAACATATTCTTTACAAAAAAGCATAAATTTCTTACACATCCATTACTTCTACATCATGACACACCAAACCCACATTATATGTCATAAACTTAACATCAAATACATATTATAAACATCACAAAAACACAAAATTATCCATTTTTTTTACCAAGGTTCTTTTATAACCCTAACTCCCAAAAAGGAAGAGTTGAAGAAGAAAGAGGTTCTAAGGCCCATGATCATCCATGACTCAATTATTAATATTTTTTTTGTTGAAATTCTACTATTAAATTTTGTGTGATATTATAGTATTTGTGACCAAGTTAGGTATGGGTGAGATTAGAGTTAGGGGTTGAATGATCTATGTAAAGATAGAGTTGTAGGTATTTTGAGGGTTTCCAGAAAACTGCTATACAATTTTTGGAATCAAAGGCTTGTATATTTGGTTAAGATTGCTAGATGACACTCCTAAACCCCTTATATTCCCCAAATTAATGAGTGTGTCTTTAGGTTTGAATAACATAAACCAATTATAAAATGTTTCTATTTTTTAAATTATTTGATAATACAAATCATATAAGAAATATGTATTTCAAAATAAATAAATTAAATACGACTATTTCGTTCCCTTTTTTCATAATACATCACTATCATGTCCTATTTTCTATTACCACATAATTGAAACGATTGACCACACTGTTATCTACCGCACCATAGTTTTAAAGGTCATTTCTTCTACTAGAGGTGTGAAAAATGTCTGTTCGACTCGCTCGATCCATTAATACCGGGATATGACCATGGGGTTTGGTATATACAAGAACTTATTTTTAGAAAACCCAGTGGGTTATTATATATACTAGATCTTATTGTAAGCAAACCCCTCTTAATTAAGGTCCAATCTGCCATACTTATTAATAATTATTTTTTATATATATCATTGTTAAAATTAGTGTAAAATATTTTAACTTAAAGATTGAAGAAATAAAAAAATAAGTAGACTTACATTTTATGTAGTATGTACAATGTACATTATCAAGTGGTTTATGTTTTTTTGTTTGAAAAAAATTTCTATAAACAAAATATTTTACAAGTTCTCCATTTTTAGTGTTTCCCCGACTATAAAACAGGTAGGAAAATTCTTCCATCCAATATTAGATGATTCTACACCAATAATATTAATACACATACTCCATGTTTTAAACTTGCAAAAGTAACTAACACATTAATCTAGTGACATGTGTTTTATTAAAATAATTAATGGTTGTGATATGCATATTGGACTATCCAATATTGGATGGAAGTATTACCCAATTTCATATAAATTAATAGACCGTGTGGTCAGACATGTGGTTAAATAGGTGAATTTTTACATTATCCGGGAGGTTTTACCTTGTTCATTTAAATTCATTTCAAACTATCAAATAAAATGGTAGTGGCTTTACATTTTGGTATAACTAAAGTCTATATCATAGCCAGAAAAATTAGTATATATCTCAATATGGCCCAAAAGGTAAACATATATAGGGGATACTTAATCTTCTATCTTCTCCATAAAACCCTACTTCGGTTAAGTTTCTTCGTTTAACTCTTCTCCATGTATTCTCACAATACATTTTCAAAGATCTCATTTTCACTTTTTTTACACTACGAAATCTTCTTCTTTCATCATTAGATATCTTGTTAACTATTATGAGTCAACCCTATGCACTCAAAACCAATTACGATTCTCTTTTTGCTTGTACCAGATCGATGACCCTAACATTAACATTTCAGGAAAAGATTAGGAAAAGATTCGTCGATAAGTTTGATTGTTCTTAATAATAATTATCTTTATAATAGTCTATAAATTGATATTTGTTTTCAATTTAATTTATTCAGTGAAAAAAATTATACACCTTTTCTATAGATTTTATCTACTTTTTCATTTTAAATTCACATTACGGTTTGATGTTGTGTTAAAATTAACAGCGCTTTTTTGGACAATATCTAATAGGTTATTTTGGTATATCTTCCTTAGCTTAATTTTTTGTTGTTGAATTAGTAAATTTAAAAGGCTATCTGATAATATTTATGCATAATTTGTTTGTACTTATAATGATTATGTGTTTTGATGGTAGAAAAGATATATTTTCGATGAAAAAAACACAAATTGGATTAAATGGTTCTTGAACATTTAAAATTACCTAACTAATTTGAAATTTTGTATTGGTTTTAGTCCTGACATAAATTCTATTTATTTTTTACCGTTCAGTAAGTTTGACAATGGGTATATTTGTTACCAACATATGCCACAATATTTAAAAAATTTTCAAACCTGTCCCTGAACTATCCCTTTTTAACGATTTGATCCTCTAATATATTGACAATGAAAAACCAAAATCTGATAGATTAAACAAAAAGGACTAACCTGGAACAAAAATTTATGTCAATGATAGTTAGTATAGTTGTATAAATTTGAGATCTATTTGTGAAAATAGGCTATCGTTGGTGGAAAAAAATTATATTTTTTCAATCAAGTTTTGTTATTTAAAAATTCCTTATTTATACTTTATTTTATTCAAATACCATCAAATTAACCCTTGTGGAAGAAAAAATTTAAAATTTAAATATATAACATATTTACATGTACATATTTGTTCCTTTAGTGTATTTGTCACTTAAAAAAACATGGAGACAAAAAAACAAATATTAAATTTTTCAGATCTTTGAATGCTATCAAGATAACAATAATATTTTTATTGGTAAAATATTGTTCTAGCTAAGATTGGTAAAAAAATTTAAGTGTATAATTTATTTTTGAATTTTTATATGATCATATAAGTGTTACTTTTGTATTCAATTTTCTTTTATAATATGGCTATACATAAAATATTATATAATATAAAATGTCATAGAATATTTTTTCCTTTTTGGGTAGCAATCATGCTACTTAGCTCACGTCTCGTTTGAGTATAATTAATTGTGACAAAAAAGAGTCTTAATCGACCTTATTATTTTTTAGATAAATATTATCATGTTGAGGGAATATTATATGTAACCTATGATATAGATTGTTAATAAAAAATTATGAAGATGAATATTTTTAAAGGAACTAATGAATTAAATATATTGGAGACCAGGTTGGTTTGAGTCTTAAGTCCCACAACCTGATAGTTAGGGCTATAACTTCAAACTTTAAAAAAGTAGATTTTGACATTGTTTAAAATATATAATAATTTTTATAAGCCCGATTGTTATATTTAATCTATTAGTATGAATTTGTTTCTATACTAAAATATAGTTAATTTTCATTATATAAGGAGTTATAGTGTAATTAATTAAAAAGAAAGACATGGTGTACTTTTTTGCTTAATATAATGATTGATATTGCAATTTTCGTAATACTATAAAAATTTATAGCATAATTAATTCTAATAAAAATTTTAAGAATTTATATATCATTTTATTTGACGCTAAGGAAACGAGGTAGAAGGAAACTATACAGGTAGTGAGAGATACTTCCTTTGGTATATCAAATAAACATATTCATACTTAACCTAGAAGGAAAATAAACTAGGGGTAGGAGAGGGGATATTGGAACTAGTTTCTAATCTATAAGAGGGTATGAGATCTGGTGCATTTACATCTTTACAATTTTAATTAAACAATTAAAGATCGATGAATTTATAATTAATTGTTTTGGGAGAGTGGTGTATGTTGTGTTGGGTACCTTAATTTGTGGAATTCTATGAGAGTGCAAATATTATGTGTGTTCCAAGATGGTCAAACTCTTTGTGAATTTATTCTGAATTGTTGACTTCCATTAACATATTTTATGCTGGGTTATTGGGTTGAGGATTATTAGTTTTGTCATGATTTTGGATTTGTTAATGGTGTTAGTATATAATTGGGTAGGACAGTTATATTGGCTTTATTTCAAATTCATTTAGTTGATGGGTGGGTATATCAGTCCTGTTGTTAAGGAGCTGACAGTCCTAAATTTGGAGGTAGGAGTAGCCAGCATGAAAAATAAAATGTGTTATAAATCACACATCATCAATTATTTTTAAATTTTATGTACCTATAGTACATAATATATTTGCACTGTATGTTTCTATTTTATGCTAAATTTACAGTATAAGTCTCTATATTATGCAAAATAAGTTAGATTTAAAAATAATTGCACCATATGTTCCTATACCACACATAATAATCTCACTATAAGTCCCTATAATATTCATTATACGTCCAAACTATATGTCTCTTTGTTATGCAAAAATTGTACTATAAATCACTAAATTATTGACTTTCTCATGTTAATTGCGCTATATATCTCTATATAATACTAAAATTGCACTATATTTTGCAAACTAAGTTATATTTTTGTTTCCTTTAATTTCAGGTAATGGGAGATAAGAATTTAGATGATAGTGATATTGAGCCAAATGTGACATCAACTCTGTTAGGGTCTGAAAATGACATGAATTACTCGAACAATTACTCTTTGGCATCATCCTATATGGAAGTAATGCATGGACAGGTAAAATCATTTTCATTTTTAATCGATAGATCTTATATATGGGTATCTTCGTTGTTTACTTTTATGAAATAGAAATTTTCTATCAAACAGATTATCTATATAACAAATTTTATCTTGAGAGTGAAATTAGTAAATAATTTATTTTTCTATGAGCATAATCTATTAAACTTATTTAATTATTGTTATTTTCAATGTAGTCAAATTGAAATTCGACACATGGGCAAATTCATCAACAAAACGGGCGTTACCATCGTCACACAGAACGAAAAATTCAAGAAATGAAAGACTACGTCTCAATAAATAAATTTACCTAGGCGTATAACTCAAATTACAGGAAAAACAAATTTTAAAATATTTCTCATTATTTAAAACTATTTGATTATCGTATTTGTTTTAGTTAATTTATTGTTATTAATCATAATGTGTAGTGTTTACATAGAATGATCATTTTCTGATGACAAGAAGCGGAAAGAGATGACTTATAAGTTAGGATTACATCCTCTACAAATTAAGTATTGGTTTCAAAATAGACGTAATCAAATGAGGGTAAAATATATCTTAAACTAAATTCTTTCCTCTATACTCCTTGAAAACAATCAATACCTTATCTAATATTTAGTTATTTTTCATTTATCAACTTGTTGCCTCTAACCTTTCATAAGTATTTTTGAAGTTTTTTCGCATATGATAATTTGTTTTCAACCAAAATGATATTTAGGTTTTAAAAAGTGGAGCATTGGAAACTTGCCAACAAAATTCTATCTATTTTACATGTAACAGTCCATTATCCACAAGATAATAAACTATTATTTTGACATGCCATCAAGGAGATATTGGTTGCATGGGGTAACTTAGAAAAGTATTGGGTGATAATTTATATTTTATGCCTAGTTGCAGGTTGTATGGGAAGGATAGAAGGAACTTATACATGTAGTGAGAGATACTTCCACTGGTATATCAAATAAGCATATTCATAATTAACCTAGAAGAAAAATTACCTAAGGGTAGGAGAGAGGGATAGTGGTATTAGTCTCTAAACTTTAAGGGGGTATGAGATCTAGTGCATTTACATCTTTATAAATATAATTACACAAATAATAGTAGATGAATGTAGAAAATTTTATTGCGTGAAGGTGGAGTATGTTGTGTTGGGTTCCTTACTTTGAGGAATTTTAAGAGAGTGCAATTATTATGTACGAACTCTTAGTGAATATATTCAGAATAATTGCCTTCCATTGACATATTTCATATTTGTTATTAGATTGAACATTATTAGTTTTTTCATGATTTTGGATTGGCTAATGGTGTTATTATTTGATTGAGTATGGCAGTAATATTGGTTTTATTTCAAATTCTAAGGAACGGAGCCCGAGTATTCTGTCCCACCTGCTACAATGCTCAACATCAATGCTAACCAACAACCTCATTCTCAACAACCACCTCCACTGAAAGTAAGAGTATTATTTTGATATTCATGTTTTAATCAAATTTATTTAGCTCGTCACTATTTAATACATTGTTTCCCTAATGCAACAAACCTAATATTCAAAAATGCAGTTGGAAACATTGTTCTTCAGTTTATAAAGTAGGCCCTTCTATTGAACTTTACTAGCTATAATGGGGTGGCTCCTATGTATAGCTATTATTTTTTGTTTGTCTAATGCATGCCCAAGGACTAGGCACAACAAATGATATGTAAGTTTCTTTTCTTTCCATACATCATAAGAAAGAGCGCAACCATCGACATATAAAACCACGTATACAAGAGATGGGATACATCCACTGATGTGGATGAAGGTCAATAGTTTTTCTAGTGATTGTTAGGAGAATTCTATAATACTCTATAGTTCTCTTGAGTCTTACAAGTCAAATTAACTCTCTGATGCAATCCACTGTAATCTAATATAATTTATTGTTAAACGACTTTCCAATGTAATAGTAAAATATATATCTTTTTTATAATACGACACACTATTTTATTATTTTACTGTAAGTAAAAAATTTTAATTAGATATATTTGGTAAAATAATTCATATATTAACAATTTTAATTCAATACATACACACTAATAACGATATGAATATTAAGGGTATGCTTTAACTTTTAATGTACATGAAATATATTTGTCTTGACCTGCTGTAAGAATATTTAGTTCAATTTACCACCTTTACTCAAGGAAGCTAGTTTAAGATAAAAAGAAATGAAAAATTAAAATTATTTTAATTGATTATAATAAAAAGAACATGAGATGCAAAGTTATACTAAATAAATTTTATAAATGTATCAAGAACACAACGAATTTCTATCATTAAAAGCTGTTATAGCCTATACATGGTGAAATTGACTCATTGACTCATAATTAGTATTAACAATAATTAAACTACAATATTTTTCATAAAAAAATGAGTTAAATAAATTAAAAATGAAAAATAATTAAAGAAATTTAATTAAAATTTAAAGGAAAATACGAAAAAAACATATAAAAAATTTCTTTGCATATCATAACTGCAATTAAGAAGTTAAAACTTTCATTAATAAAGTTTTTCCTGAAAATAATTAGTGAATAAAATATAAATTTTTTCGAAATATTACCAAATAAAATAACACCCCTTAGCTTTTGGATTGTTATATTTTCTTAATGCAAAATAAATAAAAATTAATCAAACACTTGTAAACAGATTACAAAAGATCCACCAATATAATTGAATTACAAAATGATAAGAATTTAGTGGTTATAGAAAAGATGAGGGGGACTATGTCCCAAGTGTGTGATAAATAATAAAACACTAATGTAATTGGTGTTACGCTTCATGGATCAAAGGCAAGTAAAATGATAAGTAGGGTTATCTTATTTCATAGAGAGATTATCTGTGAGACTAATGGTGTTAAAACTAGTACAACTGCGTGAAGCTTGTGATCCAAATAACAAATCAGTTAATAGTTCAAATAGGTAAGTCTTTATTTGGTTTTCAATGTTTACCAACTAAGAATGTAAAAGTAATAATAATTAAAATACGAATAAATATAAACAAGTAAATAAATTGAAAAGGATAAACTAATGGGAGATGGTTATTTGAGGAGTTGCTAGAAATAGTTTATACGGCTAATTTATCTTGTTATTGATAAAGGGGAGTGGGTGTATTCACATCAGCCCATATTCTATCTCCCCATTCGTGTCAACATAGAGCTCAACCTTACACACTAGCTGGCTATCCGATGAGTTATATTCCTAACCCTTTGACTACTTAATAGACAAAATCATTCAGTTCAATGCCTCACACTAGGCGCTTATATACTAGGCCTGTAATTGAACCTCCATCTAGGTGTTACTTTAATAAAAATTGCTACCCACTACTTGGCCAGAGCACATGTAGTAATTAAATCAAACAAATAAGATAATTAGATAATAAATTAAACAAAACATAATTAAATATAATAAATATCTCAAATGCAATAACTCAATAAAAAATATAAGCTAAAATTCATACAGTATCATCATCAAGCAATAAGGGTTCAGTTCATAAATGAAGAATAAAAACGAATTTTAAAAAATACTAATTAAAACTAGAGACATAATAATGTTTAAAAGACAAAGTACCGATCAAAAAAAATGTTTAAAAAGACAAAGTAAAGCTAAGTTAATCTTAATATCAAAGGCAATCGGTAAATGGTTTGATTAGAACCGATGGGTTCGTAAACAAAACCTTGTTTTCTCCTCTTCCTTCTGTCTTGAGTGTTCTCCTTCCCTTTGAGCGGATGTATAATGAATTTGATTAGGTTTAGAAGTGACCCATCCTGTTTTACTACCAAGAATTTGTTCCGAACCACGGTGGAAGCAATTGAAATAAATTTTACATCTTACCTCCGGACTGTGACTTTAGAATCTCTCTAAATCAAAAGAAATCATGTCCATATCTCTCACTTAAAAGTTGTAGTCGCTGAAACACTAAGGCGCAAAGATTTATCTACCAAACGCTACACTTCTCAAAGGGGTTTTAAGCTCAAATTGTGCTTTGACTTGGGGTTTCTGTAGTCTTCTTGACTTCTTCTCCTCATCATTGAACCTTATAGTAAGAATGTACCTAATAATGGAGTTTGTTGTTAATAAAGTTTACTACCAGAAGATCAATAATGTCATATATTAAGCTTATTTAATATTTATTGTTTCTAAACAAGAAAATAAAAAATCTCCGTTGGAATCTAAATTCACCCATGTTATACATCATTTTTTAGTTTTCCTAAGTGATTAATAATTGACCCTAATAGATTTTAATTATTTTTTTGTCTTTATCAATAGAATTAGATGTAGATTTCTTCCTCTATTCTTTGATAACAATTATTTTATCTCTACTATAAAAGAAAATTATTTAAATCCTTTGTTAAGAAATTTTTACTTATTATGAAAATTATCTAATACTATTTTAGAATGAGTGTTTGGTTTTACTAAGGGTTGGACAAAATTAAAAGCTAAGAAGAAAAGTGAATATGAGTTGTGTAAATAATCAGTGAAAGGATATATTTATATTTGTTAACTTCGGAATAAGAAAAATAATTACGAGTTGTTAAAATAAAGAAATCAAAATTATGAAATAAGGAATATGCACTCTAAAGTTTTCTAGAAACTTGCATGGGCATTACATTATCCTATGTATAATATATTGTTTTGACAGCATATGCGATAAAAAAAATTATCCATTTGTTATTAGGAAAGTATGTCTAACTTTAATAAATAAAGTAAATTAAAATGGATTCTATCTCAAAATTTTTGTAATGATTCTTGACATATTTCTAGACTCATGATCTACCTTTGACTTGTTGTACTATGTAACTTATTCCATGTGATAGACTAGCGAAAAATTTATTTTCGTTAACTATTCATTTGAAATACTCATATAATGAGCAACTATTGTAGTACACAAAATTTAAAATTAATAAATAAATAATTTTTTTCATATTTATACAATTAGTAAGAAATGTAAAAATTTATTTCCTTCTTTTCAATATAAGCCTGACGAGAATTATAAAACATACAAATTCAACCAATGTATACTTAAAAAATAAAATTTAATTAACTATCCAACTCATCACCCAAATGATCAGTCAAACTATACTATCAAATGTTCTTTTTTAATTATATTTCTAAGTCCATTTTCCATCCAAAAAATAGACCCGAAATTACTTATATATGTAATTAATTTTATTTATAGAACCTAAATAGTTTGTGTCCAAAGTTTCTCCCTCTCTCTCTCCCTCTCCCCCTCTCTCAACTTAGTCGCCACTTCTAAGTTCGAACACCATTTTTCTAATTATCAAAATTTAAGTGTTATTTTATATATAAAAATATATTATGTACCTCTCACAAAAAAACTAAGGTAAGAAAACTATAAGATATGCTTATATTTTTTATATTCTACTATTACTTAATATGTAGTAAATAACATAGATATCCACGGATTCAAACCTAAATTATATATATTATTTATCATGGTATATTATATTGGTATATTATAAATCCTTATTCTCAAAAAACAAGCATCCAACATCATTATGATCAACATTATTCTCTCTATTTTATAGTCTTTCTCCAAGGTTTCTTATGTGCAAGTAGACATTTATTCAAACTAAACTTTCCAATCCATATGCCCCTATAATATTGTCCAATAAATTTTGTTTCTTAAAAAGAAATACAAAATTCAGTAACTCATCATGATCACACTTCATGTAAATTATAATCTTAACTCATAATATCAATCAAATTAAGAATATGTGTCAATCATAAATTTTGTGCTTTTTTTCGGACTTGAACATTTTCTTAAATATATGTTATCTTATAGCCCTACCTGGTTAACAATACATTTTCTTAAGATGATGATTAATCTATACAAGATTTATATCGCATTTGAAGGTCAGGAGACATTGAACCCCAAGACGATGCAATTATAGCATTAATTAAGCTCAAAGTACTTTAAAGTTGCTTGATACTTCTCAAAAAACTTCTGGTAAGAATAAACGATAAGGGCTTATTAATCGTAATGAGGAGCTTTTCATACATGTTATTTTTCCCTCTTTAAAGATTTTAGTTGGTTTCCTAATTAATAATATTGGCCTTCATGTTTGAAAATCAAAATCTATTAATCTTAATTCATAAAACTTTAAAATTTATTAAAAAGAACATTTCTCTATACAATAATTATCATTTAATTATAAGGAATCCCTTTATTTAACTATTTAATGGTATTGAGCATGAAATTGTTTATGCAGGGTTGATTGCATGAATGATGCTAACAAAAAAAAAATGAGACCATAAAAAATATTTAGTCCAGTAATCCTTTCTATTGAGTTAGAGACGTGTGGGTCCTTTTTTACCAAGTCGGAAATTTTTTCTACACTTTCGCTCATGGAATGTCCTAACCCTGAATATTGGATCAAGCTTATTAATGGTAGGTGAGGTGCAATTATTGTCTAAGTGTATTTTGGTCAAGTGATTAAGATATTTTTAGGCATATCAATTAGGATCATGAAAATAAGGAACATTTCATAATGAATTATATTTTCCTTGTAATTATATTAATACATGTAATTTGGCTCCTCAATCTTATATTTAGAGGACTCCATCGATTAAAATATTTTTTACAACATAAAAAATATTCATCTTTTGTGGTATATAACATAATTACTCTTGGTTTTTGGTAGTTATCGTTGATTTAACTGGCTAGCAATTATTACTAATAAAATTGGAATCTAACAACCATATAATGTCAAGTTACTCTTAACGAAAAACATGGTAAAGAATAACACATGTATTTCCTCTATCATTATAACTCCATATTATCATAAAATATTGTAATAATGTCAAATATAATTAGATAATAAATTATGTTATGTGTTGATTACCACCGATTGATGAATGACCTAATATACTTATTTCTTCATTAGTTATATCACATTGGTAGAGTATTTAATGCATATGTTATAATCTTACAACTTCGTAGTGCTTAAAATATTTAGCAAAATGTTATAAAAATTATCTTGACTCACGCATTCTTACAAAAATACTTTGATTTATTCAATATTTGTTTGAGTAGTAATTTATAAAACTAGTAGTGTAGTGTGTCAGCACAAAAAGTACACATGCAACTCGAAAGATGATCTCATGTCAAAGGTTTACATGTATTTAATACTTAAATATATTAACCCACTAAACGTTATTCGATACGATTATCAAATATGTATGTCAATGGTATATCACTTTACTCATTACAAAAGAACTACCGACATGTATCTTTAAAATACGTTTTAGCTACTCTTTATCTTTATGTTTTATATTATTTTACTTCAATTTTGATCCGTCATATTTTTTACTGTATCGAGTTTTATATACCAATACTAAAAACTGCTAGAGCTAGTCATTCTAGTAGTGATGTTGGGTTTCAGAATCTAGACATGTAAATGGAATTCAAATTTTCTATTGGATTAGAGTTTTGATTTATTTTAAAGTCCAGTAAATTAGAATCTTTTTGTCGTCATCAAAGTGGATAAAGGTGGTAAAAAATTCTAATACCATCGAAAAAGAGAGCATTCTAGTCATTTTGATTTTTATGGTGGTCGAGGTGCAAATTTTGTTGATCTTTACTTGAAAATCCAAATTATCATCCATTTAACCTCCTCATGTATAGAAACAAAGCAAAAGAAACGAAATAAATAAAGGTCTTGATGTGATACCTCATATGTATTATGATTTTATTTATATGTATTCATATATATAATTTGAATATTTAAGATATATATACTAATATTCGTAGGGAATTCAATATTTTAGCGAACTTCTTATATCCAACATGTTCATATAAGACACTTTATTAGTAGATCACAAAATAATCCTCTATATAATAAATAATATAAGTATGTTAAATTGTAAAATTTCAACAAAGTATATATAGTAAGTTGAATTTTAATAACAAAATATGGTGGTGTTTTATTTTCTAGACAACGCTCAAATTTAGATTACACGACCTATTCAGCAATACAAACTATTTCGATCTTTGCATGCATTACGTTAGTCTCTACTTTCAATAATTATTCCTCTAATGTTTCTTTATTAGTTCACTTACTCTTCTCTAATATTGTCACAAAACCTTCACTCTTATATGACATGTTTTTCATACACACATTTTCTAAACATTTTTAGTTAAGCCTATTAATCGTTTATGCATCTCTATAATAAATACAAAAGTTATTATGTTAGTTACCATTATGGTGTTATTTTTAGTCAACTAATCCTTTCGTATACCTCCAGCATTTTTATTTTTTTATTTTTTGTTTTCTTTTTTGATATGTGGGTTCCGAGCTTACACCCGACTAATCCCATGGGAGATATGATGGCCTCCCTAACCATGCCCCCATACAAGTCAGAACTAGGTGTTCTGGGAGGGTTTCAAACATTGTACCTCATGGATGAGAAATAGAGCCCTGGCCAACAACCTTCTTAACTTTCTTCTACCTTCGGGATTCGAACCTTGGACCTCATGTATGAGAGAATAGAGCCCTGGCCAACAACCTTCTTAACTTTCTTCCACCTTCAGGATTCGAACCCTGTACATCCCATATTTGTTTTCTTTTATATTATTTTCTAAGCATATGTAGAACCATTGGTTGACAACCTTAAACTTTTCACTTCGTAGTATAACTTATCTCGTTATTGCAAACGTGACACAATTGTGATGACTTTACTATCCTTGAAGTATGGATCAACTATCCTTATTCTCCGAGGTCCATTATTTTTCTTGTGAAATTATTATTCATCCACTCATATATACCCAATACAAAATTTATATAGTTCTATAATTCGGTATCACAATTTTCACATTCTTTTCTCCTAATATGAGCAAAGTTAATCTGACAACTATCAATATTAACCACCAAATGAAGATGGTACCCCTCAAAACATTTTATTATTGACAACTAAATACCCAAAATTGATACTAAAATAGATCAATACTCACTCATTTATAAAATAATATAGGTTTCTACTTTTCAAAGATTATTGCCCTCAATAGTTCATATTTATATTCAAGAGCATTAGAGAGGGTATGTCTCTATCACCGTCAAATTAATCACACCCAATGATTTCCCAAATTGTTTTGGTAACATGATTTATTCATATAGGGTATGTGATGTGTCATATTTTGTGATAGATTAGAAGGAATGAAGAATGCGACCCCCAAGTCGACCCTATAGGCGGCATATGCCGATACAGGTTGCGACAAGCCTAGAAAAGAAGGTCAAGACCAATAAACTTTAAGCTTCCTTCTTTCCCAATACACCCGAACTCCATTAAAGCTTATCCAAACCTCAAGCTCTCATAAAAAATACATTGAATCTCCATAAATTTATATCCAAAGACTTACCTACATTCCTATAAACACTATTCACCCACCCAAATTACTCCAAAACTCCTAGACTCCAAGAATAAACACTAAACTTTCTAGATATTTTTCCAATATTTCTTAAACCCATATCATCCAAGCAAGAGTTTATCATAACCACATAAAGAATTATCATCCTTACACCTTTCATAACCTAAATAACACCTTGTTTACCTTAAATCAAAAGTTAGTTCAAGAGTGTTTAAACCATTGAGTTAGGGTCAAAACAGATGACGAAAAGAACTGAGACACTATCTAGTTTTAGGGATATGAAGAAGAATCAAAACAATGTATTGGGTGATATTAATAAGAAATTAAGTGAGCAGTGTGCAATTTTAGGAACAAATAAGAAGGGTAATTCGAATTAAGCAAGTATAGAGAAACCGGTTATGGTAAGGTCATAGCTTATTCTTTGATTTATACTTGTGTTTAATAATTTTGAGGTGATTTGTGTTGTAAGTGTGTATCTCCTAGGGCCATGGATGATATACGAAAGAAATATAAGGTCAAGAAGTTGAAAATTTAAGGAGAAACTCGTGTCAATTCAAAAGAAGTCAAAAAGTTTGCTAGAAACTTAACAAAAAGTGTTGTTAAAATACTTAAACAATTTTTGAAAAACTACAACAAATAATTTTGAATGATGCTTATCATGAAACTTTATCTCAAGTTATTCCTTGGACTATATTGTATGTGAGAAGAAATGTAGATCATTTTGTAGTGGAAATGAATATGTCTTAGATTGTTCGGTGTGAAGACGTAAAGGTGTCCAAATTTACAATGAATCTATTAAAAACAATTTGACTCACTTACGGAAGCCCAACATATGCCACACGTTTTATAGAGCTATATATACACTAGTTTTTCAATATTTAATCTCATTACTTATAATTTTGATAGAAATGTTGGGGGTAAGGGTAAGAGAAGCATGAAAGAGCTATTACAACACATTATTTTTAAATTAGTGTAATTTTTTATATAGTTATATTTTCTCTTTATTTTGTTTTCTTTTCTTACAATATGATAAGAACTATATATTAGTTTGACACTTGGGTATGAACCCTAACTATTACTTATGGCTTAATATGATGAATTTTGGATTTCTCATGTAAATAAACATGGATTGTTTTCGTTATAATTACCCATTTGTTTATTCTAAATTTCTTGTATTATTACAACATATATAGGGTTTTATAGATATTGAATACATCTAGGGGAGGATTTGGTAGTGGAAATAAGATAATCAAGTAAGAAGAATAATTAAACCTTTATATTCTCAATCATATTCTTCTTCTCCACCATCCCCAAAACAAAAAGAACCCTTTTCAAGCTTCACCGATTTGCATTAAATCAACCACCATTATATTTTATCCATCTAAAATCATTAAAATCATTTTTAAAAAACATCTTTTCACCATCAAATTCATTCCATAAACATCATAAATCAATATAAAATACAACATATTCTTTACAAAAAAGCATAAATTTCTTACACATCCATGTCTTCTACATCATAACACACCATACCCACATTATATGTCATAAACTTAACATCAAATACATCTTATAAACATCACAAAAACACAAAATTATCCATTTTTTTTTGCCAAGTTTCTTTATAACCCTAACTCCCAAAAGGGAAGAGTTGGAGAAGAAAGAGGTTCTAAGGCCCATGATCATCCATGACTCAATTATTAATATTTTTTTTGTTGAAATTCTACTATTAAATTTTGTGTGTTATTATAGTATTTGTGATCAAGTTAGGTATGGGTGAGATTAGAGTTAGGGGTTGCATGATCTATGTAAAGATAGAGTTGTAGGTATTTTGAGGGTTTCCACAAAACTGCCATACAATTTTTGGAATCAAAGGCTTGAATATTTGGATAAGATTGCTAGATGACAATCCTAAACCCCTTATATTCCCAAAATTAATGAGTGTGTCTTTACGTTTCAATAACATAAACCAATTATAAAATGTTTCTATTTTTTAAATTATTTGATAATACAAATCATATAAGAAATATGTATTTCAAAATAAATAAATTAAATACGACTATTTCATTCCCTTGTTTCATAATACATCACTATCATGTCCTATTATCTATTACGACATAATTGAAACGATTGACCACACTGTTATCTACAGCACCATAGTTTTTAAAGGTCATATCTTCTACTAGAGGTGCGAAAATTGTCTGTTCGACTCGCTCGATCCATTAATACAAGGATATGACCATGGGGTTTGGTATATACAAGAACTTATTTTTAGAAAAACCAGTGGGTTATTATATATACTAGATCTTATTGTAAGCAAACCCCTCTTAATTAAGGTCCAATCTGCCATACATATTAATAAATTATATATATATATCATTGTTAAAATTAGTGTAAATCATTTGAACTTAAAGATTGAAGAAATTAAAAAGAAGTAGACTTACATTGTATGTGGTATGTACAATGTACATTATCAAGTGGTTTATATTTTTTTGTTAGAAAAAAACTTCTATAAACAAAATATTTTACAAGTTCTCCATTTTTAGTGTTTCCCCGACTATAAAACAGGTAAGGTAAAAATTGAGACAAAATTATGATCTTTTACTTATATTTTCATATCTTTCCATGTTATTTAAAAATTTCATATAAAATGAATAGACCGTGTGGTCAGAGTCGTGTTATAAATAAAGACATGTGGTTAAATAGGTCAATTTTTACATTATCCTCGAGGTTTTACCTGCTTCATTTCAAACTATCAAATAAAATGGTAGTGGACTTTACATTTTGGTATAACTAAAGTCTATATCATAGCCAGAAAAATTAGTTTATATCTAATAAGGCCCAAAGATACCAAAACTTTAAATAAAAAGTATATTCAATATGGCCCAAAAGGTAAACATATATAGGGGCTTCTCCACAAAACCCTACTTCTGTTAAGTTTCTTCGTTAACTCTTCTCCATGTTTTCTCACAATACATTTTCAGAGATATCATTTTCACTTTTTTTACACTATGAAATCTTCTTCTTTCATCATTAGATATCTTGTTAACTAATATGAGTCAACCCTATGCACTCAAGACCAATTACGATTCTCTTTTTGCTTGTACCAGATCGATGACCCTAACATTTCAGGTAAAGATTCGTCGATAAGTTTGATTGTTCTTAATAATAAGTATCTCTATAATAGTTTGTAAATTGATATTTTTTTCAATTTTATTTATTCAGCGAAAAAAATTATACACCTTCTCTATAGATTTTATATACTTTTTCATTTTGAATTAACGTTATGATTAGAAGTTGTGTTAAAATTCACAGCGTTTTTTGCACAATATCTAATAGGTTATTTTGGTGTATCTTCCTTAGCTTAATTTTTTGTTGTTGAATTAGTAAATTTAAAAGGCTATCAAATAATATTTATGCATAATTTGTTTGTACTTATAATGATTATGTGTTTTGATGGTAGAAAAGATATATTTTCGATTAAAAAACACAGATTGGATTAAATGGTTCTTGAACATTTAAAATTACCTAACTAATTTTAAATTTTGTATTGGTTTTAGTCTTGACATAAATTCTATTTATTTTTTAGTGTTCAGTTAGTTTGACAATGAGTATATTTGTTACCCACATATTCCACAATATTTACAAATTTTTCAAACCTGTCCTGAACTATCCCTTTTTAACGATTTGATCCTCTAATATATTGACAATGAAAAACCAAAATCTGATAGATTAAACAAAAAGGACTAACCTGGAACAAAAATTTATGTTAATGATTGTTAGTATAGTTGTAGAAATTTGAGATCTATTTGTGAAAATAGGCTATGTTGGTGAAAAAAATTATATTTTTTCAAACAAGTTGTGTTATTCAAAAATTCGTTATTTATACTTTATTTTATTCAAATACCATCAAATTAACCCTTGTGGAAGAAAAAATTTAAAATTTAAATATATAACATATTTACATGTACATATTTGTTCCTTTAGTGTATTTGTCACTTTAAAAATCATGGGGACAAAAAAACAAATATTAAAATTTTTAGATCTTTCCATGCTATCGAGATAACAATACTGTTTTTACTGGTAAAATATTGTTCTAGCTAAGATTGGTAATTATAGTTTATTTTTATCTAATTATCAGTTGTTAAAAACAAAAAATTTTAAGTGTATAATTTATTTTTAATTTTTATATGATTAAATAAGTGTTGCTTTTGTATTCAATTTTCTTTTATAATATGGCTATACATAAAATATTATATAATATAAAATGTCATAGAATATTTTTTTTTCCTTTTTGGGCAGCAATCATGCTACTTAGCTCACGTCTCGTTTGAGTATAATTAATTGTAACAAAAAAGACTCTTAATCGACCTTATAATTTTTTAGATAAATATTATCAAGTTGAGGGAATATTATATGTAACCTATGATATAGATTGTCAATAAAAAATTATAAAGATGAATATTTTTAAAGGCACTAATGAATTAAATATATTGGAGACCAGGTTGATTTGAGTCTTAAGTCCCACAACCTGATAGTTAGGGCTATAACTTCAAACTTTAAAAAAGTAGATTTTGACATTGTTTAAAATATATAATAATTTTTATAAGCCTGATTGTTATATTTAATCTATTAGTATGAATTTGTTTCTATACTAAAATATAGTTAATTTTCATTATATAAGGAGTTATAGTGTAATTAATTAAAAAGAAAGACATGGTGTACTTTTTTGCTTAATATAATGATTGATATTGTAATTTTTGTAATACTATAGAGATTTATAGCATAATTAATTCTAATAAAAATTTTAAGGATTTATATACCATTTTATTTGAAGCTAAGGAAACAAGGTAGAAGGAAACTATACAGGTAGTGAGAGATACTTCCTTTGGTATATCAAATAAACATATTCATACTTAACCTAGAAGGAAAATAAACTAGGGGTAGGAGAGGGGATATTGGAACTAGTTTCTAATCTATAAGAGGGTATGAGATCTGGTGCATTTACATCTTTACAAATTTAATTAAACAATTAAAGATCGATGAATTTATAATTAATTGTTTTGGGAGAGTGGTGTATGTTCTGTTGGTACCTTAATTTGTGGAATTCTATGAGAGTGCAAATATTATGTGTGTTCCAATATGGTCAAACTCTTTGTGAATATATTCTGAATTGTTGACTTCCATTAACATATTTTATGCTGGGTTATTGGGTTGAGGATTATTAGTTTTGTCATGATTTTGGATTGGTTAATGGTGTTAGTATATAATTGGGTAGGACAGTTATATTGGCTTTATATTAAATTCATTTAGTTGATGGGTGGGTATATCAGTCCTAAACTTGGAGGTAGGAGTAGTCAGCATGGAAAAGAAAATGTGTTATAATATCACACATCATCAATTATTTGTAAATTTTATGTACCTATAGTACATAATATATTTGCACTATATGTTTCTATTTTATGCTAAATTTACAGTATAAGTCTCTATATTATGCAAAATAAGTTAGATTTCAAAATAATTGCACCATATGTTCCTATACCATACAGAATAAACTCACTGTAAGTCCCTATAATATTCATTATACGTCCAAACTATATGTCTCTTTGTTATGCAAGAATTGTACTATAAATCACTATATTATTGACTTTCTCATGTTAATTGCGCTATATATCTCTATATCTCTATATAATACTAAATTGCACTATATTTTGAAAAATAAGTTATATTTTCGTTTCCTTAAATTTCAGATAATGGGAGATAAGAATTTAGATGATAGTGATATTGAGCCAAAGGAGACAGCAACTATGTTAGGGTCTGACAATGACATGAATTACTCGAACAATTACTCTTTGGCATCATCCTCTATGGAAGTAATGCCTGGACAGGTAAAATCATTTTCATTTTTAATAGATAGATCTTATATATGGGTATCTTCTTTGTTTACTTTTATGAAATAGAAATTTTCTATCAAAGAGATTATCTATATAACAAATTTTATCTTTAGAGTGAAATTAGTAAATAATTTATTTTTCTATGAGCATTATCTATTAAACTTATTTAATTATTGTTATTTTCGATGTAGTCAAATTCAAATTCGACACATGGGAAAATTCATCAACAAAACGGGCGTTACCATCGTCACACAAAACGACAAATTCAAGAAATGAAAGAGTACGTCTCAATAAATAAATTTACCTAGGCGTATAACTCAAATTACAGAAAAAACAAATTTTAAAATATTTCTCATTATTTAAAACTATTTGATTATCGTATTTGTTTTAGTTAATTTATTGTTATTAATCATAATGTGTAGTGTTTACATAGATTGTCCATTTTCTGATGACAAGAAGCGGAAAGAGATGAGTTATAAGTTAGGATTACATCCTCTACAAATTAAGTATTGGTTTCAAAATAGACGTAACCAAATGAAGGTAAAATATATCATAAACTAAATTCTTTCCTCCATACTCCTAGAAAACAATCAATACCTTATTTAATAATTAGTTATTTTTCCTTTATCAACTTGTTGCCTCTAACCTTTCATAAGTATTTTTGATGTTTTTTTCGCATATGATAATCTGTTTTCAACCAAAATGACATTTAGGTTTTAAAAAGTGTAGCATTGGAAACTTGCCAACAAAATTCTATCTATTTTACATGTAACAGACCATTATCCACAAGATAATAAAATCTTATTTTGACATGCCATCAAGGAGATATTGGTTGCATGGGGTAACTTAGAAAAGTGTAGGGTGATAATTTATATTCTATGTCTAGTTGCAGGTTGTATAGGAAGGATAGAAGGAAGTTATACATGTAGTGATAGATACTTCCACTGGTATATCAAATAAGCATATGCATACTTAACCTAGAAGAAAAATTAACTAAGGGTAGGAGAGAGGGATAGTGGCATTAGTCTCTAAACTTTAAGGGGGTATGAGATCTAGTGCATTTACATCTTTATAAATATAATTACACAAATAATAGTAGATGAATGTAGAAAATTTTATTGCGTGAGGGTGGAGTATGTTGTGTTGGGTACCTTACTTTGAGGAATTTTAGGAGAGTGCAATTATTATGTACAAACTCTTAGTGAATATATTTATTGACTTCCATTGACATATTTCATATTGGTTATTAGATTGAACATTATTAGTTTTTTCATGATTTTGGATTGGTAAATGGTGTTATTATTTAATTGAGTATGACAATAATATTGGTTTTATTTCAAATTCTAAGGATCGGAGCCCGAGTATTCTGTCCCACCTGCTACAATGCTCAACATCAATGCTAACCAACAACCTCATTCTCAACAACCACCTCCACAGAAAGTAAGAGTATTATTTTGATATTCATCTTTTAATAAAATACATTTAGCTCGTCATTATTTAATACATTGTTACCCTAATGCAACAAACCTAATATTCAAAAATGCAGTTGGAAACATTGTTCTTCAGTTTCTAAAGATAGGCTCTTCAATTGAACTTTATTAGCTATAATGGTGTGGCTCCTATGTATAGCTATTATTTTTTTTTGTCTAATGCATGCCCAAGGACGAGGCACAACAAATTAGATGTAAGTTGCTTTTCTTTCCATACATCATAAGAAAAAGCGCAACCATTGTTATATAAAACCACAAATACAAGAGATGGGATGTATCCACTGATGTGGATGAAGGTCAATAGTTTTTATAGTAATTGTTAGGAGAATTCTATAATACACTATAGTTCTCTTGAGTCTTATAAGTCAAATTAACTCTCTAATGTGATCCACTGTAATATAATATAATTCATTGTTAAACGACTCTCCAATGTAATAGAAAAGTACATGTATATCTTTTTTTGTAATACTACACACTATTTTATTATTTTACTTTCAGTAAAAAAATTTAATTAGATATATTTAGTAAAATAATTCATATATTAACAATTTTTATTCAATACATACACACTAATAAAGATATGAATATTAAGGGTATGCTTTAACTTTTAATGTACATGAAATATATTTGTCTTGACATGCTGTAAGAATATTTAGTTCAAGGAAGCTAGTTTAAGATAAAAAGAAATGAAAAATTAAAATTATGTTAATTGTTTATAATAAAAAAACATGAGATGCAAAGTTATACTAAATAAATTTTATAAATGTATCAAAAACACAACGAATTTCTATCATTAAAAGCTATTATAGTCTATACATGGTGAAATTGACTCATTGACTCATAATCAGTATTAACAATAATTAAACTACAATATTTTTCGTAAAAAAAGGAGTTAAATAAATTAAAATTGAAAAATAATTGAAGAAATTTAATTAAAATTTAAAGGAAAATACGAAAAACAAACATATAAGAAAATTCGTTGCATATCATAACTGCCATTAAGAAGTTAAAACTTTCATTAATAAAGTCTTTTCTGAAAATAATTAGTGAATGAAATATAAATTTTTTCGAAATATTACCAAATAAAATAACACCCCTTAGCTTTTGGATTGTTATTTTTTCTTAATGCAAAATAAATAAAAATTAATCAAACACTTGTAAACAGATTACAAAAGATCCACCAATATAATTGAATTACAAAATGATAAGAATTTAGTGGTTATAGAAAAGATAAGGGGGATTATGTCTCAAGTGTGTGATAAATAATAAAACACTAATGTAATTGGGGTTACGCTCAGCAGATCAAAGGTAAGTAAAATGATGAGTAGGGTTATCGTATTTAATAGAGAGATTATCTGTGAGACTAATGGTGTTAAAACTAGTACAACTGCGTGAAGCTTGTGATCCAAATAACAAATCAGTTAATAGTTCAAATAGGTAAGTCTTTATTTGGTTTTAAATGTTTACCAACTAAGAAAGTAAAAGAAATAATAATTAAAATAAGAATAAATATAAACAAGTAAATAAATTTAAAAGGATAAACTAATGGGAGATGGTTACCTGAGGAGTTTCTAGAAATAGTTTATACGGCAAATTAATCTCGTTATTGCTAAAGGGGAGTGGGTGTATTCACATTAGCCCACATTCTATCTCCCCATTCGTGTCAACCTAGAGCTCAACCTTACACACCAGCTGGCTATCCGATGAGTTATATTCCTAACCCTTTGACTACTTAATAGACAAGATCATTTAGTTCAATGCCTCACACTAGGCGCTTATATCCTAGGCCTGTAAATGAACCTCCATTCAGGTGTTACTTTAATAACAATAGCTACCCACTACTTGGCCAGAGCACATGTAGTAATTAAATTAAACACATAAGATAATTGGATAATAAATTAAACAAAACTTAATTAAATATAATAAATATCTTAAATGCAATAACTCAACCAAAAATATAAGCTAAAATTCTTACAGTATCATCCTCAAGCAATAAGGGTTCAATTCATGAATGAAGAATAAAAACAAAAATACTAATTAAAACTAGCGACATAATAATGTTTAAAAGATAAAGTACAGATCAAAAAAAATATTTAAAAAGACAAAGTAAAGCTAAGTTAATCTTAATATCAAAGGCAATCTGTAAATGGTTGAATTAGAACCGATGGGTTCGTAAACAAAACCTTGTTTTCTCCTCTTCCTTCTATTTTGAGCGTTCTCCTTCCTTTTGAGCGAATGTATAATGAATTTGATTAGGTTTAGAAGTGACCCATCCTGTTTTACTAACAAGAATTTGTTCCGAACCACGGTGGAAGCAATTGAAATAAATTTTTCATCTTAGCTCCGGACTGTGACTTCAGGATCTCTCTAAATGAAAAGAAATCATGTCCATATCTCTCACTTAAAAGTTGTAGTCGCTGAAACACTAAGGCGCAAAGATTAATCTACCAAACGCTAAACTTCTCAAAGTGGTTTTAAGCTCAAATTTTTCTTTGACTTGGGGTTTCTGTTGTCTTCTTGACTTCTTCTCCTCATCATTGAACCTTATAGTACAAATGTACCTAATAATGGAGTTTGTTGTTAATAAAGTTTACTACCAGAAGATCAATAATGTCATATATTAAGCTTAATTAATATTTATTGTTTCTAAACAAGAAAATAAAAAATCTTCGTTGGAATCTAAATTCACCCATGTTATACATCATTTTTTAGTTTTCCTAAGTGATTAATAATTGATCCTAATAGATTTTAATTGTTCTGTTGTCTTTATCAATAGAATTTAGTTGTAGATTGCTTCCTCTATTCTTTGATAACAATTATTTTATCTCTACTATAAAAGAAAATTATTTAAATCCTTTGTTAAGAAATTTTTACTTATTATGAAAATTATCTAATACTATTTTAGAATGAGTGTTTGGTTTTACTAAGGGTTGGACAAAATTGAAAAGGTAAGAAGAAAAGTGAATATGAGTTGTGTAAATAATAAGTGAAAGGATATATTTATATTTGTTAACTTCGGAATAAGAAAAAGAATTACGAGTTTTAAAAATAAAGAAATCAAAATTATGAAATAAGGAATATGCACTGTAAAGTTTTCCAGAAACTTGCATGGGTATTACATTATCCAGTGTATAATATATTGTTTTCACAGCATATGCGATAAAAAAATTACCATTTGTTATTAGGAAAGTATGCCTAACTGTAATAAATTAAGTAAATTAAAATGGATTCTATCTCAAATTTTTTGTAATGATTCTTGAGATATTTCTAGCCTCATGATCTACCTTTGACTTGTTGTACTATGTAACTTAATCCATGTGATAGACTAGCGAAAAATTTATTCTCATTAACTATTCATTTGAAATACTCATATAACGAGCAACTATTGTAGTACACTAAATTTAAAATTAATAGTTAAATAATTTTTTTCATATTTATACAATTAGTAAGAAAGGTAAAAATTTATTTCCTTCTTTTCAGTATAAGCCTGACGAGAATTAAAAAACATACAAATTCAACCAATGTATACTTAAAAAATAAAATTTAATTAGCTATCGAACTCATCACCCAAATGATCAGTCAAAATATACTATCAAATGTTCTTTTTTAATTACATTATTAAGTCTATTTTCCATCCCAAAAATAGACGCAAAATTATTTATATATGTAATTAATTTTATTTATAGAACCTAAATAGTTTGTGTCCAAAATTTCTCCCTCTCTCTCTCCCTCTCCCCGTCTCTCAACTCAGTCGCCACTTCTAAGTTCGAACACAATTTTTCTAATTATCAAATTTATGTGTTATTTTGTATATAAAAATATATTATGTACCTCTCACAAAAAACTAAGGTAAGAAAACTATAAGATTTGCTTATATTTTTTATATTCTACTATTACTTAATATTTAACATAGATATCTATGGATTCTAACCTAAATTATATATATTATTTATCATGGTATATTTTATTGGTCTATTATAAATATTTATTCTCAAAAAACAAGCATCCAACATCATTATGATTAACACTATTCTCTCTATTTTATAGGCTTTCTCCAAGGTTTCTTATGTGCAAGTAGACATTTATTCAAATTAAACTTTCCAATCCATATGCCCCTATAATATTGACCAATAAATTTTGATTCTCAAAGAGGAGTAGAAAATTCAGTAACTCATCATGATCACACTTCATGTAAATTATAAACTTAACTCATAATATCAATTAAATTAAGAATATGTGTCCATCATAAACTTTGTGCTTTTTTTCGAACTTGAATATTTTCTTAAATATATGTTATCTTATAGCCCTACATGTTTACCAATACATTTTCTTAAGATGATGATTAATCTATGCAAGATTTATATCGCATTTGAAGGTTAGGAGACATTGAACCCCAATACGATGCAATTATAGCATTAATTAAGCTCAAAGTACTTTAAAGTCGCTTGATACTTCTCAAAAACTTGTGGTAAGAATAAACGATAAGGGCTTATTAATCGTAATGATGAGCTTTTCATATATATTATTTTTCCCTCTTTAAATATTTTTGTTGGTTTCCTAATTAATAATATTGGCCTTCATGTGTGAAAATCAAACTCTATTAATCTTAAATCATAGAACTTTCAAATTTATTAAAAAGAACATTTCTCTATACAATAATTATCATTTAATTATAAGGAATCCCTTTATTTAACTATTTAATGGTATTGAGTATGAAATTGTTTATGCTGGGTTGATTGCATGATTGATGCTAACAAAAAACAATGAGACCATCAAAAATATTTAGTCCAGTAATCCTTTCTATTGAGTTAGAGACGTTTGGGTCCTTTTTTACCAAGTCGGAAGTTTTTTCTACACTTTCGCTCATGGAATGTCCTAACCCTGAATAATGGATCAAGCTTATTAATGGTAGGTGAGGTGCAATTATTGTCTAAGTGTATTGTGGTCCAGTGATTAAGATATATTTAGGCCTATCAATTAGGATCATGAAAATAAGGAACATTTCATAATGAAATATATTTTCCTTGTAATTATATTAATACATGTAATTTGGCTCCTCAATCTTATATTTAGAGGACTCCATCGATTAAAATATTTTTTACAACATAAAAAATATTCATCTTTTGTGGTATATAACATAATTACTCTTGGTTTTTGGTAGTTATCGTTGATTTAACTAGCTAGCAATTATTACTAATAAATTTGGAATCTAACAACCATATAATATCAAGTTACTCTTAACGAAAAACATGGTAAAGAATAACACATGTACTTCCTCTACCATTATAACTCCATATTATCATAAAATATTGTAATAATGTCAAATATAATTAGATAATAAATTATGTTATGTGTTGATTACCACCGATTGATGAATGACCTAACATACTCATTTTTTCATTATTTATATCACATTGGTAGAGTATTTAATGCATATGTTATAATCCTACAACTTCGTAGTGCTCAAAATATTTAGCAAAATATTATAAAAATTATCTTGACTCACGCATTGTTACAAAAATACTTTGATTTATTCAATATTTGTTTGAGTAGTAATTTATAAAACTAGTAGTGTAGTGTGTAAGCACAAAAAGTTCACATGAAACTAGAAAGATGATCTCATGTCAAAGGTTTACATGTATTTAATACTTAAATATATCAACCCACTAAACGTTATTCGATACGATTATCAAATATGTATGTCAATGGTATATCACTTTACTCATTACAAAAGAACTACCGACATGTATCTTTAAAATAAGTGTTAGCTACTCTTTATCTTTAAGTTTTCTATTATTTTACTTCAATTTTGATCATTCATATTTTTTACTGTATCGAGTTTTATATACCAATACTAGAAACTGCTAGAGCTAGTCATTCTAGTAGTGATGTTGGGTTTCAGAATCTAGACATGTAAATGGAATTCAAATTTTCTATTGGATTAGAGTTTTGATTTATTTTAAAGTCCAGCGAATTAGAATCTTTTTGTGGTCATCAAAGTGGATAAAGGTGGTAAAAAAAATTTAATACCATCGAAAAAGAGAAATTGCTAGTCCTTTTGATTTTTATGGTGGTCGAGGTGCAAATTTTGTTGATCTTTACTTGAAAATCCAAATTATCATCCATTTAACATCCTCATGTATAGAAACAAAGCAAAAGAAACGAAAGAAATAAAGGTCTTGATGTGATACCTCATATGTATTATGATTTCATTTTTATGTATTCATATATATAATTTGAATATTTAAGATAAATATACTAATATTCGTAGGGGATTCAATATTTTTGCAAACACCTAATATCAAACATGTTCATATAAGACACATTATTAGTAGATCACAAAATAATCCTCTATATAATAAATAATATAAGTATGTTAACTTGTAAAATTTCAACAAAGTATATATAGTAAGTGGAATTTTAATAACAAAATATGGTGGTGTTTTATTTTTTAGACAACGCTCAAATTTAGATTACACGGCCTATTTAGCAATACAAACTACTTCGATCTTTGCATGCATTACATTAATCTCTACTTTCAATAATTATTCCTCTAATGTTTCTTTATTAGTTCACTTACTCTTCTCTAATATTGTCACAAAACCTTCACTCTTATATGGCATGTTTGTCATACAAATATTTTCAAAACATTTTTAGTTAAGCCTATTAATCGTTTATGCATCTCTATAATAAATACAAAAGGTACTATGTTAGTTACCATTATGGTTTTATTTTTAGTCAACTAATCCTTTCGTATACCTCCAACATTTTTCATTTTTTATTTTTTTGTTTTCTTTTTTTGATACGTGGGTTTCGAGCTTACACTCGACTAATCCCACATAGGATATGAGTGCCTCCACAACCATGCCCCCATGCAAGTCAGAACTAGGTGTTCTGGGAGGGTTTCAAACATTAATTGGACCTCATGGATGAGAAATAGAGCCCTGGCCAACAACCTTCTTAACTTTCTTCCACCTTCGGGATTCGAACCTTGGACCTCATGTATGAGACAATTTTAAAAAAATAAAATATAATTTACCGAATGCCTCATTAACACCATACTATAAAGGGTAAAGACTTTAGTTTGGTAAATTTTTACTAGAGATATACTTATATTCACGACGGTACTTATTTTGATCAATTATTTAAATTCTTTGATATGGATATTAATTGTTTGGGAAAAGTATTTCAATATAGATCATTTAAAACAATATTATTATAGGATAGAATTATTCAATATATGAGTCAAGGATAACCTTTAAAATTAATTTTATTTTTTGATCAAGAAATTTACATTAGAAAATTAAAGGACAATACTGCAGGTATATCTAAAAATAATTTCATTTGATTCTTATATTTTATATTTGAAAATAATCAACATTTAAATTTCTCTTTACTCTTTACCATTTTCTTCATCAATAGTGGTTGTAATAATTGTTGGGTTTAAATCTGTCATATCCTTCTTTTTGAAAATCATAATCATCCTCATTATGATCATCATCTTCCCAAACAGTGTACGTACAATCATATTTGTGTTGCATTTTCCAGTCGAGATCCAAACAACCAAAACAACATTAATATGGAATAGCACAACCTACACACAAAAACTGAAATTCATTGAATCTTGTCTCAGGCCAACCACAACGCGAATAACAACACATTTGTTGCCCGTCCAAGACCATCTTTTTTTTTTTTTGGTGGAAATATGCATATATAAAAACAAACAATAACACTTACACATACACTTAGCCAATCCCTATTGGATGGAAATCAGAAACGAGAAGCCTAGCTAATTGGAGAGGAGGCACAAGGTTTCAAAGACTAAACATGACCATTATACCCCTGAAATCATCAAAAACAAACACCCTTCCTCATTTCTTTAAAATAAAAACTAAAATCAACGAAAAACTTAATTAATTTACACTACGAAATTGAAATACTTAAGCTAATATACAAGAAATTGGCTTTTGTTTAACGTCGTTAAGCTCGACGGGTTACCTCGCGCTTCTAAGGAGCTTCGAGGAGGTACATGACCTCTCCGGGATGTGGGTCTTTTGCGCGATCGGTGTCTTCACCTCCATGATATATCTTTAAACGATGACCGTTCACCATGAATGTACAGTTCTCAAGTGGATGTTCTATCTCTATAGCTCCATGAGGTGTAACCTTGGTTACAATGTAAGGACCCGACCACTTCGATCTTAATTTCCCCGGATAATTACTGAACTTCGAATTATATTTCAACACTCTCTGTCCCACTACAAAGTTCTTCTCTCGAATTCGATTATCATGCCATCTCTTAGTATTTTCTTTATAAAGCTTAGCATTTTCATAAGCATGTAATCTGAATTCATCAAGCTCATTGAGTTTCATCATTCGATTCTCACCAGCTAGCGTAAGATCTAGATTTAACTTTGCAATAGCCCAATAGGCACCCATTCCAAGTTCAAGAGGTAAGTGACAAGCCTTACCATACACCATTCGATATGGAGAAGCACATACTGGAGTTTTGAAAGCAGTTCGATATGCCCAAAGTGCATCATCTAATTTCATAGACCAATCTTTTCTGGTAGGACCAACGGTTTTCTCTAAGATAGATTTTACCTCACGATTTGATACTTCGGCTTGACCATTGGCTTGTGGATGATAGGCAGTAGATACACGATGTCTGACTCCATATTTCTCTAGAACAGTCTTTAAATACTTATTAACGAAATGAGTACCTTCATCGCTAATAATCACCCTTGGAGTTCCATGTCTAGTGAAAATATGTGATTTTAAGAACTTAATCACCACTCTAGAATCATTGGTGGGTAGAGCCACCGCTTCTACCCACTTAGACACGTAATCAACAGCTAATAAGATGTAGAGGTTACCATTTGAAGGAACGAACGGACCCATAAAATCTATACCCCAAACATCAAATATTTCAACTTCTAACACATTATTACGTGGCATCTCATCCCTCTTAGATATGTTTCCGGTAAATTGACATCTAGTGCATCTTTTAGTATATTCATGACAATCTTTTATAATAGAAGGCCAATAGAAACCAGATTGTAGTACCTTAGCAGCAGTTCGATCTCCTTTGAAATGTCCACCATAAGGTGAATCATGACACCCAGCTATAATAGCCTCAATTTCTTCCTTGGCTACACATCTTCTTACCATCTGATCAGCACACACTTTATAGAGGAAAGGATCCTCCCAAAAGAATTGTCTTGCACGGTGAGCTAATCTTTTTCTCTCTTGATAAGTTGAACCTTCAGGAAAAGAACCACTTACCACTAAGTTTGCAATATCCGCATACCAAGGGGCTTCATAATCACGAACCACGAATAAATTCTCATCGGGAAACTCTTTTCTAACTGCTTCAGTACCACTATTCAACCCTGAACCTTGTAACCTCGATAGATGATCTGCAACCTGATTCTCACACCCTTTTCTATCTTTAATCTCTAAATCGAACTCTTGAAGCAATAAAACCCATCTGATTAACCTTGGTTTAGCATCCTTCTTCTCCATAAGATATCGAATCGCTGAATGATCTGTATAAACAATAACTTTCGCTCCAAGAAGATTAGAGCGAAATTTATCGCATGAATACACAACCTCTAGCAACTCCTTTTCTGTAACTGTATAGTTCACTTGAGCACCATTAAAAGTTTTACTCGCATAATAAATCGAATGAAAAACTTTATCTTTTCTTTGTCCTAATACAGCTCCCATACATAAATCACTCGCATCACACATAACCTCAAACGGTAAATTCCAATCTGGAGGCACTACTATAGGAGTAGAAATAAGCTTTTCTTTGATTGCTTTGAAGGCCGCTAAACAAGTTTCATCAAAAAGGAATTTGGAATCCTTTTCAAGTAAATTGCATAACGGTTTCGCAATCTTAGAAAAGTCTTTGATAAATCGCCTATAAAAGCCAACATGGCCTAGAAAACTTCTTACCCCTTTAACAGAAATAGGAGGGGGAAGAGTTTTAATTACCTCAATCTTCGCTTTATCGACTTCCAATCCAACACTCGAAACTTTGTGACCCAGAACAATACCTTCGCGAACCATGAAGTGACACTTCTCCCAGTTTAAGACTAAATCTGTTTCTTTGCATCTGATTAACACTTTCTCCAAATTGTCTAAACACTTATCAAAATCATCACCAAATACAGAGAAATCGTCAATAAACACTTCAAGAAAATTATCAATCATATCCCAGAAGATGGCCATCATGCATCTTTGAAAGGTAGCAGGAGCATTACACAACCCAAATGGCATTCTACGATATGCAAAAGTGCCAAAGGGGCATGTAAATGTTGTTATATGTTGATCTTCTGGAGCCATGTAAATTTGATTATACCCAGAATAACCATCCAAGAAGCAATAATACTCTCTTCCGGCTAATTTGTCTAACATTTGATCTATGAAGGGCAAAGGGAAATGATCTTTTCTGGTGGCCTTGTTCAGCTTTCTATAATCCATGCAAACTCTCCATCCAACTACCGTTCTTGAAGGAATTGCTTCATTTTTATCGTTAAGAACTGTTGTCATTCCTCCTTTCTTCGGTACACACTGAACCGGACTCACCCATTCACTACTCGAGATGGGATAAATAATCCCCGCATCTAAAAGCTTGATCACCTCTTTCTTCACCACATCCTTCATAGCGGACATTAATCTTCTTTGACCTTCAACTGAGTGTGCGTTAACATCTTCAAGTATGATTTTGTGTTGACAATAGGATGGACTAATGCCTTTGATGTCAGCAATTGTCTAACCTATCGCTTCTTTGTTTGCCCTTAACACACGCAACAGTTTATCTTCTTGAGAACCTGTTAAATTAGCTGAAACAATAACAGGTAGAGTTTCATTAGTACCTAAATACGCATACCTCAAGTGTGCTGGCAATGGTTTTTTTTCCAATTCCGGAGGAGATTCAATTGAAGGCTTCTTTTTAGGAACAATCTCCCCCGGTTCTCTCACAGGTTCGTAGGCAGGACACCTATACTTCGTATTTTCAGAATTGAGAGCTTCTATTGTTTCAGTGAGCCCTTCCATCATCTCAGGTGAATCTAATGTTAAAGCAGCCTGCAAGATATCATCAAAATTCAAACAATTAAATACCTCTTGCGATGCTTGCTCTACTACATCCATTCTGAAGCAATCTTCCTGAGAATCTGGGAATTTCATAGCTCGAAATACATTGAATTTGACTTCCTCATCTTGTATCCTCATCGTTAATTCGCCATTCTCTACATCGATCAATGTTCTCCCTGTAGCTAGGAATGGTCTACCCAAAATAATAGGGACATTTCTATCTGCATTGTATTCAAGTATTACGAAATCAACAGGAAATATAAGTGTACCTGCCTTAACAAGGACATCCTCAATGCGGCCTTCAGGATGAGCAAGGGACATGTCCGCCATTTGCAAGACCATAGAAGTTGGTCTTGCGTTTCCAATTTTTAGCTTATCAAATATCGACTTGGGCATCAAGTTGATGCTTGCCCCCAAGTCACATAGCGCTATTCCCTTCCATTCTTCTCCAATCGATATGGGAATCGTGAAACTCCCCGGATCAACTAACTTTGGAGGTAATTTACTTTGACAAATCGCGCTACACTCTTCAGGAAGACCAATCATTTCATTATCACAATAGGGCCTTTTGTTAGTGAGGGTCCTCTTTAAAAACTTCGTGTACTTAGGAATATCTCGAATCGCCTCAAGTAACGGAATATTAATACTAAGACCCTTCACTCTATTAAAGAATTTCTGAAAATCAGCTAAATCACCCTTTTTCTGAACTCGCGATGGGAACGGTGGTGGAGGGCGATTAATCACAATATTATCCTTCTTTTTCGGAACTTCTCTTGGTCTCACTATTTCTTCAACCTCACTATCTTTCTCATTTTCTTTCTCTTTCTCAACCACTTCCTTTTCTTTTCTTGGTACTTCTTTCTCTTTCATAACGGGAAAAAGAGGTGGAGGAAGGTTCTTACCACTTCTCAATGTAACAGCATTACAATCTTCGCGTTGCTTCGGATTCTCAGTATCGCTTGGAAGTTGTCCTTGTGGACGTTGATTCAGTTGTTTATTAGTTTGGCTTAGCTGATTCTGGAACAAACTCATATTGGCTTCGATTGCATTTTGACATTCCATAGCTTGTGTTTGGAGAGCAATTAAACCTTCAACTGATTTCTGAAAAGTGACTACTCCTTCTTGTGGATGGGAAGGTAAGGCTTTTTGGTTTAAAGTTTCATCGTATGTATTCTGAGGAGCTTGCCTTTGTACATAATTACCCTGATTCTGTCCTCCTTGATAATTGTTGTGTGCTCTTGTATTATAGTTGTTACCTTTGGAACGCGGCTGATATGCATAGGTAGGATTGGCTGCCCCATTAGGATTTGAGTATTGAAACCCAGGATGGTTTCTGTTAGGTTGATATCCATTACCACTTGAATTGAAGTTACCTCTATTGGACATAAACATCACGGATTCTTGGTTGTTCGGACAATTTTCCTCATCATGGTCATCTACTTTGCAAATTGAACACATATAAACCTCTTGTGCAGCATGCACAGCTACCTTCTAACCCGAAAATCCCTCTTTTACAGCTAAAGTAAGTTGCTTCAATTGTTGCTCAATAGTACTCTGAATCTTATTCTCAAACGTAGCAAATTTCTCTTCCATATCAACATTATTCACTCCCTTAACCGGTGTTCTTACTGAATTCCACCCAACTTCATTCTTGACTGTTCTCTCTAAGATAATTTTAGCATGAGCGGGTTGAACTTGAAGAAAACCTGCACCACATAGCGTATCCAATTTCTCTCTCGAATTCCCATCAAGGCCTCTATAAAAGATCTTTAACTGTTGTTGTTCTGAAAAGCCATCATTAGGAACTTTACGTAAACACATCTGAAATCTTGTCCAACTTCTACCCACTGTTTCATCATATTCTTGACAGAAATGCGTCAATTCTAATTCAGCATCTAACCTCATGTTACTTGGGTAATATTTGTCAAAGAAAGCAATCTCTAATTGGTCCCAGTCGGTTATTTTCGTAGGATCTTGCGTATCATGCCATTCACTTGCTCCATCAATAACAAAGAATTTAAAAGCAGCAAAATACATCTGTTCCCTTGAAACTCCTTGTGTGATATAAGAATCACATATCTGTTTAAACTTCTGTACTGCTCTAAGAGGATCTTCTAATGGTCTACCACGAAAATTTCCAAAATTTTGGAATTGAGCTAACATACCCGAATCTGGACGGAATCTCGGAACATCTATATCTGGAGCACCTACTCCTATAGCTGGAGCACGGAATGGAACTTCTGGAGGACCATTGGTAAACCACGGATCTTGATTCATCACTATCTGAAATTGAGGATTAGGAATCACTGGTGGAACGGGAGGGATAGTGCCTGGGGCCAAAGGTTGTCCATTTGCGCCTAGTTGATTGTTTTGACCATTAAGATTGATATCTTCCATTCTGTTACTTAATTCTTCTACTTCTAAAGCTTCTCGTTCTCTTCTTCTCTTGTTAGCAAGTCTGATCAACGATTCTGGATTACTAAGGATCAGAGGTGTTGGCTCTAGATCCTTGAATAGTATTCTTCGCATACACCAAACCTAAAAACCTGAAAAGAACTAAACAAAAAGCGTAAAACTGATAAAATAAAATAAATGCACTATCACTAAAGGATAAACACCGTGGTCACACGCTACCGTCCCCGGCAGCGGCACCAAAACCTTGGTGGACCTTTTTGTGTTCTAAAAATAAATGCAAAAGATAATCGAACCACAACTGCAAGTGTACGGTTGTCCCAAGTAGTATATCTGATAATACAGATTCGTTCCAAGGACGGGTTGGTTGATCACAATGTCTAACAAATAGTGATTGATGCACTTATGAAAATAAAAGATAATAATATGTTTGTTTGTTTTTGTTATTAAAGCTAATGAATGAAAGACAAATATTAAAATGCAAATAAAAGCTAAGACGCAAGTAAAATGATGTAAAACGCAATATGAGAAGTAGCACTTGAGAACGCAAGGATCCTCCCTATCCTATTTCTTAACTTATGTTGTTTAAGGGCTAAATTAGTCAATTACAATGGTCGGGATTCTAATTTCCTTATACCCCCGTCAGGGTGGACTATAAGGCGATCCTAAAGTGTCACTAGTCCCGTCAGGGTAAATATGATCCACCGCTGGATGATTAAGTGTTATTACCTCATTGGCCCTAGGATTAGCTAAGCTCGTCAGAATCATTAACTTTTATCCTAGATTGAATAAATGATTCAGTATTTAAACCCTCCGTCAGGATGATCCAACTGCCACTAATTGGAATAGCCTAAATACTACTACCTGTTCCTAGTTCATGACGCTAAAAACAGTAAATATTCATAATTTATCGAAAAGAGTAAAAACCCTAATTTAGTTTAATTCAATAAAAAACCAAATTCAACATTCGTTAATTAATAAGATTGGGATTCACCCTTATTTGTTCTCAAGCACTATAGAAAACTTAGCTCATATTAAAATGAAATACGAAATTAAAAGTAATGGAATTCATATTGTTTACAGAATTAAAAAGATAAAAGAACCTAATTTCCGAAATCGGATTGACTACGAACGGAGATATAGACCCTCTCCAACTCTTTGTAGCTTCTTCTCCTTCCTTCAGTTGCTTCTCTCTGGTGTTTTTAATCTTGCAGAATGTAAATTCTGTTGACACTCTCTTCTAAGGATGAGATGATTTGAAGAACAAATTGAGAGGTGAGAAATAATGAGGTCAAAATCTCCTTTTATAAGCTCAAAAACGGATTAGGTCTTGGACCTAATAATAAAACACTAATTAAATGTCCAAGCCCAAATTTTAAGCCCAAAATCCCGTAACTGCTGATACACATTAACTAAAACGGCCTTTCCCGATGCGTTACAACTCCGATTGACCTTTTTCCAGTTGCTAAAGTTCCGTAACTCGATAAGGAATGATTTCTCTTCAAAGGTCAACAACTAAATCATCGCTTAAGCACCTCGAAATCAGCAATCTATGGCCTGGAAAATGGATTTTCAGCTCTAAAAATAATATCTTCGGGATTTCTTTTCAAGTCTTGACTCTATCTTTTGATCTTTGACTTTCTCCTCGGATTCCTCTTCTAGCTAACATTTAAAACCTGAAAAATCTTCACTAAAAATACCAATATTACGCGCAAAAACTTAATAAATAAAAAATGCTAGAAATCAAAGAGGAAAATCATATTATTGCATATTTAGTCCAAAAGTCTATCGAATTAATTAAATAAACACCAAAAATGATGTCTCCTAAGGGTCGAAAATAAGAACAATTAAGGAGACATCACTCATGTATGAATACATGAAAAAGAGTTTGAAGAAGGTGATTACAAGAGATTTCTTTAGATTGGATTGATGTTGATTTGGACTAGATTCATAGTGAGACGTTCAAGTTTATGTATGGAGTTAGTTTCCGAGTTCTATTTAGGCCTTTTTAGCCGAAATAGTTAAGGTCGTGTTCCAGTTAGAGGAAAGTTAGTCCCTTTTACATTTGAAGAGATTCAGAACCACTTCGAGTACAAGAATTTGGTTGGACCATGCAAGTATCGAGAAGCGATGGAGAAAATCAAGACTTACGATTGAAATCAACTTTTTCAGCATGTTTTGGATGAAGAAAAAGTGCAAGGACAAAAAGGATAGTTGAAGGAACCTTGGCCTTACAAATACCTTCAACCTGATACGAGAATTTTACACAATTTCCTCACACCAAACACCTTTGAAAACACACTGACCTCGGATGTTACCAATATAAACACCATCTTTTTGAATTGTGTTTTAAGAGGGGAAGAATTAGATGTAGCACAATTGATTTTTGAACAAGGTGATGCGATTTTATATCTCTCTGCTCTCATTGTATAATGTGAATATCCAACTATGATCACGTGCCTAGTAAAGAAACCGAATGTGATTCGGGGTGAAGAAGATAAATTGATGTATAAAGTGAGTAATAATATCAACAATTCCAGGATCGTGATGAGTCTAAGAGTAGCAGGAATTAAGAAGCCTTCACAAGAATAAGTATCTCATGAGAGAGAGTCAAAATAAGAGGATCTTATTTGGAGAGAAAGGGTAGATGAGCAATTAAATAAAGTTGAAGCAGCTCAAAGTTCCTTGGCCGATGATGTGGAATAAATCAAAGCAAATCAAATACACATCATGATACTCCTGGAGAAATTAAGGAGCGATATAGCAAAAGATCGACCAAATCCTATCTCGGGTGTTGATGATGCGAGGCAATTAGACTCAAGAGTATGATCTTTTTCTTCCTTATTATTTTTTTATTTTTTTGTTTTCTTTTTTGATACGTGGGTTCCGAGCTTACACCCGACTAATCCCACGGGGGATATGACTGCCTCCCCAACCATGCCCCCATGCAAGTCTGAACTAGGTGTTCTGGGAGGGTTTCAAACATTAGACCTCATGGATGAGAAATAGAGCCCTGTCCAACAACCTTCTTAACTTTCTTCCACCTTCGGGATTCGAACCTTGGACCTCATGTATGAGACAATAGAGCCCTGGCCAACAACCTTCTTAACTTTCTTCCACCTTCAGGATTCGAACCCTGTACCTCCCATATTTGTTTTCATTTATATTATTTTCTAAACATATGTAGTAACGATTGGTTGACAACCTTAAACTTTTCACTTCGTAGTATAACTTATCTCGTTATTGCAAACTTGACACATTTGTGATGACTTTACTATCCTTGAAGTATGGATCAGCTATCCTTATTCTCTGAGGTCCATTATTTTTCTTGTGAAATCATTATTCATCCACTCATATATACCCAATACAAAACTTATATAGTTCTATAATTCGGTATCACAATTTTCACATTCTTTTCTCCTAATATGAGCAAAGTTAATCTGACAACTATCAATATTAACCACCAAATGAAGATGGTATCCCTCAAAACATTTTATTATTGACAACTAAATACCCAAAATTGATACTAAACTAGATCAATACTCACTCATTTACAAAATTATAAAGGTTTCTACTTTTCGAAGAGTATTCCCCTCAATTAGTTCATATTTATAGTCAAGAGCACTAGAGAGGTTATGTCTCTATCACCGTCAAATTAATCACACCCAATGATTTCCCAACTTGTTTTGGTAACATGATTTATTCATATAGGGTATGTGATGTATCATATTTTGTGATAGATTAGAAGGGATGAAGAATGCGACCCGCAAGTCGACCCTATATGCGACATATGCCGGTACAGGTCGCGACAAGCCTAGAAAAGAAGGTCAAGACCATATAAACCTTAAACTTCCTTCTTCCCCAATACACCTGAACTCCATTAAAGCTTCTCCAAACCTCAAACTCTCATAAAATATACATTGAATATCCATAAATTTATATCCAAACACTTACCTACATTCCTGTAAACACTATTCACCCACCCAAATCACTCCAAAACTCCTAGAATCCAAGAATAAACACTAAACTTTCTAGATATTTTTCCAAATTTTTTTAAACCCATATCATCCAAGCAAGAGTTTATCATAACCACATAAAGAATTATCATCCTTACACCTTTCGTAACCTAAATAACACCTTTTTCCCTTAAATCAAAGGTTAGTTCAAGAGTGTTTAAACCTTTGAGTTAGGGTCAAAACAGATGACGAAAAGAACTGAGACACTATCTAGTTTTAGGGATATGAAGAAGAATCAAAGCAAGGTATTGGGTGATATTAATAAGAAATTAAGTGAGCAGTGTGCAATTTTAGGAACAAAAAAGAAGGGTAATTCGAATTAAGAAAGTATAGAGGAACCGGTTATGGTAAGGTCATAGCTTATTCTTTGATTTATACTTATGTTTGATAATTTTGAGGTGATTTGTGTTTTAAGTGTGTATCTCCTAGGGCCATGGATGATATACGAAAGAAATATATGGTCAAGAAGTTGAAAATTTAAGGAGAAACTCGTGTCAATTCAAAAGGAGTCAAAAAGTTTGCTAGAAACTTAACAAAAAGTGTTGTTAAAATACTTACACCATTTTTGAAAAACTACAACAAATAATTTTGAATGATGCTTATCATGAAACCTTATCTCAAGTTATTCCTTGGACTTTATTGTATGTGAGAAGAAATGTAGATCATTTTGTAGTAGAAATGAATATGTTGTAGATGGTTCGGTGTGAAGACGTAAACGTGTCCATATTTACAAAGAATCTATTAAATAGATTTTGACTCACTTATGGAAGCCCAACACGTGCCACACGTTTTATAGAGCTATATATACACTAGTTTTTCAATATTTAAACTCATTACTTATAATTTTGATAAAAATGTTGGGGGTAAGGGTAGGAGAAGCATGAAAGAGCTATTACAACACATTATTTTTTAATTAGTGTAATTTTTTATATAGTTATATTTTCTCTTTATTTTCTTTTCTTTTCTTACATTATGATAAGAACTATATATTAGTTTGACACTTAGGTATGAACCCTAACTATTACTTATGGCTTAATATGATGAATTTTGGATTTCTCATGTAAATAAACATGGATTGTTTTTGTTATAATTACCGATATGTTTATTCTAAATTTCTTGTATTATTATAACATATATAGGGTTTTATAGCTATTGAATACATCTATGGGAGGATTTGGTAGTGGAAATAGGATAATCAAGGAAGTAGAATAATTAAACCTGTATATTCTCAATCATATTCTTCTTCTCCACCATCCCCAAAAGAAAAATAACCTTCTTCAAGCTTCACCCATTTGCATTAAATCACCCACCATTATATTTTATCCATCTAAAATCATTAAAATCATTTTTGAAAAATATCTTTTCACCATCAAATTCATTCCATAAATATCATAAATCAATATAAAATACAACATATTCTTTAAAAAAAAGCATAAATTTCTTACACATTCATTTCTTCTACATCATGACACACCAAACCCACATTATATGTCATAAACTTAACATCAAATACATATTATAAACATCACAAAAACACAAAATTATCCATTTTTTTTACCAAGGTTCTTTATAACCCTAACTCCCAAAAGGGAAGAGTTGAAGAAGAAAGAGGTTCTAAGGCCCATGATCATCCATGACTCAATTATTAATATTTTTTTTGTTGAAATTCTACTATTAAATTTTGTGTGATATTATAGTATTTGTGATCAAGTTAGGTATGGGTGAGATTAGAGTTAGGGGTTGCATGATCTATGTAAAGATAGAGTTGTAGGTATTTTGAGGGTTTCCACAAAACTGCTATACAATTTTTGGAATCAAAGGCTTGAATATTTGGTTAAGATTGCTAGATGACACTCCCAAACCCCTTATATTCCCCAAATTAATGAGTGTGTCTTTAGGTTTCAATAACATAAAACAATTATAAAATGTTTCTATTTTTTAAATTATTTGATAATACAAATCATATAAGAAATATGTATTTCAAAATAAATAAATTAAATACGACTATTTCGTTCCCTTTTTTCATAATACATCACTATCATGTCCTATTATCTATTACCACATAATTGAAACGATTGACCACACTGTTATCTACCGCACCATAGTTTTAAAGGTCATATCTTCTACTAGAGGTGTGAAAATTGTCTGTTCGACTCGCTCGATCCATTAATACCGGGATATGACCATGGGGTTTGGTATATACAAGAACTTATTTTTAGAAAAACCAGTGGGTTATTATATATACTAGATCTTATTGTAAGCAAACCCCTCTTAATTAAGGTCCAATCTGCCATACTTATTAATAACTATTTTATATATATCATTGTTAAAATTAGTGTAAAATATTTGAACTTAAAGATTGAAGAAATTAAAAAATAAGTAGACTTACATTGTATGTAGTATGTACAATGTACATTATCAAGTGGTTTATGTTTTTTTGTTTGAAAAAAACTTCTATAAACAAAATATTTTACAAGTTCTCCATTTTAAGTGTTTCCCCGACTATAAAAGAGGTAGGAAAATTCTTCCATCCAATATTAGATGATCCTACACCAATGATATTAATACACATACTCCATGTTTTAAACTTGCAAAAGTAACTAACACATTAATCTAGTGACATGTGTTTTATTAAAATAATTAATTGTAAAGACATGTGGTTAAATAGGAGAATTTTTACATTATCCAGGCGGTTTTACCTTGTTCATTTAAATTCATTTCAAACTATCAAATAAAATGGTAGTGGCTTTACAATTTTGTATAACTAAAGTCTATATCATAGCCAGAAAAATTAGTATATATCTAATAAGGCCCAAAGATACCAAAACTTAAAATAAAAAATATAATCAATATGGCCCAAAAGGTAAACATATATAGGGGATACTTAATCTTCTATCTTCTCCACAAAACCCTACTTCGGTTAAGTTTCTTTGTTAACTCTTCTCCATGTATTCTCACAATACATTTTCAAAGATCTCATTTTCACTTTTTTTACACTACGAAATCTTCTTCTTTCATCATTAGATATCTTGTTAACTAGTATGAGTCAACCCTATGCACTCAAAACTAATTACGATTCTCTTTTTGCTTGTACCAGATCGATGACCCTAACCTTAACATTTCAGGAAAAGATTAGGAAAAGATTCGTCGATAAGTTTGATTGTTCTTAATAATAATTATCTCTATAATAGTCTATAAATTGATATTTTTTTTTCAATTTTATTTATTCAGTGAAAAAAATTATACACCTTTTCTATAGATTTTATCTACTTTTTCATTTTAAATTCACATTACGGTTTGATGTTGTGTTAAAATTAACATCGCTTTTTTGGACAATATCTAATAGGTTATTTTGGTATATCTTCCTTAGCTTAATTTTTTGTTGTTGAATTAGTAAATTTAAAAGGCTATCTAATAATATTTATGCATAATTTGTTTGTACTTATAATGATTATGTGTTTTGATGGTAGAAAAGATATATTTTCGATGAAAAAAACACAAATTGGATTAAATGGTTCTTGAACATTTAAAATCACCTAACTAATTTGAAATTTTGTATTAGTTTTAGTCCTGACATAAATTCTATTTATTTTTTACCGTTCAGTAAGTTTGACAATGGGTATATTTGTTACAAACATATGCCACAATATTTACAAATTTTCAAACCTGTCCCTGAACTATCCCTTTTTAACGATTTGATCCTCTAATATATTGACAATGAAAAACCAAAATCTGATAGATTAAACAAAAAGGACTAACCTGGAACAAAAATTTATGTCAATGATAGTTAGTATAGTTGTAAAAATTTGAGATCTATTTGTGAAAATAGGCTATCGTTGGTGAAAAAAATTATATTTTTTCAATCAAGTTGTGTTATTTAAAAATATCTTATTTATACTTTATTTTATTCAAATACCATCAAATTAACCCTTGTGGAAGAAAAAATTTAAAATTTAAATATATAACATATTTACATGTACATATTTGTTCCTTTAGTGTATTTGTCACTTAAAAAAACATAGAGACAAAAAAACAAATATTAAATTTTTCAGATCTTTGCATGCTATCAAGATAACAAAAATTATTTTTATTGGTAAAATATTGTTCTAGCTAATATTGGTAAAAAAATTTAAGTGTATAATTTATTTTTGAATTTTTATATGATCATATAAGTGTTACTTTTGTATTCAATTTTCTTTTATAATATGGCTATACATAAAATATTATATAATATAAAATGTCATAGAATATTTTTTCCTTTTTGGGCAGCAATCATGCTACTTAGCTCATGTCTCGTTTGAGTATAATTAATTGTGACAAAAAAGAGTCTTAATCGACCTTATTATTTTTTAGATAAATATTATCATGTTGAGGGAATATTATATGTAACCTATGATATAGATTGTCAATAAAAAATTATGAAGATGAATATTTTTAAAGGAACTAATGAATTAAATATATTGGAGACCAGGTTGGTTTGAGTCTTAAGTCCCACAACCTGATAGTTAGGGCTATAACTTCAAACTTTAAAAAAGTAGATTTTGACATTGTTTAAAATATATAATAATATTTATAAGCCCGATTGTTATATTTAATCTATTAGTATGAATTTGTTTCTATACTAAAATATAGTTAATTTTCATTATATAAGGAGTTATAGTGCAATTAATTAAAAAGAAAGACATGGTGTACTTTTTTGCTTAATATAATGATTGATATTGCAATTTTCGTAATACTATAGAAATTTATAGCATAATTAATTCTAATAAAAATTTTAAGGATTTATATACCATTTTATTTGACGCTAAGGAAACGAGGTAGAAGGAAACTATACAGGTAGTGAGAGATACTTCCTTTGGTATATCAAATAAACATATTCATACTTAACCTAGAAGGAAAATAAACTAGGGGTAGGAGAGGGGATATTGGAACTAGTTTGTAATCTATAAGAGGGTACGATATCTGGTGCATTTACATCTTTACAATTTTAATTAAACAATTAAAGATCGATGAATTTATAATTAATTGTTTTGGGAGAGTGGTGTATGTTGTGTTGGGTACCTTAATTTGTGGAATTCTATGAGAGTGCAAATATTATGTGTGTTCCAAGATGGTCAAACTCTTTGTGAATTTATTCTGAATTGTTGACTTCCATTAACATATTTTATGCTGGGTTATTGGGTTGAGGATTATTAGTTTTGTCATGATTTTGGATTGGTTAATGGTGTTAGTATATAATTGGGTAGGACAGTTATATTGGCTTTATTTCAAATTCATTTAGTTGATGGGTGGGTATATCAGTCCTGTTGTTAAGGAGCTGACAGTCCTAAATTTGGAGGTAGGAGTAGCCAGCATGAAAAAGAAAATGTGTTATAAATCACACATCATCAATTATTTGTAAATTTTATGTACCTATAGTACATAATATATTTGCACTGTATGTTTCTATTTTATGCTAAATTTACAGTATAAGTCTCTATATTATGCAAAATAAGTTAGATTTCAAAATAATTGCACCATATGTTCCTATACCACACAGAATAATCTCACTATAAGTCCCTATAATATTCATTATACGTCCAAACTATATGTCTCTTTGTTATGCAAAAATTGTACTATAAATCACTAAATTATTGACTTTCTCATGTTAATTGCGCTATATATCTCTATATAATACTAAAATTGCACTATATTTTGCAAACTAAGTTATATTTTTGTTTCCTTTAATTTCAGATAATGGGAGATAAGAATTTAGATGATAGTGATATTGAGCCAAAGGAGACAGCAACTCTGTTAGGGTCTGACAATGACATGAATTACTCGAACAATTACTCTTTGGCATCATCCTATATGGAAGTAATGCCTGGAGAGGTAAAATCATTTTCATTTTTAATCGATAGATCTTATATATGGGTATCTTCTTTGTTTACTTTTATGAAATAGAAATTTTCTGTCAAAGAGATTATCTATATAACAAATTTTATCTTGAGAGTGAAATTCGTAAATAATTTATTTTTCTATGACCATAATCTATTAAACTTATTTAATTATTGTTATTTTCAATGTAGTCAAATTCAAATTCGAAACATGGGCAAATTCATCAACAAAACGGGCGTTACCATCGTCACACAGATCGACAAATTCAAGAAATGAAAGACTACGTCTCAATAAATAAATTTACCTAGGCGTATAACTCAAATTACAGAAAAAACTAATTTTAAAATATTTCTCATTATTTAAAACTATTTGATTATCGTATTTGTTTTAGTTAATTTATTGTTATTAATCATAATGTGTAGTGTTTACATAGATTGTCCATTTTCTGATGACAAGAAGCGGAAAGAGATGAGTTATAAGTTAGGATTACATCCTCTACAAATTAAGTATTGGTTTCTAAATAGACGTAATCAAATGAAGGTAAAATATATCATAAACTAAATTCTTTCCTCCATACTCCTAGAAAACAATCAATACCTTATTTAATAATTAGTTATTTTTTATTTATCAACTTGTTGCCTCTAACCTTTCATAAGTATTTTTGATGTTTTTTCGCATATGATAATCTGTTTTCAACCAAAATGACATTTAGGTTTTAAAAAGTGTAGCATTGGAAACTTGCCAACAAAATTCTATCTATTTTACATGTAACAGACCCTTATCCACAAGATAATAAAGTCTTATTTTGACATGCCATCAAGGAGATATTGGTTGCATGGGGTAACTTAGAAAAGTGTAGGGTGATAATTTATATTCTATGCCTAGTTGCAGGTTGTATAGGAAGGATAGAAGGAAGTTATACATGTAGTGAGAGATACTTCCACTGGTATATCAAATAAGCATATGCATACTTAACCTAGAAGAAAAATTAACTAAGGGTAGGAGAGAGGGATAGTGGCATTAGTCTCTAAACTTTAAGGGGGGTATGAGATCTAGTGCATTTACATCTTTATAAATATAATTACACAAATAATAGTAGATGAATGTAGAAAATTTTATTGCGTGAGGGTGAAGTATGTTGTGTTGGGTACCTTACTTTGATGAATTTTAGGAGAGTGCAATTATTATGTACGAACTCTTAGTGAATATATTCAGAATTATTGACTTCCATTGACATATTTCATATTGGTTATTAGATTGAACATTATTAGTTTTTTCATGATTTTGGATTGGTTAATGGTGTTATTATTTAATTGAGTATGACAGTAATATTGGTTTTATTTCAAATTCTAAGGATCGGAGCCCAAGTATTCTGTCCCACGTGCTACAATGTAAAACATCAATGCTAACCAACAACCTCATTCTCAACAACCACCTCCACAGAAAGTAAGAGTATTATTTTGATATTCATGTTTTAATAAAATACATTTAGCTCGTCACTATTTAATACATTGTTACCCTAATGCAACAAACCTAATATTCAAAAATGCAGTTGGAAACATTGTTCTTCAGTTTCTAAAGATAGGCCCTTCAATTGAACTTTATTAGCTATAATGGTGTGGCTCCTATGTATAGCTATTTTTTTTTGTCTAATGCATGCCCAAGGACGAGGCACAACAAATGAGATGTAAGTTTCTTTTCTTTCCATACATCATAAGAAAAAGCGCAACCATTGATATATAAAACCACAAATACAAGAGATGGGATGTATCCACTGATGTGGATGAAGGTCAATAGTTTTTATAGTGATTGTTAGGAGAATTCTATAATACACTATAGTTCTCTTGAGTCTTATAAGTCAAATTAACTCTCTAATGTGATCCACTGTAATATAATATAATTTATTGTTAAACGACTCTCCAATGTAATAGAAAATATATATATATATATATATATATATATATATATATCTTTTTTTGTAATACTACACACTATTTTATTATTTTTCTTTCAGTAAAAAAAATTTAATTAGATATATTTGGTAAAATAATTCATATATTAACAATTTTTATTCAATACATACACACTAATAAAGATATGAATATTAAGGGTATGCTTTAACTTTTAATGTACATGAAATATATTTGTCTTGACATGCTGTAAGAATATTTAGTTCTATTTACCACCTTTCCTCAAGGAAGCTAGTTTAAGATAAAAAGAAATGAAAAATTAAAATTATGTTAATTGTTTATAATAAAAAAACATGAGATGCAAAGTTATACTAAATAAATTTTATAAATGTATCAAAAACACATCGAATTTCTATCATTAAAAGTTATTATAGTCTATACATGGTGAAATTGACTCATTGACTCATAATCAGTATTAACAATAATTAAACTACAATATTTTTCGTAAAAAAAGGAGTTAAATAAATTAAAATTGAAAAATAATTGAAGAAATTTAATTAAAATTTAAAGGAAAATACGAAAAACAAACATATAAGAAAATTCGTTGCATATCATAACTGCCATTCAGAAGTTAAAACTTTCATTAATAAAGTTTTTTCTGAAAATAATTAGTGAATGAAATATAAATTTTTTTCGAAATATTACCAAATAAAATAACACCCCTTAGCTTTTGGATTGTTATTTTTTCTTAATGCAAAATAAATAAAAATTAATCAAACACTTGTAAACAGATTACAAAAGATCCATCAATATAATTGAATTACAAAATGATAAGAATTTAGTGGTTATAGAAAAGATGAGGGGGACTATGTCCCAAGTGTGTGATAAATAATAAAACACTAATGTAATTGGGGTTACGCTCAGCAGATCAAAGGCAAGTAAAATGATAAGTAGGGTTATCGTATTTAATAGAGAGATTATCTGTGAGACTAATGGTGTTAAAACTAGTACAACTGCGTGAAGCTTGTGATCCAAATAACAAATCAGTTAATAGTTCAAATAGGTAAGTCTTTATTTGGTTTTCAATGTTTACCAACTAAGAAAGTAAAAGTAATAATAATTAAAATACGAATAAATATTAACAAGTAAATAAATTGAAAAGGATAAACTAATGGGAGATGGTTACTTGAGGAGTTGCTAGAAATAGTTTATACGGCTAATTTATCTTGTTATTGATAAAGGGGAGTGGGTGTATTCACATTAGCCCATATTCTATCTCCCCATTCGTGTCAACATAGAGCTCAACCTTACACACTAGCTGGCTATCCGATGAGTTATATTCCTAACCCTTTGACTACTTAATAGACAAAATCATTCAGTTCAATGCCTCACACTAGGCGCTTATATACTAGGCCTGTAATTGAACCTCCATGTAGGTGTTACTTTAATAACAATTGCTACCCACTACTTGGCCAGAGCACATGTAGTAATTAAATCGAACACATAAGATAATTGGATAATAAATTAAACAAAACATAATTAAATATAATAAATATCTCAAATGCAATAACTCAATCAAAAATATAAGCTAAAATTCATACAGTATCATCATCAAACGCTGAAACACTAAGGCGCAAAGATTTATCTACCAAACGCTACACTTCTCAAAGTGGTTTTAAGCTCAAATTTTGCTTTGACTTGGGGTTTCTGTTGTCTTCTGGACTTCTTCTCCTCATCATTGAACCTTATAGTAAGAATGTACCTAATAATGGAGTTTGTTGTTAATAAAGTTTACTACCAGAAGATCAATAATGTCATATATTAAGCTTAATTAATATTTATTGTTTCTAAACAAGAAAATAAAAAATCTCTGTTGGAATCTAAATACACCCATGTTACACATCATTTTTTAGTTTTCCTAAGTGATTAATAATTGACCCTAATAGACTTTAATTGTTTTGTTGTCTTTATCAATAGAATTAGATGTAGATTGCTTCCTCTATTCTTTGATAACAATTATTTTATCTCTACTATAAAAGAAAATTATTTAAATCATTTGTTAAGAAAGTTTTACTTATTATGAAAATTATCTAATACTATTTTAGAATGAGTGTTTGGTTTTACTAAGGGTTGGATAGAATTGAAAAGCTAAGAAGAAAAGTGAATATGAGTTGTGTAAATAATCAGTGAAAGGATATATTTATATTGATTAACTTCGGAATAAGAAAAAGAATTACGAGATGTTAAAATAAAGAAATCAAAATTATGAAATAAGGAATATGCACTCTAAAGTTTTCTAGAAACTTGCATGGGCATTACATTATCCTATGTATAATATATTGTTTTCACAGCATATGCGATAAAAAAAATTATCCATTTGTTATTAGGAAAGTATGCCTAACTTTAATAAATTAAGTATATTAAAATGGATTCTATCTCAAAATTTTTGTAATGATTCTTGAGATATTTCTAGCCTCATGATCTACCTTTGACTTGTTGTACTATGTAACTTATTCCATGTGATAGACTAGCGAAAAATTTATTTTCGTTAACTATTCATTTGAAATACTCATATAACGAGAAACTATTGTAGTACACTAAATTTAAAATTAATAAAGAAATAATTTTTTTCATATTTATACAATTAGTAAGAAAGGTAAAAATTTATTTCCTTCTTTTCAATATAAGGCTGGCGAGAATTATAAAACATACAAATTCAACCAATGTATACTTAAAAATAAAATTTAATTAACTATCCAACTCATCACCCAAATGATCGGTCAAAATTTACTATCAAATGGTCTTTTTTTAATTATATTATTAAGTCCATTTTCGATCCCAAAAAAAGACCCGAAATTACTTATATATGTAATTAATTTTATTCATAGAATCTAAATAGTTTATGTCCAAAGTTTCTCCCTCTCTCTCTCTCTCTCCCCCTCTCTCACTCAGTCGCCACTCCTAAGTTCGAACACCATTTTTCTAATTACTAAAATTTAAGTTTTATTTTGTATATAAAAATAAATTATGTACCTCTCACAAAAAACTAAGGTAAGAAAACTATAAGATATGTTTATATTTTTTATATTCTACTATTACTTTATATGTAGTAAATAAAATAGATATCCACAGATTTAACCTAAATAACTATATTATTTATGATAGTATATTTTATTGGTCTATTTCAAATCCTTATTCTTACAAAACAAGCATCCAACATCATTATGATCAACATTATTCTCTCTATTTAATTAGGATTTCACCAAGGTTTCTTAGGTGCAAGTGGACATTTATTTAAACTAAACTTACCAATCCATATGCCCCTATAATATTGTCCAATAAATTTTGATTCACAAAGAGGAATAGAAAATTGAGTAACTCATCATGATCACACTTCATGTAAATTATAAACTTAACTCATAATATCAATCAAATTAAGAATATGTGTCCATCATAAATTTTGTGCTTTTTTTCGGACTTGAACATTTTCTTAAATATATGTTATCTTATAGCCCTTCACGTTTACCAATACATTTTCTTAAGATGATGATTAATTTATGCAAGATTTATATCGCATTTGAAGGGCAGGAGACATTGAACCCCAAGATGATGCAATTATAGCATTAATTAAGCTCAAAGTACTTTAAAGTTGCTTGATACTTCTCAAAAAACTTCTCGTAAGAATAAACGATAAAGGCTTATTAATCGTAATGATGAGCTTTTCATACATGTTATTTCTCCCTCTTTAATTATTTTAGTTGGTTTCCTAATTAATAATACTGGCCTTCATGTTTGAAAATCAAACTCTATTAATCTTAAATCATAGAACTTTCAAATTTATTAAAGAGAACATTTCCTTATACACTAATTATCATTAATTACAATAAATCCCCTTATTTAACTATTTAATGGTATTGAGCAGAAATTGTTTATGCACGGTTGATTGCATGATTGATGCTAACAAAAAACAATGAGACCATAAAAAATATTTAGTCCAGTAATCCTTTCTATTGAGTTAGAGACGTGTGGGTCCATTTTTACCAAGTCAGAAGTTTTTTCTACACTTTCGCTCATGGAATGTCCTAACCCTGAATTACGGATCAAGCTTATTAATGGTAGGTGAGGTGCAATTATTGCCTAAGTGTATTGTGGTCCAGGGATTAAGATATTTGTAGGCCTATCAATTAGGATCATGAAAATAAGGAACATTTCATAATGAAATATATTTTCCTAGTAATTATATTGATACATGTAATTTGGCTCCTCAATCTTATATTTAGAGGACTCCATCGATTAAAATATTTTTTACAACATAAAAAATTTTCATCTTTTGTGGTATATAACATAATTACTCTTTGTTTTTGGTAGTTATCATTGATTTAACTGGCAAGCAATTATTACTAATCAAATTAGAATCTAATAACCATATAATGTTAAGTTACTCTTAACGAAAAACATGGTAAAGAATAACACATGTACTTCCTTTATCATTATAACTCCATATTATCATAAAATATTGTAATAATGTCAAATATAATTAGATAATAAATTATGTTATGTGTTGATTACCACCGATTGATGAATGACCTAATATACTTATTTTTTCATTAGTTATATCACATTGGTAGAGTATTTAATACATATGTTATAATCTTACAACTTCGTAGTGCTCAAAATATTTAGCAAAATGTTACAAAAATTATCTTGACTCACGCATTGTTAAAAGAATACTTTGATTTATTCAATATTTGTTTGAGTAGTAATTTATAAAACTAGTAGTGTAGTGTGTAAGCACAAAAAGTACACATGCAACTCGAAAGATGATCTCATGTCAAAGGTTTACATGTATTTAATACTTAAATATATTAACCCACTAAACGTTATTCAATACAATTATCAAATATGTATGTCAATGGTATATCACTTTACTCATTACAAAAGTACTACCGATATGTATCTTTAAAATACGTGTTAGCTACTCTTTATCTTTATGTTTTCTATTATTTTACTTCAATTTTGATCTGTCATATTTTTTACTATATCGAGTTTTATATACCAATACTAAAAACTGCTAGAGCTAGTCATTCTAGTAGTGATGTTGGGTTTCAGAATCTAGACATGTAAATGGAATTCAAATTTTCTATTGGATTAGAGTTTTGATTTATTTTAAAGTCCAGAAAATTAGAATCTTTTTGTGGTCATCAAAGTGGATAAAGGTGGTAAAAAAAATTTAATACCATCGAAAAAGAGAAATTGCTAGTCATTTTGATTTTTATGGTGGTCGAGATGCAAATTTTGTTGATCTTTACTTGAAAATCCAAATTATCATCAATTTAACCTCCTCATGAATAAAAACAAAGCAAAAGAAACGAAAGAAATAAAGGTCTTGATGTGATACCTCATATGTATTATGATTTCATTTTTATGTATTCATATATAATTTGAATATTTAAAATAAATATACTACTATTCGTAGGGGATTCAATATTTTAGAAAACACCTAATATCAAACATGTTCATATAAGACACATTATTAGTAGATCACAAAATAATCCTCTATATAATAAATAATATAAGTATGTTAAATTGAAAAGTTTCATCTAAGTATATATAGTAAGTGGAAATTTAATAAAAAAAGTTATGGTGATGTTTTATTTTCTAGACAACGCTCAAATTTAGATTACACGACCTATTTAGCAATACAAACTACTTCGATCTTTGCATGCATTACGTTAGTCTCTACTTTCAATAATTATTCCTCTAATTTTTCTTTATTAGTTCACTTACTCTTCTCTAATATTGTCACTAAACCTTCACTCTTATATGGCATGTTTGTCATACACATATTTTCAAAACATTTTTAGTTAAGCCTATTAATCGTTTATGCATCTCTATAATAAATACAAAAGTTATTATGTTAGTTACCATTATGGTGTTATTTTTATTCAACTAATCGTTTCGTATACCTCCAACTTTTTTACTTTTTTATTTTTTTATTTTTTTGTTTTCTTTTTTGATACGTGGGTTCCGAGCTTACACCCGACTAATACCACGGGGGATATGACTGCCTCCCCAACCATGCCCCCATGCAAGTCCGAACTAGGTGTTCTGGGAGGGTTTCAAACATTGGACCTCATGGATGAGAAATAGAGCCCTGGCCAACAACCTTCTTAACTTTCTTCCACCTTCGGGATTCGAACCTTGGACCTTATGTATGAGACAATAGAGCCCTGGCCAACAACCTTCTTAACTTTCTTCCACCTTCAGGATTCGAACCATGTACCTCCCATATTTGTTTTCTTTTAAATTATTTTCTAAGCAAATATAGTAACCATTGGTTGACAACCTTAAACTTTTCACTTTGTAGTATAACTTATCTCGTTATTGCAAACTTGACACATTTGTGATGACTTTACTATCCTTGAAGTATGGATCAGCTATCCTTATTCTCCAAGGTCCAACATTTTTCTTATGAAATCATTATTTATCCACTCATATATACCCGATACAAAACTTATATAGGTCTATAATTCGGTATTACAATTTTCACATTCTTTTCTCCTAATATGAGCAAAGTTAATCTGACAACTATCAATATTAACCACCAAATGAAAATGGTATCATCTCAAAACATTTTATTATTGACAACTAAATACCCAAAATTGATACTAAACTAGATCAATTCTCACTCATTTACAAAATAATAAAGGTTTCTACTTTTCAAAGAGTATTCCCCTCAATAGTTCATATTTATATTCAAGAGCACTAGAGAGGGTATGTCTCTATCACCGTGAAATTAATCACACCCAATGATTTCCCAACTTGTTTTGGTAACACGATTTATTCATATAGGGTATGTGATGTATCATATTTTGTGATAGATTAGAAGGGATGAAGAATGCGACCCGCAAGTCGACCCTATAGGCGGCATATGCCGGCACAGGTTGCGACAAGCCTAGAAAAGAAGGTCAAGACAATTAAACCTTAAGCTTCCTTCTTCCCCAATACACCCGAACTCCATTAAAGCTTCTCCAAACCTCAAACTCTCATAAAAAATACATTGAATCTCCATAAATTTATATCCAAACACTTACCTACATTCCTATAAACACTATTCACCCACCCAAATCACTCCAAAAATCCTAGAATCCAAGAATAAACACTAAACTTTCTAGATATTTTTCCAAAATTTCTTAAACCCATATCATCCAAGCAAAGTTTATCATAACCACATAAAGAATTATCATCCTTACACCTTTCGTAACCTAAATAACACCTTGTTTACCTTAAATCAAAGGTTAGTTCAAGAGTGCTTAAACCTTTGAGTTAGGGTCAAAACAGATGACGAAAAGAACTGAGACACTATCTAGTTTGAGGGATATGAAGAAGAATCAAAGCAAGGCATTGGGTGATATTAATAAGAAATTAAGTGAGCAGTGTGCAATTTTAGGAACAAATAAGAAGGGTAATTCGAATTAAGCAAATATAGAGGAACGGTTATGGTAAGGTCATAGCTTATTCTTTGATTTAAACTTGTGTTTGATAATTTCGAGGTGATTTGTGTTTTAAGTGTGTATCTCCTAGGGCCATGGATGATATACGAAAGAAATATAAGGTCAAGAAGTTGAAAATTTAAGGAGAAACTCGTGTCAATTCAAAAGGAGTAAAAAAGTTTGCTAGAAACTTAACAAAAAGTGTTGTTAAAAATACTTACACCATTTTTGAAAAACTACAACAAATAATTTTGAATGATGCTTATCATGAAACTTTATCTCAAGTTATTCCTTGGACTTTATTGTATGTGAGAAGAAATGTAGATCATTTTGTAGTAGAAATGAATATGTTGTAGGTGGTTCGGTGTGAAGACGTAAAGGTGTCCAAATTTACAAAGAATCTATTAAACAAATTTTGACTCACTTATGGAAGCCCAACATATGCCACACGTTTTATAGAGATATATATATACACTAGTTTTTCAATATTTAATCTCATTACTTATAATTTTGATAGAAATGTTGGGGGTAAGGGTAAGAGAAGCATGAAAGAGCTATTACAACACATTTTTTTTAATTAGTGTAATTTTTTATAATGTTATATTTTCTCTTTATTTTGTTTTCTTTTCTTACATTATGATAAGAACTATATATTAGTTTGACACTTGGGTATGAACGCTAACTATAACTTATGGCTTAATATGATGAATTTTGGATTTCTCATGTAAATAAACATGGATTGTTTTTGTTATAATTACCCATATGTTTATTCTAAATTTCTTGTATTATTACAACATATATAAGGTTTTATAGCTATTGAATACATCTATGGGAGGATTTGGTAGTGGAAATAGGATAATCAAGTAAGAAGAATAATTAAACCTGTATATTCTCAATCATATTCTTCTTCTCCACCATCCCCAAAAAAAAAAGAACCTTCTTCAAGCTTCACCCATTTGCATTAAATCACCCACCATTATATTTTATCCATCTAAAATCATTAAAATCATTAAAATCATTTTTAAAAAACATCTTTTCACCATCAAATTCATTCCATAAACATCATAAATCAATATAAAATACAACATATTCTTTACAAAAGAGCATAAATTTCTTACACATCCATGTCTTCTACATCATAACACACTATACCCACATTATATGTCATAAACTTACCATCAAATACATATTATAAGCATCACAAAAACACAAAATTATCTAATTTTTTTACCAAGATTCTTAATAACCTTAACTCCCAAAAGGGAAGAGTTGAAGAAGAAAGAGGTTCTAAGGCCCATTATCATCCATGACTCAATTTTTACTATTTTTTTTGTTGAAATTCTACTATTAAATTTTGTGTGATATTAGAGTATTTGTGATCAAGTGAGGTATGGGTGAGATTAGAATTAGGGGTTGCATGATCTATGTAAAGATAGAGTTGTAGGTATTTTGAGGGTTTCCACCAAACTGCCATACAATTTTTGGAATCAAAGGCTTCAATCTTTGGTTAAGATTGCTAGATGACACTCCTAAACCCCTTATATTCCCCAAATTAATGAGTGTGTCTTTAGGTTTCAATAACATAAACCAATTATAAAATGTTTCTCTTTTTTAAATTATTTGATAATACAAATCATATAAGAAATATGTATTTCAAAATAAATAAATTAAATACGACTATTTCATTCCCTTGTTTCATAATACATCACTATCATATCCTATTCTCTATTACAACATAATTGAAACGATTGACCACACTGTTATCTACTGCACCATAGTTTTTAAAGGTCATATCTTCTACTAGAGGTGTGAAAATTGTCTGTTCGACTCGCTCGATCCATTAATACCGGGATATCACCATGGGGTTTGGTATAAGAACTTATTTTTAGAAAAACCAGTGGGTTATTATATATACTAGATCTTATTGTAAGGAAACCCCTCTTAATTAAGGTCCAATCTACCATACATATTAATAATTATTTTATATATATATATATATATCATTTTTAAAATTAGTGTAAATTATTTGAACTTAAAGATTGAAGAAATTAAAAAGAAGTAGACTTACATTGTATGTAGTATGTACAATGTACATTATCAAGTGGTTTATTTTTTTTTTGTTAGAAAAAAACTTGTACAAAATATTTTACAAGTTCTCCATTTTTGGTGTTTCCCCGACTATAAAACAGGTAAGGTAAAAAATGAGACAAAATTATGATCTTTTACTTATATTTTCATATCTTTCCATGTTATTTAAAAATTTCATATAAAATTAATAGACCGTGTGGTCAGAGTCCGTGTTATAAAAATAAAGACATGAAGTTAAATAGGTCAATTTTTACATTATCCACGAGGTTTTACCTGGTTCATTTCAATTCATTTCAAACTATCAAATAAAATGGTAGTGGACTTTACATTTTGGTATAACTAAAGTCTATATCATAGCCAGAAAAATTAGTATATATCTAATAAGGCCCAAAGATACCAAAAATTTAAATAAAATTTATAATCAATATGGCCCAAAAGGTAAAGGTTCGTCGATAAGTTTGATTGTTCTTAATAATAAGTATATCTATAATAGTTTGTAAATTGATATTTTTTTTCAATTTTATTTATTCAGCGAAAAAAAATTATACACCTTCTCTATAGATTTTATATACTTTTTCATTTTAAATTAACATTACGATTAGAAGTTGTGTTAAAATTCACAGCGTTTTTTGGACAATATCTAATAGGTTATTTTGGTGTATCTTCCTTAGCTTAATTTTGTGTTCTTGAATTAGTAAATTTAAAAGGCTATCGAATAATATTTATGCATAATTTGTTTGTACTTATAATGATTATGTGTTTTGATGGTAGAAAAGATATATTTTCGATGAAAAAACACAGATTGGATTAAATGGTTCTTGAACATTTAAAATTACCTAACTAATTTTAAATTTGTATTGGTTTTAGTCTTGACATAAATTCTATTTATTTTTTAGTGTTCAGTTAGTTTGACAATGAGTATATTTGTTACCCACATATTCCACAATATTTACAAATTTTTCAAACCTGTCCTGAACTATCCCTTTTTAACGATTTGATCCTCTAATATATTGACAATGAAAAACCAAAATCTGATAGATTAAACAAAAAGGATTAACCTGGAACAAAAATTTATGTTAATGATTGTTAGTATAGTTGTAGAAATTTGAGATCTATTTGTGAAAATAGGCTATGTTGGTGAAAAAAATTATATTTTTTCAAACAAGTTGTGTTATTCAAAAATTCCTTATTTATACTTTATTTTATTCAAATACCATCAAATTAACCCTTGTGGAAGAAAAAATTTAAAATTTAAATATATAACATATTTACATGTACATATTTGTTCCTTTAGTGTATTTGTCACTTTAAAAAACATGGAGACAAAAAAACAAATATTAAAATTTTTAGATCTTTCCATGCTATCGAGATAACAATAATATGTTTATTGGTAAAATATTGTTCTAGCTAAGATTGGTAATTATAGTTTATTTTTATCTAATTATCAGTTGTTAAAAACAAAAATTTTTAAGTGTATAATTTATTTTTGAATTTTTATATGATTAAATAAGTGTTGCTTTTGTATTCAATTTTCTTTTATAATATGGCTATACATAAAATATTATATAATATAAAATGTCATAGAATATTTTTTTTCCTTTTTGGGCAGCAATCATGATACTTAGCTCACGTCTCGTTTGAGTATAATTAATTGTAACAAAAAAGAGTCTTAATCGACCTTATAATTTTTTAGATAAATATTATCAAGTTGAGGGAATATTATATGTAACCTATGATATAGATTGTCAATAAAAAATTATAAAGATGAATATTTTTAAAGGCACTAATGAATTAAATATATTGGAGACCAGGTTGATTTGAGTCTTAAGTCCCACAACCTGATAGTTAGGGCTATAACTTCAAACTTTAAAAAAGTAGATTTTGACATTGTTTAATATATATAATAATTTTTATAATCCTGATTGTTATATTTAATCTATTAGTATGAATTTGTTTCTATACTAAAATATAGTTAATTTTCATTATATAAGGAGTTATAGTGTCATTAATTAAAAAGAAAGACATGGTGTACTTTTTTGCTTAATATAATGATTGATATTGTAATTTTTGTAATACTATAGAGATTTATAGCATAATTAATTCTAATAAAAATTTTAAGGATTTATATACCATTTTATTTGAAGCTAAGGAAACAAGGTAGAAGGAAACTATACATGTAGTGAGAGATACTTCCTTTGGTATATCAAATAAACATATTCATACTTAACCTAGAAGGAAAATAAACTAGGGGTAGGAGAGGGGATATTGGAACTAATTTCTAATCTATAAGAGGGTATGAGATCTGGTGCATTTACATCTTTACAAAATTAATTAAACAATTAAAGATCTATGAATTTATAATTAATTGTTTTGGGAGAGTGGTGTAGGTTGCGTTGGGAACCTTAATTTGTGGAATTCTATGAGAGTGCAAATATTATGTGTGTTACAAGATGGTCAAACTCTTTGTGAATATATTCTGAATTGTTGACTTCCATTAACATATTTTATGCTGGGTTATTGGGTTGAGGATTAGTAGTTTTGTCATGATTTTGGATTTGTTAATGGTGTTAGTATATAATTGGGTAGAACAGTTATATTTGCTTTATTTTAAATTTATTTAGTTGATTGGCGGGTATATCAGTCCTAAATTTGGAGGTAGGAGTAGCCAGCATGAAAAAGAAAATGTGTTATAATATCACACATCATCAATTATTTGTAAATTTTATGTACCTATAGTACATAATATATTTGCACTATATATTTCTATTTTATGCTAAATTTACAGTATAAGTCTCTATATTATGCAAAATAAGTTAGATTTAAAAATAATTGCACCATATGTTCCTATACCATACCGAATAATCTCAGTATAGGTCCCTATAATATTCATTATACTTCCAAACTATATGTCTCTTTGTTATGCAAAAATTGTACTATAAATCACTAAATTATTGACTTTCTCATGTTAATTGCGCTATATATCTCCATATAATACAAAAATTGCACTATATTTTGCAAAATAAGTTATATTTTTGTTTCCTTTAATTTCAGATAATGGGAGATAAAAATTTAGATGATAGTGATATTGAGCCAAAGGAGACATCAACTATGTTAGGGTATGAAAATGACATGAATTACTCGAACAATTACTCTTTGGCATCATTCTCTATGGAAGTAATGCCTGTACAGGTAAAATCATTTTCATTTTTAATAGATAGATCTTATATATGGGTATCTTCTTTGTTTACTTTTATGAAATAGAAATTTTCTATCAAAGAGATTATCTATATAACAAATTTAATCTTGAGAGTGAAATTAGTAAATAATTTATTTTTCTATGAGCATTATCTATTAAACATATTTAATTATTGTTATTTTCAATGTAGTCAAATTCAAATTCGACACATGGGCAAATTCATCAACAAAAAGGGCGTTACCATCGTCACACAGAACGACAAATTCAAGAAATGAAAGAGTACTTCTCAATAAATAAATTTACCTAGGCGTATAACTTAAATTACAGAAAAAAACAAATTTTAAAATATTTCTCATTATTTAAAAATATTTGATTATCTTATTTGTTTTAGTTAATTTGTTGTTATTAATCATAATGTGTAGTGTTTACATTGAATGTCCATTTTCTGATGACAAGAAGCGAAAAGAGATGAGTTATAAGTTAGGATTACATCCTCTACAAATTAAATATTGGTTTCAAAATAGACGTAATCAAATGAAGGTAAAATATATCTTAAACTAAATTCTTTCCTCCATACTCCTTGAAAACAATCAACACCATATCTAATAGTTAGTTATTTTTCATTTATCAACTTGTTGCCTCTAACCTTTCATAAGTATTTTTAAAGTTTTTTCGCATATGATAAGTTGTTTTCAACCAAAATGACATTTAGGTTTTAAAAAGTGGAGCATTGGAAACTTGCCAACAAAATTCTATCAATTTTACATGTAACAGTCCATTATCCACAAGATAATAAAGTCTTATTTTGACATGCCATCAAGAAGATATTGGTTGCATGTGTTAACTTAGAAAAGTGTAGGGTGATAATTTATATTTTATGCATAGTTTAAGGTTGTATGGGAAGGATAGAAGGAATTTATACATGTAGTGAGAGATACTTCCACTGGTATATCAAATAAGCATATTCATACTTAAAATAGAAGAAAAATTAACTAAGGGTAGGAGAGTGGGATAGTGGCATTAGTCTCTAAACTTTAAGCAGGTATGAGATCTAGTGCATTTACATCTTTATAAATATAATTACACAAATAATAGTAGATGAATGTAGAAAATTTTATTGCGTGAGGGTGGAGTATGTGTGTTAGGTACCTTACTTTGAGGAATTTTAGGAGAGTGCAATTATTATGTACGAACTCTTAGTGAATATATTCAGAATTATTGACTTCCATTGACATATTTCATATTGGTTATTAGATTGGACATTATTAGTTTTTTCATGATTTTGGATTGGTTAATAGTGTTATTATTTGATTGAGTATGGCAGTAATATTGGTTTTATTTCAAATTCTAAGGATCGGAGCCTGGGTATTCTGTCCCACCTGCTAGAATGCTCAACATCAATGCTAACCAACAACCTCATTCTCAATAACCGCCTCCACTGAAAGTAAGAGTATTATTTTGATATTCGTGTTTTAATAAAATACATTTAGCTCGTCACTATTTAATACATTGTTTCCCTAATGCAACAAACCTGATATTCAAAAATGCAGTTGGAAGCATTGTTCTTCAGTTTCTAAAGATAGGCCCTTCAATCGAACTTTATTAGCTATAATGGTGTGGCTCCTATTATTTTTTGTTTGTCTAATGCATGCCCAAGGACGAGGCACAAAAAATGAGACGGAAGTTGCTTTTCTTTCCATACATCATAAGAAAAAAGCGCAACAATTGATATATAAAACCACAAATACAAGAGATGGGATGTATCCACTGATGTGGATGAAGGTCAATAGTTTTTCTAGTGATTGTTAGGAGAATTCTATAATACACTATAGTTCTCTTGAGTCTTATAAGTCAAATTAACTCTCTAATGTAATCCACAGTAATATAATATAATTTATTGTTAAACGACTCTCCAATGTAATAGTAAAATATATATATATCTTGTTTTGTAATACTACACACTATTTTATTATTTTACTTTTAGTATAATATTTTAATTAGATATATTTGGTAAAATAATTCATATATTAACAATTTTAATTCAATACATACACACCAATAAAGATATGAATATTAAGGGTATGCTTTAACTTTTAATGTACATGAAATATATTTGTCTTGACATGCTGTAAGAATATTTAGTCCGATTTACCACCTTTCCTCAAGGAAGCTAGTTTAAGATAAAAAGAAATGAAAAATTAAAATTATGTTAATTGTTTATAATAAAAAACTTGTGATGCAAAGTTATACTAAATAAATTTTATAAATGTATCAAGAACACAACGAATTTCTATCATTAAAAGCTATTATGTCCCATACATGGTGAAATTGACTCACTGACTCATAATCAGTATTAACAATAATTAAACTACAATATTTTTCGTAAAAAAAGGAGTTAAATAAATTTAAAATGAAAAATAATTGAAGAAATTTAATTAAAATTTAAAGGAAAATACGAAAAACAAACATATAAGAAAATTCTTTGCATATCATAACTGCCATTAAGAAGTTAAAACTTTCATTAATAAAGCTTTTTCTGAAAATAATTATTGAATAACATATAAATTTTTTCGAAATATTACCAAATAAAATAACACCCCTTAGCTTTTGGATTGTTATTTTTTCTTAATGCAAAATAAATAAAAATTAATCAAACACTTGTAAATAGATTACAAAAGATCCACCAATATAATTGAGTTACAAAATGATAAGAATTTAGTGGTTATAGAAAAGATAAGGGGGACTACGTCCCAAGTGTGTGATAAATAATAAAACAATAATGTAATTAGGGTGACGCTTCGTGGATCAAAGGCATGTAAAATGATAAGTAGGGTTATCGTATTTCATAAAGAGATTATATGTGAGACTAATGGTGTTAAAACTAGTACAACTGCGTGAAGCTTGTGATCCAAATAACAAATCAATTAATAGTTCAAATAGGTCAGTCTTTATTTGGTTTTCAATGTTTACCAACTAAGAAAGTAAAAAAAATAATAATTAAAATAAGAATAAATATAAACAAGTAAATAAATTTAAAAGGATAAACTAATGGGAGATGGTTACCTGAGGAGTTTCTTGAAATAGTTTATACGGCAAATTAATCTCGTTATTGCTAAAGGGGAGTGGGTGTATTCACATTAGCCCACATTCTATCTCCCCATTCGTGTCAACCTAGAGCTCAACCTTAAACACCAGCTGGCTATCCGATGAGTTATATTCCTAACCCTTTGACTACTTAATAGACAAGATCATTTAGTTCAATGCCTCACATTAGGCGCTTATATCCTAGGCCTGTAAATGAACCTCCATTCAGGTGTTACTTTAATAACAATAGCTACCCACTACTTGGCCAGAGCACATGTAGTAATTAAATTAAACACATAAGATAATTGGATAATAAATTAAACAAAACATAATTAAATATAATAAATATCTTAAATGCAATAACTCAATCAAAAATATAAGCTAAAATTATTACAGTATCATCCTCAAGCAATAAGGGTTCAATTCATAAATGAAGAATAAAAACAAATTTTTAAAAATACTAATTAAAACTAGCGACATAATAATGTTGAATTAGAACGATGGGTTCGTAAACAAAACCTTGTTTTCTCCTCTTCCTTCTGTTTTGAGCGTTCTCCTTCCTTTTGAGCGAATGTATAATGAATTTGATTAGGTTTAGAAGTGACCCATCCTGTTTTACTAACAAGAATTTGTTCCGAACCACGATGGAAGCAATTGAAATAAATTTTTCATCTTAGCTCCGGACTGTGACTTCAGGATCTCTCTAAATCAAAAGAAATCATGTCCATATCTCTCACTTAAAAGTTGTAGTCGCTGAAACACTAAGGCGCAAAGATTAATCTACCAAACGCTAAACTTCTCAAAGTGGTTTTAAGGTCAAATTTTTCTTTGACTTGGGGTTTCTGTTGTCTTCTTGACTTCTTCTCCTCATCATTGAACCTTATAGTAAGAATGTACCTAATAATGGAGTTTGTTGTTAATAAAGTTTACTACCAGAAGATCAATAATGTCATATATTAAGCTTAATTAATATTTATTGTTTCTAAACAAGAAAATAAAAAATCTTCGTTGGAATCTAAATTCACCCATGTTATACATCATTTTTTAGTTTTCCTAAGTGATTAATAATTGACCCTAATAAATTTTAATTGTTTTGTTGTCTTTATCAATAGAATTTAGTTGTAGATTTCTTCCTCTATTCTTTGATAACAATTATTTTATCTCTACTATAAAAGAAAATTATTTAAATCCTTTGTTAAGAAATTTTTACTTATTATGAAAATTATCTAATACTATTTTAGAATGAGTTTTTGGTTTTACTAAGGGTTGAACAAAATTGAAAAGGTAAGAAGAAAAGTGAATATGAGTTGTGTAAATAATAAGTGAAAGGATATATTTATATTTGTTAACTTCAGAATAAGAAAAAGAATTACGAGTTTTTAAAATAAAGAAATAAAAATTATGAATTAAGGAATATGCACTGTAAAGTTTTCCATAAACTTGCATGGGCATTACATTATCCAGTGTATAATATATTGTTTTCACAGCATATGCGATAAAAAAATTACCATTTGTTATTAGGAAAGTATGCCTAACTGTAATAAATTAAGTAAATTAAAATGGATTCTATCTCAAATTTTTTGTAATGATTCTTGAGATATTTCTAGCCTCATGATCTACCTTTGACTTGTTGTACTATGTAACTTATTCCATGTGATAGACTAGCGAAAAATTTATTCTCATTAACTATTCATTTGAAATACTCATATATCGAGCAACTATTGTAGTACACTAAATTTAAAATTAATAATTAAATAATTTGTTTCATATTTATACAATTAGTAAGAAAGGTAAAAATTTATTTCCTTCTTTTCAGTATAAGCCTGACGAGAATTAAAAAACATACAAATTCAACCAATGTATACTTAAAAAATAAAATTTAATTAGCTATCGAACTCATCACCCAAATGACCGTCAAAATATACTATCAAATGTTTTTTTTAATTACATTATTAAGTCTATTTTCCATCCCTAAAATAGACCCAAAATTATTTATATATGTAATTAATTTTATTTATAGAACCTAAATAGTTTGTGTCCAAAGTATCTCCCTCTCTCTCTCCCTCTCCCCGTCTCTCAACTCAGTCGCCACTTCTAAGTTCGAACACAATATTTCTAATTATCAAATTTATGTGTTATTTTGTATATAAAAATATATTATGTACCTCTCACAAAAAACTAAGGTAAGAAATCTATAAGATTTGCTTATATTCTTTATATTCTACTATTACTTAATATGTAACATAGATATCCATGGATTCTAACCTAAATTATATATATTATTTATCATGGTATAATTTATTGGTCTATTATAAATATTTATACTCAAAAAACAAGCATCCAACATCATTATGATTAACACTATTCTCTCTATTTTATAAGCTTTCTCCAAGGTTTCTTATGTACAAGTAGACATTTGTTCAAATTAAACTTGCCAATCCATATGCCCCTATAATATTGACCAATAAATTTTGATTCTCAAAGAGGAATAGGAAATTCAGTAACTCATCATGATCACACTTCATGTAAATTATAAACTTAACTCATAATATCAATTAAATTAAGAATATGTGTCCATCATAAACTTTGTGCTTTTTTTCGAACTTGAATATTTTCTTAAATATATGTTATCTTATAGCCCTACATGTTTACCAATACATTTTCTTAAGATGATGATTAATCTATGCAAGATTTATATCGCATTTGAAGGTCAGGAGACATTGAACCCCAAGACGATGCAATTATAGCATTAATTAAGCTCAAAGTACTTTAAAGTCGCTTGATACTTCTCAAAAAACTTCTGGTAAGAATAAACGATAAGGGCTTATTAATCGTAATGATGAGCTTTTCATATATATTATTTTTCCCTCTTTAAATATTTTTGTTGGTTTCCTAATTAATAATATTGGCCTTCATGTTTGAAAATCAAACTCTATTAATCTTAAATCATAGAACTTTCAAATTTATTAAAAAGAACATTTCTCTATACAATAATTATCATTTAATTACAAGGAATCCCTTTATTTAACTATTTAATGGTATTGAGCATGAAATTGTTAATGCAGGGTTGATTGCATGATTGATGCTAACAAAAAACAATGAGACCATCAAAAATATTTAGTCCAGTAATCCTTTCTATTGAGTTAGAGACGTTTGGGTCCTTTTTTACCAACTCGGAAGTTTTTTCTACACTTTCGCTCATGGAATGTCCTAACCCTGAATAATGGATCAAGCTTATTAATGGTAGGTGAGGTGAAATTATTGTCTAAGTGTATTGTGGTCCAGTGATTAAGATATTTTTAGGCCTATCAATTAGGATCATGAAAATAAGGAACATTTCATAATGAAATATATTTTCCTTGTAATTATATTAATACATGTAATTTGGCTCCTCAATCTTATATTTAGAGGACTCCATCGATTAAAATATTTTTAACAACATAAAAAATATTCATCTTTTGTGGTATATAACATAATTACTCTTGGTTTTTTGGTAGTTATCGTTGATTTAACTAGCTAGCAATTATTACTAATAAATTTGGAATCTAACAACCATATAATGTCAAGTTACTCTTAACGGAAAACATGGTAAAGAATAACACATGTACTTCCTCTACCATTATAACTCCAAATTATCATAAAATATTGTAATAATGTCAAATATAATTAGATAATAAATTATGTTATGTGTTGATTACCACCGATTGATGAATGGCCTAACATACTCATTTTTTCATTATTTATGTCACATTGGTAGAGTATTTAATGCATATGTTATAATCCTATAACTTCGTAGTGCTCAAAATATTTAGCAAAATGTTATAAAAATTATCTTGACTCACGCATTGTTACAAAAATACTTTGATTTATTTAATATTTGTTTGAGTAGTAATTTATAAAACTAGTAGTGCAGTGTGTAAGCACAAAAAGTACACATGAAACTAGAAAGATGATCTCATGTCAAAGGTTTACATGTATTTAATACTTAAATATATCAACCCACTAAACGTTATTCGATACGATTATCAAATATGTATGTCAATGGTATATCACTTTACTCATTACTAAAGAACTACCGACATGTATCTTTAAAATAAGTGTTAGCTACTCTTTATCTTTAAGTTTTCTATTATTTTACTTCAATTTTGATCATTCATATTTTTTACTGTATCGAGTTTTATATACCAATACTAGAAACTGCTAGAGCTAGTCATTCTAGTAGTGATGTTGGGTTTCAGAATCTAGACATGTAAATGGAATTCAAATTATCTATTGGATTAGAGTTTTGATTTATTTTAAAGTCCAGCGAATTAGAATCTTTTTGTGGTCATCAAAGTGGATAAAGGTGGTAAAAAAATTTAATACCATCGAAAAAGAGAAATTGCTAGTCCTTTTGATTTTTATGGTGGTCGAGGTGCAAATTTTGTTGATCTTTACTTGAAAATCCAAATTATCATCCATTTAACCTCCTCATGTATAGAAACAAAGCAAAAGAAACGAAAGAAATAAAGGTCTTGATGTGATACCTCATATGTATTATGATTTCATTTTTATGTATTCATATATATAATTTGAATATTTAAGATAAATATACTAATATTCGTAGGGGATTCAATATTTTATCATACACCTAATATCAAACATGTTCATATAAGACACATTATTAGTAGATCACAAAATAATCCTTTATATAATAAATAATATAAGTATGTTAACTTGTAAAATTACAACAAATTATATATAGTAAGTGGAATTTTAATAACAAAATATGGTGGTGTTTTATTTTCTAGACAACGCTCAAATTTAGATTACACGGCCTATTTAGCAATACAAACTACTTCGATCTTTGCATGCATTACGTTAATCTCTACTCTCAATAATTATTCCTCTAATGTTTCTTTATTAGTTCACTTACTCTTCTCTAATATTGTCACAAAACCTTCACTCTTATATGGCATGTTTGTCATACACATATTTTTAAAACATTTTTAGTTAAGCCTATTAATCGTTTATGCATCTCTATAATAAATACAAAAGGTATTATGTTAGTTACCATTATGGTGTTATTTTTAGTCAACTAATCCTTTCGTATACCTCCAACATTTTTCATTTTTTATTTTTTTGTTTTCTTTTTTGATACGTGGGTTTCGAGCTTACACTCGACTAATCCCACAGGGGATATGAGTGCCTCCACAACCATGCCCCCATGAAAGTCAGAACTAGGTGTTCTGGGAGGGTTTCAAACATTGGACCTTATGGATGAGAAATAGAGCCCTGACCAACAACCTTCTTAATTTTCTTCCACCTTCGGGATTCGAACCTTGGACCTCATGTATGAGACAATAGAGCCCTGGCCAACAACTTCTTAACTTTCTTCCACCTTCAGGATTTGAACCCTGTACCTAATTTTTTATTAATTTTTAAAAAAATAAAATATAATTTACCGAATGCCTCATTAACACCATACTATAAAGGGTAAAGACTTTAGTTTGGTAAATTTTTACTAGAGATATACTTATATTCACGACGTTACTTATTTTGATCAATTATTTAAATTCTTTGATATTGATATTAATTGTTTGGAAAAAGTATTTCAATATAGATCATTTAAAACAATATTATTATAGGATAGAATTATTCAATATATGAGTCAAGGATAACCTTTAAAATTAATTTTATTTTTTGATCAAGAAATTTACATTAGAAAATTAAAGGACAATACTGCAGGTATATCTAAAAATAATTTCATTTGATTCTTATATTTTATATTTGAAAATAATCAACATTTAAATTTCTCTTTACTCTTTACCATTTTCTTCATCAATAGTGGTTGTAATAATTGTTGGGTTTAAATCTGTCATATCTTTCTTTTTGAAAATCATAATCGTCCTCATTATGATCATCATCTTCCCAAACAGTGTACGTACAATCATATTTGTGTTGCATTTTCCAATCGAGATCCAAACAACCAAAACAACATTAATATGGAATAGCACAACCTACACACACAAACTGAAATTCATTGAATCTTGTCTCAGGCCAACCACAACGCGAATAACAACACATTTGTTGCCCGTCCAAGACCATCTTTTTTTTTGGTCGAAATATGCATAGATAAAAACAAACAATAACACTTACACATACACTTAGCCAATCCCTATTGGATGGAAATCAGAAACGAGAAGCCTAGCTAATTGGAGAGGAGGCACAAGGTTTCAAAGACTAAACAAAGAGCCCTTGAGCTTTTGTTTAGAAACGCAATCAGCACTAGCGTTTTTTGACTTCTTAGCAAAAGAGATTATAAGTTTATACAAAACTTTGCATCTAACAATACATTTAAACAAAACCTTAATATTACAAAAAAATATTCCTGCCTTTCAGAGTTTAGTTAATCTAATTGCAGCAATCATTCTCAATCTCGACTGCTCTAGGAGGAAATTTAGCTGCTAGTTCACAAGCTCCAATCATCCCTCTCGCTTCAGCTTCAATTGCAGAATTAGCCACCATTCTTTGAGCTACACCATCTATCATTTTACAGTTTGAATCCCTAACAATGCAAGCAAAAGTAGTTTGATTAGTTAAATTGTTAAAATATGCATCACAATTTATTTTTAAATTTTCCAATAAGGAGTGGAATTCAACCTGTTTTGCTGTTAATATCCAATTGATTATAAAAATTACAAACTTGATTAACATTAGAGTTATTTAAAGCTTATTGAATAAAGCTTTTGTTTCCTTCATCTCTCTTACAGTTGTTATTATTTTCTGTCTCAGATTTAAATCTCATAGCAAGATTGTATTCATCATAGGCTTTAAGGGCTTCTTGAACAGTTTTAAAAGGGTAAGGAGAAACTCGTCGAAAAATACATTCATTTCTGCCCTTCCAAATCAACCAAGCTATAAAAAAAAGCTAACCCCCCAAGCCCTTTCTCAATAAGTTCTGACTCCTTCATGCTAAGTCTGATGAAATTTATTCATCTCTTGATATTGAAAGTAGGTTCATTCAGAGCTTTAAAGCTAATTGGGCTAGCCAACCAAACAACTTTAGCCCAGAAGATGTTCAGCATTTTCAGTTTAAGTTTCACAAATTTGACATAGAAAGCTATCTCATGATTTCCTTTTCATTCTGTTCTCATTTGTGGGTAATCCATTTCCACAACACTTCCAAATGAAGTTTTTAATTTTAGGTAACACTTTCATTTTCCAAATCAAATTCCAATCCTTAGACTGAAGTTTGAAGGATGTTTCACCTTTCCTTTTATTGTTTATTTTTTCACCCCCTTGTTGAGTCCTCCACAAATACTTGTACATATCCCTCACATGAACATCTACATCCATCGAAAAAGACCAGAATGGAGTATCTTCACAAGAGAGTGAAGGGAGATATGTACTAGCAATGGTTGCAACAACTTCAGGGGTAAAATAAAGATTAAGCACCTCCAAATTCCACTCTTGTTTATGAGAATGAATTAATTTAGAGACAAAAATCAACCTACACCCTTCTGGTTTTTTTAAACTAGCATAATTTGGTAACCACTCATCCTCCCGGATTCTAATTTGTTTACCATTCCCCACATTCCACTTTAATGATTTCAAGAAGAAATTCCTACCCTCAATGAGGCTTTTAAATCCCGAAGAGCAGTTACTCACAGGCACTACAGCAGGTCGAGGATTTACCGACGACAGCTGTCGTCGGTAAAAAGTACAATTTCGTCGGTAAAATTGTTTACCGACGAGTGGTCGTCGGTAAGCTGTCGTCCCTAGAAGTTGGTCGGTAAAATCAAGCTTACCGACGGCGCATTTGGCTTCTCGTCGATAAACATTATATTTTACCGACGAAAATCATTTTGTCGTTAAACCTTTTTTATTTTATTTTTTTTGAAAACTTTACCAACGACATTCATGTGATGAATGTCGTCGGTATTCTTATTATTATTTTTATTTTTTTAATTTTTTTTAATTTGGTTTTTCGTTTTTAAAAAAAATAATGTAATAGAAATCATGAATATAACGTGAAAACTGGAATTATATTCATAAAATATAAATAAACCCGGGTAGTCAAAACCCGGGTAATAAAGTCAAACCCCGGGAATAAAGTCAAACTCCCGGAGTTATAAGTCAAAATATTACATAAAAACTTAAATAAAAGTCATGAACATAAACGTAAATAAAATCAAAGTCGTAAATGAACATAGGAAAATATTAATCAATCACGGTCCCGAAATATCTTCTCCTCGATCACTAGCTTCACACTCTTCATCTTCATCTTCATCGGAGACCGGATCGAGACCATTTTTTTCACGAGATTCGTTGAGGCCTTTCAGCATCTTCGCGAAAAAATCATCGGACCTAGAGGAGGAGCTCGGTGGAGCATCGTCATCCGGCATAGGAGGTAATCCTTGGACTGCGCGGAGCTCGTTCATCCCGTCAAATATCCGCTGGATCTTTCTCGCATTCTTCTTAGCGAGCTCGTCCGAAACAGGCGGCTTCGGGTCCTTCTTTTTCTTGAAGACACCTCCGATTGACGGGATCCAATGTCTGCTCTTAGCCGGTTTCATCACCTCCTGAACCGTCTCCTTTAACGCTCCTATCTGCTCCTCCACTGGAACATCATCAGCCGATTGGGACCCCGTCTCGATAACCCGATCCCTAAGCTTCTCCCGATAAACTCCCTGTAATAAAATTTCAAATAAATAATTAATAAAAATAACAAAGAAATAAATTTAAAGTTAAATAATTAATTTTAAACAATAAAAAGTAAAATAAAATACTTACACTAGCCTGCTCCCATCTATCATCGACCCATTTGCCCTTCGCCCCGTCATAGCCCAAGTACTCGAAGTATCCGCCCAACAGTGGAAGTGGGACCTCCTCTTGGGTCTGCTCGTCGATAAAGCTCAGGGGCTCCTTCGTGTCAATCTTCAGCTTACCCTATAAAATATACATAAAAAATTATAATTATTAAAAATTTAAATTAAATAACTAATAACTTTTATTTTTACTTTAATAAATTATACCTTGATAATCTCGTGGCGGGTCTGGGTTTGGTTCCGAGAACCTGACTTGTTCGGCTTCTTCTGGTTCTGCCGATTCTTCTTATTAATCTCCGCCTGAGCCATTTACAATTCAAGATAAAAAATTAATTAAACACTAATTTAATAATAAAATAATGAATATAAGATTTTACCTTCTTCTGAGGGTCATTCATCATCTCTTCGGTCAACTTCCAGTGATCGGGTAGCACATTCGGGGGACACTCACCCGTGCCCAAGTAATCAGCCTTCAGGTCGCTCTTCCACCGCGTGTAGGCTGCGGACTGAGACTGCGTTAGCTTCCCGCTGATTAAGGGCCAATCTCTGCGGGCCCTCCACTCTTCGAGGTTGAAGAACTCCTCCAGTTTTCCGAGAATCGAGACTTTAAGTCCCCTTGGCACAGCACTCCACGATCTGTAGTAGGGGGGGACTGTTTCACGAACCGCGAGACCCACCACTTGGGCCACGTGTTTCTCATATTCTCCGTATGGGTTCCACGTGTCATCTAAAATGCAGAAGTCCACTGGAAGGGGCCCACCTAGCATCTCCTTCGCATCGTTTGCGGTTTTGAGGGTCGAGACATTTCGGGGTCTCCTCTTTCGCCTAACTGTTTAATAAAATTATGTTAAATAGATTATTAACATATATTAAATGAATTTTATAAAATAATAAATATTACCGGGTGGCTGGTTACAGTCATTGAGGTTTGGGGGTTGATTCCGATTCAGATCTTCACCGCTCCCATCACCCCGGTGGTAATTGGACATCACATCGGCCATCTGTAATTTAAATAAAATTAATAAAATTGCATTTTAGACCTTTTTTTATTAAAAATTACAAAAATACCCGTGTAAATTTGAAAAATAATATTTTTTAAGTCCTTATATGTTATATAATTACAAAAAAACCCCTAAAGTCCATAATATTTTTTTTCTAAGTTTTTTAATTTGCAATTTAGTCCTTAAACATTATTTATATAAAATAAATACCCTAAAGTCCATATACATTTTTTGTTCTAGTTTTATAACTTGCAATTTAGTCCCTAAATTTGATATATTTACAAAAAATACCCTAAAGTCATAAAAATTACAAAGTTTATTAAATTGCATTTTAGTCCTCAATACATTGCATTCTAGTCCACTAATTATTCTTATTCACAAAAAAAACCGTAAATTTATCAAACACCTAAAGTAATAAACATACACAAATTTGAAAAAATGAATCCCGTAACACAAATCTACTGTTTAATCCAATAACATGAACAAATTAACAAAAAATCCAAAAATTATTCAAAACCCTAATTTTGCCAAAAATTACAAAAACTTGAGATTTCATGGTGTATTTAACTAACAAAAACGTTTAAACAAACACTAACATTAACATAATAACACGGAAATCATAAAAACACATATACAAATCCGGAAAAAAATGCAATTCTTAAAAAAAAAAAATAGAGTTTAGATAGGATTTCGTGTACCTATTACGTGAAATATGTGTTGAGGATGTCCAGGAATCCATGCCACGCAAGAAAGGAAGAAGGACAAAAACAAAAAAAAAAGTTAGGATTTGATTTAGAAAAATAGGAAAAAAATTGAAAAACCAATTGATTTTGGCATGAAAACACTTACATTTGATGTAGTTTGCTTGTGGGGATGCCTCGGAATAGCTCCTTGTTGCTCGGAATCGAATTTCTGGAGAGTGTTTTGAAGCTTTTGTGTTTCAGAAATGAGCTCGGTAGGGTTTAATAGATAAATTGTTTACCGACGACACGCAAGTCGTCGGTAAACAGGTCAAAGTCGTCGGTAACTGTGACACGCGTCAAACATTCGTACGCACGACTGTTGCGTGTCCTGGTTTACTGACGACTTCTTTTCGCAAGTCGTCGGTAAATTCTTGGGCGGGAAAAATGAACCGCCCATTTTGGCCAATATATTTTGGATTTGGGTTTACCGACGAATGAATGACTTGAATGTCGCCGTTAAAGCTTTAAATGTCGTCGGTAAACCCTTTTTTTTTTTTAAATTATTTTTTACCTGATTACTTTTCTTTTTCTATTCTTATTGGAATTAAGATATACACACACAGATTTGTTTGAGGTATTTGGTCAATAGTTAAGGGTCAAATGTTAGTGTTCGAGGTGTTTAGTCAACAGTTATGGTCAAACTTGAGTGTTCGAGGTGTTTAGTCAACAGTTATGGTCAAATGTTAGTGTTCGAGGTGTTTAGTCAACAGTTATGGTCAAATGTTAGTGTTCGAGGTGTTTAGTCAACAGTTGTGTTGGGTACCTTACTTTGACGAATTTTAGGAGAGTGCAATTATTATGTACAAACTCTTAGTGAATATATTCAGAATTATTGACTTCCATTGACATATTTCATATTGGTTATTAGATTGAACATTATTAGTTTTTTCATGATTTTGGATTGGTAAATGGTGTTATTATTTAATTGAGTATGACAGTAATATTGGTTTTATTTCAAATTCTAAGGATCGGACCCCGAGTATTCTGTCCCACCTGCTACAATGCTCAACATCAATGCTAACCAACAACCTCATTCTCAACAACCACCTCCACAGAAAGTAAGAGTATTATTTTGATATTCATGTTTTAATAAAATTCATTTAGCTCATCACTATTTAATACATTGTTACCCTAATGCAACAAACCTAATATTCAAAAATGCAGTTGGAAACATTGTTCTTCAGTTTCTAAAGGTAGGCCCTTCAATTGAACTTTATTAGCTATAATGGTGTGGCTCCTATGTATAACTATTATTTTTTTTGTCTAATGCATGCCCAAGGACGAGGCACAACAAATGAGATGTAAGTTGCTTTTCTTTCCATACATCATAAGAAAAAGCGCAACCATTGATATATAAAACCACAAATACAAGAGATGGGATGTATCCACTGATGTGGATGAAGGTCAATAGTTTTTATAGTAATTGTTAGGAGAATTCTATAATACACTATAGTTCTCTTGAGTCTTATAAGTCAAATTAACTCTCTAATGTGATCCACTGTAATATAATATAATTTATTGTTAAACGACTCTCCAATGTAATAGAAAAATATATGTATATCTTTTTTTGTAATACTACACACTATTTTATTATTTTACTTTCAGTAAAAAAATTTAATTAGATATATTTGGTAAAATAATTCATATATTAACAATTTTTATTCAATACATACACACTAATAAAGATATGAATATTAAGGGTATGCTTTAACTTTTAATGTACATGAAATATATTTGTCTTGACATGCTATAAGAATATTTAGTTCTATTTACCACCTTTCCTCAAGGAAGCTAGTTTAAGATAAAAAGAAATGAAAAATTAAAATTATGTTGATTGTTTATAATAAAAAAACATGAGATGCAAAGTTATACTAAATAAATTTTATAAATGTATCAAAAACACAACGAATTTCTATCATTAAAAGCTATTATAGTCTATACATGGTGAAATCGACTCATTGACTCATAATCAGTATTAACAATAATTAAACTACAAGATTTTTCGTAAAAAAAGGAGTTAAATAAATTAAAATTGAAAAATAATTGAAGAAATTTAATTAAAATTTAAAGAAAAATACGAAAAACAAACATATAAGAAAATTCGTTGCATATCATAACTGCCATTAAGAAGTTAAAACTTTCATTAATAAAGTCTTTTTTGAAAATAATTAGTGAATGAAACATAAATTTTTTCGAAATATTACCAAATAAAATAACACCCCTTAGCTTTTGGATTGTTATTTTTTCTTAATGCAAAATAAATAAAAATTAATCAAACACTTGTAAACAGATTACAAAAGATCCACCAATATAATTGAATTACAAAATGATAAGAATTTAGTGGGTATAGAAAAGATGAGGGGGACTATGTCCCAAGTGTGTGATAAATAATAAAACACTAATGTAATTGGGGTTACGCTCAGCAGATCAAAGGCAAGTAAAATGATAAGTAGGGTTATCGTATTTAATAGAGAGATTATCTGTGGGACTAATGGTGTTAAAACTAGTACAACTGCGTGAAGCTTGTGATCCAAATAACAAATCAGTTAATTGTTCAAATAGGTAAGTCTTTATTTGGTTTTCAATGTTTACCAACTAAGAAAGTAAAAGTAATAATAATTAAAATACGAATAAATATTAACAAGTAAATAAATTGAAAAGGATAAACTATTGGGAGATGGTTACTTGAGGAGTTGTTAGAAATAGTTTATACGGCTAATTTATCTTGTTATTGATAAAGGGGAGTGGGTGTATTCACATTAGCCCATATTCTATCTCCCCATTCATCTCAACATAGAGCTCAACCTTACACACTAGCTGGCTATCCGATGAGTTATATTCCTAATCCTTTGACTACTTAATAGACAAAATCATTTAGTTCAATGCCTCACACTAGGCGCTTATATACTAGGCATGTAATTGAACCTCCATCTAGGCGTTACTTTAATAAAAATTGCTACCCACTACTTGGCCAGAGCACATGTAGTAATTAAATCAAACACATAAGATAATTGGATAATAAATTAAACAAAACATAATTAAATATAATAAATATCTCAAATGCAATAACTCAATCAAAAATATAAGCTAAAATTCATACAGTATCATCATCAAGCAATAAGGGTTCAGTTCATAAATGAAGGATAAAAATGAATTTTAAAAAATACAAATTAAAACTAGAGACATAATAATGTTTAAAAGACAAAGTACCGATCAAAATAAATGTTTAAAAAGACAAAGTAAAGCTAAGTTAATCTTAATATCAAAGGCAATCGGTAAATGGTTTAATTAGAACCGATGGGTTCGTAAACACAACCTTCTTTCCTCCTCTTCCTTCTGTCTTGAGCGTTCTCCTTCCTTTTGAGCGTTTGTATAATGAATTTGATTAGGTTTAGAAGTGACCCATCCTGTTTTACTACCAAAAATTTGTTCCGAACAACGGTGGAAGCAATTGAAAAAAAATTTACATCTTAGCTCCGCACTGTGACTTTAGAATCTCTCTAAATCAAAAGAAATCATGTCCATATCTCTAACTTAAATGTTGTAGTCGCTAAAACACTAAGGCGCAAAGATTTATCTACCAAACGCTACACTTCTCAAAGTGGTTTTAAGCTCAAATTTTGCTTTGACTTGGGGTTTCTGTTGTCTTCTGGACTTCTTCTCCTCATCATTGAACCTTATAGTAAGAATGTACCTAATAATGGAGTTTGTTGTTAATAAAGTTTACTACCAGAAGATCAATAATGTCATATAAAAAGCTTAATTAATATTTATTGTTTCTAAACAAGAAAATAAAAAATCTCCGTTGGAATCTAAATACACCCATGTTATACATCAGTTTTTAGTTTTCCTAAGTGATTAATAATTGACCCTAATAGACTTTAATTGTTTTGTTGTCTTTATCAATAGAATTAGATGTAGATTGCTTCCTCTATTCTTTGATAACAATTATTTTATCTCTACTATAAAAGAAAATTATTTAAATCATTTGTTAAGAAATTTTTACTTATTATGAAAATTATCTAATACTATTTTAGAATGAGTGTTTGGTTTTACTAATTTTGGACAGAATTGAAAAGCTAAGAAGAAAAGTGAATATGAGTTGTGTAAATAATCAGTGAAAGGATATATTTATATTTGTTAACTTCGGAATAAGAAAAAGAATTACGAGATGTTAAAATAAAGAAATCAAAATTATGAAATAAGGAATATGCACTCTACAGTTTTCTAGAAACTTGCATGGGCATTACATTATCCTATGTATAATATATTGTTTTCACAGCATATGCGATAAAAAAAATTATCCATTTGTTATTAGGAAAGTATGCCTAACTTTAATAAATTAAGTAAATTAAAATGGATTCTATCTCAAAATTTTTGTAATGATTCTTGAGATATTTCTAGCCTCATGATCTACCTTTGACTTGTTGTACTATGTAACTTATTCCATGTGATAGACTAGCGAAAAATTTATTTTCATTAATTATTCATTTGAAATACTCATATAACGAGCAACTATTGTAGTACACTAAATTTAAAATTAATAAAGAAATAATTTTTTTTCATATTTATACAATTAGTAAGAAAGGTAAAAATTTATTTCCTTCTTTTCAATATAAGGCTGGCAAGAATTATAAAACATGCAAATTCAACCAATGTATACTTAAAAATAAAATTTGATTAACTATCCAACTCATCACCCAAATGATCGGTCAAAATTTACTATCAAATGTTCTTTTTTAATTATATTATTAAGTCCATTTTCGATCCCAAAAAAAGACCCAAAATTACTTATATATGTAATTAATTTTATTCATAGAATCTAAATAGTTTATGTCCAAAGTTTCTCCCTCTCTCTCTCCCTCCCCCCCTCTCTCAACTCAGTCGCCACTCCTAAGTTCGAACACCATTTTTCTAATTACTAAAATTTAAGTGTTATTTTGTATATAAAAATATATTATGTACCTCTCACAAAAAACTAAGGTAAGAAAACTATAAGATATGTTTATATTTTTTATATTCTACTATTACTTTATATGTAGTAAATAAAATAGATATCCACGGATTTAACCTAAATAACTATATTATTTATGATAGTATATTTTATTGGTCTATTTCAAATCCTTATTCTTACAAAACAAGCATCCAACATCATTATGATCAACATTATTCTCTCTATTTAATTAGGATTTCACCAAGGTTTCTTAGGTGAAAGTGGACATTTATTTAAACTAAACTTACCAATCCATATGCCCCTATAATATTGTCCAATAAATTTTGATTCACAAAGAGGAATAGAAAATTGAGTAACTCATCATGATCACACTTCATGTAAATTATAAACTTAACTCATAATATCAATCAAATTAAGAATATGTGTCCATCATAAATTTTGTGCTTTTTTCCGGACTTGAACATTTTCTTAAATATATGTTATCTTATAGCCCTACACGTTTACTAATACATTTTCTTAAGATGATGATTAATCTATGAAGGATTTATATCGCATTTGAAGGGCAGGAGACATTGAACCCCAAGATGATGCAATTATAGCATTAATTAAGCTCAAAGTACTTTAAAGTTGCTTGATACTTCTCAAAAACCTTCTCGTAAGAATAAACGATAAGGGCTTATTAATCGTAATGATGAGCTTTTCATACATTTTATTTCTCCCTCTTTAATTATTTTAGTTGGTTTCCTAATTAATAATACTGGCAAAATCAAACTCTATTAATCTTAAATCATAGAACTTTCAAATTTATTAAAGAGAAAATTTCTCTATACACTAATTATCATTTAATTACAATAAATCCCCTTTATTTAACTATTTAATGGTATTGAGCAGAAATTGTTTATGCAGGGTTGATTGCATGATTGATGCTAACAAAAAACAATGAGACCATAAAAAATATTTAGTCCAGTAATCCTTTCTATTGAGTTAGAGACGTGTGGGTCCTCTTTTACCAAGTCAGAAGTTTTTTCTACACTTTCGCTCATGGAATGTCCTAACCCTGAATAATGGATCAAGCTTATTAATGGTAGGTGAGGTGAAATTATTGTCTAAGTGTATTGTGGTCCAGTGATTAAGATATTTATAGGCTTATCAATTAGGATCATGAAAATAAGGAACATTTCATAATGAAATATATTTTCCTTGTAATTATATTAATACATGTAATTTGGCTCCTCAATCTTATATTTAGAGGACTCCATCGATTAAAATATTTTTTACAACATAAAAAATATTCATCTTTTGTGGTATATAACATAATTACTCTTGGTTTTTGGTAGTTATCGTTGATTTAACTAGCTAGCGATTATTACTAATAAATTTGGAATCTAACAACCATATAATGTCAAGTTACTCTTAACGAAAAACATGGTAAAGAATAACACATGTACTTCCTCTACCATTATAACTCCATATTATCATAAAATATTGTAATAATGTCAAATATAATTAGATAATAAATTATGTTATGTGTTGATTACCACCGATTGATGAATGACCTAACATACTCATTTTTTCATTATTTATATCACATTGGTAGAGTATTTAATGCATATGTTATAATCCTACAACTTCGTAGTGCTCAAAATATTTAGCAAAATGTTATAAAAATTATCTTGACTCACGCATTGTTACAAAAATACTTTGATTTATTCAATATTTGTTTGAGTAGTAATTTATAAAACTAGTAGAGTAGTGTGTAAGCACAAAAAGTACACATGAAACTAGAAAGATGATCTCATGTCAAAGGTTTACATGTATTTAATACTTAAATATATCAACCCACTAAACGTTATTCGATACGATTATCAAATATGTATGTCAATGGTATATCACTTTACTCATTACAAAAGAACTACCGACTTGTATCTTTAAAATAAGTGTTAGCTACTCTTTATCTTTAAGTTTTCTATTATTTTACTTCAATATTGATCATTCATATTTTTTACTGTATCGAGTTTTATATACCAATACTAGAAACTGCTAGAGCTAGTCATTCTAGTAGTGATGTTGGGTTTCAGAATCTAGACATGTAAATGGAATTCAAATTTTCTATTGGATTAGAGTTTTGATTTATTTTAAAGTCCAGCGAATTAGAATCTTTTTGTGGTCATCAAAGTGGATAAAGGTGGTAAAAAAAATTTAATACCATCGAAAAAGAGAAATTGCTAGTCCTTTTGATTTTTATGGTGGTCGAGGTGCAAATTTTGTTGATCTTTACTTGAAAATCCAAATTACCATCCATTTAACCTCCCCATGTATAGAAACAAAGCAAAAGAAACGAAAGAAAAAAAGGTCTTGATGTGATACCTCATATGTATTATGATTTCATTTTTATGTATTCATATATATAATTTGAATATTTAAGATAAATATACTAATATTCGTAGGGGATTCAATATTTTATCATACACCTAATATCAAACATGTTCATATAAGACACATTATTAGTAGATCACAAAATAATCCTCTATATAATAAATAATATAAGTATGTTAACTTGTAAAATTTCAACAAATTATATATAGTAAGTGGAATTTTAATAACAAAATATGGTGGTGTTTTATTTTCTAGACAACGCTCAAATTTAGATTACACGGCCTATTTAGCAATACAAACTACTTCGATCTTTGCATGCATTACTTTAATCTCTACTTTCAATAATTATTCCTCTAATGTTTCTTTACTAGTTCACTTACTCTTCTCTAATATTGTCACAAAACCTTCACTCTTATATGGCATGTTTGTCATACACATATTTTTAAAACATTTTTAGTTAAGCCTCTTAATCGTTTATGCATCTCTATAATAAATACAAAAGGTATTATGTTAGTTACCATTATGGTGTTATTTTTAGTCAACTAATCCTTTCGTATACCTCCAACATTTTTTATTTTTTATTTTTTTGTTTTCTTTTTTGATACGTGGGTTTCGAGCTTACACTCGACTAATCCCACAGGGGATATGAGTGCCTCCACAACCATGCCCCTATGAAAGTAGAACTAGGTGTTCTGGGAGGGTTTCAAACATTGGACCTCATGGATGAGAAATAGAGCCCTGACCAACAACCTTCTTAACTTTCTTCCACCTTCGGGATTCGAACCTTGGACCTCATGTATGAGACAATAGAGCCCTGGCCAACAACTTCTTAACTTTCTTCCACCTTCAGGATTTGAACCCTGTACCTAATTTTTTATTAATTTTAAAAAAATAAAATATAATTTACTGAATGCCTCATTAACACCATACTATAAAGGGTAAAGACTTTAGTTTGGTAAATTTTTACTAGAGATATACTTATATTCATGACGGTACTTATTTTGATCAATTATTTAAATTATTTGATATGGATATTAATTGTTTGGAAAAAGTATTTCAATATAGATCATTTAAAACAATATTATTATAGGATAGAATTATTCAATATATGAGTCAAGGATAACCTTTAAAATTAATTTTATTTTTTGATCAAGAAATTTACATTAGAAAATTAAAGGACAATACTGCAGGTATATCTAAAAATAATTTCATTTGATTCTTATATTTTATATTTGAAAATAATCAACATTTAAATTTCTCTTTACTCTTTACCATTTTCTTCATCAATAGTGGTTGTAACAATTGTTGGGTTTAAATCTGTCATATCCTTCTTTTTGAAAATCATAATCATCCTCATTATGATCATCATCTTCCTAAACAGTGTACGTACAATCATATTTGTGTTGCATTTTCCAGTCGAGATCCAAACAACCAAAACAACATTAATATGGAATAGCACAATCTACACCCACAAACTGAAATTCATTGAATCTTGTCTTAGGCCAACCACAACGCGAATAACAACACATTTGTTGCCCGTCCAAGACCATCTTTTTTTTTTTGGATGAAATATGCATAGATAAAAACAAACAATAACACTTACACATACACTTAGCCAATCCCTATTGGATGGAAATCAGAAACGAGAAGCCTAGCTAATTGGAGAGGAGGCACAAGGTTTCAAAGACTAAACAAAGAGCCCTTGAGCTTTTGTTTAGAAACCCAATCAGCACTAGCGTTTTTTGACTTTTAGCAAAAGAGATTTTAAGTTTATACAAAACTTTGCATCTAACAATACATTTAAACAAAACCTTAATATTACAAAAAAATATTCCTGCCTTTCAGAGTTTAGTTAATCGAATTGCAGCAATCATTCTCAATCTCGACTGCTCTAGGAGGAAATTTAGCTGCTAGTTCACAAGCTCCAATCATCCCTCTCGCTCAGCTTCAATTGCAGAATTAGCCAACATTCTCTGAGCTACACCATCTATCATTTTACAATTTGAATCCCTAACAATGCAAGCAAAAGTAGTTTGATTAGTTAAATTGTTAAAATATGCATCACAATTTATTTTTAAATTTTCCAATAAGCAGTGGAATCCATCCTGGTTTGCTGTTAATATCCAATTGATTAACAAAATTACAAACTTGATTGACATTAGAGTTATTCAAAGCTTATTGAATAAAGCTTTTGTTTCCTTCATCTCTCTTAGAGTTGTTATTATTTTCTTTCTCAGATTTAAATCTCATAGCAAGATTGTATTCATCATAGGCTTTAAGGGCCTCTTGAACAGCTTTAAAAGGGTAAGGAGAAACTCGTCGAAAAATACATTCATTTCTGCCCTTCCAAATCAACCAAGCTATAAAAAAAAGCTAACCCCCCAAGCCCTTTCTCAATAAGTTCAGACTCCTTCATGCTAAGTCTGATGAAATTTATCCATCTCTTGATATTGAAAGTAGGTTCATTCAGAGCTTTAAAGCTAATTGGGCTAGCCAACCAAACAACTTTAGCCCAGAAGATGTTCAGCATTTTCAGTTTAAGTTTCACAAATTTGACACAGAAAGCTATCACATGATTTCCTTTTCATTCTGTTCTCATTTGTGGGTAATCCATTTCCATAACACTTCCAAATGAAGTTTTTAATTTTAGGTAACACTTTCATTTTCCAAATCAAATTCCAATCCTTAGACTGAAGTTTGAAGGATGTTTCACCTTTCCTTTTATTGTTTATTTTTTCACCCCCTTGTTGAGCCCTCCACAAATACTTTTACATATCCCTCACATGAACATCTCCATCCATCGAAAAAGACCAGAATGGAGTATCTTCACAAGAGAGTGAAGGGAGATATGTACTAGCAATGGTTGCAGCAACTTCAAGGGTAAAATAAAGATTAAGCACCTCCAAATTCCACTCATGTTTATGAGAATGAATTAATTTAGAGACAAAAATCAAACTACACCCTTGTGGTTTTTTTAAACTAGCATAATTTGGTAACCACTCATCCTCCTAGATTCTAATTTGTTTACCATTCCCCACATTCCACTTTAATGATTTCAAGAAGAAATTCCTACCCTCAATGAGGCTTTTAAATCCCCAAGAGCAGTTACTCACAAGTTTAGCTTCAGAGAAGTCATTTTGAGGGAAGTACTTCCCTTTTAGAACCTTACCACAAAAGGAAAATTTTCTTTCATGAACTTATGAGCGGGATGGATCTTACGTGGTGGCACGACATATCTGTAATCACTTCGATTACCATAATAGAATATCCTGTACACCTCACTCCAAATACATTCATATTGTCTCCACTCACTTTTTCTCCACTCACTTTTTCTCCACTCACTTGGGGGTATCCATTTGAATGAATTAGATGATATGTGTTTACATTGGATCACCCACTCCAATGCAATTTCTTTTTTAATCATGCGCTCTCCTTTTGCAATGTTTTGTTCCACAATGTATCCATGAAGTATGCAATAGCCTAGCTCTCTAAGTGCATCGACATGGCCTAGAGATATAGATCGTTCATATAACGAGATATCATATTCCAAACTAATTTCTGACGTACAACTACCATTGGAAGAGAAAATTCCAATTGAGTAACTTGCGAGTGCATGTAACTTTGTTGTTGCATCTTTTATTAAATGTACTCAATTTTTTTTTATCTTTAGACAGTAAAACTGAATATACAACCCAAAAAATATAATATTGAAACAAAAGTTTAAAATGTCAATGTATTGACAAAAAAGACACGTCAATGTGTTTAAAGAAAATATAGTAACAAATTTTTTATTTTGAAAATACAAAATTATTATTTATAATTAATATTCTAATATATTTAATTCGAACAATATTTTATTTATTTTATTTATTTCATGTATCTAAAATATTAAATAGTTTTTTTCGTTATCCACCTCAACTCTACCTTACTTGCCATGATACTCAATTCAATGTTTAAAGAAAGAACCATCAAAGATGTTACTTAATGATATGAAGAAGTGGATCTGGAACCTTGGGTATTTTGCAAATGTATTTGAGGGAAAAGATTAATAAAATAGTTATATAACCACTAGCAAAAACTTTACCCCTTGTATTATTTATTAATGAGTATTTAATACTCATTGATGAAAAAAATTAGTTCTTGGATATATCTCTTATGATTGGGTTACAAAGTGTTATGTTAGAGCGTACATCATGTAGATCTAGTGTAGGGGTAGGGGTTGGTTCAAGGTGGAAATATGTTGGTTTTTGAATGAGAAAAAAATAAAGAAAAAGAAGAAATTAGGTTACAAAAAAATTAACTCTAAAAAGTTAGAGTAAAAAATTATACATATTATTAAAATACATAACTACAGTTATCCACCATTTAAATAAATATACTTATTTATTTTTCATAAAAAGGAAATTAAGGGATATGTCTATTTTATAATAGATGTTTGAATATATTGATAAACAAAGATTAAAATAGAATATTTAAATTCTTTCCTAAAACAAAAAAGTATCAGACTAATTGCATATAAGTTTTTATACTTACCATGCCAAAAATGTAAGATGCTTCCACATTGCCAGCAACTATACACTTGTTAAAAAAATTGTGAGCATTTTACCTGTGGCTTCTGGAGAAATTCAGTGATTAACTAATTAATTAATAGAGAACATGTTACGATAGATAGTGAATAGAAATGTGGAAAGATATATTTCAAAGTGCACATTGCCTTAAAATAGGACAACAATCTAAACAAAATAATATAAATTAGTAAGTAAATCTTACCACAATATCAGTGGTGTTTATGCTTAACCAAAATAACATGAACATCATCTTATTTCTTTTTTTTTTTGTTGACAACCATCTTATCTTTGGTAAGATTCTAAATTTTAATTATATTAAGGAAGTTATGAACAAAAATCGTAAATATAACATATTAAATCATTCACAATCAATATTTCATTAATCACTATTTGGATAATATGACAACTAAGCTTCTAGATTCATAGTATATTGTTAATTTTTGTAAATTTTATTTTTTGATATGTTAAAGAAAAAATTTAATTTACAAAGTACAAAATAATAACCGTGGTAATATTGAATAATATATATAGATAAATAATTAGAATATTAACTAGGTTGTTGGACCAATATGGTTTGGTTATTACTTGTTTGTTGTACGAGTTTTGGGTTCAACTTCCCATTCTAATCTCATTCTCGGTTTTGGTTTAGTATTCGATTTAGATTTGGTTCGGATTAAAAATAAATAATAAATGATGTTCAATGATATACACAAAATAGTTTCAAGAGATTAAATGTATTTTCAAAAAAATTCAAATATTTACCTAATGATTCTTGCAAAATATCAAGTAGCAAGTATTGCTTCGTCTATTTGTAGATTTGGTTTTATGGATGAGTGGGTTTCGACAGCGCACTAGGTTTGTCTCTGGAGAAAGGAGATGATTTATGTATTTATATTTTGATAATTAAGCGCTAAGGAGTTTTCTAATATATCAATACAAAACAAAGTCATTTTATGGTTTATATTAGTTCACAAAGTTTGGTTGGCCTTTTGGTCTGGTGTTCAAAAATTGAGTTTTTTGTTCTGATTTAAATAGGAAAACCGAATTAAAACCAAGTGTATTTTTTTAAATTATTTCAAACATAGAATTTTCCAATTTTTGGTTTTTTTGATTTTTTTTTGTGTTTAACTTGTTCATCTCCAGATAAAATGTGTTTTAGGTATAAAGAAATAGTGATATTGACAAATAAACATATAAATTTAGATCGAAAACAATGAAGGTGGTGTCCGAGAGAGAATGAAGGAGATGTTGTTGGTCGAACAAATTCAAAACATAGTATTTGTCGATTTTTTATAGGACATTTGTGTTGTGTTCCAGATATATTGAGAAAAAATTATCATTTAATATATTTTAGAGTTTGTCTTTGGTCATTCATGCCTTTGACTTATTATGTTTTTTCATTTTGTATTATTTATTTATATAGGGTTGATAGTTGGTCTATATGTTGTTGTAAATGTATTTGTAAGGATATTTCAGTCTCAATGGTGTTGGGTTTGTTGTTTTCATTTCTATTCACATTTTTTTTCATATTTATTGATTGAGCCTTTGGTGATTTTAAACAGTATTTGGCTTTGGCTTTTTGGTTTCGTTGCGACAAGAGCTTATATGCTAGTGTTTCTATTTACGAAATCTATATATGTCACCTCGTTTCTTTTGGAGTCGTACATTTAAAGTAGTTTCACCATGAGTAAGTTACTTTCTGAACTTAGATTTGTTTGTTTATATACACTTGAGTGGACTTGAAATAATCTGAAAATTAATTGATGAAATTTAGTAAAAAAGTCAAATATTTTAAGCCAAGATATTCAAAAGGTAGGGCGGCAGCAGCAGGAGACGCATCAAGCAGGAACAGAAACAATAATAAATAATAATAATAATAATAATAATAATAATAATAATAATAATAATAATAATAAACAACTTTGAGATTCACTTTATGATGTATATTATCTCTTCCATTATTCACTTTATGTAATTATTTTCCATATCCAATATTACAATAAGTTTATACATCCATAAATTATTATGATAAACTTAATTATTCATTTTAATTTAATTTTTAATTTAATTAATGCAACATCCATAAACTTATATGAAATTTCCTAGTTAATACTAATAGATTTTTTTATGATAATATTTTTTTTTACATCTAAGAAATTTCAAATAATTACTTCAGAATTATACAATAGAGCCCTGATTTTTTATTGGAATAATTCTAGGCCCAACAATAACCTAATTTATGTTTTGACATTCTGAGATGATCTTGTTATATTATAAATAGTGTAAGATATGTTTGTTTCTCATCTTTTTTTTCAAATTGATTTCAATTGCCTCCTACATTTAAAAAAATGTAATAGTTGGTTATTCTAATATTAATTTTAAATAAATGAATCAATATAGATATGTATATCTTTTTATCTTATAGGTCCCTTGGTAAAAGGGAGGTAATTTGACTAGAGGTCCCTGTATAGTTAAATATATCATGTCTTTCCAAAATTTGAAAACAATATTTTACCAACTATGTATTTATAGTATTTATAATTGTAGTGTACTGGTCAATGACAAATAATAAAAACAATACAAAAAAATAAAATAAAATTATATCAAAATTCAAATTTAAATATTTTTTTATTGAATTGAAGAGTCTTGTGGTCCTAATTAACATATAGAACAACTATCAACATTAAATATTCCAAACAACCATATTTAACTTGTTGTTGCTAGTGATGATGTTCTGGTTGGCAAAATAAGGCCATGAATTGTTTTGGGCATCATCATAATCTTTTGAAAATCCATAAAATCTGTCTTAAGATTGTTTATGCGCAGTCAACACAATCTTTTCAAAATGAGACCTCAAAGTGTCTTCTCCCATTGGCCCCTTCAAACATGTTGGACAATGAAGTTTTCATGATACTAAAAGACCATTTACCATACTGTAAAAGTTCTCATTTGAGCGGCTCTTCAATGTTCTTTACAAATTATTATTTATACTATAAATATTATTCTCAGTATAATTTGCAGCACCACCAAAAAGTAATACGATTTTATAATCTTCATTTACTTCATCATACCCAAACCTAGAAGTATAATGACACCCAGTGGTGGGTCTATCAGGTCACCACAATCTGTTGAACTTTTTTAAAGAATGGTTGAAAATTATATATGTACATGACCTCGGAGATACACAAAACAAGTCATTAAAATAGCCAATTGCAAGGACACGGACTTGAAAATGGAATCAATTATTGGTAAATCAATTTACTTTTTAGCATTCACTAGGGAGCTAAAATCATATAGAACTTCAGTAATAAGGGTAGTACAGTGAAATGATTTATGAATTATACCTATTTCAAGAACCTTGCCCTCATGTTTGTGATAACAAAAATATAGTTGAAGTAATACTAACATATACCATTTGAGATACTAATGTATTTTGTATTACCATGAATAATACAAAAGCAGTTATAATGGAAATATTTACTCACATAATAATTGTTCCTTGAATCTGAAATAAAAGGTATCGGCCGCCAATTGTACCAACATTTTTTAACAATCCATAAATTTAATTATTCACTTAAATTAAATTTCAAATAATGTAACTAATCTATTACAATAAGTTTATACATCATAAAGTAATTACTTGAAATTTCAAATATTTTTCAACGTAGACTAGCGAAAAATTTAGTTTCATTAACTATTCATTTGAAATACTCATATAACGAGCAACTATTGTAGTACACTAAATTTAAAATTAATAAATAAATAATTTTTTTCATATTTATACAATTAGTAAGAAAGGTAAAAATTTATTTCCTTCTTTTCAATATAAGCCTGACGAGAATTATAAAATATACAAATTCAACCAATGTATACTTAAAAAATAAAATTCAATTAACTACCCAACTCATCACCCAAATGATCAGTCAAAATATACTATCAAATGTTCTTTTTTTATTATATTACTAAGTCCATTTTCCATCCCAAAAATAGACCCAAAATTACTTATATATGTAATTAAATTTATTTATAGAACCTAAATAGTTTTTGTCCAAAGTTTCTCCCTCTCTCTCTCTCCCTCTCCCCCTCTCTCAACTCAGTCGCCACTTCTAAGTTTGAACACCGTTTTTCTAATTATCAAAATTTAAGTGTTATTTTGTATATAAAAATATATTATGTACCTCTCATAAAAAACTAAGGTAAGAAAACTATAAGATATGCTTATATTTTTTATGTTCTACTATTACTTAATATGTAGTAAATAACATAGATATCCACGGATTCTAACCTAAATAATATATATTATTCACCATGGTATATTTTATTGGTCTATTATAAATCCTTATTCTCAAAAAACAAGCATCCAACATCATTATGATCAACATTATTCTCTCTATTTTATAGGTTTTCTTCAAGGGTTCTTATGTGCAAGTAGACATTTATTCAAACTAAACTTGTCAATCCATATGCCCTTATAATATTGTCCAATAAATTTTGATTCTCAAATAGGAATAGAAAATTCAGTAACTCATAATGATCACACTTCATGTAAATTATAAACTTAACTCATAATATCAATCAAATTAAGAATATGTGTGCATCATAAATTTTGTGCTTTTTTCGGACTTGAACATTTTCTTAAATGTATGTTATCTTATAGCCCTACATGTTTACCAATATATTTTCTTAAGATGATGATTAATCTATGCAAGATTTATCTCGCATTTGAAGGCCAGGAGAAATTGAACCCCAAGACGATGCAATTATAACACTAATTAAGCTCAAAGTACTTTAAAGTTTCTTGATACTTCTCAAAAAACTTCTGGTAAGAATAAACGATAAGGGCTTATTAATCGTAATGATGAGCTTTTCATACATGTTATTTTTCCCTCTTTAAATATTTTAGTTGGTTTCCTGATTAATAATATTGGCCTTCATGTTTGAAAATCAAACTCTATTAATCTTAAATCATAGAACTTTCAAATTTATTAAAAAGAAAATTTATCTATACAATAATTATCATTTAATTATAAGGAATCCCTTTATTTATCTATTTAATGGTATTGAGCATGAAATTGTTTATGCAGGGTTGATTGCATGATTGATGCTAATAAAAACAATGAGACCATAAAAAATATTTAGTCTAGTAATCCTTTCTATTGAGTTAGAGACGTGTGGTCCTTTTTTACCGAATGTCCTAAGAATTTCTTTCAGCTTCAAAAGATTCAGTTTTATATATTTATAACTCAACTTAAGTAAACTATGTTGATAAATAAATTAACAGATTGTAGAGAAAGAAAACAAATCGGACATTACTATCCAAAAACCAAAAAAAAGGTCAACTAAGTTGACCTCTAAAATATCCATTTCATCTATCCTTCTACAAATTTTATTTGTCAATAGTGACAAAATATAGGATGGAAAAAATATTTATTGGAAGAAGAAAATATCTTATTAAGTGTAAATGTTTCACAACTCATGCTAGGACCAATGCCATGATGTACTAGTTACAGCGGGTTTAAATATATACAACTTGAGACTACCTCATAGATGAATACTTTCTCTATGTATTGATTCATTATTTAAAAAATGGTATGAAATGTTAACCTTTCAAAAGTAAAAAATTGATAATGAATTTAATCAACAAGGTTAGTAATTAGTTCAATTCAAGGTTATACGAATTCTTAGGTAATAATTTTTGTGATAGTTCAAAAAATATAAATTGATATTTGGATGATTGACAAATATAATGCATAAAGAAAACATAAATACATTTTATTTATCTATCTATTAAAAAAATATATAACTCAACCATAATATTCTTGTACTCATAAGGTTATATTATATTCTTCAGTAGTATATATATATATATATATATATATATATATATATATATATATAAATATATATCTTATCAATAAATTTCTTATACAATATAATTATGCATATGATATATTTGACAGTGTTTTCAATCACAAATTAAATAACAAAAATTTTAATTAAGCAATATAAATATCAAAAGAATCAATATCACCAAACTTTTCTAATTACAAAATCATTTTGTAAATTTGGGTTAACAAATAAAAAATCCTATAGTAACTATCTTAAACAAGAAGAAATTAATTCCTATAGACTACATAAATTTTGAATAACAATTATTTATTTACAAAGAACAATGATTAATAAAATAAAGCCTTACTTGAAATATAATGACCATCAATCTGAATAAACAAAGATGCACAATTAACTGAATAGACGTAAGATCTTGATAGTTAAGATGATGAAGGAGGAAACATAATAAAAAAGAGAGAGATAAGACAAAAGAGAGATTGGTGAAATAAGTAGATTAAAGAGGAGGAGGAAAAAAGACAATGACGGCTTAAATAAAAAAAATCAAGTATTAGGGTTTGATATTAGATATAAGGCAAGCCTAATTTATAATTTGTAAAAATAACACATGTCATCAATCCTTTGGATATAATTTTTTTTTATTTGTATTATAAGAAATTTAACAAATACATAACATTAATATCATATCTATCTCTAGTGACACATATTTATATAATAATTTTAATTATTATTTATTTAATATATATAATTTAATTGGTTGATAATTGAAATTTTCTGTATCGTTTGTCTCTCATCTCCATTCTTATGTGATTTATTGTTTTTTTAGGGAAAAATATTTTTTAAGAGATGGAATGAGATGTAGAATGTGTTTAATGACCTAAAAGCATAAAATTTAGTGTGTAAATGGTATAAAAGTAATGTGTTAGAAAGTAGTTATATTGTATTATTTCCTTCCCTTTTTGTGGTTCTTTTCCATCACATGATTATTTTGTTAATTGTTACTTTTATGAATGTTTGTATGGATTTCTATTTTAACATCTTCAAAGACTTGTTCCTTGCAATGAATTCAATAATTTGGTGTTATTTTTTTAAGAGTTAACTCACCAATTTCACTCAAGCATAGAGTGAGTTAGATCCAAAGCTTAAAGAACCTAATATTCCTCCCATTTATAATGAAGATGCAAATATTGAACTAAATCAGGCAACATAAACCCAATGTTATCTTGCTATATTCCTCCTCATTAAAAATTACATTTTAAAGTGTCACTCTTAAATTTCTTAAAGGATAACCTTACACCTAATACTCCAATTCCTTAAAATAATTTTTCAAAAAACCATTGATGAGTCAGGTTGATAAGTGATGATTTTTGCAAGGAATTTGAAGCTTATCTTAGTAAATCGACGGATGATGCTTTCAGATATATTATTATAACTTCAAGATTATGAAAATATATTTTTAAGTTTGGATAAGGTTAATGCATGATAATATTTAGTGGCCATTTTTTGTTGGGATAAAATATGGTAGGTTTTTAAGTTTGGGAATGAATGTTAACTTGAACCTAATATTTAGGCTCAACTTAATCATAATAGGTAGTACAATTATACAAATAGTACACCAAAGCATTTTAATTCCGCGAAAAGAAGTTTTATGATAAAAAGACGGTCCTAAATTTTGTGTAATTAATGAAAGTATTTCTGAGTTACTCGTAAGATTTTATGAAATTCTTGTAATACTATCCATACTTGGTTGTATAATCTTCTTCCACTAACCTTGTAAATTCATATGAAATGATGATCTATGAATTGAACTAACATGAAACCTTAGAAGAAAACTACTACGTGTTTCCATTGAGACGACACTAAAACTAGATTTATGTTTGCATAACAGAGAAGTGAAGATATATGGTAGAATTCATGCTAAGTGTACTTATAATGCATGTTTTTTTCCAAAAAAATTTAAAAATATTTTCTTTGAAATAATAATTATACCACCTATATATGTATTCCAATTGCAAATGATCCATTAATATTGTACGGTGTTTGCCATATGACAATGATATATCATTGAGATGATAAGGTAAATATAGTTGATAATCTCACACAGAGCTTCATAAAATTAAAAGGAAGGTTGAATGAATATCTATGATTTCATACATCATAGAAACATACTAAGTGTATTTAAGAACACAAAATTGATGAAAAAGAGAATATTAGAAGAAATCAAATTATTTTACTACTATCAAGAGTTGTCTTCTTCGTATCATGTGAATAGATATTTTTGAATTTTCAGATTAAGAATATAGGACCACGCTTCTTAAATGAGAAAATTTTAAATTTTTATTGTTCCATTATGTTATTGTTTTTATTTAATAGTTATGGGCACAACATAATCTATAGTAATATCCTTTATGTAGGACTTCTTTCATATTTTATTTTTTTGTTTACAAAATCAAATTTCCTTCCAATAAAATAATATTTGTGTGGATAATTTACAATATTTCAATGATCTCCATGTTCAAAGATGTTCTAATCGACTTACCATATTCAACCTATGATATGTCTTTGTTCAAGGAAGTGGACTGAAGTGTTGGTTCAAACACCCTGCACAAGAAACTATCTTCGAAATATAAATATAAGGACGAAGGTGTTTAAAAAAGAAAATAAAATATGAGCATGAAAGTGTTAAAAGATGAAACCAATTCTCAAAGTGGCTTTTAGATTCATCTCATGACACACTTATGCTAAACGAAGCGCCAAATCCTCCATTGTTGTGATCCATCATGCGATTATAAAATGATTATCACACCATATCCTCTCCTCCCATATCATAAAGAAAAATAGTGTTTAGTTTTTTGATTTGATTTTCAATTTTATCATTTTGTAATATTCTTGTCAAGTGTTTATGGTTTCTTTCTTAGGATTAGCCCTAGACCTTAGTCTCTTTATAGAATAGACGATAGTGATGAATTATATTGTAATGCGTTACTTTATATTTTAATAAAGGCCTTGCTTTCTTCTATGAATGTGTCATGTATTTATTTTATTGGCTATATATTATACTTGTAGATCACTATTTAAGTTACAATCTAGATATGATTAGGAAATATGATAAATAGAATTTAGCCCATAGGACTTCATTTGAATTTTTCTTAATCATATAATGATCGAGTTAGGACCTTGATGATCCAAATAGATTATTATGTAGCGAACACATATTTATTGGATTAATATCAATAGTTCTCGTTAATGTAGCGGTGTATAGATAATGCATATAGAGATGTTATTATCAATCCAAACAAACCAATAAATTCCTAATGGTTATTCATGCTGAATTGTTAAGTAGGTTAATCTCTATAAGGACGTAAATTCTTGGAAATCCTTTAACACGGTATCATCTCTATAGTTACTTGTGTACTTGTTGTGTTTCTTGCTTACTTGTTGTGTTTAGTTACTAGACTCCTGGTTTGTCCAAATGCTAGTCGAAAGCATATTGGACATAACTAATCTTTTTTGTAACTAAGGGTGAGTTGAGATGAAATCTTTCATATATATGTAGAGAGTTTAAGCTCTACAATATCATAAGATTATAACGATTGTATCAAATTACTGGATAAGGTGATAACGATTGATAATCGACGTGTGACTTGTTGATTATCTGATAGGATTTGAAGTTATACCATATCTTAGGATAAACTGAAACTATAAAGATAAGAGGAGTACATGCATTAACTTTGAATTGCTTCTTTATAAAAATGATAAATCATGATATCTAGTTTTTGAGAAGTGTTGCCTGATGCCAAACTTGATTTATGATTAATTAGATTAATTGCTACTAGCTTAACATTGAACTTACATGGTCTCACACTTACGAGCATGATAAACTTGCTTATATTCGTTATTTGATAATGAAAAATATTTAATAGTATATTTTAAATATTAATATATGTATATATATATTAACAAAAAATTGTATATTAATATAATATTGGACTCATTTTATGGGAGAGATATTTTTGTAGTCATACTTAAAAATTAAAGCTAAAATTTCAGCTAAATTTATAGTCAAAGTAGTAGATAAAATTTGGAATGAAAGTATATTTAGTAGGTTCCTACTTTCCAAAAACTATATAGTGATGTTGATCATTAAAGAAAAATAATTTTAGTAGAATTTTTTTTCTCAATTCTCTACCAAATTATAAGATTTTTCTTTTCATGAAGAAATTAGTTACCTCTAAAGATTTAAGAAAACGGGTTCAAAATTTTAAACTCGATGAACTAAGAAGTAATATTAAAAAATTCATTGTGTAATGTTTATAGACTTTATATTTTTGAAGTTGCAGAACAACTCTCCAATAATGAGCACACGTACAAACCTTTATGTAATTTAAACCTCGTCTAAATTTTGATTTAAACCTTGTCTAAATTCTTATTGCACTACAGTGATATTGATATGATATTTATTTATTTTATATTTACTATTTCGTATATGGTGATATTTGACAAAATTTATTGTTTTCTAATTAAATTTGCTAAAAAAATTTGGGAACCAAAAATTCAAGGAGTGTAATTTATTTAGTAATATCTTAAAAACTCTAATAAATGTTCTCAAGTTATATACGTGTAAATTTAACTTCTTAATATATGTTTTGACATTGTGAGATGATATTGTTATATTATAAATAGTGTAATATATGTTTGTTTCTCGTCTTGTCTTTCATATTGATTTCAATTGTCTCCTATATTTTAAAAAATATAATAGTTTGGTTATTGTAATATTAGTTTTAAATAAATGCTACATATGTATATCTTTTTATCTTATAGGTCCCTTGGTAAAAGAGAGGTAAGTTGACTAGAGTTCCCTGTATAGTTAAATATATCAAAAAATACAAAAAATAAAAAAATGAAGAGTCTTTTGCTCCTAATTAACAACTAGAACAACTATCGACCTTATATATTTCAAACAACCATATTTAAACTATTGTTGCTAGTGAGGATGTTCTAGTTGGAAAAATGAGGAGATGAATTTTTTTGGGCAACACCATAATCTTTTGAAAATCTATAAAAATTGTCTTAAGATTTTTTATGCGCAATCAACATAATCTTCTCAAAATGAGACTTCAAAGTGTATTCTCCCATTGGCCCCCGCAAACATGTTGGACAGTGAAGTTTTCCAGAGACTAAAAGACCATTTACCATACTGTAAAAGTTCTCATTTGGGAAGCTCTTCAATGTTCTCCAATAATTATGCTTTATACTATAAATATTTGTCTCAGTATAATCATCTACAGGACCACCAACAAGTAATACAACTTTATAATATTCATTTACTTCATCATACACGAACCAAGTATAACGACACCCCAATGGTCGGTATATATGGTAACCACAATCTATGGAACTTTTTCAAAGATGGGTTTTAAATTGTATATCGGAGATACACAAAACAAGTCATTACAATAGGGAATTGAAAATGGAATCAATTATTGATAAACCAATAAACTTTTTAGCATTCACTGAGGAGCTAAGATCATATAGAATTTGAGTAATAAGGGTACACATAGTAAGTGGAATTGTTGGTAGATGATTCTATAGCTTGTATAATCACCCTCTGGTTGGCATAATTGTTGTATTTTGATTTCTTGATTAGATGAATTATGATGAATCAAGCCGATGAGATTATAGAACACCAAGATTTGCAAACACATGAAATTTAACAGAGATTTCACATGTAGCCTTGACAGAACCTCATTGTCGAAGAAGTCTTCCGGAAGAAGATAATAATTTAATTTCCCCATCGGTGAGATCATCAATGGTGTCACTTGAGAAGGTTATGCACTTTCTTTACTTCTAACCATTTTTAATAAGGGTTAGCAAAGAGTAATTAAAAGGATTGTTTAGAGATTAATAAAAATATTGTTTCATAATTATAGAAAATTTTATTATTTTTTTCAAAAAACATTTCAAACATATCAAGGTAAAAAAAAGTTTGGAATAGAAAGCACATTGGTTTAAATTGAAAATAAACTTTTCATCCACAAATTAGAAATTCCAAATATGTATATCCATTATCTTTTAAGAATTTCTTTCAGCTCCAAAATATTCAGTTTTATATATTTGTAACTCAAGTAAACTATGTTGATAAATAAATTAACAGGTTGTAGAGAAAGAAAACAAATTAGACATTGCTATCCAAAAACCCAAAAAAAAAGGTCAACTAAGTTGATCTCTAAAAAAATCCAATTCATCTATCCTTCTACAAATTTTATTTGTCAATAGTGACAAATATAGGATGGAAAAAATATATATTGGAAGAAAAAATCATTTTATTTAGTGTAAATGTTGCACAACTAATGCTAGGACCAGTGCCAGTATGTACTAGTTAGAGCGGGTTTTAATATATACAACTTGAGACTACCTCATAGACTAGTACTTTCTCTATGTATTGATTCATTATTAAAAAAGATGGTATGAAATGTTAACCTTTCAAAAGTATAAAATTGATAATGAATTTATTCAATAAGGTTAGTAATTGGTTCAATTCAAGGTTATACGGATTTTTAGGTAATAATTTTTGTGAGTTTTCCAAAAATATAAATTGATTGGATGATTGACAAATATAATGCATAAATAAAACATAAATACATTTTATTTATCTACCGAATTAAAAAAATATATAACTCAACCATAATATTTCTGTGCTCATAAGGGTAAATTATATTCTTCAGTATATATATATATATATACATATATATCTTATCAATAAATTTCTCATACAATATCATTGCATATGATATATTTGAGTGTTTTCAATCACAAATTAAATAAAAAAAAATTAATTAAGCTATATTAATATCAAAAGAATCAATATCCCCAAACTTTTCTAATTATAACTCAAAATCATTTTGTAAATTTGTGTTAACAAATAAAAGATCCTATAGAAACTATCTTAAACAAGAAGAAATTAATTATGATAGAATACATAAATTTTGAATAACAATTATCTATTTACAAAGAACAATGATTAATAAAATTAAGCCTTACTTGAAATATAAGGATCATCAATCTGAACAAAGAAAGATGCACAATTAACTTAATAGACGTAAGATCTTTATAGTGAAGATGATGAAGGAGGAAACATAATAAAAAAAAGAGAGAGATAAGACAAAAGAGAGATTAGTGAAATAAGTAGAATAAAGAGGAGGAGGAAAAAAGACGATGACGGCTTAAATAAAAAAATCAAGTATTCGGGTTTGATATTAGATATAAAGCAAGCGTAATTTATAATTTGTAAAAACAACACATGTCATCAATCCTTTGGATATAATTTATTTATTTATTTGTATTATAAGAAATTTAACAAATACATAACATTAGTATACTATTTATCTCTAGTAACATATATTTATATAATAATTTAAATTATTAGTTTTTTAATATATAATTTAATTTGTTGATAATTTTTTTGTATCGTTTGTCTCTTATCTCCATTCTTATGTGATTTATTATCTTTTTAGGAAAAAATATTTTTTAAGAGATGGAATGAGATGTAGAATGTGTTTAATGGCCTAAAAAGTATAAAATTTAGTGTGTAAATGGTATAAAATTGATGTGTTAGAAACTAGTAATACTGTATTTTTTGAAATATAAACAAGAAAAAATACACCTTAGGCCAAGTTATACCGTATTTTGGGATAATCCAGAACTGTAACGATAAGAGGAGTACATGCACTATCTTTGAATCGGTTCTTTATTAAAATGATTAATCATGTTATCCAGACGCCAACATTGATTTGTGATTATTTAGATTAATTGCTACTATCTTAACATTGAACTTAAATGATCTCACACTTACGAGCATGATAAATTTGATTATGACTATTACTTATATTCCTTATATGATAATGAAAATTATTTAATAGTATATTTTAAATAGTAATATATATAAAATTGTATATTAATATAATATATGGCTCATTTTAAGGGAGTGATATTTTTGGAGCCAAATTTGAAAATTAAAGTTAAAATTTTAGCCAAATTTAGAGTCAAAGTAGAAAATAAAATTTGGAATCAAAGTTTATTTACTAGGTCCCTACTTTCCAAAAAATTATATAGTGATGTTGATCATTATATTTTTAAGATAAAATATTTTATAAAAAAGAAAGATAATTTTTAGTAGTATTTTTTTCTCAATTCTCTACAAAATTATAAGATTTTTCTTTAGGTGAAAAAATTAGTTACTTCCAAATATTTAAGAACATGCATTAAAAATTTTAAACTCAAGGAGTTAATTAAGAAGTAATATTCAATTTTTTTTATTGAAAGCATATAGACTTCATATTTTTGAAGTCGCATAACAACTCTGCAACAATGTAATGTAAACCTCGCGTAAATTCTTATTGCATTACATTGATATTTGATATTCTATGATATTTTTTATTTAGTATTTCGTATATGGTGATATTTGAAAAAACTTATCTTTTTCTAATTGAATTTCCTAAATAGATTTGAGAACCTAAAATTTAAGGAGTGTAATTTATTTAGTAATATATTAAAAACTCAAATAATTTTTCTCAAGTTATATATGTGTAAATTTAGCTTCTTAATTATGTTTTGACATTGTGAGATGATCATGTTATATTATAAATAATGTAAGATATGTTTTTTTCTCATCATGTATTTCATATTGATTTCAATTGCCCCCTACATTTAAAAAAAACGTAATAGTTTGGTTATTGTAATATTAATTTTGAATAAATGAATCAATATAGATATGTATATCTTTTTATCTTATAGGTCCCCTGGTATAAGGGAGGTAATTTGATTAGAGGTCCCTTTATAGTTAAATATATCATGTCTTTACAAAAGTTTAAAAAATATTTTAATAGCTATATATTTATAGTATTTATAATCGTAGCATACTGATAAATGACAAATGATAAGAACAATACAAAAATAAAAATAAAAATATATCAAGATTTAAACTTATATATTTTTTTATTATATTGAAGAGTTTTTTGCTCCAAATTAACAACTAGAACAACTACCGACCTTAAATATTCCAAATAACCATATAGTGAGGATGTTTTGGTTCGCAAAATGAGGCAATGAATGATTTTGGGCATCACCATAGAAAATCAATAAAAATTATCTTAATATTTTTAATGGTTAACTAACATAATATTCTCAAAATGAGATTTCAAAGTGTCTTCTCCCATTGGCCCCTCCAAACTTGTTGGAGAGTGAAGTGTTTCCGAAGACTAAAGACCATTTACCATACAGTAAAAGTTCTCATTTGGGCATCTCTTCAATGTTCTCTAAAAATTATTCTTTATATTATAAATCTTAGACTCAGTATAATTTACATTGCCACCAACAAGTAATACGACATTATAATCATAATTTTCTTCATCATACCCGAACCCTAGAAGTATAACGACACCCTAGTTGTCTATCATGTAACCGCAATCTATGAAACTTTTTCAAAGAAGGGTTGAAAATTATATATGTACCTGACCTCGGAAAAAACACAAAACAAGTCATTACAATAGCAAATTGTTAGGACACATGACTTGAAAATGGAATTAATTATTGGAAAAATCAATTTACTTTATAGCATTCACTGGCGAGCTAAAATCATATAGAAACTGAGTAATCGGGGAAGGCATAGTAAGTGAAATTGTTAGTAGATGAGTCTATACCTTGTATAATCGCCTTCTGGTTGACATAACTGTTTAATTTTGAGTGCTTGATTAGGTGAGTTTTAATGAATCGAGCCGTTGAGATCAAAGAATACCATTCTTCGCAAACACGCCTGAATTTTAATAGAGATCTCACAGGTAGCCTTGACAGAACATCATTGACGAAGATGTCTTCTGGAAGAATATAATAATTCTTTTGCCCTATCGGTGAGATCATCAATGCTGTCACTTGAGAAGGTTATCCACTTCCTTTACTTCAAACCAATTTTAATAAAGGTTAGCAATGGGTAATAAAAAGGACCATCTATAGATTAATAACGATATTTTTTCTTACTTATATACAATTTCATTGTTTTTCCCAGAAAGAATTTTCAAACATATCAATGTTATACATCATTTTTTAGTTTTCCTAAGTGATTAATAATTGACCCTAATAGATTTTAATTGTTTTGTTGTCTTTATCAATAGAATTTAGTTGTAGATTGCTTCCTCTATTCTTTGATAACAATTATTTTATCTCTACTATAAAAGAAAATTATTTAAATCCTTTGTTAAGAAATTTTTACTTATTATGAAAATTATCTAATTCTATTTTAGAATGAGTGTTTGGTTTTACTAAGGGTTGGACAAAATTAAAATCTAAGAAGAAAAGAGAATATGAGTTGTGTAAATAATCAGTGAAAGGATATATTTATATTTGTTAACTTCAGAATAAGAAAAAAAATTACGAGTTGTTAAAATAAAGAAATCAAAATTATGAAATAAGGAATATGCACTCTAAAGTTTTCTAGAAACTTGCATGGGCATTACATTATCCTATGTATAATATATTGTTTTCACAGCATATGCAATAAAAAAAATTATCCATCTGTTATTAGGAAAGTATGCCTAACTTTAATAAATTAAGTAAATTAAAATGGATTCTATCTCAAAATTATTGTAATGATTCTTGAGATATTTCTAGCCTCATGATCTACCTTTGACTTGTTGTACTATGTAACGTATTCCATGTGATAGACTAGCGATAAATTTATTTTCGTTAACTATTCATTTGAAATACTCATATAACGAGCAACTATTGTAGTACACAAAATTTAAAATTAATAAATAAATAATTTTTTTCATATTTATACAATTAGTAAGAAATGTAAAAATTTATTTCCTTCTTTTCAATATAAGCTTGACGAGAATTATAAAACATAAAAATTCAACCAATGTATAGTTAAAAAATAAAATTTGATTAACTATCCAACTCATCACCCAAATGATCAGTCAAACTATACTATCAAATGTTCTTTTTTAATTATATTTCTAAGTCCATTTTCCATCCCAAAAATAGACCCAAAATTACTTATATATGTAATTAATTTTATTTATAGAACCTAAATAGTTTGTGTCCAAAGTTTCTCCCCCTCTCTCTCCCTCTCCCTCTCTCTCAACTCAGTCGCCACTTCTAAGTTCGAACACCATTTTTCTAATTATCAAAATTTAAGTGTTATTTTATATATAAAAATATATTATGTACCTCTCACAAAAAACTAAGGTAAGAAAACTGTAAGTTATGCTTATATTTTTTATATTCTACTATTACTTAATATGTAGTAAATAACATAGATATCCACGGATTCAAACCTAAATTATATATATTATTTATCATGGTATATTATATTGGTATATTATAAATCCTTGTTCTCAAAATATATGCATCCAACATCATTATGATCAACATTATTCTCTCTATTTTATAGGCTTTCTTCAAGGTTTCTTATGTGCAAGTAGACATTTATTCAAACAAAACTTTCCAATCCATATGCCCCTATAATATTGTCCAATAAATTTTGATTCTTAAAGAGAAATACAAAATTCAGTAACTCATCATGATCACACTTCATGTAAATTATAAACTTAACTCATAATATCAATCAAATTAAGAATATGTGTTAATCATAAATTTTGTGCTTTTTTTCGGACTTGAACATTTTCTTAAATATATGTTATCTTATAGCCCTACCTGGTTACCAATACATTTTCTTAAGATGATGATTAATCTATGCAAGATTTATATCGCATTTGAAGGTCATGAGACATTGAACCCCAAGACGATGCAATTATAGCATTAATTAAGCAAGTACTTTAAAGTTGCTTGATACTTCTCAAAAAACTTCTGGTAAGAATAAACGATAAGGGCTTATTAATCGTAACGATGAGCTTTTCATACATGTTATTTTTCCCTCTTTAAACATTTTAGTTGGTTTCCTAATTAATAATATTGGCCTTCATGTTTGAAAATCAAACTCTACTAATCTTAATTCATAGAACTTTAAAATTTATTAAAATGAACATTTCTCTATACAATAATTATCAATTAATTACAAGGAATCCCTTTATTTAACTATTTAATGGTATTGAGCATGAAATTGTTTATGCAGGGTTGATTGCATGAATAATGCTAACAAAAAACAATGAGACCATAAAAAATATTTAGTCCAGTAATCCTTTCTATTGAGTTAGAGACATGTGGGTCCTTTTTTACCAAGTCGGATGTTTTTTCTACACTTTCGCTCATGGAATGTCCTAACCCTGAATAATGGATCAAGCTTATTAATGGTAGGTGAGGTGCAATTATTGTCTAAGTGTATTGTGGTCCAGTGATTAAGATATTTTTAGGCATATCAATTAGGATCATGAAAATAAGGAACATTTCATAATGAATTATATTTTCCTTGTAATTATATTAATACATGTAATTTGGCTCCTCAATCTTATATTTAGAGGACTCCATCGATTAAAATATTTTTTACAACATAAAAAATATTCATCTTTTGTGGTATATAACATAATTACTCTTGGTTTTTGGTAATTATCGTTGATTTAACTGGCTAGCAATTATTACTAATATAATTGGAATCTAACAACCATATAATGTCAAGTTACTCTTAACGAAAAACATGGTAAAGAATAACACATGTACTTCCTCTATCATTATAACTCCATATTATCATAAAATATTGTAATAATGTCAAATATAATTAGATAATAAATTATATTATGTGTTGATTACCACCGATTGATGAATGACCTAATATACTCATTTTTTCATTAGTTATATCACATTGGTAGAGTATTTAATACATATGTTATAATCTTACAACTTCGTAGTGCTCAAAATATTTAGCAAAATGTTATAAAAATTATCTTGGCTCACGCATTGTTACAAAAATACTTTGATTTATTCAATATTTCTTTGAGTAGTAATTTATAAAACTAGTAGTGTAGTGTGTAAGCACAAAAAGTACACATGAAACTAGAAAGATGATCTCATGTCAAAGGTTTACATGTATTTAATACTTAAATATATTAACCCACTAAACGTTATTCGATACGATTATCAAATATGTATGTCAATGGTATATCACTTTACTCATTAAAAAAGAACTACCGACATGTATCTTTAAAATACGTGTTAGCTACTCTTTATCTTTATGTTTTCTATTATTTTACTTCAATTTTGATCATTCATATTTTTTACTGTATCGAGTTTTATATACCAATACTAGAAACTGCTAGAGCTAGTCATTCTAGTAGTGATGTTGGGTTTCAGAATCTAGACATGTAAATGGAATTCAAATTTTCTATTGGATTAGAGTTTTGATTTATTTTAAAGTCCAGCAAATTAGAATCTTTTTTTGGTCATCAAAATGGATAAAGGTGGTAAAAAAAATTAATACCATCGAAAAAGAGAAATTGCTAGTCCTTTTGATTTTTATGGTGGTCGAGGTGCAAATTTTGTTGATCTTTACTTGAAAATCCAAATTACCATCAATTTAACCTCCTCATGTATATAAACAAAGCAAAAGAAACGAAAGAAATAAAGGTCTTGATGTGATACCTCATATGTATTATGATTTCATTTTTATGTATTAATATATATAATTTGAATATTTAAGATAAATATACTAATATTCGTAGGGGATTCAATATTTTAGCAAATACCTAATATCAAACATGTTCATATAAGACACATTATTAGTAGATCACAAAATAATCCTCTATATAATAAATAATATAAGTATGTTAAATTGTAAAATTTCAACAAAGTATATATAGTAAGTGGAATTTTAATAACAAAATATGACGGTGTTTTATTTTCTAGACAACACTCAAATTTAGATTACACGACCTATTTAATAATACAAACTACTTCGATCTTTGCATGCATTACGTTAGTCTCTACTTTCAATAATTATTCCTCAAATGTTTCTTTATTAGTTCACTTACTCTTCTCTAATATTTTCACAAAACCTTTACTCTTATATGGCATGTTTGTCATACACATATTTTCAAAACATTTTTAGTTAAGCCTATTAATCGTTTATGCATCTCTATAATAAATACAAAAGTTATTATGTTAGTTACCATTATGGTGTTATTTTTAGTCAACTAATCCTTTCGTATACCTCCAACATTTTAATTTTTTTATTTTTTTGTTTTCTTTTTTGATACGTGGGTTCCGAGCTTACACCCGACTAATCCCACGGGAGATATGACTGCCTCCCCAACCATGCCCCCATGCAAGTCAGAACTAGGTGTTCTGGGAGGGTTTCAAACATTGGACCTCATGGATGAGAAATAGAGCTCTGGCCAACAACCTTCTTAACTTTCTTCTACCTTCAAGGATTCAAACCTTGGACCTCATGTATGAGACAATAGAGCCCTGGCCAACAACCTTTTTAACTTTCTTCCACCTTCAGAATTCGAACCCTGTACCTCCCATATTTGTTTTCTTTTATATTATTTTCTAAGCATATGTAGTAACCATTGGTCGACAACCTTAAACTTTTCACTTTGTAGTATAACTTATCTCGTTATTGCAAACTTGACACATTTGTGATGACTATACTATCCTTGAAGTATGGATCAGCTGTGCTTATTCTACGAGGTCCATCATTTTTCTTGTGAAATCATTATTCATCCACTCATATATACCCAATACAAAACTTATAGAGTTCTATAATTCGGTATCACAATTTTCACATTCTTTTCTCCTAATATGAGCAAAGTTAATCTGACAACTATCAATATTAACCACCAAATGAAGATAGTATCCCTCAAAACATTTTATTATTGACAACTAAATACCCAAAATTGATACTAAACTAGATCAATACTGACTCATTTACAAAATAATAAAGGTTTCTACTTTTCAAAGAGTATTCCCCTCAATAGTTCATATTTATATTCAAGAGCACTAGAGAGGGTATGTCTCTATCACCGTGAAATTAATCACACCCAATGATTTCCCAACTTGTTTTGGTAACATGATTTATTCATATAGGGTATGTGATGTATCATATTTTGTGATAGATTAGAAGGGATGAAGAATGCGACCCGCAAGTCGACCCTATAGGCGGCATATGCCGGCACAGGTTGCGACAAGCCTAGAAAAGAAGGTCAAGACAATTAAACCTTAAGCTTCCTTCTTCCCCAATACACCCGAACTCCATTAAAGCTTCTCCAAACCTCAAACTCTCATAAAATATACATTGAATCTCCATAAATTTATATCCAAACACTTACCTACATTCCTATAAACACTATTCACCCACCCAAATCACTCCAAAAATCCTAGAATCCAAGAATAAACACTAAACTTTCTAGATATTTTTCCAAAATTTCTTAAACCCATATCATCCAAGCAAAGTTTATCATAACCACATAAAGAATTATTATCCTTACACCTTTCGTAACCTAAATAACACCTTGTTTACCTTAAATCAAAGGTTAGTTCAAGAGTGCTTAAACCTTTGAGTTAGGGTCAAAACAGATGACGAAAAGAACTGAGACACTATCTAGTTTGAGGGATATGAAGAAGAATCAAAGCAAGGCATTGGGTGATATTAATAAAAAATTAAGTGAGTAGTGTGCAATTTTAGGAACAAATAAGAAGGGTAATTCGAATTAAGCAAGTATAGAGGATCCGGTTATGGTAAGGTCATAGCTTATTCTTTGATTTAAACTTGTGTTTGATAATTTCGAGGTAATTTGAGTTTTAAGTGTGTATCTCCTAGGGCCAAGGATGATATACGAAAGAAATATAAGGTCAAGAAGTTGAAAATTTAAGGAGAAACTCGTATCAATTCAAAAGGAGTCAAAAAGTTTGCTAGAAACTTAACAAAAAGTGTTGTTAAAATATTTACACTATTTTTGAAAAACTACAACAAATAATTTTGAATGATGCTTATCATGAAACTTTATCTCAAGTTATTCCTTGGACTTTATTGTATGTGAGAAGAAATATAGATCATTTTGTAGTAGAAATGAATATGTTGTAGATGGTTCGGTGTGAAGACGTAAAGGTGTCCAAATTTACAAAGAATCTATTAAACAAATTTTGACTAACTTATGGAAGCCCAACATATGCCACACGTTTTATAGAGCTATATATACACTAGTTTTTTCAATATTTAATCTCATTACTTATAATTTTGATAGAAATGTTGGGGGTAAGGGTAAGAGAAGCATGAAAGAGCTATTACAACAAATTATTTTTTAATTAGTGTAATTTTTTATATAGTTATATTTTCTCTTTATTTTGTTTTCTTTTCTTACATTATGATAAGAACTATATATTAGTTTGACACTTGGGTATGAACGCTAACTATAACTTATGGCTTAATATGATGAATTTTGGATTTCTCATGTAAATAAACATGGATTGTTTTTGTTATAATTACTCATATGTTTATTCTAAATTTCTTGTATTATTACAACATATATAGGGTTTTATAGCTATTGAATACACCTATGGGAGGATTTGGTAGTGGAAATAGGATAATCAAGTAAGAAGAATAATTAAACCTGTATATTCTCAATCATATACTTCTTCTCCACCATCCCCAAAACAAAAAGAACCTTCTTCAAGCTTCACCCATTTGCATTAAATCACCCACTATTATATTTTATCCATCTAAAATCATTAAAATCATTAAAATCATTTTTAAAAAACATCTTTTCACCATCAAATTCATTTCATAAACATCATAAATCAATATAAAATACAACATATTCTTTACAAAAAAGCATAAATTTCTTACACATCCATGTCTTCTACATCATAACACACTATACCCACATTATATGTCATAAACTTACCATCAAATACATATTATAAGCATCACAAAAACACAAAATTATCCAATTTTTTTACCAAGGTTCTTACTAACCCTAACTCCCAAAAGGGAAGAGTTGAAGAAGAAAGAGGTTCTAAGGCCCATTATCATCCATGACTCAATTTTTACTATTTTTTTTGTTGAAATTCTACTATTAAATTTTGTGTGATATTAGAGTATTTGTGATCAAGTGAGGTATGGGTGAGATTAGAATTAGGGGTTGCATGATCTATGTAAAGATAGAGTTGTAGGTATTTTGAGGGTTTCCACCAAACTGCCATACAATTTTTGGAATCAAAGGCTTGAATCTTTGGTTAAGATTGCTAGATGACACTCCTAAACCCCTTATATTCCCCAAATTAATGAGTGTGTCTTTAGGTTTCAATAACATAAACCAATTATAAAATGTTTCTCTTTTTTAAATTATTTGATAATACAAATCATATAAGAAATATGTATTTCAAAATAAATAAATTAAATACGACTATTTCATTCCCTTGTTTCATAATACATCACTATCATGTCCTATTCTCTATTACAACATAATTGAAACGATTGACCACACTGTTATCTACCGCACCATAGTTTTTAAAGGTCATATCTTCTACTAGAGGTGTGAAAATTGTCTGTTCGACTCGCTCGATCCATTAATACCGGGATATCACCATGGGGTTTGGTATATACAAGAACTTATTTTTAGAAAAACTAGTGGGTTATTATATATACTAGATCTTATTGTAAGCAAACCCCTCTTAATTAAGGTCCAATCTGCCATACATATTAATAATTATTTTATTTATATATATCATTTTTAAAATTAGTGTAAATTATTTGAACTTAAAGATTGAAGAAATTAAAAAGAAGTAGACTTACATTGTATGTAGTATGTACAATGTACATTATCAAGTGGTTTATTTTTTTTTTTTGTTAGAAAAAAACTTGTACAAAATATTTTACAAGTTCTCCATTTTTGGTGTTTCCCCGACTATAAAACAGGTAAGGTAAAAAATGAGACAAAATTATGATCTTTTACTTATATTTTCATATCTTTCCATGTTATTTAAAAATTTCATATAAAATTAATAGACCGTGTGGTCAGAGTCCGTGTTATAAAAATAAAGACATGAAGTTAAATAGGTCAATTTTTACATTATCCACGAGGTTTTACCTGGTTCATTTCAATTCATTTCAAACTATCAAATAAAATGGTAGTGGACTTTACATTTTGGTATAACTAAAGTCTATATCATAGCCAGAAAAATTAGTATATATCTAATAAGGCCCAAAGATACCAAAACTTTAAATAAAATTTATAATCAATATGGCCCAAAAGGTAAACATATATAGGGGCTTCTCCACAAAACCATACTTCGGTTAAGTTTCTTCGTTAACTCTTCTCCATGTTTTCTCACAATACATTTTCAGAGATATCATTTTCACTTTTTTTACACTATGAAATCTTCTTCTTTCATCATTAGATATCTTGTTAACTAATATGAGTCAACCCTATGCACTCAAGACCAATTACGATTCTCTTTTTGCTTGTACCAGATCGATGACCCTAACATTTCAGGTAAAGATTCGTCGATAAGTTTGATTGTTCTTAATAATAATTATCTCTATAATAGTCTGTAAATTGATATTTTTTTCAATTTTATTTATCTAGTGAAAAAAATTATACACCTTTTCTATTGATTTTATCTACTTTTTTATTTTAAATTAACATTACGATTAGAAGTTGTGTTAAAATTAACAGCTTTTTTTGGACAATATCTAATAGGTTATTTTGGTGTATCTTCCATAGCTTAATTTTTTGTTGTTGAATTAGTGAATTTAAAAGGCTATGTAATAATATTTATGCATAATTCGTTTGTACTTATAATGATTATGTGTTTTGATGGTAGAAAAGATATATTTTAGATGAAAAACACACAGATTGGATTAAATGGTTCTTGAACATTTAAAATTACCTAACTAATTTTAAATTTTGTATTGGTTTTAGTCCTGACATAAATTCTATTTATTTTATACCGTTCAGTTAGTTTGACAATGGGTATATTTGTTAACCACATATGCCACAATATTTACAAATTTTTCAAACCCTGAACTATCCCTTTTTAATGATTTGATCCTCTAATATATTGACAATGAAAAACCAAAATCTGATACATTATACAAAAAGGACTAACCTGAAACAAAAATTTATGTCAATGATTGTTAGTATAGTTGTAAAAATTTGAGATCTATTTGTGAAAAGAAGCTATCGTTGGTGAAAAAAATTATATTTTTTCAAACAAGTTATGTTATTAAAAAATTCCTTATTTATACTTTATTTTATTCAAATACCATCAAATTAACCGTTGTTGAAGAAAAAATTTAAAATTTAAATATATAACATATTTACATGTACATATTTGTTCCTTTAGTGTATTTGTCAATTAAAAAAATATGGAGACAAAAAAACAAATATTAAATTTTTCAGATCTTTGCATGCTATCAAGATAACAATAATATTTTTAAGTGTATAATTTATTTTTGAATTTTTATATGTTCAAATAAGTGTTGCTTTGGTATTCAATTTTCTTTTATAATGTGGCTATACATTAAATATTATATAATATAAAATGTCATAGAATATTTTTTCCTTTTTGGGCAGCAATCATGCTACTTAGCTCACGTCTCGTTTGAGTATAATTAATTGTGACAAAAAAGAGTCTTAATCGACCTTATTATTTTTTAGATAAATATTATCAAGTTGAGGGAATATTATATGTAACCTATGATATAGATTGTCAATAAAAAATTATGAAGATGAATATTTTTAAAGGAACTAATGAATTAAATATATTGGAGACCAGGTTGGTTTGAGTCTTAAGTCCCACAACCTGATAGTTATGATAGTTAGGGCTATAAATTCAAACTTTGAAAAAGTAGATTTTGACATTGTTTAAAATATATAATAATTTTTATAAGCCCGATTGTTATATTTAATCTATTAGTATGAATTTGTTTCTATACTAAAATATAGTTAATTTTCATTATATAAGGAGTTATAGTGTAATTAATTTAAAAGAAAGACATGGTGTACTTTTTTGCTTAATATAATGATTGATATTGCAATTTTCGTAATACTATAGAGATTTATAGCATAATTAATTCTAATAAAAATTTTAAGGATTTATATACCATTTTATTTGAAGCTAAGGAAACGAGGTAGAAGGAAACTATAAAAGTAGTGAGTGATACTTCCTTTGGTATATCAAATAAACATATTCATACTTAACCTAGAAGGAAAATAAACTAGGGGTAGGAGAGGGATATTGGAACTAGTTTCTAATCTATAAGAGGGTATGAGATCTCGTGCATTTACATCTTTACAAATTTAATTAAACAATTAAAGATCGATGAATTTATAATTAATTGTTTTGGGAGAGTGGTGTATGTTGTGTTGGGTACCTTAATTTGTGGAATTCTATGAGAGTGCAAATATTATGTGTGTTCCAAGATGGTCAAAATCATTATGAATACATTCTGAATTGTTGACTTCCATTAACATATTTTATGTTGGGTTATTGGGTTGAGGATTATTAGTTTTGTCATGATTTTGGATTGGTTAATGGTGTTAGTATATAATTGGGTAGGACAGTTATATTGGCTTTATTTCAAATTCATTTAGTTGATTGGTGGGTATATCAGCTTTGTTGTTAAGGAGCTGACCGTCCTAAATTTGGAGGTAGGAGTAGCCAGCATGAAAAAGAAAATTATTTAATTATTGTTATTTTCAATGTAGTCAAATTCAAATTCGACACATGGGCAAATTCATCAACAAAACGGGCGTTACCATCGTCACACAGAACGACAAATTCAAGAAATGAAAGAATACGTCTCAATAAATAAATTTACCTAGGCGTATAAATCAAATTACAGAAAAAATAAATTTTAAACTATTTGTTTTAGTTAATTTATTGTTATTAATCATAATGTGTAGTGTTTACATAGATTGTCCATTTTATGATGACAAGAAGCGGAAAGAGATGAGTTATAAGTTAGGATTACATCCTCTACAAATTAAGTATTGGTTTCAAAATAGACGTGATCAAATGAAGATAAAATATATCTTAAACTAAATTCTTTCCTCCATACTCCTAGAAAACAATCAATACCTTATCTAATAATTAGTTATTTTTCATTTATCAACTTGTTGCCTCTAACCTTTCATAAGTATTTTTGAAGTTTTTTCACATATGATAATCTGTTTTCAACCAAAATGACATTTAGGTTTTAAAAAGTGGAGCATTGGAAACTTTCCAACAAAATTCTATCTATTTTACATGTAACGGTCCATTATCCACAAGATAATAAAGTCTTATTTTGACATGCCATCAAGGAGATATTGGTTGCATGGGGTAACTTAGAAAAGTGTAGGGTGATAATTTATATTCTATGCCTAGTTGCAGGTTGTATGGGAAGGATAGAAGGAAGTTATACATGTAGTGATATATACTTCCACTGGTATATCAAATAAGCATATTCATACTAAACCTAGAAGAAAAATTAACTAAGGGTAGGAGAGAGGGATAGTGGCATTAGTCTCTAAACTTTAAGGGGGTATGAGATCTAGTGCATATACATCTTTATAAATATAATTACACAAATAATAGTAGATGAATGTACAAAATTTTATTGCGTGAGGGTGTAGTATGTTGTGTTGGGTACCTTACTTTGAGGAATTTTAGGAGAGTGCAATTATTATGTACGAACTCTTAGTGAATATATTCAGAATTATTGACTTCCATTGACATATTTCATATTGGTTATTAGATTAAACATTATTAGTTTTTTCATGATTTTGGATTGGTTAATGGTGTTATTATATGATTGAGTATGGCAGTAATATTGGTTTTATTTCAAATTCTAAGGATCGGAGCCCGAGTATTCTGTCCCACCTGCTACAATGCCAACATCAATGCTAACCAACAACCTCATTCTCAACAACCACCTCCACTGAAAGTAAGAGTATTATTTTGATATTCATGTTTTAATGAAATACATTTAGCTCGTCATTATTTAATACATTGTTACCCTAATGCAACAAACCTAATATTCAAAAATGCAGTTGGAAACAGTGTTCTTCAGTTTCTAAAGATAGGCCCTTCAATTGAACTTTATTAGCTATAATGGTGTGACTCCTATTATTTTTTGTTTGTCTAATGCATGCCCAAGGACGAGGCACAACAAATGAGATGTAAGTTGCTTTTCTTTCCATACATCATAAGAAAAAGCGCAACCATTGATATATAAAACAACAAATACAAGAGATGGGATGTATCCACTGATGTGGATGAAGATCAATAGTTTTTATAGTGATTGTTAGGAGAATTCTATAATACACTATAGTTCTCTTGAGTCGTATAAGTCAAATTAACTCTCTAATGTAATCAACTGTAATCTAATATAATTTATTGTTAAACAACTTTCCAATGTAATAGTAAAATATATATATCTTTTTTTGTAATACTACACACTATTTTATTATTTTACTTTCAGTAAAAAAATTTAATTAGATATATTTGGTAAAATAATTCATATATTAACAATTTTAATTCAATACATACACACTAATAAATATATGAATATTAAGGGTATGCTTTAACTTTTAATGTACATGAAATATATTTGTCTTGACATGCTATAAGAATATTTAGTTCAATTTACCACCTTTCCTCAAGGAAGCTAGTTTAAGATAAAAAGAAATGAAAAATTAAAATTATGTTAATTGTTTATAATAAAAAACATGAGATGCAAAGTTATACTAAATAAATTTTATAGATGTATCAAAAACACAACGAATTTATATCATTAAAAGTTATTATAGTCTATACATGGTGAAATTGACTCATTGACTCATAATAAGTATTAACAATAATTAAACTACAATATTTTTCGTAAAAAAAGAGTTAAATAAATTAAAAATGAAAAATAATTGAAGAAATTTAATCAAAATAAGAAAATTCGTTGCATATCATAACTGCAATTAAGAAGTTAAAACTTTCATTAATAAAGTTTTTTCTGAAAATAATTAGTGAATAAAATATAAAAAAATTCGAAATATTACCAAATAAAATAACACCCCTTAGCTTTTGGATTGTTATTTTTTCTTAATGCAAAATAAATAAAAATTAATCAAACACTTGTAAACAGATTACAAAAGATCCACCAATATAATTGAGTTACAAAATGATAAGAATTTAGTGGTTATAGAAAAGATGAGAGGGACTATGTCCCAAGTGTGTGATAAATAATAAAACACTAATGTAATTGGGGTTACGCTCGGCGGATCAAAGGCAAGTAAAATGATAAGTAGGGTTATCGTATTTAATAGAGAGATTATCTGTGAGACTAATGGTGTTAAAACTAGTACAACTGCGTGAACCTTGTGATCCAAATAACAAATCAGTTAATAGTTCAAATAGGTCAGTCTTTATTTGGTTTTCAATTTTTACCAACTAAGAAAGTAAAAGTAATAATAATTAAAATACGAATAAATATAAACAAGTAAATAAATTGAAAAGGATAAACTAATGGGAGACGGTTACTTGAGGAGTTGCTAGAAATAGTTTATACGGATAATTTATCTTGTTATTGATAAAGGGGAGTGGGTGTATTCATATTAGCCCATATTCTATCTCCCCATTCGTGTCAACCTAGAGCTCAACCTTACATACCAGCTGGCTATCCGATGAGTTATATACCTATCCCTTTGACTACTTAATAGACAAAATCATTTAGTTCAATGCCTCACACTAGGCGCTTATATACTAGGCCTGTAATTGAACCTCCATTCAGGTGTTACTTTAATAACAATTGCTACCCACTACTTGACCAGAGCACATGTAGTAATTAAATCAAACACATAAGATAATTGGATAATAAATTAAACAAAACTTAATTAAGTATAATAAATATCTCAAATGCAATAACTCAATCAAAAATATAAGCTAAAATTCATACAGTATCATCCTCAAGCAATAGGGGTTCAGTTCATAAATGAAGGATAAAAACGAATTTTAAAAAATACTAATTAAAACTAGCGACATAATAATGTTTAAAAGACAAAGTACCGATCAAAAAAAAATGTTTAAAAAGACAAAGTAAAGCTAAGTTAATCTTAATATCAAAGGCAATCGGTAAATGGTTTGATTAGAACCGATGTGTTCGTAAACAAAACCTTGTTTTCTCCTCTTCCTTCTGTCTTGAGCGTTCTCCTTCCTTTTGAGCGGATGTATAATGAATTTGATTAGGTTTAGAAGTGACCCATCCTATTTTACTACCAAGAATTTGTTCCGAACCACGGTAGAAGCAATTGAAATAAATTTTACATCTTAGCTCCGGAATGTGACTTTAGAATCTCTCTAAATCAAAAGAAATCATGTCCATATCTCTAACTTAAATGTTGTAGTCGCTGAAACACTAAGGCGCAAAGATTTATCTACCAAACGCTACACTTCTCACAGTGGTTTTAAGCTCAAATTGTGCTTTGACTTGGGGTTTCTGTTGTCTTCTTGACTTCTTCTCCTCATCATTGAACCTTATAGTAAGAATGTACCTAATAATGGAGTTTGTTGTTAATAAAGTTTACTACCAGAAGATCAATAATGTCATATATTAAGCTTATTTAATATTTATTGTTTCTAAACAAGAAAATAAAAAATCTCTGTTGGAATCTAAATTCACCCATGTTATACATCATTTTTTAGTTTTCCTAAGTGATTAATAATTGACCCTAATAGATTTTAATTATTTTTTTGTCTTTATCAATAGAATTAGATGTAGATTGCTTCCTCTATTCTTTGATAACAATTATTTTATCTCTACTATAAAAGAAAATTATTTAAATCCTTTGTTAAGAAATTTTTACTTATTATTAAAATTATCTAATACTATTTTAGAATGAGTGTTTGGTTTTACTAAGGGTTTGACAAAATTGAAAAGCTAAGAAGAAAAGTGAATATGAGTTGTGTAAATAATTAGTGAAAGGATATATTTATATTTGTTAACTTTGGAATAAGAAAAAGAATTACGAGTTGTTAAAATAAAGAAATCAAAATTATGAAATAAGGAATATGCACTGTAAAGTTTTCTAGAAACTTGCATGGGCATTACATTATCCTATGTATAATAGATTGTTTTCACAGCATATGCGATAAAAAAAATTATCCATTTGTTATTAGGAAAGTATGCTTAACTTTAATAAATTAAGTAAATTAAAATGGATTCTATCTCAAAATTTTTGAAATGATTCTTGAGATATTTCTAGCCTCATGATCTACCTTTGACTTGTTGTACTATGTAACTTATTCCATGTGATAGACTAGCAAATTTTTTTTTTCATTAACTATTCATTTCAAATACTCATATAACGAGCAACTATTGTAGTACACTAAATTTAAAATTAATAAAGAAATAATTTTTTTTCATATTTATACAATTAGTAAGAAAGGTAAAAATTTATTTCCTTCTTTTCAATATAAGGCTGGCGAGAATTATAAAACATACAAATTTAACCAATGTATACTTAAAAATAAAATTTAATTAACTATCCAACTCATCACCCAAATGATCGGTCAAAATTTACTATCAAATATTTTTTTTTTAATTATATTATTAAGTCCATTTTCGATCCCAAAAAAAGACTCGAAATTACTTATATATGTAATTAATTTTATTTATAGAACCTAAATAGTTTATGTCCAAAGTTTCTCCCTCTCTCTCTCCCTCTCCCCCTCTCTCAACTCAGTCGCCACTCCTAAGTTTGAAAACCATTTTTCTAATTACTAAAATTTAAGTGTTATTTTGTATATAAAAATATATTATGTACCTCTCACAAAAAACTAAGGTAAGAAAACTATAAGGTATGTTTATATTTTTTATATTCTACTATTACTTTATATGTAGTAAATAAAATTGATATCCACGGATTTAACCTAAATAACTATATTATTTATGATAGTATATTTTATTGGTCTATTTCAAATCCTTATTCTTACAAAACAAGCATCCAACATCATTATGATCAACATTATTCTCTCTATTTAATTAGGATTTCACCAAGGTTTCTTAGGTGCAAGTGGACATTTATTTAAACTAAACTTACCAATCCATATGCCCCTATAATATTGTCCAATAAATTTTGATTCACAAAGAAGAATAGAAAATTGAGTAACTCATCATGATCACACTTCATGTAAATTATAAAATTAACTCATAATATCAATCAAATTAAGAATAAGTGTCTATCATAAATTTTGAGCTTTTTTTCGGACTTGAACATTTTCTTAAATATATGTTATCTTATAGCCCTACACGTTTACCAACACATTTTCTTAAGATGATGATTAATCTATGCAAGATTTATATCGCATTTGAAGGGCAGGAGACATTGAACCCCAAGATGATGCAATTATAGCATTAATTAAGCTCAAAGTAATTTAAAGTTGCTTGATACTTCTCAAAAAACTTCTCGTAAGAATAAACGATAAGGGCTTATTAATCGTAATTATGAGCTTTTCATACATGTTATTTCTCCTTCTTTAACTATCTTAGTTGGTTTCCTAATTAATAATATTGGCCTTCATGTTTGAAAATCAAACTCTATTAATCTTAAATCATAGAACTTTCAAATTTATTAAATAGAACATTTCTCTATACACTAATTATCATTTAATTACAAGGAATCCCCTTCTTTAACTATTTAATGGTATTGAGCATGAAATTGTTTATGCAGGGTTGATTGCATGATTGATGCTAACAAAAAACAATGAGACCATAAAAAATATTTAGTCCAGTAATCCTTTCTATTGAGTTAGAGACGTGTGGGTGCTTTTTTACCAAGTCGGAAGTTTTTTATACATTTTCGCTCATGGAATGTCCTAACCCTGAATAACGGATCAAGCTTATTAATGGTAGGTGAGGTGCAATTATTGTCTAAGTGTATTGTGGTCAGGGGATTAAGATATTTTTAGGCCTATCAATTAGGATCATGAAAATAAGGAACATTTAATAATGAAATATGTTTTCCTAGTAATTATATTGATACATGTAATTTGGCTCCTCAATCTTATATTTGGAGGAATCCATCGATTAAAATATTTTTTACAACATAAAAACAATTCATATTTTGTGGTATATAACATAATTACTCTTGGTTTTTGGTAGTTATCATTGATTTAACTGGCTAGCAATTATAACTAATAAAACTGGCATCTAACAACTATATAATGTCAAGTTACTCTTAACGAAAAACATGGTAAAGAATAACAAATGTACTTCCTCTATAATTATAACTCCATATTATCATAAAATATTGTAATAATTTCAAATATAATTAGATAATAAATTATGTTATGTGTTGATTACCACCGATTGATGAATGACCTAATATACTTATTTTTTCATTAGTTATATCACATTGGTAGAGTATTTAATGCATATGTTATAATCTTACAACTTCGTAGTGCTCAAAATATTTAGCAACATGTTATAAAAATTATCTTGACTCACGCATTGTTACAAAAATACTTTGATTTATTCAATATTTGTTTGAGTAGTAATTTATAAAACTAGTAGTGTAGTGTGTAAGCACAAAAAGTATACATGCAACTCGAAAGATGATCTCATGTCAAAGGTTTACATGTATTTAATACTTAAATATATTAACCCACTAAACGTTATTCGATACGATTATCAAATATGTATGTCAATGGTATATCACTTTACTCATTACAAAAGAACTACCGACATGTTTCTATAAAATACGTGTTAGCTACTCTTTATCTTTATGTTTTCTATTATTTTACTTCAATTTTGATCAGTCATATTTTTTACTATATCGAGTTTTATATACCAATACTAAAAATTGCTAGAGCTAGTCATTCTAGTAGTGATGTTGGGTTTCAGAATCTAGACATGTAAATGGAATTCAAATTTTCTATTGGATTAGAGTTTTGATTTATTTTAAAGTCCAGCAAATTAGAATCTTTTTGTGGTCATCAAAGTGGATAAAGGTGGTAAAAAAATCTAATACCATCGAAAAAGAGAGCATGCTAGTCATTTTGATTTTTATGGTGGTCGAGGTGCAAATTTTGTTGATCTTTACTTGAAAATCAAAATTATCATCCATTTAACCTCCTCATGTATAGAAACAAAGCAAAAGAAACGAAAGAAATAAAGGTCTTGATGTGATACCTCATATGTATTATGATTTCATTTATATGTATTCATATATATAATTTGAATATTTAAGATATATATACTAATATTCGTAGGGGATTCAATATTTTAGCAAACACCTTATATCCAACATGTTCATATAAGACACTTTATTAGTAGATCACAAAATAATCCTCTATATAATAAATAATATAAGTATGTTAAATTGTAAAATTTCAACAAAGTATATATAGTAAGTTGAATTTTAATAACAAAATATGGTGGTGTTTTATTTTCTAGACAACGCTCAAATTTAGATTACACTACCTATTCAGCAATACAAACTACTTCGATCTTTGCATGCATTACGTTAGTCTCTACTTTCAATAATTATTCCTCTAATGTTTCTTTATTAGTTCACTTACTCTTCTCTAATATTGTCACAAAACCTTCACTCTTATATGACATGTTTGTCATACACATATTTTCAGAACATTTTTAGTTAAGCCTATTAATCGTTTATGCATCTCTATAATAAATACAAAAGTTATTATGTTAGTTACCATTATGGTGTTATTTTTAGTCAACTAATCCTTTCGTATACCTCCAGCATTTTTATTTTTTTATTTTTTGTTTTCTTTTTTGATATGTGGGTTCCGAGCTTCCATGGGAGATATGATGGCCTCCATAACCATGCCCCCATACAAGTCAGAACTAGGTGTTCTGAGAGGGTTTCAAACATTGTACCTCATGGATGAGAAATAGAGCCCTGGCCAACAACCTTCTTAACTTTCTTCTACCTTCGGGATTCGAACCTTGGACCTCATGTATGAGAGAATAGAGCCCTGGCCAACAACCTTCTTGACTTTCTTCCACCTTCAGGATTCGAACCCTGTACATCCCATATTTTTTTTCTTTTATATTATTTTCTAAGCATATGTAGAACCATTGGTTGACAACCTTAAACTTTTCACTTCGTAGTATAACTTATCTCGTTATTGCAAACTTGACACATTTGTGATGACTTTACTATCCTTGAAGTATGGATCAGCTATCCTTATTCTCCGAGGTCCATTATTTTTCTTGTAAAATCATTATTCATCCACTCATATATACCTAATACAAAACTTATATAGTTCTATAATTCGGTATCACAATTTTCACATTCTTTTCTCCTAATATGAGAAAAGTTAATCTGACAACTATCAATATTAACCACCAAATGAAGATGGTACCCCTCAAAACATTTTATTATTGACAACTAAATACCCAAAATTGATACTAAAATAGATCAATACTCACTCATTTATAAAATAATATAGGTTTATACTTTTCAAAGATTATTTCCCTCAATAGTTCATATTTATATTCAAGAGCACTAGAGAGGGTATGTCTCTATCACCGTCAAATTAATCACACCCAATGATTTCCCAAATTGTTTTGGTAACATGATTTATTCATATTGGGTATGTGATGTGTCATATTTTGTGATTGATTAGAAGGGATGAAGAATGCGACCCCCAAGTCGACCCTATAGGCGGCATATGCCGATACAGGTTGCGACAAGCCTAGAAAAGAAGGTCAAGACCATTAAACCTTAAGCTTCCTTCTTCCCCAATACACCCGAACTCCATTAAAGCTTCTCCAAACTTCAAGCTCTCATAAAAAATACATTGAATCTCCATAAATTTATATCCAAACACTTACCTACATTCCTATAAACACTATTCACCCACCCAAATTACTCCAAAACTCCTAGACTCCAAGAATAAACACTAAACTTTCTAGATATTTTTCCAATATTTCTTAAACCCATATCATCCAAGCAAGAGTTTATCATAACCACATAAAGAATTATCATCCTTACACCTTTCGTAACCTAAATAACACCTTGTTTACCTTAAATCAAAAGTTAGTTCAAGAGTGTTTAAACCTTTGAGTTAGGGTCAAAACAAATGACGAAAAGAACTGAGACACTATCTAGTTTTAGGGATATGAAGCAGAATCAAAGCAATGTATTGGGTGATATTAATAAGAAATTATGTGAGCAGTGTGCATTTTTAGGAACAAATAAGAAGGGTAATTCGAATTAAGCAAGTATATAGAAACCGGTTATGGTAAGGTCATAATTTATTCTTTGATTTATACTTGTGTTTGATAATTTTGAGGTGATTTGTGTTTTAAGTGTGTATCTCCTAGGGCCATGGATGATATACGAACGAAATATAAGGTCAAGAAGTTGAAAATTTAAGGAGAAACTCGTGTCAATTCAAAAGAAGTCAAAAAGTTTGTTAGAAACTTAACAAAAAGTGTTGTTAAAATACTTAAACCATTTTTGAAAAACTACAACAAATAATTTTGAATGATGCTTATCATGAAACTTTATCTCAAGTTATTCCTTGGACTTTATTGTATGGGAGAAGAAATGTAGATAATTTTGTAGTAGAAATGAATATGTCTTAGATGGTTCGGTGTGAAGACGTATAGGTGTCCAAATTTACAAAGAATCTATTAAACAAATTTTGACTCACTTATGGAAGCCCAACATATGCCACACGTTTTATAGAGCTATATATACACTAGTTTTTCAATATTTAATCTCATTACTTATAATTTTGATAGAAATGTTGGGGGTAAGGGTAAGAGAAGCATGAAAGAGCTATTACAACACATTATTTTTAAATTAGTGTAATTTTTTATATAGTTATATTTTCTCTTTATTTTGTTTTCTTTTCTTATAATATGATAAGAACTATATATTAGTTTGACACTTGGGTATGAACCCTTACTATTACTTATGGCTTAATATGATGAATTTTGGATTTCTCATGTAAATAAACATAAATTGTTTTCGTTATAATTACCCATTTGTTTATTCTAAATTTCCTGTATTATTACAACATATATAGGGGTTTATAGATATTGAATACATCTATGGGAGGATTTGGTAGTGGAAATAGGATAATCAAGTAAGAAGAATAATTAAACCTGTATATTCTCAATCATATTCTTCTTCTCCACCATCCCCAAAACAAAAAGAACCTTTTTCAAGCTTCACCTATTTGCATTAAATCACCCACCATTATATTTTATCCATCTAAAATCATTAAAATCATTTTTAAAAAACATCTTTTCACCATCAAATTCATTCCAAAAACATCATAAATCAATATAAAATACAACATATTCTTTACAAAAAAGCAAAAATTTCTTACACATCCATGTCTTCTACATCATAACACACCATACAAACATTATATGTCATAAACTTAACATCAAATACATCTTATAACCATCACAAAAACACAAAATTATCCAATTTTTTTACCAAGGTTCTTAATAACCCTAACTCCCAAAAGGGAAGAGTTGAAGAACAAAGAGGTTCTAAGGCCCATGATCATCCATGACTCAATTTTTACTATTTCTTTTGTTGAAATTTTACTATTAAATTTTGTGTGATATTAGAGTATTTGTGATCAAGTGAGGTATGGGTGAGATTAGAGTTAGGGGTTGCATGATCTATGTAAAGATAGAGTTGTAGGTATTTTGAGGGTTTCCACAAAACTGCCATACAATTTTTGGAATCAAAGGCTTGAATATTTGGTTAAGATTGCTAGATGACAATCCTAAACCCCTTATATTCCCTAAATTAATGAGTGTGTCTTTACGTTTCAATAACATAAACCAATTATAAAATGTTTCTATTTTTTAAATTATTTGATAATACAAATCATATAAGAAATATGTATTTCAAAATAAATAAATTAAATACGACTATTTCATTCCCTTGTTTCATAATACATCACTATCATGTCCTATTATCTATTACGACATAATTGAAACGATTGACCACACTGTTATCTACCGCACCATAGTTTTTAAAGGTCATATCTTCTACTAGAGGTGCGAAAATTATCTGTTCGACTCGCTCGATCCATTAATACAAGGATATGACCATGGGGTTTGGTATATACAAGAACTTATTTTTAGAAAAACCAGTGGGTTATTATATATACTAGATCTTATTGCAAGCAAACCCCTCTTAATTAAGGTCCAATCTGCCATACATATTAATAATTATTTTATATATATCATTGTTAAAATTAGTGTAAATTATTTGAACTTAAAGATTGAAGAAATTAAAAAGAAGTAGACTTACATTGTATGTAGTATGTACAATGTACATTATAAGTGGTTTATGTTTTTTGGTTAGAAAAAAACTTCTATAAACAAAATATTTTACAAGGTCTCCATTTTTAGTGTTTCCCCGACTATAAAACAGGTAAGGTAAAAATTGAGACAAAATTATGATCTTTTACTTATATTTTCATATCTTTCCATGTTATTTAAAAATTTCATATAAAATTAATAGACCGTGTGGTCAGAGTCCGTGTTATAAATAAAGACATGTGGTTAAATAGGTCAATTTTTACATTATCCTCAAGGTTTTACCTGGTTCATTTCAATTCATTTCAAAATATCAAATAAAATGGTAGTGGACTATACATTTTGGTATAACTAGAGTCTATATCATAGCCAGAAAAATTAATATATATCTAATAAGGCCCAAAGATACCAAAACATAAAATAAAAAATATAGTCAATATGGCCCAAAAGGTAAACATATATAGGGGATACTTAATCTTCTATCTTCTTCACAAAACCCTACTTCGGTTAAGTTTCTTAGTTAACTCTTCTCCATGTATTCTCACAATACATTTTCAGAGATCTCAATTTCACTTTTTTTACACTACGAAATCTTCTTCTTTCATCATTAGATGTCTTGTTAACTAGTATGAGTCAACCCTATGCACTCAAGACCAATTACAATTCTCTTTTTGCTTGTACCATCCTAACATTTCAGGTAAAGATTCGTCGATAAGTTTGATTTTTCTTAATAATAATTATCTCTATAATAGTCTGTAAATTGATATTTTTTTCAATTTTATTTATCCAGTGAAAAAAATTATACACCTTTTCTATTGATTTTATCTACTTCTTTATTTTAAATTAACATTAATATTTGATGTTGTGTTAAAATAAACAGCTTTTTTTGGACAATATCTAATAGGTTATTTTGGTGTATCTTCCTTACCTTAATTTTTTGTTGTTGAATTAGTAAATTTAAAAGGCTATGTAATAATATTTATGCATAATTAGTTTGTACTTATAATGATTATGTGTTTTGATGGTAGAAAAGATATATTTTCGATGAAAAACACACAGATTGGATTAAATGGTTCTTGAACATTTAAAATTACCTAACTAATTTTAAATTTTGTATTGGTTTTAGTCCTGACATAAATTCTATTTATTTTTTACCGTTCAGTTAGTTTGACAATGGGTATATTTGTTACCCACATATGCCACAATATTTACAAATTTTTCAAACCTGTCTCTGAACTATCCCTTTTTAACAATTTGATCCTCTAATATATTGACAATGAAAAACCAAAATCTGATAGATTAAACAAAAAGGACTAACCTGGAAAAAATATTTATGTCAATGATTATTAGTATAGTTGTAGAAATTTGACATCTATTTGTGAAAATAGGCTATCGTTGGTGAAAAAAATTATATTTTTTCGAACAAGTTGTGTTATTTAAAAATTTCTTATTTATACTTTATTTTATTCAAATACCATCAAATTAACCCTTGTGGAAGAAAAAAATTAAAATTTTAATATATAACATATATACATGTACATATTTGTTCCTTTAGTGTATTTGTCACTTAAAAAAACATAAGGACAAAAAAACAAATATTAAATTTTTCAGATCTTTGCATGCTATCGAGATAACAATAATATTTTTATTGGTAAAATATTGTTCTAGCTAAGATTGGTAATTATAGTTTATTTTTATCTAATTATCAGTTGTTAAAAACAAAATTTTTTAAGTGTATAATTTATTTTTGAATTTTTATATGATCAAATAATTGTTGCTTTTGTATTCAATTTTATTTTATAATATGGCTATACATAAAATATTATATAATATAAAATGTCATAGAATATTTTTTCCTTTTTGGGTAGTAATCATGCTACTTAGCTCACGTCTCGTTTGAGTATAATTAGTTGTAACAAAAAAGAGTCTTAATCGACCTTATTATTTTTTAGATAAATATTATCAAGTTGAGGGAATATTATATGTAACCTATGATATAGATTGTCAATAAAAAATTATGAAGATGAAGATTTTAAAGGCACTAATGAATTAAATATATTGGAGACCAGGTTGGTTTGAGTCTTAAGTCCCACAACCTGATAGTTAGGGCTATAACTTCAAACTTTAAAAAAGTAGATTTTGACATTGTTTAAAATATATAATAATTTTTATAAGCCCGATTGTTATATTTAATCTATTAGTATGTATTTGTTTCTATACTAAAATATAGTTAATTTTCATTATATAAGGAGTTATAGTGTAATTAATTAAAAAGAAAGACATGGTGTACTTTTTTGCTTAATATAATGATTGATATTGCAATTTTAGTAATACTATAGAGATTTATAGCATAATTAATTCTAATAAAAATTTTAAGGATTTATATACCATTTTATTTGAAGCTAAGGAAACTATACAGGTAGTGAGAGATACTTCCTTTGGTATATAAAATAAACATATTCATACTTAACCTAGAAGGAAAATAAACTTGGGGTAGAAGAGGGGATATTGGAACTAGTTTCTAATCTATAAGAGGGTATGAGATCTGGTGTATTTAAATCTTTACAAATTTAATTAAACAATTAAAGATTGATGAATTTATAATTAATTGTTTTGGAAGAGTGGTGTATGTTGTGTTGGTACCTTAATTTGTGGAATTCTATGAGAGTGCAAATATTATGTGTGTTCCAAGATGGTCAAACTCTTTGTGAATATATTATGAATTGTTGACTTCCATTAACTTATTTTATGCTGGGTTATTGGGTTGAGGATTATTAGTTTTGTCATGATTTTGGATTGGTTAATGGTGTTAGTATATAATTGGGTAGGACAGTTGGCTTTATATCAAATTCATTTAGTTGATGTGTGGGTATATCAGTCCTAAACTTGGAGGTAGGAGTAGCCAGCATGAAAAAGAAAATGTGTTATAATATCACACATCATCAATTATTTGTAAATTTAATGTACCTATAGTACATAATATATTTGTACTATATGTTTCTATTTTATGCTAAATTTACAGTATAAGTCTCTATATTATGCAAAATTAGTTAGATTTTAAAATAATTGCACCATATATTCCTATACCTTACATAATAAACTCACTGTAAGTCCCTATAATATTCATTATACGTCCAAACTATATGTCTCTTTGTTATGCAAAAATTGTACTATAAATCACTAAATTATCGACTTTCTCATGTTAATTGCGCTATATATCTCTATATAATACTAAATTGCACTATATTTTGCAAAATAAGTTATATTTTTGTTTTCTTAAATTTTAGATAATGGGAGATAAGAATTTAGATGATAGTGATATTGAGCCAAAGGAGACAGCAACTATGTTAGGGTATGACAATGACATGAATTACTCGAACAATTACTCTTTGGCATCATCCTCTATGGAAGTAATGCCTGGACAGGTAAAATCATTTTCATTTTTAATAGATAGATCTTATATATGGGTATCTTCTTTGTTTACTTTTATGAAATAGAAATTTTCTATCAAATAGATTATCTATATAACAAATTTTATCTTGAGAGTGAAATTAGTAAATAATTTATTTTTCTATGAGCATTATCTATTAAACTTATTTAATTATTGTTATTTTCAATGTAGTCAAATTCAAATTCGACACATGGGCAAATTCATCGGGCGTTACAATCGTCACACGACAAATTCAAGAAATGAAAGAGTACGTCTCAATAAATAAATTTACCTAGGCGTATAACTCAAATTACAGAAAAAACAAATTTTAAAATATTTCTCATTATCTAAAACTATTTGATTATCGTATTTGTTTTGGTTAATTTATTGTTATTAATCATAATGTGTAGTGTTTACATAGATTGTCCATTTTCTGATGACAAGAAGCGGAAAGAGATGAGTTATAAGTTAGGATTACATCCTCTACAAATTAACTATTGGTTTCAAAATAGACATAATCAAATGAAGGTAAAATATATCATAAACTAAATTCTTTCCTCCATACTCCTAGAAAACAATCAATACCTTATTTAATAATTTGTTATTTTTCATTTATCAACTTGTTGCCTCTAACCTTTCATAAGTATTTTTGATGTTTTTTCGCATATGATAATCTGTTTTCAACCAAAATGACATTTAGGTTTTAAAAAGTGTAGCATTGGAAACTTGCCAACAAAATTCTATCTATTTTACATGTAACAGACCATTATCCACAAGATAATAAAGTCTTATTTTGACATGCCATCAAGGAGATATTGGTTGCATGGGGTAACTTAGAAAAGTGTAGGGTGATAATTTATATTCTATGCCTAGTTGCAGGTTGTATAGGAAGGATAGAAGGAAGTTATACATGTAGTGAGAGATACTTCCACTGGTATATCAAATAAGCATATGCATACTTAACCTAGAATCAAAATTAACTAAGGGTAGCAGAGAGGGATAGTGGCATTAGTCTCTAAACTTTAAGGGGGTATGAGATCTAGTGCATTTACATCTTTATAAATATAATTACACAAATAATAGTAGATGAATGTAGAAAATTTTATTGCGTGAGGGTGGAGTATGTTTTGTTGGGTACCTTACTTTGAGGAATTTTAGGAGAGTGCAATTATTATGTACGAACTCTTAGTGAATATATTCAGAATTATTGACTTCCATTGACATATTTCATATTGGTTATTAGATTGAACATTATTAGTTTTTTCATGATTTTGGATTGGTTAATGGTGTTATTATTTAATTGAGTATGGCAGTAATATTGGTTTTATTTCAAATTCTAAGGATCGGAGCCCGAGTATTCTTTCCCACCTGCTACAATGCTCAACATCAATGCTAACCAACAACCTCATTCTCAACAACCACCTCCACAGAAAGTAAGAGTATTATTTTGATATTCATGTTTTAATAAAATACATTTAGCTCGTCACTATTTAATACATTGTTACCCTAATGCAACAAACCTAATATTCAAAAATGCAGTTGGAAACATTGTTCTTCAGTTTCTAAAGATAGGCCCTTCAATTGAACTTTATTAGCTATAATGGTGTGGCTCCTATGTATAGCTATTTTTTTTGTCTAATGCATGCCCAAGGACGAGGCACAACAAATGAGATGTAAGTTGCTTTTCTTTCCATACATCATAAGAAAAAGCGCAACCATTGATATATAAAACCACAAATACAAGAGATGGGATGTATCCACTGATGTGGATGAAGGTCAATAGTTTTTATAGTGATTGTTAGGAGAATTCTTTAATACACTATAGTTCTCTTGAGTCTTATAAGTCAAATTAACTCTCTAATGTTATCCACTGTAATATAATATAATTTATTGTTAAACGACTCTCCAATGTAATAGAAAAATATATATATATATATATCTTTTTTTGTAATACTACACACTATTTTATTATTTTACTTTCAGTAAAAAAATTTAATTAGATATATTTGGTAAAATAATTCATATATTAACAATTTTTATTCAATACATACACACTAATAACGATATGAATATTAAGGGTATGCTTTAACTTTTAATGTACATGAAATATATTTGTCTTGACATGCTGTAAGAATATTTAGTTCTATTTACCACCTTTCCTCAAGGAAGCTAGTTTAAGATAAAAAGAAATGAAAAATTAAAATTATGTTAATTGTTTATAATAAAAAAACATGAGATGCAAAGTTATACTAAATAAATTTTATAAATGTATCAAAAACACAACGAATTTCTATCATTAAAAGCTATTATAGTCTATACATGGTGAAATTGACTCATTGACTCATAATCAGTATTAACAATAATTAAACTACAATATTTTTCGTAAAAAAAGGAGTTAAATAAATTAAAATTGAAAAATAATTGAAGAAATTTAATTAAAATTTAAAGGAAAATACGAAAAACAAACATATAAGAAAATTTGTTGCATATCATAACTGCCATTAAGAAGTTAAAACTTTCATTAATAAAGTTTTTTCTGAAAATAATTAGTGAATGAAATATAAATTTTTTTGAAATATTACCAAATAAAATAACACCCCTTAGCTTTTGGATTGTTATTTTTTCTTAATGCAAAATAAATAAAAATTAATCAAACACTTGTAAACAGATTACAAAAGATCCACCAATATAATTGAATTACAAAATGATAAGAATTTAGTGGTTATAGAAAAGATGAGGGGGACTATGTCCCAAGTGTGTGATAAATAATAAAACACTAATGTAATTGGGGTTACGCTCAGCAGATCAAAGGCAAGTAAAATGATAAGTAGGGTTATCGTATTTAATAGAGAGATTATCTGTGAGACTAATGGTGTTAAAACTAGTACAACTGCGTGAAGCTTGTGATCCAAATAACAAATCAGTTAATATTTCAAATAGGTAAATCTTTATTTGGTTTTCAATGTTTACCAACTAAGAAAGTAAAAGTAATAATAATTAAAATACGAATAAATATTAACAAGTAAATAAATTGAAAAGGATAAAGTAATGGGAGATGGTTACTTGAGGAGTTGCTAGAAATAGTTTATACGGCTAATTTATCTTGTTATTGATAAAGGGGAGTGGGTGTATTCACATTAGCCCATATTCTATCTCCCCATTCGTGTCAACATAGAGCTCAACCTTACACACTAGCTGGCTATCCGATGAGTTATATTCCTAACCCTTTGACTACTTAATAGACAAAATCATTCAGTTCAATGCCTCACACTAGGCGCTTATATACTAGGCCTGTAATTGAACCTCCATTCAGGTGTTACTTTAATAACAATTGCTACCCACTACTTGGCCAGAGCACATGTAGTAATTAAATCAAACACATAAGATAATTGGATAATAAATTAAACAAAACATAATTAAATATAATAAATATCTCAAATGCAATAACTCAATCAAAAATATAAGCTAAAATTCATACGGTATTATCCTCAAGAAATAAGGGTTCAGTTCATAAATGAAGAATAAAAACGAATTTTAAAAAATACTAATTAAAACTAGAGACATAATGATGTTTAAAAGACAAAGTACCGATCAAAAAAAATGTTTAAAAAGACAAAGTAAAGCTAAGTTAATCTTAATATCAAAGGCTATCGGTAAATGGTTTGATTAGAACCGATGGGTTCGTAAACAAAACCTTGTTTTCTCCTCTTCCTTCTGTCTTGAGCGTTCTCCTACCCTTTGAGCGGATGTATAATGAATTTGATTAGGTTTAGAAGTTACCCATCCTGTTTTACTACCAAGAATTTGTTCCGAACCACGGTGGAAGCAATTGAAATAAATTTTACATCTTAGCTCCGGACTGTGACTTTAGAATCTCTCTAAATCAAAAGAAATCATATCCATATCTCTAACTTAAATGTTGTAGTCGCTGAAACACTAAGGCGCAAAGATTTATCTACCAAACGCTACACTTCTCAAAGTGGTTTTAAGCTCAAATTGTGCTTTTACTTGGGGTTTCTGTTGTCTTCTTGACTTCTTCTCCTCATCATTGAACCTTATAGTAAGAATGTACCGAATAATGGAGTTTGTTGTTAGTAAAATTTACTACCAGAAGATCAATAATGTCATATATTAAGCTTATTTAATATTTATTGTTTCTAAACAAGAAAATAAAAAATCTCCGTTGGAATCTAAATTCACCCATGTTATACATCATTTTTTAGTTTTCCTAAGTGATTAATAATTGACCCTAATAGATTTTAATTATTTTTTTGTCTTTATCAATAGAATTAGATGTAGATTGCTTCCTCTATTCTTTGATAACAATTATTTTATCTCTACTATAAAAGAAAATTATTTAAATCCTTTGTTAAGAAATTTTTACTTATTATGAAAATTATCTAATACTATTTTAGAATGAGTCTTTTGTTTTACTAAGGGTTGGACAAAATTAAAAGCTAAGAAGAAAAGTGAATACGAGTTGTGTAAATAATTAGTGAAAGGATATATTTATATTTGTTAACATCGGAATAAGAAAAATAATTATGAGTTGTTAAAATAAAGAAATCAAAATTATGAAATAAGGAATATGCACTCTAAAGTTTTCTAGAAACTTGCATGGGAATTACATTATCCTATGTATAATATATTGTTTTCACAGCATATGCGATAAAAAAAATTATCCATTTGTTATTAGGAAAGTATGTCTAACTTTAATAAATTAAGTAAATTAAAATGGATTCTATCTCAAAATTTTTGTAATGATTCTTGAGATATTTCTAGCCTCATGATCTATCTTTGACTTGTTGTACTATGTAACTTATTCCATGTGATAGACTAGCGAAAAATTTATTTTCGTTAACTATTTATTTGAAATACTCATATAATGAGCAACTATTGTAGTACACAAAATTTAAAATTAATAAATAAATAATTTTTTTCATATTTATACAATTAGTAAGAAATGTAAAAATTTATTTTCTTCTTTTCAATATAAGGCTGACGAGAATTATAAAACATACAAATTCAACCAATGTATACTTAAAAAATAAAATTTAATTAACTATCCAACTTATCACCCAAATGATCAGTCAAACTATACTATCGAATGTTCTTTTTTAATTATATTTCTAAGTCCATTTTCCATCCCAAAAATAGACCCGAAATTACTTATATATGTAATTAATTTTATTTATAGAACCTAAATAGTTTGTGTCCAAAGTTTCTCCCTCTCTCTCGCCCTCTCCTCCTCTCTCAACTCAGTCGCCACTTCTAAGTTCGAACACCATTTTTCTAATTATCAAAATTTAAGTGTTATTTTATATATAAAAATATATTATGTACCTCTCACAAAAAACTAAGGTAAGAAAACTATAAGATATGCTTATATTTTTTATATTCTACTATTACTTAATATGTAGTAAATAACATAGATATCCACGGATTCAAACCTAAATTATATATATTATTTATCATGGTATATTATATTGGTATATTATAAATCCTTATTCTCAAAAAACAAGCATCCAACATCATTATGATCAACATTATTCTCTCTATTTTATAGGCTTTCTCCAAGGTTTCTTATGTGCAAGTAGACATTTATTCAAACTAAACTTTCCAATCCATATGCCCCTATAATATTGTCCAATAAATTTTGATTCTTAAAGAGAAATACAAAATTCAGTAACTCATCATGATCACACTTCATGTAAATTATAAACTTAACTCATAATATCAATCAAATTAAGAATATGTGTCAATCATAAATTTTGTGCTTTTTTTCGGACTTGAACATTTTCTTAAATATATTTTATCTTATAGCCCTACCTGGTTACCAATACATTTTCTTAAGATGATGATTAATCTATGCAAGATTTATATCGCATTTGAAGGTCAGGAGAAATTGAACCCCAAGACGATGCAATTATAGCATTAATTAAGCTCAAAGTACTTTAAAGTTGCTTGATACTTCTCAAAAAACTTCTGGTAAGAATAAACGATAAGGGCTTATTAATCGTAATGATGAGCTTTTCATACATGTTATTTTTCCCTCTTTAAACATTTTAGTTGGTTTCCTAATTAATAATATTGGCCTTCATGTTTGAAAATCAAACTCTATTAATCTTAATTCATAGAACTTTAAAATTTATTAAAAAGAACATTTCTCTATACAATAATTATCATTTAATTATAAGGAATCCCTTTATTTAACTATTTAATGGTATTGAGCATAAAATTGTTTATGCAGGGTTGATTGCATGAATGATGCTAACAAAAAACAATGAGACCATAATAAATATTTAGTCCAGTAATCCTTTCTATTGAGTTAGAGACATGTGGGTCCTTTTTTACCAAGTCGGAAGTTTTTTTTACACGTTCGCTCATGGAATGTCCTAACCCTGAATAATGGACCAAGCTTATTAATGGTAGGTGAGGTGCAATTATTGTCTAAGTGTATTGTGGTCAAGTGATTAAGATATTTTTAGGCATATCAATTAGGATCATGAAAATAAGGAACATTTCATAATGAATTATATTTTCCTTGTAATTATATTAATACATGTAATTTGGCTCCTCAATCTTATATTTAGAGGACTCCATCGATTAAAATATTTTTTACAACATAAAAAATATTCATCTTTTGTGGTATATAACATAATTACTCTTGGTTTTTGGTAGTTATCGTTGATTTAACTGGCTAGCAATTATTACTAATAAATTTGGAATCTAACAACCATATAATGTCAAGTTACTCTTAACGAAAGACATGGTAAAGAATAACACATGTACTTCCTCTACCATTATAACTCCATATTATCATAAAATATTGTAATAATGTCAAATATAATTAGATAATAAATTATGTTATGTGTTGATTACCACCGATTGATGAATGGCCTAATATACTTATTTTTTCATTAGTTATATCACATTGGTAGAGTATTTAATGCATATGTTATAATCTTACAACTTCGTAGTGCTCAAAATATTTAGCAAAATGTTATAAAAATTATCTTGACTCACGCATTGTTACAAAAATACTTTGATTTATTCAATATTTGTTTGAGTAGTAATTTATAAAACTAGTAGTGTAGTGTGTAAGCACAAAAAGTACACATGCAACTCGAAAGATGATCTCATGTCAAAGGTTTAGATGTATTTAATACTTAAATATATTAACCCACTAAACGTTATTCGATACGATTATCAAATATGTATGTCAATGGTATATCACTTTACTCATTACAAAAGAACTACCGACATGTATCTTTAAAATACGTGTTAGCTACTCTTTATCTTTATGTTTTCTATTATTTTACTTCAATTTTGATCAGTCATATTTTTTACTGTATCGAGTTTTATATACCAATACTAAAAACTGCTAGAGCTAGTCATTCTAGTAGTGATGTTGGGTTTCAGAATCTAGACATGTAAATGGAATTCAAATTTTCTATTGGATTAGAGTTTTGATTTATTTTAAAGTCCAGCAAATTAGAATCTTTTTGTGGTCATCAAAGTGGATAAAGGTGGTAAAAATATCTAATACCATCGAAAAAGAGAGCATGCTAGTCATTTTGATTTTTATGGTGGTCGAGGTGCAAATTTTGTTGATCTTTACTTGAAAATCCAAATTATCATCCATTTAACCTCCTCATGTATAGAAACAAAGCAAAAGAAACGAAAGAAATAAAGGTCTTGATGTGATACCTCATATGTATTATGATTTCATTTATATGTATTCATATATATAATTTGAATATTTATGATATATATACTAATATTCGTAGGGGATTCAATATTTTAGCAAACACCTTATATCCAACATGTTCATATAAGACACTTTATTAGTAGATCACAAAATAATCCTCTATATAATAAATAATATAAGTATGTTAAATTGTAAAATTTCAACAAAGTATATATAGTAAGTTGAATTTTAATAACAAAATATGGTGGTGTTTTATTTTCTAGACAACGCTCAAATTTAGATTACACGACCTATTCAGCAATACAAACTATTTCGATCTTTGCATGCATTGCGTTAGTATCTACTTTCAATAATTATTCCTCTAATGTTTCTTTATTAGTTCACTTACTCTTCTCTAATATTGTCACAAAACCTTCACTCTTATATGACATGTTTTTCATACACATATTTTCAAAACATTTTTAGTTAAGCCTATTAATCGTTTATGCATCTCTATAATAAATACAAAAGTTATTATGTTAGTTACCATTATGGTGTTATTTTTAGTCAACTAATCCTTTCGTATACCTCCAACAATTTTATTTTTTTATTTTTTGTTTTCTTTTTTTATATGTGGGTTCCGAGCTTACACCCGACTAATCCCATGGGAGATATGATGGCCTCCCTAACCATGCCCCCATACAAGTCAGAACTAGGTGTTCTGGGAGGGTTTCAAACATTGTACCTCATGGATGAGAAATAGAGCCCTGACCAACAACCTTCTTAACTTTCTTCTACCTTCGGGATTCGAACCTTGGACCTCATGTATGAGAGAATAGAGCCCTGGCCAACAACCTTCATAACTTTCTTCCACCTTCAGGATTCGAACCCTGTACATCCCATATTTGTTTTCTTTTATATTATTTTCTAAGCATATGTAGAACCATTGGTTGACAACCTTAAACTTTTCACTTCGTAGTATAACTTATCTCGTTATTGCAAACTTTACACATTTTTGATGACTTTACTATACTTGAAGTATTGATCAACTATCCTTATTCTCCGAGGTCCATTATTTTTCTTGTGAAATCATTATTCATCCACTCATATATACCCAATACAAAACTTATTTAGTTCTATAATTCGGTATCACAATTTTCACATTCTTTTCTCCTAATATGAGCAAAGTTAATCTGACAACTATCAATATTAACCACCAAATGAAGATGGTACCCCTCAAAACATTTTATTATTGACAACTAAATACCCGAAATTGATACTAAAATAGATCAATACTCACTCATTTATAAAATAATATAGGTTTCTACTTTTCAAAGATTATTCCCCTCAATAGTACATATTTATATTCAAGAGCACTAGAGAGGGTATGTCTCTATCACCGTCAAATTAATCACACCCAATGATTTCACAAATTGTTTTGGTAACATGATTTATTCATATAGGGTATGTGATCTGTCATATTTTGTGATAAATTAGAAGGGATGAAGAATGTGACCCCCAAGTCGACCCTATAGGCGGCATATGCCGATACAGGTTGCGACAAGCCTAGAAAAGAAGGTCAAGACCATTAAACTTTAAGCTTCCTTCTTCCCCAATACACCCGAACTCCATTAAAGCTTATCCAAACCTCAAGCTCTCATAAAAAATACATTGAATCTCCATAAATTTATATCCAAACACTTACCTACATTCCTATAAACACTATTCACCCACCCAAATTACTCCAAAACTCCTAGACTCCAAGAATAAACACTAAACTTTCTAGATATTTTTCCAATATTTCTTAAATAACACCTTGTTTACCTTAAATCAAAAGTTAGTTCAAGAGTGTTTAAACCTTTGAGTTAGGGTCAAAACAGATGACGAAAAGAACTGAGACACTATCTAGTTTTAGGGATATGAGGAAGAATCAAAGCAATGTATTGGGTGATATTAATAAGAAATTAAGTGAGCAGTGTGCAATTTTAGGAACAAATAAGAAGGGTAATTCGAATTAAGCAAGTATAGAGAAACCGGTTATGGTAAGGTCATAGCTTATTCTTTGATTTATACTTATGTTTGATAATTTTGAGGTGATTTGTGTTGTAAGTGTGTATCTCCTAGGGCCATGGATGATATAAGAAAGAAATATAAGGTCAAGAAGTTGAAAATTTAAGGAGAAACTCGTGTCAATTCAAAAGAAGTCAAATTGCTAGAAACTTAACAAAAAGTGTTGTTAAAATACTTAAACCATTTTTGAAAAACTACAACAAATAATTTTGAATGATGCTTATCATGAAACTTTATCTCAAGTTATTCCTTGGACTTTATTGTATGTGAGAAGAAATGTAGATCATTTTGTAGTAGAAATGAATATGTCTTAGATTGTTCGGTGTGAAGACGTAAAGGTGTCCAAATTTACAATGAATCTATTAAAAAAATTTTGACTCACTTACGGAAGCCCAACATCTGCCCCACGTTTAATAGAGCTATATATACACTAGTTTTTCAATATTTAATCTCATTACTTATAATTTTGATAGAAATGTTAGGGGTAAGGGTAAGAGAAGGATGAAAGAGCTATTACAACACATTATTTTTAAATTAGTGTAATTTTTTATATAGTTATATTTTCTCTTTATTTTGTTTTCTTTTCTTACAATATGATAAGAACTATATATTAGTTTGACACTTGGGTATGAACTCTAACTATTACTTATGGATTAATATGATGAATTTTGGATTTCTCATGTAAATAAACATGGATTGTTTTTGTTATAATTACCCATTTGTTTATTCTAAATTTCTTGTATTATTACAACATATATAGGGTTTTATAGATATTGAATACATCTAGGGGAGGATTTGGTAGTGGAAATAGGATAATCAAGTAAGAAGAATAATTAAACCTTTATATTCTCAATCATATTCTTCTTCTCCACCATCCCCAAAACACAAAGAACCTTTTTCAAGCTTCACCCATTTGCATTAAATCACCCACCATTATATTTTATCCATCTAAAATCATTAAAATCATTTTTAAAAAACATCTTTTCACCATCAAATTAATTCTATAAACATCATAAATCAATATAAAATACAACATATAATTTGCAAAAAAACATTAATTTCTTACACATCCATGTCTTCTACATCATAACACACTAAACCCACATTATATGTTATAAACTTAACATCAAATATATATTATAAACATCACAAAAACGCAAAATTATCCAATTTTTTTTACCAAGGTTCTTAATAACCCTAACTCCAAAAGGGAAGAGTTGAAAAAGAAAGAGGTTCTAAGGCCCACGATCATCCATGACTCAATTTTTACTATTTTTTGTTGAAATTCTACTATTAAATTTTGTGATATATTAGAGTATTTGTGATCAAGTGAGGTATGGGTGAGATTAGAGTTAGGGGTTGCATGATCTATGTAAAGATAGAGTTGTAGGTATTTTGAGGGTTTCCACAAAACTGCCATACAATTTTTGGAATCAAAGGCTTGAATATTTGGTTAAGATTGCTAGATGACACTCTAAACCCCTTATATTCCCTAAATTAATGAGTGTGTCTTTACGTTTCAATAACATAAACCAATTATAAAATGTTTCTATTTTTTAAATTATTTGATAATACAAATCATATAAGAAATATGTATTTCAAAATAAATTAATTAAATACGACTATTTCATTCTCTTGTTTCATAATACATCACTATCATGTCCTATTATCTATTACGACATAATTGAAACGATTGACCACACTGTTATCTACCGCACCATAGTTTTTAAAGGTCATATCTTCTACTAGAGGTGCGAAAATTGTCTGTTCGACTCGCTCGAATACAAGGATATGACCATGGGGTTTGGTATATACAAGAACTTATGTATAGAAAAACCAGTGGGTTATTATATATACTAGATCTTATTGTAAGCAAACCCCTCTTAATTAAGGTCCAATCTGCCATAGATATTAATAATTATTTTATATATATCATTGTTAAAATTAGTGTAAATTTTTTGAACTTAAAGATTGAAGAAATTAAAAAGAAGTAGACTTACATTGTATGTAGTATGTACAATGTACATTATCAAGTGGTTTATGTTTTTTTGTTAGAAAAAAACTTCTATAAACAAAATATTTTACAAGTTCTCCATTTTTAGGGTTTCCCCGACTATAAAACAGGTAAGGTAAAAATTGAGACAAAATTATGATCTTTTACTTATGTTTTCATATCTTTCCATGTTATTTAAAAATTTCATATAAAATTAATAGACCGTGTGGTCAGAGTCCGTGTTATAAATAAAGACATGTGGTTAAATAGGTCGATTTTTCATTATCCTCGAGGTTTTACCTGGTTCATTTCAATTCATTTCAAAATATCAAATAAAACGGTAGTGGACTTTACATTTTGGTATAACTAAAGTCTATATCATAGCCAGAAAAATTAGTATATATCTAATAAGGCCCAAAGATACCAAAACTTAAAATAAAACATATAGTCAATATGGCCCAAAAGGTAAACATATATAGGGGATACTTAATCTTCTATCTTCTCCACAAAACCCTACGGTTAAGTTTCTTCGTTAACTCTTCTCCATGTATTCTCACAATACATTTTCAGAGATCTCATTTTCACTTTTTTTACACTACGAAAATCTTCTTATTTCATCATTAGATGTCTTGTTAACTAGTATGAGTCAACCCTATGCACTCAAGACCAATTACTATTCTCTTTTTCAGGTAAAGATTCGTTGATAAGTTTGATTTTTCTTAATAATAATTATCTCTATTATAGTCTGTAAATTGATATTTTTTTCAATTTTATTTATCCAGTGAAAAAAATTATACACCTTTTCTATTGATTTTATCTACTTTTTTATTTTAAATTAACATTACGATTTGATGTTGTGTTAAAATTAACAGCTTTTTTTGGACAATATCTAATAGGTTATTTTGGTGTATCTTCCTTAGCTTAATTTTTTTTTGTTGAATTAGTAAATTTAAAAGGCTATGTAATAATATTTATGCATAATTCGTTTGTACTTATAATGATTATGTGTTTTGATGGTAGAAAAGATATATTTTCCATGAAAAAAACACAGATTGGATTAAATGGTTCTTGAACATTTAAAATTACCTAACTAATTTTAAATTTTGTATTGGTTTTAGTCCTGACATAAATTCTATTTATTTTTTACCTTCAGTTAGTTTGACAATGGGTATATTTGTTACCCACATATGCCACAATATTTACAAATTTTTCAAACCTTGAACTATCCCTTTTTAATGATTTGATCCTCTAATATATTGACAATGAAAAACCAAAATCTGATACATTAAAGGACTAACCTGAAACAAAAATTTATGTCAATGATTGTTAGTATAGTTGTAAAAGTTTGAGATCTATTTGTGAAAAGAAGCGATCGTTGGTGAAAAAAATTATATTTTTTCAAACAAGTTGTGTTATTAAAAAATTTCTTATTTATACTTTATTTTATTCAAATACCATCAAATTAACCGTTGTTGAAGAAAAAATTTAAAATTTAAATATATAACATATTTACATGTAAATATTTGTTCCTTTAGTGTATTTGTCAATTAAAAAAATATGGAGACAAAAAAACAAATATTAAATTTTTCAGATCTTTGCATGCTATCAAGATAACAATAACATTTTTAAGTGTATAATTTATTTTTGAATTTTTATATGTTCAAATAAGTGTTGCTTTTGTATTCAATTATCTTTTATAATGTGGCTATACATAAAATATTATATACTATAAAATGTCATAGAATATTTTTTCCTTTTTGGGCAGCAATCATGCTACTTAGCTCACGTCTCGTTTGAGTATAATTAATTGTGACAAAAAAGAGTCTTAATCGACCTTATTATTTTTTAGATAAATATTATCAAGTTGAGGGAATATTATATGTAACCTATGATATAGATTGTCAGTAAAAAATTATAAAGATGAATATTTTTAAAGGAACTAATGAATTAAATATATTGGAGACCAGGTTGGTTTGAGTCTTAAGTCCCACAACCTGATAGTTAGGGCTATAAATTCAAACTTTGAAAAAGTAGATTTTGACATTGTCTAAAATATATAATAATTTTTATAAGCCCGATTGTTATATTTAATCTATTAGTATGAATTTGTTTCTATAATAAAATATAGCTAATTTTCATTATATAAGGAGTTATAGTGTAATTAATTAAAAAGAAAGACATGGTGTACTTTTTTGCTTAATATAATGATTGATATTGCAATTTTCGTAATACTATAGAGATTTATAGCATAATTAATTCTAATAAAAATTTTAAGGATTTATATACCATTTTATTTGAAGCTATGGAAACGAGGTAGAAGGAAACTATACAAGTAGTGAGTAATACTTCCTTTGGTATATCAAATAAACATATTCATACTTAACCTAGAATGAAAATAAACTAGGGGTAGGAGAGGGGATATTGAAACTAGTTTCTAATCTATAAGAGGGTATGAGATTTGGTGCATTTACATCTTTACAAATTTAATTAAACAATTAAAGATCGATGAATTTATAATTAATTGTTCTGGGAGAGAGTGGTGTATGTTGTGTTGGGTACCTTAATTGGTGGAATTCTATGAGAGTGCAAATATTATGTGTGTTCCAAGATGGTCAAAATCTTTGTGAATATATTCTGAATTGTTGACTTCCATTAACATATTTTATGTTGGGTTATTGGGTTGAGGATTATTAGTTTTGTCATGATTTTGGATTGGTTAATGGTGTTAGTATATAATTGGGTAGGACAGTTATATTGGCTTTATTTCAAATTCATTTAGTTGATGGGTGGGTATATCAGCTCTGTTGTTTAGGAGCTGACCGTCCTAAATTTGGAGGTAGGAGTAGCAGCATGAAAAAGAAAATTATTTAATTATTGTTATTTTCAATGTAGTCAAATTCAAATTCGACATATGGGCAAATTCATCAACAAAACGGGCGTTACCATCGTCACACAGAACGACAAATTCAAGAAATGAAAGAGTACGTCTAAATAAATAAATTTACCTAGGCGTATAACTCAAATTACAGAAAAAACAAATTTTAAAATATTTCTCATTATTTTAAACTATTTGATTATCGTATTTGTTTTAGTTAATTTATTGTTATTAATCATAATGTGTAGTGTTTACATAGATTGTCCATTTTCTGATGACAAGAAGCGGAAAGAGATGAGTTATAAGTTAGGATTACATCCTCTACAAATTAAGTATTGGTTTCAAAATAGACGTAATCAAATGAAGATAAAATATATCTTAAACTAAATTCTTTCCTCCATACTCCTAGAAAACAATCAATACCTTATCTAATAATTAGTTATTTTTCATTTATCAACTTGTTGCCTCTAACCTTTCATAAGTATTTTTGAAGTTTTTTCACATATGATAATCTGTTTTTAACCAAAATGACATTTAGGTTTTAAAAAGTGGAGCATTGGAAACTTTCCAACAAAATTCTATCTATTTTACATGTAACAGTCCATTATCCACAAGATAATAAAGTCTTATTTTGACATGCCATCAAGGAGATATTGGTTGCATGGGGTAACTTAGAAAAGTGTAGGGTGATAATTTATATTCTATGCCTAGTTGCAGGTTGTATGGGAAGGATAGAAGGAAGTTATACATGTAGTGATATATACTTCCACTGGTATATCAAATAAGCATATTCATACTTAACCTAGAAGACAAATTAACTAAGTGTAGGAGAGAGGGATAGTGGCATTAGTCTCTAAACTTTAAGGGGGTATGAGATCTAGTGCATATACATCTTTATAAATATAATTACACAAATAATAGTATATGAATGTAGAAAATTTTATTGCGTGAGTGTGTAGTATGTTGTGTTGGGTACCTTACTTTGAGGAATTTTAGGAGAGTGCAATTATTATGTACGAACTCTTAGTGAATATATTCAGAATTATTGACTTCCATTGACATATTTCATATTGGTTATTAGATTAAACATTATTAGTTTTTTCATGATTTTCGATTGGTTAATGGTGTTATTATTTGATTGAGTATGGCAGTAATATTGGTTTTATTTCAAATTCTAAGGATCGGAGTCGAGTATTCTGTCCCACCTGCTACAATGCTCAACATCAATGCTAACCAACAACCTCATTCTCAACAACCACCTCCACTGAAAGTAAGAGTATTATTTTGATATTCATGTTTTAATAAAATACATTAAGCTCGTCACTATTTAATACATTGTTACCCTAATGCAACAAACCTAATATTCAAAAATGCAGTTGGAAACATTGTTCTTCAGTTTCTAAAGATAGGCCCTTCAATTGAACTTTATTGGCTATAATGGTGTGGCTCCTATGTATAGCTATTATTTTTTGTTTGTCTAATGCATGCCCAAGGACGAGGCACAACAAATGAGATGTAAGTTGCTTTTCTTTCCATACATCATAAGAAAAAGCGCAACCATTGATATATAAAACCACAAATACAAGAGATGGGATGTATCCACTGATGTGGATGAAGATCAATAGTTTCTATAGTGATTGTTAGGAGAATTCTATAATACACTATAGTTCTCTTGAGTCTTATAAGTCAAATTAACTCTCTAATGTAATCAACTGTAATCTAATATAATTTATTGTTAAACAACTTTCCAATGTAATAGTAAAATATATATATCTTTTTTTGTAATACTACACACTATTTTATTATTTTACTTTCAGTAAAAAAATTTAATTAGATATATTTGGTAAAATAATTCATATATTAACAATTTTAATTCAATACATACACACTAATAAATATATGAATATTAAGGGTATGCTTTAACTTTTAATGTACATGAAATATATTTGTCTTGACATGCTATAAGAATATTTAGTTCAATTTACCACCTTTCCTCAAGGAAACTAGTTTAAGATAAAAAGAAATGAAAAATTAAAATTATGTTAATTGTTTATAATAAAAAACATGAGATGCAAAGTTATACTAAATAAATTTTATAAATGTATCAAAAACACAACGAATTTATATCATTAAAAGCTATTATAGTCTATACATGGTGAAATTGACTCATTGACTCATAATCAGTATTAACAATAATTAAACTACAATATTTTTCGTAAAAAAGGAGTTAAATAAATTAAAAATGAAAAATAATTGAAGAAATTTAATTAAAATTTAAAGGAAAATACGAAAAACAAACGTATAAGAAAATTCGTTGCATATCATAACTTCCATTAAGAAGTTAAAACTTTCATTAATAAAGTTTTTTCTGAAAATAATTAGAGAATAAAATATAAAAATTTTCGAAATATTACCAAATAAAATAACACCCCTTAGCTTTTGGATTGTTATTTTTTATTAATGCAAAATAAATAAAAATTAATCAAACACTTGTAAACAGATTACAAAAGATCCACCAATATAATTGAGTTACAAAATGATAAGAATTTAGTGGTTATAGAAAAGATGAGAGGGACTATGTCCCAAGTGTGTGATAAATAATAAAACTCTAATGTAATTGGGGTTACGCTCGGCGGATCAAAGGCAAGTAAAATGATAAGTAGGGTTATCGTATTTAATAGAGAGATTATCTGTGAGACTAATGGTGTTAAAACTAGTACAACTGCGTGAAGCTTGTGATCCAAATAACAAATCAGTTAATAGTTCAAATAGGTCAGTCTTTATTTGGTTTTCAATGTTTACTAACTAAGAAAGTAAAAGTAATAATAATTAAAATACGAATAAATATAAACAAGTAAATAAATTGAAAAGGATAAACTAATGGGAGACGGTTACTCGAGGAGTTGCTAGAAATAGTTTATACGGATAATTTATCTTGTTATTGATAAAGGGGAGTGGGTGTATTCATATTAGCCCATATTCTATCTCCCCATTTGTGTCAACCTAGAGCTCAACCTTACACACCAGCTGGCTATCCGATGAGTTATATTCCTATCCCTATGACTACTTAATAGACAAAATCATTCACTTCAATGCCTCACACTAAGCGCTTATATACTAGGCCTGTAATTGAACCTCCATTCAGGTGTTACTTTAATAACAATTGCTACCCACTGCTTGACCAGAGCACATGTAGTAATTAAATCAAACACATAAGATAATTGGATAATAAATTAAACAAAACTTAATTAAATATAATAAATATCTCAAATGAAATAACTCAATCAAAAATATAAGCTAAAATTCATAGAGTATCATCATCAAGCAATAGGGGTTCAGTTCATAAATGAAGGATAAAAACGAATTTTAAAAAATACTAATTAAAACTAGAGACATAATAATGTTTAAAAGACAAAGTACCGATCAAAAAAAATGTTTAAAAAGACAAAGTAAAGCTAAGTAAATCTTAATATCAAAGGCAATCGGTAAATGGTTTGATTAGAACCGATGGGTTCGTAAACAAAACATTGTTTTCTCCTCTTCCTTCTGTCTTGAGCGTTTTCCTTCCTTTTGAGCGGATGTATAATGAATTTGATTAGGTTTAGAAGTGACTCATCCTGTTTCACTACCAAGAATTTGTTCCGAACCACGGTGGAAGCAATTGAAATAAATTTTACATCTTAGCTTCGGACTGTGACTTTAGAATCTCTCTAAATCAAAAGAAATCATGTCCATATCTCTAACTTAAATGTTGTAGTCGCTGAAACACTAAGGCGCAAAGATTTATCTACCAAACGCTACACTTCTCAAAGTGGTTTTAAGCTCAAATTGTGCTTTGACTTGGGGTTTCTGTTGTCTTCTTGACTTCTTCTCCTCATCATTGAACCTTATAGTAAGAATGTACCTAATAATGGAGTTTGTTTTTAATAAAGTTTACTACCAGAAGATCAATAATGTCATATATTAAGCTTATTTAATATTTATTGTTACTAAACAAGAAAATGAAAAATCTCCGTTGGAATCTAAATTCACCCATGTTATACATCATTTTTTAATTTTCCTAAGTGATTAATAATTGACCCTAATAGATTTTAATTATTTTTTTGTCTTTATCAATAGAATTAGATGTACATTGCTTCCTCTATTCTTTGATAACAATTATTTTATCTCTACTATAAAAGAAAATTATTTAAATCCTTTGTTAAGAAATTTTTACTTATTATGAAAATTATCTAATACTATTTTAGAATGAGTGTTTGGTTTTACTAAGGGTTGGAAAAAATTGAAAAGCTAAGAAGAAAAGTGAATATGAGTTGTATAAATAATCAGTGAAAGGATATATTTATATTTGTTAACTTTGGAATAAGAAAAAGAATTACGAGTTGTTAAAATAAAGAAATCAAAATTATGAAATAAGGAATATGCACTCTAAAGTTATCTAGAAACTTGCATGGGCATTACATTATCCTATGTATAATATATTGTTTTCACAGCATATGCGATAAAAAAAATTATCCATTTGTTATTAGGAAAGCATGCTTAACTTTAATAAATTAAGTAAATTAAAATGGATTCTATCTCAAAATTTTTGAAATGATTCTTGAGATATTTCTAGCCTCATGATCTACCTTTGACTTGTTGTACTTTGTAACTTATTCCATGTGATAGACTAGCGAAAAATTTATTTTCATTAACTATTCATTTGAAATACTCATATAACGAGCAACTATTGTAGTACACTAAATTTAAAATTAATAAAGAAATAATTTTTTTCATATTTATACAATTAGTAAGAAAGGTAAAAATTTATTTCCTTCTTTTCAATATAAGACTGGCGAGAATTATAAAACATACAAATTCAACCAATGTATACTTAAAAATAAAATTTAATTAACTATCCAACTCATCACCCAAATGATCGGTCAAAATATACTATCAAATGTTCTTTTTTTAATTATATTATTAAGTCCATTTTCGATCCCAAAAAAAGACCCGAAATTACTTATATATGTAATTAATTTTATTTAAAGAATCTAAATAGTTTATGTCCAAAGTTTCTCCCTCTCTCTCTCCCTCTCCCCCTCTCTCAACTTAGTCGCCACTCCTAAGTTCGAACACCATTTTCTAATTACTAAAATTTAAGTGTTATTTTTTATATAAAAATATATTATGTACCTCTCACAAAAAACTAAGGTAAGAAAACTATAAGATATGTTTATATTTTTTATATTCTACTATTACTTTATATGTAGTAAATAAAATAGATATCCACGGATTTAACCTAAATAACTATATTATTTATGATAGTATATTTTATTGGTCTATTTCAAATCCTTATTCTTACAAAACAAGCATCCAACATCATTATGATCAACATTATTCTCTCTATTTAATTAGGATTTCACCAAGGTTTCTTAGGTGCAAGTGGACATTTATTTAAACTAAACTTACCAATCCATATGCCCCTATAATATTGTACAATAAATTTTGATTCACAAAGAGGAATAGAAAATTGAGTAACTCATCATGATCACACTTCATGTAAATTATAAACTTAACTCATAATATCAATCAAATTAAGAATAAGTGTCTATCATAAATTTTGTGCTTTTTTTTGGACTTGAACATTTTCTTAAATATATGTTATCTTATAGCCCTACACGTTTACCAATACATTTTCTTAAGATGATGATTAATCTATGCAAGATTTATATCGCATTTGAAGGGCAGGAGACATTGAACCCCAAGATGATGCAATTATAGCATTAATTAAGCTCAAAGTAATTTAAAGTTGCTTGATACTTCTCAAAAAACTTCTCGTAAGAATAAACGATAAGGGCTTACTAATCGTAATGATGAGCTTTTCATACATGTTATTTCTCCCTCTTTAACTATTTTAGTTGGTTTCCTAATTAATAATATTGGCCTTCATGTTTGAAAATCAAACTCTATTAATCTTAAATCATAGAACTTTCAAATTTATTAAATAGAACATTTCTCTATACACTAATTATCATTTAATTACAAGGAATCCCCTTCTTTAACTATTTAATGGTATTGAGCATGAAATTGTTTATGCAGGGTTGATTGCATGATTGATGCTAACAAAAAACAATGAGACCATAAAAAATATTTAGTCCAGTAATCCTTTCTATTGAGTTAGAGACGTGTGGGTGCTTTTTTACCAAGTCGGAAGTTTTTTCTACATGGTGGGTGAGGTGCAATTATTGTCTAAGTGTATTGTGGTCCAGGGATTAAGATATTTTTAGGCCTATCAATTAGGATCATGAAAATAAGGAATATTTAATAATGAAATATGTTTTCCTTATATTGATACATGTAATTTGGCTCCTCAATCTTATATTTAGAGGAATCCATCGATTAAAATATTTTTTACAACATAAAAACAATTCATATTTTGTGGTATATAACATAATTACTCTTGGTTTTTGGTAGTTATAATTGATTTAACTGGCTAGCAATTATTACTAATAAAATTGGCATCTAACAACCATATAATGTCAAGTTACTCTTAACGAAAAACATGGTAAAGAATAACAAATGTACTTCCTCTATAATTATAACTCCATATTATCATAAAATATTGTAATAATTAAAAATATAATTAGATAATAAATTATGTTATGTGTTGATTACCACCGATGGATGAATGACCTAATATACTTATTTTTTCATTAGTTATATCACATTGGTAGAGTATTTAATGCATATGTTATAATCTTACAACTTCGTAGTGCTCAAAATATTTTGCAACATGTTATAAAAATTATCTTGATTCACGCATTGTTACAAAAATACTTTTATTTATTCAATATTTGTTTGAGTAGTAATTTATAAAACTAGTAGTGTTGTGTGTAAGCACAAAAAGTACACATGCAACTCGAAAGATGATCTCATGTCAAAGGTTTACATGTATTTAATACTTAAATATATTAACCCACTAAACGTTATTCGATACGATTATCAAATATGTATGTCAATGGTATATCACTTTACTCATTACAAAAGAACTACCGACATGTATCTATAAAATACGTGTATTGATAAAGGATAAACTAATGGGAGATGGTTATTTGAGGAGTTGCTAGAAATAGTTTATACGGCTAATTTATCTTTTTATTGATAAAGGGGAGTGGGTGTACTCACATTAGCTCATATTCTATCTCCCCATTCGTGTCAACCTAGAGCTCAACCTTACACACTAGCTGGCTATCCGATGAGTTATATTCCTAACCCTTTGACTACTTAATAGACAAAATCATTCAGTTCAATGCCTCACACTAGGCGCTTATATACTAGGCCGGTAATTGAACCTCCATCTAGGTGTTACTTTAATAACAATTGTTACCCACTACTTGGCCAGAGCACATGTAGTAATTAAATCAAACACATAAGATAATTGGATAATGAATTAAACAAAACATAATTAAATATAATAAATATCTCAAATGCAATAACTCAATCAAAAATATAAGCTAAAATTCATACAGTATCATCATCAAGAAATAAGGGTTCAGTTCATAAATGAAGGATAAAAACGAATTTTAAAAAATACTAATTAAAACTAGAGACATAATAATGTTTAAAAGAAAAAGTACCGATCAAAAAAAATGTTTAAAAAGACAAAGTAAAGCTAAGTTAATCTTAATATCAAAGGCAATCGGTAAATGGTTTAATTAGAACCGATGGGTTCGTAAACAAAACCTTGTTTTCTCCTCTTCCTTCTGTCTTGAGCGTTCTCCTTCCTTTTGAGCGTTTGTATAATGAATTTGATTAGGTTTAGAAGTGACCCATCCTGTTTTACTACCAAAAATTTGTTCCGAACGACGGTGGAAGCAATTGAACAAAAATTTACATCTTAGTTCGCACTGTGACTTTAGGATCTCTCTAAATCAAAAGAAATCATGTCCATATCTCTCACTTAAATGTTGTAGTCGCTGAAAGACTAAGGCGCAAAGATTTATCTACCAAACGCTAAACTTCTCAAAGTGGTTTTAAGCTCAAATTTTTCTTTGACTTGGGGTTTCTGTTGTCTTCTTGACTTCTTCTCCTCATCATTGAACTTTATAGTAAGAATGTACCTAATAATGGAGTTTGGTGTTAATAAAGTTTACTACTAGAAGATCAATAATGTCATATATTAAGTTTATTTAATATTTATTGTTTCTAAACAAGAAAATAAAAAATCTCCGTTGGAATCTAAATTCACCCATGTTATACATCATTTTTTAGTTTTCCTAAGTGATTAATAATTGACCCTAATAGATTTTAATTGTTTTGTTGTCTTTATCAATAGAATTTAGTTGTAGATTGCTTCCTCTATTCTTTGATAACAATTATTTTATCTCTACTATAAACGAAAATTATTTAAATCCTTTGTTAAGAAATTTTTACTTATTATGATCTAATACTATTTTAGAATGAGTGTTTGGTTTTACTAAGGGTTGGACAAAATTGAAAAGCTAAGAAGAAAAGTGAATATGAGTTGTGTAAATAATAAGTGAAAGGATATATTTATATTTGTTAACTTCGGAATAAGAAAAAGAATTACGAGTTTTTAAAATAAAGAAATCAAAATTATGAAATAAGGAATATGCACTGTAAAGTTTTCTAGAAACTTGCATGGGCATTACATTATCCAGTGTATAATATATTGTTTTCACAGCATATGAGATAAATAAAATATCCATTTGTTATTAGGAAAGTATGCCTAACTGTAATAAATTAAGTAAATTAAAATGGATTCTATCTCAAATTTTTTGTAATGATTCTTGAGATATTTCTAGCCTCATGATCTACCTTTGACTTGTTGTACTATGTAACTTATTCCATGTGATAGACTAGCGAAAAATTTATTCTCATTAACTATTCATTTGAAATACTCATATAACGAGCAACTATTGTAGTACACTAAATTTAAAATTAATAAATAAATAATTTTTTTCCATATTTATACAATTAGTAAGAAAGGTAAAAATTTATTTCCTTCTTTTCAATATAAGCCTGACGAGAATTAAAAAGCATACAAATTCAACCAATGTATACTTACAAAATAAAATTTAATTAGCTATCGAACTCATCACCCAAATGATCAGTCAAAATATACTATCAAATGTTATAAAACTAGTAGTGTAGTGTGTAAGCACAAAAAGTACACATGAAACTAGAAAGATGATCTCATGTCAAAGGTTTACATGTATTTAATACTTAAATATATCAACCCACTAAACGTTATTCGATACGATTATCAAATATGTATGTCAATGGTATATCACTTTACTCATTACAAAAGAACTACCGACATGTATCTTTAAAATAAGTGTTAGCTACTCTTTATCTTTAACTTTTCTATTATTTTACTTCAATTTTGATCATTCATATTTTTTACTGTATCGAGTTTTATATACCAATACTAGAAACTGCTAGAGCTAGTCATTCAAGTAGTGATGTTGGATTTCAGAATCTAGACATGTAAATGGAATTCAAATTTTCTATTGAATTAGAGTTTTGATTTATTTTAAAGTCCAGCGAATTAGAATCATTTTGTGGTCATCAAAGTGGATAAAGGTGGTAAAAAAATTTAATACCATCGAAAAAGTGAAATTGCTAGTCCTTTTGATTTTTATGGTGGTCGAGGTGCAAATTTTGTTGATCTTTAATTGAAAATCCAAATTATCATCCATTTAACCTCCTCATGTATAGAAACAAAGCAAAAGAAACGAAAGAAATAAAGGTCTTGATGTGATACCTCATATGTATTATGATTTCATTTTTATGTATTAATATATATAATTTGAATATTTAAGATAAATATACTAATATTCGTAGGGGATTCAATATTTTAGCAAACACCTAATATCAAACATGTTCATATATGACACATTATTAGTAGATCACAAAATAATCCTCTATATAATAAATAATATAAGTATGTTAACTTGTAAAATTTCAACAAAGTATATATAGTAAGTGGAATTTTAATAACAAAATATGGTGGTGTTTTATTTTCTAGACAACGCTCAAATTTAGATTACACGGCCTATTTAGCAATACAAACTACATCGATCTTTGCATGCATTACGTTAATCTCTACTTTCAATAATTATTACTCTAATGTTTCTTTATTAGTTCACTTACTCTTCTCTAATATTGTCACAAAACCTTCACTCTTATATGGCATGTTTGTCATACACATATTTTTAAAACATTTTTAGTTAAGCCTATTAATCGTTTATGCATCTCTATAATAAATACAAAAGGTATTATGTTAGTTACCATTATGGTGTTATTTTTAGTCAACTAATCCTTTCGTATACCTCCAACATTTTTCATTTTTTCTTTTTTTGTTTTCTTTTTTGATACGTGGGTTCCAAGCTTACACTCGACTAATCCCACAGGGGATATGAGTGCCTCCACAACCATGCCCCCATGAAAGTCAGAATTAGGTGTTCTAAGAGGGTTTCAAACATTGAACCTCATGGATGAGAAATAGAGCCCTGACCAACAACCTTCTTAACTTTCTTCCACTTTCGGGATTCGAACCTTGGACCCCATGTATGAGACAATAGAGCCCTGGCCAACAACTTCGTAACTTTCTTCCACCTTCACGATTTGAACCCTGTACCTAATTTTTTATTAATTTTAAAAAAATAAAATATAATTTACCGAATGCCTCATTAACACCAAACTATTAAGGGTAAAGACTTTAGTTTGGTAAATTTTTACTAGAGATATACTTATATTCACGACGGTACTTATTTTGATCAATTATTTAAATTCTTTGATATGGATATTAATTGTTTGGAAAAAGTATTTCAATATAGATCATTTAAAACAATATTATTATAGGATAGAATTATTCAATATATGAGTCAAGGATAAACTTTAAAATTAATTTTATTTTTTGATCAAGAAATTTACATTAGAAAATTAAAGGACAATACTGCAGGTATATCTAAAAATAATTTCATTTGATTATTATATTTTATATTTGAAAATAATCAACATTTAAATTTCTCTTTACTCTTTAACATTTTCTTCATCAATAGCGGTTGATCCTCATTATGATCATCATCTTCCCAAACAGTGTACGTACAATCATATTTGTGTTGCGTTTTCCAGTCGAGATCCAAACAACCAAAACAACATTAATATGGAATAGCACAACCTACACACACAAACTGAAATTCATTGAATCTTGTCTCAGGCCAACCACAACGCGAATAACAACACATTTGTTGCCCGTCCAAGACAATCTTTTTTTTTTGGTCGAAATATGCATAGATAAAAACAAACAATAACACTTACACATACACTTAGCCAATCCCTATTGGATGAAATCAGAAACGAGAAGCCTAGCTAATTGGAGAGGAGGCACAAGGTTTCAAAGACTAAACAAAGAGCCCTTGAGCTTTTGTTTAGAAACCCAATCAGCACTAGCGGTTTTTGACTTCTTAGCAAAAAAGATTTTAAGTTTATACAAAACATTGCATCTAACAATACATTTAACCAAAACCTTTATATTACAAAAAAATATTCCTGCCTTTCAGAGTTTAGTTAATCTAATTGCAGCAATCATTCTCAATCTCGACTGCTCTAGGAGGAAATTTAGCTGCTAGTTCACAAGCTCCAATCATCCCTCTCGCTTGCTTCAGCTTTAATTGCAGAATTAGCCACCATTCTCTGAGCTAAACCATCTATCATTTTACAATTTGAATCCCTAACAATGCAAGCAAAAGTAGTTTGATTAGTTAAATTGTTAAAATATGCATCACAATTTATTTTTAAATTTTCCAATAAGGAGTGGAATCCATCCTGTTTTGCTGTTAATATCCAATTGATTAACAAAATTACAAACTTGATTAACATTAGAGTTATTCAAAGCTAATTAAATAAAGCTTTTGTTTCATTCATCTCTCTTAGAGTTGTTATTATTTTCTGTCTCAGATTTAAATCTCATAGCAAGAGTGTATTCTTCATAGGCTTTAAGGGCCTCTTGAACAGTTTTAAAAGGGTAAGGAGAAACTCATCGAAAAATACATTCATTTCTGCCCTTCCAAATCAACCAAGCTATAAAAAAAAGCTAACCCCCCAAGCCCTTTCTTAATAAGTTCAGACTCCTTCATGCTAAGTCTGATGAAATTTATCCATCTCTTGATATTGAAAGTAGGTTCATTCAGAGCTTTAAAGCTAATTGGGCTAGCCAACCAAACAACTTTAGCCCAGAAGATGTTCAGCATTTTCAGTTTAAATTTCACAAATTTGACATAGAAAGCTATCACATGATTTCCTTTTCATTATGTTCTCATTTTGGGTAATCCATTTCCACAACACTTCCAAATGAAGTTTTTAATTTTAGGTAATACTTTCATTTTCCAAATCAAATTCCAATCCTCAGACTGAAGTTTGAAGGATGTTTCACCTTTCCTTTTATTTTTTATTTTTTCACCCCCTTGTTGAGCCCTCCACAAATACTTGTACATATCCCTCACGTGAACATCTCCATCCATCGAAAAAGACCAGAATGGAGTATCTTCACAAGAGAGTGAAGGGAGATATGTACTAGCAATGGTTGCAGCAACTTCAAGGGTAAAATAAAGATTAAGCACCTCCAAATTCCACTCTTGTTTATGAGAATGAATTAATTTAGAGACAAAAATCAAACTACACCCTTGTGGTTTTATTAAACTAGCATAATTTGGTAACCACTCATCCTCCCAGATTCTAATTTGTTTACCATTCCCCACATTCCACTTTAATGATTTCAAGAAGAAATTCCTACCCTCAATGAGGCTTTTAAATCCTCAAGAGCAGTTACTCAAAGGTTTAGCTTCAGAGAAGTCATTTTGAGGGAAGTACTTCCCTTTTAGAACCTTACCACAAAAGAAAAATTTTCTTTCATGAACTTATGAGTGGGATGGATCTTACGTGGTGGCACGACATATCTGTAATCACTTCAATATCTTGTACACCTCACTCCAAATACATTCATATTTTCTCCACTCACTTTTTCTCCACTCACTTGGGGGTACCCATTTGAGTGAATTAGATGGTATGTGTTTACATTGGATCACCCACTCCAATGCAATTTCTTTTCTAATCATGCGCTCTCCTTTTGCAATGTTTTGTTCCACATTGTATCCATGAAGTATGCAATAGCCTAGCTCTCTAAGTGCATCGACATGGCCTAGAGATATAGATCGTTCATATAACGAGATATCATATTCCAAACTAAATTCTGACGTACAACTACCATTGGAAGAGAAAATTACAAGTGAGTAACTTGCGAGTGCATGTAACTTTGTTGTTGCATCTTTTATTAAATGTACTCAATTTTTTTATCTTTAGACAGTAAAACTAAATATACAACCCAAAAAATATAATATTGAAACAAAAGTTGAAAATATCAATGTATTGACAAAAAAGACATGTCAATGTGTTTAAAGAAAATATAGTAACAAATTTTTTATTTTGAAAATACAAAATTATTATTTATAATTAATATTCTAATATATTTAATTCGAACAATATTTTATTTATTTCATGTATCTAAAATATTAAATAGTTTTTTTCGTTATCCACCTCAACTCTACCTTACTTGCCATGATACTCAATTCAATGTTTTAAGAAAGAACCATCAAAGATGTTACTTAATGATATGAAGAAGTGGATCTGGAACCTTGGGTATTTTGCAAATGTATTTGAGGGAAAAGATTAATAAAATAGTTATATAACCACTAGCAAAAACTTTACCCCTTGTATTATTTATTAATGAGTATTTAATACTCATTGATGAAAAAAATTAGTTCTTGGATATATCTCTTATGATTGGGTTACAAAGTGTTATGTTAGACTCTACATCATGTAGATCTAGTGTAGGGGGTAGGGGTAGGTTCAAGGTGGAAATATGTTGGTTTTTGGATGAGAAAAAAAAAGAAAAAGAAGAAATTAGGTTACAAAAAAATTAACTCTAAAAAGTTAGAGTAAAAAATTATACATATTATTAAAATACATAACTACATTTATCCACCATTTAAATAAATATACTTATTTATTTTTCATAAAAAGGAAATTAAGGGATATGTTTATTTTATAATAGATGTTTGAATATATTGATAAACAAAGATTAAAATAGAATATTTAAATTCTTTCCTAAAACAAAAAAGTATCAGACTAATTGCATATAAGTTTTTATACTTACCATGCCAAAAATGTAAGATGCTTCCACATTGCCAGCAACTATACACTTGTTAAAAAAATTATGAGCATTTTACCTGTGGCTTCTGGAGAAATTCAGTGATAAACTAATTAATTAATAGAGAACATGTTACGATAGATAGTGAATAGAAATGTGGAAAGATATCTTACAAAATGCACATTGCCTTAAAATAGGACAACAATCTAAACAAAATAATATAAATTAGTAAGTAAATCTTACCACAATATCAGTGGTGTTTATGCTTAACCAAAATAACATGAACATCATCTTTTTTTTTTTTTTTGACAACCATCTTATCTTTGGTAAGATTCTAAATTTTAATTATATTAAGGAAGTTATGAACAAAAATCATAAATATAACATATTAAATCATTCACAATCAATATTTCATTAATCACTATTTGGATAATATGACAACAAAGCTTCTAGATTCATAGTATATTGTTAATTTTTGTAAATTTTATTTTTTGATATGTTCAAGAAAAAATTTAATTTAAAAAGTACAAAATAATAACCGTGGTAATATTGAATAATATATAGATAAATAATTAGAATATTAACTAGGTTGTTGGACCAATATGGTTGGGTTTTTACCTGTTTGTTGTAAGAGTTTTGGGTTCAACTTACCATTCTGATCTCATTCTCGGTTTTGGTTTAGTATTCGATTTAGATTTGGTTCGGACAACATATAATAAGCAAGTACGCAACATATACATAAATAATAATTAAAAATAACTGATGTTCAATGATATACACAAAATAGTTTCAAGAGATTAAATGTATTTTCAAAAAAATTCAAATATTTACCTAATGATTCTTGCAAAATATCAAGTAGCAAGTATTGCTTCGTCTATTTGTCGATCTGGTTTTATGGATGAGTGGGTTTCGACAGCGCACTAGGTTTGTCTCTGAAGAAAGGAGATGAATTATGTATTTATATTTTGATAATTAAGCGCTAAGGAGTTTTCTAATATATCAATACAAAACAAAGTCATTTTATGGTTTATATTAGTTCACAAAGTTTGGTTGGCCTTTTGGTCTGGTGTTCAAAAATTGAGTTTTTTGCTCGGATTTAAATAGGAAAACCGAATTAAAACCAAGTATATTTTTTTAAATTATTTCAAACATAGAATTTTCCAATTTTTGGTTTTTTTGATTTTTTTTGTGTTTACCTTGTTCATCTCCGGATAAAATGTGTTTTAGGTATAAAGAAATAATGATATTGACAAATAAACATATAAATTTAGATCGAAAAAAATGAAGGTGGTGTCCGAGGGAGAATGAAGGAGATGTTGTTGGTCGACAAATTCAAAACATAGTATTTGTCGATTTTTTATAGGACATTTGTGTTGTGTTCGAGATATATTGAGAATTTACAATCTATAAAAAATTATCATTTAATATATTTTAGAGTTTTTGTCTTTGGTCATTCATGCCTTTGACTTATTATGTTTTTTCATTTTGAATTATTTATTTATATAGGGTTTATAGTGGGTCTATATGTCGATGTAAATGTATTTGTAAGGATATTTCAGTCTCAATGGTGTTGGGTTTGTTGTTTTCATTTCTATTCACATTTCTTTTTTCATATTTATTGATTGAGCCTTTGGTGATTTTAAACAGTACTTGGCTTTGGCTTTTTGGTTTCGTTGCGACAAGAGCTTATATGCTAGTGTTTCTATTTACGAAATCTATATATGTCACCTCGTTTTGTAGTAGAAATGAATATGTCTTAGATTGTTCGGTGTGAAGACGTAAATGTTTCCAAATATACAATGAATCTATTAAAAAAATTTGACTCACTTACGGAAGCCCAACATATGCCACACGTTTTATAGAGCTATATATACACTAGTTTTTCAATATTTAATCTCATTACTTATAATTTTGATAGAAATGTTGGGGGTAAGGGTAAGAGAAGATTGAAAGAGCTATAACAACACATTATTTTTAAATTAGTGTAATTTTTTATATAGTTATATTTTCTCTTTATTTTGTTTTCTTTTCTTACAATATGATAAGAACTATATATTAGTTTGACAATTGGGTATGAACCCTAACTATTACTTATGGCTTAATATGATGAATTTTGGATTTCTCATGTAAATAAACATGGATTGTTTTCGTTATAATTACCCATTTGTTTATTCTAAAATTCTTGTATTATTACAACATATATAGGGTTTTATAGATATTGAATACATCTAGGGAAGGATTTGTTAGTGGAAATAGGATAATCAAGTAAGAAGAATAATTAAACCTTTATATTCTCAATCATATTCTTCTTCTCCACCATCCCCAAAACAAAAAGAACCTTTTTCAAGTTTCACCCATTTGCATTAAATCACCCACCATTATATTTTATCCATCTAAAATCATTAAAATCATTTTAAAAAAACATCTTTTCAACATCAAATTCATTCCATAAACATCATAAATCAATATAAAATACAACATATTCTTTACAAAAAAGCATAAATTTCTTACACATCCATGTCTTCTACATCATAACACACCATACCCACATTATATGTCATAAACTTAACATCAAATACATCTTATAAACATCACAAAAACACAAAATTATCCAATTTTTTTACCAAGGTTCTTAATAACCCTAACTCCCAAAAGGGAAGAGTTGAAGAAGAAAGAGGTTCTAAGGCCCATGATCATCCATGACTCAATTTTTACTATTTTTTTTGTTGAAATTCTACTATTAAATTTTGTGTGATATTAAAGTATTTGTGATCAAGTGAGGTATGGGTGAGATTAGAGTTAGGGGTTGCATGATCTATGTAGAGATAGAGTTGTAGGTATTTTGAGGGTTTCCACAAAACTGCCATACAATTTTTTGAATCAAAGGCTTGAATATTTGGTTAAGATTGCTAGATGACAATCCTAAACCCCTTATATTTCCTAAATTAATGAGTGTGTCTTTACGTTTCAATAACACAAACCAATTATAAAATGTTTCTATTTTTTAAATTATTTGATAATACAAATCATATAAGAAATATGTATTTCAAAATAAATAAATTAAATACGACTATTTCATTCCATTGTTTCATAATACATCACTATCATGTCCTATTATCTATTACGACATAATTGAAACGATTGACCACACTGTTATCTACCGCACCATAGTTTTTAAAGGTCATATCTTCTAATAGAGGTGCGAAAATTGTCTGTTCGACTCGCTCGATCCATTAATACAAGGATATGACCATGGGGTTTGGTATATACAAGAACTTATTTTTAGAAAAACCAGTGGGTTATTATATATACTAGATCTTATTGTAAGCAAACCCCTCTTAATTAAGGTCCAATCTGCCATACATATTAATAATTATTTTATATATATCATTGTTAAAATTAGTGTAAATTATTTGAACTTAAAGATTGAAGAAATTAAACAGAAGTAGACTTACATTGTATGTAGTATGTACAATGTACATTATCAAGTGGTTTATGTTTTTTTGTTAGAAAAAAACTTCTATAAACAAAATATTTTACAAGTTCTCCATTTTTAGTGTTTCCCCGACTATAAAACAGGTAAGGTAAAAATTGAGACAAAATTATGATCTTTTACTTATATTATCATATATTTCCATGTTATTTAAAAATTTCATATAAAATTAATAGACCGTATGGTCAGAGTCGTGTTATAAATAAAGACATGTGGTTAAATAGGTCAATTTTTACATTATCCTCGAGGTTTTACCTGGTTCATTTCAATTCATTTCAAACTATCAAATAAAATGGTAGTGGACTTTACATTTTGGTATAACTAAAGTCTATATCATAGCCAGAAAAATTAGTATATATCTAATAAGGCCCAAAGATACCAAAACTTAAAATAAAAAATATAGTCAATATGGCCCAAAAGGTAAACATATATAGGGGATACTTAATCTTCTATCTTCTCCACAAAACCCTACTTCGGTTAAGTTTCTTCGTTAACTCTTCTCCATGTATTCTCACAATACATTTTCAGAGATCTCATTTTCACTTTTTTTACACTACGAAATTTTCTTCTTTCATCATTAGATGTCTTGTAAACTAGTATGAGTCAACCCTATGCACTCAAGACCAATTACGATTCTCTTTTTGCTTGTACCAGATCGATGACCCTAACATTTCAGGTAAAGATTCGTCGATAAGTTTGATTTTTCTTAATAATAATTATCTCTATAATAGTCTGTAAATTGATATTTTTTTCAATTTTACTTATCTAGTGAAAAAAATTATACACCTTTTCTATTGATTTTATCTATTTTTTATTTTAAATTAACATTACGATTTGATGTTGTGTTAAAATTAACAGCTTTTTTTGGACAATATCTAATAGGTTATTTTGGTGTATCTTCCTTAGCTTAATTTTTTGTTGTTGAATTAGTAAATTTAAAAGGCTATGTAATAATATTTATGCATAATTCGGTTGTACTTATAATGATTATGTGTTTTGATGGTAGAAAAGATATATTTTCGATGAAAAAAACACAGATTGGATTAAATGGTTCTTGAACATTTAAAATTACCTAACTAATTTTAAATTTTGTATTGGTTTTAGTCCTGACATAAATTCTATTTTTTACCATTCAGTTAGTTTGACAATGGGTATATTTGTTACCCACATATGCCACAATATTTACAAATTTTTCAAACCTGTCCCTGAACTATCCCTTTTTAACGATTTGATTCTCTAATATATTGACAATGAAAAACCAAAATCTAATAGATTAAACAAAAAGGACTAACCTGGAAAAAATATTTATGTCAATGATTGTTAGTATAGTTGTAGAAATTTGAGATCTATTTGTGAAAATAGGCTATCGTTGGTGAAAAAATATAAAAATTATATTTTTTCTAACAAGTGGTATTATTTAAAAATTTCTTATTTATACTTTATTTTATTCAAATACCATCAAATTAACCCTTATGGAAGAAAAAAATTAAAATTTTAATATATAACATATATACATGTACATATTTGTTCCTTTAGTGTATTTGTCACTTAAAAAAACATAAGGACAAAAAAATAAATATTAAATTTTTCAGATCTTTGCATGCTATCGAGATAACAATAATATTTTTATTGGTAAAATATTGTTCTAGCTAAGATTGGTAATTATAGTTTATTTTTATCTAATTATCAGTTGTTAAAAACAAAAATTTTTAAGTGTATAATTTATTTTTGAATTTTTATATGATCAAATTGTTGCTTTTGTATTCAATTTTCTTTTATAATATGGCTATACATAAAATATTATATAATATAAAATGTAATAGAATATTTTTTCCTTTTTGGGCAGCAATCATGCTACTTAGCTCACGTCTCGTTTGAGTATAATTAGTTGTACCAAAAAAGAGTCTTAATCGACCTTATTAATTTTTAGATAAATATTATCAAGTTGAGGGAATATTATATGTAACCTATGATATAGATTGTCAATAAAAAATTATGAAGATGAAGATTTTAAAGGCACTAATGAATTAAATATATTGGAGACCAGGTTGGTTTGAGTCTTAAGTCCCACAACCTGATAGTTAGGGCTATAACTTCAAACATTAAAAAAGTAGATTTTGACAATGTTTAAAGTATATAATAATTTTTATAAGCCCGATTGTTATATTTAATCTATTAGTATGTATTTGTTTCTATACTAAAATATAGTTAATTTTCATTATATAAGGAGTTATAGTGTAATTAATTAAAAAGAAAGACATGGTGTACTTTTTTGCTTAATATAATGATTGATATTGCAATTTTCGTAATACTATAGAGATTTATAGCATAATTAATTCTAATAAAAATTTTAAGGATTTATATACCATTTTATTTGAAGCTAAGGAAACTATACATGTAGTGAGAGATACTTCCTTTGGTATATCAAATAAACATATTCATACTTAACCTAGAAGGAAAATAAACTAGGGATAGGAGAGGGGATATTGGAACTAGTTTCTAATCTATAAGAGGGTATGAGATCTGGTGCATTTACATCTTTACAAATTTAATTTAACAATTAAAGATCGATGAATTTATAATTAATTGTTTTGGGAGAGTGGTGTATGTTCTGTTGTTACCTTAATTTGTGGAATTTTATGAGAGTGCAAATATTATGTGTTTTCCAAGATGGTCAAACTCTTTGTAAATATATTCTGAATTGTTGACTTCCATTAACATATTTTATGCTGGGTTATTGGGTTGAGGATTATTAGTTTTGTCATGATTTTGGATTGGTTAATGGTGTTAGTATATAATTGGGTAGGACAGTTATACTGGCTTTATATCAAATTCATTTAGTTGATGGGTGGGTATATCAGTCCTAAACTTGGAGGTAGGAGTAGCCAGCATGAAAAAGAAAATGTGTTATAATATCACACATCATCAATTATTTGTATATTTTATGTACCTATAGTACATAATATATTTGCACTATATGTTTCTATTTTATGCTAAATTTACAGTATAAGTCTCTATATTATGAAAAATAAGTTAGATTTCAAAATAATTGCACCATATGTTCCTATACCATATAGAATAAACTCACTGTAAGTCCCTATAATATTCATTATACGTCCAAACTATATGTCTCTTTGTTATGCAAGAATTGTACTATAAATCACTAAATTATTGACTTTCTCATGTTAATTGCGCTATATATCTCTATATAATACTAAATTGCACTATATTTTGCAAAATAAGTTATATTTTTGTTTCCTTAAATTTCAGATAATGGGAGATAAGAATTTAGATGATAGTGATATTGAGCCAAAGGAGACAGCAACTATGTTAGGGTCTGACAATGACATGAATTACTCGAACAATTACTCTTTGGCATCATCCTCAATGGAAGTAATGCCTGGACAGGTAAAATCATTTTCATTTTTAATAGATAGATCTTATATATGGGAATCTTCTTTGTTTACTTTTATGAAATAGAAATTTTCTATCAAAGAGATTATCTATATAACAAATTTTATCTTGAGAGTGAAATTATTAAATAATTTATTTTTCTATGAGCATTATCTATTAAACTTATTTAATTATTGTTATTTTCAATGTAGTCAAATTCAAATTCGACACATGGGCAAATTCATCAACAATACGGGCGTTACCATCGTCACACAGAACGACAAATTCAAGAAATGAAAGAGTACGTCTCAATAAATAAATTTACCTAGGCGTATAACTCAAATTACAGAAAAAACAAATTTTAAAATATTTCTCAAATTAAGTATTGGTTTCAAAATAGACGTAATCAAATGAAGGTAAAATATATCATAAACTAAATTCTTTCCTCCATACTCCTAGAAAACAATGAACACCTTATTTAATAATTAGTTATTTTTCATTTATCAACTTGTTGCCTCTAACCTTTCATAAGTATTTTTGATGTTTTTTCGCATATGATAATCTGTTTTCAACCAAAATGACATTTAGGTTTTAAAAAGTGTAGCATTGGAAACTTGCCAACAAAATTCTATCTATTTTACATGTAACAGACCATTATCCACAAGATAATAAAGTCTTATTTTGACATGCCATCAAGGAGATATTGGTTGCATGGGGTAACTTAGAAAAGTGTAGGGTGATAATTTATATTCTATGCCTAGTTGCAGGTTGTATAGGAAGGATAGAAGGAAGTTATACATGTAGTGAGAGATACTTCCACTGGTATATCAAATAAGCATATGCATACTTAACCTAGAAGAAAAATTAACTAAGGGAAGGAGAGAGGGATAGTGACATTAGTCTCTAAACTTTAAGGGGGTATGAGATCTAGTGCATTTACATCTTTATAAATATAATTACACAAATAATAGTAGATGAATATAGAAAATTTTATTGCGTGAGGGTGGAGTATGTTGTGTTGGGTACCTTACTTTGAGGAATTTTAGGAGAGTGCAATTATTATGTACGAACTCTTAGTGAATATATTCAGAATTATTGACTTCCATTGACATATTTCATATTGGTTATTAGATTGAACATTATTAATTTTTTCATGATTTTGGATTGGTAAATGGTGTTATTATTTAATTGAGTATGACAGTAATATTGGTTTTATTTCAAATTCTAAGGATCGGAGCCCGAGTATTCTGTCCCACCTGCTACAATGCTCAACATCAATGCTAACCAACAACCTCATTCTCAACAACCACCTCCACAGAAAGTAAGAGTATTATTTTGATATTCATGTTTTAATAAATACATTTAGCTCGTCACTATTTAATACATTGTTACACTAATGCAACAAACCTAATATTCAAAAATGCAGTTGGAAACATTGTTCTTCAGTTTCTAAAGATAGGCCCTTCAATTGAACTTTATTAGCTATAATGGTGTGGCTCCTATGTATAGCTATTATTTTTTTTGTCTAATGCATGCCCAAGGACGAGGCACAACAAATGAGATGTAAGTTGCTTTTCTTTCCATACATCATAAGAAAAAGCGCAACCATTGATATATAAAACCACAAATACAAGAGATGGGATGTATCCACTGATGTGGATGAAGGTCAATAGTTTTTATAGTGATTGTTAGGAGAATTCTATAATACACTATAGTTCTCTTGAGTCTTATAAGTCAAATTAACTCTCTAATGTGATCCACTGTAATATAATATAATTTATTGTTAAACGACTCTCCAATGTAATAGAAAAATATATGTATATCTTTTTTTGTGATACTACACACTATTTTATTATTTTACTTTCAGTAAAAAAATTTAATTAGATATATTTGGTAAAATAATTCATATATTAACAATTTTTATTCAATACATACACACTAATAAAGATTTGAATATTAAGGGTATGCTTTAACTTTTAATGTACATGAAATATATTTGTCTTGACATCCCGTAAGAATATTTAGTTCTATTTACCACCTTTCCTCAAGGAAGCTAGTTTAAGATAAAAAGAAATGAAAAATTAAAATTATGTTAATTGTTTATAATAAAAAAACATGAGATGCAAAGTTATACTAAATAAATTTTATAAATGTATCAAAAACATAACGAATTTCTATCATTAAAAGGCTATTATAGTCTATACATGGTGAAATTGACTCATTCACTCATAATCAGTATTAACAATAATTAAACTACAATATTTTTCGTAAAAGAAGGAGTTAAATAAATTAAAATTGAAAAATAATTGAAGAAATTTAATTAAAATTTAAAGGAAAATACGAAAAACAAACATATAAGAAAATTCGTTGCATATCATAACTGCCATTAAGAAGTTAAAACTTTCATTAATAAAGTTTTTTCTGAAAATAATTAGTGAATGAAATATAAATTTTTTCGAAATATTACCAAATAAAATAACACCCCTTAGCTTTTGGATTGTTATTTTTTCTTAATGCAAAATAAATAAAAATTAATCAAACACTTGTAAACGGATTACAAAAGATCCACCAATATAATTGAATTACAAAATGATAAGAATTTAGTGGTTATAGAAAAGATGAGGGGGACTATGTCCCAAGTGTGTGATAAATAATAAAACACTAATGTAATTGGGGTTACGCTCAGCAGATCAAAGGCAAGTAAAATGATAAGTAGGGTTATCGTATTTAATAGAGAGATTATTTATGAGACTAATGGTGTTAAAACTAGTACAACTACGTGAAGCTTGTGATCCAAATAACAAATCAGTTAATAGTTCAAATAGGTAAGTCTTTATTTGGTTTTCAATGTTTACCAACTAAGAAAGTAAAAGTAATAATAATTAAAATGCGAATAAATATTAACAAGTAAATAAATTGAAAAGGATAAACTAATGGGAGATGGTTACTGGAGGAGTTGCTAGAAATAGTTTATACGGCTAATTTATCTTGTTATTGATAAAGGGGAATGGGTGTATTCACATTATCCCATATTCTATCTCCCCATTCGTGTCAACATAGAGCTCAGCCTTACACACTAGCTGGCTATCCGATGAGTTATATTCCTATCCCTTTGACTACTTAATAGACAAAATCATTCAGTTCAATGCCTCACACTAGGCGCTTATATACTAGGCCTGTAATTGAACCTCCATCTAGGTGTTACTTTAATAACAATTGCTACCCACTACTTGGCCAGAGCACATGTAGTAATTAAATCAAACACATAAGATAATTGGATAATAAATTAAACAAAACATAATTAAATATAATAAATATCTCAAATGCAATAACTCAATCAAAAATATAAGCTAAAATTCATACAGTATCATCATCAAGCACTAAGGGTTCAGTTCATAAATGAAGGATAAAAACGAATTTTAAAAAATACTAATTAAAACTAGAGACATAATAATGTTTAAAAGACAAAGTACCGATAAAAAAAAATGTTTAAAAAGACAAAGTAAAGCTAAGTTAATCTTAATATCAAAGGCAATCGGTAAATGGTTTAATTAGAACCGATGGGTTCGTAAACAAAACCTTGTTTTCTCCTCTTCCTTCTGTCTTGAGCGTTCTACTTCCTTTTGAGCGTCTTTATAATGAATTTGATTAGGTTTAGAAGTGACCCATCCTGTTGTACTACCAAAAATTTGTTCCGAACGAACAGTGGAAGCAATTGAAAAAAAATATTTACATCTTAGCTCGCACTGTGACTTTAGAATCTCTCTAAATCAAAAAAAATCATGTTCATATCTCTAACTTAAATGTTGTAGTCGCTAAAACACTAAGGCACAAAGATTTATCTACCAAACGCTACACTTCTTAAAGTTGTTTTAAGCTCAAATTTTGCTTTGACTTGGGGTTTCTGTTGTCTTCTGGACTTCTTCTCCTCATCATTGAACCTTATAGTAAGAATGTACCTAATAATGGAGTTTGTTGTTAATGAAGTTTATTACCAGAAGATCAATAATGTCATATATTAAGCTTAATTAATATTTATTGTTTCTAAACAAGAAAATAAAAAATCTCCGTTGGAATCTAAATACACCCATGTTATACATCAGTTTTTAGTTTTCCTAAGTGATTAATAATTGACCCTAATAGACTTTAATTGTTTTGTTGTCTTTATCAATAGAATTAGATGTAGATTGCTTCCTCTATTCTTTGATAACAATTATTTTATCTCTACTATAAAAGAAAATTATTTAAATCATTTGTTAAGAAATTTTTACTTATTATGAAAATTATCTAATACTGTTTTAGAATGAGTGTTTGGTTTTACTAAGGGTTGGACAAAATTGAAAAGCTAAGAAGAAAAGTGAATATGAGTTGTGTAAATAATCTGTGAAATGATATATTTATATTTGTTAACTTCGGAATAAGAAAAAGAATTACGAGTTGATAAAATAAAGAAATCAAAATTATGAAATAAAGAATATGCACTCTAAAGTTTTCCAGAAACTTGCATGGGCATTACATTATCCTATGTATAATATATTTTTTTCACAGCATATGCGATAAAAAAAATTATCCATTTGTTATTAGGAAAGTATGCCTAACTTTAATAAATTAAGTAAATTAAAATGGATTCTATCTCAAAATTTTTGTAATTATTCTTGAGATATTTCTAGCCTCATGATCTACCTTTGACTTGTTGTACTATGTAACTTTTTCCATGTGATAGACTAGCGAAAAAATTATTTTCATTAATTATTCATTTGAAATACTCATATAACGAGCAACTATTGTAGTACACTAAATTTAAAATTAATAAAGAAATAATTTTTTTTCATATTTATTCAATTAGTAAGAAAGGTAAAAATTTATTTCCTTCTTTTCAATATAAGGCTGGCGAGAATTATAAAACATACAAATTCAACCAATGTATACTTAAAAATAAAATTTAATTAACTATCCAACTCATCACCCAAATGATCGGTCAAAATTTACTATCAAATGTTCTTTTTTTAATTATATTATTAAGTCCATTTTCGATCCCAAAAAAAGACCCGAAATTACTTATATATGTAATTAATTTTATTCATAGAATCTAAATAGTTTATGTCCAAAGTTTCTCCCTCTCTCTCTCCCTCTCCCCCTCTCTCAACTTAGTCGCCACTACTATGTTCGAACACCATTTTTCTAATTACTAAAATTTAAGTGTTATTTTGTATACAAAAATATATTATGTACCTCTCACAAAAAACTAAGGTAAGAAAACTATAAGATATGTTTATATTTTTTATATTCTACTATTACTTTATATGTAGTAAATAAAATAGATATCCACGGATTTAACCTAAATAACTATATTATTTATGATAGTATATTTTATTGGTCTATGTCAAATCCTTATTCTTACAAAACAAGCATCCAACATCATTATGATCAACATTATTCTCTCTATTTAATTAGGATTTCACCAAGGTTTCTTAGGTGCAAGTGGACATTTATTTAAACTAAACTTACCAATCCATATGCCCCTATAATATTGTCCAATAAATTTTGATTCACAAAGAGGAATAGAAAATTGAGTAACTCATCATGATCACACTTCATGTAAATTATAAACTTAACTCATAATATCAATCAAATTAAGAATATGTGTCCATCATAAATTTTGTGCTTTTTTTGGAACTTGAACATTTTCTTAAATATATGTTATCTTATAGCGCTACACGTTTACCAATACATTTTCTTAAGATGATGATTAATCTATGCAAGATTTATATTGCATTTGAAGGGCAGGAGACATTGAACCCCGAGATGATGCAATTATAGCATTAATTAAGCTCAAAGTACTTTAAAGTTGCTTGATACTTCTCAAAAAACTTCTCGTAAGAATAAACGATAAGGGCTTATTAATCGTAATGATGAGCTTTTCATACATGTTATTTCTCCCTCTTTAATTATTTTAGTTGGTTTCCTAATTAATAATACTGTCCTTCATGTTTGAAAATCAAACTCTATTAATATTAAATCATAGAACTTTCAAATTTATTAAAGAGAACATTTCTCTATACACTAATTATCATTTAATTACAATAAATCCCCTTATTTAACTATTTAATGGTATTGAGCAGAAATTGTTTATGCAGGGTTGATTGCATGATTGATGCTAACAAAAAACAATGAGACCATAAAAAATATTTAGTCCAGTAATCCTTTCTATTGAGTTAGAGACGTGTGGGTCCTTTTTTACCAAGTCAGAAGTTTTTTCTACACTTTCGCTCATGGAATGTCCTAACCCTGAATAACGGATCAAGCTTATTAATGGTAGGTGAGGTGCAATTATTGTCTAAGTGTATTGTGGTCCAGGGATTAAGATATTTGTAGGCCTATCAATTAGGATCATGAAAATAAGGAACATTTCATAATGAAATATATTTTCCTAGTAATTATATTGATACATGTAATTTGGCTCCTCAATCTTATATTTAGAGGACTCCATCGATAAAAATATTTTTTACAACATAAATTTTTTTCATCTTTTGTGGTATATAACACAATTACTCTTTGTTTTTGGTAATTATCATTGATTTAACTGGCTAGCAATTATTACTAATAAAATTGGAATCTAATAACCATATAATGTTAAGTTACTCTTAACGAAAAACATGGTAAAGAATAACACATGTACTTCCTCTATCATTATAACTCCATATTATCATAAAATATTGTAATAATGTCAAATATAATTAGATAATAAATTATGTTATGTGTTGATTACCACCGATTGATGAATGACCTAATATACTTATTTTTTCATTAGTTATATCACATTGGTAGAGTATTTAATGCATATGTTATAATCTTACAACTTCGTAGTGCTCAAAATATTTAGCAAAATGTATCTTGACTCACGCATTGTTAAAAGAATACTTTGATTTATTCAATATTTGTTTGAGTAGTAATTTATAAAACTAGTAGTGTAGTGTGTAAGCACAAAAAGTACACATGCAACTCGAAAGATGATCTCGTGTCAAAGGTTTACATGTATTTAATACTTAAATATATTAACCCACTAAACGTTATTCGATACAATTATCAAATATGTATGTCAATGGTATATCACTTTACTTATTACAAAAGAACTATATGTATCTTTAAAATACGTGTTAGCTACTCTTTATCTTTATGTTTTCTATTATTTTACTTCAATTTTGATCCGTCATATTTTTTACTATATCGAGTTTTATATACCAATACTAAAAACTGCTAGAGCTAGTCATTCTAGTAGTGATGTTGGGTTTCAGAATCATGACATGTAAATGGAATTCAAATTTTCTATTGGATTAGAGTTTTGATTTATTTTAAAGTCCAGCAAATTAGAATCTTTTTGTGGTCATCAAAGTGGATAAAGGTGGTAAAAAAAATTTAATACCATCGAAAAGGAGAAATTGCTAGTCATTTTGATTTTTATGGTGGTCGAGGTGCAAATTTTGTTGATCTTTACTTGAAAATCCAAATTATCATCCATTTAACCTCCTCATGTATAAAAACAAAGCAAAAGAAACGAAAGAAATAAAGGTCTTGATGTGATACCTCATATGTATTATGATTTTATTTTTATGTATTCATAATATAATTTGAATATTTAAAATAAATATACTACTATTCGTAGGGGATTCAATATTTTAGCAAACACCTAATAACAAACATGTTCATATAAGACACGTTATTAGTAGATCACAAAATAATCCTCTATATAATAAATAATATAAGTATGTTAAATTAAAAAGTTTCATCTAAGTATATATAGTAAGTGGAAATTTAATAACAAAATATGGTGATGTTTTATTTTCTAGACAACGCTCAAATTTAGATTACACGACCTATTTAGCAATACAAACTACTTCGATCTTTGCATGCATTACGTTAGTCTCTACTTTCAATAATTATTCCACTAATTTTTATTCAACTAATCCTTACGTATACCTCCAACATTTTTTTTTATTTTTTTTATTTTTTTGTTTTCTTTTTTGATACGTGGGTTCCGAGCTTACACCCGACTAATCCCACGGGGGATATGACTGCCTCCCCAACCATGCCGCCATGCAAGTCAGAACTAGGTGTTCTGGGAGGGTTTCAAACATTGGACCTCATGGATGAGAAATAGAACCCTGGCCAACAACCTTCTTAACTTTCTTCCACCTTCGGGATTCGAACCTTGGACCTCATGTATGAGACAATAGAGCCCTGGCCAACAACCTTCTTAACTTTCTTCCACCTCGAACCATGTACCTCCCATATTTGTTTTCTTTTAAATTATTTTCTAAGCAAATATAGTAACCATTGGTTGACAACCTTAAACTTTTCACTTTGTAGTATAACTTATCTCGTTATTGCAAACTTGACACATTTGTGATGACTTTACTATCCTTGAAGTATGGATCAGCTATCCTTATTCTCCGAGGTCCATCATTTTTCTTGTGAAATCATTATTTATCCACTCATATATACCCAATACAAAACTTATATAGTTTTATAATTCGGTATTACAATTTTCACATTCTTTTCTCCTAATATGAGCAAAGTTAATCTGACAACTATCAATATTAACCACCAAATGAAAATGGTATCATCTCAAAACATTTTATTATTGACAACTAAATACCCAAAATTGATACTAAACTAGATCAATAATCACTCATTTACAAAATAATAAAGGTTTCTACTTTTCAAAGAGTATTCCCCTCAATAGTTCATATTTATATTCAAGAGCACTAGAGAGGTTATGTCTCTATCACCGTGAAATTAATCACACCCAATGATTTCCCAACTTGTTTTGGTAACATGATTTATTCATATAGGGTATGTGATGTATCATATTTTGTGATAGATTAGAAGGGATGAAGAATGCGACCCGCAAGTCGACCCTATAGGCGGCATATGCCGGCACAGGTTGCGACAAGCCTAGAAAAGAAGGTCAAGACAATTAAACCTTAAGCTTCCTTCTTCCCCAATACACCCGAACTCCATTAAAGCTTCTCCAAACCTCAAACTCTCATAAAAAATACATTGAATCTCCATAAATTATATCCAAACACTTACCTACATTCCTATAAACACTATTCACCCACCCAAATCACTCCAAAAATCCTAGAATCCAAGAATAAACACTAAACTTTCTAGATATTTTTCCAAAATTTCTTAAACCCATATCATCCAAGCAAAGTTTATCATAACCACATAAAGAATTATCATCCTTACACCTTTCGTAACCTAAATAACACCTTGTTTACCTTAAATCAAAGGTTAGTTCAAGAGTGCGTAAACCTTTGAGTTAGGGTCAAAACAGATGACGAAAAGAACTGAGACAATATCTAGTTTGAGGGATATGAAGAATAATCAAAGCAAGGCATTGGGTGATATTAATAAGAAATTAAGTGAGCAGTGTGCAATTTTAGGAACAAATAAGAAGGGTAATTCGAATTAAGCAAGTATAGAGGAACAGTTATGGTAAGGTCATAGCTTATTCTTTGATTTATACTTGTTTTGATAATTTCGAGGTGATTTGTGTTTTAAGTGTGTATCTCCTAGGGCCATGGATGATATACGAAAGAAATATAAGGTCAAGAAGTTGAAAATTTAAGGAGAAACTCGTGTCAATTCAAAAGGAGTAAAAAAGTTTCCTAGAAACTTAACAAAAAGTGTTGTTAAAATACTTACACCATTTTTGAAAAACTACAACAAATAATTTTGAATGATGCTTATCATGAAACTTTATCTCAAGTTATTCCTTGGACTTTATTGTATGTGAGAAGAAATGTAGATCATTTTGTAGTAGAAATGAATATGTTGTAGATGGTTCGGTGTGAAGACGTAAAGGTGTCCAAATTTACAAAGAATCTATTAAACAAATTTTGACTCAGTTATGGAAGCCCAACATATGCCACACGTTTTATAGAGATATATATATACACTAGTTTTTCAATATTTAATTTCATTACTTATAATTTTGATAGAAATGTTGGGGGTAAGGGTAAGAGAAGCATGAAAGAGCTATTACAACACATTTTTTTTAATTAGTGTAATTTTTTATAAAGTTATATTTTCTCTTTATTTTGTTTTCTTTTCTTACATTATGATAAGAACTAAATATTAGTTTGACACTTGGGTATGAACGCTAACTATAACTTATGGCTTAATATGATGAATTTTGGATTTCTCATGTAAATAAACATGGATTGTTTTTGTTATAATTACCCATATGTTTATTCTAAATTTCTTGTATTATTACAACATATATAGGGTTTTATAGCTATTGAATACATCTAGGGGAGGATTTGGTAGTGGAAATAGGATAATCAAGTAAGAAGAATAATTAAACCTGTATATTCTCAATCATATTCTTCTTCTCCACCATCGCCAAAACAAAAAGAACATTCTTCAAGCTTCACCCATTTGCATTAAATCACCCACCATTATATTTTATCCATCTAAAATCATTAAAATCATTAAAATCATTTTTAAAAAACATCTTTTCATCATCAAATTCATTTCATAAACATCATAAATTAATATGAAATACAACATATTCTTTACAAAAAAGCATAAATTTCTTACACATCCATGTCTTCTACATCATAACACACTATACCCACATTATATGTCATAAACTTACCATCAAATACATATTATAAACATCACAAAAACACAAAATTATCCAATTGTTTTACCAAGGTTCTTAATAACCCTAACTCCCAAAAGGGAAGAGTTGAAGAAGAAAGAGGTTCTAAGGCCCATTATCATCCATGACTCAATTTTTACTATTTTTTTTGTTGAAATTCTACTATTAAATTTTGTGTGATATTAGAGTATTTGTGATCAAGTGAGGTATGGGTGAGATTAGAATTAGGGGTTGCATGATCTATGTAAAGATAGAGTTGTAGGTATTTTGAGGGTTTCCACCAAACTGCCATACAATTTTTGGAATCAAAGGCTTGAATCTTTGGTTAAGATTGCTAGATGACACTCCTAAACCCCTTATATTCCCCAAATTAATGAGTGTGTCTTTAGGTTTCAGTAACATAAACCAATTATAAAATGTTTCTCTTTTTTAAATTATTTGATAATACAAATCATATAAAAAATATGTATTTCAAAATAAATAAATTAAATACGACTATTTCATTCCCTTGTTTCATAATACATCACTATCATGTCCTATTCTCTATTACAACATAATTGAAACGATTGACCACACTGTTATCTACCGCACCATAGTTTTTAAAGGTCATATCTTCTACTAGAGGTGTGAAAATTGTCTGTTCGACTCGCTCGATCCATTAATACCGGGATATCACCATGGGGTTTGGTATATACAAGAACTTATTTTTAGAAAAACCAGTGGTTATTATATATACTAGATCTTATTGTAAGCAAACCCCTCTTAATTAAGGTCCAATCTGCCATACATATTAATAATTATTTTATATATATATATATATCATTTTTTAAAATTAGTGTAAATTATTTGAACTTAAAGATTGAAGTAATTAAAAAGAAGTAGACTTACATTGTATGTAGTATGTACAATGTACATTATCAAGTGGTTTATTTTTTTTTCGTTAGAAAAAAACTTGTACAAAATATTTTACAAGTTCTACATTTTTGGTGTTTCCCCGACTATAAAACAGGTAATGTAAAAAATGAGACAAAATTATGATCTTTTACTTATATTTTCATATCTTTCCATGTTATTTAAAAATTTCATATAAAATTAATAGACCGTGTGGTCAGAGTTAAATAGGTCAATTTTTACATTATCCACGAGGTTTTACCTGGTTCATTTCAATTCATTTCAAACTATCAAATAAAATGGTAGTGGACTTTACATTTTGGTATAACTAAAGTCTATATCATAGCCAGAAATATTAGTATATATCTAATAAGGCCCAAAGATACCAAAACTTTAAATAAAATTTATAATCAATATGGCCCAAAAGGTAAACATATATAGGGGCTTCTCCACAAAACCCTACTTCGGTTAAGTTTCTTCGTTAACTCTTCTCCATGTTTTCTCACAATACATTTTCAGAGATATCATTTTTACTTTTTTTACACTATGAAATCTTCTTCTTTCATCATTAGATATCTTGTTAACTAATATGAGTCAACCCTATGCACTCAAGACCAATTACGATTCTCTTTTTGCTTGTACCAGATCGATGACCCTAACATTTCACGTAAAGATTCGTCAATAAGTTTGATTGTTCTTAATAATAATTATCTCTATAGTAGTTTGTAAATTGATATTTTTTTTTTCAATTTTATTTATTCAGCGAAAAAAATTATACACCTTCTCTATAGATTTTATATACTTTTTCATTTTAAATTAACATTACGATTAGAAGTTGTGTTAAAATTCACAGCGTTTTTTGGAAAATATCTAATAGGTTATTTTGGTGTATCTTACTTAGCTTAATTTTTTGTTGTTGAATTAGTAAATTTAAAAGGCTATCGAATAATATTTATGCATAATTTGTTTGTACTTATAATGATTATGTGTTTTGATGGTAGAAAAGATATATTCGATGAAAAAACACAGATTGGATTAAATGGTTCTTGAACATTTAAAATTACCTAACTAATTTTAAATTTTGTATTGGTTTTAGTCTTGACATAAATTCTATTTATTTTTTAGTGTTCAGTTAGTTTGACAATGGGTATATTTGTTACCCACATATTCCACAATATTTACAAATTTTTCAAACCTGTCCTGAACTATCCCTTTTTAACGATTTGATCCTCTAATATATTGACAATGAAAAACCAAAATCTGATAGATTAAACAAAAAGGACTAACCTGGAACAAAAATTTATGTTAATGATTGTTAGTATAGTTGTAGAAATTTGAGATCTATTTGTGAAAATAGACTATGTTGGTGAAAAAAATTATATTTTTTCAAACAAGTTGTGTTATTTAAAAATTCCTTATTTATACTTTATTTTATTCAAATACCATCAAATTAACCCTTGTGGAAGAAAAAATTTAAAATTTAAATATATAACATATTTACATGTACATATTTGTTCCTTTAGTGTATTTGTCACTTTAAAAAATATGGGGACAAAAAAACAAATATTAAAATTTTTAGATCTTTCAATGCTATCGAGATAACAATAATATTTTTATTGGTAAAATATTGTTCTAGCTAAGATTGGTAATTATAGTTTATTTTTATCTAATTATCAGTTGTTAAAAACAAAAAAATATAAGTGTATAACTTATTTTTGAATTTTTATATGATTAAATAAGTGTTGCTTTTGTATTCAGTTTTCTTTTATAATATGGCTATACATAAAATATTATATAATATAAAATGTCATAGAATGTTTTTTTCCTTTTTGGGCAGCAATCATGCTACTAGCTCACGTCTCGTTTGAGTATAATTAATTGTAACAAAAAAGAGTCTTAATCGACCTTATAATTTTTTAGATAAATATTATCAAGTTGAGGGAATATTATATGTAACCTATGATATAGATTGTCAATAAAAAATTATGAAGATGAATATTTTTAAAGGCACTAATGAATTAAATATATTGGAGACTAGGTTGATTTGAGTCTTAAGTCCCACAACCTGATAGTTAGGGCTATAACTTCAAACTTTAAAAAAGTAGATTTTGACATTGTTTAAAATATATAATAATTTTTATAAGCCTGATTGTTATATTTAATCTATTAGTATGAATTTGTATCTATACTAAAATATAGTTAATTTTCATTATATAAGGAGTTATAGTGTAATTAATTAAAAAGAAAGACATGGTGTACTTTTTTGCTTAATATAATGATTGACATTGTAATTTTCGTAATACTGTAGAGATATATAGCATAATTAATTCTAATAAAAATTTTAAGGATTTATATACCATTTTATTTGAAGCTAAGGAAACAAGGTAGAAGGAAACTATACAGGTAGTGAGAGATACTTCTTTTGGTATATCAAATAAACATATTCATACTTAACCTAGAAGGAAAATAAACTAGGGGTAGGAGAGGGGATATTGGAACTAGTTTCTAATCTATAAGAGGGTATGAGATCTGGTGCATTTACATCTTTACAAAATTAATTAAACAATTAAAGATCTATGAATTTATAATTAATTGTTTTGGGAGAGTGGTGTATGTTGCGTTGGGAACCTTAATTTGTGGAATTTTATGAGAGTCAAATATTATGTGTGTTACAAGATGGTAAAACTCTTTGTGAATATATTCTGAATTGTTGACTTCCATTAACATATTTTATGCTGGGTTATTGGGTTGAGGATTAGTAGTTTTGTCATGATTTTGGATTTGTTAATGGTGTTAGTATATAATTGGGTAGGACAGTTATATTGGCTTTATTTCAAATTTATTTAGTTGATTGGTGGGTATATCAGTCCTAAATTTGGAGGTAGGAGTAGCCAGCTTCAAAAAAAAAATGTGTTATAATATCACACGTAATTAATTATTTGTAAATTTTATGTACCTATAATACATAATATATTTGCACTATATATTTCTATTTTATGCTAAATTTACAGTATAAGTCTCTATATTATGCAAAATAAGTTAGATTTAAAAATAATTGCACCATATGTTCCTATACCATACAGAATAATCTTAGTATAAGTCCCTATAATATTCATTATACGTCCAAACTATATGTCTCTTTGTTATGCAAAAATTGTACTATAAATCACTAAATTATTGACTTTCTAATGTTAATTGCGCTATATATCTCCATATAATACTAAAATTGCACTATATTTTGCAAAATAAGTTTTATTTTTGTTTCCTATAATTTCCGATAATGGGAGATAAAAATTTAGATGATAGTGATATTGAGCCAAAGGAGACATCAACTATGTTAGGGTATGAAAATGACATGAATTACTCGAACAATTACTCTTTGGCATCATCCTTTATGGAAGTAATGCCTGTACAGGTAAAATCATTTTCATTTTTAATAGATAGATCTTATATATGGGTATCTTCTTTGTTTACTTTTATGAAATAGAAATTTTCTATCAAAGAGATTATCTATATAACAAATTTTATCTTGAGAGTGAAATTAGTAAATAATTTATTTTTCTATGAGCATTATCTATTAAACTTATTTAATTATTGTTATTTTCAATGTAGTCAAATTCAAATTCGACACATAGGCAAATTCATCAACAACACGGGCGTTACCATCGTCACACAGAACGACAAATTCAAGAAATGAAAGAGCACGTCTCAATAAATAAATTTACCTAGGCGTATAACTCAAATTACAAAAAAAACAAATTTTAAAGTATTTCTCATTATTTAAAACTATTTGATTATCGTATTTTTTTTAGTTAATTTGTTGTTATTAATCATAATGTGTAGTGTTTACATTGAATGTCCTTTTTCTAATGACAAGAAGCGGAAAGAGATGAGTTATAAGTTAGGATTACAACCTCTACAAATTAAATATTGGTTTCAAAATAGACGTAATCAAATGAAGGTAAAATATATCTTAAACTAAATTTTTTCCTCCATACTCCTTGAAAACAATCAATACCTTATCAAATAGTTAGTTATTTTTCATTTATCAACTTGTTGCCTCTAACCTTTCATAAGTATTTTTGAAGTTTTTTCGCATATGATAAGTTGTTTTCAACCAAAATGACATTTAAGTTTTAAAAAGTGGAGCATTGGAAACTTGCCAACAAAATTCTATCAATTTTACATGTAACAGTCCATTATCCACAAGATAATAAAGTCTTATTTTGACATGCCATCAAGAAGATATTGGTTGCATGAGTTAACTTAGAAAAGTGTAGGGTGATAATTTATATTTTATGCATAGTTTAAGGTTGTATGGGAAGTATAGAAGGAAGTTATACATGTAGTGAGAGATACTTCCACTGGTATATCAAATAAGCATATTCATACTTAACCTAGAAGAAAAATTAACTAAGGGTAGGAGAGAGGGATAGTGGCATTAGTCTCTAAACTTTAAGCGGGTATGAGATCTAGTGCATTTACATATTTATAAATATAATTACACAAATAATAGTAGACGAATGTAGAAAATTTTATTGCGTGAGGGTGGAGTATGTTGTGTTAGGTACCTTACTTTGAGGAATTTTAGGAGAGTGCAATTATTATGTACGAACTCTTAGTGAATATATTCAGAATTATTGACTTCCATTGACATATTTCATATTGGTTATTAGATTGAACATTATTAGTTTTTTCATGATTTTGGATTGGTTAATGGTGTTATTATTTGATTGAGTATGGCAGTAATATTGGTTTTATTTCAAATTCTAAGGATCGGAGCTTGAGTATTCTGTCCCACCTGATAGAATGCTCAACATCAATGCTAACCAACAACCTCATTCTCAATAACCACCTCCACTGAAAGTAAGAGTATTATTTTGATATTCGTGTTTTAATAAAATACATTTAGCTCGTCACTATTTAATACATTGTTTCCCTAATGCAACAAACCTAATATTCAAAAATGCAGTTGGAAGCATTGTTCTTCAGTTTCTAAAGATAGGCCCTTCAATCGAACTTTATTAGCTATAATGGTGTGGCTCCTATTATTTTTTGTTTGTCTAATACATGCCCAAGGACGAGGCACAAAAAATGAGATGGAAGTTGCTTTTCTTTCCATACATCATAAGAAAAAAGCGCAACCATTGATATAAAAAACCACAAATACAAGAGATGGGATGTATCCACTGATGTGGATGAAGGTCAATAGTTTTTCTAGTGATTGTTAGGAGAATTCTATAATATACTATAGTTCTCTTGAGTCTTATAAGTCAAATTAACTCTCTAATGTAATCCACAGTAATATAATATAATTTATTGTTAAACGACTCTCCAATGTAATAGTAAAATATATATATCTTGTTTTGTAATACTACACACTATTTTATTATTTTACTTTTAGTAAAATATTTTAATTAGATATATTTGGTAAAATAATTCATATATTAACAATTTTAATTCAATACATACACACTAATAAAGATATGAATATTAATGGTATGCTTTAACTTTTAATGTACATGAAATATATTTGTCTTGACATGCTGTAAGAATATTTAGTCCAATTTACCACCTTTCCTCAAGGAAGCTAGTTTAAGATAAAAAGAAATGAAAAATTAAAATTATTTTAATTGTTTATAATAAAAATCATGAGATGCAAAGTTATACTAAATAAATTTTATAAATGTATCAAGAACACAACGAATTTCTATCATTAAAAGCTATTATAGCCTATACATGGTGAAATTGACTCACTGACTCATAATCAGTATTAACAATAATTAAACTACAATATTTTTCGTAAAAAAAGGAGTTAAATAAATTTAAAATGAAAAATAATTGAAGAAATTTAATTAAAATTTAAAGGAAAATACGAAAAACAAATATATAAGAAAATTCTTTGCATATCATAACTGCCATTAAGAAGTTAAAACTTTCATTAATGAAGCTTTTTCTGAAAATAATTAGTGAATAACATATAAATTTTTTCGAAATATTACCAAATAAAATAACACCCCTTAGCTTTTGGATTGTTATTTTTTCTTAATGCAAAATAAATAAAAATTAATCAAACACTTGTAAATAGATTACAAAAGATCCACCAATATAATTGAGTTACAAAATGATAAGAATTTAGTGGTTATAGAAAAGATAAGGGGGACTATGTCCCAAGTGTGTGATAAATAATAAAACAATAATGTAATTAGGGTGACGCTTCGTGGATCAAAGGCAAGTAAAATGATAAGTAGGGTTATCGTATTTCATAAAGAGATTATATGTGAGACTAATGGTGTTAAAACTAGTACAACTGCGTGAAGCTTGTGATCCAAATAACAAATCAGTTAATAGTTCAAATAGGTAAGTCTTTATTTGGTTTTCAATGTTTACCAACTAAGAAAGTAAAAGTAATAATAATTAAAATGCGAATAAATATTAACAAGTAAATAAATTGAAAAGGATAAACTAATGGGAGATGGTTACTGGAGGAGTTGCTAGAAATAGTTTATACGGCTAATTTATCTTGTTATTGATAAAGGGGAATGGGTGTATTCACATTAGCCCATATTCTATCTCCCCATTCGTGTCAACATAGAGCTCAGCCTTACACACTAGCTGGCTATCCGATGAGTTATATTCCTATCCCTTTGACTACTTAATAGACAAAATCATTCAGTTCAATGCCTCACACTAGGCGCTTATATACTAGGCCTGTAATTGAACCTCCATCTAGGTGTTACTTTAATAACAATTGCTACCCACTACTTGGCCAGAGCACATGTAGTAATTAAATCAAACACATAAGATAATTGGATAATAAATTAAACAAAACATAATTAAATATAATAAATATCTCAAATGCAATAACTCAATCAAAAATATAAGCTAAAATTCATACAGTATCATCATCAAGCACTAAGGGTTCAGTTCATAAATGAAGGATAAAAACGAATTTTAAAAAATACTAATTAAAACTAGAGACATAATAATGTTTAAAAGACAAAGTACCGATCAAAAAAAATGTTTAAAAAGACAAAGTAAAGCTAAGTTAATCTTAATATCAAAGGCAATCGGTAAATGGTTTAATTAGAACCAATGGGTTCGTAAACACAACCTTGTTTTCTCCTCTTCCTTCTGTCTTGAGCGTTCTCCTTCCTTTTGAGCGTTTTAATAATGAATTTGATTAGGTTTAGAAGTGACCCATCCTGTTTTACTACCAAAAATTTGTTCCGAACGACAGTGAAAGCAATTGAAAAAAAAAATTTACATCTTAGCTCGCACTGTGACTTTAGAATCTCTCTAAATCAAAAGAAATCATGTCCATATCTCTCACTTAAATGTTGTAGTCGCTAAAACACTAAGGCGCAAAGATTTATCTACCAAACGCTACACTTCTCAAAGTGGTTTTAAGCTCAAATTTTGCTTTGACTTGGGGTTTCTGGACTTCTTCTCCTCATCATTGAACCTTATAGTAAGAATGTACCTAATAATGGAGTTTGTTGTTAATAAAGTTTACTACCAGAAGATCAATAATGTCATATATTAAGCTTAATTAATATTTATTGTTTCTAAACAAGAAAATAAAAAATATCCGTTGGAATCTAAATACACCCATGTTATACATCAGTTTTTAGTTTTCCTAGGTGATTAATAATTGACCCTAATAGACTTTAATTGTTTTGTTGTCTTTATCAATAGAATTAGATATAGATTGCTTCCTCTATTCTTTGATAACAATTATTTTATCTCTACTATAAAAGAAAATTATTTAAATCATTTGTTAAGAAATTTTTACTTATTATGAAAATTATCTAATACTGTTTTAGAATGAGTGTTTGGTTTTACTAAGGGTTGGACAGAATTGAAAAGCTAAGAAGAAAAGTGAATATGAGTTGTGTAAATAATCTGTGAAAGGATATATTTATATTTGTTAACTTCGGAATAAGAAAAAGAATTACGAGTTGATAAAATAAAGAAATCAAAATTATGAAATAAAGAATATGCACTCTAAAGTTTTCCAGAAACTTGCATGGGCATTACATTATCCTATGTATAATATATTTTTTTCACAGCATATGCGATAAAAAAAATTATCCATTTGTTATTAGGAAAGTATGCCTAACTTTAATAAATTAAGTAAATTAAAATGGATTCTATCTCAAAATTTTTGTAATGATTCTTGAGATATTTCTAGCCTCATGATCTACCTTTGAGTTGTTGTACTATGTATCTTTTTCCATGTGATAGACTAGCGAAAAAATTATTTTCATTAAGTATTCATTTGAAATACTCATATAACGAGCAACTATTGTAGTACACTAAATTTAAAATTAATAAAGAAATAATTTTTTTTCATATTTATTCAATTAGTAAGAAAGGTAAAAATTTATTTCCTTCTTTTGAGTATAAGCCTGACGAGAATTAAAAAACATACAAATTCAACCAATGTATACTTAAAAATAAAATTTAATTAGCTATCGAACTCATCACCCAAATAATCGGTCAAAATATACTATCAAATGTTCTTTTTTAATTACATTATTAAGTCTATTTTCCATCTCAAAAATAGTCCCAAAATTATTTATATATGTAATTAATTTTATTTATAGAACCTAAATAGTTTGTGTCAAAAGTTTCTCCCTCTCTCTCTCCCTCTCCCCGTCTCTCAACTCAGTCGCCACTTCTAAGTTCGAACACAATTTTTCTAATTATCAAATTTAAGTGTTATTTTGTATATAAAAATATATTATGTACCTCTCACAAAAAACTAAGGTAAGAAAACTATAAGATTTGCTTATATTTTTTATATTCTACTATTACTTAATATGTAACATAGATATCCATGGATTCTAACCTAAATTATATATATTATTTATCATGGTATATTTTATTGGTCTATTATAAATATTTATTCTCAAAAAACAAGCATCCAACATCATTATGATTAACACTATTCTCTCTATTTTATAGGCTTTCTCCAAGGTTTCTTATGTGCAAGTAGACATTTATTCAAATTAAACTTGCCAATCCATATGCCCCTATAATATTGACCAATAAATTTTTGATTCTCAAAGAGGAATAGAAAATTCAGTAACTCATCATGATCACACTTCATGTAAATTATAAACTTAACACATAATATCAATTAAATTAAGAATATGTGTCCATCATAAACTTTGTGCTTTTTTTCGAACTTGAATATTTTTATTAAATATATGTTATCTTATAGCCCTACATGTTTACCAATACATTTTCTTAAGATGATGATTAATCTATGCAAGATTTATATCGCATTTGAAGGTCAGGAGACATTGAACCCCAAGACGATGCAATTATAGCATTAATTAAGCTCAAAGTACTTTAAAGTCGCTTGATACTTCTCAAAAAACTTCTGGTAAGAATAAATGATAAGGGCTTATTAATCGTAATGATGAGCTTTTCATATATATTATTTTTCTCTCTTTAAATATTTTTGTTGGTTTCCTAATTAATAATATTGGCCTTCATGTTTGAAAATCAAACTCTATTAATCTTAAATCATAGAAATTTCAAATTTATTAAAAAGAACATTTCTCTATACAATAATTATCATTTAATTACAAGGAATCCCTTTATTTAACTATTTAATGGTATTGAGCATGAAATTGTTTATGCAGGGTTGATTGCATAATTGATGCTAACAAAAAAGAATGAGACCATCAAAAATATTTAGTCCAGTAATCCTTTCTATTGAGTTAGAGACGTTTGGGTCCTTTTTTACCAAGTCGGAAGTTTTTTCTACACTTTCGCTCATGGAATGTCCTAACCCTGAATAATGGATCAAGCTTATTAATGGTAGGTGAGGTGCAATTATTGTCTAAGTGTATTGTGGTCCAGTGATTAAGATATTTTTAGGCCTATCAATTAGGATCATGAAAATAAGGAACATTTCATAAAGAAATATATTTTCCTTGTAATTATATTAATACATGTAATTTGGCTCCTCAATCTTATATTTAGAGGACTCCATTGATTAAAATATTTTTTACAACATAAAAAATATTCATCTTTTGTGGTATATAACATAATTACTCTTGGTTTTTGGTAGTTATCGTTGATTTAACTAGCTAGCAATTATTACTAATAAATTTGGAATCTAACAACCATATAATGTCAAGTTACTCTTAACGAAAAATATGGTAAAGAATAACACATGTACTTCCTCTACCATTATAACTCCATATTATCATAAAATATTGTAATAATGTCAAATATAATTAGATAATAAATTATGTTATGTGTTGATTACCACCGATTGATGAATGACCTAACATACTCATTTTTTCATTATTTATATCACATTGGTAGAGTATTTAATGCATATGTTATAAACCTACAACTTCGTAGTGCTCAAAATATTTAGCAAAATGTTATAAAAATTATCTTGACTCACGCATTGTTACAAAAATACTTTGATTTATTCAATATTTGTTTGAGTAGTAATATATAAAACTAGTAGTGTAGTGTGTAAGCACAAAAAGTACACATGAAACTAGAAAGATGATCTCATGTCAAAGGTTTACATGTATTTAATACTTAAATATATCAACTCACTAAACGTTATTCGATACGATTATCAAATATGTATGTCAATGGTATATCACTTTACTCATTACAAAAGAACTACCGACATGTATCTTTAAAATAAGTGTTAGCTACTCTTTATCTTTAAGTTTTCTATTATTTTACTTCAATTTTGATCATTCATATTTTTTACTGTATCGAGTTTTATATACCAATACTAGAAACTGCTAGAGCTAGTCATTCTAGTAGTGATGTTGGGTTTCAGAATCTAGACATGTAAATGGAATTCAAATTTTCTATTGGATTAGAGTTTTGATTTATTTTAAAGTCCAGCAAATTAGAATCTTTTTGTGGTCATCAAAGTGGATAAAGGTGGTAAAAAAATTTAATACCATCGAAAAAGAGAAATTGCTAGTCCTTTTGATTTTTATGGTGGTCGAGGTGCAAATTTTGTTGATCTTTACTTGAAAATCCAAATTATCATCCATTTAACCTCCTCATGTATAGAAACAAAGCAAAAGAAACTAAAGAAATAAAGGTCTTGATGTAATACCTCATATGTATTATGATTTCATTTTTATGTATTCATATATATAATTTGAATATTTAAGATAAATATACTAATATTCGTAGGGGATTCAATATTTTAGCAAACAACTAATATCAAACATGTTCATATAAGACACATTATTAGTAGATCACAAAATAATCCTCTATATAATATATAATATAAGTATGTTAACTTGTAAAATTTCAACAAAGTATATATAGTAAGTGGAATTTTAATAACAAAATATGGTGGTGTTTTATTTTCTAGACAACGCTCAAATTTAGATTACACGGCCTATTTAGCAATACAAACTACTTCGATCTTTGCATGCATTACGTTAATCTCTACTTTCAATAATTATTCCTCTAATGTTTCTTTATTAGTTCACTTACTCTTCTCTAATATTGTCACAAAACCTTCACTCTTATATGGCATGTTTGTCATACAAATATTTTTAAAACATTTTTAGTTAAGCCTATTAATCGTTTATGCATCTCTATAATAAATACAAAAGGTATTATGTTAGTTACCATTATGGTGTTATTTTTAGTCAACTAATCCTTTCGTATACCTCCAACATTTTTCATTTTTTATTTTTTTGTTTTCTTTTTTGATACGTGGGTTTCGAGCTTACACTCGACTAATCCCACATGGGATATAAGTGCCTCCACAACCATGCCCCCATGAAAGTCAGAACTAGGTGTTCTAGGAGGGTTTCAAACATTGGACCTCATGGATGAGATATAGAGCCCTGACCAACAACCTTCTTAACTTTCTTCCACCTTCGGAATTCGAACCTTGGACCTCATGTATGAGACAATAGAGCCCTGGCCAACAACTTCTTAACTTTCTTCCACCTTCAGGATTTGAACCCTGTACCTAATTTTTTATTAATTTTAAAAAAATAAAATATAATTTACCGAATGCCTCATTAACACCATACTATAAAGGGTAAAGACTTTAGTTTGGTAAATTTTTACTAGAGATATACTTATATTCACGACGGTACTTATTTTGATCAATTATTTAAATTCTTTGATATGGATATTAATCGTTTGGAAAAAGTATTTCAATATAGATCATTTAAAACAATATTATTATAGGATAGAATTATTAAATATATGAGTCAAGGATAACCTTTAAAATTAATTTTATTTTTTGATCAAGAAATTTACATTAGAAAATTAAAGGACAATACTGCAGGTATATCTAAAAATAATTTCATTTGATTCTTATATTTTATATTTGAAAATAATCAACATTTAAATTTCTCTTTACTCTTTACCATTTTCTTCATCAATAGTGGTTGTAATAATTGTTGGGTTTAAATCTGTCATATCCTTCTTTTTGAAAATCATAATCATCCTCATTATGATCATCATCTTCCGAAACAGTGTACGTACAATCATATTTGTGTTGCATTTTCCAGTCGAGATCCAAACAACCAAAACAACATTAATATGGAATAGCACAACCTACACACACAAACTGAAATTCATTGAATCTTGTCTCAGGCCAACCACAACGCGAATAACAACACATTTCTTGCCCGTCCAAGACCATCTTTTTTTTTTGTCTAAATATGCATAGATAAAAACAAACAATAACACTTACACATACACTTAGCCAATCCCTATTGGATGGAAATCAGAAACGAGAAGCCTAGCTAATTGGAGAGGAGGCACAAGGTTTCAAAGACTAAACAAAGAGCCCTTGAGCTTTTGTTTAGAAACCCAATCAGCACTAGCGTTTTTTGACTTTTAGCAAAAGAGATTTTAAGTTTATACAAAACTTTGCATCTAACAATACATTTAAACAAAACCTTAATATTACAAAAAAATATTCCTGCCTTTCAGAGTTTAGTTAATCTAATTGCAGCAATCATTCTCAATCTCGACTGCTCTAGGAGGAAATTTAGCTGCTAGTTCACAAGCTCCAATCATCCCTCTCGCTCACCTTCAATTGCAGAATTAGCCAACATTCTCTGAGCTACACCATCTATCATTTTACAATTTGAATCCCTAACAATGCAAGCAAAAGTAGTTTGATTAGTTAAATTGTTAAAATATGCATCACAATTTATTTTTAAATTTTCCAATAAGGAGTTGAATCCATCCTGTTTTGTTGTTAATATCCAATTGATTAACAAAATTACAAACTTGATTAACATTAGAATTATTCAAAGCTTATTGAATAAAGCTTTTGTTTCCTTCATCTCTCTTAGAGTTGTTATTATTTTCTGTCTCAGATTTAAATCTCATAGCAAGATTGTATTCATCATAGGCTTTAAGGGCCTCTTGAACACTTTTAAAAGGGTAAGGAGAAACTCGTCGAAAAATACATTCATTTCTGCCCTTCCAAATCAACCAAGCTATAAAAAAAATCTAACCCCCCAAGCCCTTTCTCAATAAGTTCAGACTCCTTCATGCTAAGTCTGATGAAATTTATCCATCTCTTGATATTGAAAGTAGGTTCATTCAGAGCTTTAAAGGTAATTGGGCTAGCCAACCAAACAACTTTAGCCCAGAAGATGTTCAGCATTTTCAGTTTAAGTTTCACAAATTTGACATAGAAAGCTATCACATGATTTCCTTTTCATTCTGTTCTCATTTGTGGGTAATCCATTTCCACAACACTTCCAAATGAAGTTTTTAATTTTAGGTAACACTTTCATTTTCCAAATCAAATTCCAATCCTTAGACTGAAGTTTGAAGGATGTTTCACCTTTCCTTTTATTGTTTATTTTCTCACCCCTTGTTGAGCCCTCCACAAATACTTGTACATATCCCTCACATGAACATCTCCATCCATCGAAAAAGACCAGAATGGAGTATCTTCACAAGAGAGTGAAGGGAGATATGTACTAGCAATGGTTGCAGCAACTTCAGGGGTAAAATAAAGATTAAGCACCTCCAAATTCCACTCTTGTTTATGAGAATGAATTAATTTAGAGTAAAAAATCAAACTACACCCTTGTGGTTTTTTTAAACTAGCATAATTTGGTAACCACTCATCCTCCAAGATTCTAATTTGTTTACCATTCCCCACATTCCACTTTAATGATTTCAAAAAGAAATTCCTACCCTCAATGAGGCTTTTAAATCCCCAAGAGCAGTTACTCACAGGTTTAGCTTCAGAGAAGTCATTTTGAGGGAAGTACTTCCCTTTTAGAACCTTACAACAAAAGGAAAATTTTCTTTCATGAACATATGAGCGGGATGGATCTTACGTGGTGGCACGACATATCTGTAATCACTTCGATTACAATAATAGAATATCTTGTACACCTCACTCCAAATACATTCATATTGTCTCCACTCACTTTTTCTCCACTCACTTGGGGGTATCCATTTGAGTGAATTAGATGATATGTGTTTACATTGGATCACCCACTCCAATGCAATTTCTTTTCTAATCATGCGCTCTCCTTTTGCAATGTTTTGTTCCACATTGTATCCATGAAGTATGCAATAGCCTAGCTCGCTAAGTGCATCGACATGGCCTAGAGATATAGATCATTCATATAACGAGATATCATATTCCAAAATAATTTCTGACGTACAACTACCATTGGAATATTTACGAAATCTATATATGTCACCTCGTTTCTTTTGGAGTCGTACATTTAAAGTAGTTTCACCATGAGTAAGTTACTTTCTACACTTAGATTTGTTTGTTTATATACACTTGAGTGGAGTTGAAATAATCTGAAATTTAATTGATGAAATTTAGTAAAAAAGTCAAATATTTTAAACCAAGATATTCAAAAGGTAGGGCGGCAGCAGCAGGAGCCGCATCAAGCAGGAACAGAAACAATAATAAATAATAATAATAATAATAATAATAATAATAATAATAATAAACAACTGTGAGATTCACTTTATGATGTATATTATCTCTTCCATTATTCACTTTATGTAATTATTTTCCATATCCAATATTACAATAAGTTTATACATCCATAAATTATTATGATAAACTTAATTATTCATTTTAATTTAATTTAATTAAAGCAACATCCATAAACTTATATGAAATTTCCTAGTTAATACTAATAGATTTTTTTATGATAATATTTTTTTTACATCTAAGAAATTTCAAATAATTACTTCAGAATTATACAATAGAGCCCTGATTTTTTATTGGAATAATTCTAGGCCCAACAATAACCTAATTTATGTTTTGACATTGTGAGATGATCTTGTTATATTATAAATAGTGTAAAATATGTTTGTTTCTCATCTTTTTTTTTAAATTGATTTCAATTGCCTCCTACATTTATAAAAATATAATAGTTGGTTATTCTAATATTAATTTTAAATAAATGAATCAATATAGATATGTATATCTTTTTATCTTATAGGTCCCTTGGTAAAAGGGAGGTAATTTGACTAGAGGTCCCTGTATAGTTAAATATATCATGTCTTTCCAAAATTTGAAAACAATATTTTACTAACTATGTATTTATAGTATTTATAATTGTAGTGTACTGGTCAATGACAGATAATAAAAACAATACAAAAAATAAATTAAAATTATATCAAAATTCAAATTTAAATATTTTTTTATTGAATTGAAGAGTCTTGTGGTCCTAATTAACATATAGAACAACTATCAACATTAAATATTCCAAACAACCCTATTTAACTTGTTGTTGCTAGTGATGATGTTCTGGTTGGCAAAATAAGGCCATGAATTGTTTTGGGCATCATCATAATCTTTTGAAAATCCATAAAAACTGTCTTAAGATTGTTTATGCGCAGTCAACATAATCTTTTCAAAATGAGACCTCAAAGTGTCTTCTCCCATTGGCCCCTACAAACATGTTGGACAATGAAGTTTTCATGATACTAAAAGACCATTTACCATACTGTAAAAGTTCTCATTTGAGCGGCTCTTCAATGTTCTTTACAAATTATTATTTATACTATAAATCTTATTCTCAGTATAATTTGCAGCACCACCAAAAAGTAATACGATTTTATAATCTTCATTTACTTCATCATACCCAAACCCTAATGACACCCAGTGGTCGGGTCTATCAGGTCACCACAATCTGTTGAACTTTTTTAAAGAATGGTTGAAAATTATATATGTACATGACCTCGGAGATACACAAAACAAGTCATTAAAATAGCCAATTGCAAGGACACGGACTTGAAAATGGAATCAATTATTGGTAAATCAATTCACTTTTTAGCATTCACTAGGGAGCTAAAATCATATAGAATTTCAGTAATAAGGGTAGTACAGTTAAATGATTTATGAATTATAATTGTATATATATTAATAATAATTATTAATTACATTATTTAAATAGATTATATTGTAATATATTTATTGAATATCTACATTCCCATAATAGAATGGAAGAAGAGAATTATAAAATAGAAGAAGGAGAAAAGGAGGAGGAAGACTCAAGAGATAAGAAGGAAACTTTATTTATCTTTTCACATATATTTGTAGCCTACAAACTATTACAATATATAATACAATTCGGTAATAAACAGTTCTAATATTTTAATTTCAAATAACACAATAGACATTCCATTCCCGTCTAATTATTATTTCCTAAACCTATTTCAAATTTATAACATTTCCATACCCTATTTCAAGAACCTTACCCTCATGTTTGTGATAACAAAAATATAGTTGAAGTAATACTAACATATACCATTTGAGATACTAATGTATTTTGTATTACCATGAATAATACAAAAGCAGTTATAATGGAAATATTTACTCACATAATAATTGTTCTTGAATCTGAAATAAAATGTATCGGCCGCCAATTGCACCAACATTTTTTAACAATCCATAAATTTAATTATTCACTTAAATTAAATTTCAAATAATGTAATTAATCTATTACAATAAGTTTATACATCATAAAGTAATTATTTGAAATTTCAAATATTTTTCAACGTAGACTAGTGAAAAATTTGTTTTCATTAACTATTCATTTGAAATACTCATATAACGAGCAACTATTGTAGTACACTAAATTTAAAATTAATAAATAAATAATTTTTTTCATATTTATACAATTAGTAAGAAAGGTAAAAATTTATTTCCTTCTTTTCAATATAAGCCTGACGAGAATTATAAAACATACAAATTCAACCAATGTATACTTAAAAAATAAAATTTAATTAACTACCCAACTCATCACCCAAATGATTAGTCAAAATATACTATCAAATGTTCTTTTTTAATTATATTACTAAGTCCATTTTCCATCCCAAAAATAGACCCAAAATTACTTATATATGTAATTAAATTTATTTATAGAACCTAAATAGTTTGTGTCCAAAGTTTCTCCCTCTCTCTCTCCCTCTCCCCCTCTCTCAACTCAGTCGCCACTTCTAAGTTTGAACACCATTTTTCTAATTATCAAAATTTAAGTGTTATTTTGTATATAAAAATATATTATGTACCTCTCATAAAAAACTAAGGTAAGAAAACTATAAGATATGCTTATATTTTTTATATTCTACTATTACTTAATATGTAGTAAATAACATAGATATCCACGGATTCTAACCTAAATAATATATATTATTCACCATGGTATATTTTATTGGTCTATTATAAATCCTTATTCTCAAAAAACAAGCATCCAACATCATTATGATCAACATTATTCTCTCTATTTTATAGGCTTCCTCCAAGGTTTCTTATGTGCAAGTAGACATTTATTCAAACTAAACTTGCCAATCCATATGCCCCTATAATATTGTCCAATAAATTTTGATTCTCAAATAGGAATAGAAAATTCAGTAACTCATAATGATCACACTTCATGTAAATTATAAACTTAACTCATAATATCAATAAAATTAAGAATATGTGTGCATTATAAATTTTGTACTTTTTTCAGACTTGAACATTTTCTTAAATGTATGTTATCTTATAGCCCTACATGTTTACCAATATATTTTCTTAAGATGATGATTAATCTATGCAAGATTTATCTCGCATTTGAAGGTCGGGAGACATTGAACCCCAAGACGATGCAATTATAACACTAATTAAGCTCAAAGTACTTTAAAGTTTCTTGATACTTCTCAAAAAACTTCTGGTAAGAATAAACGATAAGGGCTTATTAATCGTAAAGATGAGCTTTTCATACATGTTATTTTTCCCTCTTTAAATATTTTAGTTGGTTTCCTAATTAATAATATTGGCCTTCATGTTTGAAAATCAAACTCTATTAATCTTAAATCATAGAACTTTCAAATTTATTAAAAAGAAAATTTATCTATACAATAATTATCATTTAATTATAAGGAATCCGTTTATTTAACTGTTTAATGGTATTGAGCATGAAATTGTTTATGCAGGGTTGATTGCATGATTGATGCTAATAAAAAACAATGAGACCATAAAAAATATTTAGTCCAGTAATCCTTTCTATTGAGTTAGAGACGTGTGGGTCCTTTTTTACCAAGTCTCGCTCATGGAATGTCCTAAGAATTTCTTTCAGCTTCAAAAGATTCAGTTTTATATATTTATAACTCAACTTAAGTAAACTATGTTGATAAATAAATTAACAGATTGTAGAGAAAGAAAACAAATCAGACATTACTATCCAAAAACCAAAAAAAAGGTCAACTAAGTTGACCTCTAAAAAAATCCATTTCATCTATCCTTCTACAAATTTTATTTGTCAATAGTGACAATATATAGGATGGAAAAAATATTTATTGGAAGAAGAAAATATCTTATTAAGTGTAAATGTTTCACAACTCATGCTAGGACCAATGCCATGATGTACTAGTTAGAGCGGGTTTAAATATATACAACTTGAGACTACCTCATAGATGAGTACTTTCTCTATGTATTGATTCATTATTTAAAAAATGGTATGAAATGTTAACCTTTCAAAAGTAAAAAATTGATAATGAATTTAATCAACAAGGTTAGTAATTAGTTCAATTCAAGGTTATACGAATTCTTAGGTAATAACTTTGGTGATATTTCAAAAAAAATATAAATTGATATTTGGATGATTGACAAATATAATGCATAAAAAAACATAAATACATTTTATTTATCTATCGATTAAAAAAATATATAACTCAACCATAATATTCTTGTACTCATAAAGTTATATTATGTTCTTCAGTAATATATATATATATATATATATATATATATATATATATATATATCTTATCAATAAATTTCTTATACAATATAATTATGCATATGATATATTTGACAGTGTTTTCAATCACAAATTAAATAACAAAAATTTTAATTAAGCAATATAAATATCAAAAGAATCAATATCCCTAAACTTTTCTAATTACAAAATCATTTTGTAAATTTGTGTCAACAAATAAAAAATCCTACAGTAACTATCTTAAACAAGAAGAAATTTATTCCTATAGAATACATAAATTTTGAATAACAATTATTTATTTACAAAGAACAATGATTAATAAAATAAAGCCTTACTTGAAATATAATGACCATCAATCTGAATAAACAAAGATGCACAATTAACTGAATAGACGTAAGATCTTGATAGTTAAGATGATGAAGGAGGAAACATAATAAAAAAAGAGAGAGATAAGACAAAATAGAGATTGGTGAAATAAGTAGATTAAAGAGGACGAGGAAAAAAGACAATGACGGCTTAAATAAAAAAAAATCAAGTATTAGGGTTTGATTTTAGATATAAGGCAAGCCTAATTTATAATTTGTAAAAATAACACATGTCATCAATCCTTCGGATATAATTTTTTTTTTATTTGTATTATAAGAAATTTAACAAATACATAACATTAATATCATATCTAACTTTAGTGACACATATTTATATAATAATTTTAATTATTAGTTATTTAATATATATAATTTAATTGGTTGATAATTGAAATTTTCTGTATCGTTTGTCTCTCATCTCCATTATTATGTGATTTATTGTTTTTTAGGGAAAAATATTTTTTAAGAGATGGAATGAGATGTAGAATGTGTTTAATGACCTAAAAGCATAAAATTTAGTGTGTAAATGGTATAAAAGTAATGTGTTAGAAACTAGTTATATTGTATTATTTCCCTTCCCTATTTGTGGTTCTTTTCCATCAGATGATTATTTTGTTAATTGTTACTTTTATGAATGTTTGTATGGATTTCTATTTTAACATCTTCAATGACTTGTTCCTTGCAATGAATTCAATAATTTGGTGTTATTTTTTTAAGAGTTAACTCAACAATTTCACTCAAGCATAGAGTGAGTTAGATCCAAAGCTTAAAGAACCTAATATTCCTCCCATTTATAAAGAAGATGCAAATATTGAACTAAATCAGGCAACATAAACCCAATGTTATCTTGTTATATTCCTCCTCATTAAAAATTACATTTTAAAGTGTCACTCTTTAATTTCTTAAAGGATAACCTTACACCTAATACTCCAATTCTTTAAAATAATTTTTCAAAAAACCATTGATGAGTCAGGTTGATAAGTGATGATTTTTGCAAGGAAATTGAAGCTTATCTTAGTAAATCGACAGATGATGCTTTCAGATATATTATTATAACTTCAAGATTATGAAAATATATTTTTAAGTTTGGATAAGGTTAATGCATGATAATATTTAGTGGCCATTTTTTGTTGGGATAAAATATGGTAGGTTTTTAAGTTTGGGAATGAATGTTAACTGGAACCTAATATTTAGGCTCAACTTAATCATAATAGGTAGTACAATTATACAAATAGTACAACAAAGCATTTTAATTCAGAAAAAGAAGTTTTGTGATAAAAAGACGGTCCTAAATTTTGTGTAATTAATGAAAGTATTTCTGAGTTACTCGTAAGATTTGATGAAATTCTTGTAATACTATCCATACTTGGTTGTATAATCTTCTTCCACTAACCTTGTAAATTCATATGAAATGATGATTTATGAATTGAACTCACATGAAACCTTAGAAGAAAACTACTACGTGTTTCCATTGAGACGACACTAAAACTAGATTTATGTTCGCATAACAGAGAAGTGAAGATATATGGTAGAATTCATGCTAAGTGTAGTTATTATGCATGTTTTTTTCCAAAAAAATTTAAAAATATTTTCATTGAAATAATAATTATACCACCTATATATGTAATCCAATTGCAAATGATCCATTAATATTGTACGGTGTTTTCCATATGACAATGATATATCATTGAGGTGATAAGGTAAATATAGTTGATAATCTCACACAGAGCTTCATAAAATTAAAAGGAAGGTTGAAAGAATATCTATGATTTCATACATCATAGAAACATACTAAGTGTATTTAAGAACACAAAATTGATGAAAAAGAGAATATTAGAAGAAATCAAATTATTTTACTACTATCAAGAGTTGTCTTCTTCGTATCATGTGAATTGATATTTTTGAATTTTCAGATTAAGAATATCGGACCACGCTTCTTAAATGAGAAAATTTTAAGTTTTTATTGTTCCATTATGTTATTGTTTTTATTTAATAGTTATGGGCACAACATAATCTATAATAATATCCTTTATGTAGGACTTCTTTCATATTTTATTTTTTTGTTTACAAAATCAAATTTCCTTCCAATAAAATAATATTTGTGTGGATAATTTACAATATTTCAATGATCTCCATGTTAAAAGATGTTCTAATCGACTTACCATATTCAACCTATGATATGTCTTTGTTCAAGGAAGTGGACTGAAGTGTTGGTTCAAACCCCCTGCACAAGAAACTATCTTCGAAATATAAATATAAGGACGAAGGTGTTTAAAAAAGAAAATAAAATATGAGCATGAAAGTGTTAAAAGATGAAACCAATTCTCAAAGTGGCTTTTAGATTCATCTCATGACACACTTATGCTCAACGAAGCGCCAAATCCTCCATTGTTGTGATCCATCATGCGATTATAAAATGATTATCACACCATATCCTCTCCTCCCATATCATAAAAAAAAATAGTGTTTATTATTTTGATTTGATTTTCAATTTTATCATTTTGTAATATTCTTGTCAAGTGTTTATTGTTTCTTTCTTAGGATTAGCCCTAGACCCTAGTCTCTTTATAGAATAGACGATAGTGATGAATTATATTGTAATGGGTTACTTTATATTTTAATAAAGGCCTTGCTTTCTTCTATGAATGTGTCATGTATTTATTTTATTGGCTATATATTATACTTGTAGATCACTATTTAAGTTATAATCTAGATATGATTAGGAGTTATGATAAATAGAATTTAGACCATAGGACTTCATTTGAATTTTTCTTAATCATATAATGATCGAGTTAGGACCTTGATGATCCAAATAGATTATTATGTAGCGAACACATATTTATTGGATTAATATCAATAGTTCTCGTTAATGTAGCTGGTGTATAGATAATGCATATAGAGATGTTATTATCAATCCAAACAACGCAATAAATTCCTAATGGTTATTCATGCTGAATTGTTAAGTAGGTTAATCTCTATAAGGACGTAAATTCTTGGAAATCCTTTAACACGGTATCATCTCTATAGTTACTTGATTACTTGTTGTGTTTCTTGCTTACTTGTTGTGTTTAGTTACTAGACTCCTGGTTTGTCCAAATGCTAGTCGAAAGCATATTGGACATAACTAATCTTTTTTGTAACTAAGGGTGAGTTGAGATGAAATCTATCATATATATGTAAAGAGTTTAAGCTCTACAATATCATAAGATTATAACGATTGTATCAAATTACTGGATAAGGTGATAACGATTGATAATCGACGTGTGACTTGTTGATTATCTGATAGGATTTGAAGTTATACCATATCTTAGGATAATCTGAAACTATATCGATCAGAGGAGTACATGCATTATCTTTGAATTGCTTCTTTATAAAAATGATAAATCATGATATCTGGTTTTTGAGAAGTGTTGCCTGATGCCAAACTTGATTTATGATTAATTAGATTAATTGCTACTAGCTTAACATTGAACTTACATGGTCTCACACTTACGAGCATGATAAACTTGCTTATATTCGTTATATGATAATGAAAAATATTTAATAGTATATTTTAAATATTAATATATGTATATATATATTAACAAAAAATTGTATATTAATATAATATTGGACTCATTTTATGGGAGAGATATTTTTGTAGTCATACTTAAAAATTAAAGCTAAAATTTCAGCTAAATTTATAGTCAAAGTAGTAGATAAAATTTGGAATGAAAGTATATTTAGTAGGTTCCTACTTTCCAAAAACTATATAGTGATGTTGATCATTAAAGAAAAATAATTTTAGTAGAATTTTTTTTCTCAATTCTCTACCAAATTATAAGATTTTTCTTTACATGACGAAATTAGTTACCTCTAAAGATTTAAGAAAACGGGTTCAAAATTTTAAACTCGATGAACTAAGAAGTAATATTAAAAAATTCATTGTATAATGTTTATAGACTTTATATTTTTGAAGTTGCAGAACAACTCTATAATAATGAGCACACTTATCAACCTTTATGTAATTTAAACCTCGTCTAAATTTTGATTTAAACCCTGTCTAAATTCTTATTGCACTACAGTGATATTGATATGATATTTATTTATTTTATATTTACTATTTCGTATATGGTGATATTTGACAAAATTTATTGTTTTCTAATTAAATTTGCTAAAAAAATTTGGGAACCAAAAATTCAAGGAGTGTAATTTATTTAGTAATATCTTAAAAACTCTAATAAATGTTCTCAAGTTATATACGTGTAAATTTAACTTCTTAATATATGTTTTGACATTGTGAGATGATATTGTTATATTATAAATAGTGTAATATATGTTTGTTTCTCGTCTTGTCTTTCATATTGATTTCAATTGTCTCCTATATTTTAAAAAATATAATAGTTTGGTTATTGTAATATTAGTTTTAAATAAATGCTACATATGTATATCTTTTTATCTTATAGGTCCCTTGGTAAAAGAGAGGTAAGTTGACTAGAGTTCCCTGTATAGTTAAATATATCAAAAAATACAAAAAATAAAAAAATGAAGAGTCTTTTGCTCCTAATTAACAACTAGAACAACTATCGACCTTATATATTTCAAACAACCATATTTAAACTGTTGTTGCTAGTGAGGATGTTCTAGTTGGCAAAATGAGGAAATGAATTTTTTTGGGCAACACCATAATCTTCTGAAAATCTATATAAAAAGTGTCTTAAGATTTTTTATGCGCAATCAACATAATCTTCTCAAAATGAGACTTCAAACTGTATTCTCCCATTGGCCCCCGCAAACATGTTGGACAGTGAAGTTTTCCAGAGACTAAAAGACCATTTACCATACTGTAAAAGTTCTCATTTGGGAAGCTCTTCAATGTTCTCCAATAATTATGCTTTATACTATAAATATTTGTCTCAGTATAATTATCTACAAGACCACCAACAAGTAATACAACTTTATAATATTCATTTACTTCATCATACACGAACCAAGTATAACGACACCCCAATGGTCGGTATATATGGTAACCACAATCTATGGAACTTTTTCAAAGATGGGTTTTAAATTATATATGTATCTGACCTCGGAGATACACAAAACAAGTCATTACAATAGGGAATTGAAAATGGAATCAATTATTGATAAACCAATAAACTTTTTAGCATTCACTGAGGAGCTAAAATCATATATAATTTGAGTAATAAGGGTACACATAGTAAGTGGAATTGTTGGTAGATTATTCTATAGCTTGTATAATCACCCTCTGGTTGGCATAATTGTTGTATTTTGATTTCTTGATTAGATGAATTATGATGAATCAAGCCGATGAGATTAGAGAACACCAAGATTTGCAAACACATGAAATTTAACAAGAGATTTCACATGTAGCCTTGACAAACCTCATTGTCGAAGAAGTCTTCCGGAAGAAGATAATAATTTAATTTCCCCATCGGTGAGATCATCAATGGTGTCACTTGAGAAGGTTATGCACTTTCTTTACTTCTAACCATTTTTAATAAGGGTTAGCAAAGAGTAATTAAAAGGACTGTCTAGAGATTAATAAAAATATTGTTTCATAATTATAGAAAATTTTATTATTTTTGTCAAAAAACATTTCAAACATATCAAGGTAAAAAAAAGTTTGGAATAGAAAGCACATTTGTTTAAATTGAAAATAAAATTTTCATCCAAAAATTAGAAATTCCAAATATGTATATCCATTATCTTTTAAGAATTTCTTTCAGCTCCAAAATATTCTGTTTTATATATTTGTACCTCAAGTAAACTATGTTGATAAATAAATTAACAGGTTGTAGAGAAAGAAAACAAATTAGACATTGCTATCCAAAAACCCAAAAAAAAGGTCAACTAAGTTGATCTCTAAAAAAATCCAATTCATCTATCCTTCTACAAATTTTATTTGTCAATAGTGACAAAATATAGGATGGAAAAAATATATATTAGAAGAAAAAATCATTTTATTTAGTGTAAATGTTTCACAACTCATGCTAGGACCAGTGCCAATATGTACTAGTTAGAGCGGGTTTTAATATATACAACTTGAGACTACCTCATAGACTAGTACTTTCTCTATGTATTGATTCATTATTAAAAAAATGGTATGAAATGTTAACCTTTTAAAAGTATAAATTGATAATGAATTTATTCAATAAGGTTAGTAATTGGTTCAATTCAAGGTTGGTTATACGGATTTTTAGGTAATAATTTTTGTGATGTTTCCAAAAATATAAATTGATTGGATGATTGACAAATATAATGCATAAATAAAACATAAATACATTTTATTTATCTACCGAATTAAAAAAATATATAACTCAACCATAATATTTCTGTGCTCATAAGGGTAAATTATATTCTTCAATATATATATATATATATATATATATCTTATCAATAAATTTCTTATACAATAAATTTCTCATACAATATCATTGCATATGATATATTTGAGTGTTTTCAATCACAAATTAAATAAAAAAAAATTTAATTAAGCTATATTAATATCAAAAGAATCAATATCCCCAAACTTTTCTAATTATAACTCAAAATAATTTTGTAAATTTTTGTTAACAAATAAAAGATCCTATAGAAACTATCTTAAGCAAGAAGAAATTAATTCTGATAGAATATATAAATTTTGAATAACAATTATCTATTTACAAAGAACAATGATTAATAAAATTAAGCCTTACTTGAAATATAAGGATCATCAATCTGAACAAAGAAAGATGCACAATTAACTTAATAGACGTAAGATCTTGATAGTGAAGATGATGAAGGAGGAAACATAATACAAAAAAGAGAGATAAGACAAAAGAGAGATTAGTGAAATAAGTAGATTAAAGAGGAGGAGGAAAAAAGACAATGACGGCTTAAATAAAAAAATCAAGTATTCGGGATTGATATTAGATATAAAGCAAGCGTAATTTATAATTTGTAAAAACAACACATGTCATCAATCCTTTGGATATAATTTATTTATTTATTTGTATTATAAAAAATTTAACAAATACATAACATTAGTATACTATTTATCTCTAGTGACATATATTTATATAATAATTTAAATTATTAGTTTTTTAATATATAATTTAATTTGTTGATAATTTTTTTGTATCGTTTGTCTCTTATCTCCATTCTTATATGATTTATTGTCTTTTTAGGAAAAAATATTTTTTAAGAGATGGAATGAGATGTAAAATGTGTTTAATGGTCTAAAAAGTATAAAATTTAGTGTGTAAATGGTATAAAATTGATGTGTTAGAAACTAGTAATATTGTATTTTTTGAAATATAAACAAGTAAAAACACACCTTAGGCCAAGTTATACCGTATTTTGGGATAATCCAGAACTGTAAGGATAAGAGGAGTACATGCACTATCTTTGAATCGGTTCTTTATTAAAATGATTAATCATGTTATCCAGACGCCAACATTGATTTGTGATTATTTAGATTAATTGCTACTATCTTAACATTGAACTTAAATGATCTCACACTTACGAGCATGATAAATTTGATTATGACTATTACTTATATTCCTTATATGATAATGAAAATTATTTAATAGTATATTTTAAATAGTAATATATATAAAATTGTATATTAATATAATATATGGCTAATTTTAAGGGAGTGATATTTTTGGACCCAAATTTGAAAATTAAAGTTAAAATTTTAGCCAAATTTAGAGTCAAAGTATAAAATAAAATTTGGAATCAAAGTTTATTTACTAGGTCCCTACTTTCCAAAAAATTATATAGTAATGTTGATCATTATATTTTTAAGATAAAATATTTTATAAAAAAGAAAGATAATTTTAGTAGTATTTTTTTCTCAATTCTCTACAAAATTATAAGATTTTTCTTTAGGTGAAAAAATTAATTACTTCCAAATATTTAAGAACATGCATTAAAAATTTTAAACTCAAGGAGTTAATTAAGAAGTAATATTCAATTTTTTTTATTGAAAACATATAGACTTCATATTTTTGAAGTCGCAAAACAACTCTGCAACAATGTAATGTAAACCTCGCGTAAATTCTTATTGCACTACATTGATATTTGATATTCTATGATATTTTTTATTTAGTATTTCGTATTTGGTGATATTTGAAAAAAAATATCTTTTTCTAATTGAATTTCCTAAATAGATTTGAGAACCTAAAATTCAAGGAGTGTAATTTATTTAGTAATATATTAAAAACTCAAATAATTTTTCTCAAGTTATATATGTGTAAATTTAGCTTCTTAATTATGTTTTGACATTGTGAGATGATCATGTTATATTATAAATAATGTAAGATATGTTTTTTTCTCATCCTGTATTTCATATTGATTTCAATTGCCACCTACATTTTAAAAAAAACGTAATAGTTTAGTTATTGTAATATTAATTTTGAATAAATGAATCAATATAGATATGTATATCTTTTTATCTTATAGGTCCCTTGGTATAAGGGAAGTAATTTGATTAGAGGTCCCTTTATAGTTAAATATATCATGTCTTTACAAAAGTTTAAAAAATATTTTAATAGCTATATATTTATAGTATTTATAATCTTAGCATACCGATAAATGACAAATGATAAGAACAATACAAAAATAAAAATAAAAATATATCAAGATTTAAACTTATATATTTTTTTATTATATTGAAGAGTTTTTTGCTCCAAATTAACAACTAGAACAACTATCGACCTTAAATATTCCAAATAACCATATAGTGAGGATGTATTGGTTCGCAAAATGAGGCAATGAATGATTTTGGGCATCACCATAGAAAATCAATAAAAATTATCTTAATATTTTTTATGCGTAACTAACATAATATTCTCAAAATGAGATTTCAAAGTGTCTTCTCCCATTGGCCCCTCCAAACTTGTTGGAGAGTGAAGTGTTTCTGAAGACTAAAGACCATTTACCATACAGTAAAAGTTCTCATTTGGGCAGCTCTTCAATGTTCTCCAAAAATTATTCTTTATATTATAAATCTTAGACTCAGTATAATTTACATTGCCACCAACAAGTAATACGACATTATAATCATCATTTTCTTCATCATACCCGAACCCTAGAAGTATAACGACACCCTAGTTGTCTATCATGTAACTGCAATCTATGAAACTTTTTCAAAGAAGAGTGGAAAATTATATATGTACCTGACCTCGGAAAAAACACAAAACAAGTCATTACAATAGCAAATTGCTAGGACACATGACTTGAAAATGGAATTAATTATTGGAAAAATCAATTTACTTTATAGCATTCACTGGCGAGCTAAAATCATATAGAAATTGAGTAATCGGGGAAGGCATAGTAAGTGAAATTGTTAGTAGATGAGTCTATACCTTGTATAATCGCCTTCTGGTTGGCATAACTGTTTGATTTTGAGTGCTTGATTAGGTGAGTTTTAATGAATCGAGCCGTTGATATCAAAGAATACCATTCTTCACAAACACGCCTGAATTTTAATAGAGATCTCACAGGTAGCCTTGACAGAACATCATTGACGAAGATGTCTTCTGGAAGAATATAATAATTCAATTGCCCCATCGGTGAGATCATTAATGCTGTCACTTGAGAAGGTTATCCACTTCCTTTACTTCAAACCAATTTTAATAAAGGTTAGCAATGGGTAATAAAAAGGACTATCTATAGATTAATAACGATATTTTTTCTTACTTATATACAATTTCATTGTTTTTCCCAAAAAGAATTTTCAAACATATCAATGTTATACATCATTTTTTAGTTTTCCTAAGTGATTAATAATTGACCCTAATAGATTTTAATTGTTTTGTTGTCTTTATCAATAGAATTTAGTTGTAGATTGCTTCCTCTATTCTTTGATAACAATTATTTTATCTCTACTATAAAAGAAAATTATTTAAATCCTTTGTTAAGAAATTTTTACTTATTATGAAAATTATCTAATTCTATTTTAGAATGAGTGTTTGGTTTTACTAAGGGTTGGACAAAATTAAAATCTAAGAAGAAAAGTGAATATGAGTTGTGTAAATAATCAGTGAAAGGATATATATATATATTTGTTAACTTCGGAATAAGAAAAAAAATTACGAGTTGTTAAAATAAAGAAATCAAAATTATGAAATAAGGAATATGCACTCTAAAGTTTTCTAGAAACTTGCATGGGCATTACATTATCCTATGTATAATATATTGTTTTCACAACATATGCGATAAAAAAAATTATCCATCTGTTATTAGGAAAGTATGCCTAACTTTAATAAATTAAGTAAATTAAAATGGATTCTATCTCAAAATTATTGTAATGATTCTTGAGATATTTCTAGCCTCATGATCTACCTTTGACTTGTTGTACTATGTAACGTATTCCATGTGATAGACTAGCGAAAAATTTATTTTCGTTAACTATTCTTTTGAAATACTCATATAACGAGCAACTATTGTAGTACACAAAATTTAAAATTAATAAATAAATAATTTTTTTCATATTTATACAATTAGTAAGAAATGTAAAAATTTATTTCCTTCTTTTCAATATAAGCTTGATGAGAATTATAAAACATACAAATTCAACCAATGTATACTTAAAAATAAAATTTAATTAATTATCCAACTCATCACCCAAATGATCAGTCAAACTATACTATCAAATGTTCTTTTTTAATTATATTTCTAAGTCCATTTTCCATCCCAAAAATAGACCCAAAATTACTTATATATGTAATTAATTTTATTTATAGAACCTAAATAGTTTGTGTCCAAAGTTTCTCCCCCTCTCTCTCCCTCTCCCTCTCTCTCAACTCAGTCGCCACTTCTAAGTTCGAACACCATTTTTCTAATTATCAAAATTTAAGTGTTATTTTATATATAAAAATATATTATGTACCTCTCACAAAAAACTAAGGTAAGAAAACTATAAGATATGCTTATATTTTTTATATTCTACTATTACTTAATATGTAGTAAATAACATAGATTTCCACGGATTCAAACCTAAATTATATATATTATTTATCATGGTATATTATATTGGTATATTATAAATCCTTGTTCTCAAAAAACAAGCATCCAACATCATTATGATCAACATTATTCTCTCTATTTTATAGGATTTCTCCAATGTTTCTTATGTGCAAGTAGACAACTTTCCAATCCATATGCCCCTATAATATTGTCCAATAAATTTTGATTCTTAAAGAGAAATACAAAATTCAGTAACTCATCATGATCACACTTCATGTAAATTATAAACTTAACTCATAATATCAATCAAATTAAGAATATGTGTCAATCATAAATTTTGTGCTTTTTTTCGGACTTGAACATTTTCTTAAATATATGTTATCTTATAGCCCTACCTGGTTACCAATACATTTTCTTAAGATGATGATTAATCTATGCAAGATTTATATCGCATTTGAAGGTCAGGAGACATTGAACCACAAGACGATGCAAGTATAGCATTAATTAAGCTCAAAGTACTTTAAAGTTGCTTGATACTTCTCAAAAAGCTTCTGGTAAGAATAAACGATAAGGGCTTATTAATCGTAATGATGAGCTTTTCATACATGTTATTTTTCCCTCTTTAAATATTTTAGTTGGTTTCCTAATTAATAATATTGGCCTTCATGTTTGAAAATCAAACTCTACTAATCTTAATTCATAGAACTCTAAATTTTATTAAAAAGAACATTTCTCTATACAATAATTATCATTTAATTACAAGGAATCCCTTTATTTAACTATTTAATGGTATTGAGCATGAAATTGTTTATGCAGGGTTGATTGCATGAATAATGCTAACAAAAAACAATGAGACCATACAAAATATTTAGTCCAGTAATCCTTTCTATTGAGTTAGAGACATGTGGGTCCTTTTTTACCAAGTCGGATGTTTTTTCTACACTTTCGCTCATGGAATGTCCTAACCCTGAATAATGGATCAAGCTTATTAATGGTAGGTGAGGTGCAATTATTGTCTAAGTGTATTGTGGTCCAGTGATTAAGATATTTTTAGGCATATCAATTAGGATCATGAAAATAAGGAACATTTCATAATGAATTATATTTTCCTTGTAATTATATTAATACATGTAATTTGGCTCCTCAATCTTATATTTAGAGGACTCCATCGATTAAAATATTTTTTACAACATAAAAAATATTCATCTTTTGTGGTATATAACATAATTACTCTTGGTTTTTGGTAGTTATCGTTGATTTAACTGGCTAGCAATTATTACTAATATAATTGGAATCTAACAACAATATAATGACAAGTTACTCTTAACGAAAAACATGGTAAAGAATAACACATGTACTTTCTCTATCATTATAACTCCATATTATCATAAAATATTGTAATAATGTCAAATATAATTAGATAATAAATTATATTATGTGTTGATTACCACCGATTGATGAATGACCTAATATACTCATTTTTTCATTAGTTATATCACATTGGTAGAGTATTTAATACATATGTTATAATCTTACAACTTCGTTGTGCTCAAAATATTTAGCAAAATGTTATAAAAATTATCTTGACTCACGCATTTTTACAAAAATACTTTGATTTATTCAATATTTGTTTGAGTAGTAATTTATAAAACTAGTAGTGTAGTGTGTAAGCACAAAAAGTACACATGAAACTAGAAAGATGATCTCATGTCAAAGGTTTACATGTATTTAATACTTAAATATATTAACCCACTAAACGTTATTCGATACGATTATCAAATATGTATGTCAATGGTATATAACTTTACTCATTAAAAAAGAACTACCGACATGTATCTTTAAAATACGTGTTAGCTACTCTTTATCTTTATGTTTTCTATTATTTTACTTCAATTTTGATCATTCATATTTTTTACTGTACCGAGTTTTATATACCAATACTAGAAACTGCTAGAGCTAGTCATTCTAGTAGAGATGTTGGGTTTCAGAATCTAGACATGAAAATGGAATTCAAATTTTCTATTGGATTAGAGTTTTGATTTATTTTAAAGACCAGCAAATTAGAATCTTTTTTTGGTCATCAAAGTGGATAAAGGTGGTAAAAAAAATTTAATACCATCGAAAAAGAGAAATTGCTAGTCCTTTTGATTTTTATGGTGGTCGAGGTGCAAATTTTGTTGATCTTTACTTGAAAATCCAAATTACCATCAATTTAACCTCCTCATGTATAGAAACAAAGCGAAAGAAACGAAAGAAATAAAGGTCTTGATGTGATACCTCATATGTATTATGATTTCATTTTTATGTATTAATATATATAATTTGAATATTTAAGATAAATATACTAATATTCGTAGGGGATTCAATATTTTAGCAAACACCTAATATCAAACATGTTCATATAAGACACATTATTAGTAGATCACAAAATAATCCTCTATATAATAAATAATATAAGTATGTTATATTGTAAAATTTCAACAAAGTATATATAGTAAGTGGAATTTTAATAACAAAAAATGGCGGTGTTTTATTTTCTAGACAACACTCAACTTTAGATTACACGACCTATCTAATAATACAAACTACTTCGATCTTTGCATGCATTACGTTAGTCTCTACTTTCAATAATTATTCCTCTAATGTTTCTTTATTAGTTCACTTACTCTTCTCTAATATTTTCACAAAACCTTTACTCTTATATGGCATGTTTGTCATACACATATTTTCAAAACATTTTTAGTTAAGCCTATTAATCGTTTATGCATCTCTATAATAAATACAAAAGTTATTATGTTAGTTACCATTATGGTGTTATTTTTAGTCAACTAATCCTTTCGTATACCTCCAACATTTTTATTTTTTTATTTTTTTGTTTTCTTTTTTGATACGTGGGTTCCGAGCTTACACCCGACTAATCCCACGGGAGATATGACTGCCTCCCCAACCATGCCCCCATGCAAGTCAGAACTAGGTGTTCTAGGAGGGTTTCAAACATTGGACCTCATGGATGAGAAATAGAGCCCTGGCCAACAACCTTCTTAACTTTCTTCTACCTTCAGGATTCGAACCTTGGACCTCATGTATGAGACAATAGAGCCCTGGCCAACAACCTTCTTAACTTTCTTCCACCTTCAGGATTCGAACCCTGTACCTCCCATATTTGTTTTCTTTTATATTATTTTCTAAGCATATGTAGTAACCATTGGTTGACAACCTTAAACTTTTCACTTCGTAGTATAACTTATCTCGTTATTGCAAACTTGACACATTTGTGATGACTTTACTATCCTTGAAGTATGGATCAGCTATGCTTATTCTACGAGGTCCATCATTTTTCTTGTGAAATCATTATTCATCCACTCATATATACCGAATACAAAACTTATATAGTTCTATAATTCGGTATCACAATTTTCACATTCTTTTCTCCTAATATGAGCAAAGTTAATCTGACAACTATCAATATTAACCACCAAATGAAGATGGTATCCCTCAAAACATTTTATTATTGACAACTAAATACCCAAAATTGATACTAAACTAGATCAATACTGACTCATTTACAAAATAATAAAGGTTTCTACTTTTCAAAGAGTATTCCCCTCAATAGTTTATATTTATATTCAAGAGCACTAGAGAGGGTATGTCTCTATCACCGTGAAATTAATCACACCCAATGATTTCCCAACATGTTTTGGTAACATGATTTATTCATATAGGGTATGTGATGTATCATATTTTGTGATAGATTAGAAGGGATGAAGAATGCGACCCGCAAGTCGACCCTATAGGCGGCATATGCCGGTACAGGTTGCGACAAGCCTAGAAAAGAAGGTCAAGACCATTAAACCTTAAGCTTCCTTCTTCCCCAATACACCCGAACTCCATTAAAGCTTCTCCAAACATCAAACTCTCATAAAAAATACATTGAATCTCCATAAATTTATATCCAAACACTTACCTACATTCCTATAAACACTATTTACCCACCCAAATCACTCAAAAACTCCTAGAATCCAAGAATAAACACTAAACTTTCTAGACATTTTTCCAAATTTTCTTAAACCCATATCATCCAAGCAAGAGTTTATCATAACCACATAAAGAATTATAATCCTTACAACTTTCGTAACCTAAATAACACCTTGTTTACCTTAAATAAAAGGTTAGTTCAAGAGTGTTTAAACCTCTGAGTTAAGGTTAAAACAGATGACGAAAAGAACTGAGACACTATCTAGTTTTAGGGATATGAAGAAGAATCAAAGCAAGGTATTGGGTGATATTAATAAGAAATTAAGTGAGTAGTGTGCAATTTTAGGAACAAATAAGATGGGTAATTCGAATTAAGCAAGTATAGAGGATCCGGTTATGGTAAGGTCATAGCTTATTCTTTGATTTATACTTGTGTTTGATAATTTTGAGGTAATTTGAGTTTTAAGTGTGTATCTCCTAGGGCCATGGATGATATGCGAAAGAAATATAAGGTCAAGAAGTTGAAAATTTAAGGAGAAACTCGTGTCAATTCAAAAGGAGTCAAAAAGTTTGCTAGAAACTTAACAAAAAGTGTTGTTAAAATATTTACACCATTTTTGAAAAACTACAACAAATAATTTTGAATGATGCTTATCATGAAACTTTATCTCAAGTTATTCCTTGGACTTTATTGTATGTGAGAAGAAATATAGATCATTTTGTAGTAGAAATGAATATGTTGTAGATGGTTCGGTGTGAAGACGTAAAGGTGTCCAAATTTACAAAGAATCTATTAAACAAATTTTGACTCACTTATGGAAGCCCAACATATGCCACACGTTTTATAGAGCTATATATACACTAGTTTTTTCAATATTTAATCTTATTACTTATAATTTTGAGAGAAATGTTGAGGGTAAGGGTAAGAGAAGCATGAAAGAGCTATTACAACAAATTATTTTTTAATTAGTGTAATTTTTTATATAGTTATATTTTCTCTTTATTTTGTTTTCTTTTCTTACATTATGATAAGAACTATATATTAGTTTGACACTTGGGTATGAACCCTAACTATTACTTATGGCTTAATATGATGAATTTTGGATTTCTCATGTATATAAACATGGATTGTTTTTGTTAAAATTGCCCATATGTTTATTCCAAATTTCTTGTATTATTACAACATATATAGGGTTTAATAGCTATTGAATACATCTAGGGGAGGATTTGGTAGTGGAAATAGGATAATCAAGTAAGAAGAATAATTAAACCTGTATATTCTCAATCATATTCTTCCTCTCCACCATCCCCAAAACAAAAAGAACCTTCTTCAAGTTTCACCCATTTGCATTAAATCACCCACCATTATATTTTATCCATCTAAAATCATTAAAATAATTTTTAGAAAACATCTTTTCACCATCAAATTCATTCTATAAACATCATAAATCAATATAAAATACAACATATTATTTACAAAAAAGCATTAATTTCTTACACATCAATGTCTTCTACATCATAACACACCAAACCCGCATTATATGTCATAAACTTAACATCAGATATATATTATAAACATCACAAAAACGCAAAATTATCCAATTTTTTTACCAAGGTTCTTAATAACCCTAACTCCTAAAAGGGAAGAGTTGAAGAAGAAAGAGGTTCTAAGGCCCACGATCATCCATGACTCAATTTTTACTATTTTTTGTTGAAATTCTACTATTAAATTTTGTGCGATATTAGAGTATTTGTGATCAAGTGAGGTATGGGTGAGATTAGAGTTAGGGGTTGCATGATCTATGTAAAGATAGAGTTGTAGGTATTTTGAGGGTTTCCACAAAACTGCCATACAATTTTTGGAATCAAAGGCTTGAATATTTGGTTAAGATTGCTAGATGACACTCCTAAACCCCTTATATTCCCTAAATTAATGAGTGTGTCTTTACGTTTCAATAACATAAACCAATTATAAAATTTTTCTATTTTTTAAATTATTTGATAATACAAATCATATAAGAAATATGTATTTCAAAATAAATAAATTAAATACGACTATTTCATTCCCTTGTTTCATAATACATCACTATCATGTCCTATTATCTATTACCACATAATTGAAACGATGTTATCTACCGCACCATAGTTTTTAAAGGTCATATCTTCTACTAGAGGTGCGAAAATTGTTTGTTCGACTCGCTCGATCCATTAATACAAGGATATGACCATGGGGTTTGGTATATACAAGAACTTATTTTTAGAAAAACTAGTGGGTTATTATATATACTAGATCTTATTGTAAGCAAACCCCTCTTAATTAAGGTCCAATCTGCCATACATATTAATAATTATTTTATATATATCATTGTTAAAATTAGTGTAAATTATTTGAACTTAAAGATTGAAGAAATTAAAAAGAAGTAGACTTACATTGTATGTAGTATGTACAATGTACATTATCAAGTGGTTTATGTTTTTTTGTTAGAAAAAAACTTCTATAAACAAAATATTTTACAAGTTCTCCATTTTTAGTGTTTCCCCGACTATAAAACAGGTAAGGTAAAAATTGAGACAAAATTATGATCTTTTACTTATATTTTCATATCTTTCCATGTTATTTAAAAATTTCATATAAAATTAATAGACCGTGTGGTCAGAGTCCATGTTATAAATAAAGACATGTGGTTAAATAGGTCAATTTTTACATTATCCTCGAGGTTTTACCTGGTTCATTTCGATTCATTTCAAAATATCAAATAAAATGGTAGTGGACTTTACATTTTGGTATAACTAAAGCCTATATCATAGCCAGAAAAATTAGTATATATATAATAAGGCCCAAAGATACCAAAACTTAAAATAAAAAATATAGTCAATATGGCCCAAAAGGTAAACATATATAGGGGATACTTAATCTTCTATCTTCTCCACAAAACCCTACTTCGGTTAAGTTTCTTCGTTAACTCTTCTCCATGTATTCTCACAATACATTTTCAGAGATCTCATTTTCACTTTTTTTACACTACGAAATCTTCTTCTTTCATCATTAGATGTCATGTTAACTAGTATGAGTCAACCCTATGCACTCAAGACCAATTACGATTCTCTTTTTGCTTGTACCAGATCGATGATCCTAACATTTCAGGTAAAGATTCGTTGATAAGTTTGATTTTTCTTAATAATAATTATCTCTATAATAATCTGTAAATTGACATTTTTTTCAATTTTATTTATCCAGTGAAAAAAATTATACACCTTTTCTATTGATTTTATCTACTTTTTTATTTTAAATTAACACTACGATTTGATGTTGTGTTAAAATTAACAGCTTTTTTTGGACAATATCTAATAGGTTATTTTGGTGTATCTTCCTTAGCTTAATTTTTTGTTGTTGAATTAGTAAATTTAAAAGGCTATGTAATAATATTTATGCATAATTCGTTTGTACTTATAATGATCATGTGTTTTGATGGTAGAAAAGATATATTTTCGATGAAAAAAACACAGATTGGATTAAATGGATCTTGAACATTTAAAATTACCTAACTAATTTTAAATTTTGTATTGGTTTTAGTCCTGACATAAATTCTATTTATTTTTTACCGTTCAGTTAGTTTGACAATGGGTATATTTGTTACCCACATATGCCACAATATTTACAAATTTTTCAAACCCTGAACTATCCCTTTTTAATGATTTGATCCTCTAATATATTGACAATGAAAAACCAAAATCTGATACATTAAACAAAAAGGACTAACCTGAAACAAAAATTTATGTCAATGATTGTTAGTATAGTTGTAAAAATTTGAGATCTATTTGTGAAAAGAAGCTATTGTTGGTGAAAAAAATTATATTTTTTCAAACAAGTTGTGTTATTAAAAAATTCTTTATTTATACTTTATTTTATTCAAATACCATCAAATTAACCGTTGTTGAAGAAAAAATTTAAAATTTAAATATATAACATATTTACATGTACATATTTGTTCCTTTAGTGTATTTGTCAATTAAAAAAATATGGAGACAAAAAAACAAATATTAAATTTTTCAGATCTTTGCATGCTATCAAGATAACAATAATATTTTTAAGTGTATAATTTATTTTTGAATTTTTATATGTTCAAATAAGTGTTGCTTTTGTATTCAATTTTCTTTTATAATGTGGCTATACATAAAATATTATATAATATAAAATGTCATAGAATATTTTTTCCTTTTTGGGCAGCAATCATGCTACTTAGCTCACGTCTCGTTTGAGTATAATTAATTGTGACAAAAAAAAGTCTTAATCGACCTTATTATTTTTTAGATAAATATTATCAAGTTGAGGGAATATTATATGTAACCTATGATATAGATTGTCAATAAAAAATTATGAAGATGAATATTTTTAAACGAACTAATGAATTAAATATATTGGAGATCGGGTTGGTTTGAGTCTTAAGTCCCACAACCTGATAGTTAGGGCTATAAATTCAAACTTTAAAAAAGTAGATTTTGACATTGTTTAAAATATATAATAATATTTATAAGCCCGATTGTTATATTTAATCTATTAGTATGAATTTGTTTCTATACTAAAATATAGTTAATTTTCATTATATAAGGAGTTATAGTGTAATTAATTTAAAAGAAAGACATGGTGTACTTTTTTGCTTAATATAATGATTGATATTGCAATTTTCGTAATACTATAGAGATTTATAGCATAATTAATTCTAATAAAAATTTTAAGGATTTATATACCATTTTATTTGAAGCTAAGGAAACGAGGTAGAAGGAAACTATACAAGTAGTGAGTGATACTTCCTTTGGTATATCAAATAAACATATTCATACTTAACCTAGAAGGAAAATAAACTAGGGGTAGGAGAGGGGATATTGGAACTAGTTTCTAATCTATACGAGGGTATGAGATCTGGTGCATTTACAGCTTTACAAATTTAATTAAACAATTAAAGATCGATGAATTTATAATTAATTGTTTTGGGAGAGTGGTGTATGTTGTGTTGGGTACCTTAATTTGTGGAATTCTATGAGAGTGCAAATATTATGTGTGTTCCAAGATGGTCAAAATCTTTGTGAATGTATTCTGAATTGTTGACTTCCATTAACATATTTTATGTTGGGTTATTGGGTTGAGGATTATTAGTTTTGTCATGATTTTGGATTGGTTAATGGTGTTAGTATATAATTGGGTAGGACAGTTATATTGGCTTTATTTCAAATTCATTTAGTTGATGGGTGGGTATATCAGCTCTGTTGTTAAGGAGCTGACCGTCCTAAATTTGGAGGTAGGAGTAGCCAGCATGAAAAAGAAAATTATTTAATTATTGTTATTTTCAATGTAGTCAAATTCAAATTCGACACATGGGCAAATTCATCAACAAAACGGGCGTTACCATCGTCACACAGAACGACAAATTCAAGAAATGAAAGAGTACGTCTCAATAAATAAATTTACCTAGGCGTATAACTCAAATTACAGAAAAAACAAATTTTAAAATATTTCTCATTATTTAAAACTATTTGATTATCGTATTTGTTTTAGTTAATCTATTGTTATTAATCATAATGTGTAGTGTTTACATAGATTGTCCATTTTCGGATGACAAGAAGCGGAAAGAGATGAGTTATAAGTTAAAAATTACATCCTCTACAAATTAAGTATTCGTTTCAAAATAGACGTAATCAAATGAAGATAAAATATATCTTAAACTAAATTCTTTCCTCCATACTCCTAGAAAACAATCAATACCTTATCTAATAATTAGTTATTTTTCATTTATCAACTTGTTGCCTCTAACCTTTTATAAGTATTTTTGAAGTTTTTTCACATATGATAATCTGTTTTCAACCAAAATGACATTTAGGTTTTAAAAAGTGGAGCATTGGAAACTTTCCAACAAAATTCTATCTATTTTACATGTAACAGTCCATTATCCACAAGATAATAAAGTCTTATTTTGACATGCCATCAAGGAGATATTGGTTGCATGGGGTAACTTAGAAAAGTGTAGGGTGATAATTTATATTCTATGCCTAGTTGCAGGTTGTATGGGAAGGATAGAAGGAAGTTATACATGTAGTGATATATACTTCCACTGGTATATCAAATAAGCATATTCATACTTAACCTAGAAGAAAAATTAACTAAGGGTATGAGAGAGGGATAGAGGCATTAGTCTCTAAACTTTAGTGTATGAGATCTAGTGCATATACATCTTTGTAAATATAATTACACAAATAATAGTAGATGAATGTAGAAAATTTTATTGCGTGAGGGTGTAGTATGTTGGGTTGGGTACCTTACTTTGAGGAATTTTAGGAGAGTGCAATTATTATGTACGAACTCTTAGTGAATATATTCAGAATTATTGACTTCCATTGACATATTTCATATTGGTTATTAGATTGAACATTATTAGTTTTTTCATGATTTTGGATTGGTTAATGGTGTTATTATTTGATTGAGTATGGCAGTAATATTGGTTTTATTTCAAATTCTAAGGATCGGAGCCCGAGTATTCTGTCCCACCTGCTACAATGCTCAACATCAATGCTAACCAACAACCTCATTCTCAACAACCACCTCCACTGAAAGTAAGAGTATTATTTTGATATTCATGTTTTAATGAAATACATTTAGCTCGTCACTATTTAATACATTGTTACCCTAATGCAACAAACCTAATATTCAAAAATGCAGTTGGAAACATTGTTCTTCAGTTTCTAAAGATAGGCCCTTCAATTGAACTTTATTAGCTATAATGGTGTGGCTCCTATGTATAGCTATTATTTTTTGTTTGTCTAATGCATGCCCAAGGACGAAGCACAACAAATGAGATGTAAGTTGCTTTTCTTTCCGTACATCATACGAAAAAGCGCAACCATTGATATATAAAACAAGAATTACAAGAGATGGGATGTATCCACTGATGTGGATGAAGATCAATAGTTTTTATAATGATTGTTAGGAGAATTCTATAATACACTATAGTTCTCTTGAGTCGTATAAGTCAAATTAACTCTCTAATATAATCAACTGTAATCTAATATAATTTATTGTTAAACAACTTTCCAATGTAATAGTAAAATATATATATCTTTTTTTGTAATACTACACACTATTTTATTATTTTACTTTCAGTAAAAAAATTTAATTAGATATATTTGGTAAAATAATTCATATATTAACAATTTTAATTCAATACATACACACTAATAAATATATGAATATTAAGGGTATGCTTTAACTTTTAATGTACATGAAATATATTTGTCTTGACATGCTATAAGAATATTTAGTTCAATTTACCACCTTTCCTCAAGGAAGCTAGTTTAAGATAAAAAGAAATGAAAAATTAAAATTATGTTAATTGTTTATAATAAAAAACATGAGATGCAAAGTTATACTAAATAAATTTTATAAATGTATCAAAAACACAACGAATTTATATCATTAAAAGCTATTATAGTCTATACATGGTGAAATTGACTCATTGACTCACAATCAGTATTAACAATAATTAAACTACAATATTTTTCGTAAAAAAGGAGTTAAATAAATTAAAAATGAAAAATAATTGAAGAAATTTAATTAAAATTTAAAGGAAAATACGAAAAACAAACATATAAGAAAATTCGTTGCATATCATAACTGCCATTAAGAAGTTAAAACTTTCATTAATAAAGTTTTTTCTGAAAATAATTAGTGAATAAAATATAAAAAATTTCGAAATATTACCAAATAAAATAACACCCCTTAGCTTTTGGATTGTTGTTTTTTCTTAATGCAAAATAAATATAAATTAATCAAACACTTGTAAACAAATTACAAAAGATCCACCAATATAATTGAGTTACAAAATGATAAGAATTTAGTGGTTATAGAAAAGATGAGAGGGACTATGTCCCAAGTGTGTGATAAATAATAAAACACTAATGTAATTGGGGTTACGCTCGGCGGATCAAAGGCAAGTAAAATGATAAGTAGGGTTATCGTATTTAATAGAGAGATTATCTGTGAGACTAATGGTGTTAAAACTAGTACAACTGCGTGAAGCTTGTGATCCAAATAACAAATCAATTAATAGTTCAAATAGGTCAGTCTTTATTTGGTTTTCAATTTTTACCAACTAAGAAAGTAAAAGTAATAATAATTAAAATACGAATAAATATAAACAAGTAAATAAATTGAAAAGGATAAACTAATGGGAGACGGTTACTTGAGGAGTTGCTAGAAATAGTTTATACGGATAATTTATCTGGTTATTGATAAAGGGGAGTGGGTGTATTCATATTATCCCATATTCTATCTCCCCATTCGTGTCAACCTAGAGCTCAACCTTACACACCAGCTGGCTATCCGATGAGTTATATTCCTATCCCTTTGACTACTTAATAGACAAAATCATTTAGTTCAATGCCTCACACTAGGCGCTTATATACTAGGCCTGTAATTGAACCTCCATTCAGGTGTTACTTTAATAACAATTGCTACCCACTACTTGACCAGAGCACATGTAGTAATTAAATCAAACACATAAGATAATTGGATAATAAATTAAACAAAACTTAATTAAATATAATAAATATCTCAAATGCAATAACTCAATCAAAAATATAAGCTAAAATTCATACAATATCATCCTCAAGCAATAGGGGTTCAGTTTATAAATGAAGGATAAAAACGAAGTTTAAAAAATACTAATTAAAACTAGAGACATAATAGTGTTTAAAAGACAAAGTACCGATCAAAAAAAATGTTTAAAGAGACAAAGTAAAGCTAAGTTAATCTTAATATCAAAGGCAATCGGTAAATGGTTTGATTAGAACCGATGGGTTCGTAAACAAAACCTTGGTTTCTCCTCTTCCTTCTGTCTTGAGCGTTCTCCTTCCTTTTGAGCAGATGTATAATGAATTTGATTAGGTTTAGAAGTGACCCATCCTGTTTTACTACCAAGAATTTGTTCCGAACCACGGTGGAAGCAATTGAAATAAATTTTACATCTTAGATCCGGACTGTGACTTTAGAATCTCTCTAAATCAAAATAAATCATGTCCATATCTCTAACTTAAATGTTGTAGACGCTGAAACACTAAGGCGCAAAGATTTATCTACCAAACGCTACACTTCTCAAAGTGGTTTTAAGCTCAAATTGTGCTTTGACTTAGGGTTTCTGTTGTCTTCTTGACTTCTTCTCCTCATCATTGAACCTTATAGTAAGAATGTACCTAATAATGGAGTTTGTTGTTAATAAAGTTTAGTACCAGAAGATCAATAATGTCATATATTAAGCTTATTTAATATTTATTGTTTCTAAACAAGAAAATAAAAAATCTCCGTTGGAATCTAAATTCACCCATGTTATACATCATTTTTTAGTTTTCCTAAGTGATTAATAATTTACCCTAATAGATTTTAATTATTTTTTTGTCTTTATCAATAGAATTAGATGTAGATTGCTTCCTCTATTCTTTGATAACAATTATTTTATCTCTACTATAAAAGAAAATTATTTAAATCCTTTGTTAAGAAATTTTTACTTATTATGAAAATTATCTAATACTATTTTAGAATGAGTGTTTGGTTTTACTAAGGGTTGGAAAAAATTGAAAAGCTAAGAAGAAAAGTGAATATGAGTTGTGTAAATAATTAGTGAAAGGATATATTTATATTTGTTAACTTTGGAATAAGAATAAGAATTACGAGTTGTTAAAATAAAGAAATCAAAATTATGAAATAAGGAATATGCACTCTAAAGTTTTCTAGAAACTTGCATAGCCATTACATTATCATATGTATAATATATTGTTTTCACAGCATATGCGATAAAAAAAATTATCCATTTGTTATTAGGAAAGTATGCTTAACTTTCATAAACTAAGTAAATTAAAATGGATTCTATCTCAAAATTTTTGAAATGATTCTTGAGATATTTCTAGCCTCATGATCTACCTTTGACTTGTTGTACTATGTAAGTTATTCCATGTGATAGACTAGCGAAAAATTTATTTTCATTAACTATTCATTTGAAATACTCATATAACGAGCAACTATTGTAGTACACTAAATTTAAAATTAATACAGAAATAATTTTTTTTCATATTTATACAATTAGTAAGAAAGGTAAAAATTTATTTCCTTCTTTTCAATATAAGGCTGGCGAGAATTATAAAACATACAAATTTAACCAATGTATACTTAAAAATAAAATTTAATTAACTATCCAACTCATCACCCAAATGATCGCTCAAAATATACTATCAAATGTTCTTTTTTTAATTATATTATTAAGTCCATTTTCGATCCCAAAAAAAGACCTGAAATTACTTATATATGTAATTAATTTTATTTATAGAACCTAAATAGTTTATGTCCAAAGTTTCTCCCTCTCTCTCTCCCTCTCCCCCTCTCTCAACTCAGTCGCCACTCCTAAGTTTGAACACCATTTTTCTAATTACTAAAATTTAAGTGTTATTTTGTATATAAAAATATATTATGTACCTCTTACAAAAAACTAAGGTAAGAAAACTATAAGATATGTTTATATTTTTTATATTCTACTATTACTTTATATGTAGTAAATAAAATAGATATCCACGGATTTAACCTAAATAACTATATTATTTATGATAGTATATTTTATTGGTCTATTTCAAATCCTTATTCTTACAAAACAAGCATCCAACATCATTATGATCAACATTATGCTCTCTATTTAATTAGGATTTCACCAAGGTTTCTTAGGTGCAAGTGGACATTTATTTAAACTAAACTTACCAATCCATATGCCCCTATAATATTGTCCAATAAATTTTGATTCACAAAGAGAAATAGAAAATTAAGTAACTCATCATGATCACACTTCATGTAAATTATAAACTTAACTCATCATATCAATCAAATTAAGAATAAGTGTCAATCATAAATTTTGTGCTTTTTTTCGGACTTGAACATTTTCTTAAATATATGTTATCTTATAGCCCTACACGTTTACCAATACATTTTCTTAAGATGATGATTAATCTATGCAAGATTTATATCACATTTGAAGGGCAGGAGACATTGAACCCCAAGATGATGCACTTATAGCATTAATTAAGCTCAAAGTAATTTAAAGTTGCTTGATACTTCTCAAAAAACTTCTCGTAAGAATAAACGATAAGGGCTTATTAATCGTAATGATGAGCTTTTCATACATGTTATTTCTCCCTCTTTAACTATTTTAGTTGGTATCCTAATTAATAATATTGGCCTTCATGTTTGAAAATCAAACTCTATTAATCTTAAATCATAGAACTTTCAAATTTATTAAATAGAACATTTCTCTATACACTAATTATCATTTAATTACAAGGAATCCCCTTCTTTAACTATTTAATGGTATTGAGCATGAAATTATTTATGCAGGGTTGATTGCATGATTGATGCTAACAAAAAACAATGTGACCATAAAAAACATTTAGTCCAGTAATCCTTTCTATTGAGTTAGAGACGTGTGGGTGCTTTTTTACCAAGTCGGAAGTTTTTTCTACATTTTCGCTCATGGAATGTCCTAACCCTGAATAACGGATCAAGCTTATTAATGGTAGGTGAGGTGCAATTATTGTCTAAGTGTATTGTGGTCCAGGGATTAAGATATTTTTAGGCCTATCAATTAGGATCATGAAAATAAGGAACATTTAATAATGAAATATGTTTTCCTAGTAATTATATTGATACATGTAATTTGGCTCCTCAATCTTATATTTAGAGGAATCCATCGATTAAAATATTTATTACAACATAAAAACAATTCATATTTTGTGGTATATAACATAATTACTCTTGGTTTTTGGTAGTTATCATTGATTTAACTGGCTAGCAATTATTACTAATAAAATTGGAATCTAACAACCATATAATGTTAAGTTACTCTTAACGAAAAACATGGTAAAGAATAACACATGTACTTCCTCTATCATTATAACTCCATATTATCATAAAATATTGTAATAATGTCAAACATAATTAAATAATAAATTATGTTATGTGTTGATTACCACCGATTGATGAATAACCTAATATACTTATTTTTTCATTAGTTATATCACATTGGTAGAGTATTTAATGCATATGTTATAATCTTACAACTTCGTAGTGCTCAAAATATCTAGCAAAATGTTACAAAAATTATCTTGACTCACGCATTGTTAAAAGAATACTTTGATTTATTCAATATTTGTTTGAGTATTAATTTATAAAACTAGTACTATAGTGTGTAAGCACAAAAAGTACACATGCAACTCGAAAGATGATCTCATGTCAAAGGTTTACATATATTTAATACTTAAATATATTAACCCACTAAACGTTATTCGATACAATTATCAAATATGTATGTCAATGGTATATCACTTTACTCATTACAAAAGAACTACCGACATGTATCTATAAAATACGTGTTAGCTACTCTTTATCTTTATGTTTTCTATTATTTTACTTCAATTTTGATCAGTCATATTTTTGACTGTATCGAGTTTTATATACCAATACTAAAAACTGCTAGAGCTAGTCATTCTAGTAGTGATGTTGGGTTTCAGAATCTAGTCATGTAAATGGAATTCAAATTTTCTATTGGATTAGAGTTTTGATTTATTTTAAAGTCCAGCAAATTAGAATCTTTTTGTGGTCATCAAAGTGGATAAAGGTGGTAAAAAAAATCTAATACCATCGAAAAAGAGAGCATGCTAGTCATTTTGATTTTTATGGTGGTCGAGGTGCAAATTTTGTTGATCTTTACTTGAAAATCCAAATTATCATCCATTTAACCTCCTCATGTATAGAAACAAAGCAAAAGAAACGAAAGAAATAAAGGTCTTGATGTGATACCTCATATGTATTATGATTTCATTTATATGTATTCATATATATAATTTGAATATTTAAGATATATATACTAATATTCGTAGGGGATTCAATATTTTAGCAAACACCTTATATCCAACATGTTCATATAAGACACTTTATTAGTAGATCACAAAATAATCCTCTATATAATAAATAATATAAGTATGTTAAATTGTAAAATTTCAACAAAGTATATATAGTAAGTTGAATTTTAATAACAAAATATGGTGGTGTTTTATTTTCTAGACAACGCTCAAATTTAGATTACACTACCTATTCAGCAATACAAACTACTTCGATCTTTGCATGCATTACGTTAGTCTCTACTTTCAATAATTATTCCTCTAATGTTTCTTTATTAGTTCACTTACTCTTCTCTAATATTGTCACAAAACATTCACTCTTATATGACATGTTTGTCATACACATATTTTCAGAACATTTTTAGTTAAGCCTATTAATCGTTTATGCATCTCTATAATAAATACAAAAGTTATTATGTTAGTTACCATTATGGTGTTATTTTTAGTCAACTAATCCTTTCGTATACCTCCAGCATTTTTATTTTTTTATTTTTTGTTTTCTTTTTTGATATGTGGGTTCCGAGCTTACACCCGACTAATCCTATGGGAGATAAGATGGCCTCCATAACCATGCCCCCATACAAGTCAGAACTAGGTGTTCTGGTAGGGTTTCAAACATTGTACCTCATGGATGAGAAATAGAGCCCTGGCCAACAACCTTCTTAACTTTCTTCTACCTTCGGGATTCGAACCTTGGACCTCATGTATGAGAGAATAGAGCCCTGGCCAACAACCTTCTTAACTTTCTTCCACCTTCAGGATTCGAACCCTGTACATCCCATATTTGTTTTCTTTTATATTATTTTCTAAGCATATGTAGAACCATTGGTTGACAACCTTAAACTTTTCACTTCGTAGTATAACTTATCTCGTTATTGCAAACTTGACACATTTGTGATGACTTTACTATCCTTGAGGTATGGATCAGCTATCCTTATTCTCCAAGGTCCATTATTTTTCTTGTGAAATCATTATTCATCCACTCATATATACCCAATACAAAACTTATGTAGTTCTATAATTCGGTATCACAATTTTCACATTCTTTTCTCCTAATATGAGCAAAGTTAATTTGACAACTATCAATATTAACCACCAAATGAAGATGGTACCCCTCAAAACATTATATTATTGACAACTAAATACCCAAAATTGATACTAAAATAGATCAATACTCACTCATTTATAAAATAATATAGGTTTCTACTTTTCAAAGATTATTCCCCTCAATAGTTCATATTTATATTCAAGAGCACTAGAGAGGGTATGCCTCTATCACTGTCAAATTAATCACACCCAATGATTTCCCAAATTGCTTTGGTTACATGATTTATTCATATAGGGTATGTGATGTGTCATATTTTGTGATAGATTAGAAGGGATGAAGAATGCGACCCCCAAGTCGACCCTATAGGCGACATATGCCGATACAGGTTGCGACAAGCCTAGAAAAGAAGGTCAAGACCATTAAACCTTAAGCTTCCTTCTTCCCCAATACAACCGAACTCCATTAAAGCTTCTCCAAACTTCAAGCTCTCATAAAAAATACATTGAATCTCCATAAATTTATATCCAAACACTTACCTACATTCCTATAAACACTATTCACCCACCCAAATTACTCCAAAACTCCTAGACTCCAAGAATAAACACTAAACTTTCTAGATATTTTTCCAATATTTCTTAAACCCATATCATCCAAGCAAGAGTTTATCATAACCACATAAAGAATTATCATCCTTACACCTTTCGTAACCTAAATAACACCTTGTTTACCTTAAATCAAAAGTTAGTTCAAGAGTGTTTAAACCTTTGAGTTAGGGTCAAAACAGATGACGAAAAGAACTGAGACACTATCTAGTTTTAGGGATATGATGAAGAATCAAAGCAATGTATTGGGTGATATTAATAAGAAATTAAATGAGCAGTGTGCAATTTTAGGAACAAATAAGAAGGGTATTTCGAATTAAGCAAGTATAGAGAAACCGGTTATGGTAAGGTCATAGCTTATTCTTTGATTTATACTTGTGTTTGATAATTTTGAGGTGATTTGTGTTTTAAGTGTGTATCTCCTAGGGCCATGGATGATATACGAAAGAAATATAAGGTCAAGAAGTTGAAAATTTAAGGAGAAACTCGTGTCAATTCAATAGAAGTCAAAAAGTTTGCTAGAAACTTAACAAAAAGTGTTGTTAAAATACTTCAACCATTTTTGAAAAACTACAACAAATAATTTTGAATGATGCTTATCATGAAACTTTATCTCAAGTTATTCCTTGGACTTTATTGTATGTGAGAAGAAATGTAGATCATTTTGTAGTAGAAATGAATATGTCTTAGATGGTTCGGTGTGAAGACGTAAAGGTGTCCAAATTTACAAAGAATCTATTAAACAAATTTTGACTCACTTATGGAAGCCCAACATATGCCACACGTTTTATAGAGCTATATATACACTAGTTTTTCAATATTTAATCTCATTACTTATAATTTTGATAGAATTGTTGGGGGTAAGGGTAAGAGAAGCATGAAAGAGCTATTACAACACATTATTTTTAAATTAGTGTAATTTTTTATATAGTTATATTTTCTCTTTATTTTGTTTTCTTTTCTTACATTATGATAAGAACTATATATTAGTTTAACAATTGGGTATGAACCCTAACTATTACTTATGGCTTAATATGATGAATTTTGGATTTCTCATGTAAATAAACATGGATTATTTTCGTTATAATTACCCATTTGTTTATTCTAAATTTCATGTATTATTACAACATATATAGGGTTTTATAGATATTTAATACATCTATGGGAGGATTTGGTAGTGGAAATAGGATAATCAAGTAAGAAGAATAATTAAACCTGTATATTCTCAATCATATTCTTCTTCTCCACCATCCCCAAAACAAAAAGAACCTTTTTCAAGCTTCACCCATTTGCATTAAATCACCCACCATTATATTTTATCCATCTAAAATCATTAAAATCATTTTTAAAAAACATCTTTTCACCATCAAATTCATTCCAAAAACATCATAAATCAATATAAAATACAACATATTCTTTACAAAAAAGCATAAATTTCTTACACATCCATGTCTTCTACATCATAACACACCATACCCACATCATATGTCATAAACTTAACATCAAATACATCTTATAAACATCACAAAAACACAAAATTATCTAATTTTTTTACCAAGGTTCTTAATAACCCTAACTCCCAAAAGGGAAGAGTTGAAGAAGAAAGAGGTTCTAAGGCCCATGATCATCCATGACCCAATTTTTACTATTTCTTTTGTTGAAATTTTACTATTAAATTTTGTGTGATATTAGAGTATTTGTGATCAAGTGAGGTATGGTTGAGATTAGAGTTAGGGGTTGCATGATCTATGTAAAGATAGAGTTGTAGGTATTTTGAGGGTTTCCATAAAACTGCCATACTATTTTTGGAATCAAAGGCTTGAATATTTGGTTAAGATTGCTAGATGACAATCCTAAACCCCTTATATTCCCTAAATTAATGAGTGTGTCTTTACGTTTCAATAACATAAACCAATTATAAAATGTTTCTATTTTTTAAATTATTTGATAATACAAATCATTTAAGAAATATGTATTTCAAAATAAATAAATTAAATACGACTATTTCATTCCCTTGTTTCATAATACATCACTATCATGTCCTATTATTTATTACGACATAATTGAAACGATTGACCACACTGTTATCTACCGCACCATAGTTTTTAAAGGTCATATCTTCTACTAGAGGTGTGAAAATTGTCTGTTCGACTCGCTCGATCCATTAATACAAGGATATGACCATGGGGTTTGGTATATACAAGAACTTATTTTTAGAAAAACCAGTGGGTTATTATATATACTAGATCTTATTGTAAGCAAACCCCTCTTAATTAAGGTCCAATCTGCCATACATATTAATAATTATTTTATATATATCATTGTTAAAATTAGTGTAAATTATTTGAACTTAAAGATTGAAGAAATTAAAAAGAAGTAGACTTACATTGTATGTAGTATGTACAATGTACATTATCAAGAGGTTTATGTTTTTTTGTTAGAAAAAAACTTCTATAAACAAAATATTTTACAAGGTCTCCATTTTTAGTGTTTCCCCTACTATAAAACAGGTAAGGTAAAAATTGAGACAAAATTATGATCTTTTACTTATATTTTCATATCTTTCCATGTTATTTAAAATTTTTATATAAAATTAATAGACCGTGTGGTCAGAGTCCGTGTTATAAATAAAGACATGTGTAGGTCAATTTTTACATTATCCTCAAGGTTTTACCTGGTTCATTTCAATTCATTTCAAAATATCAAATAAAATGGTAGTGGACTATACATTTTGGTATAACTAAAGTCTATATCATAGATCTTGACCATCCACATATTTTTATTATTTTCCTTAATATCTGTTTTTTAACTTCCCATTTCCACTTCTTACAAAATTCCCTATTTTCCTTAATATCTGTTTTTTAACTTCCCATTTCCACTTCTTACAAAATTCCCAAACGCCTTATTATTTTTCTCCATTCTCTTCAACGGTTATGGAGAAACTCCTAATTAAAATGACGGATTTACTAAGCGTTTAAGTTATATCAAACCAAGCTATGCCGAGGAGAAGAGACGACGATGAGGAAGTATAGGAGGAGGAAGATTATAGCGCCAAAACTGCTCGGAAAGGGGGAAGGTCTTCATTTATTGAAGAAGAAGCCGATGTTGATGACAGAGGTGGTGGCGGTGGCCGTGGTCGGCCAGCACCTATACTGAAGCAAAGGAGGGCCAGATCGCAATTCTTAGGCGAAGACGGTTAGCGTTTCTCTAATCATCTCTAATCATAATTTTCTCTCCTCTTTACTTCATTTACGGTTTTTTTGTCCACAAATTGGTACTTACGCTGGAAATTGTGTTAATTTGGGTGAATTTTTTTGTAACTTACGTTATCTAATTTAAGAAGAATTACCAAAATATCCAAATTGAAATAGATTTACGGATACAGCACTAATCGAGATATGATCAAGAAGAATCTTTATTACCTTCTGTTCGAACAGTAGATGTTGAACAACAATCTTTATGGATGGTAAAATGTGCTGTAAGTTATCATGTATATGTTTACTACATATATCTATTTTTGGTAAAGAAAGAGAAGTATATGTTTATGATACATATCTATCTATTATATATAACACGAACATATCGAGCTGTACCGATCATCTAAATTTCAAGGAATGGGTAGAAACAACGATAATGCTGATGATGGTGGTGGCTCTGGAAATAGCAAGAGGCCATTGTTGGATGGATCTAAAAATAATGGAGAATTGGAGAAAGGTAAAAAAGGATTGAATGAGCGCGAAAGACCAAAGGAACCATGGAAAGGTGAATTTGTGAAGAGCATTATATATGGAGGCCTTGATGCTATTGTCACTTCTTTTGCTTTAATTTCTTCCATCTCTGCTGGCCATCTTTCTTCTGGTAACTTATATAATTAATTACAGGAATATTAATCAATTACGGGTGCAAGTGTACATGTAGCACATAATTTATAGCTAATTTTAACAGGTGATGTTCTGGTATTGGGATTTGCAAATTTGGTGGCTGATGGAAATTCAATGGGGTTTGGAGATTACATGTCAAGCAGCACAGAGAATGACGTGGCTGCAAAAGAAAGATCGGTCACAGAATGGGATGTAGCCAATCATCCCACCTTGCAAAAACAATAATTACTAGAACAATATCAAGCTCTTGGAATGGATCTTGATGATGCAACCACAGTACGTACTAATTATATATACTAAGATATATTAATTCATATTTATAAATTAATGATTGAATTGTTAATGAATTAGGTGGTGAACATATTTGCAAAGTATAAGGATGTATTAGTAGACGAAAAGATGGCAACTGAGAAAGGTATGTTACCACCAGATGAATCATCGGAAAAGCCATGGAAGAACGGATTAGTGACTTTTACAGCATTTATTGTTTTTGGATGTGCGCCTATATTGGCCTTCATTATCCTCAAATCTTTTACTCGCAATGATAAAGAAGCACTTGATGTGATCTAATAAATGGATAATTTACAGGTATGTAAGGGTATGAGATATATAATAGGTTGTTTTTTTTACTTACACTTCATATTAATTCAATATTAACAGATTCTTGGGTAATTATGTCTGTAGATTTGTGTATGACTAGATCAGGACCTTTTGGAAGTGGTAAAACATTTACTGTGAAGGGTTAATTATAGGTGTAATTTTTGGGTAATTATTATGTGAGTAACAGATTCTTTTACGTAATTTTTTCTATATATCTGACTAACCTTTTTAGGTGATTTTCTCATTTTAGGTTACAAAATCAAAGTTTTTAATGTTTGTAAATTGCAACTGTGATACAAGGATAACTTTGATGTAGTTAGACCAAGAGATGTTCGCGAATATTCAGAGGTGGCTATGAAAACTGACGGATAAAAAAAATGTGTTGAATGAATTTTGTACAATTTTGGAGTGTGATAATAAGTTAGATTCTTTTATTTTATTATTTTCTATTGTAAATGTAGTATTTTTCCTACAATGTTGTATTAATATCATTGATAACTCCTGCACAATTATTGTATATATCATTCAGAACTTAAGTTCATACAACCTTTATTAAATATTTTTTTTGATTTACTTTCTCCATTGGTGCCTAATTGTTTTTGGTGTACTTAATTGCACCATATACCCCTTACGTTGTATTACCCAACATACAAAACCACTATGGACAGTAGCAAATGACAAATTAAACTCTTTCCATTTGAATAATAATTTTGATCTTAAAGTACATATCATAAAAATCAATCACTCTGCAATATATTTATTTCAAGGTGTACAAGTTACAGAAGCACACTATCACGGCTTTCTCGAGATATTACAATGTTTTTCCATATTTGAGAGTACTCCAGAAGAAGCTGCACTTCACTTGCAAAACTCCCGAACCAGATTGTACACCAGAAGCTATCCGCAATGTAAGTCCAAAGAATCTGACATCTTAAATAGATCTTGACCATCCACATATTTTTATTATTTTCCTTAATATCTGTTTTTTAACTTCCCATTTCCACTTCTTACAAAATTCCCAAACGCCTTATTTTTTTCTCCATTCTCTTCAACGGTTATGGAGAAACTCCCAATTAAAATGACGGATTTACTAAGCGTTTAAGTTATATCAAACCAAGCTATGCCGAGGAGAAGAGACGACGATGAGGAAGTATAGGAGGAGGAAGATTACAGCGCCAAAACTGCTCGGAAAGGGGGAAGGTCTTCATTTATTGAAGAAGAAGCCGATGTTGATGACAGAGGTGGTGGCGTTGGCCGTGGTCGGCCAGCACCTATACTGAAGCAAAGGAGGGCCGGATCGCAATTCCTAGGAGAAGACGGTTAGCGTTTCTCTAATCATCTCTAATCATAATTTTCTCTCCTCTTTACTTCATTTACGGTTTTTTTGTCCACAAATTGGTACTTACGCTGGAAATTGTGTTAATTTGGGGGAATTTTTTTGTAACTTAGGTTATCTAATTTAAGAAGAATTACCAAAATATCCAAATTGAAATAGATTTACGGATACAGCACTAATCGAGATATGATCAAGAAGAATCTTTATTACCTTCTGTTCGAACAGTAGATGTTGAACAACAATCTTTATGGATGGTAAAATGTGATGTAAGTTATCATGTATATGTTTACTACATATATCTATTTTTGGTAAAGAAAGAGAAGTATATGTTTATGATACATATCTATCTATTATATATAACACTAACATATCTAGCTGTACCGATCATCTAAATTTCAAGGAATGGGTAGAAACAACGATAATGCTGATGATGGTGGTGGCTCTGGAAATAGCAAGAGGCCATTGTTGGATGGATCTAAAAATAATGGAGAATTGGAGAAAGGTAAAAAAGGATTGCATGAGCGAGAAAGACCAAAGGAACCATGGAAAGGTGAATTTGTGAAGAGCATTATATATGGAGGCCTTGATGCTATTGTCACTTCTTTTGCTTTAATTTCTTCCATCTCTGCTGGCCATCTTTCTTCTGGTAACTTATATAATTAATTACAGGAATATTAATCAATTACGGGTGCAAGTGTACATGTAGCGCATAATTTATAGCTAATTTTAACAGGTGATGTTCTGGTATTGGGATTTGCAAATTTGGTGGCTGATGGAAATTCAATGGGGTTTGGAGATTACATGTCAAGCAGCACAGAGAATGACGTGGCTGCAAAAGAAAGATCGGTCACAGAATGGGATGTAGCCAATCATCCCACCTTGCAAAAACAACAATTACTAGAACAATATCAAGCTCTTGGAATGGATCTTGATGATGCAACCACAGTACGTACTAATTATATATACTAAGATATATTAATTCATATTTATAAATTAATGATTGAATTGTTAATGAATTAGGTGGTGAACATATTTGCAAAGTATAAGGATGTATTAGTAGACGAAAAGATGGCAACTGAGAAAGGTATGTTACCACCAGATGAATCATCGGAAAAGCCATGGAAGAACGGATTAGTGACTTTTACAGCATTTATTGTTTTTGGATGTGCGCCTATATTGGCCTTCATTATCCTCAAATCTTTTACTCGCAATGATAAAGAAGCACTTGATGTGATCTAATAAATGGATAATTTACAGGTATGTAAGGGTATGAGATATATAATAGGTTGTTTTTTTTACTTACACTTCATATTAATTCAATATTAACAGATTCTTGGGTAATTATGTCTGTAGATTTGTGTATGACTAGATCAGGACCTTTTGGAAGTGGTAAAACATTTACTGTGAAGGGTTAATTATAGGTGTAATTTTTGGGTAATTATTATGTGAGTAACAGATTCTTTTACGTAATTTTTTCTATATATCTGACTAACCTTTTTAGGTGATTTTCTCATTTTAGGTTACAAAATCAAAGTTTTTAATGTTTGTAAATTGCAACTGTGATACAAGGATAACTTTGATGTAGTTAGACCAAGAGATGTTCGCGAATATTCAGAGGTGGCTATGAAAACTGACGGATAAAAAAAATGTGTTGAATGAATTTTGTACAATTTTGGAGTGTGATAATAAGTTAGATTCTTTTATTTTATTATTTTCTATTGTAAATGTAGTATTTTTCCTACAATGTTGTATTAATATCATTGATAACTCCTGCACAATTATTGTATATATCATTCAGAACTTAAGTTCATACAACCTTTATTAAATATTTTTTTTTGATTTACTTTCTCCATTGGTGCCTAATTGTTTTTGGTGTACTTAATTGCACCATATACCCCTTACGTTGTATTACCCAACATACAAAACCACTATGGACAGTAGCAAATGACAAATTAAACTCTTTCCATTTGAATAATAATTTTGATCTTAAAGTACATATCATAAAAATCAATCACTCTGCAATATATTTATTTCAAGGTGTACAAGTTACAGAAGCACACTATCACGGCTTTCTCGAGATATTACAATGTTTTTCCATATTTGAGAGTACTCCAGAAGAAGCTGCACTTCACTTGCAAAACTCCCGAACCAGATTGTACACCAGAAGCTATCCGCAATGTAAGTCCAAAGAATCTGACATCTTAAATAGATCTTGACCATCCACATATTTTTATTATTTTCCTTAATATCTGTTTTTTAACTTCCCATTTCCACTTCTTACAAAATTCCCAAACGCCTTATTTTTTTCTCCATTCTCTTCAACGGTTATGGAGAAACTCCCAATTAAAATGACGGATTTACTAAGCGTTTAAGTTATATCAAACCAAGCTATGCCGAGGAGAAGAGACGACGATGAGGAAGTATAGGAGGAGGAAGATTACAGCGCCAAAACTGCTCGGAAAGGGGGAAGGTCTTCATTTATTGAAGAAGAAGCCGATGTTGATGACAGAGGTGGTGGCGTTGGCCGTGGTCGGCCAGCACCTATACTGAAGCAAAGGAGGGCCGGATCGCAATTCCTAGGAGAAGACGGTTAGCGTTTCTCTAATCATCTCTAATCATAATTTTCTCTCCTCTTTACTTCATTTACGGTTTTTTTGTCCACAAATTGGTACTTACGCTGGAAATTGTGTTAATTTGGGGGAATTTTTTTGTAACTTAGGTTATCTAATTTAAGAAGAATTACCAAAATATCCAAATTGAAATAGATTTACGGATACAGCACTAATCGAGATATGATCAAGAAGAATCTTTATTACCTTCTGTTCGAACAGTAGATGTTGAACAACAATCTTTATGGATGGTAAAATGTGATGTAAGTTATCATGTATATGTTTACTACATATATCTATTTTTGGTAAAGAAAGAGAAGTATATGTTTATGATACATATCTATCTATTATATATAATACTAACATATCTAGCTGTACCGATCATCTAAATTTCAAGGAATGGGTAGAAACAACGATAATGCTGATGATGGTGGTGGCTCTGGAAATAGCAAGAGGCCATTGTTGGATGGATCTAAAAATAATGGAGAATTGGAGAAAGGTAAAAAAGGATTGCATGAGCGAGAAAGACCAAAGGAACCATGGAAAGGTGAATTTGTGAAGAGCATTATATATGGAGGCCTTGATGCTATTGTCACTTCTTTTGCTTTAATTTCTTCCATCTCTGCTGGCCATCTTTCTTCTGGTAACTTATATAATTAATTACAGGAATATTAATCAATTACGGGTGCAAGTGTACATGTAGCGCATAATTTATAGCTAATTTTAACAGGTGATGTTCTGGTATTGGGATTTGCAAATTTGGTGGCTGATGGAAATACAATGGGGTTTGGAGATTACGTGTCAAGCAGCACAGAGAATGACGTGGCTGCAAAGGAAAGATCGGTCACAGAATGGGATGTAGCCAATCATCCCACCTTACAAAAACAACAATTACTAGAACAATATCAAGCTCTTGGAATGGATCTTGATGATGCAACCACAGTACGTACTAATTATATATACTATAATATTAATTCATATTTATAAATTAATGATTGAATTGTTAATGAATTAGGTGGTGACCATATTTGCAAAGTATAAGGATGTATTAGTAGACGAAAAGATGGCAACTGAGAAAGGTATGTTACCACCAGATGAATCATCGGAAAAGCAATGGAAGAACGGATTAGTGACTTTTACAGCATTTATTGTTTTTGGATGTGCGCCTATATTGGCCTTCATTATCCTCAAATCTTTTACTCGCAATGATAAAGAAGCACTTGATGTGATCTAATAAATGGATAATTTACATGTATGTAAGGGTATGAGATATATAATAGGTTGTTTTTTTTACTTACACTTCATATTAATTCAATATTAACAGATTCTTGGGTAATTATGTCTGTAGATTTGTGTATGACTAGATCAGGACCTTTTGGAAGTGGTAAAACATTTACTGTGAAGGGTTAATTATAGGTGTAATTTTTGGGTAATTATTATGTGAGTAACAGATTCTTTTACGTGATTTTTCTATATATCTGACTAACCTTCTTAGGTGATTTTCTCATTTTAGGTTACAAAATCAAAGTTTTTAATGTTTGTAAATTGCAACTGTGATACAAGGATAACTTTGATAAAAGTTAGACAAGAGATGTTCGCGAATATTCAGAGGTGGCTATGAAAACTGACGGATAAAAAAAATGTGTTGAATGAATTTTGTACAATTTTGGAGTGTGATAATAAGTTAGATTCTTTTATTTTATTTTTTTCTATTGTAAATGTAGTATTTTTCCTACAATGTTGTATTAATATCATTGATAACTCCTGCACAATTATTGTATATATCATTCAGAACTTAAGTTCAAACAACCTTTATTAAATATTTTTTTTTGATTTACTTTCTCCATTGGTGCCTAATTGTTTTTGGTGTACTTAATTGCACCATATACCCCTTACGTTGTATTACCCAACATACAAAACCACTATGGACAGTAGCAAATGACAAATTAAACTCTTTCCATTTGAATAATAATTTTGATCTTAAAGTACATATCATAAAAATCAATCACTCTGCAATATATTTATTTCAAGGTGTACAAGTTACAGAAGCACACTATCACGGCTTTCTCGAGATATTACAATGTTTTTCCATGTTTGAGAGTACTCCAGAAGAAGCTGCACTTCACTTGCAAAACTCCCGAACCAGATTGTACACCAGAAGCTATCCGCAATGTAAGTCCAAAGAATCTGGCATCTTAAATAGATCTTGACCATCCACATATTTTTATTATTTTCCTTAATATCTGTTTTTTAACTTCCCATTTCCACTTCTTACAAAATTCCCAAACGCCTTATTTTTTTTCTCCATTCTCTTCAACGGTTATGGAGAAACTCCCAATTAAAATGACGGATTTACTAAGCGTTTAAGTTATATCAAACCAAGCTATGCCGAGGAGAAGAGACGACGATGAGGAAGTATAGGAGGACGAAGATTACAGCGCCAAAACTGCTCGGAAAGGGGGAAGGTCTTCATTTATTAAAGAAGAAGCCGATGTTGATGACAGAGGTGGTGGCGGTGGCCGTGGTCGGCCAGCACCTATACTGAAGCAAAGGAGGGCCGGATCGCAATTCTTAGGAGAAGACGGTTAGCGTTTCTCTAATCATCTCTAATCATAATTTTCTCTCCTCTTTACTTCATTTACGGTTTTTTTGTCCACAAATTGGTACTTACGCTGGAAATTGTGTTAATTTGGGGGAATTTTTTTGTAACTTAGGTTATCTAATTTAAGAAGAATTACCAAAATATCCAAATTGAAATAGATTTACGGATACAGCACTAATCGAGATATGATCAAGAAGAATCTTTATTACCTTCTGTTCGAACAGTAGATGTTGAACAACAATCTTTATGGATGGTAAAATGTGATGTAAGTTATCATGTATATGTTTACTACATATATCTATTTTTGGTAAAGAAAGAGAAGTATATGTTTATGATACATATCTATCTATTATATATAACACTAACATATCTAGCTGTACCGATCATCTAAATTTCAAGGAATGGGTAGAAACAACGATAATGCTGATGATGGTGGTGGCTCTGGTAATAGCAAGAGGCCATTGTTGGATGGATCTAAAAATAATGGAGAATTGGAGAAAGGTAAAAAAGGATTGAATGAGCGAGAAAGACCAAAGGAACCATGGAAAGGTGAATTTGTGAAGAGCATTATATATGGAGGCCTTGATGCTATTATCACTTCTTTTGCTTTAATTTCTTCCATCTCTGCTGGCCATCTTTCTTCTGGTAACTTATATAATTAATTACAGGAATATTAATCAATTACGGGTGCAAGTGTACATGTAGCGCATAATTTATAGCTAATTTTAACAGGTGATGTTCTGGTATTGGGATTTGCAAATTTGGTGGCTGATGGAAATTCAATGGGGTTTGGAGATTACGTGTCAAGCAGCACAGAGAATGACGTCGCTGCAAAGGAAAGATCGGTCACAGAATGGGATGTAGCCAATCATCCCACCTTACAAAAACAACAATTACTAGAACAATATCAAGCTCTTGGAATGGATCTTGATGATGCAACCACAGTACGTACTAACTATATATACAAAGATATATTAATTCATATTTATAAATTAATGATTGAATTGTTAATGAATTAGGTGGTGACCATATTTGCAAAGTATAAGGATGTATTAGTAGACGAAAAGATGGCAACTGAGAAAGGTATGTTACCACCAGATGAATCATCGGAAAAGCCATGAAAGAACGGATTAGTGACTTTTACAGCATTTATTGTTTTTGGATGTGCGCCTATATTGGCCTTCATTATCCTCAAACCTTTTACTCGCAATGATAAAGAAGCACTTGATGTGATCTAATAAATGGATAATTTACAGGTATGTAAGGGTATGAGATATATAATAGGTTGTTTTTTTTACTTACACTTCATATTAATTCAATATTAACAGATTCTTGGGTAATTATGTCTGTAGATTTGTGTATGACCAGATCAGGACCTTTTGGAAGTGGTAAAACATTTACTGTGAAGGGTTAATTATAGGTGTAATTTTTGGGTAATTATTATGTGAGTAACAGATTCTTTTACGTGATTTTTTCTATATATCTGACTAACCTTTTTAGGTGATTTTCTCATTTTAGGTTACAAAATCAAAGTTTTTAATGTTTGTAAATTTCACCTATAATACAAGGATAACTTTGATAAAAGTTAGACCAAGAGATGTTCGCGAATATTCAGAGGTGGCTATGAAAACTGACGGATAAAAAAAAGTGTTGAATGAATTTTGTACAATTTTAGAGTGTGATAATAAGTTAGATTCTTTTATTTTATTTTTTTTCTATTGTAAATGTAGTATTTTTCCTACAATGTTGTATTAATATCATTGATAACTCCTGCACAATTATTGTATATATCATTCAGAACTTAAGTTCATACAACCTTTATTAAATATTTTTTTTTGATTTACTTTCTCCATTGGTGCCTAATTGTTTTTGGTGTACTTAATTGCACCATATACCCCTTACGTTGTATTACCCAACATACAAAACCACTAAGGACAGTAGCAAATGACAAATTAAACTCTTTCCATTTGAATAATAATTTTGATCTTAAAGTACATATCATATAAATAAATCACTCTGCAATATATTTATTTCAAGTTGTACAAGTTACAGAAGCACACTATCACGGCTTTCTCGAGATATTACAATGTTTTTCCATGTTTGAGAGTACTCCAGAAGAAGCTGCACTTCACTTGCAAAACTCCCGAACCAGATTGTACACCAGAAGCTATCCGCAATGCAAGTCCAAAGAATCACTCTGTTTTTAAAGCATCAATACTTTATAATTGCAAAAGTCTAAGACTTATCTTCATTTGTTGAAGCAATTAAAATAATCAGTGCACACAGGGACCTAAGATGCAAATAAAAAACCAAATCTACCATAATCATGTATGAATAATCTTCATTTGTTGATGGGTTTAAAATAATCGGTCCACACAGAGACCAAATATGCAAATAAAACAACAAATATACGATAATCAGTAGTTCACAATCTCTTAGAATAAATTCAAACATTCATAATGCTATGAAATTTTGGTTTTCCTTTTTTGAGAAAATGGGTTAACATTTCAAATTCTGTGTATAAGTACAGTAAAAATATTAGTTTTACGTGGGTCACAATGCTATTAGTTACATACTACATATAGTTTCAAAGAAATTTTGAGAAAACAGTATTCGAAAGCTTAGATTAACAAAGAAGAATTACAGCTAGCTTCAATGGTGAGCAGGTCCAGCCAGGTCCACAACAATAAATCAAAGGATTATATATTCATTCAATTGTTCCAAGTATATATTTATTTCAGGAGTTTCAAATTACACTTTTCTCTATATATATTCCAGATTGACCACATGTTTTACCTTTTTTTAACCCACCACTCTCTCCACTACTTCAATATCTATTTGAATTTGTAACTGTAACCACCATTTCCCTCTCCTTTTCTACTATGTAATACACGATCTTAATAACTCTATCAGAAAGGTTCTGGTTTATTTAAATTTAAAATTACACACAACCACCATTTCCATCTCTTTTTCTACTATGTAATACACGTTCTTATTAACTCTATCAAAAATACTCTGGTTTCTTAACATTTAAGATTAAACACAAATTGTGACTTTTGTTCCTTATCTGAATTCTTCATACATCGGTGCCTTTACCACGTGTTGAGGAAGCTGTATCAGGTAAATATTTCTTTTCTTCATAACATTACAATAACTACTGAGTCTAAGTTTAATACAGATTTCTGTATTTCTTCAGTTCTGAAAATGGTTATTTATATACCTACTGAGAAACTAATTGAAATCGTGAACCCATCACTTTATATTAACATTACTGATACAATAACTAATTAAAGTCCTGAATAAAGAGAATAGAAGTAAGACGGTATTACCTTCAACTGACCCCCAAGTGTCGATGATTAATGTTACTCAATTAGCTAACAACTCAGCCTCCAAACAAAACAATGGAATTTAGCATAAAAAGTAAAAAATGACTAATATCTTGCTTAATTTATCCAAAGCCTTTTGTATAATTAAGATTGAAATTTAGATAATTTATTCCAAATTAATCATCGAACAACCATAAACCTCATGTAGATTGTAATGGCAGACCTTAGTTTATAATTTGTTGAGAAGAATAACTTCTCTTATACCCCTAAATTGTAGATTTGTACCTGGTGAGAAGTGATAATTGGGTTACAATGGCGAAGAGAAAAAGAGATTACATGATACGCCAATTTTTCATGAAAGAGTGTAAGGCAAAAAAAAAATTAGATTAATAACTGAGGTGCAATATAATATAGATTTGGATTTTCTAATTACGAGGTTATAGCATTTTTTTTAATAATTCTTGAAAGATATTTATTTTATTTTAACGTATTAATATATTGAGTTATATGTATTAAATTTACAGGACACAATAATGAAGACCATGCACAAAAATTATGAGAAAGAGACAAGTAATATTCATACCAATTCGTCTTTTCAACCAAATAATCCACAAGTTAGTTACCAAAATTTTATTTATTTTATTCCTAAATTTTTTATTTATTTTACATGTTTAATAGTAGTTATGTTATATTAAATTCATAGGTAGAATTCTTTTACAATAAAAATAAGGGTATAGTTATACATGATGAGAATGATAGAGGTCGGATACTTGCTCAACATAATCTAAATCACCAAAGAAAATATGGCCAAGTACGTTTAAAATTATACTTATACAAATAAATTACAATTTTGGTAAATGTATCTAAATAAAAATCATATTGTTCATCAGGATTGTGATAGAACAAAGAATAAGGGTAAAGAAAAGGTCGACCCCCCGGTCAAATAAAAAACCAAGCGAAATAGTTCCCAAATGGTACATTATACACTATAGTATGTCTATTTATTTAAAATTTCAACAGCCTTGAAGTATAAAATTAACTTTAAATTCATCACGAACATTAGAATCCAGGAAATATAGAGTTATCTAGAGCTGTATTAGCCCAACGTATACGCCGAGAAAGGGAATGGTTAGGCCAAACTTCTCAAGTGACAAGTAGTGGTCCAGAATTACCTTCATTAAATTCTCGACGACGATTAACTCGACAATTACAAAGAGCACACGAGGTTTCATGGGAACGGTTGAATATTGGAAGATCACCAAATTCAACCCAAAACACAAAAACACAATCTCATATTCAACCCCAAGTTCGGTGCTCAAGTAATTCCATGGATCAAAATTTCATGACTCGTGAACCAGAGGTTCAGTTGTTATCTAAACGTAGATTAGGTCAGAGTTTACGTTGGGAAAAATATAGGTCACGTAGGATGTTAAGTCATGAGGACTCGCCCAGTAATACTCTCCATAAAACGACTCATCCGTTAGGTAATAATGTGTTTGGTAGAAATCCATTCACACCAAATTATATTAATCTATCAAATACACATTCTTTGGATGCACCACGACATATCGGTGAATCCTCTCTTTCTGAACAAATTATTGAATCACCATCGAATTCATATCATGAAGAAGAATATGATACTGATGGAGAATATAATAGTGGAGATCATCAAGAACATACCATCACTGAAAATATAGATGAAGTACGTTTTTCGTTGGGAGATATGAATGTAATATGCCCGCATTGTAAAGCTTTACATTGGAAGGCTGAAAGACTGAAAAAACCTCCTGTGTCTATTTCAAAATTTGGGACATGTTGTTTGGAAGGCCAAATTAATCTTCCCGATCTTATCACTCCTCCACCAGAAATTCAAGCTTTATACGATGGCTCAACACCACAGTCTATATCTTTTCGTCGTTACACTCGAGGGTATAATGCAGCTAACGCTTTTACAAGTTTGGGTGTCAAAATGGATGAAAGGGTTGTTGGCGGAAGAGGACCGTCGTTATTCACAATTCATGGAGAATTGAGACATCGAACTGGTTCATTGGAGCCACAAGAAAATCGTGATCCTACATACGCTCAATTATATATTTACGATCCCGATTGTGCCTTAGACATTCGTAACAAACGAAATCCTAATCTAAGGAGTGATGTCTTAAGAACTATTCAGAATTCTATGTTGGAGCACAATGTATTCACTCATAAATATCGCCAGGCTTCTGCAATCTTAAATCGACCTGAGGTGGACTCTAGAAATATTCCGGTGCACTTACATTATTCTGCGGGAAAAGATCGTCGACGATATAATCTTCCAACTTCAGATGATGTGGCTGTTATCATTCCGGGGGATGGAACCGAGACGAGTTCAACGAGAGATATCATTCTACATCTAAAAGGAGATAATCAGCTCATGAGGATCAGTGAATGTCATCCAGCTTATCTACCTTTACATTATGTACTCATGTTTCCATATGGGGAACTTGGATGGGAACCAGGATTTAAACGATGAGATCCTTCTCGCAATAGATATTCAACAAAAAGGTTAACGCAAATGGATTACTATAGTTACCGCATATTTCAGCGTCCTAACGAATATTCGACGATTTTAAGAGTGGTAAATTATTTCAAGAATTTTTGGTAGATGCTTGGGCCGCAACGGAGCAAAACCGTTTGACATATTATAAGTTAAATCAAGACAGGTTCCGCGTAGAATTATATTATGATTTTACAAATGCTGTTACTGAAGGGTTGTCACCGGATAAAGTTGGTAAGCGGAGGATTCTACCATCTTCTTTTACAGGAAGTGCTAGAAATATGTTCGAAATATTCCAAGATTCAATGGAAATAACACGCTATAACCAGCATCCAGATATTTTTCTTACAATGACAGCGAATCCAAACTGGCCTGAAATAACATCAGCTTTGCTTCCAAACCAGAAAGTATCTGATAGGCCCGATTTAGTGGCGCGTGTTTTTGAGTTAAAAAGAGCTCGACTTTTGAAAGAAATTCATGAAAAAAAGATATTCGGAAAACAAGTAGGAAAGGTCTTGACGATTGAGTTTCAAAAACGAGGTCTACCGCATATGCATGTGTTGATATTTTTGGATGGACATGATAAAATTCGAACAACTGCTCAAGTGGACCTATTTGTATGTGCTGAACTTCCTAATTTAAAGAATGACCCAATTCTTTTTGATACCGTGGTCAATTTTAAGGTGCATGGACGCTGTGGTGCTCGAAATCCTAACTCGCCATGTATGGAGAATAAAAAATGTACTAAAAAGTACCCTAAAGATTTTGTGGATGCCACATCTATGGATCAAGATGGTTATCCAATATATCGTCGTCGGAATGATGGTCGAGTTTTTGAAGTTAGGGGATGCAAAATTGATAATAGGGATGTCGTACCATACAATCCATATTTATCCAGGATGTTCCACTATCATATTAATGTTGAAGTTTGTGCAGGGATAAGATGTGTCAAGTATATCCATAAGTACATATACAAAGGTCATGATCGTACAACTATGGTTTTAGGTGGTGATGAGATTCAACAATATCTTGATGCGAGATATATTGGACCCCATGAAGCAGCATGGCGAATATTCGGACATATTTTACACGAAGAAGTACCCAATGTTGTTCGACTGCATATTCATTTACCAGGAGAACATCAAGTTGTTTTTGATTCAAGCAAATCTGTGGAATCGATTATTTCTGGTGCTATGCATCAAAAATCAAGTCTTACCGCATTTTTTGAATGTTGTGCAAATAATGAAGGAGCACGTGATTTTACGTATCAGGAATTCCCACAACATTTTGTTTGGAATAAAAAGGATGCGAGTTGGACACCTAGAAAACGAGGTTTTGCTATTGGTCGCATGTATTTTGCTAGCCCTAATTGTGGAGAGAGATTTTATCTTCGGTTGTTACTTACTGTTGTCAAAGGGCCCCAATCATTTGAGTGTCTCCGAACATATAATAATACACTCTATAGTTCATTCAAGTTAGCATGTGCTGCTAGAGGACTTCTAGAGAAAGATGATGAATGGGTACATTGTTTGGAAGAAGCGTCACTTATGAAGACTGGTTATCAATTGAGAAGATTGTTTTCAATTATATTGATGCATTGTAATCCATTACATCCATATGAGTTGTGGAAAAAGTTTTCACATAACATTTGTGATGATCTTGCATCAAAGCTGCGTTCATCTTATAGTATTCTGCAACCCACCGTAGATGAATTGGAAGATTATGGCTTATATCTCTTGAATACCATGTTGATAGAATCGGGAAAAAGTTTAGACGACTTTCCACCAATGCCGCAATCGAATAGAAATTGGAGCTCACCATTGAGAAATAGACTAATGTGTGAACATCAACAACTTCAGAGGGAAGCACAAGAAATTGATGCACAACTGAATGTTGATCGTCTTAATGATGCACAAAAAAACGCTTACAAAAAAGTCATGGATTCCGCTATAAATAGAAAGGGAGAAACTTTTTTCTTGAATGGAGGTGCTGGAACAGGGAAGACATTTTTGTATAACACAATTGCAACAAAATGTCGGAGCTTAGGTTATACAGTTATAACTGTGGCTTCATCTGGAATTGCATCTTTGTTATTGAAAGGAGGCCGAACTGCACTTACGGTTAGCGTTTCTCTAATCATCTCTAATCATAATTTTCTCTCCTCTTTACTTCTTTTACGGTTTTTTTGTCCACAAATTGGTACTTACACTGGAAATTGTGTTAATTTGGGTGAATTTTTTTGTAACTTACGTTATCTAATTTAAGAAGAATTACCAAAATATCCAAATTGAAATAGATTTACGGATACAGCACTAATCGAGATATGATCAAGAAGAATCTTTATTACCTTCTGTTCGAACAGTAGATGTTGAACAACAATCTTTATGGATGGTAAAATGTGCTGTAAGTTATCATGTATATGTTTACTACATATATCTATTTTTGGTAAAGAAAGAGAAGTATATGTTTATGATACATATCTATCTATTATATATAACACGAACATATCGAGCTGTACCGATCATCGAAATTTCAAGGAATGGGTAGAAACAACGATAATGCTGATGATGGTGGTGGCTCTGGAAATAGCAAGAGGCCATTGTTGGATGGATCTAAAAATAATGGAGAATTGGAGAAAGGTAAAAAAGGATTGAATGAGCGCGAAAGACCAAAGGAACCATGGAAAGGTGAATTTGTGAAGAGCATTATATATGGAGGCCTTGATGCTATTGTCACTTCTTTTGCTTTAATTTCTTCCATCTCTGCTGGCCATCTTTCTTCTGGTAACTTATATAATTAATTACAGGAATATTAATCAATTACGGGTGCAAGTGTACATGTAGCGCATAATTTATAGCTAATTTTAACAGGTGATGTTCTGGTATTGGGATTTGCAAATTTGGTGGCTGATGGAAATTCAATGGGGTTTGGAGATTACATGTCAAGCAGCACAGAGAATGACGTGGCTGCAAAAGAAAGATCGGTCACAGAATGGGATGTAGCCAATCATCCCACCTTACAAAAACAACAATTACTAGAACAATATCAAGCTCTTGGAATGGATCTTGATGATGCAACCACAGTACGTACTAATTATATATACTAAGATATATTAATTCATATTTATAAATTAATGATTGAATTGTTAATGAATTAGGTGGTGAACATATTTGCAAAGTATAAGGATGTATTAGTAGACGAAAAGATGGCAACTGAGAAAGGTATGTTACCACCAGATGAATCATCGGAAAAGCCATGGAAGAACGGATTAGTGACTTTTACAGCATTTATTGTTTTTTGGATGTGCGCCTATATTGGCCTTCATTATCCTCAAATCTTTTACTCGCAATGATAAAGAAGCACTTGATGTGATCTAATAAATGGATAATTTACAGGTATGTAAGGGTATGAGATATATAATAGGTTGTTTTTTTTACTTACACTTTATATTAATTCAATATTAACAGATTCTTGGGTAATTATGTCTGTAGATTTGTGTATGACTAGATCAGGACCTTTTGGAAGTGGTAAAACATTTACTGTGAAGGGTTAATTATAGGTGTAATTTTTGGGTAATTATTATGTGAGTAACAGATTCTTTTACGTGATTTTTTCTATATATCTGACTAACCTTCTTAGGTGATTTTCTCATTTTAGGTTACAAAATCAAAGTTTTTAATGTTTGTAAATTGCAACTGTGATACAAGGATAACTTTGATGTAGTTAGACCAAGAGATGTTCGCGAATATTCAGAGGTGGCTATGAAAACTGACGGATAAAAAAAATGTGTTGAATGAATTTTGTACAATTTTGGAGTGTGATAATAAGTTAGATTCTTTTATTTTATTTTTTTCTATTGTAAATGTAGTATTTTTCCTACAATGTTGTATTAATATCATTGATAACTCCTGCACAATTATTGTATATATCATTCAGAACTTAAGTTCATACAACCTTTATTAAATATTTTTTTTTGATTTACTTTCTCCATTGGTGCCTAATTGTTTTTGGTGTACTTAATTGCACCATATACCCCTTACGTTGTATTACCCAACATACAAAACCACTATGGACAGTAGCAAATGACAAATTAAACTCTTTCCATTTGAATAATAATTTTGACCTTAAAGTACATATCATAAAAATCAATCACTCTGCAATATATTTATTTCAAGGTGTACAAGTTACAGAAGCACACTATCACGGCTTTCTCGAGATATTACAATGTTTTTCCATATTTGAGAGTACTCCAGAAGAAGCTGCACTTCACTTACAAAACTCCCGAACCAGATTGTACACCAGAAGCTATCCGCAATATAAGTCCAAAGAATCTGACATCTTAAATAGATCTTGACCATCCACATATTTTTATTATTTTCCTTAATATCTGTTTTTTAACTTCCCATTTCCACTTCTTACAAAATTCCCAAACGCCTTATTTTTTTTCTCCATTCTCTTCAACGGTTATGGAGAAACTCCCAATTAAAATGACGGATTTACTAAGCGTTTAAGTTATATCAAACCAAGCTATGCCGAGGAGAAGAGACGACGATGAGGAAGTATAGGAGGAGGAAGATTACAACGCCAAAACTGCTCGGAAAGGGGGAAGGTCTTCATTTATTGAAGAAGAAGCCGATGTTGATGACAGAGGTGGTGGCGTTGGCCGTGGTCGGCCAGCACCTATACTGAAGCAAAGGAGGGCCGGATCGCAATTCCTAGGAGAAGACGGTTAGCGTTTCTCTAATCATCTCTAATCATAATTTTCTCTCCTCTTTACTTCATTTACGGTTTTTTTGTCCACAAATTGGTACTTACGCTGGAAATTGTGTTAATTTGGGGAAATTTTTTTGTAACTTAGGTTATCTAATTTAAGAAGAATTACCAAAATATCCAAATTGAAATAGATTTACGGATACCGCACTAATCGAGATATGATCAAGAAGAATCTTTATTACCTTCTGTTCGAACAGTAGATGTTGAACAACAATCTTTATGGATGGTAAAATGTGATGTAAGTTATCATGTATATGTTTACTACATATATCTATTTTTGGTAAAGAAAGAGAAGTATATGTTTATGATACATATCTATCTATTATATATAACACTAACATATCTAGCTGTACCGATCATCTAAATTTCAAGGAATGGGTAGAAACAACGATAATGCTGATGATGGTGGTGGCTCTGGAAATAGCAAGAGGCCATTGTTGGATGGATCTAAAAATAATGGAGAATTGGAGAAAGGTAAAAAAGGATTGCATGAGCGAGAAAGACCAAAGGAACCATGGAAAGGTGAATTTGTGAAGAGCATTATATATGGAGGCCTTGATGCTATTATCACTTCTTTTGCTTTAATTTCTTCCATCTCTGCTGGCCATCTTTCTTCTGGTAACTTATATAATTAATTACAGGAATATTAATCAATTACGGGTGCAAGTGTACATGTAGCGCATAATTTATAGCTAATTTTAACAGGTGATGTTCTGGTATTGGGATTTGCAAATTTGATGGCTGATGGAAATACAATGGGGTTTGGAGATTACGTGTCAAGCGGCACAGAGAATGACGTGGCTGCAAAGGAAAGATCGGTCACAGAATGGGATGTAGCCAATCATCCCACCTTACAAAAACAACAATTACTAGAACAATATCAAGCTCTTGGAATGGATCTTGATGATGCAACCACAGTACGTACTAATTATATATACTATAATATTAATTCATATTTATAAATTAATGATTGAATTGTTAATGAATTAGGTGGTGACCATATTTGCAAAGTATAAGGATGTATTAGTAGACGAAAAGATGGCAACTGAGAAAGGTATGTTACCACCAGATGAATCATCGGAAAAGCCATGGAAGAACGGATTAGTGACTTTTACAGCATTTATTGTTTTTGGATGTGCGCCTATATTGGCCTTCATTATCCTCAAATCTTTTACTCGCAATGATAAAGAAGCACTTGATGTGATCTAATAAATGGATAATTTACAGGTATGTAAGGGTATGAGATATATAATAGGTTGTTTTTTTTACTTACACTTCATATTAATTCAATATTAACAAATTCTTGGGTAATTATGTCTGTAGATTTGTGTATGACTAGATCAGGACCTTTTGGAAGTGGTAAAACATTTACTGTGAAGGGTTAATTATAGGTGTAATTTTTGGGTAATTATTATGTGAGTAACAGATTCTTTTACGTGATTTTTCTATATATCTGACTAACCTTCTTAGGTGATTTTCTCATTTTAGGTTACAAAATCAAAGTTTTTAATGTTTGTAAATTGCAACTGTGATACAAGGATAACTTTGATGTAGTTAGACCAAGAGATGTTCGCGAATATTCAGAGGTGGCTATGAAAACTGACGGATAAAAAAAATGTGTTGAATGAATTTTGTACAATTTTGGAGTGTGATAATAAGTTAGATTCTTTTATTTTATTTTTTTCTATTGTAAATGTAGTATTTTTCCTACAATGTTGTATTAATATCATTGATAACTCCTGCACAATTATTGTATATATCATTCAGAACTTAAGTTCATACAACCTTTATTAAATATTTTTTTTTGATTTACTTTCTCCATTGGTGCCTAATTGTTTTTGGTGTACTTAATTGCACCATATACCCCTTACGTTGTATTACCCAACATACAAAACCACTATGGACAGTAGCAAATGACAAATTAAACTCTTTCCATTTGAATAATAATTTTGATCTTAAAGTACATATCATAAAAATCAATCACTCTGCAATATATTTATTTCAAGGTGTACAAGTTACAGAAGCACACTATCACGGCTTTCTCGAGATATTACAATGTTTTTCCATGTTTGAGAGTACTCCAGAAGAAGCTGCACTTCACTTGCAAAACTCCCGAACCAGATTGTACACCAGAAGCTATCTGCAATGTAAGTCCAAAGAATCTGGCATCTTAAATAGATCTTGACCATCCACATATTTTTATTATTTTCCTTAATATCTGTTTTTTAACTTCCCATTTCCACTTCTTACAAAATTCCCAAACGCCTTATTTTTTTTCTCCATTCTCTTCAACGGTTATGGAGAAACTCCCAATTAAAATGACGGATTTACTAAGCGTTTAAGTTATATCAAACCAAGCTATGCCGAGGAGAAGAGACGACGATGAGGAAGTATAGGAGGAGGAAGATTACAGCGCCAAAACTGCTCGGAAAGGGGGAAGGTCTTCATTTATTAAAGAAGAAGCCGATGTTGATGACAGAGGTGGTGGCGGTGGCCGTGGTCGGCCAGCACCTATACTGAAGCAAAGGAGGGCCGGATCGCAATTCTTAGGAGAAGACGGTTAGCGTTTCTCTAATCATCTCTAATCATAATTTTCTCTCCTCTTTACTTCATTTACGGTTTTTTTGTCCACAAATTGGTACTTACGCTGGAAATTGTGTTAATTTGGGGGAATTTTTTTGTAACTTACGTTATCTAATTTAAGAAGAATTACCAAAATATCCAAATTGAGATAGATTTACGGATACAGCACTAATCGAGATATGATCAAGAAGAATCTTTATTACCTTCTGTTCGAACAGTAGATGTTGAACAACAATCTTTATGGATGGTAAAATGTGCTGTAAGTTATCATGTATATGTTTACTACATATATCTATTTTTGGTAAAGTAAGAGAAGTATATGTTTATGATACATATCTATCTATTATATATAACACGAACATATCGAGCTGTACCGATCATCTAAATTTCAAGGAATGGGTAGAAACAACGATAATGCTGATGATGGTGGTGGCTCTGGAAATAGCAAGAGGCCATTGTTGGATGGATCTAAAAATAATGGAGAATTGGAGAAAGGTAAAAAAGGATTGAATGAGCGCGAAAGACCAAAGGAACCATGGAAAGGTGAATTTGTGAAGAGCATTATATATGGAGGCCTTGATGCTATTGTCACTTCTTTTGCTTTAATTTCTTCCATCTCTGCTGGCCATCTTTCTTCTGGTAACTTATATAATTAATTACAGGAATATTAATCAATTACGGGTGCAAGTGTACATGTAGCGCATAATTTATAGCTAATTTTAACAGGTGATGTTCTGGTATTGGGATTTGCAAATTTGGTGGCTGATGGAAATTCAATGGGGTTTGGAGATTACGTGTCAAGCGGCACAGAGAATGACGTGGCTGCAAAGGAAAGATCGGTCACAGAATGGGATGTAGCCAATCATCCCACCTTACAAAAACAACAATTACTAGAACAATATCAAGCTCTTGGAATGGATCTTGATGATGCAACCACAGTACGTACTAATTATATATACTATAATATTAATTCATATTTATAAATTAATGATTGAATTGTTAATGAATTAGGTGGTGACCATATTTGCAAAGTATAAGGATGTATTAGTAGACGAAAAGATGGCAACTGAGAAAGGTATGTTACCACCAGATGAATCATCGGAAAAGCCATGGAAGAACGGATTAGTGACTTTTACAGCATTTATTGTTTTTGGATGTGCGCCTATATTGGCCTTCATTATCCTCAAATCTTTTACTCGCAATGATAAAGAAGCACTTGATGTGATCTAATAAATGGATAATTTACAGGTATGTAAGGGTATGAGATATATAATAGGTTGTTTTTTTTACTTACACTTCATATTAATTCAATATTAACAGATTCTTGGGTAATTATGTCTGTAGATTTGTGTATGACTAGATCAGGACCTTTTGGAAGTGGTAAAACATTTACTGTGAAGGGTTAATTATAGGTGTAATTTTTGGGTAATTATTATGTGAGTAACAGATTCTTTTACGTGATTTTTCTATATATCTGACTAACCTTCTTAGGTGATTTTCTCATTTTAGGTTACAAAATCAAAGTTTTTAATGTTTGTAAATTGCAACTGTGATACAAGGATAACTTTGATGTAGTTAGACCAAGAGATGTTCGCGAATATTCAGAGGTGGCTATGAAAACTGACGGATAAAAAAAATGTGTTGAATGAATTTTGTACAATTTTGGAGTGTGATAATAAGTTAGATTCTTTTATTTTATATTTTTCTATTGTAAATGTAGTATTTTTCCTACAATGTTGTATTAATATCATTGATAACTCCTGCACAATTATTGTATATATCATTCAGAACTTAAGTTCATACAACCTTTATTAAATATTTTTTTTTGATTTACTTTCTCCATTGGTGCCTAATTGTTTTTGGTGTACTTAATTGCACCATATACCCCTTACGTTGTATTACCCAACATACAAAACCACTATGGACAGTAGCAAATGACAAATTAAACTCTTTCCATTTGAATAATAATTTTGATCTTAAAGTACATATCATAAAAATCAATCACTCTGCAATATATTTATTTCAAGGTGTACAAGTTACAGAAGCACACTATCACGGCTTTCTCGAGATATTACAATGTTTTTCCATGTTTGAGAGTACTCCAGAAGAAGCTGCACTTCACTTGCAAAACTCCCGAACCAGATTGTACACCAGAAGCTATCCGCAATGTAAGTCCAAAGAATCTGGCATCTTAAATAGATCTTGACCATCCACATATTTTTATTATTTTCCTTAATATCTGTTTTTTAACTTCCCATTTCCACTTCTTACAGAATTCCCAAACGCCTTATTTTTTTTCTCCATTCTCTTCAACGGTTATGGAGAAACTCCCAATTAAAATGACGGATTTACTAAGCGTTTAAGTTATATCAAACCAAGCTATGCCGAGGAGAAGAGACGACGATGAGGAAGTATAGGAGGAGGAAGATTACAGCGCCAAAACTGCTCGGAAAGAGGGAAGGTCTTCATTTATTAAAGAAGAAGCCGATGTTGATGACAGAGGTGGTGGCGGTGGCCGTGGTCGGCCAGCACCTATACTGAAGCAAAGGAGGGCCGGATCGCAATTCTTAGGAGAAGACGGTTAGCGTTTCTCTAATCATCTCTAATCATAATTTTCTCTCCTCTTTACTTCATTTACGGTTTTTTTGTCCACAAATTGGTACTTACGCTGGAAATTGTGTTAATTTGGGGGAATTTTTTTTGTAACTTACGTTATCTAATTTAAGAAGAATTACCAAAATATCCAAATTGAAATAGATTTACGGATACAGCACTAATCGAGATATGATCAAGAAGAATCTTTATTACCTTCTGTTCGAACAGTAGATGTTGAACAACAATCTTTATGGATGGTAAAATGTGCTGTAAGTTATCATGTATATGTTTACTACATATATCTATTTTTGGTAAAGTAAGAGAAGTATATGTTTATGATACATATCTATCTATTATATATAACACGAACATATCGAGCTGTACCGATCATCTAAATTTCAAGGAATGGGTAGAAACAACGATAATGCTGATGATGGTGGTGGCTCTGGAAATAGCAAGAGGCCATTGTTGGATGGATCTAAAAATAATGGAGAATTGGAGAAAGGTAAAAAAGGATTGAATGAGCGCGAAAGACCAAAGGAACCATGGAAAGGTGAATTTGTGAAGAGCATTATATATGGAGGCCTTGATGCTATTGTCACTTCTTTTGCTTTAATTTCTTCCATCTCTGCTGGCCATCTTTCTTCTGGTAACTTATATAATTAATTACAGGAATATTAATCAATTACGGGTGCAAGTGTACATGTAGCGCATAATTTATAGCTAATTTTAGCAGGTGATGTTCTGGTATTGGGATTTGCAAATTTGGTGGCTGATGGAAATTCAATGGGGTTTGGAGATTACGTGTCAAGCGGCAAAGAGAATGATGTGGCTGCAAAGGAAAGATCGGTCACAGAATGGGATGTAGCCAATCATCCCACCTTACAAAAACAACAATTACTAGAACAATATCAAGCTCTTGGAATGGATCTTGATGATGCAACCACAGTACGTACTAATTATATATACTATAATATTAATTCATATTTATAAATTAATGATTGAATTGTTAATGAATTAGGTGGTGACCATATTTGCAAAGTATAAGGATGTATTAGTAGACGAAAAGATGGCAACTGAGAAAGGTATGTTACCACCAGATGAATCATCGGAAAAGCCATGGAAGAACGGATTAGTGACTTTTACAGCATTTATTGTTTTTGGATGTGCGCCTATATTGGCCTTCATTATCCTCAAATCTTTTACTCGCAATGATAAAGAAGCACTTGATGTGATCTAATAAATGGATAATTTACAGGTATGTAAGGGTATGAGATATATAATAGGTTGTTTTTTTTACTTACACTTCATATTAATTCAATATTAACAGATTCTTGGGTAATTATGTCTGTAGATTTGTGTATGACTAGATCAGGACCTTTTGGAAGTGGTAAAACATTTACTGTGAAGGGTTAATTATAGGTGTAATTTTTGGGTAATTATTATGTGAGTAACAGATTCTTTTACGTGATTTTTCTATATATCTGACTAACCTTCTTAGGTGATTTTTTCATTTTAGGTTACAAAATCAAAGTTTTTAATGTTTGTAAATTGCAACTGTGATACAAGGATAACTTTGATAAAAGTTAGACAAGAGATGTTCGCGAATATTCAGAGGTGGCTATGAAAACTGACGGATAAAAAAAATGTGTTGAATGAATTTTGTACAATTTTGGAGTGTGATAATAAGTTAGATTCTTTTATTTTATTTTTTTCTATTGTAAATGTAGTATTTTTCCTACAATGTTGTATTAATATCATTGATAACTCCTGCACAATTATTGTATATATCATTCAGAACTTAAGTTCATACAACCTTTATTAAATATTTTTTTTTGATTTACTTTCTCCATTGGTGCCTAATTGTTTTTGGTGTACTTAATTGCACCATATACCCCTTACGTTGTATTACCCAACATACAAAACCACTATGGACAGTAGCAAATGACAAATTAAACTCTTTCCATTTGAATAATAATTTTGATCTTAAAGTACATATCATAAAAATCAATCACTCTGCAATATATTTATTTCAAGGTGTACAAGTTACAGAAGCACACTATCACGGCTTTCTCGAGATATTACAATGTTTTTCCATATTTGAGAGTACTCCAGAAGAAGCTGCACTTCACTTGCAAAACTCCCGAACCAGATTGTACGCCAGAAGCTATCCGCAATGTAAGACCAAAGAATCTGACATCTTAAATAGATCTTGACCATCCACATATTTTTATTATTTTCCTTAATATCTGTTTTTTAACTTCCCATTTCCACTTCTTACAAAATTCCCAAACGCCATATTTTTTTTCTCCATTCTCTTCAACGGTTATGGAGAAACTCCCAATTAAAATGACGGATTTACTAAGCGTTTAAGTTATATCAAACCAAGCTATGCCGAGGAGAAGAGACGACGATGAGGAAGTATAGGAGGAGGAAGATTACAGCGCCAAAACTGCTCGGAAAGGGGGAAGGTCTTCATTTATTGAAGAAGAAGCCGATGTTGATGACAGAGGTGGTGGCGTTGGCCGTGGTCGGCCAGCACTTATACTGAAGCAAAGGAGGGCCGGATCGCAATTCCTAGGAGAAGACGGTTAGCGTTTCTCTAATCATCTCTAATCATAATTTTCTCTCCTCTTTACTTCATTTACGGTTTTTTTTCCACAAATTGGTACTTACGCTGGAAATTGTGTTAATTTGGGGGAATTTTTTTGTAACTTAGGTTATCTAATTTAAGAAGAATTACCAAAATATCCAAATTGAAATAGATTTACGGATACAGCACTAATCGAGATATGATCAAGAAGAATCTTTATTACCTTCTGTTCGAACAGTAGATGTTGAACAACAATCTTTATGGATGGTAAAATGTGATGTAAGTTATCATGTATATGTTTACTACATATATCTATTTTTGGTAAAGAAAGAGAAGTATATGTTTATGATACATATCTATCTATTATATATAACACTAACATATCTAGCTGTACCGATCATCTAAATTTCAAGGAATGGGTAGAAACAACGATAATGCTGATGATGGTGGTGGCTCTGGAAATAGCAAGAGGCCATTGTTGGATGGATCTAAAAATAATGGAGAATTGGAGAAAGGTAAAAAAGGATTGCATGAGCGAGAAAGACCAAAGGAACCATGGAAAGGTGAATTTGTGAAGAGCATTATATATGGAGGCCTTGATGCTATTATCACTTCTTTTGCTTTAATTTCTTCCATCTCTGCTGGCCATCTTTCTTCTGGTAACTTATATAATTAATTACAGGAATATTAATCAATTACGGGTGCAAGTGTACATGTAGCGCATAATTTATAGCTAATTTTAACAGGTGATGTTCTGGTATTGGGATTTGCAAATTTGGTGGCTGATGGAAATACAATGGGGTTTGGAGATTACGTGTCAAGCGGCACAGAGAATGACGTGGCTGCAAAGGAAAGATCGGTCACAGAATGGGATGTAGCCAATCATCCCACCTTACAAAAACAACAATTACTAGAACAATATCAAGCTCTTGGAATGGATCTTGATGATGCAACCACAGTACGTACTAATTATATATACTAAGATATATTAATTCATATTTATAAATTAATGATTGAATTGTTAATGAATTAGGTGGTGACCATATTTGCAAAGTATAAGGATGTATTAGTAGACGAAAAGATGGCAACTGAGAAAGGTATGTTACCACCAGATGAATCATCGGAAAAGCCATGGAAGAACGGATTAGTGACTTTTACAGCATTTATTGTTTTTGGATGTGCGCCTATATTGGCCTTCATTATCCTCAAATCTTTTACTCGCAATGATAAAGAAGCACTTGATGTGATCTAATAAATGGATAATTTACAGGTATGTAAGGGTATGAGATATATAATAGGTTGTTTTTTTTACTTACACTTCATATTAATTCAATATTAACAGATTCTTGGGTAATTATGTCTGTAGATTTGTGTATGACTAGATCAGGACCTTTTGGAAGTGGTAAAACATTTACTGTGAAGGGTTAATTATAGGTGTAATTTTTGGGTAATTATTATGTGAGTAACAGATTCTTTTACGTGATTTTTCTATATATCTGACTAACCTTCTTAGGTGATTTTCTCATTTTAGGTTACAAAATTAAAGTTTTTAATGTTTGTAAATTGCAACTGTGATACAAGGATAACTTTGATAAAAGTTAGACAAGAGATGTTCGCGAATATTCAGAGGTGGCTATGAAAACTGACGGATAAAAAAAATGTGTTGAATGAATTTTGTACAATTTTGGAGTGTGATAATAAGTTAGATTCTTTTATTTTATTTTTTTCTATTGTAAATGTAGTATTTTTCCTACAATGTTGTATTAATATCATTGATAACTCCTGCACAATTATTGTATATATCATTCAGAACTTAAGTTCATACAACCTTTATAATTGGAATCTAACAACAATATAATGACAAGTTACTCTTAACGAAAAACATGGTAAAGAATAACACATGTACTTTCTCTATCATTATAACTCCATATTATCATAAAATATTGTAATAATGTCAAATATAATTAGATAATAAATTATATTATGTGTTGATTACCACCGATTGATGAATGACCTAATATACTCATTTTTTCATTAGTTATATCACATTGGTAGAGTATTTAATACATATGTTATAATCTTACAACTTCGTTGTGCTCAAAATATTTAGCAAAATGTTATAAAAATTATCTTGACTCACGCATTTTTACAAAAATACTTTGATTTATTCAATATTTGTTTGAGTAGTAATTTATAAAACTAGTAGTGTAGTGTGTAAGCACAAAAAGTACACATGAAACTAGAAAGATGATCTCATGTCAAAGGTTTACATGTATTTAATACTTAAATATATTAACCCACTAAACGTTATTCGATACGATTATCAAATATGTATGTCAATGGTATATAACTTTACTCATTAAAAAAGAACTACCGACATGTATCTTTAAAATACGTGTTAGCTACTCTTTATCTTTATGTTTTCTATTATTTTACTTCAATTTTGATCATTCATATTTTTTACTGTACCGAGTTTTATATACCAATACTAGAAACTGCTAGAGCTAGTCATTCTAGTAGAGATGTTGGGTTTCAGAATCTAGACATGTAAATGGAATTCAAATTTTCTATTGGATTAGAGTTTTGATTTATTTTAAAGACCAGCAAATTAGAATCTTTTTTTGGTCATCAAAGTGGATAAAGGTGGTAAAAAAAATTTAATACCATCGAAAAAGAGAAATTGCTAGTCCTTTTGATTTTTATGGTGGTCGAGGTGCAAATTTTGTTGATCTTTACTTGAAAATCCAAATTACCATCAATTTAACCTCCTCATGTATAGAAACAAAGCGAAAGAAACGAAAGAAATAAAGGTCTTGATGTGATACCTCATATGTATTATGATTTCATTTTTATGTATTAATATATATAATTTGAATATTTAAGATAAATATACTAATATTCGTAGGGGATTCAATATTTTAGCAAACACCTAATATCAAACATGTTCATATAAGACACATTATTAGTAGATCACAAAATAATCCTCTATATAATAAATAATATAAGTATGTTATATTGTAAAATTTCAACAAAGTATATATAGTAAGTGGAATTTTAATAACAAAAAATGGCGGTGTTTTATTTTCTAGACAACACTCAACTTTAGATTACACGACCTATCTAATAATACAAACTACTTCGATCTTTGCATGCATTACGTTAGTCTCTACTTTCAATAATTATTCCTCTAATGTTTCTTTATTAGTTCACTTACTCTTCTCTAATATTTTCACAAAACCTTTACTCTTATATGGCATGTTTGTCATACACATATTTTCAAAACATTTTTAGTTAAGCCTATTAATCGTTTATGCATCTCTATAATAAATACAAAAGTTATTATGTTAGTTACCATTATGGTGTTATTTTTAGTCAACTAATCCTTTCGTATACCTCCAACATTTTTATTTTTTTATTTTTTTGTTTTCTTTTTTGATACGTGGGTTCCGAGCTTACACCCGACTAATCCCACGGGAGATATGACTGCCTCCCCAACCATGCCCCCATGCAAGTCAGAACTAGGTGTTCTAGGAGGGTTTCAAACATTGGACCTCATGGATGAGAAATAGAGCCCTGGCCAACAACCTTCTTAACTTTCTTCTACCTTCAGGATTCGAACCTTGGACCTCATGTATGAGACAATAGAGCCCTGGCCAACAACCTTCTTAACTTTCTTCCACCTTCAGGATTCGAACCCTGTACCTCCCATATTTGTTTTCTTTTATATTATTTTCTAAGCATATGTAGTAACCATTGGTTGACAACCTTAAACTTTTCACTTCGTAGTATAACTTATCTCGTTATTGCAAACTTGACACATTTGTGATGACTTTACTATCCTTGAAGTATGGATCAGCTATGCTTATTCTACGAGGTCCATCATTTTTCTTGTGAAATCATTATTCATCCACTCATATATACCGAATACAAAACTTATATAGTTCTATAATTCGGTATCACAATTTTCACATTCTTTTCTCCTAATATGAGCAAAGTTAATCTGACAACTATCAATATTAACCACCAAATGAAGATGGTATCCCTCAAAACATTTTATTATTGAAAACTAAATACCCAAAATTGATACTAAACTAGATCAATACTGACTCATTTACAAAATAATAAAGGTTTCTACTTTTCAAAGAGTATTCCCCTCAATAGTTTATATTTATATTCAAGAGCACTAGAGAGGGTATGTCTCTATCACCGTGAAATTAATCACACCCAATGATTTCCCAACATGTTTTGGTAACATGATTTATTCATATAGGGTATGTGATGTATCATATTTTGTGATAGATTAGAAGGGATGAAGAATGCGACCCGCAAGTCGACCCTATAGGCGGCATATGCCGGTACAGGTTGCGACAAGCCTAGAAAAGAAGGTCAAGACCATTAAACCTTAAGCTTCCTTCTTCCCCAATACACCCGAACTCCATTAAAGCTTCTCCAAACATCAAACTCTCATAAAAAATACATTGAATCTCCATAAATTTATATCCAAACACTTACCTACATTCCTATAAACACTATTTACCCACCCAAATCACTCAAAAACTCCTAGAATCCAAGAATAAACACTAAACTTTCTAGATATTTTTCCAAATTTTCTTAAACCCATATCATCCAAGCAAGAGTTTATCATAACCACATAAAGAATTATAATCCTTACACCTTTCGTAACCTAAATAACACCTTGTTTACCTTAAATAAAAGGTTAGTTCAAGAGTGTTTAAACCTCTGAGTTAGGGTTAAAACAGATGACGAAAAGAACTGAGACACTATCTAGTTTTAGGGATATGAAGAAGAAACAAAGCAAGGTATTGGGTGATATTAATAAGAAATTAAGTGAGTAGTGTGCAATTTTAGGAACAAATAAGATGGGTAATTCGAATTAAGCAAGTATAGAGGATCCGGTTATGGTAAGGTCATAGCTTATTCTTTGATTTATACTTGTGTTTGATAATTTTGAGGTAATTTGAGTTTTAAGTGTGTATCTCCTAGGGCCATGGATGATATGCGAAAGAAATATAAGGTCAAGAAGTTGAAAATTTAAGGAGAAACTCGTGTCAATTCAAAAGGAGTCAAAAAGTTTGCTAGAAACTTAACAAAAAGTGTTGTTAAAATATTTACACCATTTTTGAAAAACTACAACAAATAATTTTGAATGATGCTTATCATGAAACTTTATCTCAAGTTATTCCTTGGACTTTATTGTATGTGAGAAGAAATATAGATCATTTTGTAGTAGAAATGAATATGTTGTAGATGGTTCGGTGTGAAGACGTAAAGGTGTCCAAATTTACAAAGAATCTATTAAACAAATTTTGACTCACTTATGGAAGCCCACCATATGCCACACGTTTTATAGAGCTATATATACACTAGTTTTTTCAATATTTAATCTTATTACTTATAATTTTGAGAGAAATGTTGAGGGTAAGGGTAAGAGAAGCATGAAAGAGCTATTACAACAAATTATTTTTTAATTAGTGTAATTTTTTATATAGTTATATTTTCTCTTTATTTTGTTTTCTTTTCTTACATTATGATAAGAACTATATATTAGTTTGACACTTGGGTATGAACCCTAACTATTACTTATGGCTTAATATGATGAATTTTGGATTTCTCATGTATATAAACATGGATTGTTTTTGTTAAAATTTCCCATATGTTTATTCCAAATTTCTTGTATTATTACAACATATATAGGGTTTAATAGCTATTGAATACATCTAGGGGAGCATTTGGTAGTGGAAATAGGATAATCAAGTAAGAAGAATAATTAAACCTGTATATTCTCAATCATATTCTTCCTCTCCACCATCCCCAAAACAAAAAGAACCTTCTTCAAGTTTCACCCATTTGCATTAAATCACCCACCATTATATTTTATCCATCTAAAATCATTAAAATAATTTTTAGAAAACATCTTTTCACCATCAAATTCATTCTATAAACATCATAAATCAATATAAAATACAACATATTATTTACAAAAAAGCATTAATTTCTTACACATCAATGTCTTCTACATCATAACACACCAAACCCACATTATATGTCATAAACTTAACATCAGATATATATTATAAACATCACAAAAACGCAAAGTTATCCAATTTTTTTTACCAAGGTTCTTAATAACCCTAACTCCTAAAAGGGAAGAGTTGAAGAAGAAAGAGGTTCTAAGGCCCACGATCATCCATGACTCAATTTTTACTATTTTTTGTTGAAATTCTACTATTAAATTTTGTGGGATATTAGAGTATTTGTGATCAAGTGAGGTATGGGTGAGATTAGAGTTAGGGGTTGCATGATCTATGTAAAGATAGAGTTGTAGGTATTTTGAGGGTTTCCACAAAACTGCCATACAATTTTTGGAATCAAAGGCTTGAATATTTGGTTAAGATTGCTAGATGACACTCCTAAACCCCTTATATTCCCTAAATTAATGAGTGTGTCTTTACGTTTCAATAACATAAACCAATTATCAAATTTTTCTATTTTTTAAATTATTTGATAATACAAATCATATAAGAAATATGTATTTCAAAATAAATAAATTAAATACGACTATTTCATTCCCTTGTTTCATAATACATCACTATCATGTCCTATTATCTATTACCACATAATTGAAACGATGTTATCTACCGCACCATAGTTTTTAAAGGTCATATCTTCTACTAGAGGTGCGAAAATTGTTTGTTCGACTCGCTCGATCCATTAATACAAGGATATGACCATGGGGTTTGGTATATACAAGAACTTATTTTTAGAAAAACCAGTGGGTTATTATATATACTAGATCTTATTGTAAGCAAACCCCTCTTAATTAAGGTCCAATCTGCCATACATATTAATAATTATTTTATATATATCATTGTTAAAATTAGTGTAAATTATTTGAACTTAAAGATTGAAGAAATTAAAAAGAAGTAGACTTACATTGTATGTAGTATGTACAATGTACATTATCAAGTGGTTTATGTTTTTTTGTTAGAAAAAAACTTCTATAAACAAAATATTTTACAAGTTCTCCATTTTTAGTGTTTCCCCGACTATAAAACAGGTAAGGTAAAAATTGAGACAAAATTATGATCTTTTACTTATATTTTCATATCTTTCCATGTTATTTAAAAATTTCATATAAAATTAATAGACCGTGTGGTCAGAGTCCATGTTATAAATAAAGACATGTGGTTAAATAGGTCAATTTTTACATTATCCTCGATGTTTTACCTGGTTCATTTCAATTCATTTCAAAATATTAAATAAAATGGTAGTGGACTTTACATTTTGGTATAACTAAAGCCTATATCATAGCCAGAAAAATTAGTATATATCTAATAAGGCCCAAAGATACCAAAACTTAAAATAAAAAATATAGTCAATATGGCCCAAAAGGTAAACATATATAGGGGATACTTAATCTTCTATCTTCTCCACAAAACCCTACTTCGGTTAAGTTTCTTCGTTAACTCTTCTCCATGTATTCTCACAATACATTTTCAGAGATCTCATTTTCACTTTTTTTACACTACGAAATCTTCTTCTTTCATCATTAGATGTCATGTTAACTAGTATGAGTCAACCCTATGCACTCAAGACCAATTACGATTCTCTTTTTGCTTGTACCAGATCGATGATCCTAACATTTCAGGTAAAGATTCGTTGATAAGTTTGATTTTTCTTAATAATAATTATCTCTATAATAATCTGTAAATTGATATTTTTTTCAATTTTATTTATCCAGTGAAAAAAATTATACACCTTTTCTATTGATTTTATCTACTTTTTTATTTTAAATTAACACTACGATTTGATGTTGTGTTAAAATTAACAGCTTTTTTTGGACAATATCTAATAGGTTATTTTGGTGTATCTTCCTTAGCTTAATTTTTTGTTGTTGAATTAGTAAATTTAAAAGGCTATGTAATAATATTTATGCATAATTCGTTTGTACTTATAATGATCATGTGTTTTGATGGTAGAAAAGATATATTTTCGATGAAAAAAACACAGATTGGATTAAATGGATCTTGAACATTTAAAATTACCTAACTAATTTTAAATTTTGTATTGGTTTTAGTCCTGACATAAATTCTATTTATTTTTTACCGTTCAGTTAGTTTGAAAATGGGTATATTTGTTACCCACATATGCCACAATATTTACAAATTTTTCAAACCCTGAACTATCCCTTTTTAATGATTTGATCCTCTAATATATTGACAATGAAAAACCAAAATCTGATACATTAAACAAAAAGGACTAACCTGAAACAAAAATTTATGTCAATGATTGTTAGTATAGTTGTAAAAATTTGAGATCTATTTGTGAAAAGAAGCTATTGTTGGTGAAAAAAATTATATTTTTTCAAACAAGTTGTGTTATTAAAAAATTCTTTATTTATACTTTATTTTATTCAAATACCATCAAATTAACCGTTGTTGAAGAAAAAATTTAAAATTTAAATATATAACATATTTACATGTACATATTTGTTCCTTTAGTGTATTTGTCAATTAAAAAAATATGGAGACAAAAAAACAAATATTAAATTTTTCAGATCTTTGCATGCTATCAAGATAACAATAATATTTTTAAGTGTATAATTTATTTTTGAATTTTTATATGTTCAAATAAGTGTTGCTTTTGTATTCAATTTTCTTTTATAATGTGGCTATACATAAAATATTATATAATATAAAATGTCATAGAATATTTTTTCCTTTTTGGGCAGCAATCATGCTACTTAGCTCACGTCTCGTTTGAGTATAATTAATTGTGACAAAAAAGAGTCTTAATCGACCTTATTATTTTTTAGATAAATATTATCAAGTTGAGGGAATATTATATGTAACCTATGATATAGATTGTCAATAAAAAATTATGAAGATGAATATTTTTAAACGAACTAATGAATTAAATATATTGGAGATCAGGTTGGTTTGAGTCTTAAGTCCCACAACCTGATAGTTAGGGCTATAAATTCAAACTTTAAAAAAGTAGATTTTGACATTGTTTAAAATATATAATAATATTTATAAGCCCGATTGTTATATTTAATCTATTAGTATGAATTTGTTTCTATACTAAAATATAGTTAATTTTCATTATATAAGGAGTTATAGTGTAATTAATTTAAAAGAAAGACATGGTGTACTTTTTTGCTTAATATAATGATTGATATTGCAATTTTCGTAATACTATAGAGATTTATAGCATAATTAATTCTAATAAAAATTTTAAGGATTTATATACCATTTTATTTGAAGCTAAGGAAACGAGGTAGAAGGAAACTATACAAGTAGTGAGTGATACTTCCTTTGGTATATCAAATAAACATATTCATACTTAACCTAGAAGGAAAATAAACTAGGGGTAGGAGAGGGGATATTGGAACTAGTTTCTAATCTATACGAGGGTATGAGATCTGGTGCATTTACAGCTTTACAAATTTAATTAAACAATTAAAGATCGATGAATTTATAATTAATTGTTTTGGGAGAGTGGTGTATGTTGTGTTGGGTACCTTAATTTGTGGAATTCTATGAGAGTGCAAATATTATGTGTGTTCCAAGATGGTCAAAATCTTTGTGAATGTATTCTGAATTGTTGACTTCCATTAACATATTTTATGTTGGGTTATTGGGTTGAGGATTATTAGTTTTGTCATGATTTTGGATTGGTTAATGGTGTTAGTATATAATTGGGTAGGACAGTTATATTGGCTTTATTTCAAATTCATTTAGTTGATGGGTGGGTATATCAGCTCTGTTGTTAAGGAGCTGACCGTCCTAAATTTGGAGGTAGGAGTAGCCAGCATGAAAAAGAAAATTATTTAATTATTGTTATTTTCAATGTAGTCAAATTCAAATTCGACACATGGGCAAATTCATCAACAAAACGGGCCTTACCATCGTCACACAGAACGACAAATTCAAGAAATGAAAGAGTACGTCTCAATAAATAAATTTATCTAGGCGTATAACTCAAATTACAGAAAAAACAAATTTTAAAATATTTCTCATTATTTAAAACTATTTGATTATCGTATTTGTTTTAGTTAATCTATTGTTATTAATCATAATGTGTAGTGTTTACATAGATTGTCCATTTTCGGATGACAAGAAGCGGAAAGAGATGAGTTATAAGTTAAAAATTACATCCTCTACAAATTAAGTATTCGTTTCAAAATAGACGTAATCAAATGAAGATAAAATATATCTTAAACTAAATTCTTTCCTCCATACTCCTAGAAAACAATCAATACCTTATCTAATAATTAGTTATTTTTCATTTATCAACTTGTTGCCTCTAACCTTTTATAAGTATTTTTGAAGTTTTTTCACATATGATAATCTGTTTTCAACCAAAATGACATTTAGGTTTTAAAAAGTGGAGCATTGGAAACTTTCCAACAAAATTCTATCTATTTTACATGTAACAGTCCATTATCCACAAGATAATAAAGTCTTATTTTGACATGCCATCAAGGAGATATTGGTTGCATGGGGTAACTTAGAAAAGTGTAGGGTGATAATTTATATTCTATGCCTAGTTGCAGGTTGTATGGGAAGGATAGAAGGAAGTTATACATGTAGTGATATATACTTCCACTGGTATATCAAATAAGCATATTCATACTTAACCTAGAAGAAAAATTAACTAAGGGTATGAGAGAGGGATAGAGGCATTAGTCTCTAAACTTTAGTGTATGAGATCTAGTGCATATACATCTTTATAAATATAATTACACAAATAATAGTAGATGAATGTAGAAAATTTTATTGCGTGAGGGTGTAGTATGTTGTGTTGGGTACCTTACTTTGAGGAATTTTAGGAGAGTGCAATTATTATGTACGAACTCTTAGTGAATATATTCAGAATTATTGACTTCCATTGACATATTTCATATTGGTTATTAGATTGAACATTATTAGTTTTTTCATGATTTTGGATTGGTTAATGGTGTTATTATTTGATTGAGTATGGCAGTAATATTGGTTTTATTTCAAATTCTAAGGATCGGAGCCCGAGTATTCTGTCCCACCTGCTACAATGCTCAACATCAATGCTAACCAACAACCTCATTCTCAACAACCACCTCCACTGAAAGTAAGAGTATTATTTTGATATTCATGTTTTAATGAAATACATTTAGCTCGTCACTATTTAATACATTGTTACCCTAATGCAACAAACCTAATATTCAAAAATGCAGTTGGAAACATTGTTCTTCAGTTTCTAAAGATAGGCCCTTCAATTGAACTTTATTAGCTATAATGGTGTGGCTCCTATGTATAGCTATTATTTTTTGTTTGTCTAATGCATGCCCAAGGACGAGGCACAACAAATGAGATGTAAGTTGCTTTTCTTTCCATACATCATACGAAAAAGCGCAACCATTGATATATAAAACAAGAAATACAAGAGATGGGATGTATCCACTGATGTGGATGAAGATCAATAGTTTTTATAATGATTGTTAGGAGAATTCTATAATACACTATAGTTCTCTTGAGTCGTATAAGTCAAATTAACTCTCTAATATAATCAACTGTAATCTAATATAATTTATTGTTAAACAACTTTCCAATGTAATAGTAAAATATATATATCTTTTTTTGTAATACTACACACTATTTTATTATTTTACTTTCAGTAAAAAAATTTAATTAGATATATTTGGTAAAATAATTCATATATTAACAATTTTAATTCAATACATACACACTAATAAATATATGAATATTAAGGGTATGCTTTAACTTTTAATGTACATGAAATATATTTGTCTTGACATGCTATAAGAATATTTAGTTCAATTTACCACCTTTCCTCAAGGAAGCTAGTTTAAGATAAAAAGAAATGAAAAATTAAAATTATGTTAATTGTTTATAATAAAAAACATGAGATGCAAAGTTATACTAAATAAATTTTATAAATGTATCAAAAACACAACGAATTTATATCATTAAAAGCTATTATAGTCTATACATGGTGAAATTGACTCATTGACTCACAATCAGTATTAACAATAATTAAACTACAATATTTTTCGTAAAAAAGGAGTTAAATAAATTAAAAATGAAAAATAATTGAAGAAATTTATTTAAAATTTAAAGGAAAATACGAAAAACAAACATATAAGAAAATTCGTTGCATATCATAACTGCCATTAAGAAGTTAAAACTTTCATTAATAAAGTTTTTTCTGAAAATAATTAGTGAATAAAATATAAAAAATTTCGAAATATTACCAAATAAAATAACACCCCTTAGCTTTTGGATTGTTGTTTTTTCTTAATGCAAAATAAATATAAATTAATCAAACACTTGTAAACAAATTACAAAAGATCCACCAATATAATTGAGTTACAAAATGATAAGAATTTAGTGGTTATAGAAAAGATGAGAGGGACTATGTCCCAAGTGTGTGATAAATAATAAAACACTAATGTAATTGGGGTTACGCTCGGCGGATCAAAGGCAAGTAAAATGATAAGTAGGGTAATCGTATTTAATAGAGAGATTATCTGTGAGACTAATGGTGTTAAAACTAGTACAACTGCGTGAAGCTTGTGATCCAAATAACAAATCAATTAATAGTTCAAATAGGTCAGTCTTTATTTGGTTTTCAATTTTTACCAACTAAGAAAGTAAAAGTAATAATAATTAAAATACGAATAAATATAAACAAGTAAATAAATTGAAAAGGATAAACTAATGGGAGACGGTTACTTGAGGAGTTGCTAGAAATAGTTTATACGGATAATTTATCTTGTTATTGATAAAGGGGAGTGGGTGTATTCATATTATCCCATATTCTATCTCCCCATTCGTGTCAACCTAGAGCTCAACCTTACACACCAGCTGGCTATCCGATGAGTTATATTCCTATCCCTTTGACTACTTAATAGACAAAATCATTTAGTTCAATGCCTCACACTAGGCGCTTATATACTAGGCCTGTAATTGAACCTCCATTCAGGTGTTACTTTAATAACAAATGCTACCCACTACTTGACCAGAGCACATGTAGTAATTAAATCAAACACATAAGATAATTGGATAATAAATTAAACAAAACTTAATTAAATATAATAAATATCTCAAATGCAATAACTCAATCAAAAATATAAGCTAAAATTCATACAATATCATCCTCAAGCAATAGGGGTTCAGTTTATAAATTAAGGATAAAAACGAAGTTTAAAAAATACTAATTAAAACTAGAGACATAATAGTGTTTAAAAGACAAAGTACCGATCAAAAAAAATGTTTAAAGAGACAAAGTAAAGCTAAGTTAATCTTAATATCAAAGGCAATCGGTAAATGGTTTGATTAGAACCGATGGGTTCGTAAACAAAACCTTGGTTTCTCCTCTTCCTTCTGTCTTGAGCGTTCTCCTTCCTTTTGAGCAGATGTATAATGAATTTGATTAGGTTTAGAAGTGACCCATCCTGTTTTACTACCAAGAATTTGTTCCGAACCACGGTGGAAGCAATTGAAATAAATTTTACATCTTAGATCCGGACTGTGACTTTAGAATCTCTCTAAATCAAAATAAATCATGTCCATATCTCTAACTTAAATGTTGTAGTCGCTGAAACACTAAGGCGCAAAGATTTATCTACCAAACGCTACACTTCTCAAAGTGGTTTTAAGCTCAAATTGTGCTTTGACTTAGGGTTTCTGTTGTCTTCTTGACTTCTTCTCCTCATCATTGAACCTTATAGTAAGAATGTACCTAATAATGGAGTTTGTTGTTAATAAAGTTTACTACCAGAAGATCAATAATGTCATATATTAATCTTATTTAATATTTATTGTTTCTAAACAAGAAAATAAAAAATCTCCGTTGGAATCTAAATTCACCCATGTTATACATCATTTTTTAGTTTTCCTAAGTGATTAATAATTTACCCTAATAGATTTTAATTATTTTTTTGTCTTTATCAATAGAATTAGATGTAGATTGCTTCCTCTATTCTTTGATAACAATTATTTTATCTCTACTATAAAAGAAAATTATTTAAATCCTTTGTTAAGAAATTTTTACTTATTATGAAAATTATCTAATACTATTTTAGAATGAGTGTTTGGTTTTACTAAGGGTTGGAAAAAATTGAAAAGCTAAGAAGAAAAGTGAATATGAGTTGTGTAAATAATTAGTGAAAGGATATATTTATATTTGTTAACTTTGGAATAAGAATAAGAATTACGAGTTGTTAAAATAAAGAAATCAAAATTATGAAATAAGGAATATGCACTCTAAAGTTTTATAGAAACTTGCATAGCCATTACATTATCATATGTATAATATATTGTTTTCACAGCATATGCGATAAAAAAAATTATCCATTTGTTATTAGGAAAGTATGCTTAACTTTCATAAACTAAGTAAATTAAAATGGATTCTATCTCAAATTTTTTGAAATGATTCTTGAGATATTTCTAGCCTCATGATCTACCTTTGACTTGTTGTACTATGTAAGTTATTCCATGTGATAGACTAGCGAAAAATTTATTTTCATTAACTATTCATTTGAAATACTCATATAACGAGCAACTATTGTAGTACACTAAATTTAAAATTAATACAGAAATAATTTTTTTTCATATTTATACAATTAGTAAGAAAGGTAAAAATTTATTTCCTTCTTTTCAATATAAGGCTGGCGAGAATTATAAAACATACAAATTTAACCAATGTATACTTAAAAATAAAATTTAATTAACTATCCAACTCATCACCCAAATGATCGGTCAAAATATACTATCAAATGTTCTTTTTTTAATTATATTATTAAGTCCATTTTCGATCCCAAAAAAAGACCTGAAATTACTTATATATGTAATTAATTTTATTTATAGAACCTAAATAGTTTATGTCCAAAGTTTCTCCCTCTCTCTCTCCCTCTCCCCCTCTCTCAACTCAGTCGCCACTCCTAAGTTTGAACACCATTTTTCTAATTACTAAAATTTAAGTGTTATTTTGTATATAAAAATATATTATGTACCTCTAACAAAAAACTAAGGTAAGAAAACTATAAGATATGTTTATATTTTTTATATTCTACTATTACTTTATATGTAGTAAATAAAATAGATATCCACGGATTTAACCTAAATAACTATATTATTTATGATAGTATATTTTATTGGTCTATTTCAAATCCTTATTCTTACAAAACAAGCATCCAACATCATTATGATCAACATTATGCTCTCTATTTAATTAGGATTTCACCAAGGTTTCTTAGGTGCAAGTGGACATTTATTTAAACTAAACTTACCAATCCATATGCCCCTATAATATTGTCCAATAAATTTTGATTCACAAAGAGGAATAGAAAATTAAGTAACTCATCATGATCACACTTCATGTAAATTATAAACTTAACTCATCATATCAATCAAATTAAGAATAAGTGTCAATCATAAATTTTGTGCTTTTTTTCGGACTTGAACATTTTCTTAAATATATGTTATCTTATAGCCCTACACGTTTACCAATACATTTTCTTAAGATGATGATTAATCTATGCAAGATTTATATCGCATTTGAAGGGCAGGAGACATTGAACCCCAAGATGATGCACTTATAGCATTAATTAAGCTCAAAGTAATTTAAAGTTGCTTGATACTTCTCAAAAAACTTCTCGTAAGAATAAACGATAAGGGCTTATTAATCGTAATGATGAGCTTTTCATACATGTTATTTCTCCCTCTTTAACTATTTTAGTTGGTATCCTAATTAATAATATTGGCCTTCATGTTTGAAAATCAAACTCTATTAATCTTAAATCATAGAACTTTCAAATTTATTAAATAGAACATTTCTCTATACACTAATTTTCATTTAATTACAAGGAATCCCCTTCTTTAACTATTTAATGGTATTGAGCATGAAATTATTTATGCAGGGTTGATTGCATGATTGATGCTAACAAAAAACAATGAGACCATAAAAAACATTTAGTCCAGTAATCCTTTCTATTGAGTTAGAGACGTGTGGGTGCTTTTTTACCAAGTCGGAAGTTTTTTCTACATTTTCGCTCATGGAATGTCCTAACCCTGAATAACGGATCAAGCTTATTAATGGTAGGTGAGGTGCAATTATTGTCTAAGTGTATTGTGGTCCAGGGATTAAGATATTTTTAGGCCTATCAATTAGGATCATGAAAATAAGGAACATTTAATAATGAAATATGTTTTCCTAGTAATTATATTGATACATGTAATTTGGCTCCTCAATCTTATATTTAGAGGAATCCATCGATTAAAATATTTATTACAACATAAAAACAATTCATATTTTGTGGTATATAACATAATTACTCTTGGTTTTTGGTAGTTATCATTGATTTAACTGGCTAGCAATTATTACTAATAAAATTGGAATCTAACAACCATATAATGTTAAGTTACTCTTAACGAAAAACATGGTAAAGAATAACACATGTACTTCCTCTATCATTATAACTCCATATTATCATAAAATATTGTAATAATGTCAAACATAATTAAATAATAAATTATGTTATGTGTTGATTACCACCGATTGATGAATAACCTAATATACTTATTTTTTCATTAGTTATATCACATTGGTAGAGTATTTAATGCATATGTTATAATCTTACAACTTCGTAGTGCTCAAAATATCTAGCAAAATGTTACAAAAATTATCTTGACTCACGCATTGTTAAAAGAATACTTTGATTTATTCAATATTTGTTTGAGTAGTAATTTATAAAACTAGTACTATAGTGTGTAAGCACAAAAAGTACACATGCAACTCGAAAGATGATCTCATGTCAAAGGTTTACATATATTTAATACTTAAATATATTAACCCACTAAACGTTATTCGATACAATTATCAAATATGTATGTCAATGGTATATCACTTTACTCATTACAAAAGAACTACCGACATGTATCTATAAAATACGTGTTAGCTACTCTTTATCTTTATGTTTTCTATTATTTTACTTCAATTTTGATCAGTCATATTTTTTACTGTATCGAGTTTTATATACCAATACTAAAAACTGCTAGAGCTAGTCATTCTAGTAGTGATGTTGGGTTTCAGAATCTAGTCATGTAAATGGAATTCAAATTTTCTATTGGATTAGAGTTTTGATTTATTTTAAAGTCCAGCAAATTAGAATCTTTTTGTGGTCATCAAAGTGGATAAAGGTGGTAAAAAAAATCTAATACCATCGAAAAAGAGAGCATGCTAGTCATTTTGATTTTTATGGTGGTCGAGGTGCAAATTTTGTTGATCTTTACTTGAAAATCCAAATTATCATCCATTTAACCTCCTCATGTATAGAAACAAAGCAAAAGAAACGAAAGAAATAAAGGTCTTGATGTGATACCTCATATGTATTATGATTTCATTTATATGTATTCATATATATAATTTGAATATTTAAGATATATATACTAATATTCGTAGGGGATTCAATATTTTAGCAAACACCTTATATCCAACATGTTCATATAAGACACTTTATTAGTAGATCACAAAATAATCCTCTATATAATAAATAATATAAGTATGTTAAATTGTAAAATTTCAACAAAGTATATATAGTAAGTTGAATTTTAATAACAAAATATGGTGGTGTTTTATTTTCTAGACAACGCTCAAATTTAGATTACACTACCTATTCAGCAATACAAACTACTTCGATCTTTGCATGCATTACGTTAGTCTCTACTTTCAATAATTATTCCTCTAATGTTTCTTTATTAGTTCACTTACTCTTCTCTAATATTCTCACAAAACATTCACTCTTATATGACATGTTTGTCATACACATATTTTCAGAACATTTTTAGTTAAGCCTATTAATCGTTTATGCATCTCTATAATAAATACAAAAGTTATTATGTTAGTTACCATTATGGTGTTATTTTTAGTCAACTAATCCTTTCGTATACCTCCAGCATTTTTATTTTTTTATTTTTTGTTTTCTTTTTTGATATGTGGGTTCCGAGCTTACACCCGACTAATCCTATGGGAGATATGATGGCCTCCATAACCATGCCCCCATACAAGTCAGAACTAGGTGTTCTGGTAGGGTTTCAAACATTGTACCTCATGGATGAGAAATAGAGCCCTTGCCAACAACCTTCTTAACTTTCTTCTACCTTCGGGATTCGAACCTTGGACCTCATGTATGAGAGAATAGAGCCCTGGCCAACAACCTTCTTAACTTTCTTCCACCTTCAGGATTCGAACCCTGTACATCCCATATTTGTTTTCTTTTATATTATTTTCTAAGCATATGTAGAAACATTGGTTGACAACCTTAAACTTTTCACTTCGTAGTATAACTTATCTCGTTATTGCAAACTTGACACATTTGTGATGACTTTACTATCCTTGAGGTATGGATCAGCTATCCTTATTCTCCAAGGTCCATTATTTTTCTTGTGAAATCATTATTCATCCACTCATATATACCCAATACAAAACTTATGTAGTTCTATAATTCGGTATCACAATTTTCACATTCTTTTCTCCTAATATGAGCAAAGTTAATTTGACAACTATCAATATTAACCACCAAATGAAGATGGTACCCCTCAAAACATTATATTATTGACAACTAAATACCCAAAATTGATACTAAAATAGATCAATACACACTCATTTATAAAATAATATAGGTTTCTACTTTTCAAAGATTATTCCCCTCAATAGTTCATATTTATATTCAAGAGCACTAGAGAGGGTATGACTCTATCACCGTCAAATTAATCACACCCAATGATTTCCCAAATTGCTTTGGTAACATGATTTATTCATATAGGGTATGTGATGTGTCATATTTTGTGATAGATTAGAAGGGATGAAGAATGCGACCCCCAAGTCGACCCTATAGGCGGCATATGCCGATACAGGTTGCGACAAGCCTAGAAAAGAAGGTCAAGACCATTAAACCTTAAGCTTCCTTCTTCCCCAATACAACCGAACTCCATTAAAGCTTCTCCAAACTTCAAGCTCTCATAAAAAATACATTGAATCTCCATAAATTTATATCCAAACACTTACCTACATTCCTATAAACACTATTCACCCACCCAAATTACTCCAAAACTCCTAGACTCCAAGAATAAACACTAAACTTTCTAGATATTTTTCCAATATTTCTTAAACCCATATCATCCAAGCAAGAGTTTATCATAACCACATAAAGAATTATCATCCTTACACCTTTCGTAACCTAAATAACACCTTGTTTACCTTAAATCAAAAGTTAGTTCAAGAGTGTTTAAACCTTTGAGTTAGGGTCAAAACAGATGACGAAAAGAACTGAGACACTATCTAGTTTTAGGGATATGATGAAGAATCAAAGCAATGTATTGGGTGATATTAATAAGAAATTAAATGAGCAGTGTGCAATTTTAGGAACAAATAAGAAGGGTATTTCGAATTAAGCAAGTATAGAGAAACCGGTTATGGTAAGGTCATAGCTTATTCTTTGATTTATACTTGTGTTTGATAATTTTGAGGTGATTTGTGTTTTAAGTGTGTATCTCCTAGGGCCATGGATGATATACGAAAGAAATATAAGGTCAAGAAGTTGAAAATTTAAGGAGAAACTCGTGTCAATTCAATAGAAGTCAAAAAGTTTGCTAGAAACTTAACAAAAAGTGTTGTTAAAATACTTCAACCATTTTTGAAAAACTACAACAAATAATTTTGAATGATGCTTATCATGAAACTTTATCTCAAGTTATTCCTTGGACTTTATTGTATGTGAGAAGAAATGTAGATCATTTTGTAGTAGAAATGAATATGTCTTAGATGGTTCGGTGTGAAGACGTAAAGGTGTCCAAATTTACAAAGAATCTATTAAACAAATTTTGACTCACTTATGGAAGCCCAACATATGCCACACGTTTTATAGAGCTATATATACACTAGTTTTTCAATATTTAATCTCATTACTTATAATTTTGATAGAATTGTTGGGGGTAAGGGTAAGAGAAGCATGAAAGAGCTATTACAACACATTATTTTTAAATTCGTGTAATTTTTTATATAGTTATATTTTCTCTTTATTTTGTTTTCTTTTCTTACATTATGATAAGAACTATATATTAGTTTAACAATTGGGTATGAACCCTAACTATTACTTATGGCTTAATATGATGAATTTTGGATTTCTCATGTAAATAAACATGGATTATTTTCGTTATAATTACCCATTTGTTTATTCTAAATTTCATGTATTATTACAACATATATAGGGTTTTATAGATATTTAATACATCTATGGGAGGATTTGGTAGTGGAAATAGGATAATCAAGTAAGAAGAATAATTAAACCTGTATATTCTCAATCATATTCTTCTTCTCCACCATCCCCAAAACAAAAAGAACCTTTTTCAAGCTTCACCCATTTGCATTAAATCACCCACCATTATATTTTATCCATCTAAAATCATTAAAATCATTTTTAAAAAACATCTTTTCACCATCAAATTCATTCCAAAAACATCATAAATCAATATAAAATACAACATATTCTTTACAAAAAAGCATAAATTTCTTACACATCCATGTCTTCTACATCATAACACACCATACCCACATCATATGTCATAAACTTAACATCAAATACATCTTATAAACATCACAAAAACACAAAATTATCTAATTTTTTTACCAAGGTTCTTAATAACCCTAACTCCCAAAAGGGAAGAGTTGAAGAAGAAAGAGGTTCTAAGGCCCATGATCATCCATGACCCAATTTTTACTATTTCTTTTGTTGAAATTTTACTATTAAATTTTGTGTGATATTAGAGTATTTGTGATCAAGTGAGGTATGGTTGAGATTAGAGTTAGGGGTTGCATGATCTATGTAAAGATAGAGTTGTAGGTATTTTGAGGGTTTCCATAAAACTGCCATACTATTTTTGGAATCAAAGGCTTGAATATTTGGTTAAGATTGCTAGATGACAATCCTAAACCCCTTATATTCCCTAAATTAATGAGTGTGTCTTTACGTTTCAATAACATAAACCAATTATAAAATGTTTCTATTTTTTAAATTATTTGAAAATACAAATCATATAAGAAATATGTATTTCAAAATAAATAAATTAAATACGACTATTTCATTCCCTTGTTTCATAATACATCACTATCATGTCCTATTATTTATTACGACATAATTGAAACGATTGACCACACTGTTATCTACCACACCATAGTTTTTAAAGGTCATATCTTCTACTAGAGGTGTGAAAATTGTCTGTTCGACTCGCTCGATCCATTAATACAAGGATATGACCATGGGGTTTGGTATATACAAGAACTTATTTTTAGAAAAACCAGTGGGTTATTATATATACTAGATCTTATTGTAAGCAAACCCCTCTTAATTAAAGTCCAATCTGCCATACATATTAATAATTATTTTATATATATCATTGTTAAAATTAGTGTAAATTATTTGAACTTAAAGATTGAAGAAATTAAAAAGAAGTAGACTTACATTGTATGTAGTATGTACAATGTACATTATCAAGAGGTTTATGTTTTTTTGTTAGAAAAAAACTTCTATAAACAAAATATTTTACAAGGTCTCCATTTTTAGTGTTTCCCCTACTATAAAACAGGTAAGGTAAAAATTGAGACAAAATTATGATCTTTTACTTATATTTTCATATCTTTCCATGTTATTTAAAATTTTTATATAAAATTAATAGACCGTGTGGTCAGAGTCCGTGTTATAAATAAAGACATGTGTAGGTCAATTTTTACATTATCCTCAAGGTTTTACCTGGTTCATTTCAATTCATTTCAAAATATCAAATAAAATGGTAGTGGACTATACATTTTGGTATAACTAAAGTCTATATCATAGCCAGAAAAATCTATATTATATTGGACAAGCAAAAAGTCAAATAACGGTTTAGATTGAGTTAGAGCAAAAATATATGGCATCTTAAATAGATCTTGACCATCCACATATTTTTATTATTTTCCTTAATATCTGTTTTTTAACTTCCCATTTCCACTTCTTACAAAATTCCCTATTTTCCTTAATATCTGTTTTTTAACTTCCCATTTCCACTTCTTACAAAATTCCCAAACGCCTTATTATTTTTCTCCATTCTCTTCAACGGTTATGGAGAAACTCCCAATTAAAATGACGGATTTACTAAGCGTTTAAGTTATATCAAACCAAGCTATGCCGAGGAGAAGAGACGACGATGAGGAAGTATAGGAGGAGGAAGATTATAGCGCCAAAACTGCTCGGAAAGGGGGAAGGTCTTCATTTATTGAAGAAGAAGCCGATGTTGATGACAGAGGTGGTGGCGGTGGCCGTGGTCGGCCAGCACCTATACTGAAGCAAAGGAGGGCCAGATCGCAATTCTTAGGCGAAGACGGTTAGCGTTTCTCTAATCATCTCTAATCATAATTTTCTCTCCTCTTTACTTCATTTACGGTTTTTTTGTCCACAAATTGGTACTTACGCTGAAAATTGTGTTAATTTGGGTGAATTTTTTTGTAACTTACGTTATCTAATTTAAGAAGAATTACCAAAATATCCAAATTGAAATAGATTTACGGATACAGCACTAATCGAGATATGATCAAGAAGAATCTTTATTACCTTCTGTTCGAACAGTAGATGTTGAACAACAATCTCTATGGATGGTAAAATGTGCTGTAAGTTATCATGTATATGTTTACTACATATATCTATTTTTGGTAAAGAAAGAGAAGTATATGTTTATGATACATATCTATCTATTATATATAACACGAACATATCGAGCTGTACCGATCATCTAAATTTCAAGGAATGGGTAGAAACAACGATAATGCTGATGATGGTGGTGGCTCTGGAAATAGCAAGAGGCCATTGTTGGATGGATCTAAAAATAATGGAGAATTGGAGAAAGGTAAAAAAGGATTGAATGAGCGCGAAAGACCAAAGGAACCATGGAAAGGTGAATTTGTGAAGAGCATTATATATGGAGGCCTTGATGCTATTGTCACTTCTTTTGCTTTAATTTCTTCCATCTCTGCTGGCCATCTTTCTTCTGGTAACTTATATAATTAATTACAGGAATATTAATCAATTACGGGTGCAAGTGTACATGTAGCGCATAATTTATAGCTAATTTTAACAGGTGATGTTCTGGTATTGGGATTTGCAAATTTGGTGGCTGATGGAAATACAATGGGGTTTGGAGATTACGTGTCAAGCAGCACAGAGAATGACGTGGCTGCAAAGGAAAGATCGGTCACAGAATGGGATGTAGCCAATCATCCCACGTTACAAAAACAACAATTACTAGAACAATATCAAGCTCTTGGAATGGATCTTGATGATGCAACCACAGTACGTACTAATTATATATACTATAATATTAATTCATATTTTATAAATTAATGATTGAATTGTTAATGAATTAGGTGGTGACCATATTTGCAAAGTATAAGGATGTATTAGTAGACGAAAAGATGGCAACTGAGAAAGGTATGTTACCACCAGATGAATCATCGGAAAAGCCATGGAAGAACGGATTAGTGACTTTTACAGCATTTATTGTTTTTGGATGTGCGCCTATATTGGCCTTCATTATCCTCAAATCTTTTACTCGCAATGATAAAGAAGCACTTGATGTGATCTAATAAATGGATAATTTACAGGTATGTAAGGGTATGAGATATATAATAGGTTGTTTTTTTTACTTACACTTCATATTAATTCAATCTAAATTTCAAGGAATGGGTAGAAACAACGATAATGCTGATGATGGTGGTGGCTCTGGAAATAGCAAGAGGCCATTGTTGGATGGATCTAAAAATAATGGAGAATTGGAGAAAGGTAAAAAAGGATTGAATGAGCGCGAAAGACCAAAGGAACCATGGAAAGGTGAATTTGTGAAGAGCATTATATATGGAGGCCTTGATGCTATTGTCACTTCTTTTGCTTTAATTTCTTCCATCTCTGCTGGCCATCTTTCTTCTGGTAACTTATATAATTAATTACAGGAATATTAATCAATTACGGGTGCAAGTGTACATGTAGCGCATAATTTATAGCTAATTTTAACAGGTGATGTTCTGGTATTGGGATTTGCAAATTTGGTGGCTGATGGAAATACAATGGGGTTTGGAGATTACGTGTCAAGCAGCACAGAGAATGACGTGGCTGCAAAGGAAAGATCGGTCACAGAATGGGATGTAGCCAATCATCCCACGTTACAAAAACAACAATTACTAGAACAATATCAAGCTCTTGGAATGGATCTTGATGATGCAACCACAGTACGTACTAATTATATATACTATAATATTAATTCATATTTTATAAATTAATGATTGAATTGTTAATGAATTAGGTGGTGACCATATTTGCAAAGTATAAGGATGTATTAGTAGACGAAAAGATGGCAACTGAGAAAGGTATGTTACCACCAGATGAATCATCGGAAAAGCCATGGAAGAACGGATTAGTGACTTTTACAGCATTTATTGTTTTTGGATGTGCGCCTATATTGGCCTTCATTATCCTCAAATCTTTTACTCGCAATGATAAAGAAGCACTTGATGTGATCTAATAAATGGATAATTTACAGGTATGTAAGGGTATGAGATATATAATAGGTTGTTTTTTTTACTTACACTTCATATTAATTCAATATTAACAGATTCTTGGGTAATTATGTCTGTAGATTTGTGTATGACTAGATCAGGACCTTTTGGAAGTGGTAAAACATTTACTGTGAAGGGTTAATTATAGGTGTAATTTTTGGGTAATTATTATGTGAGTAACAGATTCTTTTACGTGATTTTTCTATATATCTGACTAACCTTCTTAGGTGATTTTCTCATTTTAGGTTACAAAATCAAAGTTTTTAATGTTTGTAAATTGCAACCGTGATACAAGGATAACTTTGATAAAAGTTAGACAAGAGATGTTCGCGAATATTCAGAGGTGGCTATGAAAACTGACGGATAAAAAAAAATGTGTTGAATGAATTTTGTACAATTTTGGAGTGTGATAATAAGTTAGATTCTTTTATTTTATTTTTTTCTATTGTGAATGTAGTATTTTTCCTACAATGTTGTATTAATATCATTGATAACTCCTGCACAATTATTGTATATATCATTCAGAACTTAAGTTCATACAACCTTTATTAAATATTTTTTTTTGATTTACTTTCTCCATTGGTGCCTAATTGTTTTTGGTGTACTTAATTGCACCATATACCCCTTACGTTGTATTACCCAACATACAAAACCACTATGGACAGTAGCAAATGACAAATTAAACTCTTTCCATTTGAATAATAATTTTGATCTTAAAGTACATATCATAAAAATCAATCACTCTGCAATATATTTATTTCAAGGTGTACAAGTTACAGAAGCACACTATCACGGCTTTCTCGAGATATTACAATGTTTTTCCATGTTTGAGAGTACTCCAGAAGAAGCTGCACTTCACTTGCAAAACTCCCGAACCAGATTGTACACCAGAAGCTATCCGCAATGTAAGTCCAAAGAATCTGGCATCTTAAATAGATCTTGACCATCCACATATTTTTATTATTTTCCTTAATATCTGTTTTTTAACTTCCCATTTCCACTTCTTACAAAATTCCCAAACGCCTTATTTTTTTTCTCCATTCTCTTCAACGGTTATGGAGAAACTCCCAATTAAAATGACGGATTTACTAAGCGTTTAAGTTATATCAAACCAAGCTATGCCGAGGAGAAGAGACGACGATGAGGAAGTATAGGAGGAGGAAGATAACAGCGCCAAAACTGCTCGGAAAGGGGGAAGGTATTCATTTATTAAAGAAGAAGCCGATGTTGATGACAGAGGTGGTGGCGGTGGCCGTGGTCGGCCAGCACCTATACTGAAGCAAAGGAGGGCCGGATCGCAATTCTTAGGAGAAGACGGTTAGCGTTTCTCTAATCATCTCTAATCATAATTTTCTCTCCTCTTTACTTCATTTACGGTTTTTTTGTCCACAAATTGGTACTTACGCTGGAAATTGTGTTAATTTGGGGGAATTTTTTTGTAACTTACGTTATCTAATTTAAGAAGAATTACCAAAATATCCAAATTGAAATAGATTTACGGATACAGCACTAATCGAGATATGATCAAGAAGAATCTTTATTACCTTCTGTTCGAACAGTAGATGTTGAACAACAATCTTTATGGATGGTAAAATGTGCTGTAAGTTATCATGTATATGTTTACTACATATATCTATTTTTGGTAAAGTAAGAGAAGTATATGTTTATGATACATATCTATCTATTATATATAACACGAACATATCGAGCTGTACCGATCATCTAAATTTCAAGGAATGGGTAGAAACAACGATAATGCTGATGATGGTGGTGGCTCTGGAAATAGCAAGAGGCCATTGTTGGATGGATCTAAAAATAATGGAGAATTGGAGAAAGGTAAAAAAGGATTGCATGAGCGAGAAAGACCAAAGGAACCATGGAAAGGTGAATTTGTGAAGAGCATTATATATGGAGGCCTTGATGCTATTATCACTTCTTTTGCTTTAATTTCTTCCATCTCTGCTGGCCATCTTTCTTCTGGTAACTTATATAATTAATTACAGGAATATTAATCAATTACGGGTGCAAGTGTACATGTAGCGCATAATTTATAGCTAATTTTAACAGGTGATGTTCTGGTATTGGGATTTGCAAATTTGGTGGCTGATGGAAATTCAATGGGGTTTGGAGATTACGTGTCAAGCAGCACAGAGAATGACGTCGCTGCAAAGGAAAGATCGGTCACAGAATGGGATGTAGCCAATCATCCCACCTTACAAAAACAACAATTACTAGAACAATATCAAGCTCTTGGAATGGATCTTGATGATGCAACCACAGTACGTACTAACTATATATACAAAGATATATTAATTCATATTTATAAATTAATGATTGAATTGTTAATGAATTAGGTGGTGACCATATTTGCAAAGTATAAGGATGTATTAGTAGACGAAAAGATGGCAACTGAGAAAGGTATGTTACCACCAGATGAATCATCGGAAAAGCCATGGAAGAACGGATTAGTGACTTTTACAGCATTTATTGTTTTTGGATGTGCGCCTATATTGGCCTTCATTATACTCAAACCTTTTACTCGCAATGATAAAGAAGCACTTGATGTGATCTAATAAATGGATAATTTATAGGTATGTAAGGGTATGAGATATATAATAGGTTGTTTTTTTTTACTTACACTTCATATTAATTCAATATTAACAGATTCTTGGGTAATTATGTCTGTAGATTTGTGTATGACCAGATCAGGACCTTTTGGAAGTGGTAAAACATTTACTGTGAAGGGTTAATTATAGGTGTAGTTTTTGGGTAATTATTATGTGAGTAACAGATTCTTTTACGTGATTTTTTCTATATATCTGACTAACCTTTTTAGGTGATTTTCTCATTTTAGGTTACAAAATCAAAGTTTTTAATGTTTGTAAATTTCACCTATAATACAAGGATAACTTTGATAAAAGTTAGACCAAGAGATGTTCGCGAATATTCAGAGGTGGCTATGAAAACTGACGGATAAAAAAAAGTGTTGAATGAATTTTGTACAATTTTAGAGTGTGATAATAAGTTAGATTCTTTTATTTTATTTTTTTTCTATTGTAAATGTAGTATTTTTCCTACAATGTTGTATTAATATCAATGATAACTCCTGCACAATTATTGTATATATCATTCAGAACTTAAGTTCATACAACCTTTATTAAATATTTTTTTTTGATTTACTTTCTCCATTGGTGCCTAATTGTTTTTGGTGTACTTAATTGCACCATATACCCCTTACGTTGTATTACCCAACATACAAAACCACTATGGACAGTAGCAAATGACAAATTAAACTCTTTCCATTTGAATAATAATTTTGATCTTAAAGTACATATCATATAAATAAATCACTCTGCAATATATTTATTTCAAGGTGTACAAGTTACAGAAGCACACTATCACGGCTTTCTCGAGATATTACAATGTTTTTCCATGTTTGAGAGTACTCCAGAAGAAGCTGCACTTCACTTGCAAAACTCCCGAACCAGATTGTACACCAGAAGCTATCCGCAATGCAAGTCCAAAGAATCACTCTGTTTTTAACGCATCAATACTTTATAATTGCAAAAGTCTAAGACTTATCTTCATTTGTTGAAGCAATTAAAATAATCAGTGCACACAGGGACCTAAGATGCAAATAAAAAACCAAATCTACCATAATCATGTATGAATAATCTTCATTTGTTGATGGGTTTAAAATAATCGGTCCACACAGAGACCAAATATGCAAATAAAACAACAAATATACGATAATCAGTAGTTCACAATCTCTTAGAATAAATTCAAACATTCATAATGCTATGAAATTTTGGTTTTCCTTTTTTGAGAAAATGGGTTAACATTTCAAATTCTGTGTATAAGTACAGTAAAAATATTAGTTTTACGTGGGTCACAATGCTATTAGTTACATACTACATATAGTTTCAAAGAAATTTTGAGAAAACAGTATTCGAAAGCTTAGATTAACAAAGAAGAATTACAGCTAGCTTCAATGGTGAGCAGGTCCAGCCAGGTCCACAACAATAAATCAAAGGATTATATATTCATTCAATTGTTCCAAGTATATATTTATTTCAGGAGTTTCAAATTACACTTTTCTCTATATATATTCCAGATTTACCACATGTTTTACCTTTTTTTAACCCACCACTCTCTCCACTACTTCAATATCTATTTGAATTTGTAACTGTAACCACCATTTCCCTCTCCTTTTCTACTATGTAATACACGATCTTAATAACTCTATCAGAAAGGTTCTGGTTTATTTAAATTTAAAATTACACACAACCACCATTTCCATCTCTTTTTCTACTATGTAATACACGTTCTTATTAACTCTATCAAAAATACTCTGGTTTCTTAACATTTAAGATTAAACACAAATTGTGACTTTTGTTCCTTATCTGAATTCTTCATACATCGGTGCCTTTACCACGTGTTGAGGAAGCTGTATCAGGTAAATATTTCTTTTCTTCATAACATTACAATAACTACTGAGTCTAAGTTTAATACAGATTTCTGTATTTCTTCAGTTCTGAAAATGGTTATTTATATACCTACTGAGAAACTAATTGAAATCGTGAACCCATCACTTTATATTAACATTACTGATACAATAACTAATTAAAGTCCTGAATAAAGAGAATAGAAGTAAGACGGTATTACCTTCAACTGACCCCCAAGTGTCGATGATTAATGTTACTCAATTAGCTAACAACTCAGCCTCCAAACAAAACAATGGAATTTAGCATAAAAAGTAAAAAATGACTAATATCTTGCTTAATTTATCCAAAGCCTTTTGTATAATTAAGATTGAAATTTAGATAATTTATTCCAAATTAATCATCGAACAACCATAAACCTCATGTAGATTGTAATGGCAGACCTTAGTTTATAATTTGTTGAGAAGAATAACTTCTCTTATACCCCTAAATTGTAGATTTGTACCTGGTGAGAAGTGATAATTGGGTTACAATGGCGAAGAGAAAAAGAGGTTACATGATACGCCAATTTTTCATGAAAGAGTGTAAGGCAAAAAAAAATTAGATTAATAACTGAGGTGCAATATAATATAGATTTGGATTTTCTAATTACGAGGTTATAGCATTTTTTTTAATAATTCTTGAAAGATATTTATTTTATTTTAACGTATTAATATATTGAGTTATATGTATTAAATTTACAGGACACAATAATGAAGACCATGCACAAAAATTATGAGAAAGAGACAAGTAATATTCATACTAATTCGTCTTTTCAACCAAATAATCCACAAGTTAGTTACCAAAATTTTATTTATTTTATTCCTAAATTGTTTATTTATTTTACATGTTTAATAGTAGTTATGTTATATTAAATTCATAGGTAGAATTCTTTTACAATAAAAATAAGGGTATAGTTATACATGATGAGAATGATAGAGGTCGGATACTTGCTCAACATAATCTAAATCACCAAAGAAAATATGGCCAAGTACGTTTAAAATTATACTTATACAAATAAATTACAATTTTGGTAAATGTATCTAAATAAAAATCATATTGTTCATCAGGATTGTGATAGAACAAAGAATAAGGGTAAAGAAAAGGTCGACCCCCCGGTCAAATAAAAAACCAAGCGAAATAGTTCCCAAATGGTACATTATACACTATAGTATGTCTATTTATTTAAAATTTCAACAGCCTTGAAGTATAAAATTAACTTTAAATTCATCACGAACATTAGAATCCAGGAAATATAGAGTTATCTAGAGCTGTATTAGCCCAACGTATACGCCGAGAAAGGGAATGGTTAGGCCAAACTTCTCAAGTGACAAGTAGTGGTCCAGAATTACCTTCATTAAATTCTCGACGACGATTAACTCGACAATTACAAAGAGCACACGAGGTTTCATGGGAACGGTTGAATATTGGAAGATCACCAAATTCAACCCAAAACACAAAAACACAATCTCATATTCAACCCCAAGTTCGGTGCTCAAGTAATTCCATGGATCAAAATTTCATGACTCGTGAACCAGAGGTTCAGTTGTTATCTAAACGTAGATTAGGTCAGAGTTTACGTTGGGAAAAATATAGGTCACGTAGGATGTTAAGTCATGAGGACTCGCCCAGTAATACTCTCCATAAAACGACTCATCCGTTAGGTAATAATGTGTTTGGTAGAAATCCATTCACACCAAATTATATTAATCTATCAAATACACATTCTTTGGATGCACCACGACATATCGGTGAATCCTCTCTTTCTGAACAAATTATTGAATCACCATCGAATTCATATCATGAAGAAGAATATGATACTGATGGAGAATATAATAGTGGAGATCATCAAGAACATACCATCACTGAAAATATAGATGAAGTACGTTTTTCGTTGGGAGATATGAATGTAATATGCCCGCATTGTAAAGCTTTACATTGGAAGGCTGAAAGACTGAAAAAACCTCCTGTGTCTATTTCAAAATTTGGGACATGTTGTTTGGAAGGCCAAATTAATCTTCCCGATCTCATCACTCCTCCACCAGAAATTCAAGCTTTATACGATGGCTCAACACCACAGTCTATATCTTTTCGTCGTTACACTCGAGGGTATAATGCAGCTAACGCTTTTACAAGTTTGGGTGTCAAAATGGATGAAAGGGTTGTTGGCGGAAGAGGACCGTCGTTATTCACAATTCATGGAGAATTGAGACATCGAACTGGTTCATTGGAGCCACAAGAAAATCGTGATCCTACATACGCTCAATTATATATTTACGATCCCGATTGTGCCTTAGACATTCGTAACAAACGAAATCCTAATCTAAGGAGTGATGTCTTAAGAACTATTCAGAATTCTATGTTGGAGCACAATGTATTCACTCATAAATATCGCCAGGCTTCTGCAATCTTAAATCGACCTGAGGTGGCCTCTATAAATATTCCGGTGCACTTACATTATTCTGCGGGAAAAGATCGTCGACGATATAATCTTCCAACTTCAGATGATGTGGCTGTTATCATTCCGGGGGATGGAACCGAGACGAGTTCAACGAGAGATATCATTCTACATCTAAAAGGAGATAATCAGCTCATGAGGATCAGTGAATGTCATCCAGCTTATCTACCTTTACATTATGTACTCATGTTTCCATATGGGGAACTTGGATGGGAACCAGGATTTAAACGATGAGATCCTTCTCGCAATAGATATTCAACAAAAAGGTTAACGCAAATGGATTACTATAGTTACCGCATATTTCAGCGTCCTAACGAATATTCGACGATTTTAAGAGTGGTAAATTATTTCAAGAATTTTTGGTAGATGCTTGGGCCGCAACGGAGCAAAACCGTTTGACATATTATAAGTTAAATCAAGACAGGTTCCGCGTAGAATTATATTATGATTTTACAAATGCTGTTACTGAAGGGTTGTCACCGGATAAAGTTGGTAAGCGGAGGATTCTACCATCTTCTTTTACAGGAAGTGCTAGAAATATGTTCGAAATATTCCAAGATTCAATGGAAATAACACGCTATAACCAGCATCCAGATATTTTTCTTACAATGACAGCGAATCCAAACTGGCCTGAAATAACATCAGCTTTGCTTCCAAACCAGAAAGTATCTGATAGGCCCGATTTAGTGGCGCGTGTTTTTGAGTTAAAAAGAGCTCGACTTTTGAAAGAAATTCATGAAAAAAAGATATTCGGAAAACAAGTAGGAAAGGTCTTGACGATTGAGTTTCAAAAACGAGGTCTACCGCATATGCATGTGTTGATATTTTTGGATGGACATGATAAAATTCGAACAACTGCTCAAGTGGACCTGTTTGTATGTGCTGAACTTCCTAATTTAAAGAATGACCCAATTCTTTTTGATACCGTGGTCAATTTTAAGGTGCATGGACCCTGTGGTGCTCGAAATCCTAACTCGCCATGTATGGAGAATAAAAAATGTACTAAAAAGTACCCTAAAGATTTTGTGGATGCCACATCTATGGATCAAGATGGTTATCCAATATATCGTCGTCGGAATGATGGTCGAGTTTTTGAAGTTAGGGGATGCAAAATTGATAATAGGGATGTCGTACCATTCAATCCATATTTATCCAGGATGTTCCACTATCATATTAATGTTGAAGTTTGTGCAGGGATAAGATGTGTCAAGTATATCCATAAGTACATATACAAAGGTCATGATCGTACAACTATGGTTTTAGGTGGTGATGAGATTCAACAATATCTTGATGCGAGATATATTGGACCCCATGAAGCAGCATGGCGAATATTCGGACATATTTTACACGAAGAAGTACCCAATGTTGTTCGACTGCATATTCATTTACCAGGAGAACATCAAGTTGTTTTTGATTCAAGCAAATCTGTGGAATCGATTATTTCTGGTGCTATGCATCAAAAATCAAGTCTTACCGCATTTTTTGAATGTTGTGCAAATAATGAAGGAGCACGTGATTTTACGTATCAGGAATTCCCACAACATTTTGTTTGGAATAAAAAGGATGCGAGTTGGACACCTAGAAAACGAGGTTTTGCTATTGGTCGCATGTATTTTGCTAGCCCTAATTGTGGAGAGAGATTTTATCTTCGGTTGTTACTTACTGTTGTCAAAGGGCCCCAATCATTTGAGTGTCTCCGAACATATAATAATACACTCTATAGTTCATTCAAGTTAGCATGTGCTGCTAGAGGACTTCTAGAGAAAGATGATGAATGGGTACATTGTTTGGAAGAAGCGTCACTTATGAAGACTGGTTATCAATTGAGAAGATTGTTTTCAATTATATTGATGCATTGTAATCCATTACATCCATATGAGTTGTGGAAAAAGTTTTCACATAACATTTGTGATGATCTTGCATCAAAGCTGCGTTCATCTTATAGTATTCTGCAACCCACTGTAGATGAATTGGAAGATTATGGCTTATATCTCTTGAATACCATGTTGATAGAATCGGGAAAAAGTTTAGACGACTTTCCACCAATGCCGCAATCGAATAGAAATTGGAGTTCACCATTGAGAAATAGACTAATGTGTGAACATCAACAACTTCAGAGGGAAGCACAAGAAATTGATGCACAACTGAATGTTGATCGTCTTAATGATGCACAAAAAAACGCTTACAAAAAAGTCATGGATTCCGCTATAAATAGAAAGGGAGAAACTTTTTTCTTGAATGGAGGTGCTGGAACAGGGAAGACATTTTTGTATAACACAATTGCAACAAAATGTCGGAGCTTAGGTTATACAGTTATAACTGTGGCTTCATCTGGAATTGCATCTTTGTTATTGAAAGGAGGCCGAACTGCACTTACGGTTAGCGTTTCTCTAATCATCTCTAATCATAATTTTCTCTCCTCTTTACTTCATTTACGGTTTTTTTGTCCACAAATTGGTACTTACACTGGAAATTGTGTTAATTTGGGTGAATTTTTTTGTAACTTACGTTATCTAATTTAAGAAGAATTACCAAAATATCCAAATTGAAATAGATTTACGGATACAGCACTAATCGAGATATGATCAAGAAGAATCTTTATTACCTTCTGTTCGAACAGTAGATGTTGAACAACAATCTTTATGAATGGTAAAATGTGCTGTAAGTTATCATGTATATGTTTACTACATATATCTATTTTTGGTAAAGAAAGAGAAGTATATGTTTATGATACATATCTATCTATTATATATAACACGAACATATCGAGCTGTACCGATCATCGAAATTTCAAGGAATGGGTAGAAACAACGATAATGCTGATGATGGTGGTGGCTCTGGAAATAGCAAGAGGCCATTGTTGGATGGATCTAAAAATAATGGAGAATTGGAGAAAGGTAAAAAAGGATTGAATGAGCGCGAAAGACCAAAGGAACCATGGAAAGGTGAATTTGTGAAGAGCATTATATATGGAGGCCTTGATGCTATTGTCACTTCTTTTGCTTTAATTTCTTCCATCTCTGCTGGCCATCTTTCTTCTGGTAACTTATATAATTAATTACAGGAATATTAATCAATTACGGGTGCAAGTGTACATGTAGCGCATAATTTATAGCTAATTTTAACAGGTGATGTTCTGGTATTGGGATTTGCAAATTTGGTGGCTGATGGAAATTCAATGGGGTTTGGAGATTACATGTCAAGCAGCACAGAGAATGACGTGGCTGCAAAAGAAAGATCGGTCACAGAATGGGATGTAGCCAATCATCCCACCTTGCAAAAACAACAATTACTAGAACAATATCAAGCTCTTGGAATGGATCTTGATGATGCAACCACAGTACGTACTAATTATATATACTAAGATATATTAATTCATATTTATAAATTAATGATTGAATTGTTAATGAATTAGGTGGTGAACATATTTGCAAAGTATAAGGATGTATTAGTAGACGAAAAGATGGCAACTGAGAAAGGTATGTTACCACCAGATGAATCATCGGAAAAGCCATGGAAGAACGGATTAGTGACTTTTACAGCATTTATTGTTTTTGGATGTGCGCCTATATTGGCCTTCATTATCCTCAAATCTTTTACTCGCAATGATAAAGAAGCACTTGATGTGATCTAATAAATGGATAATTTACAGGTATGTAAGGGTATGAGATATATAATAGGTTGTTTTTTTTACTTACACTTCATATTAATTCAATATTAACAGATTCTTGGGTAATTATGTCTGTAGATTTGTGTATGACTAGATCAGGACCTTTTGGAAGTGGTAAAACATTTACTGTGAAGGGTTAATTATAGGTGTAATTTTTGGGTAATTATTATGTGAGTAACAGATTCTTTTACGTGATTTTTTCTATATATCTGACTAACCTTCTTAGGTGATTTTCTCATTTTAGGTTACAAAATCAAAGTTTTTAATGTTTGTAAATTGCAACTGTGATACAAGGATAACTTTGATGTAGTTAGACCAAGAGATGTTCGCGAATATTCAGAGGTGGCTATGAAAACTGACGGATAAAAAAAATGTGTTGAATGAATTTTGTACAATTTTGGAGTGTGATAATAAGTTAGATTCTTTTATTTTATTTTTTTCTATTGTAAATGTAGTATTTTTCCTACAATGTTGTATTAATATCATTGATAACTCCTGCACAATTATTGTATATATCATTCAGAACTTAAGTTCATACAACCTTTATTAAATATTTTTTTTTGATTTACTTTCTCCATTGGTGCCTAATTGTTTTTGGTGTACTTAATTGCACCATATACCCCTTACGTTGTATTACCCAACATACAAAACCACTATGGACAGTAGCAAATGACAAATTAAACTCTTTCCATTTGAATAATAATTTTGACCTTAAAGTACATATCATAAAAATCAATCACTCTGCAATATATTTATTTCAAGGTGTACAAGTTACAGAAGCACACTATCACGGCTTTCTCGAGATATTACAATGTTTTTCCATATTTGAGAGTACTCCAGAAGAAGCTGCACTTCACTTACAAAACTCCCGAACCAGATTGTACACCAGAAGCTATCCGCAATGTAAGTCCAAAGAATCTGACATCTTAAATAGATCTTGACCATCCACATATTTTTATTATTTTCCTTAATATCTGTTTTTTAACTTCCCATTTCCACTTCTTACAAAATTCCCAAACGCCTTATTTTTTTTCTCCATTCTCTTCAACGGTTATGGAGAAACTCCCAATTAAAATGACGGATTTACTAAGCGTTTAAGTTATATCAAACCAAGCTATGCCGAGGAGAAGAGACGACGATGAGGAAGTATAGGAGGAGGAAGATTACAGCGCCAAAACTGCTCGGAAAGGGGGAAGGTCTTCATTTATTGAAGAAGAAGCCGATGTTGATGACAGAGGTGGTGGCGTTGGCCGTGGTCGGCCAGCACTTATACTGAAGCAAAGGAGGGCCGGATCGCAATTCCTAGGAGAAGACGGTTAGCGTTTCTCTAATCATCTCTAATCATAATTTTCTCTCCTCTTTACTTCATTTACGGTTTTTTTGTCCACAAATTGGTACTTACGCTGGAAATTGTGTTAATTTGGGGGAATTTTTTTGTAACTTAGGTTATCTAATTTAAGAAGAATTACCAAAATATCCAAATTGAAATAGATTTACGGATACAGCACTAATCGAGATATGATCAAGAAGAATCTTTATTACCTTCTGTTCGAACAGTAGATGTTGAACAACAATCTTTATGGATGGTAAAATGTGATGTAAGTTATCATGTATATGTTTACTACATATATCTATTTTTGGTAAAGAAAGAGAAGTATATATTTATGATACATATCTATCTATTATATATAACACTAACATATCTAGCTGTACCGATCATCTAAATTTCAAGGAATGGGTAGAAACAACGATAATGCTGATGATGGTGGTGGCTCTGGAAATAGCAAGAGGCCATTGTTGGATGGATCTAAAAATAATGGAGAATTGGAGAAAGGTAAAAAAGGATTGCATGAGCGAGAAAGACCAAAGGAACCATGGAAAGGTGAATTTGTGAAGAGCATTATATATGGAGGCCTTGATGCTATTATCACTTCTTTTGCTTTAATTTCTTCCATCTCTGCTGGCCATCTTTCTTCTGGTAACTTATATAATTAATTACAGGAATATTAATCAATTACGGGTGCAAGTGTACATGTAGCGCATAATTTATAGCTAATTTTAACAGGTGATGTTCTGGTATTGGGATTTGCAAATTTGGTGGCTGATGGAAATACAATGGGGTTTGGAGATTACGTGTCAAGCGGCACAGAGAATGACGTGGCTGCAAAGGAAAGATCGGTCACAGAATGGGATGTAGCCAATCATCCCACCTTACAAAAACAACAATTACTAGAACAATATCAAGCTCTTGGAATGGATCTTGATGATGCAACCACAGTACGTACTAATTATATATACTATAATATTAATTCATATTTATAAATTAATGATTGAATTGTTAATGAATTAGGTGGTGACCATATTTGCAAAGTATAAGGATGTATTAGTAGACGAAAAGATGGCAACTGAGAAAGGTATGTTACCACCAGATGAATCATCGGAAAAGCCATGGAAGAACGGATTAGTGACTTTTACAGCATTTATTGTTTTTGGATGTGCGCCTATATTGGCCTTCATTATCCTCAAATCTTTTACTCGCAATGATAAAGAAGCACTTGATGTGATCTAATAAATGGATAATTTACAGGTATGTAAGGGTATGAGATATATAATAGGTTGTTTTTTTTACTTACACTTCATATTAATTCAATATTAACAGATTCTTGGGTAATTATGTCTGTAGATTTGTGTATGACTAGATCAGGACCTTTTGGAAGTGGTAAAACATTTACTGTGAAGGGTTAATTATAGGTGTAATTTTTGGGTAATTATTATGTGAGTAACAGATTCTTTTACGTGATTTTTCTATATATCTGACTAACCTTCTTAGGTGATTTTCTCATTTTAGGTTACAAAATCAAAGTTTTTAATGTTTGTAAATTGCAACTGTGATACAAGGATAACTTTGATGTAGTTAGACCAAGAGATGTTCGCGAATATTCAGAGGTGGCTATGAAAACTGACGGATAAAAAAAATGTGTTGAATGAATTTTGTACAATTTTGGAGTGTGATAATAAGTTAGATTCTTTTATTTTATTTTTTTCTATTGTAAATGTAGTATTTTTCCTACAATGTTGTATTAATATCATTGATAACTCCTGCACAATTATTGTATATATCATTCAGAACTTAAGTTCATACAACCTTTATTAAATATTTTTTTTTGATTTACTTTCTCCATTGGTGCCTAATTGTTTTTGGTGTACTTAATTGCACCATATACCCCTTACGTTGTATTACCCAACATACAAAACCACTATGGACAGTAGCAAATGACAAATTAAACTCTTTCCATTTGAATAATAATTTTGATCTTAAAGTACATATCATAAAAATCAATCACTCTGCAATATATTTATTTCAAGGTGTACAAGTTACAGAAGCACACTATCAAGGCTTTCTCGAGATATTACAATGTTTTTCCATGTTTGAGAGTACTCCAGAAGAAGCTGCACTTCACTTGCAAAACTCCCGAACCAGATTGTACACCAGAAGCTATCCGCAATGTAAGTCCAAAGAATCTGGCATCTTAAATAGATCTTGACGATCCACATATTTTTATTATTTTCCTTAATATCTGTTTTTTAACTTCCCATTTCCACTTCTTACAAAATTCCCAAACGCCTTATTTTTTTTCTCCATTCTCTTCAACAGTTATGGAGAAACTCCCAATTAAAATGACGGATTTACTAAGCGTTTAAGTTATATCAAACCAAGCTATGCCGAGGAGAAGAGACGACGATGAGGAAGTATAGGAGGAGGAAGATTACAGCGCCAAAACTGCTCGGAAAGGGGGAAGGTCTTCATTTATTAAAGAAGAAGCCGATGTTGATGACAGAGGTGGTGGCGGTGGCCGTGGTCGGCCAGCACCTATACTGAAGCAAAGGAGGGCCGGATCGCAATTCTTAGGAGAAGACGGTTAGCGTTTCTCTAATCATCTCTAATCATAATTTTCTCTCCTCTTTACTTCATTTACGGTTTTTTTGTCCACAAATTGGTACTTACGCTGGAAATTGTGTTAATTTGGGGGAATTTTTTTGTAACTTACGTTATCTAATTTAAGAAGAATTACCAAAATATCCAAATTGAAATAGATTTATGGATACAGCACTAATCGAGATATGATCAAGAAGAATCTTTATTACCTTCTGTTCGAACAGTAGATGTTGAACAACAATCTTTATGGATGGTAAAATGTGCGGTAAGTTATCATGTATATGTTTACTACATATATCTATTTTTGGTAAAGTAAGAGAAGTATATGTTTATGATACATATCTATCTATTATATATAACACGAACATATCGAGCTGTACCGATCATCTAAATTTCAAGGAATGGGTAGAAACAACGATAATGCTGATGATGGTGGTGGCTCTGGAAATAGCAAGAGGCCATTGTTGGATGGATCTAAAAATAATGGAGAATTGGAGAAAGGTAAAAAAGGATTGAATGAGCGCGAAAGACCAAAGGAACCATGGAAAGGTGAATTTGTGAAGAGCATTATATATGGAGGCCTTGATGCTATTGTCACTTCTTTTGCTTTAATTTCTTCCATCTCTGCTGGCCATCTTTCTTCTGGTAACTTATATAATTAATTACAGGAATATTAATCAATTACGGGTGCAAGTGTACATGTAGCGCATAATTTATAGCTAATTTTAACAGGTGATGTTCTGGTATTGGGATTTGCAAATTTGGTGGCTGATGGAAATTCAATGGGGTTTGGAGATTACGTGTCAAGCGGCACAGAGAATGACGTGGCTGCAAAGGAAAGATCGGTCACAGAATGGGATGTAGCCAATCATCCCACCTTACAAAAACAACAATTACTAGAACAATATCAAGCTCTTGGAATGGATCTTGATGATGCAACCACAGTACGTACTAATTATATATACTATAATATTAATTCATATTTATAAATTAATGATTGAATTGTTAATGAATTAGGTGGTGACCATATTTGCAAAGTATAAGGATGTATTAGTAGACGAAAAGATGGCAACTGAGAAAGGTATGTTACCACCAGATGAATCATCGGAAAAGCCATGGAAGAACGGATTAGTGACTTTTACAGCATTTATTGTTTTTGGATGTGCGCCTATATTGGCCTTCATTATCCTCAAATCTTTTACTCGCAATGATAAAGAAGCACTTTATGTGATCTAATAAATGGATAATTTACAGGTATGTAAGGGTATGAGATATATAATAGGTTGTTTTTTTTTCTTACACTTCATATTAATTCAATATTAACAGATTCTTGGGTAATTATGTCTGTAGATTTGTGTATGACTAGATCAGGACCTTTTGGAAGTGGTAAAACATTTACTGTGAAGGGTTAATTATAGGTGTAATTTTTGGGTAATTATTATGTGAGTAACAGATTCTTTTACGTGATTTTTCTATATATCTGACAAACCTTCTTAGGTGATTTTCTCATTTTAGGTTACAAAATCAAAGTTTTTAATGTTTGTAAATTGCAACTGTGATACAAGGATAACTTTGATAAAAGTTAGACAAGAGATGTTCGCGAATATTCAGAGGTGGCTATGAAAACTGACGGATAAAAAAAATGTGTTGAATGAATTTTGTACAATTTTGGAGTGTGATAATAAGTTAGATTCTTTTATTTTATTTTTTGCTATTGTAAATGTAGTATTTTTCCTACAATGTTGTATTAATATCATTGATAACTCCTGCACAATTATTGTATATATCATTCAGAACTTAAGTTCATACAACCTTTATTAAATATTTTTTTTTGATTTACTTTCTCCATTGGTGCCTAATTGTTTTTGGTGTACTTAATTGCACCATATACCCCTTACGTTGTATTACCCAACATACAAAACCACTATGGACAGTAGCAAATGACAAATTAAACTCTTTCCATTTGAATAATAATTTTGATCTTAAAGTACATATCATAAAAATCAATCACTCTGCAATATATTTATTTCAAGGTGTACAAGTTACAGAAGCACACTATCACGGCTTTCTCGAGATATTACAATGTTTTTCCATGTTTGAGAGTACTCCAGAAGAAGCTGCACTTCACTTGCAAAACTCCCGAACCAGATTGTACACCAGAAGCTATCCGCAATGTAAGTCCAAAGAATCTGGCATCTTAAATAGATCTTGATCATCCACATATTTTTATTATTTTCCTTAATATCTGTTTTTTAACTTTCCATTTCCACTTCTTACAAAATTCCCAAACGCCTTATTTTTTTTCTCCATTCTCTTCAACGGTTATGGAGAAACTCCCAATTAAAATGACGGATTTACTAAGCGTTTAAGTTATATCAAACCAAGCTATGCCGAGGAGAAGAGACGACGATGAGGAAGTATAGGAGGAGGAAGATTACAGCGCCAAAACTGCTCGGAAAGGGGGAAGGTCTTCATTTATTAAAGAAGAAGCCGATGTTGATGACAGAGGTGGTGGCGGTGGCAGTGGTCGGCCAGCACCTATACTGAAGCAAAGGAGGGCCGGATCGCAATTCTTAGGAGAAGACGGTTAGCGTTTCTCTAATCATCTCTAATCATAATTTTCTCTCCTCTTTACTTCATTTACGGTTTTTTTGTCCACAAATTGGTACTTACGCTGGAAATTGTGTTAATTTGGGGGAATTTTTTTGTAACTTAGGTTATCTAATTTAAGAAGAATTACCAAAATATCCAAATTGAAATAGATTTACGGATACAGCACTAATCGAGATATGATCAAGAAGAATCTTTATTACCTTCTGTTCGAACAGTAGATGTTGAACAACAATCTTTATGGATGGTAAAATGTGCTGTAAGTTATCATGTATATGTTTACTACATATATCTATTTTTGGTAAAGTAAGAGAAGTATATGTTTATGATACATATCTATCTATTATATATAACACGAACATATCGAGCTGTACCGATCATCTAAATTTCAAGGAATGGGTAGAAACAACGATAATGCTGATGATGGTGGTGGCTCTGGAAATAGCAAGAGGCCATTGTTGGATGGATCTAAAAATAATGGAGAATTGGAGAAAGGTAAAAAAGGATTGAATGAGCGCGAAAGACCAAAGGAACCATGGAAAGGTGAATTTGTGAAGATCATTATATATGGAGGCCTTGATGCTATTGTCACTTCTTTTGCTTTAATTTCTTCCATCTCTGCTGGCCATCTTTCTTCTGGTAACTTATATAATTAATTACAGGAATATTAATCAATTACGGGTGCAAGTGTACATGTAGCGCATAATTTATAGCTAATTTTAACAGGTGATGTTCTGGTATTGGGATTTGCAAATTTGGTGGCTGATGGAAATTCAATGGGGTTTGGAGATTACATGTCAAGCAGCACAGAGAATGACGTGGCTGCAAAAGAAAGATCGGTCACAGAATGGGATGTAGCCAATCATCCCACCTTGCAAAAACAACAATTACTAGAACAATATCAAGCTCTTGGAATGGATCTTGATGATGCAACCACAGTACGTACTAATTATATATACTAAGATATATTAATTCATATTTATAAATTAATGATTGAATTGTTAATGAATTAGGTGGTGAACATATTTGCAAAGTATAAGGATGTATTAGTAGACGAAAAGATGGCAACTGAGAAAGGTATGTTACCACCAGATGAATCATCGGAAAAGCCATGGAAGAACGGATTAGTGACTTTTACAGCATTTATTGTTTTTGGATGTGCGCCTATATTGGCCTTCATTATCCTCAAATCTTTTACTCGCAATGATAAAGAAGCACTTGATGTGATCTAATAAATGGATAATTTACAGGTATGTAAGGGTATGAGATATATAATAGGTTGTTTTTTTTACTTACACTTCATATTAATTCAATATTAACAGATTCTTGGGTAATTATGTCTGTAGATTTGTGTATGACTAGATCAGGACCTTTTGGAAGTGGTAAAACATTTACTGTGAAGGGTTAATTATAGGTGTAATTTTTGGGTAATTATTATGTGAGTAACAGATTCTTTTACGTGATTTTTTCTATATATCTGACTAACCTTTTTAGGTGATTTTCTCATTTTAGGTTACAAAATCAAAGTTTTTAATGTTTGTAAATTGCAACTGTGATACAAGGATAACTTTGATGTAGTTAGACCAAGAGATGTTCGCGAATATTCAGAGGTGGCTATGAAAACTGACGGATAAAAAAAATGTGTTGAATGAATTTTGTACAATTTTGGAGTGTGATAATAAGTTAGATTCTTTTATTTTATTTTTTTCTATTGTAAATGTAGTATTTTTCCTACAATGTTGTATTAATATCATTGATAACTCCTGCACAATTATTGTATATATCATTCAGAACTTAAGTTCATACAACCTTTATTAAATATTTTTTTTTGATTTACTTTCTCCATTGGTGCCTAATTGTTTTTGGTGTACTTAATTGCACCATATACCCCTTACGTTGTATTACCCAACATACAAAACCACTATGGACAGTAGCAAATGACAAATTAAACTCTTTCCATTTGAATAATAATTTTGATCTTAAAGTACATATCATAAAAATCAATCACTCTGCAATATATTTATTTCAAGGTGTACAAGTTACAGAAGCAAACTATCACGGCTTTCTCGAGATATTACAATGTTTTTCCATATTTGAGAGTACTCCAGAAGAAGCTGCACTTCACTTACAAAACTCCCGAACCAGATTGTACACCAGAAGCTATCCGCAATGTAAGTCCAAAGAATCTGACATCTTAAATAGATCTTGACCATCCACATATTTTTATTATTTTCCTTAATATCTGTTTTTTAACTTCCCATTTCCACTTCTTACAAAATTCCCAAACGCCTTATTTTTTTTCTCCATTCTCTTCAACGGTTATGGAGAAACTCCCAATTAAAATGACGGATTTACTAAGCGTTTAAGTTATATCAAACCAAGCTATGCCGAGGAGAAGAGACGACGATGAGGAAGTATAGGAGGAGGAAGATTACAGCGCCAAAACTGCTCGGAAAGGGGGAAGATCTTCATTTATTGAAGAAGAAGCCGATGTTGATGACAGAGGTGGTGGCGTTGGCCGTGGTCGGCCAGCACCTATACTGAAGCAAAGGAGGGCCGGATCGCAATTCCTAGGAGAAGACGGTTAGCGTTTCTCTAATCATCTCTAATCATAATTTTCTCTCCTCTTTACTTCATTTACGGTTTTTTTGTCCACAAATTGGTACTTACGCTGGAAATTGTGTTAATTTGGGGGAATTTTTTTGTAACTTAGGTTATCTAATTTAAGAAGAATTACCAAAATATCCAAATTGAAATAGATTTACGGATACAGCACTAATCGAGATATGATCAAGAAGAATCTTTATTACCTTCTGTTCGAACAGTAGATGTTGAACAACAATCTTTATGGATGGTAAAATGTGATGTAAGTTATCATGTATATGTTTACTACATATATCTATTTTTGGTAAAGAAAGAGAAGTATATGTTTATGATACATATCTATCTATTATATATAACACTAACATATCTAGCTGTACCGATCATCTAAATTTCAAGGAATGGGTAGAAACAACGATAATGCTGATGATGGTGGTGGCTCTGGAAATAGCAAGAGGCCATTGTTGGATGGATCTAAAAATAATGGAGAATTGGAGAAAGGTAAAAAAGGATTGCATGAGCGAGAAAGACCAAAGGAACCATGGAAAGGTGAATTTGTGAAGAGCATTATATATGGAGGCCTTGATGCTATTATCACTTCTTTTGCTTTAATTTCTTCCATCTCTGCTGGCCATCTTTCTTCTGGTAACTTATATAATTAATTACAGGAATATTAATCAATTACGGGTGCAAGTGTACATGTAGCGCATAATTTATAGCTAATTTTAACAGGTGATGTTCTGGTATTGGGATTTGCAAATTTGGTGGCTGATGGAAATACAATGGGGTTTGGAGATTACGTGTCAAGCAGCACAGAGAATGACGTGGCTGCAAAGGAAAGATCGGTCACAGAATGGGATGTAGCCAATCATCCCACCTTACAAAAACAACAATTACTAGAACAATATCAAGCTCTTGGAATGGATCTTGATGATGCAACCACAGTACGTACTAATTATATATACTAAGATATATTAATTCATATTTATAAATTAATGATTGAATTGTTAATGAATTAGGTGGTGACCATATTTGCAAAGTATAAGGATGTATTAGTTGACGAAAAGATGGCAACTGAGAAAGGTATGTTACCACCAGATGAATCATCGGAAAAGCCATGGAAGAACGGATTAGTGACTTTTACAGCATTTATTGTTTTTGGATGTGCGCCTATATTGGCCTTCATTATCCTCAAATCTTTTACTCGCAATGATAAAGAAGCACTTGATGTGATCTAATAAATGGATAATTTACAGGTATGTAAGGGTATGAGATATATAATAGGTTGTTTTTTTTACTTACACTTCATATTAATTCAATATTAACAGATTCTTGGGTAATTATGTCTGTAGATTTGTGTATGACTAGATCAGGACCTTTTGGAAGTGGTAAAACATTTACTGTGAAGGGTTAATTATAGGTGTAATTTTTGGGTAATTATTATGTGAGTAACAGATTCTTTTACGTGATTTTTCTATATATCTGACTAACCTTCTTAGGTGATTTTCTCATTTTAGGTTACAAAATCAAAGTTTTTAATGTTTGTAAATTGCAACTGTGATACAAGGATAACTTTGATAAAAGTTAGACAAGAGATGTTCGCGAATATTCAGAGGTGGCTATGAAAACTGACGGATAAAAAAAATGTGTTGAATGAATTTTGTACAATTTTGGAGTGTGATAATAAGTTAGATTCTTTTATTTTATTTTTTTCTATCGTAAATGTAGTATTTTTCCTACAATGTTGTATTAATATCATTGATAACTCCTGCACAATTATTGTATATATCATTCAGAACTTAAGTTCATACAACCTTTATTAAATATTTTTTTTTGATTTACTTTCTCCATTGGTGCCTAATTGTTTTTGGTGTACTTAATTGCACCATATACCCCTTACGTTGTATTACCCAACATACAAAACCACTATGGACAGTAGCAAATGACAAATTAAACTCTTTCCATTTGAATAATAATTTTGATCTTAAAGTACATATCATAAAAATCAATCACTCTGCAATATATTTATTTCAAGGTGTACAAGTTACAGAAGAACACTATCACGGCTTTCTCGAGATATTACAATGTTTTTCCATGTTTGAGAGTACTCCAGAAGAAGCTGCACTTCACTTGCAAAACTCCCGAACCAGATTGTACACCAGAAGCTATCCGCAATGTAAGTCCAAAGAATCTGACATCTTAAATAGATCTTGACCATCCACATATTTTTATTATTTTCCTTAATATCTGTTTTTTAACTTCCCATTTCCACTTCTTACAAAATTCCCAAACGCCTTATTTTTTTTCTCCATTCTCTTCAACGGTTATGGAGAAACTCCCAATTAAAATGACGGATTTACTAAGCGTTTAAGTTATATCAAACCAAGCTATGCCGAGGAGAAGAGACGACGATGAGGAAGTATAGGAGGAGGAAGATTACAGCGCCAAAACTGCTCGGAAAGGGGGAAGGTCTTCATTTATTAAAGAAGAAGCCGATGTTGATGACAGAGGTGGTGGCGGTGGCCGTGGTCGGCCAGCACCTATACTGAAGCAAAGGAGGGCCGGATCGCAATTCTTAGGAGAAGACGGTTAGCGTTTCTCTAATCATCTCTAATCATAATTTTCTCTCCTCTTTACTTCATTTACGGTTTTTTTGTCCACAAATTGGTACTTACGCTGGAAATTGTGTTAATTTGGGGGAATTTTTTTGTAACTTACGTTATCTAATTTAAGAAGAATTACCAAAATATCCAAATTGAAATAGATTTACGGATACAGCACTAATCGAGATATGATCAAGAAGAATCTTTATTACCTTCTGTTCGAACAGTAGATGTTGAACAACAATCTTTATGGATGGTAAAATGTGCTGTAAGTTATCATGTATATGTTTACTACATATATCTATTTTTGGTAAAGAAAGAGAAGTATATGTTTATGATACATATCTATCTATTATATATAACACGAACATATCGAGCTGTACCGATCATCTAAATTTCAAGGAATGGGTAGAAACAACGATAATGCTGATGATGGTGGTGGCTCTGGAAATAGCAAGAGGCCATTGTTGGATGGATCTAAAAATAATGGAGAATTGGAGGAAGGTAAAAAAGGATTGAATGAGCGCGAAAGACCAAAGGAACCATGGAAAGGTGAATTTGTGAAAAGCATTATATATGGAGGCCTTGATGCTATTATCACTTCTTTTGCTTTAATTTCTTCCATCTCTGCTGGCCATCTTTCTTCTGGTAACTTATATAATTAATTACAGGAATATTAATCAATTACGGGTGCAAGTGTACATGTAGCGCATAATTTATAGCTAATTTTAACAGGTGATGTTCTGGTAATGGGATTTGCAAATTTGGTGGCTGATGGAAATTCAATGGGGTTTGGAGATTACGTGTCAAGCAGCACAGAGAATGACGTCGCTGCAAAGGAAAGATCGGTCACAGAATGGGATGTAGCCAATCATCCCACCTTGCAAAAACAACAATTACTAGAACAATATCAAGCTCTTGGAATGGATCTTGATGATGCAACCACAGTACGTACTAATTATATATACTAAGATATATTAATTCATATTTATAAATTAATGATTGAATTGTTAATGAATTAGGTGGTGACCATATTTGCAAAGTATAAGGATGTATTAGTAGACGAAAAGATGGCAACTGAGAAAGGTATGTTACCACCAGATGAATCATCGGAAAAGCCATGGAAGAACGGATTAGTGACTTTTACAGCATTTATTGTTTTTGGATGTGCGCCTATATTGGCCTTCATTATCCTCAAATCTTTTACTCGCAATGATAAAGAAGCACTTGATGTGATCTAATAAATGGATAATTTACAGGTATGTAAGGGTATGAGATATATAATAGGTTGTTTTTTTTACTTACACTTCATATTAATTCAATATTAACAGATTCTTGGGTAATTATGTCTGTAGATTTGTGTATGACTAGATCAGGACCTTTTGGAAGTGGTAAAACATTTACTGTGAAGGGTTAATTATAGGTGTAATTTTTGGGTAATTATTATGTGAGTAACAGATTCTTTTACGTGATTTTTCTATATATCTGACTAACCTTCTTAGGTGATTTTCTCATTTTAGGTTACAAAATCAAAGTTTTTAATGTTTGTAAATTGCAACTGTGATACAAGGATAACTTTGATAAAAGTTAGACAAGAGATGTTCGCGAATATTCAGAGGTGGCTATGAAAACTGACGGATAAAAAAAATGTGTTGAATGAATTTTGTACAATTTTGGAGTGTGATAATAAGTTAGATTCTTTTATTTTATTTTTTTCTATTGTAAATGTAGTATTTTTCCTACAATGTTGTATTAATATCATTGATAACTCCTGCACAATTATTGTATATATCATTCAGAACTTAAGTTCATACAACCTTTATTAAATATTTTTTTTTGATTTACTTTCTCCATTGGTGCCTAATTGTTTTTGGTGTACTTAATTGCACCATATACCCCTTACGTTGTATTACCCAACATACAAAACCACTATGGACAGTAGCAAATGACAAATTAAACTCTTTCCATTTGAATAATAATTTTGATCTTAAAGTACATATCATAAAAATCAATCACTCTGCAATATATTTATTTCAAGGTGTACAAGTTACAGAAGAACACTATCACGGCTTTCTCGAGATATTACAATGTTTTTCCATGTTTGAGAGTACTCCAGAAGAAGCTGCACTTCACTTGCAAAACTCCCTAACCAGATTGTACACCAGAAGCTATCCGCAATGTAAGTCCAAAGAATCTGGCATCTTAAATAGATCTTGACCATCCACATATTTTTATTATTTTCCTTAATATCTGTTTTTTAACTTCCCATTTCCACTTCTTACAAAATTCCCAAACGCCTTATTTTTTTTCTCCATTCTCTTCAACGGTTATGGAGAAACTCCCAATTAAAATGACGGATTTACTAAGCGTTTAAGTTATATCAAACCAAGCTATGCCGAGGAGAAGAGACGACGATGAGGAAGTATAGGAGGAGGAAGATTACAGCGCCAAAACTGCTCGGAAAGGGGGAAGGTCTTCATTTATTAAAGAAGAAGCCGATGTTGATGACAGAGGTGGTGGCGGTGGCCGTGGTCGGCCAGCACCTATACTGAAGCAAAGGAGGGCCGGATCGCAATTCTTAGGAGAAGACGGTTAGCGTTTCTCTAATCATCTCTAATCATAATTTTCTCTCCTCTTTACTTCATTTACGGTTTTTTTGTCCACAAATTGGTACTTACGCTGGAAATTGTGTTAATTTGGGGGAATTTTTTTGTAACTTACGTTATCTAATTTAAGAAGAATTACCAAAATATCCAAATTGAAATAGATTTACGGATACAGCACTAATCGAGATATGATCAAGAAGAATCTTTATTACCTTCTGTTCGAACAGTAGATGTTGAACAACAATCTTTATGGATGGTAAAATGTGCTGTAAGTTATCATGTATATGTTTACTACATATATCTATTTTTGGTAAAGAAAGAGAAGTGTATGTTTATGATACATATCTATCTATTATATATAACACGAACATATCGAGCTGTACCGATCATCTAAATTTCAAGGAATGGGTAGAAACAACGATAATGCTGATGATGGTGGTGGCTCTGGAAATAGCAAGAGGCCATTGTTGGATGGATCTAAAAATAATGGAGAATTGGAGAAAGGTAAAAAAGGATTGAATGAGCGCGAAAGACCCAAGGAACCATGGAAAGGTGAATTTGTGAAGAGCATTATATATGGAGGCCTTGATGCTATTGTCACTTCTTTTGCTTTAATTTCTTCCATCTCTGCTGGCCATCTTTCTTCTGGTAACTTATATAATTAATTACAGGAATATTAATCAATTACGGGTGCAAGTGTACATGTAGCGCATAATTTATAGCTAATTTTAACAGGTGATGTTCTGGTATTGGGATTTGCAAATTTGGTGGCTGATGGAAATTCAATGGGGTTTGGAGATTACGTGTCAAGCAGCACAGAGAATGACGTCGCTGCAAAGGAAAGATCGGTCACAGAATGGGATGTAGCCAATCATCCCACCTTGCAAAAACAACAATTACTAGAACAATATCAAGCTCTTGGAATGGATCTTGATGATGCAACCACAGTACGTACTAATTATATATACTAAGATATATTAATTCATATTTATAAATTAATGATTGAATTGTTAATGAATTAGGTGGTGAACATATTTGCAAAGTATAAGGATGTATTAGTAGACGAAAAGATGGCAACTGAGAAAGGTATGTTACCACCAGATGAATCATCGGAAAAGCCATGGAAGAACGGATTAGTGACTTTTACAGCATTTATTGTTTTTGGATGTGCGCCTATATTTGCCTTCATTATCCTCAAACCTTTTACTCGCAATGATAAAGAAGCACTTGATGTGATCTAATAAATGGATAATTTACAGGTATGTAAGGGTATGAGATATATAATAGGTTGTTTTTTTTTTACTTACACTTCATATTAATTCAATATTAACAGATTCTTGGGTAATTATGTCTGTAGATTTGTGTATGACCAGATCAGGACCTTTTGGAAGTGGTAAAACATTTACTGTGAAGGGTTAATTATAGGTGTAATTTTTGGGTAATTATTATGTGAGTAACAGATTCTTTTACGTGATTTTTTCTATATATCTGACTAACCTTTTTAGGTGATTTTCTCATTTTAGGTTACAAAATCAAAGTTTTTAATGTTTGTAAATTTCAACTATAATACAAGGATAACTTTGATAAAAGTTAGACCAAGAGATGTTCGCGAATATTCAGAGGTGGCTATGAAAACTGACGGATAAAAAAAAGTGTTGAATGAATTTTGTACAATTTTAGAGTGTGATAATAAGTTAGATTCTTTTATTTTATTTTTTTTCTATTGTAAATGTAGTATTTTTCCTACAATGTTGTATTAATATCATTGATAACTCCTGCACAATTATTGTATATATCATTCAGAACTTAAGTTCATACAACCTTTATTAAATATTTTTTTTTGATTTACTTTCTCCATTGGTGCCTAATTGTTTTTGGTGTACTTAATTGCACCATATACCCCTTACGTTGTATTACCCAACATACAAAACCACTATGGACAGTAGCAAATGACAAATTAAACTCTTTCCATTTGAATAATAATTTTGATCTTAAAGTACATATCATATAAATAAATCACTCTGTAATATATTTATTTCAAGGTGTACAAGTTACAGAAGCACACTATCACGGCTTTCTCGAGATATTACAATGTTTTTCCATGTTTGAGAGTACTCCAGAAGAAGCTGCACTTCACTTGCAAAACTCCCGAACCAGATTGTACACCAGAAGCTATCCGCAATGCAAGTCCAAAGAATCACTCTGTTTTTAACGCATCAATACTTTATAATTGCAAAAGTCTAAGACTTATCTTCATTTGTTGAAGCAATTAAAATAATCAGTGCACACAGGGACCTAAGATGCAAATAAAAAACCAAATCTACCATAATCATGTATGAATAATCTTCATTTGTTGATGGGTTTAAAATAATCGGTCCACACAGAGACCGAATATGCAAATAAAACAACAAATATACGATAATCAGTAGTTCACAATCTCTTAGAATAAATTCAAACATTCATAATGCTATGAAATTTTGGTTTTCCTTTTTTGAGAAAATGGGTTAACATTTCAAATTCTGTGTATAAGTACAGTAAAAATATTAGTTTTACGTGGGTCACAATGCTATTAGTTACATACTACATATAGTTTCAAAGAAATTTTGAGAAAACAGTATTCGAAAGCTTAGATTAACAAAGAAGAATTACAGCTAGCTTCAATGGTGAGCAGGTCTAGCCAGGTCCACAACAATAAATCAAAGGATTATATATTCATTCAATTGTTCCAAGTATATATTTATTTCAGGAGTTTCAAATTACACTTTTCTCTATATATATTTCAGATTTACCACATGTTTTACCTTTTTTTAACCCACCACTCTCTCCACTACTTCAATATCTATTTGAATTTGTAACTGTAACCACCATTTCCCTCTCCTTTTCTACTATGTAATACACGATCTTAATAACTCTATCAGAAAGGTTCTGGTTTATTTAAATTTAAAATTACACACAACCACCATTTCCATCTCTTTTTCTACTATGTAATACACGTTCTTATTAAGTCGATCAAAAATACTCTGGTTTCTTAACATTTAAGATTAAACACAAATTGTGACTTTTGTTCCTTATCTGAATTCTTCATACATCGGTGCCTTTACCACGTGTTGAGGAAGCTGTATCAGGTAAATATTTCTTTTCTTCATAACATTACAATAACTACTGAGTCTAAGTTTAATACAGATTTCTGTATTTCTTCAGTTCTGAAAATGGTTATTTATATACCTATTGAGAAACTAATTGAAATCGTGAACCCATCACTTTATATTAACATTACTGATACAATAACTAATTAAAGTCCTGAATAAAGAGAATAGAAGTAAGACGGTATTACCTTCAACTGACCCCCAAGTGTCGATGATTAATGTTACTCAATTAGCTAACAACTCAGCCTCCAAACAAAACAATGGAATTTAGCATAAAAAGTAAAAAATGACTAATATCTTGCTTAATTTATCCAAAGCCTTTTGTATAATTAAGATTGAAATTTAGATAATTTATTCCAAATTAATCATCGAACAACCATAAACCTCATGTAGATTGTAATGGCAGACCTTAGTTTATAATTTGTTGAGAAGAATAACTTCTCTTATACCCCTAAATTGTAGATTTGTACCTGGTGAGAAGTGATAATTGGGTTACAATGGCGAAGAGAAAAAGAGGTTACATGATACGCAAATTTTTCATGAAAGAGTGTAAGGCAAAAAAAAATTAGATTAATAACTGAGGTGCAATATAATATAGATTTGGATTTTCTAATTACGAGGTTATAGCATTTTTTTTAATAATTCTTGAAAGATATTTATTTTATTTTAACGTTTTAATATATTGAGTTATATGTATTAAATTTACAGGACACAATAATGAAGACCATGCACAAAAATTATGAGAAAGAGACAAGTAATATTCATACCAATTCGTCTTTTCAACCAAATAATCCACAAGTTAGTTACCAAAATTTTATTTATTTTATTCCTAAATTGTTTATTTATTTTACATGTTTAATAGTAGTTATGTTATATTAAATTCATAGGTAGAATTCTTTTACAATAAAAATAAGGGTATAGGTATACATGATGAGAATGATAGAGGTCGGATACTTGCTCAAGATAATCTAAATCACCAAAGAAAATATGGCCAAGTACGTTTAAAATTATACTTATACAAATAAATTACAATTTTGGTAAATGTATCTAAATAAAAATCATATTGTTCATCAGGATTGTGATAGAACAAAGAATAAGGGTAAAGAAAAGGTCGACCCCCCGGTCAAATAAAAAACCAAGCGAAATAGTTCCCAAATGGTACATTATACACTATAGTATGTCTATTTATTTAAAATTTCAACAGCCTTGAAGTATAAAATTAACTTTAAATTCATCACGAACATTAGAATCCAGGAAATATAGAGTTATCTAGAGCTGTATTAGCCCAACGTATACGCCGAGAAAGGGAATGGTTAGGCCAAACTTCTCAAGTGACAAGTAGTGGTCCAGAATTACCTTCATTAAATTCTCGACGACGATTAACTCGACAATTACAAAGAGCACACGAGGTTTCATGGGAACGGTTGAATATTGGAAGATCACCAAATTCAACCCAAAACACAAAAACACAATCTCATATTCAACCCCAAGTTCGGTGCTCAAGTAATTCCATGGATCAAAATTTCATGACTCGTGAACCAGAGGTTCAGTTGTTATCTAAACGTAGATTAGGTCAGAGTTTACGTTGGGAAAAATATAGGTCACGTAGGATGTTAAGTCATGAGGACTCGCCCAGTAATACTCTCCATAAAACGACTCATCCGTTAGGTAATAATGTGTTTGGTAGAAATCCATTCACACCAAATTATATTAATCTATCAAATACACATTCTTTGGATGCACCACGACATATCGGTGAATCCTCTCTTTCTGAACAAATTATTGAATCACCATCGAATTCATATCATGAAGAAGAATATGATACTGATGGAGAATATAATAGTGGAGATCATCAAGAACATACCATCACTGAAAATATAGATGAAGTACGTTTTTCGTTGGGAGATATGAATGTAATAATCCCGCATTGTAAAGCTTTACATTGGAAGGCTGAAAGACTGAAAAAACCTCCTGTGTCTATTTCAAAATTTGGGACATGTTGTTTGGAAGGCCAAATTAATCTTCCCGATCTTATCACTCCTCCACCAGAAATTCAAGCTTTATACGATGGCTCAACACCACAGTCTATATCTTTTCGTCGTTACACTCGAGGGTATAATGCAGCTAACGCTTTTACAAGTTTGGGTGTCAAAATGGATGAAAGGGTTGTTGGCGGAAGAGGACCGTCGTTATTCACAATTCATGGAGAATTGAGACATCGAACTGGTTCATTGGAGCCACAAGAAAATCGTGATCCTACATACGCTCAATTATATATTTACGATCCCGATTGTGCCTTAGACATTCGTAACAAACGAAATCCTAATCTAAGGAGTGATGTCTTAAGAACTATTCAGAATTCTATGTTGGAGCACAATGTATTCACTCATAAATATCGCCAGGCTTCTGCAATCTTAAATCGACCTGAGGTGGCCTCTAGAAATATTCCGGTGCACTTACATTATTCTGCGGGAAAAGATCGTCGACGATATAATCTTCCAACTTCAGATGATGTGGCTGTTATCATTCCGGGGGATGGAACCGAGACGAGTTCAACGAGAGATATCATTCTACATCTAAAAGGAGATAATCAGCTCATGAGGATCAGTGAATGTCATCCAGCTTATCTACCTTTACATTATGTACTCATGTTTCCATATGGGGAACTTGGATGGGAACCAGGATTTAAACGATGAGATCCTTCTCGCAATAGATATTCAACAAAAAGGTTAACGCAAATGGATTACTATAGTTACCGCATATTTCAGCGTCCTAACGAATATTCGACGATTTTAAGAGTGGTAAATTATTTCAAGAATTTTTGGTAGATGCTTGGGCCGCAACGGAGCAAAACCGTTTGACATATTATAAGTTAAATCAAGACAGGTTCCGCGTAGAATTATATTATGATTTTACAAATGCTGTTACTGAAGGGTTGTCACCGGATAAAGTTGGTAAGCGGAGGATTCTACCATCTTCTTTTACAGGAAGTGCTAGAAATATGTTCGAAATATTCCAAGATTCAATGGAAATAACACGCTATAACCAGCATCCAGATATTTTTCTTACAATGACAGCGAATCCAAACTGGCCTGAAATAACATCAGCTTTGCTTCCAAACCAGAAAATATCTGATAGGCCCGATTTAGTGGCGCGTGTTTTTGAGTTAAAAAGAGCTCGACTTTTGAAAGAAATTCATGAAAAAAAGATATTCGGAAAACAAGTAGGAAAGGTCTTGACGATTGAGTTTCAAAAACGAGGTCTACCGCATATGCATGTGTTGATATTTTTGGATGGACATGATAAAATTCGAACAACTGCTCAAGTGGACCTGTTTGTATGTGCTGAACTTCCTAATTTAAAGAATGACCCAATTCTTTTTGATACCGTGGTCAATTTTAAGGTGCATGGACCCTGTGGTGCTCGAAATCCTAACTCGCCATGTATGGAGAATAAAAAATGTACTAAAAAGTACCCTAAAGATTTTGTGGATGCCACATCTATGGATCAAGATGGTTATCCAATATATCGTCGTCGGAATGATGGTCGAGTTTTTGAAGTTAGGGGATGCAAAATTGATAATAGGGATGTCGTACCATACAATCCATATTTATCCAGGATGTTCCACTATCATATTAATGTTGAAGTTTGTGCAGGGATAAGATGTGTCAAGTATATCCATAAGTACATATACAAAGGTCATGATCGTACAACTATGGTTTTAGGTGGTGATGAGATTCAACAATATCTTGATGCGAGATATATTGGACCCCATGAAGCAGCATGGCGAATATTCGGACATATTTTACACGAAGAAGTACCCAATGTTGTTCGACTGCATATTCATTTACCAGGAGAACATCAAGTTGTTTTTGATTCAAGCAAATCTGTGGAATCGATTATTTCTGGTGCTATGCATCAAAAATCAAGTCTTACCGCATTTTTTGAATGTTGTGCAAATAATGAAGGAGCACGTGATTTTACGTATCAGGAATTCCCACAACATTTTGTTTGGAATAAAAAGGATGCGAGTTGGACACCTAGAAAACGAGGTTTTGCTATTGGTCGCATGTATTTTGCTAGCCCTAATTGTGGAGAGAGATTTTATCTTCGGTTGTTACTTTCTGTTGTCAAAGGGCCCCAATCATTTGAGTGTCTCCGAACATATAATAATACACTCTATAGTTCATTCAAGTTAGCATGTGCTGCTAGAGGACTTCTAGAGAAAGATGATGAATGGGTACATTGTTTGGAAGAAGCGTCACTTATGAAGACTGGTTATCAATTGAGAAGATTGTTTTCAATTATATTGATGCATTGTAATCCATTACATCCATATGAGTTGTGGAAAAAGTTTTCACATAACATTTGTGATGATCTTGCATCAAAGCTGCGTTCATCTTATAGTATTCTGCAACCCACTGTAGATGAATTGGAAGATTATGGCTTATATCTCTTGAATACCATGTTGATAGAATCGGGAAAAAGTTTAGACGACTTTCCACCAATGCCGCAATCGAATAGAAATTGGAGCTCACCATTGAGAAATAGACTAATGTGTGAACATCAACAACTTCAGAGGGAAGCACAAGAAATTGATGCACAACTGAATGTTGATCGTCTTAATGATGCACAAAAAAACGCTTACAAAAAAGTCATGGATTCCGCTATAAATAGAAAGGGAGAAACTTTTTTCTTGAATGGAGGTGCTGGAACAGGGAAGACATTTTTGTATAACACAATTGCAACAAAATGTCGGAGCTTAGGTTATACAGTTATAACTGTGGCTTCATCTGGAATTGCATCTTTGTTATTGAAAGGAGGCCGAACTGCACTTACGGTTAGCGTTTCTCTAATCATCTCTAATCATAATTTTCTCTCCTCTTTACTTCATTTACGGTTTTTTTGTCCACAAATTGGTACTTACGCTAGAAATTGTGTTAATTTGGGTGAATTTTTTTGTAACTTACGTTATCTAATTTAAGAAGAATTACCAAAATATCCAAATTGAAATAGATTTACGGATACAACACTAATCGAGATATGATCAAGAAGAATCTTTATTACCTTCTGTTCGAACAGTAGATGTTGAACAACAATCTTTATGGATGGTAAAATGTGCTGTAAGTTATCATGTATATGTTTACTACATATATCTATTTTTGGTAAAGAAAGAGAAGTATATGTTTATGATACATATCTATCTATTATATATAACACGAACATATCGAGCTGTACCGATCATCGAAATTTCAAGGAATGGGTAGAAACAACGATAATGCTGATGATGGTGGTGGCTCTGGAAATAGCAAGAGGCCATTGTTGGATGGATCTAAAAATAATGGAGAATTGGAGAAAGGTAAAAAAGGATTGAATGAGCGCGAAAGACCAAAGGAACCATGGAAAGGTGAATTTGTGAAGAGCATTATATATGGAGGCCTTGATGCTATTGTCACTTCTTTTGCTTTAATTTCTTCCATCTCTGCTGGCCATCTTTCTTCTGGTAACTTATATAATTAATTACAGGAATATTAATCAATTACGGGTGCAAGTGTACATGTAGCGCATAATTTATAGCTAATTTTAACAGGTGATGTTCTGGTATTGGGATTTGCAAATTTGGTGGCTGATGGAAATTCAATGGGGTTTGGAGATTACATGTCAAGCAGCACAGAGAATGACGTGGCTGCAAAAGAAAGATCGGTCACAGAATGGGATGTAGCCAATCATCCCACCTTGCAAAAACAACAATTACTAGAACAATATCAAGCTCTTGGAATGGATCTTGATGATGCAACCACAGTACGTACTAATTATATATACTAAGATATATTAATTCATATTTATAAATTAATGATTGAATTGTTAATGAATTAGGTGGTGAACATATTTGCAAAGTATAAGGATGTATTAGTAGACGAAAAGATGGCAACTGAGAAAGGTATGTTACCACCAGATGAATCATCGGAAAAGCCACGGAAGAACGGATTAGTGACTTTTACAGCATTTATTGTTTTTGGATGTGCGCCTATATTGGCCTTCATTATCCTCAAATCTTTTACTCGCAATGATAAAGAAGCACTTGATGTGATCTAATAAATGGATAATTTACAGGTATGTAAGGGTATGAGATATATAATAGGTTGTTTTTTTTACTTACACTTCATATTAATTCAATATTAACAGATTCTTGGGTAATTATGTCTGTAGATTTGTGTATGACTAGATCAGGACCTTTTGGAAGTGGTAAAACATTTACTGTGAAGGGTTAATTATAGGTGTAATTTTTGGGTAATTATTATGTGAGTAACAGATTCTTTTACGTGATTTTTTCTATATATCTGACTAACCTTTTTAGGTGATTTTCTCATTTTAGGTTACAAAATCAAAGTTTTTAATGTTTGTAAATTGCAACTGTGATACAAGGATAACTTTGATGTAGTTAGACCAAGAGATGTTCGCGAATATTCAGAGGTGGCTATGAAAACTGACGGATAAAAAAAATGTGTTGAATGAATTTTGTACAATTTTGGAGTGTGATAATAAGTTAGATTCTTTTATTTTATTTTTTTCTATTGTAAATGTAGTATTTTTCCTACAATGTTGTATTAATATCATTGATAACTCCTGCACAATTATTGTATATATCATTTAGAACTTAAGTTCATACAACCTTTATTAAATATTTTTTTTTGATTTACTTTCTCCATTGGTGCCTAATTGTTTTGGTGTACTTAATTGCACCATATACCCCTTACGTTGTATTACCCAACATACAAAACCACTATGGACAGTAGCAAATGACAAATTAAACTCTTTCCATTTGAATAATAATTTTGATCTTAAAGTACATATCATAAAAATCAATCACTCTGCAATATATTTATTTCAAGGTGTACAAGTTACAGAAGCACACTATCACGGCTTTCTCGAGATATTACAATGTTTTTCCATATTTGAGAGTACTCCAGAAGAAGCTGCACTTCACTTACAAAACTCCCGAACCAGATTGTACACCAGAAGCTATCAGCAATGTAAGTCCAAAGAATCTGACATCTTAAATAGATCTTGACCATCCACATATTTTTATTATTTTCCTTAATATCTGTTTTTTAACTTCCCATTTCCACTTCTTACAAAATTCCCAAACGCCTTATTTTTTTTCTCCATTCTCTTCAACGGTTATGGAGAAACTCCCAATTAAAATGACGGATTTACTAAGCGTTTAAGTTATATCAAACCAAGCTATGCCGAGGAGAAGAGACGACGATGAGGAAGTATAGGAGGAGGAAGATTACAGCGCCAAAACTGCTCGGAAAGGGGGAAGGTCTTCATTTATTGAAGAAGAAGCCGATGTTGATGACAGAGGTGGTGGCGTTGGCCGTGGTCGGCCAGCACCTATACTGAAGCAAAGGAGGGCCGGATCGCAATTCCTAGGAGAAGACGGTTAGCGTTTCTCTAATCATCTCTAATCATAATTTTCTCTCCTCTTTACTTCATTTACAGTTTTTTTGTCCACAAATTGGTACTTACGCTGGAAATTGTGTTAATTTGGGGGAATTTTTTTGTAACTTAGGTTATCTAATTTAAGAAGAATTACCAAAATATCCAAATTGAAATAGATTTACGGATACAGCACTAATCGAGATATGATCAAGAAGAATCTTTATTACCTTCTGTTCGAACAGTAGATGTTGAACAACAATCTTTATGGATGGTAAAATGTGATGTAAGTTATCTTGTATATGTTTACTACATATATCTATTTTTGGTAAAGAAAGAGAAGTATATGTTTATGATACATATCTATCTATTATATATAACACTAACATATCTAGCTGTACCGATCATCTAAATTTCAAGGAATGGGTAGAAACAACGATAATGCTGATGATGGTGGTGGCTCTGGAAATAGCAAGAGGCCATTGTTGGATGGATCTAAAAATAATGGAGAATTGGAGAAAGGTAAAAAAGGATTGCATGAGCGAGAAAGACCAAAGGAACCATGGAAAGGTGAATTTGTGAAGAGCATTATATATGGAGGCCTTGATGCTATTATCACTTCTTTTGCTTTAATTTCTTCCATCTCTGCTGGCCATCTTTCTTCTGGTAACTTATATAATTAATTACAGGAATATTAATCAATTACGGGTGCAAGTGTACATGTAGCGCATAATTTATAGCTAATTTTAACAGGTGATGTTCTGGTATTGGGATTTGCAAATTTGGTGGCTGATGGAAATACAATGGGGTTTGGAGATTACGTGTCAAGCAGCACAGAGAATGACGTGGCTGCAAAGGAAAGATCGGTCACAGAATGGGATGTAGCCAATCATCCCACCTTACAAAAACAACAATTACTAGAACAATATCAAGCTCTTGGAATGGATCTTGATGATGCAACCACAGTACGTACTAATTATATATACTAAGATATATTAATTCATATTTATAAATTAATGATTGAATTGTTAATGAATTAGGTGGTGACCATATTTGCAAAGTATAAGGATGTATTAGTAGACGAAAAGATGGCAACTGAGAAAGGTATGTTACCACCAGATGAATCATCGGAAAAGCCATGGAAGAACGGATTAGTGACTTTTACAGCATTTATTGTTTTTGGATGTGCGCCTATATTGGCCTTCATTATCCTCAAATCTTTTACTCGCAATGATAAAGAAGCACTTGATGTGATCTAATAAATGGATAATTTACAGGTATGTAAGGGTATGAGATATATAATAGGTTGTTTTTTTTACTTACACTTCATATTAATTCAATATTAACAGATTCTTGGGTAATTATGTCTGTAGATTTGTGTATGACTAGATCAGGACCTTTTGGAAGTGGTAAAACATTTACTGTGAAGGGTTAATTATAGGTGTAATTTTTGGGTAATTATTATGTGAGTAACAGATTCTTTTACGTGATTTTTCTATATATCTGACTAACCTTCTTAGGTGATTTTCTCATTTTAGGTTACAAAATCAAAGTTTTTAATGTTTGTAAATTGCAACTGTGATACAAGGATAACTTTGATAAAAGTTAGACAAGAGATGTTCGCGAATATTCAGAGGTGGCTATGAAAACTGACGGATAAAAAAAATGTGTTGAATGAATTTTGTACAATTTTGGAGTGTGATAATAAGTTAGATTCTTTTATTTTATTTTTTTCTATTGTAAATGTAGTATTTTTCCTACAATGTTGTATTAATATCATTGATAACTCCTGCACAATTATTGTATATATCATTCAGAACTTAAGTTCATACAACCTTTATTAAATATTATTTTTTTGATTTACTTTCTCCATTGGTGCCTAATTGTTTTTGGTGTACTTAATTGCACCATATACCCCTTACGTTGTATTACCCAACATACAAAACCACTATGGACAGTAGCAAATGACAAATTAAACTCTTTCCATTTGAATAATAATTTTGATCTTAAAGTACATATCATAAAAGTCAATCACTCTGCAATATATTTATTTCAAGGTGTACAAGTTACAGAAGAACACTATCACGGCTTTCTCGAGATATTACAATGTTTTTCCATGTTTGAGAGTACTCCAGAAGAAGCTGTACTTCACTTGCAAAACTCCCGAACCAGATTGTACACCAGAAGCTATCCGCAATGTAAGTCCAAAGAATCTGGCATCTTAAATAGATCTTGACCATCCACATATTTTTATTATTTTCCTTAATATCTGTTTTTTAACTTCCCATTTCCACTTCTTACAAAATTCCCAAACGCCTTATTTTTTTTCTCCATTCTCTTCAACGGTTATGGAGAAACTCCCACTTAAAATGACGGATTTACTAAGCGTTTAAGTTATATCAAACCAAGCTATGCCGAGGAGAAGAGACGACGATGAGGAAGTATAGGAGGAGGAAGATTACAGCGCCAAAACTGCTCGGAAAGGGGGAAGGTCTTCATTTATTAAAGAAGAAGCCGATGTTGATGACAGAGGTGGTGGCGGTGGCCGTGGTCGGCCAGCACCTATACTGAAGCAAAGGAGGGCCGGATCGCAATTCTTAGGAGAAGACGGTTAGCGTTTCTCTAATCATCTCTAATCATAATTTTCTCTCCTCTTTACTTCATTTACGGTTTTTTTGTCCACAAATTGGTACTTACGCTGGAAATTGTGTTAATTTGGGGGAATTTTTTTGTAACTTAGGTTATCTAATTTAAGAAGAATTACCAAAATATCCAAATTGAAATAGATTTACGGATACAGCACTAATCGAGATATGATCAAGAAGAATCTTTATTACCTTCTGTTCGAATAGTAGATGTTGAACAACAATCTTTATGGATGGTAAAATGTGATGTAAGTTATCATGTATATGTTTACTACATATATCTATTTTTGGTAAAGAAAGAGAAGTATATGTTTATGATACATATCTATCTATTATATATAACACTAACATATCTAGCTGTACCGATCATCTAAATTTCAAGGAATGGGTAGAAACAACGATAATGCTGATGATGGTGGTGGCTCTGGTAATAGCAAGAGGCCATTGTTGGATGGATCTAAAAATAATGGAGAATTGGAGAAAGGTAAAAAAGGATTGAATGAGCGAGAAAGACCAAAGGAACCATGGAAAGGTGAATTTGTGAAGAGCATTATATATGGAGGCCTTGATGCTATTATCACTTCTTTTGCTTTAATTTCTTCCATCTCTGCTGGCCATCTTTCTTCTGGTAACTTATATAATTAATTACAGGAATATTAATCAATTACGGGTGCAAGTGTACATGTAGCGCATAATTTATAGCTAATTTTAACAGGTGATGTTCTGGTATTGGGATTTGCAAATTTGGTGGCTGATGGAAATTCAATGGGGTTTGGAGATTACGTGTCAAGCAGCACAGAGAATGACGTCGCTGCAAAGGAAAGATCGGTCACAGAATGGGATGTAGCCAATCATCCCACCTTACAAAAACAACAATTACTAGAACAATATCAAGCTCTTGGAATGGATCTTGATGATGCAACCACAGTACGTACTAATTATATATACAAAGATATATTAATTCATATTTATAAATTAATGATTGAATTGTTAATGAATTAGGTGGTGACCATATTTGCAAAGTATATTGATGTATTAGTAGACGAAAAGATGGCAACTGAGAAAGGTATGTTACCACCAGATGAATCATCGGAAAAGCCATGGAAGAACGGATTAGTGACTTTTACAGCATTTATTGTTTTTGGATGTGCGCCTATATTGGCCTTCATTATCCTCAAACCTTTTACTCGCAATGATAAAGAAGCACTTGATGTGATCTAATAAATGGATAATTTACAGGTATGTAAGGGTATGAGATATATAATAGGTTGTTTTTTTTACTTACACTTCATATTAATTCAATATTAACAGATTCTTGGGTAATTATGTCTGTAGATTTGTGTATGACCAGATCAGGACCTTTTGGAAGTGGTAAAACATTTACTGTGAAGGGTTAATTATAGGTGTAATTTTTGGGTAATTATTATGTGAGTAACAGATTCTTTTACGTGATTTTTTCTATATATCTGACTAACCTTTTTAGGTGATTTTCTCATTTTAGGTTACAAAATCAAAGTTTTTAATGTTTGTAAATTTCAACTATAATACAAGGATAACTTTGATAAAAGTTAGACCAAGAGATGTTCGCGAATATTCAGAGGTGGCTATGAAAACTGACGGATAAAAAAAAAGTGTTGAATGAATTTTGTACAATTTTAGAGTGTGATAATAAGTTAGATTCTTTTATTTTATTTTTTTTCTATTGTAAATGTAGTATTTTTCCTACAATGTTGTATTAATATCATTGATAACTCCTGCACAATTATTGTATATATCATTCAGAACTTAAGTTCATACAACCTTTATTAAATATTTTTTTTTGATTTACTTTCTCCATTGGTGCCTAATTGTTTTTGGTGTACTTAATTGCACCATATACCCCTTACGTTGTATTACCCAACATACAAAACCACTATGGACAGTAGCAAATGACAAATTAAACTCTTTCCATTTGAATAATAATTTTGATCTTAAAGTACATATCATATAAATAAATCACTCTGCAATATATTTATTTCAAGGTGTACAAGTTACAGAAGCACACTATCACGGCTTTCTCGAGATATTACAATGTTTTTCCATGTTTGAGAGTACTCCAGAAGAAGCTGCACTTCACTTGCAAAACTCCCGAACCAGATTGTACACCAGAAGCTATCCGCAATGCAAGTCCAAAGAATCACTCTGTTTTTAACGCATCAATACTTTATAATTGCAAAAGTCTAAGACTTATCTTCATTTGTTGAAGCAATTAAAATAATCAGTGCACACAGGGACCTAAGATGCAAATAAAAAACCAAATCTACCATAATCATGTATGAATAATCTTCATTTGTTGATGGGTTTAAAATAATCGGTCCACACAGAGACCAAATATGCAAATAAAACAACAAATATACGATAATCAGTAGTTCACAATCTCTTAGAATAAATTCAAACATTCATAATGCTATGAAATTTTGGTTTTCCTTTTTTGAGAAAATGGGTTAACATTTCAAATTCTGTGTATAAGTACAGTAAAAATATTAGTTTTACGTGGGTCACAATGCTATTAGTTACATACTACATATAGTTTCAAAGAAATTTTGAGAAAACAGTATTCGAAAGCTTAGATTAACAAAGAAGAATTACAGCTAGCTTCAATGGTGAGCAGGTCCAGCCAGGTCCACAACAATAAATCAAAGGATTATATATTCATTCAATTGTTCCAAGTATATATTTATTTCAGGAGTTTCAAATTACACTTTTCTCTATATATATTCCAGATTTACCACATGTTTTACCTTTTTTTAACCCACCACTCTCTCCACTACTTCAATATCTATTTGAATTTGTAACTGTAACCACCATTTCCCTCTCCTTTTCTACTATGTAATACACGATCTTAATAACTCTATCAGAAAGGTTCTGGTTTATTTAAATTTAAAATTACACACAACCACCGTTTCCATCTCTTTTTCTACTATGTAATACACGTTCTTATTAACTCTATCAAAAATACTCTGGTTTCTTAACATTTAAGATTAAACACAAATTGTGACTTTTGTTCCTTATCTGAATTCTTCATACATCGGTGCCTTTACCACGTGTTGAGGAAGCTGTATCAGGTAAATATTTCTTTTCTTCATAACATTACAATAACTACTGAGTCTAAGTTTAATACAGATTTATGTATTTCTTCAGTTCTGAAAATGGTTATTTATATACCTACTGAGAAACTAATTGAAATCGTGAACCCATCACTTTATATTAACATTACTGATACAATAACTAATTAAAGTCCTGAATAAAGAGAATAGAAGTAAGACGGTATTACCTTCAACTGACCCCCAAGTGTCGATGATTAATGTTACTCAATTAGCTAACAACTCAGCCTCGAAACAAAACAATGGAATTTAGCATAAAAAGTAAAAAATGACTAATATCTTGCTTAATTTATCCAAAGCCTTTTGTATAATTAAGATTGAAATTTAGATAATTTATTCCAAATTAATCATCGAACAACCATAAACCTCATGTAGATTGTAATGGCAGACCTTAGTTTATAATTTGTTGAGAAGAATAACTTCTCTTATACCCCTAAATTGTAGATTTGTACCTGGTGAGAAGTGATAATTGGGTTACAATGGCGAAGAGAAAAAGAGGTTACATGATACGCCAATTTTTCATGAAAGAGTGTAAGGCAAAAAAAAATTAGATTAATAACTGAGGTGCAATATAATATAGATTTGGATTTTCTAATTACGAGGTTATAGCATTTTTTTTAATAATTCTTGAAAGATATTTATTTTATTTTAACGTATTAATATATTGAGTTATATGTATTAAATTTACAGGACACAATAATGAAGACCATGCACAAAAATTATGAGAAAGAGACAAGTAATATTCATACCAATTCGTCTTTTCAACCAAATAATCCACAAGTTAGTTACCAAAATTTTATTTATTTTATTCCTAAATTGTTTATTTATTTTACATGTTTAATAGTAGTTATGTTATATTAAATTCATAGGTAGAATTCTTTTACAATAAAAATAAGGGTATAGTTATACATGATGAGAATGATAGAGGTCGGATACTTGCTCAACATAATCTAAATCACCAAAGAAAATATGGCCAAGTACGTTTAAAATTATACTTATACAAATAAATTACAATTTTGGTAAATGTATCTAAATAAAAATCATATTGTTCATCAGGATTGTGATAGAACAAAGAATAAGGGTAAAGAAAAGGTCGACCCCCCGGTCAAATAAAAAACCAAGCGAAATAGTTCCCAAATGGTACATTATACACTATAGTATGTCTATTTATTTAAAATTTCAACAGCCTTGAAGTATAAAATTAACTTTAAATTCATCACGAACATTAGAATCCAGGAAATATAGAGTTATCTAGAGCTGTATTAGCCCAACGTATACGCCGAGAAAGGGAATGGTTAGGCCAAACTTCTCAAGTGACAAGTAGTGGTCCAGTATTACCTTCATTAAATTCTCGACGACGATTAACTCGACAATTACAAAGAGCACACGAGGTTTCAGGGGAACGGTTGAATATTGGAAGATCACCAAATTCAACCCAAAACACAAAAACACAATCTCATATTCAACCCCAAGTTCGGTGCTCAAGTAATTCCATGGATCAAAATTTCATGACTCGTGAACCAGAGGTTCAGTTGTTATCTAAACGTAGATTAGGTCAGAGTTTACGTTGGGAAAAATATAGGTCACGTAGGATGTTAAGTCATGAGGACTCGCCCAGTAATACTCTCCATAAAACGACTCATCCGTTAGGTAATAATGTGTTTGGTAGAAATCCATTCACACCAAATTATATTAATCTATCAAATACACATTCTTTGGATGCACCACGACATATCGGTGAATCCTCTCTTTCTGAACAAATTATTGAATCACCATCGAATTCATATCATGAAGAAGAATATGATACTGATGGAGAATATAATAGTGGAGATCATCAAGAACATACCATCACTGAAAATATAGATGAAGTACGTTTTTCGTTGGGAGATATGAATGTAATATGCCCGCATTGTAAAGCTTTACATTGGAAGGCTGAAAGACTGAAAAAACCTCCTGTGTCTATTTCAAAATTTGGGACATGTTGTTTGGAAGGCCAAATTAATCTTCCCGATCTTATCACTCCTCCACCAGAAATTCAAGCTTTATACGATGGCTCAACACCACAGTCTATATCTTTTCGTCGTTACACTCGAGGGTATAATGCAGCTAACGCTTTTACAAGTTTGGGTGTCAAAATGGATGAAAGGGTTGTTGGCGGAAGAAGACCGTCGTTATTCACAATTCATGGAGAATTGAGACATCGAACTGGTTCATTGGAGCCACAAGAAAATCGTGATCCTACATACGCTCAATTATATATTTACGATCCCGATTGTGCCTTAGACATTCGTAACAAACGAAATCCTAATCTAAGGAGTGATGTCTTAAGAACTATTCAGAATTCTATGTTGGAGCACAATGTATTCACTCATAAATATCGCCAGGCTTCTGCAATCTTAAATCGACCTGAGGTGGCCTCTAGAAATATTCCGGTGCACTTACATTATTCTGCGGGAAAAGATCGTCGACGATATAATCTTCCAACTTCAGATGATGTGGCTGTTATCATTCCGGGGGATGGAACCGAGACGAGTTCAACGAGAGATATCATTCTACATCTAAAAGGAGATAATCAGCTCATGAGGATCAGTGAATGTCATCCAGCTTATCTACCTTTACATTATGTACTCATGTTTCCATATGGGGAACTTGGATGGGAACCAGGATTTAAACGATGAGATCCTTCTCGCAATAGATATTCAACAAAAAGGTTAACGCAAATGGATTACTATAGTTACCGCATATTTCAGCGTCCTAACGAATATTCGACGATTTTAAGAGTGGTAAATTATTTCAAGAATTTTTGGTAGATGCTTGGGCCGCAACGGAGCAAAACCGTTTGACATATTATAAGTTAAATCAAGACAGGTTCCGCGTAGAATTATATTATGATTTTACAAATGCTGTTACTGAAGGGTTGTCACCGGATAAAGTTGGTAAGCGGAGGATTCTACCATCTTCTTTTACAGGAAGTGCTAGAAATATGTTCGAAATATTCCAAGATTCAATGGAAATAACACACTATAACCAGCATCCAGATATTTTTCTTACAATGACAGCGAATCCAAACTGGCCTGAAATAACATCAGCTTTGCTTCCAAACCAGAAAGTATCTGATAGGCCCGATTTAGTGGCGCGTGTTTTTGAGTTAAAAAGAGCTCGACTTTTGAAAGAAATTCATGAAAAAAAGATATTCGGAAAACAAGTAGGAAAGGTCTTGACGATTGAGTTTCAAAAACGAGGTCTACCGCATATGCATGTGTTGATATTTTTGGATGGACATGATAAAATTCGAACAACTGCTCAAGTGGACCTGTTTGTATGTGCTGAACTTCCTAATTTAAAGAATGACCCAATTCTTTTTGATACCGTGGTCAATTTTAAGGTGCATGGACCCTGTGGTGCTCGAAATCCTAACTCGCCATGTATGGAGAATAAAAAATGTACTAAAAAGTACCCTAAAGATTTTGTGGATGCCACATCTATGGATCAAGATGGTTATCCAATATATCGTCGTCGGAATGATGGTCGAGTTTTTGAAGTTAGGGGATGCAAAATTGATAATAGGGATGTCGTACCATACAATCCATATTTATCCAGGATGTTCCACTATCATATTAATGTTGAAGTTTGTGCAGGGATAAGATGTGTCAAGTATATCCATAAGTACATATACAAAGGTCATGATTGTACCACTATGGTTTTAGGTGGTGATGAGATTCAACAATATCTTGATGCGAGATATATTGGACCCCATGAAGCAGCATGGCGAATATTCGGACATATTTTACACGAAGAAGTACCCAATGTTGTTCGACTGCATATTCATTTACCAGGAGAACATCAAGTTGTTTTTGATTCAAGCAAATCTGTGGAATCGATTATTTCTGGTGCTATGCATCAAAAATCAAGTCTTACCGCATTTTTTGAATGTTGTGCAAATAATGAAGGAGCACGTGATTTTACGTATCAGGAATTCCCACAACATTTTGTTTGGAATAAAAAGGATGCGATTTGGACACCTAGAAAACGAGGTTTTGCTATTGGTCGCATGTATTTTGCTAGCCCTAATTGTGGAGAGAGATTTTATCTTCGGTTGTTACTTACTGTTGTCAAAGGGCCCCAATCATTTGAGTGTCTCCGAACATATAATAATACACTCTATAGTTCATTCAAGTTAGCATGTGCTGCTAGAGGACTTCTAGAGAAAGATGATGAATGGGTACATTGTTTGGAAGAAGCGTCACTTATGAAGACTGGTTATCAATTGAGAAGATTGTTTTCAATTATATTGATGCATTGTAATCCATTACATCCATATGAGTTGTGGAAAAAGTTTTCACATAACATTTGTGATGATCTTGCATCAAAGCTGCGTTCATCTTATAGTATTCTGCAACCCACTGTAGATGAATTGGAAGATTATGGCTTATATCTCTTGAATACCATGTTGATAGAATCGGGAAAAAGTTTAGACGACTTTCCACCAATGCCGCAATCGAATAGAAATTGGAGCTCACCATTGAGAAATAGACTAATGTGTGAACATCAACAACTTCAGAGGGAAGCACAAGAAATTGATGCACAACTGAATGTTGATCGTCTTAATGATGCACAAAAAAACGCTTACAAAAAAGTCATGGATTCCGCTATAAATAGAAAGGGAGAAACTTTTTTCTTGAATGGAGGTGCTGGAACAGGGAAGACATTTTTGTATAACACAATTGCAACAAAATGTCGGAGCTTAGGTTATACAGTTATAACTGTGGCTTCATCTGGAATTGCATCTTTGTTATTGAAAGGAGGCCGAACTGCACACTCCATATTTTCTATACCGCTAAATATTTTAGAAGATTCAGTTTGTGGATTTACTAAACAATCGTTTCAGGCAGAATTGATGAGGGAAACAAAACTTATAATTTAGGATGAGGTTCCGATGCAACATCGAAATTGTGTGGAAGCTGTTGATCGAACATTACAAGATGTATGTGAAAATGAAAAACTCTTTGGGGGTATCACGGTTGTTCTTGGAGGTGATTTTCGACAAATTTTACCCGTTGTGCCTAAAGGTGTACGCGAACAAATAGTCGGTGCTTCATTAAGACGTTCACCCATTTGGAAGAACATTTACGTACTTACACTGGATGTCAATATGCGTCTTAACGAATCAATTACTGGCAATTCAGAATTTGCTAAGTACTTAATGCAGGTACATATGAAATTTCGTTACTTGAGTTTTTGAATTTTTTTTTACTTATTCCTTACATCTAATCAATTATTATTTATTTTGATAGATTGGATCTAACCCACAAGAAACTATAGATATCCCATTAGAATTCGAAAATGCAATGACTTAGATAGCCTATTATCATCAGCTTATCCGGATTTGCATATCCCTGGAATCTCAAGTAGTATATACTTGAATGAACGAACTATTCTTTCTGCACGCAATGATGATGTTAGTGATATCAACAATGCTGCATTAAATAAATTTCCAGGAGAAGGGGTGACGTATCTAGCTGCTGATAAAATGGTTGAAGAGGATAATGTGGATCAAAGTATAACTTCTCGATACCCAAATGAATATTTAAACTCATTGAATCCAAGTGGTTTACCTCCATTTAGGCTGGAGTTGAAGGTAGGGTGTCCCATCATGTTGTTGAGGAATATTGACCCTAAGGATGGACTTTGTAATGGCACAAGGTTGATGGTGGTCAGGTTCTCTTCGCGTGTTATTGAAGCAAAAATATTAACAGGAGATATATCTGGAAATTTGGTGTTCATTCCACGAATATCATTAACACCTTCCTCATCAGAAGTACCGTTTATAATGACAAGACGACAATTTTCTATTCGGTTGGCCTTTGCCATGACCATAAACAAATCACAAGGACAGTCGGTGAAGTACGTCGGTATTGATTTACGAACGCCAGTATTTAGCCACGGACAGTTATATGTTGCATTATCGAGATGTACAAATTATGATCACATCAGTCTCCTTCTTCCTTCCGATGATAATCAATCAACAACAAATATTGTTTATCCAGAAGTTTTGATATAATTTACTTATTAATGGAATGCAATTGTATTATTGTAGGTTAAATAGATTAAATTAATATAGCCACTTGCTAAGAATATTATTGTAGGTTAAATAGATTAAATTAATATAGCCAGTTTCTAAGAATTTTTCTCAATCTCTACTAAATTTAATTAATAAAGTATCATACTAAGAATTTATCTCCCTTTGTAATACATAGACCGAGTTGAAGATCGTGGGAAAAAAGGAAATGACTATCTTTAAAAGTCGCGCAGTAAGTCTTTTTTTTTATGGCATATTTTTTTTATTGTTGTAATCATTAACTAATATATTTTAATGATTGCAGTATCACAAGGAACTCGAGTGTATCGTAAGTCAAGTATTTCTTATTAACATCACATGGTCAAATATACTATATCATTGCATTCATGCGTAGATTAAAAAACTTCAGACAAAAAATGTTGCTATTACATTACGTGATGATGAGGATTTATATCGCATCAAGTCACCACAGGTCATTCAGATTTGTTTGCTTATTATATATTTGATAAAATCATCAACATTATATTACTTAACTTGAATAATTGTAACATTTATAGGATTGGAAGAGGAAGGCACGTCTTGATTGGATTAAAGGAAAACGCTTAGCTAAATGGAATTATAATCATACGGTATGAAAATTCATCATACGATCTATTCATATTATCAATCACATGATCACTAAGTTCGATATATTCAAATAACCAGGTTGTTGTTGCGCCTCCGGTTATTGGAAGATATATCCCTGTCGATGTAAACACATGGTGTAGAGTTATGAGAGATACGCACGACTTGGATGATGTTCAAATGCTTCCTTGAATTATGTTTTTTTATTTTCTTTAGTGTGGATATTTTCTAATATTATGTTTTTCTATTAGATAATGTTTTTCTATTATACATTATGGTGTAGATTTTCTTAAATTTTTTGTGTAATTTTTATGGTGGATATTTTGCTACACTAGATTAAATTTTTAATCATCTTTATGATTATTAATGTTTTCTTGGGTTGTTAAATTTTTTTTGGTTTATTTTGTACAGATAATTTGTACTCTTGGACGTTATTATAAGAACTGCAACCGAATTGATAGAGATTATTGTCAAAATCAATTTATGTTGCGTATTAATTTACTAAATCATAATACTGTAAATTTACGTGAACTCGTGAGGATTTTTGGATAATTATAATCATGCCGTCTTTAAATAGTGCCCCTCGGGCACGGGTTATCCCTAGTTAGTATATATCTAATAAGGCCCAAAGATAACAAAACATAAAATAAAAAATATAGTCAATATGGCCCAAAAGGTAAACATATATAGGGGATACTTTATCTTCTATCTTCTTCACAAAACCCTACTTCGGTTAAGTTTCTTCGTTAACTCTTCTCCATGTATTTTCACAATACATTTTCAGATATCTCATTTTCACTTTTTTTACACTTTGAAATCTTCTTCTTTTATCATTAGATGTCTTGTTAACTAGTATGAGTCAACCCTATGCACTCAAGACCAATTACGATTCTCTTTTTTCTTGTACCAGATCGAGATGATCCTAACATTTCAGGTAAAGATTCGTCCATAAGTTTGATTTTTCTTAATAATAATAATCTCTATAATAGTCTGTAAATTGATATTTTTTTCAATTTTATTTATCCAGTGAAAAAAATTATACACCTTTTCTATTGATTTTATCTACTTTTTTATTTTAAATAAACATTACGATTTGATGTTGTGTTAAAATTAACAGCTTTGTTTGGACAATATCTAATAGGTTATTTTGGTGTATCTTCCTTAGCTTAATTTTTTGTTGTTGAATTAGTAAATTTAAAAGGCTATGTAATAATATTTATGCATAATTCGTTTGTACTTATAATGATTATGTGTTTTGATGGTAGAAAAGATATATTTTCGATGAAAAAAACACAGATTGGATTAAATGGTTCTTGAATATTTAAAATTAACTAACTAGTTTTAAATTTTGTATTGGTTTTAGTCCTGACATAAATTCTATTTATTTTTTACCGTTAGTTTGACAATGAGTATATTTGTTACCCACATATGCCACAATATTTACAAATTTTTCAAACCTGTCCCTGAACTATCCCTTTTTAACAATCTGATCCTTTAATATATTGACAATGAAAAACCAAAATCTGATAGATTAAACAAAAAGGACTAACCTGGAAAAAATATTTATGTCAATGATTATTAGTATAGTTGTAGAAATTTGAGATCTATTTGTGAAAATAGGCTATCGTTGGTGAAAAAAATTATATTTTTTCGAACAAGTTGTGTTATTTAAAAATTTAATATTTATACTTTATTTTATTCAAATACCATCAAATTAACCCTTGTGGAAGAAAAAAATTAAAATTTTAATATATAATATATATACATGTACATATTTGTTCCTTTAGTGTATTTGTCACTTAAAAAAACATAAGGACAAAAAACAAATATTAAATTTTTCAGATCTTTGCATGCTATCGAGATAACAATAATATTTTTATTGGTAAAATATTGTTCTAGCTAAGATTGGTAATTATAGTTTATTTTTATCTAATTATCAGTTGTTAAAAACAAATTTTTTTAAGTGTATAATTTATTTTTGAATTTTTATATGATCAAATAATTGTTGCTTTTGTATTCAATTTTCTTTTATAATATGGCTATACATAAAATATTATATAATATAAAATGTCATAGAATATTTTTTCCTTTTTGGGCAGTAATCATGCTACTTAGCTCACGTCTCGTTTGAGTATAATTAGTTATAACAAAAAAGAATCTTAATCGACCTTATTATTTTTTAGATAAATATTATCAAGTTGAGGGAATATTATATGTAACCTATGATATAAATTGTCAATAAAAATTATGAAGATGAAGATTTTAAAGGCACAATATATCGGAGACCAGGTTGGTTAGTGTTAAGTCCATAGTTAGGGCTATAACTTCAAACTTTAAAAAAGTAGATTTTGACATTGTTTAAAATATATAATAATTTTTATAAGCCCGATTGTTATATTTAATCTATTAGTATGTATTTGTTTCTATACTAAAATATAGTTAATTTTCATTATATAAGGAGTTATAGTGTAATTAATTAAAAAGAAAGACATGGTGTACTTTTTTGCTTAATATAATGATTGATATTGCAATTTTCGTAATACTATAGAGATTTATAGCATAATTAATTCTAAGAAAAATTTTAAGGATTTATATACCATTTTATTTGAAGCTAAGGAAACTATACAGGTAGTGAGAGATACTTCCTTTGGTATATCAAATAAACATATTCATACTTAACCTAGAAGGAAAATAAACTAGGGGTAGGAGAGGGGATATTGGAACTAGTTTCTAATCTATAAGAGGGTATGAGATCTGGTGCATTTAAATATTTACAAATTTAATTAAACAATTAAAGATTGATGAATTTATAATTAATTATTTTGGGAGAGTGGTGTATGTTGTGTTGGTACCTTAATTTGTGGAATTCTATGAGAGTGCAAATATTATGTGTGTTTCAAGATGGTCAAACTCTTTGTGAATATATTCTGAACTGTTGACTTCCATTAACATATTTTATGCTGGGTTATTGGGTTGAAGATTAATAGTTTTGTCATGATTTTGGATTGGTTAATGGTGTTAGTATATAATTGGGTAGGACAGTTATATTGGCTTTATATCAAATTCATTTAGTTGATGGGTGGGTATATCAGTCCTAATCTTGGAGGTAGGAGTAGCCAGCATGAAAAAGAAAATGTGTTATAATATCACACATCATCAATTATTTGTAAATTTTATGTACCTATAGTACATAATATATTTGCACTATATGTTTCTATTTTATGCTAAATTTACAATATAAGTCTCTATATTATGCAAAATAAGTTAGATTTCAAAATAATTGCACCATATATTCCTATACCATACAGAATAAACTCACTGTAAGTCCCTATAATATTCATTATACGTCCAAACTATATGTCTCTTTGTTATGCAAAAATTGTACTATAAATCACTAAATTATTGACTTTCTCATGTTAATTGCGCTATATATCTCTATATAATACTAAATTGCACTATATTTTGCAAAATAAGTTATATTTTTGTTTCCTTAAATTTCAGATAATGGGAGATAAGAATTTAGATGATAGTGATATTGAGCCAAAGGAGACAGCAACTATGTTAGGGTCTGACAATGACATGAATTACTCGAACAATTACTCTTTGGTATCATCCTCTATGGAAGTAATGCCTGGACAGGTAAAATCATTTTCATTTTTAATAGATAGATCTTATATATGGGTATCTTCTTTGTTTACTTTTATGAAATAGAAATTTTCTATCAAAGAGATTATCTATATAACAAATTTTATCTTGAGAGTGAAATTAGTAAATAATTTATTTTTCTATGAGCATTATCTATTAAACTTATTTAATTATTGTTATTTTCAATGTAGTCAAATTCAAATTCGACACATGGGCAAATTCATCAACAAAACGGGCGTTACCATCGTCACACGACAAATTCAAGAAATGAAAGAGTACGTCTCAATAAATAAATTTACCTAGGCGTATAACTCAAATTACAGAAAAAACAAATTTTAAAATATTTCTCATTATTTAAAACTATTTGATTATCGTATTTGTTTTAGTTAATTTATTGTTATTAATCATAATGTGTAGTGTTTACATAGATTGTTCATTTTCTGATGACAAGAAGCGGAAAGAGATGAGTTATAAGTTAGGATTACATCCTCTACAAATTAAGTATTGGTTTCAAAATAGACGTAATCAAATGAAGGTAAAATATATCATAAACTAAATTCTTTCCTCCATACTCCTAGAAAACAATCAATACCTTATTTAATAATTTGTTATTTTTTATTTATCAACTTGTTGCCTCTAACCTTTCATAAGTATTTTTGATGTTTTTTCGCATATGGTAATCTGTTTTCAACCAAAATGACATTTAGGTTTTAAAAAGTGTAGCATTGGAAACTTGCCAACAAAATTCTATCTATTTTACATGTAACAGACCATTATCCACAAGATAATAAAGTCTTATTTTGACATGCCATCAAGGAGATATTGGTTGCATGGGGTAACTTAGAAAAGTGTAGGGTGATAATTTATATTCTATGCCTAGTTGCAGGTTGTATAGGAAGGATAGAAGGAAGTTATACATGTAGTGAGAGATACTTCCACTGGTATATCAAATAAGCATATGCATACTTAACCTAGAAGAAAAATTAACTAAGGGTAGGAGAGAGGGATAGTGGCATTAGTCTCTAAACTTTAAGGGGGTATGAGATCTAGTGCATTAACATCTTTATAAATATAACTACACAAATAATAGTAGATGAATGTAGAAAATTTTATTGCGTGAGGGTGGAGTATGTTGTGTTGGGTACCTTACTTTGAGGAATTTTAGGAGAGTGCAATTATTATGTACGAACTCTAAGTGAATATATTCAGAATTATTGACTTCCATTGACATATTTCATATTGGTTATTAGATTGAACATTATTAGTTTTTTCATGATTTTGGATTGGTTAATGGTGTTATTATTTAATTGAGTATGACAGTAATATTGGTTTTATTTCAAATTCTAAGGATCGGAGCCCGAGTATTCTGTCCCACCTGCTACAATGCTCAACATCAATGCTAACCAACAACCTCATTCTCAACAACCACCTCCACAGAAAGTAAGAGTATTATTTTGATATTCATGTTTTAATAAAATACATTTAGCTCGTCACTATTTAATAAATTGTTACCCTAATATTCAAAAATGCAGTTGGAAACATTGTTCTTCAGTTTCTAAAGATAGGCCCTTCAATTGAACTTTATTAGCTATAATGGTGTGGCTCCTATGTATAGCTATTTTTTTGTCTAATGCATGCCCAAGGACGAGGCACAACAAATGAGATGTAAGTTGCTTTTCTTTCCATACATCATAAGAAAAAGCGCAACCATTGATATATAAAACCACAAATACAAGAGATGGGATGTATCCACTGATGTGGATGAAGGTCAATAGTTTTTATAGTGATTGTTAGGAGAATTCTATAATACACTATAGTTCTCTTGAGTCTTATAAGTCAAATTAACTCTCTAATGTGATCAACTGTAATATAATATAATTTATTGTTAAACGACTCTCCAATGTAATAGAAAAATATATATATATATATATCTTTTTTTGTAATACTACACGCTATTTTATTATTTTACTTTCAGTAAAAAAATTTAATTAGATATATTTGGTAAAATAATTCATATATTAACATTTTTTATTCAATACATACACACTAATAAAGATATGAATATTAAGGGTATGCTTTAACTTTTAATGTACATGAAATATATTTGTCTTGACATGCTGTAAGAATATTTAGTTCTATTTACCACCTTTCCTCAAGGAAGCTAGTTTAAGATAAAAAGAAATGAAAAATTAAAATTATGTTAATTGTTTATAATAAAAAAACATGAGATGCAAAGTTATACTAAATAAATTTTATAAATGTATCAAAAACACAACGAATTTCTATCATTAAAAGCTATTATAGTCTATACATAGTGAAATTGACTAATTGACTCATAATCAGTATTAACAATAATTAAACTACAATATTTTTCGTAAAAAAAGGAGTTAAATAAATGAAAATTGAAAAATAATTGAAGAAATTTAATTAAAATTTAAAGGAAAATACGAAAACAAACATATAAGAAAATTCGTTGCATATCATAACTGCCATTACGAAGTTAAAACTTTCATTAATAAAGTTTTTTCTGAAAATAATTAATGAATGAAATATAAAATTTTTCGAAATATTACCAAATAAAATAACACCCCTTAGCTTTTGGATTGTTATTTTTTCTTAATGCAAAATAAATAAAAATTAATCAAACACTTGTAAACAGATTACAAAAGATCCACCAATATAATTGAATTACAAAATGATAAGAATTTAGTGGTTATAGAAAAGATGAGGGGGACTATGTCCCAAGTGTGTGATAAATAATAAAACACTAATGTAATTGGGGTTACGCTTAGCAGATCAAAGGCAAGTAAAATGATAAGTAGGGTTATCGTATTTAATAGAGAGATTATCTGTGAGACTAATGGTGTTAAAACTAGTACAACTGCGTGAAGCTTGTAATCCAAATAACAAATCAATTAATAGTTCAAATAGGTAAGTCTTTATTTGTTTTTCAATGTTTACCAACTAAGAAAGTAAAAGTAATAATAATTAAAATACGAATAAATATTAACAAGTAAATAAATTGAAAAGGATAAACTAATGGGAGATGGTTACTTGAGGAGTTGCTAGAAATAGTTTATACGGCTAATTTATCTTGTTATTTATAAAGGGGAATGGGTGTATTCACATTAGCCCATATTCTATCTCCCCATTCGTGTCAACATAGAGCTCAACCTTACACACTAGCTGGCTATCCGATGAGTTATATTCCTAACCCTTTGACTACTTAATAGACAAAATCATTCAGTTCAATGCCTCACACTAGGCGCTTATATACTAGGCCTGTAATTGAACCTCCATTCAAGTGTTACTTTAATAACAATTGCTACCCACTACTTGGCCAGAGCACATGTAGTAATTAAATCAAACACATAAGATAATTGGATAATAAATTAAACAAAACATAATTAAATATAATAAATATCTCAAATGCAATAACTCAATCAAAAATATAAGCTAAAATTCATACGGTATCATCCTCAAGCAATAAGGGTCCAGTTCATAAATGAAGAATAAAAACGAATTTTAAAAAATACTAATTAAAACAAGAGACATAATAATGTTTAAAAGACAAAGTACCGATCAAAAAATTTTTTTAAAAAGACAAAGTAAAGCTAAGTTAATCTTAATATCAAAGGCAATCGGTAAATGGTTTGATTAGAACCGATGGGTTCGTAAACAAAACCTTGTTTTCTCCTCTTCCTTCTGTCTTGAGCGTTCTCCTTCCCTTTGAGCGGATGTATAATGAATTTGATTAGGTTTAGAAGTGACCCATCCTGTTTTACTACCAAGAATTTGTTCCGAACCACGGTGGAAGCAATTGAAATAAATTTTACATCTTAGCTCCAGACTGTGACTTTAGAATCTCTCTAAATCAAAAGAAATCATGTCCATATCTCTAACTTAAATGTTGTAGTCGCTGAAACACTAAGGCGCAAAGATTTATCTACCAAACGCTACACTTCTCAAAGTGGTTTTAAGCTCAAATTGTGCTTTGACTTGGGGTTTCTGTTGTCTTCTTGACTTCTTCTCCTCATCATTGAACCTTATAGTAAGAATGTACCTAATAATGGAGTTTGTTGTTAATAAAGTTTACTACCAGAAGATCAATAATGTCATATATTAAGCTTATTTAATATTTATTGTTTCTAAACAAGAAAATAAAAAATCTCTGTTGGAATCTAAATTCACCCATGTTATACATCATTTTTTAGTTTTCCTAAGTGATTAATAATTGACCCTAATAGATTTTAATTAGTTTTTTGTCTTTATCAATAGATTTAGATGTAGATTGCTTCCTCTATTCTTTGATAACAATGATTTTATCTCTACTATAAAAGAAAATGAGCAAACTCCATTTTTGGGCCATTACCTATGGCCTAAAAACTATTTTAGGCCAAACGTTTTAAAAGTCACATTTTTAGGCCAAACGTATCCAAAACGCCCATTTTTAGACCATTTCACTAATTTCATAAGGTATTTTATTGATTCTAAGGACAATTTAGGCATTTTAAATAAAATATATGTTTATTTGGCCACATCACAAACTAGAAACTCGGTCTAAAGTGTCCAAATTGTCTTTAAAATCAATGAAATATCTCATGAAATTAGTGAAATGGCCTAAAAATGGGCGTTTTGAATACGTTTGGCCTAAAAATGTGACATTTGAAACGTTTGGCCTAAAAATGTTTTTAGGCCATAAGTAATGGCCAAAAATTGGGATTTCCTCAAAGAAAATTATTTAAATCCTTTGTTAAGAAATTTTTACTTATTATGAAAATTATCTAATACTATTTTAGAATGAGTGTTTGGTTTTACTAAGGGTTGGACAAAATTAAAAGCTATGAAGAAAAGTGAATATGAGTTGTGTAAATAATCAGTGAAAAGATATATTTATATTTGTTAACTTCGGAATAAGAAAAATAATTATGAGTTGTTAAAATAAAGAAATCAAAATTATGAAATAAGGAATATGCACTCTAAAGTTTTCTAGAAACTTGCATGGGCATTACATTATCCTATGTATAATATATTGTTTTCACAGCATATGCGATAAAAAAATTATCCATTTGTTATTAGGAAAGTATGTCTAACTTTAATAAATTAAGTAAATTAAAATGGATTCTATCTCAAAATTTTTGTAATGATTCTTGAGATATTTTTGTAAATTAAATACGACTATTTCATTCCCTTGTTTCATAATACATCACTATCATGTCCTATTATTTATTACGACATAATTGAAACGATTGACCACACTGTTATCTACCGCACCATAGTTTTTAAAGGTCATATCTTCTACTAGAGGTGTGAAAATTGTCTGTTCGACTCGCTCGATCCATTAATACAAGGATATGACCATGGGGTTTGGTATATACAAGAACTTATTTTTAGAAAAACCAGTGGGTTATTATATATACTAGATCTTATTGTAAGCAAACCCCTCTTAATTAAGGTCCAATCTGCCATACATATTAATAATTATTTTATATATATCATTGTTAAAATTAGTGTAAATTATTTGAACTTAAAGATTGAAGAAATTAAAAAGAAGTAGACTTACATTGTATGTAGTATGTACAATGTACATTATCAAGAGGTTTATGTTTTTTTGTTAGAAAAATACTTCTATAAACAAAATATTTTACAAGGTCTCCATTTTTAGTGTTTCCCCTACTATAAAACAGGTAAGGTAAAAATTGAGACAAAATTATGATCTTTTACTTATATTTTAATATCTTTCCATGTTATTTAAAATTTTTATATAAAATTAATAGACCGTGTGGTCAGAGTCCGTGTTATAAATAAAGACATGTGGTTAAATAGGTCAATTTTTACATTATCCTCAAGGTTTTACCTGGTTCATTTCAATTCATTTCAAAATATCAAATAAAATGGTAGTGGACTGTACATTTTGGTATAACTAAAGTCTATATCATAGCCAGAAAAATCTATATTATATTGGACAAGCAAAAAGTCAAATAACGGTTTAGATTGAGTTAGAGAAAAAATATATGGCATCTTAAATAGATCTTGACCATCCACATAATATTGGACAAGCAAAAAGTCAAATAACGGTTTAGATTGAGTTAGAGAAAAAATATATGGCATCTTAAATAGATCTTGACCATCCACATATTTTTATTATTTTCCTTAATATCTGTTTTTTAACTTCCCATTTCCACTTCTTACAAAATTCCCAAACGCCTTATTATTTTTCTCCATTCTCTTCAACGGTTATGGAGAAACTCCCAATTAAAATGACGGATTTACTAAGCGTTTAAGTTATATCAAACCAAGCTATGCCGAGGAGAAAAGACGACGATGAGGAAGTATAGGAGGAGGAAGATTATAGAGCCAAAACTGCTCGGAAAGGGGGAAGGTCTTCATTTATTGAAGAAAAAGCCGATGTTGATGAAGCACCTATACTGAAGCAAAGGAGGGCTGGATCGCAATTCTTAGGCGAAGACGGTTAGCGTTTCTCTAATCATCTCTAATCATAATTTTCTCTCCTCTTTACTTCATTTACGGTTTTTTTGTCCACAAATTGGTACTTACGCTGGAAATTGTGTTAATTTGGGTGAATTTTTTTGTAACTTAGGTTATCTAATTTAAGAAGAATTACCAAAATATCCAAATTGAAATAGATTTACGGATACAGCACTAATCGAGATATGATCAAGAAGAATCTTTATTGCCTTCTGTTCGAACAGTAGATGTTGAACAACAATCTTTATGGATGGTAAAATGTGATGTAAGTTATCATGTATATGTTTACTACATATATCTATTTTTGGTAAAGAAAGAGAAGTATATGTTTATGATACATATCTATCTATTATATATAACACGAACATATCGAGCTGTACCGATCATCTAAATTTCAAGGAATGGGTAGAAACAACGATAATGCTGATGATGGTGGTGGCTCTGGAAATAGCAAGAGGCCATTGTTGGATGGATCTAAAAATAATGGAGAATTGGAGAAAGGTAAAAAAGGATTGAATGAGCGCGAAAGACCAAAGGAACCATGGAAAGGTGAATTTGTGAAGAGCATTATATATGGAGGCCTTGATGCTATTGTCACTTCTTTTGCTTTAATTTCTTCCATCTCTGCTGGCCATCTTTCTTCTGGTAACTTATATAATTAATTACAGGAATATTAATCAATTACGGGTGCAAGTGTACATGTAGCGCATAATTTATAGCTAATTTTAACAGGTGATGTTCTGGTATTGGGATTTGCAAATTTGGTGGCTGATGGAAATACAATGGGGTTTGGAGATTACGTGTCAAGCAGCACAGAGAATGACGTGGCTGCAAAGGAAAGATCGGTCACAGAATGGGATGTAGCCAATCATCCCACCTTGCAAAAACAACAATTACTAGAACAATATCAAGCTCATGGAATGGATCTTGATGATGCAACCACAGTACGTACTAATTATATATACTAAGATATATTAATTCATATTTATAAATTAATGATTGAATTGTTAATGAATTAGGTGGTGAACATATTTGCAAAGTATAAGGATGTATTAGTAGACAAAAAGATGGCAACTGAGAAAGGTATGTTACCACCAGATGAATCATCGGAAAAGCCATGGAAGAACGGATTAGTGACTTTTACAGCATTTATTGTTTTTGGATGTGCGCCTATATTGGCCTTCATTATCCTCAAATCTTTTACTCGCAATGATAAAGAAGCACTTGATGTGATCTAATAAATGGATAATTTACAGGTATGTAAGGGTATGAGATATATAATAGGTTGTTTTTTTTACTTACACTTCATATTAATTCAATATTAACAGATTCTTGGGTAATTATGTCTGTAGATTTGTGTATGACTAGATCAGGAACTTTTGGAAGTGGTAAAACATTTACTGTGAAGGGTTAATTATAGGTGTAATTTTTGGGTAATTATTATGTGAGTAACAGATTCTTTTACGTGATTTTTTCTATATATCTGACTAACCTTTTTAGGTGATTTTCTCATTTTAGGTTACAAAATCAAAGTTTTTAATGTTTGTAAATTGCAACTGTGATACAAGGATAACTTTGATAAAAGTTAGACCAAGAGATGTTCGCGAATATTCAGAGGTGGCTATGAAAACTGACGGATAAAAAAATTGTGTTGAATGAATTTTGTACAATTTTGGAGTGTGATAATAAGTTAGATTCTTTTATTTTATTTTTTTCTATTGTAAATGTAGTATTTTTCCTACAATGTTGTATTAATATCATTGATAACTCCTGCACAATTATTGTATATATCATTCAGAACTTAAGTTCATACAACCTTTATTAAATATTTTTTTTTGATTTACTTTCTCCATTGGTGCCTAATTGTTTTTGGTGTACTTAATTGCACCATATACCCCTTACGTTGTATTACCCAACATACAAAACCACTATGGACAGTAGCAAATGACAAATTAAACTCTTTCCATTTGAATAATAATTTTGATCTTAAAGTACATATCATAAAAATCAATCACTCTGCAATATATTTATTTCAAGGTGTACAAGTTACAGAAGCACACTATCACGGCTTTCTCGAGATATTACAATGTTTTTCCATGTTTGAGAGTACTCCAGAAGAAGCTGCACTTCACTTGCAAAACTCCCGAACCAGATTGTACACCAGAAGCTATCCGCAATGTAAGTCCAAAGAATCTGGCATCTTAAATAGATCTTGACCATCCACATATTTTTATTATTTTCCTTAATATCTGTTTTTTAATGTCCCATTTCCACTTCTTACAAAATTCCCAAACGCCTTATTTTTTTTCTCCATTCTCTTCAACGGTTATGGAGAAACTCCCAATTAAAATGACGGATTTACTAAGCGTTTAAGTTATATGAAACCAAGCTATGCCGAGGAGAAGAGACGACGATGAGGAAGTATAGGAGGAGGAAGATTACAGCGCCAAAACTGCTCGGAAAGGGGGAAGGTCTTCATTTATTGAAGAAGAAGCCGATGTTGATGACAGAGGTGGTGGCGGTGGCTGTGGTCGGCCAGAACCTATACTGAAGTAAAGGAGGGCCGGATCGCAATTCTTAGGAGAAGACGGTTAGCGTTTCTCTAATCATCTCTAATCATAATTTTCTCTCCTCTTTACTTCATTTACGGTTTTTTTGTCCACAAATTGGTACTTACGCTGGAAATTGTGTTAATTTGGGTGAATTTTTTTGTAACTTAGGTTATCTAATTTAAGAAGAATTACCAAAATATCCAAATTGAAATAGATTTACGGATACAGCACTAATCGAGATATGATCAAGAAGAATCTTTATTGCCTTCTGTTCGAACAGTAGATGTTGAACAACAATCTTTATGGATGGTAAAATGTGATGTAAGTTATCATGTATATGTTTACTACATATATCTATTTTTGGTAAAGAAAGAGAAGTATATGTTTATGATACATATCTATCTATTATATATAACACTAACATATCTAGCTGTACCGATCATCTAAATTTCAAGGAATGGGTAGAAACAACGATAATGCTGATGATGGTGGTGGCTCTGGAAATAGAAAGAGGCCATTGTTGGATGGATCTAAAAATAATGGAGAATTGGAGAAAGGTAAAAAAGGATTGAATGAGCGAGAAATACCAAAGGAACCATGGAAAGGTGAATTTGTGAAGAGCATTATATATGGAGGCCTTGATGCTATTATCACTTCTTTTGCTTTAATTTCTTCCATCTCTGCTGGCCATCTTTCTTCTGGTAACTTATATAATTAATTACAGGAATATTAATCAATTACGGGTGCAAGTGTACATGTAGCGCATAATTTATAGCTAATTTTAACAGGTGATGTTCTGGTATTGGGATTTGCAAATTTGGTGGCTGATGGAAATTCAATGGGGTTTGGAGATTACGTGTCAAGCAGCACAGAGAATGACGTGGCTGCAAAGGAAAGATCGGTCACAGAATGGGATGTAGCCAATCATCCCACCTTACAAAAACAACAATTACTAGAACAATATCAAGCTCTTGGAATGGATCTTGATGATGCAACCACAGTACGTACTAATTATATATACAAAGATATATTAATTCATATTTATAAATTAATGATTGAATTGTTAATGAATTAGGTGGTGACCATATTTGCAAAGTATAAGGATGTATTAGTAGACGAAATGATGGCAACTGAGAAAGGTATGTTACCACCAGATGAATCATCGGAAAAGCCATGGAAGAACGGATTAGTGACTTTTACAGCATTTATTGTTTTTGGATGTGCGCCTATATTGGCCTTCATTATCCTCAAACCTTTTACTCGCAATGATAAAGAAGCACTTGATGTGATCTAATAAATGGATAATTTACAGGTATGTAAGGGTATGAGATATATAATAGGTTGTTTTTTTTTACTTACACTTCATATTAATTCAATATTAACAGATTCTTGGGTAATTATGTCTGTAGATTTGTGTATGACCAGATCAGGACCTTTTGGAAGTGGTAAAACATTTACTGTGAAGGGTTAATTATAGGTGTAATTTTTGGGTAATTATTATGTGAGTAACAGATTCTTTTACGTGATTTTTTCTATATATCTGACTAACCTTTTTAGGTGATTTTCTCATTTTAGGTTACAAAATCAAAGTTTTTAATGTTTGTAAATTTCAACTATGATACAAGGATAACTTTGATAAAAGTTAGACCAAGAGATGTTCGCGAATATTCAGAGGTGGCTATGAAAACTGACGGATAAAAAAAATGTGTTGAATGAATTTTGTACAATTTTAGAGTGTGATAATAAGTTAGATTCTTTTATTTTATTTTTTTTCTATTGTAAATGTAGTATTTTTCCTACAATGTTGTATTAATTTCATTGATAACTCCTGCACAATTATTGTATATATCATTCAGAACTTAAGTTCATACAACCTTTATTAAATATTTTTTTTTGATTTACTTTCTCCATTGGTGCCTAATTGTTTTTGGTGTACTTAATTGCACCATATACCCCTTACGTTGTATTACCCAACATACAAAACCACTATGGACAGTAGCAAATGACAAATTAAACTCTTTCCATTTGAATAATAATTTTGATCTTAAAGTACATATCATATAAATAAATCACTCTGCAATATATTTATTTCAAGGTGTACAAGTTACAGAAGCACACTATCACGGCTTTCTCGAGATATTACAATGTTTTTCCATGTTTGAGAGTACTCCAGAAGAAGCTGCACTTCACTTGCAAAACTCCCGAACCAGATTGTACACCAGAAGCTATCCGCAATGCAAGTCCAAAGAATCACTCTGTTTTTAACGCATCAATACTTTATAATTGAAAAAGTCTAAGACTTATCTTCATTTGTTGAAGCAATTAAAATAATCAGTGCACACAGGGACCTAAGATGCAAATAAAAAACCAAATCTACCATAATCATGTATGAATAATCTTCATTTGTTGATGGGTTTAAAATAATCGGTCCACACAGAGACCAGATATGCAAATAAAACAACAAATATACGGTAATCAGTAGTTCACAATCTCTTAGAATAAATTCAAACATTCATAATGCTATGAAATTTTGGTTTTCCTTTTTTGAGAAAATGGGTTAACATTTCAAATTCTGTGTATAAGTACAGTAAAAATATTAGTTTTACGTGGGTCACAATGCTATTAGTTACATACTACATATAGTTTCAAAGAAATTTTGAGAAAACAGTATTCGAAAGCTTAGATTAACAAAGAAGAATTACAGCTAGCTTCAATGGTGAGCAGGTCCAGCCAGGTCCACAACAATAAATCAAAGGATTATATATTCATTCAATTGTTCCAAGTATATATTTATTTCAGGAGTTTCAAATTACACTTTTCTCTATATATATTCCAGATTTACCACATGTTTTACATTTTTTTAACCCACCACTCTCTCCACTACTTCAATATCTATTTGAATTTGTAACTGTAACCACCATTTCCCTCTCCTTTTCTACTATGTAATACACGATCTTAATAACTCTATCAGAAAGGTTCTGGTTTATTTAAATTTAAAATTACACACAACCACCATTTCCATCTCTTTTTCTACTATGTAATACACGTTCTTATTAACTCTATCAAAAATACTCTGGTTTCTTAACATTTAAGATTAAACACAAATTGTGACTTTTGTTCCTTATCTGAATTCTTCATACATCGGTGCCTTTACCACGTGTTGAGGAAGCTGTACCAGGTAAATATTTCTTTTCTTCATAACATTACAATAACTACTGAGTCTAAGTTTAATACAGATTTCTGTATTTCTTCAGTTCTGAAAATGGTTATTTATATACCTACTGAGAAACTAATTGAAATCGTGAACCCATCACTTTATATTAACATTACTGATACAATAACTAATTAAAGTCCTGAATAAAGAGAATAGAAGTAAGACGGTATTACCTTCAACTGACCCCCAAGTGTCGATGATTAATGTTACTCAATTAGCTAACAACTCAGCCTCCAAACAAAACAATGGAATTTAGCATAAAAAGTAAAAAATGACTAATATCTTGCTTAATTTATCCAAAGCCTTTTGTATAATTAAGATTGAAATTTAGATAATTTATTCCAAATTAATCATCGAACAACCATAAACCTCATGTAGATTGTAATGGCAGACCTTAGTTTATAATTTGTTGAGAAGAATAACTTCTCTTATACCCCTAAATTGTAGATTTGTACCTGGTGAGAAGTGATAATTGGGTTACAATGGCGAAGAGAAAAAGAGGTTACATGATACGCCAATTTTTCATGAAAGAGTGTAAGGCAAAAAAAAATTAGATTAGTAACTGAGGTGCAATATAATATAGATTTGGATTTTCTAATTACGAGGTTATAGCATTTTTTTTAATAATTCTTGAAAGATATTTATTTTATTTTAACGTATTAATATATTGAGTTATATGTATTAAATTTACAGGACACAATAATGAAGACCATGCACAAAAATTATGAGAAAGAAACAAGTAATATTCATACCAATTCGTCTTTTCAACCAAATAATCCACAAGTTAGTTACCAAAATTTTATTTATTTTATTCCTAAATTGTTTATTTATTTTACATGTTTAATAGTAGTTATGTTATATTAAATTCATAGGTAGAATTCTTTTACAATAAAAATAAGGGTATAGTTATACATGATGAGAATGATAGAGGTCGGATACTTGCTCAACATAATCTAAATCACCAAAGAAAATATGGCCAAGTACGTTTAAAATTATACTTATACAAATAAATTACAATTTTGGTAAATGTATCTAAATAAAAATCATATTGTTCATCAGGATTGTGATAGAACAAAGAATAAGGGTAAAGAAAAGGTCGACCCCCCGGTCAAATAAAAAACCAAGCGAAATAGTTCCCAAATGGTACATTATACACTATAGTATGTCTATTTATTTAAAATTTCAACAGCCTTGAAGTATAAAATTAACTTTAAATTCATCACGAACATTAGAATCCAGGAAATATAGAGTTATCTAGAGCTGTATTAGCCCAACGTATACGCCGAGAAAGGGAATGGTTAGGCCAAACTTCTCAAGTGACAAGTAGTGGTCCAGAATTACCTTCATTAAATTCTCGACGACGATTAACTCGACAATTACAAAGAGCACACGAGGTTTCATGGGAACGGTTGAATATTGGAAGATCACCAAATTCAACCCAAAACACAAAAACACAATCTCATATTCAACCCCAAGTTCGGTGCTCAAGTAATTCCATGGATCAAAATTTCATGACTCGTGAACCAGAGGTTCAGTTGTTATCTAAACGTAGATTAGGTCAGAGTTTACGTTGGGAAAAATATAGGTCACGTAGGATGTTAAGTCATGAGGACTCGCCCAGTAATACTCTCCATAAAACGACTCATCCGTTAGGTAATAATGTGTTTGGTAGAAATCCATTCACACCAAATTATATTAATCTATCAAATACACATTTTTTGGATGCACCACGACATATCGGTGAATCCTCTCTTTCTGAACAAATTATTGAATCACCATCGAATTCATATCATGAAGAAGAATATGATACTGATGGAGAATATAATAGTGGAGATCATCAAGAACATACCATCACTGAAAATATAGATGAAGTACGTTTTTCGTTGGGAGATATGAATGTAATATGCCCGCATTGTAAAGCTTTACATTGGAAGGCTGAAAGACTGAAAAAACCTCCTGTGTCTATTTCAAAATTTGGGACATGTTGTTTGGAAGGCCAAATTAATCTTCCCGATCTTATCACTCCTCCACCAGAAATTCAAGCTTTATACGATGGCTCAACACCACAGTCTATATCTTTTCGTTGTTACACTCGAGGGTATAATGCAGCTAACGCTTTTACAAGTTTGGGTGTCAAAATGGATGAAAGGGTTGTTGGCGGAAGAGGACCGTCGGTATTCACAATTCATGGAGAATTGAAACATCGAACTGGTTCATTGGAGCCACAAGAAAATCATGATCCTACATACGCTCAATTATATATTTACGATCCCGATTGTGCCTTAGACATTCGTAACAAACGAAATCCTAATCTAAGGAGTGATGTCTTAAGAACTATTCAGAATTCTATGTTGGAGCACAATGTATTCACTCATAAATATCGCCACGCTTTTGCAATCTTAAATCGACCTGAGGTGACCTCTAGAAATATTCCGGTGCACTTACATTATTCTGCGGGAAAAGATCATCGACGATATAATCTTCCAACTTCAGATGATGTGGCTGTTATCATTCCGGGGGATGGAACCGAGACGAGTTCAACGAGAGATATCAGTCTACATCTAAAAGGAGATAATCAGCTCATGAGGATCAGTGAATGTCATCCAGCTTATCTACCTTTACATTATGTACTCATGTTTCCATATGGGGAACTTGGATGTGAACCAGGATTTAAACGATGAGATCCTTCTCGCAATAGATATTCAACAAAAAGGTTAACGCAAATGGATTACTATAGTTACCGCATATTTCAGCGTCCTAACGAATATTCGACGATTTTAAGAGTGGTAAATTATTTCAAGAATTTTTGGTAGATGCTTGGGCCGCAACGGAGCAAAACCGTTTGACATATTATAAGTTAAATCAAGACAGGTTCCGCGTAGAATTATATTATGATTTTACAAATGCTGTTACTGAAGGGTTGTCACCGGATAAAGTTGGTAAGCGGAGGATTCTACCATCTTCTTTTACAGGAAGTGCTAGAAATATGTTCGAAATATTCCAAGATTCAATGGAAATAACACGCTATAACCAGCATCCAGATATTTTTCTTACAATGACAGCGAATCCAAACTGGCCTGAAATAACATCAGCTTTGCTTCCAAACCAGAAAGTATCTGATAGGCCCGATTTAGTGGCGCGTGTTTTTGAGTTAAAAAGAGCTCGACTTTTGAAAGAAATTCATGAAAAAAAGATATTCGGAAAACAAGTAGGAAAGGTCTTGACGATTGAGTTTCAAAAACGAGGTCTATCGCATATGCATGTGTTGATATTTTTGGATGGACATGATAAAATTCGAACAACTGCTCAAGTGGACCTGTTTGTATGTGCTGAACTTCCTAATTTAAAGAATGACCCAATTCTTTTTGATACCGTGGTCAATTTTAAGGTGCATGGACCCTGTGGTGCTCTAAATCCTAACTCGCCATGTATGGAGAATAAAAAATGTACTAAAAAGTACCCTAAAGATTTTGTGGATGCCACATCTATGGATCAAGATGGTTATCCAATATATCGTCGTCGGAATGATGGTCGAGTTTTTGAAGTTAGGGGATGCAAAATTGATAATAGGGATGTCGTACCATACAATCCATATTTATCCAGGATGTTCCACTATCATATTAATGTTGAAGTTTGTGCAGGGATAAGATGTGTCAAGTATATCCATAAGTACATATACAAAGGTCATGATCGTACAACTATGGTTTTAGGTGGTGATGAGATTCAACAATATCTTGATGCGAGATATATTGGACCCCATGAAGCAGCATGGAGAATATTCGGACATATTTTACACGAAGAAGTACCTAATGTTGTTCGACTGCATATTCATTTACCAGGAGAACATCAAGTTGTTTTTTATTCAAGCAAATCTGTGGAATCGATTATTTCTGGTGCTATGCATCAAAAATCAAGTCTTACCGCATTTTTTGAATGTTGTGCAAATAATGAAGGAGCACGTGATTTTACGTATCAGGAATTCCCACAACATTTTGTTTGGAATAAAAAGGATGCGATTTGGACACCTAGAAAACGAGGTTTTGCTATTGGTCGCATGTATTTTGCTAGCCCTAATTGTGGAGAGAGATTTTATCTTCGGTTGTTACTTACTGTTGTCAAAGGGCCCCAATCATTTCAGTGTCTCCGTACATATAATAATACACTCTATAGTTCATTCAAGTTAGCATGTGCTGCTAGAGGACTTCTAGAGAAAGATGATGAATGGGTACATTGTTTGGAAGAAGCGTCACTTATGAAGACTGGTTATCAATTGAGAAGATTGTTTTCAATTATATTGATGCATTGTAATCCATTACATCCATATGAGTTGTGGAAAAAGTTTTCACATAACATTTGTGATGATCTTGCATCAAAGCTGCGTTCATCTTATAGTATTCTGCAACCCACTGTAGATGAATTGGAAGATTATGGCTTATATCTCTTGAATACCATGTTGATAGAATCGGGAAAAAGTTTAGACGACTTTCCACCAATGCCGCAATCGAATAGAAATTGGAGCTCACCATTGAGAAATAGACTAATGTGTGAACATCAACAACTTCAGAGGGAAGCACAAGAAATTGATGCACAACTGAATGTTGATCGTCTTAATGATGCACAAAAAAACGCTTACAAAAAAGTCATGGATTCCGCTATAAATAGAAAGGGAGAAACTTTTTTCTTGAATGGAGGTGCTGGAACAGGGAAGACATTTTTGTATAACACAATTGCAACAAAATGTCGGAGCTTAGGTTATACAGTTATAACTGTGGCTTCATCTGGAATTGCATCTTTGTTATTGAAAGGAGGCCGAACTGCACACTCCATATTTTCTATACCGCTAAATATTTTAGAAGATTCAGTTTGTGGATTTACTAAACAATCGTTTCAGGCAGAATTGATGAGGGAAACAAAACTTATAATTTAGGATGAGGTTCCGATGCAACATCGAAATTGTGTGGAAGCTGTTGATCGAACATTACAAGATGTATGTGAAAATGAAAAACTCTTTGGGGGTATCACGGTTGTTCTTGGAGGTGATTTTCGACAAATTTTACCCGTTGTGCCTAAAGGTGTACGCGAACAAATAGTCGGTGCTTCATTAAGACGTTCACCCATTTGGAAGAACATTTACGTACTTACACTGGATGTCAATATGCGTCTTAACGAATCAATTACTGGCAATTCAGAATTTGCTAAGTACTTAATGCAGGTACTTATGAAATTTCGTAACTTGAGTTTTTGAATTTTTTTTTACTTATTCCTTACATCTAATCAATTATTATTTATTTTGATAGATTGGATCTAACCCACAAGAAACTATAGATATCCCATTAAGAATTCGAAAATGCAATGACTTAGATAGCCTATTATCATCAGCTTATCCGGATTTGCATATCCCTGGAATCTCAAGTAGTATATACTTGAATGAACGAACTATTCTTTCTGCACGCAATGATGATGTTAGTGATATCAACAATGCTGCATTAAATAAATTTCCAGGAGAAGGGGTGACGTATCTAGCTGCTGATAAAATGGTTGAAGAGGATAATGTGGATCAAAGTATAACTTCTCGATACCCAAATGAATATTTAAACTCATTGAATCCAAGTGGTTTACCTCCATTTAGGCTGGAGTTGAAGGTAGGGTGTCCCATCATGTTGTTGAGGAATATTGACCCTAAGGATGGACTTTGTAATGGCACAAGGTTGATGGTGGTCAGGTTCTCTTCGCGTGTTATTGAAGCAAAAATATTAACAGGAGATATATCTGGAAATTTGGTGTTCATTCCACGAATATCATTAACACCTTCCTCATCAGAAGTACCGTTTATAATGACAAGACGATAATTTCCTATTCGGTTGGCCTTTGCCATGACCATAAACAAATCACAAGGACAGTCGGTGAAGTACGTCGGTATTGATTTACGAACGCCAGTATTTAGCCACGGACAGTTATATGTTGCATTATCGAGATGTACAAATTATGATCACATCAGTCTCCTTCTTCCTTCCGATGATAATCAATCAACAACAAATATTGTTTATCCAGAAGTTTTGATATAATTTACTTATTAATGGAATGCAATTGTATTATTGTAGGTTAAATAGATTAAATTAATATAGCCACTTTCTAAGAATATTATTGTAGGTTAAATAGATTAAATTAATATAGCCAGTTTCTAAGAATTTTTCTCAATCTCTACTAAATTTAATTAATAAAGTATCATACTAAGAATTTATCTCCCTTTGTAATACATAGACCGAGTTGAAGATCGTGGGAAAAAAGGAAATGACTATCTTTAAAAGTCGCGCAGTAAGTCTTTTTTTTTATGGCATATTTTTTTTATTGTTGTAATCATTCACTAATATATTTTAATGATTGCAGTATCACAAGGAACTCGAGTGTATCGTAAGTCAAGTATTTCTTATTAACATCACATGGTCAAATATACTATATCATTGCATTCATGCGTAGGTTAAAAAACTTCAGACAAAAAATGTTGCTATTACATTACATGATGAGGAGGATTTATATCGCATCAAGTCACCACAGGTCATTCAGATTTGTTTGCTTATTATATATTTGATAAAATCATCAACATTATATTACTTAACTTGAATAATTGTAACATTTATAGGATTGGAAGAGGAAGGCACGTCTTGATTGGATTAAAGGAAAACGCTTAGCTAAATGGAATTATAATCATACGGTATGAAAATTCATCATACGATCTATTCATATTATCAATCACATGATCACTAAGTTCGATATATTCAAATAACCAGGTTGTTGTTGCGCCTCCGGTTATTGGAAGATATATCCCTGTCGATGTAAACACATGGTGTAGAGTTATGAGAGATACGCACGACTTGGATGATGTTCAAATGCTTCCTTGAATTATGTTTTTTTATTTTCTTTAGTGTGGAGATTTTCTAATATTATGTTTTTCTATTAGATAATGTTTTTCTATTATACATTATGGTGTAGATTTTCTTAAATTTTTTGTGTAATTTTTATGGTGGATATTTTGCTACACTAGATTAAATTTTTAATCATCTTTATGATTATTAATGTTTTCTTAGGTTGTTAAATTTTTTTTGGTTTATTTTGTATAGATAATTTGTACTCTTGGACGTTATTATAAGAACTGCAACCGAATTGATAGAGATTATTGTCAAAATCAATTTATGTTGCGTATTAATTTACTAAATCATAATACTGTAAATTTACGTGAACTCGTGAGGATTTTTGGATAATTATAATCATGCCGTCTTTAAATAGTGCCCCTCGGGCACGGGTTATCCCTAGTTAGTATATATCTAATAAGGCCCAAAGATAACAAAACATAAAATAAAAAATATAGTCAATATGGCCCAAAAGGTAAACATATATAGGGGATACTTTATCTTCTATCTTCTTCACAAAACCCTACTTCGGTTAAGTTTCTTCGTTAACTCTTCTCCATGTATTTTCACAATACATTTTCAGATATCTCATTTTCACTTTTTTTACACTATGAAATCTTCTTCTTTCATCATTAGATGTCTTGTTAACTAGTATGAGTCAACCCTATGCACTCAAGACCAATTACGATTCTCTTTTTTCTTGTACCAGATCGAGATGATCCTAACATTTCAGGTAAAGATTCGTCGATAAGTTTGATTTTTCTTAATAATAATAATCTCTATAATAGTCTGTAAATTGATATTTTTTTCAATTTTATTTATCCAGTGAAAAAAATTATACACCTTTTCTATTGATTTTATCTACTTTTTTATTTTAAATAAACATTACGATTTGATGTTGTGTTAAAATTAACAGCTTTGTTTGGACAATATCTAATAGGTTATTTTGGTGTATCTTCCTTAGCTTAATTTTTTGTTGTTGAATTAGTAAATTTAAAAGGCTATGTAATAATATTTATGCATAATTCGTTTGTACTTATAATGATTATGTGTTTTGATGGTAGAAAAGATATATTTTCGCTGAAAAAAACACAGATTGGATTAAATGGTTCTTGAACATTTAAAATTACCTAACTAGTTTTAAATTTTGTATTGGTTTTAGTCCTGACATAAATTCTATTTATTTTTTACCGTTAGTTTGACAATGGGTATATTTGTTACCCACATATGCCACAATATTTACAAATTTTTCAAACCTGTCCCTGAACTATCCCTTTTTAACAATCTGATCCTCTAATATATTGACAATGAAAAACCAAAATCTGATAGATTAAACAAAAAGGACTAACCTGGAAAAAATATTTATGTCAATGATTATTAGTATAGTTGTAGAAATTTGAGATCTATTTGTGAAAATAGGCTATCGTTGGTGAAAAAAATTATATTTTTTCGAACAAGTTGTGTTATTTAAAAATTTATTATTTATACTTTATTTTATTCAAATACCATCAAATTAACCCTTGTGGAAGAAAAAAATAAAAATTTTAATATATAACATATATACATGTACATATTTGTTCCTTTAGTGTATTTGTCACTTAAAAAAACATAAGGACAAAAAACAAATATTAAATTTTTCAGATCTTTGCATGCTATCGAGATAACAATAATATTTTTATTGGTAAAATATTGTTCTAGCTAAGATTGGTAATTATAGTTTATTTTTATCTAATTATCAGTTGTTAAAAACAAAATTTTTTAAGTGTATAATTTATTTTTGAATTTTTATATGATCAAATAATTGTTGCTTTTGTATTCAATTTTCTTTTATAATATGGCTATACATAAAATATTATATAATATAAAATGTCATAGAATATTTTTTCCTTTTTGGGCAGTAATCATGCTACTTAGCTCACGTCTCGTTTGAGTATAATTAGTTATAACAAAAAAGAATCTTAATCGACCTTATTATTTTTTAGATAAATATTATCAAGTTGAGGGAATATTATATGTAACCTATGATATAAATTGTCAATAAAAAATTATGAAGATGAAGATTTTAAAGGCACAATATATCGGAGACCAGGTTGGTTAGTGTTAAGTCCATAGTTAGGGCTATAACTTCAAACTTTAAAAAAGTAGATTTTGACATTCTTTAAAATATATAATAATTTTTATAAGCCCGATTTTTATATTTAATCTATTAGTATGTACTTGTTTCTATACTAAAATATAGTTAATTTTCATTATAAAAGGAGTTATAGTGTAATTAATTAAAAAGAAAGACATGGCGTACTTTTTTGCTTAATATAATGATTGATATTGCAATTTTCGTAATACTATAGAGATTTATAGCATAATTAATTCTAATAAAAATTTTAAGGATTTATATACCATTTTATTTGAAGCTAAGGAAACTATACAGGTAGTGAGAGATACTTCCTTTGGTATATCAAATAAACATATTCATACTTAACCTAGAAGGAAAATAAACTAGGGGTAGGAGAGGGGATATTGGAACTAGTTTCTAATCTATAAGAGGGTATGAGATCTGGTGCATTTAAATCTTTACAAATTTAATTAAACAATTAAAGATTGATGAATTTATAATTAATTATTTTGGGAGAGTGGTGTATGTTGTGTTGGTACCTTAATTTGTGGAATTCTATGAGAGTGCAAATATTATGTGTGTTCCAAGATGGTCAAACTCTTTGTGAATATATTCTGAACTGTTGACTTCCATTAACATATTTTATGCTGGCTTATTGGGTTGAAGATTAATAGTTTTGTCATGATTTTGGATTGGTTAATGGTGTTAGTATATAATTGGGTAGGACAGTTATATTGGCTTTATATCAAATTCATTTAGTTGATGGGTGGGTATATCAGTCCTAATCTTGGAGGTAGGAGTAGCCAGCATGAAAAAGAAAATGTGTTATAATATCACACATCATCAATTATTTGTAAATTTTATGTACCTATAGTACATAATATATTTGCACTATATGTTTCTATTTTATGCTAAATTTACAATATAAGTCTCTATATTATGCAAAATAAGTTAGATTTCAAAATAATTGCACCATATATTCCTATACCTTACATAATAAACTCACTGTAAGTCCCTATAATATTCATTATACGTCCAAACTATATGTCTCTTTGTTATGCAAAAATTGTACTATAAATCACTAAATTATTGACTTTCTCATGTTAATTCCGCTATATATCTCTATATAATACTAAATTGCACTATATTTTGCAAAATAAGTTATATTTTTGTTTCCTTAAATTTCAGATAATGGGAGATAAGAATTTAGATGATAGTGATATTGAGCCAAAGGAGACAGCAACTATGTTAGGGTCTGACAATGACATGAATTACTCGAACAATTACTCTTTGGTATCATCCTCTATGGAAGTAATGCCTGGACAGGTAAAATCATTTTCATTTTTAATAGATAGATCTTATATATGGGTATCTTCTTTGTTTACTTTTATGAAATAGAAATTTTCTATCAAAGAGATTATCTATATAACAAATTTTATCTTGAGAGTGAAATTAGTAAATAATTTATTTTTCTATGAGCATTATCTATTAAACTTATTTAATTATTGTTATTTTCAATGTAGTCAAATTCAAATTCGACACATGGGCAAATTCATCAACAAAACGGGCGTTACCATCGTCACACGACAAATTCAAGAAATGAAAGAGTACGTCTCAATAAATAAATTTACCTAGGCGTATAACTCAAATTACAGAAAAAACAAATTTTAAAATATTTCTCATTATTTAAAACTATTTGATTATCGTATTTGTTTTAGTTAATTTATTGTTATTAATCATAATGTGTAGTGTTTACATAGATTGTTCATTTTCTGATGACAATAAGCGGAAAGAGATGAGTTATAAGTTAGGATTACATCCTCTACAAATTAAGTATTGGTTTAAAAATAGACGTAATCAAATGAAGGTAAAATATATCATAAACTAAATTCTTTCCTCCATACTCCTAGAAAACAATCAATACCTTATTTAATAATTTGTTATTTTTTATTTATCAACTTGTTGCCTCTAACCTTTCATAAGTATTTTTGATGTTTTTTCGCATATGGTAATCTGTTTTCAACCAAAATGACATTTAGGTTTTAAAAAGTGTAGCATTGGAAACTTGCCAACAAAATTCTATCTATTTTACATGTAACAGACCATTATCCACAAGATAATAAAGTCTTATTTTGACATGCCATCAAGGAGATATTGGTTGCATGGGGTAACTTAGAAAAGTGTAGGGTGATAATTTATATTCTATGCCTAGTTGCAGGTTGTATAGGAAGGATAGAAGGAAGTTATACATGTAGTGAGAGATACTTCCACTGGTATATCAAATAAGCATATGCATACTTAACCTAGAAGAAAAATTAACTAAGGGTAGGAGAGAGGGATAGTGGCATTAGTCTCTAAACTTTAAGGGGGTATGAGATCTAGTGCATTAACATCTTTATAAATATAACTACACAAATAATAGTAGATGAATGTAGAAAATTTTATTGCGTGAGGGTGGAGTATGTTGTGTTGGGTACCTTACTTTGAGGAATTTTAGGAGAGTGCAATTATTATGTACGAACTCTTAGTGAATATATTCAGAATTATTGACTTCCATTGACATATTTCATATTGGTTATTAGATTGAACATTATTAGTTTTTTCATGATTTTGGATTGGTTAATGGTGTTATTATTTAATTGAGTATGACAGTAATATTGGTTTTATTTCAAATTCTAAGGATCGGAGCCCGAGTATTCTGTCCCACCTGCTACAATGCTCAACATCAATGCTAACCAACAACCTCATTCTCAACAACCACCTCCACAGAATGTAAGAGTATTATTTTGATATTCATGTTTTAATAAAATACATTTTGCTCGTCACTATTTAATAAATTGTTACCCTAATATTCAAAAATGCAGTTGGAAACATTGTTCTTCAGTTTCTAAAGATAGGCCCTTCAATTGAACTTTATTAGCTATAATGGTGTGGCTCCTATGTATAGCTATTTTTTTGTCTAATGCATGCCCAAGGACGAGGCACAACAAATGAGATGTAAGTTGCTTTTCTTTCCATACATCATAAGAAAAAGCGCAACCATTGATATATAAAACCACAAATACAAGAGATGGGATGTATCCACTGATGTGGATGAAGGTCAATAGTTTTTATAGTGATTGTTAGGAGAATTCTATAATACACTATAGTTCTCTTGAGTCTTATAAGTCAAATTAACTCTCTAATGTGATCAACTGTAATATAATATAATTTATTGTTAAACGACTCTCCAATGTAATAGAAAAATATATATATATATATCTTTTTTTGTAATACTACACGCTATTTTATTATTTTACTTTCAGTAAAAAAATTTAATTAGATATATTTGGTAAAATAATTCATATATTAACATTTTTTATTCAATACATACACACTAATAAAGATATGACTATTAAGGGTATGCTTTAACTTTTAATGTACATGAAATATATTTGTCTTGACATGCTGTAAGAATATTTAGTTCTATTTACCACCTTTCCTCAAGGAAGCTAGTTTAAGATAAAAAGAAATGAAAAATTAAAATTATGTTAATTGTTTATAATAAAAAAACATGAGATGCAAAGTTATACTAAATAAATTTTATAAATGTATCAAAAACACAACGAATTTCTATCATTAAAAGCTATTATAGTCTATACATGGTGAAATTGACTAATTGACTCATAATCAGTATTAACAATAATTAAACTACAATATTTTTCGTAAAAAAAGAAGTTAAATAAATTAAAATTGAAAAATAATTGAAGAAATTTAATTAAAATTTAAAGGAAAATACGAAAACAAACATATAAGAAAATTCATTGCATATCATAACTGCCATTACGAAGTTAAAACTTTCATTAATAAAGTTTAGTCTGAAAATAATTAATGAATGAAATATAAAATTTTTCGAAATATTACCAAATAAAATAACACCCCTTAGCTTTTGGATTGTTATTTTTTCTTAATGCAAAATAAATAAAAATTAATCAAACACTTGTAAACAGATTACAAAAGATCCACCAATATAATTGAATTACAAAATGATAAGAATTTAGTGGTTATAGAAAAGATGAGGGGGACTATGTCCCAAGTGTGTGATAAATAATAAAACACTAATGTAATTGGGGTTACGCTTAGCAGATCAAAGGCAAGTAAAATGATAAGTAGGGTTATCGTATTTAATAGAGAGATTATCTGTGAGACTAATGGTGTTAAAACTAGTACAACTGCGTGAAGCTTGTGATCCAAATAACAAATCAATTAATAGTTCAAATAGGTAAGTGTTTATTTGTTTTTCAATGTTTACCAACTAAGAAAGTAAAAGTAATAATAATTAAAATACGAATAAATATTAACAAGTAAATAAATTGAAAAGGATAAACTAATGGGAGATGGTTACTTGAGGAGTTGCTAGAAATAGTTTATACGGCTAATTTATCTTGTTATTTATAAAGGGGAATGGGTGTATTCACATTAGCCCATATTCTATCTCCCCATTCGTGTCAACATAGAGCTCAACCTTACACACTAGCTGGCTATTCGATGAGTTATATTCCTAACCCTTTGACTACTTAATAGACAAAATCATTCAGTTCAATGCCTCACACTAGGCGCTTATATACTAGGCCTGTAATTGAACCTCCATTCAGGTGTTACTTTAATAACAATTGCTACCCACTACTTGGCCAGAGCACATGTAGTAATTAAATCAAACACATAAGATAATTGGATAATAAATTAAACAAAACATAATTAAATATAATAAATATCTCAAATGCAATAACTCAATCAAAAATATAAGCTAAAATTCATACGGTATCATCCTCAAGCAATAAGGGTCCAGTTCATAAATGAAGAATAAAAACGAATTTTAAAAAATACTAATTAAAACAAGAGACATAATAATGTTTAAAAGACAAAGTACCGATCAAAAAAAATGTTTAAAAAGACAAAGTAAAGCTAAGTTAATCTTAATATCAAAGGCAATCGGTAAATGGTTTGATTAGAACCGATGGGTTCGTAAACAAAACCTTGTTTTCTCCTCTTCCTTCTGTCTTGAGCGTTCTCCTTCCCTTTGAGCGGATGTATAATGAATTTGATTAGGTTTAGAAGTGACCCATCCTGTTTTACTACCAAGAATTTGTTCCGAACCACGGTGGAAGCAATTGAAATAAATTTTACATCTTAGCTCCAGACTGTGACTTTAGAATCTCTCTAAATCAAAAGAAATCATGTCCATATCTCTAACTTAAATGTTGTAGTCGCTGAAACACTAAGGCGTAAAGATTTATCTACCAAACGCTACACTTCTCAAAGTGGTTTTAAGCTCAAATTGTGCTTTGACTTGGGGTTTCTGTTGTCTTCTTGACTTCTTCTCCTCATCATTGAACCTTATAGTAAGAATGTACCTAATAATGGAGTTTGTTGTTAATAAAGTTTACTACCAGAAGATCAATAATGTCATATATTAAGCTTATTTAATATTTATTGTTTCTAAACAAGAAAATAAAAAATCTCTGTTGGAATCTAAATTCACCCATGTTATACATCATTTTTTAGTTTTCCTAAGTGATTAATAATTGACCCTAATAGATTTTAATTATTTTTTGTCTTTATCAATAGATTTAGATGTAGATTGCTTCCTCTATTCTTTGATAACAATTATTTTATCTCTACTATAAAAGAAAATGAGCAAACTCCATTTTTGGGTCATTACCTATGGCCTAAAAATTTTTTAAGGCCAAACGTTTCAAAAGTCACATTTTTAGGCCAAACGTATCCAAAACGCCCATTTTTAGACCATTTCACTAATTTCATAAGGTATTTTATTGATTCTAAGGACAATTTAGGCATTTTAAATAAAATATATGTTTATTTGGCCGCATCACAAACTAGAAACTCGGTCTAAAGTGTCCAAATTGTCTTTAAAATCAATGAAATATCTCATGAAATTAGTGAAATGGCCTAAAAATGGGCGTTTTGAATACGTTTGGCCTAAAAATGTGACATTTGAAACGTTTGGCCTAAAAATGTTTTTAGGCCATAAGTAATGGCCAAAAATTGGGATTTCCTCAAAGAAAATTATTTAAATCCTTTGTTAAGAAATTTTTACTTATTATGAAAATTATCTAATACTATTTTAGAATGAGTGTTTGGTTTTACTAAGGGTTGGACAAAATTAAAAGCTATGAAGAAAAGTGAATATGAGTTGTGTAAATAATCAGTGAAAAGATATATTTATATTTGTTAACTTCGGAATAAGAAAAATAATTATGAGTTGTTAAAATAAAGAAATCAAAATTATGAAATAAGGAATATGCACTCTAAAGTTTTCTAGAAACTTGCATGGGCATTACATTATCCTATGTATAATATATTGTTTTCACAGCATATGCGATAAAAAAATTATCCATTTGTTATTAGGAAAGTATGTCTAACTTTAATAAATTAAGTAAATTAAAATGGATTCTATCTCAAAATTTTTGTAATGATTCTTGAGATATTTCTAGCCTCATGATCTACCTTTGACTTGTTGTACTATGTAACTTATTCCATGTGATAGACTAGCAAAAAATTTATTTTCGTTAACTATTCATTTGAAATACTCATATAATGAGCAACTATTGTAGTACACAAAATTTAAAATTAATAAATAAATAATTTTTTTCATATTTATACAATTAGTAATAAATGTAAAAATTTATTTCCTTCTTTTCAATATAAGCCTGACGAGAATTATAAAACATACAAATTCAACCAATGTATACTTAAAAAATAAAATTTAATTAACTATCCAACTCATCACCCAAATGATCAGTCAAACTATACTATCAAATGTTCTTTTTTAATTATATTTCTAAGTCTATTTTCCATCCCAAAAATAGACCCGAAATTACTTATATATGTAATTAATTTTATTTATAGAACCTAAATAGTTTGTTTCCAAAGTTTCTCCCTCTCTCTCTCCCTCTCCCCCTCTCTCAACTCAGTCGCCACTTCTAAGTTCGAACACCATTTTTCTAATTATCAAAATTTAAGTGTTATTTTATATATAAAAATATATTATGTACCTCTCACAAAAAACTAAGGTAAGAAAACTATAAGATATGCTTACATTTTTTATATTCTACTATTACTTAATATGTAGTAAATAACATAGATATCCACGGATTCAAACCTAAATTATATATATTATTTATCATGGTATATTATATTGGTATATTATAAATTCTTATTCTCAAAAAACAAGCATCCAACATCATTATGATCAACATTATTCACTCTATTTTATAGGCTTTCTCCAAGGTTTCTTATGTGCAAGTAGACATTTATTCAAACTAAACTTTCCAATCCATATGCCCCTATAATATTGTCCAATAAATTTTGATTCTTAAAGAGAAATACAAAATTCAGTAACTCATCATGATCACACTTCATGTAAATTATAAACTTAACTCATAATATCAATCAAATTAAGAATATGTGTCAATCATAAATTTTGTGCTTTTTTTCGGACTTGAACATTTTCTTAAATATATGTTATCTTATAGCCCTACCTGGTTACCAATACATTTTCTTAAGATGATGATTAATCTATGCAAGATTTATATCGCATTTGAAGGTCAGGAGACATTGAACCCCAAGACGATGCAATTATAGCATTAATTAAGCTCAAAGTACTTTAAAGTTGCTTGATACTTCTCAAAAAACTTCTGGTAAGAATAAACGTTAAGGGCTTATTAATCGTAATGATGAGCTTTTCATACATGTTATTTTTCCCTCTTTAAACATTTTAGCTGGTTTCCTAATTAATAATATTGATCTTCATCTTTGAAAATCAAACTCTATTAATCTTAATTCATAGAACTTTAAAATTTATTAAAAAGAACATTTCTCTATACAATAATTATCATTTAATTGTAAGGAATCCCTTTATTTAACTATTTAATGGTATTGAGCATGAAATTGTTTATGCAGGGTTGATTGCATGAATGATGCTAACAAAAAACAATGAGACCATAATAAATATTTAGTCCAGTAATCCTTTCTATTGAGTTAGAGACATGTGGGTCCTTTTTTACCAAGTCGGATGTTTTTTCTACACTTTCGCTCATGGAATGTCCTAACCCTGAATAATGGATCAAGCTTATTAATGGTAGGTGAGGTGCAATTATTGTCTAAGTGTATTGTGGTCAAGTGATTAAGATATTTTTAGGCATATCAATTAGGATCATGAAAATAAGGAACATTTCATAATGAATTATATTTTCCTTGTAATTGTATTAATACATGTAATTTGGCTCCTCAATCTTATATTTAGAGGACTCCATCGATTAAAATATTTTTTACAACATAAAAAATATTCATCTTTTGTGGTATATAACATAATTACTCTTGGTTAGTTATCGTTGATTTAACTGGCTAGCAATTATTACTAATAAATTTGGAATCTAACAACCATATAATGTCAAGTTACTCTTAACAAAAAACATGGTAAAGAATAACACATGTACTTCCTCTACCATTATAACTCCATATTATCATAAAATATTGTAATAATGTCAAATATAATTAGATAATAGATTATGTTATGTGTTGATTACCACCGATTGATGAATGGCCTAATATACTTATTTTTTCATTAGTTATATCACTTTGGTAGAGTATTTAATGCATATGTTATAATCTTACAACTTCGTAGTGCTCAAAATATTTAGCAAAATGTTATAAAAATTATCTTGACTCACGCATTGTTACAAAAATACTTTGATTTATTCAATATTTGTTTGAGTAGTAATTTATAAAACTAGTAGTGTAGTGTGTAAGCACAAAAAGTACACATGCAACTCGAAAGATGATCTCATGTCAAAGGTTTACATGTATTTAATACTTAAATATATTAACCCACTAAACGTTATTCGATACGATTATCAAATGTGTATGTCAATGATATATCACTTTACTCATTACAAAAGAACTACCGACATGTATCTTTAAAATACGTGTTAGCTACTCTTTATCTTTATGTTTTCTATTATTTTACTTCAATTTTGATCAGTCATATTTTTTACTGTATCGAGTTTTATATACCAATACTAAAAACTGCTAGAGCTAGTCATTCTAGTAGTGATGTTGGGTTTCAGAATCTAGACATGTAAATGGAATTCAAATTTTCTATTGGATTAGAGTTTTGATTTATTTTAAAGTCCAGCAAATTAGAATCTTTTTTTGGTTATCAAAGTGGATAAAGGTGGTAAAAAAATCTAATACCATCGAAAAAGAGAGCATGCTAGTCATTTAGATTTTTATGGTGGTCGAGGTGCAAATTTTGTTGATCTTTACTTGAAAATCCAAATTATCATCCATTTAACCTCCTCATGTATAGAAACAAAGCAAAAGAAACGAAAGAAATAAAGGTCTTGATGTGATACCTCATATGTATTATGATTTCATTTATATGTATTCATATATAATTTGAATATTTAAGATATATATACTAATATTCGTAGGGGATTCAATATTTTAGCAAACACCTTATATCCAACATGTTCATATAAGACACTTTATTAGTAGATCACAAAATAATCCTCTATATAATAAATAATATAAGTATGTTAAATTGTAAAATTTCAACAAAGTATATATAGTAAGTTGAATTTTAATAACAAAATATGGTGGTGTTTTATTTTCTAGACAACGCTCAAATTTAGATTACACGACCTATTAAGCAATACAAACTATTTCGATCTTTGCATGCATTGCGTTAGTCTCTACTTTCAATAATTATTCCTCTAATGTTTCTTTATTAGTTCACTTACTCTTCTCTAATATTGTCACAAAACCTTCACTCTTATATGACATGTTTTTCATACACATATTTTCAAAACATTTTTAGTTAAGCCTATTAATTGTTTATGCTTCTCTATAATAAATACAAAAGTTATTATGTTAGTTACCATTATGGTGTTATTTTTAGTCAACTAATCCTTTCGTATACCTCCAGCATTTTTATTTTTTTATTTTTTGTTTTCTTTTTTGATATGTGGGTTCCGAGCTTACACCCGACTAATCCCATGGGAGATATGATGGTCTCCCTAACCATGCCCCCATACAAGTCAGAACTAGGTGTTATGGGAGGGTTTCAAACATTGTACCTCATGGATGAGAAATAGAGCCCTGACCAACAACCTTCTTAACTTTCTTCTACCTTCGGGATTCGAACCTTGGACCTCATGTATGAGAGAATAGAGCCCTGGCCAACAACCTTCTTAACTTTCTTCCACCTTCAGGATTCGAACCCTGTACATCCCATATTTGTTTTCTTTTATATTATTTTCTAAGCATATGTAGAACCATTGGTTGACAACCTTAAACTTTTCACTTCGTAGTATAACTTATCTCGTTATTGCAAACTTGACACATTTGTGATGACTCTACTATACTTGAAGTATGGATCAACTATCCTTATTCTCCGAGGTCCATTATTTTTCTTGTGAAATCATTATTCTTCCACTCATATATACCCAATACAAAACTTATATAGTTCTATAATTCGGTATCACAATTTTCACTAGAGAGGGTATGTCTCTATCACCGTCAAATTAATCACACCCAATGATTTCCCAAATTGTTTTGGTAACATGATTTATTCATATAGGGTATGTGATGTGTCATATTTTGTGATAGATTAGAAGGGATGAAGAATGCGACCCCCAAATCGACCCTATAAGCGGCATATGCCAATACAGGTTGCGACAAGCCTAGAAAAGAAGGACAAGACCATTAAACTTTAAGCTTCCTTCTTCCCCAATACACCCGAACTCCATTAAAACTTATCCAAACCTCAAGCTCTCATAAAAAATACATTGAATCTCCATAAATTTATATCCAAACACTTACCTACATTCCTATAAACACTATTCACCCACCCAAATTACTCCAAAACTCCTAGACTCCAAGAATAAACACTAAACTTTCTAGATATTTTTCCAATATTTTTTAAACCCATATCATCCAAGCAAGAGTTTATCATAACCACATAAAGAATTATCATCCTTAGACCTTTCGTAACCTAAATAACACCTTGTTTACCTTAAATCAAAAGTTAGTTCAAGAGTGTTTAAACCTTTGAGTTAGGGTCAAAACAGATGACGAAAAGAACTGAGACACTATCTAGTTTTAGGGATATGAAGAAGAATCAAAGAAATGTATTGGGTGATATTAATAAGAAATTAAGTGAGCAGTGTGCAATTTTAGGAACAAATAAGAAGGGTAATTCGAATTAAGCAAGTATAGAGAAACTGGTTATGGTAAGGTCATAGCTTATTCTTTGATTTATACTTGTGTTTGATAATTTTGAGGTGATTTGTGTTGTAAGTGTGTATCTCCTAGGGCCATGGATGATATACGAAAGAAATATAAGGTCAAGAAGTTGAAAATTTAAGGAGAAACTCGTGTCAATTCAAAAGAAGTCAAAAAGTTTGCTAGAAACTTAACAAAAAGTGTTGTTAAAATACTTAAACCATTTTTGAAAAACTACAACAAATAATTTTGAATGATGCTTATCATGAAACTTTATCTCAAGTTATTCCTTGGACTTTATTGTATGTGAGAAGAAATGTAGATCATTTTGTAGTAGAAATGAATATGTCTTAGATTGTTCGGTGTGAAGACGTAAAGGTGTCCAAATTTACAATGAATCTATTAAAAAAAAATTGACTCACTTACGGAAGCCCAACATATACCACACGTTTTATAGAGCTATATAAACACTAGTTTTTCAATATTTAATCTCATTACTTATAATTTTGATAGAAATGTTCGGGGTAAGGGTAAGAGAAGCCTGAAAGAGCTATTACAACACATTATTTTTAAATTAGTGTAATTTTTTATATAGTTATATTTTCTCTTTATTTTGTTTTCTTTTCATACAATATGATAAGAACTATATATTAGTTTGACACTTGGGTATGAACTCTAACTATTACTTATGGCTTAATATGATGAATTTTGGATTTCTCATGTAAATAAACATGGATTGTTTTTGTTATAATTACCCATTTGTTTATTCTAAATTTCTTGTATTATTACAACATATATAGGGTTTTATAGATATTGAATACCTCTAGGGGAGGATTTGGTAGTGGAAATAGGATAATCAAGTAAGAAGAATAATTAAACCTTTATATTCTCGATCATATTCTTCTTCTCCACCATCCCCAAAACAAAAAGAACCTTTTTCAAACTTCACCCATTTGCATTAAATCACCCACCATTATATTTTATCCATCTAAAATCATTAAAATTATTTTTTAAAACATCTTTTCACCGTCAAATTCATTCCATAAACATCATAAATCAATATAAAATACAACATATTCTTTACAAAAAAGCATAAATTTCTTACACATCCATGTCTTCTACATCATAACACACCATACCCACATTATATGTTATAAACTTAACATCAAATACATCTTATAAACATCACAAAAACACAAAATTATCCAATTTTTTTACCAAGGTTTTTAATAACCCTAACTCCCAAAAGGGAAGAGTTGAAGAAGAAAGAGGTTCTAAGGCCCATGATCATCCATGACTCAATTTTTACTATTTTTTTGTTGAAATTCTACTATTAAATTTTGTGTGATATTAGAGTATTTGTGATCAAGTGAGGTATGGGTGAGATTAGAGTTAGGGGTTGCATGATCTATGTAAAGATAGAGTTGTAGGTATTTTGAGGGTTTCCACAAAACTGCCATACAATTTTTCGAATCAAAGGCTTGAATATTTGGTTAAGATTGCTAGATGACAATCCTAAACCCCTTATATTCCCTAAATTAATGAGTGTGTCTTTACGTTTCAATAACATAAACCAATTATAAAATGTTTCTATTTTTTAAATTATTTGATAATACAAATCATATAAGAAATATGTATTTCAAAATAAATAAATTAAATACGACTATTTTATTCCCTTGTTTCATAATACATCACTATCATGTCCTATTATCTATTACGACATAATTGAAACGATTGACCACACTGTTATCTACCGCACCATAGTTTTTAAAGGTCATATCTTCTACTAGAGGTGCGAAAATTGTCTGTTCGACTCGCTCGATCCATTAATACAAGGATATGACCATGGGGTTTGGTATATACAAGAACTTATGTTTAGAAAAACCAGTGGGTTATTATATATACTAGATCTTATTGAAAGCAAACCCCTCTTAATTAAGGTCCAATCTGCCATACATATTAATAATTATTTTATATATATCATTGTTAAAATTCGTGTAAATTATTTGAACTTAAAGATTGAAGAAATTAAAAAGAAGTAGACTTACATTGTATGTAGTATGTACAATGTACATTATCAAGTGGTTTATGTTTTTTTGTTAGAAAAAAACTTCTATAAACAAAATAATTTACAAGTTCTCCATTTTTAGTGTTTCCCCGACTATAAAACAGGTAAGGTAAAAATTGAGACAAAATTATGATCTTTTACTTATATTTTCATATCTTTCCATGTTATTTAAAAATTTCATCTAAAATTAATAGACCGTGTGGTCAGAGTCGTGTTATAAATAAAGACATGTGGTTAAATAGGTCAATTTTTACATTATCCTCGAGGTTTTACCATGTTCATTTCAATTCATTTCAAACTATCAAATAAAATGGTAGTGGACTTTACATTTTGGTATAACTAAAGTCTATATCATAGCCAGAAAAATTAGTATATATCTAATAAGGCCCAAAGATACCAAAACTTAAAATAAAAAATATAGTCAATATGGCCCAAAAGGTAAACATATATAGGGGATACTTAATCTTCTATCATCTCCACAAAACCCTACTTCGGTTAAGTTTCTTCTTTAACTCTCCTCCATGTATTCTCACAATACATTTTCAGAGATCTCATTTTCACTTTTTTTACACTACGAAATCTTCTTCTTTCATCATTAGATGTCTTGTAAACTAGCATGAGTCAACCCTATGCACTCAAGACCAATTACGATTCTCTTTTTGCTTGTACCAGATCGATGACCCTAACATTTCAGGTAAAGATTCGTCGATAAGTTTGATTTTTCTTAATAATAATTATCTCTATAATAGTCTGTAAATTGATATTTTTTTCAATTTTATTTATCCAGTGAAAAAAATTATACACCTTTTCTATTGATTTTATCTACTTTTTTATTTTAAATTAACATTACGATTTGATGTTGTGTTAAAATTAACAGCTTTTTTTGGACAATATCTAATAGGTTATTTTGGTGTATCTTCCTTAGCTTAATTTTTTTGTTGTTGAATTAGTAAATTTAAAAGGCTATGTAATAATATTTATGCATAATTCGGTTGTACTTATAATGATTATGTGTTTTAATGGTAGAAAAGATATATTTTCGATGAAAAAAACACAGATTTGATTAAATGGTTCTTGAACATTTAAAATTACCTAACTAATTTTAAATTTTGTATTTGTTTTAGTCCTGACATAAATTCTATTTATTTTTTACCATTCAGTTAGTTTGACAATGGGTTTATTTGTTACCCACATATGCCACAATATTTACAAATTTTTCAAACCTGTCCCTGAACTATCCCTTTTTAACGATTTGATCCTCTAATATATTGACAATGAAAAACCAAAATCTGATAGATTAAACAAAAAGGACTAGCCTGGAAAAAATATTTATGTCAATGATTGTTAGTATAGTTGTAGAAATTTGAGATCTATTTGTGAAAATAGGTTATCGTTGGTGAAAAAAATTATATTTTTTGGAACAAGTTGTATTATTTAAAAATTTCTTATTTATACTTTATTTTATTCAAATACCATCAAATTAACCTTTGTGGAAGAAAAAAATTAAAATTTTAATATATAACATATATACATGTACATATTTGTTCCTTTAGTGTATTTGTCACTTAAAAAAACATAAGGACAAAAAAACAAATATTAAATTTTTCAGATCTTTGCATGCTATCGAGATAACAATAATATTTTTATTGGTAAAATATTGTTCTAACTAAGATTGGTAATTATAGTTTATTTTTATCTAATTATCAGTTGTTAAAAACAAAATTTTTTAAGTGTATAATTTATTTTTTAATTTTTATATGATCAAATAATTGTTGCTTTTGTATTCAATTTTCTTTTATAATATGGCTATACATAAAATATTATATAATATAAAATGTCATAGAATATTTTTTCCTTTTTGGGCAGCAATCATGCTACTTAGCTCACGTCTCGTTTGAGTATAATTAGTTGTAACAAAAAAGAGTCTTAATCGACCTTATTATTTTTTAGATAAATATTATCAGGTTGAGGGAATATTATATGTAACCTATGATATAGATTGTCAATAAAAAATTATGAAGATGGAGATTTTAAAGGCACTAATGAATTAAATATATTGGAGACCAGGTTGGTTTGAGTCTTAAGTCCCACAACCTGATAGTTAGGGCTATAACTTCAAACATTAAAAAAGTAGATTTTGACATTGTTTAAAATATATAATAATTTTTATAAACCCGATTGTTATATTTAATCTATTAGTATGTATTTGTTTCCATACTATAATATAGTTAATTTTCATTATATAAGGAGTTATAGTGTAATTAATTAAAAAGAAAGACATGGTGTACTTTTTTGCTTAATATAATGATTGATATTGCAATTTTCTTAATACTATAGAGATTTATAGCATAATTAATTCTAATAAAAATTTTAAGGATTTATATACCATTTTATTTGAAGCTAAGGAAACTATACAGGTAGTGAGAGATACTTCCTTTGGTATATCAAATAAACATATTCATACTTAACCTAGAAGGAAAATAAACTAGGGGTAGGAGAGGGGATATTGGAACTAGTTTCTAATCTATAAGAGGGTATGAGATCTGGTGCATTTACATCTTTACAAATTTAATTAAAAAATTAAAGATCGATGAATTTATAATTAATTGTTTTGGGAGAGTGGTGTATGTTCTATTGGTACCTTAATTTGTGGAATTCTATGAGAGTGCAAATATTATGTGTGTTCCAAGATGGTCAAACTCTTTGTGAATATATTCTGAATTGTTGACTTCCATTAACATACTTTATGCTGCGTTATTGGGTAGAGGATTATTAGTTTTGTCATGATTTTGGATTGGTTAATGGTGTTAGTATATAATTGGGTAGGACAGTTATATTGGCTTTATATCAAATTCATTTAGTTGATGGGTGGGTATATCAGTCCTAAACTTGGAGGTAGGAGTAGCCAGCATGAAAAATAAAATGTGTTATAATATCACACATCATCAATTATTTGTAAATTTTATGTACCTATAGTACATAATATATTTGCACTATATGTTTCTATTTTATGCTAAATTTACAGTATGTCTCTATATTATGCAAAATAAGTTAGATTTCAAAATAATTGCACCATATGTTCCTATACCATACAGAATAAACTCACTGTAAGTCCCTATAATATTCATTATACGTCCAAACTATATGTCTCTTTGTTATGCAAAAATTGTACTATAAATCACTAAATTATTGACTTTCTCATGTTAATTGCGCTATATATCTCTATATAATACTAAATTGCACTATATTTTGCAAAATAAGTTATATTTTTGTTTCCTTAAATTTCAGATAATGGGAGATAAGAATTTAAATGATAGTGATATTGAGCCAAAGGAGACAGCAACTATGTTAGGGTCTGACAATGACATGAATTACTCGAACAATTACTCTTTGGCATCATCCTCTATGGAAGTAATGCCTGGACAGGTAAAATCATTTTCATTTTTAATAGATAGATCTTATATATGGGTATCTTCTTTGATTACTTTTATGAAATAGAAATTTTCTATCAAAGAGATTATCTATATAACAAATTTTATCTTGAGAGTGAAATTAGTAAATAATTTATTTTTCTATGAGCATTATCTATTAAACTTATTTAATTACTGTTATTTTCAATGTAGTCAAATTCAAATTCGACACATGGGCAAATTCATCAACAAAACGGGCGTTACCATCATCACACAGAACGACAAATTCAAGAAATGAAAGAGTACGTCTCAATAAATAAATTTACCTAGGCGTATAACTCAAATTACAGAAAAAACAAATTTTAAAATATTTCTCATTATTTACATAGATTGTCCATTTTCTGATGACAAGAAGCGGAAAGAGATGAGTTATAAGTTAGGATTACATCCTCTACAAATTAAGTATTGGTTTCAAAATAGACGTATTCAAATGAAGGTAAAATATATCATAAACTAAATTCTTTCCTCCATACTCCTAGAAAACAATCAATACCTTATATAATAATTAGTTATTTTTCATTTATCAACTTGTTGCCTCTAACCTTTCATAAGTATTTTTGATGTTTTTTCGCATATGATAATCTGTTTTCAACCAAAATGACATTTAGGTTTTAAAAAGTGTAGCATTGGAAACTTGCCAACAAAATTCTATCTATTTTACATGTAACAGACCATTATCCACAAGATAATAAAGTCTTATTTTGACATGCCATCAAGGAGATATTGGTTGCTTGGGGTAACTTAGAAAAGTGTAGGGTGATAATTTATATTCTATGCCTAGTTGCAGGTTGTATAGGAAGGATAGAAGGAAGTTATACATGTAGTGAGAGATACTTCCACTGGTATATCAAATAAGTATATGCATACTTAACCTAGAAGAAAAATTAACTAAGGGTAGGAGAGAGGGATAGTAGCATTAGTCTCTAAACTTTAAGGGGGGTATGAGATATAGTGCATTTACATCTTTATAAATATAATTACACAAATAATAGTAGATGAATGTAGAAAATTTTATTGCGTGAGGGTGGAGTATGTTGTGTTGGGTACCTTACTTTGAGGAATTTTAGGAGAGTGCAATTATTATGTATGAACTCTTAGTGAATATATTCAGAATTATTTACTTCCATTGACATATTTCATATTGGTTATTAGATTGAACATTATTAGTTTTTTCATGATTTTGGATTGGTTAATGGTGTTATTATTTAATTGAGTGGGACAGTAATATTGCTTTTATTTCAAATTCTAAGGATCGGAGCCCGAGTATTCTGTCCCACCTGCTACAATGCTCAACATCAATGCTAACCAACAACCTCATTCTCAACAACCACATCCACAGAAAGTAAGAGTATTATTTTGATATTCATGTTTTAATAAAATACATTTAGCTCGTCACTATTTAATAAATTGTTACCCTAATGCAACAAACCTAATATTCAAAAATGCAGTTGGAAACATTGTTCTTCAGTTTTTAAAGATAGGCCCTTCAATTGAACTTTATTAGCTATAATGGTGTGGCTCCTATGTATAGCTATTATTTTTTTTTGTCTAATGCATGCCCAAGGACGAGGCACAACAAATGAGATGTAAGTTGCTTTTCTTTCCATACATCATAAGAAAAAGCGCAACCATTGATATATAAAACCACAAATACAAGAGATGGGATGTTACATCCACTGATGTGGATGAAGGTCAATAGTTTTTATAGTGATTGTTAGGAGAATTCTATAATACACTATAGTTCTCTTGAGTCTTATAAGTCAAATTAACTCTCTAATGTGATCCACTGTAATATAATATAATTTATTGTTAAACGACTCTCCAATGTAATAGAAAAATATATATATATATATCTTTTTTTGTAATACTACACACTATTTTATTATTTTACTTTCAGTAAAAAAATTTAATTAGATATATTTGGTAAAATAATTCATATATTAACAAATTTTATTCAATACATACACACTAATAAAGATATGAATATTAACGGTATGCTTTAACTTTTAATGTACATGAAATATATTTGTCTTGACATGCTGTAAGAATATTTAGTTCTATTTACCATCTTTCCTCAAGGAAGCTAGTTTAAGATAAAAAGAAATGAAAAATTAAAATTATGTTAATTGTTTATAATAAAAAAACATGAGATGCAAAGTTATACTAAATAAATTTTATAAATGTATCAAAAACACAACGAATTTCTATCATTAAAAGCTATTATAGTCTATACATGGTGAAATTGACTCATTGACTCATAATCAGTATTAACAATAATTAAACTACAATATTTTTCGTAAAAAAAGGAGTTAAATAAATTAAAATTGAAAAATAATTGAAGAAATTTAATTAAAATTTAAAAGAAAATACGAAAAACAATCATATAAGAAAATTTGTTGCATATCATAACTGCCATTAAGAAGTTAAAACTTTCATTAATAAATTTTTTCTGAAAATAATTAGTGAATGAAATATAAATTTTTTCGAAATATTACCAAATAAAATAACACCCCTTAGCTTTTGGATTGTTATTTTTTCTTAATGCAAAATAAATAAAAATTAATCAAACACTTGTAAACAGATTACAAAAGATCCACCAATATAATTGAATTACAAAATGATAAGAATTTAGTGGTTATAGAAAAGATGAGGGAAACTATGTCCCAAGTGTGTGATAAATAATAAAACACTAATGTAATTGGGGTTACGCCAGATCAAAGGCAAGTAAATTGATAAGTAGGGTTATCGTATTTAATAGAGAGATTATTTGTGAGACTAATGGTGTTAAAACTAGTACAACTGCGGGAAGCTTGTGATCCAAATAACAAATCAATGTTTACCAACTAAGAAAGTAAAAGTAATAATAATTAAAATACGAATAAATATTAACAAGTAAATAAATTGAAAAGGATAAACTAATGTGAGATGGTTACTTGAGGAGTTGCTAGAAATAGTTTATACGGCTAATTTATCTTGTTATTGATAAAGGGGAGTGGGTCTATTCACATTAGCCCATATTCTATCTCCCCATTCGTGTCAACATAGAGCTCAACCTTACACACTAGCTGGCTATCCGATGAGTTATATTCCTAACCCTTTGACTACTTAATAGACAAAATCATCCAGTTCAATGCCTCACACTAGGCGCTTATATACTAGGCATGTAATTGAACCTCCATTTAGGTGTTACTTTAATAACAATTGCTACCCACTACTTGGCCAGAGCACATGTAGTAATTAAATCAAACACATAAGATAATTGGATAATAAATTAAACAAAACATAATTAAATATAATAAATATCTCAAATACAATAACTCAATCAAAAATATAAGCTAAAATTCATACAGTATCATCATCAAGCAATAAGGGTTCAGTTCATAAATGAAGGATAAAAACGAATTTTAAAAAATACTAATTAAAACTAGAGACATAATAATGTTTAAAAGACAAAGTACCGATCAAAAAAATGTTTAAAAAGACAAAGTAAAGCTAAGTTAATCTTAATATCAAAGGCAATCGGTAAATGGTTTAATTAGAACCGATGGGTTCGTAAACACAACCTTGTTTTCTCCTCTTCCTTCTGTCTTGAGCGTTCTCCTTCCTTTTGAGCGTTTGTATAATGAATTTGATTAGGTTTAGTAGTGACCCATCATGTTTTACTACCAAAAATTTGTTCCGAACGACGGTGGAAGCAATTGAAAAAAAATTTACATCTTAGCTCCGCACTGTGACTTTAGAATCTCTCTAAATCAAAAGAAATCATGACCATATCTCTAACTTAAATGTTGTAGTCTCTGAAACACTAAGGCGCAAAGATTTATCTACCAAACGCTACACTTCTCAAAGTGGTTTTAAGCTCAAATTTTGCTTTGACTTGGGGTTTCTGTTGTCTTCTGGACTTCTTCTCCTCATCATTGAACCTTATAGTAAGAATGTACCTAATAATGGAGTTTGTTGTTAATAAAGTTTACTACCAGAAGATCAATAATGTCATATATTAATCTTAATTAATATTTATTGTTTCTAAACAAGAAAATAAAAAATCTCCGTTGGAATCTAAATACACCCATGTTATACATCATTTTTTAGTTTTCCTAAGTGATTAATAATTGACCTTAATAGACTTTAATTGTTTTGTTGTCTTTATCAATAGAATTAGATGTAGATTGCTTCCTCTATTCTTTGATAACAATTATTTTATCTCTACTATAAAAGAAAATTATTTAAATCATTTGTTAAGAAATTTTTACTTATTATGAAAATTATCTAATACTATTTTAGAATGAGTGTTTGGTTTTACTAAGGGTTGGACAGAATTGAAAAGCTAAGAAGAAAAGTGAATATGAGTTCTGTAAATAATCAGTGAAAGGATATATTTATATTTGTTAACTTCGGAATAAGAAAAAGAATTACGAGTTGTTAAAATAAAGAAATCAAAATTATGAAATAAGGAATATACACTCTAAAGTTTTCTAGAAACTTGCATGGGCATTACATTATCCTATGTATAATATATTGTTTTCACAGCATATGCGATAAAAAAAATTATCCATTTGTTATTAGGAAAGTATGCCTAACTTTAATAAATTAAGTAAATTAAAATGGATTCTATCTCAAAATTTTTGTAATGATTCTTGAGATATTTCTAGCCTCATGATCTACCTTTGACTTGTTGTACTATGGAACTTATTCCATGTGATAGACTAGCGAAAAATTTATTTTCATTAATTATTCATTTGAAATACTCATATAACGAGCAACTATTGTAGTACACTAAATTTAAAATTAATAAAGAAATAATTTTTTTTCATATTTATACAATTAGTAAGAAAGGTAAAAATTTATTTCCTTCTTTTCAATATAAGGCTGGCGAGAATTATAAAACATACAAATTCAACCAATGTATACTTAAAAATAAAATTTAATTAACTATCCAACTCATCACCCAAATGATCGGTCAAAATTTACTATCAAATGTTCTTTTTTTAATTATATTATTAAGTCCATTTTCGATCCCAAAAAAAGACCCGAAATTACTTATATATGTAATTAATTTTATTCATAGAATCTAAATAGTTTATGTCCAAAGTTTCTCCCTCTCTCTCTCCCTCTCCCCCTCTCTCAACTTAGTCGCCACTCCTAAGTTCGAACACCATTTTTCTAATTACTAAAATTGAAGTGTTATTTTGTATATAAAAATATATTATGTACCTCTCACAAAAAACTATGGTAAGAAAACTATAAGATATGTTTATATTTTTTATATTCTACTATTACTTTATATGTAGTAAATAAAATAGATATCCACGGATTTAACCTAAATAACTATATTAATTATGATAGTATATTTTATTGGTCTATTTCAAATCCTTATTCTTACAAAACAAGCATCCAACATCATTATGATCAACATTATTCTCTCTATTTAATTAGGATTTCACCAAGGTTTCTTAGGTGCAAGTGGACATTTATTTAAACTAAACTTACCAATCCATATGCCCCTATAATATTGTCCAATAAATTTTGATTCACAGAGAGGAATAGAAAATTGAGTAAATCATCATGATCACACTTCATGTAAATTATAAACTTAACTCATAATATCAGTCAAATTAAGAATATGTGTCCATCATAAATTTTGTGCTTTTTTTCTGACTTGAACATTTTCTTAAATATATGTTATCTTACAACCCTACACGTTTACCAATACATTTTCTAAAGATGATGATTAATCTATGCAAGATTTATATCGCATTTGAAGGGCAGGAGACATTGAACCCCAAGATGATGCAATTATAGCATTAATTAAGCTCAAAGTACTTTAAAGTTGCTTGATACTTCTCAAAAAACTTCTCGTAAGAATCAACGATAAGGGCTTATTAATCGTAATGATGAGCTTTTCATACATGTTATTTCTCCCTCTTTAATTATTTTAGTTGGTTTCCTAATTAATAATACTGGCCTTCATGTTTGAAAATCAATCTCTATTAATCTTAAATCATAGAACTTTAAAATTTATTAAAGAGAACATTTCTCTATACACTAATTATCATTTAATTACAATAAATCCACTTATTTAACTATTTAATGGTATTGAGCATGAAATTGTTTATGCAGGGTTGATTGCATGATTGATGCTAACAAAAAACAATGAGACCATAAAAAATATTTAGTTTAGTAATCCTTTCTATTGAGTTAGAGACGTGTGGGTCCTTTTTTACCAAGTCAGAAGTTTTTTCTACACTTTCGCTCATGGAATGTCCTAACCCTGAATAATGGATCAAGCTTATTAATGGTAGGTGAGGTGCAATTATTGTCTAAGTGTATTGTGGTCCAGGGATTTAGATATTTTTAGGCCTATCAATTAGGATCATGAAAATAAAGAACATTTCATAATGAAATATATTTTCCTTGTAATTATATTAATACATGTAATTTGGCTCCTCAATCTTATATTTAGAGGACCCCATCGATTAAAATATTTTTTACAACATAAAAAATTTTCATCTTTTGTGGTATATAACATAATTACTCTTGGTTTTTGGTAGTTATCATTGATTTAACTGGCTAGCAATTATTACTAATAAAATTGGAATCTAATAACCATATAATGTTAAGTTACTCTTAACGAAAAACATGGTATAGAATAACACATGTACTTCCTCTATCATTATAACTCCATATTATCATAAAATATTGTAATAATGTCAAATATAAGTAGATAATAAATTATGTTATGTGTTGATTACCACCGATTGATGAATGACCTAATATACTTATTTTTTCATTAGTTATATCACATTGGTAGAGTATTTAATGCATATGTTATATTCTTACAACTTCGTAGTGCTCAAAATATTTAGCAAAATGTTACAAAAATTATCTTGACTCACGCATTGTTAAAAGAATACTTTTATTTATTCAATATTTGTTTGAGTAGTAATTTATAAAACTAGTAGTGTAGTGTGTAAGCACAAAAAGTACACATGCAACTCGAAAGATAATCTCATGTCAAAGGTTTACATGTATTTAATACTTAAATATATTAACCCACTAAACGTTATTCGATACAATTATCAAACATGTATGTCAATGGTATATCACTTTACTCATTACAAAAGAACTACCGATATGTATCTTTAAAATACGTGTTAGCTACTCTTTATCTTTATGTTTTCTATTATTTTACTTCAACTTTGATCAGTCATATTTTTTACTATATCGAGTTTTATATACCAATACTAAAAACTGCTAGAGCTAGTCATTCTAGTAGTGGTGTTGGGTTTTAGAATCTAGACATGTAAATGGAATTCAAATTTTCTATTGGATTAGAGTTTTGATTTATTTTAAAGTCCAGCAAATTAGAATCTTTTTGTGGTCATCAAAGTGGATAAAGGTGGTAAAAAAATTTAATACCATCGAAAAAGAGAAATAGCTAGTCATTTTGATTTTTATGGTGGTCGAGGTGCAAATTTTGTTGATCTTTACTTGAAAATCCAAATTATCATCCATTTAACCTCCTCATGTATAAAAACAAAGCAAAAGAAACGAAAGAAATAAAGGTCTTGATGTGATACCTCATATGTATTATGATTTCATTTTTATGTATTCATATATATAATTTGAATATTTAAAATAAATATACTACTATTCGTAGGGGATTCAATATTTTAGCAAACACCTAATATCAAACATGTTCATATAAGACACATTATTAGTAGATCACAAAATAATCCTCTATATAATAAATAATATAAATATGTTAAATTGAAAAGTTTCATCTAAGTATATATAGTTAGTGGAAATTTAATAACAAAATATGGTGATGTTTAATTTTCTAGACAACGCTCAAATTTAGATTACACGACCTATTTAGCAATACAAACTACTTCGATCTTTGCATGCATTACGTTAGTCTCTACTTTCAATAATTATTCCTCTAATTTTTCTTTATTAGTTCACTTACTCTTCTCTAATATTGTCACTAAACCTTCACTCTTATATGGCATGTTTGTCATACACATATTTTCAAAACATTTTTAGTTAAGCCTATTAATCGTTTATGCATCTCTATAATAAATACAAAAGTTATTATGTTAGTTACCATTATGGTGTTATTTTATTTCAACTAATCCTTACGTATACCTCCAACATTTTTATTTTTTTATTTTTTTATTTTTTTGTTTTTTTTTGATAAGTGGGTTCCGAGCTTACACCCGACTAATCCCACGGGGGATATGACTGCCTCCCCAACCATGCCCGCATGCAAGTCAGAACTAAGTGTTCTGGGAGGGTTTCAAACATTGGACCTCATGGATGAGAAATAGAGCCCTGGCCAACAACCTTCTTAACTTTCTTCCACCTTCGGGATTCGAACCTTAGACCTCATGTATGAGACAATAGAGCCCTGGCCAACAACCTTCTTAACTTTCTTCCACCTTCAGAATTCGAACCATGTACCTCCCATATTTGTTTTCTTTTTAATTATTTTCTAAGCAAATATAGTAACTATTGGTTGACAACCGCAAATTATTTGTTCATAGACATTATATTTTTGAAGTTGCAGTACAACTCTGCAATAATGAGCACACGTACAAACCTGTATTTAATTTAAACCTCGTCTAAACTCTTATTTAAACCTTGTCTAAATTCTTATTGCACTACAGTGATATTAGATATGATATTTATTTATTTTATATTTACTATTTCGTATATGGTGATATTTGACAAAATTTATTGTTTTCTAATTGAATTTACTAAAAAAATTAGGGAACTGAAAATTCAAGGAGTGTAATTTATTTAGTAATATATTAAAAACTCTAATAAATGATCTGAAGTTATATATGTGTAAATTTAACTTCTTAATATATGTTTTTACATTGTGAGATGATATTGTTACATTATAAAGAGTGTAATATATGTTTGTTTCTCGTCTTGTCTTTCATATTGATTTCAATTGCCTCCTATATATTAAGAAAATATAATAGTTTGGTTATTGTAATATTAGTTTTAAATAAATGAATCAATATGCATATGTATATCTTTTTATCTTATAGGTCCATTGGTAAAAGAGTGGTAATTTGACTAGAGGTCCCTGTATAGTTAAATATCTCAAAAAATACAAAAAATAAAAAAATGAAGAGTCTTTTGCTCCTATTTAACAACTAGAACAACTATCAACCTTAAATATTTCAAACAACCATATTTAAACGGTTGTTGCTAGTGAGGATGTTCTAGTTGGAAAAATGAGGCAATGAATTATTTTGGGCATCACCATAATCTTCTGAAAATCTATAAAAATTGTCTAAAGATGGTTTATGCGCAATCAACATAATTTTCTCAAAATGAGACTTCAAAGTGTCTTCTTCCATTGGCCCCTGCAAACATGTTGGACAGTGAAGTTTTCCGGAGACTAAAAGACCATTTACCATACTGTAAAAGTTCTCATTTGGGAAGCTCTTCAATGTTCTCCAAATATTATGCTTTATACTATAAATCATTGTCTCAATATAATCATCTACAGGAACACCAACAAGTAATACAACTTTTTAATCTTCATTTACTTCATCATACCCGAACCCATAAGTATAACGACACCCCAATGGTCGGTATATCAGGTAACCCCAATCTATGGAACTTTTTCAAAGAAGGGTTTTAAATAATATATGTACCTGACCTAGGAGATACACAAAACAAGTCATTACAATAGGGAATTGAAAATGGAATCAATTATTGATAAATCAATGAATTTTATAGCATTCACTAAGGAGCTAAAATCATATATAATTTGAGTAATAAGGGTAGACATAGTAAGTGGGATTGTTGGTAGATGATTCTATACCTTGTATAATCACCCTCTGTTTGGCATAATTGTTGGATTTTGAGTTCTTGATTAGGTGAATTATGTTGAATCGAGCCGATGAGATTAGAGAACACCAAGATTTGCAAACACATGAAATTTAACAGAGATTTAACGGGTAGCCTTGACAGAACCTCATTGTCGAAGATGTCTTCCGGAAGAAGATAATAATTTAATTTCCCCATCGGTGAGATCATTAATGGTGTCACTTGACAAGGTTCTGCACTTCCTTTACTTCTAACCATTTTTAATAAGGGTTAGCCACGAGTAATCAAATGGACCATCTATAGATTAATAAAGATAATTGTTTCATAATTATAGAAAATTTTATAATTTTTTCCAAAAAAAAAAATTCAAACATATCAATGTAATAAATAGTTTGGAATAGAAAGCACATTTATTCAAATTGCAAGTAAAATCTTCATCCACAAATTAGAAATTCCAAATATGTATATCCATTATCTTTTAAGAATTTCTTTCAGCTTCAAAAGATTCGGTTTTATATATTTATAGCTCAACTTAAGTAAACTATGTTGATAAATAAATTAACAAATTGTAGAGAAAGAAAACAAATCAGACAATGCTATCGAAAAACAAAAAAAAAAGGTCAACTAAGTTGACCTCTAAAAAAATCCAATTCATCTATCCTTCTACAAATTTTATTTGTCAATAGTGACAAAATATAGAATGGAAAAAATATTTATTGAAAGAAGAAATCATTTTATTTAGTGTAAATGTTTCACAACTCATGCTAGGACCAATGCCATGATGTACTAGTTAGAGCGGGTTTAAATATATACAACTTGAAATTACCTCATAAATGAGTACTTTCTCTATGTATTGATTCATTATTAAAAAATGGTATGAAATGTTAACCTTTCAAAAGTCAAAAATTGATAATGAATTTAATCAACAAGGTTAGTAATTAGTTCAATTCAAGGTTATACGAATTCTTAGGTAATAATTTTTTTGATGGTTCAAAAAATATAAATTGATATTTGGATGATCGACAAATATAATGCATAAAGAAAACATAAATACATTTTATTTATCTATCAATTAAAAAAATATATAACTCAACCATAATATTCTGTACTCATAAGGGTATATTATATTCTTCAGTATATATATATATATATATATATATATCAATAAATTTCTCATACAATATAATTATGCATATGATATATTTGACATGTTTTCAATCACAAATTAAATAACAAAAAAATCAATTAAGCAATATTAATATCAAAAAAATCAATATCCCCAAACTTTTCTAATTATAACTCAAAATCATTTTGTAAATTTGTGTTAACAAATAAAAGATCCTATAGTAACTATCTTAAACAAGAAGAAATTAATTCCTATAGAATACATAAATTTTGAATAACAATTATTTATTTACAAAGAACAATGATTAATAAAATGAAACCTTACTTGAAATATAATGACCATCAATCTGAATAAACAAAGATGCACAATTAACTTAATAGACGTAAGATCTTGATAGTGAAGATGATGAAGGAGGAAACATAATACAAAAAAGAGAGAGAGAAGACAAAAGAGAGATTGGTGAAATAAGTAGATTAAAGAGGAGGAGGAAAAAAGACATTGACGGCTTAAATAAAAAAATCAAGTATTAGGGTTTGATATTAGATATAAGGCAAGCGTAATTTATAATTTGTAAAAACAACACATGTCATCAATCCTTTGAATATAATATTTTTTTATTTGTATTATAAGAAATTTAACAAATACATAACATTAGTATCATATTTATCTCTAGTGACATATATTTATATAATAATTTTTATTATTATTTTTTTAATATATAATTTTATTTGTTGATAATTGAAATTTTTTTGTATCATTTGTCTCTCATCTCCATTCTTATGTAATTTATTGTCTTTTTAGGAATTTTTATTAAGAGATGGAATGAGATGTAGAATGTGTTTAATGGCCTAAAAGCATAAAATTTTGTGTGTAAATGGTATAAAAGTAATGTGTTAGAAACTAGTTATATTGTATTTTTTAAAATACGAATAAGAAAAAACACACCTCAGGAGGGTTCGTAAGAAATGCGGTAGAAGTGAGTTTGATCTTAGGGAGTCTTGAGTGGTGGGTCGACCATGAGATCTGAGCTAGTTGATAAATCCCAATTAATGAACGTGATACAGGTGATAAAGTAACAAAATTGCTTAGTTTAGAAAGTTATTAAGTCGGTTCTTAGATAATACATTTTTTGCCTTTTTGTTTGCTGTCCAAATTTAATTTTTTTATTATCCGTCTTAGTCTCTTCTATTCTTTCTAAAGCTTTTTATTAGCCAAATTACAAGTCTTACCTATTAGATTATAAACCTTTTCCATATGACCCGCACTCAAATTGTGAAGCTAAGACAGTTGTTTTAAAGTTTAATTTTGGGGTGGTGGTATACGATTGTGGAGAACAATATTGGGTGGGTTTTTGAAACTACGTAATTGTGCTTTTGATTATAAATCACTTGTTTTACCTTTAACCCTTTTCCCAGATAATGAAAAAGTATTAAAAAATATATGTTGAAAAGAGTATCATGACATCTAACATGAAAAAGACTTCATATTCATTGGATAATTCATCATAGAAGTATTTTAAAGGATCTAGAGAAGAAAGAATCAAGAACTAGAGCTTCGTTGGATCAACTCTACGCATCTCCATTTCTATTCTTCTATTAAAGTAGTATTAGATTTATTTTGCCGATGATTTATTTCTAACGTATTTATTACAAAGCTTAAATATGCACAATTTCTATTTTAGGAGTGTAATTATATTAAAAATTAATATTGTTTTTCTGTTTTAATTGAATTTGAGATTATATTATTTAATTTATTTGGTTCTTTTCTAATTTCGAGTGACTATATGTTTGTAATAATAATACCCATATTGTATCTAAATATTGGGTAACTCGATTAATCAAGCTATCACTCGAGAGGGAGGGCTTAATTACGGATATATAGAATATATACGTGTGGTGCGCGTTAGTGAACATGAAAGTCTTGACTATCCATCCAAACATTAAGGTTTACACAAACAATTATTTGAAAGTATTGTAATGTTACTATGACGAGGTCACTAGTACCGTTGACTAGCAAACTATTTAACCTGAAGAGATTTAGGAAGATAACTGAATCCCGACTATTGTGAAATTACTCATTCACTCTTATTCTTAGGAATCATTAATCAACAACTTAGGTTCATACTTGTATCTCCTTAACTATTATCTTATTTGTATAATATTTTTTATTTATTTAATTAAAAAATAAAACACGCTAATTTCTTTTTTTAAATCAAAACATTGAAAATCACCTATTATAATATTGAACACGGAATTGAAATAACTACTTAAATCCCTTAGAACAAATTCTTATTTATCTAACTTTCACTTGCGAACGATATGTGCAGTTGCATAGAGTTTCTTGTGTTGGAATTATGCCCTAGCCCCAACCGTCTTGTAATGAATTGAACACAAGTGTTTACTGTATACGATAATAGTTATCCCTACAGTTTTGATTAAAGAAATTGTTTCCTTGAATCTATGGCAAGCCTTTATGATTATGGTATTAATCTACATAATATAAAGGCAAAATCCTTGACTAAGTTACGAAGTAGATATCATAAGGTGTTATGATAATGAGAATCTAGCTTATAGGACTTAATCTAAACTTGTTCTTAATCGTAGGATCATCGAGTTAGGACCTCGATGATCCAGTTAGATTAATATGTAGCTAACAAGTATTTATTGGATAAATATCGGTAGTTCTTGTTTACCGAGTTAGGTGCATAGATAATGCACATAGAGATGTGATTATCGAACCGACTAAAAATAGAGATTCCTAATGGTTAATTACCTTGAACTGTCAAGTATGTTAATCTATAGAAGGAATTTTATGCATGTAATCCTTCGACCTGAGATCATCACTATTATTGTGTATATGCTTGTTGTGTTTTGATATTGTACTACTAGTGTGTCATAATGCTAGTCGAAAAGATATTGGATACAACTAAGTATATATGCTCCTAGGGATGAGTCGAGATGGAATCTTTCAACTCTAGGTAAAGAGTTTGAGCTCTACGATGTCATAAGATTATAACGATTGTATCAAATCCTTGGCCAACTTGATAAAATGAATGAAGAAATGTGTTTCTTAGGTCATTCATCAATCGTTGATAATCGACGTGTAACGTGGTTGATTTTCAAAATGTGATTTGACAGTTATACCATATCTCAGGATAATCCGGAGCTGGAAAGATAGAGGGAATACGTATATGTTCCTTCACCGGGTTCTTTGTACAGAGTTACTTCACGTTATCCGGTCGTTGGGGAGTGTTGTTAGACGCCAACCTCGATTAGTGGTTAATTTAATTAACTACTACCTGTTTAACGATGAACCCACGTAGTCGCACACTAACGAGTGCATTGAACTTGCTTCATGACGTTAATTAGTTTTATTATCAGATAATAAATATTAATTAATTATATACTTGGAATATTGGTATATTAATTTGCTAGCACAAATTAATATTCTGATATAAGATCGGTCTAAGACAAAAGAGAAAGATAAAAAAGGGAAATAAAAATTGACAAGTTTGTGGATCGAACTGCAAACCTCTAGTAGTGTGAGATGTGTCACTAACCGCTAGGCTAGTCAATTGGTTTTGTATAATGTAGAAGGTCCAAGTCCACTTCACAAGTGGTAATGGACTAGATTATTAAGATAATCAATTTTATTTTACGTTCCTAACTTTTCCATTCTTGTCTTTTCATTTTCTTCTCTTGAGTTATAAGTATAATGAGAAATCATTATACACATAACTTCTCATCAGTTTTTGTTCCAAGAAAAAACCCCACAAGAAAGATAAAGGTTTTTTTTTGTTCCAAGTCAGAATTTTGATTCTGAAAGCATTGCTCAAGCTCGGTGTGCAAAGCGTGGAGGCTTCAAGATTTTGAAGCTGGAATTAGGCAATTCGATTCTCATATAACAGACCAGGTATGTAATCAAATTTCCTTGTTTTAATCCTTAAATCGCAACTAGATGGTTTTTGGATTGCAATATATTTTTTCCGCTACATATATTCGATATAACAGGTATTGCGATTCCTTCAATTGGTATCAGAGCTAATTTTTGCGATTTAACGTTTAAAATTATAAATTATTTATGATAATTGGGTTTTTATCAAAAAGTGGATTTGATTTGAGATATATATAGTTTTGATATGGATTATACAACTATGTATATTTTGGCGATTTAAATTCCTTTTTTTTGGAAAATTAGTAATGTATTATATTTTCTAAAATTTGATGTGATGACATGTAAGCTACTGAATAATATTTTATCTATGTGTCTTGACGATTAAATTTTGATATTAATGTATTGATTATTACATTAAAACAAAAGTCGTTTCGATATTTTATCGCCGGAACATTGTGATGTTAAGTTTTAATCATATATCATTGAAATAGTTTCATATCCATATAGTACATTTGAAACTGTTGACTTTAGAATTCTGTGATTCCTACTTTTCATGTTTGGAAAAGGTTTTAGAAAAAAAAGGAGGAACCTAGAAAGGAGGTTTCATGCGTATACATTTGATGTTGCAAGGGGTAAATCTTTTTTTTTTTTTAATAATATTCCATTATGATGGATTAGCAATCTATGTTTTCTTTTTTGTAATAAAAAGGCAATACTGATATGATTTAGTCAATTTTTACCTTAGTTGTTGTATCATATTTACTAGTTTGTGATCAAAGTGGCGACATTAGTATTGAATTGTCACTGTATCTTTTTTTATTATTCTTAATTGGATTATGACTATTAAGAAAAAAGAGGGTTTGTATTGCTTGCAAAAAGTTTTCACGTGATATGTTAATATTCTTTTTCGGCGGCTTATATGATAAGTTGTTTTTCTTGTATTTCCTTTTGCAAGACTATAATTAAAAAATAAAAAATCTTAGATGCAAATTGTTTGTAGGTTATTCGGTTTTTTTATTTTTTTAATTGGTCGATGATTAAATACCTACTTGTGAAATAATAGACTTTTGTTATATTGTTTGATATGGTTTGTTTTTATGAAAAACTTCCATATAAAGTATCTCACATGGAATTATTTTATCCAAAATCTTATATTTTGTTAATGGAAAGTAATATTTAGTATGTTTATGATTATTATTTATAATGATAAATTAATCACTTTGGATCTAATAATAGTATTTACTTGTAAAATGAGATTTATCTAGTAAATCAATTTGGATCAAATATATTATATAGTAGATATATTATATGTGATATAATATATATATATATATATATATATATATATATATATATATTTCTCTTTAAATGAAATACCTGAATTTTGGATAGTTTTGAACATTGTTTCGGTTCCAACTCTTAGACTATGAATCTTAGTGAAATCTCACTTGACATTAAAATTATTGAGTTTATTAAACGATATATAAGATATTTCGTGAGATTTGTTCATCGAATAGAGTTTTAAATTTGTTAAGTTTGCAAGTTTTGATCTGACTACCAGGTGGACTTGTAGTTCGAGTACAAATTATAAAAATCTATATTGTTTGATAATAGGATTAAATCATTAATTTTACGTTTTTAGTCTAGACTACTTAGAGGATGTGGGATTGATAATATTCTATTATAGGATGGATTAACTCAACAAAACTAATTAGAAACGACCTGACTACCAGGGGCTAAATAGTTTTGAGTCTCTTATTTTATATGATAAAATAGGTAATGTACCACACTTTACTTATGATTGAGAAACGACCTGACTTCCAGGGGGCGCGTTCATGTTTTGAAGTTTCATTATTCACTTTAATTATGCGTGAGAAACGACCTGACTACCAGGGGGCTCATTCATGTTTTAAAGTTTCCAATTATATATCTCTTAGATAATAGTCCGTATCTTTGACAGTTATATAATACTGTTCTTAAAGCATTGTTTCCTATACCTTCCAATGATTAGATTTCTCAGTATTTTTGCTAAATCACTTCTCAAATCATAGTAGTCTAGGAATATGCAAAATGTTGCATACTCTAAAGATTAATAGACAAATAAGAATAGGAGAATTTAGATTATAATTTCGGTAATGGAGCAATTGTTGCAACCACAATTGTAATAACTAATTCTTTAAAGATGCATATGGTAAAACATATTGTAAGAAAACTATTTTTGTTCGTAAACTTGTTTTCGAAAAAAATGGTCATTGATCATAATATAGTTATGGTGTATTAATGTAATATAAAATGACCAATAGAGTTTTTCATAGTGATTAATTACACCCCATTGGATACTTACAATATGGTGATTATAATTGCCCAAAGTAACTACGTAACAGTGTTAGAATTGTTTCTGGTCATAAATCAAAATAGATAATCGTACTAATCAAACCTTATCTCTGGTGTTATAGACTAAGTCATTAATTGTGAGAAAATTTTTACTAGTTTCACAAGGAAGATTTCCTTGAAGAATATGACTTTAAATCATATGAAACATGTGAGACTTATCTCAATGAAATATGACTAAATCTAATTTTGATGAAAACGGAGATAATGTTAATGAGTTCTTTGTCCACTATATATTGATGTATGTGGCCAGTCTAAACTTTAGCCAAAGATATATATTCTTACTTCATCTCCTTCACAAACTATATACCAGATATATATGTGTTTACCAAATGTAACATCAATATAAATAATTTGAAATGTTTAAATTACTATTGAGTGAAGTTGAAAGCAAGTATATAAGAGTATGAAGGAAGTAAGATATCAACCAGTATAGGTGAATGTCTTAGCAATGAATTAATATATTATCTTTGACAAAATTAGATTTGTCTCAGTGATTCACTAGGTTTTAAATATTCCTATGGGATTATGTTTTAAAGTCAATTGCATATTTAATGAACTCTTAGGTCCGACTAAACAGTCGATGAAATCCATATGTGGTATGGAGATGATATAAATCAAACCTTAAAATGTAGAATTTGAAATGTTTGATTTATACTAAACGACTAATAATGGCTAAGCTTGAGTTGATATCTTTCAAATATAGATTTGTTGGATACCCAAAAAAAATAACAAGGTAATATTTTCACACCATTCTGAACACAATGGGTTTGTGGTAAGGCAGACAACCTTTATAGATTGGAATTTCATAGTGAATGAATTCATAATGTGGAAATAGATCATAATGAAATAAAGATTTCAGAGTTATTTATACAAGCTAAAGAGCATCTGATGCATGCCAATCTTTCTTTCCTTGATGAGTTAATAGTTTCATTTAAGGTTCAAGACTCACACTTTGAGATATTAGGGACGATTAATGATCCTTTCTTGGAAAATAAAGTTAACAAATCAAGAGAAAGAAGAATTTATTGTACGCAAGCCTCCTATATGTTATATAGATATCATAATATACCAAAATCAATTGTAATAATAGTGATATTTTTATGAGGAAATCATATAGATGAAAACCGCATCAAGTGATGATCCTAAATCCCTATGAAGAGGTTATGACTAGTCTAGATAGTGAAAAGTGGTTAAGACCATAGAATCTGAATTAATATCTATAAGGATAAACAAAGTATAGTACTTTGGTTGAATCTTTAATAGATATAAGATCCATTTATAGTAAATGGGTGCTAGATAAATTATTGGAGTAGATGGTAAGGTAGAGACCCATAACGTCCTTCTATTTGCTAAGCGTTTAAATCAAAAGGAAAACATCAGTTATGGTGAATTACTTTTCTCATAGTAATGCTTAGTTCATTTTTTATTCTTCGATTGGTAACTACATACTATTATTTTGAGATATGGTAATGACATGTGAAAAATAGTTTTCACTAAATGGGAGTTTATGACATCCTTAAGACCAATCCTAAAGGTCTAATATTTCCATTTACTCATAATAAAATATGTAAGTTCCAAAATACATTTAATGGGTTCAACAAATGTCACTAAGTTGGATTATTCTCTTTTATACAATCAAAAAGTTTAGTTTTATGATTTTAGAATAAGAGTCATAAGAGTACAAAAGACTAGTGGGAGTACACTTATCTTCCTAATGTTATATGAAGATGACATATTATCACATAGGGATAAGATATACCAACCAAGCAATTAACCAAGTTTTTTATTGTTAAATAGTTTTCCATGAAATATCTAGGATAGTAGCTTATATTCTTTGAATTGGGATCTACAGAGATAGATCAAAGAAGCTACTTGACCTATATCAATCTTACTATATTCATATTTTTTTAGAAGTATCGCATGGAAATTCCAAGAGGATCTATTCGACAATAGGCTTTGGAGTTACTCTTAATGTTAGGGTTTGTTCTAGGACCCTAAAAGTAAGAGAATGAATGTGTATAGTCCTATTTGTTAAAACAATAAGGATCTATCTAACAAACCATGAAAAATGTATAAGACCTAAAGTACACTACACGCTAGGAGTAGCGAGTAGGTATGAAGGTAACCTTGATGAGGAATGTTAGAAAGTAGTAAAGACTATCCTTAAGTACTTAAGAAGTATTAAGGACCAATTCCTCATATGTGGAGAATATAAGTTGAAGCTAATTGGGTATATAGATGCTTGTTTTGCTTCAATAGCAAATCAAGATATGGTTGTGTCTATATAGAGGAGAAGTAAATTGGAATAGTTCCAATCAAGACACTGCAGCAGATTTCGGTTTCTAGAAGTAGAATACATAGCAGCATAAGATGCAACTATGCTAGTGGTTTAAAAAAAATAGCTTTTATATACACATTGTGTGGTTTTCACAATGTAGATATTCTTTCTTTATACAATGACAATATTTGAGATATTGTATGATTAAAGAAACCTAGAATAAACTATAGATCCAAACAAATTCTGCAGTGGTACCGCTTGATTCGAGATGTAAATGAACATGAAGATTTTCCTTCAATTGTTCACATTCAATAGGTAGAAGAAGGAACACGATGTATATCTATTCATCTAAGTTGTCTATTAGAAGAGTCTGATAAGAACAAACTGTTTATAAATTATGGTACTTGAACGATTGGGTCTAGGCCAAGTGGGAGATTGTTGGAATTATGCCATAGCCCCGATCGTCTTCTAATGAATTGAACACAAGTGTTTACTGTACACGATAATAGTTATCCCTACAGTTTTGATTAAAGAAATTGTTTCCTTGAATCTATGGAAAGCCTTTATGATTATGGTATTAATCTACATAATATAAAGGCAAAATCCTTGATTAAGTTACGAAGTAGATATCATAAGGTGTTATGATAATGAGAATCTAGCTCATAGGACTTAATCTAAACTTGTTCTTAATCGTAGGATCATCGAGTTAGGACCTCGATGATCCAGTTAGATTAATATGTAGCTAACAAGTATTTATTTGATAAATATCGGTAGTTCTCGTTTACCGAGTTAGGTGCATAGATAATGCACATAGAGATGTGATTATCGAACCTACTCAAAATAGAGATTCCTAATGGTTAATTAACTTGAACTATCAAGTAGGTTAATCTATAGAAGGAATTTTATGCATGTAATCCTTTGACCTGAGATCATCACTATTGTTGTGTATATGCTTGTTATGTTTTGATACTGGACTACTAGTGTGTCATAATGCTAGTCAAAAAGATATTGGATACAACTAAGTATATATGCTCCTAGGAATGAGTCGAGATGGAATCTATCAACTCTAGGTAAAGAGTTTGAGCTCTACGATGTCATAAGATTACAACGATTGTATCAAATCCTTGGCCAAGGTGATAGAATGAATGAAGAAATGTGTTTCTTAGGTAATTCGTCAATCGTTGATAATCAACGTGCAACGTGGTTGATTTTCTAAATGGGATTTGACAGTTATACCATATCCCAGGATAATCCAGAGCTGGAAAGATAGAGGGAATACGTATATGTTCCTTCACCGGGTTCTTTGTACAGAGTTACTTCACGTTATCCGGTCGTTGGGGAGTGTTGTTAGACGCCAACCTCGATTAGTGGTTAATTTAATTAACTACTACCGGTTTAACGATGAACCCACGTAGTCGCACTAACGAGTGCATTGAACTTGCTTCATGACGTTAATTAGTTTTATTATCAGATAATAAATATTAATTAATTATATACTTGGAATATTGGTATATTAATTTTCTAGCACAAATTAATATTCTGGTATAAGACCGGTCTAAGACAAAAGAGAAAGATAAAAAAGAGAAATAAAAATTGACAAGTTTGTGGATCGAACCACGGACCTCTAGTAGTGTGAAATGTGTCACTAACCACTAGGCTAGTCAATTGGTTTTGTATAATGTAGAAGGTCCAACTCCACTTCACAAGTGGTAATGGACTAGATTATTAAGATAATCAATTTCATTTTACGTTCATGACTTTTCCATTCTTGTCTTTTCATTTTCTTCTCTTGAGTTATAAGTATAATGAGAAATCATTATACACATAACTTCTCATCAGTTTTTCTTACAAGAAAAAACCCCACAAGAAAGAAAAAAGTTTATTTTTTGTTCCAAGTCAGAATTTTGATTCTGAAAGCAAGGCTCAAGCTCGGTGTGCAAAGCGTGGAGGCTTCAAGTTTTTGAAGCTGGAATTAGGCAATTCGATTCTCATACAACTGACCAGGTATGATATCAAATTTCCTTGTTTTGATTCATAAATCGCAACTTGATGGTTTTTGGATTCTAATATATTTTTTCCACTACATATATTCGATATAACAGGTATTGCGATTCCTTCATCTTGTGGATATCTATAGGTGTGTTTACTTTTATTAAAGTTTATTTATCACACCTTTTGGCCCACCAACAGTTTTTGGCAGTTTAGGTCCCAAAATATTTTCACTCTTGCATTCAAAATTAATAAGACCTATCAGGTATTCTGTATTGATTCAACAAAGAAAAAGGGAGAAAAGAGGGTCCCTTGGCGAATACCATTTGAAGGATTGGTACTTTGAAGAATCTCCCATGGAAAGATATCCCATAAGAGAAAGTTGAAATACATTAAGTGATCCATTGAATCAATCTCTTATGCATATCCAAATTTTCAAAGAAATTCCAAATAAGCATGTGCATATGCTTTAGAAAGATCAAGTTTAACCGCCACAAAATTTTTGTGTGATTTCTGCTTTTTAAAAAAAAGATATCTGAACATGTTTTCCTTAGTTACTCCATTTTTAACAAAAACTTCGTAATTGTGAGAGATGATAGCATCCATAATAAGCCTAACCCTATTTGCAAGGAACAAAGCAAAAACATTGTAAGTAAAAAAAATTTCTTCCCTATTCGTGGTTCTTTTCCATCACATGAGTATTTTGTTAATTGTTACTTTTATAAATGTTTGTTTAGATTTCTATTTTACCATCTTCAATGACTTCTTCCTTGCAATGAATTCAATAATTTGGTGCTATTTTTTTAAGAGTTAACTCACAAATTTCACTCAAGCATAGAGTGAGTTAGATCCAAAGCTTAAATAACCTAATATTCCTCCCATTTATAAAGAAGATGGAAATATTAAACTAAACCAGGCAACATAAACCCAATGTTATCTTAGTATACTCCTCCTCATTAAAAATGACATTTTAAAGTGCCACTCTTTAATTTCTTAAAGGATAACCTTACACCTAATACTCCAATTCTCTAAAATAATTTTTCAAAAAACCATTGATGAGTCAGGTCGTTAAGTGATGATTTTTGCAATGAAATTGAAGCTTATGTTAGTGGATCGACGGATGATGCTTTCAGATATATTATTATAATTTTCGAACTATGAAAATATATTTTTAAGTTTGGATAAAGTTAATGCATGATAATATTTAGTGGCCATTTTTTGTTGGGATAAAATATGGTAGGTTTTTAAGTTTGGGAATGAATGTTAACTGGAACCTAATATTTAGGCTCAACTTAATCATAATAGGTAGTAAAATTATACAAATAGTACACGAAAGCATTCTAATTCAGAAAAAAGGAGTTTTGTGATAAAATGACGGTCCTAAATTTTGTGTAATTAAAGAAAGTATTTCTGAGATATTCGTAAGATTTGATGAAATTCTTGCAATACTATCCATACTTGGTTGTATAATCTTCTTCCACTAACCTTGTAAATTCATATGAAATGATGATCTATGAATTTTACTCACATGAAACCTTAGAAGGAAACTACTATGTGTTTCCATCGAGACCACACTAAAAATAGATTTATGTTTGCACAACAGAGAAGTGAAGATATGGTAGAATTCAATTGCTAAGTGTTGTTATAATGCATGTTTTTTTACAAAAGAATTTAAAAATATTTTCTTTGAAATAATAATTATACCACCTATATATGTAATCCAATTGCAAATGATCAATTAATATTGTAAGGTGTTTTCTATATGACAATGATATATCATTGAGGTGATAATTTAAATATAGCTGATAATCTCATATAGAACTTCATAAAATTAAAAGGAAGGTTGAAAGAATATTTATGATTGCATACATCATAGAAACATACTAAGTGTATTTAAGCACACAAAATTGATGAAAAAAAAAATATTAGAAGAAATCAAAATATTTTACTACTATCAAGAGTTGTCTTCTTCGTATTATGTGAATAGATAATTTTAAATTTTCACATTAAGAATATAGGACCATGCTTCTTTAATGAGAAAATTTTAAATTTTTATTGTTCCATTATGTAATTTTTTTTATTTAATAGTTATGGGCACAACATATATCTATAATGATATCCCTTATGTAGGACTTCTTTCATATTTTATTTTTTTGTTTACAAAATCAAATTTCTTTCCAATAAAATAATATTTGTGTGGATAATTTTCATTATTTCAATGGTCTCCATGTTAAAAGTTGTTCTAATTGACTTCACCATATTCAGCCTATGATATGTCTTTGTTCAAGGAAGTGGATTGAAGTGTTGGTTCAAACCCCTGCACAATAAACTATCTTCAAAATATAAATATAAGGACGAAGGTGTTTAAAAAAGAAAATAAAATATGAACATGATAGTGTAAAAAGATGAAACCAATTCCCAAAGTGGCTTTTAGATTCATCTCATGACACACTAATGCTCAACGAAGCGCCAAATCCTCCATTGTTGTGATCCATCATGCGATTATAAAATGATTATCACACCATATCCTCTCCTCCCATATCATAAAAATAAAAATAAATAGTGTTTAGTTTTTTGATTTGATTTTCAATTTTATCATTTTGTAATATTCTTGTCATGTGTTTAATATTTCTTTGTTAGGATTAGCCCTAGACCATATCGTCTCTTTATAGAATAGACAATAATGATGAATTATATTGCAATGAGTTACTTTATATTTTAATAAAGGACTTGTTTTCTTCTATAAATGTGTCATGTATTTATTTGTGATTAATTAGATTAATTACTACTATCTTAACATTGAACACTCATGGTCTCATATTTACGAGCATTATAAACTTGCTTATGACTATTACTTATATTCTTTATACGACAATGAAAAATATTTAACAGTATAGTTTAAATATTAATATATATATATATATATGTATATAAACATATTAGCAATAAATTGTATATTAATATAATATTTGGCTCATTTTATAGGAGAGATATTTTTGGAGCCAAATTTTAAAATTAAAGCTAAAATTTTAGCCAAATTTATAGTCAAAGTATAATATAAAATTTGAAATCACAGTATATTTACTTGGTCCCTACTTTCGGAAAAACTACATAGAAATGTTGATCATTATATTTTTGAGAAAAAAAATTTCATTAAAAAAAATTAGCATAATTATTTTCTTAATTCACTACCAAATTATAAGGTTTTTCATTACAAGAAGAAATTAGTTACATTTAAAGATTTTAAGAACACATGTTCAAAATATTAAACTCAGGGAGTTAAGAAGTGAGATTCGAAAATTCATTGTGTAAATCATATAGACTTCATATTTTTGAAGTTGCACAACAACTCTGCAATAATGAGGACACGTACATACATGTAAAATTTAAACCTCACATAAATTCTTATCGCACTACAGTGATATTCTATGTGATATTTATTTATTTTTTATTTAGCATTGTGTATATGGTGATATTTGACAAGATTTATCGTTACCTAATTGAATTTGCTAAAAAAATTTGAGAACCTAAAATTCTAGAATTGTAATTTATTTAGTAATAGCTTAAAAACTATAATAAATGTTCTCAAGTTATGAATGTGTAAATTTTACTTCTTAATTTATGTTTTGACATTGTGATATGATTTTGTCATCTATATTATATTACATAGTTTTTGTGTAAGTGGTGGCCTGCCCAAACATAAGTGGTGGCCAGGATCGTTTATGGCCCCACCTGACATTATAAAAAAAGCCTAAGAAAAAAACAAAAAAAGAAAACAAAAGCAAAAATTGTTTGAAACCCTACAATCCCTCATTTCGCACCTTCTCTCCAAATCGCCATCGACACATCGGGAAAGGGCCATTCGATCCACCCTTTTCTCCTCTCCTGCGCCCAATCTGCACCACCAAGATTCTCGCCGATCCAGGAAAACCGTCCCAAATCGCCATCGACACATCGGGAAAGGGCCATTCGATCCACCCTTCTCTCCTCTCCAGCGCCCAATCTGCACCACCAAGATTCTCGCCGGTCCAAAAAAACCGCCATTATCCACCACCAGCGCAGCTCGACCATTCCACCGTTCTCTCCTCTCCTTTCTACCATTCAAAAGAGAACCGCTCTCCTTTCCACCACCCAGCCGCTCTGCTGCAAAAGAGAACCGCCGGTCCAGGAAAACCGCCGTTATCCACCACCAACGCAGCTCGAGGACCATTCAACGCTGTAAAACCACAACCCTCATTTCTCTCTATGTCGAACCCTATTGTCACTCTCCTTCTACACCACCTCCGCCTCTTCTACACCATCACCTTTCGAAGACCTACTCCACCACCACCGTTCGAAGACCTACTCCACCACCACCGTTCGAAGCCCAACTCGACCACCACCTTCGAATACCGTTCTCCACCACCGATAACATCTTTCCCATCTTCTTTGTTTCTTCAATTTCATCATTAAAGATAGGGTACATTAAGTCATAATGAAACAGAGTGATTCTTCTCTTCTAGACCACCACCGTTCGAAGAACTACTCCACCACCACCGTTCGAAGAACTACTCCACCAACTCCGTTCGAAGAACTACTCCACCACCACCGGTAACATCTTTCCCCTCTTCTTTGATTCTTCAATTTCATCTATTATGATAATACTATACTATTAGATGCTTGAATAATCTATCTATATCTAACGTGATATCTATTAATCCTATGTAATAGGTGCTAATAATTACATAAAAAGTTGCGGCGTTATATGGGTTGGAACAGCAATGGTCTACAGCTGCACAGATGCTTAGTTCCATTTATCTAGACTCTTGAATGAGGTATGCTAATTCATATCTTTAGTTCTTTACTTAAATCTTTTCATTATATTGTCGAAATTTGATAGTCTAATCTTATGATGTCTTACAAGCGTTTATTTGTCAGCTTTACATAACACAGGGACCCTTGGTGCAATTTAGCCTGTTTCAATTGCTGAGTAATGATAGGAAATATATATATATATCTCGGTGTAATTCTCAAAAATAATTAGATATGATTTTGGTGAAGGCAGAAAAGGTACCTTAAACTGTGAGTTTGATTTTGTTATGGTGTTGGATTTTGCACCATTGATCCCTGTATTATGCAAAATAGCCAAATACCATGCGTAATACATTAATATTTATTCTATATGGATTATATAGAATAAATATTAATGTATTTTCTACTTTTCACATAAAACAAGGACCAATATTGCAATTTATTCTATATAGATTTCTGATAATATTTATTCTATGTGTAGACCTTACAGAACTATTAGTCTTTTGTCTGCACTTATGTGTGAAGCAGTTAAAGACCTTATGACTAATTACATTGACGAAGAAACATGGAGTTGGGTAGCACGTGATATTTTATTAGATACTTGGACTGTACTTCTCATGGTAAATTTCATTATTTCATTTTATATTTGTATATATATATATATATATATAAACATATATATATATATATATATATTTCTACCCCATTGAAAAAAAAGAAAATTTATAATAATACTTTGTAATCCCTCTAAATATTCAAAATTTTCTTTTGTGCCATCCTTTTTACTGTTTGTGTGAATATTTGTTGTTTCCTTGATAGACTATAGGCTATTTTGCATAATATAGGGACTTATAGTGCAATTATTAAATCTTCAGGGTCCTACAAATAGCTGTGGTCCCTCCATATATTCAAAATCTTCACTTGCCCCATCTTTTTTGCTGTTTCTTTGATAGAATATAGGCTATTTTGCATTATATAGGGACTTAATTTGCAATTATTAAATCTTCAGGGACCTACAAACAATTCACACGCTTCTATTCTTTTATCATTACAGTGCATTACGCAACAAAAGATAAATCAACGGGTAAGTCTTGCAAAATTACGTAACAATGTTTAATTAATTATTTTTAAAAAAATTAATTAATTATTTATTTTATTTTTCAGGATGATATTACTAAAATGATCAAATATGTTGAAATGTCATCTGGTAAATTTCTTTTATTCTTGAATATGCACTTTAATTGAAATATTGATTTTTTTCTTACTATATATAAGAAAATTTCTTAGAATAATATATTGACTGTTTGTTACCATTTTAATTTTTTATTCTTACGTAATACTTTATCATATTTCAATAAATCTATATATATCTATATAACATTACATAAGATTAATTCTACTTTACGAAAATTATAACACCAATAAATATACCTAAATTCTTTGAATAAATAAATAAATTAGTTATTAAAATTATAAATTAATGAGATTTAAAAATAAACTTGCTTCTCAGAATTAAGAATTTCATAATACTTCTTGCAACATCCTAAAACAGTACAAGTACAAAGTTTCACAAGTACGCCTTAACCATGCCGATATCTAGAAATTGTATTGTATTGAGATTTATTGTATTAAGATAAGTTATATTACATTATTGTATCAGTTATATTATATTATTTAATATATACAAAATTATCTAAACGACTAAAAAATCAAAGAAATTTGAGTAAACCTAACGAATAAAAAACTTTTTGCAGGCTTAAAATAAATAAGAAATTGAAACAATCGACATGATAGAAATGTCTTTGGATGTCTATGATGAGTCTGGCGAAATTTATGAAAATTATCTTAGGTGGTATGAGTTTGTTAGTGCACCAATGAATATAACACACGACGTGTACTCACACATAAAAAGAAAAGAATTACGATATAACGCCTTTAAAAGAGATAACTATCCTTTAGATTTTCCCGCTTTGTTATACGTGATTGTTTCGACGCTCCCATCTAATTAGCCTGTGACAAGTATACTTTCACGACTCAATACGATAGTAAGTTTGTCAGAACTCGAAAGTTTACTTGATGATGTGGAATTAACCATGATGTATGACACCATTATGGCCGACATGTTTCTAGCAACTTTCGATTAGTACTTAATAGAATTGTCTGGATCTAATAGGTTTAGGGAGTTTTTTAGAGTTAATCAAGTGTTTATGATATACCTCATATCAAAACATTGTCTTACTCCATTCAACCTATTGATGAATAAACTGTTTGTAATAGTTTTCTACTATTTTTAATGAATAATAACTTTTGTTGAGACATATTTAATTTTATTTAGGTATTAAAGTTAGTTAATATATAACGACAAATAATTAAAAATTTAGAATGATAGATAAGAGTTTATTGTTCAATTTATCATTATCTTAAATTTCACTTTTTATATGATAAGATTAAATCATTCAAGATAACTATTTAGTAATTATATGATATTTAAATTTTGTTAATATATAATAACTAATATACAATATTGTTACTACTCCACAGGTTTTATTAACACTAAAAAAATGATTGTCTACAAGAGTCGTGTCGTAAGTAATTTTTTGTGTTTATTTTACTATTTGTATAATTCTTTGCTAAACAGTACTATTTTTCCAGGATAACAGAAATCTCATAAAAACCGTAAGTTAACCTATCTTATACGCATTACGTATTTTGGTTGTGTATATTATTTTTGAAGTGTAATTATGAATTCAAATTGTAGGTTTAGTTCCTTCAATCGCAAAATGTGATTGTTACATTAAGGGACAAGGAGGAATTTTATCGATTAAAATCACCACAAGTAAGAAATAAATAGAACTTTTCTTTAATTTGAGTAAAGCTTATTACAAAATAATTATTTTGAATTATATGTAGAATTGGAAGAAACTTATGAATGCTGATTGGAATAAAGGAAGACGTGTGGCTAGATGGGATTACAATCACATGGTAAAATTACTCATAGGTTATACCGTTATATGATTTATATTTGTAATAAATACTTAATTACAATATTTCAAATATGCAGGTTATTGTCGCGGTTCCCCAAATCGAGCGATATATGTATGTTGATATATCCACGTTTTGTAGAGTTATGAGGCAGATGCACAAAAAACGTGATAAGAATATTGAAAAGATTCAAGAAAAAGACATTTAGTAGTTATGGGCTATTTTGTATTCATGTTATCTCAAATATTTGAGATTGTTATTCTGTATTACATAAAAGTATATTTTGGTTGATTGATTTATAATTTATGTCGCTATTGAAATTTTTTAAATTTATTTTTATCTCAAGAAATTTTGTTTATCCAGTGTAATATTTATTTTTGTAAATTAATATTGTTAAAGTGTCTTGGTTTTTCTAAGAATATATGTGTTCTTTAATATAAATTTACATTCGAATTTTAAATTGTTCGAAGTGGCTTCAGACACGGGAATACCTAATCTATATTATATTTCAATGTTTTTCTTACGGTCCTGCTTTACCCACTTAAGTGGTGGCCTTCAAAAAAAAATTGGTAGCCAGGCAAAACATAAGTGATGGTTGTATAAAAGAAATTTCTCTCTCCTCTAATCACGCACTCTGTCACTTTTCTTTTTGTTTTTCTTTTGTTCGTTCACATTTTACAACACAAAACAAAGTCACGATTAACTCTCTAGCCTCTCGGTTCGCTCACCGACAAGCTCATGGCACAGCCGAAACTCACCTCACCGGCGAGGTCGCCTCAAAATCTCACCAACACTAGCATCTTTCTCCCTCAACTTCTTTCCTTCAACTTCCATTCACGACGCTACACCCAACACCATCAAATCACCTCCTCCGTTCACAATCACCCCCTCTGTCCACGAAAGTTCCCTCATAGCACACAAACCCTCACAACCAACCTTCACCATCGATCTCAGTCTCACCTTCACCATGGACCTTCAGTTTTGGTTCGTTAGAAAAATTATCACGGCGATGGAAGGTGGTTATGATGTGGCGGATTAGATTGAAGTACAAGTGGCGATGGCAGGCGACAAAACTTATTAATTTGTTTTTATACAATCAGTCTCAATCGCGCTCAAGACGTTCGATCAAATGAACGATAGAGGAGTTAATTGGTTTTTAGTTTAATGCTTTGCATTGGATATAGCAGGTCGGATCCGAAAGTGAATAAACTGAAGTGATGTTCATGAATGTACTGAAGCACAAGTTGAAGCTGCAAAGGGTTTTCTTAGAGAGTTCATAAATTGGTCCATCATCTTCACGCGATCGAATTCCTGCACCAAGATATCAATATATTGCAAAGCTGATCAAGATATCAATATATTGCAAAGCTGATTCTAAAGAAGGTGCTGGCTATAAATACAATATCTCCAAAGAAAGTGGCGAATTAAATTCTTTTAAAAGGTACGATTTTTACCATTAGTAAAAAGTTAATTTTTTATTTTGCACTTTAGTCCCTGAAATTTGATTATTTATCTATAGGATTTTACCTCGAACTTTTCCGGTCCATCCTGCTTTAGATGAAGATGGAAGAAATGCTTTGAGGCGGTTACTTGCCGCTTATGCTTAACATAATCCTTCTGTTGAATATTGACAGGTAGTTTTAATATTTTCAAAATGGTCCTTGAACTACAGTTATTTATGTGTTTTGGTATACGCAGTTCTAACATTACCTGAATAATTGTTGTTTTTAACCAGTAAAATTTTGTTTGATATACAAATACTTTGGTAAGCTTGCTTTATTACAAAGACTTATCGTGTAATTAATGTAAATAAAGTTAATACCAGGATCTATTGTGCATTTTTTGCATAGTATAGGGATCATATAGTTCAATTTTTGGATATCAACTTAAGAGAGTAAGATTATCTAATTGCTCTTATGTCCCTATATAATGTAAAAATTGCACTATAGGTCCCTATATGAGGCAACAATTGCACTATAGACCCCTATACTATGGGGAAAAGCATTATAGGCTACTCGGAAGAGAGACACATACATCTAAAAGAGTCACGATTCTCTAATTGCACTCAAGTCCTTAAAAAATACAAAAGTTGCAGTATAGGTCCCTATATCCTGTAAAAATGCACTATATTGCCCATTGTTGCAAATACTGAGACATGAACGTGCACTAAAAGAGATCAGGATTCCATTGCACTATAGGTCTCTATATTATACAAAACATGCACTATATAGCACACTGATGCAAACACTAAGGCATGAATATGCACTAGAAAATCTAATTGCACTTATGTCCCTATATTATGCAAACTCTTATTTGAACTGTAAGAATCGATTCTAAGATTCAAAACTATAATGTGGTCTTTCGGAGTAATTCTTATTTGAATTTTTTACAGTGTATTGGTGGATATTTATAATTTACTTTCATCCTGATGTTTAGGTTATGCATATAGCGTCTGGTATAGAATTAAATGGAAGATTAATACCAAAATTGAAACAGTTACACACTACACTAAACTCCAAGGTTGAGCCATGTTTTTTGTAATATTTTAAGATTGAGTCTTAATGTTTGACAAGCTTATAACTGAAGTAGATAATGACTATGTATTAGTGTAGTAGCTGTAAAGTTATATATGATGATAATTGTCTTATAGAACTTTCTCTAGAAGAAGTTATAAGGATTAGAATTGTAAATATGCTGATATTATTGCAAAGTGAAATTGACAAGTTATTGTTGTTGGAGTTCAAAGACATTGTTAAACTTGGGTGGACCACACTCAAGATGCAACACTTTTGATCCTTGGACAAGAATTTAGTGGCTATACTACTCAGGTTAGTTTCTTTTTTCCATTAATTACTCTTTCATAAATTAGTTTCTTTTTGAAATATTTATGTATATTTCAATGTGATTGTAGTTGAAATATGGAACTGATAGAGTCACCCTTCCCCGCATGTATTAGGTTCATCAAGACATTTATTTTTAAAATTAAATTATTCTTCTTTTCCCCTCTTTTCTGTCCTCTTTTTTTCTTTTACCTCTCTGTAACATAGTGGAGATATTTCTTGAACAACTGCCACAAGGCGGCACTTCTGTGGGCACTGATTTGAATACAAAGAAAGGGTAAGTTGAGTGAGATTCTAGTCCAGTAGATATTTATGTATGTCCAGTGGCTGAATTCTTAATTAAAAAGAAATGATCTCATGTGTTTGACACATTTACAGTTTGGTATGCAATAGGTGCTGAAATAATGTGTTTGGTCTCTCTTATTGATGAGTTTCCTATTTTGCATAACAAATCCTAATTCGATCCCTATCTATTCAGGGACAATAGTGCAATTACATAATAAATTTGAGGCTATTATGGTAGATTGTGAAGCTGAAAAACAAAGTGTTTGTTGTTCGAAGTATGTAGGGACCTCCAATGCAAATACTTCAAATGCAGGTGGGGGTTCGTATAGATTTAGATGGTCACGTTTATTCAAATCTTTATAAGGTACATCACCAAGAAGTAGACTCGGCTAGGCACCCAAATCCGAACCAACTCACACTACAGTACTATTAGTGTGACTCTTGCTGGTCAAGTTCAGACACGTCCTAATTTTATTAGTGTTCATAATTTTTTGATTCAGTGTTTAATGCTTTTTATATTAAAAATTGATGTAAGTTAAATTTCTTTTAGTCGTGTGTACCCTTTTCTGTATAAAGTTAACAATCTATTAGAGCTGAAAAAATGTGAAAGATTTGAGCCTTTCTCTTGAAGTTAGGTAAGACGATAGAAGAAAACTTTTCAAAAGTCTCAAGCCTACTTGAGAGACTACATGAAAGTTGGACAAACCAATATTAAATATCTATTTTCTAGAATCACACTCCCAAAATTAAGCTATGATTTGCAAAAAGTCACTCATAAATATGAAAAATCATTTTTGAAATTCCATTTTTTGTGATAAGTATGGATGATAAATGTAACATACAGGTTAATATAATTGATGGCCATGAAACAAATTTGAGGATGATACTATTAGAAATATGAAGTATGTCCCCATTTAATTTCTAGACTCTTTTGGTGAAAGTTTAAGAACTAAGAACACCAAGTTTGTGTTTTTTATATGAATTATTGGATTCATTATATGATTTTGGATATTATTATCATAATTATATGTAAATTTATGGTTTGATTATTAATTTTAAACTACTAACTCTCTGTATCTTCACTTTCGTATAAAAAAATTAAATTTTAAAAAATTGTATTTTTGTCAAATAGGGACTAAATAGCGTTAATCTCTCAAATATCAAATACAGTTTTCCTATTTTGAATTCATTTTGACCTAAGTACCTTCAGGTACGGGGCATTTCTATTATTAGAAATAGTGTAAGATATGTTTGATTCTCGTCTTGTCTTTCATATTTATTTCAATTGCCTCCTGCATTTAAAAAAAGTTATAGTTAATATTAATTTTAAATAAATGAATCAATATAGATATGTATATCTTTTTATCTTATAGGTCTCTTGGGAAAAGGGAGGTAAGTTGACAATAGGTCCATATATAGTTAAATATATCATGTCTTTCTAAAAGTATACAAAAGATATTTTACTAACTATGTATTTATAGTATTTATAATTGTAGTGTACTGATCAATAACAAATGATAAGAACAATACAAAAAATAAAATAAATATATATCAAATTTTAACTTATATATTTTTTTAATTAAATTGAAGAGTATTTTTCTCCTAATTAACAACTAGAACAACTATCGACCTTAAATATTCCAAAAAACCCATATTTAACTTGTTGTTGCTAGTGAGGATGTTCTGGTTAGCAGAATGAGGCAATGAATTGTTTTGAGCATCATCATAATCTTCTGAAAATCCATAAAAATAGTCTTAAGATTGTTTATGAGAAATCAACATAATCTTTTCATAATGAGACTTCAAAGTGTCTTCTCCAATTGGCCCCTGAAAACATGTTGGACAGTGAAGTTTTTTGGAGACTAAAAGACCATTTATCAAAATGTAAAAGTTCTCACTTGGGCGGCTCTTCAATGATCTCCAAAAATTATTATTTATACTATAAATCTTACTCTCAATATAATTTACAGCAACACCATTAAGTAATATGACTTTATAATCTCCATCGACTTCATCATCTATCAAGTAACCACAATCTATGGAAATTTTTCAAATAAGGGTGAAAGATTATATATGAACCTGACATCAAAGATACACAAAACAAGTCATTAAAATAGCCGAGTGCAAGGTCAGAAAACTTGAAATTAGAATCAATTATTTGTATATTATTTATTGGTAAATCAATTTACTTTTCAGATTTACTAGGAGCTAAAATCATATAGAATTTGAGTAATAAGGGTAGGCATACTAAGTGAAATTGTTGGCAGATGAGTCTATAACTTGTATAATCACCTTATAGTTGGCATAATTGTTGGATTTTGAGTTCTTGATTAGGTGAGTTTGGATGAATCGAGCTGATGAGATCAGAGAAAACCAAGCTTTGCAAAAACACCTGGAATTTATCAGTGATTCAAGGATAGCCTTGACATAACCTCTTTGACGAAGATGTCCTCGGGAAGAAGATAATAATTTAATTGCCCCATCGATGAGGTCATCAATGGTGTCATTTGAGAATGTTCTCAACTTGCTTTACTTCTAACTATTTTTAATAAGGGTTAGAAATGGATTAAAAGGACCATCTATAGATTAATAAATATATTGTTTAATACTTATGGAAAATTTTATTGTTTTTCTGAAAAATAAAATTTCAAACATATCAATCTAAAAGAAAAAAGTTTGGAATAGAAAGCACTCGGTTCAAATTGCAAATAAAATCTTTATCTCCAAATTATAAATTCCAAATACGTGTGTCCATTATCTTATAAGCATTTCTTTAAGCTTCAAAAGATTTAGTTTTATATCTTTATAACTCAACTTACGGAAACTATGCTGATAATAAACTAACACAATGTAGATAAAGAGAACAAATCAGACGTGGCTATCCAAACACATAAATAGTAAAACACCACATGTCATCAATTCTTTCATAGAATATCTTTTTAGTTTGTATTATTAGATAATTAAAAAACACATGACATTAGTATCATATTTATCTTTAGTGACATATATTTATATAATAATTGTAATTATTAGTTTTTTTGATATATAATTTAATTTATTTATCACTGCAATTTTTGAATCTAGGAAAAAATATTTTTTAAGAGATGGAATGAGATGTAGAATGTGTTTAATAGCCTAAAAGCAAACTTAGTGAGTAAATTATATAGAGGTAATGTGTTGGGAACTAGTAGTATTGTATTTTTTAAAATATGAAAAAGAAAAAACACACCTTAGGATTAGTAAGCAATGCCGTAGATGTAAGTTTGATCTTAGGGAGTCTTGAGCGGTGGGTCGACGGTGAGATTTAAACTAGTTGATAAATCTCAATTAATGAACGAGGTGATAAAATAACGAAATTGTGTAGTTTTGTGGATTTTTTGAAGCTATGTAATTGTACTTCTGATGATAAATCACTTGTTTTTATTGTAACCCTTTTCCGAAATAAAATAAAAAGTATTGAAAAAAAAATAAATATGTTGAAAGAAGTATCATAACATCTCACATGAAAAAGACTTAATATTCATTGGATAATTTATCATAGAAGCAATTCGAAGGATCTAGACGCGGAAGAATCAAGAATTGGAGCTTCATTGGCTCAATTCTACGCTTACCCATTTCTATTCTTTGGGTAAAATATTATGAGATTTATTTTTTCGATGATTTATTTCTAAGGTATTTATTCTAAATTGTAATTATGCACATTTTATCTTTTAGGAGTGTAATTATACGAACAATTGATTATTGCTTGTCTGTTTTAATTGAATTTAGAATTATATTATTAAATTGATTTAGTTTTTTAATAATTCGCAGTGACTATATGTTTGTAATAATAATACCCATATTGTACCTGAATATTGGGTAGCTCAAGTAATTAAGTTATTACCCGAGATGGAGGGCTTAATTGCAAATATAGCATATAGACGTGTGATGCGCATTACTGAACATGAAGGTCTTGACTATCCATGCAAACATTAAGGGTTACATAGTCAATTATTTAAAAGTATTGCAATGTCACTCTAACGAGGTCACTAGTACCATAGACTAGCAACCTATCTACCCTGATGAGATTTAGGAAGATAACTGAATCTTGACTATTATGAAATTACCAATTCACCCTTATTCTTAGAAATTATTAATCAACATGTTAGGTTCATACTTGTGTCTTCTTAACTATTATCTTATTTGTATAATATTTTATTATTTATTTAATTAGAAAATAAAACACTCTAATTTGTTTTTTAAACCAAAACATTGAAAATCATCTATTCTAATATTGATCACGGAGTTGAAATATTTACTTAAATTCCTAAGAACAAACTCCTACTTATCTAACTATTACTTGCGAACGATAGGTGCACTTTCATAGAGTTTCTTGTGGATATCTATAGGTGTATGTACTTTTATTAAAGTTTATTTATCACACCTTTCAGCCCACTAACAGGTTTTGCCAGTTTAGGCACCAAAATATCACCAAAGTATTCTAATTCAGAAAAAAAGATTTTTGTGAAAAAAAGACTGCCCCAAATTTTTTGTAATTAAAGAAATTGTTTTTGAGATACTCCTAAGATATGATGAGATTCTTGCAATACTTTCCATACTTGGTTGTATAATCTTCTTCCACTAACTTTGTAAACTCATATGAAATGATGATCCATGAATTGAACTCACATGAAACCTCATAAGAAAACTACTACGTGTGTCCTTGAGACGACAATAAAAGTAGATTTCCATTTGCACGACGGAGAAGTGAAGATATATGGTTGAATTCAATTGTAGAGTGTAGTTATAATGCATGTTTCTTAAAAAATTTAAAAAACATTTGGTTTAAAATAATAATTACACCGCCTATATATGTAATCTATTTGCGAAGGATCCATTAGTACTATAAAGTATTTGCCACATGACAATGATACGTAATAGAGTTAATAAGGCAAAAATAGTAGATAATCTCATACAGAACTTTATAAAATTTAAAGGAAGGATGAAAGAATAGCTATGATTTCATACATCATAATAACATACTAAGTGTATTTAAGCACACAAAACTGATGAAAAAAAGAATATTAGAAGAAATAAAAATATTTTTCGTATTATGTGAATAGACAATTTTAAATTTTCACATTAAGAATATAGGACCCCGCTTATTAAATGAGAATATTTTTATTTTTTTAATGTCCCATTATGTAATTTCGTTGAATAATTATTGTCACAATATATATTTGTAATGAGATCTCTTATGTAGTTCTTCTTTCATATTTGATTTTTGTTTGTTTACAAAATAAAATTTCATTCCAAAAAAAAATATTTGTGTGGATAATTTCCATTAGTAATGATCTTCATGCTAAATTATGTTCTAATCGACTTCACCTGATTCAGCATAAGATATGTCTTTATTCAAGGAAGTGGATCGAAGTGCCGGTTCAAACCCCTTACACAATAAAATATGATGAAGGTGTTTAAAAATGGAAATAAAATATGAACATGAAAGTGGTAAAAGGTGAAACCAATTCCTAAAGTGGGTTTTAAGTTCATTACATGACACATATGCTCAACGAAGCACAAATCCTCCATTGTTGTGATTATATAATGATTATCACACCATCTTCTCTCCGATCATAAAAATATACATAAATAATTTTTAGTGTTTTGATTTTTTTTAATTTGATCATTTTGTATAAATAAATAATTTTTAGTTTTTTGGTTTTTTTTAATTTGATCATTTTGTAATATTCTTGTCAGGTGTTTAATGTTTTTTTGTTAGAATTAGCCCTAGACCCTATCGACTCGTTATAGATTAGACACTAGTGATTAATTATCTCGTAATGAGTTACTTTATATTTAAATGAAGGAGTTGTTTTGATCTATAAATTTATCATGGATTTATTTTATTGGCTATATATTATACTTGAAGATCACTGTTTAAGTTACAATCTAGATATGATTAGGAGTTACGATAGATAGAATGTAGCCCATATGACTTAATTTATTTTTTCCTAATCATAGCATTAATATGTTGATAACAAATATTTATTGGGTAAATATCAATGGTTATCGTTAATCGAGTGAGGTGTATAGATAATGTACATAGAGATGTGCTTATCAAACTGACTAATGCCAGAGATTCCTAATGGCTAAATATGTTGAATTGTTAGGTAGGTGAATCCCTATGAGTGCGTAAATTCTTTGAAATACTTTAACATGATATCTTCGCTATAGTTGCTTTTGTACTTGTTATGTTTAGATACTAGACTCCTGGTGTGTCCAAATTCTAGTCCAAAGAATATTGGACATAACTAATCACTTGTATAACTAAGGCTGAGTCGTGATGGAATCTATCAAATATAGGTAAAGAGTTTAAGCTCTACAATGTCATAAGATTATAACGATTGTATCAAATTCTTGGATAAGGTGATAAAATGAATTAATAAAGGTGTTTCTTAGGGTATTTTTTAATCATTGATAATAGACGTGTGATGTAGTTAAATATAATAGGATTTGACAATTATACCGTATTTTAGGATAATTCGGAACTATAACGATAAGAGGAGTACATGCATTATCTTTGAATTTGTTCTTTATAAAAATGATAAATCATTTTATCAAGTTTTTGAGAAGTGTTGCCAGACACCAACATTGATTTGTGATTAATTAGATTAATTGCTACTAGCTTAACAATTAACTTAAATGGTCTCACACTTACAAGCATGATAAACTTGATTATGACTATTACTTATATTCCTTATATGATAGTGAAAAATTAATATATTTTAAATAGTAAAATATATATATAAGAAAAAATTGTATATTAGTATAATATTTGGCTCATCTTAAGGGAGAAATACTTTTGGAGCCAAATTTAAAAATTAAAGCTAAAATTTTAGCCAAATTTAGAGTCAAAGTATAAGATAAAATTTAGAATCAAAGTTTATTTACTAGGTCCCTACTATCCAAAAAATTATATAGTGATGTTGATCATTATATTTTTAAGATAAAATAATTCATAAAAAAGAAAGATAATTTTAGTAGAATTTTTTTCTCAATTCTCTACAAAATTATAAGATTTTTCTTTATGTGAAGAAATTAGTTTCTTCTAAAGATTTAAGAACATGCATTCGAAATTTTAAACCCAAGGAGTTCATTAAGAAGTAATATTCAATAATTCGTTGTGGAAAGCATATAGACTTCATATTTTTGAAGTTGCAGAATAACTCTGCAATAATGTAATGTAAACCTCGCGTATATTCTTATTGCACTACAATGATATTTTATATTATATGATTTTTTTTATTTAGTATTTTGTATATGGTGATATTTGATAAAATAAATATTTTTCTAATTTAATTTGCTAAACATATTTGAGAACCTAAAATTCAAGGAGTGTAATTTATTTAGTAATATCTTAAAAACTCAAATAAATGTTTTCAAGTTATATATGTGTAAATTTAGCTTCTTAATTTATGTTTTGACATTATGAGATGATCATGTTATATTATAAATAGTGTAAGATATGTTTGTTTCTCATCTTGTCTTTCATATTGATTTCAATTGCCTCCTACATTTAAATTTTTTTTAATAGTCTGGTTATTGTAATATTAATTTTGAATAAATAAATCAATATAGATATGTATATCTTTTTATCTTATAGGTCCCTTGGTAAAAGGGAGGTAAGTCGACAATAGGTCCCTATATAGTTAAATATATCATGTCTTTCCAAAAGTTTAAAAAAATATTTACCTAGCTATATATTTATAGTATTTATAATTGTAGCATACTGATCAGTGACAAATGAAAAGAACAATACAAAAATATAAAAAAAATATATCAAGATTTAAACTTATATATATATTAATTAAATTGAAGAGTCTTTTGCTCCTAATTAACAACTAGAATAACTATCGACCATAAATATTCCAAATAACCATACATAATCGGTTGTAGCTAGTGAGTATGTTCTGGTTGGCAAAACAACGCAATGAATTGTTTTGGGTATCACCATAGAAAATTAATAAAAATTATCTCAAGATTGTTTATGCGTAATTAACATAAACTTCTCAAAATGAGACTTCAAAGTTTCTTCTACCATTGGCCCCTCCTAACTTGTTGGACAGTGAAGTTTTCCGAAGACTAAAGACCATTTACCATACAGTAAAAGTTCTCATTTGGTCAGCTCTTCAATGTTCTCCAAAAATTATTCTTTATATTATAAATCTTAGACTCAGTATAATTTACATTGCCACTAAAAAGTAATACGACTTTATGATCATCATTTTCTTCATCATACCCGAACCCCAACGACACCCTAGTGGTCTATCAGGTAACCGCAATCTATGAAACTTTTTCAATGAAGGATTGAATATTATATATATACCTGACCTTGGAAAAAACACAAAACAAGTCATTATAATAGCCAATTGCAAGGACACATGACTTGAAAATGGAATCAATTATTGGATAAATCAATTTACTTTATAGCATTCATTGGGGGGCTAAAATCATATAGAATTTGAGTAATAAGGGTAGGCATAGTAAGTGAAATTTTTAGTAGATGAGTCTATACCTTGTATAATCGCCTTTTGGTTGGCATAATTGTTGGATTTTGAGTTCTTGATTAGGTGAGTTTGGATAAATCGATCCGTTGAGATCAAAGAACACCATTCTTTGCAAACATGCCTGAATTTTAATAGAGATCTCATGGGTAGCCTTGACAGAACCTCATTGACGAAGATGTCTTCTGGAAGAATATAATCACTTGAGAAGGTTCTCCACTTCCTTTATTTCAAACCAATTTTAATAAAGGTTAGCAATGGGTAATAAAAAGGACCATCCATAGATTAATAAATATATTTTTTCTTATTTATATACAATTTTATTTATTTTCCTAGAAATAATTTTCAAACATATCAATGTTAAAAAAAGTTTGGAATAGAATGCACGTCTGTAAAAATTGCAAATAAAATCTTTATCCCCAAACTTGAAACTGAAATATCAAATTTGTGTTTCCATTATCTTGTAAGCATTTCTCTAAACTTCAAAAGATTCAGTTTTATATCTTTATAACTCAACTTAAGGATACTATGATAATAAATAAACTAACACTTTGTAGAGAAAGAAAATAAATCAGACATTTCTATAAAAAAATCCAAGAAAAGGTCAACTTAGTTGACGTCTAAACAAATCAAATTCATCTATCCTTCTACAAATTCCATTTGTCAATAGTGACAAAATATAGGATGGAAAAAATATTTATTGGAAGAAGATATCATTTAATTTATTGTAAATGTTTTACAACTCATACTAGGACTAAGGCCATGGTGTACTAGTTGGAGCGCATTTTACTGTGTGCAGCTTACTAGTTGGAGCGCTATTACTATGTGCAGCTTGAAACTACCTCTTATAGTACATTCTCTATGTATTGATTCATTATTAGAAAATCAGTATGAAATGTTAACCTTTCCAAAGTAAAAAATTCATAATGAATCTAATCAACAAGCTTAGTAATCAAATCGATTCAAGGTATATGAATCTTTAGGTAAGAATTTAGGTGATGGTTCACAAAATATAAATTGATATTTGCATAATTGAAAAATATAATGCATAGAGAAAACTTAAATATATTTTATTTATTATCGATTAAAATATAAAATATAAATAACCCACAATATTCATATGCTCATAAGGGTAAATCATATTCTTCATTAAATATATATCTTATCAATAAATTTCTTATACAATATGATTATACATAAGATATGTTTAATAGAGTTTTTCAGTCACAAATTGTATAACAAAAAATTTAATTAAGCAATATTAATATAAAAAGAATCAATATCCATAAACTTTTTAATTATAACTCAAAATCATTTTGCAAATTTGTGTTAACAAAGAAAAATTCTATATTATCTATATTAAAGGAGAATAAATAATTTTTGATAGACAAAATAAAATTTGAATAACAATTATCAATTTAAAAAGAACGATGATTAATAAAATTGAACCTTACTTGAAATATAATGAGCATCAATCTTAAAAAACAAAGATGCACACTTAACTTATAGACATAAGATCTTGATGGCGACGATGATGGAGGAAACATAATACAAAAGAGAGATTGGTGAATTAAGTAGATTAAATAGGAGGAGTAAAAAAATCAAGTATTAGGGTTTGATATTAGGTATAAAGCAAGCCTGATCTACAAATCGTAAAAATACCACGTGTAATTTGTTGATACTAAAGCTATATATGATACTAATTGTGTAATTTAAAAAGTAATTAAGGGGCGGTTCTTAGATAAGACCTATGTTGTCTTTTAACTTGTTGTCCAAATTTGTTTTATTATTATCCATCTCAGCCTCTTCAAGTCTTTCTAAAACTTTTTATTAGCCACATTAAAAGCCATACGTATTAGATTATAGGACTTTTCAATATTACTCACACTCGAATCGTGATGCTAAGACAGTCGTTTAGAGCTTGATTTAGGGGTGGTATCATGGAAAAAATTATTGGGTGGGTTTTTAAAGCTATGTAATTATGCTTTTCATCATAAATCACTTGTTTTTATTGTCACCCTTTTCCGGGATAAAAAAAGTATTGAAAAGTAAAAAAAAAAATATGTTGAAAGCTGTATCTTGACATCTCACATGAAAGAGTAACTCAACCTCTAGGGAGATTCGTTGATGGTTAGTGGGGAGAGTTCCAAAGCTCATTCTACATTATCCAAATATACAATTATATTGTCCCTAATCCTACATTACAAATTTAAAAGGCCTTATGATTCTTAACTATGTGATCTTGGACGATTGAACCCATAGAGAATAGTTAGATGGACCATTAAAGACTATGTTAGGATCGATTAATAATATATAGCCACCATATCAAACTAAGAAAAGAACCTCTCCTTCGTGCTTTGTAAAACTAATTATTTTTTAATTTAAACCGTGTTGAGCGTTTGTATGATAAGTATATTAATATTAATTAGTTTATAAATTTAATTACATGAAACTCTCTAAGTAGTTGCTTTAGGACTATTCTTCACATTCTCCTTCTCTCACGCTTATTGGACTCAGCTGTAATTTAGATACGACCCCATTGCTTTTTATTTCATATTTTGTCGGGACGACAAAAATTTGATTTAGGTGTATTGATGTCTCCTAATTTGTGATAAAATAACCCCTCCATGAGACATCATATTAGGGGTTAAAACTGAACAATTTAATAGATTAATCATCATATTTTGATGTAATGCACTTTCTTCCTTTGTTTTGGAATTATTGTTATTTTTAGAGATTTTGTGCGTTAATTTGTTTGTTTAGTGTGAAACTTTTAGGTATATGGATGCTAGGACGCACCAATATAAAGCAATAAGTGAATATTCAAGTCCAACACAAGAGGAAGGGTTAAAAGGAATTCTCTTGGCAAAGGTGAAGTATTAATAGAAGAAATCAAGTCTTCACTTATTTCCGTTTTCGAGGCTTATTAGTGGGGGTTGATGCTTGGTTGTTTAAATAAAAGTTGTTGGCCACAAAGTCAGTGAAATTTGAGAAGTATTAAAAGTGAACTTGGACTTAAGATGAAAAAGTTATGCTCGAAATATCATAGATGTACAATTCTGTCTAGATTTAGAGACGTGTAGTATTTTCAATATACCATAAAATCGACAAGGAATTTGAAGGCGCCCTTTTAGATTCAGAAAGGTCCTTGAATTACGACAGATTTGATATAAAGATAACTAGATTCTGAGTTGTAACACATGAATTATAAATTTTACAAGATCCAAAGGTGATCAACTCTTAAAATTAAGGAAAATTAGTATAAATTTTGCGTGATTTTGTGGTGTAGGCAAGGAGAAATCAAGAAAGTAAAAGAAAAATCTGAATCTGGGTTGTGATGCGGAAAAAAAGGTCGCGGGCTTGCCCCCTAGGTGCTCTCGGACAATAGTGAATTTGTTCTAGGTCGAGACCCCTGCTCATTCTAGGGCGCGACCAAACCTACTCCTCTATAAAAAAAGTTTATTTTTTTTGAAAGGGAATAACTTCATGCTCGAATATAATTAACTTTTTCTCGATCCTAGATCGAATATTTTCTTGAGATATTTCTAATGTTGCCAACCACACTTCACCTAAAGCCTACGTAGAAAAGTTATAGTGTGGATTGTGACATGAAAAACAATGAAGTTCCTGATAATTGAAAAGCCCGGTTACTTCTGAAATAATCCGCAAGACCGAGGAACTCCACGCGCATCATCAAGGGACCACAATGGATTGAGAACGCCAACCCATATCTTGGGAATTGAGAAACTCTCGCAACTGTAAGTACACATTACCATCTTGTTAGACTGTATATTATCTATTTCGTTGTACGCTCTTAAACTTTAATGCTTTTTAATTCAGTTTCGAGTCGTGGGGACAAGACTCAATTTGGAGTTGGGGTATGGGGATTCGTTGTCTCTCATCTATGCTTTTATGTAATTTACTATTTTTATAAGAGAAATTAATATTTTTAGAGATGGAATAAGATGTAGAATGTGTTTAATGGTCTAAAAGTATAAACTTTAGTAAGTAAATGATATAGAAATAATGTGTTTGGGAATTAGTTGTATTGTATACTTCTAAATATGAACATGAAAACACACCTTATAGTAAAGAAAGTATTAGTAAGCAATGATGTAGAAGTAAAGTTTTATCTTAGGGAGCCTTGATAGGTGTGTAGACCATTAGATCTGAGCTAGCTGATAAAGCCCATTTAATGAACGTGCTAGAGGTGATAAAGTAACGAAATTGTGTAGTTTAGAAAGTGATTAATGCGGTTCTTAGATAAGACCTTTGTTGCCTTTTAGAGTCTCAGCCCCTTCCAGTCTTTCTAAAGCATTTTATTAGCCACATTACAAGTCATACCTACTAGATTATAGGAGTTTTAATTATGACCCGCACACGAAGCACGATGCTAAGACCGTCGTTTTAGAGCTTTATTTTGGGGTGGTGGAATACGTATATAGAAAACAATATTGGGTGGGTTTTTTAACCTATGTAATTGTGCTTTTGATGATGAATCACTTTTTTTTATTGTAACTCTTTTCCAGGGTGAAAGAAAAAGTATTGAAAAGAAATATGTTGAAAGAAGTAGCATAAAATCTCACATGAAAAAGACTTAATATTCATAAGATAATTCATCATAGAAGCAATTCAAATGATCTAGAGGAGGAAGAATCAAGAATTGGATCTTCATTGGATCAATTCTACGTTTCTCTATCTCTATTATTTGGGTAAAATTATTATGAGATTTATTTTGTCGATGATTTATTTCTAAGGTATTTATTCTAAAGTGTAATTATGCATAATTTATCTTTTAGGAGTGTAATTGATTATTGCTTTTCTGTTTGAATTGAATCTGGAATTATATTATTTAATTGATTTTTTTTACTAATTTATGCGACTATATGATTGTAATAATTCTACCCATATTGTAGCTAAATATTGGGTAGCTCGAGTAATTAAGTTATCACCCATGATGGAGGGCTTAATTGCGGATAAAACATATAGAAATTTAGTGCGCGTTAGTGAACATGAAGGTCTTGAGTATCCATGCAAACATTAAGGTTTAAACAGTCAATTATTTGAAAGTATTGCAATGTCACTATGACGAGGTCACTAGTACCGTAGACTAGCAACCTATTTACCCAGAAGAGATTTACGAAGATAATTGAATCCCGACTATTGTGAAATTACCCATCCACCCTTATTCTTAGGATTCATTAATGAACATGTTAGGTTCATACTTGTATCTCCTTAGCTATTATCTTATTTGCATATAAAAAATTAATTATTTAATTAGAAAATAAAACACTCTAATTCCTTTTTTTAATCAAAAACTGAAAATCATGTATTCTAATATTGAACACGGAGTTGAAATGACTACTTAAATCCCTAAGAACAAACTCTTACGTATCTAACTTGCGAACCATAGGTACACTTGGATAGATTTTCTTGTGGATATATATAGGTGTGTTTTACTTTTATTAAAGTTTATTTATCACACCTTTTGGCCCTCCAACAGTTTTTGGTAGTTTAGGCCCCAAAATATTTTCAGTCTTGCATTCAAAATTAATAAGACGTATCAGGGATTCCATATTGAGTCAACAAAGAAAATTGATAAAAGAGGCCCCTTGGCGAATACCCTTTGAAGGATTGGTACTTTGAAGAATCTCCCATGGAAAGATATCTCATAAGAGAAAGTTGAAATACATTCAATGATCCATTGAATCAATCTCTTATGAATATCCAAATTTTCGAAGAAATTCCAAATAAGCATGTGCATAAGTTTTAGAAATATCAAGTTTAACTGCCACAAAATGTTTGTGTGATTTGTACTTTTTAAAAAAAATGATATCTCAACAAGTTTTCCTAGGTTCTCCATTTTAAACAAAAAACTTCGTAATTAGGAGAGATGATAGCATCCATAATAAGCCTAAGTCTATTTGCAAGGATCAAAGAAAAAACTTTGTAAATAAATTTTTTCACTTCTCTATTCGTGGTTCTTTCCATGACATGAGTATTTTGTTACTTGTTACTTTTATGAAAGTTTGTTTCGATCTCTATTTTAACATCTTCAATGACTTGTTCCTTGCAACGAATTTAATAGTTTTGTGGTATTTTTTCAAGAGTTAACTTACCAATTGCACTCAAGCATAGAGTGAGTTAGATCCAAAGCTTAAAGAACCTAATATTCCTAACCAGGTGAGCTAGCTCATCTGGCCAGAGCCCTGTCTCTTAACAAAGAGGTACCTGTATTCATATCAAAAGAATCAATATCCATAAACTTTTTAATTATAACTCAAAATCATTTCGTCAATTTGTGTTAATGAAGAAAAATCCTATATTTTCTATCTTAAAGGAGAAGAAATTATTTTTGATAGAACAAATAATATTTGAATTAAAATTATCAAATTAAAAAGAACGATGATTAATAAAATTGAACCTTACTTGAAATGTAATGAGCATCGATCTTTAAAAAAAAGGTGCACACTTTACTTATAGACATAAGATCTTGATGGCGATGATGGTGAAGGAGAAAACATAATACAAAAGAGAGATTGGTGGAACAAGTAGATTAAATAGGAGGAGGAAAAAAAAGACAATGACGGCTTAAATAAAAAATCAAGTATTAGGGTTTTATATTTGGTATAAAGCAAGCCTGGTTTACAAATCGTAAAAACACCACATGTCATCAATCTGTAAGATATAATATCTTTTTGGTTTGTATTATTAGATATTTAACAAATACATAACATTAGTATCATATTTAGCTTTAGTGACATATATTTATAGAATAATTTAAAATATTAGTTTTTTTGATATATAATTTTTTGATAATTGAAATTTTTGTATTGTTGTCTCTCATCTCCATTTTTATGTGATTTACAGTATTTTTAGGAAAAAATAATTTTGTTAGAGATGGAATAAGATGTAGAATGTATTTACTGGCCTAAAAACATAAAATTTAATGAGTAAATGATACAGAAGTAATATGTTTAGGAACTAGTTATATTGTATTCTTTGAAATATGAACAAGAAATACACACCTTAATAGTAAAGAATGGATTAGTAAGCATTATGGTAAGTAAGTTTGACCTTAGGGAGTCTTGAGGGGTGGGTAGACCATTCATAAACACCAATTAATGGACGTTCTAGAGGTGATAAAGAACCAAAATTGTGTAATTTAAAAAAGTGATTAAGGTGTTTCTTAGATAAGACCATAGTTGCCTTTTAACTTGTTGTCCAAATTTTATTTTTTATTATCAATCTCAGCCTCTCCTAGTCTATCTAAAACTTTTTATTAGCCACGTTACGAGCCATACCTATTAGATTATATGACTTTTCAATATGATCCGCACTCGAATCGTGATGCTAAGACAGTCGTTTAGCGCTTGATTTATGGGTGGTTAGATACGATCATGGAAAAAATTATTGGGTGGGTTTTTAAAGTTATGTCATTGTGCTTTTCATCATATATCACTTGTTTTTATTGTCACCCTTTTCCGGGATAAAAAAAGTATTGAAAAGTAAAAAAATATGTTGAAAGAAGTATATTAACATCTCACATGAAAGAGTAACTCAACCTTTAGGGAGATTTGTTGATGGCTAGTGGGGAAAGATCCAAAAATCATTCTACATTATCCAAATATACAATCATATTGTCCCTAAGCATACATTACAAACTTAAAAGACCTTATGATTCTTAACTATGTGATCTTGGACGATTGAACCAATAGAGAATAGTTACATGGACCATTAGAGACTATGTTTGGATCGATTAACAATATATAGCCTTCATATCAAACTAAGAAAAGAACCTCTCCTTCGTGAATTGCAAAAATAATCTAATTTTGCCTTTAAACTGTGTTGAGCGTTTGTATGATAAGTATATTAATATTACATGAATCTCTCTAGGTAGTTGCTTTAGGATTATTATTTACATTCTCCTTCTCTCACGCTTATCAGACTTAGCTGATATTTTAGAGACAACCATATAGCTTTTTATTTCTTATTTTGTTAGGACGAAAAAACTTTAAGTTAGGTGCCTTGATGTCTCTTGAGTTGTGATAAAATAAACCCTCCATGAGACATCATATTAGGGGTTAAATGAAAAAATTTAATAGATTAATCATCATATTCTGATTTAATGCACTTTTTTCCTTTGTTTTAGAATTATTGTTACTTTTAGAGATGTTGTGCGATAATTTGTTTGTTTAGTGTGAAACTTTTAGGTATATGGATGCTAGGAGGCACCAAGATAAAACAATGAGTATAATAGTTTCTTTGTTCGGATTAGCCCTAGACCCTATCGTCTCTTTATAGAATGGATAATAGTGATGAATTATATTGTAATGAGTTACTTTATATTTTAATAAAGGACTTGTTTTCTTCTATAAATGTGTCATGTATTTATTTTATTGTCTATATATTATACTTGTAGATAACTATTTAAGTTACAATCTAGATATGATTAGGAGTTATGATAAATATAATTTAGCCCATAGGACTTTATTTGAATTTTTCTTAATCATAGGATGATCGAGTTAGGACCTTGATGATCCAAATAGATTATTATGTAGCTAAAACATATTTATTGGATTAATATCAATAGTTCTCGTTAATCTAGTTAGGTGTATAGATAATGTACATAGAGATGTGATTATCAAACCAAACAACATAATAAATTCCTAATGGTTATTCATGTTGAATTGTTTAGTAGGTTAATCTCTATAAGGACGTAAATTCTTGGAAATCCTTTAACACGGTATCATCTCTATAGTTACTGATGTACTTGTTGCGTTCCTTGTTTACTTGTTGTGTTTAGTTACTGGACTCCTGGTTTGTCCAAATCCTAGTCGAACGCATATTGGACATAACTAATCTCTTTTGTAACTAAGGGTGAGCTGAGATGGAATCTATCAAATATATGTAAATAGTTTAAGCTCTACAATATCAGAAGATTATAACGATTGTATCAAAATATTGGATAAGGTGATAAAATGAATTAGGAAAGGTGTTTCTTAGGCTATAACTTAATCATTCATAATCAATGTGTGACTTGTTGATTATCTGATAGGATTTGAAGTTATACCATATCTTAGGATAATCTGAAACTGTAACGATAAGAGGAGTACATGCATTATCTTTGAATTGGTTCTTTATAAAAATGATAAATCATGATATCTGGTTTTTGAAAAGTGTTGCTTAATGCCAAACTTGATTTACGATTAATTAGATTAATTGCTACTAGCTTAACATTGAACTTACATAGTCTCACACTTACGAGCATGATAAACTTGCTTATATTCGTTATATGATAATGAAAAATATTTAATAGTATATTTTAAATATATATATATATTAGCAAAAAATTGTATATTAATATAATATTGGGCTCATTTTATGGGAGAGATATTTTGTAGTCAAATTTAAAAATTAAAGCTAATATTTCAGCCAAATTTATTGTCAAAGTAGTAGATAAAATTTGGAATCAAAGTATATTTAGTAGGTCCCTTACTTTCCAAAAACTAGATAGTGATGTTGATCATTAAAGAAAAATAATTTTTTTCTCAATTCTCTACCAAATTATAAGTATTTTCTTCACATGAAGAAATTAGTTACCTCTAAATATTTAAGAAAATGGGTTCAAAATTTTAAACTCAAGGAGCTAAGAAGTAATCTTAAAAAATTCATTGTGGAATGTTTATAGACTTTATATTTTTGAAGTTGCAGAACAACTCTGCAATAATGAGCACACGTACAAACCTGTATTTAATTTAAACCTCGTCTAAATTATTATTTAAACCTTTTCTAAATTCTTATTTCACTACAGTGATATTTGATATGATATTTATTTATTTTATATTTACTATTTCGTATATGGTGATATTTGACAAAATTAACTGTTTTCTAACTAAATTTGCTAAACTAATTTGGGAACCAAAAATTCGAGTGTAATTTATTTAGTAATATCTTAAAAACTCTAATAAATGTTCTCAATTTATATATGTGTAAATTTAACTTCTTAATATATGTTTTTACATTGTGAGATGATATTGTTACATTATAAATAGTGTAATATATGTTTGTTTCTCGTCTTGTCTTTCATATTGATTTCAATTGCCTCCTATAATAGTTTGGTTATTGTAATATTAGTTTTAAATAAATGAATCAATATACATATGTATATCTTATTAGCTTATAGGTCCCTTGGTAAAAGAGTGGTAAGTTGACTAGAGGTCCCTGTACAGTTAAATATATCAGAAAATACAAAAAATAAAAAAATGAAGAGTCTTTTGCTCCTAATTAACAACTAGAACAACTTCGACCTTAAATATTTCAAACAACCATATTTAAACTGTTGTTGCTAGTGAGGATGTTCTAGTTGGCAAAACGAGGCAATGAATTGTTTTGGGCATCACCATAATCTTTTGAAAATCTGTAAAAATTGTCTTAAGATTGTTTATGCACAGTCAACATAATTTTCTCAAAATGAGACTTCAAAGTGACTTCTCCCATTGGCCCTTGCAAACATGTTGGACAGTGAAGTTTTCCCGAGACTAAAAGACCATTTACCATATTGTAAAAGTTCTCATTTGGGAAGCACTTCAATGTTCTACAAATATTATGCTTTATACTATAAATCTTTGTCTCAGTATAATCATCTACATGACCACCAACAAGTATTACAACTTTATAATCTTCATTTACTTCATCATACCCAAACCCATAAGAATAACGACACCCAAATGGTCGGTATAACAGTAACCACAATCTATGGAACTTTTTAAAAGAAGGGTTTTAAATTATATATGTACCTGACTTCGTAGATACACAAAATAAATCATTACAATAGGGAATTGAAAATGGAATCAATTATTGATAAATCAATAAACTTTATAGCAGTCACTGAGGAGCCAAAATCATATAGAATTTGAGTAATAAGGGTAGACATAGTAAGTGGGATTGTTGGTAGATGATTTTGTACCTTGTATAATCACCATTTGGTTCGCATAATTGTTGGATTTTGAGTTCTTGATTAGATGAATTATGATGAATCGAGCAGATGAGATTAGAGAACACCAAGATTTGTAAACACATGAAATTTAACAGAGATTTCACGGGTAGCCTTGATAGAACCTCATTGTCGAAGATGTCTTACAGAAGAAGATAATAATTTAATTTCCCCATCGGTGAGATCATTGATGTCTCCTCATTTGTGATAATAAAATCTATTTCCGAGACATCATTTTAGGCGTATTTATTAGTTTATAGGTCGATCTTAGCTTAATTTAGTGCACTTTCCTATTTTGGGTCTTGAATTAATTAATTATTATTTTTAGAGCATATTGGGTTTAATTATTTATTTAGTGTGAAACTTTAGAGATATATGGTAATTAATTAGAGTCCAAGTTGGTAAAGAGAACTAAAGGAAAGAAGATAAACATGGAAATTGAAGATAAGGAAGTAAAGCTAGAATCATGGAAAAGAAAAAGCTGCCTTTAATCTGAATTTTTGCAGCTACGCCTAAAGAAGTGGTCATAACTCTAAAACCAAGCCGATTTTGGAAGATTCCTTTCATAGGGAGGTAGATAATTCTGCGACGATTCCTTTGGTATCTTATGGGCTAAATACCGACTAATAACGAAGAAGATATGATTAAAACAAGTCAGCAGTAATTATCTTTATTTCCATACGAATTAGAGTTGGGCTTGGAGTCCACCACTCACTTCTCCTTCAAGAAAACGAATTAGGTCAACCTATACACTATAAATACAGTCTCTTAACATTAGAAAATCATCTTTGGCCAGACCTTAAGGCCAAGAGGAAGCTGCAACACAAGAGGAGAAGTCTGGAAGGAGCAGAACACCATATGTCTTCTTCAACCTTCAATTCTGTAATTCTTTTCTTTTCTCTTCTTAGTATGAATTAATTCTTATTAGTTTGAGTTTTAGCATATATGTATGAACCCTAGTTTTGATTGACATCTATCTAATTTGGGAATTCTATGTTTTAAATTGAATTATTGTTTTTATTCTCTGTTTATGTGTTTGGATTTATATTTTGTGTTCTTGTGGAACCGCGGCCATATAGAATTACCATCTAGTAATTAGGTCACCATTGACAACGGTGTTTAATTACATGTTTAGCACATAACATCTAGTATTCAATTTAGATCTGACAAATCAACCTAACTAGATAATCACTAGTGTTTAGTACATGTGACTATTTACCAATTACAGGAACAGTTTGCTTAGGAAGCCTATTGACACAGGTAAATCCTATTTAAAACTACCTAGCGTAATTGGAACCGGTTATTGAAATACTACATAATTCACCTTTACATGTTTAGAACGACAAGACTTGTGGGGATTACATGCTATTTACTCAAGCTAACTTTCATACTATTTTCTTTTCTTTTCTTTTATTTATTTTTCTGTCTTTTAATTTAGTAGTTTAGTCTTCTTATTTAAAAAACAAATAAATATTTATCTATCTCTTCTATCTACTTGTGTATTATCTTTTCTATCTTTAATATCTGCACTTGAATAATTTGCATTAGTTCTTCTTAAACTTCGTAGTCCCTGAGGAACGAATCTTACTTATTCATTAAAACTTGCATACAATCTGTATACTTGCAGAACCGCTTTAAGATGATTATTTGCATCTAATTTATATATCTTTTTATCACACCCTAGGCCACACTAATCATCAATGGTGTCACTTGAGAAGGTTCTGCACTTCCTTTACTTCTAACCATTTTTAATAAGGGTTAGCAACGAGTAATAAAAAGGATCATCTATAGATTAATAAAGATATTGTTTCATAATTATAGAAAATTTTATAATTTTTTCCAAAAAAAAATTCAAACATATCAATGTAAAAAAAGTTTTGAATAGAAAGCACACTTGTTCAAATTGCAAATAAAATCTTCATCCACATATGAGAAATTCCAAATATGTATATCTATTATCTTTTACGAATTTCTTTCAGCTTCAAAAGATTCAGTTTTATATATTTATGATTCAACTTAAGTAAACTATGTTGATAAATAAATTAACAAATTGTAGAGAAAGAAAATAAATCCGACATTGCTCTCCAAAAACCCAAAAAAAGGTCAACTAAGTTGTCCTCTAAAAAATCCAATTCATCTATCCTTCTACAAATTTTATTTGTCAATAGTGACAAAATATAGGATGGAAAAAAAATATTTATTGGAAGAAGAAATCATTTTATTTAGTGTAAATGTTTCACAACTCATGCTAGGACCAGTGCCATGATGTACTAGTTAGAGCGGGTTTAAATATACACAACTTGAGACTACCTCATTCATGAGTACTTTCTCTATGTAATGATTTATTATTAAAAAAATTGTATGGTACAACCTTTTAAAAGTCAAAAATTGATAATGAATTTAATCAACAAGATTAGTAATAAGTTCAATACAAGGTTATACGAATTCTTAGGTAATAGTTTTTGTGATGGTTCAAAAAATATAAATTGATATTTGGATGATTTACAAATATAATGCATAAAGAAAACATAAATACATTTTACTTATCTATTCGATGTACTCATAAGGGTATATTATATTCTTCTATATATATATATATATATATATATCTTATAATAAATTTCACACACAATATTATTATGCATATGATATATTTGACAATGTTTTCAATCACATATTAAATAACAAAAAATTTAATTAAGAAATATTAATATTAAAGAATCAATATCCCCAAAATTTTCTAATTATAACTCAAAATAATTTTTTAAATTTGTGTTAACAAATAAAAGATCCTATAGTAACTATCTTAATCAAGAAGAAATTAATTCTGATAGAATACATAAATTTTGAATAACAATTATCTATTTACAAAGAACAATAAATCATAAAATTAAGCCTTACTTGAAATATAATGACCATCAATCTGAATAAACAAAGATGCACACTTAACTTAATAGACGTAAGATTTTGATAGTGAAGATGATGAAGGAGAAAACATAATACAAAAAAGTAAGAGATAAGACAAAAGAGAGATTGGTGAAATAAGTTGATTAAAGAGGAGGAGGAAAAAAGGCAATGACGGCTTAAATAAAAAAATCAACTATTAGGGTTTGATATTAGATATAAGGCAAGCCTAATTCATAATTTGTAAAAAGAACACATGTCATCAATTCTTTGGATATAATATTTTTTTTATTTGTATTATGTGAAATTTAACAAATACATAACATTAGTATCATATTTATCTCTAGTGACATATATTTATATAATAATTTAAATTATTAGTTTTTTAATATATAATTTAATTTGTTGATAATTGAAATTTATTGTATCGTTTGTCTCTCATATCGGTTCTTATGTGATTTATTGTCTTTTTAAGAAAAAATATTTTTTAAGAGATGGAATGAGATGTAGAATGTGTTTAATGGCCTAAAAGTATAAAATTTAGTGTGTAAATGGTATAAAAGTAATGTGTTTGAAACTAGTTATATTGTATTTTTTGAAATATGAATAAGAAAAAACACACCTTAGGGTTAGTAAGCAATGCGGTAGAAGTGAGTTTGATCTTAGGGAGTATTGAGTGGTGGGTCGGCCATGAGAATTGAGCTAGTTGATAACTACCAGTTAATAAACGTGCTAGAGGTGATAAAATAACAAAATTGCTTAGTTTAGAAAGTGATTAAGTCGGTTCTTAGATAAGACATTTGTTGCCTTTTTGTTTGCTGTCCAAATTTAATGTTTTAATTATCCGTCTCAGTCCCTTCTAGTCTTTTTAAAGCTTTTTATTAGCCTTACCTATTAGATTATAAACCTTTTCCATTTGACCCGCACTTTAATTGTGATGCTAAGACAGTTGTTTTAGAGTTTAATTTTGGGGTGGTGGTATACGATTGTGGAGAACAATATTGGGTGGGTTTTTGAAACTACGTAATTGTACTTTTAATGGTAAATCACTTGTTTTTACTTTAACCCTTTTCCTAGATAAAGAAAAAGTATTGAAAAAAATATGTTGAAAAAAGTATCATGAAATCTAAGATGAAAAAGACTTATTATTCATTCGATAATTCATCATAGAAGTATTTCAAAGGATCTAGAGGAGAAAAAATCAAGAACTAGAGCTTCCTACGCGCTAGTACACGCGCGTGAGTAGTTTCTTTTAGGCTTTAACGCATTTTGGTTTTCTCTCTCTTCGCTAACAAACTTTCGGACTGAATCACACCAAAAAACCATTGAATTCAACCATTTTTTGGATTCCTTTTTTCGAATCTTGTGTTTTTCTCAAATTTCTGGGATCTAACATAAGATTCAAACCTTTTTTAGCCTTTATTTTTCCTTGATTCAGTTCTTTTTCTTTCTTAAACCTAAACACTACCTTTCCGTTTCTTCTTTTCAACCCTTCTTCAACCAAAATGCCTCCATCTAAACGGGTTACTCGCAAAAATATCACTAAAGAGATGTTTGAGGATGTACACATTACTTTGAACAGATCGGATCCGAAGAACAATAATAGTAAGAATGTTAACAGCAGCAATAAAATTGTAAACTCATCGGCTAAATCTAATAATCAGGCTAAATTGAGTGGGGCAACGGTAATTGAAGCAGTAATTGAAGTACAGAATGAGAAGGATAAAAGTGTGGAAGTAACGCCTATGGGTACTCCGGTGGCCATTCCCGTCGTTCAAAGTATGCCGGTAATGGAGAAAACTGTTATAAGTGATCAGAATAATGAAGTACCAATCCAAAACAAATGTGCTGAAATTAGATTATCATTTACCTATGAGGAAGGAAGGTGTAACTATAATTGCGCCACCTAAGGTAATAATGGAGGAAGAATCAAAGGTATGGGCTAATACTCTAATTGGGCAGTTTATTGGAGAACCACCCAGTTCTATATGATTACTAACTTTGTTAGGTATCAGTGGAAGGATATGGGTAAAGTAAACATCAAATCCAATGGTAATATGATAATATTTGGATTTGATAGTGAACAGAATTGTAGGAAGGCTCTTGAACAGATTTGGCATATAGGCAGGAAGCCTTTGTTTCTACGTGAATGGGATGAGGATATGGAGTTTGGGAAGGTGGATTACACTAGAGTTCCATTGTGGGTTAGGTTGATTAATGTTCCAATGAATTTGTGGACTAGAGAGGGATTGAGTTACATTGCTAGTGGAGTGGGCAAGCCGATTCAGATGGACTCCTTAACAGAATCAAGGACAAGGTTAGGGTATGCTAGAGTTTGTGTTGAGGTGAACTTGAGGGAGGAATTAATTGATCTGGTTTATGTGGATTTGGGTAAGAGTGAGCTTCACAAGGTTGGAGTTGCTTATGATTGGAGACCACAACAATGTTCAGTCTGTAACAGCTTAGAACACAGAATGTGCAGACCTGAGAAGAAAATTTGGGTTAAGAAAAATGGTAAGGGTAAGGAGGTAGTGAATCAACCTGAGGCTCATCAAAGTGAGAGCAATGAGGTGATGGGGATTAATCTGAAATATAAGGGAGGTGTTAATGAAGGTGTACTGAATAATAGAAATGGGGAAGATTGGGTAAGTGTGGCTAGAGGAGCTAGACATCAGGACAAAGCTGAATGTAGTTTCTCTTCACCTCAAGTTAATGGTAATTCATTTAATGCTTTGAATAGCCCTCTTACTACACTGGATGATGGTATTAGAAGGATAAATAATAGTGCAGGAGGAGGGGTAAAAAACAAACCTCCAGATCTATGATCTTAGGATCATGGAATGTGAGAGGCTTTAACATGAGCCTTAGACAGCTTGATGTCTTAAATTTCATGTTAGTTAATAAGGTAGATATTATGTGTTTGCTTGAAACCAAAGTTCAGTTTAATAATATGCTTCAGATCAAGAAAGAAAGATTTGATAGATATGATATAATATACAACTATAGTAAAGATCCTAAAGGTAGAGTGATGTCTCCCTAATTGTTCTTATTTTCGACCCTTAGGAAACATCATTTTTGGTGTTTATTTAATCAATTTGATAGACTTTTGGACTAAATATGCAATAATATGATTTTCCTCTTTTATTTCTAGCATTTTAAGTTTATTAAGCTTTTGCGCGTAATATTGGTATTTTTAGTGTAAAGTTTACAGGTTTTAGAAGTTAGCTAGAAGAGCAATCCGAGGAGAAAGTCAAAGATCAAGAGATAGAGTCAAGACTTGAAAATAAATCCCGAAGATATTATTTTTAGAGCTGAAAATCCATTTTCCAGGCCATAGATTGCTGATTTCGAGGTGCTTAAGGGATGATTTAGCCGCTGACCTTTGAAGAGAAAACATTCCTTATCGAGTTATGGAACTTTAGCAACTGGAATGAGGTCAATCGAAGTCATAACGAATCGGGAAAAGCCGTTTAGTGAAGGTGTATCAGCAGTTACGGGATTTTGGGCTTGGACATTTAATTAGTGTTTTATTCTTAGGTCCAAGCCCTAATCCGTTTTTCCACCTATAAAACGAGCCTTTGACTTCTATTTTCAAGACAATTCACATTCTGCAAGATTAAAACACCAGAGAGAAGCAACAGAAAGAAGAAACAAGAAGCTACAAGAGCAGGAGAGGGTCCATATCTCTGTTCGTAGTCATTCCTATTCCGGAAATTAGGTTCTTTTTATCTTTTAATTTTGTAATAAATATGAATTCCTTTACATTTAATTTAGTTTTTCTTTTTAATATGAGCTAAACATTTCATAGTGCTTGAGAACAATTAATGGGTGAATTCCAATCGTATTGAATAACGAATGTTGAATTTGGGTTTCTGTTAAATTAAACTAGATTGGGGCTTTTACTCTTTTCGATAAATTGAGATTATTTACTATTTTTAGCGTCATGAACTAGGAACAGGTGTTAGTATTTAGGCTATTCCAATTAGTGGCGATTGGATCATCCTGACGGAGGGTTTAGATACAGAACCATTTATTCAATCTAGGATAGAAGCTATTGATTTTGACGAACTTAGCTAATCCTAGGGCCAATGAGGTAATAAAACTTAAACATCCAAAGGTGGATCATATTTACCCTGATGGGACTAGTGACACTCTAGGATCGCCTTATAGTCCACCCTGACGGGGTATAGGGAATTTAGAATCCCGACCATTGTAATTGACCAATTTAGCCCTTAAACAACATAAGTTAGGAAATAGGATTGGGATGATCCTTGCGTTCTCAAGTGCTACTTCTCATATTGCGTTTTACATCATTTTACTTGCGTCTTAGTTTTTATTTGCATTTTAATAATTGTCTTTCATTTATTTAGCATTAATACAAAACCAAACAAACATATTATCTTTATTTGCTTTCATAAGTGCATTCAATCATTAATAGATAAGCATTGTAGTCAACCATCCCGTCCTTGGAATGAATCTGTTTTATCAGTTATACTACTTGGGACAACCGTACACTTGCGGTTGTGGTTCGATTATTTATTGCATTTATTTTAGAACACATAAAGGACCACCAAGTTTTTGGCGCCGCTGCCGGAGACGGTAGCGTGTGACCACGGTGTTTATCCTTTAGTGATAGTGCATTTATTTTATTTTATCAGTTTTACGCTTTTTGTTTGTTAGCTTTTTCAGGTTTTTAGGTTTGGTGTATGCGAAGAAGGCTATTCAAGGATCTAGAGCCAACACCTCCGATCCATAGTAATCCAGAATCGTTGATCAGACTTGCTAACAAGAGAAGAAGAGAACAAGAAGCTTTAGAGGTAGAAAAATTAATTAACAGAATGGAAGAGATAAATCTTCAAGATCAACAAAATAATCAACCAGGTCAACTAGGCGCGAATGGCCAACCTTTAGCGCCACTTGGCCTTATTCCTCCAATTCCACCATTGAATCCTAATCCTCAAGTTTAGATAGTGATGAATCAAGATCCATGGTTTACTAATGGTCCACCAGAAGTTCCATTTCGTGCTCCCTCTATAGGAGTAGGTGCTCCAGATATAGATGTTCCAAGATTTCGTCCAGATTCGGGTATGTTAGCTCAGTTCCAAAATTTTGGAAATTTTCGTGGTAGACCAGCAGAAGATCCTCTTAGAGCAGTACAGAAATTTAAGCAGATATGTGATTCTTATATCACACAAGGAGTTTCAAGAGAACAGATGTATTTTGCTGCGTTTAAATTTTTTGTTATTGATGGAGCGAATGAATGGCACGATACACAAGATCCCACGAAGATAACAAACTGGGACCAATTAGAAACTGCTTTCTTTGACAGGTATTACCCAAGTAACATGAGGTTAGATGCTGAATTAGAATTGACGCATTTCCATCAAGAATATGATGAAACTGTGGGTAAGAGTTGGACAAGATTCCAGATGTGTTTACGTAGAGTTCCCGCTCATGGCTTTTCAGAACAACAACAGCTAAAAATATTTTACAGAGGCCTTGATGGAAATTCGAGAGAGAAATTTGATACATTATGTGGTGCAGGTTTTCTTAAAGTTCAACCCGCTCATGCTAAAATCATTTTAGAAAGAACAGTCAAGAATGAAGTTGGGTGGAATTCAGCAAGAACACTGGTTAAAGGAGTGAATAATGTTAATATCGAAGAATAATTTGCTACTCTTGAGAATAAGATTCAGACTACTATAGAGCAACAGTTGAAACAGCTTACTTTAGATGTAAAAGAAGGATTTTCGGGTAAGAAGGTAGCTGTTCAAGCTGCACAAGAGGTTTATATGTGTTCGATTTGCAGAGTAGATGATCATGATGAAGAAAATTGTCCGAATAACCAAGAGCCTGTGATGTTCATGTCCAACAGAGGTAATTTCAATTCGAGTGGTAATGGATATCAGCCTAACAGAAACCATCCTGGGTTTCAATACTCAAATCCTAATGGGGCAGCCATTCCTACCTATGCATATCAGCCGCGTCCCCAAGGCAACAACTATAATCCAAGACCACACAACAATTATCAAGGAGGACAGAATCAGGGTAATTATGTACAAAGACAAGCTCCTCAGAATACTTACAATGAAACATTGAACCAAAAAGCCTTACCTGCCCATCCACAAGAAGGGGTAGTTACCCTTCAGAAAACAGTTGAAAGTTTAATTGCTCTTCAAACACAAGCTATGGAACGCCTACAAGCATCGGACGCAAACATGCAGTTGTTACAGAATCAATTAAGTCAAAATAACAAACAACTGAATCAACGTCCACAAGGACAACTTCCTAGCGATACTGAGAATCCAATACAACGTGAAGATTGCAAATCTGTTACATTAAGAAGTGGTAAGAACCTTCCTCCACCTCCTTTTCCCGTTATGAAAGAGAAAGAAGTTCCAAGAAAAGAAAAGGAAGTGGGTGAGAAAGAAAAGAAGAATGAGAAAGATAGTGAGGTTGAAGAAATAGTGAGGCCAAGTGAAGTTCCGAAAAAGAAAAATGATGTTGTAATCAATCGCCCTCAACCAACGTTTCCATCTCGAGTTCAGAAAAAGGGTGATTTTGGTGACTTTCAGAAATTCTTTAACAGAGTGAATGGTCTAAGTATTAATATTCCGTTACTAGAGGCGATACGAGACATTCCTAAGTATACGAAGTTTTTGAAGAGGGCCCTCACTAACAAAAGGCCTTATTGTGACAATGAGATGATTGGTCTTCCTGGAGAGTGTAGCGCGATTTGTCAGAGTAAATTACCTCCAAAGTTAGTTGATCCTGGGAGTTTCACGATTCCGATATCAATTGGAGAAGAATGGAAAGGAAAAGCGCTATGTGATTTGGGTGCGAGCATCAATTTGATGCCAAGGTCAATCTTTGATAAGCTTAAAATTGGAGAAGCAAGACCCACTTCTATGGTCTTGCAAATGGCGGACAGGTCCCTTGCACATCCTGAAGGCCGAATTGAAGATGTCCTCGTTAAGGCAGGTACACTTATATTTCCTGTTGATTTCGTAATAATTGAGTACGATGCAGATAGAAATGTCCCCATTATTTTGGGTAGACCATTCCTAGCTACAGGGCGTACATTGATCTATGTAGAGAATGGCGAATTAACGATGAGGATACAAGACGAGGAAGTCAAATTCAATGTATTTCGAGCTATGAAATTCCTAGATTCTCAAGAAGATTGCTTCAGAATGGATGTAGTAGAGAAAGCATCGCAAGAGGTATTTAATTGTTTAAATTTTGATGATATCTTGCAGGCTGCATTGACATTAGATTCATCTGAGATGATGGAAGAGCTTGCCGAAACAGTGGCAGCTCCTAATTCTGAAAATCCGAAGTATAGGCGTCTTGCCTATGAACCTGTGAGAGAACTGGGGGAGATTATTCATAAAAAGAAACCTTCCATTGAATCTCCTCCGGAATTGGAAGAAAAACCGTTACCAGCACACTTGAGGTATGCGTATTTAGGTACTAATGAAACTCTACCTGTTATTGTTTCAGCTAATTTAACAGGTCCTCAAGAAGATAAACTGTTGCGTGTGTTAAGAGCCAACAAAGAAGCAATAGGTTGGACAATTGCTGACATCAAAGGCATTAGTCCATCCTATTGTCAACACAAAATTATACTTGAAGATGTTAACGCACGCTCAGTTGAAGGTCAAAGAAGATTAATTCCTGTTATGAAGGATGTAGTGAAGAAAGAGGTGATCAAGCTTTTAGATGCGGGAATTATTTATCCCATCTCGAGTAGTGAATGGGTGAGTCCGGTTCAGTGTGTACCGAAGAAAGGAGGAATTACAAGAATTCTTAATGATAAAAATGAAGCAATTCCTTCAAGAACGGTAGTTGGATGGAGAGTTTGCATGGATCACAGAAAGCTGAACAAGGCCTCCAGAAAAGATCATTTTCCTTTGCCCTTCATTGATCAAATGTTAGACAAATTAGCCGGAAGAGAGTACTATTGCTTCTTGGATGGTTATTCTAGGTATAATCAAATTTACGTGGCTCCGCAAGATCAACATAAAACAACATTCACATGCCCCTTTGGTACATTTGCATATCGCAGAATGCCATTTGGGTTGTGTAATGCTCCTGCTACCTTTCAAAGATGCATGATGGCTATCATCTGGGATATGATCGATAACTTTCTTGAAGTGTTTATGGATGATTTCTCTGTATTTGGTGATGATTTTGATAAATGCTTAGATAATTTGGAGAAAGTGTTAATCAGATGCAAAGAAACAGATTTGGTTTTAAACTGGGAGAAGTGTCATTTCATGGTTCGAGAAGGTATTGTTCTGGGTCACAAGGTGTCGAGTGTTGGGTTGGAAGTCGATAGAGTGAAGATAGAGGTAATTAAAACTCTTCCCCCTCCTGTTTCTGTTAAAGGGGTAAGAAGTTTTCTTGGCCATGCTGGCTTTTATAGGCGATTTATCAAAGACTTTTCCAAGATTGCTAAACCGTTATGCAACTTACTTGAAAAGGACTCCAAATTCCTTTTTGATGAAGCGTGTTTAGCGGCCTTCGAAGCAATCAAGGAAAAGGTTATTTCTGCTCCTATAGTATTACCTCCAGATTGGAATTTACCGTTTGAGGTTATGTGTGATGCGAGTGATTTATGTATGGGAGCTGTATTAGGACAAAGATAAGAGAAAGTTTTTCATTCGATTTATTATGCTAGTAAAACTTTTAGTGGTGCTCAAGTGAATTATACAGTTACAGAAAAAGAGTTGCTAGCGGTTGTGTATTCATTTGATAAATTTTGCTCTTATCTTCTTAGAGCGTAGGTTATTGTTTATACAGATCATTCAGCGATTCGATATCTTATGGAGAAGAAGGATGCTAAACCGAGGTTAATCAGATGGGTTTTATTGCTTCAAGAATTCGATTTAGAGATCAAGGATAGAAAAGGGTGTGAAAATCAGGTTGCGGATCATCTATCGCGGTTAGAAGGTTCAGAGATGAATAGTGGTACTGAAGCAGTTAGAGAAGAATTTCCTGATGAGAGTTTATTCGTTGTTCGTGATTATGAAGCTCCTTGGTATGCGGATATTGCAAACTTAGTGGTGAGTGGTTCCTTTCCTGAAGGTTCAATTTATCAAGAGAGAAAAAGATTAGCTCATCGTGCAAGACAACTCTTTTGGGAGGATCCTTTCCTCTACAAAGTGTGTGCTGATCAAATGGTAAGATGATGTGTAGCCAAGGAAGAAATTGAGGCGATTATAGCGGGGTGTCACGATTCACCTTATGGTGGACATTTCAAAGGAGATCGAACCGCTGCTAAGGTATTACAATCTGGTTTCTATTGGCCCTCTATTATAAAAGATTGTCATGAATATACGAAAAGATGTGCAAGATGTCAATTTACCGGAAACATATCCAAGAAGGATGAGATGCCACGTAACAATGTGTTAGAAGTTGAAATATTCAATGTTTGGGGTATAGATTCTATGGGTCCGTTCGTTCCTTCAAATGGTAACCTATACATCTTGTTAGCTGTTGATTACGTGTCCAAGTGGGTGGAAGCTGTGGCTTTGCCAACTAATGATTCACGAGTGGTGATTAAGTTCTTGAAATCGCATATTTTCACTAGACATGGCACTCCAAGGGTAATTATTAGCGATGGAGGTACTCATTTCGTTAATAAGTATTTAAAGACGGTTCTAGAGAAATATGGAGTGAGACATCGTGTATCTACTGCTTATCATCCACAAGCCAATGGTCAAGCCGAAGTATCAAATCGTGAGGTAAAGTCTATCTTAGAGAAAACCGTTGGTCCTACTAGAAAAGATTTGTCTATGAAATTAGATGATGCACTATGGGCCTATCGTTCTGCTTTCAAAACTCCAGTAGGTGCTTCTCCGTATCGAATGGTATATGGTAAGGCTTGTCACTTACCTCTTGAACTTGAAATGGGTGCGTATTGGGCTATTGCGAAGTTAAATTTAGATCCTACTCTAGCTGGTCAGAATCGAATGATGAAACTTAATGAGCTTGATGAATTTCGATTAAATGCTTATGAAAATGCTAAACTTTACAAAGAAAATACCAAGAGATGGCATGATAATCGGATTCGAGAGAAGAACTTTGTAGTGGGACAATGAGTGTTGAAATATAATTTAAAATTCAGTAATTATCCGGGGAAATTAAGATCAAAGTGGTCGAGTCCTTACATTGTAACCAAGGTTACACCTCATGGAGCTATAGAGATAGAACATCCACTTGAAAACCGTACGTTCATGGTGAACGGTTATCGCTTAAAGATATATCTTGGAGGTGAAGACACCGATCGTGCACAAGACCCACATCCCGGAGAGGTCATGTACCTCCTCGAAACTCCTTAGAAGCACGAGGTAACCCGTCGAGCTTAACGACGTTAAACAAAAGCCAATTTCTTTTATATTTGTTTAAGTATTTCAATTTCCGTAGTGTAAATTAGTTAAGTTTTCGTTGATTTTAGTGTTTATTTTTAATAAATGAGGAAGGGTGTTTGTTTTTGATGATTTCAGGGGTATAATGGTCATGAGTTTGGGGTCAAACCGATGAGAAAACGAAAAAATTGGAGCCCACAGCAGGTCTGACCGGCTAGCCGGCGAGCTGACCGGCTAACCGGCCAAAAGAGCTGAAGGACCCCAACTCTCTAACCACTGCGTCAGCGATGACGCAGCGTTGATGCGTCACCATTCGCGCCAGCGAGACATCCACCGGCATACCGGTCACTGACCGGCTAGCCGGCCAAAGAAGGTGAAGGTTCTGGTCCTTGCGTCAGCGACGACGCAAGGTTGCTGCGTCATCAATCGCGCCAGCGAGACATCCACTGGCATACCGGTCACTGACCGGCTAGCCGGCCAAAGAAGGTGAAGGTTCTGGTCCTTGCGTCAGCGACGACGCAAGGTTGCTGCGTCATCAATTGCGCCATCGACACGCCACCGGCATACCGGTCAATGACCGGCTAGCCGGTGAAGGAAAGAGAAGTCTCTGACCACTGCGTAAGCGACGACGCAATATACTTGCATTTTGAGGTAAATAAAAAAAACCAAATCGAATTTAGTAATTTTTTTTCGCCGCCCTCGCGACCGGCAAGCCGATGAATCCGCCGGCTAGCCGGTGCACTATTGCGAGAGGCGGTTTTGAGCTTTCTAAACCTAGTTTTTTGCCTCTTTTCCAAGCCAAACCTTCTATTCCGAAACCTTGCCTCCACCTACTCCGAAAATCATCAACAAACAGCTATAAAATCATAAAATCAAGCCTTCTTTCATCACAAAAAAACACAAATCAACTCATAACTTCTCCAAAACATCACCAAAATTCATCTTTTCTTCATAAATTCCCTCTTCCCAACCTTGAAAATTAAACCCAATTCTTTCACAATCTCTCTCAAATAACCTTAACCCATCTCATATTCCACCTAATTCTTCAAGTTTTAAGCCTCAAAATATCAAATTTCAAAGCTTTTCTCTAGCTTTTTCTCTATTTGATGTTTTGAGTTTGGGGTGAAAAGAGATGACTAACAGAACCGATTCCATGTGTAACTATCCAAGAAACATACCAAGAAATAGGAACAATGTTGGAGCTAGCCCAGACCAAGCAATTGAGATTCCGGATTCGCGATCCAAAAAGACTGTCCAAAACCCAATTGCTCAGAAACGAAAAGAAAATCCAAGTAAGGCTAATCCGAAAAAGAGTAGGTTAATTGATGAGAGTGATGAAGAAAGTGAGGAAGAAGTTGAAGAAGAGATTGAGGAAGAAACTGAACAAGAAGTTCCCGAAGAACCAGTGCAACAACAGAAACCTCCGCGTAGGAAAGCTTGGGCTCAAAAGCCTAAAAGAGTCTTCGTTCCATGGGATACTCAGGTTCTTGATAGAATTCAATATTTGAAATTTGGTGAGGAGATGAATCTTCCTAAGGGTATTATGACTAGTACTTATAAAGATTATGGTATTACTTGTGACAAATTGGGTTGGAAAGAATTGCGTGAAAGGAAGCTTGAGTATATTCCTACCTTGGTGCGAGATTTTTATGAAGGAATCGCCTTCTCCAAAGCAGCAGTTGTTATTCGCAAAAAGGTAGTTCCTTTCTCCCTTGAGCTTATTCGTAAATCATTAAAATTACCCGAATTTTCCAGAATATGTCCGTTTCAATAGTCTCTAAAAGAACCTTCGTTTGATTATGAATCCCTTTGGGGGTAAGTGCTTGTTGATGGGGCCCGCCCAATTCCCGAAGGAGAGAGATATCCTGGACAGATGTATAATAGTAATCTGTTACCATGTGTTAAGATTTGGTCACGCTTCATAATCCCTACCTTCTTCGGAGTTAAACACATATCGGAAGTGAAGAAGGAGCATCTTTTGTTCATTAACTGTATTATTGAGGAGAAACCTATAGATGTTGCTCGTGTGATATATGATACCATCATGGAATTTGCTCGAATTCCTACCTCACAAAAAAATCTCAAATTTCCTTGTACCATCACTACTTTGTGCTTAGACGCAAAGGTTCCACGTAAAGACGCAGAAATTGATCGTGTTGTAGTGGGTGAGAGTATGGGTTTAACTTTGATCAAGAATATTCATGATGAGGTGTTAAAAGCAACAAGAAATCCTAGAGCTCCTCCAAAGAAGAAGATGCATACAACCAATGAGTTAGAAGTGAAAGTGAAGGTGTTAGAAGAGAACCAAGTGAATATGATTGCGTCTTTGGGAAACGTTACAAAAGAGTTAGAACTTCTCCGAAACATGTTAATGGGGGTGAGCACAATTCAACACGCCACTTATGGTATACTTACGCAAGAGAAAGTTCATGGACGCAACACCGATAACCAGCCTCGCGCTGGTTAAGATACGTTTTCTATCCCTTTCGCGTTTTAGTTAGTTTAGTTTATTTTTATTGCGTTGAGTCTTTTCGAGTCGTGGGGACACGACTCATTTTTGATTTTGGGGTGGGGTTCGTTGCCTCATCCCAGTTTTTATGTGTTATGTGTTTTATTTGCTTTCAATAAAATAATTTTCGAAGTTGCGTTTGACTATAGAAGATTTTAAATGTTCCTTTAAGCATACTTTTTATGAATCTATGATAGTAAATAGTGGACTTTAGGGAATAACATTAAACGCACTTACAATTGCATGCGAACATAGGTAATTGATAGACAAAAAATTAATGAACAATGCAAATGAAGTAAGCTTGTACTTAAGGAATATGTTTGGTGTGTAGAACGTGAAATCCTAATTAGTAGAGAACCTACCTAGATATGAACTAAAGACAAGCTATGTACTTAGGAAAATGATAGGGGAAGTTCTTTGTTAGCCATTTGAAGCCTTTTAGCTTGCTATCCCTTATTATAATTTTATCCGTCTTAGCCCAAGTTTGAGCCTTAAGCCTTTTCTTTTGTAGCCACGATATAAGCCCATTATCCTTTAGATTATTAGGCGTGACCAAATGACCTGCACTTGAATCACAACCCTGAGACTTGTCTCGAGCTTGAGTTTGGGGTGGAGGGTCCATATTTGGGAATTTACATTGGGAAGGGATCATATGTGTTTGTATTGGGGGCACAAAAATGTAGAGGATATTATTATTTGTAACCCTTTGCCGAGTAATGAATAGAAAAAAAAAGAGAGAAAGAGAAAAAAAATATATAAGAGACATGACTTTTCACATCAAAATGATGGTCATGGGTATCTTGTACAAAAAAAAGAGAAGAAAAGAAATGAAAATAAAATAAAAAGAAAGAATAAATAAATCGGCAAAGTGGAATATTTTTGGAAATCATCTTAGTTTTATTTGGGCTGACATTGGGGACGCAACATTAGCGCGTCAAATGGGTGAGTGAGAACATTTTTGAGCGTAAACTCAAGCTCGAGGGCATTGTTGATGGTAAGTGAGGAGAGAGCCAAAAGCTCACTTTAAATTTACCAAATATACATCCATACCGTCCTTAAGCCATTATTAAAACCATAAAGACCTCGTGATTCTTAAGTACATAATGAATTTATAATTCTGTTGATAGGGAATATACTAGGTGGAGCGTTCAAAGCGAGGTAGGATTAATGACCACCATATAGCCATCATACAGAGATGAGTACAAGTGTAACCTTCAAGCATTGCGACTTTAATTTTATGATTGAGATTTTTTATATTTGATGTTGCATGATTAGTGTATGTATATGTTAGTTCTTAAAGTTTTTCTATATGAGATTTATCTTAAGAATTGCTTTAGTTTTATTTGCTAGCTTCTATTTGTTCTTGCGTTTACTTCTACCCCTTGTTTTGTTTTGTTTTGCTTTGTCGGGACGACAAAGGTTTGAGTTGGGGGTCTTGATGTCTCCCTAATTGTTCTTATTTTCGACCTTTAGGAGACATCATTTTTGGTGTTTATTTAATCAATTTGATAGACTTTTGGACTAAATATGCAATAATATGATTTTCCTCTTTTATTTCTAGCATTTTAAGTTTATTAAGCTTTTGCGCGTAATATTGGTATTTTTAGTGTAAAGTTTACAGGTTTTAGAAGTTAGCTAGAAGAGCAATCCGAGGAGAAAGTCAAAGATCAAGAGATAGAGTCAAGACTTGAAAATAAATCCCGAAGATATTATTTTTAGAGCTGAAAATCCATTTTCCAGGCCATAGATTGCTGATTTCGAGGTGCTTAAGGGATGATTTAGCCGCTGACCTTTGAAGAGAAAACATTCCTTATCGAGTTATGGAACTTTAGCAACTGGAATGAGGTCAATCGAAGTCATAACGAATCGGGAAAAGCCGTTTTAGTGAAGGTGTATCAGCAGTTACGGGATTTTGGGCTTGGACATTTAATTAGTGTTTTATTCTTAGGTCCAAGCCCTAATCCGTTTTTCCACCTATAAAACCAGCCTTTGACTTCTATTTTCAAGACAATTCACATTCTGCAAGATTAAAACACCAGAGAGAAGCAACAGAAGGATGAAAGAAGAAGCTACAAGAGAGGGTCTATATCTCCGTTCTAGTCATTCCTATTCCGGAAATTAGGTTCTTTTTATCTTTTAATTTTGTAATAAATATGAATTCCTTTACATTTAATTCAGTTTTTCTTTTTAATATGAGCTAAACATTTCATAGTGCTTGAGAACAATTAATGGGTGAATTCCAATCGTATTGAATAACGAATATTAAATTTGGGTTTCTGTTAAATTTAACTAGATTGGGGCTTTTACTCTTTTCGATAAATTGAGAATATTTACTATTTTTAGCGTCATGAACTAGGAACAGGTGTTAGTATTTAGGCTATTCCACTTAGTGGCGATTGGATCATCCTGACGGAGGGTTTAGATACAGAACCATTTATTCAATCTAGGATAGAAGCTATTGATTCTGACGAACTTAGCTAATCCTAGGGCCAATGAGGTAATAAAAATTAAACATCCAAAGGTGGATCATATTTACCCTGACGGGACTAGTGACACTCTAGGATCGCCTTATAGTCCACCCTGACGGGGGTATAGGGAATTTAGAATCCCGACCATTGTAATTGACCAATTTAGCCCTTAAACAACATAAGTTAGGAAATAGGATTGGGAGGATCCTTGTGTTCTCAAGTGCTACTTCTCATATTGCGTTTTACATCATTTTACTTGCGTCTTAGTTTTTATTTTCATTTTAATAATTGTCTTTCATTTATTTAGCATTAGTACAAAACCAAACAAACATATTATCTTTATTTGCTTTCATAAGTGCATTCAATCATTAATAGATAAGCATTGTAGTCAACCATCCCGTCCTTGGAACGAATCTGTTTTATCAGTTATACTACTTGGGACGACCGTACACTTGCGGTTGTGGTTCGATTATTTTTTGCATTTATTTTAGAACACACAAAGGACCACCATAGAGTATGGGTTCTTTGGAAGAGTAATGAGGTTAATATAAATGTAACGGAAGAAACTGCACAAGCTTTACTTGTTGAGGTAATTGAAGTAGTGAATAATAATAAAGTGATTCTTTGTATTGTCTATGCTGATAACAATGATAAGGTGAGGGTTCATCTATGGAAAGATATAATCAGATGGAGTGTAATATATAGGAATGAAAAGATGTGTTGTGTAGGGGATTTTAATGAGGTGTTGAGAATTGAGGAAAGATTACACTGTGTTGAACTTACAGAAGGAGCTCAGCAATTCATTGAGTGCTTGGAAGAGGCTGAGTTATATGAGCACCAAACCTGTGGAAATTTCTACACTTCGACAAATAAAAGTTTGACACAACTGAGGGAAAGTAGAATAGATAGAGTATTAATTAATGCTAAATGGATGGATCAAGTGAATTCTAATGCTTTGTGTTTGGCTTCATCAACATCTGACCACTGTGCTTTGCTTCTATCTATTGGTACGACTCAGGTTAGAGGGTCTTCTTCATTAAGTTTTTTAATATACGGGCTAAACACGAGGGATTTATTGAGGTGGTTAAGAAAGCTTGGAATATGAAAGTTGAGGGTACTAAAATGTTCATACTATATACTAAACAGAGAGCAGTTAAGAAGGCTTTGAAATTGTTTAGAAATATACATTTTAGGAAGAGTCTTAGTATATTTGTCAAACAAGGGATAAGCTTGAATAATTATAGAACATTATAATGAATGGTAGAGGTAATGAAATGGTTATGGCAGAGGAGAAGATTGTTCTACATAATCTTGAGGTAGCATTGACCTATAAGGAGGGTATTATTAAGCAAAAGGCTAGGGACACTTGGTCAAAGGAAAGTGATTGTAGTTCCTCTTACTACTACAAGATCATCAAGGGTAGACAAGCCAGGAACAAAATCACAACTCTAATGGATGATAGTGGTAATATATTAACTACACCAAGTCAGATTAAAGGTGAATTCTTGAAGTTCTATACAGATTTGATAGGTACTGAGCAGTATAATCAGGAAATATGTTATGTTAGTACCTTACAAGATCTATTAAATACTTCACTTAATGAGGATCAAATTAAGGAGTTGAGCAGACCTATTACAAATGAAGTAATCAAGGAGGCTCTGTTCTCTATAGATGAATCAAAATATCCTGGACCTGATGGGTTCACATCATGTTTCTATAAGGAAGCTTGGGGAGTTGTTGGTGATGAGTTCTGTAATGCTATAAAAGAGACTATGGAGACAGGTAGCATGTTAAAAGAAGCAAATGCAACTAATGTGGTTTTGATCCCTAAAGTGCAAATACCTAATTGTGTCAAATAATTCAGACCAATTTCTTGTGTCAACACCCCATACAAGACTCTTTCAAGGATTATTACAAACAGAATTAAAAAGGTACACCACTCTTTAATTGATTATAATCAATCAGCCTTTGTTAAGGAGAGAAATATTGGTGACAATATTATAGTAGCTCAAGATATATTAAGTGGTTATCAGTATAGTAATATAACTGCTAGGAGTACAATAAATGTAGATTTACAAAAGGCGTATGATAGCCTCAATTGGACTTTTTTATTCAATGTCCTTCAGGCTATCAAATTCCCTAACACTATGGTCAGATGGATTGTAATGTGTGTCTCAGCCCCTACTTATACACTGAATATTAATGGTGAGAGGATAGGTTATTTTAAAGGGAAGAGGGGTTTAAGACTGGAAGATCCAATCTCCCCTTGCCTCTTTGTACTATGTATGCAGGTCTTTACTGCAGTATTTCAGAAATTAGGAGGAAACAACTTATTCTCCTTTCATCCTAAATGTGAGAACGAAGCTCAATCATGTAATATTTGCAGATGATTTACTCATCTTCATGAAGGCTAATGCAGACTCAGCTATGGTAGTTAAGGAGGGTTTAGAGGTCTTTGCTAGACTATCTGGTTTGAGGATTAATAATGCCAAGAGTGAGATTTATTTTTGAAATACATCTGAGTTAATGAAAAATGAAATTACAGGTATTTTGGATATCAAGGAGGGTTTTTTACCTGTTAGGTACTTGGTAGTTCCTCTCAGTTCAAGGAAGTTGAGTAGTGATGATTCTAATAAACTGGTGCAGAGTATATGTAATAGTATTACTGTATGGAGCAATAAATTTCTCACATATGCTGGTAGACTGGAGCTTATTAAAGTGGCGTTGGTATGTAAAATTCTCTACTGTGTAGAGTCTTCTTGTTACCTAAAAATGTTATATATAAGCTTAATCAAAGACTCTCGAGTTTCTTATAGAAAGGTACACTGGAAGGGGCTAAGGGTGCTAGGGTAGCCTGGTATGATGTGTGTAAGGGGAAGGATTATGGTGGTTTGGGTATACCTAATTTGGAGAGCTTGAACAAGGTATATTTACTTAGTGTTTTCTAGAGAATATATAGTAGGAATAATAACTTACTTAGCCTCTGGGCTTTTACTAATGTGCTCAAAGGTACCTGTATTTGGAATTATGCTATCAGACAAGACTTGCCTTGGACATGGCAAAAGATTCTAAAACTGAGAAGTATAGCTCATCCCTTCATCTCGCATAAAATAAGGAATGGTAAAAGAACTTATATTTTTTGGGATATTTGGATTAAAAGGGAAAATGTTAATGAATTTTTGAAGAGAGATACTCATTGTTGCTCACTTTGGCTGAATAAAACAATCGGTAGCTGCTTTAATAGGGGTAGGTAGCATTTTCCTCCCTCATTACAGGGGCTATCTGAGGTATTACCTCAATTATCTGAGGCTGAGGACATTGTAGTGTGGAAATGCAGTGTTAAAAATAAGTTTTTCTTTAAGAAAACTCTTGCTGAGATAGTAGATTCTGGTTATATCTTGGATTGGACAAGACTTGTGTGGAATTCTTTAAATATTCCAAAAAATGCGTTTTGTTATTGGTTAGCTTGTTTAGACAGATTGCCCACGAAAGCGAGGATGTTGGAGTGGGTAATACAACAAAATAGTCTATGCTTCTACTGTTATGGTGCAATTGAAGATAGAGATCACTTGTTTGTGAATTGTTCTTTTGCGAGAAGAATATTAGATAAATGTTTGACTAACTCTGGTATTAATAATTACTCAATTAAGTGATGGGGAGAATTTATAGAATTGATATTGAATCGAGCTGATGATAGATTTATGGAGATTGTGATTTCTAGGTGGTTTTCATCTTATGTGTATTATATATGGAACAACAGAAATTTTCATATTCATGCTGGTAGAGTAATGAATGAAGATGAAGTGCTGAGACAGGTACAATATTGTTTACAAGTAAAGGTACAAAGAAAATGCAAGTTTAAAAGAAGTGTTGATATAGAGTTAGTGACCTCAGCTTGGAACCTGAATGATGTGTATAAAATTTAATTGTGGTGTTATGTTTGTAATGTTTAGTTATTGGTTGTAATGTGTAGTATTTTGGTTGTAATGTTGAGATCATTATGTAATAGTTAGTTAATGCTATTGCATCTGTATGACTTAAAAGTTTGGTTAATAAAATTTTTAGTTACTGATCAAAAAAAAAAGAACTAGAGCTTCGTTGGATCAATTCTACGCTTCTCCATTTTTATTCTTTGGTTAAAGTAGTATTAGATTTATTTTTCCGGTGATTTATTTCTAACGTATTTATTACAAAGTTTAAATATGCACAATTTCTCTTTTACGCGTGTAAATATATTAACAATTAATATTGTTTTTCTGTTTTAATTGAATTTGAGATTATATTATTTAATTGATTTGGTTTTTTTCTAATTTCGAGTGACTATATTTTTCTAATAATACTACCCATATTGTATCTAAATATTAGGTAACTCGAGTAATCAAGCTAATACCCGAGAGGGAGGGCTTAATTGCGGATATATAGAATATAGACGTGTGGTGCCCTTTAGTGAACATGAAGGTCTTGACTATCCATCCAAACATTAAGGTTTACACAGACAATTATTTGAAAGTATTGCAATGTCACTATGACGAGGTCACTAGTACCGTAGACTGGCAACCTATATACCCTGAAGAGATTTAGGAAGATAACTGAATCCCGACTATTGTGAAATTACCATTCACTTTTATTCTTAGGAATCATTAATCAACAAGTTAGGTTCATACTTGTATCTCTTTAACTATTATCTTCTTTGCATAATATTTCTTTATATATTTAATTAGAAAATAAAACACGCTAATTTCTTTTTTTAAATCAAAACATTGAAAATCATCAATTCTAATATTGAACACGGAGTTGAAATAACTACTTAAATCACTTAGAACAAACTCTTATATATCTAACTTTTACTTGCGAATGATATGTGCAGTTCCGTAGAGTTTATTGTGGATATCTATAGTTATGTTTACTTTTATTAAAGTTTATTTATCACACCTTTTGGCCCACCAACAGTTTTTGGCAGTTTAGGCCCCAAAATATTTCTAGTCTTGCATTCAAAATTAATAAGACCTATCAGGGATTCTGTATTGAGTCAACAAAGAAAAAGGGAGAAAAGAGGCCCACTTGGCGAATACCATTTGAAGGATTTGTACTTTGAAGAATCTCCCATGGAAAGATTTCTCGTAAGAGAAAGTTGAAATACATTCAGTGATCCATTGAATCAATCTCTTATGCATATCCAAATTTTCAAATAAATTCCAAATAAGCATGTGCATATGCTTTAGAAAGATCAAGTTTAACCTCCACAATTTTTTTGTGTGATTTCTACTTTGTTTTTAAAAAAAGATATCTGAACATGTTTTCCTTAGTTACTCCTTTTTTAACCAAAACTTCATAATTGGGCGAGATTATATCATCCATAATAAGCCTAACTCTATTTGCAAGGAACAAAGCAAAAACATTGTAAGTAAAAAAATTTCCCTTCCATATTCGTGGTTATTTCCATCACATGTGTATTTTGTTAATTGTTACTTGTATGAATGTTTGTTTGGATTTCTGTTTTAACATCTTTGATGGCTTGTTCCTTGCAATGAATTCAATAATTTGGTGGTATTTTTTTAAGAGTTAACTCACCAATTTCACTCAAGCATAGATTGAGTTAGATCCAAAGCTTAAAGAACCTAATATTCCTCCCATTTATAAAGAAGATACAAATATTGAACTAAACTAGGCAACAGAAACCCAATGCTATCTTGTTATATTACTCCTCATTAAAAATGACATTTTAAAGTTTCACTCTTTAATTTCTTAAAGGATGACCTTACACCTAATATCCAATTCTCTAAAATAATTTTTCAAACAACCATTGATGAGTCAGGTCGATAAGTGATGATTTTTGCAAGGCAATTGAAGCTTATCTTAGTGGATCGACGGATGATGCTTTCAGATATATTTTTATAACTTCCAAATTATGAAAATATATTTTCAAGTTTGGATAAAATTAATGCATGATAATATTTAGTGGCTATTTTTTGTTGGGATAAAATATGGTAGGTTTTTAAGTTTGGGAATGAATGTTAACTGGAACCTAATATTCAGGCTCAACTTAATCATAATAGGTAGTACAATTATACAAATAGTACACCAAAGCATTCTAATTCAAAAAAAAGGAGTTTTGTGATAAATCTACGGTCCTAAATTTTGTGTAATTAAAGAAAGTATTTCTGAGATACTCATAAGATTTGATGAAATTCTTGCAATACTATCTATACTTGGTTGTATAATCTTCTTCCACTAACCTTGTAAACTCATATGAAATAATGATCTATGAATTGAACTCACATGAAACCTTAGAAGAAAACTACTACGTGTTTCCATTAAGACGACACTAAAACTAGATTTTTGTTTGCATAACAGAGATGTGAAGATATATGGTTGAATTCAATTGCTAAGTGTAGTTATAATGCATGCTTTTTTACAAAAAAACTTTAAAATATTTTATTTGAAATAATAATTATACCACCTATATATGTAATCCAATTGCAAATGATCCATAAATACTGTAAGGTGTTTGCCATATGATAATGATATATCATTGAGGTGATACGTTTAATATAGCTGATAATCTCATACAAAGCTTCAAAAAATTTAAAGGAAGGTCGAAAGAATATCTATGATTTCATACATCATAGAAACATACTAAGTGTATTTAAGCACATAAAATTGATGAAAAAGAAAATATTAGAAGAAATCAAAATATTTTACTACTATAAAGAGTTGTCTTCTTCGTATTATGTGAATAGATAATTTTGAATTTTCCCATTAAGAATATTGGACCCCGCTTCTTAAATGAGAAAATTTTAAATTTTTATTGCTCTATTATGTTATTGTTTTTATTTAATAATTATGGGCACAACATATATTTAATGATATCCCTTATGTAGGACTTCTTTCATATTTTATTTTTTTATTTACAAAATCAAATTTTCTTCCAATAAACTAATATATGTGTGGATAATTTCAATTATTTTAATGATCTCCATGTTAAAAGTTGTTCTAATCGACTTTACCATATTAAGCCTATGATATGTCTTTGTTCAAGGAAGTGGATTGAAGTGTTGGTTCAAACCCCCTGCACAATATATTATCTTCGAAATATAAATATAAGGACGAAGGTGTTTAAAAAATAAAATAAAATATGAACATAAAAGTGTTAAATGATGAAACCAATTCCCAAAGTGGCTTTTAGATTCATCTCATGACACACTTATGCTCAACGAAGCGCCAAATCCTCCATTGTTGTGATCCATCATGCGATTATAAAATGATTATCACACCATATCCTCTCCTCCCATATCTTAAAAATAAAAAATTAATAGTGTTTATATTTAGATTTGATTTTCAATTATGATTTTGTAATATTCTTTTAAATTTTTTAATGTTTCTTTATTAGGATTAGCCCTAGACCCTATCGTCTCTTTATAGAATAGACAATAGTGATGAATTATATTGTAATGAGTTACTTTATATTTTAATAAAGGACTTGTTTTCTTCAATAAATGTGTCATGTATTTATTTTATTGGCTATATATTATACTTGTAGATCACTATTTAAGTTATAATATAGATATGATTAGGAGTTATGATAAATAGAATTTAGCCCATAGGACTTCATTTGAATTTTTCTTAATCATAGGATGATCGAGTTAGGACCTTGATGATCCAAATAGATTATTATGTAGCTAACACATATTTATTGGATTAATATTAATAATTCTCATTAATGTAGTTAGGTGTATAGATAATGTACATAGAGATGTGATTATCAAACCAAACAACTCAATAAATTCCTAATGGTTATTCATGCTGAATTGTTAAGTAGGTTAATCTCTATAAGAACGTAAATTCTTGAAAATCCTTTAACACGGTATCATCTCTATAGTTACTTGTGTACTTGTTGTGTTTCTTGTTTACTTGTTGTGTCTAGTTACTGAACTCCATGTTTGTCCAAATGCCAGTCGAAAGCATATTGGACATAACTAATCACTTTTGTAACTAAGGGTGAGTTGAGATGGAATCTATCAAATATATGTAAAGATTTTAAGCTCTACAATATCATAAGATTATAATTATTGTATCAAAATATTGGATAAGGTAATAAAATGAATTAGGAAAGGTGTTTCTTAGGCTATAACTTAATCATTGATAATCGATGTGTGACTTGTTGATTATCTGATAGGATTTGAAGTTATACAATATCTTAGGATAATCCGGAACTGTAACGATAAGTTCCTTATAAAAATGATAAATCATGATATCCGATTTTTGAGAAGTGTAACATGATGCCAAACTTGATTTATGGTTAATTAGATTAATTGCAACTAGCTTAACGTTGAACTTACATGGTCTCACACTTACGAGCATGATAAACTTGCTCATATTCGTTATATGATAATGAAAAATATTTAATAGTATATTTTAAATATTAATATATATACATATCAGCAAAAAATTGTATATGCTCATTTTATGGGAGAGATATTTTTTGGAGTCAAATTTAAAAATTGAAGCTAAAATTTCAGCCAAATTTATAGTCAAAGTAGTAGATAAAATTTGGAATCAAAATATATTTAGTAGGTCCCTACTTTCCAAAAACTATATAGTGATGTTGATCATTAGAGAAAATAATTTTAGTAGAATTTTTTTCTCAATTCTCTACCAAATTATAAGATTTTTCTCTACATGAAGAAAACGGGTTCAAAATTTTAAACTCAAGGAGCTAAGAAGTAATATTAAAAAATTCATTGCAAAATGTTTATAGACTTTATATTTTTTAAGTTGCAGAACAACTCTTTGTTCTGCAATAATGAGCACACATACAAACCTGTATGTAATTTAAACCTCGTCTAAATTCTTATTTAAACCTTCTCTAATTTCTTATTACACTACAGTGATATTTGATATGATATGTATTTGTTTTATATTTACTATTCGTATATGGTAATATTTGACAAAATTTATTGTTTTCTAAATGAATTTTCTAAAAAAAATTGGGAACCAAAAATTCAAGGAGTCAAATTTATTTAGTAATATCTTAAAAACTCTAATAAATGTTCTCAAGTTATATATGTGTAAATTTAACTTCTTAATATATGTTTTGACATTGTGAGATGATATTGTTATATTATATATAGTGTAATATATGTTTGTTTCTCTCCTTGTCTTTCATATTGATTTCAATTGCCTTCTATATTTTAACAAAATATAATATTTTGGTTATTGTAATATTAATTTTAAATAAATGAATCAATATACATATGTATATCTTTTTATCTTATAGGTCCCTTGGTAAAAGAGAGGTAAGTTGACTAGAGGTCCCTGTACAGTTAAATATATCAAAAAATACAAAGAATAAAAAAATGAAGAGTCTTTTGCTCCTAATTAACAACTAGAACAACTATCGACCTTATATATTTCAAACAACCATATATAATTGTTGTTGCTAGTGAGGATGTTCTAATTGGCAAAATGAGGCAATGAATTGTTTTGGGCATCACCATAATCTTCTGAAAATTTATAAAAATTGTCTTAAGATTGTTTATGTGCAATCAACATAATCTTCTCAAAATGAGACTTCAAAGTGTCTTCTCCCATTGGCCCCTGCAAACATATTGGACAGTGAAGTTTTCCGGAGACTAAAAGACCATTTACCATACTGTAAAAGTTCTCATTTGGGAAGCTCTTCAATGTTCTCCAAAAATTATGCTTTATACTGTAATATTTGTCTCAGTATAATCATATACAGGACCACCAAACAAGTAATACAACTTTATAATCTTCATTTACTTCATCATACCCGAACCCATAAGTATAACGACACCCCAATGGTCGGTATATCATGTAATTATATATTTATCTGACCTCTGAGATACACAAAACAAGCCATTACAATAGGGAATTGAAAATGGAATCAATTATTAATAAACCAATAAACTTTTTAGCATTCATTGAGGAGCTAAAATCATATAGAATTTGAGTAATAAGGGTAGAAATAGTAAGTGGAATTATTGGTAGATGATTATATACCTTGTATAATCACCCTCTGGTTGGCATAATTGTTTGATTTTGAGTTCTTGATTAGGTGAATTATGATGAATCAAGACAATAAGATTAGAGAACACCAAGATTTGCAAACACATGAAATTTAACATAGATTTCACGGGTAGCCTTGACAGAACCTCATTGTCGAAGATGTCTTCCGGAAGAAGATAATAATTTAATTTCCCCATCGGTGAGATCATCAATGGTGTCACTTAAGAAGGTTCTGCACTTCCTTTACTTCTAACCATTTTTAATAAGGGTTAGCAACGAGTAATAAAAAGGACCGTCTATAGATTAATAAAGATATTGTTTCATAATTATAGAAAATTTTATTATTTTTTCCAAAACAATTTCAAACATATCAATGTAAAAAAAAGTTTGGAATAGAAAGCACATTTGTTCAAATTGCAAATAAAATCTTCATCCACAAATTAGAAATTCCAAATATGTATATCCATTATCTTTTAAGAATTTCTTTCAGCTTCAAAAGATTTAGTTTTATATATTTATAACTCAACTTAAGTAAACTATGTTGATAAATAAGTTAACAGATTGTAGAGAAAGAAAACAAATCAGACATTGCTATCCAAAAACCAAAAAAAACGGTCAACTAAGTTGACATCTAAAAAAATCATATTCATCTATCCTTCTACAAATTTTATTTGTCAATAGTGCCAAAATATAGGATAGAAAAAAATATTTATTGGAAAAAGAAATCATTTTATTTAGTGTAAATGTTTCACAACTCATGCTAGGACCAATGTCATGATGTCCTAGTTAGAGCGGGTTTAAATATATACAACTTGAGACTACCTCATAGATAAGTACTTTCTCTATGTATTGATTCATTATTAAAAAATGGTATGAAATGTTAACCTTTCAAAAGTAAAAAATTGATAATGAATTTAATCAACAAGGTTAGTAATCAGTTCAATTCAAGGTTATACGAATTCTTAGGTAATAATGTTTGTGATGGTTCAAAAAATATAAATTGATATTTGGATGATTGAAAAATATAATGCGTAAACAAAACATAAATACATTTTATTTATCTACCGAATTAAAAAAATATATAACTCGACCATAATGTTCATGTTCTCATAAGGGTAAATTATATTCTTCAATATATATATATATATATCTTATCAATAAATTTGTCGTACAATATCATTATGCATATGATATATTTGATAGTGTTTTCAATCACAAATTAAATAACAAAAAATTTAATTAAGCAATATTAATATCAAAAGAATCAATATCCCCAAACTTTTATAATTATAACTCAAAATTATTTTGTAAATTTGTGTTAACAAATAAAAGATCCTATAGTAACTATCTTAAACAAGAAAAAATTAATTCTAATAGAATACATAAATTTTGAATAACAGTTATCTATTTATAAAGAACAATGAATTAAGTCTTACTTGAAATATAATGACCATCAATCTGAATAAACAAAGATGCACACTTAACTTAATAGACATAAGATCTTGATAGTGAAGATGATGAAGGAGGAAACATAATACACAAAAGAGATAAATAAGACAAAAGAGAGATTGGTGACATAAGTAAATTAAAGAGGAGGAGGAAAAAAGACAATGACGGCGTAAATTAAAAAAATCAAGTATTAGGATTTGATATTAGATATAAGGCAGGCCTAATTTATAATTTGTAAAAACAACACATGTCATCAATCCTTTGGATATAATATTTTTTTTATTTGTATTATAAGAAATTTAACAAATACATATCATTAGTATCATATTTATCTCTAGTGACATGTATTTATATAATAATTTAAATTATTAGTTTTCTACTATAAAATTTAATTTGTTGATAATTGAATTTTTTTGTATCGTTTGTCTCTCATCTCCATTCTTATGTGATTTATTGTCTTTTTAGGAAAAATAATTTTTAAGAGATGGAATGAGATGTAGAATGTGTTTAATGGCTAAAGGCATAAAATTTAGTGTGTTAGAAATTAGTTATATTGTATTTGTTAAAATATGAACAAGAAAAAACACACCTTATGGTTAGTAAGCAATGCGGTAGAAGTGAGTTTGATCTTAGGGAGTCTTGAGTGGTGGGTCGACCATGAGATCTGAGCTAGCTGATAAATCGCAATTAATGAACGTGGTAGAGGTGATAAAGTAAAAAAATTGCTTAGTTTAGAAAGTGATTAAGTCGGTTCTTAGATAAGACATTTGTTGCCTTTTTGTTTGTTATCCAAATTTAATTTTTTTATTATCCGTCTCAATCCCTTCTAGTCTTTCTAAAGCTTTTTTTTAGCCACATTACAAGTCTTACCTATTAGATTATAAACCTTTTCCATATGACCCGCACTCTAATCGTGATGCTAAGACATTTATTTTAGAGTTTAATCTTGGGGTGGTGGTATATGATTGCGGAGAACAATATTGGATGGGTTTTTGAATCTAAGTTATTGTGCTTTTGATGATAAATCACTTGTTTTTACTTTAACCCTTTTCCAGATAAGGAAAACGTATTGAAAAAATATGTTGAAAATAGTATCATGACATCTAACATGAAAAAGACTTAATATCCATTGGATAATTCATCATAGAAGTATTCGAAGGATCTAGAGGAGAAAGAATCAAGAACTAGAGCTTCGTTGGATCAATTCTACGATTCTCCATTTCTATTCTTTTGTTAAATTAGTACTAGATTTATTTTGCCGATGATTTATTTCTAACGTATTTATTACAAAGTTTAAATATGCACAATTTCTCTTTTAGGATTGTAATTATATTAACAATTAATATTGCTAAATATTGGGTAGTTCGAGTAATTAAGCTATCACCCAGAGGGGGTAACTTAATTACGGAAATAGCATATAGACGTGTGGTGCGCGCTAGTGAACATGAAGGTCTTGACTAGCCATGTAGTCAATAGATTTTACAAAGTCAATCGATTGAAAGTAATGTAATGTCACTATGACAAGGTCACTAATACCGTAGACTAGTAGCCAATTTACCCTGATGGGATTTAGGAAGATAATTGAATCCCGACTATTGTGAAATTACCCATTCACCCTTATTCTTAGGAATCATTAATTAACAAGTTAGGATCATACTTGTATTTCCTTAACTATTATCTTATTTGTATAATATTTCTTATTAGTTGTTTAATTAGAAAATAAATATTCTAATTTCAAATTTTTTTAATTAAAACATATAAAATCATCTATTCTAATATTGAACACGAATTTGAAATAACTACTTAAATCCCTATGAACGAACTCTAACTTATCTAACTATTACGTGCGAACGATAGGTGCACTTGCAAAGAGTTTTTTGTTGATTACAATAGGTGTGTGTACTTTTATTATTTTTTATTATTAGTTTATTTATCACACCGTTTCGGCCACCAACTATTTTTGGCCAGTTTAGGCCCCAAAATATTTTCAGTCTTGCATTCAAAATTAATAAGACCTATCTGGGATTCTGTATTGAGTCAACAAAGAAAAAGGATTGGTACTTTGAAGAAGCTCCAATGGAAAGGTATCTCGTAAGAGAAAGTTGAAATACATTCAGTGATCCATTGAATCAATCTCTTATGGAAACCCAATTTTCAATGAAATTCGGTATATGCATATTTATATGCTTTAGAAATATCAAGTTAAACCTCCACAAAATGTTTGTGTGATTTGTACTTTTTTTCAAAAAGAAAGATATCTCAACGTGTTTTCCTTAGTTACTCCATTTTTAACAAAAACCTCGTTATTAGGAGAGATTATAGCATCCATAATAATCCTAAGTCTATTTGTATGGAACAAAGAAAAAATTTTATAATTAAAATTTAAAAATGGACTTGAAGTCCTCAACATTTTCTTGTTTATCACCCTTAGGACCAAAAGTTATGATGGTGTGATTAATCTGATGTAAATTGAGTTTATTTATTTAGTTGTATAAGTAACACAAATCGAGATTTGATTACTGAACCAACTAAAGTTAGAAATTTATAATGGTCAATTACCTTAAACTATTAAGTGGGTTAATCTATATAAGGAATTTTGTGCTTGTAATCCTTTGACTTGAGATCAGCTTTATAGTTGCATATGTACTTGTTGTGTTTAGATAGTGGGCTACTAGTGTGTCAACATATTAGTCGAAAGCCTATTGGACATAGATAAGTATATATGTTCCTAGGGATGAGGGAAGTTGGAATCTATCAATTCTAGGTAAAAATTTTGAGCTCTACGATGGCATTAGATTATAATGACTGTATCAAATCCTAGGCCAAGGTGATATAATGAATGAATAAATAGTATTTTAGATCATTTGTCAATCGTTGATAATCGATGTGTAACGTAGTTGATTGTCTAATAGGATTTGACAGCTATACTTTTTTCTAGGATGATCCGGAGTTGTAAAGATAGAGAGAGTTTGTGCATGATCCTTTATAGAGAATTTCATATATAGTTACTTCACGTTATCCAATCGTTGAGAAGTGTTGTTAAAGCCCAACCTCGATTAGTATGGTTATAAAACAAACCACGTAGTCGCACACTAACGAGTGCATTGATGATAGTTTCTATTTTTAATTATATTTATTACTTGATAATATATAATAAATTAATATAAATTTAAAATATCTTATGTTAACTTGGTAGCACAAATTAGTATACTGCATGTTGGTTTTAACTTAAAGTAAAAAGACTAAAATAGAGAGAAAATAATGGACTTGGATAGTCCAAGTCTTGACCCACGAGTTAAAAACCAAATTAATTATAATAAATTAAAATGACTACTAGAGGTTTTTGATGATTAGAATGTTAGCTTTTCGGGGAAAAGACTATACGCTCTCTTCACTCTCTCTTTCTCTAATATTTCCCAAATAGTTAGGAATTTAATTTTTGAATCCAAAACTCTTTCAAGCAAATGTGTTTCGAATCAAAATCAAAAACTCAGTGTGAAAAACGTGGAGGTTTCATACTTTTGAATCTTGGGCTGGTCCCCCAATATGATTGCAAAGCTCTTGGGTATGGAATCGAAAAATTCTTTTAAATTTTAAATGCAACTATATTGGTTAGAGGACTGTAATAATATATTTTTATAATATATGTTTTGCTACATATATTTGATATAACTCGTATTTTAGATCCTTCAACTGGTATCAAACTGGTATTTCAGATCCTTTAATTGGTATGAAAGCCAATTGCTGTGATTAATTTATATTCTAAAAATATTAGATTTTTGATATTATGGTTTTATAAAATATATTTTATATATTATATTATATGATATATAATTTTATGTGTGTTGATCGTTAATAGTTTTTAAAGTATTTATATTGATGGTCTGTAATTCTTATTACTGTCGCACTTGATATTATTGAGACTACCTGTAATTGGAAAACTCAAAAGGATATTTCATCCTTATAATGTTCAATTAAAAAAAGGAACAACCAATAAGCAGCTCATGAAATTGTTTTTCTGGTTTTGCAATTCCATTCGATTTCTATGTGCGTACTAAATTTTAACCTCTAGCCCGTCTCTACTACTTAATTTGGTAAGAGACTGAACATAAAGGATATCATTAATGGTATTCACTCTCTAAATGCATTTTCATATCTCTCCACGTGGTATTTGGGAACATAAAATGTTCTCATCGATTTTCTCTTTCTCTATTACCATCTACCTTTGCTTCCTTTACTCGTATACTCTACTTTATTTCTTTTTCCCATTGATGCTACTAACATAGGTACATGTACGAATAGAAGTTTGAAATTACGTCCTTCACAAAAGACGACCATTCCAAAGGAACCTTTTCTAACTGATGAGTATGTACTCGACTTTTCTATTCCACATTAATCCTCAGAAACCACATATTCCTTATAAACCACGGTCTCTTCCTAACCCGCTAAGAAATACTTATGTTTACCTTCATGATTATGTTGTCTATGTCACTATTTTTTCTCATCATGAGACACAAAACTATCGTGAGGCTAGTTTAGATTCTTTATGCATTAATGAAATGGAAGAATAATTGAAAGCCTTGGAAGATAAACATACATTGAAGTTGGTTGATCTTCACTCAAGAAATGGTGCTATGGGATGAAAGTGGGTCTATAAATTAAAACCTATTCTAATTGACATGTGGAGCTTTATAAGGCTCGACTTGTGGCCAAAGGGTATACTCAAGAGTATGGTATAGATTATGAAGAAACTTTTGCACTTTTTGCTCGTCTAACACTTGTTCAGAGTCTAATTGATGTTTCTACTGTCTACGAATAGAAATAGTCTCAGATGGATGTCAAAACACTTTTCTCAATGGATAATTGGAAGAATACGTCTTTGTGAAATCTCCCCAGGGTTATCAAAATCCTTCAAATAGTGTGTAAATTTTGTCATGATCTTTATGGTCTTATACAAACTCCTCGTGCATTGTTATCTAAATTCAGTAATGTCATTGGTGATTTTGGGCTTACACCTAGTGGGTATGACTCTGTACTTTTTATTCATCGTCTTACTGCTAATGTCATATTACTATTACTTTATGTGGTTGATATAATCATTAAGGGTGACGTCTTGGTTGGTAATTTTGAGTTGAAATCCTTTCATGGGCAACACTTTGAGATGAAAGATCTTGGTAATCTCAGCTACTTTATTGGAATTGATGTTTCTTTTGACTCGGATGGATATTATATTTCTTATGAAAAGTATTCCTCTCAAATTCTTTCTTGTACTCAACTCACAGATAGTAAGATCACCTTCACTCCTCTTCATCACAATCTCAAACATACTCTGATGGATGGTACATCTCTTCTAGAGCCTACATTATATCGTTAATTTCTTGGCAGTCCTATATATCTCAATGTTACTTGGATGTATATCGTTTATACAGTTCACTTAGTTAGTTTATGTCAGCACCTCACTCTATTAACTATGATGTTGTCATTCACATCCTTCGCTATGTGAAAGGAAATTTATTTCATGGTTTAAATTTCTCCGCTAAGTCTTTTTTTATTTTTTGAGGTTATTCCGATACTGATTGGGCTGGTGAACCTACTGATCGCTGCTCAATGACTGGAATCTGTTTTATGTTTGGGAATTCTCTTCTCTATTGGCGTAGTAATAAAAAAATTATGGTCGCCTAATCCAGTACTAAAACCAAATGCCATCCCCTTGCAAGTGCTACTCAAGAGGTAATGCCTTTGTTGGCTTCTGGAAGAATTCGGTGTTATACAAAATGTATAAAATGGAAAACTTTGACCAGTATGATTATAAAACTAAATAAAGTTCATAATGGATTATTAATCTGGATGCAATTTTCATTTGTTTTGAAAGCTAGATTTGTTTTATTAAGGTGAACATTTTTAAATGGGTAATAACACCAATGCAAAATTATTGTATCGGTACAATCAAAATTAAGATGTTTGATGGGGTCTTAAGAATACTTAGTAATATGAAACATGTTTTAGAGTTGAAAACAAATCTTATTTCCTTGATTACTCTAGACTCAAAAGGCTACAAGTACACTAGATAAAAAGGAGTTCTAAAACCTAGGAAAAGAAGTCGCGATGTGAAGAAATGTAAAAAACGGACATCGTAATTATATCTTTCGTAGGGTTCCACATTTATTATTAATATGGCTTTCATAATTAATTCAGTTTACAACGGACAAATCATTAATTTTTTACTATGCATTTAGAGCATCTGTGTGAAAATGGTACGGCTAGATTAAATAGAAGATGACTCCTCGAAAAAAATGTAGGTAAATTAAAGGTCGGTGAACATTTCATCGTTGGAATACATAATACATTTCAATTCAGGAAAGACATTCATATAAGGCACCACATGAAAATGGTGTATCTGACATTATAAATTCAACTATTATGGAGAAAGAATGTTCATGCTTTTAAACTATATTTTATTGAAGACGTTTTGGGCCAAACACGTCTCTACAACTGCATATCTTATCGAAATTTCTCCATCAACCACCATTGACAACAAGACTCTATAATATTTATAGTCTGAAACTACTCCAAAATATTCTATAAAATGTATTTTTCTCAATTATGAATCATGTGTTAATTTTTCTAAAATTACGGCGTCTAGAAACCTAAAAAAATGTTGATTTGCCGATGGAATCAAAGGCTACACCAAAAACTGCATCTCAATGGCGATGTCTCTTTATCAAAACCACCACAACAGTATATTATTCTAGCAAACCAACCAAGAAGTAATATTACCCCATATAAATTTTTTTTGCTGGATATGTTGATTATGATTGTAACATATTTGAATATCATGAATTTAAAAGTGAGTCCATGTTGCTCCTAGAGTATGATAAAAACCAACACTAAAGAAAAGAAGTAACAACTATACCAGTCGTTCAAGTAATAAAACTGTAAAAATGGGTTAATCATCTTCACATGGATTTCTAGGTAAAACATATGTATTTAAACGATGAGTAAAATTACTTGTGATATGAAGTAAATAAAAGATGAGTAGATTTTTGTTTGGTTTTCAATTATAAAACTACTAGAAGCAATAAGTAAATTAACTAAAGATATAATGAAATAAAAATAAAGTAAATACATATATGAGAAAGATACTTTAGTCTCGCTTGGAATCCACCTAAGTTCATATATTTAGAGCTTTCGTTTAAGGGACAAGTTGGTAATTATATTGTATTATGTACTCTAATATCCTCCTAACTCCCGTTAGGGTACACTTAGGAGGTAATCCTACAATATTACAGACCCAAATGAATAAAGTAATCCCCCCGTCAAGATCAATGACACATTTATTAATTAGTTCAGTAATTAAACCCCTTCCTGATAATCACCGCCACTAGTAAATAGTCTAATTACTGATACCTAATTCTAGTTAGCCTAATTAAAATAGTAAAAAAGCATGAATTAATAAGTAGTAAGAAAAACCTAAATTGAATTAAATTGAAACAATCCCAAATCCAAAATACTAAATTAAATAAATTAGGGTTTAACTCATTATGCAATTCTTAAGTATTTGAAAGTTTATCTCATATTGAAATTTAATATTGAAATTTTTTTAGAATTATACATTTTCCTAATAATAGAAATAGAAGAAATGTTTTTCTCCAACTTCTAACCTTGCAGCTGCCTTGCCCTTTCTCTAATAATGATATAATATGAAGCTCACTTGAAAGGTAATAATGATGTTTAGGAAGTCTTATATAGATTTTAAAAATGGATTAGTCCCCTATTACACTTGATTAAGTTATTTAGGGCCCAAGTCTATTTTACAATTCGCACAACTACTGTATACATGTGTAACTTTCACACCTTTGCTGACTCAAAGGTTCACCTTTTCCATTCGAACCACCAGGTTTTAATCTACACGGTTTGTGACCGGGAAGACCTAAAAAGGAGAACTTTCTAGTTTCAAATGCTCATCAACCTTCACTAAAGTGATATCTTTCTCTCTTCTAACAGTTCCATTTTCTCTTTGACTTTAAACTCCACTTATTCTATTCATCTTAATGCCTTCTAGCATCCATGTACCTTAAAACAACACACTAAACAATCAAATTGATGATTAAAAATTCTAAAAGTAACAATATTTCAAATCCAAAGGAAGAAAGTGTGATATATAAAAATATGCATACAAATCAACTAAGTAAGCCATTTTTTACCTAAAATGATGTCTCCTAAGGGAATTTATTTATAACAGAAAGGGAGACATCAAGCCTTATAATTAATCATAAGTACTCACTAATGATAATTAAAGAAATAGATTATTGTTATGCAAGAAGAGATGTAATATATTTGTTAAAATGATACATGCGACCTTATTGAACATTAAACTAGAAAAAAAATGCATTAAAAATGGTTGTTCATGATGAAGGAAAGAATAACGAAAAATTGAAAACCCCATATTAATTGAAAAATTAGTTGCAAAGGATTACATTCAAATTATAGGGATTAACTTCACATGTTTGTTCACTCTCGTTGTTAAGCATAGTTTGATTCAGTATTTGTTTTGTATTATTTCAATGTATGATATTAAACTTGAACATCTAGATGTAAGGACTACATTTTTACAAGTACACCTTAAAGAATATATCTACATGTATCAAGATGATGTTTTTTCCCCCTCAAGGAAGGATTTTAATGTTTGTTTGTTGAAAAAATCTCTTACGATCAGAAACAATACCACATATAATGTTATAAAAATTTGACTCCATTATGACTTCTCTCAAATTCAATAGGTCAGATTATGAAAGTTGTGTCTACTTCAAGTAGGATGAAGATGAGTATTTTGTGTATCTACTTCTCTATATTCATGATATGTTGATAATTCCAAGAATTTGGAAGAGGTAAGAAAGGTAAAATCCTTTATTAGTAAGGAATTAAGGATGAAAGACATGGGGATGCAAATAATATACTTGCGATGGAGATTCTGAGAGGCTTCCAATATCAAAAGGGTTATATTGAGAAGGTAATTTACAAATTTTATTTCCAAAACTCTAATCTTGTTAGTATTCTACTGATATCGTACTTTAAACTTTTGTCTACTTTATCTCCATGAATTGATGATGATATTAAGTATACGTCACATTCTCCATATCCTAGTGTAGTTGTATATCTCATATATGATATGGTACACTCACGTCTATATTGATCATAAGGAATTAGTATGGTCCATAGGTACATGAAAAATCTTGGTAAAAGAACACTGGAGTGTTTTTCATAGGATTTCAAGATATATGCGTTGTTCCTCTAATACGTGTTTACATTTTGGGAAGATTAGAGATGTTTTTTATTTTGTATATTCATTCCGACTTTATTGGTGATGATAATAAAATAATATCTTTTAATAGTTAAATTTTTCCCATTGATGGGCGTTCTATGACTTGGAGAGCTACGTTGCAGAGTACTGTCCATTCCAATATCCATTGCTAAGGTAGAGTATATGGCTGATACATAATATTCAACGAAAACTCTTCGGTTGAAAGGTCTATGTGGTGAAATTTATAAAAATACGTAGATTAATTACTAGATATTTGTGATTACCGAGTTTTATATTCCTCTTAAATCAACTATTGGACATATTATATTGATGTGAAATATCACTTTGTGCATGATAATATTACTCGTGGTGATTTTTTTTGTGAGCAAAGTTAACACTAATTATAATATGGGTGATTGGTTTGACTAAGACAACTCTGATATGTATGTTTGAGCATTGTTTGAACTTAGTTGGTATTAGATTTTATCGAAGAGGTGGAGAATTCTGGAGATTAAAACTGTGTTTCTTGACATGTAGAACATTTTGGTCTGGGTGGAGATATTGTCTGACATTGTCCTTGATTACGTAATTTATGTCAAGATAATATATTATTAGTGTTATGACCCAATTCTTTCTTAAAGCTTGTACCAACTAAATTATAACCATATATACTATTCGTATCTATAAGTGCACATTTATTCTGTAGAATTAAGATACACATTTTAGATTAATTCTCTATTTTAATATCTATTTAATTATAGTAAATTTTTTCCCTTATCTATTCGTGGTTCTTTCCCATGACATGAATCTTTTGTTAAAGGTTAGTTGTATGAAAGTTTGTTTCGATCTCCATTTTAACATCTTCAGTGACTTTTTACCAGCAATGAATTCAATAATTTTTGTGTTATTTTTTTAAGAGTTAACCCAACCGCTTTCACTTAAGCATAAGAGCGAGTTACATCCAAAGCTTCAAGAACCTAATACTCCTCCCATTTATAAAGAAGATGCAAATATTAAACTAAACCAGGCAACATACATCAAATGTTATCTTGTTATATTCCTCCTCATTAAAAATGTCATTTTAAAGTGTCACTCTTTAAGTTCTTCAAGGAGAACCTTACACCTAATACTCGAATTCTCTAAAACAATTTTTCAAAAAACCATTGATACGTCATGTCAATAAGTGATGATTTTTGCAAGTAAATTGAAGCTTATCTTAGGGGATCGACAGATGATGCTTTCAGATATATTCTTATAACTCCCAATTATAAAGAGATGTTTTTATGTCTTGATAAGGTTAATGCATGATGACATTTAGTGGCCATTTTTGTTGGGATAATATATTGTAGGTCTTTTAGTGTGGGAATGAATGTTAACTCGAGTCTAATATTTAGGCTCAACTTAATCATTATAGGTATTACAATTATACAAATACTTCATCAAAGCATTCTAATTCAGAAAAAAGGAGTTTTGTGAAAAAAAGTCTGCCCTAAATTTTGTATACTCATAAGATATAATGAGATTCTTGCAATACTTTCCTTACTTAGTTGTGTAATCTTCTTCCACTAACTTTGTTAACACATATTAAATGATTATTCATGAATTGTACTCACATGAACCTTAGAAGAAAACTACTACGTGTTTCCTTGAGACAACAATAAAACTAGATTTCCATTTTCACGACAGAAAAGTGAAGATATATGGTTGAATTTTATTGCTTAGTGTAGTTATAATGCAAGTTTTTTTTACAAAATTTGAAAATCCTTTCTTTAAAATAAAAATTATACCACCTATATATGTAATCCATTTGCAAGGGATCCATTAATATCGTAAGGTGTTTGCCACATGACAATGATATGTAATCATGGTAATAAGTTAAATATAGATGATAATCTCATACAGAACTTCATAAAATTAAAAGGAAGGTTGAAAGAATATATATGATTTCATACATCATAAAAACGTACTAAGTGTACTAAAACACACAAAATTGATGAAAAAGATAATATTAGAAGAAATCAAAATATTTAATTACTAGCAAGAGTTGTCAATTTTCGTATTGTTTGAATAGACAATTTTGAATTTGTGAATTCAAAATATAGGACCCCGCATCTTAAATTAGAAAAGTTTAATTTGTTATTGTTCCATTATGTTCTTGTTTTTGTTGAATAGTTATGGGCACAACATAAATCTGTAATGATATCTCTTATGTAGTTCTTCTTTTATATATGATTTTTTTGTTCACAAAATCAAATTTAATTCCAAAAAATATAATATTTGTGTGGAAAATTTCCATTAGTTCAATGATCACCGTGCTAAAAGATGTTCTATTCGACTTCACCTGATTCCGCCTAAGATATATCATTGTTCAAGGAAGTGGATTGATGTGTCGGTTTAAACCCCTGCACAATAAACTATCTTCAAAATACGAATATCAAGATGAAGGTGTTGAAAAAAAAATATGAACATGAAAGTGTTGAAAGATGAAACAAATTTCCAAAGTGGCTTTTAGATTCATCCCATGACACACTTATGCTCAACGAAGCGCAAATCCTCCATTGTTGTGATCCATCATGCGATTATATAATGATTATCACACATCTCCTCTCCGATCATAAAAATAAATATAAATAGTGTTTAGTTTTTCTATTTTTTTTCATTTTTATCATTTTGTAATATTCTTGTCAAGTGTTTACTGTTTTTTTGTTAGAATACGCCCTAGACCCCATCGACTTGTTATAGATTAGACACTAGTGATGATTATATTGTAATGAGTTACTTTATATTTTAATAAAGGAATTGTTTTCTTTTATATTTCATGCATTTATTTTATTGGCTATATATAATACTTGTAGAACACTATTAAAGTTACAATCTAGATATGATTACGAGTTACGATAAATAGAATTTAGCCCATAATACTATATTTGCATTTTTCTTAATGATAGGATCATCTAGTTAGGACCTCGATGATCCACATAGATTATTATGTAACTAACAAATATTTATTGGATAAATATCAATATTTCTCGTTAATCGAGTTAGGTGTATAGATAATGTACATAGAATTGTGATTATCAAACCGACCAGAGCAATAAATTCATAATGGTTATCTATCACTACTACAGATCGCGGATTTACCCACGACAGTTTACCGACGACGCGTAAAGTCGTCGGTAAACTTTTACCATTTACCGACGACTACACCTTACCCACGAGAAACAAGCCGCCGGTAATTTACCGACGACTGCTGTCGCGGGTAATCGACAAAACGCCGTCGTTATCTTTTTTTTTTTTTTTTTTTTTTTGGCTTAGGTTTGTTGTCGGTAAATTACCGACAGTTGCTGAAGTCGTCGTTAAACCCATGTTTTTAACGACGACACGTCCAAGTTACCGACGACTTTACGTGTCGTCGGTAAACTTGACGTGCATATATGCGAACAGTCTGTAATTTTTTTCTCTTTAAACCCCAAAAACCCCATTTTTTTCTCCCAATTTCTTCCAAAAACATCAACCAAACTCATCCAAATTTTTTGCAAAACCTTCTCCAATTCATCTCTAAACATTTGCAAGCTTGTAATCAAGGTGGGGCATCATCAACACACAATTTCATCTACAAAGATTAGGTAAATTCTTGATTTTTTTTTTATTTTTTATGATCATATATGGTTTAATTCTTGCAATATTATGGGTTTAGGCTTATTATTACATTATCAAGGTTAAGACTTCATAATCAATATCCAATTTCTTCCACCAATTCAAGGTATTTTCTTAAAATTTCAAACTTTTTAATTTTTTTTTTATGCATGAATTTTGAATTGTGTATTAGTTTGTATATTTTTTTGATTGTCTTGTTATATATTGTGTATAAATCATGCATACATTCATTTATTTCATATTTTATGTTTCATATATTTTTGTATTTGTGTGTTTATTTATGTGAAATGGTTTATATATTTATTGTGTTGTAATTTTATTTATTTATTTATTTGTGATGTAATTTTATTTATTTATTTGTGATGTAATTTTATTTATTTTTTGGTTTGTATTTATATTCAAGCCATTGTGTTGTAATTTTTTTTTCCATTTTATCAATTGGGTTGTAATAATTATTTATTTTATTTTCATATGAATGTAGTTGTCTACTTATCTAAAATTATTGTAAAGAGATGGCTTCGGATAAGAGTTGGATGGATGCTACGGATTTATTCGATCCAAACTATCTTGTTGGAGTTTTGGGTTTTATCGCATATGCAAAACAACATTCGCAATATGGAGATCTTATTTATTGCCCGTGTAACTATTGTAAAAATAATCGTCGATTACCCTCTAATAAGGTTACGAACCACCTTTATAATGAAGGGATTATGAAGTCGTATCGGGTTTGGATAAAACACGGTGAGCAGCATGTCATTCCCCAAGAAAACCCTATTCCGAATATAGTTAATGAAATTGCCGAGGTTTATGACGATGTGAGACACAGTTACGATATTGGCGGTCATCAGGGTGACACCGAGATGAGAGACGGAGAAATTCCAAGTAGTTTCGAAAAACTGTTTAACGAATTGGAGACAGAATTATATCCGGGTTGTGATGCGATGAGTTCATTGAACTTCATTGCCAAGCTTCTTCACATAAAAGTTAAGAACAAGTGGACTAACACGTCATTCACCGAGCTATTGGAGTTGATTGGTCGTATTTTGCCCAAACCTCACACTTTGCCCGATTCGTATGATTCATGCAACAAGAAGTTGAAAAGCTTGGGTATGGGGTATATTACCATCGATGTTTGTGTGAACGATTGTGCCATATTTTATAAAGAGTATAAAGACCTCGATAAGTGTCCAGTTTGTAGCGAGTCTAGATGGGACCCGAAGAAGGGTATCAAAGTACCACATAAGAAGCTCCGCTATTTTCCGATTGCTCCCAGGTTACAGCGACTATACGCTTCAAAGCACACCGCTGAAGACATGGTTTGGCACCATACCGGTAAGAGTGCCGATCCGGATGTGTTGCGTCATCCTGTTGATGGTGATAGTTGGAAGAGATTTGCATCGCTACACCCTGAGTTTGCTAGTGAACCTCGTAATGTATTTTTGGGTCTCGGTATCGACGGGTTTTGTCCTTTCTCTATGCAAAACAACTCGTATAGCATGTGGCCTGTCATATTAACCGTCTATAACTTGCCACCGTGGGTATGCATGAAGGAAACCACTTTTCAGCTTTGTTTGTTGATTCCGGGTCCTCGATCGCCCGGTAAGGACATGGATGTTTACCTCCGCCCTATGATAGATGAGTTGGAGGAGTTGTGGAGTAAAGGGATCCTTACGTATGATGCCCATACAAAACAAGAGTTTACTATGAAGGTTTGTCTGTTGTCCACCACCAATGATTTCCCCGCTCGGTCATACACTTCAGGATGGTCGGGTCAAGGTTACATGGCTTGCCCTGAATGCATGGATTCCACACCTTCATTGGGTGTGACTAAAGGTGTGGTCTACTTTGACCATAGACGTTGGTTACCCTTCAAACATCGGTTTAGATCAGATAATGTTTCGTACCCGGCAACCAATTTTACTAAGCGACCGAAGAAATATAGTCCAGCTAGTATTCAGACACAGTTAGATGGTCTTCCCATTGTGTTTCCCGGCAAACACAAGGATTTTGGAGGCAAGGTCACGAAGACTACAGGTCCTCGCCAGACGAATTGGAAGAAAAAGAGTATTTTCTATCGTTTACCTTATTGGTCCGCAAATTTGTTGAAGCATAACATTGATGTCATGCACTGCGAGAAAAACGTGTGTGATGCTCTTCTCGGTACAGTTATAGCAGTCGATGGGAAACCAAACAAAGATAACGTTAAGGCGCGGGAAGATCTTGAGAAAATGAAATTCAGGAAAGAATTGTGGTTGGCAACAATAGGAAAGAAAACGATTCTAAAACGTGGAAAGTATACCTTGTCAGCGGAGAAGAGGAAGTTGTTTCTTGAGTGGTTACAGGTACAGAGGTTTCCCGATGGATTCGCGTCTAGTATGAGGAATAACGTTCAAGCCGATACGGGGAAGATCATTGGAATGAAATCGCATGATTGTCATGTTATGATGCAGTACCTTTTTATTTGTTGTCTCCCTGGGCTTCTAGATGATAAATCGATTAGCGACGCAATTATTGGGTTAGTTAACGTGTTTAGAGTCGTTTGTAACAAGAATCTGAGTAGGAAGAAGTTGGTGGAGGGTAAGGCGAAAGTGGTTGAAGTGATGTGCAAGTTAGAAATGATCTTACCTCCCGCGTTTTTTGATATCATGATCCACTTAGTGATTCACTTATACGATGAAGCGTTGTTAGGGGGCCCGGTTCAAATGCGGTGGATGTACCCGTTTGAGAGGTATTTGAAGAAGTTGAAAGAGTATATTCGAAACCCGGCTAGGCCTGAGGGTTCCATAGCCGAGGGTTACGTGGCGGAAGAGACGTTGACTTTCATATCACGGTATCTTAGTGAAGAAAAAACAAAGTTCAACGATCCAGGTAGATACAACGAACAACTGCCAGAACCAAAAGAGCTATCAGTTTTCAATTCTCAGTGTACTCCGATTGGCAAGAAAGAGTCAGGTGCTTTACCTGCTCTTCAGAAGGAGCACGTTAGTTGGTATATTTTGAATAACTGTGACGAACTCGAACCATATAGGACGTAAGTAACATTTACCTATATATTTATATATTTATATATATATATATTTATATATATATATATTTATATATATATAAATATATATATTTATATATATATATTTATATATTTATATATGTATATATATATATATTTATATATATATATATATATATATATATATATTTATATATATATATATATATATTTATATATTTATATATATATATATTTATATATTTAAATATTTATATATTTAAATATATATATTTATATATATATATTTATATATTTATATATTTATATATTTATATATTTATATATTTATATATTTAAATATATATATTTATATATATATATTTATATATTTATATATTTATATATTTATATATTTATATATTTATATATTTAAATATATATATTTATATATATATATTTATATATATATATATTTATATATTTAAATATATATATATTTATATATTTATATATGTATATATATATATATTTATATATATATATATATATTTATATATTTATATATGTATATATATATATATTTATTTATATATTTATATATTAACTTATTTATATTCATTTGTGATTTTAGTGAACAAAAGTCCACACTTACGGGAACGGATGATGAAATAGAGATTACGCATCGTCAAAGGTTTAATAGTTGGTTTTTGGATAAGGTATGTACTTTAGACGTTGGTTTAAACATACCATCGTCAAATATATAAATTAGTATTATTTATGTATGACAGGTTCACGGGATGAAAGAGGCAGGTAATGCATTAGCCACCACTGAGATGGTATCCTTGGCTAGCATGTATTTCGGTGCGGTGGATAGATATGATTCGTGTGTCGTGAATGGTGTCAAGTGGGTAACTAAGGGTAAAGGAGAAAAAAGAGTGACGCAGGATTACGGAGTTTGTACCACGTACGAAGATCGTCCATGTTATGGAGAATTAGTGAAAATATTGGAGGTTCATTACACTAAAGGGTTTTCAGTTGTCTTATTCGTTTGTAAGTGGTACAAAATGGCTGGATCGAGGACAGAACATGGGGTAACCTTTATTAACACAACAAACTTTGAGTGGGAAGGCGAACCATACATTTTAGCATCGCAAGCCAAGAAAGTATTCTACATTGACGAGATTAGTGCGAAGAAATCAATGAACGGTTGGAAAGCCGTTTGGGAAATAAATGATCGTCATGGATGGAATCCCGAGTTATGGGGTTCGGAATCACTACCTACTAACAACGAGAGCATTATTATTCCATTGGGTAACAGTGAGACGGTCTCCGAACCGGAGAACTTGGCAACTACTGAGGAGATCGAGATTGACCCAGCTCATTTTCGTATTGAGATGGCTTTTGAAATGGTTATTGATGAAAACCAGGAAATCGAAGATGACACGGGGGAAGAATATGGTGATGCAGAACAACAAATAGAAGTTAATAGCGATGATGAACCTATAGATATTAGTGGATATGAAACAGATTAGGGTATTTTGTATTTATTTATTAGTCTTAGAATAAACAGATTAGTGTTTGTATTTATTTATTTTGTTATCAAACACTCACATTTGACCATAACAGTTGACCAAACAACTCGAACACTCACATTTGACCATAACTGTTGACTAAACAACTCGAACACTCACATTTGACCATAACTGTTGACTAAACAACTCAAACACTCACATTTGACCATAACTGTTGACTAAACACCTCGAACACTAACATTTGACTCTAACAGTTGACCAAACAACTCAAACACTCACATTTGACCATAACTGTTGACTAAACACCTCGAACACTAACATTTGACTCTAACTGTTGACCAAACAACTCAAACACTCACATTTGACCATAACTGTTGACTAAACATATCAAACACTCACATTTGACCATAACAGTTGACCAAACAACTCGAACACTCACATTTGACCATAACTGTTGACTAAACAACTCGAACACTCACATTTGACCATAACTGTTGACTAAACAACTCAAACACTCACATTTGACCATAACTGTTGACTAAACACCTCGAACACTAACATTTGACTCTAACAGTTGACCAAACAACTCAAACACTCACATTTGACCATAACTGTTGACTAAACACCTCGAACACTAACATTTGACTCTAACTGTTGACCAAACAACTCAAACACTCACATTTGACCATAACTGTTGACTAAACAACTCGAACACTCACATTTGACCATAACTGTTGACTAAACAACTCAAACACTCACATTTGACCATAACTGTTGACTAAACACCTCGAACACTAACATTTGACTCTAACTGTTGACCAAACAACTCAAACACTCACATTTGACCATAACTGTTGACTAATCACCTCAAACACTAACATTTGACTCTAACTGTTGACTAAACACCTCAAACACTCACATTTGACCATAACTGTTGACTAAACACCTCGAACACTAACATTTGACTCTAACTGTTGACTAAACACCTCAAACACTCACATTTGACCATAACTGTTGACTAAACACCTCGAACACTAACATTTGACTCTAACAGTTGACCAAACAACTCAAACACTCACATTTGACCATAACTGTTGACTAATCACCTCGAACACTAACATTTGACTCTAACAGTTGACCAAACAACTCAAACACTCACATTTGACCATAACTGTTGACTAATCACCTCAAACACTAACATTTGACTCTAACTGTTGACCAAACAACTCAAACACTCACATTTGACCATAACTGTTGACTAATCACCTCAAACACTAACATTTGACTCTAACTGTTGACTAAACACCTCAAAAACTCACATTTGACCTTTCGAATTGACTAAACACCTCGAACACTAACATTTGACTCTAACAGTTGACCAAACAACTCAAACACTCACATTTGACCATAACTGTTGACTAATCACCTCGAACATTAATTTGTGTGTGTATATCTTAACCCCAACAGAATAAAAATAGAATAGAAATCAGGAATAAAATAAAATACTTAAAAAAAAAAAAAAAAAAAAAAAAAAAAAAATTACCGACGACATTGGAGATTTACCGACAACCTGCTTGACATGAATGTTGTCGGTAAATTTTTACCGACGACATTCAATACAAGAAGGTTGTCGGTAAACATTTACCGACAACTTTCAATACCCAAGTCGTCGGTAAACACCAGACCAAAATTTAATTGGTCAAAAGTGGGCGGTTCGATTTCCCGCCCAAGGATTTACCGACGACTTGCGAAAAAAAAGTCGTCGGTAAACAGGACACGCAACAGTCGTGTGTACAACTGTTTGACGCGTGGCCTGTTTACCGACGAATAGGCCAGGTTTACCGACGACTTGCGTGTCGTCGGTAAACATCTGTTCTATTAAACCCTACCGAGCTTCATTTCTGAAACACAAACACACCAAAACACTCTCCAGAAATCCGATTCCGAGCACCAAGGAGCTATTCCGAGGCATCCCCACACGCAAACAACACTCAATGTAAGTGATTCAATGCTTTTTCTTATTGATTTCTTCAATTTTTTTTCTTTTTTAAAAATCAAATCCTAACTTTTTTTTGGTTTTTGTTTTTCCTCTACTCTTGCTTGGCATGGGATGCTGGATATATTCAACAACATCTTCACGTAACAGGTACCAAACACCTGAATCAAATCCTATTTTTTTTTTTGATTTTCGAATTGAATTTTTTTTTTTTTTTTTTTATATTGTATTGAATTTCTTGTTAAATCCGAGAATCCTAGCTGTATTGTAGATTCTGAATATGTAATTTGTTGTTAATTATACCATGTAACATGTTTTTTTTGTTAATTTTTAGAAAAATTAGGGTTTTGTTAAGTTTTTGTTGATTTTGCTTGATAATTGCTATATTGTGATGTATTGTGTTGTTGATTTTGTATGTATGAAGTGTATTTTATGGATTAAAATGCAATTCTAAAAAATTAAGGGACTAGAATGCAATTCTAAAAAATGTAGGGTCTAAAATGCTATTTTAAAAAATTTAGGTACTAAAATGCAATATAGGGACCAAACTAAAATTTAGGGCCTAAAATGCTATTTTAAAAAATTTAGGGACTAAATTGCAATATAGGGACTAAAATAAAATTTAGGGCCTAAAATGCTATTTTAAAAAATTTATGGACTAAATTGCAATATACGGACTAAAATAAGATTTAGGGTATTTTTGTAATTTTTAAAAATACAAGGACTTAAACGCAATTTTTACTAAAAAACTAATTTATTAATTTTATTTACATTATAGATGGCCGATGTGATGCCAAACTACCACCGGGGTGACGGGAACGGAGAAGATCCGAACCGGAATCCACCCCCAAACCTCAATGACTGTCACCAGCCACCCGGTAATATTATTTAATTTATAAAATTCAATTAATATTAGTTAGTACTGTATTTAATAATTTTATTAAACAGTTAAGCGAAAGAGGAGACCCCGAAATGTCTCCACTCTCAAAACCGCCAATGATGCTAAGGAGAAGCTAGGCGGGCCCCTCCCGGTCGACTTCTGTATCCTTGACGACACGTGGAACCCATACGGAGAATATGGGAAACACGTGGCCCAAGTGGTGGGTCTCGCGGTTCGAGAAACGGTCCCTCCCTACTACCCCTCGTGGAGTGCCGTTCCACCCAACCTGAAGAGCGTGATCCTCGAAAAACTCGAGGAGTTCTTCAACCTCGACGAGTGGAGGGCCCGCAAAGATTGGCACTTGATTAGCGGGAAGCTGTCCCAGTCTCAGTCCGCTGCTTACAGAAGGTGGAAGTATGACTTGGTTGCCGATTATGGCGAATCGGGTGAGTGTCCACCTGACGTGCTTCCCGAGGACTGGGAGCTAACCCAGAAGATGCTGAATGACCCGCAAAAGAAGGTAAAATTTTAATTCAATTATTTAATTATTAAATTATTGTTTATTTAATTTTTTAATTTGAAATGTAACAGGCCCAGTCTGCGATTAATAAGAAGAATCGGCAGAACCAGAAGAAGCCGAACAAGTCTGGTTCTCGGAACCAAACCCAGACCCGCCACGAGATTATAGAGGTATAATTTGTTAAATTAAAAATAAATTTTATTAGTTATTTAATTTAATTTTTTAATAATCATATTTTTTTATAGGGTAAGCTGAAGATTAATACGCAGGAGCCCCTGAGCTATATAGACGAGCTGACCCAAGAGGAGGTCCCACTTCCACAGATGGGCGGATACTTCGAGTACCTAGGCTATGACGGGGCGAAGGGCAAATGGGTCGATGATAGATGGGAGCAGGCTAGTGTAAGTTTTTATTTAACTTTAAATTAATTTTTTGTTAGTTTTATTAATTATTTATTTAAAATTATTTTATTAATTATTTATTTTAAATTTTATTACAGGGAGTTTATCGGGAGAAGCTTAGGGAGCGGGTTATCGAGACAGGGACCCAATCGGCTGAGGATGTTCCAGTGGAGGAGCAGATAGGAGCGCTGAAGGAGACGGTTCAGGAGGTGATGAAACCGTCTAAGAGTCGGCATTGGATCCCTTCGATCGGACCCTGCTTCAAGAAGAAGAAGGACCCGAAGCCGCCTGTATCGGATCAGATCGCGAAAAAGAACGCGAGAAAGTTACAGCGGATCTTCGATGGGATGAACGAGGTCCGCGCAGTCCAGGGATTACCTCCTATACCGGAAGAAGATGCTCCACCAAGCTCCTCTAGGTCCGATGATTTTTTTAGTAAGTTGCTCAGCGGCCTCAATGAATCCCGTGAAAAGAATGGTCTCGAGCCGCTCTCCGATGAAGAAGAAGATGAAGACAGTGAAGATTGATTTTCTTATGATTGTGTTTAAGACTTTTATTTTATTTCCGTTTATATTTTATGACTTTTTTATGGTTATGTAATATTTTGACTTTTAACCCCGGGGTTTGACTTATTGCCCGGGGTTTGACTTTATTGACCGGGGTTTGACTACCCGGGTTTATTTATCTATTTCTGAATATAATGCATGATTTCTATTTATATTCGTGATTTCTATAAATATTAAATTATAAAAAATCGAAAATCGAAAAACCAATTAATATTAAAAAAAAATGAAAAACCAATTTAAATTAAAAAAAAATAAAAAATTAAAAAAATTAAAAAATTAAAAAAAAATTAAAAAAAAAAAAAATAATAATAATACCGACAACATTCAATGTATGAATGTCGTCGGTAAAGGTTAAAAAAAATAATAATTAAATATTGATTACCGACGACATTCATACAATGAATGTTGTCGGTATTATTATTAAATTATAAAAATTAAACAATTTAATTATGAAGATAACGACAACATGGTTGTCGGTAAATATTTTATTTACCGACGACAAAAAATATTTGTTTTGTCGGTAAAAATTTGATGCTTGCCGACGGAACGAAATTGTTGTCGGTAATCAAGGTTTACCGACGACTTGCGTTTCGTCGGTAAAACGTCCTGTGTTATCGACGAGACACCAATGTTGTTGTCGGCAACCATGATTTTACCGACAAACTTCTAGGGACGACAGTTTACCGACGAGTGGTCGTCGGTAAACAGTTTTACCGACGAGTACGGGGTTAATACCGACGACAGCTGTCGTCGGTAAATACCCGACCTGCTGTAGTGTATGTTGAATTGTTAAGTAGGCTAATCCCTATAAGGACATAAATTCTTGGAAATCCTTTAACATGATATCATCGCTATAGTTGCTTGTGTACTTGTTGTGTTTAGATACTGGACTACTATTGTATTCAAATTCTGGTCGAAAGAATATTGGACATAACTAATCACTTGTGTAACTAAGGGTGAGTTGAGATGGAACCCATCAAATATATTTAAAGAGTTTAAGCTCTACAATGTCATAAGATAATAAAGATTATATCGAATTCTTGGATAAGGTGATAAAATGAATTAAGAAAGGTGTTTCTTAGGCTATTATTTAATTATTGATAATCAACATGTGACATAGTTGATTATCTATAGGATTTGGCAGTTATACCATATCCTAGGATAATCCGGAACTATAATGAAAGAGGAGTACATGCATTATCTTTGAATCAGTTCTTTATAAAAATGATAAATCATGATATCCTAATTTTGAGAAGTATTGCAGACGTTAACCTTGATTTGTGATTAATTAGATTAATTACTACCAGCTTAACATTGAACTTACATGGTCTCATATTTACGAGCATGATAAACTTGCATATGACTATTACTTATATTCTTTATACGACAATGAAAAATATTTAATAGTATATTTTAAATATTAATATATATATATATGTATATAAATATATTAGCAATATATTGTATATTAATATAATATTTGGCTCATTTTATAGGATAGATATTTTTGGAGCCAAAATTTAAAATTAAAGCTAAAATTTTAGCCAAATTTGTAGTCAAAGTATAATTTAAAATTTGAAATCACAGTATATTTATTGGTCCCTACTTTTGGAAAAACTACATAGAAATGTTGATCATTATATTTTTGAGATAAAATATTTCATTATAAAAAATTAGCATAATTATTTTCTCAATTCTCTACCAAATTATAAGGTTTCTCTTTACAAGAAAAAATTAGTTACATTTAAAGATTTAAGAACACATGTTCAAAATTTTAAACTCAAGGAGTTAAGAAGTGAGATTCGAAAATTCATTTTGCAAATCATATAGACTTCATATTTTGAAGTTGTACAACAACTCTGTAATAATGAGGACACGTACATACATGTATAATTTACACATTTTAAAAAGTCGTAATTCTTTTTCTTATTCCGAAGTTAACAAATATAAATATATCCTTTCACTGATTATTTACACAACTCTTATTCACTTTTTTTCTTAGCTTTTCAATTTTGTCAAACCCTTAGAAAAAGCTTTATTAATGAAAGTTTTAACTTCTTAATGGCAGTTATGATATGCAACTAATTTTCTTAGATGTTTGTTTTTCGTATTTTCCTTTAAATTTTAATTAAATTTCTTCAATTATTTCTCATTTTTAATTTATTTAACTTCTATTTTTACGAAAAATATTGTAGTTTAATTTTTGTTAATACTGATTATGAGTCAATGAGTCAATTTCACCATGTATAGGCTATAATAGCTTTTAATGATAGAAATACGTTGTGTTCTTTATACATTTATAAAATTTATTTAGTATAACTTTGCATCTCATGTTTTTTTATTATAAACAATTAACATAATTTTAATTTTTCATTTCTTTTTATCTTAAACTAGCTTCCTTGAGAAAAGGTGGTAAATTAAACTAAATATTCTTACAGCATTTCAAGACAAATATATTTCATGTACATTAAAAGTTAAAGCATACCCTTAATATTCATATCTTTATTAGTGTGTATGTATTGAATTAAAATTGTTAATATATGAATTATTTTGCCAAATATATCTAATTAAAAAAATTTACGGAAAGTAAAATAATAAATTATATTAGATTACAGTGTATTACATTAGAGAGTTAATTTGACTTATAAAACACAAGAGAACTATAGTGTATCATAGAATTCTTCTAACTATCACCAGAAAAACTATTGACCTTCATCCACATCAGAGGATACATCCCATCTCTTGTATTTGTGGTTTATATATCAATGGTTGCGCTTTTTTCTTATGATATATGGAAAGAAAAGTAAATTACATCTCATTTGTTGTGCCTCGTCCTTGGGCATGCATTAGACAAACAAAAAATAATAGCTATACATAGGAGCCACACCATTATAGCTAATAAAGTTCAATTGAAGGGCCTATCTTTAGAAACTGAAGAACAATGTTTCCAACTGCATTTTTGAATATTAGGTTTGTTGCATTAGAGAAACAACGTATTAAATAGTGACGAGCTAAATGTATTTTATTAAAACATGAATATCAAAATAATACTCTTACTTTCAGTGAAGGAGGTTGTTGAGAATGAGGTTGTTGGTTAGCATTGATGTTGAGCATTGTAGCAGGTGGGACCGAATACTCGGGCTCCCCCTTAGCAGGATCCTTAGAATTTGAAATAAAACCAATATTACTGCCATACTCAATCAAATAATAAAACCATTAACCAATCCAAAATCATGGAAAAACTAATAATGTTCAATTTAATAACCGATATGAAATATTTCAATGGAAGTCAATAATTCTGAATATATTCACTAAGAGTTCGACCATCTTGGAACGTACATAATAATTGCACTCTCCTAAAATTCCTCAAAGTAAGGTACCCAATACAACATACTCCACCCTGACGCAACAAAATTTTCTACATTCATCTACTATTATTTGTGTAATTATATTTATAAAGATGTAAATGCACTAGATCTAACACCCCCTTAAAGTTTAGAGACTAATGCCACTATCCCCCTCTCCTACCCTTAGTTAAGTTTTCTTCTAGGTTAAGTATGAATATGCTTATTTGATATACCAATGGAAGTATCTCTCACTACATGTATAACTTCCTTCTATCATTCCCATACAACCTACAACTAGGCATAAAATATAAATTATCACCCTACACTTTTCTAAATTACCCCATGCAACCAATATCTCCTTGATGGCATGTCAAATTAAGACTTTATTATCTTGTGTATAATGGACTGTTACATGTAAAATAGATAGAATTTTGTTGGCAAGCTTCCAATGCTCCACTTTTAAAAACCTAAATGTCATTTTGGCTGAAAACAAATTATCATATGCGGAAAAAACTTCAAAAATACTCATTAAAAGTTAAAGGCAACAAGTTGATAAATGAAAAATAACTAATTATTAGATAAGGTATTGATTGTTTTCAAGGAGTATGGAGGAAAGAATTTAATTTAAGATATATTTTACCTTCATTTGATTACGTCTATTTTGAAACCAATACTTAATTTGTAGAGGATGTAATCCTAACTTATAACTCATCTCTTTCCGCTTCTTGTCATCAGAAAATGGACATTCTATGTAAACACTACACATTATGATTAATAACAATAAATTAACTAAAAAAAATACGATAATCAACTAGTTTTAAATAATGAAAAATATTTTAAAATTTGTTTTTTCTGTAATTTGAGTTATACACAAAGGTAAATTTATTTATTAAGACGTGCTATTTCATTTCTTGAATTTGTCGTTCTATGTGACGATGGTAACGCCCGTTTTGTTGATGAATTTGCCCATGTGTCGAATTTGAATTTGACTACATTGAAAATAACAACAATTAAATAAGTTTGATAAATTATGCTCATTGACAAATAAATTATTTATTAATTTCACTATCAAGATAAAATTTATTATATAGATAGTCTCTTTGATAGAAAATTTCTATTTCATAAAAGTAAACAAAGAAGATACCCATATATAGATCTATCTATTAAAAATGAAAATGATATTACCTGTCCAGGCATTACTTCCATAGAGGATGATGCCAAAGAGTAATTGTTCGAGTAATTCATGTCATTTCCAGACCCTAACATAGTTGATGTATCCTTTGACTCAATATCACTATCATCTAAATTCTTATCTCCCATTATCTGAAATTAAAGGAAACAAAAATATAACTTATTTTGCAAAACGTAGTGCAATTTTAGTATTATATAGAGATATATAGCGCAATTAACATGAGAAAGTCAATAATTTAGTGATTTATAGTACAATTTTTGCATAACAAAGAGACATATAGTTTGGAAGTATAATGAATATTATAGGAACTTATAGTGAGATTATTCTGTATGGTATAGGAACATATGGTGCAATTATTTTTAAATCTAACTTATTTTGCATAATATAGAGACTTATACTGTAAATTTAGCATAATATAGAGACATATAGTGAAAATATATTATGTACTATAGGTACATAAAATTTACAAATAATTGATGATGTGTGATATTATAACACATTTTCTGTTTCATGCTGGCTACTCCTACCTCCAAAATTAGACTGTCAGCTCCTTAACAACAGAGTTGATATACCCACCCATCAACTAAATGAATTTGAAATAAAGCCAATATGACTGTCCTGCCCAATTATATACTAACACCATCAACCAATCCAAAATCATGACAAAACTAATAATCCTGAACCCAATAACCCTGCATAAAGTATGTTAATGGAAGTCAACAATTCAGAATATATTCACAAAGAGTTTGACCATCTTGGAACACACATAATATTTGCATTCTCATAGAATTCGACAAATTAAGGTACCCAACACAACATACACCACTCTCCCAAAACAATTAATTATAAATTCATCGATCTTTAATTGTTTAATTAAATTTGTAAAGATGTAAATGCACCAGATCTCATACCCTCTTATAGATTAGAAACTAGTTCCAATATCCCCTCTCCTACCCCTAGTTTATTTTCCTTCTAGGTTAAGTATGAATATGTTTATTTGATATACCAAAGGAAGTATCGCTCACTATCTCTATAGTTTCCTTCTACCTCGTTTCCTTAGCTTCAAATAAAATGGTATATAAATCCTTAAAATTTTTATTAGAATTAATTATGCTATAATCTCTATAGTATTACAAAAATTGCAATAAAAGTAAACCATATGTCTTTCTTTTTAATTAATTACACTATAACTCCTTATATAATGCAAATGAACTATATTTTAGTATAAAAACAAATTCATACTAATAGATTAAATATAACAATCTGGCTTATAAAAATTATTATATATTTTTAAACAATGTCAAAATCAACTTTTTTAAAGTTTGAAGTTATAGCCCTAACTATCAGGTTGTGGGACTTAAGACTCAAACCAACCTGGTCTCCAATATATTTAATTCATTAGTGCCTTTAAAAATATTCATCTTCATAATTTTTTATTGACAATCTATATCATTGGTTACATATAATATTCCCTCAACTTGATAATATTTATCTAAAAAAATTATAAGGTCGATTAAGACTCTTTTTTGTTACAATTAATTATACTCAAACGAGACGTGAGCTAAGTAGCATGATTGCTGCCCAAAAAGGAAAAAATATTATATGACATTTTATATTATATAATATTTAATGTATAACCATATTATAAAAGAAAATTAAATACAAAAGCAACACTTATTTGATCATATAAAAATTCAAAAATCAATTATACACTTAAAAAATTTTGTTTTTAACAACTGATAATTAGATAAAAATAAACTATAATTACCAATCTTAGCTAGAACAATATTTTACCAATAAAAATATTATTGTTATCTCGATAGATTGCAAAGATCTAAAAAATTTAATATTTGTTATTTTGTCCCCATGTTTTTTTAAGTGACAAATACACTAAAGGAACAAATATGTACATATAAATATGTTATATATTTAAATTTTTAATTTTTCCTTCCACAGGGGTTAATTTGATGGTATTTGAATAAAATAAAGTATAAATAAGGAATTTTTAAAAAACACAACTTGTTTGAAAAAATAGAATTTTTTTGTTCACCAACTATAGCCTATTTTCACAAATAGATCTCAAATTTCTACAACTATACTAACAATCATTGACATAAATATTTGTTCCAGGTTAGTCATTTTTGTTTAATCTATCAGATTTTGGTTTTTCATTTTCAATATATTAGAGGATCAATTAGTTAAAAAGGGATAGTTCAGGGATATGTTTGAAAAATTTGTAAATATTGTGGCATATGTGGGTAACTAATATACCGATTGTAAAAAATAAATAGAATTTATGTCAGGACTATAACTGATACAAAATTTAAAATTAGTTAGGTAATTTTAAATGTTCAAGAACCATTTAATCCAATTTTGTGTTTTTTCATCGAAAATCTATCGTTTCTACCATCAAAACACATAATCATTATAAGTACAAACAAATTATGCATAAATATTATTAGATAGCCTTTTAAATTTACTAATTCAACAACAAAAAATTAAGCTAAGGAAGATACACCAAAATAACCTATTAGATATTATCCAAAAAACAAACGTTGTTATTTTTAACACAACATCAAATCGCATTATAATGTTAATTTAAAATGAAAAAGGAGATAAAATCTATAGAAAAGGTGTATAATTTTTTTTCACTGAATAATTAAAATTGAAAAAAATATCAATTTACAAACTATTATAGAGATAATTATTATTAAGAACAATCTAACTTGTCAACGAATCTTTACGTGAAATGTTAGGGTCATCGATCTGGTACAAGGAAAAAGAGAATCGTAATTGGTCTTGATTGTATAGGGTTGAATCATACTAGTCAACAAGATATCTAATGATGAAAGAGGAATATTCCGTAGTGTTAAAAAAGTGAAAATGAGATTTCTGAAAATGTATTGTGAGAATACATGGAGAATAGTTAAAGAAAAAACTTAACCGAAGTAGGGTTTTGTGGAGAAGATAAACTTTAGTTATACCAAAATGTAAAGTCCACTACCATTTTATTTGATAGTTTGAAATAAATTGAAATGACCTAGCTAAAACCTCGTGGATAATGTAAAAATTGACCTATTTAACCACATGTCTTTATTTATAACACGGACTCTGACCACAGTCTATTAATTTTATATTCAATTTTTAAATAACATGGAAAGATATGAAAATATAAGTAAAAAATCATAATTTTATCACATTTTTTACCTTACCTGTTTGGGTAAATATTGCTAGGAGCCACTTAACTATCACACTAGTGCTGTTTGGACCACTTAACTATTGTGGGTTCCAAACAACCCACTAATGTATCAAAATCGTTTAAATCAACCACTCCATTAATTAACATAAACTTAATTGTAATATCTGATCAAGCTGCACTGAAACACTTCACTAGAAGTATTCGAAATTAGAATCGAAAATAATATATCAGAAAGAAGAGAACATTTCTTATGTACACTAAATGGTCTCTCCACAGGCAGCTTTGCCAAGATGATAGTAGTGGACTTCTTCCAATCTAGCGCTAATAAGGAAATCTTCTAAAAATGTTGATTAAAGAGGAGGAGGAAAAAAGGCAATGACGGCTTAAATAAAAAAATCAACGATTAGGGTTTGATATTAGATATAAGGCAAGCCTAATTCATAATTTGTAAAAAGAACACATGTCATCAATTCTTTGGATATAATATTTTTTTTATTTGTATTGTATGAAATTTAACAAATACATAACATTAGTATCATATTTATCTCTAGTGACATATATTTATATAATAATTTAAATTATTAGTTTTTTAATATATAATTTAATTTGTTGATAATTGAAATTTTTTGTATCGTTTGTCTCTTATATCCGTTCTTATGTGATTTATTGTCTTTTTAAGAAAAAATATTTTTTAAGAGATGGAATGAGATGTAGAATGTGTTTAATGGCCTAAAAGTATAAAATTTAGTGTGTAAATGGTATAAAAGTAATGTGTTAGAAACTAGTTATATTGTATTTTTTGAAATATGAATAAGAAAAAACACACCTTAGGGTTAGTAAGCAATGCGGTAGAAGTGAGTTTGATCTTAGGGAGTATTGAGTGGTGGGTCGGCCATGAGAATTGAGCTAGTTGATAAATCCCAGTTAATAAACGTGCTAGAGGTGATAAAATAACAAAATTGCTTAGTTTAGAAAGTGATTAAGTCGGTTCTTAGATAAGACATTTGTTGCCTTTTTGTTTGCTGTCCAAATTTAATGTTTTAATTATCCGTCTCAGTCCCTTCTAGTCTTTTTAAAGCTTTTTATTAGCCTTACCTATTAGATTATAAACCTTTTCCATTTGACCCGCACTTTAATTGTGATGCTAAGACAGTTGTTTTAGAGTTTAATTTTGGGGTGGTGGTATACGATTGTGGAGAACAATATTGGGTGGGTTTTTGAAACTACGTAATTGTACTTTTAATGATAAATCACTTGTTTTTACTTTAACCCTTTTCCTAGATAAAGAAAAAGTATTGAAAAAAATATGTTGAAAAAAGTATCATGAAATCTAAGATGAAAAAGACTTATTATTCATTCGATAATTCATCATAGAAGTATTTCAAAGGATCTAGAGGAGAAAAAATCAAGAACTAGAGCTTCCTACGCGCGCTAGTACACGCGCGTGAGTAGTTTCTTTTAGGCTTTAACGCATTTTGGTTTTCTCTCTCTTCGCTAACAAACTTTCGGACTGAATCACACCAAAAAACCATTGAATTCAACCATTTTTTGGATTCCTTTTTTCGAATCTTGTGTTTTTCTCAAATTTCTGGGATCTAACATAAGATTCAAACCTTTTTTAGCCTTTATTTTTCCTTGATTCAGTTCTTTTTCTTTCTTAAACCTAAACACTACCTTTCCGTTTCTTCTTTTCAACACTTCTTCAACCAAAATGCCTCCATCTAAACGGGTTACTCGCAAAAATATCACTAAAGAGATGTTTGAGGATGTACACATTACTTTGAACAGATCGGATCCGAAGAACAATAATAGTAAGAATGTTAACAGCAGCAATAAAATTGTAAACTCATCGGCTAAATCTAATAATCAGGCTAAATTGAGTGGGGCAACGGTAATTGAAGCAGTAATTGAAGTACAGAATGAGAAGGATAAAAGTGTGGAAGTAACGCCTATGGGTACTCCGGTGGCCATTCCCGTCGTTCAAAGTATGCCGGTAATGGAGAAAACTGTTATAAGTGATCAGAATAATGAAGTACCAATCCAAAACAAATGTGCTGAAATTAGATTATCATTTACCTATGAGGAAGGAAGGTGTAACTATAATTGCGCCACCTAAGGTAATAATGGAGGAAGAATCAAAGGTATGGGCTAATACTCTAATTGGGCAGTTTATTGGAGAACCACCCAGTTCTATATGATTACTAACTTTGTTAGGTATCAGTGGAAGGATATGGGTAAAGTAAACATCAAATCCAATGGTAATATGATAATATTTGGATTTGATAGTGAACAGAATTGTAGGAAGGCTCTTGAACAGATTTGGCATATAGGCAGGAAGCCTTTGTTTCTACGTGAATGGGATGAGGATATGGAGTTTGGGAAGGTGGATTACACTAGAGTTCCATTGTGGGTTAGGTTGATTAATGTTCCAATGAATTTGTGGACTAGAGAGGGATTGAGTTACATTGCTAGTGGAGTGGGCAAGCCGATTCAGATGGACTCCTTAACAGAATCAAGGACAAGGTTAGGGTATGCTAGAGTTTGTGTTGAGGTGAACTTGAGGGAGGAATTAATTGATCTGGTTTATGTGGATTTGGGTAAGAGTGAGCTTCACAAGGTTGGAGTTGCTTATGATTGGAGACCACAACAATGTTCAGTCTGTAACAGCTTAGAACACAGAATGTGCAGTCCTGAGAAGAAAATTTGGGTTAAGAAAAATGGTAAGGGTAAGGAGGTAGTGAATCAACCTGAGGCTCATCAAAGTGAGAGCAATGAGGTGATGGGGATTAATCTGAAATATAAGGGAGGTGTTAATGAAGGTGTACTGAATAATAGAAATGGGGAAGATTGGGTAAGTGTGGCTAGAGGAGCTAGACATCAGGACAAAGCTGAATGTAGTTTCTCTTCACCTCAAGTTAATGGTAATTCATTTAATGCTTTGAATAGCCCTCTTACTACACTGGATGATGGTATTAGAAGGATAAATAATAGTGCAGGAGGAGGGGTAAAAAACAAACCTCCAGATCTATGATCTTAGGATCATGGAATGTGAGAGGCTTTAACATGAGCCTTAGACAGCTTGATGTCTTAAATTTCATGTTAGTTAATAAGGTAGATATTATGTGTTTGCTTGAAACCAAAGTTCAGTTTAATAATATGCTTTAGATCAAGAAAGAAAGATTTGATAGATATGATATAATATACAACTATAGTAAAGATCCTAAAGGTAGAGTGATGTCTCCCTAATTTTTCTTATTTTCGACCCTTAGGAAACATCATTTTTGGTGTTTATTTAATCAATTTGATAGACTTTTGGACTAAATATGCAATAATATGATTTTCCTCTTTTATTTCTAGCATTTTTAGTTTATTAAGCTTTTGCGCGTAATATTGGTATTTTTAGTGTAAAGTTTACAGGTTTTAGATGTTAGCTAGAAGAGGAATCCGAGGAGAAAGTCAAAGATCAAGAGATAGAGTCAAGACTTGAAGATAAATCCCGAAGATATTATTTTTAGAGCTGAAAATCCATTTTCCAGGCCATAGATTGCTGATTTATAGGTGCTTAAGCGATGATTTAGCCGCTGACCTTTGAAGAGAAAACATTCCTTATCGAGTTACGGAACTTTAGCAACTGGAATGAGGTCAATCGGAGTCATAACGAATCAGGAAAAGTCGTTTTAGTGAAGGCGTATCAGCAGTTACGGGATTTTGGGCTTAGAATTTGGGCTTGGACATTTAATTAGTGTTTTATTCTTAGGTCCAAGCCCTAATCCGTTTTTTCACCTATAAAACTAGCCTTTGACTTCTATTTTCAAGACAATTCACATTCTGCAAGATTAAAACACCAGAGAGAAGCAACAGAAAGAAGAAACAAGAAGCTACAAGAGCAGGAGAGGGTCCATATCTCCGTTCGTAGTCATTCCTATTCCGGAAATTAGGTTCTTTTTATCTTTTAATTTTGTAATAAATATGAATTCCTTTACATTTAATTTAGTTTTTCTTTTTAATATGAGCTAAACATTTCATAGTGCTTGAGAACAATTAATGGGTGAATTCCAATCGTATTGAATAACGAATGTTGAATTTGGGTTTCTGTTAAATTAAACTAGATTGGGGCTTTTACTCTTTTCGATAAATTGAGATTATTTACTATTTTTAGCGTCATGAACTAGGAACAGGTGTTAGTATTTAGGCTATTCCAATTAGTGGCGATTGGATCATCCTGACGGAGGGTTTAGATACAGAACCATTTATTCAATCTAGGATAGAAGCTATTGATTTTGACGAACTTAGCTAATCCTAGGGCCAATGAGGTAATAAAACTTAAACATCCAAAGGTGGATCATATTTACCCTGATGGGACTAGTGACACTCTAGGATCGCCTTATAGTCCACCCTGACGGGGGTATAGGGAATTTAGAATCCCGACCATTGTAATTGACCAATTTAGCCCTTAAACAACATAAGTTAGGAAATAGGATTGGGATGATCCTTGCGTTCTCAAGTGCTACTTCTCATATTGCGTTTTACATCATTTTACTTGCGTCTTAGTTTTTATTTGCATTTTAATAATTGTCTTTCATTTATTTAGCATTAATACAAAACCAAACAAACATATTATCTTTATTTGCTTTCATAAGTGCATTCAATCATTAATAGATAAGCATTGTAGTCAACCATCCCGTCCTTGGAATGAATCTGTTTTATCAGTTATACTACTTGGGACAACCGTACACTTGCGGTTGTGGTTCGATTATTTATTGCATTTATTTTAGAACACATAAAGGACCACCAAGTTTTTGGCGCCGCTGCCGGAGACGGTAGCGTGTGACCACGGTGTTTATCCTTTAGTGATAGTGCATTTATTTTATTTTATCAGTTTTACGCTTTTTGTTTGTTAGCTTTTTCAGGTTTTTAGGTTTGGTGTATGCGAAGAAGGCTATTCAAGGATCTAGAGCCAACACCTCCGATCCATAGTAATCCAGAATCGTTGATCAGACTTGCTAACAAGAGAAGAAGAGAACAAGAAGCTTTAGAGGTAGAAAAATTAATTAACAGAATGGAAGAGATAAATCTTCAAGATCAACAAAATAATCAACCAGGTCAACTAGGCGCGAATGGCCAACCTTTAGCGCCACCTGGCCTTATTCCTCCAATTCCACCATTGAATCCTAATCCTCAAGTTCAGATAGTGATGAATCAAGATCCATGGTTTACTAATGGTCCACCAGAAGTTCCATTTCGTGCTCCCTCTATAGGAGTAGGTGCTCCAGATATAGATGTTCCAAGATTTCGTCCAGATTCGGGTATGTTAGCTCAGTTCCAAAATTTTGGAAATTTTCGTGGTAGACCAGCAGAAGATCCTCTTAGAGCAGTACAGAAATTTAAGCAGATATGTGATTCTTATATCACACAAGGAGTTTCAAGAGAACAGATGTATTTTGCTGCGTTTAAATTTTTTGTTATTGATGGAGCGAATGAATGGCACGATACACAAGATCCCACGAAGATAACAAACTGGGACCAATTAGAAACTGCTTTCTTTGACAGGTATTACCCAAGTAACATGAGGTTAGATGCTGAATTAGGATTGACGCATTTCCATCAAGAATATGATGAAACTGTGGGTAAGAGTTGGACAAGATTCCAGATGTGTTTACGTAGAGTTCCCGCTCATGGCTTTTCAGAACAACAACAGCTAAAAATATTTTACAGAGGCCTTGATGGAAATTCGAGAGAGAAATTTGATACATTATGTGGTGCAGGTTTTCTTCAAGTTCAACCCGCTCATGCTAAAATCATTTTAGAAAGAACAGTCAAGAATGAAGTTGGGTGGAATTCAGCAAGAACACCGGTTAAAGGAGTGAATAATGTTAATATCGAAGAATAATTTGCTACTCTTGAGAATAAGATTCAGACTACTATAGAGCAACAGTTGAAACAGCTTACTTTAGATGTAAAAGAAGGATTTTCGGGTAAGAAGGTAGCTGTTCAAGCTGCACAAGAGGTTTATATGTGTTCGATTTGCAGAGTAGATGATCATGATGAAGAAAATTGTCCGAATAACCAAGAGCCTGTGATGTTCATGTCCAACAGAGGTAATTTCAATTCGAGTGGTAATGGATATCAGCCTAACAGAAACCATCCTGGGTTTCAATACTCAAATCCTAATGGGGCAGCCATTCCTACCTATGCATATCAGCCGCGTCCCCAAGGCAACAACTATAATCCAAGACCACACAACAATTATCAAGGAGGACAGAATCAGGGTAATTATGTACAAAGACAAGCTCCTCAGAATACTTACAATGAAACATTGAACCAAAAAGCCTTACCTGCCCATCCACAAGAAGGGGTAGTTACCCTTCAGAAAACAGTTGAAAGTTTAATTGCTCTTCAAACACAAGCTATGGAACGCCTACAAGCATCGGACGCAAACATGCAGTTGTTACAGAATCAATTAAGTCAAAATAACAAACAACTGAATCAACGTCCACAAGGACAACTTCCTAGCGATACTGAGAATCCAATACAACGTGAAGATTGCAAATCTGTTACATTAAGAAGTGGTAAGAACCTTCCTCCACCTCCTTTTCCCGTTATGAAAGAGAAAGAAGTTCCAAGAAAAGAAAAGGAAGTGGGTGAGAAAGAAAAAGAGAATGAGAAAGATAGTGAGGTTGAAGAAATAGTGAGGCCAAGTGAAGTTCCGAAAAAGAAAAATGATGTTGTAATCAATCGCCCTCAACCAACGTTTCCATCTTGAGTTCAGAAAAAGGGTGATTTGGGTGACTTTCAGAAATTCTTTAACAGAGTGAATGGTCTAAGTATTAATATTCCGTTACTAGAGGCGATACGAGACATTCCTAAGTATACGAAGTTTTTGAAGAGGGCCCTCACTAACAAAAGGCCTTATTGTGACAATGAGATGATTGGTCTTCCTGGAGAGTGTAGCGCGATTTGTCAGAGTAAATTACCTCCAAAGTTAGTTGATCCTGGGAGTTTCACGATTCCGATATCAATTGGAGAAGAATGGAAAGGAAAAGCGCTATGTGATTTGGGTGCGAGCATCAATTTGATGCCCAAGTCAATCTTTGATAAGCTTAAAATTGGAGAAGCAAGACCCACTTCTATGGTCTTGCAAATGGCGGACAGGTCCCTTGCACATCCTGAAGGCCGAATTGAAGATGTCCTCGTTAAGGCAGGTACACTTATATTTCCTGTTGATTTCGTAATAATTGAGTACGATGCAGATAGAAATGTCCCCATTATTTTGGGTAGACCATTCCTAGCTACAGGGCGTACATTGATCTATGTAGAGAATGGCGAATTAACGATGAGGATACAAGACGAGGAAGTCAAATTCAATGTATTTCGAGCTATGAAATTCCTAGATTCTCAAGAAGATTGCTTCAGAATGGATGTAGTAGAGAAAGCATCGCAAGAGGTATTTAATTGTTTAAATTTTGATGATATCTTGCAGGCTGCTTTGACATTAGATTCACCTGAGATGATGGAAGAGCTTGCCGAAACAGTGGCAGCTCCTAATTCTGAAAATCCGAAGTATAGACGTCTTGCCTATGAACCTGTGAGAGAACCGGGGGAGATTATTCCTAAAAAGAAACCTTCCATTGAATCTCCTCCGGAATTGGAAGAAAAACCGTTACCAACACACTTGAGGTATGCGTATTTAGGTACTAATAAAACTCTACCTATTATTGTTTCAGCTAATTTAACAGGTCCTCAAGAAGATAAATTGTTGCATGTGTTAAGAGCCAACAAAGAAGCAATAGGTTGGACAATTGCTGACATCAAAGGCATTAGTCCATCCTATTGTCAACACAAAATTATACTTGAAGATGTTAACGCACGTTCAGTTGAAGGTCAAAGAAGATTAATTCCTGTTATGAAGGATGTAGTGAAGAAAGAGGTGATCAAGCTTTTAGATGCGGGAATTATTTATCCCATCTCGAGTAGTGAATGGGTGAGTCCGGTTCAGTGTGTACCGAAGAAAGGAGGAATGACAAGAATTCTTAATGATAAAAATGAAGCAATTCCTTCAAGAACGGTAGTTGGATGGAGAGTTTGCATGGATCGCAAAAAGCTGAACAAGGCCTCCAGAAAAGATCATTTTCCTTTGCCCTTCATTGATCAAATGTTAGACAAATTAGCCGGAAGAGAGTACTATTGCTTCTTGGATGGTTATTCTAGGTATAATCAAATTTACGTGGCTCCGCAAGATCAACATAAAACAACATTTACATGCCCCTTTGGTACATTTGCATATCGCAGAATGCCATTTGGGTTGTGTAATGCTCCTGCTACCTTTCAAAGATGCATGATGGCTATCATCTGGGATATGATCGATAACTTTCTTGAAGTGTTTATGGATGATTTCTCTGTATTTGGTGATGATTTTGATAAATGCTTAGATAATTTGGAGAAAGTGTGAATCAGATGCAAAGAAACAGATTTGGTTTTAAACTGGGAGAAGTGTCATTTCATGGTTCGAGAAGGTATTGTTCTGGGTCACAAGGTGTCGAGTGTTGGGTTGGAAGTCGATAGAGCGAAGATAGAGGTAATTAAAACTCTTCCCCCTCCTGTTTCTGTTAAAGGGGTAAGAAGTTTTCTTGGCCATGCTGGCTTTTATAGGCGATTTATCAAAGACTTTTCCAAGATTGCTAAACCGTTATGCAACTTACTTGAAAAGGACTCCAAATTCCTTTTTGATGAAGCGTGTTTAGCGGCCTTCGAAGCAATCAAGGAAAAGGTTATTTCTGCTCATATAGTATTACCTCCAGATTGGAATTTACCGTTTGAGGTTATGTGTGATGCGAGTGATTTATGTATGGGAGCTGTATTAGGACAAAGATAAGAGAAAGTTTTTCATTCGATTTATTATGCTAGTAAAACTTTTAGTGGTGCTCAAGTGAATTATACAGTTACAGAAAAAGAGTTGCTAGCGGTTGTGTATTCATTTGATAAATTTTGCTCTTATCTTCTTAGAGCGTAGGTTATTGTTTATACAAATCATTCAGCGATTCGATATCTTATGGAGAAGAAGGATGCTAAACCGAGGTTAATCAGATGGGTTTTATTGCTTCAAGAATTCGATTTACAGATCTAGGATAGAAAAGGGTGTGAGAATCAGGTTGCGGATCATCTATCGCGGTTAGAAGGTTCAGAGATGAATAGTGGTACTGAAGCAGTTAGAGAAGAATTTCCTGATGAGAGTTTATTCGTTGTTCGTGATTATGAAGCTCCTTGGTATGCGGATATTGCAAACTTAGTGGTGAGTGGTTCCTTTCCTGAAGGTTCAACTTATCAAGAGAGAAAAAGATTAGCTCATCGTGCAAGACAACTCTTTTGGGAGGATCCTTTCCTCTACAAAGTGTGTGCTGATCAAATGGTAAGATGATGTGTAGCCAAGGAAGAAATTGAGGCGATTATAGCGGGGTGTCACGATTCACCTTATGGTGGACATTTCAAAGGAGATCGAACCGCTGCTAAGGTATTACAATCTGGTTTCTATTGGCCCTCTATTATAAAAGATTGTCATGAATATACGAAAAGATGTGCAAGATGTCAATTTACCGGAAACATATCCAAGAGGGATGAGATGCCACGTAACAATGTGTTAGAAGTTGAAATATTCAATGTTTGGGGTATAGATTCTATGGGTCCGTTCGTTCCTTCAAATGGTAACCTATACATCTTGTTAGCTGTTGATTACGTGTCCAAGTGGGTGGAAGCTGTGGCTTTGCCAACTAATGATTCACGAGTGGTGATTAAGTTCTTGAAATCGCATATTTTCACTAGACATGGCACTCCAAGGGTAATTATTAGCGATGGAGGTACTCATTTCGTTAATAAGTATTTAAAGACGGTTCTAGAGAAATATGGAGTGAGACATCGTGTATCTACTGCTTATCATCCACAAGCCAATGGTCAAGCCGAACTATCAAATCGTGAGGTAAAGTCTATCTTAGAGAAAACCGTTGGTCCTATTAGAAAAGATTTGTCTATGAAATTAGATGATGCACTATGGGCCTATCGTACTGCTTTCAAAATTCCAGTAGGTGCTTCTCCGTATCGAATGGTATATGGTAAGGCTTGTCACTTACCTCTTGAACTTGAAATGGGTGCGTATTGGGCTATTGCGAAGTTAAATTTAGATCCTACTCTAGCTGGTCAGAATCGAATGATGAAACTTAATGAGCTTGATGAATTTCGATTAAATGCTTATGAAAATGCTAAACTTTACAAAGAAAATACCAAGAGATGGCATGATAATCGGATTCGAGAGAAGAACTTTGTAGTGGGACAATGAGTGTTGAAATATAATTTAAAATTCAGTAATTATCCGGGGAAATTAAGATCAAAGTGGTCGAGTCCTTACATTGTAACCAAGGTTACACCTCATGGAGCTATAGAGATAGAACATCCACTTGAAAACCGTACGTTCATGGTGAACGGTTATCGCTTAAAGATATATCTTGGAGGTGAAGACACCGATCGTGCACAAGACCCACATCCCGGAGAGGTCATGTACCTCCTCGAAACTCCTTAGAAGCACGAGGTAACCCGTCGAGCTTAACGACGTTAAACAAAAGCCAATTTCTTTTATATTTGTTTAAGTATTTCAATTTCCGTAGTGTAAATTAGTTAAGTTTTCGTTGATTTTAGTGTTTATTTTTAATAAATGAGGAAGGGTGTTTGTTTTTGATGATTTCAGGGGTATAATGGTCATGAGTTTGGGGTCAAACCGATGAGAAAACGAAAAAATTGGAGCCCACAGCAGGTCTGACCGGCTAGCCGGCGAGCTGACCGGCTAACCGGCAAAAAGAGCTGAAGGACCCCAACTCTCTGACCACTGCGTCAGCGATGACGCAGCGTTGATGCGTCACCATTCGCGCCAGCGAGACATCCACCGGCATACCGGTCACTGACCGGCTAGCCGGCCAAAGAAGGTGAAGGTTCTGGTCCTTGCGTCAGCGACGACGCAAGGTTGCTGCGTCATCAATCGCGCCAGCGAGACATCCACTGGCATACCGGTCACTGACCGGCTAGCCGGCCAAAGAAGGTGAAGGTTCTGGTCCTTGCGTCAGTGACGACGCAAGGTTGCTGCGTCATCAATTGCGCCATCGACACGCCACCGGCATACCGGTCAATGACCGGCTAGCCGGTGAAGGAAAGAGAAGTCTCTGACCACTGCGTAAGCGACGACGCAATATACTTGCATTTTGAGGTAAATAAAAAAAAACAAATCGAATTTAGTAATTTTTTTTTCGCCGCCCTCGCGACCGGCAAGCCGATGAATCCGCCGGCTAGCCGGTGCGCTATTGCGAGAGGCGGTTTTGAGCTTTCTAAACCTAGTTTTTTGCCTCTTTTCCAAGCCAAACCTTCTATTCCGAAACCTTGCCTCCACCTACTCCGAAAATCATCAACAAACAGCTATAAAATCATCAAATCAAGCCTTCTTTCATCACAAAAAAACACAAATCAACTCATAACTTCTCCAAAACATCACCAAAATTCATCTTTTCTTCATAAATTCCCTCTTCCCAACCTTGAAAATTAAACCCAATTCTTTCACAATCTCTCTCAAATAACCTTAACCCATCTCATATTCCACCTAATTCTTCAAGTTTTAAGCCTCAAAATATCAAATTTCAAAGCTTTTCTCTAGCTTTTTCTGTATTTGATGTTTTGAGTTTGGGGTGAAAAGAGATGACTAACAGAACCGATTCCATGTGTAACTATCCAAGAAACATACCAAGAAATAGGAACAATGTTGGAGCTAGCCCAGACCAAGCAATTGAGATTCCGGATTCGCGATCCAAAAAGACTGTCCAAAACCCAATTGCTCTGAAACGAAAAGAAAATCCAAGTAAGGCTAATCCGAAAAAGAGTAGGTTAATTGATGAGAGTGATGAAGAAAGTGAGGAAGAAGTTGAAGAAGAGATTGAGGAAGAAACTGAACAAGAAGTTCCCGAAGAACCAGTGCAACAACAGAAACCTCCGCGTAGGAAAGCTTGGGCTCAAAAGCCTAAAAGAGTCTTCGTTCCATGGGATACTCAGGTTCTTGATAGAATTCAATATTTGAAATTTGGTGAGGAGATGAATCTTCCTAAGGGTATTATGACTAGTACTTATAAAGATTATGGTATTACTTGTGACAAATTGGGTTGGAAAGAATTGCGTGAAAGGAAGCTTGAGTATATTCCTACCTTGGTGCGAGATTTTTATGAAGGAATCGCCTTCTCCAAAGCAGCAGTTGTTATTCGCAAAAAGGTAGTTCCTTTCTCCCTTGAGCTTATTCGTAAATCATTAAAATTACCCGAATTTTCCAGAATATGTCCATTTCAATAGTCTCTAAAAGAACCTTCGTTTGATTATGAATCCCTTTGGGGGTAAGTGCTTGTTGATGGGGCCCGCCCAATTCCCGAAGGAGAGAGATATCCTGGACAGATGTATAATAGTAATCTGTTACCATGTGCTAAGATTTGGTCACGCTTCATAATCCCTACCTTCTTCGGAGTTAAACACATATCGGAAGTGAAGAAGGAGCATCTTTTGTTCATTAACTGTATTATTGAGGAGAAACCTATAGATGTTGCTCGTGTGATATATGATACCATCATGGAATTTGCTCGAATTCCTACCTCACAACAAAATCTCAAATTTCCTTGTACCATCACTACTTTGTGCTTAGACGCAAAGGTTCCACGTAAAGACGCAGAAATTGATCGTGTTGTAGTGGGTGAGAGTATGGGTTTAACTTTGATCAAGAATATTCATGATGAGGTGTTAAAAGCAACAAGAAATCCTAGAGCTCCTCCAAAGAAGAAGATGCATACAACCAATGAGTTAGAAGTGAAAGTGAAGGTGTTAGAAGAGAACCAAGTGAATATGATTGCGTCTTTGGGAAATGTTACAAAAGAGTTAGAACTTCTCCGAAACATGTTAATGGGGGTGAGCACAATTCAACACGCCACTTATGGTATACTTACGCAAGAGAAAGTTCATGGACGCAACACCGATAACCAGCCTCGCGCTGGTTAAGATACGTTTTCTATCCCTTTCGCGTTTTAGTTAGTTTAGTTTATTTTTATTGCGTTGAGTCTTTTCGAGTCGTGGGGACACGACTCATTTTTGATTTTGGGGTGGGGTTCGTTGCCTCATCCCAGTTTTTATGTGTTATGTGTTTTATTTGCTTTCAATAAAATAATTTTCGAAGTTGCGTTTGACTATAGAAGATTTTAAATGTTCCTTTAAGCATACTTTTTATGAATCTATGATAGTAAATAGTGGACTTTAGGGAATAACATTAAACGCACTTACAATTGCATGCGAACATAGGTAATTGATAGAAAAAAAATTAATGAACAATGCAAATGAAGTAAGCTTGTACTTAAGGAATATGTTTGGTGTGTAGAACGTGAAATCCTAATTAGTAGAGAACCTACCTAGATATGAACTAAAGACAAGCTATGTACTTAGGAAAATGATAGGGGAAGTTCTTTGTTAGCCATTTGAAGCCTTTTAGCTTGCTATCCCTTATTATAATTTTATCCGTCTTAGCCCAAGTTTGAGCCTTAAGCCTTTTCTTTTGTAGCCACGATATAAGCCCATTATCCTTTAGATTATTAGGCGTGACCAAATGACCTGCACTTGAATCACAACCCTGAGACTTGTCTCGAGCTTGAGTTTGGGGTGGAGGGTCCATATTTGGGAATTTACATTGGGAAGGGATCATATGTGTTTGTATTGGGGGCACAAAAATGTAGATGATATTATTATTTGTAACCCTTTGCCGAGTAATGAATAGAAAAAAAAAGAGAGAAAGAGAAAAAAAATATATAAGAGACATGACTTTTCACATCAAAATGATGGTCATGGGTATCTTGTACAAAAAAAAGAGAAGAAAAGAAATGAAAATAAAATAAAAAGAAAGAATAAATAAATCGGCAAAGTGGAATATTTTTGGAAATCATCTTAGTTTTATTTGGGTTGACATTGGGGACGCAACATTAGCGCGTCAAATGGGTGAGTGAGAACATTTTTGAGCGTAAACTCAAGCTCGAGGGCATTGTTGATGGTAAGTGAGGAGAGAGCCAAAAGCTCACTTTAAATTTACCAAATATACATCCATACCGTCCTTAAGCCATTATTAAAACCATAAAGACCTCGTGATTCTTAAGTACATAGTGAATTTATAATTCTGTAGATAGGGAATATACTAGGTGGAGCGTTCAAAGCGAGGTAGGATTAATGACCACCATATAGCCATCATACAGAGATGAGTACAAGTGTAACCTTCAAGCATTGCGACTTTAATTTTATGATTGAGATTTTTTATATTTGATGTTGCATGATTAGTGTATGTATATGTTAGTTCTTAAAGTTTTTCTATATGAGATTTATCTTAAGAATTGCTTTAGTTTTATTTGCTAGCTTCTATTTGTTCTTGCGTTTACTTCTACCCCTTGTTTTGTTTTGTTTTGCTTTGTCGGGACGACAAAGGTTTGAGTTGGGGGTCTTGATGTCTCCCTAATTGTTCTTATTTTCGACCTTTAGGAGACATCATTTTTGGTGTTTATTTAATCAATTTGATAGACTTTTGGACTAAATATGCAATAATATGATTTTCCTCTTTTATTTCTAGCATTTTAAGTTTATTAAGCTTTTGCGCGTAATATTGGTATTTTTAGTGTAAATTTTACAGGTTTTAGAAGTTAGCTAGAAGAGGAATCCGAGGAGAAAGTCAAAGATCAAGAGATAGAGTCAAAACTTGAAAATAAATCCCGAAGATATTATTTTTAGAGCTGAAAATCCATTTTCCAGGCCATAGATTGCTGATTTCGAGGTGCTTAAGGGATGATTTAGCCGCTGACCTTTGAAGAGAAAACATTCCTTATCGAGTTATGGAACTTTAGCAACTGGAATGAGGTCAATCGAAGTCATAACGAATCGGGAAAAGTCGTTTTAGTGAAGGTGTATCAGCAGTTACGGGATTTTGGGCTTGGACATTTAATTAGTGTTTTATTCTTAGGTCCAAGCCCTAATCCGTTTTTCCACCTATAAAACCAGCCTTTGACTTCTATTTTCAAGACAATTCACATTCTGCAAGATTAAAACACCAGAGAGAAGCAACAGAAGGATGAAAGAAGAAGCTACAAGAGAGGGTCTATATCTCCGTTCTAGTCATTCCTATTCCGGAAATTAGGTTCTTTTTATCTTTTAATTTTGTAATAAATATGAATTCCTTTACATTTAATTCAGTTTTTCTTTTTAATATGAGCTAAACATTTCATAGTGCTTGAGAACAATTAATGGGTGAATTCCAATCGTATTGAATAACGAATATTGAATTTGGGTTTCTGTTAAATTTAACTAGATTGGGGCTTTTACTCTTTTCGATAAATTGAGAATATTTACTATTTTTAGCGTCATGAACTAGGAACAGGTGTTAGTATTTAGGCTATTCCAATTAGTGGCGATTGGATCATCCTGACGGAGGGTTTAGATACAGAACCATTTATTCAATCTAGGATAGAAGCTATTGATTCTGACGAACTTAGCTAATCCTAGGGCCAATGATGTAATAAAAATTAAACATCCAAAGGTGGATCATATTTACCCTGACGGGACTAGTGACACTCTAGGATCGCCTTATAGTCCACCCTGACGGGGGTATAGGGAATTTAGAATCCCGACCATTGTAATTGACCAATTTAGCCCTTAAACAACATAAGTTAGGAAATAGGATTGGGAGGATCCTTGTGTTCTCAAGTGCTACTTCTCATATTGCGTTTTACATCATTTTACTTGCGTCTTAGTTTTTATTTGCATTTTAATATTTGTCTTTCATTTATTTAGCATTAATACAAAACCAAACAAACATATTATCTTTATTTGCTTTCATAAGTGCATTCAATCATTAATAGATAAGCATTGTAGTCAACCATCCCGTCCTTGGAACGAATCTGTTTTATCAGTTATACTACTTGGGACAACCGTACACTTGCGGTTGTGGTTCGATTATTTTTTGCATTTATTTTAGAACACACAAAGGACCACCATAGAGTATGGGTTCTTTGGAAGAGTAATGAGGTTAATATAAATGTAACGGAAGAAACTGCACAAGCTTTACTTGTTGAGGTAATTGAAGTAGTGAATAATAATAAAGTGATTCTTTGTATTGTCTATGCTGATAACAATGATAAGGTGAGGGTTCATCTATGGAAAGATATAATCAGATGGAGTGTAATATATAGGAATGAAAAGATGTGTTGTGTAGGGGATTTTAATGAGGTGTTGAGAATTGAGGAAAGATTACACTGTGTTGAACTTACAGAAGGAGCTCAGCAATTCATTGAGTGCATGGAAGAGTCTGAGTTATATGAGCACCAAACCTGTGGAAATTTCTACACTTCGACAAATAAAAGTTTGACACAACTGAGGGAAAGTAGAATAGATAGAGTATTAATTAATGCTAAATGGATGGATCAAGTGAATTCTAATGCTTTGTGTTTGGCTCCATCAACATCTGACCACTTTGCTTTGCTTCTATCTATTGGTACGGCTCAGGTTAGAGGGCCTTCTTCATTAAGTTTTTTAATATACGGGCTAAACACGAGGGATTTATTGAGGTGGTTAAGAAAGCTTGGAATATAAAAGTTGAGGGTACTAAAATGTTCATACTATATACTAAACAGAGAGCAGTTAAGAAGGCTTTGAAATTGTTTAGAAATATACATTTTAGGAAGAGTTTTAGTATATTTGTCAAACAAGGGATAAGCTTGAAGAATTATAGAACATTATAATGAATGGTAGAGGTAATGAAATGGTTATGGCAGAGGAGAAGATTGTTCTACATAATCTTGAGGTAGCATTGACCTATAAGGAGGGTATTATTAAGCAAAAGGCTAGGGACACTTGGTCAAAGGAAAGTGATTGTAGTTCCTCTTACTACTACAAGATCATCAAGGGTAGACAAGCCAGGAACAAAATCACAACTCTAATGGATGATAGTGGTAATATATTAACTACACCAAGTCAGATTAAAGGTGAATTCTTGAAGTTCTATACAGATTTGATAGGTACTGAGCAGTATAATCAGGAAATATGTTATGTTAGTACCTTACAAGATCTATTAAATACTTCACTTAATGAGGATCAAATTAAGGAGTTGAGCAGACCTATTACAAATGAAGTAATCAAGGAGGCTCTGTTCTCTATAGATGAATCAAAATATCCTGGACCTGATGGGTTCACATCATGTTTCTATAAGGAAGCTTGGGGAGTTGTTGGTGATGAGTTCTGTAATGCTATAAAAGAGACTATGGAGACAGGTAGCATGTTAAAAGAAGCAAATGCAACTAATGTGGTTTTGATCCCTAAAGTGCAAATACCTAATTGTGTCAAATAATTCAGACCAAATTCTTGTGTCAACACCCCATACAAGACTCTTTCAAGGATTATTACAAACAGAATTAAAAAGGTACACCACTCTTTAATTGATTATAATCAATCAGCCTTTGTTAAGGAGAGAAATATTGGTGACAATATTATAGTAGCTCAAGATATATTAAGTGGTTATCAGTATAGTAATATAACTGCTAGGAGTACAATAAATGTAGATTTACAAAAGGCGTATGATAGCCTCAATTGGACTTTTTTATTCAATGTCCTTCAGGCTATCAAATTCCCTAACACTATGGTCAGATGGATTGTAATGTGTGTCTCAGCCCCTACTTATACACTGAATATTAATGGTGAGAGGATAGGTTATTTTAAAGGGAAGAGGGGTTTAAGGCTGGAAGATCCAATCTCCCCTTGCCTCTTTGTACTATGTATGCAGGTCTTTACTGCAGTATTTCAGAAATTAGGAGGAAACAACTTATTCTCCTTTCATCCTAAATGTGAGAACGAAGCTCAATCATGTAATATTTGCAGATGATTTACTCATCTTCATGAAGGCTAATGCAGACTCAGCTATGGTAGTTAAGGAGGGTTTAGAGGTCTTTGCTAGACTATCTGGTTTGAGGATTAATAATGCCAAGAGTGAGATTTATTTTGGAAATACATCTGAGTTAATGAAAAATGAAATTACAGGTATTTTGGATATCAAGGAGGGTTTTTTACCTGTTAGGTACTTGGTAGTTCCTCTCAGTTCAAGGAAGTTGAGTAGTGATGATTCTAATAAACTGGTGCAGAGTATATGTAATAGTATTACTGTATGGAGCAATAAATTTCTCACATATGCTGGTAGACTGGAGCTTATTAAAGTGGCGTTGGTATGTAAAATTCTCTACTGTGTAGAGTCTTCTTGTTACCTAAAAATGTTATATATAAGCTTAATCAAAGACTCTCGAGTTTCTTATAGAAAGGTACACTGGAAGGGGCTAAGGGTGCTAGGGTAGCCTGGTATGATGTGTGTAAGGGGAAGGATTATGGTTGTTTGGGTATACTTAATTTGGAGAGCTTGAACAAGGTATATTTACTTAGTGTTTTCTAGAGAATATATAGTAGGAATAATAACTTACTTAGCTTCTGGGCTTTTACTAATGTGCTCAAAGGTACCTGTATTTGGAATTATGCTATCAGACAAGACTTGCCTTGGACATGGCAAAAGATTCTAAAACTGAGAAGTATAGCTCATCCCTTCATCTCGCATAAAATAAGGAATGGTAAAAGAACTTATATTTTTTGGGATATTTGGATTTAAAGGGAAAATGTTAATGAATTTTTGAAGAGAGATACTCATTGTTGCTCACTTTGGCTGAATAAAACAATCGGTAGCTGCTTTAATAGGGGTAGGTAGCATTTTCCTCCCTCATTACAGGGGCTATCTGAGGTATTACCTCAATTATCTGAGGCGGAGGACATTGTAGTGTGGAAATGCAGTGTTAAAAATAAGTTTTTCTTTAAGAAAACTCTTGCTGAGATAGTAGATTCTGGTTATATCTTGGATTGGACAAGACTTGTGTGGAATTCTTTAAATATTCCAAAAAATGCGTTTTGTTATTGGTTAGCTTGTTTAGACAGATTGCCCACGAAAGCGAGGATGTTGGAGTGGGTAATACAACAAAATAGTCTATGCTTCTACTGTTATGGTGCAATTGAAGATAGAGATCACTTGTTTGTGAATTGTTCTTTTGCGAGAAGAATATTAGATAAATGTTTGACTAACTCTGGTATTAATAATTACTCAATTAAGTGATGGGGAGAATTTATAGAATTGATATTGAATCGAGCTGATGATAGATTTATGGAGATTGTGATTTCTGGGTGGTTTTCATCTTATGTGTATTATATATGGAACAACAGAAATTCTCATATTCATGCTGGTAGAGTAATGAATGAAGATGAAGTGCTGAGACAGGTACAATATTGTTTACAAGTAAAGGTACAAAGAAAATGCAAGTTTAAAAGAAGTGTTGATATAGAGTTAGTGACCTCAGCTTGGAACCTGAATGATGTGTATAAAATTTAATTGTGGTGTTATGTTTGTAATGTTTAGTTATTGGTTGTAATGTGTAGTATTTTGGTTGTAATGTTGAGATCATTATGTAATAGTTAGTTAATGCTATTGCATCTGTATGACTTAAAAGTTTGGTTAATAAAATTTTTAGTTACTGATCAAAAAAAAAGAACTAGAGCTTCGTTGGATCAATTCTACGCTTCTCCATTTTTATTATTTGGTTAAAGTAGTATTAGATTTATTTTTCCGGTGATTTATTTCTAACGTATTTATTACAAAGTTTAAATATGCACAATTTCTCTTTTACGCGTGTAAATATATTAACAATTAATATTGTTTTTCTGTTTTAATTGAATTTGAGATTATATTATTTAATTGATTTGGTTTTTTTCTAATTTCGAGTGACTATATTTTTCTAATAATACTACCCATATTGTATCTAAATATTAGGTAACTCGAGTAATCAAGCTAATACCCGAGAGGGAGGGCTTAATTGCGGATATATAGAATATAGACGTGTGGTGCCGTTTAGTGAACATGAAGGTCTTGACTATCCATCCAAACATTAAGGTTTACACAGACAATTATTTGAAAGTATTGCAATGTCACTATGACGAGGTCACTAGTAGCGTAGACTGGCAACCTATATACCCTGAAGAGATTTAGGAAGATAACTGAATCCCGACTATTGTGAAATTACCATTCACTTTTATTCTTAGGAATCATTAATCAACAAGTTAGGTTCATACTTGTATCTCTTTAACTATTATCTTCTTTGCATAATATTTCTTTATATATTTAATTAGAAAATAAAACACGCTAATTTCTTTTTTTAAATCAAAACATTGAAAATCATCAATTCTAATATTGAACACGGAGTTGAAATAACTACTTAAATCACTTAGAACAAACTCTTATTTATCTAACTTTTACTTGCGAATGATATGTGCAGTTCCGTAGAGTTTATTGTGGATATCTATAGTTATGTTTACTTTTATTAAAGTTTATTTATCACACCTTTTGGCCCACCAACAGTTTTTGGCAGTTTAGGCCCCAAAATATTTCTAGTCTTGCATTCAAAATTAATAAGACCTATCAGGGATTCTGTATTGAGTCAACAAAGAAAAAGGGAGAAAAGAGGCCCACTTGGCGAATACCATTTGAAGGATTTGTACTTTGAAGAATCTCCCATGGAAAGATTTCTCGTAAGAGAAAGTTGAAATACATTCAGTGATCCATTGAATCAATCTCTTATGCATATCCAAATTTTCAAATAAATTCCAAATAAGCATGTGCATATGCTTTAGAAAGATCAAGTTTAACCTCCACAATTTTTTTGTGTGATTTCTACTTTGTTTTTAAAAAAAGATATCTGAACATGTTTTCCTTAGTTACTCCTTTTTTAACAAAAACTTCATAATTGGGCGAGATGATATCATCCATAATAAGCCTAACTCTATTTGCAAGGAACAAAGCAAAAACATTGTAAGTAAAAAAATTTCCCTTCCATATTCGTGGTTATTTCCATCACATGTGTATTTTGTTAATTGTTACTTGTATGAATGTTTGTTTGGATTTCTGTTTTAACATCTTCGATGGCTTGTTCCTTGCAATGAATTCAATAATTTGGTGGTATTTTTTTAAGAGTTAACTCACCAATTTCACTCAAGCATAGATTGAGTTAGATCCAAAGCTTAAAGAACCTAATATTCCTCCCATTTATAAAGAAGATACAAATATTGAACTAAACCAGGCAACAGAAACCCAATGCTATCTTGTTATATTACTCCTCATTAAAAATGACATTTTAAAGTTTCACTCTTTAATTTCTTAAAGGATGACCTTACACCTAATATCCAATTCTCTAAAATAATTTTTCAAACATCCATTGATGAGTCAGGTCGATAAGTGATGATTTTTGCAAGGCAATTGAAGCTTATCTTAGTGGATCGACGGATGATGCTTTCAGATATATTTTTATAACTTCCAAATTATGAAAATATATTTTCAAGTTTGGATAAAATTAATGCATGATAATATTTAGTGGCTATTTTTTGTTGGGATAAAATATGGTAGGTTTTTAAGTTTGGGAATGAATGTTAACTGGAACCTAATATTCAGGCTCAACTTAATCATAATAGGTAGTACAATTATACAAATAGTACACCAAAGCATTCTAATTCAGAAAAAATGAGTTTTGTGATAAATCTACGGTCCTAAATTTTATGTAATTAAAGAAAGTATTTCTGAGATACTCATAAGATTTGATGAAATTCTTGCAATACTATCTATACTTGGTTGTATAATCTTCTTCCACTAACCTTGTAAACTCATATGAAATAATGATCTATGAATTGAACTCACATGAAACCTTAGAAGAAAACTACTACGTGTTTCCATTAAGACGACACTAAAACTAGATTTTTGTTTGCATAACAGAGATGTGAAGATATATGGTTGAATTCAATTGCTAAGTGTAGTTATAATGCATGCTTTTTTACAAAAAAACTTTAAAATATTTTATTTGAAATAATAATTATACCACCTATATATGTAATCCAATTGCAAATGATCCATAAATACTGTAAGGTGTTTGCCATATGATAATGATATATCATTGAGGTGATACGTTTAATATAGCTGATAATCTCATACAAAGCTTCAAAAAATTTAAAGGAAGGTCGAAAGAATATCTATGATTTCATACATCATAGAAACATACTAAGTGTATTTAAGCACATAAAATTGATGAAAAAGAAAATATTAGAAGAAATCAAAATATTTTACTACTATAAAGAGTTGTCTTCTTCGTATTATGTGAATAGATAATTTTGAATTTTCACATTAAGAATATTGGACCCCGCTTCTTAAATGAGAAAATTTTAAAATTTTATTGCTCTATTATGTTATTGTTTTTATTTAATAATTATGGGCACAACATATATTTAATGATATCCCTTATGTAGGACTTCTTTCATATTTTATTTTTTTATTTACAAAATCAAATTTTCTTCCAATAAACTAATATATGTGTGGATAATTTCAATTATTTTAATGATCTCCATGTTAAAAGTTGTTCTAATCGACTTTACCATATTAAGCCTATGATATGTCTTTGTTCAAGGAAGTGGATTGAAGTGTTGGTTCAAACCCCCTGCACAATATATTATCTTCGAAATATAAATATAAGGACGAAGGTGTTTAAAAAATAAAATAAAATATGAACATAAAAGTGTTAAATGATGAAACCAATTCCCAAAGTGGCTTTTAGATTCATCTCATGACACACTTATGCTCAACGAAGCGCCAAATCCTCCATTGTTTTGATCCATCATGCGATTATAAAATGATTATCACACCATATCCTCTCCTCCCATATCTTAAAAATAAAAAATTAATAGTGTTTATATTTTGATTTGATTTTCAATTATGATTTTGTAATATTCTTTTAAATTTTTTAATGTTTCTTTATTAGGATTAGCCGTAGACCCTATCGTCTCTTTATAGAATAGACAATAGTGATGAATTATATTGTAATGAGTTACTTTATATTTTAATAAAGGACTTGTTTTCTTCAATAAATGTGTCATGTATTATTTTTATTGGCTATATATTATACTTGTAGATCACTATTTAAGTTATAATATAGATATGATTAGGAGTTATGATAAATAGAATTTAGCCCATAGGACTTCATTTGAATTTTTCTTAATCATAGGATGATCGAGTTAGGACCTTGATGATCCAAATAGATTATTATGTAGCTAACACATATTTATTGGATTAATATTAATAATTCTCATTAATCTAGTTAGGTGTATAGATAATGTACATAGAGATGTGATTATCAAACCAAACAACTCAATAAATTCCTAATGGTTATTCATGCTGAATTGTTAAGTAGGTTAATCTCTATAAGGACGTAAATTCTTGAAAATCCTTTAACACGGTATCATCTCTATAGTTACTTGTGTACTTGTTGTGTTTCTTGTTTACTTGTTGTGTCTAGTTACTGAACTCCATGTTTGTCCAAATGCCAGTCGAAAGCATATTGGACATAACTAATCACTTTTGTAACTAAGGGTGAGTTGAGATGGAATCTATCAAATATATGTAAAGATTTTAAGCTCTACAATATCATAAGATTATAATTATTGTATCAAAATATTGGATAAGGTAATAAAATGAATTAGGAAAGGTGTTTCTTAGGCTATAACTTAATCATTGATAATCGATGTGTGACTTGTTGATTATCTGATAGGATTTGAAGTTATACAATATCTTAGGATAATCCGGAACTGTAACGATAAGTTCCTTATAAAAATGATAAATCATGATATCCGATTTTTGAGAAGTGTAACATGATGCCAAACTTGATTTATGGTTAATTAGATTAATTGCAACTAGCTTAACGTTGAACTTACATGGTCTCACACTTACGAGCATGATAAACTTGCTCATATTCGTTATATGATAATGAAAAATATTTAATAGTATATTTTAAATATTAATATATATATATATATATATATATATATATATATATATCAGCAAAAAATTGTATATGCTCATTTTATGGGAGAGATATTTTTTGGAGTCAAATTTAAAAATTGAAGCTAAAATTTCCGCCAAATTTATAGTCAAAGTAGTAGATAAAATTTGGAATCAAAATATATTTAGTAGGTCCCTACTTTCCAAAAACTATATAGTGATGTTGATCATTAGAGAAAATAATTTTAGTAGAATTTTTTTCTCAATTCTCTACCAAATTATAAGATTTTTCTCTACATGAAGAAATTAGTTACCTCTAAAGATTTAAGAAAACGGGTTCAAAATTTTAAACTCAAGGAGCTAAGAAGTAATATTAAAAAATTCATTGCAAAATGTTTATAGACTTTATATTTTTTAAGTTGCAGAACAACTCTTTGTTCTGCAATAATGAGCACACATACAAACCTGTATGTAATTTAAACCTCGTCTAAATTCTTATTTAAACCTTCTCTAATTTCTTATTACACTACAGTGATATTTGATATGATATGTATTTGTTTTATATTTACTATTCGTATATGGTAATATTTGACAAAATTTATTGTTTTCTAAATGAATTTTCTAAAAAAAATTGGGAACCAAAAATTCAAGGAGTCTAATTTATTTAGTAATATCTTAAAAACTCTAATAAATGTTCTCAAGTTATATATGTGTAAATTTAACTTCTTAATATATGTTTTGACATTGTGAGATGATATTGTTATATTATAAATAGTGTAATATATGTTTGTTTCTCGTCTTGTCTTTCATATTAATTTCAATTGCCTTCTATATTTTAACAAAATATAATATTTTGGTTATTGTAATATTAATTTTAAATAAATGAATCAATATACATATGTATATCTTTTTATCTTATAGGTCCCTTGGTAAAAGAGAGGTAAGTTGACTAGAGGTCCCTGTACAGTTAAATATATCAAAAAATACAAAGAATAAAAAAATGAAGAGTCTTTTTCTCCTAATTAACAACTAGAACAACTATCGACCTTATATATTTCAAACAACCATATATAATTGTTGTTGCTAGTGAGGATGTTCTAATTGGCAAAATGAGGCAATGAATTGTTTTGGGCATCACCATAATCTTCTGAAAATTTATAAAAATTGTCTTAAGATTGTTTATGCGCAATCAACATAATCTTCTCAAAATGAGACTTCAAAGTGTCTTCTCCCATTGGCCCCTGCAAACATATTGGACAGTGAAGTTTTCCGGAGACTAAAAGACCATTTACCATACTGTAAAAGTTCTCATTTGGGAAGCTCTTCAATGTTCTCCAAAAATTATGCTTTATACTATAAATATTTGTCTCAGTATAATCATATACAGGACCACCAAACAAGTAATACAACTTTATAATCTTCATTTACTTCATCATACCCGAACCCATAAGTATAACGACACCCCAATGGTCGGTATATCAGGTAATTATATATTTATCTGACCTCGGAGATACACAAAACAAGCCATTACAATAGGGAATTGAAAATGGAATCAATTATTAATAAACCAATAAACTTTTTAGCATTCAGTGAGGAGCTAAAATCATATAGAATTTGAGTAATAAGGGTAGAAATAGTAAGTGGAATTATTGGTAGATGATTCTATACCTTGTATAATCACCCTCTGGTTGGCATAATTGTTTGATTTTGAGTTCTTGATTAGGTGAATTATGATGAATCAAGACAATAAGATTAGAGAACACCAAGATTTGCAAACACATGAAATTTAACATAGATTTCACGGGTAGCCTTGACAAAACCTCATTGTCGAAGATGTCTTCCGGAAGAAGATAATAATTTAATTTCCCCATCGGTGAGATCATCAATGGTGTCACTTAAGAAGGTTCTGCACTTCCTTTACTTCTAACCATTTGTAATAAGGGTTAGCAACGAGTAATAAAAAGGACCGTCTATAGATTAATAAAGATATTGTTTCATAATTATAGAAAATTTTATTATTTTTTCCAAAACAATTTCAAACATATCAATGTAAAAAAAAGTTTGGAATAGAAAGCACATTTGTTCGAATTGCAAATAAAATCTTCATCCACAAATTAGAAATTCCAAATATGTATATCCATTATCTTTTAAGAATTTCTTTCAGCTTCAAAAGATTTAGTTTTATATATTTATAACTCAACTTAAGTAAACTATGTTGATAAATAAGTTAACAGATTGTAGAGAAAGAAAACAAATCAGACATTGCTATCCAAAAACCAAAAAAAACGGTCAACTAAGTTGACATCTAAAAAAATCATATTCATCTATCCTTCTACAAATTTTATTTGTCAATAGTGCCAAAATATAGGATAGAAAAAAATATTTATTGGAAAAAGAAATCATTTTATTTAGTGTAAATGTTTCACAACTCATGCTAGGACCAATGTCATGATGTACTAGTTAGAGCGGGTTTAAATATATACAACTTGAGACTACCTCATAGATAAGTACTTTCTCTATGTATTGATTCATTATTAAAAAATGGTATGAAATGTTAACCTTTCAAAAGTAAAAAATTGATAATGAATTTAATCAACAAGGTTAGTAATCAGTTCAATTCAAGGTTATACGAATACTTAGGTAATAATGTTTCTGATGGTTCAAAAAATATAAATTGATATTTGGATGATTGAAAAATATAATGCCTAAACAAAACATAAATACATTTTATTTATCTACCGAATTAAAAAAATATATAACTCGACCATAATGTTCATGTTCTCATAAGGGTAAATTATATTCTTCAATATATATATATATCTTATCAATAAATTTGTCGTACAATATCATTATGCATATGATATATTTGATAGTGTTTTCAATCACAAATTAAATAACAAAAAATTTAATTAAGCAATATTAATATCAAAAGAATCAATATCCCCAAACTTTTATAATTATAACTCAAAATTATTTTGTAAATTTGTGTTAACAAATAAAAGATCCTATAGTAACTATCTTAAACAAGAAAAAATTAATTCTGATAGAATACATAAATTTTGAATAACAGTTATCTATTTATAAAGAACAATGAATTAAGTCTTACTTGAAATATAATGACCATCAATCTGAATAAACAAAGATGCACACTTAACTTAATAGACATAAGATCTTGATAGTGAAGATGATGAAGGAGGAAACATAATACACAAAAGAGATAAATAAGACAAAAGAGAGATTGGTGACATAAGTAAATTAAAGAGGAGGAGGAAAAAAGACAATGACGGCGTAAATTAAAAAAATCAAGTATTAGGATTTGATATTAGATATAAGGCAGGCCTAATTTATAATTTGTAAAAACAACACATGTCATCAAGCCTTTGGATATAATATTTTTTTTATTTGTATTATAAGAAATTTAACAAATACATATCATTAGTATCATATTTATCTCTAGTGACATGTATTTATATAATAATTTAAATTATTAGTTTTTTACTATAAAATTTAATTTGTTGATAATTGAATTTTTTTGTATCGTTTGTCTCTCATCTCCATTCTTATGTGATTTATTGTCTTTTTAGGAAAAATAATTTTTAAGAGATGGAATGAGATGTAGAATGTGTTTAATGGCTAAAGGCATAAAATTTAGTGTGTTAGAAATTAGTTATATTGTATTTGTTAAAATATGAACAAGAAAAAACACACCTTATGGTTAGTAAGCAATGCGGTAGAAGTGAGTTTGATCTTAGGGAGTCTTGAGTGGTGGGTCGACCATGAGATCTGAGCTAGCTGATAAATCGCAATTAATGAACGTGGTAGAGGTGATAAAGTAAAAAAATTGCTTAGTTTAGAAAGTGATTAAGTCGGTTCTTAGATAAGACATTTGTTGCCTTTTTGTTTGTTATCCAAATTTAATTTTTTTATTATCCGTCTCAATCCCTTCTAGTCTTTATAAAGCTTTTTTTTAGCCACATTACAAGTCTTACCTATTAGATTATAAACCTTTTCCATATGACCCGCACTCTAATCGTGATGCTAAGACATTTATTTTAGAGTTTAATCTTGGGGTGGTGGTATATGATTGTGGAGAACAATATTGGATGGGTTTTTGAATCTAAGTTATTGTGCTTTTGATGATAAATCACTTGTTTTTACTTTAACCCTTTTCCAGATAAGGAAAACGTATTGAAAAAATATGTTGAAAATAGTATCATGACATCTAACATGAAAAAGACTTAATATCCATTGGATAATTCATCATAGAAGTATTCGAAGGATCTAGAGGAGAAAGAATCAAGAACTAGAGCTTCGTTGGATCAATTCTACGCTTCTCCATTTCTATTCTTTTGTTAAATTAGTACTAGATTTATTTTGCCGATGATTTATTTCTAACGTATTTATTACAAAGTTTAAATATGCACAATTTCTCTTTTAGGATTGTAATTATATTAACAATTAATATTGCTAAATATTGGGTAGTTCGAGTAATTAAGCTATCACCCAGAGGGGGTAACTTAATTACGGGAATAGCATATAGACGTGTGGTGCGCGCTAGTGAACATGAAGGTCTTGACTAGCCATGTAGTCATTAGATTTTACAAAGTCAATCGATTGAAAGTAATGTAATGTCACTATGACAAGGTCACTAATACCGTAGACTAGCAGCCAATTTACCCTGATGGGATTTAGGAAGATAATTGAATCCCGACTATTGTGAAATTACCCATTCACCCTTATTCTTAGGAATCATTAATTAACAAGTTAGGATCATACTTGTATTTCCTTAACTATTATCTTATTTGTATAATATTTCTTATTAGTTGTTTAATTAGAAAATGAATATTCTAATTTCAAATTTTTTTAATTAAAACATATAAAATCATCTATTCTAATATTGAACACGAATTTGAAATAACTACTTAAATCCCTATGAACGAACTCTAACTTATCTAACTATTACGTGCGAACGATAGGTGCACTTGCAAAGAGTTTTTTGTTGATTACCATAGGTGTGTGTACTTTTATTATTTTTTATTATTAGTTTATTTATCACACCGTTTCGGCCACCAACTATTTTTGGCCAGTTTAGGCCCCAAAATATTTTCAGTCTTGCATTCAAAATTAATAAGACCTATCTGGGATTCTGTATTGAGTCAACAAAGAAAAAGGATTGGTACTTTGAAGAAGCTCCAATGGAAAGGTATCTCGTAAGAGAAAGTTGAAATACATTCAGTGATCCATTGAATCAATCTCTTATGGAAACCCAATTTTCAATGAAATTCGGTATATGCATATTTATATGCTTTAGAAATATCAAGTTAAACCTCCACAAAATGTTTGTGTGATTTGTACTTTTTTTCAAAAAGAAAGATATCTCAACGTGTTTTCCTTAGTTACTCCATTTTTAACAAAAACCTCGTTATTAGGAGAGATTATAGCATCCATAATAATCCTAAGTCTATTTGTATGGAACAAAGAAAAAATTTTATAATTAAAATTTAAAAATGGACTTGAAGTCCTCAACATTTTCTTGTTTATCACCCTTAGGACCAAAAGTTATGATGGTGTGATTAATCTGATGTAAATTGAGTTTATTTATTTAGTTGTATAAGTAACACAAATCGAGATTTGATTACTGAACCAACTAAAGTTAGAAATTTATAATGGTCAATTACCTTAAACTATTAAGTGGGTTAATCTATATAAGGAATTTTGTGCTTGTAATCCTTTGACTTGAGATCAGCTTTATAGTTGCATATGTACTTGTTGTGTTTAGATAGTGGGCTACTAGTGTGTCAACATATTAGTCGAAAGCCTATTGGACATAGATAAGTATATATGTTCCTAGGGATGAGGGAAGTTGGAATCTATCAATTCTAGGTAAAAATTTTGAGCTCTACGATGGCATTAGATTATAATGACTGTATCAAATCCTAGGCCAAGGTGATATAATGAATGAATAAATAGTATTTTAGATCATTTGTCAATCGTTGATAATCGATGTGTAACGTAGTTGATTGTCTAATAGGATTTGACAGCTATACTTTTTTCTAGGATGATCCGGAGTTGTAAAGATAGAGAGAGTTTGTGCATGATCCTTTATAGAGAATTTCATATATAGTTACTTCACGTTATCCAATCGTTGAGAAGTGTTGTTAAAGCCCAACCTCGATTAGTATGGTTATAAAACAAACCACGTTGTCGCACACTAACGAGTGCATTGATCATAGTTTCTATTTTTAATTATATTTATTACTTGATAATATATAATAAATTAATATAAATTTAGAATATCTTATGTTAACTTGGTAGCACAAATTAGTATACTGCATGTTGGTTTTAACTTAAAGTAAAAAGACTAAAATAGAGAGAAAAATAATGGACTTGGATAGTCCAAGTCTTGACCCACGAGTTAAAAACCAAATTAATTATAATAAATTAAAATGACTACTAGAGGTTTTTGATGATTAGAATGTTAGCTTTTCGGGGAAAAGACTATACGCTCTCTTCACTCTCTCTTTCTCTAATATTTCCCAAATAGTTAGGAATTTAATTTTTGAATCCAAAACTCTTTCAAGAAAATGTGTTTCGAATCAAAATCAAAAACTCAGTGTGAAAAACGTGGAGGTTTCATACTTTTGAATCTTGGGCTGGTCCCCCAATATGATTGCAAAGCTCTTGGGTATGGAATCGAAAAATTCTTTTAAATTTTAAATGCAACTATATTGGTTAGAGGACTGTAATAATATATTTTTATAATATATGTTTTGCTACATATATTTGATATAACTCGTATTTTAGATCCTTCAACTGGTATCAAACTGGTATTTCAGATCCTTTAATTGGTATGAAAGCCAATTGCTGTGATTAATTTATATTCTAAAAATATTAGATTTTTGATATTATGGTTTTATAAAATATATTTTATATATTATATTATATGATATATAATTTTATGTGTGTTGATCGTTAATAGTTTTTAAAGTATTTATATTGATGGTCTGTAATTCTTATTACTGTCGCACTTGATATTATTGAGACTACCTGTAATTGGAAAACTCAAAAGGATATTTCATCCTTATAATGTTCAATTAAAAAAAGGAACAACCAATAAGCAGCTCATGAAATTGTTTTTCTGGTTTTGCAATTCCATTCGATTTCTATGTGCGTACTAAATTTTAACTTCTAGCCCGTCTCTACTACTTAATTTGGTAAGAGACTGAACATAAAGGATATCATTAATGGTATTCACTCTCTAAATGCATTTTCATATCTCTCCACGTGGGTATTTGGGAACATAAAATGTTCTCATCGATTTTCTCTTTCTCTATTACCATCTACCTTTGCTTCCTTTACTCGTATACTCTACTTTATTTCTTTTTCCCATTGATGCTACTAACATAGGTACATGTACGAATAGAAGTTTGAAATTACGTCCTTCACAAAAGACGACCATTCCAAAGGAACCTTTTCTAACTGATGAGTATGTACTCGACTTTTCTATTCCACATTAATCCTCAGAAACCACATATTCCTTATAAACCACGGTCTCTTCCTAACCCGCTAAGAAATACTTATGTTTACCTTCATGATTATGTTGTCTATGTCACTATTTTTTCTCATCATGAGACACAAAACTATCGTGAGGCTAGTGTAGATTCTTTATGCATTAATGAAATGGAAGAATAATTGAAAGCCTTGGAAGATAAACATACATTGAAGTTGGTTGATCTTCACTCAAGAAATGGTGCTATGGGATGAAAGTGGGTCTATAAATTAAAACCTATTCTAATTGACATGTGGAGCTTTATAAGGCTCGACTTGTGGCCAAAGGGTACACTCAAGAGTATGGTATAGATTATGAAGAAACTTTTGCACTTTTTGCTCGTCTAACACTTGTTCAGAGTCTAATTGATGTTTCTACTGTCTACGAATAGAAATAGTCTCAGATGGATGTCAAAACACTTTTCTCAATGGATAATTGGAAGAATACGTCTTTGTGAAATCTCCCCAGGGTTATCAAAATCCTTCAAATAGTGTGTAAATTTTGTCATGATCTTTATGGTCTTATACAAACTCCTCGTGCATTGTTATCTAAATTCAGTAATGTCATTGGTGATTTTGGGCTTACACCTAGTGGGTATGACTCTGTACTTTTTATTCATCGTCTTACTGCTAATGTCATATTACTATTACTTTATGTGGTTGATATAATCATTAAGGGTGACGTCTTGGTTGGTAATTTTGAGTTGAAATCCTTTCATGGGCAACACTTTGAGATGAAAGATCTTGGTAATCTCAGCTACTTTATTGGAATTGATGTTTCTTTTGACTCGGATGGATATTATATTTCTTATGAAAAGTATTCCTCTCATATTCTTTCTTGTACTCAACTCACAGATAGTAAGATCACCTTCACTCCTCTTCATCACAATCTCAAACATACTCTGATGGATGGTACATCTCTTCTAGAGCCTACATTATATCGTTAATTTCTTGGCAGTCCTATATATCTCAATGTTACTTGGATGTATATCGTTTATACAGTTCACTTAGTTAGTTTATGTCAGCACCTCACTCTATTAACTATGATGTTGTCATTCACAACCTTCGCTATGTGAAAGGAAATTTATTTCATGGTTTAAATTTCTCCGCTAAGTCTTTTTTTATTTTTTGAGGTTATTCCGATACTGATTGGGCTGGTGAACCTACTGATCGCTGCACAATGACTGGAATCTGTTTTATGTTTGGGAATTCTCTTCTCTATTGGCGTAGTAATAAAAAAATTATGGTCGCCTAATCCAGTACTAAAACCAAATGCCATCCCCTTGCAAGTGCTACTCAAGAGGTAATGCCTTTGTTGGCTTCTGGAAGAATTCGGTGTTATACAAAATGTATAAAATGAAAAACTTTGACCAGTATGATTATAAAACTAAATAAAGTTCATAATGGATTATTAATCTGGATGCAATTTTCATTTGTTTTGAAAGCTAGATTTGTTTTATTAAGGTGAATATTTTTAAATGGGTAATAACACCAATGCAAAATTATTGTATCGGTACAATCAAAATTAAGATGTTTGATGGGGTCTTAAGAATACTTAGTAATATGAAACATGTTTTAGAGTTGAAAACAAATCTTATTTCCTTGATTACTCTAGACTCAAAAGGCTACAAGTACACTAGATAAAAAGGAGTTCTAAAACCTAGGAAAAGAAGTCGCGATGTGAAGAAATGTAAAAAACGGACATCGTAATTATATCTTTCGTAGGGTTCCACATTTATTATTAATATGGCTTTCATAATTAATTCAGTTTACAACGGACAAATCATTAATTTTTTACTATGCATTTAGAGCATCTGTGTGAAAATGGTACGGCTGGATTAAATAGAAGATGACTCCTCGAAAAAAATGTAGGTAAATTAAAGGTCGGTGAACATTTCATCGTTGGAATACATAATACATTTCAATTCAGGAAAGACATTCATATAAGGCACCACATGAAAATGGTGTATCTGACATTATAAATTCAACTATTATGGAGAAAGAATGTTCATGCTTTTAAACTATATTTTATTGAAGACGTTTTGGGCCAAACACGTCTCTACAACTGCATATCTTATCGAAATTTCTCCATCAACCACCATTGACAACAAGACTCTATAATATTTATAGTCTGAAACTACTCCAAAATATTCTATAAAATGTATTTTTCTCAATTATGAATCATGTGTTAATTTTTCTAAAATTACGGCGTCTAGAAACCTAAAAAAATGTTGATTTGCCGATGGAATCAAAGGCTACACCAAAAACTGCATCTCAATGGCGATGTCTCTTTATCAAAACCACCACAACAGTATATTATTCTAGCAAACCAACCAAGAAGTAATATTACCCCATATAAATTTTTTTTGCTGGTTATGTTGATTATGATTGTAACATATTTGAATATCATGAATTTAAAAGTGAGTCCATGTTGCTCCTAGAGTATGATAAAAACCAACACTAAAGAAAAGAAGTAACAACTATACCAGTCTTTCAAGTAATAAAACTGTAAAAATGGGTTAATCATCTTCACATGGATTTCTAGGTAAAACATATGTATTTAAACGATGAGTAAAATTACTTGTGATATGAAGTAAATAAAAGATGAGTAGATTTTTGTTTGGTTTTCAATTATAAAACTACTAGAAGCAATAAGTAAATTAACTAAAGATATAATGAAATAAAAATAAAGTAAATACAGAAGAATTAAACACATATATGAGAAAGATACTTTAGTCTCGCTTGGAATCCACCTAAGTTCATATATTTAGAGCTTTCGTTTAAGGGACAAGTTGGTAATTATATTGTATTATGTACTCTAATATCCTCCTAACTCCCGTTAGGGTACACTTAGGAGGTAATCCTACAATATTACAGACCCAAATGAATAAAGTAATCCCCCCGTCAAGATCAATGACACATTTATTAATTAGTTCAGTAATTAAACCCCTTCCTGATAATCACCGCCACTAGTAAATAGTCTAATTACTGATACCTAATTCTAGTTAGCCTAATTAAAATAGTAAAAAAGCATGAATTAATAAGTAGTAAGAAAAACCTAAATTGAATTAAATTGAAACAATCCCAAATCCAAAATACTAAATTAAATAAATTAGGGTTTAACTCATTATGCAATTCTTAAGTATTTGGAAGTTTATCTCATATTGAAATTTAATATTGAAATTTTTTTAGAATTATACATTTTCCTAATAATAGAAATAGAAGAAATGTTTTTCTCCAACTTCTAACCTTGCAGCTGCCTTGCCCTTTCTCTAATAATGATATAATATGAAGCTCACTTGAAAGGTAATAATGATGTTTAGGAAGTCTTATATAGATTTTAAAAATGGATTAGTCCCCTATTACACTTTATTAAGTTATTTAGGGCCCAAGTCTATTTTACAATTCGCACAACTACTGAATACATGTGTAACTTTCACACCTTTGCTGACTCAAAGGTTCACCTTTTCCATTCGAACCACCAGGTTTTAATCTACACGGTTTGTGACCGGGAAGACCTAAAAATAAGAACTTTCTAGTTTCAAATGCTCATCAACCTTCACTAAAGTGATATCTTTCTCTCTTCTAACAGTTCTATTTTCTCTTTGACTTTAAACTCCACTTATTCTATTCATCTTAATGACTTCTAGCATCCATGTACCTTAAAACAACACACTAAACAATCAAATTAATGATAAAAAACTCTAAAAGTAACAATATTTCAAATCCAAAGGAAGAAAGTGTGATATATAAAAATATGCATACAAATCAACTAAGTAAACCATTTTTTACCTAAAATGATGTCTCCTAAGGGAATTTATTTATAACAGAAAGGGAGACATCAAGCCTTATAATTAATCATAAGTACTCACTAATGATAATTAAAGAAATAGATTATTGTTATGCAAGAAGAGATGTAATATATTTGTTAAAATGATACATGCGACCTTATTGAACATTAAACTAGAAAAAAAATGCATTAAAAATGGTTGTTCATGATGAAGGAAAGAATAACGAAAAATTGAAAACCCCATATTAATTGAAAAATTTGTTGCAAAGGATTACATTCAAATTATAGGGATTAACTTCACATGTTTGTTCACTCTCGTTGTTAAGCATAGTTTGATTCAGTATTTGTTTTGTATTATTTCAATGTATGATATTAAACTTGAACATCTAGATGTAAAGACTACATTTTTACAAGTACACCTTAAAGAATATATCTACATGTATCAAGATGATGTTTTTTCCCCCTCAAGGAAGGATTTTAATGTTTGTTTGTTGAAAAAATCTCTTACGATCAGAAACAATACCACATATAATGTTATAAAAATTTGACTCCATTATGACTTCTCTCAAATTCAATAGGTCAGATTATGAAAGTTGTGTCTACTTCAAGTAGGATGAAGATGAGTATTTTGTGTATATACTTCTCTATATTCATGATATGTTGATAATTCCAAGAATTTGGAAGAGGTAAGAAAGGTAAAATCCTTTATTAGTAAGGAATTAAGGATGAAAGACATGGGGATGCAAATAATATACTTGCGATGGAGATTCTGAGAGGCTTCCAATATCAAAAGGGTTATATTGAGAAGGTAATTTACAAATTTTATTTCCAAAACTCTAATCTTGTTAGTATTCTACTGATATCGTACTTTAAACTTTTGTCTACTTTATCTCCATGAATTGATGATGATATTAAGTATACGTCACATTCTCCATATCCTAGTGTAGTTGTATATCTCATATATGATATGGTACACTCACGTCTATATTGATCATAAGGAATTAGTATGGTCCATAGGTACATGAAAAATCTTGGTAAAAGAACACTGGAGTGTTTTTCATAGGATTTCAAGATATATGCGTTGTTCCTCTAATACTTGTTTACATTTTGGGAAGATTAGAGATGTTTTTTATTTTGTATATTCATTCCGACTTTATTGGTGATGATAATAAAATAATATCTTTTAATAGTTAAATTTTTCCCATTGATGGGCGTTCTATGACTTGGAGAGCTACGTTGCAGAGTACTGTCCGTACCAATATCCATTGCTAAGGTAGAGTATATGGCTGATACATAATATTCAGCGAAAACTCTTCGGTTGAAAGGTCTATGTGGTGAAATTTATAAAAATACGTAGATTAATTACTAGATATTTGTGATTACCGAGTTTTATATTCCTCTTAAATCAACTATTGGACATATTATATTGATGTGAAATATCACTTTGTGCATGATAATATTACTCGTGGTGATTTTTTTTGTGAGCAAAGTTAACACTAATTATAATATGGGTGATTGGTTTGACTAAGACAACTCTGATATGTATGTTTGAGCATTGTTTGAACTTAGTTGGTATTAGATTTTATCGAAGAGGTGGAGAATTCTGGAGATTAAAACTGTGTTTCTTGACATTTAGAACATTTTGGTCTGGGTGGAGATATTGTCTGACATTGTCCTTGATTACGTAATTTATGTCAAGATAATATATTATTAGTGTTATGACCCAATTCTTTCTTAAAGCTTGTACCAACTAAATTATAACCATATATACTATTCGTATCCATAAGTGCACATTTATTCTGTAGAATTAAGATACACATTTTAGATTAATTCTCTATTTTAATATCTATTTAATTATAGTAAATTTTTTCCCTTATCTATTCGTGGTTCTTTCCCATGACATGAATCTTTTGTTAAAGGTTAGTTGTATGAAAGTTTGTTTCGATCTCCATTTTAACATCTTCAGTGACTTTTTACCAGCAATGAATTCAATAATTTTTGTGTTATTTTTTTAAGAGTTAACCCAACCGCTTTCACTTAAGCATAAGAGCGAGTTACATCCAAAGCTTCAAGAACCTAATACTCCTCCCATTTATAAAGAAGATGCAAATATTAAACTAAACCAGGCAACATACATCAAATGTTATCTTGTTATATTCCTCCTCATTAAAAATGTCATTTTAAAGTGTCACTCTTTAAGTTCTTCAAGGAGAACCTTACACCTAATACTCGAATTCTCTAAAACAATTTTTCAAAAAACCATTGATACGTCATGTCAATAAGTGATGATTTTTGCAAGTAAATTGAAGCTTATCTTAGGGGATCGACAGATGATGCTTTCAGATATATTCTTATAACTCCCAATTATAAAGAGATGTTTTTATGTCTTGATAAGGCTAATGCATGATGACATTTAGTGGCCATTTTTGTTGGGATAATATATTGTAGGTCTTTTAGTGTGGGAATGAATGTTAACTCGAGTCTAATATTTAGGCTCAACTTAATCATTATAGGTATTACAATTATACAAATACTTCACCAAAGCATTCTAATTCAGAAAAAAGGAGTTTTGTGAAAAAAAGTCTGCCCTAAATTTTGTATACTCATAAGATATAATGAGATTCTTGCAATACTTTCCTTACTTAGTTGTGTAATCTTCTTCCACTAACTTTGTTAACACATATTAAATGATTATTCATGAATTGTACTCACATGAACCTTAGAAGAAAACTACTACGTGTTTCCTTGAGACAACAATAAAACTAGATTTCCATTTTCACGACAGAAAAGTGAAGATATATGGTTGAATTTTATTGCTTAGTGTAGTTATAATGCAAGTTTTTTTTACAAAATTTGAAAATCCTTTCTTTAAAATAAAAATTATACCACCTATATATGTAATCCATTTGCAAGGGATCCATTAATATCGTAAGGTGTTTGCCACATGACAATGATATGTAATCGTGGTAATAAGTTAAATATAGATGATAATCTCATACAGAACTTCATAAAATTAAAAGGAAGGTTGAAAGAATATATATGATTTCATACATCATAAAAACGTACTAAGTGTACTAAAACACACAAAATTGATGAAAAAAATAATATTAGAAGAAATCAAAATATTTAATTACTAGCAAGAGTTGTCAATTTTCGTATTGTTTGAATAGACAATTTTGAATTTGTGCATTCAAAATATAGGACCCCGCATCTTAAATTAGAAAAGTTTAATTTGTTATTGTTCCATTATGTTCTTGTTTTTGTTGAATAGTTATGGGCACAACATAAATCTGTAATGATATCTCTTATGTAGTTCTTCTTTTATATATAATTTATTTGTTCACAAAATCAAATTTAATTCCAAAAAATATAATATTTGTGTGGAAAATTTCCATTAGTTCAATGATCACCGTGCTAAAAGATGTTCTATTCGACTTCACCTGATTCCGCCTAAGATATATCATTGTTCAAGGAAGTGGATTGATGTGTCGGTTTAAACCCCTGCACAATAAACTATCTTCAAAATACGAATATCAAGATGAAGGTGTTGAAAATTAAATATGAACATGAAAGTGTTGAAAGATGAAACAAATTTCCAAAGTGGCTTTTAGATTCATCCCATGACACACTTATGCTCAACGAAATGCAAATCCTCCATTGTTGTGATCCATCATGCGATTATATAATGATTATCACACATCTCCTCTCCGATCATAAAAATAAATATAAATAGTGTTTAGTTTTTCTATTTTTTTTCATTTTTATCATTTTGTAATATTCTTGTCAAGTGTTTACTGTTTTTTTGTTAGAATAAGCCCTAGACCCCATCGACTTGTTATAGATTAGACACTAGTGATGATTATATTGTAATGAGTTACTTTATATTTTAATAAAGGAATTGTTTTCTTTTATATTTCATGCATTTATTTTATTGGCTATATATAATACTTGTAGATCACTATTAAAGTTACAATCTAGATATGATTACGAGTTACGATAAATAGAATTTAGCCCATAATACTATATTTGCATTTTTCTTAATGATAGGATCATCTAGTTAGGACCTCGATGATCCACATAGATTATTATGTAACTAACAAATATTTATTGGATAAATATCAATATTTCTCGTTAATCGAGTTAGGTGTATAGATAATGTACATAGAATTGTGATTATCAAACCGACCAGAGCAATAAATTCATAATGGTTATCTATGTTGAATTGTTAAGTAGGCTAATCCCTATAAGGACATAAATTCTTGGAAATTCTTTAACATGATATCATCGCTATAGTTGCTTGTGTACTTGTTGTGTTTAGATACTGGACTACTATTGTATTCAAATTCTGGTCGAAAGAATATTGGACATAACTAATCACTTGTGTAACTAAGGGTGAGTTGAGATGGAATCCATCAAATATATTTAAAGAGTTTAAGCTCTACAATGTCATAAGATAATAAAGATTATATCGAATTCTTGGATAAGGTGATAAAATGAATTAAGAAAGGTGTTTCTTAGGCTATTATTTAATTATTGATAATCAACATGTGACATAGTTGATTATCTATAGGATTTGGCAGTTATACCATATCCTAGGATAATCCGGAACTATAATGAAAGAGGAGTACATGCATTATCTTTGAATCAGTTCTTTATAAAAATGATAAATCATGATATCCTAATTTTGAGAAGTATTGCAGACGTTAACCTTGATTTGTGATTAATTAGATTAATTACTACCAGCTTAACATTGAACTTACATGGTCTCATATTTACGAGCATGATAAACTTGCTTATGACTATTACTTATATTCTTTATACGACAATGAAAAATATTTAATAGTATATTTTAAATATTAATATATATATATATATATGTATATAAATATATTAGCAATATATTGTATATTAATATAATATTTGGCTCATTTTATAGGATAGATATTTTTGGAGCCAAAATTTAAAATTAAAGCTAAAATTTTAGCCAAATTTGTAGTCAAAGTATAATTTAAAATTTGAAATCACAGTATATTTATTGGTCCCTACTTTTGGAAAAACTACATAGAAATGTTGATCATTATATTTTTGAGATAAAATATTTCATTATAAAAAATTAGCATAATTATTTTCTCAATTCTCTACAAAATTATAAGGTTTCTCTTTACAAGAAAAAATTAGTTAAATTTAAAGATTTAAGAACACATGTTCAAAATTTTAAACTCAAGGATTTAAGAAGTGAGATTCGAAAATTCATTTTGCAAATCATATAGACTTCATATTTTAAAGTTGCACAACAACTCTGTAATAATGAGGACACGTACATACATGTATAATTTACACATTTTAAAAAGTCGTAATTCTTTTTCTTATTCCGAAGTTAACAAATATAAATATATCCTTTCACTGATTATTTACACAACTCTTATTCACTTTTTTTCTTAGCTTTTTAATTTTGTCAAACCCTTAGAAAAAGCTTTATTAATGAAAGTTTTAACTTCTTAATGGCAGTTATGATATGCAACTAATTTTCTTAGATGTTTGTTTTTCGTATTTTCCTTTAAATTTTAATTAAATTTCTTCAATTATTTCTCATTTTTAATTTATTTAACTTCTATTTTTACGAAAAATATTGTAGTTTAATTTTTGTTAATACTGATTATGAGTCAATGAGTCAATTTCACCATGTATAGGCTATAATAGCTTTTAATGATAGAAATACGTTGTGTTCTTTATACATTTATAAAATTTATTTAGTATAACTTTGCATCTCATGTTTTTTTATTATAAACAATTAACATAATTTTAATTTTTCATTTATTTTTATCTTAAACTAGCTTCCTTGAGAAAAGGTGGTAAATTAAACTAAATATTCTTACAGCATTTCAAGACAAATATATTTCATGTACATTAAAAGTTAAAGCATACCCTTAATATTCATATCTTTATTAGTGTGTATGTATTGAATTAAAATTGTTAATATATGAATTATTTTGCCAAATATATCTAATTAAAAAAATTTACGGAAAGTAAAATAATAAATTATATTAGATTACAGTGTATTACATTAGAGAGTTAATTTGACTTATAAAACACAAGAGAACTATAGTGTATCATAGAATTCTTCTAACTATCACCAGAAAAACTATTGACCTTCATCCACATCAGAGGATACATCCCATCTCTTGTATTTGTGGTTTATATATCAATGGTTGCGCTTTTTTCTTATGATATATGGAAAGAAAAGTAAATTACATCTCATTTGTTGTGCCTCGTCCTTGGGCATGCATTAGACAAACAAAAAATAATAGCTATACATAGGAGCCACACCATTATAGCTAATAAAGTTCAATTGAAGGGCCTATCTTTAGAAACTGAAGAACAATGTTTCCAACTGCATTTTTGAATATTAGGTTTGTTGCATTAGAGAAACAACGTATTAAATAGTGACGAGCTAAATGTATTTTATTAAAACATGAATATCAAAATAATACACTTACTTTCAGTGGAGGAGGTTGTTGAGAATGAGGTTGTTGGTTAGCATTGATGTTGAGCATTGTAGCAGGTGGGACCGAATACTCGGGCTCCCCCTTAGCAGGATCCTTAGAATTTGAAATAAAACCAATATTACTGCCATACTCAATCAAATAATAAAACCATTAACCAATCCAAAATCATGGAAAAACTAATAATGTTCAATTTAATAACCGATATGAAATATTTCAATGGAAGTCAATAATTCTGAATATATTCACTAAGAGTTCGACCATCTTGGAACGTACATAATAATTGCACTCTCCTAAAATTCCTCAAAGTAAGGTACCCAATACAACATACTCCACCCTCACGCAACAAAATTTTCTACATTCATCTACTATTATTTGTGTAATTATATTTATAAAGATGTAAATGCACTAGATCTAATACCCCCTTAAAGTTTAGAGACTAATGCCACTATCCCCCTCTCCTACCCTTAGTTAAGTTTTCTTCTAGGTTAAGTATGAATATGCTTATTTGATATACCAATGGAAGTATCTCTCACTACATGTATAACTTCCTTCTATCATTCCCATACAACCTACAACTAGGCATAAAATATAAATTATCACCCTACACTTTTCTAAATTACCCCATGCAACCAATATCTCCTTGATGGCATGTCAAATTAAGACTTTCTTATCTTGTGTATAATAGACTGTTACATGTAAAATAGATAGAATTTTGTTGGCAAGCTTCCAATGCTCCACTTTTAAAAACCTAAATGTCATTTTGGCTGAAAAAAAATTATCATATGCGGAAAAAACTTCAAAAATACTCATGAAAAGTTAAAGGCAACAAGTTGATAAATGAAAAATAACTAATTATTAGATAAGGTATTGATTGTTTTCAAGGAGTATGGAGGAAAGAATTTAATTTAAGATATATTTTACCTTCATTTGATTACGTCTATTTTGAAACCAATACTTAATTTGTAGAGGATGTAATCCTAACTTATAACTCATCTCTTTCCGCTTCTTGTCATCAGAAAATGGACATTCTATGTAAACACTACACATTATGATTAATAACAATAAATTAACTAAAAAAAATACGATAATCAAATAGTTTTAAATAATGAAAAATATTTTAAAATTTGTTTTTTCTGTAATTTGAGTTATACACAAAGGTAAATTTATTTATTAAGACGTGCTATTTCATTTCTTGAATTTGTCGTTCTATGTGACGATGGTAACGCCCGTTTTGTTGATGAATTTGCCCATGTGTCGAATTTGAATTTGACTACATTGAAAATAACAACAATTAAATAAGTTTAATAAATTATGCTCATTGACAAATAAATTATTTATTAATTTCACTATCAAGATAAAATTTATTATATAGATAGTCTCTTTGATAGAAAATTTCTATTTCATAAAAGTAAACAAAGAAGATACCCATATATAGATCTATCTATTAAAAATGAAAATGATATTACCTGTCCAGGCATTACTTCCATAGAGGATGATGCCAAAGAGTAATTGTTCGAGTAATTCATGTCATTTCCAGACCCTAACATAGTTGATGTATCCTTTGACTCAATATCACTATCATCTAAATTCTTATCTCCCATTATCTGAAATTAAAGGAAACAAAAATATAACTTATTTTGCAAAACATAGTGCAATTTTAGTATTATATAGAGATATATAGCGCAATTAACATGAGAAAGTCAATAATTTAGTGATTTATAGTACAATTTTTGCATAACAAAGAGACATATAGTTTGGAAGTATAATGAATATTATAGGGACTTATAGTGAGATTATTCTGTATGGTATAGGAACATATGGTGCAATTATTTTTAAATCTAACTTATTTTGCATAATATAGAGACTTATACTGTAAATTTAGCATAATATAGAGACATATAGTGAAAATATATTATGTACTATAGGTACATAAAATTTACAAATAATTGATGATGTGTGATATTATAACACATTTTCTGTTTCATGCTGGCTACTCCTACCTCCAAAATTAGACTGTCAGCTCCTTAACAACAGAGCTGATATACCCACCCATCAACTAAATGAATTTGAAATAAAGCCAATATGACTGTCCTACCCAATTATATACTAACACCATCAACCAATCCAAAATCATGACAAAACTAATAATCCTGAACCCAATAACCCTGCATAAAGTATGTTAATGGAAGTCAACAATTCAGAATATATTCACAAAGAGTTTGACCATCTTGGAACACACATAATATTTGCATTCTCATAGAATTCCACAAATTAAGGTACCCAACACAACATACACCACTCTCCCAAAACAATTAATTATAAATTCATCGATCTTTAATTGTTTAATTAAATTTGTAAAGATGTAAATGCACCAGATCTCATACCCTCTTATAGATTAGAAACTAGTTCCAATATCCCCTCTCCTACCCCTAGTTTATTTTCCTTCTAGGTTAAGTATGAATATGTTTATTTGATATACCAAAGGAAGTATCGCTCACTATCTCTATAGTTTCCTTCTACCTCGTTTCCTTAGCTTCAAATAAAATGGTATATAAATCCTTAAAATTTTTATTAGAATTAATTATGCTATAATCTCTATAGTATTACAAAAATTGCAATAAAAGTAAACCATATGTCTTTCTTTTTAATTAATTACACTATAACTCCTTATATAATGCAAATGAACTATATTTTAGTATAAAAACAAATTCATACTAATAGATTAAATATAACAATATGGCTTATAAAAATTATTATATATTTTTAAACAATGTCAAAATCAACTTTTTTAAAGTTTGAAGTTATAGCCCTAACTATCAGGTTGTGGGACTTAAGACTCAAACCAACCTGGTCTCCAATATATTTAATTCATTAGTGCCTTTAAAAATATTCATCTTCATAATTTTTTATTGACAATCTATATCATAGGTTACATATAATATTCCCTCAACTTGATAATATTTATCTAAAAAAATTATAAGGTCGATTAAGACTCTTTTTTGTTACAATTAATTATACTCAAACGAGACGTGAGCTAAGTAGCATGATTGCTGCCCAAAAAGGAAAAAATATTATATGACATTTTATATTATATAATATTTTATGTATAACAATATTATAAAAGAAAATTAAATACAAAAGCAACACTTATTTGATCATATAAAAATTCAAAAATCAATTATACACTTAAAAAATTTAGTTTTTAACAACTGATAATTAGATAAAAATAAACTATAATTACCAATCTTAGCTAGAACAATATTTTACCAATAAAAATATTATTGTTATCTCGATAGATTGCAAAGATCTAAAAAATTTAATATTTGTTATTTTGTCCCCATGTTTTTTTAAGTGACAAATACACTAAAGGAACAAATATGTACATATAAATATGTTATATATTTAAATTTTTAATTTTTCCTTCCACAAGGATTAATTTGATGGTATTTGAATAAAATAAAGTATAAATAAGGAATTTTTAAAAAACACAACTTGTTTGAAAAAATAGAATTTTTTTGTTCACCAACTATAGCCTATTTTCACAAATAGATCTCAAATTTCTACAACTATACTAACAATCATTGACATAAATATTTGTTCCAGGTTAGTCATTTTTGTTTAATCTATCAGATTTTTGTTTTTCATTTTCAATATATTAGAGGATCAATTAGTTAAAAAGGGATAGTTCAGGGATATGTTTGAAAAATTTGTAAATATTGTGCCATATGTGGGTAACTAATATACCGATTGTAAAAAATAAATAGAATTTATGTCAGGACTATAACTGATACAAAATTTAAAATTAGTTAGGTAATTTTAAATGTTCAAGAACCATTTAATCCAATTTTGTGTTTTTTTCATCGAAAATCTATCGTTTCTACCATCAAAACACATAATCATTATAAGTACAAACAAATTATGCATAAATATTATTAGATAGCCTTTTAAATTTACTAATTCAACAACAAAAAATTAAGCTAAGGAAGATACACCAAAATAACCTATTAGATATTATTCAAAAAACGTTGTTATTTTTAACACAACATCAAATCGCATTATAATGTTAATTTAAAATGAAAAAGGAGATAAAATCTATAGAAAAGGTGTATAATTTTTTTTCACTGATTAATTAAAATTGAAAAAAATATCAATTTACAAACTATTATAGAGATAATTATTATTAAGAACAATCTAACTTGTCAACGAATCTTTACCTGAAATGTTAGGGTCATCGATCTTGTACAAGGAAAAAGAGAATCGTAATTGGTCTTGATTGTATAGGGTTGACTCATACTAGTTAACAAGATATCTAATGATGAAAGAGGAATATTTCGTAGTGTTAAAAAAGTGAAAATGAGATTTCTGAAAATGTATTGTGAGAATACATGGAGAATAGTTAAAGAAGAAACTTAACCGAAGTAGGGTTTTGTGGAGAAGATAAACTTTAGTTATACCAAAATGTAAAGTCCACTACCATTTTATTTGATAGTTTGAAATAAATTGAAATGACCTAGCTAAAACCTCGTGGATAATGTAAAAATTGACCTATTTAACCACATGTCTTTATTTATAACACGGACTCTGACCACAGTCTATTAATTTTATATTCAATTTTTAAATAACATGGAAAGATATGAAAATATAAGTAAAAAATCATAATTTTATCTCATTTTTTACCTTACCTGTTTGGGTAAATATTGCTAGGAGCCACTTAACTATCACACTAGTGCTGTTTGGACCACTTAACTATTGTGGGTTCCAAACAACCCACTAATGTATCAAAATCGTTTAAATCAACCACTCCATTAATTAACATAAACTTAATTGTAATATCTGACCAAGCTGCACTGAAACACTTCACTAGAAGTATTCGAAATTAGAATCGAAAATAATATATCAGAAAGAAGAGAACATTTTGTATGTACACTAAATGGTCTCTCCACAGGCAGCTTTGCCAAGATGATAGTAGTGGACTTCTTCCAATCCACCGCTAATAAGGAAATCTTCTAAAAATGTTGATGAAGAATTCTGATAAAATGTATAATAAGCTAATATATATTATAATAAAAAGATACAATTTTCAAAAATTGCTGATAAAGATATCTCACATCCGTGTCTTCTAATTAGAGAGACACATCTATTCTTAGGATAAAGAAAAGTAGAAGCTGTAGCATAAAAATAAGAAGCACTATATCCTACATCTGTAGCAAGAAGCTGGCTATTCATTTTTATTACATATTTGGCTCACGAATTAATTAATCGAAATCCAAAGATGCATATAAGTTTCGTGAGTTAAAATGCATTGTGCTCCATTACATGAATAATATAAGGGGCGCTGATAGCATTTTTTATGATCACACGATGGAAAATAAAAAAACTCCAAGAATTTCTTTTCAATCCTTGATATATTATTAAGCTCGAAATCAGGAAAATACAATCTTAGAAATTTAGTAGTAAGAAGGTCATCAACAACATATATATTTTAGGAAGTAAAAAAGACTAACTCCAATATAACAATAATATGCAAATCAGTCCTTGAGATAACTAATTGTAATATTAATCTAATGGAGTGGTTGATTTAAAATGATTTTGATATATTAGTGGGTTGTTTGGAACCCGTAATAGTTAAGTGGTCCAAACAGGACTAGTGTAATAGTTTAATGGCCCCTAGAAACATTTACCCTACCTGTTTTATAGTCGGGGAAACACTAAAAATAGAGAACTTGTAAAATATTTTGTTTATAGAAGTTTTTTCTAACAAAAAAAACTTAAACCACTGATAATGTACATTGTGCATACTACATACAATGTAAGTCTAATTCTTTTTAATTTCTTCAATCTTTAAGTTCAAATAATTTACACTAATTTTAACAATGGTATATATAAAATAATTATTAATATGTATGGCAGATTGGACCTTAGTTAAGAGGGGTTTGCTGACAATAAGATTTATTAAATATAATAACCCAATAGTTTTTATAAAAATAAGTTCTGGTATATACCAAACCCCACGGTCATATCCCGGTATTAATGGATCGAGCGAGTCGAACAAACAATTTTCACACCTCTAGTAGAAGATATGACCTTTAAAAACTATGGTGCGGTAGATAACGGTGTGGTCAATCGTTTCAATTATGTGGTAATAGCTAATAGGACATGATAGTGATGTATTATGAAACAAGGGATTGAAATAGTCGTATTTAATTTACTTATTTTGAAATACATATTTCTTATATGATTTGTATTATCAAATAATTCAAAAAATAGAAACATTTTATAAATGGTTTATGTTATTGAAATCGAAAGACACACTCATTAATTTGGGGAATATAAGGGGTTTAGGAGTGTCATCTAGCAATCTTAACCAAAGTTTCAAGCCTTTGATTCCAAAAAATTGTATGGCAGTTTGGTGGAAACCCTCAAAATACCTACAACTCTATCTTTACATAGATTATGCAACCCCTAACACTAATCTCACCCATACCTCACTTGATCACAAATACTCTAATATCACACAAAATTTAATAGTAGAATTTCAACAAAAAAAATAGTAAAAATTGAGTCATGGATGATCATGGGCCTTAGAACCTCTTTCTTCTTCAACTCTTCCCTTTTGGGAGTTAGGGTTATTAAGAACCTTGGTAAAAAAATTGGATAATTTCGTGTTTTTGTGATTTATAATATGTATTTGATGTTAAGTTTATGACATATAATGTGGGTATGGTGTGTTATGATGTGGAAGACATGGATGTATAAGAAATTTATGATTTATTGTAAAGAATATGTTGGATTTTATATAGATTTATGATGTTTATTGAATGAATTTGATGGTGAAAATATGTTTTTTAAGAATGAATTTAATGATTTTAGATTGATAAAATATGATGGTGCATGATTTAATGCAAATGGGTGAAGCTTGAAGAAGGTTCTTTTTGTGTTGGGGATGGTGGAGAAGAAGAATATGATTGAGAATATACATGTTTAATTATTCTTCTTACTTGATTATCCTATTTCCACTACCGAATCCTCCCCAAGATGTATTCAATAGCTATAAAACCCTATATATGTTGTAATAATACAAGAAATTTAGAATAAATATATGGGTAATTATAACAAAAACAATCCATGTTTATTTACATGAGAAATCCAAAATTCATCATGTTAAGCCATAAGTAATAGTTAGGGTTCATACCCAAGTGTCAAACTAATATATAGTTCTTATCATAATGTAAAAAAAGAAAACAAAATAAAGAGAAAATATAACTATATAAAAAATTACACTAATTAAAAAATAATGTGTTGTAATAGCTCTTTCATGCTTCTTACCCTTACCCCCAACATTTCTATCAAAATTATAAGTAATGAGATTAAATATTTAAAAACTAGTGTATATATAGCTTTATAAAACATGTGGCATATGTTGGGCTTCCATGAGTGAGTCAAAATTTGTTTAATAGATTCTTGGTAAATTTGGACACCTTTACGTCTTCACACCGAACCATCTACAACATATTCATTTCAACTACAAAATGATCTACATTTCTTCTCACATACAATAAAGTCCAAGGAATAACTTGAGATAAAGTTTCATGATAAGCATCATTCAAAATTATTTGTTATAGTTTTTCAAAAATGGTGTAAGTATTTTAACAACACTTTTTGTTAAGTTTCTAGCAAACTTTTTGACTCCTTTTGAATTGACACGAGTTTCTCCTTAAATTTTCAACTTCTTGACTTCATATTTCGTTCGTATATCATCCATGGCCCTAGGAGATACACACATAAAACACAAATCACCTCAAAATTATCAAACACAAGTATAAATCAAAGAATAAGCTATGACCTTACCATAACTGGTTCCTCTATACTTGCTTAATTCAAATTACACTTCTTAATTGTTCCTAAAATTGCACAATGCTCACTTGATATCTTATTAATATCACCCAATACCTTGATTTGATTCTTCTTCATCTCCCTAAAACTAGATAGTGTCTCCGTTCTTTTCGTCATCTCTTTTGACCCTAACTCAAAGGTTTAAACACTCTTGAACTAACATTTGATTAAAGGTAAACAAGATGTTATTTAGGTTACGAAAGGTGTAAAGATGATAATTCTTTATGTGGTTATTTTAAACTCTTGCTTGTATGATATGGGTTTAAGAAATTTTGGAAAAATATCTAGAATGTTTAGTGTTTATTCTTGTATTCTAGGAGTTTATAGTGATTTGGGTGGGTGAATAGTGTTTATAGGAATGTAGGTAAGCGTTAGGATATAATTTTTTAGAGATTCAATGCAGTTTTGATGAGAGGTTGAGGTTTGGAGAAGCTTTAATGGAGTTCGGGTGTATTGGGGAAGAAGGAAGCTTAAGGGTTAATGGTCTTGACCTTCTTTTCTAGGCTTGTCGCAACCTGTACCGCAGATGTTGCCTATAGGGTCGACTTGCGGGTCAGATACTTCATCCCTTCTAATCTATCACAAAATATGATACATCACATACCCTATATGAATAAATCTTGTTACCAAAACAAATTTGGAAATCATTGGGTGTGATTATTTTGACGGTGATAGCGACATACCCTCTCTAGTGCTCTTGAATATAAATATGAACTATTGAGGGGAATACTCTTTAAAAAGTAGAAACCTTTATTATTTTGTAAATGAGTGAGTATTGATCTAGTTTAGTATCACATTTTGGGTATTTAGTTGTCAATAATAAAATGTTATGAGGGATACCATCTTCATTTGGTGGTTAATATTGATAGTTGCCAGATAAACTTTACTCATATTAGGAGAAAGGAATGTGAAAATTGTGATACCGAATTATAGAACTGTATAAGTTTTGTATTGGGTATATAAGAGTGGATGAATAATGATTTCACAAGGAAAATGATGGACCTGGGAGAATAAGGATAGCTCATCCATACTTCAAGGATTGTAAAGTCATCACAAATGTGTCAAGTTTGCAATAACGAGATATGTTATCCTACGAAGTGAAAAGTTTAAGGTTGTCAACCAATGGTTACTACATATTCTTAGAAAATAATATAAAAGAAAAGAAAATATGAGAGGTACAGGGTTCGAATTCTGAAGGTGGAAAAGTAATAAGAAGGTTGTTGGCCAGGGCTCTATTGTCTCATACATGAGGTCCAAGGTTCGAATCCCGAAGCTGGAACAAAGTTAAGAAGGTTGTTGGTTAGAGCTCTATTTCTCATCCATGAGGTCCAATGTTCGAAACTCTTCCAGAACACCTAGTTCTGACTTGCTTGGGGGCATGGTTAGGGAGGCAGTCATATCCCCCATGGGATTAGTCGGGTGTAAGCTCGGAACCCACATATCAAAAAAGAAAACAAAAAAAAAATGTTGGAGGTATACGAAAGGATTAGTTGACTAAAAATAACACCATAATGGTAACTAACATAATAAATTTTGTATTTATAATAGAGATGCATAAACGATTAATAGGCTTAACTACAAATGTTATAAAAATATGTGAATGACAAACATACCATCTAAGAGTGAAGGTTTTGTGACAATATTAGAGAAGAGTAAGTGAACTAATAAAGGAACATTAGAGAAATAATTATTGAAAGTAGAGACTAACGTAATGCATGCAAAGATCGAAGTAGTTTGTATTGCTGAATAGGTCGTGTAGTTGTCTAGATAATAAAACAACACCATATTCGTTATTAAAATTCCACTTACAATATATACCTTGTTGAAATTTTACAATTTAACATACTTATATTATTTATTATATAGAGGATTCTTTTGTGATCTACTAATAATATGTCTTATATTGACATGTTTGATATTAGGTGTTTGCTAAAATATTGAATCCCCTACGAATATTAGTGTATTTATCTTAAATATTCGAATTATATATATGAATACATAAAAATGAAATCATAATATATATGAGGTATCACATCAAAACCTTTATTTCTTTTGTTTCTTTTGCTTTGTTTCTATACATGACGGGGTTAAATGGATGATAATTTGGATTTTCAAGTAAAGATCAGCAAAATTTGCAGCTCGACCACCATAAAAATCAAAACGAGTAGCATGCTCTCTTTTTCGATGGTATTAAAAAATTTACCACCTTTATCCACTTTGATGACCACAAAAAGATTCTAATTTGCTGGACTTTAAAATAAATCAAAACTCTAATCCAATAGAAAATTTGAATTCCATTTACATGTCTAGATTTTGAAACCCAACATCACTACTAGAATGACTAGCTCTACCAATTTCGAGTATTGGTATATAAAACTCGACACAGTAAAAAATATGACTGGTCAAAATTGAAATAAACTATTAGAAATATAAAGACAAAGAGTAGCTAAAACGTATTTTAAAGATACATGTTGGTAGTTCTTTTGTAATGAGTAAAGTGATATATCATTGACATACATATTTGATAATCGTATCGAATAACGTTTAGTGGGTTAATATATTTAAGTATTAAATACATGTAAAACTTTGACATGAGATCATCTTTCTAGTTTCATGTGTACTTTTTGTGCTTACACACTACACTACTAGTTTTATAAATTACTACTCAAACATATATTGAATAAATCAAAGTATTTTCGTAACAATGCGTGAGTCAAGATAATTTTTATAACATTTTGCTAAATACTTTGAGCACTACGAAGTTGTAAGATTATAACATATGCATTAAATACTCTACCAATGTGATATAACTAATGAAAAAATGAGTATATTAGGTCATTCATCAATCGATGGTAATCAACACATAACATAATTTATTATCTAATTATATTTGACATTATTACAATATTTTATGATAATATGGAGTTATAATGATAGAGGAAGTACATTTGTTATTCTTTACCATGTTTTTTGTTAAGAGTAACTTGACATTATATGGTTGTTAGATGACAGTTTTAATAGTAATAATTGCTAGCCAGTTAAATCAATGATAACTACCAAAAACCACTAGTAATTATATTATAGATCACAAAAGATGAATTTTTTTTATGTTGTAAAAAATATGTTAATCGATGGAGTCCTCTAAATATAAGATTGAGGAGCCAAATTACATGTATCAATATAATTACAAGGAAAATACATTTCATTATTAAACGTTCCTTATTTTCATGATTCTAATTGATACTCCTAATAATATCGTAATCCCTGGACCACAATACACTTAGACAATAATTGCACCACACCTACCATTAATAAGCTTGATCCATTATTCAGGGTTAGGACATTCCATGAGCGAAAGTGTAGAAAAAACTTCCGACATGGTAAAAAATCACCCACACGTCTCTAACTCAATAGGAAGGATTACTAGACTAAATATTTTTTATGGTCTCATTGTTTTTTGTTAGCATTAATCATGCAATCAACCCTGCATAAATAATTTCATGCTCAATACCATTAGTAGTTAAATAAGGGGATTCCTTGTAATTAAATGATAATTATTGTATAGATATTTGTTCTCTTTAATAAATTTGAAAGTTCTATGATTTAAGATTAATAGAGTTTGATTTTCAAACATGAAGGCCAATATTATTAATTAGGAAACCAAACAAAATATTTAAAGAGGGAAAATAACATGTATGAAAAGCTCATCATCACGATCAATAAGCCCTTATCGTTTATTCTTACGAGAAGTTTTTTGAGAAGTATCAAGCAACTTTAAAGTACTTTGAGCTTAATTAATGCTATAATTGCATCGTCTTGGGGTTCTATGTCTCCTGACCTTCAAATGCGTTATAAATGTTGCATAGATTAATCATCATCTTAATAAAATGTATTGGTAAACGTGTAGGGCTATAAGATAACATATATTTAAGAAAATGTTCAAGTCTGAAAAAAAGCACAAAATTTATGATGGACACATATTCTTAATTTGATTGATATTATGAGTTAAGTTTATAATTTACATAAAGTGTGATCATGATGAGTTACTCAATTTTCCATTCTTCTTTGAGAATCAAAATTTATTGGACAATATTATAAGGCATATGGATTGGCATGTTTAATTTGAATAAATGTCCACTTGCACCTAAGAAACCTTGGAGAAAGCCTAATAAAATAGAGAGAATAATGTTGATCATAATGATGTTAGATGCTTGTTTTATAAGAATAAGGATTTGAAATAGACCAATAAAATATACTATGATAAATAATATATTTAATTTAGGTTAGAATCCGTGGATATCTATGTTATTTACTACATATTAAGTAATAGTAGAATATAAAAAATATAGCATGTCTTATAGTTTTCTTACCTTAATTTTTGGGAGAGGTACCTAATATATTTTTATATACAAAATAACACTTAAATTTTGATAATTAGAAAATTGGTGTTCGAACATAGGAGTGGCTACTGAGTTGAGAGAGGGGAAGAGGGAGAGAGAGAGGGAGAAACTTTGGACACAAACTATTTAGGTTCTATGAATAAAATTAATTACATATATAAGTAATTTTGGGTCTATTTTTGGGATGGAAAATGGACTTAATAATATAACTAAAAAAGAACATTTGATAGTATATTTTGAATGATCATTTGGGTGATGAGTTGGATATTTAATTAAATTTTAATTTTTAATTATATATTGGTTGAATTTGTATGTTTTATAATTCTCGTCAGGCTTATATTGAAAAGAAGGAAATAAATTTTTACCTTTCTTACTAATTGTATAAATATGAAAAAAATTATTTATTTATTAATTTTAAATTTAGTGTACTACAATAGTTGCTCATTATATGAGTATTTCAAATGAATAGTTAATGAAAATAAATTTTTCGCTAGTCTATCACATGGAATAAGTTACATAGTACAACAAGTCAAAGGTAGATCATGAGGCTAGAAATATCTCAAGAATCATTACAAAAATTTTGAGATAGAATCCATTTTAATTTACTTAATTTATTAAAGTTAGGCATACTTTCCTAATAACAAATGGATAATTTTTTTTATCACATATGCTGTGAAAACAATATATTATACACAAGATAATGTAATGCCCATGCAAGTTTCTAGAAAAATTTAGAGTGCATATTCCTTATTTCATAATTTTGATTTCTTTATTTTAAAAACTCGTAATTCTTTTCCGAAGTTAACAAATATAAATATATCCTTTCACTGATTATTTACACAACTCATATTCACTTTTCTTCTTAGCTTTTAAATTTTGTCCAACCCTTAGTAAAACCAAACACTCATTCTAAAATAGTATTAGATAATTTTCATAATAACTAAAATTTTCTTAACAAAGGAGTTAAATAATTTCCTTTATAGTAGAGATAAAATAATTATTATCAAAGAATAGAGGAAGCAATCTACAACTAAATTCTATTGACAAAGACAAAAAAACAATTAAATCTATTAGGGTCAATTATTAATCACTTAGGAAAACTAAAAAATTTCTATTTCATAAAAGTAAACAAAAAAGATACTCATATATAAGATCTATCTATTAAAAATGAAAATGATTTTACCTGTCCAGGCATTACTTCCATAGAGGATGATGCCAAGGAGTAATTGTTCGAGTAATTCATGTCATTTTCAGACCCTGACATAGTTGATTTTCCTTTTGGCTCAATATCACTATCATCTAAATTCTTATCTCCTATTATCTGAAATTAAAGGAAACAAAAATATAACTTATTTTGCAAAATATAGTGCAATTTTAGTATTATATAGAGATATATAGCGGAATTAACATGAGAAAGTCAATAATTTAGTGATTTATAGTACAATTTTTGCATAACAAAGAGACATATAGTTTGGAAGTATAATGAATATTATAGGGACTTATAGTGAGATTATTCTGTATGGTATAGGAACATATGGTGCAATTATTTTTAAATCTAACTTATTTTGCATAATATAGAGACTTATATTGTAAATTTAGCATAATATAGAAACATATAGTGAAAATATATTATGTGCTATAGGTACATAAAATTTACAAATAATTGATTATGTGTGATATTATAACACATTTTCTTTTTCATGCTAGCTACTCCTACCTCCAAAATTGGACTGTCAGCTCCTTATTAACAACAGAGCTGATATACCCACCCATCAACTAAATGAATTTGAAATAAAGCCAACATGACTGTCCTACCCAATTATATACTAACACCATCAACCAATCCAAAATCATGACAAAACTAATAATCATGAACCCAATAACCCTGCATAAAGTATGTTAATGGAAGTCAACAATTCCAAATATATTCACAAAGAGTTTGACCATCTTGGAAAACACATAATATTTCCACTCTCATAGAATTCCACAAATTAAAGTACCCAACACAACATACACCACTCTCCCAAAACAATTAATTATAAATTCATCGATCTTTAATTGTTTAATTAAATTTGTAAAGATGTAAATGCATCAGATCTCATACCCTCTTATAGATTAGAAACTAGTTCCAATATCCCCTCTCCTACCCCTAGTTTATTTTCCTTCTAGGCTAAGTATGAATATGTTTATTTGATATAGCAAAGGAAGTATCTCTCACTACCTGTATAGTTTCGTTCTACCTCGTTTCCTTAGCTTCAAATAAAATGGTATATAAATCCTTGAAATTTTTATAAGAATTAATTATGCTATAAATCTCTATAGTATTACGAAAATTGAAATATCAATCATTATATTAAGCAAAAAAGTACTAATAGATTAAATATAACAATCGGGCTTATAAAAATTATTATATATTTTAAATAATATCAAAATCTACTTTTTTAAAGTTTGAAGTTATAGCCCTAACTATCATGTTGTGGGACTTAAGACTCAAACCAACCTGGTCTCCAATATATTTAATTCATTAGTGCCTTTAAAAATATTCATCTTCATAATTTTTTATTGACAATCTATATCATAGGTTACATATAATATTCCCTCAACTTGATAATATTTATCTAAAAAAATAATAAGGTCGATTAAAACTCTTTTTTGTTACAATTAATTATACTCAAACGAGACGTGAGCTAAGTAGCATGATTGCTGCCCAAAAAGGAAAAAATATTTTATGATATTTTATATTATATAATATTTTATGTATAGCCATATTATAAAAGAAAATTTAATACAAATGCAACACTTATTTGATCATATAAATATTCAAAAATAAATTATACACTTAAAAAAAATTGTTTTTAACAACAGATAATTAGATAAAAATAAACTATAATTACCAATCTTAGCTAGAACAATATTTTATCAATAAAAATATTATTGTTATCTCGATAGCATGCAAAGATCTGAAAATTTTAATATATGTTTTTTTGTCCCCATGTTTTTTTAAGAGACAAGTACACTAAAGGAACAAATATGTACATGTAAATATGTTATATATTTAAATTTTAAATTTTTTCTTCCACAAGGGTTAATTTGATGGTATTTGATTAAAACAAAGTATAAATAAGGAATTTTTAAATAACACAACTTGTTTGAAAAAATAGAATTTTTTTCACCAACGATAGCCTATTTTCACAAATAGGTAATGTTAATTTAAATGAAAAATTAGATAAAATCTATAGAAAAGGTGTATAATTTTTTTCACTGAATAAATAAAATTGAAAAAAATATCAATTTACAAACTATTATAGAGATAATTATTATTAAGAACAATCAAACTTATCGACGAATCTTTACCTGAAATGTTAGGGTCGTCAGCAAAAAGAGAATCGTAATTGGTCTTGAGTGCATAGGGTTGACTCATACTAGTTAACAACATATCTAATGATGAAAGAAGAAGTCGTAGTGTAAAAAAAGTGAAAATGAAATCTCTGAAAATGTATTGTGAGAATACATGGAGAAGAGTTAACGAAAAAACTTAACCTAAGTAGGGTTATGTGGAGAAGATAGAAGATTAAATATCCCCTATATATGTTTACCTTTTGGGCCATATTTATTATATTTTTTATTTTAAGTTTTGGTATCTTTGGGCCTTATTAGATATATACTAATTTTTCTGGCTATGATATAGACTTTAGTTATACCAAAATGTAAAGTCCACTACCATTTTATTTGATAGTTTGAAATGAATTGAAAGGAACCAGGTAAAACCTCGTGGATAATGTAAAAATTGACCTATTTAATCACATGTCTTTATTTATAACACAGACTTTGACCACACGGTCTATAAATTTTATATGAAATTTTTAAATAACATGGAAAGATATGAAAATATAAGTAAAAAATCATAATTTTGTCTCATTATTTACCTTACCTGTTTTATAGTCGGGGAAACACTAAAAACGGAGAACTTGTAAAATATTTTGTTTATAGAAGTTTTTTCCTAACAAAAAACATAAATCACTTGATAATGTACATTGTACATACTACATACAATGTTAGTCTACTTCTTTTTAATTTCTTCAATCTTTAAGTTCAAATAATTTACACTAATTTTAACAATGATATATATAAAATAATTATTAATATGTATGGCAGATTGGACCTTAATTAAGAGGGGTTTGCTTACAATAAGATCTAGTATATATAATAACCCACTGGTTTTTCTTTAAATAGTTTCTTGTATATGCCAAACCCCATGGTCATATCCCGGTATTAATGGATCGAGCGAGTCGAACAGACAATTTTCACACCTCTAGTAGAAGATATGACCTTTAAAAACTATGGTGCGGTAGATAATAGTGTGGTCAATCGTATCAATTATGTGTTAATAGATAATAGGACATGATAGTGATGTATTATGAAACAAGGGAATGAAATAGTCGTATTTAATTTATTTATTTTGAAATACATATTTCTTATATGATTTGTATTATCAAGTAATTTAAAAAAGAGAAATATTTTATAATTGGTTTATGTTATTGAAACCTAAATACAAACTCATTAATTTAGGGAATATAAGGGGTTTAGGAGTGTCATCTATAAATCTTAACCAAATATTCAAGCCTTTGATTCCAAAAATTGTATGACAGTTTTGTTGAAACCCTCAATATACCTACAACTCTATCTTTACATAGATCATGCAACCCTTAACTCTAATCTCACCCATACCTCACTTGATCACAAATACTCTAATATCATACAAAATTTAATAGTAGAATTTCAACAAAAAAATAGTAAAAATTGAGTCATGGATGATCATGGGCCTTAGAACCTCTTTCTTCTTCAACTCTTCCCTTTTGGGAGTTAGGGTTATTAAGAACCTTGGAAAAAATTGGATAATTTTGTGTTTTTGTGATGTTTATAATATGTATTTGATGTTAAGTTTATGACATATAATGTGGGTATGGTGTGTTATGATGTAGAAGACATGGATGTGTAAGAAATTTATGCTTTTTTGTAAAGAATATGTTGTATGTTATATTTATTTATGATGTTTATGGAATGAATTTGATGGTGAAAAGATGTTTTTTAAAAATGATTTTAATTATTTTAGATGGATAAAATATAATGGTGGGTGATTTAATGCAAATGGGTGAATCTTGAAGAAGGTTCTTTTTGTTTTGGGGATGGTGGAGAAGAAGAATATGATTGAGAATATACAGGTTTAATTATTCTTCTTACTTGATTATCCCATTTCCACTACCAAATCCTCACCTAGATGTATTCAATAGCTATAAAACCCTATATATGTTGTAATAATACAAGAAATTTAGGATAAACTTATGGGTAATTATAACAAAAACAATCCATGTTTATTTACATGAGAAATCCAAAATTCATCATATTAAGCCATAAGTAATAGTTAGGGTTCATACCCAAGTGTCAAACTAATATATAGTTCTTATCATAATGTAAGAAAAGAAAACAAAATAAAGAGAAAATATAACTATATAAAAAATTACACTAATTAAAAAATAATGTGTTGTAATAGCTCTTTCATGCTTTTCTTACCCTTACCCCCAACATTTCTATCAAAATTATAAGTAATGAGATTAAATATTGAAAAACTAGTGTATATATAGCTCTATAAAAAGTATGGCATATGTTGGGCTTCCATAAGTGAGTCAAAATTTGTTTAATATTTTCTTTGTAAATTTGGACACCTTTACGTCTTCACACCGAACCATCTACAACATATTCATTTCTACTACAAAATTATCTACATTTCTTCTCACATACAATAAAGTCCAAGGAATAACTTGAGATAAAGTTTCATGATAAGCATCCTTTAAAATTATTTGTTGTATTTTTTCAAAAATGGTGTAAGTATTTTAACAACACTTTTTGTTAAGTTTCTAGCAAACTTTTTGACTCCTTTTGAATTGACACGAGTTTTTCCTTAAATTTTCAACTTCTTGACCTTATATTTCTTTCATATATCATCCATGGCACTAGAAGATACACACTTAAAACAAAAATCACCTCAAAATTATCAAACACAAGTATAAATCAAAGAATAAGCTATGACCTTACCATAACCGGTTCCTCTATACTTGCTTAATTCGAATTACCCTTCTTATTTGTTCCTAAAATTGCACACTGCTCACTTAATTTCTTATTAATATCACCCAATGCCTTGCTTTGATTCTTCTTCATATCCCTCAAACTAGATAGTGTCTCAGTTCTTTTCGTCATCTATTTTGACCCTAACTCAAAGGTTTAAACACTCTTGAACTAACCTTTGATTTAAGGTAAACAAGGTGTTATTTAGGTTACGAAAGATGTAAGGATGATAATTCTTTATGTGGTTATGATAAACTCTTGCTTGGATGATATGGGTTTAAGAAATTTTGGAAAAATATCTAGAAAGTTTAGTGTTATTCTTGGATTCTAGGAGTTTTGGAGTAATTTGGGTGGGTGAATAGTGTTTATAGGAATGTAGGTAAGTGTTTGGATATAAATTTATGGAGATTGAATGTATTTTTTATGAGAGTTTGAGGTTTGGAGAAGCTTTAATGGAGTTCGGGTGTATTGGGGAAGAAGGAAGCTTAAGGTTTAATGGTCTTGACCTTCTTTTCTAGGCTTGTCGCAACCTGTACTGGCATATGCCGCCTACATGGTCGACTTGCGGGTCGCATTCTTCATCCCTTCTAATCTATCACAAAATATGATACATCACATACCCTATATTAATAAATCATGTTACCAAAATAAGTTGGGAAATCATTGCGTGTGATTAATTTGACGGTGATAGAGACATACCCTCTCTAGTGCTCTTGAATATAAATATGAACTATTGAGGGGAATACTCTTTGAAAAGTAGAAACCTTTATTATTTTGTAAATGAGTCAGTATTGATCTAGTTTAGTATCAATTTTGGGTATTTAGTTGTCAATAATAAAATGTTTTGAGGGATACCATCTTCATTTGGTGTTTAATATTGCTCATATTAGGAGAAAAGAATGTGAAAATTGTGATACCGAATTATAGAACTATATAAGTTTTGTATTGGGTATATATGAGTGGATGAATAATGATTTCACAAGAAAAATGATGGACCTCGGAGAATAAGGATAGCTGATCCATACTTCAAGAATAGTAAAGTCATCACAAATGTGTCAAGTTTGCAATAACGAGATAAGTTATACTACGAAGTGAAAAGTTTAAGGTTGTCAACCAATGGTTACTACATATGCTTAGAAAATAATATAAAAGAAAACAAATATGATTATTGAACAAGGATGAGTATTTCAAGGATGAGTATCTGTATATTGTTGGGGATGATGATTATTGAACAAGGATGTTTATGATTTTCAGAAAATTGATAAATGCGATTGGTTACCGATTGAGAGTGTAGCAGGATTATTCAATAATGGATGTACGGGATGGATTGAGAATCTAATTGACTTAATATGTAATGATAGAGAGAAAAATGAAATTAATAGGATCCCAATTATTAACATTGAGGAAGAAGACAAAATTATTTGGCCATTTACGAAAGAAGGTTGTTACACTAGTAAATCAGGATATCACCTTTTTGTTGACGAGGAAATATCTAAAGAAGGTGGTACATCTACGAAGGTGGCGCAACAAGGGAAATCATCACTTTGGTCTACGGTATGGTCTTCGAACGTACCCGCAAGAATGAGGAATTTTGTATGGAGAATTATTAAGAAAGGAATCCCTTCTAAAACAAATTTGAAAGTAAGGAAATGTATGGATGATACGATATGTGAATGGTGCGAACAAGGCGAGGAAACCACTGAACACCTTTTCTTACAATATCCCTATACAACGGCCGTTTGGGCCGAATCTCCGCTACAATTGAAAATTAGGATGGAAGAGAAATATGAATTTAAAGAATGGTTTATGGAAACCAGCTAGAATTACACACATGGAGGATTGTCTAAAGAAAAAGTTATTAGTACAATGATAACGATTTTATGGAATTTATGGAAAGATAGAATGAAAGGTTTTTATGAACAAAGGAAATGGGATGTTAAAGAAATTATAAATAACTTTAACCATGGTTTGGAAAGATTATACAAACCAAGAAGAGATACGGAAAATAGAAAGAAGTCTCAACAAAGGAACCAGTACGTGAGAAATCAAGATACGGAAATAATTGAATCATCTGAAATAACGTGGTACAATGACACTTCTTTTGTGAATAGAAATGAAAGCGCCGGAATAGCATCGGTGGGATAGATACAAATGGAAGAATTGTCGAGAAACACTATAGGAGAGGCTACCATTAAAGTGCTAAAGAAAGGGAAGCGTGGGATATAATTCAAGCAATGAAGAGATCGGAGTCTTTAAATATAACCAAAATTTCGTTCCTCACAGATAACCTAGAGATAGTTCAAGGAATTAAAACGGAAAAAGGAGTTGACTGGAAGATACGACCTATGATTAAGTTAATACGGAAATAGATTGCAAGATTCCCGAAGTGGAAGGTGCTACATATTACAAGAGATAGAAACTTAATAGCCGATCTAGCAGCAAGAGGAGTACGCAAAAGAGGAAATTTAGATCAATGGACGTCTTCAAATATTGATAGTAGTATTAAGTGTTTAAAGCAAATTCTTAATAGTTGTAATAAATCTTAACATTGTTAATTTGACAAAAAAAAAGATATACTGGATTTAAACTTGACAATTATGACAACCCATATTAATGGAGAAGATGGTAAAGAATGGAGAGAAAACTAAATGTGGATTGATTTTCAAACAAGTATTATTTTGAGATGTACCTACAGTATAATATTTTAATTTTTTAATGTAATTTGTTTCCCTGGTAATCAAAAGAAAAATTAATTTTTACGGGTATATATAATTTACCTACATATTGAATTACTAATAATACTATTAACATTATTGCTTTATTTTGATTCAAGATAAAATATAATGTTTTTAATGCATATGAGAGTCATTTGATTTGCAGCCATATTCGATCTTATAATAATGTTTTAAATAATCTATATTGATATATATGTTTAAAATAATTCATATGGATATCTAAAATTTTAAATAATTGATCAAAATAATTACCATCATTAATATATGTATAACTTAAGTACAAATTTGTCAAACTAAAGTTTATACCTTTATTAGTATATTTTTAATGAGGCCTTTGGTAAATTATATTTTATTTTTTCCAAAGTAATATATAATGTTTTAATAATTTGTATAAGTACATATACTAATATTTCAAATATTTTACGGTTATAGAATATTTCAAATAAATCATATAAATATCTGATATTTGAAATAAGTGGTCGAAATGATCAAAATTATAATTTTTTCTATTAAATTTAATACATTTTATAATGTAGATTTTCTCTTCATAATTATATCTTGGTAAACGAGAAAAACTCAAAATTCAGCTTTGTCATTTTACCCTCCCAAAACCAAAGGCCCAATTTCCTTTGGGATATATTTTTTGAATTCTGTTTCAAAGAGTGGTTTTGAGAATAGGTCTTGTTTTGCTTTTCAATATTATAGAAAAATGTGTTTGGATGAAAAAACTCTTTCAAAATAGATGAAATGTAAAATATACGTTGGGTTCACACTATTTTTAGTAATATTTTCTGTTAGAATATATTTATCAAAAATTATTTGTTGTCTTTGTGTTTTTATAGTGTTAAAGAATAAACTTATAAATTTTTAATTATACTTTAACAGTTTGATCTTAGTGTAGAGTTTAAAAAGAGGCTTAGATCTCTTTCGTATATTGGATCTCTCCTAAGAAAGAGTTTTGTTTTTCTATCATATGTTGTGTCATCCAAAAACGAAATGGTAAGACTGTTTGGCTCTTGTTGCTTCTTGAGAGGGGTATGTTATATAGAGATCGAATAAATAAATCACACAAATGAATATTTAACACAAGACTTACATGGAAACTCATGTATACGGGGATAGGAGAGAGTTAAACTACAATTGAGTATATATTCAAAAAGGCATGTATAATAATATACACTATATATGTATTAATAGGTAGCCTAGGAACTAGTGTTATTATCCAAATAGGAAAGGACTGAAAATGAATCAGTTTAATACTCTAAAAATATCCACCTTGAAAAGAATTTTGCAATCGAGGCTCAAAAAATCTAGCAATATCTCCACCTTGACAAAAAGTTTAAAAGTCGAGAAGTAAAATATTAATTTTAGAAATTCAACTGCTATTTCATAAAACCATGAAGGGTTTAATTAAACCGAAAAATGTCAACTAAGTCCAAGAAATGCTCCAACTTAGATATCAAAATTCGATTGATCATCATATCAACCAAATTATCATGATTACTAACTTCGCTTACAATAAAATCACCACGATCAATAACATCATGCACGAAGTGATGCTTCACATGAATATTCTTTGTCCTATCTCGAAACATTTGGTCCTTTGAGAGACATATAACACTATGAATGAAAAAAAAGATTGTAGTGATTCGCAAGTCTTCACAATTTTTTACAAAAAAAGACCTTTAAACCAAAGATTTTTCTTAGAAGGTTCAACAGAAACCACGTATGTTTTCTCTATAGTGGACAATGCTACTGTAGTTTGTAAAGTTGATCATAGAACACCCACCCATTGTAAAAATATATATAGTAAGAAATCTTTTCTTATCAATATTACAATTAAAGTCAGAATCAACATACCCATTTACTCCATCTCTATTCTTCACCATGTGTAAGCAAAAATTAAAGGAACCAAATAAATATCTCAAAATCTGTTGAATACGTTTCTAGTTTTCTTTAACTAGATTTTCCATGTACCTTCTTACAATATCTATATCATATTACAATCTTTTTTTATAAGTGGTGGCCAGGATCGATTCTGGCCAAACATGAGTGGTGGCCAGGATTGTTTCTCGCCCCACCTATCATTAATACAATAATTATAAACAAAAAATTTCCAAACTTTCCTCAACATTCCCTACCATCACCGCCACCGCGACTCTTTGCACGCCGCTTGAGGACCAATCGCTTTTGTTCTTTCGTTCTGTAAAACACATATAGCTCATTTGCTTCTCTGCCAACGATTTCACCATCGCCATCACTGCTCCTCTCAAACACACCCTAAAAAGAACCTTAATCTCTTTTTTCTAAAATCATGATTTCATTTTCTTCATCGAATCATCGGGTCAATTTGCAATCACCCATCGGTCGTCTGCAATGGCTTTATCGAACCATATGGTATTGAAGGTAAATGATAACTTTTTTATCAATTGAGCACCTTCTCATTAAATTGTTTTGCAGTAAATATCCATTCGTGAGTTAGGGTTTTTAATAATTCTTTGTATGTCAACAGGTGTGTCATTAGGGGTTGGATTGCAAAGCAAGGTAGCATATATCAATTTGATTATCTACTATTTGATAGGATTACCTATTGGAGCTCTTCTTGGATATGTCGCTCATTTTCAAGTTAAGGTAATTAATGTAGCTTATACAATGAAAATGAATTTGAATATGTGATAAGTATTCAAATGTTAGGCTGCAAAAAAAGCCGATTATTTACTGTGCATGCTTTTAAAATGATAGGGAATATGGATTGGATTGAATGCTGAACCGGCTTATCGAAGACCCCAAAACAAGGTAAAAAACTAATTTACCATTGAAACTCTGAAATATTGAATTATTTTTAACCTTTGAGAATTATCTGATTTAATTATAATTACAGTTGAAATTTACTGTATGAGAAGTGATGCGGTGAAATTAGCGTATATAGGGAGGGGATGCCCTGGGTCCCATGATTGGAGGGAGCAATTTGGGTTCATACTGCATTTTTTGAGTTGTTTTGCAGTAAATATCCATTGGGTTTATACTGCATTTTTTGAGTTGCTTTGCAGTAAATATCCATTGGGTTTATACTGCATTTTTTGAATTGTTTTGCAGTATTAATTTTGTTGACTTATAACCCATGTGTAACCATTGTTGTTGTGATTTTTTTATAACAGGAGATACAAAGGCCATCTCACTTTGAGAAATAAGAATCTAATTCTCACTTATTAAACTCATTCTCACGCGGGCATTCGAACAAAAAACAAAAAATAAATCTATACACAAGAAAACTCAAATTAAGGTAAAGAATTGAAATTATTTTTTAAACTAATCTCATCACTTTCACAATATTTCATAATTATTGATTTAAGTATTATGAACTGTATTTTTATACAAATCCTACAATAGTCATTAATATAATTGTTGGACTTCTTTTACTGTAGAAGAAGTTATGTGATGTTAATAGTTGGAATGAGCAATTTGGTTTATTCTTTTTCAATTGTTTTTGGTAAATATCCATTTGGCGCAAATCATGGAGATGGCCATCAACTTGCTGTTGGAAGCCTTTTTCCGTATGAGAAGTGATGTGTTAAGATAAGTAGATTTATTATATAATTAGGCAAATCCTATAATGGCCAATTATATGACTGTTAAAAGCCTTTTACCTTATGAGAAGTGATGGCTGAGAATAGGTCTTTTAGGTCTTTTTCTGGAGTGAGCAATTGATATATTAAAGGTTCATTTCTTATATACTTCAGATGAACGTCGGGTTAAAGAGTTCACGTTTAAACATGTACTTTTAAATAATTAAACTTTCAAAGGAGCAGACAAATTAAGAGAAGAATCAAACAAATGAATGCTCCTGATTAGGACAAATTAAGGCTTATACTTAATGATTGGTTAGTCAAAATCCATACTCTTAGATATATTTGTTTAATCCATGAGCTTTTGAAGCAAAAAATGTTTTCAGAAAAAATGCTTCATCAAATTGGTTAGGTATTAGTTCATTTTCTTACTATTTTAGGAAATAGAAAGTATAAAATTTTAAAAAATTGGTTTGTGAAAACAAAAGTTGTTAGGTCAAGATATGAGTAGTTGTCTGGAAGAATAGAATGTTGTATTTCAGTAGATTAAAGGATCTTACTTCTAATATTTAACTTGCTCCGAGGTTAAGATTTATGGTTCGTTATGTTCTTGATCTTCGTTCCGATAATTATATTCCTAGACACGAAGAGGTAATTTTCATTTTGTTTTTTTTATCTTTTTTAATATAAAATCGATGATTTAATATTACAAATTATCCAGATAAAATCAAAAACTATTTCGGAGATTCATACTGAAAAGCATATGTGGTTACGACGTGGCGCTACATCAAGTATGAGAAGTTGTAGGAATATTGCTTCTGGTGGTATTAAATTGAATTAATCGCTATTTTGTATCCATTCAATGAGATAAATTTAATCTAGCTTTTAAAGGGGCAGCAGAATTTTTTATAAAAAAAACAGTTTCTCTTGCTTCTTTGTATTGATTCTCCTAATAACAATGCTTTGTGAAATTTATCGCTGAGAAAAGTGAATACTTGGCTGAGAAGCTTATGATTGTTATTCTCCCAACTATTGCTCTTATAAAAATTGACAAAGTGGATGATTATGTGAACTTTAATCAAAGCTATTATGCTTATTAACCATGCTATAGTGCATTTTTTGCATATTCCAGGGACCTACAGTGCAATTTTTGCATATTTCAGGGACCTACAATCCAATTTTTACATATTTCAGGGACCTACAGTGCAATTTTTGCATATTTCAGGGACCTACAATGCAATTTTTGCATATATCTTCTCTTTCTTCCTTGAACAAAAACTGTAACATCTCCCTTCTTCTTTTATTTTTTAATTTCATAATATAGGAAGTATCCTATAATGCAATTATCGCATATTTCAGGGACCTACAGTCCAATTTTTGCATATTTCAGGGACCTATAGTGCAATTTTTGCATATTTCAGGGACCTACAATGCAATTTTTGCATATTTCAGGGACTTACAATGTAATTTTTGCATATTTTAGGAACCTATAGTGCAATTTTGGCATACTCGGTGCATTTTTTGCATAATATAGGGACCTACAGTGCAATCTTTTCATGATATAGGGACCTGTAGTGAGTTTTTTGCATAATATAGGGACCTGCAGTGCATTTTTTTTATATTACAGGTAAACTGGAGATGATCTTTGCAGTGCAGTTAGGGGCCATCGAACTTATTCACCAGTTTCAGTTTCAAATGGCTCCCTATTTTTGTTTGACAAGGGCATACTTGGAATATTAAAAATTTGTTTTTTTTAGTGTATATGAATTTGTTCAGGAAAACAACTCTTTGTATTTATCCTAATAAAGTGCGAAAAAAAGGTACAAATCTTCAACAAAAATATGTTACTGAGAAGGTTTTTGACTTGCGTATCTTAATTAACTTTCTTTAGCATAAGATTTAATTGTTGGTCATGTTACAGTTTTCATTTTTTTTCTGCAATTTGTCAAATAGGAAGCTTGGAATAAATTTAATTCAGAAGAGCTTTTCTAAGAAATGAAAGAAGAGGATAAACGCAGGAGCTTTGTGGATGCTAAGATGCTACATTTTGTTACTACTGTAAATGGATATCGAATGTTGAGATGTAGAGTAGAAAATTTCTAATTTCTTATCTACAATCTATATATATATATAGTACATTGAAATTGAGCCATCTTTGTAAATGCATCAGATGGTTTTGTTTTGTTGATTTCCTTTTTTTTATTCTTAACAAACAAGTCATATATTACAATTTAATTTATTGTAAAAGTACCGTGATCATATGAAACAAGCAGTATTTAGTATAGGAGAAATTAAAGCTCAGTATCAAACAAGCAATATTTAATATGAAAGGTACTAAAACACAATAATGAATTAGTATTTAGTATGGAAGTAATTGAAGCACCAGGTACTGGACTATATCCTGGGTTAATTTTACCAAAAAAAATTGGAAATAAATAAAGGGGGATGTCTTTGAAATGGTAAGAGCATCTCCAGCACTCCTTAATTCTTTACACTATTTGCAAAATACAATATATAAACTACTGTAAAATAGAAATTACATCTCCAGCAAGTTTCTAGATTGATACTGTAAAATAGAATACCCTTTAAATTGCTACATTCATTTGCTAAAGATAGAGAACTACTTTTCATTCTGTAAAGATTTTTAATCCCTGAAAAAAAAATAAAAAATCAGCTAAGTACAACATAGGCTTTATTTTTACAGAAAATCAAACCAAACAACGGCTCTATTTCACAAATCAATCTCCCATCAAATTAAACTTCTACTATGCCTATATATACATTCGAATGGTAAATAAAAATTACTACAACCAAATCATCTAAATCACAGAAATCTGAGAGGTAAGAAAAAAAATACTTTATGTTTTTTATTTACTGAAGAAATTAATACAAACCTGTCATGTTGATGAAGAATAGAAACATCATTGCTGATATTTTTGTTACATATATAAGTTTTCTGATTCGGATGAAAGAATTGAGACTTAATTGGTTTGATATGGGATAATGGGGTCGGTGGTTTGGGTTTTGTCTTTTTTTTAATCGACTATTTAATCGGTTTAATGGGATGGGGGAATTGGGTTTTCGATTAATGGGATTTTGGCAAACTTTCAATTTTAAAAAAAATATAATGTAATTATATTTTTTTTTATGCATTTGAGAGCCACTTTAGTAAAAAAAATTGAAAATTAGATAAATTTTAAATCAACATAAAATGTTACAAACAATTAAACTCAATTATTAGAGTTAAAATTATAATTAGATAATAATATAATATAAATTTAGAGTAGGTAAGATTTATTTTACAATACCCATTAAAGTTGCTTATTATATAATTTTGCAAGATTTGGTAAACGTAACTATTTGATACTCTATAATACTCTATTATACAAGTTGCCAGTCTATTGAGGAGTTGAGCCTTTCTATCCATTGCATGTACAAATTTATGCTCTAAGATTATCTTCAATATCTTAATGTTTCTATTCAGCCATTTATAGATATTTTAATGTCTCGGCGATGATCCTCTTTTATATATGAATACATATATAAAAGATCTTTTTATATATATATTCATATATTTTATTATTTTCTTTTTACAATAATAGAATAATTTGTAACTTTTTTTATATATAAATTCAATTATGAATTTTACACAATTTATTATAATTTTTAAATTTATTTTAGCCTAAGTACCTTTAGAAACCGGTTCTAACCAGAAATACAAACACCAAACAAAAGCGATCAATCATCACCTCCACCAAACATTAACCAGGTGGAACCTAACTTAAACAACAACTGAGATATGTAACTAACGAATGAACGAGGTTCATTATTTTTATTACAGGAGTTTGTGACACATGATATTGAATATACGATCTTTGTGTATTTTTATTATATCTTAACTTCTCAACGCGGCAACTCAAAGTAAGTAAAATTGACAAAGATGAATTGAATTATTTTTTCGAAGTGACTTCAGGCACGGCCAATACCTAGTTAACTAAATGTGATAAATCTTGATATGATCATGCCATATTATTCATGTGGCATTTAACTGCACTCGAATATGGAACATGTGTATTGCTATCATAAAATTTTTGTGGAGATAAATTAGATGAAAGTTTGAAGTGAGATGCTAATGGAGTATGAACAAGCTAAGTGTTTTACCTATTGAATATGCAAATGACCTTTCCATATACACCTTATGATTTCAAAATAATTTTGTTTGCTTTTCGTCATTAAATATCTCCATCCCATGTATGTTTTTTAATTGAGGTTCACATATCTTTTATTTAAAATTCCTTACTAGGTTGGGATTTAACCTGTCTTACCTCTTTTATATTTTTGGAAGTAATTAAGCTATCATACACATAGATGATTAGATATACATAAGACTCATCTTCTCTCTTATTCAACCTGCCACGATAATCATAATTGAACCTGCGGAATTTGAAAAAGGTCATAAAGGAGTCAGATTTCTTATACCATTGTCTGGGTGATTGTTGTAAACCATAAAGTAATTTTTTCAGCAAATACACATAATTCGCCTTTACTGATATTGAAAAAACTTCAGATTGATGCATGTATATGTCTTTTTCTATGTCACCATAAAGAGATGTAGATTTTACATCTGACTATTCAAGTTCAAGTTCAATATCATGCATAGTCAATACCAACCAAAGAACGAACTGAACTATGCTTAACCTAAAAATAAAATACACATGTGAAATCAACCCCAAGATTTAAATGTTTACTTTTTAAAATAATCATACCTTGAATATTGGGTTTTTAGTTCATGGTATTCCTTCATTCCTCTTTAACATCCACTTTCAACAAACGAATTTCTTTACCTTTGGAATTTGACAAGGTCCCATATACCAATTTTATGAAGAAAATTAGTTTCTTCTTGCATAGAAATCATCCATTTTCAAAATTGTTATCAGTTACGACTTTTGAATGAATAGAGGGCTGTCCATAAGATTCAAGATATGATGTCTATGTTCATAGCATAAGAAAAAACCCTTATATAGTAGCCCAAGGAAACAATTTTGTTGAAAGGAATCTTAAATTCAAGAGTCTCATACCTCTTATAAAAATATTTGAGAAATATTACTTTGGAAGACATATTTAAATTTGGATCTTTACAGTTGACACTAGTGTAATCAAACAAAAAATTAAGATGAATCTAGAAATTTGGAGCTGCTTTTTAATATGATTTCTACAATACAATGCTCTAACAAATTAGACTATTTTTGCATAATATTCTTTCACTACATTACTAAATGTGTTAATGTAATGACAATCTTTTCTTCCAATACAAGAAATAGTATCATTAGGGACGAGGTCACCAAAATGGCCTCTAATAATATTTTTAGCACCAATATTTACCGCTAAAGATAAAGTTAATAGAGGCAATAACAAATAATTTGCTACTAAAGATATCTTTAGAGACGAACTTAATTATAGAGACAAACAAATAGCGGCTATTAGCGGCAAAATTAAGATTTTTAGTGTTAAAATTAGTGGCAAGATTTTATATTTTTGTCATTCTATGTAATATCTAAACAATCCATGTAATCATACTTATTTAAATTATAAAAATATTTACAGAATATATTAGAGTTTGAAATTTTGAATCGAATACGCATTCTCATAATTTCCAAAAATTGTAGTCAAACAGTATAACTAATGACCACATACATTTAATATTTCAGATTTTGGAACGAAATTCCAAATTCTAAAATAATATATGATTGTCTAAGTATATATATATATACATTATATTATAGAATGTTTTTCCTACATATTTCATTTACGTAATTAAAATTTCTTTTTCTAGCAAAAAACAAAAATGATAAAAAAAGAAATTTTTCAAATTTTATACCAGATTTCATCAATCAAATATAGCATCTCTTTTCTGGGTACTATAAATGTATGTTCTTTTAATGAATATATTTACAATCACTAGAAAATAAAGTAAAAAGAGTATTAGTAGTATGGTTCTAAGCGAAAGAATTATGGATGTTTATCCAAAAAAATAAGATTTGTTTGAAAAATTACCAGATGATATTGTAATCTCCATCCTTAGTAAACTCAGCTCCATAGCTGATTCGCCTTCAAAGCTTACGCTTTACCATTTTGTAAGTGTTAATTTTTTATTTTTTATATATATATATATGTGTAGGGATAGATATATTAGAAAACTAGCATAGTGTCATCAATCCTTTGGATATAATATTTTTTTTATTTGTATTATAAGAACTTTAAAAAATACATAACATTAGTATCATATTTATCTCTAGTGACATATATTTATATAATAATTTAAATTATTAGTTTTTTAATATATAATTAAATTTGTTGATAATTGAATTTTTTTTTGTATCGTTTGTCTCTCATATCCATTCTTATGTGATTTATTGTCTTTTTAGGAAAAAATATTTTTTAAGAGATGGAATGAGATGTAGAATGTGTTTAATGGCCTAAAGGCATAAAATTTAGTGTGTAAATGGTATAAAAGTAATGTGTTAGAAACTAGTTATATTGTATTTTTTGAAATATGAATAAGAAAAAACACACCTTAGGGTTAGTAAGCAATGCGGTAGAAGTGAGTTTGATCTTAGGGAGTATTGAATGGTGGGTCGGCCATGAGAATTGAGCTAGTTGATAAATCCCAATTAATGAACGTGCTAGAGGTGATAAAGTAACAAAATTGCTTAGTTTAGAAAGTGATTAAGTCGGTTCTTAGATAAGACATTTGTTGCCTTTTTGTTGGCTGTCCAAATTTAATTTTTTTATTATCCGTCTCAGTCCCTTCTAGTGGTTTGGATAAAATAGTTCTTATATATACATTGTGTGGTTTTCACAATGTAGATATTGTTTCTTTATGCAATGACAATATTTGAGATATTGTATGATTAAAGAAACCTAAAATAAACTATAGATCCAAACAAATTCTGCAGTGGTACCGCTTGATTCGAGATATAAATGAACATGAAGATTTTCCTTCAATTGTTAACATTCAATAGGTCGAAGAAGGTACACGATGTATATCTATTCATCTACGTTGTCTATCAGAAGAGTCTAATAAGAACAAACTGTTTATAAATAATGGTACTTGAACGATTGGGTCTAGTCCAAGTGGGAGATTGTTGGAATTATGCCCTAGCCCCGATCGTCTTGTAATGAATTGAACACAAGTGTTTACTGTACACGATAATAGTTATCCCTACAGTTTTGATTAAAGAAATTGTTTCCTTGAATCTATGGCAAGCCTTTATGATTATAGTATTAATCTACATAATATAAAGGCAAAATCCTTGATTAAGTTACGAAGTAGATATCTTAAGGTGTTATGATAATGAGAATCTAGCTTATAGGACTTAATCTAAACTTGTTCTTAATCGTGGTATCATCGAGTTAGGACCTCGATGATCTAGTTAGATTAATATGTAGCTAACAAGTATTTATTGGATAAATATCGGTAGTTCTCGTTTACCGAGTTAGGTGCATAGATAATTCACATAGAGATGTAATTATCAAACCGACTAAAAATAGAGATTCCTAATGGTTAATTACCTTGAACTGTCAAGTTGGTTAATCTATAGAAGGAATTTTATGCATGTAATCCTTTTACCTGAGATCATCACTATTGTTGTGTATATGCTTGTTATGTTTTGATACTGGACTACTAGTGTGTCATAATGCTAGTCGAAAAGATATTGGATACAACTAAGTATATATGCTACTAGGGATGAGTCGAGATGGAATCTATCAACTCTAGGTAAAGAGTTTGAGCTCTACGATGTCATAAGATTATAACGATTGTGTCAAATCCTTGGCCAAGGTGATAGAATGAATGAAGAAATGTGTTTCCTAGGTCATTCGTCAATCGTTGATAATCAATGTGTAATGTGGTTGATTTTCTAAATGGGATTTGACAATTATACCATATCCTAGGATAATACGGAGCTGGAAAGATAGAGGGAATACGTATATGTTCCTTCACCGGGTTCTTTGTACAGAGTTACTTCACGTTATCCGGTCGTTGGGGAGTGTTGTTAGACGCCAACCTCGATTAGTGGTTAATTTAATTAACTACTACCGGTTTAACGATGAACCCACGTAGTCGCACACTAACGAGTGCATTGAACTTGCTTCATGACGTTAATTAATTTTATTATTAGATAATAAATATTAATTAATTATATACTTGGAATATTGGTATATTAATTTGGTAGCACAAATTAATATTCTGATATAAGACCGGTCTAAGGCAAAAGAGAAAGATAAAAAAGGGAAATAAAAATTGACAAGTTCGTGGATCGAACCACGGACATCTAGTAGTGTGAAATGTGTCACTAACCACTAGGCTAGTCAATTGGTTTTCTATAATGTAGAAGGTCCAAGTCCACTTCACAAGTGGTAATGATTATTAAGATAATCAATTTCATTTTACGTTCCTGACTTTTCCATTCTTGTCTTTTCATTTTCTTCTCTTGAGTTATAAGTATAATGACAAATCATTATACACATAACTTCTCATCAGTTTTTCTTCCAAGAAAAAACCCCACAAGAAAGAAAAAGTTTTTTTTTGTTCCAAGTCAGAATTTTGATTCTGAAAGCAAGGCTCAAGCTCAGTGTGCAAAGTGTGGAGGCTTCAAGTTTTTTAACCTGGAATTAGGCAATTCGATTCTCATACAACATACCAGGTATGTAATCAAATTTCCTTGTTTTAATTCTTAAATCGCAACTAGATGGTTTTTGGATTGCAATATATTTTTTCCGCTACATATATTCGATATAATAGGTATTGCGATTTCTTTATCTTGTGGATATCTATAGGTGTGTTTACTTTTATTAAAGTTTATTTATCATACCTTTTGGTCCACCAACAGTTTTTGGCAGTTTAGGCCCCAAAATATTTCCACTCTTGCATTCAAAATTAATAAGACCTATCAGGTATTCTGTATTGATTCAACAAAGAAAAAGGGAGAAAAGAGGGTCCCTTGGCGAATACCATTTGAAGGATTGGTACTTTGAAGAATCTCACATGGAAAGATTTCCCATAAGAGAAAGTTGAAATACATTAAGTGATCCATTGAATCAATCTCTTATGCATATCCAAATTTTCGAAGAAATTCCAAATAAGCATGTGCATATGCTTTAGAAAGATCAAGTTTAACCGCCACAAAATTTTTGTGTGATTTCTGCTTTTTTAAAAAAAAAAGATATCTGAACATGTTTTCCTTAGTTACTCCATTTTTACCAAAAACTTCGTAATTGGGAGAGATGATAGCATCCATAATAAGCCTAACTCTATTTTCAAGGAACAAAGCAAAAACTTTGTAAGTAAAATTTTTTCCCTTCCCTATTCGTGGTTCTTTTCCATCACATGAGTATTTTGTTAATTGTTACTTTTATGGATGTTTGTTTGGATTTCTATTTTAACATCTTCAATGAATTGTTCCTTGCAATGAATTCAATAATTTGGTGGTATTTTTTTAAGAGTTAACTCACCAATTTAACTCAAGCATAGAGTGAGTTAGATCCAAAGCATAAAGAACCTAATATTCCTCCCATTTATAAAGAAGATGCAAATATTGAACTAAACCAGGCAACATAAACCCAATGTTATCTTGTTATACTCCTCCTCATTAAAAATGACATTTTAAAGTGTCACACTTTAATTTCTTAAAGGACAACCTTACACCAAATACTCCAATTCTCTAAAATAATTTTTCAAAAAACCATTGATGTGTCACGTCGATAAGTGATGATTTTTCCAAAGAAATTGAAGCTTATGTTAGTGGATCGACGGATGATGCTTTCAGATATATTATTATAACTTCCAAATTATGAAAATATATTTTTAAGTTTGGATAAGGTTAATGCATGATAATATTTAGTGGCCATTTTTTGTTGGGATAAAATATGGTAGGTTTTTAAGTTTGGGAATGAATGTTAACTGGAACCTAATATTTAGGCTCAACTTAATCATAAGAGGTAGTAAAATTATACAAATAGTACACCAAAGCTTTCTAATTCAGAAAAAAGGAGTTTTGTGATAAAAAGACGGTCCTAAATTTTGTGTAATTAAAGAAAGTATTTCTGAGATACTCGTAAGATTTGATGAATTCTTGCAATACTATCCATACTTGGTTGTATAATCTTCTTCCACTAACCTTGTAAATTCATATGAAATGATGATCTATGAATTGAACTCACATGAAACCTTAGAATAAAACTACTATGTGTTTCCATTGAGACGACACTAAAACTAGATTTATGTTCGCACAACAGAGAAGTGAAGATATATGGTAGAATTTAATTTCTAAGTGTAGTTATAATGCATGTTATTTTACAAAAAAATTTAAAAATATTTTTTTTGAAATAATAATTTTACCACCTATACATGTAATCCAGTTGCAAATGATCCATTAATATTGTAAGGTGTTTTCCATATGACAATGATATATCATTGAGGTGATAAGTTAAATATAGCTGATAATTTCATATAGTGCTTCATGAAATTAAAAGGAAGCTTGAAAGAATATCTATGATTTCATACATCATAGAAACATACTAAGGGTATTTAAGCATATAAAATTGTTGAAAAAGAAAATATTAGAACAAATCAAAATATTTTACTACTATCAAGAGTTTTCTTCTTCGTATTATGTGAATAGATAATTTTGAATTTTTACATTAAGAATATAGGACCATGCTTCTTAAATGAGAAAATTTTAAATTTTTATTGTTCCATTATGTTATTGTTTGTATTTAATAGTTATGGGCACAACATATATCTATAATGATATCCCTTATGTAGGACTTCTTTCATATTTTATTTTTTTGTTTACAAAATCAAATTTCCTTCCAATAAAATAATATTTGTGTAGATAATTTCCAATATTTCAATGATCTCCATGTTAAAAGATGTTCTAATCGACTTTACCATATTCAACCTATGATATGTCTTTGTTCAAGGAAGTAGATTGAAGTGTTGGTTCAAACCCTCTGCACAATAAACTATCTTCGAAATATAAATATAAAGATGAAGGTGTTTAAAAAAGAAAATAAAATATGAACATGAAAGTGTTAAAAGATGAAACCAATTCCCAAAGTGGCTTTTCGATTCATCTCATGACACACTTATGCTCAACGAAGCGCCAAATCCTCCATTGTTGTGATCCATCATGCGATTATAAAATGATTATCACACCATATCCTCTCCTCCCATATCCTAAAAATAAAAAATAAATAGTGTTTAGTTTTTTGATTTGATTTTCAATTTTATCATTTTGTAATATTCTTGTCAAGTGTTTAATGTTTCTTTGTTAGGATTAGCCCTAGACCCTATAGTCTCTTTATAGAATGGATAATAGTGATGAATTATATTGTAATGAGTTACTTTATATTTTAATAAAGGACTTGTTTTCTTCTATAAATGTGTCATGTATTTATTTTATTGTGTATATATTATACTTGTAGATAACTATTTAAGTTACAATCTAGATATGATTAGGAGTTATGATAAATATAATTTAGCCCATAAGACTTTATTTGAATTTTTCTTAATCATAGGATGATCGAATTAGGACCTTGATGATCCAAATAGATTATTATGTAGCTAACACATATTTACTGGATTAATATCAATAGTTCTCGTTAATCTAGTTAGGTGTATAGATAATGTACATAGAGATGTGATTATCAAACCAAACAACGCAATAAATTCCTAATGGTTATTTATGATGAATTGTTTAGTAGGTTAATCTCTATAAGGACTTAAATTCTTGGAAATCCTTTAACACGGTATCATCTCTATAGTTACTGGTGTACTTGTTGCGTTTCTTGTTTACTTGTTGTGTTTAGTTACTGGACTTCTGGTTTGTCCAAATGCTAGTCGAAAGCATATTGGACATAACTAATCTCTTTTGTAACTAAGTGTGAGCTGAGATGGAATCTATCAAATATATGTAAATAGTTTAAGCTCTACAATATCATAAGATTATAACGGTTGTATCAAAATATTGGATAAGGTGATAAAATGAATTAGGAAAGGTGTTTCTTAGGCTTTAACTTAATCATTCATAATCAATGTGTGACTTGTTGATTATCTGATAGGATTTGAAGTTATAACATATCTTAGGATAATCCGGAACTGTAACGATAAGAGGAGTACATGCATTATCTTTGAATTGGTTCTTTATGAAAATGATAAATCATGATATCTGGTTTTTGAAAAGTGTTGCCTGATGCCAAACTTGATTTGTGATTAATTAGATTAATTGCTACTAGCTTAACATTGATCTTACATGGTCTCACACTTACGAGCATGATAAACTTGCTTATATTCGTTATATGGTAATGAAAAATATTTAATAGTATATTTAAAATATATATATATATATTAGCAAAAAATTGTATATTAATATAATATTGGGCTCATTTTATGGGAGAGATATTTTGTAGTCAAATTTAAAAATTAAAGCTAATATTTCAGCCAAATTTATAGTCAAAGTAGTAGATAAAATTTGGAATCAAAGTATATTTAGTAGGTCCCTTACTTTCCAAATACTAGATAGTGATGTTGATCATTAAAGAAAAATAATTTTAGTAGAATTTTTTTCTCAATTCTCTACCAAATTATAAGTATTTTCTTCACATGAAGAAATTAGTTAGCTCTAAATATTTAAGAAAACGGGTTCAAAATTTTAAACTCAATGAGCTAAGAAGTAATATTAAAAAATTCATTGTGGAATGTTTATAGACTTTATATTTTTGAAGTTGCAGAACAACTCTACAATAATGAGCACACGTACAAACCTGTATTTAATTTAAACCTCGTCTAAATTACTATTTAAACCTTGTCTAAATTCTTATTTCACTATAGTGATATTTGATATGATATTTATTTATTTTATATTTACTATTTCGTATATGGTGATATTTGACAAAATTTATTGTTTTCTAACTGAATTTGCTAAAAAAATTTGGGAACCAAAAATTCAAGGAGTGTAATTTATTTAGTAATATCTTAAAAACTCTAATAAATGTTCTCAATTTATATATGTGTAAATTTAACTTCTTAATATATGTTTTTACATTGTGAGATGATATTGTTACATTATAAATAGTGTAATATATGTTTGTTTCTCGTCTTGTCTTTCATATTGCTTTCAATTGCCTCCTATAATAGTTTGGTTATTGTAATATTAGTTTTAAATAAATGAATCAATATACATATGTATATTTTATTATCTTATAGGTCCCTTGGTAAAAGAGTGGTAAGTTGACTAGGGGTCCCTGTACAGTTAAATATATCAGAAAATACAAAAAATAAAAAATGAAGAGTCTTTTGCTCCTAATTAACAACTAGAACAACTTTGACCTTAAATATTTCAAACAACCATATTTAAACTGTTGTTGCTAGTGAGGATGTTCTAGTTGGCAAAACGAGGCAATGAATTGTTTTGGGCATCACCATAATCTTTTGAAAATCTATAAAAATTGTCTTAAGATTGTTTATGCGCAATCAACATAATTTTCTCAAAATGAGACTTCAAAGTGACTTCGCCCATTGGCCCTTGCAAACATGTTGGACAATGAAGTTTTCCCGAGACTAAATGACCATTTACCATACTGTAAAAGTTCTCATTTGGAAAGCACTTCAATGTTCTACAAATATTATGCTTTATTCTATAAATCTTTGTCTCAGTATAATCATCTACAGGACCACCAACAAGTAATACAACTTTATAATCTTCATTTACTTCATCATACCGGAACCCATAAGTATAACGACACCCAAATGGTCAGTATAACAGTAACCACAATCTATGGAACTTTTTAAAAGAAGGGTTTTAAATTATATATGTACCTGACCTCGTAGATACACAAAGTAAATCATTACAATAGGGAATTGAAAATGGAATCAATTATTGATAAATCAATAAACTTTATAGTAGTCACTAAGGAGCTAAAATCATATAGAATTTGAGTTATAAGGGTAGACATAGTAAGTGGGATTGTTGGTAGATGATTCTATACCTTGTATAATCACCATCTGGTTGGCATAATTGTTGGATTTTGAGTTCTTGATTAGGTGAATTATGATGAATCGAGCCGATGAGATTAGAGAAAACCAAGATTTGCAAACACATGAAATTTAACAGAGATATCACGGGTAGCCTTGATAGAACCTCATTCTCGAAGATGTCTTACGGAAGAAGATAATAATTTAATTTCCCAATCGGTGAGATCATTGATGTCTCCTCATTTGTGATAATAAAATCTATTTCTGAGACATCATTTTAGGCGTATTTATTAGTTTATAGGTCGATCTTAGCTTAATTTAGTGCACTTTCCTATTTTTGCTCTTGAATTAATTAATTATTATTTTTAGAGCATATTGGGTTTAATTATTTATTTAGTATGAAGCTTTAAAGATATATGGTAATTAATTAGAGTCCAAGTTGGTAAAGAGAACTAAAGGAAAGAAGATAAACATGGAAATTGAAGATAAGGAAGTAAAGGCTAGAATCATGCAAAAGAAAAAGCTGCCTTAAATCTAAATTTTTGCAGCTACGCCTAAAGAAGTGGTCATAACTCTAAAACCAAGCCGGTTTTGGAAAATTCCTTTCATAGGGAGGTAGATAATTCCGCAACGATTCTTTTGGTATCTTAAGGGCTAAATACCGACTAATAACGAAGAAGATATGATTAAAACAAGTCAGCAGTAATTATCTTTATTTCCCTACGAATTAGAGTTGGGCTTGGAGTCCACCACTCACTTCTCCTTCAAGAAAATGATTAGGTCAACCTATACACTATAAATACAGTCTCTTAACATTAGAAAATCATCCTTGGCCAGACCTTAAGGCCAAGAGAAAGCTGCAACACAAGAGGAGAAGTCTGGAAGGAGCAGAACACCATATGTCTTCTTCAACCTTCAATTCTGTATTTCTTTTCTCTTCTTAGTATGAATTAATTCTTATTAGTTTGAGTTTTAGCATATATGTATGAACCCTAGTTTTGATTGACATCTATCTAATTTGGGAATTCTATGTTTTAAATTGAATTATTGTTTTTATTCTCTGTTTATTTGTTTGGATTTATATTTTGTGTTCTTGTGGAACCGCGGCCATATAGAATTACCATCTAGTAATTAGGTCACCATTGACAACGGTGTTTAATTACATGTTTAGCACATAACGTCTAGTATTCGGTTTGGCTTAGGAAGCCTTATTGACACAGGTAAATCCTATTTAAAACTACCTAGCGTAATTTGAACCGATTACTTAAATACTACATAATTCACCCTTACATGCTATTTACTCAAGCTAACTTTCATACTATTTTCTTTTCTTTTCTTTTATTTATTTTTCTATTTTTTAATTTTGTAGTTTAGTCTTCTTATTTAAAACACAAATAAATATTTATCTATCTCTTCTTTCTACTTGCGTATTATATTTTCTATCTTTAATATCTACACTTGAATAATTTTCATTAGTTCTTCTCCCCATTAAAACTTGCATACAGTATACTTGCAGAACCGTGCTAGCTTTAGGGTGATTATTTGCATCTAATTTATATATCTTTTTATCACACCCTAGGCCACACTAATCATCAATGGTGTCACTTGAGAAGGTTCTGCACTTCCTTTACTTCTAACCATTTTTAATAAGGGTTAGCAACGAGTAATAAAAAGGACCATCTATAGATTAATAAAGATATTGTTTCATAATTATAGAAAATTTTATAATTTTTTCCAAAAAAAAAATCTTCCAAACGTATCAATGTAAAAAAAAGTTTGGAATAGAAAGCACACTTGTTCAAATTGTAAATAAAATCTTCATCCACAAATGAGAAATTCCAAATATGTATATCTATTATCTTTTAAGAATTTCTTTCAGCTTCAAAAGATTCAGTTTTATATATTTATGATTCAACTTAAGTAAACTATGTTGATAAATAAATTAACAGATTGTAGAGAAAGAAAATAAATCAGACATTGCTCTCCAAAAACCCAAAAAATGGTCAACTAAGTTGACCTCTAAAAAAATCCAACTCATCTATCCTTCTACAAATTTTATTTGTCAATAATGACAAAATATAGGATAGAAAAAAAAAATATTTATTGGAAGAAGAAATCATTTTATTTGGTGTAAATGTTTCACAACTAATGCTAGGACCAATGTCATGATGTACTAGTTAGAGCGGGTTTAAATATACACAACTTGAGACTACCTCATTCATGAGTACTTTCTCTATGTAACGATTCATTATTAAAAAAATGGTATGTGTTAACCTTTCAAAAGTCAAAAATTGATAATGAATTTAATCAACAAGATTAGTAATAAGTTCAATTCAAGGTTATACGAATTCTTAGGTAATAGTTTTTGTGATGGTTCAAAAAATATAAATTGATATTTGGATGATTGACAAATATAATGCATAAAGAAAACATAAATACATTTTATTTATCTATCGATGTACTCATAAGGGTATATTATATTCTTCTATATATATATATATATATATATCTTATCAATAAATTTCTCATACAATATTATTATGCATATGATATATTTGACAGTGTTTTCAATCACATATTAAATAACAAAAAATTTAATTAAGAAATATTAATATCAAAAGAATCAATATCCCCAAACTTTTCTAATTATAACTCAAAATAATTTTTTAAATTTGTGTTAACAAATAAAAGATCCTATAGTAACTATCTTAAACAAGAAGAAATTAATTCTGATAGAATACATAAATTTTGAATAACAATTATCTAATTACAAAGAACAATAAATCATAAAATTAAGCCTTACTTGAAATATAATGACCGTCAATCTGAGTAAACAAAGATGCACACTTAACTTAATAGACGTAAGATCTTGATAGTGAAGATGATGAAGGAGAAAACATAATACAAAAAAGAGAGAGATAAGACAAAAGAGAGATTGGTGAAATAAGTTGATTAAAGAGGAGGAGGAAAAAAGACAATGACGGCTTAAATAAAAAAATCAAGTATTAGGGTTTGATATTAGATATAAGGCAAGCCTAATTCATAATTTGTAAAAAAAACACATGTCATCAATCCTTTGGATATAATATTTTTTTTTATTTGTATTATAAGAAATTTAACAAATACATAACATTAGTATCATATTTATCTCTAGTGACATATATTTATATAATAATTTAAATTATTAGTTTTTTATATATAATTTAATTTGATGATAATTGAAATTTTTTGTATCGTTTGTCTCTCATATCCATTCTTATGTGATTTATTGTCTTTTTAGGAAACAATATTTTTTAAGAGATGGAATGAGATGTAGAATGTGTTTAATGGCCTAAAAGTATAAAATTTAGTGTGTAAATGGTATAAAAGTAATGTGTTAGAAACTATTTATATTGTATTTTTTGAAATATGAATAAGAAAAAACACACCTTAGGGTTAGTAAGCAATGCGGTAGAAGTGAGTTTGATCTTAGGGAGTATTGAGTGGTGGGTCGGCCATGAGAATTGAGCTAGTTGATAAATCCCAATTAATGAACGTGCTAGAGGTGATAAAGTAACAAAATTGCTTAGTTTAGAAAGTGATTGAGTCGGTTCTTAGATAATACATTTGTTGCTTTTTTGTTTGCTGTCCAAATTTAATTTTTTTATTATCCGTCTCAGTTCCTTCTAGTCTTTTTAAAGCTTTTTATTAGCCACATTACAAGTCTTACCTATTAGATTATAAACCTTTTCCATTTGACCCGCACTTTAATTGTGATGCTAAGACAATTGTTTTAGAGTTTAATTTTGGGGTGGTGGTATACGATTGTGGAGAACAATATTGGGTTGGTTTTTGAATCTACATAATTGTACTTTTGATGATAAATCACTTGTTTTTACTTTAACCCTTTTCCTAGATAAAGAAAAAGTACTGAAAAAAATATGTTGAAAAAAGTATCATGAAATCTAAGATGAAAAAGACTTATTATTCATTCGATAATTCATCATAGAAGTATTTCAATGGATCTAGAGGAGAAAGAATCAAGAACTAGAGCTTCGTACGCGCTAGTACACGCGTGTGAGTAGTTTCTTTTAGGCTTTAACGCATTTTGGTTTTCTCTCTCTTCGCTAACAAACTTTCGAACTGAATCCCACCAAAAAACCATTGAATTCAACCATTTTTTGGATTCCTTCTTTCGAATCTTGTGTTTTTTCTCAAATTTCTGGGATCTAACATAAGATTCAAACCTTTTTTAGCCTTTATTTTTCCTTGATTCAGTTCTTTTTCTTTCTTAAAGCTAAACACTACCTTTCCGTTTCTTCTTTTCAACCCTTCTTCAGCCAAAATGCCTCCATCTAAGCAGGTTACTCGCAAAAATATCACTAAAGAGATGTTTGAGGATGTACAAATTACTTTCAACAGATCAGATCCGAAGAACAATAATAGTAAGAATGTTAACAACAACAATAAAATGGTAAACTCATCGGCTAAAGCTAATAATCAGGCTAAATTGAGTGGGGCAACAGTAATTGAAGAAGTAATTGAAGTACAGAATGAGAAGGATAAGAGTGTGGAAGTAACTCCTATGGGTACTCCTGTGGCCAATCCCGTCGTTCAAAGTATGCCGGTAATGGAGAAAACTGTTATAAGTGATCAGAATAATGAAGTACCAATCAAAAACAAATATGCTGAAATTAGATTATCATTTACCTATGAGGAAGGAAGGTGTAACTATAATTGCGCCGCCTAAGGTAATAATGGAGGAAGGATCAAAGGTATGGGCTAATACTCTAATTGGGCAGTTTATTGGAGAACCACCCCTGTTCTATATGATTACTAGCTTTGTTAGGTATCAATGGAAGGATATGGGTAAAGTAAACATCAAATCCAATAGTAATATGATAATATTTGGATTTGATAGTGAACAGAATTGTAGGAAGGCTCTTGACCGGATTTGGCATATAGGCGGGAAGCCTTTGTTTCTGCGTGAATGGGATGAGGATATGGAGTTTGAGAAGGTGGATTACACTAGAGTTCCATTGTGGGTTAGGTTGATTAATGTTCCAATGAATTTGTGGACTAGAGAGGGACTGAGTTACATTGGTAGTGGAGTGGGCAAGCCGATTCAGATGGACTCCATAACAGAATCAAGGACAAGGTTAGGGTATGCTAGAGTTTGTGTTGAGGTGAACTTGAGGGAGGAATTAATTGATCTGGTTTATGAGTATTTGGGTAAGAGTGAGCTTCACAAGGTTGGAGTTGCTTATGATTGGAGACCACAACAATGTTCAGTCTATAACAGCTTTGAACACAGAATGTGCAGACCTGAGAAGAAAATTTGGGTTAAGAAAAATGGTAAGAGTAAGGAGGTAGTGAATCACCCTGAGGCTCATCAAAGTGAGACCAATGAGGTGATGGGGATTAATCTAAAAGATAAGGGAGGTGTTGATGAAGGTGTACTGAATAATAGAAATAGGGAAGATTGGGTAAGTGTGGCTAGAGGAGCTAGACATCAGGACATAGCTGAATGTAGTTTCTCATCACGTTAAGTTAATGGTAATTTATTTAATGCTTTGAATAGCCCTCTTACTGCACTGGATGATGATATTAGAAGAATAATTAATAGTGCAGGAGGAGGGGTAAAAAACAAACCTCCAGGTCCATGATCTTAGGATCATGGAATGAGAGAGGCTTTAACATTAGCCTTAGACAGCTTGATGTCTTAAATTTCATGTTAGTTAATAAGGTAGATATTATGTGTTTGCTTGAAACCAAAGTTCAGTTTAATAATATGCTTCAGATCAAGAAAGAAAGATTTAATAGATATGATATAATATACAACTATAGTAAAGATCCTAAAGGTAGAGTATGGGTTCTTTGGAAGAGTAATGAGGTTAATATAAATGTAACTGAAGAAACTGAACAAGCTTTACTTGTTGAGGTAATTGAAGTAGTTAATAATAATAAAGTGATTCTTTGTATTTTCTATGCTGATAACAATGATAAGGTGAGGGTTCATCTATGGAAAGATATAATCAGATGGAGTGTAATATATAGGAATGAAAAGATGTGTTGTGTAGGGGATTTTAATGAGGTGTTGAGAATTGAGGAAACATTACACTGTATTGAGCTTACAGAAGGAGCTCAGCAATTCATTGAGTGCTTGGAAGAGGCTGAGTTATATGAGCACCAAACCTGTGAAAATTTCTACACTTGGACAAATAGAAGTTTGACACAACTTAGGGAAAGTAGAATAAATAGAGTATTAATTAATGCTAAATGGATGGATCAAGTTCATTCTAATGCTTTGTGTTTGGCTCCATCAACATCTGACCACTGTGCTTTGCTTCTATCTACTGGTACGGCTCAGGTTAGGGGGCCTTCTTCATTCAAGTTTTTTAATATATGGGCTAAACACGAGGGATTTATTGAGGCGGTTAAGAAAGCTTGGAATATGAAAGTTGAGGGTACTAAAATGTTCATACTATATACTAAACAGAGAGCAGTTAAGAAGGCTTTAAAATTGTTTAGAAATATACATTTTAGGAAGAATCCACAGTATTTTTGTCAAACAAGGGATAAGCTTGAATAATTATAGAACATTATATTGAATGGTAGAGGTAATGAATGGTTATGGCAGAGGAGAAGATTGTTCTACATAATCTTGAGGTAGCATTGACCTATGAGAAGGGTATTATAAAGCAAAAGGCTAGGGACACTTGGTCAAAGGAAAGTGACTGTAGTTCCTCTTACTCTCCAAGATCATCAAGGGTATACAAGCCAGGAACAAAATCACAACTCTAATGGATGATAGTGGTAATATATTAACTACACCAAGTCAGATTAAAGGTGAATTCTTGAAGTTTTATATAGATTTGATATGTACTGAGCAGTATATGTTCTGTTAGTACCTCACAAGATCTATTAAATACTTCACTTAATGAGGATCAAATTAAGGAGTTGAGCAGACCTGTTACAAATGAAGAAATCAAGGAGGCTCTGTTCTCTATAGATGAATCAAAATGTCCTGGACCTGATAGGTTCGCATCATGTTTCTATAAGGAAGCTTGGGGAGTTGTTGGTGATGAGTTCTGTAATGCTATAAAGGAGACTATGGAGACAGGTAGCATGTTAAAAGAAGCAAATGCAACTAATGTGGTTTTGATCCCTAAAGTGCAGATACCTAATTGTGTCAAACAATTAAGACTAATTTCTTGTGTCAACACCCCATAGAAGACTCTTTCAAGGATTATTACAAACATAATTAAAAAGGTACTCCACTCTTTAATTGATTATAATCAGTCAGCATTTGTTAAGGAGAGAAATATTGGTGACAATATTATAGTAGCTCAAGATATATTAAGTGGTTATCAGTATAGTAATATAACTGCTAGGAGTACAATAAATGTAGATTTACAAAAGGCTTATGATAGCCTCAATTGGACTTTTTTATTCAATGTCCTTCAGGCTATTAAATTCCCTAACACTATGGTCAGATGGATTGTAATGTGTGTCTCAACCCCTACTTATACACTGAATATTAATGGTGAGAGGATAGGTTATTTTAAAGGGAAGAGGGGTTTAAGGCAGGAAGATCCAATCTCCCCTTGCCTCTTTGTACTATGTATGCAGGTCTTTACTGCACTATTACAGAAATTAGGAGGAAACAACTTATTCTCCTTTCATCCTAAATGTGAGAGCTTGAAGCTGAATCACGTAATATTTGCAGATGATTTACTCATCTTCATGAAGGCTAATTCAGACTCATTTATGGTAGTTAAGGAGGGTTTAGAGGTCTTTTCTAGACTCTTTGGTTTGAGGATTAATAATGCCAAGAGTGAGATTTATTTTGGCAATACATCTGAGATAATTAAAAATGAAATTACAGTTATTTTGGATATCGAGGAGGGTTTTTTACCTGGTAGGTACTTGGTAGTTCCTCTCAGTTCAAGGAAGTTGAGTAGTGATGATTCTAATAAACTGGTGCAGAGTATATGTAATAGTATTACTTTATGGAGCAATAAATTTCTCACATATGCTGGTAGACTGGAGCTTATTAAAGTGGTGTTGGTAAGTAAAATTCTCTACTGTGTAGAGTCTTATTGTTACCTAAAAATGTTATATATAAGCTTAATCAAAGACTCTCGAGTTTCTTATAGTAAGGTACACTGGAAGGGGCTAAGGGTGCTAGGGTAGCCTGGTATGATGTGTGTAAAGGGAAGGATTATGGTGGTTTGGGTATACCTAATTTAGAGAGCTTGAACAAGGTATATTTACTAAGTGTTTTCTAGAGAATATATAATAGGAATAATAACCTACTTAGCCTCTGGGCTTTTACTAATGTGCTCAAAGGTACTTGTATTTGGAATTATGCTATCAGACAAGACTTGCCTTGGACATGGCAAGAGATTCTAAAACTGAGAAGTATAGCTCATCCCTTCATCTCGCATAAAATAAGGAATGGTAAAAGAACTTATACTTTTTTGGGATATTTGGATTAAAGGGGAAAATGTTAATGATTTTTTGAAGAGAGATACTCATTGTTGCTCACTTTGGCTGAATAAAACAATCAGTAGCTGCTTTAATAGGGGTAGGTGGCATTTTCGTCCCTCATTACAGGGGCTATCTGAGGTATTACCTCAATTATCTGAGGCTGAGGACATTGTAGTATGGAAATGCAGTGTTAAAAATAAGCTTTCCTTTAAGAAAACTCTTGCTGAGATAGTAGATTCTGTTTATATCTTAGATTGGACAAGAGTTGTGTGGAATTCTTTAAATATTCCAAAAAATGCGTTTTGTTCTTAGTTAGCTTGTTTAGACAGATTGCCCATGAAAGCGAGGATGTTGGAGTGGGTAATACAACAAAATAGTCTATGCTTCTACTGTTATGGTGCAATTGAAGATAGAGATCACTTGTTTGTGAATAGTTCTTTTGCGAGAAGAATATTAGATAAATGTTTGACTAACTCTGGTATTAATAATTACTCAATTAAGTGATGGGGAGAATTTATAGAATTGATATTGAATCGAGCTGATGATAGATTTATGGAGATTGTGATTTCTGGGTGGTTATCAGCTTATGTGTATTATATATGGAACAACAGAAAATATCATATTCATGCTGGTAGAGTAATGAATGAAGATGAAGTGCTGAGACAGGAACAATATTGTTTACAAGTAAAGGTACAAGGAAAATGCAAGAGTGTTGATATAGAGTTAGTGACCTCAGCTTGGAACCTGAAGGATGTGTATAACTTTTAATTGTGGTTGTTATGTTTGTAATGTTTAGTTCTTGGTTGTAATGTGTAGTATTTTGGTTGTAATGTTGAGATCATTATGTAATAGTTAGTTAATTCTATTGCATCTGAATAACTCAAAAGTTTGGTTAATAAAATTTTTAGTTACTGATCAAAAAAAAGAACTAGAGCTTCGTTGGATCAATTATACGCTTCTCCATTTCTATTCTTTGGTTAAAGTAGTATTAGATTTATTTTGCCGATGATTTATTTCTAAAGTATTTATTACAAAGTTTAAATATGCACAATTTCTCTTTTACACGTGTAAATATATTAACAATTAATATTATTTTTCGGTTTTAATTGAATTTGAGATTATATTATTTAATTGATTTGGTTTTTTTCTAATTTCGAGTGACTATATGTTTGTAATAATACTACCCATATTGTATCTAAATATTGGGTAACTTGAGTAATCAAGCTAATACCCAAGAGGGAGGGCTTAATTGCGGATATATAGAATATAGACGTGTGGTGCCCTTTAGTGAACATGAAGGTCTTGACTATCCATCCAAACATTAAGGTTTACACAGATAATTATTTGAAAGTATTGCAATGTCACTATGACGAGGTCACTAGTACCGTAGACTAGCAACCTATGAATCCCAACTATTGTTAAATTACCTATTCACTTTTATTCTTAGGAATCATTAATCAACAAGCATACTTGTATCTCCTTAACTATTATCTTCTTTGCATAATATTTTTTTATTTATTTAAATAGAAAATAAAACACGGTAATTTCTTTTTTTAAATCAAAACATTGAAAATCATCCATTCTAATATTGAACACGGAGTTGAAATAACTACTTAAATCCCTTAGAACAAACTCTTATTTATCTAACTTTTACTTGTGAATGATATGTGCAGTTCAGTGAGTTTCTTATGGATATCTATAGTTATGTTTACTTTTATTAAAGTTTATTTATCACACCTTTTGGCCCACCAACAGTTTTTGGCAGTTTAGGCCCCAAAATATTTCCAGTCTTGCATTCAAAATTAATAAGACCTATCAGGGATTCTGTATTGCGTCGACAAAGAAAAAGGGAGAAAAGAGGCCCCCTTGGCGAATACCATTTGAAGGATTGGTACTTTGAAGAATCTCTCATGGAAAGATTTCTCGTAAGAGAAAGTTGAAATACATTCAGTGATCCATTGAATCAATCTCTTAGGCATATCCAAATTTTCAAAGAAATTCCGAATAAGCATGTGCATATGCTTTAGAAAGATCAAGTTTAACCGCCACAAAATTTTTGTGTGATTTCTACTTTTTAAAAAAAAAAAAAATATCTGAACATGTTTTCCTTAGTTACTTCTTTTTTAACAAAAACTTCATAATTGGGCGAGATGATACCATCCATAATAAGCCTAACTCTATTTGCAAGGAACAAAGCAAAAACTTTGTAAGTAAAATTTTTTCCCTTCCATATTCGTGGTTTTTTCCATCACATGTGTATTTTGTTAATTGTTACTTGTATGAATGTTTGTTTGGATTTCTGTTTTAACATATTCGATGACTTGTTCCTTGCAATGAATTCAATAATTTGGTGGTATTTTTTTAAGAGTTAACTCACCAATTTTACTCAAGCATAGAGTGAGTTAGATCCAAAGCTTAAAGATATTCCTCCCATTTATAAAGAAGATAAAAATATTGAACTAAACCAGGCAACAGAAACCCAATGTTATCTTGTTATATTAATCCTCATTAAAAATGACATTTTAAAGTTTCACTCTTTAATTTCTTAAAGGATAACCTTACACCTAATATTGTAATTCTCTAAAATAATTTTTCAAAAAACCATTGATGAGTCAGGTCGATAAGTGATGATTTTTGCAAGGATGATGCTTATCGTAGTGGATCGACGGATGATGCTTTCAGATATATTTTTATAACTTCCAAATTATGAAAAGATATTTTCAAGTTTGGATAAAATTAATGCATGATAATTTTTAGTGGCTATTTTTTGTTGGGATAAAATATGGTAGGTTTTTAAGTTTGGGAATGAATGTTAACTGGTACCTAATATTCAGGCTCAACTTAATCATAATAGGTAGTACAATTATACAAATAGTACACCAAAGCATTCTAATTCGGAAAAAAAGGAGTTTTGAGATAAACAGACCCCTAAATTTTGTGTAATTAAAGAAAGTATTTCTGAGATACTCATAAGATTTGATGAAATTCTTGCAATACTATCTATACTTGGTTGTATAATCTTCTTCCACTAACCTTGTAAATTCATATGAAATGATGATCTATGAATTGAACTCACATGAAATCTTAGAAGAAAACTACTACGTGTTTCCATTAAGACGACACTAAAAGTAGATTTTTGTTTGCACAACAGAGATGTGAAGATATATGGTTGAATTCAATTGCTAAATGTAGTTATAATGCATGTTTTTTTACAAAAAAAATTAAAATATTTTCTTTCAAATAATGATTATACCACCTATATATGTAATCCAATTGCAAATGATCCATTAATACTGTAAGGTGTTTTCCATATGATAATGATATATCATTGAGGTGATACGTTAAATATAGCTGATAATCTCATACAAAGCTTCAAAAAATTAAAAGGAAGGCCGAAAGAATATCTATGATTTCATACATCATAGAAACATACTAAGTGTATTTAAGCACATAAAATTGATGAAAAAGAAAATATTAGAAGAAATCAAAATATTTAACTACTATAAGGAGTTGTCTTCTTCGTATTATGTGAATAGATAATTTTGATTTTTCACATTAAGAATATTGGACCCCGCTTCTTAAATGAGAAAATTTTAAATTTTTATTGCTCTATTATGTTATTGTTTTTATTTAATAGTTATGGGCACAACATATATATAATGATATCCCTTATGTAGGACATCTTTCATATTTTATTTTTTTTATTTACAAAATCAAATTTCCTTCCAATAAAATAATATTTGTGTGGATAATTTCAATTATTTTAATTATCTCCATGTTAAGAGTTGTTCTAATCGACTTCACCATATTAAGACTATGATATGTCTTTGTTCAAGGAAGTGGATTGAAGTGTTGGTTCAAACCCCCTGCACAATAAACTATCTTCGAAATATAAATATAAGGACGAAGGTGTTTAAAAAATAAAATAAAATATGAACATGAAATTGTTAAAAGATGAAACCAATTCCCAAAGTGGCTTTTCAATTCATCTCATGACACACTTATGCTCAACGAAGCGCCAAATCCTCCATTGTTGTGATCCATCATGCGATTATAAAATGATTATCACACCATATCCTCTCCTCCCATATCATAAAAATAAAAAATAAATAGTGTTTATATTTTGATTTGATTTTCAATTTTCATTTTGTAATATTCTTTTCATGATTTTAATGTTTCTTTGTTAGGATTAGCCCTAGACCCTATCGTCTCTTTATAGAATAGACAATAGTGATGAACTATATTGTAATGAGTTACTTTATATTTTAATAAAAGACTTGTTTTCTTCAATAAATGTGTCATGTATTTATTTTATTGGCTATATATTATACTTGTAGATCACTATTTAAGTTACAATATAGATATGATTAGGAGTTATGATAAATAGAATTTAGCCCATAGGACTTCATTTGAATTTTTCTTAATCATAGGATGATCGAGTTAGGACCTTGATGGTCCAAATAGATTATTATGTAGCTAACACATATTTATTGGTTTATTATTAATAATTCTCGTTAATCTAGTTAGGTGTATAAATAATGTACATAGAGATGTGATTATCAAACCAAACAACTCAATAAATTCCTAATGGTTATTCATGCTGAATTGTTAAGTAGGTTAATCTCTATAAGGACGTAAATTCTTGGAAATCCTTTAACACAGTATCATCTCTATAGTTACTTGTGTACTTGTTGTGTTAATTGATTACTTGTTGTATCTAGTTACTGAACTCCTTGTTTGTCCAAATGCCAGTCGAAAGCATATTGGACATAACTAATCACTTTTGTAACTAAGGGTGAGTTGAGATGGAATCTATCAAATATATGTAAAGATTTTAAGCTCTACAATTTCATAAGATTATAATGATTGTATTATAATATTGGATAAGGTAATAAAATGAATTAGGAAAGGTGTTTCTTAGGCTATAACTTAATCATTGAGAATCGACGTGTGACTTGTTTATTATCTAATAGGATTTGAAGTTATACCATATCTTAGGATAATCCAGAATTTTAACGATAAGAGGATTACATGCATTATGTTTGAATTGGTTGTTTATAAAAATGATAAATCATGATATTCGATTTTTGAGAAGTGTTACCTGATTCCAAACTTGATTTATGATTTATTAGATTAATTGCTACTAGCTTAACATTGAACTTACATGGTCTTACACTTACGAGCATGATAAACTTGCTCATAATCGTTATATGATAATGAAAAATATTTAATAGTATATTTTAAATATTAATATATATATATATATATATATATATCAGCAAAAAATTGTATATGAATATAATATTGGGCTCATTTTATGGGAGAGATATTTTTTGGAGTCAAATTTAAAAATTAAAGCTAAAATTTCAGCCAAATTTATAGTCAAAGTAGTAGATAAAATTTGGAATCAAAATATATTTAGTAGGTCCCTACTTTCCAAAAACTATATAGTGATGTTAATCATTAGAGAAAATAATTTTTTTCTCAATTCTCTACCAAATTATAAGATTTTTATTTACATGAAGAAATTAGTTACCTCTAAAGATTTAAGAAAACGGTTTCAAAATATTAAACTCAAGGAGTTAAGAAGTAATATTAAAAAATTCATTGTGGAATGTTTATAGACATTATATTTTATAGACTTTACATTTAGTTCGTATGTAATGTAAACCTCGTCTAAATTCTTATTTAAACCTTCCCTAAATTCATATTGCAATACAGTGATATTTAATATGATATTTATTTCTTTTATATTTACTATTTCGTATATGGTGATATTTGACAAAATTTATTATTTTCTAAATGAATTTTCTAAAAAAAATTGGGAACCAAAAATTCAAGGAGTGTAATTTATTTAGTAATATCTTAAAAACTCTAATAAATGTTCTCAAGTTATATATGTGTAAATTTAACTTCTTAATATATGTTTTGACATTGTGAGATGGTATTGTTATATTATAAATAGTGTATATATGTTTGTTTCTCGTCTTGTCTTTCATATTGATTTCAATTGCCTTCTATATTTAAAAAAAATATAATATTTTGGTTATTGTAATATTAATTTTAAATAAATGAATCAATATACATATGTATATCTTTTTATATTATAGGTCCCTTGGTAAAAGAGAGGTAAGTTGACTAGAGGTCCCTGTATAGTTAAATATATCAAAAAATACAAAAAATAAAAAAATGAAGAGTCTTTTACTCTTAATTAACAACTAGAACAACTATCGACCTTATATATTTCAAACAACCATATTTTAATTGTCGTTGCTAGTGAGGATGTTCTAGTTGGCAAAATGAGGAAATGAATGGTTTTGGGTATCACCATAATCTTCTGAAAATCTATAAAAATTGTCTTAAGATTGTTTATGCGCAATCAACATAATCTTCTCAAAATGAGACTTCTAAGTGTCTTCTCCCATTGGCCCTGCAAACATGTTGGACAGTGAAGTTTTCAGGAGACTAAAAGACCATTTACCATACTGTAAAAGTTCTCATTTGGGAAGATCTTCAATGTTCTCCAAAAATTATGCTTTATACTATAAATCTTTGTCTCAGTATAATCATCTACAAGACCACCAAACAAGTAATACAACTTTATAATCTTCATTTACTTCATCATACCCGAACCCATAAGTATAACGACACCCCAATTGTCGGTATATCAGGTAATTATATATGTATCTGACCTCGGAGATACACAAAACAAGTCATTACAATAGGGAATTGAAAATGGAATCAATTATTAATAAACCAATAAACTTTTTAGCATTCACTGTGGAGCTAAAATCATATAGAATTTGAGTAATAAGGGTAGACATAGTAAGTGGAATTGTTGGTAGATGATTTTATACCTTGTATAATCACCCTCTGGTTGGCATAATTGTTGGATTTTGAGTTCTTGATTAGCTGAATTATGATAAGATTAGAGAACACCAAGATTTGCAAACACATGAAATTTAACATAGATTTCACGGGTAGCCTTGACAGAACCTCATTGTCGAAGATGTCTTCCGGAAGAAGATAATAATTTAATTTCCCCATCGGTGAGATCATTAATGGTGTCACTTGAGAAAGTTTTGCACTTTCTTTACTTCTAACCATTTTTAATAAGGGTTAGCAACTAGTAAGAAAAAGGACCGTCTATAGATTAATAAAGATATTGTTTCATAATTATAGAAAAATTTATTATTTTTTCTAAAAAAATTTCAAACATATCATAGTAAAAAAATGTTTGGAATAGAAAGGACATTTTTTCAAATTGCAAATAAAATCTTCATCCACAAATTAGAAATTCCAAATATGTATATCCATTATCTTTTAAGAATTTCTTTTAGCTTCAAAAGATTCAGTTTTATATATTTATAACTCAACTTAAGTAAACTATGTTGATAAATAAATTAACAGATTGTAGAGAAAGAAAACAAATCAGACATTGTTATCCAAAAACCAAAAAAAAAGGTCAACTAAGTTGACATCAAAAAAATCCTATTCATCTATCCTTCTACAAATTTTATTTTTCAATAGTGACAAAATATAGGATCGAAAAAAATATTTATTGGAAGAATAAATCATTTTATTTAGTGTAAATGTTTCACAATTCATGCTAGGACCAATGTCATGATGTACTAGTTAGAGTTGGTTTAAATATATACAACTTGAGACTACCTCATAGATGAGTATTTTCTCTATGTATTGATTCATTATTTAAAAAATGGTATGAAATGTTAACCTTTGAAAAGTCAAAAATTGATAATGAATTTAATCAACAAGGTTAGTAATCAGTTCAATTCAAGGTTATACGAACTCTTAGGTAATAATTTTTGTGATGGTTCAAAAAATATAAATTGATATTTGGATGATTGAAAAATATAATGCATAAAGAAAACATAAATACATTTTATTTATCTACCGAATTAATAATAAATATATAACTCAACCATAATACTCATGTGCTCATAAGGGTAAGTTATATTCTTCAATATATATATATATATATTATCAATAAATTTCTCATACAATATCATTATGCATATGATATATTTGATAGTGTTTTCAATCACAAATTAAATAACAAAAAATTTAATTAAGTAATATTAATATCAAAAGAATCAATATCCCCAAACTTTTATAATTATAACTCAAAATCATTTTGTAAATTTGTGTTAACAAATAAAAGATCCTATAGTAACTATCTTAAACAAGAAAAAATTAATTCTGATAGAATACATAAATTTTGAATAACAGTTATCTATTCACAAAGAACAATGATTAATAAAATTAAGCCTTATTTGAAATATAATGACCATCAATCTGAATAAACAAAGATGCACACTTAACTTAATAGACATAAGATCTTGATAGTGAAGATGATGAAGGAGGAAACTGAAGGAAAATTGCAACTCAATTATATCAAAATATAGTTCGGCGGAAACAAAATTGCAATTAAAAAAACCATCTAGTTGCGATTTAAGGATTTAAAACAAAGAAAAATTCGATTACATACCTTAAGCCGCTGTATGAAAATCGGATTGCTTAATACCAGTTTCAAAAGTTTGAAGCCTCCACGCTTTGCACACTGAGGATTTGAGTCTTGCTTTTAGAATCAATTTCTGACATGGAGACAAAAGGACCTTTTATTTTTCCTTGTGGGTTTTTTTTCTTGGAAGAAAACTGATGGAAAAATAATAGCAATATAATGACTATCATTATATTCTTATAAACCAACAGAAGGAAATGAAAAGACAAAGAACGTATAATGAAATTGATTATCTTAATAATCTAGTCCATTACCACATGTGAAGTGGACTTGGACCTTCTACATTATACAAAAACAATTGACTAGCCTAGCGGTTAGTGACACATTTCACACTACTAGAGGTCCGTAGTTCAATCCACAAACTTGTCAAATATTCTTTTTCCTTTTTGTCTTAGTCCGGTCTTATATTAGAATATTAAATTGTGCTACCAAATTAATATACCAATATTCCAAGTATATATTTAATTAATCTTTATTATCTAATAATAAAATTAATTAACGACATGAAGCAAGATCAATACACTCGTTAGTGTGCGACTACGTGGATTCATCGTTAAACCGGTAGTAGTTAACTTAATTAACTACTAATCGAGGTTGGTGTCTAACAACACTCCTCAACGACCGGATAACGTGAAGTGACTCTGTACAAAGACCCGGTAAAGGATCATACACGTATTCCCTCTATCTTTACAGCTCCGGATCATCCTGGTATATGGTACAACTGTCAAATCCCATTAGAAAATCAACTACGTTACACGTCGATTATCAACGATTGACGAATGACCTAAGAAACTCCTTTCTTCATTCATTCTATCACCTTGGCCAAGGATTCGATACAATCGTTATAATCTTATGACATCGTAGAGCTCAAACTCTTTACCTAGAGTTGATAGATTCCATCTTGACTCATCCCTAGGAGCATATATACTTAGATGTGTCCAATATCCTTTCGACTAGCATTATGACACACTAGTAGTCCAGTATCAAAACATAACAAGCACATACACAACTATAGTGATGATCTCAGGTCAAATGATTAAAAGTATAAAAATCCTTATAGAGATTAACCTATTTGACAGTTCAAGGTAATTAACCATTAGGAATCTCTAGTTTTAGTCGGTTCGATAATCACATCTCTATGTGCATTATCTATGCACCTAACTCGGTAAACAAGAACTACCGATATATATCCAATAAATACTTGTTAGCTACATATTAATCTAACTGGATCATCGAGGTCCTTACTCGATGATCCTACGATTAAGAACAAGTTTAGATTAAGTCCTATAAGCTAGATTCTAATTATCATAACACCTTATGATATCTAGTTCGTAACTTAATCAAGGATTTGCCTTTATATTATGTAGATTAATACCATAATCATAAAGGCTTGCCATAGATTCAAGGAAACAATTTTCTTTAATCAAAACTGTAGGGATAACTATTATCGTGTACAGTAACACTTGTGTTCAATTCATTACAAGACGATCGGGGCTAGGGCATAATTCCAACAGAAACATAATACAAAAAAGAGAGAAATAAGACAAAAGAGAGATTGGTGAAATAAGTAGATTAAAGAGGAGGAGGAAAAAAGACAATGACGGCTTAAATAAAAAAATCAAGTATTAGGGTTTGATATTAGATATAAGGCAAGCCTAATTTATAATTTGTAAAAACAACACATGTCATCAATCCTTTGGGTATAATATTTTTTTTTATTTGTATTATAAGAAATTTAACAAATACATATCATTAGTATCATATTTATCTCTAGTGAAATATATTTACATAATAATTTAAATTATTAGTTTTTTAATATAAAATTTAATTTGTTGATAATTGAATTTTTTTTGAATCGTTTGTCTCTCATCTCCATTCTTATGTGATTTATTGTCTTTTTAGGAAAAAATATTTTTTAAGAGATGGAATGAGATGCAGAATGTGTTTAATGGCCTAAAGGCATAAAATTTAGTGTGTAAATGGTATAAATGTTATGTGTTAGAAACTAGTTATATTGGTTTTTGTTGAAATATGAACAAGAAAAAACACACCTTATGGTTAGTAAGTAATGCGGTAGAAGTGAGTTTGATCTTAGGGAGTCTTGAGTGGTGGGTCGACCATGAGATCTGAGCTACTTGATAAATCCCAATTAATGAATGTGCTAGAGGTGATAAAGTAACAAAATTGCTTAGTTTAGAAAGTGATTAAGTCGGTTCTTAGATAAGACATTTGTTGCCTTTTTGTTTGTTGTCCAAATTTAATTTTTTTTTATTATCCGTCTCAATCCCTTCTAGTCTTTCTAAAGCTTTTTATTAGCCACATTACAAGTCTTACCTATTAGATTATAAACCTTTTCCATATGACCCGCACTCTAATCGTGATAATCTTGGGGTGGTGGGATACGATGTTGGAGAATAATAGTGGATGGGTTTTTGAAACTACGTAATTGTGCTTTTGATGATAAATCACTTGTTTTTACTTTAACCCTTTTCCAGATAAAGAAAACGTATTGAATAAATATGTTGAAAATAGTATCATGACATCTAACATGAAAAAGTTTTAATATTCATAAATAATTCATCATAGAAGTATTTCGAAGGATCTAGAGGAGAAAGAATCAAGAACTAGAGCTTCGTTGGATCAATTCTACGCTTCTCCATTTCTATTCTTTTGTTAAATTAGTATTAGATTTATTTTGCCGATGATTTATTTCTAACGTATTTATTAAAAGTTTAAATATGCACAATTTCTCTTTTAGGAGTGTAATTATACTAACAATTAATATTGCTAAATATTGGGTAGCTCGAGTAATTAAGCTATCACCCAGATGGGGTAACTAAATTACGGATATAGCATATAGACGTGGGGTGCGCGCTAGTGAACATGAAGGTCTTGACTAGCCATGTTGTGATTAGGTTTTACAAAGTCAATCGTTTGAAAGTATTGTAATGTCACTATGACGAGGTCACTAGTACCGTAGACTAGCAGCCAATTTACCCTGATGGGATTTAGGAAGATAATTGAATCCCGACTATTGTGAAATTACCCATTCACCCTTATTCTTAGGAATCATTAATCAACAAGTTAGGATCATACTTGTATTTCCTTAACTATTATCTTATTTGTATAATATTTCTTATTAATTATTTAATTAGAAAATAAAACATTCTAATTTCTAATTTTTTAAATCAAAACATAGAAAATCATCTATTCTAATATTGAACACGGAGTTGAAATAACTACTTAAATCCCTTAGAACAAACTCTTATTTATCTAACTTTTACTTGCGAATGATATGTGCAGTTGCATAGAGTTTCTTGTGGATATCTATAGTTATGTTTACTTTTATTAAAGTTTATTTATCACACCTTTTAGCCCACCAACAGTTTTTGGCAGTTTAGGTCCCAAAATATTTCCAGTCTTGCATTCAAAATTTATAAGACATATCAGGGATTCTGTATTGAGTCAACAAAGAAAAAGGGAGAAAAGAGGCCCCCTTGGCGAATACCATTTGAAGGATTGGTACTTTGAAGAATCTCCCATGGAAAGATTTCTCGTAAGAGAAAGTTGAAATAAATTCATTGATCCATTGAATCAATCTCTTCTGCATATCCAAATTTTCAAAGAAATTCCAAATAAGCATGTGCATATGGTTTAGAAAGATCAAGTTTAACCGCCACAAAATTTTTGTGTGATTTCTACTTTTTATTTTAAAAAGATATCTGAACATGTTTTCCTTAGTTACTCCTTTTTTAACAAAAACTTCGTAATTGGGAGAGATGATAGCATCCATAATAAGCCTAACTCTATTCGCAAGGAACAAAGCAAAAACTTTGTAAGTAAAAATTTTTCCCTTCCCTATTCGTGGTTCTTTCCATCACATGTGTATTTTGTTAATCGTTACTTGTATGAATGTTTGTTTGGATTTCTATTTTATCATCTTCCATGACTTTTTCCTTGCAATGAATTCAATAATTTGGTGGTATTTTTTTAAGAGTTAACTCACCAATTTAACTCAAGCATAGAATGAGTTAGATCCAAAGCTTAAAGAACCTAATATTCCTCCCATTTATAAAGAAGATACAAATATTGAACTAAACCAGGCAACAGAAACCCAATGTTATCTTGTTATATTACTTCTCATTAAAAATGACATTGTAAAGTTTCACTCTTTATTTTCTTAATGGATAACCTTACACCTAATACTCCAATTCTCTACAATAATTTTTCAAAAAATCATTGATGAGTCAGTCGATAAGTGATGATTTTTGCAAGGAAACTGAAGCTTATCTTAGTGGATCGACGGATGATGCTTTCAGATATATTTTTATAACTTCCTGATGTCTCCTCATTTGTGATAGATATATATTAGGATGAGACATCATTTTTAGTGATTTAGAAGTCATTATAGTCGATTTTCTTGAGAAATTCTACACTTTCCTATTTTGAGTCTTGATTTAGTAAAATAATATTTTTAGAGCATATTGGGTTTAATTATTTATTTAGTGTGAAGCTTTAAAGATAATTATGGAGATTAATTAGATTCCAAGTCAAAGACTACAAGATATGGAAAGAGATAAGCATGGTAATTGGAGATAAGTAATTGTTAAAGATCAAGTTACGAAGGAGGTTGAATAAAAATTCAAGCATGTGGAAGAAGAAAAAGAAACCGATAAAGAAGAGACAACCGCACAAAAGGTGCAAACAGAAGAAAGTAAGGTGGAACCACCACCTACACAACCATTACTATCACCACCTCATCTACAAAGAATTACATATCCTAGTGGTGATACTAAATCTGAAACGTCAAGCCCAGAAGAAATCATTGTTCCTATACTCGACGTCCCATACATGCAAACTGGCCTAGGTAAAAAAATTGATGATGAGGCCACTGAAATCGATAGCGATGTTTGGTTCGATGTTATTGAAGATTCTGCCTTCAAGAAGAGGAGGAAGTGGAATCACCACAAGTTCCACTTAATGAACTAGAAGAACAAAGCACGATATGCACAAAGGACGTAATCGCATATAAAGAGCCTACATCACCGATAGTCTGCAAGGAAGATCTGTCCAAGAAGAGTGGTGTAGAAGTTGAGATCGAGAATAGGAACCGTACTAAAGAAAGCTTGACAACCATTCCGAAGAAGCTACCACAAAAGATGCAAGATTTTGGAGCTTTATATCTCCACATTAATATAGGTGGTAATTTCAAAGCTAAAGCGATGTTTGACTTGGGTTCAGGAAGGAATATCATGCCCAAGAGTCTGTTCGAGAAGTTAGACTTCTTTTACTGTAGAAGAAGTTATGTGATGTTAATAGTTGGAATGAGCAATTTGGTTTATTCTTTTTCAATTGTTTTTGGTAAATATCCATTTGGCGCAAATCATGGAGATGGCCATCAACTTGCTGTTGGAAGCCTTTTTCCGTATGAGAAGTGATGTGTTAAGATAAGTAGATTTATTATATAATTAGACAAATCCTATAATGGCCAATTATATGACTGTTAAAAGCCTTTTACCTTATGAGAAGTGATGGCTGAGAATAGGTCTTTTAGGTCTTTTTCTGGAGTGAGCAATTGATATATTAAAGGTTCATTTCTTATATACTTCAGATGAACGTCGGGTTAAAGAGTTCACGTTTAAACATGTACTTTTAAATAATTAAACTTTCAAAGGAGCAGACAAATTAAGAGAAGAATCAAACAAATGAATGCTCCTGATTAGGACAAATTAAGGCTTATACTTAATGATTGGTTAGTCAAAATCCATACTCTTGGATATATTTGTTTAATCCATGAGCTTTTGAAGCAAAAAATGTTTTCAGAAAAAATGCTTCATCAAATTGGTTAGGTATTAGTTCATTTTCTTACTATTTTAGGAAATAGAAAGTATAAAATTTTAAAAAATTGGTTTGTGAAAACAAAAGTTGTTAGGTCAAGATATGAGTAGTTGTCTGGAAGAATAGAATGTTGTATTTCAGTAGATTAAAGGATCTTACTTCTAATATTTAACTTGCTCCGAGGTTAAGATTTATGGTTCGTTATGTTGTTGATCTTCGTTCCGATAATTATATTCCTAGACACGAAGAGGTAATTTTCATTTCGTTTTTTTTATCTTTTTTAATATAAAATCGATGATTTAATATTACAAATTATCCAGATAAAATCAAAAACTATTTCGGAGATTCATACTGAAAAGCATATGTGGTTACGACCTGGCGCTACATCAAGTATGAGAAGTTGTAGGAATATTGCTTCTGGTGGTATTAAATTGAATTAATCGCTATTTTGTATCCATTCAATGAGATAAATTTAATCTAGCTTTTAAAGGGGCAGCAGAATTTTTTATAAAAAAAACAGTTTCTCTTGCTTCTTTATATTGATTCTCCTAATAACAATGCTTTATGAAATTTATCGCTGAGAAAAGTGAATACTTGGCTGAGAAGCTTATGATTGTTATTCTCCCAACTATTGCTCTTATAAAAAATGACAAAGTGGATGATTATGTGAACTTTAATCAAAGCTATTATGCTTATTAACCATGCTATAGTGCATTTTTTGCATATTCCAGGGACCTACAATGCAATTTTTGCATATTTCAGGGACCTACAATCCAATTTTTACATATTTCAGGGACCTACAGTGCCATTTTTGCATATTTCAGGGACCTACAATGCAATTTTTGCATATATCTTCTCTTTCTTCCTTGAACAAAAACTGTAACATCTCCCTTCTTCTTTTATTTTTTAATTTCATAATATAGGAAGTATCCTATAATGCAATTATCGCATATTTCAGGGACCTACAGTCCAATTTTTGCATATTTCAGGGACCTATAGTGCAATTTTTGCATATTTCAGGGACCTACAATGCAGTTTTTGCATATTTCAGGGACTTACAATGTAATTTTTGCATATTTTAGGAACCTATAGTGCAATTTTTGCATACTCGGTGCATTTTTTGCATAATATAGGGACCTACAGTGCAATCTTTTCATGATATAGGGACCTGTAGTGAGTTTTTTGCATAATATAGGGACCTGCAGTGCATTTTTTTTATATTACAGGTAAACTGGAGATGATCTTTGCAGTGCAGTTAGGGGCCATCGAACTTATTCACCAGTTTCAGTTTCAAATGGCTCCCTATTTTTGTTTGACAAGGGCATACTTGGAATATTAAAAATTTGTTTTTTTTAGTGTATATGAATTTGTTCAGGAAAGCAACTCTTTGTATTTATCCTAATAAAGTGCGAAAAAAAGGTACAAATCTTCAACAAAAATATGTTACTGAGAAGGTTTTTGACTTGCGTATCTTAATTAACTTTCTTTAGCATAAGATTTAATTGTTGGTCATGTTACAGTTTTCATTTTTTTCTGCAATTTGTCAAATAGGAAGCTTGGAATAAATTTAATTCAGAAGAGCTTTTCTAAGAAATGAAAGAAGAGGATAAACGCAGGAGCTTTGTGGATGCTAAGATGCTACATTTTGTTACTACTGTAAATGGATATCGAATGTTGAGATGTAGAGTAGAAAATTTCTAATTTCTTATCTACAATCTATATATATATAGTACATTAAAGTTGAGCCATCTTTGTAAATGCATCAGATGATTTTGTTTTGTTGATTTCCTTTTTTTTATTCTTAACAAACAAGTCATATATTACAATTTAATTTATTGTAAAAGTACCGTGATCATATGAAACAAGCAGTATTTAGTATGGGAGAAATTAAAGCTCAGTATCAAACAAGCAATATTTAATATGAAAGGTACTAAAACACAATAATGAATTAGTATTTAGTATGGAAGTAATTGAAGCACCAGGTACTGGACTATATCCTGGGTTAATTTTACCAAAAAAAATTGGAAATAAATAAAGGGGGATGTCTTTGAAATGGTAAGAGCATCTCCAGCACTCCTTAATTCTTTACACTATTTGCAAAATACAATATATAAACTACTGTAAAATAGAAATTACATCTCCAGCAAGTTTCTAGATTGATACTGTAAAATAGAATACCCTTTAAATTGCTACATTCATTTGCTAAAGATAGAGAACTACTTTTCATTCTGTAAAGATTTTTAATCCCTGAAAAAAAAAAATCAGCTAAGTACAACATAGGCTTTATTTTTACAGAAAATCAAACCAAACAACAGCTCTATTTCACAAATCAATCTCCCATCAAATTAAACTTCTACTATGCCTATATATACATTCGAATGGTAAATAAAAATTACTACAACCAAATCATCTAAATCACAGAAATCTGAGAGGTAAGAAAAAAAATACTTTATGTTTTTTATTTACTGAAGAAATTAATACAAACATGTCATGTTGATGAAGAATAGAAACATCATTGCTGATATTTTTGTTACATATATAAGTTTTCTGATTCGGATGAAAGAATTGAGACTTAATTGGTTTGATATGGGATGATGAATTTTCTTCTTCTTTTGTTTGATCAAAAGCAGAAAAAATGAGGCTCAACTGGTTTGATATGGGATAATGGGGTCGGTGGTTTGGGTTTTGTCTTTTTTTTAATCGACTATTTAATCGGTTTAATGGGATGGGGGAATTGGGTTTTCGATTAATGGGATTTTGGCAAACTTTCAATTTTAAAAAAAATATAATGTAATTATATTTTTTTTTATGCATTTGAGAGCCACTTTAGTAAAAAAAATTGAAAATTAGATAAATTTTAAATCAACATAAAATGTTACAAACAATTAAACTCAATTATTAGAGTTAAAATTATAATTAGATAATAATATAATATAAATTTAGAGTAGGTAAGATTTATTTTACAATACCCATTAAAGTTGCTTATTATATAATTTTGCAAGATTTGGTAAACGTAACTATTTGATACTCTATAATACTCTATTATACAAGTTGCCAGTCTATTGAGGAGTTGAGCCTTTCTATCCATTGCATGTACAAATTTATGCTCTAACATTATCTTCAATATCTTAATGTTTCTATTCAACCATTTATAGATATTTTAATGTCTCGGCGATGATCCTCTTTTATATATGAATACATATATAAAAGATCTTTTTATATATATTCATATATTTTATTATTTTCTTTTTACAATAATAGAATAATTTGTAACTTTTTTTATATATAAATTCAATTATGAATTTTACACAATTTATTATAATTTTTAAATTTCTTTTAGCCTAAGTACCTTTAGAAACCGGTTCTAACCAGAAATACAAACACCAAACAAAAGCGATCAATCATCACCTCCACCAAACATTAACCAGGTGGAACCTAACTTAAACAACAACTGAGATATGTAACTAACGAATGAACGAGGTTCATTATTTTTATTACAGGAGTTTGTGACACATGATATTGAATATACGATATTTGTGTATTTTTATTATATCTTAACTTCTCAACGCGGCAACTCAAAGTAAGTAAAATTGACAAAGATGAATTGAATTATTTTTTCGAAGTGACTTCAGGCACGGCCAATACCTAGTTAACTAAATGTGATAAATCTTGATATCATCATGCCATATTATTCATGTGGCATTTAACTGCACTCGAATATGGAACATGTGTATTGCTATCATAAAATTTTTGTGGAGATAAATTAGATGAAAGTTTGAAGTGAGATGCTAATGGAGTATGAACAAGCTAAGTGTTTTACCTATTGAATATGCAAATGACCTTTCCATATACACCTTATGATTTCAAAATAATTTTGTTTGCTTTTCGTCATTAAATATCTCCATCCCATGTATGTTTTTTAATTGAGGTTCACATATCTTTTATTTAAAATTCCTTACTAGGTTGGGATTTAACCTGTCTTACCTCTTTTATATTTTTGGAAGTAATTAAGCTATCATACACATAGATGATTAGATATACATAAGACTCATCTTCTCTCTTATTCAACCTGCCACGATAATCATAATTGAACCTGCTGAATTTGAAAAAGGTCATAAAGGAGTCAGATTTCTTATACCATTGTCTGGGTGATTGTTGTAAACCATAAAGTAATTTTTTCAGCAAATACACATAATTCTCCTTTACTGATATTGAAAAAACTTCAGATTGATGCATGTATATGTCTTTTTCTATGTCACCATAAAGAGATGTAGATTTTACATCTGACTATTCAAGTTCAAGTTCAATATCATGCATAGTCAATACCAACCAAAGAACGAACTGAACTATGCTTAACCTAAAAATAAAATACACATGTGAAATCAACCCCAAGATTTAAATGTTTACTTTTTAAAATAATCATACCTTGAATATTGGGTTTTCAGTTCATGGTATTCCTTCATTCCTCTTTAACATCCACTTTCAACAAACGAATTTCTTTACCTTTGGAATTTGACAAGGTCCCATATACCAATTTTATGAAGAAAATTAGTTTCTTCTTGCATAGAAATCATCCATTTTCAAAATTGTTATCAGTTACGACTTTTGAATGAATAGAGGGCTGTCCATAAGATTCAAGATATGATGTCTATGTTCATAGCATAAGAAAAAACCCTTATATAGTAGCCCAAGGAAACAATTTTGTTGAAAGGAATCTTAAATTCAAGAGTCTCATACCTCTTATAAAAATATTTGAGAAATATTACTTTGGAAGACATATTTAAATTTGGATCTTTACAGTTGACACTAGTGTAATCAAACAAAAAATTAAGATGAATCTAGAAATTTGGAGCTGCTTTTTAATATGATTTCTACAATACAATGCTCTAACAAATTAGACTATTTTTGCATAATATTCTTTCACTACATTACTAAATGTGTTAATGTAATGACAATCTTTTCTTCCAATACAAGAAATAGTATCATTAGGGACGAGGTCACCTAAATGGCCTCTAATAATATTTTTAGCACCAATATTTACCGCTAAAGATAAAGTTAATAGAGGCAATAACAAATAATTTGCTACTAAAGATATCTTTAGAGACGAACTTAATTATAGAGACAAACAAATAGAGGCTATTAGCGGCAAAATTAAGATTTTTAGTGTTAAAATTAGTGGCAAGATTTTATATTTTTGTCATTCTATGTAATATCTAAACAATCCATGTAATCATACTTATTTAAATTATAAAAATATTTACAGAATATATTAGAGTTTGAAATTTTGAATCGAATACGCATTCTCATAATTTCCAAAAATTGTAGTCAAACAGTATAACTAATGACCACATACATTTAATATTTCAGATTTTGGAACGAAATTCCAAATTCTAAAATAATATATGATTATCTAAGTATATATATATATACATTATATTATAGAATGTTTTTCCTACATATTTCATTTACGTAATTAAAATTTCTTTTTCTAGCAAAAAACAAAAATGATAAAAAAAGAATTTTTTCAAATTTTATACCAGATTTCATCAATCAATTATAGCATCTCTTTTCTGGGTACTATAAATGTATGTTCTTTTAATGAATATATTTACAATCACTAGAAAATAAAGTAAAAAGAGTATTAGTAGTATGGTTCTAAGCGAAAGAATTATGGATGTTTATCCAAAATAATAAGATTTGTTTGAAAAATTACCAGATGATATTGTAATCTCCATCCTTAGTAAACTCAGCTCCATAGCTGATTCGCCTTCAAAGCTTATACGCTTTACCATTTTGTAAGTGTTAATTTTTTATTTTTTATATATATATATATATGTGTAGGGATAGATATATTAGAAAACTAGCATAGTGTCATCAATCCTTTGGATATAATATTTTTTTTTATTTGTATTATAAGAACTTTAAAAAATACATAACATTAGTATCATATTTATCTCTAGTGACATATATTTATATAATAATTTAAATTATTAGTTTTTTAATATATAATTAAATTTGTTGATAATTGAATTTTTTTTGTATCGTTTGTCTCTCATATCCATTCTTATGTGATTTATTGTCTTTTTAGGAAAAAATATTTTTTAAGAGATGGAATGAGATGTAGAATGTGTTTAATGGCCTAAAGGCATAAAATTTAGTGTGTAAATGGTATAAAAGTAATGTGTTAGAAACTAGTTATATTGTATTTTTTGAAATATGAATAAGAAAAAACACACCTTAGGGTTAGTAAGCAATGCGGTAGAAGTGAGTTTGATCTTAGGGAGTATTGAATGGTGGGTCGGCCATGAGAATTGAGCTAGTTGATAAATCCCAATTAATGAACGTGCTAGAGGTGATAAAGTAACAAAATTGCTTAGTTTAGAAAGTGATTAAGTCGGTTCTTAGATAAGACATTTGTTGCCTTTTTGTTGGCTGTCCAAATTTAATTTTTTTATTATCCGTCTCAGTCCCTTCTAGTGGTTCGGATAAAATAGTTCTTATATATACATTGTGTGGTTTTCACAATGTAGATATTGTTTCTTTATGCAATGACAATATTTGAGATATTGTATGATTAAAGAAACCTAAAATAAACTATAGATCCAAACAAATTCTGCAGTGGTACGGCTTGATTCGAGATATAAATGAACATGAAGATTTTCCTTCAATTGTTAACATTCAATAGGTAGAAGAAGGTACACGATGTATATCTATTCATCTACGTTGTCTATCAGAAGAGTCTAATAAGAACAAACTGTTTATAAATAATGGTACTTGAACGATTGGGTCTAGTCCAAGTGGGAGATTGTTGGAATTATGCCCTAACCCCGATCGTCTTGTAATGAATTGAACACAAGTGTTTACTGTACACGATAATAGTTATCCCTACAGTTTTGATTAAAGAAATTGTTTCCTTGAATCTATGGCAAGCCTTTATGATTATAGTATTAATCTACATAATATAAAGGCAAAATCCTTGATTAAGTTACGAAGTAGATATCTTAAGGTGTTATGATAATGAGAATCTAGCTTATAGGACTTAATCTAAACTTGTTCTTAATCGTGGTATCATCGAGTTAGGACCTCGATGATCTAGTTAGATTAATATGTAGCTAACAAGTATTTATTGGATAAATATCGGTAGTTCTCGTTTACCGAGTTAGGTGCATAGATAATTCACATAGAGATGTAATTATCAAACCGACTAAAAATAGAGATTCCTAATGGTTAATTACCTTGAACTGTCAAGTTGGTTAATCTATAGAAGGAATTTTATGCATGTAATCCTTTTACCTGAGATCATCACTATTGTTGTGTATATGCTTGTTATGTTTTGATACTGGACTACTAGTGTGTCATAATGCTAGTCGAAAAGATATTGGATACAACTAAGTATATATGCTACTAGGGATGAGTCGAGATGGAATCTATCAACTCTAGGTAAAGAGTTTGAGCTCTACGATGTCATAAGATTATAACGATTGTGTCAAATCCTTGGCCAAGGTGATAGAATGAATGAAGAAATGTGTTTCCTAGGTCATTCGTCAATCGTTGATAATCAATGTGTAATGTGGTTGATTTTCTAAATGGGATTTGACAATTATACCATATCCCAGGATAATACGGAGCTGGAAAGATAGAGGGAATATGTATATGTTCCTTCACCGGGTTCTTTGTACAGAGTTACTTCACGTTATCCGGTCGTTGGGGAGTGTTGTTAAACGCCAACCTCGATTAGTGGTTAATTTAATTAACTACTACCGGTTTAACGATGAACCCACGTAGTCGCACACTAACGAGTGCATTGAACTTGCTTCATGACGTTAATTAATTTTATTATCAGATAATAAATATTAATTAATTATATACTTGGAATATTGGTATATTAATTTGGTAGCACAAATTAATATTCTGATATAAGACCGGTCTAAGGCAAAAGAGAAAGATAAAAAAGGGAAATAAAAATTGACAAGTTCGTGGATCGAACCACGGACATCTAGTAGTGTGAAATGTGTCACTAACCACTAGGCTAGTCAATTGGTTTTCTATAATGTAGAAGGTCCAAGTCCACTTCACAAGTGGTAATGATTATAAAGATAATCAATTTCATTTTACGTTCCTGACTTTTCCATTCTTGTCTTTTCATTTTCTTCTCTTGAGTTATAATTATAATGACAAATCATTATACACATAACTTCTCATCAGTTTTTCTTCCAAGAAAAAACCCCACAAGAAAGAAAAAGTTTTTTTTTGTTCCAAGTCAGAATTTTGATTCTGAAAGCAAGGCTCAAGCTCAGTGTGCAAAGTGTGGAGGCTTCAAGTTTTTTAACCTGGAATTAGGCAATTCGATTCTCATACAACATACCAGGTATGTAATCAAATTTCCTTGTTTTAATTCTTAAATCGCAACTAGATGGTTTTTGGATTGCAATATATTATTTCCGCTACATATATTCGATATAATAGGTATTGCGATTTCTTTATCTTGTGGATATCTATATGTGTGTTTACTTTTATTAAAGTTTATTTATCATACCTTTTGGTCCACCAACAGTTTTTGGCAGTTTAGGCCCCAAAATATTTCCACTCTTGCATTCAAAATTAATAAGACCTATCAGGTATTCTGTATTGATTCAACAAAGAAAAAGGGAGAAAAGAGGGTCCCTTGGCGAATACCATTTGAAGGATTGGTACTTTGAAGAATCTCACATGGAAAGATATCCCATAAGAGAAAGTTGAAATACATTAAGTGATCCATTGAATCAATCTCTTATGCATATCCAAATTTTCGAAGAAATTCCAAATAAGCATGTGCATATGCTTTAGAAAGATCAAGTTTAACCGCCACAAAATTTTTGTGTGATTTCTGCTTTTTTAAAAAAAAAAAGATATCTGAACATGTTTTCCTTAGTTACTCCATTTTTACCAAAAACTTCGTAATTGGGAGAGATGATAGCATCCATAATAAGCCTAACTCTATTTTCAAGGAAAAAAGCAAAAACTTTGTAAGTAAAATTTTTTCCCTTCCCTATTCGTGGTTCTTTTCCATCACATGAGTATTTTGTTAATTGTTACTTTTATGGATGTTTGTTTGGATTTCTATTTTAACATCTTCAATGAATTGTTCCTTGCAATGAATTCAATAATTTGGTGGTATTTTTTTAAGAGTTAACTCACCAATTTAACTCAAGCATAGAGTGAGTTAGATCCAAAGCATAAAGAACCTAATATTCCTCCCATTTATAAAGAAGATGCAAATATTGAACTAAACCAGGCAACATAAACCCAATGTTATCTTGTTATACTCCTCCTCATTAAAAATGACATTTTAAAGTGTCACACTTTAATTTCTTAAAGGACAACCTTACACCAAATACTCCAATTCTCTAAAATAATTTTTCAAAAAACCATTGATGTGTCACGTCGATAAGTGATGATTTTTGCAAAGAAATTGAAGCTTATGTTAGTGGATCGACGGATGATGCTTTCAGATATATTATTATAACTTCCAAATTATGAAAATATATTTTTAAGTTTGGATAAGGTTAATGCATGATAATATTTAGTGGCCATTTTTTGTTGGGATAAAATATGGTAGGTTTTTAAGTTTGGGAATGAATGTTAACTGGAACCTAATATTTAGGCTCAACTTAATCATAAGAGGTAGTAAAATTATACAAATAGTACACCAAAGCTTTCTAATTCAGAAAAAAGGAGTTTTGTGATAAAAAGACGGTCCTAAATTTTGTGTAATTAAAGAAAGTATTTCTGAGATACTCGTAAGATTTGATGAATTCTTGCAATACTATCCATATTTGGTTTTATAATCTTCTTCCACTAACCTTGTAAATTCATATGAAATGATGATCTATGAATTGAACTCACATGAAACCTTAGAATAAAACTACTATGTGTTTCCATTGAGACGACACTAAAACTAGATTTATGTTCGCACAACAGAGAAGTGAAGATATATGGTAGAATTTAATTTCTAAGTGTAGTTATAATGCATGTTATTTTACAAAAAAATTTAAAAATATTTTTTTTGAAATAATAATTTTACCACCTATACATGTAATCCAGTTGCAAATGATCCATTAATATTGTAAGGTGTTTTCCATATGACAATGATATATCATTGAGGTGATAAGTTAAATATAGCTGATAATTTCATATAGTGCTTCATGAAATTAAAAGGAAGCTTGAAAGAATATCTATGATTTCATACATCATAGAAACATACTAAGGGTATTTAAGCATATAAAATTGTTGAAAAAGAAAATATTAGAAGAAATCAAAATATTTTACTACTATCAAGAGTTTTCTTCTTCGTATTATGTGAATAGATAATTTTGAATTTTTACATTAAGAATATAGGACCATGCTTCTTAAATGAGAAAATTTTAAATTTTTATTGTTCCATTATGTTATTGTTTGTATTTAATAGTTATGGGCACAACATATATCTATAATGATATCCCTTATGTAGGACTTCTTTCATATTTTATTTTTTTGTTTACAAAATCAAATTTCCTTCCAATAAAATAATATTTGTGTAGATAATTTCCAATATTTCAATGATCTCCATGTTAAAAGATGTTCTAATAGACTTTACCATATTCAACCTATGATATGTCTTTGTTCAAGGAAGTAGATTGAAGTGTTGGTTCAAACCCTCTGCACAATAAACTATCTTCGAAATATAAATATAAAGATGAAGGTGTTTAAAAAAGAAAATAAATTATGAACATGAAAGTGTTAAAAGATGAAACCAATTCCCAAAGTGGCTTTTCGATTCATCTCATGACACACTTATGCTCAACGAAGCGCCAAATCCTCCATTGTTGTGATCCATCATGCGATTATAAAATGATTATCACACCATATCCTCTCCTCCCATATCCTAAAAATAAAAAATAAATAGTGTTTAGTTTTTTGATTTGATTTTCAATTTTATCATTTTGTAATATTCTTGTCAAGTGTTTAATGTTTCTTTGTTAGGATTAGCCCTAGACCCTATAGTCTCTTTATAGAATGGATAATAGTGATGAATTATATTGTAATGAGTTACTTTATATTTTAATAAAGGACTTGTTTTCTTCTATAAATGTGTCATGTATTTATTTTATTGTGTATATATTATACTTGTAGATAACTATTTAAGTTACAATCTAGATATGATTAGGAGTTATGATAAATATAATTTAGCCCATAAGACTTTATTTGAATTTTTCTTAATCATAGGATGATCGAATTAGGACCTTGATGATCCAAATAGATTATTATGTAGCTAACACATATTTACTGGATTAATATCAATAGTTCTCGTTAATCTAGTTAGGTGTATAGATAATGTACATAGAGATGTGATTATCAAACCAAACAACGCAATAAATTCCTAATGGTTATTTATGATGAATTGTTTAGTAGGTTAATCTCTATAAGGACTTAAATTCTTGGAAATCCTTTAACACGGTATCATCTCTATAGTTACTGGTGTACTTGTTGCGTTTCTTGTTTACTTGTTGTGTTTAGTTACTGGACTTCTGGTTTGTCCAAATGCTAGTCGAAAGCATATTGGACATAACTAATCTCTTTTGTAACTAAGTGTGAGCTGAGATGGAATCTATCAAATATATGTAAATAGTTTAAGCTCTACAATATCATAAGATTATAACGGTTGTATCAAAATATTGGATAAGGTGATAAAATGAATTAGGAAAGGTGTTTCTTAGGCTTTAACTTAATCATTCATAATCAATGTGTGACTTGTTGATTATCTGATAGGATTTGAAGTTATAACATATCTTAGGATAATCCGGAACTGTAACGATAAGAGGAGTACATGCATTATCTTTGAATTGGTTCTTTATGAAAATGATAAATCATGATATCTGGTTTTTGAAAAGTGTTGCCTGATGCCAAACTTGATTTGTGATTAATTAGATTAATTGCTACTAGCTTAACATTGATCTTACATGGTCTCACACTTACGAGCATGATAAACTTGCTTATATTCGTTATATGGTAATGAAAAATATTTAATAGTATATTTAAAATATATATATATATATATATTAGCAAAAAATTGTATATTAATATAATATTGGGCTCATTTTATGGGAGAGATATTTTGTAGTCAAATTTAAAAATTAAAGCTAATATTTCAGCCAAATTTATAGTCAAAGTAGTAGATAAAATTTGGAATCAAAGTATATTTAGTAGGTCCCTTACTTTCCAAATACTAGATAGTGATGTTGATCATTAAAGAAAAATAATTTTAGTAGAATTTTTTTCTCAATTCTCTACCAAATTATAAGTATTTTCTTCACATGAAGAAATTAGTTAGCTCTAAATATTTAAGAAAACGGGTTCAAAATTTTAAACTCAATGAGCTAAGAAGTAATATTAAAAAATTCATTGTGGAATGTTTATAGACTTTATATTTTTGAAGTTGCAGAACAACTCTACAATAATGAGCACACGTACAAACCTGTATTTAATTTAAACCTCGTCTAAATTATTATTTAAACCTTGTCTAAATTCTTATTTCACTATAGTGATATTTGATATGATATTTATTTATTTTATATTTACTATTTCGTATATGGTGATATTTGACAAAATTTATTGTTTTCTAACTGAATTTGCTAAAAAAATTTGGGAACCAAAAATTCAAGGAGTGTAATTTATTTAGTAATATCTTAAAAACTCTAATAAATGTTCTCAATTTATATATGTGTAAATTTAACTTCTTAATATATGTTTTTACATTGTGAGATGATATTGTTACATTATAAATAGTGTAATATATGTTTGTTTCTCGTCTTGTCTTTCATATTGCTTTCAATTGCCTCCTATAATAGTTTGGTTATTGTAATATTAGTTTTAAATAAATGAATCAATATACATATGTATATTTTATTATCTTATAGGTCCCTTGGTAAAAGAGTGGTAAGTTGACTAGGGGTCCCTGTACAGTTAAATATATCAGAAAATACAAAAAATAAAAAATGAAGAGTCTTTTGCTCCTAATTAACAACTAGAACAACTTCGACCTTAAATATTTCAAACAACCATATTTAAACTGTTGTTGCTAGTGAGGATGTTCTAGTTGGCAAAACGAGGCAATGAATTGTTTTGGGCATCACCATAATCTTTTGAAAATCTATAAAAATTGTCTTAAGATTGTTTATGCGCAATCAACATAATTTTCTCAAAATGAGACTTCAAAGTGACTTCGCCCATTGGCCCTTGCAAACATGTTGGACAATGAAGTTTTCCCGAGACTAAATGACCATTTACCATACTGTAAAAGTTCTCATTTGGAAAGCACTTCAATGTTCTACAAATATTATGCTTTATACTATAAATCTTTGTCTCAGTATAATCATCTACAGGACCACCAACAAGTAATACAACTTTATAATCTTCATTTACTTCATCATACCGGAACCCATAAGTATAACGACACCCAAATGGTCGGTATAACAGTAACCACAATCTATGGAACTTTTTAAAAGAAGGGTTTTAAATTATATATGTACCTGACCTCGTAGATACACAAAGTAAATCATTACAATAGGGAATTGAAAATGGAATCAATTATTGATAAATCAATAAACTTTATAGTAGTCACTAAGGAGCTAAAATCATATAGAATTTGAGTAATAAGGGTAGACATAGTAAGTGGGATTGTTGGTAGATGATTCTATACCTTGTAATTGGGAGAGATGATAGCATCCATAATAAGCCTAACTCTATTCGCAAGGAACAAAGCAAAAACTTTGTAAGTAAAAATTTTTCCCTTCCCTATTCGTGGTTCTTTCCATCACATGTGTATTTTGTTAATCGTTACTTGTATGAATGTTTGTTTGGATTTCTATTTTATCATCTTCCATGACTTTTTCCTTGCAATGAATTCAATAATTTGGTGGTATTTTTTTAAGAGTTAACTCACCAATTTAACTCAAGCATAGAATGAGTTAGATCCAAAGCTTAAAGAGCCTAATATTCCTCCCATTTATAAAGAAGATACAAATATTGAACTAAACCAGGCAACAGAAACCCAATGTTATCTTGTTATATTACTTCTCGTTAAAAATGACATTGTAAAGTTTCACTCTTTATTTTCTTAATGGATAACCTTACACCTAATACTCCAATTCTATACAATAATTTTTCAAAAAATCATTGATGAGTCAGTCGATAAGTGATGATTTTTGCAAGGAAACTGAAGCTTATCTTAGTGGATCGACGGATGATGCTTTCAGATATATTTTTATAACTTCCTGATGTCTCCTCATTTGTGATAGATATATATTAGGATGAGACATCATTTTTAGTGATTTAGAAGTCATTATAGTCGATTTTCTTGAGAAATTCTACACTTTCCTATTTTGAGTCTTGATTTAGTAAAATAATATTTTTAGAGCATATTGGGTTTAATTATTTATTTAGTGTGAAGCTGTAAAGATAATTATGCAGATTAATTAGATTCCAAGTAAAAGACTACAAGATATGGAAAGAGATAAGCATGGTAATTGGAGATAAGGAAACAAAAGCTAAAATATGGAAAAGGAAAAGCTGCCTTAATCCTGAATTTCTGCACCTACGACTACAAATCAGCTTATATATCAAAAACGGTGTGGAATTTAGAGAAACGGTCAAGAGCAAAGTTGAAGAGCTTTCCGAGACGATAAATTTGGTATATTCATACGCGTCAAACGGATGAATATCGAAGCTGTTAGAGTCAAAAGAAGATTGGACCTGATTTCATGTTTTTAGGGTTACGAATTTGAGTTGGGCTTGGAGTCCACTACTTACTTCTCCTTCAAGAAAACGAATTAGGGCTTTCAAGATACCTATAAATACACCCTCTTATCATTGTAAACATGTCCTTGCTCAATTGAAAAGTATAGGCTTAGTCTTTACTTATATTTTCTTAGTTTCAAACAATAGCTTAGTCCTTTAGTTAGATATTCATCCTTAGAATCAAGCTATTCATCCAAGAAGCAAGTTGACCTGTAGAGAGGAAGACAAGAAGAAGAAGATTGGAGACTGACAACTCCTCTTCTACATCTCACCTTCTCTATATTTAGAGTAATTAGCTATAGATCTATTCTCAACCATATTTCTAAGCTGTTATTCTGTAAGTTTACTTTTAATTGTTGGATTATTATTTTGTCTTTAAATACTATTTGGTTATTTTAATTGATTAAGCTTGGCGTATATTGTATTATGTGTTTTGACCTATTTCCCTAGATTTGGCAAATCTTAGGATTATTCTTAGTTATTGACAACACCACATAATCGTCTAGTGTAACTAGATAGCCATTAAGGTTTGATTTAATCTCCAAACATTACTTAGGAATCCCTAGTAGTGGAGAGGTTGCTCCTAAGTCTAGAAAAGGCTAGGTAGTCATTAAAATCCTGGTTAACATATAATGCTTAATGTGACAGGTTAGAATAACAATTTAGTAATAGACGTAGTAATCCTAATCTATTTGACTTACTTTCATATTTAGTTATTTGTTTTGTTTATTTGTTTTATTTATTTATTAGATAGTATTCATATTATTTTATCTTTTCATACTTTATTCCAAGCATATAAAATCATCCACGCTTGTTATATATAAGCAGATCTAACGGATACAATCCCTGCGAACGAACTTGACTTATCATTAAAACTTGCATACGATCTGTGATACTTGCAGTGAGTTCCGTGGTTCTCAAGGGTGTGTGACTCTTTATTTATCTATTTTTTTATCACACCTTTGCCCCCACCAAGTTTTTGGCGCCGCTGCCGGGGATTTATCTTTAAGTTAAATCTATTTTGTGTTTATTTAGTGTAGAAGTTTTTATTTGTTTTCAGTTTTACGCGTTGTCTTTTTAGTCTCTTCTCAGGTTTATTAGGTATGGAGAATTATTACGCACAAAATATGCATGGGCCCGAAGTCAAATTTTTTATCAAGAAGGTTCGAGCTATCAATTTCAAGCTCCACCACAACCCATGCATAATCCACAAAATGAAGCTATAAAAGAAATGATGGATAAATTATTGATTCTGGTAAATTTTACGAAGCTCAACAATGAAACATCCAAGGTTCTAGCTGAAAAAGTGGAAGCCCTGGAGACACAAGTCACTCAAGTGACCAATTCTTCTCTAAAATTCCAACAAGAGTTTTCACCGTTAATCTGAAGTATCATAGAAGAACAGGTTCGACAAGCACTTCCGTCTCATCAAGTTTTTGAAAGTATAAATTATTTGGAAAACATGGAAGAGCAACATACGGAAAATATAGATGCTAATACAACCTTAATACGTTCTATGCACCAAATATATCAAGCAATGGAGCAAAGATTAACGGAACTCACTACGATCAATCAACAGTTACAACGAGAATTACATAAGAAACTGGGTTATAGCAATGTTGGGTTCGAAATTTCAACCGTAGAAGAACCAACCAAGCTTAGCTTAGAAGAAGTAATTGTTAAAGATCAAGTTACGAAGGAGGTTGAATAAAAATTCAAGCATGTGGAAGAAGAAAAAGAAACCGATAAAGAAGAGACAACCGCACAAAAGGTGCAAACAGAAGAAAGTAAGGTGGAACCACCACCTACACAACCATTACTATCACCACCTCATCTACAAAGAATTACATATCCTAGTGGTGATACTAAATCTGAAACGTCAAGCCCAGAAGAAATCATTGTTCCTATACTCGACGTCCCATACATGCAAACTGGCCTAGGTAAAAAAATTGATGATGAGGCCACTGAAATCGATAGCGATGTTTGGTTCGATGTTATTGAAGATTCTGCCTTCAAGAAGAGGAGGAAGTGGAATCACCACAAGTTCCACTTAATGAACTAGAAGAACAAAGCACGATATGCACAAAGGACGTAATCGCATATAAAGAGCCTACATCACCGATAGTCTGCAAGGAAGATCTGTCCAAGAAGAGTGGTGTAGAAGTTGAGATCGAGAATAGGAACCGTACTAAAGAAAGCTTGACAACCATTCCGAAGAAGCTACCACAAAAGATGCAAGATTTTGGAGCTTTATATCTCCACATTAATATAGGTGGTAATTTCAAAGCTAAAGCGATGTGTGACTTGGGTTCCGGAAGGAATATCATGCCCAAGAGTCTGTTCGAGAAGTTAGGCATGGGAGATGCCAAAAGAAAAGATATTGATTTGCTGCTCCTAGATAATTCAACGATAAAACCATGGGGAGTCATTGAAGACGTGCTTGTCCAAGTAGGTCTTTAACTATACCTATAGATTTTGTTATCCTTGATAGCATTGCAGGTCAACATGTTCCATTGATACTTGGACGCCCATTCTTGGCGACAAGTCACAGCATAATTGATATTCATAGGGGAATCGTGACTTTCCAAGTGGGAAAAGAATCTAAAACATTCCACTTGGTGGATGAAAAGCATGACGAATCACGTATAGAAGCCCCGACACTCCGAGTTGTGACAAAAGAAATTAAAAAGAAAGTCCACAATAAACCCGTGAAAAAGAGAATCAAAAGTGAGTTTGGGGTTGGTGATATGGTTGCATGGAAAGCCCCCAAACAGGAAAATAGACCATGGGGATTCAAGAATTCGTGGATGGGTCCGTTTGTAGTTACAAAAGTAATTTCGTCAAAACGGATTGAAATACAAGCTAAGAAGGGTCACAAACTTCGGATAGTAGATGAGCATGACCTAACCCGTTATTGGGGAGGTTATGTACGCAAGCCTTAATCGAGGTAACACGTCTAACTTTGAAAGACGTTAAACAAAAGTGCTGTACGGGAGACAACCCGTAGTTTTTTTAATTTTCATGTCTTTTACGTTTTTAATTTATGTTTAATTTAGTTATTCTTAGTTGATATTGAATATTTGAGAAAGGTATTAGTGTTTTTTGATGATTAGGTATTGGAGAAATCGAGTTAGGGAAGCGAGCAAAATTTTTTGGAACGGAGAAACTTCGACAACTCATATATTTGCGCTCGGATGTCAAAATCAGGTGATCTTTGAGCCTAAACTGCATAACTTTTCGAGATCTAGCTGTTGGGGAGGTTTTTGCCAAGTGCGGTACACCGGACCTCAGCCGCGGTGCACCACAGGGTAAAAACCCGTGCCACGGTAGCAGCCACGTGTTGTATACAGAAAAGAAAAAAAATATAGCTGATGGGTCCGGTATACCGGACCCTATACCGCACCATGCACCGCACAAACACGTGCCACGGGGTCCTACCACGGGTATTTTGACGTAGGAGGCACGGAGCACCCCCGCGGTACACCGGACCCTGGTCCGCAGCTCAAAAACACGTGCCACGGGTCCTACCACGGGTCCAATCCAGTGAGCAAAAATTTTCACCCATCAGATGCTGCGGTGTACACCGCAGTACACTCCCTGGTCCGCAGGGTAGTCCGCACAAGCCGCCAGAGAGAGAAAGAAACGGGATTCAAGTGTATAAGGTATAATGCTTATTATTCCGAATTTACTAAACCTCAAGCCTCTCTTTCTTCTCCAAACCTCTCCCAACTCCATTAAAACTCATAAAAACCTTCACCTAACATCAAAACAACACCAAATCACCATGAATCACCATCCAAATTCTTCCCCACATCATTACACAGAAGATTCAAGCACCCAAATCATATCAAAACACCTAAAAACCAAGAATCCAAACCATGTAATTCAAAATCTTTTTCCAAAATTCATTAAACATATATCATCAAAGCTTGAGTCAATCATACCCACATGGAGAATTATCATCCTAACACCTTTCCTAACCAAAATAAAGCTTGTTCCACCTATGATCATAAAATACAAATTTTAAGAGTGTTCAAAGCTTTGAGTTGGGGGTCAAAAGAGATGATAAAGAGAATAGAGATATTATCAAGTGTTAAGGGATATGAAGAATCAAAGCAAGGTATTGGGTAAGCTCTAGAAGATTTCAATTGACATGGGTACTAGTTTGGGAATAAATTACGAGGTAAATCGGATCAAGAGAATAGAGGAAAGCTAGCTGTGGTGAATTCAAAGAACAAAAAGGTTAAAACTTTCATAAAGAAGACACCACAACCTCTACAATAGATAGTCATTTAACCCAAGATGAACAAAAGCTTCTGGGGCGCTAGAAGCTGTGTTCAAAACATATTCCTAGATGAACAACTGTAACATGAGAGATTATTCAAAGAGCAATTGGAAGAAGATAAACAAGAAATTTCTAGAGTGTGATTGATTGGAATGGAGCATAAGAAGATGTAAGGGAAAGCGAAATTGGTAATACATAGAAATTTACATACATGAAAGCACTACACCTTATTCCGGGTATTGATCAGGCGAGGTAAATAGCCTCGAAGAGTATGTTTTCTTTCTTCCTTACCTTTTCTATGTGTGCAATATCTGTAAAATTTTAATTTTCTTTTATTTTATTTTCGAGTCTTTTCGAGTCGTGGGGACACGGATCATTTTTGAGTTGGGGGTGTGGGGATTCGTTGTCTCTCATCTCCATTTTTCTGTTTTTAGGTAAAATTAAAATTTTTGAAGGTTTAGATGTATGTAGAGTGTGTTTAATAGCTTAAAAGCATAAGCTCGGTGAGTTAATGATAGGAAGTAGTATGTTTATGAGCTATTTTATTTTTTATGCTTCGAGTATTTGCAGGAAAACACACATTGATAGTAAAGAGAAATTAGTGAGCAATGCGATAGAAAGTATGTTCGATCTCAGGGAACCTTGAGAAGTGTGTAGGTCGTGAGATCCAAGCTAGTTGATAACCCATTTGATGAAAGTGCTAAAGGTAAGAAAATAACGAAATCACATAGTGTAGAAAGTTATTAAGGCGGTTCTTTCATATTTGAAGCCTTTGAAGCCTTTTTATACCTTCTCACCTTGTTATTTGATTTAATATGTTATATCCTTCTCAGCCCCTTTAGCCTTTGTAAAGCCTTTTATTGAAACACGTTATAAGCCATATCCCTTTAGATTATAGGACTTTTCCATATGACCCACACTCGAATCGCGATGCATAGACAGTTGTTTTAGAGCTTGAGTTTGGGGTGGTGGGTCCACCATTATGGGACATATTATTGGGATGGGAATTTTTGAGCTTATTAATTGTGCTTTGTGCTTTATATTGATGATGATTCACAAGATTATATTGTAACCCTTTGCCGGGGTAATAGTGAATGAAAAAGAAGCTACGAGCTAAATTTGCAAACAAGGGCATAAAAATATATATATGAGAAAATAGCGTGATATCTCATCATTAAAAAGAGAGTCATAGCGTTTGAAAAGAAATTGATTTGAAAAGAAAATATATATATTCGGACCGGCAAAGTGGAATTTTTATGTGAACATCTTATGCTTTAATTGGGTTATTGGGGATGCTATGCATAAAGAATTCATTGGGTTGAGTGAGAAACGTTTTATGAGAGTAACTCAAGCTCTATGGCGATTCGTTGATGGCTAGTGAGGAGAGAGCCAAAAGCTCACTCTAAATTATCCAAATATACTTATCATACCGTCCCTAATCCTACATTACAACCTTAAAGACCTTTTGATTCTTTGCTATGAAATTGAGAAGTGATTGAGCCAATAGAGAGTAGTTAAGTGGAGCTTTGGATACTAGTAAGGTTCGATGAACAATCTATAGCTTCCTTGGGAAACTGAGTAAAGTCCCAATCCTTCTTACATTGCGAAACTAATCTGATCTTGGATTCAAGCCATGTTGACTGTGGATATGAGAAGTGTACAGGTATGTAGTTTTTAAATATTATTACATGAAATTTTCTGAGTAGTTGCTTCGAGTCTATTCTCCATATTCTTCTATCTTCTGTCTAATGTGCTTAATTGACCTAGGTGTGTATTTAGAGACTTCCCTTTGTTTTTATCTTTATTATATCGGGACGATACAACTTTGAGTTGGGGGTCTTGATGTCTCCTCATTTGTGATAGATATATATTAGGATGAGACATCATTTTTAGTGATTTAGAAGTCATTATAGTCGATTTTCTTGAGAAATGCTACACTTTCCTATTTTGAGTCTTGATTTAGTAAAATAATATTTTTAGAGCATATTGGGTTTAATTATTTATTTAGTGTGAAGCTGTAAAGATAATTATGCAGATTAATTAGATTCCAAGTAAAAGACTACAAGATATGGAAAGAGATAAGCATGGTAATTGGAGATAAGGAAACAAAAGCTAAAATATGGAAAAGGAAAAGCTGCCTTAATCCTGAATTTCTGCACCTACGACTACAAATCAGCTTATATATCAAAAACGGTGTGGAATTTAGAGAAACGGTCAAGAGCAAAGTTGAAGAGCTTTCCGAGACGATAAATTTGGTATATTCATACGCGTCAAACGGATGAATATCGAAGCTGTTAGAGTCAAAAGAAGATTGGACCTGATTTCATGTTTTTAGGGTTACGAATTTGAGTTGGGCTTGGAGTCCACTACTTACTTCTCCTTCAAGAAAACGAATTAGGGCTTTCAAGATACCTATAAATACACCCTCTTATCATTGTAAACATGTCCTTGCTCAATTGAAAAGTATAGGCTTAGTCTTTACTTATATTTTCTTAGTTTCAAACAATAGCTTAGTCCTTTAGTTAGATATTCATCCTTAGAATCAAGCTATTCATCCAAGAAGCAAGTTGACCTGTAGAGGAAGACAAGAAGAAGAAGATTGGAGACTGACAACTCCTCTTCTACATCTCACCTTCTCTATATTTAGAGTAATTAGCTATAGATCTATTCTCAACCATATTTCTAAGCTGTTATTCTGTAAGTTTACTTTTAATTGTTGGATTATTATTTTGTCTTTAAATACTATTTGGTTATTTTAATTGATTAAGCTTGGCGTATATTGTATTATGTGTTTTGACCTATTTCCCTAGATTTGGCCAATCTTAGGATTATTCGTAGTTATTGACAACACCACATAATCGTCTAGTGTAACTAGATAGCCATTAAGGCTTGATTTAATCTCCAAACATTACTTAGGAATCCCTAGTAGTGGAGAGGTTGCTCCTAAGCCTAGAAAAGGCTAGGTCGTCATTAGAATCCTGGTTAATATATAATGCTTAATGTGACAGGTAAGAATAACAACTTAGTAATAGACGTAGTAATCCTAATCTATTTGACTTACTTTCATATTTAGTTATATGTTTTGTTTATTTGTTTTATTTATTTATTATAGAGTATTCATATTATTTTATCTTTTCATACTTTATTCCAAGCATATAAATTCATCCACGCTTGTTAAATATAAGTAGATCTAACGGATACAATCCCTGCGAACGAACTTGACTTATCATTAAAACTTGCATACGATCTGTGATACTTGCAGTGAGTTCCGTGGTTCTCAAGGGTGTGTGACTGTTTATTTATCTATTATTTTATCACACCTTTGCCCCCACCACTTCCAAATTATGAAAAGATATTTTCAAGTTTAGATAAAGTTAATGCATGATAATATTTAGTGGCCATTTTTTGTTGGGATAAAATATGTTAGGTTTTTATGTTTGGGAATGAATGTTAACTGAAACCTAATATTCAGGCTCAACATAATCATAATAGTTAGTACAATTATACAAATAGTACACCAAAGCATTCTAATTCAGAAAAAATGAGTTTTGTGATACAAAGACGGTCCTAAATTTTGTGTGATTAAAGAAAGTATTTCTCAGATACTCATAAGATTGCAATACTATCTATACTTTGTTGTATAATCTTCTTCCACTAACCTTGTAAATTCATATGAATTGATGATCTATGAATTGAACTCACATGAAACCTTAAAAGAAAACTACTACGTGTTTCCATTGAGACGACACTAAAACTAGATTTCTGTTTGCACAACATAGATGTGAAGATATATGGTTGAATTCAATTGCTAAGTGTAGTTATAATGCATGTTTTTTACAAAAAAAATTTAAAATATTTTCTTTGAAATAATAATTATACCACCTATATATGTAATCCAATTGCAAATGATCCATTAATACTGTAAGGTGTTTGCATATGATAATGATATATCATTGAGCTGATACGTTAAATATAGCTGATAATCTCATACAAAGCTTCAAAAAATTAAAAGGAAGGTCGAAAGAATATCTATGATCATACATCATAGAAACATACTAAGTGTATTTAAGCACATAAAATTGATGAAAAAGAAAATATTAGAAGAAATCAAAATATTTTACTACTATAAAGAGTTGTCTTCTTCGTATTATGTGAATAGATAATTTTGAATTTTCACATTAAGAATATTGGACCCGGCTTCTTAAATGAGAAAATTTAAAATTTTATTGTTCTATTATGTTATTGTTTTTATTTAATAGTCATGGGCACAACACAAACATATATATATATATATATATATATATATATATATAATGATATCCCTTATGTAGGACTTCTTTCAGATTTTATTTTTTTTATTTACAAAATCAAATTTCCTTCCAATAAAATAATATTTGTGTGGATAATTTCAATTATTTTAATTATCTCCATGTTAAGAGTTGTTCTAATCGACTTCACCATATTAAGGCTATGATATGTCTTTGTTCAAGGAAGTGGATTGAAGTGTTGGTTCAAACCCCCTGCACAATAAACTATCTTCGAAATATAAATATAAGGACGAAGGTGTTTAAAAAATCAAATAAAATATGAACATGAAAGTGTTAAAAGATGAAACCAATTCCCAAAGTGGCTTTTAGATTCATCTCATGACACACTTATGCTCAACGAAGCGCCAAATCCTCCATTGTTGTGATCCATCATGCGATTATAAAATAATTATCACACCATATCCTCTCCTCCCATATCATAAAAATAAAAAATAATTAGTGTTTATATTTTGATTTGATTTACAATTATCATTTTGTAATATTCTTTTCAAGTGTTTAATGTTTCTTTGTTAGGATTAGCCCTAGACCATATCGTCTCTTTATAGAATAGACAACAGTGATGAATTATATTGTAATGAGTTACTTTATATTTTAATAAAGGACTTGTTTTCTTCAATAAATGTGTCATGTATTTATTTTATTGGCTATATATTATACTTGTAGATCACTATTGAAGTTACAATCTAGATATGATTAGGAGTTATGATAAATAGAATTTAGCCCATAAGACTTTATTTTAATTTTTCTTAATCATAGGATGATCGAGTTCGAACTTTGATGATCCAAATAAATTATTATGTAGCTAACACATATTTATTGGATTAATATTAATAATTCTCGTTAATCTAGTTAGGTGTATAGATAATGTACATAGAGATGTGATTATCAAACCAAACAATTCAATAAATTCCTAATGGTTATTCATGCTGAATTGTTAAGTAGGCTAATCTCTATAAGGACATAAATTCTTGGAAATCCTTTAACACGGTATCATCTCTATAGTTACTTGTGTACTTGTTGTGTTTCTTGTTTACTTGTTGTGTCTAGTTATCGAACTCCATGTTTGTCCAAATGCCAGTCGAAAGCATATTGGACATAACTAATCACTTTTGCAACTAATGGTGAGTTGAGATGGAATCTATCAAATATATGTAAAGATTTTAAGCTCTACAATATCATAAGATTATAATGATTGTATCAAAATATTGAATAAGGTAATAAAATGAATTAGGAAAGGTGTTTCTTAGGCTATAACTTAATCATTGATAATCGACGTGTGACTTGTTGATTATCTTATAGGATTTGAAGTTATACCATATCTTAGGATAATCCGGAACTGTAACGATAAGAGGAGTACATGCATTATCTTTGAATTGGTTCTTTATAAAAATGATAAATCATGATATCCGATTTTTGAGAAGTGTACCCTGATGCCAAACTTGATTTATGATTAATTAGATTAATGGCTACTAGCTTAACATTGAACTTACATGGTCTCACACTTACGAGCATGATAAACTTGCTCATATTCGTTATATGATAATGAAAAATATTTAATAGTGTATTTTAAATATTAATATATATGTATATATATATCAGCAAAAAATTGTATATGAATATAATATTGGGCTCATTTTATGGGAGAGATATTTTTTGGAGTCAAATTTAAAAATTGTAGCTAAAATTTCAGCCAAATTTATAGTCAAAGTAGTAGATAAAATTTGGAATCAAAATATGTTTAGTAGGTCCCTACTTTCCAAAAACTATATAGTGATGTTGATCATTAGAGAAAATAATTTTAGTCGAATTTTTTTTCTCAATTCTCTACCAAATTATAAGATTTTTCTTTACATGAAGAAATTAGTTACCTCTAAAGATTTAAGAAAACGGGTTCAAAATTTTAAACTCAAGGAGCTAAGAAGTAATATTAAAAAATTCATTGCAGAATGTTTATAGACTTTATATCTTTTAAGTTGCAGAACAACTCTGCAATAATGAGCACACATACAAACCTGTATGTAATTTAAACCTCGTCTAAATTCTTATTTAAACCTTCTCTAAATTCTTATTACACTACAGTGATATTTGATATGATATGTATTTATTTTATATTTACTATTTCGTATATGGTGATATTTGACAAAATTTATTGTTTTCTAAATGAATTTTCTAAAAAAAATTGGGAACCAAAAATTCAAGGAGTGTAATTTATTTAGTAATATCATAAAAACTCTAATAAATGTTCTCAAGTTATATATGTGTAAATTTAACTTCTTAATATATGTTTTGACATTGTGAGATGATATTGTTATATTATAAATAGTGTAATATATGTTTGTTTCTCGTCTTGTCTTTCATATTGATTTCAATTGCCTTCTATATTTTAACAAAATATAATATTTTTGTTATTGTAATATTAATTTTAAATAAATGAATCAATATACATATGTATATCTTTTTCTCTATAGGTCCCTTGGTAAAAGAGAGGTAAGTTGACTAGAGGTCCCTGTACAGTTAAATATATCAAAAAATACAAAAAATAAAAAAAATGAAGAGTCTTTTGCTCCTAATTAACAACTAGAACAACTATGGACCTTATATATTTCAAACAACCATATATAATTGTTGTTGCTAGTGAGGATGTTCTAATTGGCAAAATGAGGCAATGAATTGTTTTGGGCATCACCATAATCTTCTGAAAATCTATAAAAATTGTCTTAAGATTGTTTATGCGCAATCAACATAATCTTCTCAAAATGAGACTTCAAAGTGTCTTTTCCCATTGGCCCCTGCAAATGGACAGTGAAGTTTTCCGGAGACTAAAAGACCATTTACCATACTGTAAAAGTTCTCATTTGGGAAGCTCTTCAATGTTCTCCAAAAATTATGCTTTATACTATAAATCTTTGTCTCAGTATAATCATCTACAGGACCACCAAACAAGTAATACAACTTTATAATCTTCATTTACTTCATCATACCCGAACCCATAAGTATAACGACACCCCAATGGTCGGTATATCACGTAATTATATATGTTTCTGACCTCGTAGATACACAAAACAAGTCATTAAAATAGGGAACTGAAAATGGAATCAATTATTAATAAACCAATAAACTTTTTTGCATTCACTGAGGAGCTAAAATCATATAGAATTTGAGTAATAAGGGTAGACATAGTAAGTGGAATTGTTGGTAGATGATTCTATACCTTGTATAATCACCCTCTGGTTTGAATAATTGTTTGATTTTGAGTTCTTGATTAGGTGAATTATGATGAATCAAGACGATAAGATTAGAGAACACCAAGATTTGCAAACACATGAAATTTAACATAGATTTCACGGGTAGCCTTGACAGAACCTCATTGTCGAAGATGTCTTCCGGAAGAAGATAATAATTTAATTTTCCCATAGGTGAGATCATCAATGGTGTCACTTGAAAAGGTTCTGCACTTCCTTTACTTCTAACCATTTTTAATAAGGGTTAGCAACGAGTAATAAAAAGGACCGTCTATAGATTAATAAAGATATTGTTTCATAATTATAGAAAATTTTATTATTTTTTCCAAAACAATTTCAAACATATCAATGTAAAAAAAGTTTGGAATAGAAAGCACATTTGTTCAAATTGCAAATAAAATCTTCATCCACAAATTAGAAGTTCCAAATATGTATATCCATTATCTTTTAAGAATTTCTTTCACCTTCAAAAGATTCAGTTTTATATATTTATAACTCAACTTAAGTAAACTATGTTGATAAATAAGTTTACAGATAGTAGAGAAAGAAAACAAATCAGACATTGCTATCCAATAACCAAAAAAAAAGGTCAACTAAGTTGATATCTAAAAAAATCCTATTCATCTATCCTTCTACAAATTTTATTTGTCAATAGTGCCAAAATATAGGATAGAAAAAAATATTTATTGGAAAAAGAAATTATTTTATTTAGTGTAAATGTTTCACAACTCATGTTAGGACCAATGTCATGATGTACTAGTTAGAGCGGGTTTTAATATATACAACTTGAGACTACCTCATAATGAGTACTTTCTCTATGTATTGATTCATTATTAAAAAATGGTATGAAATGTTAACATTTCAAAAGTCAAAAATTGATAATGAATTTATCAACAAGGTTAGTAATCAGTTCAATTCAAGGTTATACGAATTCTTAGGTAATAATGTTTGTGATGGTTCAAAAAATATAAATTTATATTTGGATGATTGAAAAATATAATGTGTAAAGAAAACATAAATACATTTTATCTATCTACCGAATTAAAAAAATATATAACTCGACCATAATATTCATGTGCCCATAAGGGTATATTATATTCTTCAGTATATATATATATATCTTATAAATAAATTTCTCATACAATATCATTATGCATATGATATATTTGATAGTGTTTTCAATCATAAATTAAATAACAAAAAATTTAATTAAGCAATATTAATATCAAAAGAATCAATATCCCCAAACTTTTATAATTATAACTCAAAATCATTTTGTAAATTTGTGTTAACGAATAAAAGATCCTATAGTAACTATCTTAAACAAGAAAAAAATTAATTCTGATAGAATACATAAATTTTGAATAACAGTTATCTATTTACAAAGAACAATGATTAATAAAATTAAGCCTTACCTGAAATATAATGACAATCAATCTGAATAATCAAAGATGTACACTTAACTTAATAGACATAAGATCTTGATAGTGAAGATGATGAAGGAGGAAACATAATACAAAAAAGAGAGAAATAAGACAAAAAAGAGATTGGTGAAATAAGTAGATTAAAGAGGAGGAGGAAAAAAGACAATGACGACTTAAATAAAAAAATCAAGTATTAGGGTTTGATATTAGATATAAGACAGGCCTAATTTATAATTCGTAAAAACAACACATGTCATCAATCCTTTGGAGATAATATTTTTTTTTATTTGTATTATAAGAAATTTAACAAATACATATCATTAGTATCATATTTATCTCTAGTGACATATATTTATATAATAATTTAAATTATTAGTTTTTTACTATAAAATTTAATTTGTTGATAATTGAATTTTTTTGTATTGTTTGTCTCTCATCTCCATTCTTATGTAATTTATTGTCTTTTTAGGAAAAAATATTTTTTAAGAGATTGAATGAGATGTAGAATGTGTTTAATGGCATAAAGGCATAAAATTTAGTGTGTAACTGGTATAAAAGTTATGTGTTAGAAATTAGTTATATTGTATTTTTTGAAATATGAACAAGAAAAAACACACCTTATGGTTAGTAAGCGATGCGGTAGAAGTTAGTTTGATCTTAGGGAGTCTTGAGTGGTGGGTTGACCATGAGATCTGAGCTAGTTGATAAATCGTAATTAATGAACGTGCTAGAGGTGATAAAGTAAAAAAATTGCTTAGTTTAGAAAGTGATTAAGTCGGTTCTTAGATAAGACATTTGTTGCCTTTTTGTTTGTTGTCCAAATTTAATTTTTTTATTATCCGTCTTAATCCCTTCTAGTCTTTCTAAAGCTTTTTATTAGCCACATTACAAGTCTTACCTATTAGATTATTAACCTTTTCCATATGACCCGCTCTAATCGTGATGCTAAGACATTTGTTTTAGAGTTTAATCTTGGGGTGGTGGTATACGATTGTGGAGAACAATATTGGATGAATTTTTGAAACTACGTAATTGTGCTTTTGATGATAAATCACTTGTTTTTACTTTCACCCTTTTGCAGATAAAGAAAACGTATTTCAAAAAAATGTTGAAAATAGTATCATGACATCTAACATGAAAAAGACTTAATATCCATTGGATAATTCATCATAGAAGTATTTCGAAGGATCTAGAGGAGAAAGAATCATGAACTAGAGCTTCGTTGGATCAATTCTACGCTTCTCCATTTCTATTCTTTTGTTAAATTAGTATTAGATTTATTTTGCCGATGATTTATTTCTAACGTATTTATTACAAAGTTTAAATATGCACAATTTCTCTTTCAGGAGTGTAACTAACAATTAATATTGCTAAATATGGGGTAGCTCGAGTAATTAAGCTATCACCCAGAGGGGGTAACTTAATTACGGAAATAACATATAGACGTGTGGTGCGCGCTAGTGAACATGAAGGTCTTGACTAGCCATATAGTCATTAGATTTTACAAAGTCAATCGATTGAAAGTATTGTAATGTCACTATGACGAGTTCACTAGTACCGTAGACTAGCAGCCAATTTACCCTGATGGGATTTAGGATGATAATTGAATCCCAACTATTGTGAAATTACCCATTCACCCTTATTCTTAGGAATCATTAATTAACAAGTTAGGATCATACTTGTATTTCCTTAACTATTATCTTATTTGTATAATATTTCTTATTAGTTGTTTAATTAGAAAATAAATATTCTAATTTCTAATTTTTTTAATCAAAACATTTAAAATCATCTATTCTAATATTAAACACGAATTTGAAATAACTACTTAAATCCCTATGAATGAACTCTGACTTATCTAACTATTACGCGCGAACGATAGGTGCACTTGCAAAGAGTTTTTTGTTGATTACCATAGGTGTGTATACTTTTATTATTTTTTATTATTAGTTTAATTATCACACCGTTTCGGCCACCAACTATTTTTGGCCAGTTTAGGCCCCAAAATATTTTCAGTCTTGCATTCAAAATTAATAAGACCTATCTGGGATTCTGTATTGAGTCAACAAAGAAAAAGGATTGGTACTTTGAAGAAGCTACAATGGAAAGATATCTCGTAAGAGAAAGTTGAAATACATTCAGTGATCCATTGAATCAATCTCTTATCAAAACCCAATTTTCAAAGAAATTCCGTATATGCATGTTTATATGCTTTAGAAATATCAAGATTAACCTCCACAAAAGGTTTCTGTGATTTGTACTTTTTTTCAAAAAGAAATATATCTCAACGTGTTTTCCTCAGTTACTCCATTTTTAACGAAAACCTCGTCATTAGGAGAGATGATAGCATCCATAATAATCCTAAGTCTATTTGTATGGAACAAAGAAAATATTTTATAATTAAAATTAAAAAATGGACTTGAAGTCCTCAATATTTTCTTGTTTATCACCCTTAGGACCAAAAGTTATGATGGTGTGATTAATCTGATGTAAATTGAGTTTATTTATTTAGTTGTATAGGTAACACAAATCGAGATTTGATTACTGAACCAACTAAAGTTAGAAATTTATAATGGTCAATTACCTTAAACTATTAAGTGGGTTAATCTATATAAGGAATTTTGTGCTTGTAATCCTTTGACTTGAGATCAGCGTTATAGTTGCATATGTACTTGTTGTGTTTAGATAGTGGGCTACTAGTGTGTCAACATACTAGTCGAAAGCCTATTGGACATAGATAAGTATATATGTTCCTAGGGATGAGGGAAGTTGGAATCTATCAATTCTAGGTAAAAATTTTGAGCTCTACGATGTCATTAGATTATAATGACTGTACCAAATCCTAGGCCAAGGTGATATAATGAATGAATAAATAGTATTTTAGATCATTTGTCAATCGTTGATAATCGATGTGTAACGTAGTTGATTGTCTAATAGGATTTGACAGCTATACTTTTTTCTAGGATGATCCGGAGTTGTAAAGATAGAGGGAGTATGTGCATGATCCTTTATAGAGAATTTCATATATAGTTACTTCACGTTATCCAGTCGTTGAGAAGTGTTGTTAAAGCCCAACCTCGATTAGTATGGTTATAAAACAAACCACGTAGTCGCACACTAACGAGTGCATTGATCTTATTTTCTATTTTTAATTATATTTATAACTGGATAATATATAATAAATTAACATAAATTTGGAATATCTTATGTTAATTTGGTAGCACAAATTAGTATACTGCATGTTGGTTTTGACTTAAAGTAAAAAGACTAAAATAGAGAGAAAAATAATTTTGGACTTGGATAGTCCAAGTCTTGACCCACGAGTTAAAAAAAAATTAATTATAATAAATTAAAATGACTACTAGAGGTTTTTGATGATTAGAATGTTAGCTTTTCAGGGAAAAGATTTATACGCTCTCTTCACTCTCTCTTTCTCTAATATTTCCCAAATAGTTAGGAATTTAATTTTTGAGTTCAAAACTCTTTCAAGCAAATGTGTTTCGAACTAAAATCAAAAACTCAGTGTGAAAAGCGTGGAGGTTTCATACTTTTGAAACTTGGGCTGGTCCCCCAATATGATTGCAAAGCTCTTGGGTATGGAATCGAAAAATCCTTTTAAATTTTAAATGCAACTATATTGGTTAGAGGACTGTAATAATATATTTTTATAATATATGTTTTGCTGCATATATTTGATATAACTGGTATTTTAGATCCTTCAACTGGTATCAAACTGGTATTTCAGATCCTTCAATTGGTATCAAAACCAATTGCTGTGATTAATTTATATTCTAAAAATATTAGATTTTTGATATTATGGTTTTATAAAATATATTTTATATATTATATTATATGATATATAATTTTATGTGTGTTGATCGTTAATAGTTTTTAAAGTATTTATATTGATGGTCTGTAATTCTTATTACTGTCGCACTTGATATTATTGAGACTACATGTAATTGGAAAACTCAAAAGGATATTTGATCCTTATAATGTTCAATTAAAAAAAGGAACAACCAATATGCAGCTCATGAAATTGTTTTTCTGGTTTTGCAATTCCGTTCGATTTCTATGTGCATACTAAACTTTAACCTCTAGCCCGTCTCTACTACTTAATTTGGTAAGAGACTGAACATAAAGGATATCATTAATGGTATTCCCTCTCTAAATGCCTTTTCATATCTCTCGACGTGGTATTTGGGAACATAAAATGTTCTCATCGATTTTCTCTTTCTCTATTACAATCTACCTTTGCTTCTTTTACTCGTATACTCTACTTTATTTCTTTTTCCCATTGATGCTACTAACATAGGTACATGTACGAATAGAAGTTTGAAATTACGTCCTTCACAAAAGACGACAATTCCAAAGGAACCTTTTCTAACTGATGAGTATGTACTCGACTTTTCTATTCCACATTAATCCTCAGAAACCACATATTCCTTATAAACCACGGTCTCTTCCTAACCCGCTAAGAAATACTTATGTTTACCTTCATGATTATGTTGTCTATGTCACTATTTTTTCTCATCATGAGACACAAAACTGTCGTGAGACTAGTGTAGTTTCTTTATAGATTAATGAAATGGAAGAATAATTGAAAGCCTTGGAAGATAAACATACATTGAAGTTGGTTGATCTTCACTAAAGAAATGGTGATATGGGATGAAAGTGGGTCTATAAATTAAAACCTATTCTAATTGACATGTGGAGCTTTATAAGGCTCGACTTGTGGCCAAAGGTATACTCAAGAGTATGGTATAGATTATGAAGAAACTTTTGCACTTTTTGCTCGTCTAAAACTTGATTAGAGTCTAATTGATGTTTCTACTGTCTTCGAATAGAAAGGTCTCAGATGGATGTCAAAATACTTTTCTCAATGGATATTTGGAAGAATACGTCTTTGTGAAACCTCCCCCGGGTTATCAAAATCCTTCAAATAGTGTGTAAATTTTGTCATGCTCTTTATGGTCTTATACAAACTCCTCGTGCATTGTTATCTAAATTCAGTAATGTCATTGGTGATTTTGGGTTTACACCTAGTGGGTATGACTCTGTACTTTTTATTCATCGTCTTACTGCTAATGTCATATTACTATTACTTTATGTGGTTGATGTAATCATTAAGGGTGAAGTCTTGGTTGGTAATTTTGAGTTGAAATCCTTTCATATGCAACACTTTGAGATGAAAGATCTTGGTAATCTCAGCTACTTTATTGGAATTGATGTTTCTTTTGACTCAGATGGATATTATATTTCTTATGAAAAGTATTCCTCTAATATTCTTGCTTGTACTCAACTCACAGATAGTAAGATCACCTTTACTCCTCTTCATCACAATCTCAAAGATACTCTGCTGGATGGTACACTCTTCTAGAGCCTACATTATATCGTTAATTTCTTGGCAGTCCTATATATCTCAATGTTACTTGAACGTATATCGTTTATACAGTTCACTTAGTTAGTTTATGTCCGCACCTCACTCTATTAACTATGATGTTGTCATTCACATCCTTCGCTATGTGAAAGGAAATTTATTTCATGGTTTAAATTTCTCCGCTAACTCTTTTTTTATTTTTTGAGGTTATTCCGATACTGATTGGGCTGGTGATCCTACTGATCGCTGCTCAATGACTGGAATCTGTTTTATGTTGGGGAATTCTCTTCTCTATTGGCGTAGGAATAAAAAAATTATGGTCACCTAATCCAGTACTAAAACCAAATACCATCCCCTTGCAAGTGCTACTCAAGAAGTAATGCCTTTGTTGGCTTCTGGAAGAATTCGGTGTTATACAAAATGTCTAAAATGGAAAACTTTGACCATTATGATTATAAAACTAAATAAAGTTCATAATGGAGTATTAATTTCGATGCAATCTTCATTTTTTTAGAAAGCTAGATTGGTTTTATTAAGATGAATATTTTTAAATGGGTAATAAATGCAAAATTATTGTATCGGTACAATCAAAATTAAGATGTTTGATGGGGTCTTAAGAATACTTAGTAATATGAAACATGTTTTAGAGTTGAAAACAAATCTTATTTCCTTGATTACTCTAGACTCAAAAGGCTACAAGTACACTAGATAAAAAGGAGTTCTAAAACCAAGGAAAAGAAGTCGTGATGTGAAGAAATGTAAAAAACGGACATCATAATTATATATTTCGTAGGGTTCCACATTTATTATTAATATGTCTTTCATAATTAATTTAGTATACAAAGAACAAATCATTAATTTTTTTCCTATGCATTTAGGGAATCTGTGTGAAAATAGTACGATTGGACTAAATAGATGATGACTCCTCGAAAAAAAATGTAGGTAAATTAAAGGTCGGTGAACATTTCATCGTTGGAAAACATAATACATTTCAATTCAGGAAAGACATTCAAACCATTAAAGTAAAACTTGACTCTCTTCAATAAGATATTTGGGGGTCGTTTAGAGTGTCCTCCATGTAAGGCACTTACTACATGTTGCCGGTAATTGATAAATTCTCTAGAAAATTTTAGGTTTTCTTTTGAAAATGAATTTAATACTCTTTATAAGTTAAAATATATTTCTAGACACTTAATTATTCTGGTTGCACCACATGAAAATGGTGTATCTGACATTATAAATTCAACTATTATGGAGAAAGAATGTTCATGCTTTCTAACTATATTTTATTGAAGACGTTTTGGGCCAAACACGTCTCTACAACTGCATATCTTATCGAAATTTCTCCATCAACCACCATTGGCAACAATACTCTATAATATTTATAGTCTGAAACTACTCCAAAATATTCTATAAAATGTATTTTTCTCAATTATGAATCATGTGTTAATTTTTCTAAAATTACGGCGTCGAGAAACCTAAAAAAATATTGATTTGCCGATGGAATCAAAGGCTACACCAAAAACTGCATCTCAATGGCGATGTCTCTTTATCAAAACCACCACAACAGTATATTATTCTAGCAAACCAACCTAGAAGTAATATTACCCAATATAAATTTTTTTTGCTGGTTATGTTGATTATGATTGTAACATATTTGAATATCATGAATTTAAAAGAGAGTCCATGTTGCTCCTAGAGTATGATAAAAATCAACACTAAAGAAAAGAAGTAACAACTATACCAGTCATTCAAGTAATAAAACTGTAAAAATGGGTTAATCATCTTCACATGGATTTCTAGGTAAGATATATGTATTTAAACGATGAGTAAAATTAATTGTGATATGAAGTAAATAAAAGATGAGTAGATTTTTGTTTGGTTTTCAATTATAAAACTACTAGACGCAATAAATAAATTAACTAAAGATATAGTGAAATAAAAATAAAGTAAATACTGAAGAATTAAACATATATATGAGAGAGATACTTTAGTCTCGCTTGGAATCCACCTAAGTTCATATATTCAGGGATTTCGTTTAAGGGACAAGTTGGTAATTATATTGAATTATGGACTCTAATATCCTCCTAACTCCCGTTAGGGTACACATAAGAGGTAATCCTACAATATTACAGACCCAAATGAATAAAGTAATCGCCCCGTCAAGATCAATGACACATTTATTAATTAGTTCAGTAATTAAACCCCTTCCGGATAATCACAGCCACTAGTAAATAGTCTAATTACTAATACCTAATTCTAGTTAGCCTAATTAAAATAGTAAAAAAGCATGAATTAATAAGCAGTAAGAAAAACCTAAATTGAATTAAATTGAAACAATCCCAAATCCAAAATACTAAATTAAATAAATTAGGGTTTAACTCATTATGCAATTCTTAAGTATTTGGAAGTTTATCTCATATTGAAATTTAATATTGAATTTTTTTTAGAATTATACATTTTCCTAATAATAGAAATAGAAGAAATGTTTTTCTCCAACTTCTAACCTTGCAGCTGCCTTGCCCTTTCTCTAATAATGATATAATATGAAGCTCAATTGAAAGGTAATAATGATGTTTAGGAAGTCTTATATAGATTTTAAAAATGGATTAGTCCCCTATTACACTTAATTAAGTTATTTAGGGCCCAAGTCTATTTTACAATTCGCACAGCTGCTGAATACATGTGTAACTTTCACACATTTGCTGACTCAAAGGTTAACCTTTTCCATTCGAACCACCAGGTTTTATCTACACCGTTTGTGATCGGGAAGACCTAAAAATGAGAACTTTCTAGTTTCAAATGCTCATCAACCTTCACTAAAGTGATATCTTTCTCTCTTCTAACCGTTCCATTTTTCTTTGACTTTAAACTCCACTTATTCTATTCATCTTAATGCCTTCTAGCATCCATGTACCTTAAAACTGCACACTAAACAATCAAATTAATGATTAAAAACTCTAAAAGTAACAATATTTCAAATCCAAAGGAAAAAAGTGTGTTATATAAAAATATGCATGCAAATCAACTAAGTAAGCCATTTTTTACCTAAAATGATGTCTCCTAAGGGAATTTATTTATAACAGAAAGGGAGACATCAAGCCTTATAATTAATCATAAGTACTCACTAATGATAATTAGAGAAATAGATTATTGTTATGCAAGAAGAGATGTAATATATTTGTTAAAATGATACATGCGACCTTAATGAAAATTAAACTAGAAAAAAATAAATGCATTAAAAATGGTTATTCATGATGAAGGAAAGAATAACGAAAAATTGAAAACCCCATATTAATTGAAAAATTAGTTGCAAAGGATTACATTCAAATTATACGAATTAACTTCACATGTTTGTTCACTCTCGTTGTTAAGCATAGTTTGATTCAGTATTTGTTTTGTATTATTTAAATGTATGATTTAAAGACTACATTTTTACAAATACACGTTAAAGAATATATTTACATGTATCAAGCTGATGGTTTTTCCCCCTCAAGGAAGGATTTTAATGTTTGTTTGTTGAAAAAATCTCTTACGATCAGAAACAATACCACATATAATGTTATAAAAATTTGACTCCATTATGACTTCTCTCAAATTCAATAGGTCAGATTATGAAAGTTTTGTCTACTTCAAGTAGGATGAAGATGAGTATTTTGTGTATCTACTTCTCTACATTCATGATATGTTGATAATTCCAAGAATTTGGAAGAGGTAAGAAAGGTAAAATCCTTTATTAGTAAGGAATTAAGGATGAAAGACATGGGGATGCAAATAATATACTTGCGATGGAGATTCTGAGAGGCTTCCAATATCAAAAGGGTTACATTGAGAAGGTAATCTACAAATTTTATTTCCAAAACTCTAATCTTGTTAGTATTCTACTGATATCGTACTTTAAACTTTTGTCTACTTTATCTCCATGAATTGATGATGATATTAAGTATACGTCACATTCTCCATATTCAAGTGTAGTTGTATATCTCATATATGATATGGTACACTCACGTCTAGATTGATCATAAGGAATTAGTATGGTCCATAGGTACATGAAAAATCTTGGTAAAAGAACACTGGAGTGTTTTTCAATGGATTTCAAGATATATGCGTTGTTCCTCTAATACGTGTTTACATTTTGGGAAGATTAGAGATTTTTTTTTATTTTGTATATTCATTCTGACTTTATTGGTGATGATAATAAAATAATATCTTTTAATAGTTAAATTTTTTCCATCGATGGGCGTTCTATGACTTGGAGAGCTACGTTGCAGAGTACCGTCTGTACCAATGTCCATTGCAAAGGTAGAGTATATGGCTGATACATAATATTCAACGAAAACTCTTCGGTTGAAAGGTTTATGTGGTGAAATTTATGAAAATACGTAGATTAATTACTAGATATTTGTGATTACCGAGTTTTATATTCCTCTTGAATCAACTATTGGACATATTATATTGATGTGAAATATCACTTTGTGCATGATAATATTACTCGTGGTGATTTTTTTTGTGAGCAAAGTTAACACTAATTATAATATGGGTGATTGGTTTGACTAAGAAAACTCTAATATCTATGTTTGAGCATTGTTTGAACTTAGTTGGTATTAGATTTTATCGAAGAGTTGGAGAATTCTGGAGATTAAAACTCTGTTTCTTGACATGTAGAACATTTTGGTCTGTGCGGAGATATTGTCTGACATTGTCCTTGATTACGTAATTTATGTCAAGATAATAGATTATTAGTGTTATGACCCAATTCTTTCTTAAAGCTTGTACCAACTAAATTATAACCATATATACTATTCGTATCTATAAATGCACATTTATTGTGTAGAATTAAGATACACATTTTAGATTAATTCTCTATTTTAATATCTATTTAATTATAGTAAATTTTTTCCCTTATCTATTCGTGGTTCTTTCCTATGACATGAATCTTTTGTTAAAGGTTAGTTGTATGAAAGTTTGTTTCAATCTCTATTTTAACATCTTCATGGACTTTTTACTAGCAATGAATTCAATAATATTTGTGTTATTTTTTCAAGATTTAACCCAACCGCTTTCACTTAAGCATAAGAGTGAGTTACATCCAAAGCTTCAAGAACCTAATACTCCTACCATTTACAAAGAAGATGCAAATATTGAACTAAACCAGGAAACATACATCAAATGTTATCTTGTTATATTCCTCCTCATTAAAAATGTCATTTTAAAGTGTCACTCTTTAACTTCTTCAAGGAGAACCTTACACTTAATACTCGAATTCTCTAAAACAATTTTTCAAAAAACCATTGATACGTCATGTCAATAAGTGATGATATTTGCAAGGAAATTGAAGCTTATCTTAGGGGATCGACAGATGATGATTTCAGATATATTCTTATAACTCCCAATTATAAAGAGATGTTTTTATGTCTGGATAAGGTTAATGCATGATGACATTTAGTGGCCATTTTTGTTGGGATAAAATATTGTAGGTCTTTTAGTGTGGGAATGAATGTTAACTCGAGTCTAATATTTAGGCTCAACTTAATCATTATAGCTATTACAATTATACAAATACTACACCAAAGCATTCTAATTCAGAAAAAAGGAGTTTTGTGAAAAAAAGTCTGCCCTAAATTTTGTATACTCATAAGATATAATGAGATTCTTGCAATACTTTCCTTACTTGGTTGTGTAATCTTCTTCCACTAACTTTGTTAACACATATTAAATGATGATTCATGAATTGTACTCACATGAAACCTTTGAAGAAAACTACTAAGTGTTTCCTTGAGACAACAATAAAACTAGATTTCCATTTGCACGACAGAAAAGTGAAGATATATGGTTGAATTTTATTGCTTAGTGTAGTTATAATGCAAGTTATTTTTACAAAATTTGAAAATCCTTTCTTTAAAATAAAAATTATACCACCTATATATGTAATACATTTGCAAGGGATCCATTAATATCGTAAGGTGTTTGCCACATGACAATGATATGAAATCGTGGAAATAAGTTTAATATAGATGATAATCTCATACAGAACTTCATAAAATTAAAAGGAAGGTTGAAAGAATATATATGATTTCATACATCATAAAAACATACTAAGTGTACTAAAACACACAAAATTGATGAAAAAGTTAATATTAGAAGAAATCAAAATATTTAATTACTAGCAAGAGTTGTCAATTTTCGTATTGTTTGAATAGACAATTTTGAATTTGTGCATTCAAAATATAGGACCCCGTATCTGAAATTAGAAAAGGTTAATTTGTTATTGTTCCATTATGTTCTTGTTTTTGTTGAATAGTTATGGGCACAACATAAATCTGTAATGATATCTCTTATGTAGTTCTTCTTTTATATATGATTTTTTGTTCACAAAATCAAATTTAATTCCAAAAAATATAATATTTGTGTGGAAAATTTCCATTAGTTCAATGATCACCGTGCTAAAAGATGTTCTATTCGACTTCACCTGATTCTGCCAAAGATATATCTTTGTTCAAGGAAGTGGATTGATGTGTACCCCTGCACAATAAACTATCTTCAAAATACGAATATCAAGATGAAGGTGTTGAAAAAAAAATATGAACATGAAAGTGTTGAAAGATGAAACAAATTCCCAAAGTGGCTTTTAGATTCATCCCATGATACACTTATGCTCAACGAAGCGCAAATCCTCCATTGTTGTGATCCATCATGCGATTATATAATGATTATCACACATCTCCTCTCCGATCATAAAAATAAATATAAATAGTGTTTAGTTTTTCTATTTTTTTTTTTCCAGTTTTATCATTTTGTAATATTCTTGTCAAGTGTTTACTGTTTTTTTGTTAGAATAAGCCCTAGACCCCCATCGACTTGTTATAGATTAGACACTAGTGATGATTATATTGTAATGAGTTACTTTATATTTTAATAAATGAATTGTTTTCTTTTATATTTTATGCATTTATTTTATTGGCTATATATAATACTTGTAGATCACTATTAAAGTTACAATCTAGATATGAATACGAGTTACGATAAATAGAATTTAGGCAATAATACAATATTTGCATTTTTCTTAATGATAGGATCATCGAGTTAGGACCTCGATGATCCACATAGATTATTATGTAACTAACAAATATTTATTGCATAAATATCAATATTTCTCATAATCGAGTTAGGTGTATAGATAATGTACATAGAATTGTGATTATTAAACCGAGAAAAGCAATAAATTCATAATGGGCTAATCCCTATAAGGACGTAAATTCTTGGAAATTATTTAACACGATATCATCGCTATAGTTGCTTGTGTACTTGTTGTGTTTAGATACTGGACTACTATTGTATTCAAATTCTAGTCAAAAGAATATTGGACATAACTAATCACTTGTGTAAATAAGGGTGAGTTGAGATGGAATATATCAAATATATTTAAAGAGTTTAAGCTCTACAATCTCATAAGATTATAAAGATTGTATCGAATTCTTGGATAAGGTGATAAAATGAATTAAGAAAGGTGTTTCTTAGGCTATTATTTAATTATTGATAATCAACATGTGACATAGTTGATTATATATAGGATTTGGCAGTTATACCATATCCGAGGATAATCCGGAACTATAATGAAAGAGGAGTACATGCATTATCTTTGAATCAGTTCTTTATAAAAATGATAAATCATGATATCCTAATTTTGAGAAGTATTGCAGACGTTAACCTTGATTTGTGATTAATTAGATTAATTACTACTAGCTTAACATTGATCTTACATGGTCTCATATTTACGAGCATGATAAACTTGCTTATGACTATTACTTATATTCTTTATACGACAATGAAAAATATTTAATAGTATATTTTAAATATTAATATATATATGTATATAAATATATTAGCAATATATTGTATATTAATATAATATTTGGCTCATTTTATAGGATATATATTTTTGGAGCCAAAATTTAAAATCAGAGCTAAAATTTTAGCCAAATTTATAGTCAAAGTATAATATAAAATTTGAAATCACAGTATATTTACTTGGTCCCTACTTTCGAAAAAACTACATAGAAATGTTGATCATTATATTTTTGAGATAAAATATTTTATTAAAAAAAATTAGCATAATTATTTTCTCAATGATCTAACAAATTATAAGGTTTCTATTTACAAGAAGAAATTAGTTACATTTAAAGATTTAAGAACACATGTCAAAATTTTAAACTCAAGGAGTTAAGAAGTGAGATTCGAAAATTCATTGTGTAATTCATATAGACTTCATATTTTTGAAGTTGCACAACAACTCTGTAATAATGAGGACACGTACATACATGTATAATTTACACATTTTAAAAAGTCGAAATTCTTTTTCTTATTCCGAAGTTAACAAATATAAATATATCCTTTCACTGATTATTTACACAACGCTTATTCACTTTTTTTCTTAGCTTTTCAATTTTGTCAAACCCTTAGAAAAAGCTTTATTAATGTTATGATATGCAACGAATTTTCTTATATGATTGTTTTTCGTATTTCCCTTTAAATTTTAATTAAATTTCTTCAATTATTTTTCATTTTTAATTTATTTAACTTCTATTTTTACAAAAATATTGTAGTTTAATTATTGTTAATACTGATTATGAGTCCATGAGTCAATTTCACCATGTATAGGCTATAATAGCTTTTAATGATAGAAATACGTTGTGTTCTTGATACATTTATAAAATTTATTTAGTATAACTTTGCATCTCATGTTTTTTTATTATAAACAATTAACATAATTTTAATTTTTCATTTCTTGTTATCTTAAAGTAGCTTCCTTGAGAAAAGGTGGTAAATTAAACTAAATATTCTTACAGCATTTCAAGACAAATATATTTCATGTACATTAAAAGTGAAAGCATACCCTTAATATTCATATCTTTATTAGTGTGTATGTATTGAATTAAAATTGTTAATATATGAATTATTTTACCAAATATATCTAATTAAAAAAATTTACTGAAAGTAAAATAATAAAATAGTGTGTAGTATTGCAAAAAAAGATATATATATATTTTACTATTACATTGGAGAGTCGTTTAACAATAAATTATATTAGATTACAGTGGATTACATTAGAGAGTTAATTTGACTTATAAAACTCAAGAGAACTATAGTGTATTATAGGATTCTCCTAACTATCACCAGAAAAATGACCTTCATCCACATCAGTGGATACATCCCATCTCTTGTATTTGTGGTTTATATATCAATGGTTGTGCTTTTTTCTTATGATGTATGGAAGGAAAAGTAAATTACATCTCATTTGTTGTGCCTCATCCTTGGGCATGCATTAGACAAATAAAAAATAATAGCTATACATAGGAGCCACACCATTATAGCTAATAAAGTTCAATTGAAGGGCCTATCCTTAGAATCTGAAGAACAATATTTCCAATTGCATTTTTGAATATTAGGTTTGTTGCATTAGGGAAACAATGTATTAAATAGTGACGAGCTAAATGTATTTTATTAAAACATGAATATCAAAATAATACTCTTACTTTTAGTGGAGGTGGTTGTTGAGAATGAGGTTGTTGGTTAGCATTGATGTTGAGCATTGTAGCAGGTGGGACCGAATACTCGGGCTCTCCCTTAGCAGGATCCTTAGAATTTGAAATAAAACCAATATTACTGCCATACTCAATCAAATAATAACACCATTAACCAATCCAAAATCATGAAAAAACTAATAATGTTCAATTTAATAACCGATATGAAATATTTCAATGGAAGTCCATAATTCTGAATATATTCACTAAGAGTTCGACCATCTTGGAACGTACATAATAATTGCACTCTTCTAAAATTCCTCAAAGTAAGGTACCCAATACAACATACTCCACCCTCACGAAACAAAATTTTCTACATTCATCTACTATTATTTGTGTAATTATATTTAAAAAGATGTAAATGCACTAGATCTAATACCCCCTTAAAGTTTAGAGACTAATGCCACTATCCCCCTCTCCTACTCTTAGTTAAGTTTTCTTCTAGGTTAAGTATAAAAATGCTTATTTGATATACCAGTGGAAGTATCTCTCACTACATGTATAACTTCCTTCTATCCTTCCCATACAACCTACAACTAGGCATAAAATATAAATTATCTCCCTACACTTTTCTAAATTACCCCATGCAACCAATATCTCCTTGATGGAATGTCAAATTAAGACTTTATTATCTTGTGGATAATGGACTGTTACATGTAAAATAGATAGAATTTTGTTGGCAAGTTTCCAATGCTCCACTTTTAAAAACCTAAATGTCATTTTGGCTGAAAACAAATTATCATATGCGAAAAAACTTCAAAAATACTCATGAAAAGTTAAAGGCAACAAGTTGATAAATGAAAAATAACTAATTATTAGATAAGGTATTGATTGTTTTCAAGGAGTATGGAGGAAAGAATTTAATTTAAGATATATTTTACCTTCATTTGATTACGTCTATTTTGAAACCAATACTTAATTTGTAGAGGATGTAATCCTAACTTATAACTCATCTCTTTCCGCTTCTTGTCATCAGAAAATGGACATTCTATGTAAACACTACACATTATGATTAATAACAATAAATTAACTAAAACAAATACGATAATCAAATAGTTTTAAATAATGAAAAATATTTTAAAATTTGTTTTTTTTGTAATTTGAGTTATACACCTAGGTAAATTTATTTATTAAGACATACTATTTCATTTCTTGAATTTGTCGTTCTAGGTGACGATGGTAACGCCCGTTTTGGTGATGAATTTGCCCATGTGTCAAATTTGAATTTGACTACATTGAAAATAACAATAATTAAATAAGTTTAATAGATTATGCTCATAGAAAAATAAATTATTTACTAATTTCACTCTCAAGATAAATTTTTTTATATATATAATATCATTGATAGAAAATTTCTATTTCATAAAAGTAAACAAAGAAGATACCCATATATAAGATCTATCTATTAAAAATGAAAATGATTTTACCTGTCCAGGCATTACTTCCATAGAGGATGATGCCAAAGAGTAATTGTTCGAGTAATTCATGTCATTTACAGACCCTAACATATTTGATGTCTCCTTTGGCTCAATATCACTATCATCTAAATTCTTATCTCCCATTATCTGAAATTAAAGGAAACAAAAATATAACTTATTTTGCAAAATATAATACAATTTTAGTATTATATAGAGATATATAGCGCAATTAACATGAGAAAGTCAATAATTTAGTGATTTATAGTACAATTTTTGCATAACAAAGAGACATATAGTTTGGACGTATAATGAATATTATAGTGACTTATAGTGAGATTATTCTGCATGGTATAGGGACATATGGTGCAATTATTTATAAATCTAACTTATTTTGCATAATATAGAGACTTATATTATAAATTTAGCATAAAATAGAAACATATAGTGCAAATATATTATGTACTATATGTACATACAATTTACAAATAATTGATGATGTGTGATATTATAACACATTTTCTTTTTCATGCTGGCTACTCCTAGGAATGTCAGCTAGTTAACAACAGAGCTGATATACCCACCCATCAACTAAATGAATTTGAAATAAAGCCAATATAACTGTCCTACCCAATTATATACTAACACCAATAACCAATCCAAAATCATGACAAAACTAATAATCCTCAACCCAATAACCCAGCATAAAATATACTAATGGAAGTCAAGAATTCAGAATATATTCACAAAGAGTTTGACCATCTTGGAACACATATAATATTTTCATTCTCATAGAATTCCAAAACTTAAGGTACCGAACACAAAGTACACCACTCTCACAAAAAAATTAATTAAAAATTCTTTGATCTTTAAATGTTAAATTAAATTTATAAAGATGTAAATGCACCAGATCTCATACCCTCTTATAGATTAGAAACTAGTTCCAATATCCCCTCTCCTACCCCTAGTTTATTTTCCTTCTAGGTTAAGTATGAATATATTTATTTGATATACCAAAGGAAGTATCTCTCACTACCTTTACTGTTTCCGTCTACCTCGTTTCCTTTGCTTCAAATAAAATGGTATATAAATCCTTAAATTTTTTATTAGAATTAATTATGCTATAATCTCTATAGTATTACGAAAATTGCAATAAAAGTAAACCATATGTCTTTCTTTTTAATTAATTACACTATAACTCCTTATATAATGAAAATTAACTATATTTTAGTATATAAACAAATTCATACTAATAGATTAAATATGACAATCTGGCTTATAAAAATTATTTATATATTTTAAACAATGTCAAAATCTACTTTTTTAAAGTTTGAAGTAATAGCCCTAACTATCAGGTTGTAGGACTTAGGACTCAAACCAACCTGGTCTCCAATATATTTAATTCATTAGTGCCTTTAAAAATATTCATCTTCATAATTTTTTATTAACAATCTATATCATAGGTTACATATAATATTTCCTCAACTTGATAATATTTATCTAAAAAAATAATAAGGACGATTAAGACTCTTTTTTGTTACAATTAATTATACTCAAACGAGACATGAGCTAAGTAGCATGATTGCTGCCCAAAAAGGAAAAAATATTATATGACATTTTATATTATATAATATTTTATGTATAACCATATTATAAAAGAAAATTAAATACAAAAGCAACACTTATTTGATTATATAAAAATTCAAAAATCAATTATACACTTAAAATTTTTTGTTTTTAACAACTGATAATTAGATAAAAATAAACTATAATTACCATTCTTAGCTAGAAAAATATTTTACCAATAAAAATATTATTGCTATCTCGCAAAGATCTAAAAAATTTAATATTTGTTATTTTTTCTCCATGTTTTTTTAAGTGACTAATACACTAAAGGAACAAATATGTACATATAAATATGTTATATATTTAAATTTTTTATTTTTCCTTCCACAAGGGTTAATTTGATGGTATTTGAATAAAATAAAGTATAAATAAGGAATTTTTAAATAACATAACTTGTTTGAAAAAATAGAATTTTTTTGTTCACCAACTATAGCCTATTTTTACAAATAGATCTCAAATTTCTACAACTATACTAACAATCATTGACATAAATTTTTGTTCCAGGTTAGTCCTTTTTGTTTAATCTATCAGATTTTGGTTTTTCATTGTCAATATATCAGAGGATCAATTCGTTAAAAAGGGATAGTTCAGGGATATGTTTGAAAAATTTATAAATATTGTGGCATATGTGGGTAACTAATATACCGATTGTCAAACTAACTGAATAGTAAAAAATAAATAGAATTTATTTCAGGACTAAAACTGATACAAAATTTAAAATTAGTTAGGTAATTTTAAATGTTCAAGAACCATTTAATCCAATCTGCGTTTTTTTCATCAAAAATCTATCTTTTCTACCATCAAAACACATAATCATTATAAGTACAAACAAATTATGCATAAATATTATTAGATAGCCTTTTAAATTTACTAATTCAACAACAAAAAATTAAGCTAAGGAAGATACACCAAAATAACCTATTAGATATTGTCCAAAAAAAGTTGTTAATCTTAACACAACATCAAATCGCATTGTAATGTTAATTTAAAATGAAAAAGTAGATAAAATCTATAGAAAAGGTGTATAATTTTTTTCACTGAATTAATAAAATTGAAAAAAATACCAATTTACAAACTATTATAGAGATAATTATTATTAAGAACAATCTAACTTGTCGACGAATCTTTACTTGCAATGTTAGGGTCATCGATCTGGTACAAGGAAAAAGAGAATCGTAATTGGTCTTGATTGCATAGGGTTGACTCATACTAGTTAACAAGATATCTAATGATGAAAGAGGAATATTTCGTAGTGTAAAAAAAGTGAAAATGAGATTTCTGAAAATGTACTGTGAGAATACATGGAGAAGAGTTAACGAAGAAACATAACCGAAGTAGGGTTTTGTGGAGAAGAAAGAAGATTAAGTATCTCCTATATATGTTTACCTTTTGGGCCATATTGATTATATTTTTTATTTTAAGTTTTGGTATCTTTGGGCCTTATTAGATATATACTAATTTTTCTGGCTATGATATAGACTTTAGTTATACCAAAATGTAAAGTCCACTACCATTTTATTTGATAGTTTGAAATAGATTGAAATGACCCAGGTAAAATCTCGTGGATAATGTAAAAATTGACCTATTTAACCACATGTCTTTATATATAACACAGACCCTGACCACACCGTCTATTAATTTTATATGCAATTTTTAAATAACATGGAAATATATGAAAATATAAGTAAAAAATCATAATTTGTCTCATTTTTTACCTTACCTGTTTTATAGTCGGGGGAAACACTAAAAATAGAGAACTTGTAAAATATTTTGTTTATAGAAGTTTTTTTCTAACAAAAAAACTTAAACCACTGATAATGTACATTTTGCATACTACATACAATGTAAGTCTACTTCTTTTTTCAATCTTTAAGTTCAAATTATTTACACTAATTTTAACAATGGTATATATAAAATAATTATTAATATGTATGGCAGATTGGACTTTAATTAAGAGGGGTTTGCTGACAATAAGATTTAGTATATATAATATCCCACTAGTTTTTATAAAAATAAGTTCTGGTATATACCAAACCCAATGGTCATATCCCGGTATTAATGGATCGAGCGAGTCGAACAAACAATTTTCAAACCTCTAGTAGAAGATATGACCTTTAAAAACTATGGTGCGGTAGATAACGGTGTGGTCAATCGTTTCTATTATGTGGTAAGAGATAATAGGACATGATAGTGATGTATTATGAAACAAGGGAATTAAATAGTCGTATTTTATTTATTTATTTTAAAATACATATTTCTTATATGATTTGTATTATCAAATAATTTAAAAAATAGAAACATTTTATAAATGGTTTATGTTATTGAAACCTAAAGACACACTCATTAATTTGGGGAATATAAGGGGTTTAGGAGTTTCATATAGCAATCTTAACCAAAGATTCAAGCCTTTGATTCCAAAAATTGTATGGCAGTTTGGTGGAAACCCTCTAAATTCCTACAACTCTATCTTTACATAGATCATGCAACCCCTAACTCTAATCTCATCCATACCTCACTTGATCACAAATACTCTTATATCACACAAAATTTTATAGTAGAATTTCAACAAAAAAATAGTAAAAACTAAGTCATGGATGATCATGGTCCTTAGAACCCCTTTCTTCTTCAACTCTTCCCTTTTGGGAGTTAGGGTTATTAAGAACCTTGGTAAAAAAATTGGATAATTTTGTGTTTTTGTGATTTATAATATGTATTTGATGTTAAGTTTATGACATATAATGTGGGTATGGTAATGTTATGATGTAGAAGACATGGATGTATAAGAAATTTATGATTTTTTGTAAAGAATATGTTGGATTTTATATAGATTTATGATGTTTATTGAATGAATTTGATGGTGAAAAGATATTTCTTAAAAATGAATTAAATGATTTTAGATGGATAAAATATGATGGAGCGTGATTTAATGCAAATGGGTGAAGCTTGAAGAAGGTTCTTTTTGTGTTGGGGATGGTGGAGAAGAAGAATACGATTGAGAATATACATGTTTAATTATTCTTCTTACTTGATTATCCTATTTCCACTACCGCATCCTCCCCTAGATGTATTCAATAGCTATAAAACCCAATATATGTTGTAATAATACAAGAAATTTAGAATAAACATATGGGTAATTATAACAAAAACAATCCATGTTTATTTACATGAGAAATTCAAGATTTATCATATTAAGCCATAAGTAATAGTTAGGGTTCATACCCGAGTGTCAAACTAATATATAGTTCTTATCATAATGTAAGAAAAGAAAACAAAATAAAGAGAAAATATAACTATATAAAAATTACACTAATTAAAAAATAATGTGTTGTAATAGCTCTTTCATGCTTCTTACCCTTACCCCTAACATTTCTATCAAAATTATAAGTAATGAGATTAAATATTGCAAAACTAGTGTATATATAGCTCTATAAAACATGTGGCATATGTTGGGCTTCCATAAGTGAGTCAAAATTTGTTTAATAGATTCTTGGTAAATTTGGACACCTTTACGTCTTCACACCGAACCATCTACAACATATTCATTTCTACTACAAAATGATCTACATTTCTTCTCACATACAATAAAGTACAAGGAATAACTTGAGATAATGTTTCATGTAAGTATTTTAACAACACTTTTTGTTGAGTTTCTAGCAAACTTTTTGACTCCTTTTGAATTGACACAAGTTTCTCCTTAAATTTTCAACTTCTTGACCTCATATTTCGTTCGTGTATCATTCATGGCCCTAGGAGATACACACTTAAAACACAAATCACCTCAAAATTATCAAACACAAGTATAAATCAAAGAGTAAGATATGACATTACCATAACCGGTTCCTCTATACTTGCTTAATTCGAATTACCCTTCTTATTTGTTCCTAAAATTGCACACTGCTCACTTGATTTCTTTTTAATATCACCCAATACCTTGCTTTTATTCTTCTTCATCTCCCTAAAACTAGATAGTGTCTTCGTTCTTTTCGTCATCTCTTTTGACCCTAACTCAAAGGTTTAAACACTCTTGAGCTAACCTTCGATTAAAGATAAACAAGGTGTTATTTAGGTTACGAAAGGTGTAAGGATGATAATTCTTTATGTGGTTATGATAAACTCTTGCTTGGATGATATGGGTTTAAGAAATTTACGAAAAATATCTAAAAAGATTAGTCTTTATTCTTGGATTTTAAGAGTTTTGGAGTGATTTGGGTGGGTGAATAGTGTTTATAGGAATGTAGGTAAGTGTTGGGATATAAATTTATGGAGATTCAATGTATTTTTGATGAGAGGTTGAGGTTTGGAGAAGCTTTAATGGAGTTCGGGTGTATTGGGGAAGAAGGAAGCTTAAGGTTTAATGGTCTTGACCTTCTTTTCTAGGCTTGTCGCAACCTGTACCGGCATATGCCGTCTATAGGGTCGACTTGCGGGTCGCATTCTTCATCCCTTCTAATCTATCACAAAATATGATACATCACATACCCTATATGAATAAATCATGTTACCAAAACAAATTTGGAAATCATTGGGTGTGATTAATTTTACGGTGATAGAGACATACCTTTGCTAGTGCTCTTGAATATAAATATGAACTATTGAGGGGAATACTCTTTGAAAAGTAGAAACCTTTATTATTTCGTAAATGAGTGAGCATTGATCTAGTTTAGTATCATATTTTGGGTATTTAGTTGTCAATAATAAAATGTTATGAGGGATACCATCTTCATTTGGTGGTTAATATTGATAGTTGCCAGATTAACTTTGCTCATATTAGGAGAAAAGAATGTGAAAATTGTAATACCGAATTATAGAACTATATAAGTTTTGTATTGGGTATATAAGATTGGATGAATAATGATTTAACAAGAAAAATGATGGACCTGGGAGAATAAGGATAGCACATCCATACTTCAAGGATTGTAAAGTCATCACAAATGTGTCAAGTTTGCAATAACGAGATATGTTATCCTACGAAGTGAAAAGTTTAAGGTTGTCAACCATTGGTTACTACATATGCTTAGAAAATAATATAAAAGAAAAGAAAATATGAGAGGTACAGGGTTCGAATTCTGAAGGTGTAAAAGTAATAAGAAGGTTATTGGCCAGGGCTCTATTGTCTCATACATGAGGTCACAGGTTCAAATCCTGAAGGTGGAAGAAAGTTAAGAAGGTTGTTGGACAGGGCTATATTTCTCATCAATGAGGTCCAATGTTCGAAACCCTCCCAGAACACCTAGTTCTGACTTGCATGGGGGCATGGTTAGGGAGGCAGTCATATCCCCCTTGGGATTAGTCGGGTGTAAGCTCGGAACCCACGTATCAAAAAAGAAAACAAAAAAATAAACAAATTAAAATGTTGGAAGTATACAAAAGGATTAGATGACTAAAAATAACACCATAGTGGTAACTAACATAATCACTTTTGTAATTATTATAGAGATGCATAAACGATAAATAGGCTTAACTACAAATCTTTTAAAAATATGTGAATGACGAACATGCCATCTAAGAGTGAAGGTTTTGTGACAATATTAGAGAAGAGTAAGTGAACTAATAAAGAAACATTAGAGGAATAATTATTGAAAGTAGAGACTAACGTAATTCATGCAAAGATCGAAGAAGTTTGTATTGCTGAATAGGTCGTGTAATCTAAATTTGAGCGTTGTCTAGAAAATAAAACACCACCATATTCTATTATTAAAATTCCACTTACTATATATACTTTGTTGAAATTTTACAATTTAACATACTTATATTATTTATTATATAGAGGCTTCTTTTGTGATTAACTAATAATGTGTCTTATATGGATATGTTTGATATTAGGTGTTTGCTAAAATATTGAATCCCCTATGAATATTAGTATATTTATCTTAAATATTCAAATTATATATATGAATACATAAAAATGAAATCATAATATATTTGAGGTATCACATCAAGACCTATATTTCTTTTGTTTCTTTTGCTTTGTTTCTATACATGAGGGGGTTATTTGATGATAATTTGGATTTTCAAGTAAAGATCAGGAAAATTTGCAGCTCGACCACCATAAAAATCAAAACGACTAGCATGCTCTCTTTTTCGATGGTATTAAAAATTTTACCACCTTTATCCACTTTTATGACCAGAAAAAGATTCTAATTTGCTGGACTTTAAAATAAATCAAAACTCTAATCCAATAGAAAATTTGAATTCCATTTACATTTCTAGATTCTGAAACCCAACATCACTACTAGAATGACTAGCTCTACCAATTTCTAGTATTGGTATATAAAACTCGACACAGTAAAAAATATGACTGATCAAAATTGAAGTAAAATAATAGAAAACATAAAGATAAAGAGTAGCTAACACGTATTTTAAAGATACATGCTGGTAGTTCTTTTGTAATGAGTAAAGTGATATATCATTGACATACATATTTGATAATCGTATCGAATAACGTTTAGTGGGTTAATATATTTAAGTATTAAATACATGTAAACCTTTGACATGAGATCATCTTTCTAGTTTCATGTGTACTTTTTGTGCTTACACACTACACTACTAGTTTTATAAATTACTACTCAAAAAAATATTGAATAAATCAAAGTATTTTTGTAACAATGCGTGAGTTGTAAGATTACTACTAAATACTTTGAGCACTACGGAGTTGTAAGATTATTACATATGCATTAAATACTCTACCAATGAGATATAACTAACGAAAAAATGAGTATATTAGGTCATTCATCAATCGATGGTAATCAACACATAACATAATTTATTATCTAATTATATTTGACATTATTACAATATTTTATGATAATATGGAGTTATAATGATAGAGGAAGTACATTTGTTCTTCTTTACCATGTTTTTCGTTAAGAGTAACTTGACATTATATGGTTGTTAGATGCCAGTTTTAATAGCAATAATTGCTAGCCAGTTAAATCAACGATAACTACCAAAAACCATGAATAATTATATTATATAACACAAAAGATGAATTTTTTTATGTTGTAAAAAATATTTTAATCGATGGAGTCCTCTAAATATAAGATTGAGGAGCCAAATTACATGTATCAATATAATTACAAGGAAAACACATTTCATTATTAAATGTTCCTTATTTTCATGATTCTAATTGATACTCCTAATAATATCTTAATTCCTGGACCACAATACACTTAGACAATAATTGCACCTCACCTACCATTGATAAGCTTGATCCATTATTCAGGGTTAGGACATTCCATGAGCGAAAGTGTAGAAAAAACTTCTGACATGGTAAAAAAGCACCCACACGTCTCTAACTCAATAGGAAGGATTACTAGACTAAATATTTTTTATGGTCTCATTGTTTTTGTTAGCAATAATCATGCAATCAACCCTGCACAAATAATTTCATGCTGAATACCATTAATAGGTAAATAAGGAGATTCCATGTAATTAAATGATAATTTTTGTATAGAGAAATGTTCTCTTTAATAAATTTGAAAGTTCTATGATTTAAGATTAATAGAGTTTGATTTTCAAACATGAAGGCCAATATTATTAATTAGGAAACCAAATAGAATATTTAAAGAGGGAAAAATAACATGTATGAAAAGCTCATCATTATGATTAATAAGCCCTTATCGTTTATTCTTACCAGAAGTTTTTTGAGAAGTATCAAGCGACTTTAAAGTACTTTGAGCTTAATTAATGCTATAATTGCATCGTCTTGGGGTTCAATGTCTCCTGACCTTCAAATGCGATATAAATCTTGCATAGATTAATCATCATCTACTACAAAATGATCTACATTTCTTCTCATATACAATAAAGTCCAAGGAATAACTTGAGATAAATTTTCATGATAAGAATCATTCAAAATTATTTGTTGTAGTTTTTCAAAAATGGTGTAAGTATTTTAACGACACTTTTTGTTCAGTTTCGAGCAAACTTTTTGACTCCTTTTGAATTGACACAAGTTTCTACTTAAATTTTCAACTTCTTGACCTCATATTTCGTTCGTGTATCATCCATGGCCCTAGGAGATACACACTTAAAACATAAATCACCTCAAAATTATCAAACACAAGTATAAATCAAAGAATAAGCTATGACATTACCATAACCAGTTCCTCTATACTTGCTTAATTCGAATTACCCTTCTTATTTGTTCCTAAAATTGCACACTGGTCACTTGATTTCTTTTTAATATCACCCAATACCTTGCTTTTATTCTTCTTCATCTCCCTAAACAAGATAGTTTCTTCGTTCTTTTTGTCATCTCTTTTGACCCTAACTCAAAGGTTTAAACACTCTTGAGCTAACCTTCGATTAAAGATAAACAAGGTGTTATTTAGGTTACGAAAGGTGTAAGGATGACAATTCTTTATGTGGTTATGATAAACTCTTGCTTGGATGATATGGGTTTAAGAAATTTACGAAAAATATCTAAAAAGATTAGTCTTTATTCTTGGATTTTAGGAGTTTTGGAGTGATTTGGGTGGGTGAATAGTGTTTATAGGAATGTAGGTAAGTGTTGGGATATAAATTTATGGAGATTCAATGTATTTTTGATGAGAGGTTGAGGTTTGGAGAAGCTTTAATGGAGTTCGGGTGTATTGGGGAAGAAGGAAGCTTAAGGTTTAATGGTCTTGACCTTCTTTTCTAGGCTTGTCGCAACCTGTACCGGCATATGCCGTCTATAGGGTCGACTTGCGGGTCGCATTCTTCATCCCTTCTAATCTATCATAAAATATGATACATCACATACCCTATATGAATAAATCATGTTACCAAAACAAATTTGGAAATCATTGGGTGTGATTAATTTTACGGTGATAGAGACATACCTTTGCTAGTGCTCTTGAATATAAATATGAACTATTGAGGGGAATACTCTTTGAAAAGTAGAAACCTTTATTATTTCGTAAATGAGTGAGCATTGATATAGTTTAGTATCATATTTTTGGTATTTAGTTGTCAATAATAAAATGTTATGAGGGATACCATCTTCATTTGGTGGTTAATATTGATAATTGCCAGATTAACTTTGCTCATATAGGAGAAAAGAATGTGAAAATTGTTATACCAAATTATAGAACTATATAAGTTTTGTATTGGGTATATAAGAGTGGATGAATAATGATTTCACAAGGAAAATAATGGACCTCAGAGAATAAGGATAGCTCATCTATATTTCAAGGATAGTAAAGTCATCACAAATGTGTCAAGTTTGCAATAACGAGATAAGTTATCCTACGAAGTAAACAGTTTAAGGTTGTTAATCAATGGTTACTACATATGCTTAGAAAATAATATAAAAGAAAATAAATATGGGAGGTACAGGGTTCAAATACTGAAGGTGGAAGAAAGTTAAGAAGGTTGTTGGCCAGGGCTCTATTGTCTCATACATGAGGTCCAAGGTTCGAATCCCGTAGCTGGAAGAAAGTTAAGAAGGTTGTTGTTTAGGGCTCTATTTCTCATCCATGAGGTCCAACGTTCGAGACCCTTCCAGAACACCTAGTTCTGACTTGCATGGGGGCATGGTTAGGGATGTAGTCATATCCTCGTGGGATTAGTCGGGTGCAAGCTCGGAACCCATGTATCAAAAAAGAAAACAAAAAAATAAAAAATAAAAATGTTGGAGGTATACGAAAGGATTAATTGACTAAAAATAACACCATAATGGTAACTAACATAATAAATTTTGTATTTATTATAGAGATGCATAAACGATTAATAGGCTTAACTACAAATGTTATGAAAATATGTGAATGACAAACATGCCATCTAAGAGTGAAGGTTTTGTGACAATATTAGAGAAGAGTAAGTGAACTAATAAAGAAACATTAGATGAATAATTATTGAAAGTAGAGACTAACGTAATGCATGCAAAGATCGAAGTAGTTTGTATTGCTGAATAGGTCGTGTAATCTAAATTTGAGCGTTGTCTAGAAAATAAAACACCACCATATTCCATTATTAAAATTCCACTTACAATATATACCTTGTTGAAATTTTATAATTTAACATACTTATATTATTTATTATATAGAGGATTCTTTTGTGATCTACTAATAATGTGTCTTATATTGACATGTTTGATATTAGGTGTTTGCTAATTATTGAATCCCCTACGAATATTAGTATATTTATCTTAAATATTCAAATTATATATATGAATACATAAAAATGAAATCATAATACATATGAGGTGTCACATCAAGACCTTTATTTCTTTCGTTTCTTTTGCTTTGTTTCTATACATGAGGAGGTTAAATGGATGATAATTTGGATTTTCAAGTAAAGATCAACAAAATTTGCACCTCGACCACCATAAAAATCAAAACGACTAGCCTGCTCTATTTTTCGAAGGTATTAAATTTTTTTACCACCTTTATCCACTTTGATTACCACAAAAATATTCTAATTTGCTTGTCTTTAAAATAAATCAAAACTCTAATCCAATAGAAAATTTGAATTCCATTTACATGTCTAGATTCTGAAACCCAACATCACTACTAGAATGACTAGCTCTAGCAGTTTCTAGTATTAGTATATAAAACTCGATACAGTAAAAAATATGACCGATCAAAATTGAAGTAAAATAATAGAAAACATAAAGATAAAGAGTAGCTAACACGTAGTTTAAAGATACATGTTGGTAGTTCTTTTGTAATGAGTAAAGTGATATATCATTGACATACATATTTGATAATCGTATCGAATAACGTTTAGTGGGTTAATATATTTAAGTAATAAATACATGTAAACCTTTGACATGAGATCATCTTTCTAGTTTCATGTGTACTTTTTGTGCTTACACACTACACTACTAGTTTTATAAATTACTATTCAGACAAATATTGAATAAATCAAAGTATTTTTGTAACAATGAGTGAGTCAAGATAATTTTTATAACATTTTGCTAAATACTTTGAGCACTATGAAGTTGTAAGATTATAACATATGCATTAAATACTCTACCAATGTGATATAACTAATGAAAAAATGAGTATATTAGGTCATTCATCAATCGATGGTAATCAGCACATAAAATAATTTATTATCTAATTATATTTGACATTATTACAATATTTTATGATAATATGGAGTTATAATGATAGAGGAAGTACGTTTGTTATTCATTACCATGTTTTTCGTTAAGAGTAACTTGACATTATATGGTTGTTAGATGCCAATTTTATTAATAATAATTGCTAGCTAGTTAAATCAACGATACCTACTAAAAACCACGAGTAATTATATTATATAACACAAAAGATGGATCTTTTTTATGTTGTAAAAAATATTTTAATCGATGGAGTCCTCTAAATATAAGATTGATGAGCCAAATTACATGCATCAATATAATTAAAAGGAAAACATTTATCATTATTAAATGTTCCTTATTTTCATGATCCTAATTGATAGGCCTAAAAATATCTTAATCCCTGGACAACAAAACACTTAAACAATAATTACACCTCACCTACCATTAATAAGCTTGATCCATTATTCAGGGTTAGGACATTCCATGGGCGAAATGTAGAAAAAATTTCTGACTTGCTAAAAAAGCACCACACTTCTGACTTGGTAAAAAAGCACCACACGTCTCTAACTCAACAGAAAGGATTACTAGACTAAATATTTTTTTATGGTCTCATTGTTTTTTGTTAGCATCAATCATGCAATCAACCCTGCATAAATAATTTTATGCTCAATACCATTAATAGTTAAATAAGGGGATTCCTTGTAATTAAATGATAATTATTGTATAGATAAATATTCTCTTTAATAAATTTGAAAGTTCTATGATTTAAGATTAATAGAGTTTGATTTTCAAACATGAAGGCCAATATTATTAATTAGGACACCAACTAAAATATTTAAACAGGAAAAAATAACATGTATGAAAAGCTCATCATTACGATCAATAAGCCCTTATCTTTTATTCTTGCCAGAAGTTTTTTGAGAAGTATCAAGCGACTTTAAAGTACTTTGAGCTTAATTAATGCTATAATTGCATCGTCTTCGGGTTCAATGTCTCCTGACCTTCAAATGCGATATAAATCTTGCATAGATTAATCATTATCTTAATAAAATGTATTGGTAAACGTGTAGGGCTATAAGATAACATATATTTAAGAAAATGTTCAAGTCCGAAAAAAAGCACAAAATTTATGATGGACACATATTCTTAAATTGATTGATATTATGAGTTAAGTTTATAATTTACATGAAGTGTGATCATGATGATCATGATGAGTTACTCAATTTTCTATTCTTCTTTGAGAATCAAAATTTATTGGACAATATTATAGGGGCATATGGATTGGCAAGTTTAATTTGAATAAATGTCCACTTGCACCTAAGAAACCTTTGAGAAAGCCTAATAAAATAGAGAGAATAATGTTGATCATAATGATGTTAGATGCTTGTTTTGTAAGAATAAGGATTTGAAATAGACCAATAAAATATACTATGATAAATAATATATTAAATTTAGGTTAGAATCCGTGGACATCTATGTTATTTACTAAATATTAAGTAATAGTAGAATATAAAAAATATAGCATGTCTTATAGTTTTCTTACCTTCATTTTTGGGAGAGGTACATAATATATTTTTTATACAAAATAACACTTAAATTTTGATAATTAGAAATTGGTGTTCGAACATAGGAGTGGCTACTGAGTTGAGAGAGGGGAAGTGGGAGAGAGAGAGAGGGGGAAACTTTGGACACAAACTATTTAGGTTCTATGAATAAAATTAATTACATATATAAGTAATTTTGGGTCTATTTTTGGGATGGAAAATAGACTTAATAATATAATTAAAAAAGAACATTTGATAGTATATTTTGACTGATCATTTGGGTGATGAGTTGGATATTTAATTAAATTTTAATTTTTAAGTATATATTGGTTGAATTTGTATGCTTTATAATTCTCGTCAGGCTTATACTGAAAAGAAGAAAATAATTTTGTACCTTTCTTACTAATTGTATAAATATGAAAAAAATTATTTATTTATTAATTTTAAATTTAGTGTACTACAATAGTTGCTCGTTATATGAGTATTTCAAATGAATAGTTAATGAAAATAAATTTTTCGCTAGTCTATCACATGGAATAAGTTACATAGTACAACAAGTCAAAGGTAGATCATGAGGCTAGAAATATCTCAAGAATCATTACAAAATTTTTGAGATAGAATCCATTTTAATTTACTTAATTTATTAAAGTTAGGCATACTTTCCTAATAACAAATGAATAATTTTATTTATCGCATATGATGTGAAAACAATATATTATACACAGGATAATGTAATGCTCATGCAAGTTTCTAGAAAAATTTAGAGTGCATATTCCTTATTTCATAATTTTGATTTCTTTATTTTAAAAACTCGTAATTATTTTCAGAAGTTAACAAATATAAATATATCCTTTCACTGATTATTTACACAACTCATATCAACTTTTCTTCTTAGCTTTTAAATTTTGTCCAACCCTTAGTAAAACCAAACACTAATTCTCAAATAGTATTAGATAATTTTCATAATAACTAAAAAAAATTCAACAAAGGAGTTAAATAATTTTATCTTATAGTAGAGATAAAATAATTGTTATAAAAGAATAGAGGAAGCAATCTACAACTTAATTATATTGACAAAGACAACAAAACAATTTAATCTATTAGGGTCAATTATTAATCACTTAAGAAAACTAAAAAATGATATATAACATGGGTGAATTTAGATTCCAACAGAGATTTTTAATTTTCTTGATTATAAATAATAAATATTAAATAAGCTTAATATATGACATTATTGATCTTCTGGTAGTAAACTTTATTAACAACAAACTCCATTATTAGGTACATTCTTACTATAAGGTTCAATGATGAGGAGAAGAAGTCAAGAAGACAACAGAAACCCCAAGTCAAAGAAAAATTTGAGCTTAAAACCACTTTGAGAAGTGTAGCGTTTGGTAGAGAAATCTTTGCGCCTTAGTGTTTCAGCGACTACAACTTTTAAGTGAGAGATATGGACATTATTTCTTTTAATTTAGAGAGAGCCTGAAGTCACAGTCCGGAGCTAAGATGAAAAATTTATTTCAATTGCTTCTACCGTGGTTCGGAACAAATTCTTGTTAGTAAAACTGGATGGGTCACTTCTAAACCTAATCAAATTCATTATACATCCGCTCAAAAGGAAGGAGAACGCTCAAGACAGAAGGAAGATGAGAAGACAAGGTTTTGTTTATGAACCCATCGGTTCTAATTCAACCATTTACCAATTGCCTTTAATATTAAGATTAACTTCGCTTTACTTTGTCTTTTTAAACATTTTTTTTGATCGGTACTTTTCCTTTTAAACATTATTATGTCACTAGTTTTAATTAGTATTTTTTAAAATTTTATTTTATGCTTCATTTATGAACTGAACCCTTATTGCTTGAGGATGATACTATTGATTTTTCCTTAGATTTTTGATTGAGTTATTGCATTTCAGATATTTATTATATTTGATTAAGTTTTGTTTAATTTATTATCCAATTATCTTATGTGTTTTATTTAATTACTACATGTGCTCTGGCCAAGTAGTGGGTAGCTATTGTTATTAAGGTAACACCTGGATAGGGGTTCAATTACAGGCCTAGTATACAAGCGTATAGTGTGAGGCATTGAACTAAATGATCTTGTCTGTTACGTAGTCAAAGGGTTAGGAATATAACTCATTGGATAGCCAGGTAGTGTGTAAGGTTGGTCTCTAAGTTGACACGAATGGGGAGATAGAATGCATTTGAATACGGGCTAATGTGAATACACCCACTCCCCTTTATCAATAACAAGATTAGCCGTATAAACTATTTCTAGCAAATCCTCAAGTAACAATCTCCCATTAGTTTATCCTTTTCAATTTATTTACTTGTTTATATATATTCTTATTCTAATTATTATTTATTTTACTTTCTTAGTTGGTAAACATTGAAAACCAAATAAAGACGGACCAATTTGAACTATTAACTGATTTGTTATTTCGATCACTAGCTTCACGCAGTTGTACTAGTTTTAACACCATTAGTCTCACAGATAATCTCTCTATGAAATACGATAACCCTACTTATCATTTTAATTGCCTTTGATCCACGAAGTGTCACCCCAATTACATTATTGTTTTATTATTTATCACACACTTGGGACATAGTCCCCCTCATCTTTTCTATAACCACTAAATTCTTATCATTTTGTAACTCAATTATATTGGTGGATCTTTTGTAATCTATTTACAAGTGTTTGATTAATTTTTATTTATTTTGCATTAAGAAAAAATAACAATCCAAAAGCTAAGGGGTGTTATTTTATTCGGTAATATTTTGAAAAAATTTATATTTTATTCACTAATAATTTTCAAAAAAAGCTTTATTAATGAAAGTTTTAACTTCTTAATGGCAGTTATGATATGAAAAGAATTTTCTTATATGCTTGTTTTTCGTATTTTCCTTTAAATTTTAATTAAATTTCTTCAATTATTTTTCATTTTTAATTTATTTAACTTCTATTTTTACGAAAAATATTGTAGTTTAATTATTGTTAATACTGATTATGAGTCAATGAGTCAATTTCACCATGTATAGGCTATAATAGCGTTTAATGATAGAAATTCGTTGTGTTCTTGATACATTTATAAAATTTATTTAGTATAACTTTGCATCTCATGTTTTTTTTATTATAAACAATTAACATAATTTTAATTTTTCATTTCTTTTTATCTTAAACTAGCTTCCTTGAGAAAAGGTGGTAAATTGAACTAAATATTCTTACAGTATGTCAAGACAAATATATTTCATGTACATTAAAAGTTAAAGCATACCCTTAATATTCATATTTTTATTAGTGTGTATGTATTTAATTACAATTGTTAGTATATGAATTATTTTACCAAATATATCTAATTAAAATATTTTACTGAAACTAAAATAATAAAATAGTGTGTAGTATTACAAAAAAAGATATATATATATATATATATATATATATATATATATATATATATATATATATATATATATTATATATATATATATATATTACTATTACATTGGAGAGTCATTTAACAATAAATTATATTAGATTATAGTGGATTACATTAGAGAGTTAATTTGACTTATAAGACTCAAGAGAACTATAGTGTATTATAGAATTCTCCTAACAATCACTAGAAAAACTATTGACCTTCATGCACATCAGTGGATACATCCCATCTCTTGTATTTGAGGTTTTACATATCAACGGTTGCGCTTTTTTTATGATGTATTGAAAGAAAAGAATCTTACATCTCATTTATTGTGCCTCGTCCTTGGGCATGCATTAGACAAACAAAAAATTATACATATGCATAGGAGCCACACCATTATAGCTAATAAAGTTCAATTGAAGGGCCTATCTTTAGAAACTTTAGAACAATGTTTCCAACTGCATTTTTGAATATTAGGTTTGTTGCATTAGGGAAACAATGTATTAAATAGTGACGAGCTAAATGTATTTTATTAAAACATGAATATCAAAATAATACTCTTACTTTTAGGGGAGGTGGTTGTTGAGTACGAGGTTGTTGGCTAGTATTGATGTTGAGCATTGTAGCAGGTGGGACAGAATACTCGGGCTCCGATCCTTAGAATTTGAAATAAAACCAATATTACTGTCATACTCAATCAAATAATAACACCATTAACCAATCCAAAATCATGAAAAAAACTAATAATGTTCAATCTAATAACCAATATGAAATATGTCAATGAAAGTCAATAATTCTGAATATATTCACTAAGAGTTCGTACATAATAATTGCACTCTCCTAAAATTCGTCAAAGTAAGGTACCCAACACAACATACTCCACCCTCACGCAATAAAACTTTCTACATTCATCTACTATTATTTGTGTAATTATATTTATAAAGATGTAAATGCACTAGATCTCATACCCCTTTAAAGTTTAGAGACTAATGCCACTATCCCTCTCTCCTACCCTTAGTTAATTTTTCTTCTAGGTTAAGTATGAATATGTTTATTTTATATAGTAGTGGAAGTATCTCTCACTACATGTATAACTTCCTTCTATCCTTCCCATACAACCTGCAACTAGGCATAAAATATAAATTATCACCCTACACTTTTCTAAGTTACCCTATGCAACCAATATCTCCTTGATGGCATGTCAAAATAAGACTTTTTTATCTTGTGGATAATGGACTGTTACATGTAAAATAGATAGAATTTTGTTGGCAATTTTCCAATGCTCCACTTTTTAAAACCTAAATGTCATTTTGGTTTTAAACATATTATCATATGCGAAAAAATTTCAAAAATACTTATGCAAGGTTAGAGGCAACAAGTTGATAAATGAAAAATAACTAATTATTAGATAAGGTATTTATTTTTTTCAAGGAGTATGGAGGAAAGAATTTAGTTTACGATATATTATACCTTCATTTGATTACGTCTATTTTGAAACCAATACTTAATTTGTAGAGGATGTAATCCTAACTTATAACTCATCTCTTTCTGCTTCTTGTCATCAGAAAATGGACATTCTATGTAAACACTACACATTATGATTAATAAAAATAAATTAAATAAAACAATTACGATAATCAAATAGTTTTAAATAATGAGAAATATTTTAAATTTTTTTTTTTCTGTAATTTGAGTTATACGCCTAGGTAAATTTATTTATTGAGACGTAAATTTATTTGTCGTTCTGTGTGATGATGGTAACACCCGTTTTGTTGATGAATTTGCCCATGTATCGAATTTGAATTTGGCTACATTAAAAATAACAATAATTAAATAAGTTTAATAGATTATGCTCATACAAAAATAAATTAGTTACTAATTTCACTCTCAAGATAAACTTTGTTATATAGATAATCTCTTTGATAGAAAATTTCTATTTCATAAAAGTAAACAAAGAAGATACTCATATATAAGATCAATCTATTAAAAATGAAAATGATTTTACCTGTCCAGGCATTACTTCCATAGAGGATGATGCCAAGGAGTAATTGTTCGAATAATTCATGTCATTTTCAGACCCTAACATAGTTGATTTTCCTTTTGGCTCAATATCACTATCATCTAAATTCTTATCTCCCATTATCTGAAATTAAAGGAAACAAAAATATAACTTATTTTGCAAAATATAGTGCAATTTTAGTATTATATAGATATATATAGCGGAATTAACATGAGAAAGGCAATAATTTAGTGATTTATAGTACAATTTTTGCATAACAAATAGACATATAGTTTGGAAGTATAATGAATATTATAGGGACTTATAGTGAGATTATTCTGTATGGTATAGGAACATATGGTGCAATTATTTTTAAATCTAACTTATTTTGCATAATATAGAGACTTATACTGTAAATTTAGCATAAAATAGAAACATGTAGTGAAAATATATTATCTACTATAGGTACATAAAATTTACAAATAATTGATGATGTGTGATATTATAACACATTTTCTTTTTCATGCTGGCTACTCCTAACTCCAAAATTGGACTATCAGCTTCTTAACAACAGAGCTGATATACCCACCCATCAACTAAATGAATTTGAAATAAAGCCAATATGACTGTCCTACCCAATTATATACTAACAACATTAACCAATCCAAAATCATGACAAAACTAATAATCCTCAACCCAATAACCCTGCATAAAGTATGTTAATGGAAGTCAACAATTCAGAATATATTCACATAGAGTTTGACCATCTTGGAACACACATAATATTTGCACTCTCATAGAATTCCACAAATTAAGGTACCCAACACAACATACACCACTCTCCCAAAACAATTAATTATATATTCATCGATCTTTAATTGTTTAATTAAATTTGTAAAGATGTAAATGCACCAGATCTCATACCCTCTTATAGATTAGAAACTAGTTCCAATATCCCCTCTCCTACCCCTAGTTTATTTTCCGTCTAGGTTAAGTATGAATATGTTTATTTGATATACCAAAGGAAGTATCTCTCACTACCTGTATAGTTTCCTTCTACCTCGTTTCCTTAGCTTCAAATAAAATGGTATATAAATCCTTGAAATTTTTATAAGAATTAATTATGCTATAAATCTCTATAGTATTATGAAAATTGCAATATCAATCATTATATTCAGCAAAAAAGTACACCATGTGTGTCTTTTTTATTAATTACACTATAACTCCTTATATAATGAAAATTAACTATATTTTAGTATAGAAACAAATTCATACTAATAGATTAAATATAACAACCAGGCTTATAAAAATTATTATATATTTTAAATAATATCAAAATCTACTTTTTTAAAGTTTTAAGTTATAGCCCTAACTATCAGGTTGTGGGACTTAAGACTCAAACCAACCTGGTCTCCAATATATTTAATTCATTAGTGCCTTTAAAAATATTCATCTTCATAATTTTTTATTGACAATCTATATCATTGGTTACATATAATATTCCCTCAACTTGATAATATTTATCTAAAAAAATAATAAGGTCGATTAAAACTCTTTTTTGTTATAATTAATTATACTCAAACGAGACGTGAGCTAAGTAGCATGATTGCTGCCCAAAAAGGAAAAAATATTCTATGATATTTTATATTATATAATATTTTATGTATAGCCATATTATAATAGAAAATTAATACAAAAGAAACACTTATTTGATCCTATAAATATTCAAAAATAAATTATACACTTAAAAAAATTTGTTTTTAACAACCGATAATTAGATAAAAGTAAACTATAATTACCAATCTTAGCTAGAACAATATTTTACCAATAAAAATATTATTGTTATCTCGATAGCATGCAAAGATCTGAAAATTTTAATATTTGTTTTTTTGTCCCCATGTTTTTTTAAGAGAAAAGTACACTAAAGGAACAAATATGTACATGTAATATGTTATATATTTAAATTTTAAATTTTTTCTTCCACAAGGGTTAATTTGATGGGATGTGATTAAACCAAAGTATAAATAAGGAATTTTTAAATAACACAACTTGTTTGGAAAAAATAGAATTTTTTTCACCAACGATAGCCTATTTTCACAAATAGATCTCAAATTTCTACAACTATGCTAACAGTCATTGACATAAATTTTTGTTCCAGGTTAGTCCTTTTTGTTTAATCTATCAGATGTTGGTTTTTTCATTGTCAATATATTAGAGAATCAAATCGTTAAAAAGGGATAGTTTAGGGACAGGTTTGAAAAATTTGTAAATATTGTTGCATATGTGGGTAACAAATATACCCATTGTCAAACTAACTGAACGGTAAAAAATATATAGAATTTATGTCAGGACTAAAACCAATACAAAATTTAAAATTAGTTAGGTAATTTTAAATGTTCAAGAACCATTTAATCCAATCTGTGTTTTTTTCATCGAAAATATATCTTTTCTACCATCAAAACACATAATCATTATAAGTACAAACAAATTATGCATAAATATAATTAGATAGCCTTTTAAATTTACTAATTCAACATGAAAAAAATTAAGCTAAGGAAGATACACCAAAATAACCTATTAGATATTGTCAAAAAAACGCTATTAATTTTAACACAACATCGAATCGTAATGTTAATTTAAAATGAAAAAGTAGATAAAATCTATAGAAAAGGTGTATAATTTTTCACTGAATAAATAAAATTGAAAAAAATATCAATTTACAAACTATTATAGTGATAATTATTATTAAGAACAATCAAACTTATCGACGAATCTTTACCTGAAATGTTGGTACAAGCAAAAAGAGAATCGTAATTGGTTTTGAGTGCATAGGGTTGACTCATACTAGTTAACAAGATATCTAATGATGAAAGAAGAAGATTTAGTAATGTAAAAAAAGTGAAAATGAGATCTCTAAAAATGTATTGTGAGAATACATGGAGAAGAGTTAACGAAGAAACTTAACCTAAGTAGAGTTTTGTGGAGAAGATAGAAGATTAAGTATCCCCTATATATGTTTACCTTTTGGGCCATATTGATTATATTTTTTATTTTATGTTTTGGTATTTTTGGGCCTTATTAGATATATACAATTTTTTCTGGCTATGATATAGACTTTAGTTATACCAAAATGTAAAGTCCACTACCATTTTATTTGATAGTTTGAAATGAATTGAAATGAACCTGGTAAAACCTAGTGGATAATGTAAAAATTGAACTATTTAATCACATGTCTTTATTTATAACACAGACTCTGACCACACGGTCTATTAATTTTATATGAAATTTTTAAATAACATTGAAAGATATGAAAATATAAGTAAAAGATCATAATTTTGTCTCATTTTTTACCTTACCTGTTTTATAGTCGGGGAAACACTAAAAACGGAGAACTTGTAAAATGTTTTGTTTATAGAAATTTTTTTCTAACAAAAAACATAAACCACTTGATAATGTACATTGTACATAGTACATACAATGTAAGTCTACTTCTTTTTAATTTCTTCAATCTTTAAGTTCAAAATAATTTACACTAATTTTAACAATGACATATATAAAATAATTATTAATATGTATGGCAGATTGGACCTTAATTAAGAGGGGTTTGTTTACAATAAGATCTAGTATATATAATAACCCACTGGTTTTTCTAAAAATAAGTTCTTGTATATACCAAATCCCATGGTCATATCCCGGTATTAATGGATCGAACGAGTCGAACAGACAATTTTCACACCTCTAGTAGAACATATGACCTTTAAAAACTATGGTGCGGTAGATAACAGTGTGGTCAATCGTTTCAATTATGTGGTAATAGATAATAGGACATGATAGTGATATATTATGAAACAAGGGAATGAAATAATCGTATTTAATTTATTTATTTTGAAATAAATATTTCTTATATGATTCGTATTATCAAATAATTTAAAAAATAGAAACATTTTATAATTGGTTTATGTTATTGAAACCTAAATACACACTCATTAATTAGGGGAATATAAGGGGTTTAGGAGTGTCATCTATCAATCTTAACCAAATATTCAAGCCTTTGATTCCAAAAATTGTATGGCAGTTTTGTTGAAACCCTCAATATACCTACAACTCTATCTTTACATAGATCATGCAACCCTTAACTCTAATCTCACCCATACCTCACTTTATCACAAATACTCTAATATCACACAAAATTTTATAGTAGAATTTCAACAAAAAAAATAGTAAAAATTGAGTCATGGATGATCATGGGCCTTAGAACCTCTTTCTTCTTCAACTCTTCCCTTTTGGGAGTTACGGTTATTAAGAACCTTGGAAAAAAATTGGATAATTCTGTGTTTTTGTGATGTTTATAATATGTATTTGATGTTAAGTTTATGACATATAATGTGGGTATGGTGTGTTATGATGGAGAAGACATGGATGTGTAAGAAATTTATGATTTTTTGTAAAGAATATGTTGTATTTTATATTGATTTATGATGTTTATGGAATGAATTTGATGGTGAAAAGATGTTTTTTTAAAATGATTTTAACGATTTTAGATGGATAAAATATAATGGTGGGTGATTTAATGCAAATGGGTGAAGCTTGAAGAAGGTTCTTTTTTTTTTTGGGGATGGTGGAGAAGAAGAATATGATTGAGAATATACAGGTTTAATTATTCTTCTTACTTGATTATCCCATTTCCACTACCAAATCCTCCCCTAGATGTATTGAAAGCTATAAAACCCTATATATGTTGTAATAATACAAGAAATTTAGAATAAACTTATGGGTAATTATAACAAAAACAATCCAAGTTTATTTACAATGAGAAATCCAAAAGTCATCATATTAAGCCATAAGTAATAGTTAGGGTTCATACCCAAGTGTCAAACTACTATATATTTCTTATCATAATGTATGAAAAGAAAACAAAATAAAGAGAAATTATAACTATATAAAAAATTACACTAATTAAAAAAAATGTGTTGTAATAGCTCTTTCATGCTTCTCTTACCCTTACCCCAAACATTTCTATCAAAATTACAAGTAATGAGATTAAATATTGAAAAACTAGTGTATATATATATAGCTCTATAAAAAGTGTGGCATATGTTGGGCTTCCATAAGTGAGCCAAAATTTGTTTAATAGATTCTTTGTAAATTTGGACACCTTTACGTCTTCACACCGAACCATCTACAACATATTCATTTCTACTACAAAATGATCTACATTTCTTCTCATATACAATAAAGTCCAAGGAATAACTTGAGATAAAGTTTCATGATAAGCATCATTCAAAATTATTTGTTGTAGTTTTTCAAAAATGGTGTAAGTATTTTAACAACACTTTTTGTTAAGTTTCTTTTCTCCTTAAATTTTCAACTTCTTGACTTTATATTTCTTTCATATATCATCCATGGCGCTAGGAGATACACACTAAAAACAAAAATTACCTCAAAATTATCAAACACAAGTATAAATCAAAGAATAAGCTATGACCTTACCATAACCGGTTCCTCTATACTTGCTTAATTAGAATTACCCTTCTTACTTGTTCCTAAAATTGCACACTGCTCACTTAATTTCTTATTAATATCACCCAATGCCTTGCTTTGATTCTTCTTCATATCCCTCAAACTAGATAGTGTCTCACTTCTTTTCGTCATCTATTTTGACCCTAACTCAAAGGTTTAAACACTCTTAAACTAACCTTTGATTTAAGGTAAACAAGGTGTTATTTAGGTTACGAAAGATATAGGGATGATAATTCTTTATGTGGTTATGATAAACTCTTGCTTGGATGATATGGGTTTAAGAAATTTTGGAAAAATATCTAGAAAGTTTAGTGTTTATTCTTGGATTCTAGGAGTTTTGGAGTGATTTGGGTGGGTGAATAGTGTTTATAGGGATTTAGGTAAGTGTTTGGATATAGATTTATGGAGATTCAATGTATTTTTTATGAGAGTTTGAGGTTTGGAGAAGCTTTAATGGAGTTCGGGTGTATTGGGGAAGAAGGAAGCTTAAGGTTTAATGGTCTTGACCTTCTTTTCTAGGCTTGTCGCAACCTGTACCGGCATATGCCGCCTATAGGGTCGACTTGCGGGTCGCATTCTTCATCCCTTCTAATCTTTAAAAAAATATGCTACATCACATACCCTACATGAATAAATCATGTTACCAAAACAAGTTGGGAAATCCTTGGGTGTGATTTATTTACGGTGATAGTGACATACCCTCTCTAGTGCTCTTGAATATAAATATGAACTATTGAGGGGAATACTCTTTGAAAAGTAGAAACCTTTATTATTTTGTAAATGAGTGAGTATGATCTAGTTTAGTATCAATTTTGGGTATTAAGTTTTCAATAATAAAATGTTTTGAGGGATACCATCTTCATTTGGTGGTTAATATTGATAGTTGTCAGATTAACATTGCTCATATTAGGAGAAAAGAATGTGAAAATTGTGATACCGAATTATAGAACTATATAAGTTTTGTATTGGGTATATATGAGTAGATGAATAATGATTTCACAAGAAAAATGATGGACCTCGGAGAATAAGGATAGTTGATCCATACTTCAAGAATAGTAAAGTCATCACAAATGTGTCAAGTTTGCAATAACGAGATAAGTTATACTACGGAGTGAAAAGTTTAAGGTTGTCAACCAATGGTTACTACATATGCTTAGAAAATAATATAAAAGAAAACAAATATGATTATTGAACAAGGATGAGTATCTGTATATTGTTGGGGAAGATGGTTATTGAACAAGGATGTTTATGATTTTCAGAAAATTGATAAATGCGATTTGTTACCGATTGAGAGAGTAGCGGTATTATTCGATAATGGATGTACGGGATGGAATGAGAATCTAATTGACTTAATATGTAATGATATAGAGAAAAATGAAATTAATAGGATCCCAATCATTAACATTGAGGAAGAAGACAATATTATTTGGCCGTTTACGATAGAAGGTTCTTACACCACTAATTAGGATATCACCTTTTGGTTTACGAGGAAATATCTAAAGAAGGTGGTACATCTACGAAGGTGGCGCAACAACGGAAATCATCAATTTGGTCTACGGTATGGTCTTCGAACGTACCCGCAAGAATGAGGAACTTTGTATGGAGAATTATTAAGAATGGAATCCCTACTAAAACAAATTTGAAAGTAAGGAAATGTATGGATGATACGATATGTGAATGGTGCGAACAAGGCGAGGAAAACACTGAACACCTTTTCTTACAATGTTACTATACAGCAGCGGCCGTTTGGGCCGAATCTCCGCTACAATTGAAAATTAGGACGGAAGAGAAATAAGAATTTAAAGAATAGTTTATGGAAACCAGCTAGAGTTACACACATGGAGGATGGTCTAAAGAAAAAGTTATTAGTACAATAATAATAATTTTATGAAATTTATGGAAAGTTAGAATGAAAGGTTTTTATGAACAAAGGAAATGGGATGTTAAAGAAATTATAAATAACGTTAACCGTGGTTTGGAAAGATTATACAAACCAAGACAAGATACGGAAAATAGAAAGAGTTCTCAACAAAGGAACCGTGAGAAATCAAGATACGGAAATAATTGAATCATCTGAAATAACGTGGTACAATGACACTTCTTTTGTGAATATAAATGAAAGCGCCGGAATAACATCGGTGGGGATAGATACAAATGGAAGAATTGTCGAGAAACACTGTAGGAGAGGCTACTATGAAAGTGATAAAGAAGGGGAAGCGTGGGCTATAATTAAAGCAATGAAGAGATCGGAGTCTTTAAATATAACCAAAATTTCGTTCCTCACAGATAACCTAGAGATAGTTCAAGGAATTAAAACAGAAAAAGGAGTTGACTGGAAGATACGACCTATGATTAAGTTAATACGGAAATGGATTGCAAGATTCCCGGAGTGGAAGGTGCTACATATTACAAGAGATAGAAACTTAAAAGCCGATCTAGCAACAAGAGGAGTACGCAAAAAAGGAATTTTACATCAATGGACGTCTTCAAATATTGATAGTAGTATTAAGTGTTTAAAGAAAATTCTTAATAGTTGTAATAACTCTTAACATTGTTAATTTGACAAAAAAAAAGATATGCTGGATTTGAACCTGACAATTATGACAACCCCTATTAATGGAGAAGATGGTAAAGAATAGAGAGAAAACTAAATGTGGATTGATTTTCAAACAAGTATTATTTTGAGATGTACCTGCAGTATAATATTTTAATTTTTTAATGTAATTTGTTTCCCTAGTAATCAAGAAGTAAAATTAATTTTTACGTGTATATATAATTTACCTAAGTATTGAATTACTAATAATACTATTAACATTATTGCTTTATTTTGATTCAAGTAAAATATAATGTTTTTAATGCATATGAGAGTCATTTAATTTGCAGCCATATTCGATCTTATAATAATGTTTTAAATAATCTATATTGATATATATGTTTAAAATAATTCATATCGATATCTAAAATTTTAAATAATTGATCAAAATAATTACCATCATTAATATATGTATAACTTAAGTACAAATTTATCAAACTAAAGTTTATACCTTTATTAGTATATTTTAATGAGGCCTTTGGTAAATTATATTTTGTTTTTTCAAATTAATATATAATGTTTTAATAATTTGTATAAGTACATATACTAATATTTCAAATATTTTACGGTTATAGAATATTTCAAATAAATCATATTAATATCTGATATTTGAAATAAGTGGTCGAAATGATCAAAATTATAATTTTTTCTATTAAATCTAATACATTTATAATGTAGATTTTCTCTTCATAATTATATCTTGGTAAACGAGAAAAACTCAAAATTCAGCTTTGTCATTTTACCCTCCCAAAACCCAAGGCCCAATTTCCTTTGGGATATATTTTTGAATTCTGTTTCAAAGAGTGGTTTTGAGAATAGGTCTTGTTTTTCTTTTCAATATTATAGAAAAATGTGTTTGGATGAAAAAACTCTTTCAAAATAGATGAAATGTAAAATATACGTTGGGTTCACACTATTTTCAGTAATATTTTCTGTTAAAATATATTTGTCAAAAATTATTTGTTGTCTTTGTGTTTTTATAGTGTTAAAGAATAAACTTATAAATTTTTAATTATACTTTAACAGTTTGATCTTAGTGTAGAGTTTAAAAAGAGGCTTAGATCTCTTTCGTATATTGGATCTCTCCTAAGAAAGAGTTTTGTTTTTCTATCATATGTTGTGTCATCCAAAAACGAAATGGTAAGACTGTTTGGCTCTTGTTGCTTCTTGAGAGGGGTATGTTATATAGAGATCAAATAAATAAATCACACAAATGAATATTTAACACAAGACTTACATGGAAACTCATGTATACGGGAATAGGAGAGAGTTAAACAACAATTGAGTATATATTCAAAAAGGCATGTATAATAATATACACTATATATGTATTAATAGGTAGCCTAGGAACTAGTGTTATTATCCAAATAGGAAAGGACTGAAAATGAATCAGTTTAATACTCTAAAAATATCCACCTTGAAGAGAATTTTGCAATCGAGACTCAAAAAATCTAGCAATATCTCCACCTTGACAAAAAGTTTAAAAGTTGAGAAGTAAAATATTAATTTTAGAAATTCAACTGCTATTTCATAAAACCATGAAGGGTTTAATTAAAACGAAAAATGTCAAATAAGTCCAAGAAATGCTCCAACTTAGATATCAAAATTCGATTGATCATCATATCAACTAAATTATCATGATTACTAACTTCGCTTACAATAAAATAACCACGATCAATAACATCATGCACGAAGTGATACTTCATATGAATATTCTTTGTCCTATCTCAAAACATTTGGTCCTTTGAGAGACATATAACAATATGAATGAAAAAAAAGATTGTAGTGATTCACAAGTCTTCACAAATTTTTACCAAAAAGACCTTTAAACCAAAGATTTTTCTTAGAAGGTTCAACAGAAACCACGTATGTTGTCTCTATAGTGGACAATGCTACTTTAGTTTGTAAAGTTGATCATAGAACACCCACCCATTGTGAAAATATATATAGTAAGAAATATTTTCTTATCAATATTACAAGGAAAGTCAGAATCAACATACCCATTTACTCCATCTCTAGTCTTCACCATGTGTAAGCAAAAATTAGAGGAACCAAATAAATATCTCAAAATCTGTTGAATACGTTTCTAGTGTTCTTTAACTAGATTTGCCATGTACCTTCTGACAATATCTATATTATACTACAATCTCTTTTTATAAGTTGTGGCCAGGATCGATTCTGGCAAATAATTATAAACACGTATAGCTCATTTGCTTCTCTGCCAACCATAGCCATCACTACTACTCTCAAACACACCCTAAAAAGAACCTTAATCTTATTTTTCTAAAATCATGATTTCATTTTCTTCATTGAATCATCGGGTCAATTTGCAATCACCCATTGGCTGTATGAGAAGTGATGAGCTGGCTTAGCAACGACCCCAAATCAAGGTAAAAAACTAATTTTTACCATTGAAACTCTGAAATAATGAATTATTTTTAACCTTTGAGAATTATCTGATTTAATTATAATTACAGTTGAAATCTACTGTATGAGAAGTGATGCGCTGAAATTAGCGTATATGGGGAGGGGATGTCGTGGGTCCCATTATTGGAAGGAGCAATTTGGGTTTATACTGCATTTTTTGAGTTGTTTTGCAGTAAATATCCATTGGGTTTATACTGCATTTTTTGAGTTGTTTTGCAGTAAATATCCATTGGGTTTATACTGCATTTTTTGAATTGTTTTGCAGTATAAATTTTGTTGACTTATAACCCATGTGTAACCTTTGTTTTTGTGATTTTTTTTATAACAGGATATACAAAGACCATCTCACTTTGAGAAATAAGAATCTAATTCTCACATATTAAAACTCATTCTCACGCGGGCATTCGAACAAAAAACAAAAAATAAATCTATACACAAGAAAACTGTCGCTACTCATTCTCCGCCATCATCAACCGCTTGGCGAATAACTCAAATTAAGGTAAAGAATTGAAATTATTTTTTAACCTAATCTCATCACTTTCACAATATTTCAGAATTATTGATTTAAGTATTATGTACTGTATTTTATACAAATCCTACAATAGTCATTAATATAATTGTTGGACTTATTTTACTGTAGAAGAAGTTATGTGATGTTAATAGTTGGAGTGAGCAATTTGGTTTATTCTTTTTAAATTGTTTTTGGTAAATATCCTTTTGGCGCAGATCATGGAGATTGCCATCAACTTGCTGTTGGAAGCCTTTTGCCTTATGAGAATTGATGTGTTAAGATAAGTAGATTTATTATATAATGGCCAATTATATGATTGTTAAAAGCCTTTTACCTTATGAGAAGTGATGGCTGAGAATAGGTCTTTTAGGTCTTTTTCTGGAGTGAGCAATTGATATATTAAAGCTTCATTTCTTCTTTATATGCTCTGTTTATCTAATTATATATTAATTATTTTTTACATTTTAGGGAGTCCACTTTTTGCCAATGTACGTTCAACTCTGTTCCTGATTAAACGCAAAACTCCCTCGATATCCTTCATATAAACGTCGGGTTAAAGAGTTCACGTTTAAACGTGTACTTTTAAATAATTAAACTTTCAAAGGAGCAGACAAATTAAGAGAAGAATCAAACAAATGAATGCTCCTGATCAGGACAAATTAAGGCTTATACTTAATGATTGGTTAGTCAAAACCCGTACTCTTGGATATATTTGTTTAATCCATGAGCTTTTGAAGCAAAAAATGTTTTCAGAAAAAATGCTTCATCAAATTGTTCAGGTATTAGTTCATTTTTCTTACTATTTTAGGAAATAGAAAGTGTAAAATTTCAAAAAATTGGTTTGTGAAAACAAGAGTTGTTAGGTCAAGATACGAATAGTTGTCTGGAAGAATAGAGTGTTGTATTTCAGTAGATTAAAGGATCTTACTTCTAATATTCAACTTGCTCCGAGGTTAAGATTTATGGTTCGTTATGTTCTTGATCTTCGTTCCGATAATTATATTCCTAGACACGAAGAGGTAATTTTCATTTTTTTTTCGTTTTTAATATAAAATCGATGATTTAATATTACAAATTATCCAGATAAAATCAAAAACTATTTCGGAGATTCATACTGATACGGAGAAGCATATGTGGTTACGACCTGGCGCTACATCAAGTATGAGAAGTTGTCGGAATATTGCTTCTAGTGGTATTAAATTGAATTAATAGCTATTTTGTATCCATTAAATGAGATAAATTTAATATAGCTTTTAAAGGGGCAGCAGAAATTTTCATAAAAAAAACAGTTTATGTTGCTTTTTTATATTGATTCTCCCAATAACAATGTTTTGTGAAATTTATCGCTGAGAAAAGTGAATACTTGGCTGAGAAGCTTATGATTTTTATTCTCCCAACTATTGCTCTTATAAAAAATGCCAAAGTGGATGATTATGTGAACGTTAATCAAAGCTATTATGCTTATTAACCATGCTATAGTGCATTTTTTGCATATTTCAGGGACCTACAGTGCAATTTTTGCATATTTCAGGGACCTACAATGCAACTTTTGCATATATCTTCTCTTTCTTCCTTGAACAAAAACGGTAACATCTCCCTTCTTCTTTTATTTTTCAATTTTATAATATAGGAAGTATAATTTTTGCATAATATAGGATCCTATAATGCAATTTTTGCATATTTCAGGGACCTACAGTGCAATTTTTGCATATTTCAGGGACCTACGGTCCAATTTTTGCATATTTCAGGGACCTATAGTGCAATTTTTGCATATTTCAAGGACCTACAATGCAATTTTTGCATATTTCAGGGACCTACAATGCAATTTTTGCATATTTTAGGGACCTACAGTGCAATTTTTGCATACTTGGTGCATTTTTGCATAATATAGGGACCTACAGTGCAATCTTTTCATGATATAGGGACCTGTAGTGAGTTTTTTGCATAATATAGGGACCTGCAGTGCATTTTTTTCATATTACAGGTACACTGGAGATGATCTTTGTAGTGTAGTTAGGGGCCATCGAACTTATTCACCAGTTTCAGTTTCAAATGGCTCCCTATTTTTGTTTGACAAGGGAATACATGGAATATTAAAAATTTGATTTTTTTAGTGTATATGAATCTGTTCAGGAAAGCAACTCTTTGTGCTTATCCTGATAAAGTGCGATAAAAAGGTGCAAATCTTCAACAAAAATATGTTGCTGAGAAGGTTTTTGACTTGCTTATCTCAATTAACTTTCTTTAGCATAAGATTTAATTGTTGGTCATGTTATAGTTTTCATTTTTTTCTCCAATTTGTCAAATAGGAAGCTTGGAATAAATTTACTTCAGAAGAACTTTTCTAAGATATGAAAGAAGAGGATAAACGCAGGAGTTTTGTGGATGCTAAGATGCTACACTTTGTTGCTACTGTAAATGGATATCGAATGTTGAGATGTAGAGTAAAAAAATTATAATTCTTATCTACAATCTATATATATATATATATAGTACATTGAAGTTGAGCCATCTTTGTAAATGCATCAGATGGTTTTGTTTTGCTGATTTCCTTTTTTTAATTCTTAACAAACAAGTCATATATTACAATTCAATTTATTATAAAAGTACCGTGACCATCCTATAAAACAACTAAGAAAAACTAGCTGAATGCCTAACAAGCAAGGCCAAACAAGCAGTATTTAGTATGGGAGAAATTAAAGCTCAGTATCAAACAAGCAATATTTAATATGAAAGGTAGTAAAACACAATAATAAATTAGTATTTAGTATGGAAGGAATTGAAGCACCAGGTACTGGACTATATCCTGGGTTAATTTTACCAAAAAAAAAATTGGAAATAAATAAAGGGGGATGTCTTTGAAATGGTAAGAGCATCTCCAGCACTCCTCAATTCTTTACACTATCTGCAAAATACAGAATATAAACTACTGTAAAATAGAAATTACATCTTCAGCAAGTTTCTAGATTGATACTGTAAAATAGAATACCCTTTAAATTGCTACGGTCATTTGCTAAAGATAGAGAACTACTCTTCATTCTGTAAAGATTTTTAATCCCTGAAAAATAATAAAAAATCAGCTAAGTACAACATAGGCTTTATTTTTACAGAAAATCCAACCAAATCTGCAACGGCTCTATTTCACAAAAAAATCTCCCATCAAATTAAACTTCTACTATGCCTATATATGCATTCGAATGGTAAATAAAAATTACTACAACCAAATAATCTAAATCACAGAAATCTGAGAGGTAAGAAAAAAAATACTTTATGTTTTTTATTTACTGAAGAAATTAATACAAACCTGTCATGTTGATGAAGAATAGATACTTCATTGCTGATATTTTTGTTACATATATAAGTTTTCTGATTTGGATGAAATAATTGAGACTTAATTGGTTTGATATGGGATGATGAATTTTTTTTTCTTTTGTTTGATCAAAAGCAGAAAAAATGAGGCTCAACTGGTTTGATATGGGATAATGGGGTCGTGGTTTGGGTTTTGTCTTTTTTCTAATCAATTGTTTAATCGGTTTAATGGGATGGGGGAATTGGGTTTTCGATTAATTAGATTTTGGCAAACTTTCAATTTTAAAAAAAAAATATAATGTAATTATATTTTGTTTTATGCATTTGAGAGCCACTTTGGTAAAAAAAAATTGAAAATTAGATAAATTTTAAATTAACATAAAATGTTACAAACAATTAAATTCAATTATTAGAGTTAAAATTATAATTAGATAATAATATAATATAAAACTAGAGTAGGTAAGATTTATTTTACAATACCCATTAAAGTTGCTTATTATATAATTTTGCAAGATTTGGTAAAAGTAACTATTTGATACTCTATAATAATATATTATACAAGTTGTCAGTCTATTGAGGAATTGAGCCTTGCTATCCATTAAATGTACAAATTTATGCTCTAAGATCATCTTCAATATCTTGATGTTTCTATTCAGCCATTTATAAATATTTTAATGTCTCGGCGATGATCCTCTTTTATATATGAATACATATATAAAAGATCTTTTTATATATATATATATATTCATTTATTTTATTATTTTCTTTTTACAATAATAGAATAATTTGTAACTTTTTTTATATATAAATTCAATTATGAATTTTACACAATTTATTATAATTTTTAAATTTATTTTAGCCTCAGTACCTTTAGAAACCGGTTCTAACTAGAAATACAAACACCAAACAAAAGCAATCAATCACCACCTCCACCAAACATTAACCAGGTGGAACCTAACTTAAACAACAACTGAGATATGTAACTAACGAATGAACGAGGTTCATTATTTGTATTACGGGAGTGTGTGACACATGATATTGAATATACGATCTTTGTGTATTTTTGTTATATCTTAACTTCTCAACGCGGCAACTCAAAGTAAGTAAAATTGACAAAGATGAATTGAATTTTTTTTTCGAAGTGATTTCAGACACGGGCAATACCTAGTTAACTAAATATGATAAATCTGGATATGAGCATACCATATTATTCATGTGGCATTTAACTGCACTCGTATATGGAACATGTGTATTGCTATCATAAAATTTTTGTGGAGATAAATTAGATGAAAGTTTGAAATGAGATGCTAATGGAGTATGAACAAGCTTAGTGTTTTACCTATTGAATATGCAAATGACCTTTCCATATACACCTTATGATTTCAAAATAATTTAGTTTGCTTTTCGTCATTAAATATCTCCATCCCATGTATGTTTTTTAATTGAGGTTCACATATCTTTTATTTAAAATTCCTTACTAGGTTGGGATTTAACTTGTCTTAACTCTTTTATATTTTTGGAAGTAATCAAGTTATCATACACATAGATGATTAGATATACGTAAGACTCATCTTCTCTCTTATTCAACCTGACACGATAATCATAATTGGACCTGCTGAATTTGAAAAAGGTCATAAAGGAGTCAGATTTCTTATACCATTGTCTGGGTGATTGTTGTAAACCATAAAGTAATTTTTTCAGCAAATACACATAATTCGCCTTTACTGATATTGAAAAAACTTCAGATTGATGCATGTATATGTCTTTTTCTATGTCACCATAAAGAGATGTAGATTTTACATTTGACTATTCAAGTTCAAGTTCAATATCATGCATAGCCAATACCAACCAAAAACGAACTGAACTATGCTTAACCTAAAAAGAAAATACATATGTGAAATCAACCCCAAGAATTTAAATGTTTACTTTTTAAACTAATCATACCTTGAATATGGGGTTTTCAGTTCATGGTATTCCTTCATTCCTCTTTAACATCCACTTTCAACAAACGAATTTCTTTCCCTTTGGAAGTTTGACAAGGTCCCATATACCAATTTTACGAAGAAAATTAGTTTCTTCTTGCATAGAAATCATCCATTTTCAAAATTGTTATCAGTTACGACTTTTGAATGAATAGAGGGTTGTCCATTAGATTCAAGATATGATGTCTATGTTCATAGCATAAGAAAAAACCCTTATATAGTAGCCCAAGGAAACAATTTTGTTGAAAGGAATCTTAAATTCGAGAGTCTCGTACCTCTTATAAAAATATTTGAGAAATATTACTTTGGAAGACATATTTAAATTTGGCTCTTTATAGTTGATACTAGTGTAATCAAACAAAAAATTAAGATGAATCTAGAAATTTGGAGCTGCTTTTTAATATGGTTTCTACAGTATAATGCTCTAACAAATTAGACTATTTTTGCATAATATTCTTTCACTACATTACTAAATGTGTTAATGTAATGACAATCTTTTCTTCTAATACAAAAATAGTATCATTTGGGACGAGGTCACCAAAATAGCCTCTAATAATATTTTTAGCGCCAATATTTACCGCTAAAGATAAAGTCAATGGAGGCAATAACAAATAATTTGCTACTAAAGGTATCTTTAGAGATGAACTTAATTATAGAGACAAACAAATAGCGGCTATTAGCGGCAAAATTAAGACTTTTAGTGTTAAAATTAGCGGCTAGATTTTATATTTTTGTCATTCTATGTAATATCTAAACAATCCATGTAATCATACTTATTTAAATTATAAAAATATTTACAGAATATATTAGAGTTTGAAATTTTAAATCGAATACGCATTCTCATAATTTCCAAAAATGATAGTCAAACAGTATAACTAATGACCACATACATTTAATATTTCAGATGTTGGAACGAAATTCCAAATTTTAAAATAATATATGATTGTCTAAGTATATATATATATATTATATTATAGAATATATTTTCTATATATTTCATTTACGTAATTAAAATTTCTTTTTCTAGCAAAAAACAAAAATGATAAAAAAAGTAATTTTTCAAATTTTATACCAGATTTCATAAATCAAATATAGCTTCTCTTTTTTGGGTACTATAAATGTATGTTCTTTTAATGCATATATTTACAATCACTAGAAAATAAAGTAAAATGAGTATTAGTAGTATGGTTCTAAGCGAAAGAATTATGGATGTTTATCCAAAAAAATAAGATTTGTTTGAAAAATTACCGGATGATATTGTAATCTCCATCCTTAGTAAACTCAGCTCCGTAGCTGATTGGCCTTCAAATCTTATACGCTTTACCATTTTGTAAGTGTTATTGTTTTATTTTATATATATATATATGTGTAGGGATATATATATTAGAAAACTAGCATAGTGTTTCAGCCCCCTACCACCCAACCTCTAAAAATGAATATAAAATTGGTCTATTGGTTTTTTTTTTAAAATTATTGTGTAATTTTATACTGAATATAATAGTCTCATGAATAAAATGATCGATTCTCTCAGAGATCCACTTTTTACAATATATACATCATTACAAAAATGATATACTTGTATTAGTGTAAGTATGTGTCTTTTTCTCATTATTTATATATTTTATTAGGGATAATAATTTTTATTATAATAATTTTATGTGAAATTTTAGTAGCATTTCAGGGCAGATTCGAGATTATAATTCGACCGTGGCTAAATGCTATAAAAATAGTTTTACAGTCGATGGGGCTAAGTTTTTTTAATGGATACTAATATTTTATTTTACATTATCCCAAATAAATAAATGTAAAAATTTGTACTAAGTACGATGGGCCAATGAGTCTACAACTGAACAAAAATAACAGGGACTACGAATCTCTCCCTTTTACATATGAAATATATTTTCTTGTTCTTACACTTACTATTTCCTTTTTGTCTCTTTTGTTTTGAACAGATCCAAAAGACTTAACAAACATAACAAAATTGGTCAACAGATGCTCACAATTTTTTTAACAAGTGTATCACTGCTGGCAATGTGGAAGCATCTTACATTCTTGGCATGGTGAGTATAAAAACGTATATGCAATTAGTCTGATATTTTTTTACTTTTATGAAAGGATTCAAATATTCTATTTTAATCTTTGTTTATCTGTATATTCAAACATTTATTATAAAGTAGACATATCCCTTAATCCCCTTTTTATGAAAAATAAATAAATATCTTTGTTTGAATGGTGGATTAATGTAGTTATGTATTTTAATAATATGTGTAATTTTTTACTCTAACTTTTTAGCATTAATTTTTTTGTAACCAAATTTTATCTTTTCCTTTATATTTTTCTCGTCCAAAAACCAACATATTTTCACCTTGAACCAACCCCTACCCCTAAACTAGATCGACATCATGTACGCTCTAGCATAACACTTTGTAACCCAATCATTAGAGATATATCCAAAAACTAATTTTTTTTCATCAATGAGTATTAATAATCATTAATAAATAATACAGTTGAGGGGTAAAGTTTTTGCTAGTGGTTATATAAATATTTTATTCATCTTTTCCCTCAAATAAATTTGCAAACTACCCAAGGTTCCAGATCTACTTCTTTATATTATTAAGAAACATCCTTGATGGTTCTTTATTGAAACGTTGAATTGAGTATCGTGGCAAGTAAGGTAGAGTTGGGGTGGATAAGAAAAAAACAATTTAATATTTTAGATACATGAAATAAATAAAATATTGTTCGAATTAAATATATTAGAATATTAATTATAAATAATATTTTTATGTTTTCAGAATGAAAATTTTGTTACTAAATTTTCTTTAAACACATTGACATGTCTTTTTTTGTCAATACATTAACATTTCCAACCGTTTTTTTTCAATACATTAACATATTTAGTGAATAAAATAACACATAAAATATTATATTTTTTGGTTGTAGATTTCGTTTTACTGTCTAAAGATAAAAAAATGGAGTACATTTAATCAAAGATGCAGCAACAAAGTCACATGCACTCGCAAGTTACTCGATTGGAATTATCGCTTCCAATGGTAGTTGCACGTCATAAATTAGTTTGGAATACAATATCTCGTTATATGAACGAGCTATATCTCTAGGCCATATCGATGCACTTAGAGAGCTAGGCTATTGCATACTTCATGTATACAATGTGGAACAAAACATTGCCAAAGGTTGGTAATTATCTTTGGCAATTTTTAGAACAACCAGTGGGTTATTATATATACTAGATCTTATTGTAACCAAACCCCTCTTAATTAAGGTCCAATCTGCCATACATATTAATAATTATTTTATATATATCATTGTTAAAATTAGTGTAAATTATTTGAACTTAAAGATTGAAGAAATTAAAAAGAAGTAGATAAATCCTAATTGGGATAAACTCCAAGAAAATTTCCTAGAACGATTCTATCAGATAAGTAGACGTTTAAAAGACATGTTGGAGTTAGATAAATTCATGCTAGAAGAAGGGGAAAGTGTTGGTGAAGCATGTATATGTTTTAACGAAAAGAAAGCGAGGTGTCCATTCCACATCTCCTCGCCCGAATATCAATTAACAATGTTCTTTGGAGGACTCAACAACGAGTCCAAGGCAAAGTTAAATAACTTAGGAGATGGAAGTGTTTTGTTATTAGATCCAAAAGATGCTCGTATCACCATGGAAAGAGTTATTGAAACCGAAATAAGTTGGTCGTTAGAAACAGAAGAAGAAGATTCCTTAGAGGCAATAAGGATCAAGAATTAAGCCAACAACTCAAAAATTACAATCAAGTTTATAGAACGGTTTTGTAGCCCATTTGAGCCAGATAAACACAATGCCTCCATGTCCTGGTTGTGGAGACAGTATTCATTTATGGGAGAATTGCATTAATAATATAGCTTCGGTTTTCTTAGTATCTCTTCAAAAAGTCAATTTACTAGAATGGTTCTTATCATACATCAGGAAGTCACGTTAAAAATTACTCCCCACAAAATCAGAATTTGATCGAACATTAAGGTAACTACTATCAAACTCGACCTCAAAATTATTATCATCAAGCTCAACCACAACAAATCTATCAACAAATGAAAAAGTATGGAGTTCAAACTCCACATTACACATCATATTCAACGCAACAAGCCAAATATAATCAAACCTCACCTTAACCTTCAAGTAACAGTTTGGAATAAAGACTAAATAAATTCAAGGACACTATGAAGGAAAGCATGAAGATGAGTCAATAGATATTTAAAGAACAACTCGAGTATCAGCTATCACAAATTGCTAGTTCCATACAAAAAAGGCCAAAAGAGCAATTCCCTAAGCCCTGATACGTTTTTACTAGTATAAATAGACCCTTTAGCCTCCTTTTTACAGACACTTCAGAGAATTACATCAGAGACTTCATATTTTCAAGTCAGAGCAAGAAGGCAAAGGAAAAGTTAGAGTTGGAGGAATTTTGTTCTTCGAACAACAGCCACCCAAACCCTTTGGTTATATTATTTCTTTTCTGTATTGAGAATTATGAATTTGTTTATTTTATTTCAGTATTTAATTTGGTTATGAACTAACTTCTTTAGTACTTGAGAATCGCTATATTGGTTAAACCCATTCTATTTAATTTATGTTTTCTGAATTTGAGATTTAATTGATTAAATTAGACTAGGTATTCTGTGTTGACTATTATTTCGTTTTAATCACTAATTTTAAAGTCATGAATCAAACTTAGCTCATAGTAACTAGGATATTCACTTAAATGGCAAAGTAATCACCTTGACGGGGGGTTTAATTACAGACATGGATAATAGACGCGTAGTATTCGTTATGGTCCTAACGGGCTTAACTAACCATGCAGCCAATGAGGTAAGAGACTGAACAAACTGAAAGTTGCTTATAATCACCCTGACGAGGTTTGTAATACCGTATGATAGCTCCTAAGTCCACCCTGACGGGGGTTAGGAGATAGTAGAGTCCCTACTAGCACAATAATACCAGTTTAGCCCTTAAACAGATGCATTAATTAGATATGTTACATGAAACCCTTGCGAGGATCAAGTACTCTTTCTCTTCTTAAGTTTAAATATTCTTTACTTGCTTTAGTTTATTTCAGTAATTTTATTATTGCATCTTAATTTTAGAAAACAAAACAAAAATCTTTTATTTTATTTTTCTGTTAAGCAATTACTACTACTATCTGAGTAATACTAGAGTTGTACCTAATCCATCCCGGAGAACGAAACCCGATTATCGGATATTACTCGGACAACTGTGCACTTGCGGTATTGTGGTTCCTCTGTTTTCAGATTTATTGCATTATTTTTATGACACACTAGAACCCACCAAATTTTTGGCGCCGCTGCCGGGGACGGTAGCGTGTGACCCCGGTTTTAATCTTTAGTAGTTTAATTGTTATTTTATTTTTTAGTTTTACGCTTTGGTTTGTTCGTTCTTTCTCAGTTTTATAGGTTTGGTATATGCTCGAAGATCCCGTGATCCTTGATAATAGCGAAATCCTAGTTAGAGAAGCAAACAAAAGAAAGAAAGAAGCGAAAGCAAAAGAAAAAGAGGAGAAATTAGTGAGGGAAGCAATGGCTGAAGCACACGAGATTAATCCTCCTCTTGTTCCACAAGTTCAATCTCCAGTTGCTAATGATCTATGGTTTATCAATGGTCCTGAACAAGCTCCATATCGAGCTCTTGCCCTTGGAATTGGTCCTGCAGATATTAATGTCGCGAGATACAGACCCGATCCTAGTATGTTGTCTCAATTTCAGAATTATGGGAATTTTTGAGGAGCACCTGGAGAAGATCCAATTTGTGTTGTAAATAAGTTCATGCAAATTTGCGACTCCTATATGACACAAGGAGTGACTCGAGATCAGATGTATTTTGCAAATTTTAGATGTTTTGTGATAGATGGAGCAAGTGAATGGCATGATTCTCAAGAGCCTGGATCGATTACTACTTGGGATGCGTTGCAAACTGCATTTTTCGACAGGTACTGCCCAACCAACATGAGATTAGATGCACATATTGCTCTAACTTCCTGTGAACAAGAATAAGACCAGACGTTGGGTAGGAGTTGGTCAAGATTTCAAATAGGTTTAAGAAGAGTTCCTGATCATGGCCTTAAAGAACATAAACAATTGAAGATATTCTATAAAGTCCTTGATAGGCAATCAAGAAAAGATTTAGACTTGCTTTGTGGTGGTGGATTCTTATAGGTACAACCATTTCATGCTAAGGTTATTTTGAATAGAATAATGAAGAATGAGATGGGTTGGAACACCGTGAGAACACCTATCTGAGGTGGAAGTTACAAAGAAAGTAGTGTTGTGATTGAGGAAAAATTCTCGTCATTGGAGAATAAATTAAAGAACACATTGGAGCAGCAATTTAAACAACTTACTTTAGCTGTTAAAGAAGGGTTTTCAGGTAGAAGCACAGATGTTAATGTTACACAAGAATTTTATTGGTGTTATAACTGTGGTGTACAAGATCATGATTGGGAGCATTGTCAAAGTAATCTTGAAGTTGTACTGTTTGTTGCCTACCGAGGGAACTATAATTCAGGTAGACAAGGTTATCAACCGAATAGAAACCATCCGGGTTTCCAATATTCAAATCCAAGTGGGGCTGCTAATCTAACATATGCATATCAGCCGCGTCCCCAAGGTAATAACTATCAGCCTAGACCACAAAACAACTACCAAGGGAGAAAAGGTTATGAAAATCAAGCTCAAAGACAACCTCCTCAAGACACCTATACCGACACCATAAATCAAAAAGTTCTACCTGCTCAACCTCAAGAAGGTGTGTTAGATGTTCAACAAACCTTGCTGACATTAATCAATATTTAAACAAAAGCTAGCCAAGATCAACAATCTACTGCCGCAGCAATTAAAATGTTAGAAAATCAGATAGCTCAGATGTCAAAACAATTGAGTCAACGTCCACGAGGGCAACTTCCCAGCGACAATGAAGTTCCAAATCAGAATGAAGATTGTAATGATGTAACACTTACAAGTGGTAAGAAGCTCCCACCACCTCCTTTTCCCGGAATGAAAGAAAAAGAAACAACTGTGAAAGATAAAACGGTAAAAGATGTGGTGGAGAAAGAAGATGACCCTGAAGTAGTGGAAGTGGAGAAGATTCCGGAAAAGCCAAAGAAGAAAGATATTGTAGGAACCCGTCCTCCTCTATCTTTCCCCTCAAGAGTTCAGAAGAAAGGACATATGGCTGACTATCAGAAGTTCTTAAGTGTTGTAAGAGGTCTTAATATTAATATACCATTCTTAGATGCTATCCGAGATGTGCCAAAGTACGTTAAATTGTTGAAGAGAGTCATCGCCAACAAAAGACCATACCTTGAGAATGAGATGATAGGATTGCCAGAAGGATGTAGCGCCATATGCCAAAGCGAATTTCCACCTAAACTACTTGATCCTAGGAGTTTTACAATTCCTATTTCCATTGGAAATGAGTCGCAAGGAAAAGCTTTGTGTGATTTGGGTGCGAGTATCAATATCATTCCCAAATCAATTTTCGAAATGTTGAAGATAGGAGACGCAAGACCGACCTCCATTGTATTGCAGATGGCAGACAGATCCCTCGTACATCCTGAGGGAAGAATAGAAGATGTCTTCGTTAAGACATGTACTTTAATTTTTCCCATTGATTTTTTTATACTTGAATACGACGCGGATAGGAATGTTTTCATCATTTTGGGAAGACCATTCCTAGCCACGGGACGTACTGTGATTGATATAGAAATCGAATAATTAACTATGCGAATCCAAGATGTGGAGGCAAAGTTCAGCGTGTTTAGGGCTATGAAGATTCCAGATTTTCGGGAAGACTGCCTCCGAATGGACGTAATTGATCTAGCCACACAAGAGGTTTGGGAATGCATGAATTCTGGAGATATCTTGCAAGCTGCCTTAACACTTGACTAACCAAAGCCAATAGAAGAGCTAGCCGAAACAGTGGCAGCTCTTAATTCTGGAAATCCAAAGCATAAGCACCTCACCTATGAACCTGTCATAGAACCAGGGGAGATCGTGCCTAAAAAGGAACCATCTATTGAATCTCCCCCCGAAATTAGAAGAAAAGCCGCTTCCGACACAGTTGAGGTATGCGTATTTAGATACTAACAACACTCTACTTGTTATTGTTTCAGCTACTTTAACAGGTGTTCAAGAAGATAAACTGTTGCGTATACTAAGAGCTAACAAAGAGGCGATTGGTTGGACTATTGATGACATCAAAGTATTAGTCCTTCCTATTGCCAACACAAAATCATTCTAGACGATGAAGGTGCACACTTAGTTGAAGGGCAAAGGAGATAGATGCCAGCTATGAAGGAAGTGGTGAAGAAAGAGGTTTTCAAATTACTAGATGCGGGAATCATTTATCCCATAGCTAGTAGCGAATGGGTGAGTCCAGTTCAATGCGTACCAAAGAAGGGTGGTATCACTACCATCGTGAATGAACAAAATGAAGCCATACCCTCAAGAACCGTTGTTGGTTGGAGAGTGTGTATGGATTATCATAAGTTGAACAAGTCCACCAGAAAAGATCACTTCCCTCTTCCGCATATAGATCAGATGTTAGACAAATTAGCTGGAAGAGAATACTATTTCTTTTTGGATGGGTATTCAGGATACAATCAGATATATGTTGATTAGAAAGGACAACACAAGACCACCTTTACATGTCTTGTTGGTACCTTTTTCTTTCGAAGGATGCCATTTGTTGATCCGAAAGGCCAACACAAGACCACCTTTACATGTCTTGTTGGTACCTTTTCCTTTCGAAGGATGCCATTTGGATTGTGTAATGCACCTACTACTTTTCAAAGATGTATGATGGCGATTTTCTGGGACATGATCGATAATTTCCTTGAGGTATTTATGGATGACTAGTCTGTGTTTGGTGATAACTTTGATGAGTGTTTACAGAACTTGGAGAAGGTATTGATTAGATGCAAGGAAACTGATTTGGTTTTGAATTAGGAAAAATGTCATTTTATGGTTCGTGAAGGTATAGTGTTGGGTCACAAGGTTTCGAGTTCGGGTTTGGAAGTTGATCGCTGATGTATCCCTATTTGTGATGAATTAATCCTAGCTGGAGACATAATTTTAGGTGTATTTATTATAGCATAGGTCGATTTTATCATGATTTAGTACACTTTCCTATTTTGTGTGTTGAATTAATTATTTATTATTTTTAGAGCATATTGGGTTTAATCATTTATTTAGTATGAAACTTTAAAGATATATGGTAATTAATTAGAGTCCAAGTTAATTCTAAGAGCTAAAGGAAAGATGATAAACATGGAAATTGGAGATAAGGAAACAAAAACTAAAATATGGAAAGATAAAGTAACCAAGTAAATCTGAATTCCAGTACCTACGACCACAAATCAGCTTATATCTCAAAATAGGTGAGGCATTTGAAAGAATGGTCAAGAGCAAAGTTAGAGATCTTTCCGACACGATGAATTTCGACTACTCATACGCGTCAAACGGATAAGTATTGAAGTTGTTAGGACCAAAACAAAAACGAGGCTGATCTCATATTTTAGGGTTATGAATTTGAGTTGGGCCAGGAGTCCATTACTTACCTTCTCCTTCAAGAAAACGAATTAGGTCTTCCTATACACTATAAATACAACCTATTATCATTAGAAAATCATCCTTGGCTAAATCTTAAGCAAGGAAGAAGCTACAACACAAGAAGACAAGTCTCGAAGGAGCTGTGCATCAATTATGTTTTCTTCAACCTTCAATTCTGTAATTCTTTTCTTTTATTAGTATGAATCAATTATATTTAGCTTGAGTTTTAGCATATATGTATGAACCCTAGTTTTGGTTGACATCTATCTAATTTGGGAATTCTATGTTTTAAATTGAATCTATGTTTTAATTTCTCTATTTATGTGTAGGATTTATATTCTGTTTTCTTTGCGGACTGCAGCCGTATAGGATTACATTCAAAGTAGTTAGATAATCATTGACAACGGTGTATTTAACTATAGGATTAGCACATAACGTCTAGTGTAAGGTTTAGACCTTACAAATCAACCTAACTAGATAGTCATTATGGTTTAGTGTATTGCTATTTAATCAATTGCAGAAAAACTTTGCTTAGGTTCTTATTGACACACGTAAACCCTATTTAAAACTACCTAGCGCAATTGAAACCAACTAATAAAATACTACATGATTCACCCTTACATGTTTAGAACGGCAAAACTAGTGTGGATTACTTGCTAATTACTCAGGCTAAACTATCATACTATTTGTTCTTAGCTTATTTAATTTTCTGTCTTTTAATTTAGTAGTTTAATTTTCTCTTTAAAAACCAAATAAAAGTATATCTTTCTTTTCTTCACATCTTGCGTATTATCTGTTCTAGCTCTCATATCTGCACTTTATAATTTGCATAAGTTTCTCTAACTTTCGTAGTCTCTGAGAAACGAATCTTCTTATCATTAAAACTTGCATACTTCCTGTAATACTTGCAGAACTGTGCTCAGCCTAGGGTGTTTATTTATGTTTATTTACATTTAATTTTATCACACCTTAGGCGACACCAATCGCGCTAATATTGAGGTAATTAAGACTCTTCCCCCTTCGATTTCTGTTAATGTGGTAAGAAGCTTTTTGGGTCATGCTGGTTTTTACCAACGTTTCATCAAGGACTTCTCTAAGATCGCTAAGACATTGTGTAACTTACTCAAAAAGGATGCCAAATTCATTTTTGATGAAGCTTGCATGGTGGCATTTCAAGAGATTAAGGAGAAGCTTATTTCTGCATCTATTGTATTACCTCCTGATTAGAAGATTCCGTTTGAAGTTATGTGTGATGCTAGTGATCTTGCTATGGGTGTTATTTTGGGTCAGAGAAAAGATAAGGTATTTCATTCCATCTATTATGCTAGTAAGGTCTTTACAAGTTCTCAAATAAATTATACTGTAACTGAGAAAGAGCTACTAGTTGTAGTGTATGCATTTGACAAATTTCGTTCATATCTACTTGGGGCGAAAGTTGTGTTTACCGATCATTCTGCTTTTAAATACCTTATGGAAAAGAAAGATGCTAAGCCACGTATAATCAGATGGGTGTTATTGTTACAAGAATTTGACTTAGAAATTCGAGATCAAAAAGGGTGTGATAATCCAGTTGCAGAACATTTGTCTCGACTTGAAGGTTCTGAGTTGGTCCGAGAATAGTTTCCTGATGAGAGTTTATTTTCCATATACGATGGTACTCCATGGTATGCAGACATCGCGAATCTTATTGTGAGTGGTAACTTCCCAGAAGGAGCCACTTCACAAGATAGGAAGAGATTAAGTCATCGTGCTAAACAGTTCTTTTGGGAGGATCCTTTCCTCTACAAAATATGTAGTGATCAATTGATGAGAAGATGCATACCTGAGAAAGATGTTTGGGTTGGAAATCAAGAGACGCTAATTATCAGCCCCCACAAAATCAAAATTGGGTCAGAATTCAAGAGACTTATTATCAACATTGACCTCAATCTTACTATCCACCACAACCTATCTATCAAGAAGCGCTGATTTACAAAGAAATCTATCAAGAAGCTCCATATTATAAAGAAGCTTATCAAGAACCACCTCAATATTCAATGCAACAAGCTACACAAAAGCAACCATCGAGTTTGAATTCAAGTATGGCTTCAATGATGAAACTAGTTGAAGAAAATATGAAGATGAGCCAGCAAAGAATCCAAACCCAGTCCAAGGTAATCAAGAATCTTGAGCATGCTATATCACAAATGGCGAGTGCAATGCAAAATAGGCCAAAAGGGAAACTCCATAGTGATACTATTGCTGTCATGCAGTTGAATTAAGAAGTGGAAAACAATTACCTCCACCTAGAGTAGAACTAGAACCAATCTCTATTCCTGAAAAAGTGGTTGAAGACACAATTAAAGACAAGGTGGGAGAGGTAATTGAACAAACGAGTGTCCCAGAGAAGACACCAGAAAAGAAAGAGAGACTAGTGGTAACCAACACAAGTCCTCCTCCACCATTTCCGTCACGTGTCAAAAAGCAGAACAATGAAAAAGAATTCAAGAAGTTCCTTGACATAGTGAAAGAGTTAAAAATCAATATCCCGTTTGTAGAACCTCTCACAAGAATAACAAAATATCGTAAGTTCATGAAGTACATTCTTTCTAACAAACGAGAGACGAATGGATTGCTAGAGGAGTGTAATGCTACAAACGAAATAAAGTTACCACAAGACGCGCAAACACCCCAGAACTTATGGATGAAACCATCCATTGCTACAAAGAATAGATCTGAAAAGTTTGTGGGAGTTAGAGGAAAGGGATTTAAATTTTGTCATTGTTAATTAAGGTAACACGTCTAACTTTAAAAGACTTTAAATAAAAGTGTTATACGGGAGACAACCCGCAAGTTTTACGTTTTTAGGTTTGTAATTCATGTTTAGTTTAGTTTGTGGATAAGTATTGAAGCTGTTTGCACCATAACAAAAACGGGGCTGATCTCATATTTTAGGGTTACGAATTTGAGTTGGGTTAGGAGTCCAATACTTACCTTCTCCTTCAAGAAAACGAATTAGGTCTTCCTATACACTATAAATACAACCTCTTATCATTAGATAATCATCCTTGGCTAAACCTTAAGCCAGGAAGAAGCTACAAATCAAGAAGAGAAGTCTGGAAGGAGTTGTGCATCAATTATGTCTTCTTCAACCTTCAATTCTGTAATTCTTTTCTTTTATTTAATTAGTATGAATTATTTATATTTAGCTTGAGTTTTAGAATATATATGTATGAACCCTAGTTTTGGTTGACATCTATCTAATTTGGGAATTCTATGTTTTAAATTGAATCCATGTTTTAATTTCTCTGTTTATGTGTTGGATTTATATTCTGGTTTCTTTGCGGACTGCATCCATATAGGATTACATTCATAGTAATTAGATAATTATTGACAACGGTGTATTTAACTATAGGATTAGCACATAACGTCTAGTCTAAGGTTTAGACCTGACAAGTCAACCTTAATAGATATTCATTATGGTTTAGTGTATTGCTACTTAATTAATTACAGGAATAGTTTGCTTAGGTTCTTATTGACATAGGTAAACCCTATTTAAAACTACCTAGCTCAATTGAAACCAACTATTGAAACACTGCATGATTCTTCCTTACATGTTTAGAACGGAAAAACTAGTGGGGATTGCTTGCTAATTAGTCAGGCTAAACTATCATAATATTTGTTCTTTGCTTATTCAATTTTTTTTCTTTTAATTTAGTAGTTTAATTTTCTCTTTAAAAACCAAATAAAAATATATCTTTCTTTTCTTCTAATCCTGCACTTGATAATTTGCATAAGTTCTCTCTAACTTTTGTAGTCTCTGAGGAACAAATCTTCTTATCATTAAAACTTGCATACGTCCTGTAATACTTGTAGAACCGTGCTCAGCCTAGGGTGTTTATTTGCGTTTATTTACTTATTATTTTATCACACCTTAGGCGACACCAATCGCGCTAAGATTGAGGTAATTAAGACTCTCCCCCTTTGAGTTTTGTTAAAGGGGTAAAAAGGTTTTTGGGTCATGCTGGTTTTTACCGACATTTCATCAAGGACTTCTCTAAGATCGCTAAAACATTGTGTAACTTACTCGAAAAGAACGCCAAATTCCTTATTGATGAAGCTTGCATGGTGGCATTTCAAGAGATTAAGGAGAAGCTTACTTCTGCATCTATTGTATTATCTCCCGATTAGAAGGTTCCATTTGAAGTTATGAGATGCTAGTGATCTTGCTAAGGGTGTTGTTTTAGGTCAAATAAAAGATAAGGTATTTCATTCCATCTATTATGCTAGTAAGGTCTTTACAAGTTCTCAAATAAATTATACTATAACTGAGAAAGAGCTACTAGTTGTAGTGTATGCATTTGACAAATTTCGTTCCTATCTACTTGGGGCGAAAGTTGTTGTGTTTACCGATCATTCTGTTTTTAAATACCTTATGGAAAAGAACGATGCTAAGCCAAGTTTAATCAGATGGGTGTTATTGTTATAAGAATTTGATTTAGAAATTCAAGATCGAAAGGGGTGTGATAATCCAGTTGCATATCATTTGTCTCGACTTGAAGGTTTTGAGTTTCACAGTGGTTCTGAGTTTGTCCGAGAAAAATTTCCTGATGAGAGTTTATTTTCCATATACGATGGTACTCTGAGGTCTCCCTGTTTGTTCTAATTATTAGCCCCTTGGAGACATCCTTTTAGGTGAATATATGACTTATTCGATAGACTTTTAGGCTTATTTGATCATATTGCACTTTCTTCCATTGGAAATTGACTATTTGAAGTTTTAGAGTTTTTGTGCGTAAATTTGATTGTTTTTAGTGCAAAGTTAGTAGGTTCCTGGATTTCATGAAAGACCAATCCAAGGAGGAGAAGTGAGAATTAAAGTCTTAGTGTATTTTAGTGTGGTAGGAAATGTTTTTACTCGAGTTTCTATTTTTAGAGTGTACTTCCTATTTCTATTTTATGAATTATTGATTTATTCTTTTTAAAGAATATGAAGTTTAATTATTTATTTATTGTGAAGCTTTAAAAGATATATGGTAATTAATTAGAGACCAAGTCAAGTAAAAGAAGTAAAGGAAAGAAGATTTACATGAAAATAAGAAGATTTAGGAAGGATATATGCATATAAGGAAAAGATAAAGCTGCCTTATGAATCTGAAATTCCAGTTACGTTTCAAAGACGAGTCCATAACTTATGATTGGCTAGGAATTTAGGCGATTGGTCTAAACCATTGGAAAGAGCTTTCCGAGAAAAGCGGTTTCATACATTGGAACGCCTTAAACGGATAAGTATTGAAGGAGATATTACCAAAACAAATCAGCAGCAGAATCTTACCTTTCCTAGATTTTAGGGCTACGAATTTAAGAGTTCTTGCCTTGTCTTTCACTCCAAGTAAATTCAACCTAGAGCTTGCTAACACCTATAAATACATCCCTTAGACCTCATTATTCAGCACCTCTCAATTATTATTCAATATATACATCTTTAGAGAGAGAGTCAAAACCACCTCTCATATTTTATTCAATTCATAACATCTTTAGAGAGAGAGGGAGTCAAAGACTTCAAGAGCAAGACAGAAGAGGAGAAGCTAGAGTTGGAGGAATTCTATTCTTATAATAAAAAGTCATCCTAACCTTAGGTTACCATTTATTTTCTGTAATTAAATATGATGTCTATCTATTTAGTTTCAGTCTTTAATATTGCTATGAGCCAAACTTTTATATACTTGAGAATAGCAGTAAAGGGATGAACCCTAATTAACTTAATTTATGTTTTGAATTTGGGATTGTATGATTTAATTTGAGTTGAGTATTAATATTGGATATTACTTTGTTCTTATATACTAATTCTTTTCCGCGCAACTAGAATTAGCTGTTAGTATTTGGGCTATTCACTTTAGTGGCGAAGTGATCATCCGACAGGGGGGTTTGAATACATATCTAGGTAATACCTGTGTAATGTCCGTTATTGACCGACAGGCTTAACTAGTTACATAGCCAAAGAGGTAAATTCTTATCATCCGAAGAGGCTTATTTGACCATACATGTGTTTATAGGACTTTAGGATAGCTCCTAGATCCACCCGACAGAGGCTAGGAGATATTAGAGTCCCGACTAATATTATAATACCAATTCTACCCTTAAACATAGCATAGATTATATTAATTAGGAGGATTTTTTGCGAGACTCAAGTATCTCTAATATCTGAAGTCGTCTTTTACTTGCATTATTTCTTTTCTAGTTATTTAATTTTAGTCTTTATTTATTTGCATCTTAGTTATTAGAAAAACAAAACAAAAATCATATTATTATACTTTTCTGTTAAACAATTATTCTTACTATCTGATTAATACTGGAGTTTAACCTAATCCGTCCCTAAGAACGAAACCCGATTTATTGGAGTATTACTTAGACAACCGTACACTTGCAGTAATTTTGGTGCCTTTGTTTACGTACTTAATTTAATAACACACCAGGACCCGCCATACTCCTTGGTATGCAGACATCATTAATCTTATTGTGAGTGGTAACTTCCCTGAAGGAGCCACTTCACAAGATAGGAAGAGATTAAGTCATCGTGCTAAACAGTTCTTTTAGGAGGATCCTTTCCTCTACAAAATATGTGGTGATCAAATGGTGAGAAGATGCATACCTTAGAAAGATGTTTGGTCAATGGTTGCAAGTTGTCATGATTCACCATACGGAGGACACTTTAAAGGTGATCTTACAGCTGCAAAGGTACTACAATCCAGTTTTTTATTGGCCTACTTTACATAAGGATTGTCATGAATATGTTAAGAAATTTCATAGGTGCCAGTTTACTGTAATATATCCAAGAAGGATGAGATGTCACGTAATAATGTTCTTGAAGTTGAGATATTTGATATATGGGGTATTGATTTCATGGGTCCCTTTGTACCATCTAATGGATATCAATACATCCTATTAGCTATTAATTATGTGTCCAAATGGGTAGAGGCTGTAGCTCTACCAAATAATGATTCGCGAGTAGTGATTAAGTTCTTAAAATCACACATCTTCACTAGGCATGGTACACCTAGAGTTATTATCAGTGATGGAGGTTTACACTTTGTGAACGAGCATCTGAAGACAGCTCTAGAGAAGTATGGTGTGAGACATCGTGTATGTACCGCTTATCATCCACAAGCCAATGGTCAAGCTGAGATCTCTAATCAAGAGGTCAAATCTATACTGGATAAGACTATTGGACCCACACGAAAAGATTGTTCTATGAAACTAGATGATGCGATGTGGGCATATTGTACTGTATTCCAAACACCTGTTGGTGCATCTCCGTATCGCATAGTTTATGGTAAAGCTTTTCACTTACCTCTTGAGCTTGAAATGGGTGCATATTGGGCGATAGCGGAGATGAATATGGATCCTTTAGCCGCGAAAAATCGTATGATGAAACTGATTGAATTTGATGAGTTTCGATTTCATGCCTATGAGAATGCTAAACTTTACAAAGAAAAGACAAAGAGATGGCATGATAATCGCATATGTGAAAAGAAATTCAAAGTTGGACAGATGGTCCTCAAGTATAACTCCAAGTTCAGCAATTATCCGGGTAAGTTGAGATCAAAGTGTTCTGGTCCTTTCGTGGTGACCAAAGTTACGCCTCATGGAGCTATAGAAATTGAAAACCCAGCCGAGCAGCGTACCTTCATGGTGAATGGACATTAGTTGAAACTTTATCATGTAGGTGAGGATACTAATCGCATGGTAGATCCACATCCTTGGGAAGTCATGTACCTCCTTGAAGCCGAATAGATGTGAGAGGTAACCCGTCGAGCTTAACGACGTTAAACAAAAGCCATTTCAATTGTATTTAGTTTATTGCATTATGTTTTTCAATTCCTAGTGTATAATTATAAGTACTTGTCGAGTCTTAGTGTTTTTTTTTTAAAGAAAAAAAGAAATGAGAAAGGTAGTGTGTTAAATGGTGCAGGAATTGAGTTTGAATTTCTAAGAAACAAAAAGACAAAAATATGTAGAGCCTGACAAGTATACCGGTGGGAAAACCAGTGACCATGGGTTTTGAATCGGGTTTATTGCTGAGACGAGGAGAAAAAATAAAAGGCATGATTGGTATACCGGTCAGGGGAGCGGTAAGCCGGCGAAGAAAAAACCAGTGGCCACGGGTTTTGGAATCAGTTTTTTTGCCGAGGGGTACTTTATTGGGATCGGCTAGCCGGTCATCTGACCGGTATGCTGGCCCGCCAGCAGGATTCTTACCTAAACTTCATGGAAACCCTATTTTTCCCTCTTTTAACCTAGCCTCTCATGCAAGATATCATTATGAACGACCCCGAACCCATTATATACCTGCAACAGACCATTACAACACCTATAGACATTTAATTCTTTCTCCTATTCCATTCTAAACACACATCTAACATCAAATCCTTCAAGAACACAATGAAATCATCTCCTTCAACCTTAAGCCTCTTCATCAAAGCTTTAATCCTATTCATTAAGCCTTCCCAAATCCACTACATAATCATTACCTATCTCATGTATCACCATAATCCTTCATTACAAATCCTCAAAACATCAAATTTCAAAACTCTTCTCTAGTTTTTGAATATTTGAAGTTTCGAGTTTGGGGTGCATTGAGATGACGAAGATTGGAAACTGAAGAATACCATAAAGAGGAAGAAGAAGTCGAAGAACCTAGTATTACTTTTGGTGTTGAGAGATGTAGTTAAAAGAATATAAATTTTTGAGGATAAACATGACGAGGTGTTGCCAACCATATGAAAACTCACAAAATAGTTGGATCTTATGCAACACATATTACGTGGAGTGAGAAATGTTCAACATGCCAATAACGCAACAAGAGGAGCCCAACCTAAACGCAACAATGAAAACCAGCCTTGTGCTGGTTCATATACGTTTTGCAATCCTTTTCTCATTTGTTTTATTAGTTTATTTGCTTTATAGAGTCTTTTTGAGTCGTGGGGACAAGATCATTTTTGAGGTTGGGTTGGGGTTCATTGCCTCATCGAAATGTTTTGTGTTATTTGTTTTACATGCTTTCAATAAAATTAATCTAAGGGTTGCATTTATTGTAGAGTATAATGCCCCCATAAAGCATGTTTTTATGAATTTATGATAGAAAATAGTTGACTTAAGGAGTTAGTATAAAACGCACTTAGACTGCATGCAAATATGAGGTAATTGATAGGAAGAATTGATGAACAATACAAAAGAAGTAAACTTGTACTTATGGAAAATGAGTGGTTTGTAGAACGTGAGATCTGAATGAGTAGAGAACCCACTTAGGTATGAACAAGAGGAAAGTTGTGTACATAGGAAAATGACAGAGGCAGTTCTTTGTTAGCCCTTTGAAACCTTTTTGGCCTTCTATCTCTGAATTTAATATTATCAATCTTACCCAAATTTTAGCCTTTAAGCCTTTCTTTTGTCGCCACATGATGTCTCCCATTTGTGATGATTTATTAGTAGTTGGAGACATCATTTTAGGTGTATTTATTAGAGTATAGGTCGATTATCTCATGATTTAGTACACTTTCCTATTTTGTGTTTTGAATTAATTATTTATTATTTTTAGAGCATATTGGGTTTAATTTTTTATTTAGTGTGTAGCTTTAAAGATATATGGTAATTAATTAGAGTCCAAGTTGGTTCCAAGAGATGAAGGAAAGAGGATAAACATGGAAACTGAAGATAAGGAAACAAAAGCTAAAAATATAGAAAAGAAAAAGCTACCATAAATCTGAATTTTACCACCCACACCCAAAATCAGCTCATATCTCAATATGGAGTCCAACACTTACTTTCTCCTTCAAGAAAACGAATTAGGTTTTCTTATACACTATAAATACAGCCTCTTATCATTAGAAAATCATCCTTGGCAGATCCTAAGGGATCCTTGGATAAACCTTAAGCTAGGAAGAAGCTTACAACACAAGAAGAGAAGTCTGGAAGGAGCAGAACACCACATTATGTCTTCTTCAACCTTCAAATTTGTAATTCTTTTCTTCTCTTTTCTTAGTATGAACTAAATTATATTTACCTTGAGTTTTAGCATATATGTATGAACCCTAGTTTTTATTGACATCTATCTAATTTGAGAATAATATGTTTTAAATTGAATTATTGTTTTTATTCTCTGTTTATGTGTTTGATTTATAATCTGTTGTCTTTGCGGATTGCAACCGTATATGATTACCTTCATAGTAGTTAGATAAGTCATTAGCTAAGACATATTTAATTATGTGAACAACACATAGCGTCTAGAACAAGGTTTAGACCTGACAAATCAACCTAACTAGATTGTCACTATGGTTTAGCTTATTGCTATTTAATTAATTGCAGGAAAAGATTACTTAGGTTCTTATTGACACAGGTAAACCCTAAAATTATCTACCTAGCGCAATTGAAACCGAACATTAAAATACTACATTATTCACACTTACATGTTTAGAACGGAAAACCTAGTGGGGATTACTTGCTAATTACTCAGGCTAAACTATCATACTATCTTCTTTTCTTTTATTTATTTTCTGTCTTTTAATTTAGTAGTTTAGTTTTCTTATTTAAAAACCAATAAAAATCTATCTTTCTCTTCTTTACTCTTGCGTATTATCTAGTTCTAGCTCTCATATCTGCACTTGATAATTTGCATAAGTTCTTCCTAACTTTCATAGTCTTTGAGGAACGAATCTTCTTATCATTAAAACTTGCATACGTACTGTAATACTTGCAGAACTGTGCTCAGCCTAGGGTGTTTATTTGCACTTATTTTATACATTAATATATCACACCTTAGGCGACACCACGTTTTTGGCGCCGCTGTCGGGGACTACATCGTTAGTCCTTGTGCATATATCTAGTGCTTTTATTTTAGTTAAGTCTATTTCACGCTTTTCTTTTTAGTTATTGTTTTTACAGGTTTTTTACAGATGGCGAGCCCAAGGAGACTTGATCTTCCGATCACATTCAGAGTGCAATCATGCGGAATCAGCACTCCAAAAATCCAAGCCGCCAATTTTAGACCAGAATGAGGCATGATAGGGCAATTTGCGAGTCATGGACAATTTAGCGGTGCTGCACAACAAGATCCGGTCCGGTATGTTCAGAAATTTATGCAGATCTGTGACGCTTATATTACTAGAGGTGTTACAAAGGAGCAGATGTATTACATTATTTCCAAGTCCGGAAGTGCAAACGATTGGTACGATACCCAATGCCCTCACGTTATTCCAGATTGGGACAAGCTTCAACCCCAATTCCTAGATCGATTTTATCCGGTTAGTAAAATATTAAAAGATATGTTTGAGCTCGAACAATTTATGCAGGAAGACGGAGAAAGTTTGGGTGAAGCATGGTTACGTTTTAACGAGATGAAGGCGAGATGTCCATTCCATGTATCATCGCCAGAATATTCATTAACCATGTTCTATGAAGGACTCAATAACGAGTCCATAAGAAGAGAAGATATGTTATGAGATAAAGATTTCGTACTATTAGATCCTGAAGAAGCTGAAAATATTATGGAGAAAGTTCTTGAAACCGAGAGAAGTTGGCCGATCGAATCAGAAAAACGAGAAGAGGCCGTAGAATCTCAACGGCTCAAAAAGTTAAACCAACAACTTGTGGAATTAAGAGAACAAGCGCGAACAATAGCTCAGGTGAATCTAGTACCTACTTTACCTTTATGTCCAGGTTGTGGAGCACGAAACAATTCGTGGGAGAATTGCATGAATAATATAGCCCCAATTTCCTTCGTATCTCATCATAGAAACCATTATTCTAATGTTTATTATCATCCTCATGGAAGTTACGCTAATTATCAGCCCCCACAAAATCAAAATTGGTTTGGAAATCAAGAGACTTATTATCAACCTCGACCTCAATATTACTATCCACCTCAACCTATCTATCAAGAAGCACCGATTTACAAAGAAATCTATCAAGAAACGCCAGTTTATAAAGAAGCTTATCAAGAACCACCTCAATATTCAATGCAACAAGCTACACAAGAGAAACCTTCGAGTTTGAATTCAAGTATGGCTTCGATGATGAAACTAGTTGAAGAAAATATGAAGATGAGCCAACAAAGAATCCAAACCCAGTCCAAGGGAATCAAGAATCTCGAGCATACTATATCACAAATGGTGAGTGCAATGCAAAATAGGCCAAAATGGAAACTCCCATGTGATACTATTGCTCTCAAAGATCATGCTTGTCATGCAGTTCAATTATAAGTGGAAAACAATTACCTCCTCCTAGACGAGAACCAGAACCAAATTCTATTCCCGAGAAAGTGGTTGAAGAAACAATTAAAGACAAGGTTGAAGAGTTAATTGAACAAACGAGTGTCCCAGAGAAGACACCAGAAAAGAAAGAGAGCCAAGTGGTAACCAACACACGTCCTCCTCCACCATTCCCATCACGTGTCAGAAATCAGAACAATGAAAAAGAATTCAAGAAGTTCATTGACATGGTGAACGAGCTAAAGATCAACATCCCGTTTGTAGAAGCTCTCACGAGAATAACAAAATATCGTAAGTTCATGAAGTACATTCTTTCAGACAAGCGAGAGACGAATGGATTGCCAGAGGAGTGTAATGCTACAAACGAAATAAAGTTACCACAAGACGCGCAAACACCCCAGAACTTATGGATGAAACCATCCATTTCTACAAAGAATAGATATGAAAAGTTCATAGGAGTTAAAGGCAAGGGATTTAAATTTTGCAAACCATGAACGAGGTAACACGTCTAACTTTGTAAGACGTTAAATAGTAGTGCTATACGGGAGACAACCCACAAGTTTTATGTTTTTAGTTTTTCAATTCATGTTTCGTTTAGTTATTTTTAGTTGATATTTCATATTTGAGAAAGGTATTAGTGTTTTTGATGTTCAGGAATTGAAAGAAATCGAGTCGGGAAGAAAAAAACAGATTTTATGAGAGTATACTGACCTACCACCGGTATACCAGGCTTTACCGGCGGTATACCGCAGATCAGAAACCCGAGGCCTCGAGTATGTGTCACGTGTTCAAGGCAGAAAGGTAAAATTCGAAGGAGGAGAACTCCGGTATACCGGGCCATACCTCCGGTATACCGGCCAGAACAAAAACCCGTGCCCACGTGTTTATAACTCGGGTATTTTGACGAAGCATGAGTCTGGAAGAATAATAGCTCTACGTCCGGTATACCGCCCAACCACTCTGGAGAAAGAAAATTTCCGCGTTTTTCAGGTTATAAGGAAGAAGAGGTTGGTCTATTACGAATTTTACAATGCTTAAGCTTCTCCTTCTTCCTCAAACCTCTCCAAAGTCCATTAAAGCTTCATAAAACCTTCCCTAAACATCAAAACACTACCTAATCACCAATAAAACACATCCAATCCCTTCTCCACATCATTACAAGGAAGATTCAACCACACAAATCTCACCAAAACACATTGAATCCAAGAATCAAAAACTTAAATTTCAGAAATTCATCAACCAATTTCTTAGATCCATACCAATCCATGAAGAATCCATCTTACCCATATAGAGAATCATCATTAAATCACCTTTCCTAACAAAAATAAAGCTTGTACAACCAATAATCAAGAGTTTCAAATTTCAAGAGTGGTTAAAGCTTTGAGTTGGGTGTCAATTGAGATGATTAAGAGACCATAAACATTATTTATTGTAAGGGAGATGAAGAAAATCAAGGTATTGGATTTTAGTGAGAAGAAATCAAGTAAGAAAAGTTCTAGCTCCAATTAAAAGGGTAAAACAGGTCACGAGAAGAGAGGTTGCATGCTGTGTTTGATTCAATGGGCAAAAGGGTTCCAACTTTAGTGAAGAAGACAACACAACCTTTACAGATCGAAGACCCTACACCCGTAGAAAAAGAGAAAGCTTAAATGGACATGATAGCTTCTTCGAAGAAACAATTAAAGGAACTAACTTTTGCTTACGAGAAAGTATTTGAAGAAGAAACTGATAAAGGAGAATACAAAACGTTTCTTGGAGATTTAAGAAAGATTGGGTTGGTCTACGTTCATGGTAAGGCGTTCTAAAAAGCTATCTTTGTGAATTTTATTTTGTGAGAAGAAGAAGAGGATGTGGCACAGTTGATCTATGAGGAGGTGATGCGTTTTTCGGTCTCTCCCATGTCGTTATTTAATGCAATATCCTAATATTGTCATGTGTCTTGATCGGAAAGTGAATAAGAAGTTGGGTGAAGGAGAAACACTTGGTCGATAAGGCGAGGTAATAGCCTCGAAGAGATTGTTTTCTTTCTTCCCTACCATTTCTTTATGTGCAATATGTGTGATAATTTTATATTTTATTTCTTGAGTCTTTTTCGAGTCGTGGGGACACGACTCACTTTTGAACTGGGGGTGGGGATTCGTTGTCCTCGTCTTCCCTTTTTGGTTTTACATAAAATTTAAATTTTTTTAGGTTGAATTAGACATATAATATGTTGAATGTACCTATGTGAGCATGATTTAATTAAGTTAATGATAGTAAGTAGTATGTTTTTGAAAGATGTCATAAATATGTTTAGTATGCATGTAAGAAAACAGGAAATAAAAGATAGAAAAGTTAATAACAAATGCTAAGAAGTTACGTTGAAACTTAGGGAGAGTTATTTTGTGTGTAGCACGTGAGGTTTGAAATTAGTTGAAAACCCGCTTATCTATGAACTAGTAGTGAAAAAGTAACAAAATCCGGTAGTTAGAAAAATGAATAAGGGAGTTCTTTCATATTGAAGCCACTTGAAACCTTTATACCTTCTCACCCCTTTATTTGATTACTGTTATTATTTATCCGTCTTAGCCCCTCTGAGCCTTTCTAAAGCTTTATATTTAACCACATTATAATCCATACCCTTAGTTTGTAGGACTTATCTATATGACCCGCAGTCGAATCGCAAAACCTGAAACAAGTCGTTTTTAGAGCTTGAGTTTGGGGTGGTGGGTTTCATCACTAGGGAATATTTGGTTTTGGGAATCGTAATCGTGATTTTATTGATGATGAAAAATTTAATATTGTAACCCTTTTCCGGGGTAATAGTGAATGAAAAAGAACCTACGAGCTAGATTTGAAAAGAAAAAATATATATGAAAAAAATAGCGTGATATCTCGAACATCAAAAAGAGAGTCATAACTATACAAAAGAAAAAATTGATATGAAAAGAATATATATATATATATATATATATATATATATATATATATATATATATATATATATATATATATTCGGACCGGCAAAGTGGAATTTGTATATTATCATGAAAAGGTTTTAATTGGGATTATTGGGGATGCAAATCAAAGCATCAAAAATTGGGTTGACTGAGAACATCTTCGAGTGAAAACTCAAGCTCTAGGGCGTTTCGTTGATGGAATGTGAGGAGAGAGCCAAAATCTCACTTTTCATTATCCAAATATACCACACCGTCCCTAAGCCCCGTTATAACCAAAGACCTTAGGATTTCTAACTCCTTGGTGGAGAAACAATTGAGCTATTAGGTAGTAGGTAAGTGGACCATTAGATGTTATATTAGGACCTATGAACAACCTATAGCCAGTAGCACGAACTGAGTTGAGACCTCTCCTTCTAGAATTGCGAAATTAATCTTGACTTGAAGTTATGGATTGATGATTATGTGTATATTAAGCGTACTTGTGCATTATTTATTGAGCATTATTACATGAGACTTTTTATATACTATGCTCTAGGATCATTCATTGTGTTCTATTCTTATTCTCCTCCTACTTCTTCTTCTTGTTTATTTGACTACCCTACATACAACTTTGAGTTGGGGGTCTTGATGTCTCCCCATTTGTGATGATTTATTAGTAGTTGGAGAAATCATTTTAGGTGTATTTATTAGAGTATAGGTCAATTTTCTCATGATTTAGTACACTTTCCTATTTTGTGTCTTGAATTAATTATTTATTATTTTTAGAGCATATTGGGTTTAATTGTTTATTTAGTGTGTAACTTTAAAGATATATGGTAATTAATTAGAGTCCAAGTTGGTTCCAAGAGTTAAAGGAAAGAGGATAAACATGGAAATTGAAGATAAGGAAACAAAAGCTAAAAATATGGAAAAGGAAAAGTTGCCATAAATCTGAATTTCACCACCTACGACAACAAATCTGCTCATATCTCAAAATCGGTGAGGAATGTGGAAGAACGGTCAAGATAAAATTTAAAGATCTTTCGGAGACAATGAATTTCGACTACTCATATGCATCAAACAGATACGAATTGAAGTTGTTAGGACCAAAACAAAAACGGGACAGATTCCATATTTTAGGGTTACGAATTTGAGTTGGGCTAGGAGTCCAACACTTACTTTCTCCTTCAAGAAAACTAATTAGGTTTTCCTATACACTATAAATACAGTCTCTTATCATTAGAACATCATCCTTGGCAGATCCTAAGGGATCCTTGGCTAAACCTTAAGCGAGGAAGAAGTTTACAACACAAGAAGAGAAGTTTGGAAGGAGCAGAACACCACATTATGTCTTCTTCAACCTTCAAATCTGTAATTCTATTCTTTTCTTTTCTTAGTATGAACTAAATTATATTTATCTTGAGTTTTAGCATATATGTATGTATCCTAGTTTTGATTGAAATCTATCTAATTTGGGAATTCTATGTTTTAAATTGAATTATTGTTTTTATTCTCTGTTTATGTGTTTGATTTATAATATATTGTCTTTGCGGATTGCAAACGTATAAGGTTACCTTCATAGTATTTAGATAAGTCATTATCTAAGGTATATTTAATTATGGGAACAACACATAGCGTCTAGAACAAGGTTTAGACCTGACAAATCAACCTAACTAGATTGTCACTATGGTTTAGCGTATTGCTATTTAATTAATTGCAGGAAAAGATTACTTAGGTTCTTATTGACACAGCTAAACCCTAAAATTATCTACCTAGCCCAATTGAAACCGAACATTAAAATACTACATGATTCACCCTTACATGTTTAGAACGGCAAAACTAGTGGGGATTACTTGCTAATTACTTAGGCTAAACTATCATACTATCTTCTTTTCTTTTATTTATTTTCTGTCTTTTAATTTAGTAGTTTAGTTTTCTTATTGAAAAACCAATAAAAATCTATCTTTCTCTTCTTTACTCTTGCGTATTATCCGTTCTAGCTCTCATATCTGCACTTGATAATTTGCATAAGTTCTTCCTAACTTTCGTAGTCTTTGAGGAACAAATCTTCTTATCATTAAAACTTGCATTTGCAGAACTGTGCTCAGCCTAGGGTGTTTATTTGCACTTATTTTATACATTATTTTATCACACCTTAGGCGACACCACCAAATTATAACCCAATATCCCTTTAGTTTATTAGGCATTTTTATATGACTCGCACTTGAATCACGGTCCTGAGACTTCCTGTCTTGAGCTTGAGTTTTGGGTGGTGGGTCCACTATTATGGGAAATATCATTGGATTGGGATTTTTGAGCTTATTAATTGTGCTATATTATACATGTTGATGATGATTTATAGTGATTATATTGTAACCCTTTGTCGGGGTAAGAGTAAATAAAAAAAGATATGAAAAGTTATGAAAAGAAAATTTTTATGAAAAAATAGCATGATATCTCAACATAAAAAAGTGAGTCATAGCTACATAAAAGAAAAAAAAATCATATGAGAAGAATACATATATTTGGACTGGCAAAGAGGAAATTTCTTATGTAATCATCTTTAGTGCTTATTGGGTTAAATCTAGGGACGCTAAATTAGTGCGTCAAATGGGTTAAGTGAGAATATATTCGAGTGTAAACTTAAACTCTTGGACAGTTTGTTAATGGTAAGTGAGGAGAGAGCCAAATACTCACTTCAAATTTACCAAATATACATACCATACCGTCCGTAAGCGTATATTAAAACCGTAAAGACCTCGTGATTCCTAGATACATAGTGATTATAATCGTGCAGAAATCACACGTTGCTTTTTCTTGAAATATACAACCAATTTTGTAGGGAAGTGGAAACCTCCTTAATCATTGAGTTTTGGTGGAAATTTTTGATGTACTTGTGTCGATACCTCTTCATTTAACGCCACAATTTCATTTTTCGGCAAACTTGTGTCTTTTGTAGAGTGTATAATACTTTGGCGCCCTCTTCATGATTTTGAGTTATGGGATATTGATTTTTAATTGGTTCAGAATTTCAATGAACTTCATGAAACATGGAGTCATTATTCTTCTTGGCTACTCTTGATGTGAACGAGGGTAGTGGATGAATTTTTTGTGGCGGTACGCTCTCAGTTTCTCTTGCATCTTTGATGCTTCAACTACTTCCTTTGGTTTTTTACCACTTCTTCAACCCAATCTTCAATTATTACCTCATCTAGATTCATCTTTTTCTATTAGAATTGTTACCTCACTAAACAACCGGTGATGATTCCACTAGCTTCCTACCTCCGCGACCAGTAGCTTTACACAATTAGTAACCAACCTTTTCATCAACATTAACTTGATATCATTATTCGTACTTTGGGTCAATTGCAGAGGTTGACCTTGTTGATTTTGTTGAAGGGTCGTATTAACATGTAACAATTTGTTGTTGCATGAATTGATTTTTCTTTTAATGAAATCATTTTTTTTCATAATCTTCATTGAAGCTTCATGGTAGGGACAAAGGGGTGAAAATAAATTAAAATAAAGCACATACACCTAAGATGGCTATGATAAACTCTCCGTAAGTGAAATGATTGTTTTCAAGTAATAAGTAAGTAAACTAGATATCGATCTCAGTGAATACGCAAGTGAGTTTGTGAACAGTGTTCTTACTAAGTATACTAGAGAAAGTTGATAAAATAATACGCAAAGACACTAAAATATTTGTTTTATTTTTTAAGACATTGAATAATTATTGATTAATAAACTAAGAATCTTATCGAAGTCAAGAAATAAAACAAAAATGAGAAACATCTGAGAGTTTAGCAAGAGAACTAGCAAGTAATCTCACTAGCCCTGTTTCTATATTTATTGTCTAAGGGACAGTTGTGTGATATAAAATAGGGTCGTCCATGTGTGTATGCGAAAGACGTCTTCGCTTAAGGCCCCCGATAATCTAAATGTATTATGTGTATGTGTATATATATCCTGGATTTAAATAATTATATACAATAGTATTGTTAGTTTGGTGGTAATGTTGCACGTTTTAGTTTATGAGATATAAATCTCAAACCATGCTAATAGTAATAATATTTTTATTTATGTCGAGAGTTCCATTATGTGAGTTTGCTTAAGTCCTCCAAAATATCAGGGCCGACCTTGATATAAAACAAATATTTGGTATATTAAATTCCTCCTAACCCCCATCAGGGTAGTTTAAGAGGCAATTTCAACACTACTCGGGTACTTAGGTAAAGGAACCCATCGTAATGATCGGTGTTTATATCTAAACCTCTTGACTATCTAGTAGGGCAAGTCCATAAGATCACTACCGCACAAGAAACAATTATGTGTGGTTTTCTTTAATTGAACCCCCATCAGGGTGACAAACCAAACAACTAAAGGTGTAGCCTTATACTTTCGCATAGCAAGGACTACAAACTTAGGTCAGACGTAAAATACAAATTAATCACGATAATTTATTTAAAGGAATTTTCAAATTCAATAAATGCATAAAAAAATTATAGGGTTCATACCATATGTTATTCTCAAGTTAAATAGATTTAGTTCATACTCAAATAAATAAAACTAGCAACTAATAATATCATATTCATGTTCAAAAGACAAAAAAATAAGAATACTATACTAATTGCTTAAAAATTATTAAGGGGATAGTTGCAATGGCATGAACAACTTTCCAACTCCTTCTGCTATTCTTCTCTTTTGCTCCAGGCATTTTTCTCTCTTAAAACTGACTAAGGACTCCTTACTAAGGCTAATAAGAAGTATACATAGGTCTAGAAAATGTTTTATGGGTCATGGGCTTCTTTTAGTAAACCTAATTCAACCCAAAAATGTTTAACTAAAGCGATTTATAGTCAAAACCACGGCAGTGGCAATTAACATAAGTTTTTTGTTTCAGCTCTGAAGTGAAAATCATCAAATCCTACGTGTTCTTGACTTCAAATACAAGTTGGATATCCAAGGAATCTTCCAAAATCATTTTCAATCTTGTGTGGCACCTCGATCGATAAACTTTTTAAATATGGTTGACATAAACTTTCACTTTCTAAATGTGATCGAATCTTCCTTTTTTCCATAACTAAGGGGTTTATTCGTTTTCTTTACTTCTTATAATCATTTCAAGGTGTTATAAATTCCAAGTACATATAAGCTACACAAATAATATACAATTTACGCGCAAAAGATCTTAAAATAGCAAAACACCTAAACCAAACAAGACAGTGTAAAACATCAGTATATGGGGAAAATTTCTCTACTAAGCATTAATTACCCCTAAAATGACGTCTCATGACTATATTATTCTATCACATAAACAAAGAAATCAAGACCCCCAACTCAAAATTGTGTTGTCTTGACACAATAGAAATAATAATAGTAGAGTAGTCTTTACCAAATAAATATAGAAGAGGAAGAAGTAGTAGAAAAAAAGGAATGATCATAAAGCAAATATCATATCAAGTGTCATGTAGTAATGTTAAAGAACTTATCCACACATTCACCTAATATACATACAATCAACATATCATAAATTCAAGTTTATATTAATTTATAATGCTAGAAGGAGAGGATTTCACTTAATTCGATGTGGAGGCTATAAGGTGATCATAGGTCCTAATGTAGTATCCAATGGTTCGCCTAATTACTCCTTAATCATTCAATTTTTTCTTAACCATGTAGTTAGAAATCCTAAGGTATTTTCCATTGTAATGTAGGCTTTAGGATGGTATAATACGTATATTTGAATAACTTAAAGTAGGCTTTTGGCTCTTTTCTCACTAATCATGAACTAATCTCCACAGGGATTGAGTTTCATTCGAATACGTTCTCACTAAACTCAATTCCAATGCTCTAGATTCACATCCCCAAATAACCCAATACAACTTTTCATGATGATTCCATAACAATTCCACTTTGCCAGTCCTTTTCCATATTAAATCTTTTACATATCATTTTTCTTTCATTTACAAGTTAGTTATGACTCAATTTTTTATTTGAGATATCATACTACTTTTTCTCATATCTCCATTTTATGTTCAATATTTTTCTCTTTTTACCTCGACAAGGGGTTACAATAAAGATCATCATCAATAATATTGCAAATACAAATCATAAAATCCAATGTATCCCTATGACGAATCCCACCACCCCAATATCACGCTCTAAAGACAAATGTCTTAGGGTTTTGATTTGAGTGCGGGTTATATGGATAAGTGATATAAACTAATGGATATGAATTGTAATTTGACTAATAAAAGGATTTAGAAAGACTAGGAAGGGGCTAAGATGGATAATGTATATTCAATTCAATGGGTGAGAAAGCTAAATGATTCAAGTGGCTTATGAAAGAACTGCCATATTCATTTATTTAAATTATTAGGTCTCGTTACTTTTTCACTTTTAGTTCACGGATTAAGTAGGTTATAAACTACTTCAGACCTCACATTCTACACAACGCTCAAGGACACCTAAGATTCATCGTTTATTCTTACATATTTATTATTAGTATTTTCTATCCTTTACTTACTGTTTTCGTGCATGCATACTAAGGTGCGTTATGATATCGTTCAAAAACATACGCACTAAAATCATTGACCTAACTAGAAACATGATCAAATAGGGATATTCACCATATTTTATGCCAAATCCTTATATTAGACACTAAATTTTTTAAATTTTATGCTGAAACACGAAAAGAAGATGATGACAACAAATCTCCACCCCTAAACTCATACAAAATTAAGGAGAGATAAAAGGTTACATTACTTGGCCTAGAAACATCTCCTCTAACTCGTGGTCAAAAAGAGAAACCCATTTTCCCCAATATAGCCATGATTCTTTTGATTTTCCAGGCTAGCTTCACTTGGTGCAAAATGTTGTAGTTGTTCTAATTTTCTAATTTGGTAATTCTATTCATCAACATCAATCCCCACTATGGAGGTTCATATTTTAAAACTATATGCACCATTTTGCGGAGTTAGGGATGAACCATTACTAATGACTATTGGTTCTTTATCCTTTTGGTTGGCCAAATTTCTCGAGACGGATTCTCTCTTTAACTTTCATGTGTCTGGTTCGTGAGTTGGCCACATCGTTGTTCTTCCTAAATCGTTTGCTTCAACCATGTTCATATAGTCTCCCAAATTGTTTTAGCCTATTTCTATTCGGAGAAAAAGCCGTACATTGAATAGGTCATGTAGAAAGACCAGTAAATATAACATAATCAACGTCTAGTTGTTTAGAAATACTAAAAGATTATTTATCCTAAATTTGTAGGTGGACAAGGATTCAACTTAGGGGGTGCTTGTTTGCACATAATAGATCTGAATCTGGTTCATTAAGGCACTGGATCAATCAGACTATCTGTTTTTCCTGACCAATTTAGATCTGAATGACTCTGGTATGTTTCATTAAGATTAATAGCAAATCTGAATATTCAGCTGGTCATTCAGCATTCATCACTTATTACTTATAAAACAAAAAACACCTTACACATGTTGGGAAATAGAATTTCATTTAGATTAACGAAAATAAAATGATGAGAATAGAAAAATGACCCTATTATCAGTGATATTTTAAATTGGTTTCTTAATTTGTTGAAAAAATAAACTAATAAACATAATTAAAATCACAAAATTAGAAAAATAATAAGTAAAACATACTACAAGTTTGATATGTAATAAAATAATGAAATACAACAAACCAGAACTTACTTATGAAATAATTTCATGGCATAGCCAAAACTCCGACCCCACCCATAAGATAATCATGATACTCTTTATCTCTAAAGTAATGGTTTAATCGAAAGGACAAAACAAATATAATTAATACTCCCTCTGTCTCAAAAATAATGTCCACTTAGTTTTTCACATAGATTAAGAAACCTTATAATTTCATATACAAATTATAAGATTACCACTAATAAAGTATTTTGATATTTTAAATATGCATTGGAAGTATAATTTTTTTTAATAAGGGTAATAATAAAAAAATGTTGAAAAAAAGTGTCTTGATACCGTAAGTGGACAATAATTTTAGGACACGATTTTTTGTAATATAGGACACGATTTTTTGTAATATGGACATTAATTTTAGGACGGAGAGAATATAATTTTCCTATTTTTAGTCAATGTCGGATAATCAACAGTTTCTCAAAATTTTAAGTTACAGACCTTTAAAAAGATTTGGTACATTGATTATTATTAGTGAGTTTTAATGCCTTTTTTTGGATGCATGACTAACATAACTTATTTTATTAATTCCAATATCACAATAAACAATAACAAATATCGACATGAGTAACCCTTAACGAGCAACCAGGAGCTCTGATCTCCATTTCAGCCATGTTCAACAACTCTCCATTCTCCAACTTAATCGTTGTTGATCCTCATCAACAATGTAGCCTGAGAATGACAATTCAGGGTATCCCAAAAATTCATTTAGAATTTTGTGTTTATAAAAATATTTGTACATGAATGTGATGTAAGTTATGATTTAGCGATCTAAAGGTACATTGGATGTTTGATAATGGTATGAAGTTACGTTTGTAAATAAAGCTAAAAAATGGTAAAATAATCTTCTTCATAGGACTAGGAAGAAATGGAAAGAAGCAGATGAGGCGGTTACTTTTTTTTGTTGTCATGCAAGCTGCAAATTTGAGCTGTGAAAGCCAAGAGTACGTTAAAGGGTTGTGTTAATATATATCTCAAACGAATGAAGGAGCAGCTACTCCAATAATCCTAATTATGGTTACTATGACATCAACTTTGGTTTCTTCTAGAGAGAGTATAATTCTTGGAAATTATTATCATCGGCCATCTCGAAGTCAATATAATGTGGCAAATATAAATACAATTGGTTATGAAATTGCTATTGAAAAGTAAACTTGATCGTGAAAGTGTAGGACCACCTGAATTGACAATTACCAAGGAGACACTTGAACAAGCAATAAGAGGATGATTCATCACTCAGGAAGAAGATGTTTATTCTAGATTAACATAATCTCTTGTTGCATTATGTAAACCAGGTCGCTTCTATTCTTAGCACAAGTAGATTTTGTAAATTATTTGTAAGTAATATTGAATTACACATTTATTGTCACCAGGTATGCTCGAACAGCTATATTAATTACTCATCATAAAATGGTGATTTAAAATAGTCTTAAGATATATACTTACATTAAATTCAGAATAATTTCCTAAATCTTACATACATGATTTGAGATTCTCTACTATTTAATTTAACCTTGAACAAAAAGTAAGGTAGGTTCCTTTGAAGCTTTATTATTTGGTAATACATCAAAGAAAATCGAATAAATGAATCTATGAATAGCTAATGTAGGAACTTGTGTAAGGTTGGCCTTTATACAAGTTCCAACATTATTCACAAGAGGTGTAAGGAGATTAAAAAATTATTAAATGTTAATAGGAGAATCGTGTAATAAAGGAACAAGTTGCTGAGTAATGGTGGAGGTCATGGTGTAACTTTCATAGCCAACACCTCTTTGTCTGCCGTTTTCAACTTGGAAAAGATGTTGTATACATTCTATTATGTCTAATGGAGCTGTGACTGATTCTCAATGGTGCAAGAGCTCTATACATGAGAAACGAAGACAATGGATAAGAACAAATACTTATTAAAGGTATCCGTTCAATTATTGTTTGTTCTTACAACATATATTCCCTCTAGTTTTGGATAAATATAGTTACTTTTCAAAAACAATTAAAGTTACACAGTTCATGCTAAATTTAAATCTGAAGTAAAATAATAAAACAAAAAATACTTTGCAAAATAATAGTACACCATAGAATTGCTTTGTGAATTACTCAATCTATATTCTAAACAGCTTCTTTCTCCTCTTCGGTGACCATTTCTCATTTTTTTGACTTTTTGGTTTCACGTTCCTCATTTTCTCTTTTCTTTTCATGTAAGAATTTTGTCACTCGTTCTAGTGGGATATCAATATCTTCATTCCTTAATAATTGCTCACCAGGAGTTACCTGTTAAACATATTACATGTATAAGTCACTATAATCTTTAAAACAAGGTGGTATATGAAAAAAGAAAAAACAAACAAAAAAGATATCGTGACAACTTTAAAAAAATTCTTTGTCTAAAGGTATATAATGTAACCTTGATCGTCTCTACAACATCAAAGAGAGGCTGGTGAATAATTCCAATATAATTAGCTGCTAAAGTCTTGACGGCGCATCTGAATGTGCATATCCATTCGACCAGGCAGGGCTAATCGGTCTATATTATTAGTAGTGAATATTATTATTCGCTCATCTCCACATTCCATCTATGAAATTTAGTAATCCTGTGTGGTTGGTGTTTAAGCTCTATCAAGCATGAGCAAAGACGACGATGGATAAGAACATATACTAATCAAAAGGTATTACTTCAATTATTGTCTGTTCTTACAACATATGTTCTAGCATACTTTAAATTAAAATAATAGTACACCATAAAATTTCTTTTTGAATTACTCAATATATATTCTAAACATCAATTCTTGTTCTTCTTTTGACTTTTTGGTTTCACGTTTTTCATTTTCTCTCTTTTACATTGAAGAATTTGGACACTCCTTTTAGTAAAGATTACAATATATTCATTCGTTAATAATTGATCACCATCAACGGGTGGACTTACAATTTTGACACGAGCGTTGAGGAAGGAGCATCTCTTCCTTAATATGGAAGTTACAGTGACAACCACAACCCACACAAATAATGGCGGATGGATCAGCTGGAAAAGGAGTAATTCTGGGTAGATAGTACATGCATCCATCAACTGCATTTCCGTTGTTGATGCAACGTGGTTTTTCAAACATTCTTTGTATATCGTCATAGCACGGCTGATTCCCAACTTGGGTTCGCGAGATAGGAGCAGGAGATTTGCTCCCAATAGTATCAGTAGTATCAGGGGTAGTGACCTATTAAAAAAACCAAGAATAAAGTACATCAAACTTTCTTTCATGTATTACATAATAAGTATATATAGAAAAAACATGTATTGTACAACAAGATTAATTACTAAATCTTACCATCGTACTTAGTATTGTTGATGGCAAATTGAAATGACATGGTCATTGACCTTATTATTGACCTGTGTAGATGGACCTATGCAGAATATAAAATGTTGAAAGAATCAAATATATGTTAATATTTTTTTTCTAATTTAGTAAATATGTAAATTAGATTTAATCTATATTTTATACTTATATACCCTTATGTTTATATTTAATATGTTTCTATTTAATAGGCTTATCACCAGTATACAATTATGCATATATATATATATATATATATATATACACGCACAATAGTATGCTTAGTGTGCTGAGAAAACTCACTTTTTTCACTGAGTTGGTGAAAGATAGTGGAAGATAATACTGAATTGTTATTCTTAACTTAAGATAATTAAAAGAACTATTAGTAACTTACATGGGCTGAGTTAGGGGGTTTTTGTTGGGAGACCAAGGGGGTTCAGGGGCAGTGTAAGTTTATTACCATACAAATCCCTATATATTACAAAATTTCATCATAAATCCTTATATTTTGGAATTTATAGGTCCATAAAAATGCAAAATAACCTATATTTTCAAATAATTATATAATACGTCCCTATAATATGCAAAAAAAATTAAATAATTACAATATAGGTTCCTATATTAGGCAAAATAATCCATATTTTGCAAAAATATTGATTTATTAATTAAAATTACCTATAAGGAGGGACAGAGAAGCTGTGTGTGGGCCATGCCTCATTAGCAGGCGGAAGATTGCATATTTAATGAATGAGGTGGTTCGCTAATCCCAACTTGAACTGTGGAGTATTTGACGGCCGAGGAGCAGCAGGGACTTGATGATTTTGCGTCTGAGGGATCGTTAGATGTAACGTAAGCGATTTAAGCGTTTAAGTTAGGGCAAAAAAATTACAGTTGACTAAGCATTTTATATATTAATAAAATATTTATCTTTCTTTTTTCTTTTTTTTCTCTTTCTTTTTTTCCTATTTTCTTTTTTCTTTTTTCTTTTATCTTTTATCTTTTTTCTTTTTTCTTTTTGTTGGGTAAACCTTCTCAACCCATTTTTTTTTGGACAAAGCCTCCATCCATCAATCTATAACCTGATTTTTTATTGGGAGCAATTATTTATAAATGCCCATATATTTACAATACTCACAAAATTCTCACTTAATTAATCCTTTAAATCCCAACTAGAAACAATAAAAAATCCCAAAAAGTCCCCTAATACCAATACTATTACTACTATTAGTAAAAAGAAAAAGCAAAAAAAATCTTTTAGAATTTGTTTTTTATCGGACCTCTCCAAAGCCCTTTCTCTCACTCTATCTCCAAGGCGACCCCCCACCATTTCCGGCGCACCACCGCCGCTCTGGACACTGTCGCCGCCTGGAAAGTAGCCTTCCCTCACTCACCCGATGTTGTACTCCTTCTCTGATCTGGTGCTTGCCTGTCTCCACCATCAGAACCCCCTCTAACGAGGCACAGGGTTAGGTACACCTTGGCCAATTATTGGCCTAGTTTCTCGTCGGAACCGCAGCACCAATCTCCAGATATGACGAAGCCACTTTGTTCGCTAGGGTCACACTGGATCTTTGCGTTGAAGCCAAGTACGAGAAAATAAATTCTCCTGGTACACCATGGCTCTCAAAGTATTACTAAATAAGCAAATTTCCAAATCCTTCATTTCATGGCTATAGAGGTTACACGAGACCAATTTCCCTTAGTGACTTTTCAATATGATGGATTTATTTCTCCACAAGGCCAATTTTACTTCATGACTTTCAAATATGATGGATTCATTCTTCCATAACTAAAAAGGACAACAAATTCCCAACACGGGTTCCACACCCAATACCGATTTGAATAGATACCATCTCCCCCCATTAGGTTTTATTAGATCCCGTCTCCACCCCTTCCGATTTTAATAGTCCAAGCGCGTGCGAAGAGATGTGCTTTAATTTTTTATTCCGGTTTCTGTTTTTTTTTTAATTCTGATATTTTTTGTAAAACAATTTCTATTTGTTTTAGATCTAGATATAGATCTCTTTGGAATATATCAAATTGATTTGTTTGGAATGTACCAAATTGATGTGTTTGGAATGTACTAAAGTGATGTGTTTGGAATGTACTAATTCGTTTTTATCATGAAAAATGATATCGATAATAGATTTGTGTAGTATTTTTGCGAGAAAAACTTTGTTTGGCTCATACGAATAGGTGAATCTCGACACGATCTTCGATCAGTTTTCTAAATAATCCGGACATTAACTTTGGGCATGACAAAAAACCCTCTATAAGTTTAGAAAAATACTATTAAGGACCCTGAAACGTAAAAACAAACATAAATAGCATTTGGTACATACCAAAACCAGGAAATATGTGCGTTCCAAAAAATAAATATTGGTCTATACCAAAATAAAAAATGTTGGTATGTACCGATAAAAATCTGAGTAGGGGTATAAGGGTAAAAGATCTAACTAAAAAATTAAACTTAGGCCTTTGTTAGAATGATTTTTTAGTTAGGACTTTCTAAAGAAATTTTTTGTTTTTTGGGCTTCTAAAAGTAATTTTCTGTTTATTGGGATAATTCTAGGTCCAACGTATTTTTTTTGACACCTAAGAAATTTCACATAACTACATCAAAAATTAACCTATTCCTAGTTAGGAAAATTGACATACCACATTTCTCAATGAATCTTGTTACCTCGATGCCCTATGCATGAATTCTTTTGCTAGAATGTCTGCTCGACCTTTAAACCATTGCAGAATATGTTTAAAACAAACCAGACCAACTTCTATTGCAAACTTCTTGATCTGCCTGATCCATTGTCTGAGCCTCCATCTAACTACCGACACCTACTTGATACCTTGAGTTATTTTAAGGTTGTTAGAGAAGATGGTTATCTCCTCTTGTGGTTTTTGTCTCTTCATATCTAATATATATATGATTGCTTGCGCTTCTCTATCCATACAATGTATTCTAATATTAGGCTAAGCAAATAAAATTTTTTATTTTAATTTTTTTTAATTAAAATGTCTTTATATAAAAAATAATAATACAAAACAATTATTCTATCCATCCTAAAAATAATGTCCACTTACTAAATATGGTGTCCTAAAAATATTGTCCATTTAGAATATCAAGACACTTTTTTCCAACTATTTTCGTTATTACTCTTATTAAAAAATTAAAATTTATACTTCCAATAGATATTTAAAATATTAAGGCAATTTATGAGGAGTAATTCTGTAATGGTGTATGTAATTATTAATTTTCTTAATCTGTTTGAAAAGCTAAGTGGACATTGTATTTGGGACAGGGAATTGCTTGTCAGTCAACTTCAACTGTCAATGTTGGTCAATTTTGTAGTCAATGGTCCACTCCAGTGAGATTTGTTTTTGGTGGCCACCTGTTTACTTCTGGGACAAGCTTGGCTTCAGGTGGTGGCAGCATTTGAAGAGATTTCTTTTTAGTTTTTTCCTAATATGAGTGTGAAGAAGACAATTTAGTTTTGTTTTTATCAATAAAATAAAAGTTTAACCTTTTTAAATGATTTAAAATGTTTACAGTAATAAAAAATAATTAAATAATTGCACATGCGTCGCGCGCTAACTTAACATAGATAACGAACGGAATCCGTCCACAGGGGGTAGACAAACACATTTTGTAACAATAAGGGGTAAATTTACACTTTATATAAAATAATGGGTAAGCTAACGATTAAGAAAAATACAGGGGCCTCAAGGGTAATTACTCAATTTAGTAAGAAAATATAATATTGGCCAAAAGTTAGAAGAAATGGTAATAAGTGCTTACTCATTTAAATATCGACCTAGCTATAATCATTATTTAATTTGTATTTTAGTTTGTGATTATTTTGTCAGTTTGGGTTGCAATCGAGAATAGCGATGTCTGGATCTTTAGGAGTTGGGGTTGTGGGTGCAGGGTTTGTACATGGTATAACTATAGAATTTCATCAACTCGTATCGAGTTTTTAAAGAATTTTAATTATTTAGAGATTTTCACCCAACGGGACTTGAAACCTCTCCCCTCAAGACTGAAGCACACTCATCCAACCTATTGTTCTTATTAAAGGTCAAATATAATATTTAAAACTGTAAAATTAGTTCCCACTACAAATTTTACGTACAAATGTTTTTTACTCACTATACATACTAAATTACACAATAAATACACATATATCATATTTCTCACCTACATATCTTAAATCACTCTCTATACTCTCCCCTCTTTCCACCCCACCCCATCAATCGGAAATGGTGTTTCATGGTGGCTAAAACAAGGGTCATACCCTCCGACGACTATGTTTATTCTTGTCATGGATCTAATGGAGTTGTGATTGTGTAATAAGGATCCAGCCATGGAAAATCGGAGTTCTCAGCCTTACACCATCAAAAACGGGTTCTAGATCGTTTGGAGATCCAACTTTCACTAGCAAATCAGAGTTTTCATCACATTCACTCACGCTCGTTTCCACCGCTAGATCTCTTTCGAAAGAAAACTGCCGCCCCCATCACCAATCGAAGAACCATTCCCCACCATTCTCTACCATCTTCACAACCGCTGCCTCTAGAGAACCATTTACCACCACCATTATCATCGCCACCTAATCGGGGAAAATTCTTAACCTTCATCAACTCGGTTTGGCTATGATAAGCCTTATCTTCACACTCGCCTTTCCACCAAGCCGTTCTCCTACACAAGGAAACTGCTACTCAGGATCATTTTCCATCATCATCAACCTGGCTTGGCTACGCCATCAACAATCAAAAAACCTAAATCAAGAGGTAAACAGTTAATTAAAGGGAGATGAAATGGTCGGTTCAAAGCACCATTTTAGTTTCACAAACATATCAACAGTCACCTTCTCAACCAAACTGCTCGCAGCAAAACTGCTTTTATACGGGGTACTACGTTAGCAACAATCAAAGAACCCAGAAAAGGTAAAAAAAAATTATTTTTACCATTGAAACGCTAATTTAATTTAACCTAATCTCATCACTTCTACAACTTTCAGGGAGAAGTGATGCGCGTTGGAAGCCTTTTACCTTTGAAGTGATGCGCTGAGAATAGCTTTTTACAACTAGAGTGAGCAATTTGGTGTTCTACTATATTATTTAATTATTTTTTTATATATGGAGTAAGCAATTTTTTTTTTGAATTGTTTTGCAGTAAGTCATTTGGAAATAGAAGAACCCAAATTAAGTTCTTACACTTGTACAATTTCTTATGACCATGAAGTGAGAAATTTGGTCATACACTGCATTTTTTTAATTATTTTGCAGTAAATATCCATTTGGCTCAACCGATGGAGAGAGCAATTTGGTCTTACACTGCACCATCATCAACCGAGCTTGGCTACACCAGCAACAACAATCGAAGAACCAAAATTCAGGTATAATTATGATATTTTATACAAACTTTACAATCGACATTATTCTCACATCCACCATTTACATTTCTTGAAGGAAACTCTATGAAAATTAGCTCACCCGATACCGTTTACATTTACAATTAAGTGAATCAAAATTCTCAACATTTTGAATTAGGTTCAAGGTTCATATGTATTCAATTGTTTAAGAAAAAGTTAATTTTAAAAGGATCTTTTCTACAATTATCAAATATTTAAATTTATGTTTTTTTTACAACCCATAACATTCTTTTTAGTTTGTTCTAATGTTGGATAATGTTTATTCCAATTAACAATATTGGAAAGGCATTATTTTCTAGTTAAATTTTAAATAGATCAAATAATAAAAGGGTCAACTCACTTAAAAAATCCTCCCTACACACTCATCCATTAATTGTTATTCCATTTTTCCTTTTTTAGCTTAACACCTCTTTTTAGCTTTTTTTCCAAATTTTGCTTTTCCTTATAACGATTTGTTGTTTATCTCAAGAATTTTCTGGGATCTAACAACATTTCCTCTCTCTCTCTCTCTCTCAGAAAAATACTCATCTCCACTCTTTCTCTCCCCTCCACCATATCACCCACCATCTCTTCTCCGCCTAGATTTTCTTCTTTTTTACTTCATTTTCCTTTTCATCGCTTTTTCCGATGACTCTCACAAGACCATAATGTTAAACACAACGAAAATCAACAAGGCAGCGAATGGATCTAGTAAGCAAACAAAATCCAAGAAAAAGTATCGAGATATCACTAAAGAGATCATGTCGCTGAGTTCAAATTTACTCAACACACCTGAATCGTACAAAGATGAGGTAGAGGCGAGTACTAAGAATTAGGAAAAAAAAGCGGTATGCAGAAATGAAGTTGAAAAAGTTGTAAATCTGGTTGAAACGGAAACAATGAGGTAATCGAAGGGAGTTCCATGGTCAAAATTATTTGGTTGTGCGAGCAATTCTATGAAAATGGAATATCATGAGCCCGAAAATTTGGAAGGTAAGAAAGTTATTGAGCCGCAAAAGGATGTTCTCGGTGAAGGGTCTGATCAATGGGTGAATTGCCCAATTGGCAAATTCATAGATGCTCCGCCCCCGTTCTTTGCTATAGCGAATTTTGTTACATATCAATGGAGTGAGTTGTGTAAGGTAGAAATTAAATAGAATTTGAAAGGTAGTGTAGTCATCAAGTTTGAAAATCAGCAAAGTTACAGTAAAGCGCTTGAGCGGCTCTGGTATATAAATGGAAAACTGCTACTTCTTCGACCTTGGAAGGCAGGTATGCAGTTCGATAAATTAGATATATCTAGATTGCCAATTTGGGTCAAATTAATTAATGTACCAATGAATCTCTGGATACAAAGAGGGCTGGGGTATGTAGCTAGTGGAGTAGGTGTTCCAATGCAAATGGATACTATAACTGAATCAAAGACAAGGTTAGGGTATGCTCTAGTCTGTGTAGAGATTAACATAAAGGAGGAATTACCTGAAAATGTATTGGTTGATATAGGGCTAGATGAGCTACAGGTGGTTAAAGTGGAGTATGAATGGAAGCTGATTTTATGTAGAAAATGCAGTAGGTTGGCTCATATGGAAACTAAGTGTGTGAATACTCAAAAAGTGTGGGTGCCAAAAACAACAAATGAGCCTGATAAAAGAGTAGACAAGGGGAAGAAGGTAGTTGAGGAGTGGAGTATTGTTAGATACACTAAAAAGAATGAGGGAAAACAGGGTTAGTCAAGTTCTATAATCACAACTATTAAGTTTGATGAGTTACAAAACAGAGAAGGGAGTGAGATTGATCATGATATAATGGTATTTATCAATCATAATGGGGGAGAAGAGATTACTAGACCTCCCAATATATGAATATTAGTTTGGAATGTGAGAGGGTTTAATAATCTCCTTAAATAGTTGGATGTGAAGGAGTTTTTAGTTAGTAATAATTTAAGGGTGATTGGGATTTTGGAAACAAAGGTTAAAATAAACAATTACTCTCCTATAATAAGTGCACATTTCTCTAATATAGAAAAGTTGCACAATTATAATAATGATGATAGTGGAAGGATTTGGGTACTTTGGGACAAAAGATTTGCTGATATTAACCTAGTTTATCAAACATCTCGAGCTATATTATTTGTGTTGAAAGTGAAAGACAGTAAGGATAATTTTTACATTGTAATGGTGTATGCTAGTGGAATTGATGGAGAGAGAAGAGCAATATGGAGAGATATGGTTATGTGGAGTAAGAAGTATGAGAAAGATAAGCTCTGTATCATGGGAGATTTCAATTAAATACTACACATCGGATACAGAATAAATTGTACTGTTTTAGAAAAAGGAGCACTTGAATTTATAGAGTGTCTTGAAGATGCAAATTTATATAAAAATAATTATGGTGGGCAGTTTCACACATGCACTAACAAAAATAGAAGTGATCAAATTCATGCTAGTAAAATAGATAGGGTGTTTATTAATACTAGATGGTTAGACTCTATAGCCTCTAGTGTGAGTATTCATCCACCATCAACTTCAGACCATTGCGCAATCAAGTTAAATCTTGGAGGTGTTAAGAAATTCTTTCCTAGTCAATTCAAATTCTTCAATATTAGGGCTACAAATGAGAAATTTATAGAAACTGTGAAGGATGCTTGGAATATAAAGGTAGATGGTAATAAAATGTTCAAATTATGTATGAGGCAGGAGAATGTAAAGGTTGCTCATAAAAATGTTCAAGAACACACACTTTAGAAGGAACTCTAAGGATATTGAACAAATAAAAGCTCAACTCAACACTGTACAGATGAACATTATGAATGGAGTAGCTGATCCTTGAATTCTTAATGAGGAGAAAATTATTATTCAGGATTTAGAGAAGGCTATGATTGTGCAGCATGATATTATTAAACAAAAGACTAAGTGTATTTTTATGACTGATATGGATTGTAATTCCTCTTATTTTTACTAAATTGTTAAAGGCAGAGCTGCAAAAAATAACATATCTATTCTTGTTAGTGATTTAGATGAAAATATTGTAGCACCTAATCTCATCATGGAGGAATTTGTAAACTTCTATATGCAACTCTTAGGCACTGAAGATGAAAATGAAGAAGTTTGTTCCAGTGATACTATAAAAAAGATAATTGGTTCTTTTCTAAATGAAGAACAAAGAGCTGCTATTATTGCCCCTATTACTGATGAAGAAATAAAGGAAGCTCTGTTTTCCATTAGTGAAAATAAAAGCCTAGGACCAGATGGACTTAACTCAGCCTTCTACAAAGCTTCATGGAGTGTTTTAGGAGAAGACTTCACAAATGTCATCAGACAATGCTTTGATAATGGTAAAATTCTCACTCAGATAAATGCAACGAATATAATACTAATACCTAAAGAGAAGAACCCTTCAAGTGTGAGAAAGTTCAGACCAATCTCTTGTACAAGAACAACTTATAAAACTATCTAAAAAGTTATATGTAAAAGATTGAAAAGGGTTCTTAGCTCAATTATATATCTTAATCAAGTTGTGTATATTTGAGATAGGTAAATAAGCGACAACATTTTAGTTACACATGAGCTTGTACTTGGCTATGACAAGAAGGATTTGGATCCTAAGTGTACTATAAATCTAGACCTACAAAAAGCGAATGATAGCGTTAATTAGAGATTTTTAATGAATATCTTGGAAGCTTTTAATTTTCTTAAGAAATTTACTGAGTGGATCAAAATGTGTGTATGTTCTCCTACATACTCTATATACATTAATGGCGAGGTGTGTGGGTATTTTAAAGGAAAGAGAGGGTTGAGACAAGGAGACCCTCTCTCTCCTTATCTCTTTGCAATGAATATGGAAAGTTTTACAGGTCTGTTTAATTATTTGGGGAGAAAAGCGAGCTTTAATTATCATCGTAAATGTGAAGAAATGAAGCTAAATCATATAATATTTGCTGATGATTTATTGATATTTTTTAAGGCAAATATTAATTCAGCTATTGAAGTCAAGAATGGGTTAAAATTATTCTTAAGAATGTCTGGGCTCAATATTAATTATCAGAAAAGCGAGATATATTTTGGTGAAACTGATTATAATACTAATGAGAATATTTCTGAGATTTTGAAAATTAAGATTGCAAATTTACCTGATAGGTACTTAGGTGTACCTCTACATTCCAAGAAGCTCAGTGTTGAAGAAGGTATTGAATTGGTGAACAAAATCTATAGTAGTATAAATCAATGGTTGTCTAAACTTCTATCATATGCTTGAAGGGTTGAGCCAATCAGGTGTGTTCTCATCAGTAAAATACTTTTTTGGTGTCGTGTGTTCCTTCTCCCAAAGCAGGTAATATACAAACTAAATCAGTTGATGAACAGTTTCTTATGGAAAGGAAATACTGAAGGGGCTCAAGCAGCTAAAATAGCTTGGGATAGAGTTTGTACAAGTAAACAAAATGGTGGTTTGGGTATTCCTAAAATAGAAAATATTAATTTAGTTTATTTACTTTTTACTTTTTAGAGAATGTATGCTCAAGAAGGTAATCTATGGAGCATATGGGTGAAATGTAATGTTAAAAATAGATGCATATGGAGTCTTGAGGAAAAACAATCGCATACGTGGATATGGAAAAAGCTAATGAAAGTGAGGAATCTCGCATATAAGTTTATACATCATAAAGTGAATAATGGAAGAGATACGTATATGATATGGGACATGTGGATTGAAGACTCTAGTGTGCAGGAATTACTTTGTATTCAGCTATACAAAGATGATATAAATTGCAGCAAAATAGTATATACTTGTTATAAAGGGAACAGGTGGAGATTGCCACCTAAAATTGGGAAGCTTCTACCTCGTCTGAATGATTATAAGTTAAATGATAAGAAGGATATTAAGGTGTGGAGTTGGAGTAACAAAATGAATTTTTCTTTTAAATAAACCTTGGCAAGAATCACTGCAAAAGAAAATTTGGAAGAGATGTATTGGTACAAGGTAATATGGGCTAGAAAAAATATTCCAAGATGTGCCTTTATTGCTTGGATTGCTATACAAGATAGGCTGAGTACCAAGGAAAGAATGCTGAAATGGGGTAATACTATTAGTCCTCTTTGTCATTTTTGTAAAGCTGCTACTGAGAATAGTATTCATGTTCTTTGAGTGTTCTTTTATTAAAAGAGTATTGAAAAAGATACTAAGTATGTGTAGAATTAATAAACTGCCGAGAGATTTCAAAGAATTATGTGATGAAATTATGTTGATAAAGTGTGGAGAACAGGTTATCATAGCTAGTAATATGTGTACTTCATATATTTATTCTGTTTGGTAGGTAAGAAATTATATAGAGCATGGTGGTTCGGGCTTAAATAAAGAACAAATATGCAGTAAAGTTAGAAGGATGGTGAAGATGAAGGTGCAGAATTGGAATGTAAAGAAAAAGAATACAAGGGAGATTATAGATAAACTAGATTTGTAATATGTAATATCTTTTGTATTGGGCCAATTTTAATATTTATAATAGATAATTAGTGGGTCGATGTTTAGAAGGGTGGGTTTTTAAATGTAGTAAGGTGAGAATCTTTTTGGGTATTAAGTTTCCCATGTTGGGCCTTATACTTAAAAAGATTAAAAGCTTGTAAAAACAATGGTATGTTAAGTTTCACAATAATATAATTTGATTTGATGATAAAAAAAATTTGGAAAGGCAAAGCTGAGTAGACACCAAGGTGCACTTCTCCTATATTCTATGGTATAAAGAGTACAAAAAAAATTACAACAAGATTGTAGTAAATTCTGGAATGGTTTGTACGACATGCTTTTTCAGATACTAGAAATTTATTTTAGATTAATGTTTGATGGTTAGATTAATGTTTGAAGTATTGGTTTATTAGCTTATTTTTGTAAGAATGGAGATTAATGTCTGATTGGAGATATATTTGCAACATATTCAGATTAAGGTGAGCATTTTTATTTCTTTCTATCATTTTTATGCCGATTTTTTGTGTGATATGAATTGAGAATTAAGCCACGGGTAATTGTTTTCATTCTCATGCACATTTCAAGTTAATGTTTCCGTTTATAGGCTAAATCATCATGGTGCTCATTGATATTTGTTTGGGTGTTTCAGCACCATGTATACCTCAAGAAATCGCAAATGTAATATATCATACCTGAATATAAAATATCCCATGCTTTTAATATTTTTTTAAAATTGCTATTTGGTCCCTATATTGAAATAATTTCATCTTCTCATGTAAATTTAGTAGTGGAGCTTCTTGAGGATTTTTAGGTGCAATCCAGGCAAAAAAACTCAATTGATACAGAGTAATTTCTTTTTTGGTTCTCGAAGTATAGTTACTAGCAAATGGTTCTCGACCTTCATTTTTGTCCTCCTAGTTAGTCCGTGTTATGTTAGATTTTTAACGTTCAGTGTCATATGGAAAAGACATTTAAGGAGTAAATTAATAAGAAATAGATAGTTCAAGGACCAATTTGGGCTGAGGAATTTCAGAATTTGTCTTACATTTCACCTTATGAAGATGTACTCACGGATGGACAGTGGCTGTTATACACGAACTGCTTTGTTAGTTAAACTCAAATAAAACAAAGACGGTTTGGAACAAGGTTTAAGAAAGCTATAGAGCATCAATTGGGTTTATATTTAGACAAGAATCATTGGACAAAATGGAAGCTAATTACTGTCAATTGGAAATGGAATCTACGAGAAAATCTCAAGAAGTTGTGAATTGGAAATGGAATCTACGAGAAAATCTCAAGAAGTTTTTTTTCAGAAAAAAGCTGGTTCTAATGGTGAAGTTAAAGTAAAACAGGTTTGCACTACCCATTTTTAAGATATTTGCACTACATGTTTCTATAATATGCAGAAATTGCACTGTATGCTCCATATTATGCAAAAAGCACACTATAGATCCCCTAAACTATGTTATAAGACCTTATATTATGTAAAAATTGCAATGAAAGTCCCTATAGTATCTATGCAGAAACTGCACTATGTGCCCCTATATTATGCAAAAGTTGCAATGTAGTTCCCTATACTACGCAGAAGTTACAGTATATTATGCAAAATTGTAATTGATTTACAAAAAATGAGGACTTAATGTGCATTTTTTTTGCATAGTATAGAGATCTGGTGTGGTTTATGCATAACATAGGGATTTATCATGTAATTTTAGCATATTATAGGTACCTGGTACAGTCTTTGAGGACATATAGTACATTATTTGCCTAAAATAGGAATTTATCATGCAATTTTTGCGTAAGATTGGTACCCGTCAGTAAGACTAAAAAGAATTGATGGTTATATTTCTTACTTAAACATCTAATTGTAAATTGTACTAAAAAGAGAATGTCTGTTTCGGGTTATTTGGAGAAATTCAATAAATAAACGCTTGTTATTATCTTTCTTTTTTCTTGGATTAACAAGGTAAGTTTATACTTCTTCAAGTCTTTAGTGTTTACTTAGGAAAAGTTTAAAATCATCATCGGTATTGGCTACACAAATCCTGTATATGCTACAGCTATACAACCCGTAATTCCAGTATTCATGTTCGTATTAGCCGAAATGATGGGTCATTACTCAATATATTTGATTATAGTCCTTATATTTTGTTTAAAGTCGTAAATAATATCTATCTTATATGCACTGCACAAAGATCAAATATGTTGACAACAGAAGGTCAAGCTAAAATTGGAGGTACAATTGTGTGTGTGTCTGGTGCCATTATCATGCTGTATTTGGAGATGTTGAGTCAAATTTTACAACAAATAGTAAAATTAGCGCCAAATGTCAACCCGAACCTACTAGATGATTAATATCCATTTTTAGATCATAATAGGATACTTGCACATTAGTGTATTATGTTTACTCTGAAATTTTATGTGTATGGAGGGTTATCTTGCTATTCAGGTGTCGGTGCCATATTTCGTAATTCATATAATAATATGATAAGTTTTCTGATACGGGCCCCACATTTGTTTTAGGCGCCACTTTTAGTAAAATATCTTGCGAGTATTTCAAGAACATCATTTTTGTATAGTTTTGGTGTTTCGTTTATGGGGTTAACCCCAAAACTATGACAGCCTTTAGAATAAACATATGACGTTATATTTTAGCTAGACACATGGGTATATACTATATAGAATTGGCTGGCATATCCTTCAATTATAAAAATGTTAAGTTGTTTCTTTAATAAAATGAACATGCACATATTTTATTACAAAAAAGTTATTATAAAAATAGAATATTAACTTTGTTCATAAAAAAACACTTATTTGGCTCATTGGAAGATAAGTAGGGCCACCACGATCAAGTTCTATATGTCATACACATATAACTCTTAAATTTTTCTACAACACTAATTATTAAAAATAGAATAATTATCCTTATGATTAAAAAAACCATAACCATATAATTAGATATATTAAATTAATAAATCATTGTCGGAATTAAACTATTCATGTATAGACCTGCAACTACAATTACAATTGAATATCATATCAGTTGTTGCCTGCTGCAAATTATTTTGACAAGTAGGTATGGATATGGACAAGAATCTTTTGATAGAAATGAAGATGAACTTAATCAACTATTTAAGAAAAAAATTACATTTATTTAATTTTATGCTCCCATTTACTATTCTGGTTACTAAATTTGATGATCGGGTATTCCATCTATAACATATACTTTTCCACATCTTCATCTCTAAAACGTTGTGCTAAGTTCTGAAAACGATTATATATTATATGTCTCTTGGTTAAGATGTAATTAGTTAGCAACACTTCAAATAATTTGAATATAGGTTAAAATAAATACTCAAATCGTGATATTTTGTTATTGCTCGGATAAAAAGAAAGACCTTTTTATGACATCCATATGCCCTTTCTCTCTCATCATGTCTTTTATGTATTGCGTGTAGCAAACCAAATTCCTCTATTTTGAGTAAAACAGATAAATATACACGTGTTTTAACAAGATAAATATCAAACCCTGCTTTATCAAATAATTATTTGGGTTATGTAATCATATTTCAACTCTACGAGCACTTATCTCTATGTTTGAATATTCAGATATTAGAAGAAAGATTCTAGCCCACAGGGTTTTTATTTTTCGCAGTGCCTTCACGGGTAATATCTAGTATATGTATATTTCAAACTATCCAAATTCAATACATTTAATAAACTTTTGATTTGTGGTTACTATAATTGATTAAACATTATAGATTTCGAGTATTTCATAATTATTTATAAAAATCTCCATGATAGAAGTTGGTTACATTTTCATTAATATATTATAATTAAGTAAATTAACGACTAAATAAAAAAATCACTATCTTTATTCACTTTAATATCAAAGAGAGAGAGAGAGGGGGGTTAACATAAACATTCATATATGGCGAGGATGGAGGTATCTTCGAAAGAAGGTGGCTTCGAGAGGAGGTGTTGACACATTTCGCGACTGGCCTTGTTCCTAGGTTCAAAGTATGCATTTTTGTATCGAAGACGGTGTTAAACAAAAAAAGAAAGACGGCCTTATATTTATAATCCAAAAAAAAGATTGAGACATGAATCAAATATTAAATATATGAAAACTAATTAAAATTAGATATTAGATATTCAAAATATCAAAAGGGAAACCATAATTATTTTTTTTTTAAAATTTATAGGGGTAGAATTTTATGGTTTGTTAAATTTAAGGGAAACATGATTCATATTAATTTTTTTACAAAAAAAATATATAATTATAGGGCTGGAATTTTACTTTTTCTAAATTTTGGGGGATCATGGCCTCTCCAATATACACATACCTCTGTCTCTTATAATTTATAATTTCAAACTAAAATCTAATTTTTAGACTAAAAATATCAGAATATATATATATATTATAAAACACTAAATGTTAATAGGATAATAAAGGAAAAAGTTGTTGAGTAATGGAGTATAACTTTCATAGCCTACAGCTTGTTTGCCGTTTTCCATTTGGGAAAAGATGTTAATGCAGGAGCTGAGGGCTTTTTTGCTTGCATATACATTTTATTGCGTCTGATGGGGTTGCGGATGATTCTAAATGGCGTAAAAGCTCTATCAGGCAATGGATAAGAACATATGTTCCCTCTGGTTTTGAATAATTATAGTTACTTTTCAAAAACAATAAAAGTTACACAACTCTTGCTAAATCTAAATCTGAAGTAAAATAATAAAGTAACAAATACTTTGCAAATTAATAGTACACCATAGAACTTCTTTGTGAATTACTCAATCTATGTTCTAAACAGTTTGTTTCTCCTCCTCGGCGACCATTTCTTGTTTTCTTTTGACTTTTTCGCTTCATGTGCCTCAATTTCTCTCTTTTCATGTAAGATATTGGTCACTCCTTCAAGTGCAATATCAATATCTTTATTCCTTTATAATTGCTCACGGAGTCACCTGTTGAACAAATTAAATATATAATATTTACAACGAGGTGGTACATGAAAAAAGAAAAAACAAACAAGAGTGTACCAAGTCATCAAATTTTTGTGACAACTTTAAAAATATTACTCATCACTCTCTCCAAGATTGTCGACAACATCAAAGAGAGATTGATGTGATTCCAAGATAATTAGCTGCTAAAGTTTTGAAGGAACATGTGAATAAGGTCAAGCTTTTTAGGGTAATATTCTAACAAATCACTAACAAAATGCATATTAGAAGGCCAATACCAACTATTACTCACTATATATTAACACAAATTACTTTTTTCTAGTAACCATGATTACATATACATCAAAGTACTTCCCTTAATACATATATGTCACTAATATACCTTATTATTAGAACCATTACCCGCATGATGAAGGCACACAAGTACTCAAGATACTGAAATTTTTACTGAAATTTTTACTAAATTATAGTTGTCCCATTCTAATAGATTTATGACATGATCTGCTTTGGAGATGAATGGAGCAACTATAGTATCTGGCCTTTCACTGATTATACATTATAAACCAATTTATTTTACATTCATAGAAATAAAAAGTAGAAAATGTCAATATAGATCCGATCTCAAAATGGAAATATACAACAAAAACAAGGTCTCAGATACCAAAGTAGTATAACAAATCCGAAGTTAATAAGTTAAGCTATAGCTTATTACAAGGATAAAATCTCCAGTCTATGACCAAAACACTTTTTAACAACCCATCAACTCATTTTTCCTTTCTTCATTATTCCAGATAGAGAGGAGATCCCGCATCAATGTTTCTATTTACGCTATTCCAATCCGGATGCCTGAAAAATATACGTAGATGTGAAAAATTTAATTTAAATTTCATAGTTTGTATAAGGTTGCGTAGATATTTAAAAACTAATATGTGTGTAATTTACCTCAGGAATTTCAATGATTATAGATTTAAGAAAAGGAGCCCTTTCGAGGTTGTAGGTGATAATATCTCCAGAGAAAGTGATTTTGCTCTCGCTCTGCTTCTCTCCTTTGTTTACAACTGAATTTAGAACATCATCAAGTGCCAAGGGATTGTGATCCTGTAGATTAAATCATTAGAAGAATTTAATCTCAACCAGAAACAGACCACGGAAATACATAAGGGGGGTTTCTAAACTTAGTAAATCTTATCATCATACTATACAAATCCTAATATTTTACAAAATTTCATCATAGGTCCCTATGTTTTGGGATTATAGGTCCCTATAAATGCAAAATAACCTATATTTTGAACTAATTACATAATAAGTCCCTATAATATGCAAAACAACAAAATTCTTTTGAAATAATTACAATATAGGTCCCTATATTAGGTGAAATAATCCATATTTTGCAATACGATTTTATTTATTAATTAGAATTACCTAAAATATTTGATTTATTAATTAGAATTACCTATAGGGAGGGATATAAGGAGGGACAGAGAGTGCGGCGGCTTGTGTTGGTCATGACTCATTAGCTGACGGAAGAGTGCATATATAATGAATGAGTTGACTCTCTGAAAATCGAGAGACTGCACTAAGCCCAACTGTGAGTCGTGGAGTAGCGGACAGATTTTGTTGGGTAAAATCTCCTCAACACATTTTTGTTTGGACAAGGTCTCCTCCATCCATGGAACAATAACCTGATTTTTTATTGGAATATTTCTAGGCCCAGCATAATTGTTTTTTTAAGTCTAAGATATTTCAAATAATTATATAGAGAATTAATCTATTCCTATTCAGGAAAATTGACATAACACATTTGTCATGATTCTTGTTCCCTCGATGCCCTGTGCCTAGCGTTTTTTGCTAGAATGTATGCTCGACCAGTAAACTGTCGCAGAATATGTTCGAAACAAACTAGACAATAATTTGTTGCCAGCTTCTTGATCTGCGTGATCCGTGGTTCTGAGTCTCCATTTTACTGCCGACACCTTTTTGATACCTTGAATTATTTCAAGGTTGTCAGAGAAGATGGTTATCTCCTCTTGTTGTTCCTGCCTTATCATGTCTAATGCATATATGATTGCTTGTGCTTCTCCTTTCATACAACATTTTCTAGAACTTGGATAAGCAAATAATTTTTTTAATTTTTAATTTTTTTAATTAAAAATATCTTTATATAACAAATAATAAAACAAAACAATTATTCCATCCGTCCTAATGTCCACTTACTAACTAAATATGGTGTCCCAAAAATATTGTACATTTTAGAATATCAAGACACTTTTTTCAACTTTTTCCATCATTACAATTATTAAAAAAATTAAAATATATACTTTCAGTGCATATTTAAAATATTAAGACACTTTATGTGGGGTAATTTTGTAATGGCATGTAATTATTAGTTTTCTTAATCTGTGTGAAAAGCTAAGTGGACATAATATTTGGGACGGAGAGAGTATGTATATTATCACCACCACGGTTTCTTGTCAATCAACTTCAACGGTCAGCGTTGGTCAATTCCGATATTCAATGGACAACTTCAGCGAGATTCTTTTTGGATGAGCACAAGTTTACTCATTTACTCATGGGACGAGCTTGTCTCTAGGTGGTGGCGGCAGTTGAAGAGATTTCTTTTTAGTTTTTTTCTAATATGAGTGTGAAAAAGACGATTTCATTCTTTTTTCAATAATATGAAAGTTTAATTTTTTTAATGATTTAAAATGTTTATAATAAAAAAAAAAAAATTCATATGTGTCGTGCATGCTTACTTAACTGAGATAATAAATTGAATCCGTGCATAGAGGGTAACCAAACACGTTTTGAAACAATAAGGGGTAAATTTGCACTTTATACAAAATAGGGGGTAAGTTGACGATTCGGAAAAATTACAGGGGGCAGCAGGGGTATTTACTCATTTTAGTGAGAAAAAATAGTATTGGCCTAAATTTAGAAGAAATGATAATAAGTGCTGGCTCATTTGAATATCGACCTAACTATAATCATTATTTAATTTGTATTTTAATTTGTGATTATATTGGTCTGTGTGGGTTGCAATCGAGAATAGTGATGTCTAGATTTTTAGGAGTTGGGTCGTGGGTGCAGGGGTTTGTACATGTTATAATTATAGAATTCCATCAACCCGTATTAGGTTTTCATAGAATTTTAATTATCTAGATATTTTTACCCAACGGGTCTTGAAATATCTCCCATCAAGATCGAAGCACCATCATCCAACCTAATCTTCTTACTAAAGGTCAGTTATTATATTGGTGTCGCCTAGGGTGTAATAAAATATGACAAATATAAGCCAGAAAACAATGCACTTTCACTTCAGACAAGCACGGTACTGCAAGTATTTCAGGACGTATGCAAGTTCTAATGATAAGTTGAATTCGTTCTCAGGGACTTATTGTGTTACACGAATGAGCAGAAATTACGAGTAGACAGTAAATAATTAAAAGACAGAAAGTCAATAGGAACAATTGAGAGATTGATGATTAAACTAATGAAAATAAAAGACAATAAAATAAAAGATAAGAAATATGAGATGAGAAGTATACCTTAGGTTTTGCTAGTATGCACTAATCCTTCTAATTCTTTCTATCAAATTCTAGTTAATAAGGGAGATAATTAGCTCTTAGATACTTAGTCAGGATTCTAAATTCCTACACCTTAGACCTGGAGAGCGACTAAGGGGACTATAGAAACACCACGAGGATGGTTTAAATAGGGTTATTAAGCGCAACCAAGGCCCTAAGCAATCAATTCCAAACATGGTAATAGTGGTGAAAACATATCCTAATGACTATCTAGCTAGAATTAGTGTTGTCAAGATCAATATCGACACTAGACGTTATGTGGGGTTTCAATAATTAGACACCCAGCTAAGGTGATCATCTAACTACTGTTAAGGTAATCCTATACTCGTGCACTAGCAAGGAAAACAGTCATTAATTCGAAACACATAAACAAATATATAAGGAAGAAGCTAATATCATATTAAAACATATAATTTCCAAAGAAACTTAGATAGAAAGAAAATAGAATTCATAGATTATACATGATGCAAAACCCAAGCTATAAGAGAATTAGTTCATACCTGATGGAAATAACTAAAACAAATAATGAAAGATGTCATCTTGCTATCTACAATAATTCTGATGATAATAAACCTAAGGACGAATTACTATGAGACAAAGATAATTTACAAGTGATATAAGTATGTATTTATAGGTGTAGAGAAGCCCTAATTCGTTTTCTTGAAGGAGAAAGAAAGTATTGGATTCCTAGCCCAACTCAAATTCGTAACCCTAAGATATGAAATCAGCCCCGTTTTTGTTTTGGTCCTAACAGCTTCAATTCTTATCCATTTGAAGCGTATGAGTAGTCAAAATGCATCAACTCGGAATGATCTTTATCTTTGCTCTTGACCGATCTTCCAAATACCTCACCGATTTTGAGATATAAGCTAATTTGTGGTCGTGGGTGGTGAAATTCAGATTTATTTGGCAGCTTTTCTTTTTCATACTTTAATTTTTTGTTTCCTTATCGTCAACTTCCATGCTTATCTTATTTTCTTATATCTTAGTCTTTGACTTGGTAATTAATTAATCTCCATAATTATCTTTAAAGCTTCACACTACATAACCAATTACTCACAATATGCTCTAAAAATAATAATTCATGAAATCAAGACTAGAAATAGGAATGTGTAATAATTCATAGAAAAATCGACTAGAAAGACTTCTAAAACACTAAAAATGATGTCTCATCTTAATATTAATTCATCACAAATGAGGAGACATCAAGACCCCCAACTCAAAGTTGTATCGTCCCGATACAATAAAGATAAAAACAAAGGGAAGTCTCTAAATACACACCTAGGTCATTTTAACACAATGGGAAAGACATATCAGAATATATAGAATAGACATAAAGCAACTACTCAGAAAATTTCATGCAGTAATATTTACAAACTACATACCTGTACACTTCTCATATTCACAGTCAACACGGCTTGAATTCAAGATTAGATTAGTTTCGCAATGTAAGAAGGAGAGGAACTTTATTCAGTTTACTAACAAACCAATAGATTGTTCATCGAACTTCACTAGTATTCAAAGATCCACTTAAAGACTCTCTATTGGCTCAATCACTTCTCGATAACATAGCAAAGAATGAAAAGTTCTTTAAGGTTGTAATTTAGGTGTAGGGACGGTATGATAGTATATTTGGATAATTTAGAGTGAGCTTTTGGCTCTCTCCTCACTAGCCATCAACGAAACTCCCTAGAGCTTGAGTTACTCTAATAAAACATTTCTCACTCAACCCAATGAATTCTTTAATGCACAAGTAGCATCCCCAATAACCCAATTAAACCATAAGATGTTCACATAAAAATTCCTCTTTGCCGGTCCAAATATATATTCTTTTCAAATCAATTTTTTTATTTTGTATAGTCATGACTCTCTTTTTAATGTTCGAGATACCACGCTATTTTTCAGATATATTTTTTCTTTTCAAATTTAGCTCGTAGCTTCTTTTTCATTCACTATTACCCCGACAAAGGGTTACAATATAAAAATTTGAATCATCATCAATATAATAACAAAGCACAATTAATAAGCTCAAAAATTCAAACCCAATAATATTTCCCATAATGGTGGACCCACCACCCCAAAATCAAGTTCTAAAACAACTGTCTATGCATCGCGATTCGAGTGCGGGTCATATGGAAAAGTCATATAATCTAAAGGGATATATGGCTTATAATGTGGTTAAATAAAAAGGCTTTAGAAAGGCTAGAAGGGGCTGAGAAATATATATAATATTAACTCAAATAACAGGGTGAGAAGGTATAAAAAGGCTTCAAGTGGCTTCAATATGAAAGTACTGCCTTAATCATTTTCTACACCATTCAATTTCGTTATTTTCTTACCTTTAGCACCTTCATCAGATGGGTTTGTCAACTAGCTTGGATCTCACGACCTACACACTACTCAAGGCTCCCTAAGATCGAACATACTTTCTATCACATTGCTTACTAGTCTTTTCTTTACTATCAATGTGTGTTTTCCTGCAAATACTCAAAGCATACAAAATAAAATAGCTCATAAACATACTACTTACTATCATTAATTCACTGAGCTTATGCTTTCAATCTATTAAACATAGTCTACATCTAATTCTAATGTATCAAAAAAATTAATTTCTACCTAAAAACAGAAAAATGGAGATGAGAGACAACGAATCCCCAGACCCCCAACTTAATAATGAGCCGTGTCCCCACGACTCGAAAAAGAAATTAAAATTAGCAGATAGAGCATTTACAGAAATGGTAAGGAAGAATGAGAACATAATCTCGAGGCTATTGCCTCGCATTATCGACATCCAAGATATGATTTGCTTGATATTTCTTTAATTGCTCAAGGAGTGTCATGATGTGCACTTGATTGGCTTTGATTTGTGCCCCAACTTCGGCTAAGGAAGTTTGAGCTTCTTCAAATTTTTTTTGAGCGTTCCTCCATCTTCTCTTGCCGACTTTGCTCCTTTTCTTCTTTTGAGACTTGCGTAGAACCCGCTCCTCTCAAGACTTTCACGATCCAAGCATTATCAATAGTACTCTTCTTAAATTCAAGTTTCTCTTCTTCGCCCAAAATTACATTCGCTTTTCACACAAGACACGTGATCATAGTAGGATATTTAACATTATAAAATGATTTTGGAGAGACCGGGAATCGCATAACCTCCTCAAAGATCAACTGTGCCACATCCCCTTCTTCTCCTCTCACAATACAATCCAAAAGTAGAGCGTTCTTTTTAGTCACATCCAAAGTTCTTATGTTTCCAAAGACATTAGGGATAAGGAAATTGTGCCAAACTCTAGCATCCGGTTGAAGATATTTGTAAGGCCAAGGTGCCTTCAATTCTCCCTTATGTGATTGCACTTTCTCCTTGTCGAAAACATACTAAAAAAGTAAATCCCAATCAAAGATTCTTTGGTTAGCCACTGCTTCACTATACTTGCATGGTCCAACCAATTTCTTAAACTGGAAGTGGTTTCTAATCTCTTTAACTGTGAAAGGAACTAACTTTCCTCTAATCGGAACACAACCTTCACTATCACGGCTCAAAAGACCTAAATAGAAATCTAAAACTAACTCATGACATAAATCATAACGTCTTACCATGAATGTAGACCAACCCGATCCTTCACCAAGCTCCAAGAATCTATTATACTCTTCTCTACCAACTTCTTCATAGAATACTTTCTCATAAGCAAAAGATAGTTCCTTTAATTGTTTCTCTGCAGAAGCTATGAAGGCCTTTGAAGCTTTCTCTTTATCATCGGGTGTAGGACCTTTGAATGGAAGAGGTTGGGTTTTCTTCTTGGTAAAAAATGGAACCCTTTTTCCCATAGAATTAAATGAAGCTAGATCACCTCTCTTTTCAATATCTATTTTACCCTTTGTATTGGAACTAAAACTTTTCTCACTTGATTTCTTCTCAATTGGACCCAATACCTTGCTTTTCTTCATCTCCCTCATAGTAGATAATGTTTCTGTTCTTTTAGTCATCTCAATTTAACCTCCAACTCAAAGATTTATCTACTCTTGAAAATGGAAACTCTTGATTATAGGATGAACAAGCTTTATATAGTTTAGGAAAGGTGTTTTGATGATGAATCTCTATGTGGGTAAGATGAATTATTGATGAATTGGTATGGCTCTAAGAAATTGTAGGATGAATTTTGAAAATTTAAGCTTTTGATTCTGGGATTTAATGTGTTTTGGTGAGATTTGGGTGATTGAATCTCCTTTGTAATGATGTGGAGAGAAGATTTGATGTGTTTTTATGGTTATTGGGTCGTGTTTTGATGTTTGGGGAAGGTTTGATGAAGCTTCAATGGAGTTGGGAGAGGTTTGGAGAAGAAAGAGAGGCTTAAGGATTGTGAAATTCGGAATATACCAACCTCTTCTCCTTTATAACTTAGAAAACAAAGTTTTTTCTCTCTCGAGCGGTGTCGGGCGGCATACCGGCCGTAGGGCCCGGCATGCCGGTGCTGTTGTCTTTTGAAAAATTAAGTTTCTACCTTCAACACGTGACGACACCCGTGGGCACGGGTTTTTGATCTGGTCGGCATACCAGAGGTTTTGACCGCCATGCCGGTGCTGGCATCTCTCGAAATCTAACTCTCGGCTTTAAACACGTGACGATACCCGTGGGAACGGGTTTTCTGACCGCCGGCTTACCGGCCATGTGGATCAGCATGCCAGTGGTGTGATCTGAATTCTCCCAAAACTCGATTTTTCTAACACCTGAACCTCAAAAACACTAATACCTTTCTCAATTATGCAATATCAACTAAAAACAACTAAACTAAACACAAATGAAAAACATTAAAACATAAAAAAATTACAGGTTGTCTCCCGTACAACACTTTTATTTAACATCTTTTTTTAAGTTAGACGCATTACCTCTATCAAGAATTGCAAATATAGCCTCCCCAACAACGAGTAAGGCTATGAACATCAACTAATCTGCGCTTTATACCCTTCTTGGGTCTGATTTCTATCACCTTAGCTGAACCAACCTTAGTGACGATGAATGGTCCCATCTATGAGTCTTTGTAACTTCGTGGCCTATTTTCTGGTTTGTGGGCTTTCCATAGAACTTCATGGCCAACCCTAAACTCAATGTTTGGCTGAGTATCCACAGGCTTTTCATGGATCTTATCTTTAGTGACTTTGTGATGTGAAAGGCTGTGGATGATAGGAACGGTTGGATCTAACTTCCTTGGTTTCTTACCCAAGACATAGAAGGTATCGGATACGTTCTTAGCATGAAGGGTGATTGTCCCTTCTTGGAAGTTGATTACACTCTTACTTGTGGCCATGAAAGGCCTTCCAAGTATGATTGGAACCTGCTTATCTTCATCGAAAACAAGTATAACAAAGTCAGTAGGGATGGTGGTATTACCTAATCGGACAAGGACGTCCTCCACTACTCCCCATGTCTTGATAACTGAGTTGTCAGCAAACTGTAACTTCACTGGAGCTTTCTGTGATTTCTGAAGTCCAAGTCTCTTGAACACGGACTTAGGCATAAGATTCACACCTAAACCCACATCGTACATAGCTTTCACCTTGAGCATGCCATTTATTTGAATAGGAAGATTAAAGCTTCCCGGATCTTTGAGCTTCAGCGGTAACTCTTTTTATGTTCTTCTTGAGACTCTCACAGTGTCTCTCTTGGCTTCTACACTCGCTTCTTTCTCTAGACTAATTTGCGTAAAAACTTGTTGCGGTGTAAGCCCTTTCTTTGCAATCTCAAGCATTTGGGCGTTGATATTCTCAGGAGTGTATGCCTCTACAAATGTCTTGAGTTCAATGTCACCTTTCGGATTTGTATCAGGAATAGTTGATAACACTGTTTGAACAACTGGTGGTGATTCCACCTTCTCTTCTTCTTTATTTTCTTACACAGCAGGTGCAACTTCAACTCTTGGTTCTTTTGAGGCTTCTTACTCTTTCTCTTTAGCTCGCTCAGATTGGAACTCCATTACCGAACTAATCTCTTCTTTCATATCCTTCAGAAGCTGTATAAATTCGGATTTTTGTGAATCTTCCTCCACCTCACTCTCAGAACAGTTAGAGTCCACGGGGCTAGACTTGGTTGGTTCGTCTTCGGTACTCAGAACTTCCACGACACTTTCGGCAACATGTGGTACTTCCTTCTTTTCTTCAATCTCAAGGAAAATAGCCTTGCAAGCTTCGAACCCAACATTGGCATCACCTCCTTCGATAGCCTTCAATTCTTTTTGTTCCATATTGTTTGTTAGAACTTTGTTCATTTGTTCTACTTGAGTACCTAAAATCTGAATTAAAGCTTCTTGTTCTTGTAACTTCTCACTCTGGGAATGCATATTAGTGGTCATAAGATCCATAAATTTCGTCAATTCTGGATTATCCACAGCTCCCTCTTGAGGATACTGTGGTAGAGCTTTCTGAGCTAATGACTCGGTATATGCATCTTAAACAGGTTGTTTTGGAGGAGCTGGTCTATTCTGATATTGATTTTGATACTGACCTCTTGGTTGGAAAGAGATATTCTGGGGACATGGTTGATAATGACCAAGATTAGCGGCCCCTTGTGGATTTGAATACTCCATACCTGGATGATTCTTGTTACCAAATTGATAACCTCCTCGATTGGATATGAAATCTACCCATGTATGATTCATAACCCCACATTGTGGACAACCTTGTGCTTCTTGCACTACATTTGCTGCGGCTAAATTTCTCTGCATCTCAAGCTTAAGTTCTTTGATTTGATTCTCTAATGCGGATAATTGAGCTGAGTTTGCAGTTTATGCGTCTAATCAAAGCGTACCTCGGGCATTTGTAATAGGAGCTCTTGAAGATGACCAACTCCTTTCTTGTTCTATAATATTTTCTAAAACCTCGGTAGCTTCATCAGGGTCCATGTACATGAAATTTTCCTTCCCAAGGTTATCTACCTTCAATCTACTTTCTTTGTTGATACCTTCTTAAAATATTGCTAACTGTAGAGATGGGGTGTAACCATGGAGGGGACATCTTGATAACTTCTGTTGAAACCTTTTCCATGCTTCTCCTGCTTCTTCTCCATTCTCTTGAGTCTCATACTCTTTGAATAAAAACGGTTAAAGAATATGGCGTGAAGTTCTGTCCATGTGTTGATTGTACCTGGTGGTTGCCTATCTATCCACTCACTAGCTCTACCGATCGGAAAGAACGAAAACATATGACAATATAGTTGCTCCCGTGTAATTCTTGGAGTAACATAATCATCACAAATCTGCATAAACTTCTGAATCGCTCTTACTGGATCTTGAATTGATGTGCCACTGTAGAGTCCAAAACTTTGAAACTGACTGAGCATACCCGGATCTGGTCGAAATTTAATATTTTGGATCTCCGGAGGATGGTAACCTAATGGTTGAACATGAAATGGCACTCTGAAGCCTGGGAGGTCATGTTCAACTCTGTTCTGATTATTATTGTTGTTTCCGCTACCTCTTCCTTGTGGTGGTATTTGTTGTTGTCCTCCTGGGACAAGTAGTGGATCTACTGGATCTCGTATGTCTGCCATAGCTCCTCTTAAGGCTCTTTCCTCTTGGATACGTCTGTTATAAGGTCTAAAGCTTCTCTTAGGCTCCGGTAACGGAGGCCAAGAATTAAACACGGTGAAAACCTAAACAAGACTAAAGCAAACCCCAAGCGTAAATCTGAAAAAATAAAAACTAAGTACTAAAAAAAATAACTAAAAACTATTACTCGAAATAGATAGCCCACACTCTAACAAGACACAAGTCCCTGGCAACGGCGCCAAAAATATGGTGTCGCCTAGGGTGTGATAAAAATAAGATAAATTGAGCCAGAAACCAATGCACTTTCACCCTAGACAAGCACAGTATTGCAAGTATTACAGGACGTATGCAAGTTCTAATGATAAGTTGAATTCGTTCTCAGGGACTTAGTGTGCTACACGAATGAGCAGAATTTACGAGTAGACAGTAATTAATTAAAAACAGAAAGTAAATAGGAACAATTGAGAGATTAATGATTAAACTAATGAAAATAAAAGACAATAAAATAAAAGATAAGAAATATGAGATGAGAAGTATAGCATAGGTTTTGCTAGTATACACTAATCCTTCTAATTTTTTCTATCAAATTCTCGTTAATAAGGGAGATAATTAGCTCGTAGATACTTAGTCAAGATTCTAAATTCCCATACCTTAGACCTGGAGAGCGACTAAGGGGGCTATAGACACACCACGGGGCTGGTTTAAATAGGGTTATCAAGCGCAACCAAGGCCCTAAGCAATCAATTCCAAACATGGTGATAGTGGTGAAAACACACCCTAATGACTATCTAGCTAGAATTTGTGTTGTCAAGACCAATATCAACACTAGACGTTATGTGGTGTTTTAATAATTAGACACGTAGCTAAGGTGATCATCTAACTACTATTAATGTAATTCTATACTCGTGCACTAGCAAGGAAAACAGTCATTAATTCAAAAAACATAAACAAATATTTAGGTAAGAAGCTAATATCAGATTAAAACATATAATTCCAAAAGAAACTTAAACAGAAAGAAAATAGAATTCATAGATAATACATGATGCAAAACCCAAGTTATGGGAGAATTAGTTCATACCTGATAGAAATAAACTAAAATAAATAATGAAAGATGTCATCTTGCTCTCTACAATAATTCTAATGATAATAAACCTAAGGACTAGTTATTATGAGGGAAGGATGATTTACAAGTGATATAAGGCTGTATTTATAGGTGTATAGAAGCCCTAATTCTTTTTCTTGAAGGAGAAGGAAAGTATTGGAATCCTAGCCCAACTCAAATTCATAACCCTAATATATCAAATCAGCTCCATTTTTTTTGGTCCTAACAGCTTAAATTCTTATCTGTTTGATGCGTATGAGTGGTCGAGATTCATCGCCTAAGAAAGAAATTTAACTTTACTCTTGACCGTTCTTCCAAATTCCTCACAGATTTTGAGATATAAGTTGATTTGTGGTCATGGGTGGTGAAATTCAGATTTATTTGGCAGCTTTTCCTTTTCATACTTTAGCTTTTGTTTCCTTATCTTCAACTTCCATGCTTATCTTCTTTCCTTATCTCTTAGCCTTTGACTTGGTAATTAATTAATCTCCATAATTATCTTTAAAGCTTCAAACTAAATACACAATTAAACCCAATATGCTCTAGAAATAATAATTCATGAAATCAAGACTAGAAATAGGAAAGTGTAATAATTCATACGAAAATCGACTAGAAAGACTTCTAAAACACTAAAAATGATGTCTCATCTTTATATTAATTCATCACAAATGAGGAGACATCAAATATTTAACAATATAACATTATTTTCTACTACACATTTTACGTTCAAATGTTTTTTACTCACTATACATACTAAATACACATATATCATATTTCTCACATACATATCTTAAATCACTCTCTATACTATCTAACCTCTTTCCAACCCACCCCAACCAACAGAAATGGTGTTTCACGGTGGCTACAAGACGGGTCATACCCTCCGACGACTATGTTTATTCTTGTCATAGATGTAATGGAGTTGTGATTGTGTAATAAAGATCCAACCATGGAAAATCGTAGTTCTTAGCCTTACATCTTCAAAAAATGGTTCCAGATCCTTGTAGATATTACTTTTACTAGCAGACCAGAGTTTTTTTGAAGCTTTTGTTCGACTTCTATGGCAGATGAGGCCGAATTTCGAAGGTCCAAGCTAAGCTTAACGAACTTTTGTGTTTGTTCATGGTAGGTGAGATTGTTTTTTTTTTTGTATTATTGGAATTTTATATCTTTTTAAGGAATGTAACTTCTGTAATATTTAGTTTGGATATTTTTTATTAAGGGTTGTAATATTCTTTTATATAATAAAAATAAAATTTGTACAATTTTCTACTTTATTTTTGTGTTAAAACGCCGTACTTTAGGTAATAATTTGACAATTCATTAAGCATACTTAGTGATTTACTTTGCATACTAAGTAAATTGCTTACTATACTCAAAGAATTATTGAGTATACTTAGTGACTTTTTCGTACTCATTAAATCACTAAGTATGCTATTTGGCGATGTCGGTGGTGATCAGAGATGAATATTGCTGATATTCAGTGAAATCTATGAGAAAATACTCCCTGATGTCGGTGTTGGTAGTGTGTGTTGGCTAGAGATTAATAGTGTTGATACTTAGTAACTTGTTACTTAGCAACTCGCTAGTCAGTGACTCTTTACTTAGCGACTAGCTACTCAGTCACTCTGTGGTCCATGCTTTTTGCCACTTATTTTAATTTCTTTAGGTATTTTTTAATTGTTTAGGATACTTTAGTATTTGTTTTGACCTATTTGAAGAAGACCCTAGCCACATGTTCCCTATTAACGATAAAATTAGTCTGCAATACCTCATACATCAACCACTCTGTTCTCTATGGGTGATTGTTACTCTAACTCCTCCATAAGTCTTAGTTCCATCCCGGGTCCAAACCAATTATTACGGGTATGATATAAAATAAGTGGTTTTTACCATTGCAGTTTTTAGAAAACGTTGGTCCGAAATATATATCTCAAATGAATGAAGGAGTAGCTACTCCAGTATTCCTAATTATGGTTACTATGATATCAGCTTTGGTTTCTACTAGATAGAGTATAATGCTTGGAAATTCTTATCCTCGACCATCTCTAAGTCAATATAATGTGGCAAATAAAAATACAGTTGGTTATGAAATTTCTATTGAAAAGTAAACTTAATCGTGAAAGTGTAGGACCACAAGAATTGACCATTACCAAGGAGACACTTGAACAAGCAATAAGAGGATGATTCGTCAATCATAAAGAAGATATTTATTCTAGATTACCATATTCTCTTATTGCATTATGTAACCCAGGTCGCTTCTATTCTTAGCACAAGTAGCTTTTGTAAATTATCTGTAAGTTATATTGAATTAATCATTTATTGTCACCAGGTATGATCGAGAAACTATATTAATTACTCATCATAAATGGTTGATAAAAATAGCCTTAAGTAATATACTTACATTAAATTCAGAATAATTTCCTAAATCTGACATACATGACTTGATATTCTCTATTATATAATTTAAAACTTGAACAAAAACTAAGGTAGGTTCTTTTGAAGCTTTATTATTAAGTAATACATCAAAGACAATCTAATAAAGGAGTCTATGAATAGATAATGTAGGAACTTGTGTAAGGTTGGCCTTTATACAAGTTCCTACATTATTCACAGGAGGTGTAAGGAGATTAAAAAAATATTAAATGTTAATAGGAGAATCGCGTAATAAATGAACAAGTTGATGAGTAATGGTGGAGGTCATGGTGTAATTTTCGTAGCCAACACCTCCTTGTCTGCCCTTTTCCACTTGGAAAAGATGTTGTATACATTCTATTATGTCTGATGGAGCCGCGACTGATTCTCAATGGTTTAAGAGCTCTATACATGAGAAACGAAGACAATGGATAAGAACAAATACTTATTAAAGGTATCTGTTCAATTTTTTTTTTCTTACAACATATGTTCCCTCTGGTTTTGGATAAATATAGTTACTTTTTAAAAACAATAAAAGTTACACAGCTCTTGCTAAATGTAAACTGAAGTAAAATAATAAAGCAAAAAATACTTTGCGAAATAATAGTACACCATAGAATTGCTTTGTGAATTACTCAATCTATATTGTAAACAGTTTCTTTCTCCTCTTCGGCGACCATTTCTTAATTTTTTGACTTTTTGGCTTCACGTTCCTCGTTTTCTCTTTTCTTTTCATGTAAGAATTTTGTCACTCCTTCTAGTGGAATATCAATATCTTCATTCCTTAATAATTTCTCACCAGGAGTCACCTGTTGAACATATTACTTATATGAGTGACTATAATCTTTAAAACAAGGTGGTATATGGAAAAAGAAAAAACAAACAAAAAATATTTTGTGACAACTTTAAAAATATTACTTTATCTAAAGGTATATAATATTACCTTGGTCGTCTCTACAACATCAAAGAGAGACTGATGAATAATTCCAATATAATTAGCTGCTAAAGTCTTGAAGGAACATCTTAATGTGCATATCCATTCGACCAGGCATGGCTAATCAATCTATATTATTGGTAGTGAATATTATTATTTGCTCATCTACACAGTCCATCTATGAAATTTAGTAATCGTGTGGCTGGCGTAAAATCTCTGTCAAGCATGAGCAAAGAAGATGATGGATAAGAACAAATACTAATCAAAAGGTATTACTTCAATTATTGTTTTTTTTGTTCCAAAACTTTAATTATTGTTTGTTATAACAACATATGTTCTAGCATAATTTAAAGTAAAATAATAAAGCAACAAATAATTTTCAAAATAATAGTACACCATAATATTGATTTTTGAATTACTCAATCTATATTCTAAACATCAATTCTTATTCTTCTTTTGACTTTTTGGTTTCACATTTCTCATTTTCTCTCTTCTACATGTAAGAATTTGGTCACTCCTTTCAGTGAATATTACAATATCTTCATTCATTAATAATTGCTCACCATCAACTGGTGGATTTACAATTTCCACACGAGCTGGTGGAGGAAGGAGCATCTTTTCCTTACGGTGGAAGTTACGGTGACAACCACAAGCCGCACAAACAATGGCGGATGGATCAGCTGGAAAAGGAGTAATTCCGGGTAGATACTCCATGCATCCATCAACTACATTTCTGTTGTTGTCGCAACGTGTTTTTTCAAACATTCTTTGTATATCGTCACAATGAGTCCGCCAGATCAGAGCAGAAGATTTGCTCCTACTAGTATCAGGAATAGTGACCTATTAAAAAAACCAGGAATAAAGTACATCAAACTTTCTTTCATGTATTACATTACATAATAAGTATATACAGCAAAAACATGTATTTTACGCCAAGATCAATTACTAAATCTTACCATCATACTTAGTATTGTTGATGGCAAATTGAAATGACATGATCATTGACCTTATTCTTGACATGTGTAGATTGACCTATGCAGAATATAAAATGTTGAAAGCATCAAATCTATGTTAACATTTTGTTCTAATTTAGTAAATATGTAAAATTATTGATCAATTAGATTTAATCTAGATTTTATACTTATATATGCCTATGTTTATATTTAATATGTTTCTATTTAATAGGCTTATCACTAGTATATATATATATATATATATATATATATATATATATATATATATACACGCACAATAGTATAACATAGAAAATGCGTTTAGTGTGCTGAGAAACCTCACCTTCTTCACTGAGTTGGTGAAAGAAAGTGGAAGATGATACTAAATCGTAATTCTTAACTTAAGTCAATTGAAAGAACTATTATTAACTTACATGGGCTGAGTAGGGAGTTTTTGTTGGGAGACCAAGGGAGTTCAGGGGCAGTGTAACTTTATTACCATAAAAATCCCTATATTTTACAAAATTTCATCATAGGTCCCTATATTTTGGGATTTATAGGTCGCTATAAATGCAAAATAACCTATATTTTGAACGAATTATATAATAACTCCTATAATATGCAAAACAACAACAAAATTTGAACTAATTACAATATAGGTCCCTATATTAGGCAAAATAATCCATATTTTTCCAAATTATTGATTTATTAATTAGAATTACCTATAAGGAGGGACAGAGAAGTTGTGTGGCGGGGTGTGTGGGTCTCATTAGCAGGCAGAAAAGTGCATATATAATGAACGAGATGGTTCTCTGAAAAAGGCGCGACTTGATGATTTTGCATCTGAGCGATCGTTAGATGTAAAGTAAGAGAATTAAGCGTCTAAGTTAGGGCAATAAAGTGACGAGTTGACTAAGCATTTTATATATTGACGAAATATTTCTCTATCTTTTTTCTTTTTTCTTTTCTCTTTTTTCTTTTTTCTTTTTTCTTTTTACTTTTTTCTTTCTTCTTTCTTCTTTTTTCTTTTTTCTTTCATGGCTATAAAGGTTACTGGTGGTCCTTTGTGTGTTCTAATAATAATGCAATAAATGAGAGAACCACAACCGCAAGTGTACGGTTGTCCCAAGTAATAATAGTGATAACAGGATCGTTCGCAGGGAGGGTATGGTTAACTACAATGCTTTTCAGTTAATGAATGGTTGCAATTATGAAAGCAAATAAAAGATATAATGATTGATTTGTTGGTTCGTATTAATCCTAAGTATGAAAGACTAATATGAAAATGTAAATAAATGACAAGACGCAAATAATAAATAGCTGGACGCAAGAAAGGTAAGGCGGTACTTGAGAAACGTAAGGGATCCTCCTAACTCTAGCTCATATCATATGTTGTTTAAAGGTCAAATTGGTCAATAAACATTGGTCGGGATTCAAGAGTCTTTGTACCCACATAAGGGTGGACTACAAAGCTATTCTAGAGCGTCACTAGTCCCGTCAGGGTAAATATGATCAACTTTCGAATGATTAAGCTAAATTACCTCATTGGCCCTAAAATTAACTACACTCGTTAAAGTTAAATAGTTTCTATTTTATATTGAGTAATTAAGTCCATACCTAAGCCCCCCGTCAAGATGATCCACACGCCACTATGTGAAACAGCCTAGATACTAAAACCCGTTATTAATTAGCTACTCCAAAAACAGTAAATATTCACCAATTACAGAATAATGTAAAAGACCCAATTAATAACAGGTTATATGGAAAAGTCCTAAAATCTAAAGGATATGGCTTATAACGTGGTTCAATCAAAAGGCTTTAGAAAGGAGGGGCTGAGAAGGATATAGCATATAAAATCAAAATCACAAGGTGAGAAGGTATAAAAAGGCTTCAAAGGCTTAAAAATATGAAAGAACCGCCTTGATCACTTTCTACACTATGTAATATCGAAGATTTCTTACCTTTAGCACTTTCATCAAATGGTTTTTCAACTAGCTTGGATCTCACGGCCTACACACTTCTCAAGGTTCCCTGAGATCGAACATACTTTCTATCACATTGCTCACTAATCTTTTCTTTACTATCAACGTGTGTTTTCCTGCAAATACTCAAAGCATACAAATACATAGCTCATAAACATATCACTTACTATCTTTAATCTTCTGAGCTTATGCTTTCAAGCATGTAAACACACTCTACATCTAAATCCCATGTATCAAAAATTTTAATTTCACCCAAAAAACAGAAAAATGGAGATGAGAGACAACGAATCCCCACACCCCCAACTCAAAAATGAGCCGTGTCCCCACGACTCGAAAAAGACTCGAAAAAACAGAAATTAAAATTAGCAGATACACATATTTACAGAAATGGTAAGGAAGAAAGAGAACATACTCTCGAGGCTATTGCCTCGCATCATTGATATCCAAGGTTGGAATTGCTGGACCATTCGTTAATTGCTCAAGGAGTTTCATGATGTGCACTTGATTAGCGTTGATTTGTGCCACATCATTGACTAAGGAAGTTTGAGCTGCTTCAAATTTCGTTAAACGCTCCGCCATCTTCTCTTGCCAAGTTTGCTCCTTTTCTTCCTTCGAGATTTGAGTAGAACCCGCTCTTCGAAGACTTTCTTTGATCCAAGCATTATCAATATAACTTGCTTTAAACTCGAGTTTGTCTTCTTCACCCAATATTACATTCGCTTTTCGCACAAGACACGTGATCATAGTTGGAACTTTAACATTATAAACTGATTTAGGAGAGACCGAGAATCGTATCACCTCCTCATAGATCAACTGTGCCACATCAACTTCTTCTCCTCTCAAAATACAGTCCAATAGTAACGCGTTCTTCATAGTCACATCCAAAGTTCGTGTGTTTCCAAAGACATTAGGAATAAGGAAATTGTGCCAAATTCTTGCATCTGCTTGAAGATATTTGTAAGGTCAAGGTGCCTTCAATTCTCCCTTATGTGATTGCACTTTCTCCCTGTCTAAAACATGCTCAAAAAGTAATTCCTCATCAAAAAATTTCCGTTTAGCAACTGCTTCTTCAAATTTGCAAAAGCCTTTCAATTTCTTAAACTTGAAGTGGTTTCTAATCTCCTCAACTGTGAAAGGGACTAACTCTCCTCTAATCGGAACACAGTTACTATCTCGGCTAAGGAGGCCTAGATAGAACTCCAAAACTAATTCATGACATAATTCAGAACGGCTTACCATGAACGTAGACCAACCCAATTTCTCACCAAGCTCAAAGAATCTCTTGTATTCTCCATCTCTAATTTCTTCCTTGAATACTTTCTCATAAGCAAAAGGTAGTTCTTTTAATTGTTTCTCTGCAGAAATCTTCAGAGCTCTTGAAGTATCCACTTTCTTTATAGGTATAAGACCTTGTTGAGGTTGAGTTCTCTCCTTTGCATAATAATAAAGCTTTTTACCATTACTATCATACGAAGGTATCCCACTCTTCTCTACTTTCTCTTTACCCTTTGATTTATAACTAGCACCTTTGTTAATTGATTTCTTCTTGTTTAAATCCAATCCCTTGTTACTCTTCACCTCTCTCTTGTTAGCTAAGATTGTTGTTCTATTAGTCATCTTCAATTAACCCCCAACTCGAAGCTTTAGCAACCCTTGAAATAAACTCTTGAATTAATGGATGAACAAGCTTGATTTGGCCTAGGATGGGTGAATTGGTGATGAATCTCTATGTGGGTGAGGATGATTTGTAATGGGTAGGCTTGGATTTTAGAAATTGTGTGATGAATTTGTGAAATTTGGCTCTTTGATTCTTCAATTCAATGAATTTGGTGATAATTGGTAGCTTGATTCTCTCTTGTAATTATGTGGAGAGAAGGTTTGATGTGTTTTTCTTGATGATTGGGTAGTGTTTTAGTGATTGGTGAAGGTTTTGATGAGCTTCAATGGAGTTAGGAGAGTTGTGGAGAAGAAAAAGAGGGTTAAGGTTTAATAAATTCGGAATAATAGGATTAATACCTCTTTTATAACTCAATCCCGTAACTTTCTCTCTCTTCTGGCGGCGCTGCGGACTACCCCTGCGGACCATGGGGTGCACCGCAGGGTAGTCCGCGACATCTGATGCTCGAAAATTTTTGCTCTCTGGTCTAGACCCGTGGTAGGACCCCGTGGCACGGGTTTTTGACCTCGCGGACTAGGGTCCGGTGTACCGGAGGGTACCCCGAGGCATCTGTAGCTAACTCCGTCAAAATACCCGTGGCACCTACCCCATGGCACACGTTTTTGAGGCGCGGACCATGGTGCGGTGTACCGGAGGGTAGTCCGCGGCAATTTTTCTGGTTTCTGGATCAAACCCGCGGTAGCAACCCGTGGTACGGGTTTTGACCACGCGGACCATCCCTGCGGACCATGGGGTAGTCCGTGGGGTAGTCCGCGGGGTGCATTCCTTTGCTCCAAAAATTTTCCTCGCGTTCCCTAACTCGATTTATCCAATTCCTACACCCCAAAAACACTAATACCTTCCTCAAATATGCATTATCAACTAAAAACAATTAAAATAAATTAAAAACTAAAAATGTAAAAGACATGAAAACATAAAAAAAACTACGGGTTGTCTCCCGAACAGCACTTTTGTTTAACTTCTTTTAAAGTTAGACGTGTTACCTCTGTCAAGATTTGCGAATATAGCCTCCCCAACAACGAGTAAGGCTATGAACGTCAACTAATCTGCGATTGACACCAGTTTTGGGGCAAATTTCTATCACCTTGGCTGAAACGACCTTAGTGACAATGAATGGTCCCATCCACGAGTCTTTGAAACTTCGTGGCCTATTCTCGCGTTTGTGAGCTTTCCATAAAACTTCATGGCCAACCCCAAACTCAATGTTTGGCTCAGTATCCACGGGCTTTAAGTGGATCTCCTCAGGAGGGACTTTGTGATGTGAAAGGCTGTGGATGATAGGCACGGTGGGATCCAACTTCCTTGGTTTCTTACCCAAGACATAGAAGGTCTCGGATACATTCTTTGCATGAAGGGTGATGGTCCCATCTTGGAAGTTGATCACACTTTGACTTGTGGCCATGAAGGGTCGTCCAAGTATGATTGGAACCTGCTTATCTGCATCAAACTCAAGAATAACAAAATCAGTAGGGATGGTGATATTACCTGCACGGACTAAGACGTCCTCCACTGTTCCCCATGTCCTTTTCACTGAGTTGTCAGCAAACTGCAACTTCACTAGAGTTTTCTCTGATTTCTGAAGTCCAAGTCTCTCGAACACGGACTTAGGCATAAGATTCACACCAGATACCACATCGTACATAGCTTTCACCTTGAGCATACCATGTAATTGAATAGGAAGATTGAAACTTCCCGGATCTTTAAGTTTTGTAGGTAGCTCTCTCTCACTTCTTCTTGAAACCCTCAGGTTCTCTCTCGGGATCTCTACACTCGCCTCTTTCTCAGGAATAACTTGTGAATAAACCTGTTGCGGTGTAAGTCCTCTCTTCGCAATCTCAAGCATTTGGGCGTTGATATTTTCAGGATGGTACGCCTCTACAAATGTCTTGAGAGCAGTGTCATCTTTAGGATTTGTATCAGGAATAGTCAATGACACTGGTCGAACAACAGGTGACGATTCCACCTTCTCTTCTTCTTTCTCCTCTAGCACAGCAGGTGCCACTTTATCTTTCGATTCCTCTCTTGAGGCTTCTTCCTCTTTCTCTTTAGCCAACTCAGCTGCATATTCTACTACCGATCTAATCTCCTCTTGCACCTTCCTCAGTAACTCTATGAACGCGGCTTTCTCTTGATCGTCCTCCACATAAATTTCAGAACAGTCAGATTCCACGGGGCTAGACTTGGTTGGTTCTTCTTCAGTACTCGGAATTTCCACGGCACTAATGGCAGCATGTGGTATTTCTTCTTTTTCTTCTTCAATTTCAAGGCATATAGCCTTGCAAGCTTCGAACCCAACATTGTTTTCACCTCCTTCGATTGCCTTTACTTCTTTTTGTTCTACTACACTTGTTAACACTTTATTTAACTGTTCTACTTGAGTACTTAGCATCTGAAGTATGCCATCGTGTACTCTGACCTTCTCGTCCTGAGCGTTTATAGTCGTGGTCAAACGGTCTAGAGCTTGTGCTATCTGTGTACTGTCTATAGCTCCTTCTTGCGGATATTGAGGTAAAGCTTTCTGACCTAAAGTATCGGTATAGGCGTCTTGAACAGGTTGTTGTGGAGGAGCAGGTCTACTCTGATATCGATTTTGGTACTGACCTCTCTGTTGGTAAGAGTTGTTCTGGGGTCGTGGTTGATAATGACCAGGATTAGCAGCCCCTTGTGGATTTGAATACTGCATACCCAGATGGTTGCGGTTGCCCCATCGGTTGGATATAAAGTAAACAGATTGCGGATTTGTTTCGCACTCTTCCCATGAATGATCGTTAACTCCACATTGTTGACAACCTTGTGCTTCTTGCACTACCTTTGTTGCGGCTATATTCTTCTCCATCGCGATTTTCAGCACCTTGATTTGATTTTCTAAAGAGGATATTTGAGTTGAGTTCGCAGTTTCTGCATCTAAACGAAGCGTTCCTCGGGTCTTTGCTACAGAAGCTCGCGTTGAAGGCCAACTTCTTTCTTGTTCCATAATATTCTCTAGCACCTCAGAAGCTTCATTGTGATTCATGGACACGAAATTACCCTTTCCAATGTTATCCACCTTTTCTCTACCTTTATCATTAAGACCTTCATAGAACATAGCATGTTGTAGAGCAGGTGTATAACCATGGAGCGGACATCTAGTTATTTTTTGTTGAAACCTTGTCCATGCTTCTCCCACTGTTTCTCCATCTTCTTGGCAAAATCTTGCAAGCTCGGTTTGATCTTTAAGTCTCATGCTCTTCAGATAAAATCTGTTAAAGAATGCGGCTTGAAGTTCTCTCCAAGAGTGAATGGTTCCATGTGGTTGTATCTCTAGCCAATCGCTAGCTCTTCCGGTCAAGAAAAACGAAAACATATGACAATACAGTTGCTCGCGTGTAATGCCAGGAGTAATGTAGGCATCACAAATCTGCATAAACTTCTAAATCGCTTTTACCGGATCTTATATTGCTGTACCAGTATAGAGTCCGAAACTTTGAAATTGACTGAGCATACCCGGATCGGGTCTAAATTTGATATTCGGAATCTCAGGAGGGCGGTAACCGATGGGTTGAACATGGAATGGTACGTTAAGGCCAGGTAGATCTTGTTCAACTCGGTTCTGTTGATTATTAAGGTTATTCCCATTACCTCCTCCTGCTGGTAGCTGTACTCCTTGTCCACCAAGTGGTAGCTCTTGTTGTTGTCCACCTTGTTGGTTATTCTGCACTCCACCGAGTGGTGGTCCAAGTATTGGATCTTGTTGCAATCCTCCTCCTGGTAATTGTTGTCCTCCTCCAACTGGTGGATCTCGGGTTGCCATTACTCTTCTTAAGGCTCTCGTTTGTTGTAAGGTCTGAAGCTCCTCTCAGGCTCCGATAAGGGAGGCCAAGAATTAAACACTGTGAAACCTGAAAAAGGCTAAAGCAAACCCAAGCGTAAATCTGGAAAAATAACGACTAAAACTAAACTAAAAACTGAAAAGTAAAAACTAATTAAAAACTAAAACTCGAAATAGATAACCGACACGCTAACGAGACACAAGTCCCCGGCAGCGGCGCCAAAAACTTGGTGTCGCCTAGGGTGTGATAAAAATAAGATCAATTTAAGTATGGAAAACTATGCACTCTCACCCTAGACAGGCACAGTACTACAAGTATTACAGGACGTATGCAAGTTTTAATGATAAGTAGAGTTCGTTCTCAGGGACTTAAGTGTGTTAATCACGTGAGTAGAAATTACGAGTAAAAGTAAATAATTAGAAGACAGAAACTAAAGCAATAAGAATTCGAGATTAACTAATTAAAACTAGGAAAATAAAGACAATAAAGTAAAATATTAAGAATATGAGATGAGAAGTATAGCTTAGGTTTTGCTAGTATGCACTAATCCTTCTAATTCTATCTATAGATCTAGTTCATAAGGGAGAATATTAGCTCTTGGTAATACTTAGTCAGGATTCTAAATTCCCCAAGCTTAGACCTTGAAAGCGACTAAGGGGGCTACGTCACAACCAAGAAGTGATTTCAAATAGGGTTATCAAACGCCACTAAGGCCCTAAGCAAATACTGCAAACCCTAATGACTATTTAGTTAGAAGTATGTTTTGTCAGAACTGCTATCGACACTAGACATTATGTGGTGGTTCAATAGTTAAACACCCTGTCAAGGAGACCATCTAACTACTATTAAAACAATCCTAAAGTGATCAATTCTAGGAAAGACATTAAATCAAAACCCATAAGCAAATATAAAGTAAGTAGCTAATATCAGATTAAAACATATAATTCCCAAAGAAACTTAGATAGAAGAATTAGAATTCATAGATTATACATGTGCAAAACCCAAGCTATGGGAGGTTTAGTTCATACCTGAAGGAAATAAACTAAAAGAAATTACAAAAGACATCATCTTGCTCTCTATAATAAACTGGAAGAATAAAACCTTAAGAACTAATTACTATGAGGCAAGGATGATTTACAAGTGATATAAGGGTGTATTTATAGGTGTTTAGAAGACCTAATTCGTTTTTTTGAGGAATAGTTAAGGTAATGGACTTCTAGCCCAACTCAAATTCGTATAGAAATAAAGATAAACACTGCTGCACCGTTTTGAGCGTATCTTCTTCGTTATTGGTTCGATTTTGCTCCACAAGATACCAAAAGAATCGCAACAGAATTATCTAGGCCCTTTCGAAGGAAATTTCCAAATTCGGCATATTTCTTAGGTAAAAACACCAATCTTTAGACGAGTGTGCAGAATCCCAGATTTAGGCAGCTTTTCCTTTTCCATCTTTTTAGCTTTTATTTCCTTTTCTCCAATTAGCATGTAAATCTCTTTCCATAAGTTGTTGTCTTTGACTTGGACTCTAATTAATCTCCATAATTATCTTTAAAGATTCACACTAAATAAACAATTAAACCCAATATGCTCTAAAAATATTATTTCTACAAATCAAGACACAAAATAGGAAAGTGCACTAAAACTCAAGAAAATCGACATTATTGACTTCTAAAACACTAAAAATGATGTCTCATCTTAACATAAATCTATCACAAATGAGGAGACATCAGTAACACGTCTAACTTTAAAAGACGTTAAACAAAAGTGCTATACGGGAGACAACCCGTAATTTCTTTTATGTTTTTACATTTTTAGTTTTTAATTTATGTTTAGCTTAGTTAATTTTAGTTGACAATGCATATTTGAGAAAGGTATTAGTGTTTTTGATGCTTAGGTATTGGAGAAATCGAGGTGGGGAATGAAGACCAAATTTTTTCGGAAAATTTTGACCACCGGTGCGGTATACCGGACCTCAGCCGCGGTATACCACAGGTAAGAAGACCCGTACCACGGGTGGATGCCACGTGTTTTATCCAGAGGAGAAAAAAAATCTGATCGATGAGTCCGGTATACCGGACCATATGCGCGGTATACCGCGAGAGCAAAAACCCGTGTCACGGGTATGTGGCGCACGTTTATTGACGGACGAAATTTTTTGGAGCATCAGATGTGGCGGTATACCGGACCCTTTGCGCGGTATACTGCAGGTTGCCGCCTGGAGAGAGAAAACGGGATTTAAGGTTTAAAAGGAGGGTTAATATCATTATTCCGAATTTATTAAACCTCAAGCCTCTTTGTCTTCTCCAAATCTCTCCCAACTTCATTGAGCTTCATAAAACCTTCCCCAAACATCAAAACACTACCCAATCACCATGAAAACACATCCAATTCATTCTCCACATCATTACAAAGAAGATTCAACCACCCATATCATACCAAAACACCTTGCATCCAAGAATCAAAAGCATAAATTTCAGAAATTCATCCTACAATTTCTTAAATCCATACCAATCCATGAAGAATCCATCTTACCCACATAGAGAATCATCATCCAATCACCTCTCCTAACCCAATAAAGCTTGTACAACCAATAATCAAGAGTTTCAAATTTCAAGAGTGGTTAAAGCTTTGAGTTGGGGGTCAATTGATATGATTAAGAGAACATGAACATTATCTACTGTATGGGAGATGAAGAGAATCAAGGTATTGGATTTAATTGAGAAGAAATCAAGTGAGAAAAGTCCTAGTTACAATTCAAAAGGTAAATAGGTTATGAAAAGAGAGGTTAGCTAGCTGTGTTTGATTCAATGAGTAAAAAGATTCCAAATTTAGTGAAGAAGACAACACAACCTCTATAGAGACCTTATACCCAAAGAAAAAGAGAAAGCTTCAAGGGCCCTGATAGCTTCTCCATGGAACAATTAAAGGAACTACCTTTTTCTTATAAGAAAGTATTTGAAGAAGAAGTTGACGGAGAATACAAGAAGATTCATGAAGATTTGGAAAGATTGGGTTGGTCTACGTTAACGGTAAGACGCTCTAAACGTTCTTTTTGTGAATTGTATTGTGTGAGGAGAAGAGGAAGATGTGGCACAGTTGATCTATGAGGAGGTGATACGAATTTTCGATCTATCCCATAACGTTATATAATGCAATATCTTATTATGATCACGTGTCCTGAACAAAAAGTGAATAAGAAGTTGGGTGAAGAAGATACATTAGATTTAATCCGAGTATCGATAAGGCGAGGTGATAGCCTCGAAGAGTATGTTTTCTTTTTCCCTACCATTTCTTTATGTGCAATATGTATGCTAATTTTAAATTTTATTTCCTTAATGAGTCTTTTTCGAGTCGTGGGGACACGGCTCATTTTTGAGTTGGGGGTGGGGATTCGTTGTCCTCATCTTCCTTTTTGTTTTTGCATAAAATTTAAAATTTTTAGGTTGAATTTAGGCATAGAATATCTTGAATGTACCTATTTGAGCATGATTTTATTAGGTCAATGAGAGTAAGTAGTATGCTTTTGAAAGATGCAACAAAATTGTCTAGATGCATGTATGAAAACAGGAAATAAAGGATAGAAAAGTTAATGAGCAATGCTAAGAATTCACGTTGAAACTTAAGAATAGTTATTTGGTGTGTAGAACGTGAGGTTTAAAATTAGCTGAAAACCCACTTATCTATGAACTATTAGTGAAAAAGTAACAAAATCTGGTAGTTAGAAAAATGAATAAGGCAGTTCTTTCATGATTAAAACACTTGAAGCCTTTTATACCTTCTCACCCTTTTATTTAATTATTGTTATTTATCCGTCTTAACCCCTCTGAGCCTTTCTAAAGCCTTTTTATTGAACCACATTATAATCCATACCCTTAGTTTGTAGGACTTATCTACATGACCTGCACTCGAATCGCAAAACCTGAGACAACTCGTTTTAGAGCTTGAGTTTGGGGTGGTGTGTTTCATCATTAGGAAACATTGGGTTTTGGGAATTATATTTGTGATTCTATTGATGATGAAATTGTTATTATTGTAACCCTTTGCGGGGATAATAGTGAATGGAAAAGAAGCTACGAGCTAAATTTGCCAACAAGGGCATAAAAAGAAGGAATATATATATGAAAAATAGCGTGATATCTCGAACATCAAAAAGAGAATCATAGCTATACAAAAGAAAAAAATTGATATGAAAGGAATATATATTCGGACCGGCAAAGTGGATTTTATATCATCAATGGTTTTTATTGGATTTATTGGGGATGCACATCAAAAGCATCAATAAATTGGATTGAGTGAGAACATCTTCGAGTGAAAACTCAAGCTCTAGGGCGATTCGTTGATGGCTAGTGAGGAGAGAGCCAAAAGCTCGCTTTTCATTATCCAAATATACCACACCCGTCCTTAAGCCAAGTTATAACCCAAGACCTTAGGATTTCTAACTACTAGATGGAGGAACAATTGAGCTATTAGGTAATAGGTAAGTGGACCATTGGATGTTATTTAGGACCTATGAACAACCTATAGCCATTAACATGAACTAAGTTATCATCCTCTCCTTCTGGCATTGCGAAATTAATCTGGACTCGAATTTATGGATTGTTGATTACATGTATATTAAGCATATTTGTGCATTATTTCTTGAACATTACTACATGAGATTTTTTAGATATTTTGCTCTAGGATCATTCATTGTGTTCTGTTCTTATTCTCCTCCTACTTCTTCTTCTTGACTAACCTACTGTTCTTTACTTTTATTGTATCGGGACGATACAACTTTGAGTTGGGGGTCTTGATGTCTCCTCACTTGTGATAATATAATATACTTCAGATACATCATTTTAGGCTTATTTTTTTGTTTATAGGTCGACTTTAGGTTAATTTAGTTACTTTCCTATTTTGGGTCTTGATTTAGTAACATAATATTTTTAGAGCATATTGGGTTTAATTGTTTATTTAGAGTGAAGCTTTAAAGATAATTATGGAGATTAATTAGAGTCCAAGTCAAAGACTACAAGATATGGAAAGAGATATGCATGGTAATTGGAGATAGAAGGAAATAGAGTTCAATTAGGAAAAGGTAAAGCTGCCTAAAACTGAATTTCGGCAGTACACGCCTAAAGAAGTGGTTATTTACCTAAGAAATAGGCCGATTTTGGTAATTTCCTTTCATAGAGAAAAAGACAATTCTGTTACGATTCTTTTGGTATATTATGGAGCAGAAACCGACCAATAACGAATAAGATATGCTCAAAACGGTCCAGCAGTGTTTATCTTTATTTCCATACGAATTTGAGTTGGGCTAGGAGTCAATTACTTTCCTTCTCCTTCATGAAAACGAATTAGGTCTTCCTATACCCTATAAATACAGCCTCTTAACACTCTAAAATCATCCTTGGACAGACCTCAAGGCGAAGAGGAAGCTGCAACACAAGAGAAGAAGTGTGGAAGGAGCTGTGCATCAATCATGTCTCCTTCAACCTCTTATTTTGTAATTCTTTTCTCTTCTTTTCTTTGTATGAATTAATTCTATTAGCTTGGGTTTTGCATCATGTATAAACTATGAATTCTAATTCTTCTATCTACGTTTCTGTGGGAATTACATGTTTTAATCTGATATTAGCTACTTACCTTTATATTTGATTATGTGTTTTGATTTAATGTATGTTTTCCTTGCGGTGCGCAACGTTTAGGATTACCTTAATAGTAGTTAGATGGTCTCCTTGACAGGGTGTTTAACTATTGAACCACCACATAACGTCTAGTGTCGATATTAGTTCTGACAAAACATGATTCTAACTAGATAGTCATTAGGGTTTGTTTTAACCACCATATCACCAATGATTGCAGTATTTGCTTAGGGTCTTAGTAGCGTTTGATAACCCTATTTGAAATCACTTCTTGGTTGTGCCGTAGCCCCCTTAGTCGCCTCAAGGTCTAAGGTATGGGAATTTAGAATCTTGACTAAGTATACCAAGAGCTAATATTCTCCCTTATAAACTAGATCTAATAGATAGGATTAGAAGGATTGGTGCATACTAGTAAAACCTAAGCTATAACTTTCATACTATCTTCTTTTCTTTTCATATATTTAGTTTCTGTCTTTAGTTTATTAGTTTAGTTTTATTATTTAAAAACCAAATAAATATTTGTCTATCTCTTCTTCCTACTAGCGTATGATCTTTTCTATCTTTAATATCTGCACTTGAATAATTTGCATAAGTTCTTCTTAACCTTCGTAATCCCTGAGGAACGAATCTTACTTATTCATTAAAACTTGCATACGATCTGTATACTTGCAGAACCGTGTTAGCTTAGGGTGTTTATTTGCACTTATTTTATACATCTTTTTATCACACCTTAGGCCACACCACAGAGGTTGACCTTGTTGAATATGTTGAAGGGTCGTATGAACTTGTAAAAATTTGTTGTTGCATGAATTGATTTTTCTTTTAATAAAATCATTTGTTGTTTCAAAATCTTCATTGAAGCTTCATGGTAGGGACAAAGGGGTGAAAATAAATGATGATAAAGCACATACACCTAAGACGGCTATGATAATCTCTCCGTAAGTGAACTGATTGTTTTCAAGTAATAAGTAAGTAAACTAGATATCGATCTCAGTGAATACGAAAGTGAGTTTGTGAACAGTGTTCTTACTAAGTATACAAGAGAAAGTTGATAAAATAATACGCAAAGACACTAAATTTTTTTTTAATTTTTTAGGACATTGAATAATTAATGATTAATAAACTAAGAATCCAATTGAAGACAAGAAATAAAACAAAAATGAGAAAAATATGAGAGTTTAGCAAGAGAACTAGCAAGTAATCTCACTAGCCCTGTTTCTACATTAATTGTCTTAGGGACAGCTGTGTGATATAAAATAGGGTCGTCCCTATGTGTATGCGAAAGACGCCTCCGCTTAAGGCCCCCGATAATCTAAATGTATTATATGTATGTGTGTATATATATATCCTGGATTTTAATAATTATATACAATAGTATTGTTAGCTTGGTAGTAATGTTGTACGTTTTAGTTTATGAGATATAAAGCTCAAACCATGCTAATAGTAATAATATTTTTATTTATGTCGAGAGTCCCATTATGTGAGTTTGCTTAGGGCCTCCAAAATATCAGGGCCGACCTTGATATAAAAGAAATATTTGGTATATTAAATTCCTCCTAACCCCCGTCAGTGTAGCTTAGGAGGCAACTTCAACACTACCCGGGTACTTAGGTAAGGGAACCCTTCGCAATGATCGGTGTTTATATCTAAACCTATTGACTATCTAGTAGGGCAAGTCCATAAGATCACTACCACACACGAAACAATTATGTGTGGTTTTCTTTAATTGAACCCCCATCAGGGTAACAAACCAAACTACTAAACGTGTAGCCTTATACTCTCGCATAGCAAGGTCTACAAACCTAGGTTAGACGTAAAATACAAATTAATCACGATAATTTATTTAAAGGAATTTCCAAATTCAATAAATTCATAAAACAATTATAGGTTTCATACCATATGTTATTCTCAAGTTAAATAGATTTAGTTCATACTCAAATAAATAAAACTAGCAACTAATAATATCATATTCATGTTCAAAAGACAAAACAAAATAAGAATACTATACTAATTGCTTAAAAATGATAAAGGGGATGGTTGCAATGGCATGAACAACTTTCCAACTCCTTTTGTTATTCTTCTCTCTTGCTCCAGGCATTTTTCTCTCTTAAAACTGACTAAGGACTCTTTACTAAGGTTAATAAGGAGTATACATAGGTCTAGAAAATGTTTTATGGGTCATGGGCTTCTTTTAGTTAACCTAATTCAACCCAAAAATTATTAACTAAAGAGATTTCTAGTCAAAACCACGGCAGTGGCAATTAACATAACTTTTTCGTTTCAAATATGAAGTAAAAATCATCAAATCATACGTGTTGTTGACTTCATATACTAGTTGGATATCCAAGGACTCTTCCAGAATCATTTTCAATCTTGCGTGGCACCTCGACCGATAAACTTTTTAAATATGGCTGACATAAACTTTCACTTTCTAAATGTGATCGAATCTTCCATTTTTCCATAACTAAGGGGTTTATTCGATTTCTTTACTTCTTATAATCATTTCAAGGTGTTATAGATTCCAAGTAGATATAAGCTACACAAATATACAAATTACGTCCAAAAGATCTTAAAATAGCAAAACACCTAAACCAAACAAGACAGTGTAAAACATCAAGTATATTGGGAAAATCCCTCTACTAAGCATTAATTACCCCTAAAATGACATCTCATGACTAGATTATTCTATCACATAAAACGGAGACATCAAGACCCCCAACTCAAAATTGTGTCGTCCTGACACAATAGAAATAATAATAGTATAGTATTCTTTACCATATAAATATAGAAGAGGAAGAAGTAGTAGAAATAAAGGAATGATCATAAAGAAAATATCCTATCAAGTGTCATGTAGTAATCTTAAAGAACTTATCCACACATTCACCTAATATACATAAAATCAACATATCATAAGTTCAAGTTTATATTAATTTGTAATGCTAGGAGTGGATTTCACTTAATTCGATGTGGAGGCTATAAGGTGATCATAGGTCCTAATGTAGTATTGATGTCTCATCATTTGTGATAGATTTATGTTAAGATGAGACATCATTTTTAGTGATTTAGAAGTCTTTCTAATCGTTTTTCTTGAAAAATAGTGCACTTTCCTTTTGAGTCTTGATTTAGTAAAATAATATTTTTAGAGCATACTGGGTTTAATTATTAATTAAGTGTGAAGGTTTAAAGATAATTATGGAGATTAATTTGAGTCCAAGTCAAATACTACAAGATATGGAAAGAGATAAGCATGGAAATTGGAGATAAGGAAACAAAAGCTAAAAACATGGAAAAGAAAAAGCTGCCTTAATCCTGAATTTCTTCACCTACGACCACAAATCAGCTTATATCTCGAGATAGGTGTGGAATTTGGAGAAACTATCAAGAGTAAAGTTGAAGGTCTTTCCGACACGATGAATTTAGACTAATCATACGCGTCAAAAGGATGAGTATTAAAGCTTCTAGGACCAAAACAAAAACGGGCCTGATTTCATGTTTTAGGGTTACGAATTTGAGTTGGGCTTCGTGTCCATTACTTACCTTGTCCTTCAAGAAAACGAATTAGGTCTTCTAAACACCTATAAGTACACCCATATATCACTTGTAAATCATCATTGCCTCATAGTAATTAGTCCATAAGGTTTTATTCTTCCAAGTTATTGTAGAGAGCAAGATGATGTCTTTTATTATTTCCTTTAGTTTATTTCCTTCAGGTATGAACTAAACTTCCCATAGCTTGGTTTTTGCATCATGTATAAACTATGAATTCTAATTTCTATTTATCTAAGTTTCTTTGGAAATTACATGTTTTAATCTGATATTAGCTGCTTACCTTTATATTTGTTTATGTGTTTTGATTTAATGACTGTTTTCCTTGCTAGTGCACGAGTATAGGATTACCTTAATAATAGTTAGATGATCACCTTAGCTGGGTGTCTAATTATTGAAACACCACACAATGTATAGTGTCGATATTGGTCTTGACAACACTAATTCTAACTAGATAGTTATTAGGGTATAATTTAATAATTATTACCATGTATGGAAATTGATTGCTTAGGGCCCTAGTAGCGTAGGATAACCCTATTTGAACGAGCCTCGTGGTGTGTTCGTAGCCTCCTTAGTCGCTCTCAAGGTCTAAGGTATGGGAATTTAGAATCCTGACTAAATATCGAAGAGCTAATTATCTCCCTTATTAACTAGATTTAATAGAAAGAATTAGAAGGATTAGTGCATACTAGCAAAACCTAAGATATACTTCTCATCTCATATTTCTTCGTATTTATTTTATTGTCTTTAATTTTCCTTAGTTTAATTTCATAATTTCGGATTTATTCCTTTTATTTTTCTTTCCCTTAATTAATTGCTTCTTACTCGTTATTACTACCCATTCGATTAACATAATAAGTCCCTGAGAATGAACTTTCTTATCATTATAACTTGCATACGTCATGTAATACTTGCAGTATTGTGCCTGTCTAGGGTGAGAGTGCGTTGTTTTCTGACTTATTATTTATCTTATTGTTATCACACCCTAGGCGACACCAAGTTTGTGGCGCCGCTGCCGGGGACTTGTGTCTCGTTAGCGTGTGGGTTATCTATTTCGAGAAGTAGTTTTTAATTAAGTTTTATTTTTCAGTATTTAATTTTTGTTTTTCCGGATTTATGCTTGTTGTTTGCTTTAGTCTTTTTCAGGTTTCACAGTGTTTAATTCTTGGCCTCCGTTACCGAAGCCTGAGAGGAGCTTCAGATCCTATAATAAACGTGTTCGTGAGGAAAGAGCCTTAAGAAGAGCTATGGCAGGCGTAAGAGATCAGTTAGATCCACCACTTGTAATCCCACCTGAAGGATTATAATACTATGCACCAGGAGGACCACCACCATTTATTCCACCTGGTGTACAACGACAAGGACAACATCCACTAGGAAGAGGTAACGAGCAAAACAATGTTGATCACAACCGAGTTGAACAAGACCTTCCTGGCCTCCGAGTGCCGTTTCATGTTCGACCGATAGGTTACCGTCCTCCGGAGATCCAAAATATTAAATTTCGACCCAATCCAGGTATGCTTAGTCAGTTTCAATGTTTTGGATTCTACAGTGGTACAACAATTCAAGATCCGGTAAGATCGATTCAGAAGTTTATGCAGATTTGTGATGCTTATGTTACTCCAGGCATTACATGCGAGCAACTGTATTGTCATATGTTTTCGTTCTTTCTGACCGGTAGATCTGGTGAGTGGCTAGATAGGCAACCACCAGGGACAATTAATTCATGGACAGAACTTCAATCCGCGTTCTTTAACCGTTTTTATCTGAAGAGTATGAGACTTGAAGACCAAAGCAAGCTTGCAAGATTTTGTCAAGAAGATGGAGAAACAGTAGGAGAATCATGGACAAGGTTCTAACATAAGTTAGCTAGATGTCCGCTCCATGGTTATACCCCCTCTTTACAGTTAGCTATATTCTACGAAGGTCTCAACAGTCAAGGTAGAGAGAAGGTGGATAACATAGGAAAGGGAAATTTCATGTCCATGAACCATAATGAAGCCGCTGAGGTTTTCGAGAATATTATAGAACAAGAAATGAGTTGGCCTTCTACGCGAGCTCCTGTAGCAAAGACCCGAGGTACGCTTCGTTTAGATGCATAAACTGCAAACTCAGCTCAAATATCCGCTTTAGAAAATCAAATCAAAGAACTTAAGCTAGAGATACAGAAAATTTAGCCGCAGCAAACGTAGTACAAGAAGCACAAGGTTGTCAACAATGTGGGGTTAACAATCATACTTGGGAAGAGTGCGAAGGAAATCCACAATCTGTTTATTTCATATCCAACCGAGGAGGCTATCAATTTGGTAACCGAAACCATCCGGGTATGCAATATTCAAATCCTCAGGGGGCAGCTAATCCTGGTCATTATCAACCGCATCCCTAGAACAACTTTTTCCAACCAAGAGGACAGTATCAAAATCAATATCTGAATAGACCTGCTTCCCCACAACAACCTGTTCAAGATGCCTATACCGATTCATTAGATCTGAAAGCTTTACCACAGTATCCTCGAGAGGGAACTATGGATAATCAACAATTAGTAAAAGTCTTGGACCATTTGACCACGAATATGAACGCTCAGGATGAAAAGATTCGAGGGCAAAATGCCGCAATTCAGATTTTAGGTACTTAAGTAGAACAATTAAACAAAGTTCTAACAAATTTAATGGAACAAAAAGAATTGAAGGCTATCGAAGGAGGTGATGACAATGTTGGGTTCGAAGCTTGTAAGGCTATTTTTCTTGAAAAGGAAGAAGAGAAGGAAGTACCACATGCTGCCATTAGTGCCGTGGAGGTTCCGAATACCGAAAAAGAACCAACCAAGTCTAACCCGTGGAATCTGACTGTTCTGAGGTTGATGTGGAGGACGATTCAGAAAAATCCGAGTTTATACAGCTTCTGAAGGATATGCAAGAGAAGATTAGATCGGTCATAGATTATCAAGCTGAGCTGGCTAAAGAAAAAGAGGAAGAAGCCTCAAAGGAGGAATCAAGAGTTGAAGTTGAAGTTGCACCTGTTGTGCAAGAAGAGAAAGAAGAAGAGAAGGTGGAACCGCCACCTGTTGTTCAAACAGTGTCATCAAATATCCCTGATACAAATCCTAAGAATGACGCTGAACTCAAGACATTTGTGGAGGCATATACACCTGAAAATATCAACGCCCAAATGCTTGAGATTGCGAAGAAAGGGCTTACACCGCAACAAGTTCTTACGCAAGTTATTCCTGAGAAAAAGGCGAGTGTAGAGATCCCAAGAGAAAACCTGAGAGTCTCAAGAAGAAGTGAAAGAGAGTTACCAGGGAAGCTCAAAGATCCGGGATGTTTTAACCTTCCTATTCAAATAAATGCTATGCTCAAAGTGAAAGCTATGTACAATGTGGGTTCGGGTGTGAATCTTATGCCTAAGTTCATGTTCGAGAAACTTGGACTTCAGAAATTAGAAAAAAAACAAGTGAAGTTGCAGTTCCCTGACAACTCAGTTACTAGGACATGGGGAACAGTGGAGGACATCTTAGTCCGTGCAGGTAGTATCGCCATCCCTACTGACTTTGTTATACTTGAGTTTGGTGCAGATAAGCAGGTTCCAATCATACTTGGACTGTCTTTCATGGACACAAGTCAAAGTGTTATCAACTTCCAAGAAGGGACCATTACCCTTCATGCAAAGAACATATCTGAGACCTTCTATGTCTTGGGCAAGAAACCAAGGAAGTTAGATCCCACCGTTCCTGTCATCCACAGCCTTTCATATCACAAAGTCCCTCCTGAGAAGATCCACTTAAAGCCTGTGGATACTGAGCCAAACATTAAGTTTGGGGTTGGCCATGAAGTACTATGGAAAGCTCATAAACGCGAAAATAGGCCACGTAGTGTCAAAGACTCGTGGATGGGACCATTCATTGTCACTAAGGTTGTTTCAGCCAAGGTGATAGAAATTCGACCCAAGAAGGGGATCAAGTGCATATTAGTTGACATTCATAGCCTAACTCGTTGTTGGGGAGGCTATATTCGCAAATCTTGATAAAAGTAACGCGTCTAACTTTGATAGACGTTAAATAAAAGTGTTGTACGAGAGACAACCCGCAATTGTTTTTAGTTTTTATGTCTTTTACGTTTTTAGTTTGTGTTTAGTTTAGTTGTTTTTAGTTGATATTGCATATTTGAGAAAAATATTAGTGTTTTTGATGCTTAGGTATTGGAGAAATCGAGTTCGGGAGGAGAAAACAAAAAATTTCGGAAAATTCAGACCATCAGTCCGGTATACCGCGCTTCAGTTCCGGTATACCGCATAGAAGAAAACCCGTGACCATGGGGTATTGACTCGGGTTTTTAACCAAGAAGTAAAAAATCAGGTCTTCAGATCCGGTATAATGCGCCTCAGCCCCGGTATATCGCGGGACCAAAAACCCGTGACACGGGTAGAGGGTTCGTGTTTTTTGCCGAGCATTAAAATTTCGAGGAACAGAAGCTGCGGTATACCGCGCCTCAGTTCCTGTATACCGCAAGTAGCCGCTGGAGAGAGAAAAAAGTTGCGTTTTAAGCTTATAAAAGAAGGAGGTTGGTATAATTCAGAATTTATTAATCCTTAAGCCTCTCTTTCTTCTCCAAACCTCTCCCAACTCCATTAAAGCTCATTCAAACCTTCCCCAATCATCAAAGCACTACCCAAACATCATAAAAACACATCAAATCTTCTCTCCACATAATTACAAAGGAGATTCAAACACCCAATTCTCACCAAACACATCAAATTGAAGAATCAAAAGCTTAAATTTTCAAAATTCATCCTACAATTTCTTAAATCCATACCAATTCATCAAGAATTCATCTTACCCACATAGAGATTCATCATTAATTTACCTTTCTTAAACCAAATCAAGCTTGTTCAACCAATTATTCAAAAGGTCAAATTTCAAGAGTTATTAAAGCTTTGAGTTGGGGGTCAATTGAGGATGACTAAAAGAACAGAAAAATTATCTAACAAGAGGGAGGTGAAGAAAAGCAAGGTATTGGGTTAAATTGAGAAGAAATCAAATAACAAAGGTTCTAGTTCTAAAGCAAAGGGTAAAATCGATGTTGAAGATGGAGGTAAGCTAGCTATGTTTGATCCTAATGGAAAAGGGCTTTATTTTTATTCAAAGGAGAAAACACAATCCCTTCCCTTCAAAGGTCCTACACACATGGATAAAGAGAAAGCTTCTAAGGTCTTGAGAGCTTCTGCAGAAAGACAATTAAAAGAACTACCTTTTGCTTATGAGAAAGTATTCAATGAAGAAGTTGGTACAGGAGAGTATAAGAGATTCTTGGAGCTTGGTGAAAAGTTGGGTTGGTCTACGTTCATGGTAAGACGTTCTGAATTATGTCATGAGTTAGTTTTAGAATTCTATTTAGGCCTCTCTAGCCGAGATAATAAAGGTTGTGTTCCGATTAGAGGAAAGTTAGTTCCTTTCACAGTTAATGAGATTAGAAACTACTTCAAGTTTAAGATATTAATTGGATATTGCAAGTATAGTGAAGAGGTTTCTAAACGAAAAATCTTTGATGAGGAATTACTTTTTGAGCATGTTTTAGACAGGGAAAAAGTGAAATCACATAAGGGAGAATTGAAGGCACCTTGGCCTTACAAATATCTTCAACCGGATGCGAGAGTTTGGCACAATTTCCTTATTCCTAATGTCTTTGGAAACACATGAACTTGGGATGTGACTAAAAAGAATGCTCTACTTTTGGACTGTATTTTGAGAGGAGAAGAAGTGGATGTGGCATAGTTGATCTATAAGGAGGTGATGTGATTTTCGGTCTCTCCCAAATCAGTTTATAATGTTAAATTTCCTACTATGATCACGTGTCTTGTGCAAAAAGCAAATGTAATATTGGGTGAAGAAGAGAAACTTGAATTTAAGAAGAGCTATATTGATAATGCTTGGATCATGAAAGTCTTGAGAGGAGCGATTTCTACGCAAGTCTCGAAAGAAGAAAAGGAGAAAAGTTGTCAAGAGAAAATGGAGGAGCGTTTAAACAATTTCGAAGCAGCTCAAACTTCCTTAGCCAATGATGTGGCACAAATCAAAGCTAATCAAGTGCACATCATGAAACTCCTTGAGCAATTAACGAAAGATCAAGAAAATCCTACCTTTGATGTCAATAAGGCGAGGCAATAGCCTCGAGAGTATGTTCTCTTTCTTTCTTACCATTTTTGTAAATGCTTTATCATCTTATTTTAATTTCTGTTTCGAGTCGTGGGGACACGGCTCATTTTTGTGTTGGGGTGTGGGGATTCGTTGTCTCTCATCTCCATTTTTCTGTTTTTAGGTAGAAATTAAAATTTTTGATACATAGGAATTAGATGCAGAATGTGTTTAATAGCTTGAAAGCATAAGCTTAGTGAATTGATGATAGTAAGTAGTATGTTTATGAGCTATGTTATTTGTATGCCTTGAGTATTTGCAGGAAAACACACATTGATAGTAAAGAAAAGATTAGTGAGCAATGCGATAGAAAGTATGTTCGATCTAAGGGAACCTTGAGAAGTGTGTAGGCCGTGAGATCCAAGCTAGTTGACAAACCCATTTGATGAAAGTACTAAAGGTAAGAAAATAACGAAATTGCATGGTAGAGAATATGATTAAGGCAGTTCTTTCATATTGAAGCCACTTGAAGCCTTTTTATACCTTTTCACCATGTTATTTGATTTTATATGCTATATCCTTCTCAGCCCTCTTCTAGCCTTTCTAAAGTTTTTTTTTATTGAAACACATTATAAGCCATATCTTTTTAGAGTATAGGACTATTCCATATGACCCGCACTCAAATCGCGATGCATAGGTAGTTGTTTTAGATCTTGAGTTTGGGGTGGTTGGTCCACCATTATGGGAATTGTTATTGGGATGGGATTTTTGAGCTTATTAATTCTGCTATGTTCTTTATACTGATGATGATTCACGGATTTTTATTGTAACCCTTTACCGGGGTAGTAGTGACTGAAAAAGAAGCTACGAGCTAAAATTGCCAATAAGGGCATCAAAAGAATATATATATATATATGAGAAAAATAGCATGACAACTCAACATTAAGAGAGTCATAGCTTAAGAAATTGATTTGAAAAGAAAATATATATATTCAGACCGGCAAAGTGGAATTTTTATGTGAACACCCTATGCTTTAATTGGGTTATTGGGGATGCTAAATTGTGCGTCAAAGAATTCATTGGGTTGAGTGAGAAACATTTTATGAGAGTAACTCAAGCTCTAGGGCGATTCGTTGATGGCTAGTGAGGAGAGAGTCAAAACCTCACTCTAAATTATCCAAATATACTATCATGCCGTCCCTAAGCCTAAATTACAACCTTAAAGACCTTTTGATTCTTTGCTATGTAATCGAGAAGTGATTGAGCCATTAGAGAGTAGTTAAGTGGATCTTTGGATACTAGTGAAGTTCGATGAATAATCTATAGCTTCCTTGGAGAACTGAGTAAAGTCCTAATCCTTCTTACATTGTGAAACAAATCTGATCTTAAATTCAAACCGTGTTGACTATGGATATGAGAAGTGTACAGGTATGTAGTTTATGAATATTATTGCATGAAATTTTTTGAGTTGTAGCTTTATGTCTATTCTATATATTCTGCTATGTTCTTCCCATTGTGTTGAAAATTCCATAAGTGTGTATTTATAGACTTCCATTTGTTTTTATTGTATCGGGACGATACAACTTTGAGTTGGGGGTCTTGATGTCTCCTCATTTGTGATAGATTTATGTTAAGATGAGACATCATTTTTAGTGATTTAGAATTCTTTCTAATCGTTTATCTTGAGAAATAATGCACTTTCCTATTTTGAGTCTTGATTTAGTAAAATAATATTTTTAGAGCATATTGGGTTTAATTATTTATTTAGTGTGAAGCTTTAAATATAATTATGGAGATTAATTAGAGTCCAAGTCAAAGACTACAAGATATGGAAATGCATAAGCATGGAAATTGGAGATAAGGAAACAAAAGCTAAAAACATGGAAAAGGAAAATCTGCCTTATTCTTGAATTTCTGCACCTATGACCACAAATCAACTTATATCTCGAGATCGGTGTGGATTTTGGAGAAATGGTCAAGAGAAAAGTTGAATATCTTTCCGAGACGATGAATTTCGCCTACTCATACGCATCAAACAGATGAGTATTGAAGCTGCTAGGACCAAAACAAAAACGGGCCTGATTTCATGTTTTAGGATTACGAATTTGAGTTGGGCTTGGAGTCCATTACTTACTTTATCCATCAAGAAAGCGAATTAGGTCTTATAAACACCTATAAATACATCCTTAAATCACTTGTAACTCATCCTTGCCTCATAGTAATTAGTTCTTAAGGTATTATTCTTTCAAGTTATTGTAGAGAGCATGATGATGTCTTTTATTATTTCCTTTAGTTTATTTCCTTCAGGTATGAACTAAACTTCCCATAGCTTGGGTTTTGCATCATGTATAAAATATGAATTCTAATTTGAATTACATGTTTTAATCTGATATTAGCTGCTTACCTTTATATTTGTTTATGTGTTTTGATTTAATGACTGTTTTCCTTGTTAGTGCACGAGTATATGATTACCTTAATAGTAGTTAGATGATCACCTTAGCTAGGTGTCTAATTATTGAAACACCACATAACGTGTAGTGTCGATATTGGTCTTGACAACACTAATTCTAACTAGATAGTCATTAGGGTATAATTTAATTACAATCACCATGTATGTAAATTGATTGCTTAGGGCCTTAGTAGCGTAGGATAACCCTATTTGAACCAGCCTCGTGGTGTGTCCGTAGCCCCCTTAGTCGCTCTCAAGGTATAAGGTATGGGAATTTAGAATTCTGACTAAATATCAAAGAGATAATTATCTCCCTTATTAATTAGATTTAATAGAAAGAATTAGAAGGATTAGTGCATACTAGCAAAACCTAAGCTATACTTCTCATCTCATATTTCCTCATATTTATTTTATTGTCTTTAATTTTCCTTAGTTTAATTTCATAATTTCAAATTTATTCCTTTTATTTTTCCGTCCTTTAATTGATTGCTTCTTACTCGTTATTACTACCCATTCGATTAACACACTAAGTCCCTGAGAACGAACTTTCTTATCATTAAAACTTGCATATGTCCTGTAATACTTGCAATATTGTTCATGTCTAGGGTGAGAGTGCGTTGTTTTCTGACTTATTATTTATCTTATTGTTATCACACCCTAGGCGACACCAAGTATCCAATGGTCCACCTAATTACTCCTTAATCATTCAATTTTTTCTTAACCATGTAGTTAGAAATCTTAAGGTATTTTCCATTGTAGTGTAGGCTTTGGGATGGTATAATACGTATATTTGAATAATTTGAAGTGAGATTTTGGCTCTCTTCTCACTAACCATCAACTAATCTCCATAGGGATTGAGTTTCATTCGAAGACATTCTCACTAAACTCAATTCCGATGCTATAAATTCATATCCCTAAATAACCCAATACAAATTTTCATGATGATTCCATAACAATTCAACTTTGCCAGTCCTTTTTCATATTGAATCTTTTACATATCATTTTTCTTTCATTTAAGTTAGTTATGACTCAATTTTTTATTCGAGATATCATACTACTTTTTTCTTGTATCTCATTTTATGTTCAATATTTTTCTCTTTTTACCCCGACAAGGGGTTACAATAAAAATCATCATCAATAATATCGCAAATACAAATCATAAAATCCAATGTATCCCTATGATGAATCCCACCACCCCAAACTCAAGCTCTAAAGACAAATGTCTTAGGGTTGTGATTTGAGTGCGGGTCATATGGATAAGTGATATCAACTAATGAATATGAATTGTAATGTGACTAATAAAAGGATTTAGAAAGACTGAGAAGGGGCTGAGATGGATAATATATATTCAATTCAATGGGTGAGAAAGCTAAAGGATTCAAGTGGTTTATGAAAAAACTGCCATATTCATTTATCTAAATTATTAGGTCTCGTTACTTTTTCAATTTTAGTTCACGGATTAAGTAGGTTATCAACTACTTCAGACCTCACGTTCTACACAACGCTCAAGGACACCTAAGATTCATCGTTTATTCTTACACATTTATTATTAGTATTTTCGATCCTTTACTTACTGTTTTCGTGCATGCATACTAAGGTGTGTTATGACATCGTTCAAAAACATACGCACTAATATCATTGAGCTAACTAGAAACATGATCAAATAGGGACATTCACCATATTTTATGCCAAAACCCTATATTAGACACTAAATTTTTTAAATTTTATGCAGAAACACAAAAAGAAAATGATGACAACAAATATCCACCCCTAAACACATACAAAATTAAGGACAGATATAAGGATACATTACTTGGCCTTCAAACATCTCCTCCAACTCGTGGTAAAAAAGGGAAACCCATTTTCCCCAATATAGCCATGATTCTTTTGATTTTCCAGGCTAGCTTCACTTGGTGCACAATGTTGTAGTTGTTCTTATTTTCTAATTTGGTAATTCTATTCATAAACATCAATCCCCACTATGGAGGTTCAGATTCAAAACTATATGCACCATTTTGCGGAGTTAGGGATGAACCATGACTAATGACTATTGAATCTTTATCCTTTTGGTTGGCCAAATTTCTCTAGACGGATTCTCTCTTTAACTTTCATGTGTCTGGTTCATGAGTTGGCCACATCGTTGTTCTTCCTATATCGTTTGCTTCAACCATGTTTTATATAGTCTCCCAAATTGTTTTTTCCTATTTCTATTCGAAGAAAAAGCCGTACATTGAATTGGTCATGTAGAAAGACCAGTAAATAGAACATAATCGACGTCTAGTTGTTTAGAAATACTAGAAGATTATTTATCCTAAATTTGTAGTTGGACAAGGATTCAACTTAGAGGGTGTTTGTTTGCACTTAATAGATCTGAATTTGGTTCGTTGAGACACTGGATACTATTTGTTTTTCTTGACCAATTTTCTGAATCATTCAGACACTGCCTTTTAACATAATAAGTTCTATTCAGCTGGTCATTCAGCATTCATCACTTATTACTTAATAAAACAAACAACACCTTACACATGTTGGGAAATAGAATTTCATTTAGATTAACGACAATAAAAGGATGAGAATAGTAGAAAGACCCTATTATCAGTAATATTTTAGATGGTTTTCTTTATTTGTTGAAAAAGTAAACTAATAATCAGAATTAAAATCACAAAATTAGAAAAATAATAAGTAAAACTTACTACAAGTTTGATATGTAATAAAATAATGAAATACAACAAATCAGAAACTACTTATGAAATATTTTCGTGGCATAGCCCAAACTCCCACCCCACCCATAAGATAATCATGATGCTCTTTATCTCTAAAGTAATGGGTTTAATCGAAAGGACAAAAAAAAAACTAATACTCCCTCTATCTCGAAAATAATGTCCACTTAGTTTTCACATAGATTAAGAAACCTTATAATTTCATATACAAATTATAAAATTATCACTAATAAACTATTTTGATATTTTAAATATGCATTGGAAGTATAATTTTTTTTAATAAGGGTAATAATAAAAAAATGTTGGAAAAAAGTGTCTTGATATTCTAAGTGGACAATAATTTTAGGACCCTATTTTTAGTAATATGGACATTAATTTTAGGACGGAGGAATATAATTTTCCTATTGTTAGTCAATGTCGGATAATCAACCGTTTCTCAAAATTTTAAGTTATAGACATTTACAAAGATTTAGTACATTGATTATTATTAGTGAGTTTTAATGCCTTTTTTTGGATGCATGACTAACATAAATTATTTTATTAATTCCAATATCACAATAAACAATAACAAATAACGACATGAGCAACCATTAACGAGCAACCAAGAGCTCTGATCTCCATTTCAGCCATGTTCAACAACTCTCCATTCTCCACTTTAATCGTTGTTGAATCTCGTCAACAATGTAGCCTGAGAATGAGAATTCAGGGTATCCCAAAAATTAATTTAGAATTTTGTGTTTAAAAAAATAGTTGTACATGAATGCGATGGAAGTTATGATTTAGCGAGCTAAAGGTACATTGGATGCTTGATAATGGTATGAAGTTACGTTTGTAAATAAAGCTGAAAAATGGTAAAATAATCTTCTTCACAAGACTAGGAAGAAATGGAAAGAAGAAGATGAGGTGGTTACTTATTTTGTTGTCATGCAAGCTACAAATTTGAGTTGTGAAAGCCAAGAGTACGTTAAAGGGTTGTGTAAATATATATCTCAAACGAATGAAGGAGCAGCTACTCCAATAATTCTAATCATGGTTACTATGACATAAGCTTTGGTTTCTACTAAAGAGAGTATAATGCTTGGAAATTCTTATCACCGGCCATCTCTAAGTCAATAGTGTTGCTAATAAAAATACAATTGGTTATGAAATTTCTATTGAAAAGCAAACTTGATCTTGAAAGTGTAGGACCAACGGAATTTACCATTACCAAGGAGACACTTGAACAAGCAATTAGAGGATGATTCATCACTCATAAAGAAGATGTTTATTCTAGATTACCATAATCTCTTGTTGCAATATGTAAACCAGGTTGCTTCTATTCTTAACGCAAGTAGCTTTTGTAAATTATCTGTAATTTATATTGAATTACTCATTTATTGTCACCAGGTATGCCCGAACGGCTATATAAATTACTCATCATTAAATGGTGAATAAAAATAGCCCTAAGTAATATACTTACATTAAATTCAGAATAATTTTATAAATCTGATATACATGATTTGAGATTATCTATTATATAATTTAAAACTTGAACAAAAACTAAGGTAGGTTCCGTTGAAGTGTTATTAATAAGTAATACATCAAATACAATCTAATAAACGAATCTATGAACAGCTAATGTAGGAACTTGTATAAGTTTGGCCTTTATACAAGTTCCTACATTATTCACCGGAGGTGTAAGGAGATTAAAAAAAATTAAATGTTAATAGGAGAATCGCGTAATTAAGGAACAAGTTGCTGAGTAATGGTGGAGGTCATGGTGTAACTTTCATAGCCAACACCTCCTTGTCTGCCTTTTTCACTTGGAGAAGATGTTGTATACATTCTGTTATGTATGGAGCTGCGACTGATTCTCAACAGTGTAAGAGCTCAATACATGAGAAACGAAGACAGTGGATAAGAACAAATACTTATTAAAGGTATCTGTTCAATTATTGTTTGTTCTTACAACATATGTTCCCTCTGGTTTTGGATAAATATAGTTACTTTTCGTAAACAATAAAAGTTACAAAACTCTTGCTAAATTTAAATATGAAGTAAAATAATATCACAACAAATACATTGCAAAATAATAGTACACCATAGAATTGTTTTGTGAATTACTCAATCTATATTCTAAACAGTTTCTTTCTCCTATTCGGCAACCATTTCTTGTTCTTTTTTTGACTTTTTGGCTTCACGTTCCTCATTTTCTCTTTTCTTTTCAAGTAAGAATTTGGTCACTCCTTCTAGTGGGATATCAATATCTTCATTTCCTAATAATTGCTCACCAAGAGTCACCTGTTGAACATATCAAATATATAAGTGACTATAATCTTTAAAACAAGGTGGTATATCAAAAAAGAAAAAAACAAACAAAAAAGATTTTGTGACAACTTTAAAAATATTACTTTATCTAAAGGTATATAATATTACCTTGGTCGTCTCTACAACATCAAAGAGATAGTGATGAGTATTTACAAGATAATTAGCTACTAAAGTCTTGAAGGCACATGTGAATATACATATCCATTCGACTAGGCAGGGCTAATCGATCTATTTTTTATTGGTCATGAATATTATTTTCGCTCATCTCCACAGTCCATCTATAAAATTTAGTAATCATGTGGCTAATTTTCTGGCTTAAAAGCTCTATCCAGCATGAGCAAAGAAGACGATGGATAAGATGGATAAGAACAAATACTAATAAAAATGTATTACTTCAATTATTGTTTTTTTTTGTTCCAAAACATCAATTATTGTTTGTTCTTATCACATATGTTCTAGCATAATTTAAAGTAAAATAATAAAGCAACAAACACTTTGCAAAATAACTGTACACTATAAAATTGCTTTTTGAATTACTCAATCTATATTCTAAACATCATTTCTTGTTCTTCTTTTGACTTTTTGGCTTCACGTTTCTCATTTTCTCTCTTTTACATGTAAGAAGTTGGTCACTCCTTCCAGTGAAGATTACAACATCTTATCTTCATTCGTTAATAATTGCTCACCATCAACTGGTGAATTTATATTTTCGACACGAGCTAGGTGAGGAAGGAGAATCTCTTCCTTACGGTGGAAGTTACGGTGACAACCACAAGCCGCACAAACAATTGCTGATGGATCAGCCGGAAAAGGAGTAATTACGGGTAGATACTCCATGCATCCATCAACTGCATTTCCGTTGATTGACGCAGCGTGTTTTTCCAAACATTCTTTGTATATCTTCACATATCGGAGCAGGAGATTTGCTCCTAATAGTATCAGGAGTAGTGCCCTAATAAAAAAACCAAGAATAAAGTACATCAAACTTTTTTTCATGTATTACATAATAAGTATATACATCAAAAACATAATAACTAAATCTTACCATCATACTTAGTATTGTTGATGGAAAATCGAAATGACATGGCCATTGACCTTATTCTTGACATGTGCAGATGGACCTATGCAGAATGTAAAATGTTGAAATCATCAAATCTATGTTAATATTTTTTTCTAATTTAGTAAATATGTAAAATTAATGATCGAATAGTTTTAATCTATATTTAATACTTATATATGCTTATGTTTATATTTAATATGTTTCTATTTAATAGGCTTATCATCGATAATACAATTATGCATATATATATATATATATATATATATATATATATATATATATATACGCACAATAGTAAAACACAGAAAATGCGCTTAGTGTGCTGAGAAACCTCACCTTCTTCTTCACTGAGTTGGTGAAAGATAGTGGAAGATGATACTGAATGGTAATTCTTAACTTAAGTCAATTAAAAGAACTGTTAGTCAATTACATGGACTAATTAGGGAGTTTTTGTTGGGCGACCAAGGGGGATAGGGGCAGTGTAAGTTTATTACAATGTAAATCCCTATATTTTAAAAAATTTCATCTTAGGTCCGTATATTTTGGGATTTATAGGTCCCTATAAATGAAAAATAACCTATATTTTGAACTAATTACATAATATGTCCCTATAATATCCAAAAAAACAAAAAAATTATGAAATAATTACAATATAGGTCCCTATATTAGGCAAAATAATCCATATTTTGCAAAAATATTTGATTTATTAATTAGAATTACCATAAGGAGGGACAAAGAAGTTGTGCGGCACCGTGTGTGGTTCATGCCTCATTAGCAGGCGAAAGAGTGCATATATAATGAACGAGTCAGTTCTCTGAAAATCGAGAGACGGCTACGCTAATCCCAAATTGAGCCGTGGAGTAGTTGACAAAGGCGGAGGCGCGTTTTGATGATTTTGTGTACGATCGTTAGATGTAAAGTAATAAAATTAAGAGTTTAAGTTAGGACAATAAAATGACGAGTTTATTGAGTTTTTTATATATTAATAAAATATTTATCTTTCTTTTTTATTTTTTCTTTATTCTTTTTTCTTTGTTGATGGGTAGACCTTCTCAACCCATTTTTTTTCACAAGGTCTCCTCCATCCATCTAACAATAACCTGATTTTTTATTGGAATCAATTATTTATAAAGGCCCATATAATATTTACAATACTCATAAAATTCTCACTTAATTAATCCATTAAATCCCTACTAGAAACAACAAAATTTCCCAAAAAGCCCCCCAATACCAATACTATTGCTACTACTAGTAAAAAGAAAAAGGTAAAAAAAACCTATTAGGATTTGTCTTTTTTTAGACCTCTCCAAAGAGCTTTCTCTCAGTCTATCTCCAACACGACACAAGCATGAGAAACCCGCCCCCTCACCATTTCCAGCGCACCGCCGCCGCTCTTGACACCGTCGCTGGAAAGCAGCTTTCCCTCACGCACCCGATGTAGTACTCCTTCTCTGATTGGGTGCTTTGCCTGTCTCAACCAGCAGCACCCTGCTGCCATCTCTCACGAGGCACAGGGTCAGGTACTCCTCCGCCGTTATTGTCCTATTCCCTCACGGGAAACCGCACCAATCTCCAGATTTAACGAAGCCACTCTGTTCGCCAGCGTCACGCTGGATCTTTGCGTTGGAGCCAAGTACGAGAAAGTAAACTCTCCTGGTACACCATGGATCTCAATGTATTACTAAACCCGCAAATTTCCAAATCGTTTATTTCATGGATATAAAGGTTACACGATAACAATTTCCCTTGGTGACTTTTCAATATGATGGATTCATCTCTCCACAAGGCCAATTTTACTTCATGACTTTCAAATATGATGGATCCATTCTTCCACAAAATAAAAGGACAATGAATTACAAACACGGGTTCCACACCCGATATTGATTTGAATAGATACCATCTCCACCCATTCGGTTTTATTAGATCCCGTCTCCACCCCTTCAGGTTTGAATAGTCCAAGCGCGTGCGAAGAGATGTGCTTTAATTTTTTTTTTCTGGTTTCTGTTTTTTTTTAATTCCAATACTTTTTGTAAAAAGATTTCTATTCTTTTTGTTTTAGATATAGATTTAGATCTCTTTCGAATATATTAAATTGATGTGTTTGGAATGTACCAAATTGATGTGTTTGGAATGTACCAATTTGATGTGTTTGGAATGTACTAAAGTGATGTGTTTGGAATATACCAATTCGTTTTTATCATGAAAAAAGATATCGTGAATAGATTTGTGTAGTATTTTGCGGGAAAAACTTTGTTTGCGCATACGAATAGGTGAATCTCGACACGAACTTCTATCGATTTTCCAAATAAATCCGGACATTAACTTTGGGAATGACAAAAATCCCTCCACAAGTTTATAAAAATACTATTAAGGACCCTAAAACGTAAAAACAAACATAAATAGCATTTGGTACATACAAAATCTAGGAAATTGGTACATTCCAAACAAATAAATATTGGTTTATACCAAACTTAAAAATGTTTGTATGTACCGATAAAAACTGAGTAGGGGTATAAGGGTAAAAAATCTAACTAAAAAATGAAACTTAGGCATTTGTTAGAATGATTTTTTTGTTAGGACTTTCTTAAGAAATTTTTGGTTTTTTGTGCTTTTACAAGTAATTTTCTCTTTTTATTGGGATATTTCTAGGCCCAACGTATTTTTTTTACGCCTAAGAAATTTCAGATAACGACATTGAAAATTAACCTATTCATAGTTAGGAAAATTGGCATACCACATTTGTCAATGAATCTTGTTCCCTTGATGCCATGTTCCTGTCTTCTTTTGCTAAAATGTCTGCTCGACTATTACCCGTTGCGAAATATGTTTAAAACAAACCAGACCAACTTCTGTTGCCAGCTTCTTGATCTGTGTGTACCATGGTCCGAGCCTCCATCTGGCTGTCGACACCTGCTTGATACCTTGAATTATTTCAAGGTTGTCAGAGAAGATGGTTATCTCTTCTTGTGGTTCTTTCCTCATCCTGTCTAATGCGTATATAATTGATTGCGCTTCTCGTTCTGTATAATGTATTCTAAAATTATGTTAAGCAAATAATTTTTTTTTCAAATTTTTATAATTAAAATTTCTTTATATAAAAAATAAGAATACAAAACAATTATTCCATCAATCCTAATAATAATGTCCACTTACTAAATATGGTGTCCTAAAAATATTGTCCATTTAGAATATCAAGACACTTTTTTCCAACTATTTTCATTATTAATCATACTAAGAGATTAAAATTTATACTTCCAATACATATTTAAAATATTAAGACACTTTATGAAGGGTAATTGTGTAATGGTGTATGTAATTATTAGTTTTCTTAATTTGTGTGAAAAGCTAAGTGGACATTACATTTGGGACGGGGGGAGTATGTATTTTATCACCACCACAGTTACTTGTCCGTCAACTTCTACGGTCAATGTTGGTCAATTTCGGGTGGTCTATGGTCAACTCTAGTGAGATTTTTTTGGGTGGCCACCAGTTTACTCCTGGGACAAGCTTGGCTTCAGGTGGTGGTAGTAGTTGAAAAGATTTCTTTTTAGTTTTTTGCTATTATGAGTGTGAAGAAGATGATTTCTTTTTGTTTTAATCAATAAAATAAAAGGTTAATCTATTTAAATGATTTAAAATGTTTATAATAATAAAAAAGTAATTAAATAATCGCACATGCGTCGCGCCCTAACGTACCTGAACATCAAAAACACTCATACCTTTCTCAAATATGCAATATCGACTAAAATCAACTAAACTAAACGTGAATTAAAACATAAAAACATAAAAAAATATTGCGGGTTGTCTCCCGTACAACACTTTTATTTAACATCTTTTAAACTTAGACGCGTTATCTCTATCAAGATTTGCGAATATAACCTCCCCAGCATCGAATAAGGCTATGAACGTATACTAATCTCCGCTGAATGCCTTTCTTGGGTCTTTTCTCTATCACCTTAGCTGAAACAACTTTAGGGACGATGAATGGTCCCATCCACGAGTCTTGATAACCTCGTGGCCTATTCTCTAGTTTCTGGGCTTTCCATAGAACTTCATGGCCGACCCCAAAATCAGTATTTGGCTCAGTATCCACAGGTTTTTCGTGGATCTTTTCTTTAGGGACTTTGTGATGTGAAAGGGAGTGAATGATATGAACGGTGGGATCTGACTTCTATTAGTATCTAGACTTCTAAAACACTAAAAAATGATGTCTCCAACTAATATTAAATCATCACAAATGGGGAGACATCCACCCCCAACTCAAAATTGTGTCGTCCCAACACAATTGGAATAAGAATAGTAGGGTAGTCTATATCAACTAAATATAGAAGAGGAAGAAGTAGCAGAAACAATAAATGATCATAGAGAAAATATCCTAGCTAGTGTCATGTAGTAATGTTAAAGAACTAATGCACACATACACCTAATATACAAACAATCAACATATTGTAAATTCAAGTATGGATTAATTTGTAATTCCAGAACGAGCGAGTTTCACTTAACTCGATGTGAAGGCTATAAGGTGATCATAGGTCCTAATATAGTATCCAATGGTCCACCTAATTACTCCTTTATCCTTCAATTGTTTCTTAACCATGTAGTTAGAAATCCTACGGTATTTGTTGTTGTAATGAAGGCTTTGGGACGGTATAATACATATATTTGGATAATGTGAAGTTAGATTTTGGCTCTATTCTCACTAACCATCAACGAATCACCATATGGGTTGAGTTTCACTCAAAGATATTCTCACTCAACTTCGATGTTCTTGATTCGCATCCCCAAATAACCCAATACAACTTTTCATGATGATTACATAACAATTCCACTTTGCCAGTCCTTTTTATATTAAATCTTTTACATATCATTTTTCTCTCATTTACAAGTTAAGTATGACTCACTATTTGATTCGAGATATCATACTACTTTTTTCTCATATTTCATTTATGTTCAATATTTTTCTCTTTTTACCTAGACAAAGGGTTACAATAAAGATCATCATCAATTATATCACAAATACAAATCATAAAATCCATTGTATCCCTATGAAGAATCCCACCACCCCAAACTCAAGATCTAACAACGAATGTCTTAGGTTTGTGATTCGAGTGCGGGTCATATGAATAAGTCCTCTAAACTAATATATATGGCAATCTGACTAATAAAAGGATTTAGAAAGACTAAGAAGGGGCTGAGACGAATAATATATATTCAATTTAATGGGTGAGAAAGCTAAAGGCTTCAAGTGGCTTATGAAAGATTTGCCATATTCATTTTCTAAATTATTAGGTCTCGTTACTTTTTCACTTTTAGTTCATGGATTAAGTAGGCTATCATCTACTTCAAACCTCACGTTCGTTTACGACTCCCTAAGATTCAACTTTTCTTCTTAAGTATGGCTTATTAGTCTTTTCTATCCTTTACTAACTATTTTCATGCATGCATACTAAGGCGTATTATGACATCGTTCAAGAACATACTCCATAATATCATTGACCTAAATATAAACATGCTTAAATAGGGACATTCACCATATTTTGTGCCAAATTCCTATATTAGACACTAAATTTATTAAATTTTATGCGAAAACATGAAAAGAAGACGAGGACAACAAATCTCCACCCCTAACTCAGTATTGGGTCGTATACGGATGACTCGAAAAAACTCAATAAAAGTAAAATTTAAACTGTAGCTACCTGAACACATACAAAATTAAGGAGAGATATTAGGATACATTATTTGGCTTACAAACATCTCCTCCAACTCATGGTAAAAATGAGAATCACATTTTTTCCCCAGTATAGCCATGATTCTTTTGTTTTTTCTAGCTAGCTTCACTTGGTGCGCGATATCGTAGTTGTTCTTATTTTCTAATTTGGTATTTATATTAATCAACATCAATCCCCACTTTGGAGGTTCGAATTAAAAATTATATGTACAGTCTTGCGGAGTTGAGGATGAACCATGATCAGTGACTATTGGTTCTTTCTCCTTTTGGTCGGCCGAATTTTTCGAGATAGTTTCTCTCTTCAAATCTCATGTGACTGATTTGGGAGTTGGCCACATCGCTGTTCTTCCTAAATCATTTGCTTCAAATATGTACTATGGAGTCTCCCAAATTGTTTTACCTTATTTTTATTCGAAGAAGAAGTCGTACATTGAATTGGTCATGTGGTTGAACAATCATCCCTTAGCCACTGAATTAATTTTTAAAAACATGGCCTCAAGATCATGGTAACTAGCATGTTCCTCATTAGTGGTTGGCAAGTACACGGTGGGAAGACTAGTAAATAAAAATAATCAACGCCTAGTTGTTTAGAAATACTAGAAGATTATTTACCCAAAATTTGTAGTTAGATTTATCCAAGGATTCCAACTTACACGTGTTGGAAATAGATTTTCATTTAGATCATCGACAACAAAAGGACGGAAAGATTTGTATTAATTAGTTATATTCTAAATTGTTTTCTTAATTTTATGTAAAAATGAACTAATAATCAAAATTGAAATCACAAAATTAGAAAAAATAATAAGTGAAACTTACTACAAGTTTGATAGGTAAAAGAATAAGGAATTACAACAAACCAAACTTCCTTACGAAATATTTTCACGGTATAGCCCAGACTCCCACCCCACCCGTAAGATATTCATGATACTAAAGTAATGGGTTTAATAGAAAGGACAACAAAAAAAATTACTATAAATAATATAATTATGCTATTTTTAGCAATGTTGAAAAATCAACCATTTTTCAAAATTTTAAGTTATGGACATTCAAAAAGATTTAGTACATTAATTATTTTTAGTGAGTTTTAATTTCTGGATGCATGACTAATATATTTTTTTTTTTAAAATTTCAATATCACCATGAACGACAACAAAATGATCAACCATTAACTAGAAACCAGGAGCTTTGATCTCCATGTCAGCCATGGTCAACAACTCTCCATTCTCCATGTGTGATGTCTCCTCATTTGTGATAGTAAAATCTATTTGCGAGACATCATTTTAGACGTATTTATTAGCTTATAGGTCGATTTTCACATGATTTAGTACACTTTCCTATTTTGGGTCTTGAATTGATTATTTATTATTTTTAGAGCATATTGGGTTTAATTATTTATTTAGTGTGAAGCTTTAGAGATATATGGTAATTAATTCAAGTCCAAGTTGGTTCAAAGAGCTAAAGGAAAGAAGATAAACATGAGAATTGAAGATTAAGAAACAAAAGCTAAAAACATGGAAAAGGAAAAGTTGCCTTAAATCTGAATTCCTGCACCTACGACCACAAATCAGCTTATATCTTGAAATCGGTGAGTAATCCGGAGAAACGGTCAAGAGAAAAGTTAAATATCTTTCCGAGACGATGAATTTCGACTACTCATACGCGTCAAACAGATGAGTATTGAAGCTTCTATGACCAAAACAAAAACGGTGCAGATTCCACGTTTTTGGGCTACGAATTTGAGTTTGGCTAGGAGTCCAATATTTACCTTTTCCTTCAAGAAAACGATTAGGTCAACCTATACATTATAAATACAGCCTCTTAACATTATAAAATCGTCCTTGGTGAAACCTTAAACCAAGAGGAAGCTTACAGCACAAGAAAGGAAGTCTAGAAGGAGCTGTTCATCAATAATGTCTTCTTCAACCTTTCAATTTGTAATTTCTTTCTTTTCTTCCATTAGTATGAACTAAATTTCTATCGCTTGAGTTTTAGAATATACGTATGAACCCTAGTTTTGGTTGACATCTATCTAATTTGGGAATTCTATGTTTTAAATTGAATTATTGTTTTTATTCTCTGTTTATGTGTTTGGATTTATATTCTGTGTTCTTGTGGATCGCAACCATATAAAATTACCATCTAGTAGTTAGGTAACCATTGACAACGGTGTTTAATTACAAGTTTAGCACATAATATCTAGTGTACGGTTTAGATCTGACAAATCAACCTAACTAGATAATCACCATGGTTTAGTGTATTGCTATTTTACCAATTGCAGGAACAGTTTGCTTAGGACTCCTTATTGACACAGGTAAATCCTATTTAAAACTACCTAGCACAATTGGAACCGATTATTGAAATACTACATAATCCACCCTTACATGTTTAGAACGGCAAAATTAGTGGGGATTACATGCTATTTACTCAAGCTAAACTCTCATACTACTTCTTCTCTAGCATTTAATTTTCTGTCTTTACTTTATTAGTTTAATTTAGTTAATTGAAAACCAAAAAAAAAAATTCTTTTACTTTACTGCGTTTTATTTGTTCTAGCTCTAAATATTTGCACTTGATTATTGCATAAGATTCTCCTAACCTTCGTAGTATCTGCGGAACGAATCTTACTTATTTATTAATGCTTGCATACGATCTGTATACTTGCAGAACCGTGATAGACTAGGGTGATTATTTGCACGTTATTTATATCATATTTTATCACACCCTAGTCGACACCAATGTGCGTTTGTTCAACCTCGTCAACATTGTAGCATGAGAATGAGAATGCACAATATTTTCCAAAAATGCATTTAGAATTTTTTGTTTAAAAATATATTTTTACATGAATGTGATGGAAGTTATGATTTAGTGAGCTAAAGATACATTTGATGCTTGATAATAGTATGAAGTTAGGTTCGTAAATAAAGCTACGAAAGGGTAAATAATCTTCTTCACATGACTAGGAATAAATCGAAAGAAGTGGATGAGACGGTTACCTATTTTGTTGTCATGCAAGCTGCAAATTTGAGTCGTGAAAGCCAATAGTACGTTAAAAGGCTATGCAAATATATATCTCAAATGAATGAACGAGAATCTAGTCCAATATTTTCAGTTATGGTTACTATGACAATGGATAAGAACACATACTTATCAAAAGGTATTCTTTCAGTTATTGTTTGTTCTTACAACATCTGTTCCCTTTGGTTTTGGATAAAATATAGTTACTTTTCTCTTGCATAATTTAAATATAAAGTAAAATAATAAAGCAACAAACACTTTGCAAAATAAAAGTATACCATAGAATTGCTTTGTGAATTACTCAATCTATATTCTAAATAGTTTCTTTCTCCTCTTCAGCGACCATTTCTTGTTCTTCTTGTAACTTTTTGGTTTCATGTTCCTTATTTTCTCTCTTTTTTTCATGTAAGAATTTGGTCACTCCTTCCAGTGCGATATCAATATCTTTATTCCTTAATAATTGCTCACCAGTGTCAGCTAGAGTCACCTGTTGTACATGTTAAATATATAAATCACTATAAAACGAGGTGGTATATGAAAATATTACTTAAAGGTATATAATATTTCCTAGGTCGTCTCTACATCAAAGAGAAAGTGATGAGTAATTCCAAAATAATTAGCTGCTAAAGTCTTGAAGGCACATGTGAATGTGCATATCCATTCCAGGAAGGGTCTAATAAATCTATATGATTGGTCGTGAATATTATTATTCGCTCATCTCCAAAGTCCATCTATGAAAATAAGTAATCCTGAGTGCGTAACCTATTAAAAGAACCCAAGAACAATGTACATCAAATTTTATTTCATGTATTACGTAATAAGTATATACAACAAAAACATGGTATAACAAGATCAATTAGTAAATCTTACCATCATACTTAGTATTGTTGATGGTAAACTGAAATGACATGGCCATTGACCTATTCTTCACCTGTTCAGAATATAAAATGTTGAAAGCAATAAATCTATGTTAACATTTTTTTCTAATTGAGTAAATATGTAAAATTAATGACCAATTAGTTGTAATCTAGATTTTATACTTAAATATGTTTCTATTTAATAGGCTTATCTCCAGTATGCAATCATATATAATATATATACAAATGTGCACCATAGTGTGACACAGAAATGCGCTTAGTGTGCTGAGAAAGCTCACCTTCTTTAGTGAATTGGTGAAGGATAGTGGAAGATGATACTGAATTGGGACTATTAGTCACTTACATGGATGGAGTAAGGAATCTTTGTTGGGAGACTGGCAGTGTGAGTTTATTACCATACAAATCCCTATATTTTACAAAATTTTAGTATAGGTACATATACTTTTCAATAACTGTATTATAGGTTCTCTAAATGCAAAATAACCTATATTTGAACTAATTACATTATAAGTCAAAATAACATAATTCTCTTGAAATAATTACAATATAGGTCCCTATATTATATATTATGCAAAATAATCCATATTTTTCAAAGAGATTTGATTTATTAATTAGAATTACCAATAAGGAGGGACGGAGAAGCGGTGTGGCGGTGGTGTTGCCTAGGGTGTGATAAAAATATGATAAATAAAGATTGGAAACAATGCACTAATCACCCTAGACAAGCATGGTACTGCAAGTATTACAGGACGTATGCATGTTTTAATGATAAGAAGATTTGTTCCTCAGGGACTTAAATGTGTTAGATGAATGGGCAAATAAATCAGAGTAGAAACTAATAATTAAAAGACAAAAACTAAATAACATGATCGAGAGATTAATGATTAAACTAAATAAAAGTAAAGACAAGTAATTAAATATGAGAAATACGATATGAGAGAATATAGCTTAAGTATTTGCTAGTATGCACTAATCCTTCTAATTTTTTCTATCAATTTCAGTTTATAAGGGAGATAATAGCTCTTAGATATGTAGCCAGGATTCTAAATTCCTACCTACACCCGGAGAGCGAATAGGTAGGCTACGACACAACCACGAGGTGACCTTAAGTAGCGTTATCCTACGCCACTATGTTCCTATGCAAGTCTTTCCTTCAATTGGTGATATGGTGATTAAAACAAACCCTAATGACTATCTAGTTAGGCTGGTTTTTTCAGGACCAATTCCTTATTCTAGACGTTTATGTGGTGTTTCAATAATTAGACACCCCTTCTTGGTGAACATCTAACTACTATTAAGAAAGCCTAAAGTGATCAGGTTTAGGACAGACAATAAATCAAAGCACATAAAACAAATATATGGTTAAGCAGCTAATATTAGATTAAAACATATAATTCCCAAATAAATATAGATAGAAAAGAAAAGAAAATAGAATTCATAGATTATACATAATGCAAAACCCAAACTATGGGAAAATTAGTTCATACCCGAAGTAAATAAAATAAAAGAATGAATATAAGACTTCATATTGCTCTCTACAATAACTCTAATGATATAAACCTTAAGGAGTAATGGCAAGGATGGTTTACAATATTTATAAGGGTGTATTTATGGGTATAGAGAAGCCCTAATTCATTTTCTTGGAGTGGAAGACAAGTAATGGACTCCAAGCCCAACTCAAATTCGTAGCCCTAAAATATAGAAAAGGTAAGATTTTGGTGCTGTTCTGTTTTGGCTGTAATTCCTTCAACATATATCCGTTTGACGCTTTATTAATGTCGAAATCAATCATCTCGGAAAGCTCTACACTTTTGCTTCAGACCATTCATCGAAATTCCTAGCCAATCTTGAGTTATAATAACATTTTTGAACGTGGCTGGTAAATTTTAGATTTACTTGGCATCTTTATATTTTCCTTTTTAATAATTCTTTCCTTTATCTTAAATTTCCATGCATGTCTTCTTTACCATATCTCTTATTCTTGACTTGACATCTAATTAATATCCATATATATCTTTAAAGCTTCACAATTAATAAACAATCAAACCCAATATGCTCTAAAAATTATAATTCATTAAATCAAGACAAGAAATAGGAAAGTGCACTATATCATGGGAAAATCGAGTATTTAGACTTCTAAAACACTAAAAATGATGTCTCCAACAAATCTTAAATCATTACAAATGAGGAGACATCAAGACCCCCAACTCAAAGTTGTATCGTCCCGATACGATAAAGATAAAAACAAAGGGAAGTCTCTAAATGCACACCTAATTCAATTAAGCACAATGGGAAAGAAGATAGCAGAATATATAGAATAGAATCAAAGCAACTACTCAGAAAATTTCATGTAATAATATTTACAAACTACATACCTGCACACTTTTCATGTCCACAAGAAACACGGTTTAAATTCAAGATCAGATTAGCTTCGCAATGTAAGAAGGAGAGGAACTTTACTTAGTTCACCAAGGAGGCTATAGATTGTTCATCGAATTTCACTAGTATCCAAGGATCCACTTAACTACTCCATAACGGCTCAATCACTTCTAGATTACATAGTAAAGAATCATAAGGTCTTTAAGGTTGTAATGTTGGCATATGGACGGTATGATAAGTATATTTGGATAATTTAGAGTGAGATTTTGGCTCTCTCCTCACTAGCTATCAATGAATTTCCCTAGAGCTTGAGTTACTCCCATAAAACATTCTCAGTCAACCCAATGATTTCTTGATGCACAAAGTAGCATCCCAATTAACCCAATTAAAGCATAAAGATGTTCACATAAAAATTACTCTTTGCCGGTCCAAATATATAATCTTTTTCATATCAATTTTATTTCTTTTGTATAGTTCTGACTCTCTTTTTGATGTTTGAGATATCACACTATTTTTTCATAGTTTTTTCATTTCTTTTGATGCTTTCATAGCTTTTTTTATTCATTATTACCCTAGAAAAGGGTTACAATAATAGACATGTGAATAATCATCCATATATAGAATAAAGCACAAGTAATAAGCTCGAAAATCCAAACCCAATAACAATTTCCATAATGGTGGACCCACCACCCCAAACTCAAGTTCTAAAAAAATTGTCTATGTATCGCGATTCGAGTGTGGGTCATATGGAAAAGTCCTAAAATCTAAAGGGATATGACTTATAATGTGGCTAATAAAAAGGATTTAGAAAGACTAGAAGGGGCTTAGAAGGATATAAATATAATAAATGGAAAGCAAGCTAAAAGGAAACAAGGGGCTTATGGATGAACCGCCTTAATCACTTTCTAAACTATGCAATTCCGTCATTCTCTTACCTTTAGCGGTTTCATCAAATGGGATGTCAATTAGCTTGGATCTCATGGCCTACACACAACTCATGGCTCCCTGAGATCGAGCATACTTTCTATCGCATTGTTAACTAATCTCTTCTTTACTATCAATGTGTGTTTTCCTGCAAATACTCAAAGCATATAAAAGAAAGTATCTCATAAACGTACTACTTTCTATCATCAACATACTATGCTTATGCTTTCAAGCTATTAAAGACGCTCTACATCTAATTCCCATGTATCAAAAATTTAATTTCTACCTAAAAATGAAAAATCACAGAAAAATGAAGATGAGAGACAACGAATCCCCACACCCCAATAAAAAATGAAGCGTGTCCACACGACTCGAAAAATACTCAAAATAGAAATTAAATTTAGCAAATAAAGCATTTACATAAATGGTGAGGAAGAAAGGAAACATACTCTCGAGGCTATTGCCTTGCATTATCGACATCCAAGATAGTATTTGATGGAACTTACTTTAATTGATCAGGGAGTGTCATGATGTGCACTTGATTGACTTTGTTTTGTGCCACATCTTTGGCTATGGAAGTTTGAGCTTCTTCGGCTTTATTCAATCGCTCCTCTACTTTCTCTTGCCAAATACGATCATTTTCTTCCTTTGAGACTTGCGTAATTCCTGGCCCTCTCAAAATTTTCATAATCCAAGCATTGTCAATAATATTACTCATATTGAATTCAAGTTTCTCTTCTTCACCGAAAATCACATTCTCTTTCCGAACAAGAAATGTGATCATAGTAGGATATTTCACATTAAATAACGAGATAGGAGAGACCGAAAATATCATCACCTCCTCAAAGATCAAATGTGTCACATCCACCTCGTCTCCTCTGAAAATACAATCCTAAAATATAGCGTTCTTCTTAATCACTTCCAAATTTCTTGTGTTTCCAAAGACATTAAAGGAAAGGAAATTGTTCAAAATTCTAGCTTCCGGTTAGAGACATTTGTAAGTCCAAGGTCCCTTTAATTCTCCCTTAAGTGATTTCACTTTCTCCTTATCTAATACATGCTCAAAAAGTAAATTCCAATCAAAAGTCCACTTATTATACACCGCTTCTCTATACATGCATGGTCCAACGAATTTCGTAAACTAGAAGTGGTTTCTAATATCTTCAACTGTAAAAGGAACTAACTTGCTTCCAACTGGAACACAACCTTTACTATCTCGGCTAAAGAAGCCTAAATATAATTCGGAAACTAATTCATGACATAAATTCGAACGTCTTACCATGAATGTAGACCAACCCATTCTTTCCCCGTTTTCCAAGAACTTTAGCTTCACGAAAACCCCATACCAATTCGTATTGCTTCCGAATAGCTAACACGTCTCTACACGTGTTAATGACATTAATCAAAGTAGTTCATGAACTCAATCGAATCAACTTCGATAATAAATGAATTAATCCCATGATTTATCGCCATACACAATCCAAAATGTAATGTAATAAGCTCCATTCAAAAAACGTTCGCACAACACAAGACCCTTCAAATCCGTATAGATATTCATCCTAGTTATTACGAAATAATCCTCCAAAACCTGCTAAGGATTTACTCATGACGAAGGTTCCATCAACATTCAACTTAACCTTGTCTTGTGGCTTAATCCATTTGACCAAAACGTTCTTCGCCGATGTGACTAGACCGCTATCTCTCTAAAAACCCGACACCCTAACATAATTGCTAGCCGAATTACGAACAATAACACATAATTCTCTACTAGATTTTCTATCAACCCAAATGTACCAAATAGGTTCAACTACAATATAACGCTTTTCAAAATAATTTATTAATTTTCTACATGATAAAAGTTTGGTCAACTAATCCTTTATCATATCTGATCGAATGATAGTGTTACATGTACATCCCTACTTTGACCAAGAAGTTGTTGTACTACTTCAATTCCATTTGACCGAACCTCCTGCTGCACTTGGAATTGGACAACAGAAGCTCTCTTTCCACTTAGATGATAAGGAGATATCATAGAATGATTCTCCACCCCCTGTCCACCTGTGGCTAGTACATTAGTCATAATAGTAGTTGCGTCATCAGTCCTTTGTACACCATCCCACTACACATGTTCCACTTACTCACCAGAACCAATTAAGAATTTCTTCACCACTTCCCTATAACAGCTACAGTTCTCGAACAAGTGCGCAGCGTTTTCGACTTCTAGTCCACAACCCTGACACACCGGATATTCCATCACACAACCAAACACTAAATTCCCTCCTATCAGTAATTGATCATAGATAGCACGCTAAAGCAATACCTTTATCTTTTGCGGGCATTTGAGAGCCATACAAAAATTCCAATTAAAATTTGCAACTTCGCTTACTGGTGATAAAATCCTATATGCCGACTAGACCGAAAATATTCCCGATGCTTCAAGATTCAACTTATAGAAACTACCATTCCACTTATTAAAAAATTCTTATATAAAAAGTTTTAAGACAAAAAAATTGTGTATTTTATCACCATTACGGTTGCTTGTTAGTCAACTTGAACCATCAACGTTGGTCAAATTTGGGAGTCAGTTTACTCCTGGGACGAGCTGTGCTTCAGGTGGTGGCGGCAGTTGAAGAGTTTTATTTTAAGTTTTTTATTTAATGTGAGTATGAAGAAGTCGATTTCTTTTTGTTTTTTGTTTTTAATAATAACATAAAACTTCAATTTTTTTAAATGATTTTAAATGTTATTAATAATAAAAAATAATTATATAATCGCACATGCGTCGCACATGCTAACTTAATGGATATAATGGAAGGAATCCGTCATTAGGGGGTAACCAATCACGTTTTGAAACGATAGTGGGTAAAGTTACACGTCAAACGAAATAAGGGATAACCTTACAATTCGGGGAAAATACAAGGGGCAACATGGGTACTTACTCATTTTAGTAAATAAAATTAGTATTGGCCTAAATTTAGAAAAAAATTGTAATAAGCGCTTGCTCATTTGAATATCGACCTAGCTATAATACTTATTTGATTTGTATTTTAGTTTGTGGTTATTTTGATCGTTGCGGGTTGCAAATCACGAATAGCGATGTCTGGATTTTTAGGAGTTGGGTTTGTGGGTGCATGGTTTGTACATGGTACATCTACTATAGAATTTAATCAACTTATATCGGGTTTCGATAGAATTTTAATTATCTATAGATTTTTACCCAACAGGTCTTGAAACCTCTCCCCACAAGAACGAAGCACCCCCATTCAACCTATTCTTCTTATTAAAGGTCAGTTATAATATTTAACACTAGACCATTATTTCCCACTACATATTTTATGTTCAAATGTTTTTTACTCACTATATATACTAAATCACACAATAAATACACACATATCATATTTCTCACCTAAATATCTTTAATCACTCTCTATACTCTCCCCTCTCTCCACCCCACCCCAACAATCGGAAATGGTGTTTCATGGTGGCTAAAATGAGGGTCATTAGAAACACCTTATGACAGCTATGTTTATTCTTGGCATGGATCTGATGGAGTTATATTTGTGTAATAAGGATCCAGCCATGGAAAATCCGAGTTCTCAGCCTTAAAACATAAAAAATGGTTCGAGATCTTGGTAGATCTAAATTTCAATATCATATCAGAGTTATTTGTTTTTTTTGAGCTTTTGTTCGACTTCCATGGTAGCTAAGGTCGAATTTTGAAGGTCCAAGCTAAGCTCAACGAGCTTTTGTATTTGTCCATGGCAGGTGACACCGGTTTTTTTTGTATTATTGGAATTTTAGATCTTTTTAAAGAATGTAACTTTTGTAATATTTAGTTTGGATTTTTTTATGAAGGGATGTTATATTATTTTATATCATAAAAATTAAATTTGTGCAATTATCTCTTTCATTTTTGTGTTAATACTCCGTATTTTTAGGTAATACTTAGAGAATTCACTAAGCATACTAAGTGATTTTCTTTGCATAATAAGTGAATTTCTAACTATACTCAAAGAATTAATGAATATACTCAGTAATTGTTTTGTACTCATTGGATCACTAAGTATGCTTTGTGGCGATGTCGGTGGTGATCGGAGATGAATATTACTAATATTAAGTAAATTCTATGAGAAAATACGCATGGGTGGCGGTGTTGGCACTGAGTGTTGTCCAGAGATGAATAGTACTAATACTTAGCGACTTGTTACTTAGTGATTCAATAATCAGTGACTCTTGCTTTAGCGACTCACTACTCAGTGAATCGGTGGACCATGCTTTGTGCCACTTATTTTAATTTCTTTATGTAGTTTTTGTTTGTTTAGGATATTTTAGTATTTGTTCTGACCTCTTTGAAGAAGAACCTAGCCACATGTTCACTATTGACAATAAAATTGGTCTCCAATACCTCATACGTCAACCACTATTTTCTTTATAGGCGATTGTTACTCGAACTCCTCCATAAGACTTAGTTCCATCCCGAGTCCAGTCCCATTCTTATGGGTATGATAGAAAAAAGGTGGTTTTTACCACTGCAATTTTAGAAAACGTTGGTCCATATTCGAAATTAGGATCTTCCATGCTGGTTTTGGATTTTATCTGTGTTGCTTTTACAACTTTTTAGGTGGTAACAAGATGGAAAGAGGTTGTTCATATGATATCCACTCTTAGTCTGATCAATGTTATTGTTGTATATATTATTAATATTGTAAATATTGTATTGTTTTGAAATAAAGCTCTTCTTTCAACCAAAAGAAAAAAAGATATTAATAAGATTTTGGGAGACCAAGTATTTGTTTTGAAAATATAGGGTCAAACACTTTAAAAAGTGAGAATGTTAATTTTAGATTTAACAATTTGGGGGTGTAGGAAGGGAAAGGGGGACAACAATTATATGTTTTTAAAAATACTAGAAAGGGACCATAAGATATTATTAAAAAAAATTATAGGGGTCAAAATATTTTTGCTACACTTAAGGGGACAATGCCTCCCCTTCCAGATATACACATACCCCGTTCTCTAGTTATTTAAGAATTTTAATGTAAAATCTTAATTTATAGACTATATATATGCTTTTAGTTTGTTGTTACTATAACTGACTTAACATTATAGAATAAGAATATATGATAAACTTTGTATAATTTTATTTTTAATAAAAAAAATTAATTGCATATCCATCAATATATAATAATCAACTAGGGGTAAAACTGACCAAATACATAAAAAAGTACTTAGAAAATTATCAGCTAATTAGATAATTACTATCGTTCTTCACTTTAATATAGAAAATAAATGTTTAGCTGTAGAGAGAGTTTTGTGTATAAAGAGAGAAGAAAAAATGAGAAGTAAACATAAACCTTCAAGTTTGGAAAGGATTAAGGTGGCTTCGGAAGGAGGTGGATTTAGGAGAATATGTAGATGCCTTTAATGGTTGACGTTGTTCTTGGTCCGTCCCAGTTGAAAAAATCTTTCTTAAGATTTTTGTACTTTTTTGTCCCTTGGCCGTGGTATACCGTAGACAAGTGGCGGTACACCGCAAGCCTCTTTTCAAAACAATGGTACGCTATATAGGGTTATCGATACGGTGTGTCACTGATATGGTCGTGCGATATACCGCACCTAGGCGTGGTACCCTGCGGACCCGAGGCTTTCCCTCGCACAAGAACCGTAGTTATAGATAAAATGCATAGTGTTGTAGCATTACGTGATATACATTACACCAGAATTATGGTGTTGTATTCTCACGAGTCCTATACCTTGTCTTGCACTAAATACCGTAATATAAATAATTTTTTATCTGTCTTCACAGTACCGCATGCGAGGTGAGGTACGCCGGGAAGTGCTGCCGGAAGTTCTTATACTCTTATAAAAACACCCCCAATTCAAGGGTATACCATGTACACAATAAAACATCTCTATAAACTCTCTCATCAACCTTAATTCACACTTATAACACAAAATCTCAAGATAATATACACTACAAAAATGAATAAAATAATTAAAGCAAATGAAATATGGTTTGTCTCCCCCGAGCATTTCTTATCTACGTCGTTAAAAGTTTGTAAGTTGTACCTCAAGATTTTTTTTCTTAAAATAGTCTCCCGAAAAACATATTAGACTTCTCGAATCAACTAATCAGAATTCACAAGCTTTCTTCGCTCTTACCTTAATCACTTTTGACAAAACCACTCGAATGACAAGGAACAACCCCATTGAAGCATCCTTATAACCGTGTGGTCTATTGGGGGTTGGGATATTTCTATTCTAATTCATCTCCCACCTTAAACTCATTTTATTCTTTCTTTCTCATGGTTTCTTGTGGGGTTTTCTCATTAGACTTTTCGGTGACAATCCAGATTGCAAAGATATTTCGTACCTCTTTCTTGATCATCTTTCTAGAAACATAACACATTTGGGATTCATCTTTAATATGGAGGGTTATGGTTTCTTCGAATACATTTATTATGGTGCACCCCGTATCTAATAATGGACCCTCCAAGATGAAACATACATTCTTATCTACGTCATAATTCAATATAATAAAGTCGGCTGAATTAGCAAGATAACCTACTTGAGCTAAAACATCTTTAACTACTCCCCATGGTTATGTTATAGATTGATCCGCCATTTGCAAGATGATGTATGTTGGTTTGGTATCTCCAGTACCCAACTTATCGAATACACACTTGGGCATGAGATTAAAATTGTGCTCAAATCACACATTTCTTTTTCTTCAAATATACCACCACATCCGATAGGGAGGTGGAAATGTCCTTTCTTTCCACAAGTGAACTGATCGTTTGCAAGTAATAAGTATGTAAATAGATATTGATCTCAGGGAATACGAAAGTAAGTTTGTGAACAATGTTCTTACTAAGTATAATAGAGAAAGTTGATAAAATAATATGCAAAGACACTAGAATATTTGTTTGATTTTTATGTTTCTTAATAATTAATGATTAATAATCTAAGACTCAAATTTAAGATAAGAAATAGAACATGAATGAGAAAATATGAGAGTTTAGCTAGAGAACTAGTTAGTAATCCCCACTAGCACTGTTTCTACACTTATTTTCTAAGAGAAAATTGTGTAATATAAAAGAAATAGTTGGGATTTTAAATTCCTCCTAACTCCCGCCAGGGTAGCTTAGGAGGAAACTTCATACTACCTGGGGACTTAGGTATGGGAATACTTCACAATGATCCGTGGTTATATCTAACCCTATTAACTATCTAGCTAGGCAAGCCTATAATATCACTACAACACACGAAACGATCATGTGTCGTTTTCTTAAATTGAACCCCGTATTAGGGTGATAGTCCAAATTACTGAAGGTGCAGACCTATACCTTCGCATAGAAAGGAATACAAACCTAGGTCAAACAAAAAATACAAATCAATCACGACAATTCATTTAAAGGCAAATTCTAAATTCAATAAATGCATAAAACAAGTCTAGTGTCCATACCCATATCTTATTCTCAAGCTACATATATTTAGTTCATACTCAAATAAATAAAACTCTCAATTTATAATACCATATTCATGTTTAAAAGACAAAACAAAATAAGAATACAATACTAATTGCTTAATAACTAATAAAGGGAAGGGTTGGAAAGGCATGAACAACTTTTCAATTCCTTCTGCTATTCTTCTCTCTTGCTCCATGGTGGTGTAAAGAGTGTGATAAAAATAAGGAGGGACAGGAAAGCTGTGCAGCGGCGTGTGTGGGTCATGCCTCATTAGCAGGCGGAGACGCGGCTTGATGATTTTGCGTCTAAGCGGTCGTTAGATGTAAAGTAAGAGAAGTAAGAGTTTAACTTAGGGAAATAAACTGACGAGTTGACTGAGCATTTTATATATTAATAAAATATTTATCTTTCTTTTTTCTTTGTTGTTGGGTAAACTTTCTTAACCAATTTTTTGTTTGGACAAGGCCTCCTCCATCCATCGAACAATAACCTGATTTTTTATTGGGAGCAATATTATATTTACAATACTCACAAAATTCTCACTTAATTAATCCATTACATCCCAAATAGAAACAACAAATTATCCCAAAAAGCCCCCCAATACCAATACTATTGCTACTAATAGTTAAAAAAAGTAAAAAAAAAAACTATTAGGATTTGTTTTTTATCAGACCTCTCCAAAGCCCTATCTCTCACTCTATCCCCAAAGTGACGCAAGCATGAGAAACCCGCCCCCTCACCATTTCCAGCGCACCGCCGCCTCTCTTGACACCGTCTCCGCTTGGAAAGCAACCTTCCCTCAGTCACCCAATGTTGTATTCTTCTCCGATCTGGTGCTTTGCTTGTCTCTACCGGCAGAACCCCGCTGCCTTCTCTCACGAGGCACAAGGTCAGGTACTTCTCTACCGTTATCGGTTTCCGCACCAATCTCCAGATTTAACGAAGCCACGCTGTTCGACGGCGTCATGCCGGATCTTTGCTTTGGAGCCAAGTACGAGAATGTAAATTCTCCCAGTACACCATGGCTCTCAACTTATTACTAAACCCGCAAATTTCTAAATCATTCATTTTATGTCCATAAAGGTTACACGAGACCAATTTCCCATGGTGACTTTTTAATATGACGGATTCATATCTCCACAAGGCCAATTTTACTTCATATCTTTCAAATATGATGGATTCATTCTTCCTCAACAGAAAAGGCAACGGATTCCAAACACGACTTCCACACCCGATACCGATTTGAATAGATCTCATCTCCACCCATCCGGTTTTATTTGATCCTGTCTCCACCCCTTCGGTCCAAACGCGTGCGAAAAGATGTGCTTTAATTTTTTTATTCTGGTTTTTGTTTTTTTTATTCCAATATTTTTTTAAAAAAGATTTCTATTTGTTTTGTTTTAGATCTAGATCTATTTGGAATATATCAAATTAATGTGTTTGGTATGTACCAAATTGATGTGTTTGGAATGTACCAAATTGATGTGTTTGGAATGTACTAAAGTGATGTGTTTGGAGTGTACCAATTCGTTTTTATCATGAAAAAAGATATCGTGAATAGATTTGTGTAGTATTTTTGCGGGAGAACCTTTGTGTGGCGCATACGATGGGATGAATCTCGACATGATCTTCGATCGGTATTCTAAATAAATCTGTGCATTAACTTTGGGCATGACAAGAGGCCCTCCATAAGTTTATAAAAATACTATTAAGGACCCTAAAACGTAAAATCAAACATAAATAGCGTTTGGTACATACCAAAACCAGAAAATTGGTACGTTCCAAACAAATAAATATTGGTCTATACCAAAATAAAAAATGTTGGTATGTGCCGATAAAAAACTAAGGAAGTGTATAAGGGTAAAAATCTAACTAAAAAATTAAACTTAGGACTTTGTTATAATGATTTTTTAGTTAGGACTTTCTAAACAACTAAAAATTAATTGGGATTTTTTTTTGTTTATTGGGCTTCTAAAAGTAATTTTCTCTTTTTATTGGGATAATTTTAGGCCAAACGTATTTCTTTTGACGCCTATGAAATTTCTGATAACTACATAGAAAATTAACCTATTCCTAGTTAGGAAAATTGACATACTACATTTGTCAATGAATGTTGTTCCCTCGATACCCTGTGCCTTGCTTCCTTTGCTAGTTACCAAAACATAATCAACATCTAGTTATTTTAGAAAACATAGAAGACTATTTACCCAATGTTTGTAGTTGGATGCATTCAAGAATTCCAACTTACAAATGTTGAGAAATGGATTTTCATTTAGAGCAATGTATCAGGTTGATGGGAAAAGTAGATCACCCCATTAGTCAGTTTTTTTAGATAATAATTTATTTTCTTAATTTTATTGGAAAAAGAAACCACTAATCTTCAACTAAAATCACAAAATTAGAAAAAATTTAAGTGAAACTTACAACTAGTTTTCTATATAAAGTATAATGAAGGAGCAATTACAATAACCATCCTAGACGTAGATGATATTACCATAAAAGTCATGTCTAAATATTCCATCTTACTAATAATACCCTTGAATTTTATCCATCTCACTAAACTTTCTACTAAAATATTTCCAAAAATTTTCCGCCAGTAATTTTCCAGCCAAATTTTTTCCCACCAAACAAAATTCGCACCAAAATTTTATGTTGTTATTTGGTGGAAAAAATCACACCAAATTACACTGATTTTTGTTGTTTTGGTGAACGGATCCCACCAAATTAGTTTTGATATATGTTGTTGTTTGGTAGGATAAATCCCACTGAATTACATTTTAGTTTATATTGTTATTGCCCACCAAACCACATTTCAGTTTATACATTCAGTGAATCAAATACTAGAAACTATTTTTGCTTTGTTGTTTGGTAGACAAATCTTAATGAACTACATTCGGATTATATTTTTGTTTGGTGTGAAATCTTACAAAGATGTATTGACGTACATGTTATTTGGTGGGTAATTTTTCAACAAATATTTTTAATTCTTATTATTTGGTAGAAAAATCCCACTAAAGAGAATAAATTTTGTTTTAAAAACTTTGTTATAATTAATGAAGTTTAAATTATTTCCTAATTTATTTTGCCTTGTCAAATGATTATGTTCAGGTGTTACTTAAAAATAAGAGATGTTAAAAAAATTCTTTTCGAGTTATTAAATAATAACTTTCTTTGGTTTCCAGATACATAATACTCTAAAGAGTTTTTTGATCGATGGATATGAAACAAAACTCCAAAACACAAAACCGATGGATAAGGAACGAAACTCCACAACATAAAATCCTAGTATTATTCTATGGAAAACAATATATGTAGTTGGAAACAAACTCAATGAAAAAGAAAAAAAAAAGAAACAAAGTCATCTAAAAGGTTAGACTATTAAATATCCAAACTCAATGTAAAAGTCAAAAGCAAGGTTCAACATATTAACATTTTTTATTATTTTTTATTTTTAATCTTTTTTATGGTCAAGTGATAGTTGAAAAGGATGAGCTATCAAAATCTAGTTTAGAGAATCATGAATGTTATTTACTTGATCGTGAGGCCGAGGTTTTTGTTTGGGTTGGTCGTGTAACACAAGTTGATGAAAGAAAATCTGTTATTCAAGTTGCTGAGATGAATTCTTTTTTTTATATTAAATATACCCATGTGGTTTAATAAAACAAATAAGATGCAACATTCATCCTAATAACAACATTATTGAGTTATTCACCCTCCTCCATCTTGCTTCTTTCAGCATCACCTTCAGCCTCCTCAAGTGGGGGCATCTCATCATCAGCAATTTTTGTAAAATACAAGGACCTAGAGTGCAATTTTTGCCAGATAGAGGGACATATACTGCAATTATCTCAAAAAATTATCCCTTCGCCCCAAACCCATCAACTTACATTACGAGAATACACCCAAAACAAAATGCAAGGCAATAAATTGAACACAAGTCCTACAAAATTCCAAAACCTCAAAATACACATCAAAACAGGAATTTGGTATAAATTTTACCTCTATCATATTGGATAGTGTTAGTCAATTGGATTTTTTCAAGTGTGGACTAACGATGTTGACTCAACTGAGAGATATTCACTTTGTTTAAATCATTGAGAAGTGAATGAGAAATTGATTATAAAAATTTGGAGAACAAAAAGAAAGAAGTTTAGAAATATTTTTGCATATGCTGACTTTTGAACATTGGACGTGTGACAAGTAAGCTGAAATTAGATTTGTTTTGTTTACGTGTGTGTAAATAAAACACTAATGAAAACTTTACTTTGTGTAGTGCTGCTATCAATTGACTTGAGTCTGTTCCTGGGAGATCGTCGATATCAATTGTAAGCACCGTAGTAGGGCGAATAGATCTTAAGAAAATTGAACCAAGTTCAAGCCTCTGAATTTCTTTTTACATTTTGTACTGTAATTTTATTAATCATATTTATTAGTTCCTGTATTTATATTTAGTTAAATTTATTTGTTTGCATGTTTTAACACACCAGAAGCAACAACTTAAAATATATTAGTTTTCTGTTGTGTTAATTATCTGAAAAAATTGTTTTCTCTTATGTGAAATTTTTTTGCTTTTGTTTTTTCAAACTTGTTACTATTTTGTTTTAATATACTATCATTTTATGTAATTTTGATAGTTGTGCATTTGTTTATTTAATCTCTCTTCTGTAATATATATTTTCTTATTTTCATTTGAATCCAGTAGCTTTATAGTCTTAGACACATTTTTAATTAAATTACTGTCATTTTGTAAAGTAACATTTATTTACTTTTGTTTATGTTTACTATTTCTTTTATTTAACTTTTTTTGGACTTTATTTGTTTTTTGCTTGTGTTCCTTATGTCCTCTACAAAAAGAATATAAAAAAACTTTGTGAACTAACTAGAATATAAAAACTTGGGGAATTAAAGGATACTCAATCGATCTTCCTAAACAAGAAGTTATTCTTAGTGATAACCATGGGAAACGTTTATATTCTTTTTTTGTTGTTTAATTCTTTTTGAGAAGGATCGTGTTGTTCGCCATTTAATTTTGTTATAAAAATAATTTGTCGAATAATTGTGGTTTCTGTTTGTAATACAAATGATGCCTACTGAGATAGCCAATGCGTCCGGAAAAGATAGAACTAGTAACAACATACCATCTGCAATCCTTATTTTGTGAGCAATGAATTTGGCCCTATTGGACCCGTTGAGAAGCCTGAGAAGTTCAATGGAAATGACTTTAAGAGGTGGCAACAAGATGGTGTTCTATTTAACCACCTTGACTTTAACCAAGTTCTTAACGAAAGATGCACCTGCATTGGGTGAAAATCCAAACGTACAGACAATTGCAGGAATTGATGCTTGGAAATGCTGATTTCTTGTGTAGGAATTATATCCTAAATGCATTGGATAATACACCTTACAATGTGTATTGTCGATACAAGACTGCTAAGGAATTGTGGGAATCTCTTGATCGAAAGTACAAAAATAAAGATGCTGGCACGAAGAAATTTGTAGTCGGAAAATTTCTTGACTTCAAGATGGTAGATTCCAGGACATTCATGAGTCAGATACAAGAGTTCATTTAATATTGCATGAGCTCAACGCTGAAGGTATGAAATTGGAAGAAACTTTCAAAGAGACTACTATAGTCGAAAAACTACCTCCTTCGTGGAAAGATTTCAAAAAATATCAGAAACACAAACGAAAGGAGATGTCAGTTGAAGACCTAATTGTGAGGCTAAGAATTTAGGAAGATAACCGGATTTCTGAAAGGAGGACCGGTGATCGTTTTGTGGAGTCAAAGGCAAGTGTTGTAGAGCAAAACAGGCCCAAGAACAAAAAACGAAAGAACTCATGATCAACAATAAGGAGATCAAGTTCTCTGGGGACTGTTATGTGCGTGGCAAATTGGGACACCGTGTCAAATACTATCGAAGCCGCAAAGACAACGACAGAAGCAATTTCAAGAAAGGAAAGCAAGGCCAAGCCAACATGACTGAGATTAATAATCCGGTTGAAAAAGTCAATGTGATTGATCTCGGTGCAAGTGTTTCTAAAGTGAATTTGGTTGGGAATCCTAAACAATGGTTGGTGGACACTGGGGCCACTCGACATGTATGCTCTGAGAGAAAGATGTTCAAAACATACAAATATGCGACAACTTAAGAGATCTTATTTATGGGCAATTCCGCTACTTCAAAGTAACTTGGAACAGGAACCGTTTCCTTGAAGATGACTTCTGGAAAAGAGTTAAGTCTCAATAATGTTTTGCATGTACCTGATATTGAAAAGAATTTAGTGTCAGGTTCCTTGTTGATTAAAAATGGATTTAAGTTAGATTTTAAATCTGATAAGTTTGTACTCACTAAAAGTGGGATGTTTGTAGGTAAAAGGTACCTCTGTGACAGTTTAATTAAGATGAATGTAATGATCTTGGTACCCAAAACTACTTGTACCAATGTAACTGACAATGCTATTAATAATATTACTAGTTCTTCTTACTTGCTTGAGTCTCCTAATTTATGGCATACCAAATTAGGACATTTGCATTTTAAATCTTTGCATAAACTTGTGAATTTAGGTCTAATACCTAAACTAGATCTCGATTCTCATAAGAAATGCGAGATATGTGTTGAAGCCAAATTGGCTAAAGCTCCTTTTAAATCTATGGAAAGGAGTATTGAACCATTAGGGTTAAAACACATTGATATCTGTGATTTTAAATATATGCAAACGAGAGACGATAAAAAGTATTTTATTACTTTTATCAATGACGTCACTAGGTATTGCTATGTGTATTTATTGAGAAGTAAATATGAAGCATTTGAGGCCTTCAACTAATAAAAAAGTGAAGTTGAAAATCAACTAAGTAAGAAGATCAAAATACGTAGGAGTGATAGAGGTTGATAATATGTATTCCCTTTTAAGAAATAGTATTATTCATCAAATTACTGCTCCTTATTCTCCTCAACAAAACGGTATTGCAGAACGCAAAAACCATACTCTAAAGGAAATGATGAATAATTTGTTGATTAATTATGGTTTACCTAGAATTTGTGGGGGGAAGCTGTCTTAACAGCGAAGCATTTCCTCAATAAGTTACCCCATAAGAAACTTTAGAAAACTCCTTATGATTAATGGAAAGGACAGCCACCTAGCTTTCAACACTTAAAAGTGTGGGGGTGTATAGCTAATGTAAGAGTCCCTACTCCGAAATAAATAAAGATTGGACCTAAAACGGTTGATGGAATCTTTATTGGAGATTCGAACAATAGTTCCGCTTATCGATATCTTGTTCATATATTTAAAATTGATGACATTCATGTCAATAAAATTTTAGAGTCAAGAAATGGATTCTTCTTTGAAGATATCTTTTCTTGTAAGATTAGACAAGGAGAAACGTCTCTTAGAAGAACTCATGAGCAGAGTCATGATAGAGAATTAGACCAAGAGTCTATAAGTGAAGATGAAACGAGACGTGGAAAAAGGGATAGAACGGACAAGTCCTTTGGTCCAGATTTTATAACTTATTTGTTAGAAAATGAGCCCAAAATTTTTGAGTAGGTAATGTCGACTGAAGAAGCTCCTAATTGGAGAGAAGCTGTAAACAGAGAAATCGAGTCTATCAGGCAAAATCATACATGGAAACTGGTGGATCTTCCTCCTAGAAATAAACCCTTAGGGTGCAAATGGATTTTCAAAAGAAAGCTGAAGGACAATGGAACAATTGATAAGTTCAAGGCTAGGATTGTAACCAAGGGTTATAGGCAAAAAGAGGGCCTTGATTATTTTGATACTTTTTGACCAGTTAGCCGTATAACATCCATTCGTATGTTAATTGCGATTGCGGCGATTAAAAATCTTGAGATACATCAAATGGATGTAAAGATAAGCTTCTTAAATTGTGTTATAGATGAAGAGATCTATATGGAACAACCCGAGAGGTTTGTGGTTCGCGGCCAAGAGAATAAGGTGTGTAACCTTATCAAATCGTTATATAGTTTGAAACAAGCTCTTAAACAATGGCATGAGAAATTCGATCAAGTCATGTTGTCAAATGGCTTTAGAATTAATGAGTGTGACAAATATGTGTATGTAAAATGCATTAATCACGAGTATATCATTGTTTATCTTTATATGGATGATATGTTAATTATGGGAAGTAATTTAGATATCATCAAAGCGACAAAGAAGATGTTGAATATAAGGTTCAACATGAAAGATTTATGAGTGACAGATGTCATTTTGGGAATGAAAATTATTAAAACATCTGATGGACATATCCTATCTCAATCTCATTACATTGAGAAAATTCTTGATAAATTCAAGAAATTTGACTCAACTCCAGTGAAGACTCCCATAGATGTAAATTTACATCTAACTAAGAATACTGGCAAAGGAATGGCTCAGTTGGAATATACTCGCATTATTGGTAGTCTAATGTACTTAACGAATTGTACAAGACCCGATATTGCATATGCCGTCAGTAAGTTGAGTAGATATACTAGAAATCCAAGGAAAACCATTGGATAGCTATTGTAAGAGTTCTTAGATATTTGAAATATACTAAGAACTATGAGTTGCATTATACACAATATCTAGCTGTTTTAGAGGGATACAACAATGCGAATTTGATATCAGATTCAAGTGAAACAAAATCTACTAATGGGTATGTGTTCACATTGGAAGGTGCATACGTATCTTGGAAATCTTATAAGAAAACATGCATAGCTAGATCCACAATAAAATATGAGTTAATTGCTTAGGATAACGCTAGAGAAGAATCAGAGTGGCTTCGAAATTTTTTAGAAGATATAACATTTTGGACTAAGCCTGTGCCAGCTATTTCTACCCATTGCGATAGTCAATCTGCAATTGGAAGGGCATAAAGTTGCATTTGAAATGGTAAGTCTAGTTATATACGTCGTAGACATAATACCATAAAAGAACTACTCTCTAGTAGAGTTATCTCAATTTACTATGTGAGGTCAAAAGATAATATCGCAGATTCGCTTACTAAAGGGCTATCTAGAGAGTTAGTTTATAATTCATCGAGGGGAATGGGTACTAAACCTATATCTTGAAAGTTTCCATGCGGAAACTCTACCTAGTTGACTGGAGATCCAAAGATCTAGGTTCAAGGAGACAACTGGTATGTAAATTGCAACTAGTTATACATTGTAGAGGTTTTGTAAATCTCCGACGTATTCCTATGATGAGTAGACAATGTCACCTATAAAATGTTAAGGTTAAGCTATGCTTTTAATAGTTTTTGTATCTCGATAAATTCAAGTTATGTAGTACAAGATACTCCTTAACAAGTCAACCGAGTGGGCCGCTCCAACGAGAATTTTTAAGGTTGAATTCTTTGAGATTACTCATAAAACCAGGAGTTGTTCAGGGCCAAAATGAACAAAACAATGAGAACTTCAAGAATGTAGCGAGGGATGATGTGTGATTTTTATTGTCTTTGTATACACAAAAAGCCAAACAGTTCAAGACATCGCGTTCACTAGTTGGCGAGTATATCCGATAGATCTCACAAGGGCAAGGTTCAAGGTCTTTGGATACCTTTCTCGATACAGTATCTCTCTACTGTCTTCTCTCTCGTGTTATTGCATGTTTTTGGTTGGTTAGTAAATTTCCATTCATGTGGGGGATTGTTAGTCAATTGGATTTTTCCAAGTGTGGACTAACGACGTTGACTCAATCGAGAGATATTCACTTGGTTAAAAACATTGAGAAGTGAATGAGAAATTGAGTATAAAAATTTGGAGAACAAAAAGAAAGAATTTTAATAATATATTTGCATATGTCGAGTTTTGAACACCAATGTGTGACAAGTAAGCTGAAATAGGATTCGTTTGTTCACGTGTGTGTAAATAAAACACTAAAGAAAACTTTACTAAAATTCGAACTTGTGACCATTATCTAACATATGTGCACGTATAAACTAAGACCTGTTGTCACTGGAGTAACGCGTTGTTTCATGTCATGCTTCATCCGGGTTAATGGTTAAATGTCTCCAAATTTGAACAGTCACATACCCATTGAATGGTGTTGAATTTCATCCTTTTAATTTCTATAAATAGGGAGGTCTCCCACTCTTTTTACAAGAAGAATTAAAACAATTAAAATCTGAAAATATACTAGGGTTTTTGCATATTCATATTACAACATTTTTTAGAGAGAAAGACAATAAACCTTTAGTTCACCGTTGTCAATCTTTGTGTAGTACTGCTATCGATTGACTTGTATCCGCTGAATCCTGGAATATCGTCGCGATCAATTGTGAGCATCATAGCAGGGCGAATAGATCTTAAGAAAATTGAACCAAGTTCAAGCCTCGGAATTTCTTTTGCATTTTTTACTGTAAGTTTATTAATTATTTTTCATGATTCCTGTATTTATATTTAGTTAAATTTATTTATTTGCATGTTTTAACACACCAGAATTCCTCACTTTCATAAAGCTTCAACCCCTCCTTAGTAGAAGAGACAAGCTTTTTCCCTTCGAATTCCTTCAACTGTCCAATAGCATTAACCATGTATATAACCTCATAACCTTTCTTCTTCAACTTCTCAAGCAAAGGTGAAATTTCAATAACTTTTTTACTCTCATCAGTGATATAGTAAATATCATTCTATCCTTCCTTCATACGTATCACGTAATCCTATAAACTAGTCATCTCATCAACACTTTTTGTAGAGTCGTACCTCAAAAGAACCTGTATCAGTATACTAAGAAAGGCAGGAGCTTACGGAAGCTTCTTCTAGGGGCTTTATGTATTAGTATATCAATAGATTGAATCGACGTGTCTTGATGAAGTCCCACAATTCTTCTCTGTAATTTTTTATAGTAAAAAACGAGAATAATTATTAGTAATCAGAGATCTGAGACAAATCAGAGAAGGTGAAGGAATAAAATCTTGATTAACTCAACAATGGTCATAGTTATGTTGATTGCACTCTACCCATTCCTTTGAACGCAATTTTGTTAAAAAAAATTTCCTCAAAAAATAATGAATATTTGTGACCCCGAAAAATATTAACTTATATCCCATATAATATTGTTTTAATATTATTTAACATTTTTATATCATTTTTAAATACCAACTTATAATCCATTATTAGTATTTTTATATTATTCTTGACCAATGTAGGTTGTTTAAAAATTCGAGTGATTTAATAAGCCTTAATTGTTAGCATATTATCCTAGAGGAAAACATGATATATACACTAAGTTAACGCTTTAACTTTTAATAAATCCTATATCTTAGTTTTATGATAAAGTTACCACATCTTTACTTGCATGACTTTCAAGACCTATTACTAACATATAGGTTACGTGGATAATGTTATTGCATTACATTAAACTAGCTATTAACATATAGGGACGCTAATTTACATTGCATTCACCTATATATACTGACTATGAATAAGATGAAATAAAGAAGAAATATGCATGGTAACAAGAAAGGAAAAATATAGCAAAACTCACCCTCTTTAAATACCCAAACTGAAACTCTCATTTTATACTACTAAATATATTTTAAAAGAAAAATGATTTTATATGTAAAGTATGAATATATATATATAGCTAGATGATAAAAATAGTAAATAACGAGATATCTTTAAAGTTGGAAAGTTATGGAGATCTTGGTTGGAAGGACGGTCACTTAATAAATTATCCATTAATAGCCTATTATTTAGGTGAGGTTTTAAATAACCTTTAATATGTTTATCTTTAACCCTATTTTAAATTATCCGGTAATACAATTAATTCGGTGATTTTGGACTCTATGTGTTTTAATTTATCTGAATTACATTGTCTCGTTATTCTTGAATTAATTGTATTATTTCGTTATCATATGAATTATTGTCTAATTGGGATAACACGTCCTACTTCGTCGTCTATCCATTAATTGTTAATTGCTTTCGTTGTTGAATCGACCTACTTAGTCGTTTCATATTTGATATATTTATCGATCGATCGTTCGACGTGATACAATCGTGTGGCACTGGGAGGCAGCGGGCTTTCCAGGGTTAACACGACTATCATGATCTATTCCCACCTGGCGCATGTGACGGTGAGTTCCTTGGCTAGTGGGTCGTAGGTTTGGTTTACCCGGGGTATTACCAGTGGGAGTGATAAGGGATCGAGTGTTGCGGCGCGAGTTATAAGGGCAAGACCACAGTATCATTTGCAACGTGATTATTATTTGCTAGTGTATATGGCTTGCTGGGTAGTATGGGCTTCCTAGTTGGCTATATACACCTATCTAATTTATTTATTACTTTATTAATGTTTAAATTATATTCAGACCTATATCAGTTCAATGACAACGTTTAAATATAATCACTGCCCCAGGGTAAAGTTTACATATGACCATTATTTATTTTCTCGCTGAGCTGGTGGAAGCTCAGTCCCTTTTTACCCCACAAGTTAAGGTTAAGATAACTAAAGGACTTCAGTAGTGGTCAGTGTCACAAAATCAGTTGCGGAGGAAGAATTGAGTTTTGTATTTATTAGTTTGTATATATTTATTTTCAATTAATGTAATGTAATGAATAGTTAATTATTGTAATAAAATGACTTTTATTTATTTAAAGTTAGATAGAATAGACGCGTTTTTCGGAGTGTGACAAGTTGGTAACAGAGTTTAGAGTACTCTCTAAGCGTAAGAAAGGATTGGATTCTCAGACTGTGGAAAATGGGTAGAAAAAATATAAAACCGATAGAAAAATTAAAAAAATTATTTTTGTTAGTGGTTGTCATTAAACCAACCCCAAGTTATCTCTTGAGGTTGATCCCTCGTCTAGTGCTAAATTTGACGAAATTTTCTTGAGTCTGGCCAGTTCGAGGAGGTGTCATTTCTTTTGGTTACTAGATTGACCAAAACCTATTACTAACATATAGGTTACGTGGATAATGTTATTACATGACATTAAACTAGCTAATAACAGATAGGGACACTAATTTATATTGCATTCACCTATATAAACTGACTACTAATTAGATGAAATAAAGAAGAAATATGCATAGTAACAAGAAAGAAAAAATATAGAAAAACTCACCCTCTTTATATACCAAAACTGAAACTCTCATTTTATACTACAAAATATATCTTTAAAGAAAAATGATTTTATACTATAAAGTTGGAAAATCTATATATAGCTAGATGATAAATTAGTAAATAACGAGATATATTTAAAGTTAGAAAGTCATGGCGGTCTTGGTTGGAAAGACGACCACTTAATAAATTATCCATTAATAGCCTATTATTCACGTGGGGGTTTAAATAACCTTTAATATGTTTATCTTTAACCATATTTTAAATTATTCAGTAATATTTTAATTCGGTTATATTGGACTTTATGTGTTATTATTTATCTTAATTACATTGTCTTGTTATTATTGAATTAATTGTATTATTTCATTATCATACGATTAATTGTATAATTGGGATAGCACGTCCTACTTCGTCGTCTGTCCAATAATTTTTAATTGCTATAATTGTTGAATTGACCGACTTAGTCGTTTCATATTTGATATATTGGTTGTCATTTGTGTGTTCTAAAATAAATGCAAATGTAAATCGAACCACAACCGCAAGTGTACGGTTGTCCCAAGTAATATAGTTGATAAAACAGATTCGTTCCAAGGACGGGATGGTTGACTACAATGCTTATCTATTAATGATTTATTGCACTTATGAAAGCAAGTAAAAGATATTTTGATTGATTGGTTGGTTTATATTAATCCCAAGTATGAAAGATTAATGTGAAAATATAAATAACTAACTAAGACGCAAGTAAATAAAAGTGATACGCAAGTATGAGCAGGCAATACTTGAGAGACGCAAGGGTTTTCCTAACTATCATTCATTTCATACATTGTTTAAGGGACAAATCGGTAAATTTGTATTGGTCGGGATTCTATATTCTCCTTACCTCCGTCAGGGTGGACTAAGGAGCAACTTTCAAGTGCTACAAACCCCGTCAGGGTGATTATAGTCCGCACTCAAGTGATTAAGTCTAAATTACCCAATAGGCCATAGGTTTAATTAAGCTCGTCAGAGTCAAATAATTTCTAACCTACATTCGTTAACTAGTTCGGTACCTAAACCCCCCGTCAAGGTGATCCAATCGCCACTAATTGGAATAGCCTAGATACTAAATCCTATCATTGGTTAATTACGTCAATAATAGTAATTAAAATGCAAATTAAAGAAAAATACGAATTACCCAATTTGATTTAAATAATAAATATCTCAAATTCAAATGTATAGAATGAAATCAAATTGGGATTAACCCATTATGCGTTCTCAAGCACTAATTAGGTTTAGCTCATAATAATTAAAAAGAAAACTAAAGAAACAAATAGGTTCATCATGTTTTACAGAATAAAATAGAATACAGAGAAACCTAATTTTGGAGTTGAATTGGCTGAGAATCGGAGATATAGACCGTCTCCAACTCTTGCTTCTTCTTTTCCTTGTTTCTGCTTATTCTCTGGACGCTCTCTTCTAAGGATGTTTTAATTTTAAGAATAAAAATGAGAGGTACTGAATAATGAGGTCTAAATACCTATTTATAATGATAAATTCGGATTAGGGCTTTTATTTAAGGATTAAGTGAAAATTAGAGAAGCCCAAGTCCACTAATTAAACCCAAATCCCGTAACTGCTGCACCACCTCCACTAAAACAACTCTAGCCGATTCGTTATAACTCCGATTGATCTCAAATCACTTGCTAAATTTCCTTAACTCGATAAGGAACATAATCTCTTCAAAGGTCAGCGGCTAAATCAACTCGTAAGTGCCTCGAAATCAGCAATCTTTGGCCTGTTTTCCAGATTTGCAACTTCAAAATATAATTCTTTTCGGGATTTATCTTCAAGCTTTGACTCCATATCACGATCTTTGACTTTATTCTCGTGTTCCTCTCCTAGCTAATATTCAAAACCTACAAAATTTTCTCTAAAATACACAAGATTACGCGCAAAAGTTTAATAAATCAAAAATACTAGAAATAAAAGAAGAAATTCGGATTATTGCATATTTAGCCCAAAAGTCTATCAAATTAATCAAATGAACACCAAAAATGATGTCTCCCAAGGGCATAAAATTAGAACATTTAGGGAGATATCAAGACCCCCAACTCAAACCTTTGTCGTCCCGACAAAGCAAAACTAAAAACAAGGGGAATGAAGTAGTGCAAGAGAAAATAGAAGTTAGTAAATACATCCTAAAGCAATTCTTAAAATAAATCTCATATAGCAAACATTAAGAACTAACATACACATACACTAATCATGCAACATCAAACACAAATAACTTCAATCATAAAATTAACTTTGCAATGCTAGAAGGTTACACTTGTACTTATCTCATTATGATGGCTATAGTTTGTTCCTCGATCCTTACTCGCTTTGAACGCTCCACTTAGTATACAACCTATTAACTTACCATGCACCTAGGAATCACGAGGACTTTACGGTTTTAGCGTAGGCTTAGGGACGGTGTGGTATGTATATTTGGTAAATTTGAAGTGAGCTTTTGGCTCTCTCCTCACTTACCATCAACAACTGTCCACGAACTTGAGTTTACACTCATATAATGTTCTCACTCAACCCATTTGACGCGCTAATGTTGCGTCCCCATGTCAACCCAATATAAACTAAGATGATTTTTCAAAAATATTCCACTTTGTCGGTTTATTTTATTCTTTCTTTCTTTTTATTTTCTTTTTCATTTCTTTTCTTCTTTTTTTTGTACAAGATACCCATGACCATCATTTTGATGTGAAAGGTCATGTCTCTTATAATATTTTTTTTTTCTCTTTTTTTTTTCTTTTAAAATACCGGCAAAGGGTTACAAATAATAATATCATCTACATTTTTGTGCCTCAATACAAACACATATAATCCCTTCCCAATGTATTTTCCCAAATGTGGACCCTCCACCCCAAACTCAAGCTCGAGACAGGTCTCAGGATCGTGATTCAAGTGTGGGTCATTTGATCATGCTTAATAATCTAAGGGATAATGGGCTTATATCGTGGCTACAAAAGAAAGGCTTAAGGCTCAAAATTGGGCTATGACGGATAAAATTATAATAAGGGATAGCAAACTAAAGGGTTCAAATGGCTAACAAAGAACTGCCCCTATCATTTTCCTAACTACATGGTTCGTCTCTAGTTCATATCTAAGTGGGTTCTCACGTTCTACAAACCAAACATTTTCCTTAAGTACAAGCTTACTTCTTTTGCATTGTTCATTAATTTTTCCTATTCATTATCTATGTCCGCATGCAATTGTAAGTGCGTTTTATGTTATTCCCTAAAGTCCACTATTTACTATCATAGATTCATCAAAAGTATGCTTAAAAGGGACATTTAAAATCTTCTACAGTCAAACGCAACTCCTAAATAATTTGTTGAAAGCAATTAAAAACAAATAAACACATAAAAACTGGGATGAGGCAACAAACCCCACCCCAAACTCAAAAATGAGTCGTGTCCCCACGACTCGAAAAGACTCAATAAAGCAATTAAAATAATATACACTAAATGAGAAAAGGATTGGAAAACATATCTGGAACGACACTAGGCCGATTACGTGTAGTCTCATCTTGAAATTTTGAATACTTCTTTATCAAGCTTAAAAGATCATGTATTTGTTGCGTTCATCTTGATTAAAGTGTTCTTCATTACCTCGAACTCTTTTGTCATATTTTCCAAGTCTTCATCATTTCCTAACCCTCTAAATCATCATCTCTTCTACGAAAATCTTTCCTCAACATCCAACTTTTTATCTTCATCATGTTCTTCGTACCTTTTCCAACCTTCATGGTCATCTTTGATGACCCTGATGTCTCCTTAAATGTTCTTATTTTCGACCCTTAGGAGACATCATTTTTTGTGTTTATTTAATCATTTCGATAGACTTTTGGACTAAATATGCAATAATATGATTTTCCTCTTTTAATTCTAGCATTTTTGATTTATTAAGCTTTTGCGCGTAATATTGGTATTTTTAGTGAGTATTTTACAGGTTTTAGATGTTAGCTAGAAGAGGAATCCAAGGAGAAAGTCAAAGATCAAAAGATAGAGTCAAGACTTGAAAAGAAATCCCGAAGATATTATTTTTAGAGCTGAAAATCCATTTTCCAGGCCATAGATTGCTGATTTCGAGGTGCTTAAGCGATGATCTAGCTGTTGACCTTTGAAGAGAAATCATTCCTTATCGAATTACGGAACTTTAGCAACTGGAATGAGGTCAATCGGAGTTGTAACGCATCGGGAAAAGCTGTTTTAGTGAAGGTATATCAGCAGTTACGGGATTTTGGGCTAAGTTAGTGGACTTGGGCCTTTTATATTTCATTTAATTAAAAGCCTAGGTCCAAGTCCGAATTTCCACCTATAAAATCAGCCCTTGACTTCTATTTTACAGACAATTCACATTCTGCAAGATTAAAAACACCAGAGAGAAGCAACTGAAGGAAGGAGAAGAAGCTACAAGAGCTGGAGAGGGTCTATATCTCCGTTCGTAGTCATTCCGATTCCGGAAATTAGGTTCTTTTATCTTTTTAATTCTGTAAACAATATGAATTCCTTTATTTTTAATTTCGTATTTCATTTTAATATGAGCTAAGTTTTATTTAGTGCTTGAGAACAAACAATGGGTGAATCCCAATTCCTATTAATTAACGAATGTTGAATTTGGGTTTTAATGAATTAAACTAAATTAGGGCTTTTACTCTTTTCGATAAATTATGAATGTTTACTGTTTTTAGCGTCATGAACTAGGAACAGGTAATAGTATTTAGGCTATTCCAATAAGTGGCAATTGGATCATCCTGACGGGGGGTTTAAATACGGAACTATTTATTCAATCTAGGATAGAAGTTAATGATTCTGACGAGCTTAGCTAATCCTAGGGCCAATGAGGTAATAACACTTAATCATCCAACGGTGGATCATATTTACCCTGACGGGACTAGTGACACTTTAGGATCGCCTTATAGTCCACCCTGACGGGGGTATAAGGATATTAGAATCCCGACCATTGTAATTGACTAATTTAGCCCTTAAACAACATAAGTTAAGAAATAGGATAGGGAGGATCCTTGCGTTCTCAAGTGCTACTTCTCATATCGCGTTTTACATCATTTTACTTGCGTTTTAGCTTTTAATTGCATTTTAATATTTGTCTTTCATTCATTAGTCTTATAACAAAAACCAAACAAATATATTATTGTCTTTTATTTTCATAAGTGCATCAATCACTACTTGCTAAACATTGTGATCAACCATTCCGTCCTTGGAACGAATCTGATTTATCAGAATTACTACTTGGGACAACCGTACACTTGCGGTTGTGGTTCGATTATTTATTGCATTATTTAGAACACACAAAGGACCACCAAGTTTTTGGCGCCGCTGCCGGGGACGGTAGCGTGTGACCACGGTGTTTATCCTTTAGTGATAAGTGCATTTTTATTTTATCAGTTTTACGCTTTTTGTTTAGTTTCTTTTCAGGTTTTTAGGTTTGGTGTATGCGAAGAAGGCTATTCAAGGATCTAGAGCCAACACCTCCGATCCTTAGTAATCCAGAATCGTTGATCAGACTTGCAAACAAGAGAAGAAGAGAACGAGAAGCTTTAGAGGTAGAAGAGTTAAGTAACAGAATGGCAGACATCAATCTTCAAAATAATCAACAGAATAATGGACAAGGCCAGCTAGATGCAAATGGCCAACCTTTAGCTCCGGGCGTTATTCCTCCAGTTCAACCACTAAATCCCAATGCTCCAGTCCAGATAGTGATGAATCATGATCCGTGGTTTACTAATGGTCCTCCAGAAGTTCCATTCCGTGCTCCAGCTATAGGAGTAGGTGCTCCAGATATTAATGTTCCACGTTTTCGTCCAGATTCGGGTATGTTAGCTCAGTTCCAGAATTTTGGTAATTTTCGTGGTAGACCAGCAGAAGATCCTCTCAGGGCAGTACAGAAATTCAAACAGATATGTGATTCTTATATCACACAAGGGGTCTCGAGAGAACAGATGTATTTTGCTGCTTTTAAGTTCTTTGTTACTGAGGGAGCAAGTGAATGGCACGATACGCAAGATCCTACGAAGATCACCAATTGGGACCAATTAGAGATTGCGTTCTTTGACAGGTATTACCCAAGTAACATGAGGTTAGATGCTGAACTAGAATTGACGCATTTCCGTCAAGAATATGAAGAAACTTTGGGTAAGAGTTGGACAAGATTTCAGATGTGTTTACGAAAAGTTCCCAATCATGGGTATTCAGAACAACAACAACTTAAGATCTTTTATAGAGGCCTTGATGGGAAGTCAAGAGAGAAGTTGGATACGCTATGTGGTGCAGGTTTTCTTCAAGTTCAACCCGCTCATGCTAAAATTATCTTAGAGAGAACAGTTAAGAATGAAGTTGGGTGGAATTCAGTAAGAACACCGGTTAAGGGAGTGAATAATGTTGATATGGAAGAGAAATTTGCTACGTTTGAAAACAAGATTCAGAATACTATTGAGCAACAATTGAAACAGCTTACTTTAGCTGTGAAAGAAGGATTTTCGGGTAAGAAGGTAGCTGTGCATGCTGCACAAGAGGTTTATATGTGTTCGATTTGTCAGGTAGATGATCATGATGAGGAAAGTTGTCCAAATAACCAAGAATCCGTGATGTTCATGTCCAACAGAGGTAACTTCAATTCAAGTGGTAATGGATATCAGCCTAACAGAAACCATCCTGGGTTTCAATACTCAAATCCTAATGGGGCAGCCAATCCTACCTACGCATATCAGCCGCGTCCCCAAGGTAATAACTATAATCCAAGACCACACAACAATTATCAAGGAGGACAGAATCAGGGAAATTATGTACAAAGGCAAGCTCCTCAGAATACTCCTCAGAATACATACGATGAAACTTTAAACCAAAAAGCCTTACCTGCCCATCCACAAGAAGGAGTAGTTACCCTTCAGAAAACCGTTGAAAATTTGATTGCTCTTCAAACACAAGCCTTAGAACGTCAGAACGCAGCTGAAGCGAATATGAAGATTTTCCAGAATCAGCTAAGCCAAATTAATAAACAGCTGAATCAGCGCCCACAAGGGCAACTTCCTAGCGATACTGAGAATCCGAAGCAACGCGAAGATTGTAATGCTGTTACATTGAGAAGTGGTAAGAACCTTCCTCCCCCTCCTTTTCCCATTATGAAAGAGAAAGAAGTACCAAGAAAAGAAAAGGAAGTGGTGGAGAAAGAGAAAGAAAAAGAGAAAGAGAGTGAGGTTGAAGAAATAGTGAGACCACGAGAAGTTCTGAAAAAGAAAGATGATATGGTGATTAATCGCCCTCCACCACCGTTTCCATCACGAGTTCAGAAAAAGGGTGATTTGGGTGATTTTCAGAAATTCTTTAACAGAGTGAAGGGTCTAAGTATTAATATCCCGTTACTTGAGGCGATTCGAGATATTCCGAAGTATACGAAGTTTTTGAAGAGGGCCCTCACTAACAAAAGGCCCTATTGTGATAACGAGATGATTGGTCTCCCAGAAGAGTGTAGCGCGATTTGCCAAAGTAAATTACCTCCGAAGTTAGTAGATCCGGGGAGTTTCACGATTCCCATATCAATTGGGGAAGAATGGAAAGGAAAGGCGCTATGTGACTTGGGAGCTAGCATCAATTTGATGCCCAAGTCGATATTTGATAAGCTAAAAATTGGAAACGCAAGACCCACTTCTATGGTCTTGCAAATGGCGGACAGATCTCTTGCTCATCCTGAAGGCCGCATTGAGGATGTCCTTGTTAAGGCAGGTACACTTATATTTCCTGTTGATTTTGTAATCCTTGAATACAATGCAGATAGAAATGTCCCCATTATTTTGGGTAGACCATTCCTAGCTACAGGGAGAACATTGATCGATGTAGAGAATGGTGAATTAACAATGAGGATACAAGATGAGGAAGTGAAATTCAATGTATTTCGAGCTATGAAATTCCCAGACTCTCAGGAAGATTGCTTCAGAATGGATGTAGTAGAGCAAGCATCGCAAGAGGTATTTAATTGTTTAAATTTTGATGATATCTTGCAGGCTGCTTTAACATTAGATTCACCTGAGATGATGGAAGAGCTTATTGAAACAATAGCGGCTCTAAATTCTGAAAATCCGAGGTATAGGCGTCCTGCCTATGAACCTGTGAGAGAACCGGGGGAGATTGTTCCTAAAAAGAAGCCTTCAATTGAATCTCCTCCGGAATTGGAAGAAAAACCATTGCCAGCACACTTGAGGTATGCGTATTTAGGTACTAATGAAACTCTACCTGTTATTGTTTCAGCTAATTTAACAGGTCCTCAAGAAGATAAACTGTTGCGTGTGTTAAGAGCCAACAAAGAAGCAATAGGTTGGACAATTGCTGACATCAAAGGCATTAGTCCATCCTATTGTCAACACAAAATCATACTTGAAGATGTTAACGCACGCTCAGTTGAAGGTCAAAGAAGATTAATGCCCGCCATGAAGGATGTGGTAAAGAAAGAGGTGATCAAGCTTTTAGATGCGGGGATTATTTATCCCATTTCGAGTAGTGAATGGGTGAGTCCGGTTCAGTGTGTACCGAAGAAGGGAGGAATGACAACAGTTCTTAATGATAAAAATGAAGCGATTCCTTCAAGAACGGTAGTTGGATGGAGAGTTTGCATGGATTATAGGAAGCTGAACAAGGCCACCAGAAAAGATCATTTCCCTTTGCCCTTCATAGATCAGATGTTAGACAAATTAGCCGGAAGAGAGTACTATTGCTTCTTGGATGGTTATTCAGGGTATAATCAAATTTACGTGGCTCCAGAAGATCAACATAAAACAACATTTACATGCCCCTTTGGTACTTTTGCATATCGTAGAATGCCATTTGGGTTGTGTAATGCTCCTGCTACCTTTCAAAGATGCATGATGGCCATCTTCTGGGATATGATCGATAACTTTCTTGAAGTGTTTATGGATGATTTCTCTGTATTTGGTGATGATTTTGATAAGTGCTTAGACAATTTGGAGAAAGTGTTAATCAGATGCAAAGAAACAGATTTGGTCTTAAACTGGGAGAAATGTCATTTCATGGTTCGCGAAGGTATTGTTCTGGGTCACAAAATTTCGAATGTTGGATTGGAAGTCGATAGAGCAAAGATTGAGGTAATTAAAACTCTTCCCCCTCCTGTTTCTGTTAAAGGGGTAAGAAGTTTTCTAGGCCATGCTGGCTTTTATAGGCGATTTATCAAAGACTTTTCTAAGATTGCGAAACCGTTATGCAACTTACTTGAAAAGGATTCCAAATTCCTTTTTGATGAAGCTTGTTTAGCGGCTTTCAAAGCAATCAAAGAAAAGCTTATTTCTGCTCCTATAGTAGTGCCTCCAGATTGGAATTTACCGTTTGAGGTTATGTGTGATGCGAGTGATTTATGTATGGGAGCTGTATTAGGACAAAGAAAAGAGAAAGTTTTTCATTCGATTTATTATGCTAGTAAAACTTTTAATGGTGCTCAGATTAATTATACAGTTACAGAAAAGGAGTTGCTAGCGGTTGTGTACTCATTCGATAAATTTCGCTCTTATCTTCTTGGAGCGAAAGTTATTGTCTATACAGATCATTCAGCGATTCGATATCTTATGGAGAAGAAGGATGCTAAACCGAGGTTAATCAGATGGGTGTTATTGCTTCAAGAGTTCGATTTAGAGATCAAGGATAGAAAAGGGTGTGAGAATCAGGTTGCAGATCATCTATCGAGGTTGGAAGGTTCAGAGTTGAATAATGGTACTGAAGCAGTTAGAGAAGAATTTCCTGATGAGAATTTATTCGAAGTTCGCGATTATGAAGCCCCTTGGTATGCAGACATTGCAAACTTAGTGGTAAGTGGTTCCTTTCCTGAAGGATCAACTTATCAAGAGAGAAAAAGATTAGCTCACCGTGCAAGACAGTTCTTTTGGGAGGATCCGTTCCTCTATAAAGTGTGTGCTGATCAGATGGTAAGAAGATGTGTAGCCAAGGAAGAAATTGAGGCGATTATAGCTGGGTGTCATGATTCACCTTACGGTGGACATTTCAAAGGAGATCGAACTGCTGCTAAGGTATTACAATCAGGTTTCTATTGGCCCTCTATTATAAAAGATTGTCATGAATACACTAAAAGATGTAATAGATGCCAATTTACCGGTAACATATCCAAGAGGGATGAGATGCCACGTAATAATGTGTTAGAAGTTGAAATATTCGATGTTTGGGGTATAGATTTTATGGGTCCGTTCGTTCCGTCAAATGGTAACCTCTACATCTTATTAGCTGTTGATTACGTGTCTAAGTGGGTAGAAGCGGTGGCTCTACCAACCAATGATTCTAGAGTGGTGATTAAGTTCTTAAAATCACATATTTTCACTAGACATGGAACTCCAAGGGTGATTATTAGCGATGGAGGTACTCATTTCGTTAATAAGTATTTGAAGACTGTTCTAGAGAAATATGGAGTCAGACATCGTGTGTCTACCGCTTATCATCCACAAGCCAATGGTCAAGCTGAAGTATCAAATCGTGAGGTAAAATCTATTTTAGAGAAAACCGTTGGTCCTACAAGAAAAGATTGGTCTATGAAATTAGATGATGCACTTTGGGCATATCGAACTGCTTTCAAAACTCCAGTAGGTGCTTCTCCGTATCGGATGGTATATGGTAAGGCTTGTCACTTACCTCTTGAGTTAGAAATGGGTGCCTATTGGGCTATTGCAAAGTTAAATTTAGATCCTACACTAGCTGGTGAGAATCGAATGATGAAACTTAATGAGCTTGATGAATTTAGATTACATGCTTATGAAAATGCTAAGCTTTATAAAGAAAATACTAAGAGATGGCATGATAATCGAATTCGAGAAAAGAACTTTGTAGTGGGACAAAGAGTGTTGAAATATAATTCGAAGTTCAGTAATTATCCGGGGAAATTAAGATCGAAGTGGTCGGGTCCTTACATTGTAACCAAGGTTACACCTCATGGAGCTATAGAGATAGAACATCCACTTGAGAACCGTACATTCATGGTGAACGGTCATCGTTTAAAAATTTATCATGGAGGTGAAGACACCGATCGTGCAAAAGACCCACATCCCGGAGAGGTCATGTACCTCCTCGAAGCTCCTTAGAAGCACGAGGTAACCCGTCGAGCTTAACGACGTTAAACAAAAGCCAATTTCTTGTATATTAGTTTAAGTATTTCAATTTCCGTAGTGTATATTAGTTAAAGTTTTTGTTTATTTTAGTTTTATTTTTAAGAAATGAGGAAGGGTGTTTGTTTTTGATGATTTCAGGGGTATAATGGTCATGAGTTTGGGGTCAAACGATGGGAAAAACGGAGAAAAATTGAAGTCCACAGCAGGTTTGACCGGCTTGCCGGCGAGCTAGCCGGCATACCGGCCAAACGAGCAGATAGACCCCAACTCCCTGACCACTGCGTCAGCGACAACGCAGCAATGCTGCGTCTTCATTCGCGCCAGCGAGGAAGCACCGGCATGCCGGCGAATCCGCCGGCTAGCCGGCCAACGAGGAAGAATGTTCTGGTCCTTGCGTCAGCGACGACGCAAGGTTGCTGCGTCATCAAATGCGCCATCGAGATTTCGCAGGCATACCGGCGAATCCGCCGGCTAGCCGGTCAAGGATTTCAAATTCCCTGACCATTGCGTCAGCGACGACGCAATATACTTGCGTTTTGAGGTAAAAAAAAAAAAAAAAAAAAAAAAAAAAAAAAAAAAAAAAAAAAAAAAAAAAAAAAAAAAAAAAAAAATTTCGCCGGCCTCTCGGCCGGCATACCGGCGAAACGGCCGGTATACCGGCGAATCCGAAGGCATACCGGCCAGCTGTTACGAGAGGCGGTTTTAACTTCATTAAACCTAGTTTTTTTGCCTCTTTTCCAAGCCAAACCTTATAATCCGAATTCTTGCCTCCACCTACTCCGAAAATCATCAACAAACAGCTATAAAATCATCAAATCAAGCCTTCTATCATCACAAAAACACAAAATCAACTCATAGCTTCTACAAAACATCATCAAATTTCACCTTTTCTCCAAAAATTTCCTCTTCCCAACCTTGAAAATAAACCCAATTCTTTCTACATCTCTCTCTAATAACCTTAACCCATCTCATATAACACCTAGTTCTTCAAGTTTTAAGCCTCAAAACATCAAATTTCAAAGCTTTTCTCTAGCTTTTTCTCTATTTGAAGTTTTGAGTTTGGGGTGAAAAGAGATGACTAACAGAACCGATTCCATGTGTAACTATCGAAGAAACATACCAAGAAACAGGAACACTGTTGGAGCTAGCCCAGACCAAGCAATTGAGATTCCGGATTCACGATCCAAAAAGACTGTCCAAAACCCAATTGCTCCAAAACGAAAAGAAAATCCAAGTAAGGCTAATCCGAAAAAGAGCAGGTTAATTGATGAGAGTGATGAAGAAAGTGAGGAAGAAGTTGAAGAAGAGGTTAAAGAAACTGAACTAGTAATTCCCGAAGAACCAGTGCAACAACCGAAAGCTCCGCGTAGGAAAGCTTGGGCTCACAAGCCTAAGAGAGTCTTCGTTCCTTGGGAAACTCAGGTTCGTGATCGAATTGAATTTTTGAAGTTTGGTGAGGAGATGAATCTTCCTAAAGGTATTATGACTAGTGCTTATAAAGATTATGGTGTTACTTGTGATAAATTGGGTTGGAAGGAATTGAGAGAAAGGAAGCTTGAGTATATTCCTACCTTGGTGCGAGATTTTTATGAAGGAATCGCCTTCTCAAAGGAAGCTGTTATTATTCGCAAAAAGGTAGTTCCTTTCTCCGTTGAGCTTATTCGTAAATCATTGAAGTTACCCAAGTTTTCCGGAATATGTCCGTTTCAAGAATCGCTTAAAGAGCCTTCGTTTGATTATGAATCCCTTTGGGGGAAAGTGATTGTTGATGGGGCCCACCCAATTCCCGAAGGAGAGAGATATCCTGGACAGATGTATAGTAGTAACTTGCTACCATGTGCTAAGATTTGGTCACGTTTCATAATACCTACCTTCTTCGGAGTTAAACACATATCGGAAGTAAAGAAGGAGCATCTTTTGTTCATTAAATGTATTATTGAGGAGAAACCCATGGATGTTGCTCGTGTGATATATGATACCATCATGGAATTTGCTAGAATTCCTACTTCACAACAAAATCTCAAATTTCCTTGTACTGTCACTACTTTGTGTTTAGACGCAAAGGTTCCGCGTAAAGACGCAGAGATGGATCGTGTTGTAGTATGTGAGAGCATGGGTTTAACTTTGATCAAGAATATTCATGATGAGGTGGTTAAAGCAACAAGAAATCCTAGAGCTCCTCCAAAGAAGAAGATGCATACAACTGATGAGTTGGAAGCTAAAGTGAAGGTGTTAGAAGAGAACCAAGTGAAGATGATTGCATCTTTAGGAAACGTTACAAAAGAGTTAGAACTTCTCCGAAACATGTTAACGGGGGTGAGCACAATTCAACATGCCACCTATGGTATTCTTATGCAGGAGAAAGTTCATGGACGCAACACCGATAACCTGCCTCGAGCTGGTTAAGATACGTTTTCTATCCCTTTCGCATTTTAGTTAGATTAGTTTATTTTTTTATTGCGTTGAGTCTTTTCGAGTCGTGGGGACACGACTCATTTTTGAGTTTGGGGTGGGGTTCGTTGCCTCATCCCAATTTTTATGTGTTATATGTTTTATTTGCTTTCAATAAAAATAATTTTCGGAGTTGCGTTTGACTATAGAAGATTTTAAATGTCCCTTTAAGCATACTTTTGATGAATCAATGATAGTAAATAGTGGACTTTAGGGATTGACATAGAACGCACTTACAATTGCATGCGAACATAGGTAATTGATAGGAAAAATTAATGAACAATGCAAATGAAGTAAGCTTGTACTTAAGGAATATGTTTGGTGTGTAGAACGTGAAATCCTAATTAGTAGAGAACCCACCTAGATATGAACTAAAGACAAGCTATGTACTTAAGAAAATGATAGGGGCAGTTCTTTGTTAAGCCATTTGAAACCTTTTAGCTTGCTATCCCTTATTATAATTTTATCCGTCTTAGCCCAATTTTGAGCCTTAAGCCTTTTCTTTTGTAGCCACGATATAAGCCCATTATCCTTTAGATTATTAGGCATGACCAAATGACCCGCACTTGAATCACAACCCTGAGACTTGTCTCGAGCTTGAGTTTGGGGTGGAGGGTCCACATTTTGGGAATTTACATTGGGAAGGGATTATATGTGTTTGTATTGAGGCACAAAAATGTAGATGATATTATTATTTGTAACCCTTTGCCGGGATTTGAAAAAAAAAAAAGAAAAAAAAAAGAGAAAAAGAAAAAGAAAATTATAAGAGACATGACTTTTCACATCAAAATGATGGTCATGGGTATCTTGTACAAAAAAAAAGAAGAAAAGAAATGAAAAAGAAAAAAAAAAGAAAGAAAGAATAAAATAAACCGGCAAAGTGGAATATTTTTGGAAATCATCTTAGTTTTATTTGGGTTGACATTGGGGACGCAACTTTAGCGCGTCAAATGGGTGAGTGAGAACATTTTTGAGCGTAACTCAAGCTCGAGGACATGTGGATGGTAAGTGAGGAGAGAGCCAAAAGCTCACTTCAAATTTACCAAATATATATCCATACCGTCCTTAAGCCAATATTAAAACCATAAAGACCTCTTGATTCTTAAATACATAGTGAATTTATACTTCTGTTGATAGGGAATATTTAGGTGGAACATTCAAAGCGATTTATGATTAATGACCATCCTATAGCCATCATACAGATATGAGTACAAGTGTAACCTTCAAGCATTGCAACTTTAATTTTATGATTGAGATTATTTATGTTTGATTTTGCATGATTAGTGTATGTATATGTTAGTTCTTAAAGTTTTGCTATATGAGATTTATCTTTAGAATTGCTTTAGGTTTATTTGCTAAGCTTCTATTCGTTCTTGCGTTTACTTCTACCCCTTGTTTTGTTTTGTTTTGCTTTGTCGGGACGACAAAGGTTTGAGTTGGGGGTCTTGATGTCTCCTTAAATGTTCTTATTTTCGACCCTTAGGAGACATCATTTTTTGTGTTTATTTAATCATTTCGATAGACTTTTGGACTAAATATGCAATAATATGATTTTCCTCTTTTAATTCTAGCATTTTTGATTTATTAAGCTTTTGCGCGTAATATTGGTATTTTTAGTGAGTATTTTACAGGTTTTAGATGTTAGCTAGAAGAGGAATCCAAGGAGAAAGTCAAAGATCAAAAGATAGAGTCAAGACTTGAAAAGAAATCCCGAAGATATTATTTTTAGAGCTGAAAATCCATTTTCCAGGCCATAGATTGCTGATTTCGAGGTGCTTAAGCGATGATCTAGCTGTTGACCTTTGAAGAGAAATCATTCCTTATCGAATTACGGAACTTTAGCAACTGGAATGAGGTCAATCGGAGTTGTAACGCATCGGGAAAAGCTGTTTTAGTGAAGGTATATCAGCAGTTACGGGATTTTGGGCTAAGTTAGTGGACTTGGGCCTTTTATATTTCATTTAATTAAAAGCCTAGGTCCAAGTCCGAATTTCCACCTATAAAATCAGCCCTTGACTTCTATTTTACAGACAATTCACATTCTGCAAGATTAAAAACACCAGAGAGAAGCAACTGAAGGAAGGAGAAGAAGCTACAAGAGCTGGAGAGGGTCTATATCTCCGTTCGTAGTCATTCCGATTCCGGAAATTAGGTTCTTTTATCTTTTTAATTCTGTAAACAATATGAATTCCTTTATTTTTAATTTCGTATTTCATTTTAATATGAGCTAAGTTTTATTTAGTGCTTGAGAACAAACAATGGGTGAATCCCAATTCCTATTAATTAACGAATGTTGAATTTGGGTTTTAATGAATTAAACTAAATTAGGGCTTTTACTCTTTTCGATAAATTATGAATGTTTACTGTTTTTAGCGTCATGAACTAGGAACAGGTAATAGTATTTAGGCTATTCCAATAAGTGGCAATTGGATCATCCTGACGGGGGGTTTAAATACGGAACTATTTATTCAATCTAGGATAGAAGTTAATGATTCTGACGAGCTTAGCTAATCCTAGGGCCAATGAGGTAATAACACTTAATCATCCAACGGTGGATCATATTTACCCTGACGGGACTAGTGACACTTTAGGATCGCCTTATAGTCCACCCTGACGGGGGTATAAGGATATTAGAATCCCGACCATTGTAATTGACTAATTTAGCCCTTAAACAACATAAGTTAAGAAATAGGATAGGGAGGATCCTTGCGTTCTCAAGTGCTACTTCTCATATCGCGTTTTACATCATTTTACTTGCGTTTTAGCTTTTAATTGCATTTTAATATTTGTCTTTCATTCATTAGTCTTATAACAAAAACCAAACAAATATATTATTGTCTTTTATTTTCATAAGTGCATCAATCACTACTTGCTAAACATTGTGATCAACCATTCCGTCCTTGGAACGAATCTGATTTATCAGAATTACTACTTGGGACAACCGTACACTTGCGGTTGTGGTTCGATTATTTATTGCATTATTTAGAACACACAAAGGACCACCAGACCCCAAACTCAATTTTTCACCTACTTAAAGATTACTTGCAAAATATATAATATTAATAGGCTCAAACAATTCACAATTCCTCCGCTAAATAACTAAAATAAATCTTAATTCCCAACTGGTAATAGAAATAAAAGTATAGTTCTAGCTATTTTACCGGATTGGCCATGGAATTTATGATGATTTGATACCTTGCACTTGGAATCTCCAACCTTCAAATTACCAAAGCTTTTGATGAAATTTGTGTCTTTTGATATTGTTGAAAGTGGCACAGTAGTGGAATTGGTGATTTATTTGAGATGGTTATTTAATATCTATGGTGTTGGAAAGGTTTAAAGGATATAATTTGAGCTTTGGTGAAGAAATTTTTGGATTCAAACTTGAATTTCTTGGTGTTTTTGGAAAGATTTGTGATTGATTATGTGTTGGGATAATGTTTAGAGGTAAGGATTGGTGATATATTGGTGTTTTGATGATGGAATTTGAGTGTTTTTGGAGCTTTGGTTCGTCATCAATGGTTTTTCATGTGTTAGAGGCCAAAGGAGAGGGAAAAATAAGGTTTTTTTTAAGCTTTAGGTCTGTTTTCGCCGAGACCACGACCGGCATGCCGGTCAGATTACCGGCTAGCCGGTCGCGAACGAAGACCTCCTCAACAGCTAGGTCTCGAAAAGTTATGCAGTTTAGGCTCAAAGATCACCTGATTCGGACACCCGAGCGCAAAGATATCGCTTGCCGAACTTTTCTCTGATTTTTTTTTACCTCTGACGCAAGCCTCTTGCGTCGTTGCTGACGCAGTATCCAGAAACATCATCGTCATCGGCCGGCTAGCCGGTCATCTGACCGGTATGCCGGCGGCACGTCGCTGGCGCGAATGAAGACGCAGTCATGCTGTGACGCAGTGGTCAGAAACTTTTAGCTGTTTATCTGAACTTTTTGACTTCACTATTGGATAGAGCTCGAAAAGTTATGCGGTTTAGGCTCAAGAAAAAGTTAATTCCGACCTCCGAGCATCAAGTTATGATCTTCCAAAGTTGCTGAATGAGGACGCGGTCGTGCTGCGTCGTCGCTGACGCAGTGGTCAGAAACTTTTAGCTGCTTATCTGAACTTTTCGACTTCACCATTGGATAGAGATCGAAAAGTTATGCGGTTTAGGCTCAAGGAAAAGTTAATTCCGACCTCCGAGCATCAAGTTATGATCTTCCGAAGTTGCTGATAACCTAACTACCCCAAACTCATGACCTTTACTCCTGTAATTATCAAAAACACCAACCTTTCTCATTTCTTAAAAATAAACACTAAATAAGGAATCATTACTCTAATTTACACTAAGAATTTAAAAGACATGAAATCAATTTAAAACATGGGTTGTCTCCCAAGAAGCACTTTTGTTTATTACGTCTTTAAGTTCGACGCGTTACCTTCCATGAAGATGGTATTGAGGCCCTTGCGGTGTTCCTCCGCTTAAACTCGCCTCTTCCTTGATGTAAAAGCTTAAGAACCTTCCCCCTTATAATATTATTCAATCGATCTCTGAAAGGGGGTGGGTAAGTACTTCGTTTCGCCTTCTTACTTTCACGACGAAACTCATTTTCCACCACATTGGAGTAGATAACCGTTCTCAACGGTATAAGCTTATTTTTATTCCTTGTTTCAATCTCAGATTTGTCTTTAAAATGTGGTGGGTAGGTGCTCCTTCTTGCCTTTTTGCTCTCGCGGTGTGGCACCTTGCTTGTATAACACATGTTGATCATTTGTGGTAGTGGAGGTGATTATGATTCGTGGTAGAGATGGTGATTGGTGAACTTTTTGTGGCGGATATTCAATTTCTATTTTTTCTTTAACCTTTAACTCTTCGATTGATTCTCCAACTATTTCACATTCGTCTTCACTTTCAACCCAATCTTCCACTATTACCTCATAATATTCTTTCTTTGGATTTTCTATAACCTCGATCTCCACCTCTTCTTGTTTGTGTTCTATATCTTGATCATGTGTATACACCTTAGGAATAGCAATTTCTGTGTTAACTTCTAGGATTTGCGTTGCTACTCCTTCGTCCACTATGCTAACAAGATCCTCAACCACATGGTGGTCTTCATTTGTAATTGGCACGATGGTCATATCACTATCAATAATATCTTCTTTCAACACCTCCTCCTCAACTATTTCTTCCGGTTGATCTCTTTCATCTTCATAAGACTTGATACTATTGGTAGAATACTGAGAATTAATTATGGATTCTATTTCGTTTAGCTCTTTTTGCAGTCTTTGCAAGCGGGAATCTCTTTCATCTGCTAACTTCTGCGATTGTTCATATAAGCTCATGAGTTCTGTAACTGATCTATATAACTGGGAAATTTGTGGTGAAGGTGGAGGTTGTTGAATGTTTTCAACCAATTGGTTGTTCCATTCATGCTCGTGTTGATAGTGATATGATAGCTGATGTTGATTGTTCTCGATCCATTGATTGTTCCATTCAGGCTCTTGTTGATAGTGATATGGGGTTTGTTGTTGATTATTCCTGATCCACTGATTGTTCCATTCTTGCTCTTGCGGGTATTGATAAGGTTGTTGGTAAGAATTTATACCCCATTGTTGTTGTCCCGAAGAGTCTTCCGAATAGTCAACTGGACCAGGATTTGGGTAATGTTCTCTATACATCTTTAATTAAATTTCTTGATCATTACCTGAATAAAGCACCTGTAAAAACAAAACAAAGCAAACACAAGCGCAAAACTGAAATAAAAATAAATGCAACTATCACTAAAGGATAAACAACGTGGTCACACGCTACCGTCCCCGGCAGCGGCGCCAAAAACTTTGTTGTCCTTTGTGTGTTCTAAAACAAATGCAAATGTAAATCGAACCACAACAGCAAGTGTACGGTTGTCCCAAGTAATATAGTTGATAAAACAGATTCGTTCTAAGGACGGGATGGTTGACTACAATGCTTATCTATTAATGATTTATTGCACTTATGAAAGCAAGTAAAAGATATTTTGATTGATTGGTTGGTTTATATTAATCCTAAGTATGAAAGATTAATGCGAAAATATAAATAACTAACTAAGACGCAAGTAAATAAAAGTGATACGCAAGTATGAGCAGGCAGTACTTGAGAGACGCAAGGGTTTTCCTAACTATCATTCATTTCATACATTGTTTAAGGGACAAATCGGTAAATTTGTATTGGTCGGGATTCTATATTCTCCTTACCCCCGTCAGGGTGGACTAAGGAGCAACTTTCAAGTGCTACAAACCCCGTCAGGGTGATTATAGTCCGCACTCAAGTGATTAAGTCTAAATTACCCAATAGGCCATAGGTTTAATTAAGCTCGTCAGAGTCAAATAATTTCTAACCTACATTCGTTAACTAGTTCGGTACCTAAACCCCCCGTCAAGGTGATCCAATCGCCACTAATTGGAATAGCCTAGATACTAAATCCTATCATTGGTTAATTACGTCAATAATAGTAATTAAAATGCCAATTAAAGAAAAATACGAATTACCCAATTTGATTTAAATAATAAATATCCCAAATTCAAATGTATAGAATGAAATCAAATTGGGATTAACCCGTTATGCGTTCTCAAGCACTAATTAGGTTTAGCTCATAATAATTAAAAAGAAAACTAAAGAAACAAATAGGTTCATCATGTTTTACAGAATAAAATAGAATACAGAGAAACCTAATTTTGGAGTTGAATTGGCTGAGAATCGGAGATATAGACCGTCTCCAACTCTTGCTTCTTCTTTTCCTTGTTTCTGCTTCTTCTCTGGACGCTCTCTTCTAAGGATGTTTTAATTTTAAGAATAAAAATGAGAGGTACTGAATAATGAGGTCTAAATACCTATTTATAATGATAAATTCGGATTAGGGCTTTTATTTAAGGATTAAGTGAAAATTAGAGAAGCCCAAGTCCACTAATTAAACCCAAATCCCGTAACTGCTGCACCACCTCCACTAAAACAACTCTAGCCGATTCGTTATAACTCCGATTGATCTCAAATCACTTGCTAAATTTCCTTAACTCGATAAGGAACATAATCTCTTCAAAGGTCAGCGGCTAAATCAACTCGTAAGTGCCTCGAAATCAGCAATCTTTGGCCTGTTTTCCAGATTTGCAACTTCAAAATATAATTCTTTTCGGGATTTATCTTCAAGCTTTGACTCCATATCACGATCTTTGACTTTATTCTCGTGTTCCTCTCCTAGCTAATATTCAAAACCTACAAAATTTTCTCTAAAATACACAAGATTACGCGCAAAAGTTTAATAAATCAAAAATACTAGAAATAAAAGAAGAAATTCGGATTATTGCATATTTAGCCCAAAAGTCTATCAAATTAATCAAATGAACACCAAAAATGATGTCTCCCAAGGGCATAAAATTAGAACATTTAGGGAGATATCAAGACCCCCAACTCAAACCTTTGTCGTCCCGACAAAGCAAAACTAAAAACAAGGGGAATGAAGTAGTGCAAGAGAAAATAGAAGTTAGTAAATACATCCTAAAGCAATTCTTAAAATAAATCTCATATAGCAAACATTAAGAACTAACATACACATACACTAATCATGCAACATCAAACACAAATAACTTCAATCATAAAATTAACTTTGCAATGCTAGAAGGTTACACTTGTACTTATCTCATTATGATGGCTATAGTTTGTTCCTCGATCCTTACTCGCTTTGAACGCTCCACTTAGTATACAACCTATTAACTTACCATGCACCTAGGAATCACGAGGACTTTACGGTTTTAGCGTAGGCTTAGGGACGGTGTGGTATGTATATTTGGTAAATTTGAAGTGAGCTTTTGGCTCTCTCCTCACTTACCATCAACAACTGTCCACGAACTTGAGTTTACACTCATATAATGTTCTCACTCAACCCATTTGACGCGCTAATGTTGCGTCCCCATGTCAACCCAATATAAACTAAGATGATTTTTCAAAAATATTCCACTTTGTCGGTTTATTTTATTCTTTCTTTCTTTTTATTTTCTTTTTCATTTCTTTTCTTCTTTTTTTTGTACAAGATACCCATGACCATCATTTTGATGTGAAAGGTCATGTCTCTTATAATATTTTTTTTTTCTCTTTTTTTTTTCTTTTCAAATACCGGCAAAGGGTTACAAATAATAATATCATCTACATTTTTGTGCCTCAATACAAACACATATAATCCCTTCCCAATGTATTTTCCCAAATGTGGACCCTCCACCCCAAACTCAAGCTCGAGACAGGTCTCAGGATCGTGATTCAAGTGTGGGTCATTTGATCATGCTTAATAATCTAAGGGATAATGGGCTTATATCGTGGCTACAAAAGAAAGGCTTAAGGCTCAAAATTGGGCTATGACGGATAAAATTATAATAAGGGATAGCAAACTAAAGGGTTCAAATGGCTAACAAAGAACTGCCCCTATCATTTTCCTAACTACATGGTTCGTCTCTAGTTCATATCTAAGTGGGTTCTCACGTTCTACAAACCAAACATTTTCCTTAAGTACAAGCTTACTTCTTTTGCATTGTTCATTAATTTTTCCTATTCATTATCTATGTCCGCATGCAATTGTAAGTGCGTTTTATGTTATTCCCTAAAGTCCACTATTTACTATCATAGATTCATCAAAAGTATGCTTAAAAGGGACATTTAAAATCTTCTACAGTCAAACGCAACTCCTAAATAATTTGTTGAAAGCAATTAAAAACAAATAAACACATAAAAACTGGGATGAGGCAACAAACCCCACCCCAAACTCAAAAATGAGTCGTGTCCCCACGACTCGAAAAGACTCAATAAAGCAATTAAAATAATATACACTAAATGAGAAAAGGATTGGAAAACATATCTGGAACGACACTAGGCCGATTACGTGTAGTCTCATCTTGAAATTTTGAATACTTCTTTATCAAGCTTAAAAGATCATGTATTTGTTGCGTTCATCTTGATTAAAGTGTTCTTCATTACCTCGAACTCTTTTGTCATATTTTCCAAGTCTTCATCATTTCCTAACCCTCTAAATCATCATCTCTTCTACGAAAATCTTTCCTCAACATCCAACTTTTTATCTTCATCATGTTCTTCGTACCTTTTCCAACCTTCATGGTCATCTTTGATGACCCCAAACTCAATTTTTCACCTACTTAAAGATTACTTGCAAAATATATAATATTAATAGGCTCAAACAATTCACAATTCCTCCGCTAAATAACTAAAATAAATCTTAATTCCCAACTGGTAATAGAAATAAAAGTATAGTTCTAGCTATTTTACCGGATTGGCCATGGAATTTATGATGATTTGATACCTTGCACTTGGAATCTCCAACCTTCAAATTACCAAAGCTTTTGATGAAATTTGTGTCTTTTGATATTGTTGAAAGTGGCACAGTAGTGGAATTGGTGATTTATTTGAGATGGTTATTTAATATCTATGGTGTTGGAAAGGTTTAAAGGATATAATTTGAGCTTTGGTGAAGAAATTTTTGGATTCAAACTTGAATTTCTTGGTGTTTTTGGAAAGATTTGTGATTGATTATGTGTTGGGATAATGTTTAGAGGTAAGGATTGGTGATATATTGGTGTTTTGATGATGGAATTTGAGTGTTTTTGGAGCTTTGGTTCGTCATCAATGGTTTTTCATGTGTTAGAGGCCAAAGGAGAGGGAAAAATAAGGTTTTTTTTAAGCTTTAGGTCTGTTTTCGCCGAGACCACGACCGGCATGCCGGTCAGATTACCGGCTAGCCGGTCGCGAACGAAGACCTCCTCAACAGCTAGGTCTCGAAAAGTTATGCAGTTTAGGCTCAAAGATCACCTGATTCGGACACCCGAGCGCAAAGATATCGCTTGCCGAACTTTTCTCTGATTTTTTTTTACCTCTGACGCAAGCCTCTTGCGTCGTTGCTGACGCAGTATCCAGAAACATCATCGTCATCGGCCGGCTAGCCGGTCATCTGACCGGTATGCCGGCGGCACGTCGCTGGCGCGAATGAAGACGCAGTCATGCTGTGACGCAGTGGTCAGAAACTTTTAGCTGTTTATCTGAACTTTTTGACTTCACTATTGGATAGAGCTCGAAAAGTTATGCGGTTTAGGCTCAAGAAAAAGTTAATTCCGACCTCCGAGCATCAAGTTATGATCTTCCAAAGTTGCTGAATGAGGACGCGGTCGTGCTGCGTCGTCGCTGACGCAGTGGTCAGAAACTTTTAGCTGCTTATCTGAACTTTTCGACTTCACCATTGGATAGAGATCGAAAAGTTATGCGGTTTAGGCTCAAGGAAAAGTTAATTCCGACCTCCGAGCATCAAGTTATGATCTTCCGAAGTTGCTGATAACCTAACTACCCCAAACTCATGACCTTTACTCCTGTAATTATCAAAAACACCAACCTTTCTCATTTCTTAAAAATAAACACTAAATAAGGAATCATTACTCTAATTTACACTAAGAATTTAAAAGACATGAAATCAATTTAAAACATGGGTTGTCTCCCAAGAAGCACTTTTGTTTATTACGTCTTTAAGTTCGACGCGTTACCTTCCATGAAGATGGTATTGAGGCCCTTGCGGTGTTCCTCCGCTTAAACTCGCCTCTTCCTTGATGTAAAAGCTTAAGAACCTTCCCCCTTATAATATTATTCAATCGATCTCTGAAAGGGGGTGGGTAAGTACTTCGTTTCTCCTTCTTACTTTCACGACGAAACTCATTTTCCACCACATTGGAGTAGATAACCGTTCTCAACGGTATAAGCTTATTTTTATTCCTTGTTTCAATCTCAGATTTGTCTTTAAAATGTGGTGGGTAGGTGCTCCTTCTTGCCTTTTTGCTCTCGCGGTGTGGCACCTTGCTTGTATAACACATGTTGATCATTTGTGGTAGTGGAGGTGATTATGATTCGTGGTAGAGATGGTGATTGGTGAACTTTTTGTGGCGGATATTCAATTTCTATTTTTTCTTTAACCTTTAACTCTTCGATTGATTCTCCAACTATTTCACATTCGTCTTCACTTTCAACCCAATCTTCCACTATTACCTCATAATATTCTTTCTTTGGATTTTCTATAACCTCGATCTCCACCTCTTCTTGTTTGTGTTCTATATATTGATCATGTGTATACACCTTAGGAATAGCAATTTCTGTGTTAACTTCTAGGATTTGCGTTGCTACTCCTTCGTCCACTATGCTAACAAGATCCTCAACCACATGGTGGTCTTCATTTGTAATTGGCACGATGGTCATATCACTATCAATAATATCTTCTTTCAACACCTCCTCCTCAACTATTTCTTCCGGTTGATCTCTTTCATCTTCATAAGACTTGATACTATTGGTAGAATACTGAGAATTAATTATGGATTCTATTTCGTTTAGCTCTTTTTGCAGTCTTTGCAAGCGGGAATCTCTTTCATCTGCTAACTTCTGCGATTGTTCATATAAGCTCATGAGTTCTGTAACTGATCTATATAACTGGGAAATTTGTGGTGAAGGTGGAGGTTGTTGAATGTTTTCAACCAATTGGTTGTTCCATTCATGCTCGTGTTGATAGTGATATGATAGCTGATGTTGATTGTTCTCGATCCATTGATTGTTCCATTCAGGCTCTTGTTGATAGTGATATGGGGTTTGTTGTTGATTATTCCTGATCCACTGATTGTTCCATTCTTGCTCTTGCGGGTATTGATAAGGTTGTTGGTAAGAATTTATACCCCATTGTTGTTGTCCCGAAGAGTCTTCCGAATAGTCAACTGGACCAGGATTTGGGTAATGTTCTCTATACATCTTTAATTAAATTTCTTGATCATTACCTGAATAAAGCACCTGTAAAAACAAAACAAAGCAAACACAAGCGCAAAACTGAAATAAAAATAAATGCAACTATCACTAAAGGATAAACAACGTGGTCACACGCTACCGTCCCCGGCAGCGGCGCCAAAAACTTTGTTGTCCTTTGTGTGTTCTAAAACAAATGCAAATGTAAATCGAACCACAACAGCAAGTGTACGGTTGTCCCAAGTAATATAGTTGATAAAACAGATTCGTTCTAAGGACGGGATGGTTGACTACAATGCTTATCTATTAATGATTTATTGCACTTATGAAAGCAAGTAAAAGATATTTTGATTGATTGGTTGGTTTATATTAATCCTAAGTATGAAAGATTAATGCGAAAATATAAATAACTAACTAAGACGCAAGTAAATAAAAGTGATACGCAAGTATGAGCAGGCAGTACTTGAGAGACGCAAGGGTTTTCCTAACTATCATTCATTTCATACATTGTTTAAGGGACAAATCGGTAAATTTGTATTGGTCGGGATTCTATATTCTCCTTACCCCCGTCAGGGTGGACTAAGGAGCAACTTTCAAGTGCTACAAACCCCGTCAGGGTGATTATAGTCCACTCTCAAGTGATTAAGTCTAAATTACCCAATAGGTCATAGGTTTAATTAAGCTCGTCAGAGTCAAATAATTTCTAACCTACATTCGTTAACTAGTTCGGTACCTAAACCCCCCGTCAAGGTGATCCAATCGCCACTAATTGGAATAGCCTAGATACTAAATCCTATCATTGGTTAATTACGTCAATAATAGTAATTAAAATGCCAATTAAAGAAAAATACGAATTACCCAATTTGATTTAAATAATAAATATCCCAAATTCAAATGTATAGAATGAAATCAAATTGGGATTAACCCGTTATGCGTTCTCAAGCACTAATTAGGTTTAGCTCATAATAATTAAAAAGAAAACTAAAGAAACAAATAGGTTCATCATGTTTTACAGAATAAAATAGAATACAGAGAAACCTAATTTTGGAGTTGAATTGGCTGAGAATCGGAGATATAGACCGTCTCCAGCTCTTGCTTCTTCTTTTCCTTGTTTCTGCTTCTTCTCTGGACGCTCTCTTCTAAGGATGTTTTAATTTTAAGAATAAAAATGAGAGGTACTGAATAATGAGGTCTAAAGACCTATTTATAATGATAAAATCGGATTAGGGCTTTTACTTAAGGATTAAGTGAAAATTAGAAAAGCCCAAGTCCACTAATTAAACCCAAATCTCGTAACTGCTGCACCACCTCCACTAAAACAGCTGTAGCCGATACGTTATAACTCCGATTGACCTCAAATCACTTGCTAAATTTCTGTAACTCGATAAGGAACATAATCTCTTCAAAGGTCAGCGGCTAAATCAACTCGTAAGTGCCTCGAAATCAGCAATCTTTGGCCTGTTTTCCAGATTTGCAGCTTCAAAATATAATTCTTTTCGGGATTTATCTTCAAGCTTTGACTCCATATCACGATCTTTGACTTTATTCTCGTGGTCCTCTCCTAGCTAATTTTCAAAACCTACAAACTTTTCTCTAAAATACACAAGATTACGCGCAAAAGTTTAATAAATCAAAAATACTAGAAATAAAAGAGGAAATTCGGATTATTGCATATTTAGCCCAAAAGTCTATCAAATTAATCAAATAAACACCAAAAATGATGTCTCCCAAGGGCATAAAATTAGAACATTTAGGGAGACATCATATATCTATCGAACGATCGTTCGACATGATACAGTCGTGTGGCACTGGACGGTAGCGGTCTTGCAAAGGTTTACACGACTATCATGATCTATTCCTACCTGCCGCATGTGACAGAGAGTTCCTTGTCAAGTGGATCGTAGGTTCGGTTTCCCTAGGGTATTACCAGTGGGAGTTATAAGGGATCGAGCATTGAGGCGGGAGTCATAAGGGCAAGACCACAGTTTCCTTTGTAACATAATTATTATTTGCTAGGGTATATGGCTTGCTGCGTAGTATGGGCTGCCTAGTTGGCTATATACACCTATTTGATTTGTTTATTGCTTTATTAATGTTTAAATGATATTCAGACATATATCAGTTCAATGACAACGTTTAAATATAATTATTGTCCCTAGGTTAAAGTCTACATATGACCATTATTTATTTTCTCGCTGAGTTAGTGGAAGCTCACCTCCCTTTCGCCCACCCTTCCAGGTTAAGATAACTTAAGGACTTCGGTAGTGGTCAGTAGCACAAGATCAGTTGTAGAGGAAGAATAGACTTTTGTATTTATTAATTTGTATTTATTTATTTTTAATCAGTGTAATGTAATAAATAGTTAATTATTGTAATAAAATGTCTTTTAGTTATTTAAAATTAGATAGAATAGTCATGTTTTTCAGGGCATGACAATATTATATAATAATATAGTTAATAGAACATAAAACATAGTAAATAAAATATATGGAGCAAGCTCATGGCATAGGTGATGTAGTTTCACAATCTTCCTTAGCTAGTAATTCGACTCTCATTCTCATTAATAGGTGTGAATCATACAATGAACTGATAAACAGTAATATTAGATGGTCAGAATTTTAAAATATAAAATAAGAATACGCACACTAAGTTCAGAAGATCTTTGTGATATTCAGTTACAGGTTTGGAAATCCGTAGCCTACTAGCTTCTTTATTCACTAAAGATTTCCTCTCAGTATCGAATATCACAACACAATCGGTTGGTTCAATAGCCCCGAGATTGAGCTTCTTGTTCTTGCCTCGAAACTAATTAGGGCTTGAGCTATTGGTTAAGAACCCTCAGAGTCTCCATGAATATTCATTCTTGACACTGATGGATTTGGTCATCAGATTCGTAAAGAATCACACCTGATGTCTTGAAGGGGTGACGTGGGGTGTGATGTTATGGGTCAATGGTCGCGCTCGAACAGAGATGCGTGGTGGAGCGGTGGTGATGATGTCTTTGTTGACGGGGGTATTGGGTGGTGGAGAGGAGTGACGAAGCTTATTGTTATGTTCTGATGAAATATAATATATATATATATATATTGGATTAATCAAAAGAGAACGCAAAATAAGGGCAAAAAAGGAAAGCAATTTTTTTTGGACTTTTAAAGTGAATATTAAACTAGGGGATGGGAGAGGAAAGTTAATGTTAGATTTGTGGTGTAGATCGTAATAATTCCTTTTTAAAATTTTAATACATGAACCTTTAAAAATTTAAGTATAACTAGTGAGTTTTAATTCTTGTTTTTTGGATGCATGATTAATGAAATTATTTTATTAATTCCAACATTACCATGAACAACAATGACACGAGTAACCATTAACGAGCAACATGACGTGTTTGTTTCAAGCATGGACCTCGAATCTCCATCTCAGTCATGGTCAACAACTCTTCATTCTCTAAGCTTTGATCGTCGATCAACCTAAGGAAAGTTCAATTAGAATTTTGTATATAGAAATATATTGTACATGAATGTGATGGAAGTTATGATTTAGCAAGCTGAGAGTACGTTTGCTGCTTGATAATGGTATGAAGTTACGTTCGGAGATAAAGCTGCGAAAGGGTTAAAAATATTCTCCATAGGACTAGAATAAAATCGAAAGAAGCAGATGAGGCGGTTACTCATTTTTGGGTAATGCAAGCTACAAATCTGAGCGGTGAAAAAGCCATGAGTACGTTAAAGGTATGTGTAAATATATGTATCTCAAACGAATGAACGAGCAACTACTCCAATAATTTCAATCATAGTTACTATAATGTCAGCTTCGGTTTCTTCAAACAAGAGTATAATGCTCAAAAATTCTTATCATCGGCGTAGTCCATCTCTAAGTCAATTTGATGTGGCAAATAGAAATATAATTACCAAGGAGACACTAGAACAAGCAATAAGAGAATTATTCATCACTCATTAAGAAGATGTTTATTTTATATTACCGTAATCTGTTGTTGCATTGTGTCAATCAGGCCGGTTCTATTTCTAACGCATGTAGCTTTTATGAATTATCTTTAAGTTTAATTGAATCACTCATATCTTCGCTATCTTAATTATTATCATCGTGGACGAATTTGTAAGATAATATATCTTTTACTTTCTTGTTTCCACGATTCTCGTTTTTTATTTTTAGTATTAATCTTGATTGTAAGATAATGTGTATCCTTAAATCTCATGTTGTAAAATAAAGAACTATAAATTAGTATTTGATATTTTATGTTCAGAAGTAGAATAAAGATTATATAATAAACAAGCTCTAAAAAACTTTCCCACATCATTTGATTCATTAGTTGTTAACCACTTTATATATGGGAAGATACTAATATTAACACAGGGTTGTAACAAATGTTAGGGTATCAAAGTGTTAACACAGGCTTTTAACAAATATCAGGGGTATTAATGTGATGGAACATTGATTCAGTCCAAGATTTGGGTTAAGGATATTATGAGGCATATATGCCCATCCCACCAAGATAGCATAATTAGAGAAGTTGCTTTCTATTTTTGGTCGGAACATAATTAGAAAACCTGAGTTCCTAAAGATAAGACCATGCAACATCAGACATTACCTTAGTAAGTCATTTATTGTCACCTACGTATTATACCTCATACAATGGTGAACGAAATTAGCCTTAAGTAATATACTCGCATTAAATTTAATATAATTTCCTTAATTGATATACAGGAAAGGAGATTCCGTATTATATATTTTAAAACACGAACAAAAGCTATAGAGGGTTCCTTGATGTTGTATTATTAAGTAATACATCAAAGAGAATCTAATAGAAGACTCTATAAATGTTTAATGTAGGAGCTTGTGTAGGGTTGACATTTTCATCTGCTTTATATTTACTATAGTTCTATAGTTTTTCATTCTTCTAACGAGATTTTCTTCCTCATCTGCACAATATTTATATCAAAAGGATTAATTCAGCTAAAAAAGGAGTTAACATAAAGTGGAGAAATAAAACATAATATTTTTAGTTAAAACTTGAGCATTTTTAAGCCTCAGAAGTAAAATCTTACCATGATGAGTACTGAAATTACATGACCACCGATTTTGTTCATGAGTTTCTGTAGTAAGAGAGGGTATTTTAAAGAGGTTTAATGTAAAATTACATCATCAACATTTATGTTGATGTTGAATAAACTAGTGAATTATCCACCCACAATTTCGTACGTCCTGTATTAAAATGAACAAAAGCTAATTATCACTATTCCAATTCTAATTAATCACTATTTACCTACATCATAAGTATATAAAGTAAAAACATGTATTGTAAAACATGATCAATTAGTAAATATTAATATAAAACTTAGTATTGTTGATGTCAAACTTAAATGACATGGCCATTGACTTTATTCTTGACATGGAAATAAGTCAACTATTTTGTTGATGGGCCTGTGCATAATATAAAAATGTTGAAACCATCAATTCTATGTTAACATTTTTTTTAAAATTTAGTATATATGTAAACTTAATGACCAATTAGTTTTAATCTAGATTCTATACTCCAATACGCTTGTGTTTGTATTCAATAGGCTTATCACCAATATGCAATTATGCATATATATATATATATATATATATATATATAGACACATGTGCACAATAGTATAACACAGAAAATGCGCAGAGAAAGCTCAAGCTCACCTTTATTAGTGATTTGGTGAAAGATAATCATAAATAGGGGCTTAATCATTTTTAACTAATAATTTGGGACCAAGAAGGTTCAGGGGAGTGTGAGTTTATTACCATACAAGTTCGTGTATTTTAGAAAACTTCATTATATTTCCCAATATTTTGCAATAACTGTATTATTGGTACCTATAAATGCAAAATAACATATATTTTGAACTAATTGCATCATAAGTTCCTATAATATGTAAAATAGCATAATTATTTTTAAAACAATTACAATACAAGTCCCTATATATTTTGAATGAACTAAAAGGAGCGATGGTGAAGCTGTGCCGGACGCGTGTGGGTCATCATGAGTCATGAGCCGTGGCGGAGGAGTGAATATTAACTTGTTGGCTAGCTCTTTGAGAATCTAGAGACGACCAAGCTAAGACGACTATGTTAGTAGTGAAAGCAGCTGATAGAGGCGGAGGATCTGATCGGTGATTTTGTGTCTGAGCGAAGGTGAGATGTAGAGTGAGGGAAAGAAAAAAATCAGTTGACTTAATCAATTATAAACATTAGGCCGACTTGACTTTTGGTAGTGTTAAAAAATGGGTATAAATTCCTTAAGCTTAAGAAATTTTTGTCTTTTTGGGCCTTCTCCATAACCCGGTCATAATAACCGGGCTTCTCTTTAGTACTTTAACTCACGCGTTCTTTAACTCATGGGTCTCATTTTATATCATGTTTTTTTGCTCTTGTAGACTAAATTCTCCTCTCAGAAAGCTTAAAATAAAACCTATTCAATCCAATCAATCCAGGGCTATTTCTACCACTTTATCATTTAATCCTACTATGTTTCTACTCTACTATGTGGCTTTATAATAGTTAAGCATTAAATACCTTTGGGTTCGGTTGGTAGTTTCAATGCCGACTGAAATAGATGTTGTTGAGATATGTGGTAGCCGTTTGTGAGTATTTAAGTTAATGGGTTGCTGGATTTTTACATAGTTGTGTTGTATTTGATGATATATATATATATATATATATATATGGAAAATGGTTATACACTTATATCATCATTTCAGGTATTGCATATTTAATTCATCCCTTTTTTTCTATTTACATTATTTATTGTTATATATATATATATATATATACATACATATATATATATATATACATACATATCTATATAATATTGGAGAAGGGCCAACGGCCCGAAATGTCTCCCATTTTTCTCCACATTTTCTAGCCTTTGGATCAAATTTCAATCATTTTCGGCCTTTCGATCGATTATAATTAATGGTCCAGATTATCTAAATTCAGTCCACGGTTTAAAATATCTTGATGTCTCCTCTATATTTTTCAGCCATTGGATTATTTATTTAAAAAAAAAAATCAATTCACCTCATCCTCACCCCTTCGTCGATCATTTCATCTAAAACAAAAAAAAACAAAAAAAAATCACTTCGCCGCTTCTTCACCAAGATCCCACCAAGCCGCTCCTCCACAATCCTAAACCGCATCGAAGACGAAGATCCCACCAAGCCGCTCCTCCGCATCGAAGACGAAGATCCCACCAAGCCGCTCCTCCACAATCCCAAACCGCCGCCACGACCATCCTCCACCATCATCAAAGGAAACACCGTAGCCAATCTCTGAATCGAAGAACCCTGATAGCCAAACCGCCGCCACGACCATACTCCACCATATGCAGTATATCAAAGGTATGATTTAATCCATACAGCTTTTCCTCTGCTCTCTCCTTCTCCATCAATTCCCTTTTAAAAAAATATAATAGAGCAGGAACCGATGATGGAGCAGGAACCGTAGTCATTGCTGCTGCGAACCGTATTCTTTGCTGCTGCGAAGCAGCGAACTTGGTGAAAGGATGCAGAAATCTGAAGCTGACCGTAAACCTCTGCCCGTTGACGAAGACCTTCCTGGGATGGGTCAATTTTATTGTTTACACTGCGAGTAACTCTTCTTTTCTCAATTTTTCTTAAGTTATTCTCAATTTCTTTCTTATTTTGTAAATATATTGATTTTTCATTGTTTTTTGTTTAAAAAGTCGATTCAAGACGAAGAAACACAGGAAACGGTATGAATATATATAAATTTATATATGTAAATCTATGTGAATTTCTTATTGTTAATAAATATAGCATTGTTTTTATACAGGCATTATCGGTTTATTTCTAGGGGACGAATGCTTATCAAAGGCCTCAGATTTTTTCTCGGAATTAGATTTATCATCAAGTGGTTCAGGTCACCAGGTATATCATTTTATTTCATTCAGGAGACAAAAATTAAGGTAAAAGACCTCCGATTTTATTATGGTAAATTAATTTAATTAATTGCACCTTCGGTCCCTGATTTGTTTTACATTGCAAATCTGCTCCTCACCTAGGACCAATGGTTCTGTTTCTTCTTTGTATTTAGGTGACCAATCGTTCTGTTTTCTTAAATTTTGTTTAATTGCACCTTTAGCCCGTCCAACCTGCGCCTCAGCAAGGACAATTTACGATTCCCCAGGTATTAAATGATTAGTTTTTTCGTAGTGTATTTTCTCTGTGTTTGGCACAAGAAATCCACCGGCTTGGTTCTCACCTTCTCTTCACACTCAGGGTACCTGTTTGAATCAGTGTTACTACTCTGGAACAGCTGTAAGTCAAAACTAGCACAATAATAATTATTTATGATATATGATTTGAATAATATTAATTGTTTCAGGGTTTCGGAAGATAATTTGCTTGAGTCAGCAATCTAAGTAAGTTTAAGGGAATTCATAGAAGCTTCTCATGTAATACTCAATTCAGGGTTGTGCTCTTCTTGCATCCAGAATTTGAGGTTAGTGAAGAGGTCATACAGTAGTAGCATAGGTGTTTTTGCTTAACTATGCCATGCCATTAAAGAGACTCTTCACATAATCACTTATTATTTATTTATTCCTTTGTGTTGTATAGTGTTTTACTTGGAATCCTTCAAGGTGATAAGTCAGATTCCCTTCTCTATGGTTATGTGGATAATGGAAAGAAAGTTTGCTGGAGTGAAGATTTTTATTCCAAGGTAGAATTTAAATGTCATTATTGGCCCATTCCAGAATATCTATTAACAACTTTATTTTCAAGTAGTTGTGGCTGGAAAATGTCTTCCCCTGTTGAATGTAAAGTAAATGTTGGTATGATGACAGGTAATAACTCTTTTCAACTTTTATATATTTATTTATATGAAACTAAAGTATATGTATAAATTCTCAGGCATTATCTCTTGAAGCCTACGAAATATTGATAATTAGTATTTTTGATTTCGAAAGCGGAAATTCCGAATTTATTGACACTTTCGTTACTACCAAAAAGTCAGTGGCAAGGCTTGGTTAATTTAGATATTATTAGGGAGAGGAATAAACCGATTGAGCCTCCGAAAAATCCTGAAAGGTGCCTCTTTATCTTCCTTCGTTTCCTTTGCTTTTGGGTGATATTAAATTTCTAGCTGAACCTGTAACTGAATTTCTTTTAAAACATACAAGAATACATACATATCTAATTATTCTGCCTCACAATTACTGCCTTTTCTTCATTCTGCTTCAAAGATTAACAATTATATGTAGTTTTGATGGAAAATACGTATTTTCTGTTATATTTATTAACATGTGTGTATGTTATTGCAGTTACAGCATTTTCAGATAATTTATAGAGTTTATCTCCTAAAAGTTTGGATATGGAACTTAGAATTCTACTAATAATCAAGGACAGATCAGTGGCCTTCTCTAAGGTACTTTCTTTTATCAATTTATAACATGTTTGTTGATTTGTTATGTGCAGAATATGAAAAAGGCCTTTATACTTCCAAAACAATGCACATGTAGGTGCAATAAATTTCTCTTATTGTATGCACACTTTTTTTTACTGAGTAGTATTTAGTTTCAAGTACGGGAGCAGAAAGAGCATCTAGAAACGCAATGCTTCTATTAATACTCTTTAGCCTTGCAATGCTTGCTGATAAACAAGCTTTAGCCTGTAACACAATAGACAGTTTCTCTTTTTTAATACTATTATCATATTGTGTAAATAATTATACCTTTTCGTATTATTTTAGGTCAATCTAATATTTGAGCAAAATCAAATAGCAATATATCTCAAGCTCCGGCACAAGATGTTTTGCAGAAGCTTGAGTTACATAGCGTGTTTCTATTTCGAATATTGCTTGGGCCAAAGATGGACAAGCTTTGCTTTATGTCATCACCAATAAAATAGAAGACCTTTTACACAATGTACGATAGCTTATCACATATTATAATTAATTGAAGATATCTGATTAGTATAATTTTGCATTGATGCAGGTATTTTATTTATTAATATACTTTTTAGTTTTCAGATTAGCTTCTCCTAGCTCGCGTGTCCTCAAGAAGCTCGAAATGGGCGAGGAGTATATAGGAAATGTCCTCAAGATGCTTCATTTTGTTGAAGAAACTAATGGTGCAATTTGTTTGTTTGTTCAGTGTTTCACAGGGATCAATGGTATAAAAGACACAAATTTCAGTTCGGTGCAGGAAACGAAGGTGCAAATAGCTGATTTTTTATTTTTATTTTTTTAAATTTTTGTTTGTTTGTTCAGTGTTTTCCAGGAATCAATGGTGCAAAGACACAAATTGCAGTTTGGTGCAGGAAATGAAGGTGCAAATAGCCTATTGTTCATTTTTATTTTTTAAGTTTTAGTAATGCATTGTGTTATATTTCGATAGAATGAGTGTTTGATTTCCACGTGTTTTTCCGTATAGAACTGTTTATGATTTAAATTCTAGATATAAAAAAGTTGTGTAATAGTAGCATTCAATACAATCAAACTTTGGGTGCTTTACGGTTCTTATGCTTTTATTCCAATCCAGTGTTTTTTTGTATTTTAATATTCGTCACTCTAAAAGCAAGCGGCTTAGTATCTGTTAATTTGTATCCAAGGTTAGATGGACGATGTACATGTGATATTCAAGCATGGTGAGGATAAATGTCTCTCTCATATGCATTTTGAAATGTTTGATTTATTACACGCTTATGTTGAAACAAAGTGTAAAGATTTGAAACTGGAACTTTTGATTCATCACTATTCGGTAGGTGTTCATGACTACTGTCTTATTGAGTTTGAGTGTGACTACCATACGTTATTATGGCTAATCAGTCACAAAGAGGAAGTCATAAGTCATAACTATTGATGGGAAAGTCAAGTGTTCTCGGCACTTTTTCAGAGTGCCTTCAGGCACGGGCTATACCTAGTATATATATATATATATATATATATATATATATATATATATTTACATAACTAACATTTATTTGTATACTGTGTTTTGGCCAGAATTCGAAATACCTTTTTATTGTGTGAGAAAATTAAACAAAGGGTCTTGAAGACACACCTGTATGAACTAACTACACCTCCCTAATCTTCTCTTCTAACTAAAGGGCACAAACATGATTTGCCACTATAAGCCTAAATTTCCAATTGATTTTTACCCCTTTTTATATTTTATTTTCCTACATATTCTAATTTTGGCCATAATTTTTTAAAACCTTAATCATTGTCTCTCTCTCTCCTATCTTATGTTTTTCGGTTTTTTCTTTTTTTACTCACGTGAAATTCAAAACTCACTCTATGAATAAACAAACAAGTCTCCATCGATAAGAATTCATCAGATGACCACCAGTAGCTCGCCTGCACAAGAAACCGGCTCCGGCAAGGCGAAGAACTTCGGTCTCAAAAGCTGAAATCCACTAGAGTTCGTGAATCCTTGGCGAGACCCTGCATAAAGTTGTCTACATAGGTGTCTCCAGAAAAATCCAGCTTCTTCCTTGCAGCTTCATCATAAGCCATAGAAGCTTCTTCAGCAGTAGCGAATGAGTCTAACCAAATTTTGATTCGGTTTTTCGGCTCTCAAATTTCAACCACCATTTACCCCAAGTTCTTTGGCGAACTCTTCGATACTCGCACATGGAGTTTTGGGGTCTAATTTGACTTTTGCTCGGAGTTTTTCCTATGGCTTTAAAGGGGTTTTTATGAAATTATCCATGGTTTATTAAGGAAGTAGTGATAAATGAATATGATGAAGTGGCTTTAAGGAAGTTACGCAGTAGAAGATTCATTTTTCATTTTTTTCTTTTTTCGTTTGAAGTAAATACTGTAATATTTTTTCTTTTTGTTTTTATTGAGTAGGTACGTGTGCATTCTTGTTTTGTTTTTGCTGAAAAGTGGATTCTTGCTGAATACATGTATGTGTATGAAGTTTACTCAACATTTTTCAATTTTTTTCCTTTTTCTTTTTTCCTTTGTCAACATGCTCAACACTTTACTTTTTGGCGGTAATTTTTTTATTTTTTCATTTCCTTTAATACTCAGAACACCATGTAGTAATAATTTGAGTTGTAAGTTTTTATATAAATAATATAAATTAAGATAATAATGAAATTCAACAACTTTCTCTGAATCATTATAAAAATCCAAAAAACTCAATGAATTTTTTCTGAGTATACTTTGTGAAATTACTGAGCATACTTAGTTTTTTCACCCAGTACTAAGAAAAATGCATGATACTCAATAAAAAAAATTGGAATACTCAGTAACTTTGTCCAATACTCAACACTTCTTCCGATACTCAACACTTTGTTCGATACTCTATACTTTTTCTAACGACACTTTTGGTGGTTTGCGGTGGTTTGCGGTGGTCTGCGATGCTCCGTGATGGTCAGTGGTTGTGGTCAGAGTTGGAAAATATTGATATTTAATGGGAGAGAAGAGAGAAAAATGACAATAGAGGAAAGAGAAAAAGTGATAAGGAATTTTAGAGAAAAATGGTAATGGTTGAGAGAAATGAATTTTATTTTTTAGTAATGACATTGGTTATCTTAGAGGCCTGTTTGATTGAGATAGTTGTTACTTTTGTAGCATTAAAATGGTCTTCAAGACCCTATAGATAATTTACTCTTTATTGTGCATCTGTAAGCCATTTTATCATTCTTTACTTTTTTATTTTTATTTATTAGATGTTTCTTTTATACATAATAATGTTTTGGGATTTATATATAATATATTCAGTTATTTGTGTCAAAAATTGGATTTCAGATTTTGAAAGTTTATTTGATTATGAAAATAACTTAATTTTTTTTGGACATAGGAAGGTGCGTAAGCATCAAGCAAAGAAACAGGAAAGGAAATGCAAATCAAAGAAACAAAAGAAAAATATTGGAAGGCCGTAGGTTCATCCAATCCCTGAAATACTAAAGTTTTCAACAAACTGGAAAAAAGAACTTGACGTTCCAAAAGCCATGGTAACCCGTGTCTAACCTCTGTTGTGAGCTTATCTGCCTGATGGTTGAATTCCCTTTTGATGAAATGAAAGGAATTTGGACCCAAACTCAGTAGCTTTTTGTTTGATCTTTTTCAATAATCAACCACATTTTCCAATTCGCGACTGACGCCTGCTTAATACCTTGAATGATCTCAAGGTTATCTGAAAGAATAATCTTTCGATGCTCTGGATAATCCTCGCATTTTTGTACCGCTTTGAGGAATGCAAAAGCTTCCCCTTCAAGATCTGATTCACACATTAAGTCAATTTTGAATGGAGTTGTGTACACAATCTCTTATGTTGTTGTATGATCCCTATTCCAGTTGGTTCATATTTATATTTAAATGATGTGTCACACTTTAGAATTATATTTGCTTCCTCATTCTCCAGACCATTTTCTTCATGTGGTAAAATACTAGTAATCATCTAAACTGGATTATGAATTTTTTCTAGTTTATTCCATGAATCTCGTTCATAAGTATATTAGTATTAAATATAATACTTTCTCCCTCAAATTTATTTTCTTCATGTAACGCTTTCATCTTTGCTTTCCATATGTTCCATATGTTGATCATTAAATACTCTCTAATAATATTTTCATTCCATTCCCATTCTTTATAAATCCCTATGATCTTAATTACCCATTCCATAAGTGTTATATTCTCCGTTTCATCGATCCTAATCTATAACAAGGTGCATGCCCAAATTTCTTTATACATTTTACTACGTAGTAACAAATGTTCCACCATATCCGAGTCATATCCACACCATATACACATCTTATCATCTGCGCATTTCCTTGTATAGAGATTATTTCTCGTATGTATTGCATTATTACAAGCTTTCCAATTGAATATTTTTATTTTTTTCAGAATATTATATTTCCATATAATTCCCCATATCTTAGAATTATAGTTAGATGGATCCTCAACTTTTTGTGGCTTATAAAGAAGAGCTTAGCAAATTATCATTCTTTCTCTTAATTGCATTTTATTTGACTTTGTTGAGTATATCTTGGAGGATGGCAAGACCCATATATAGAAAAGACCCACGACACTTTATCACCTACCACGAAAATTAAATGGACCAGTCCTTGGAGGACATATGTAGTCGTCCAAGGTGGATAAAATAATCGGCACCTCAAGAGAGCTACTACCTGCAAGTGTACAGATCGTCGGCAAGTAATAAATAGTAAGTATAAAGAGTTATGGTCTCCACATGGATAATGATTATTAATTCATGATGTGTTTTGGTAAGTGTTTTAGAATGAGGTGTGAAACTATATATAAAAGATAGTAAATATGTACTGGGATTTTATATTAAAGAACTAAAGATGCAATTAAAAACGAAATTAAGCTAAATTATAATTAAACTATAAAATTCAATTAACTAAGAGTACAAAGGGAAAAGTATAGGTCGCAAGTAATCCCCGCTAGTATTGACTTTATGTTATTGTTTAAAGGTGAACTGATAAATATGCAAAAGTCGAAATTCCGAATTCTTCCTAACTCCCTTATAGGTAGCTTAGGCTTCTACATAACACCACTAGAGACCTCTTCTGAGTGAAATCTACGTGAATGATCGGCGCTAAAGTCTCTTACCTTATTAGCTATCTTCTAACAACGTGACTTTGGGGATAAATCTTGTTTTCTAGAATTCTTATCATGTATCATGGTATCGTATCGTACAAGTACCTAACTTATGCACGTTAGTAGACAATTAACACATAAAAACTCTAAAAGAATGCAAAAGCCAAAACGAGATAAGAAATCATAAAACGTAAAATATTAGGGAGAAATCCTTTAAATAAGTCCTAAATACCCCTAAAATGATGTCTCGTGATCGCAAAAAAAAATACCAATACCCGCCAACTCAAAGTTTTGTCATCCTGATAAAATAAGAACTAAACTAGGAGTCTAAGTCCAACTAATCAAAGAAGAAGAAGAGAAAAAAATTAAAGATCCCAAAGCATTATCCTAAACAGTCTCGTGTAATAATACTAAGAACTAATACAAACAATCTAACACATTATAAGTTCAATATTATATTAGTTTTGTAATGCAAGAAGGATTGAGTTTCACTTATACTGATATGGTGGCTATAGGATGTTCACCTATCATAGTATCCAATGGTATACTTAGTTACTCCATAATCGCTTTATTCTTACTTAACCACGTAATTAATAATCCTAAGGTCTTTTAGGTTATAATGTAAGTTTAGGGTCGGTATGATATGTATTTGAATAGTTTGAAGTGAGATTTTGACTCTTTTCTTGAGTAAAAATTTATTGTCACCAAGTATGCTCGGACATCTATGTTAATTATACATCATAACATGGTGAATGAACTAGCCTTAAGTAATATATTTAAATTAAATTCAGAATAATTTCCTAAATGGGCTACCTTGAAGCATTATTATTAACTAATATATCAAAGAAAATCTAATATGAGAATTTTTGAATGGCTAATGTAGGAACTTGTATAAAGTTAGATTTTATAAAAGTTTCTATATTATTCAAAGAAGGTGTAAGGAAATTACAAAAACATTAAATGTTAACAGGATAACAAAGGAATAAGTTGATGAGTAATAAAGGTCATGGTGTAACTTTCATAGTCTACACCTTGTTTGCCCTTTTCCATTTGGGAAAAGATGTTAATGCAAGAGCTGTGAGCTTTTTTGCTTGCATATACATTTTATTACGTCTGATGGAGCTGCGGAGGATTCTCAATGGCGTAAAAGCTCTATCAGGCAATGGATAAGAACATATGTTCCCTCTGGTTTTGGATAATTATAGTTACTACTTCAAAAACAAAACAAGTTACACAGCTCTTGCTAAATTTAACTCCGAAGTAAAATAATAAAGTAACAAATACTTTGCAAAATAATAGTACACCATAGAATTTCTTTGTGAATTACTCAATCTATGTTCCAAACAGTTTGTTTCTACTCTTCGGCGACCATTTCTTGTTCTTCTTTTGACTTTTTGGCTTCATGTGCCTCATGTTCTCTCTTATCATGTAAGATTTTGGTCACTCCTTGAAGTGCGATATCAATATTTTCATTCCTTACTAATTGCTCACCAGGAGTCACCTGTTGAACAAATTAAATATATAATATTTACAACGAGGTGGTACATGAAAAAAGAAAAAAACAAACAACAGTGTACCAAGTCATCAAATTTTGTGACAACTTTAAAAATATTACTCATCACTCTCTCCAAGATTGTCGACAACATCAAAGAGAGAGTGATGAGATTCCAAGATAATTAGCTGCTAAAGTCTTGAAGGAACATGTGAATAAGGTCAATCTTTTTAGGGTAATATTCTAAAAAATCACTATTAAAATGCATATTAGAAGGCCAATACCAACTATTACTCACTATATATTAACACGGATTACTTTTTTCTAGTAACAATGAGTACATATACATCAAAGTACTTCCCTTAATACATATATCTCACTAATATACCTTACTATTAAAATCAGTTCCCACACGATGAATGCACACAAGTACTCAAGATACTGAAACTTTTACTATATTATAGTTGTCCCATTCTAATAGCTTTATGACAGGATCTCCTTTGGATATGGATGGAGCAGCTATAGTATGTGGCCTTTCACTGATTATACATTATAAACCAATTCATTTTACACTCACAGAAATAAAAAGTAGCAAATGTCAATATAGATGGGATAAGAAATATCTGATCCCAAAAGGGGAAATATACAACAAAAACAAAGTCTCAGATACCAGAGTAGTATAATAAATCTGAAGTTAATAAGTTAAGCTATAGCTTATTACAAGGAGAAAATAACCAGTGTATGTCCAAAACACTTTTTAGCAACCCAATCAAGTCATTTGTTCTTTCTTCATTATTCCAGATGGAGAAGAGACCCCACATCAATGTCTTTATTTACGCTATTCTAATCTAGATGCCTGAAAAATATACATATATGTGAAAATTTAAATTTAAATTTCTTAGTTTGTATAAGGTTGCGTAGATATTTAAAAACTAATCTGAGTGTAATTTACCTCAAGAAGTTCAATGATTATAGATTTAAGAGAAGGAGCCCTTTCAAGGTAGTAGGTGATAATATCTCCAGAGAAAGTGATTTCGCTCTCGCTCTGCTTCTCTCCTTTGTTTACAACTGAATATTGAACATCATCAAGTGCCAAGTGATTGTGATCTTGTAGATTAAAGCATCAGAAGAATTGAATCTCAACCAGAAACAGACCACATAAATATATAAGGGGGATTGCTAAACTTAGTAAACTTACCATCATACTTATTATTGTTGATGGGAAATGAGTCATGGACCTTATTCTTGACATGACAATAAGTCACTATTTTGTAGATGGGCATGTGCATATTGAAAGCGTCAAATCTATGTTAACATTTTTTTTCTAATTTAGTAAATATGTAAAATTAATGACCAATTAGTATTAATCCATAATTTATACTCGAAGAAGACGCTTATATTTCTATTTAATATGGTGATATTATGCAATTATGACACATGTGCACAATAGTAGAACACACTGCTGAGAAAGCTCACCTTCTTCCGTAAAATGGTGAAAGATAGTGGAAGATGATACTGAATCGTTATTCTTAACTTAAGTCAATTAAAAGAACCATTAGTCACTTACATGGGCTGAGTATGGAGTTTTTGTTAGGATACCAAGGTTAGGGCTAGTGTGAGTTTATTACCATACAAATCCTTATATTTTACAAAATTTCATCATAGGTCCCTATGTTTTGGGATTATAGGTCCCTATAAATGCAAAATAACCTATATTTTGAACTAATTACATAATAAGTCCCGATAATATGCAAAACAACAAAATTTATTGCAAATAATTACAATATAGGTCCCTATATTAGGCAAAATAATCCATATTTTGCAAAACGATTTGATTTTTTTTAATTAGAATTACCTAAAATATTTGATTTATTAATTAGAATTACCTATAAGGAGGGACGGAGAGTGCGGCGGCGTGTGTGGGTCATGACTCATTAGCTGAAGATAGAGTGCATATATAATGAATGAGTTGGCTGCACTAAGCCCAACTGTGAGTTGTGGAGTAGCTGACTGAGGGGGAGGCTTGATGATTTTACGTCTGCGATGGTAAATGTAAAGTAGAGAATTAAGTGTTTAAGTTAGGTCAATAAAATGACTAGTTGACTGAGTTCATTTTCTATATTAATAAAATATTTAGCTTTGATTTTTCTTTTTTGTTAGGTAAATCTCCTCAACCCATTTTTGTTTGGACAAGGCCTCTCTCCATCCATGGAACAATAACCTCATTTTTTATTGGAATAATTCTAGGCCCAACATAAATGTTTTTTACGTTTAAGAAATTTCATAATTACATAGAGAATCTATTCCTAGTCCAGAAAATTGACATAACACATTTGTCATGACTCTTGTTCCCTCGATGCCCTGTGCCTAACTTTTTTTGCTAGAATGTCTGCTCGACCAGTAAACTGTCGCAGAATATGTTCGAAACAAACCGGACAAACTTTTGTTGCCAGCTTCTTGATCTACGTGTTTCATGGTCCGAGCCTCCATTTGACTGCCGACACCTTTTTGATACCTTCAATTATTTCAAGGTATTCAGAGAAGATGGTTATCTCCTCTTGTGGTTCCTGTCTCATCATGTCTAATGTGTATATGATTGCTTACGCTTCTCCTCCCATACAACGTATTCTAGAACTAGGCTAAGCAAATAATTTTTTTAATTAAAATATCTTTATATAACAAATAATAAAACAAAACAATTATTCCATCCGTCCTAATGTGCACTTACTTTATGAGGGGTAATTTTGTAATGGTGTATGTAATTATTAGTTTTCTTAATCTGTGTGAAAAGCTAAGTGAACATTATTTTGGGACGGAGGGAGTATGTATATTATCACCACCACGGTTTCTTGTCAATCAACTTCAACGGTCAACGTTGGTCAATTCTGATAGTAAATGGTCAACTTCAGCGAGATTATTTTCTGGTGGGCAACAATTTACTCATGGGACGAGCTTGGCTCCACTTGGTGGCGGCAGTCGAAGAGATTTCTTTTTTGTTTTTTTTCTAATATGAGTGTGAAGAAGACGATTTCATTCTTTTTTCAATAAAATCAAAGTTCAATTTTTTTTAATGATTTAAAATGTTTATAATAATTAAAAAATTAAATAATCGCATATGTGTCGTGCATGCTTACACAACTGAGATAATAGATAGAATCCGTTCACAGAGGATAACCAAACACGTTTTGAAACAATAAGGGGTAAATTTACACTTTATACAAAATAGGGGTTAAGTTGACGATTCGGAAAAATCACAGTGGGCAACAAGGGTATTTACTCATTTTAGTGAGAAAAAAAGTATTTCCCTAAATTTAGAAGAAATGATAATAAGTGCTTTCTCATTTGAATATCGACATAGCTATAATCATTATTTAATTTGTATTTTAATTTGTGATTATATTGGTCAGTGTGGGTTGCAATCGAGAATAGTGATGTCTAGATTTTTAGTAGTTGGGTCATGGGTGCAGGGTTTGTATATGGTATAATTATAGAATTTCATCAACTCGTATCGGGTTTTGGTAGGATTTTAATTATCTAGATATTTTTACCGAACAGGTCTTGAAACCTCTCCCCTCAAGATCGAAGCGCCCTCGTCCAACCTAATCCTCTTATTAAAGATCAATTATAATATTTAACATTATAACATTATTTCCTACTACACATTTTACGTTCAAATGTTTTTTAATCACTATACATACTAAATCACACAATAAATACACATATATCATATTTCTCACCTACATATCTTAAATCACTCTCTATACTCTTTAACCTCTTTCCACCCCACCCCAACCATCGGAAATGGTGTTTCACGGTGGCTACAAGACGGGTCTTACCCTCCGACGACTATGTTTACTCTTGTCATGGATCTAATGGATTTGTGATTGTGTAATAAGGATCCATCCATGGAAAATCCGAGTTCTCAACCTTACAACATCAAAAAAATCCTTGTAGATCTAACTTTCACTAGCAGAGGCCGAATTTCGAAGGTCCAAGCTAAGCTCAACGAACTTTTGTGTTTGTTCATCGCATGTGAGATTATATTTTTTTTGTATTAATGAAATTTTATATCTTTTTAGGGAATGTAACTTCTGTAATATTTAGTTTGGATTTTTTATTAAGGGCTGTAATATTCTTTTATATAATAAAAATAAAATTTGTACAATTTTCTACTTTATTTTTGTGTTAATGCGCCGTATTTTAGGTAATACTTAGAGAATTCACTAAGAATACTTAGTGATTTACTTCGCATACTAAGTAAATTGCTGACTATACTTAAAGAATTTCAGTGACTTTTTCGTACTCATTGAATCACTAAGTATGCTCTGTGGCAATGTCGGTGGTGATCAGAGAAGAATATTACTGATATTCAGTAAAATCAATGAGGAAATACTCCCTGATGCCAGTGTTGGCAGTGTGTGTTGGCTAGAGATGAATAGTGTTGATACTTAGTGACTTGTTACTTAGCAACTCGCTACTCAGTGACTCTTTACTTAGCGACCCGCTACTCAGTTACTCTTTGGTCCATGCTTTTTGCCACATATGTTTATTTCTTTATGTATTTTAATTGTTTAGGATACTGTAGTATTTGTTGTGACCTATTTGAAGAAGACCCTAGCCACATGTTCCCTATTAACGATAAAATTGGTCTCCAATACCTCATACATCAACCACTCTTTTCTCTATGGGCGATTGTTACTCTAACTCCTTCATAAGTCTTAGTTCCATACCGGGTCCGAACCCATTATTATGGGTATGATATAAAATAAGTGGTTTTTACCATTGCAGTTTTTAGAAAACGTTGGTCCAAAATATATATTTCAAACGAATGAAGGAGCAGCTACTCCAATAATCCTAATTATGGTTACTATGACATCAGCTTTGGTTTCTACTAGAGAGAGTATTATGCTTGGAAATTCTTATCATCGGCCATATCTAAGTCAATATAATGTGGCAAATAAAAATACAATTGGTTATGAAATTGCTATTGAAAAGTAAACATGATCGTGAAAGTGTAGGACCACCGAAATTGACAATTACGAAGGAGACACTTGAACAAACAATAAGAGGATGATTCATCACTCATGAAGAAGATGTTTATTCTACATTACCATAATCTCTTGTTGCATTATGTAAACCATGTCACTTCTATTCTTAGCAAAAGTAGCTTTTGTAAATTATCTGTAAGTTATATTGAATTACTCATTTATTGTCACCAGGTATGCTCGAACAGTATATTAATTACTCATCATAAAATGGTGAATAAAAATAGCCTTAAGTAATATACTTACATTAAATTCAGAATAATTTCCTAAATCTGACATACATTATTTGAGATTCTCTATTTTATAATTTAAAACTTGAACAAAAACTAAGGTAGGTTCCTTTGAACCTTTATTGTTAAGTAATACATCAAAGACAACCCAATAAAGGAATCTATGAATTGCTAATGTAGGAACTTGTGTAAGGTTGGCATTTATACAAGTTCCTCACAGGAGGTGTAAGGAGATCAAAAAAATATTACATATTAATAGGAGAATCGCGTAACAAAGGAACAAGTTGTTGAATAATGGTGTAGGTCATGGAGTAACTTTCAAGCCAACACCTCCTTATCTGCCCTTTTACACTTGGAAAAGATGTTGTATACATTCTATTATGTCTAATGGAGCTGCGACTGATTCAAATGGTGTAAGAGCTCTATACATGAGAAACAAAGACAATGGATATGAAAAAATACTTATTAATGGTATCTTTTAAATTATTGTTCGTTCTTACAACATATGTTCCCTCTGGTTTTGGATAAATATAGTTACTTTTCAAAAACAATAAAAGTTACACAACTCTTGCTAAATTTAAATCTGATGTAAGATAATAAAGCAAAAAATACTTTGCAAAATTATAGTACACCGTAGAATTGCTTTGTGGATTACTCAATCTATTCTCTACACAGTTTCTTTCTCCTCTTCGGCGACCATTTCTTATTTTTTTGACTTTTTGGCTTCACGTTCCTCATTTTAACTTTTCTTTTCATGGAAGAATTTTGTCACTCCTTCCAGTGGGATATCAATATCTTCATTCCTTAATAATTGCTAACCAGGAGTCACCTGTTGAACATATTACATATATAAGTGACTATAATCTTTAAAAGAAGGTGGTATATAAAAAAAGAAAAAACAAACAAAAAAGATTTTGTGACAATTTAAAAATATTACTTTATGTAATGGTATATAATTTTACCTTAGTCGTCTCTACAACATCAAAGAGAGACCGATGAATAATTCCAATATAATTAGATTCTAAAGTCTTGAAGGCACATCTGAATGTGCATATCCATTCGACCAGGCAGGGCTAATCGATCTATATTATTGGTAGTGAATATTATTATTCGCTCATCTCCACAGTCCATCTATGAAATTTAGTTATACTTTCGTAAAAGCTCTATCAAGCATGAGCAAAGAAAACGATTGATAAGAACAAATAATAATCAAAAGGTATTACTTCAATTTTTTTTCCAAAACTTCAGTTATTGTTTGTTCTTACAACATATGTTCTAGCATAATTTAAATTAAAATAATAAAGCAACAAATACTTTGCAAAATAAATTTACACCATAAAATTACTTTTTTAATTACTCAATCTATATTCTAAACATCAATTCTTGTTCTTCTTTTGACTTTTTGGTTTCACTGTTTCTCATTTTCTCTCTTTTACATGTAAGAATTTGGTCACTCCTTTCAGTGAAGATTACAATATTTTCATTCATTAATAATTTCTCACCATCAACTAGTGGACTTACAATTTCGACACGAGCTGGTGGAGGAATGAGCATCTCTTCCTTATGGTGGAAGTTACGGTGACAACCAAAAGCCGCACAAATAATGGCGGATGGATCAGCTGGGAAAGGAGTAATTCCGGGCAGATACTCCATGCATCCATCAACTTCATTTCCGTTGTTGACGCAACGTGGTTTTTCAAGCATTCTTTGTATATCGTCACAGGCTGATTCCCATCTTGGGTTCGCGAAATCGGAGCAGGAGATTTACTCTTAGTAGTATCAGGAATAGTGACCTATTAAAAAACCAAGAATAAAGTACATCAATCTTTCTTTCATGTATTACATAATAAGTATATACAACAAAAACATGTATTGTACAACAATATCAATTACAAAATCTTACCATCATACTTAGTATTGTTGATGGCAAATTGAAATGACATGGCTATTGACCTTATTATTGACCTGTGTATATGGACCTGTGTAGATGGACCTATGCAGAATATAAAATGTTGAAAGCATCAAATCTATGTTAACATTTTTTTCTAATTTAGTAAATATGTAAAATTAATGATCAATTAGGTTTATTTAGATTTCATACATATATACGCTTATGTTTATATTTAATATGTTTCTATTTAACAGGCTTATCACCAATATACAGCTATGCATATATATATATATATATATATATATATATATATATATATATATATATATATATATATATATATACGCACAATAGTATAACATAGAAAATGCTCTTAGTGTGCTGAGAAACCTCACCTTCTTCATTGAGTTGGTGAAAGATAGTGGAAAATGATACTGAATCGTTATTCTTAACTTAAGTCAATTAAAAGAACTATTAATAACTTACATGGGCTGAGTAGTGAGTTTTTTTTTTGGGAGACCAAGGGAATTCAATGGCAAGTGTAAGTTTATTACCATACAAATCAACAAAATTTCATCATAGGTTCCTATATTTTTTTATTTATAGGTCCTATAATGCAAAATAACCTATATTTTGAACTAATTATATAATAAGTCCCTATAATATGCAAAACATAAAAAAATTGAACTAATTACGATATAGGTCCCTATATTAGGAAAAATAATCCATATTTTGAAAAAATATTTATTTATTAATTAGAATTACCTATAAGGAGGGGCGTGTGTGAGTCATGCCAGTGCATATATCGTGGAGTATTTGACGGCGGAGGCGCGACTTGATGATTTTGCGTCTGAGCGATCATTAGATGTAAAGTAAGAGAATTAAGCGTTTAAGTTAGGGCAATAAAATGACGAGTTGACTAAGCATTTTATATATTAATAAAATGTTTATCTTTCTTTTTTCTTTTTTCTTTTTTTTTTCTTTTTTCTTTTTTCTTTTTCCTATTTTCTTTTTCCTTTTTTCTTTTTTCTTTTTTCTTTTTTCTTTTTTCTTGGGTAAACCTTCTCAGCCCATTTTTTTTGGACAAGGCCTCCTCCATCCATCGAACAATAACCTGATTTTTTATTGGAAGCAATTATTTATAAAGGCCCACATAATATTTACAATACTCCCAAAATTCTCACTTAATTAATCAATTAAATCCCAACTAGAAACAATAAAAAATCCCAAAAAGTCCCCCAATACCAATACTATTGCTACTACTAGTAAATAGAAAAAGCTAAAAAAAAAAACCTAGTAGGATTTGTTTTTTATGAGACCTCTCCAAAGCCCTTTCTCTCACTCTATCTCCACATGAGAAACCCGTCCCCTCACCATTTCCAGCACGCTGCCTCTCTGGTGTCGCCTAGGGTGTGATAAAATATGATGTAAATAAAGTGCAAATAATTACCCTAGACTGGCACAGTTCTGCAAGTATACAGATCGTATGCAAGTTTTAGTAAATAAGTAAGATTCGTTCCACAGAGACTACGAAATTTAGGGGAATCTTATGCAAAAATCAAGTGCCAATAATTAAAGTTAGAACAAATAAAACGCAAGAAAAGTAAAGACAAATTGATATTTATTTGGTTTTCAATTAAACTAAATTAAACTACGAAAGTAAAGACAGAAAATTAAACACGAAAGAAGAAGTAGTATGAGAATATAGCTTGAGTCAATAACATGTAATCCCCACTAGTTTTGCCGTTCTAAACAAGTAAGGGTGAATTATGTGGTATTTCAATAATCGGTTCCAATTGCGCTAGGTAGTTTTAAATAGGATTTACCTGTGTCAATAAGGGGTCCTAAGCAAACTGTTCCTGCAATTGGTAAATAGAAATATATACTAAACCATAGTGATTATCTAGTTAGGTTGATTTGTCAGATCTAAACCGAATACTAGACGTTATGTGCTAAACATGTAATTAAACACCGTTGTCAATGGTGACCTAACTACTAGATGGTAATTCTATATGAGTGCACTCCACAAGAACACAGAATATAAATCCAAACACATAAACAGAGAATAAAAACAATAATTCAATTTAAAATATAGAATTCCCAAATTAGATAGATGTCAACCAAAACTAGGGTTCATACATATATGCTAAAAACTCAAGTTAAAAGAAATTTAGTTCATACTAATGCAAGAAAAGAAAGAAATTACAAATTCAAAGGTAGAAGAAGATATTGTGATGAACAACTCCTTCCAGACTTCTTTTCTTGTGTTGTAAGCTTCCTCTTGGTTTAAGGTTTCACTAAGGATGATTTTATAGTGTTAAGAGGTTGTATTTATAGTGTATAGGTTGACCTAATTCGTTTTCTTGAAGAAAAAGGTAAATATGGGCTCCAAGCCAAACTCAAATTCGTAGCCCAAAAATATGCAATCAGCCCCGTTTTCCGTTTTGTCCTAACAGGTTCAATATTTATCCGTTCGATGCGTATGAGTATACCAAATTCATCGTCTCGGGAAGATCTTCAACTTTTCTCTTAACCGTTTCTCCAAATTCCTCACCGTTTTTAAGATATAAGCTGATTTGTGGTCGTAGGTGCAGAAATTCAGATTTAAGGCATCTTTTCTTTTTCCATGTTTTTAGCTTTTACTTCCTTATCTTCAATTTCCATGTTTATCTTCTTTCCTTTATCTCTCTTTACCAACTTGGACTCTAATTAATTACCATATATCTCTAAAGCTTCACACTAAATAAATAATTAAACCCAATATGCTCTAAAAATAATAATTAATTAATTCAAGACCCAAAATAGGAAAGTGTACTAAATCAAGCTAAAATCGACCTATAAACTAATAAATACGCCTAAAATAATGTCTCGAAAATATATTTTTTTTAACACAAATAAGGAGACATCAAGACCCCCAACTCAAAGTTGTATCGTCCCGATACAATAAAAGTAAAGAACAGTAGGGTTGTCAAATAAACAAGAAGAAGAAGTCGGAGGAGAATAAGAATAGGACATAATGAATAATCCTAGAACATAGATATCTAAAAAGTCTCATGTAGTAATGCTCAAGAAATAATGCACAAGTATGCTTAATATACACATGTAATCAACAATCCATAAATTCAAGTCCAGATTAATTTCGCAATGCCTGAAGGAGAGGATGATAACTTAGTTCAAGTTAATGGCTATAGGTTGTTCATAGGTCCTAATATAGCATCCAATGGTCCACTTACCTACTACCTAATAGCTCAATAGTTTTTCCACCAAGTAGTTAGAAATCCTAAGGTCTTTGGTTATAACGTGGCTTAGGGACGGTGTGGTATATTTGGATAATGAAAAGTGAGCTTTTGGCTCTCTCCTCACTAACCATCAACGAATCGCCCTAGAGCTTGAGTTTTCACTCGAAGATGTTGTCACTCAACCCAATTTTTGATGCTTTTTGATGTGAATCCCCAATAAATCCCAAATAAAACCTTTATGATGATATACAATTTCCACTTTGCCGGTCCGAATATATATATTTTTTTTCATATCAATTTTTCTTTTGTATAGCTATGATTCTCTTTTTGATGTTTGAGATATCACGCTATTTTTTTCATATATATATATATATATCCTTGTTGGCAAATTTAGCTCGTAGCTTCTTTTTCATTCAATATTACCCCGGCAAAGTGTTACAATAATTACTTTTTCATCATCAATAAAATCACAATTACAATACCCAAATCCCAATGTTCCCTAATGATGAAACCCACCACCCCAAACTCAAGCTCTAAAAACGACTTGTTTCAGGTTTTGCGATTCGAGTGCGGGTCATATAGATAAGTCCTACAAACTAAGGGTAAGGATTATAATGTGGTTCAATAGAAGGGCTTTAGAAAGGCTCAGAGGGGCTAAGACGGATAAATAATAACAATAATCAAATAAAAGGGTGAGAAGGTATAAAAGGCTTCAAGTGTTTTTAACATGAAAGAACTTCCTTATTCATTTTTCTAACTACCGTATTTTGTTACTTTTTCACTAATAGTTCATAGATATGGGTTTTCAACAAATTTCAAACCTCACGTTCTACATTCCAAATAACTCTCCCTAAGTTTTAACGTGATTTCTTAGCATTGCTCATTAACTTTTCTATCCTTTGTTTCCTGTTTTCATACATGCATGCTAAACAAACTTAATGCATCTTTCAAAAACATACTACTTACTATTATTGACCTAATAAAATCATGCTCAAATAGGTACATTCAAAACATTATATGCCTTAATTCAACCTAAAATTTTTAAATTTTATGCAAAAACGATAAGAAGATGAGGACAATGAATCCCCACCCCCAACTCAAAAGTGAGTCGTGTCCCCACGACTCGAAAAAAACTCAAGAAGGAAATAAAATTTAAACTAACTAAACTACCTAATGCATACAAGCTATTAAGAAAGAAAATTAGAATGGCTTACCTGGATGGCCATAGAGATCCATCATGTCCTCCTCCGACGACGAAGAAGAGGGATTGGAATAATTACCAATATCCCTTTCCAAGGTTATATCTTCCAGCTGTGATTGCATCTGTATAACTTCCACCCAAAGTTCTCTGTTATCTTCTCGTAATAATTCAACTTCATGTTGTAATTTAAGAGCCCATGGGGGAAGATCATGATCAATTTTAAAGGAAGAAGTAGAAGAACCTTGGTCATGAATCTTTATCTTCTTCAAAGGCCTAGCTGATACAGACATTCTTGCAGTTAACTTCTTTGGTAGTGGTTGTGTTGGTGCCTTTTCTTTTGATTCTTCAATAGCCTCATCAATGGTGATAGGCTTTTCAATGGTAGCTCCAGGCAATTTCTTATTCTTCTCAAGGATGGTGCACTTTCTCATGTATTCCATAGCATCAGATCTATTAGTCATGTTTGATTTACCCACAACTCAAGTTATACCAAGGATGAATTAAATTTTTTAGAGAAATTGGTTTAGCTTGAGGTAGTTTCTTGGAATTGATGAAAGAGAAAGGTTTCTTGATGAATCTTGGAAGAATTCTTGAAAGCTTGATGAATTTGCTGGTGTTTAACGGCGTAGTGTGATGAATTGGATGAAGAAATTGTGTTTATGGAGGATGGAGGAGAGAATTATTGAAGTTGTTGTGTTAATTTTGAAGGTCTGTACAAGCTTCAAGGTCTATATATAGTGTTTGGGTCTGAAAATTTCGTGTGGGAGGGGTTAGGGTTAAGTTTGATAAGGTAAGAGTTTGAATAGGAATAAAATTCCTCAAAACCGACATAGCACGGTATACCGGGCATATCCTTCGCTATACCAGACCCATCAGCTATCCAATTTTTTTCTTCTCGTCAATAAACCCGAGCCTCCTTACCCGTGTCACGGGTTTTTGCTGCTGCGGTATATCGGCCATATGGCCCGGTATACCGGACTTGTCCTGCTCCACTTTTCGAACTCTCGGCATAAAACCCGAGTCAGTGTACCCGTAGTACGGGTTTTTCCAGGCGCGGTATACCTGACGTGAGGTGCGGTATTCCGGACCAGCCTGCGAATTTTTTCCAAATTTTTTCATTTGACCCCAAATCATTTCCTGCACAATAACACACTACCCTTCTCTCCTATTAGCTTGTAAACACAAAAAATATACACTAACTTAAAATTATACACTACAAAGCAATAAACTAATCTAAAAAGCAATTATAACAAGGGGTGTCTCCCTAGAGCACTTTTGTTTAACGTCTTTGAGTTAGACGTGTACCTCAGACTAAGCGCTTTCTACGTGATGGATTGTCTCCTCTCGCCCGAAGTCCTCACTGTCATGGTATCTCTTCAAACGCTGGCCATTCACCATGAATGTCCGTTGCTCGGTTGGATGTTCAATTTCAATCGCTCCATGAGGTGTGACTTTCGTAACAATGTAAGGTCCTCCCCAACGGGATTTAAGCTTTCCTGGGTAGTTCAAAAATCGAGAGTTGTATAATAAAACCTTTTGTCCTCTCTCGAAATGCTTTGGACGGAGCCGTTTATCATGCCATCTCTTTGTTTTCTCCTTGTAGAGGCGTGAATTTTCATAGGCAAGATAACGAAACTCCTCCAACTCATTCAACTGCATCACCCTTTGTTTCCCGACCAATTCTAGATCTAGATTCAGAGTTTTAATGGCCCAGAAGGCTCGAGCTTCAAGTTCAATAGGTAGATGACACACTTTGCCGTAGACCATGCGATATGGAGATGCCCCAACTGGTGTTTTAAATGCTGTTCTGTAAGCCCATAGAGCATCATCTAGCTTTAAAGACCAACCTTTCCTCGTTTTTCTCACGGTCTTCTCAAGAATAGATTTGATTTCCCGGTTGGAAACTTCAGCTTCACCGTTAGTTTGTGGGTGATAACCGGTTGAAATACGGTGTCTCACTCCAAACTTACGAAGAAGGTTTCTCAGTTGAGCATTAATAAAATGGGTACCTTTATCACTGATTAGAACACGTGGCGTACCATGTCTTGAAAATATGTTTGTTTTTAAGAATTTAATCACTGTTTGAGCATCGCTCTTTGGTGTTTCCACTGCTTCTACCCATTTTGATACATAATCTACCGCAAGCAAAATATAAAGATTCCCATGGGAAGTGATAAAAGGTCCCTATAATCTATTCATCATACATCAAATATTTTTACTTCTAGAATATTGTTAAGCGGCATCGTGTCTCTTTTTGATATATTACCAGTGAACTGGCATCTTTGACATGATTGGACAAAACGATGACAATCTTTGTGTAGGGTAGGCCAATAGAACTCGGATTGAAGAATTTTAGCTACAGTTCTATCGCCTTGAAATTGACCTCCATAAGGTCAATTATGACAACTTGCGATGATCTTGTCAACTTCGCCTTCATGAACACATCTTCTAACAACTTGGTCAATACAAATCTTCCATAGGTACGGTTCATCCCAATAGTACTGTTTGGCCTGGTGAGATAATCTTTGTCTTTGTTGTGGGTGGATATCCTTGGGGAATACACCACTCACGATGAGGTTGACTAGATCTGCATACTATGGCACAAACGCATTTTTAATAGCAAAAAGCTGTTCATCAGGGAATACCTCTTTAAGCAACAATGGTTCTTTGTTAGCATCAGATCCTTCGAGCCTTGATAAATGATCAGCAACTTGATTCTCGCATCCCTTTCGGTCTTGAATGTCTATGTCGAAATCTTGAAGCAACAGTACCCATCTAATAAGACGCGGCTTAGCGTCCTTTTTCTCCATAAGGTACCTGATAGCTGAATGGTCCGTGTATACAACAGTTTTCTTCCCAATCAGATAGGAACGAAAGTTATCGAAAGCATATACCACGGCCAACATCTCTTTTTCCGTCACTGTATAATTCATCTGGGCAGCGTTGAAAGTCTTACTTGCATAATAAATCGTGTGGAAGATCTTATCTTTCCTCTGTCCCAACACAACACCCATAGCGTGATCATTAGCATCGCACATAAGTTCAAACGGAGCTTTCCAATCAGGAGGTATAACAATAGGTGTGGAGATCAGTTTCTCCTTAATCGTAAAAAATGCTTGAAGACATTCGTCAGTAAAATTAAAAGGAGTATCCTTTTCGAGTAAAGAACAAAGCGGTTTGGCGATCTTGGAGAAATCTTTAATAAATCTTCGATAAAATCCTGCGTGACCCAAGAAACTTCTCACTCCTTTTACAGAAACCGGAGGTGGTATTGTTTTGATAACTTCAATTTTAGCACGATCAACCTCCATCCCTGCCTTCGAAACTTTATGTCCCAAAACAATTCCCTGTTGAACCATGAAGTGACATTTTTCCCAATTAAGCACAAGATCTTTTTATTTACATCTCACAAGGACTTTCTCAAGATTATTCAAACAATCATCAAAACTATCTCCAAACACCGAAAAATCATCCATAAAAACCTCCAAGTATTTATCAATTATGTCCCAAAATATAGCCATCATGCACCTCTGGAACGTGGCAGGTGCATTACATAAACCAAACGGCAGTCTTTAATAAGCAAAGGTACCAAACGGACAAGTAAAAGTTGTTTTGTTGATCAAGGGGATCCACACAAATCTGATTATAACCCGAATATCCGTCAAGGAAACAATAATACTCTCTCCCTGCAAGTTTATCTAGCATCTGATCAATGAATAGTAGCGGGAAATGATCTTTCTTTGTAGCTTTGTTGAGTCTTCGGTAATCCATGCACACTCGCCACCCCACAACTGTTCTTGATGGTATGGCTTCATCTTGATCATTAGGAATGGTAGTGATACCTCCTTTCTTTGGAACACATTGTACTAGACTAACCCAATCATTGCTAGCTATAAGAGAGATAATTCCTGCGTCTAGTAACTTAATCACCTCCTTCCTCACCACTTCTTTCATAGCTGGCATGAGCCTTCTTTGTCCCTCTATAGATCGCCCACCTTCGTTTTCAAGAATGATTTTGTGTTTACAAACGGAAGGACTACTTCCTTTGATGTCGGCAATAGTCCATCCGATTGCTTCTTTGTTAGCGCGAAGTACATGAAGTAGCTTCTCTTCTTGAGGACCTAAAAGGTTAGCGGAAATAATAACAAGCAAATTTTTGTTCGTACCTAGATATGCATAGCGTAGATGATCTGGAAGCGGTTTTTCTTCGAGAACAGGTGGACATTTTATGGATGGTTGCTTCATTGGTTCAATGTCACCTGATTCTCGAAGTAGTTCTCGTATATTTGATCCTAATGCAGCAACTTCTTTAGGGGGAATCTCGAGTTCCTCTTGTGATTCAAGTGTCAAGGCTTCGTCAAGATCATTATCTAAGCTTGATTCATTGAAGACTTCTTGTGTAATTTTTACGATGACATCTATTTTGAAACATTCATCTTTCGAATTCGGTAACTTCATAGCCTTAAACACATTGAATCGTATCTGTTCGTCTTGTACCCTCATGATCAACTCACCATTCTCAACATCAATTAGTGTACACCCCGTGGCTAAGAATGGTCTACCCAAGATGATGGGGACATTCTTATCCGCGTCGTAGTCAAGAATAATAAAATCACAAGGAAAAATAAAAGAACCAGCTTTAACTAAAACATCTTCAATTTTACCTACTGGTCGTGAGAGAGAGCGATCCGCCATTTGTAATACCACAGATGTGGGTACTACCTCCCCTATGTTAAGGTTATCGAACAGGGATCTTGGCATGAGATTGATACTCGCGCCTAAATCACATAATGCTTTCCCAGTCCAATTATCTCCAATACCAATGGGAATTGTAAAACTTCCGGGATCTTCTAACTTCGGTGGTAACTTGTTTTGACAAATAGCACTACACTCCACATGCAATCCAATTGTTTCCCCAGTTTCTATACTTCGTTTGTTGGAAAGAATGTCCTTCATGAATTTCAGATATTTTGGCATTCTCTTGAGAGCTTCAACAAACGGCATATTGATCTCCAACTTGCTTAACATGTCAACGAACTTCTTGAATTCCAGGTCATTGTCCTTTCTGACACGTGAAGGGTATGGTGGTGGAGGGCGTGTATTAAGTTCCACTGGATTTTTCGCTTTTTTAGGTGTCTCGGTGATGTCTCCCTAATTGTTCTTATTTTCGACCCTTGGGAGACATCATTTTTGGTGTTTATTTGATTAATTCGATAGACTTTTGAGTTAAAAATGCAATAATCCAGAATTCCTATTTTATTTCTAGTATTTTTTATTTATTAAACTTTTGCGCGTAATCTTGTGTATTTTAGTGAAAATTTTGTAGGTTTTGAATATTAGCTATGAATAGAATCCGAGAAGAAAGTCAAAGATCGTGATATGGAGTCAAGACTTGAAGATAAATCCCGAAAGAAATTATTTTTAGAGTTGCAAATCTGTTTTCCAGGCCAAAGATTGCTGATTTCGAGGCGTTTAAGAGATGATTTAGCCGCTCACCTTTGAAGAGAGAACATTCCTTATCGAGTTACGGAACTATAGAAACTGGTATCAAGTCAATCGGAGTCATAACGAAGCGGGAAAAGCCGTTTTAGTGAAGGTGTATCAGCAGTTACGCGATTATGGGCTTAGAAATTGGGCTTGGACATTTAATTAGTGTTTTATTCTTAGGTCCAAGCCCTAATCCGTTTTTCCACTTATAAAAGGAGTCTTTGACTTATATTTTAACAACAATTCACTTTTTACAAGATTAAACATCAGAGAGAAGCAACAGAAGGAAGAAAGAAGAAGCTGCAAGAGCTGGAGAGGGTCTATATCTCCGTTCTCAGTCATTCCAATTCCGTAAATTAGGTTTCTTTTATCTTTAATTTTGTAAGACAATATAAATTCCATTTTATTTAATTTAGTTTTCTTTTTAATTAGTATGAGCTAAACACATTTTAGTGCTTGAGAATGCTTTATGGGTGAATCCAAATCTTATTGAATTTCATATGTTGAATTTGGGTTTCTGTTAAATTAAATTAGATTGTGTCTTTTACTCTTTTCGATAAATTAAGATTATTTACTGTTTTTAGAGTCATGAACTAAGAACATGTTTTAGTATCTAGGCTATTCCAATTAGTGGCGATTGGATCATCCTGACGGAGGGTTTAGGTACGAAAATATTTATTCAATTTAGGATAGAAGCTATTGATTCTGACGAACATAGCTAATTCTAGGGCCAGTGAGGTAATTAACTTAATCATCTAAAAGTGGATCATATTTACACTGACGGGACTAGTGACACTCTAGGATAGCCTTATAGTCCACCCTGACGGGGGTATAAGGAATTTAGAATCCGGACCATTGTAATTGACCAATTTAACCCTTTAATAGCATAGGTTATGAAATAGGATTAGGAAGACCCCTTGCGTTCTCAAGTGCTATCTTCTCATACTTGCGTTTTACATTCATTTACTTGCGTCTTAGCTTTTAATTGCATTTTCCATTTAGTCTTTTATTACTTATAATTAATAAAAACAATCAATCAAACATTATATCTTTATTTGCTTTCATAAGTGCAATCATTCATTAATCAATAAGCATTGTAGTTGACCAAACTGTCCCTGCGACCGATCCTAGAATCACTTATTACTACTTGGGACAACCGTACACTTGCGGTTGTGGTTCGATTACATTTGCATTTATTTTAAAACACACAAAGGACCACCAAGTTTTTGGCGCCGCTGCCGGAGACGGTAGCGTGTGACCACGGTGTTTATCCTTTAGTGATAGTTGGATTTATTTTTATTTCAGTTTTACGCTTTTTTGTTTGTCATTTCTTTTCAGGTTTTTAGGTTTGGTGTATGCGCAGAAGAATCTTTAAGGATCTAGAGCCAACACCTCTAATCCTAAATAATCCAGAATCTTTAATCAGACTTGCTAACAAGAGAAGGAGAGAACAAGAAGCCTTAGAAGTAGAAGAATTAAGTAACAGAATGGAGAATATCAATATTCAGAACCAACAAAATAACGGACAAGGCCAGCTAGACGCAAATGGCCAACCCTTAGCGCCACCAGGCATTATTCCTCAAGTTCAGCCACTAAATCCTAATCCTCAAGTCCAAGCTCAGATAGTGATTAATCAAGATCTATGGTTTGTTAATGGTCCAGAAGAAGTTCCTTTTCGTGCTCCTGCTCTAGGAGTAGGTGCTCCAAATATAGATGTTCCAAGGTTTCGTCTTGATTCGGGTATGTTAGCTCAATTCCAAAATTTTGGAAATTTTCGCGATAGAGTTGGAGAAGATCCGATCCGAGAAGTACAGAAATTCAAACAGATATGTGATTTTTACATCACACAAGGGGTTTCAAGAGAACATATGTATTATGCTGCGTTTCGATTTTTTGTTATTGATGGAGCAAGTGAATGGCATGATACGCAAGAACCTACGAAGATAACAAACTGGCACCAATTAGAGACTGCTTTCTTTGAGAGATATTATCCAAGTAACATGAGGTTAGATGATCAACTTTAATTAACGCATTTCTGTCAAGAATATGATGAAACTTTGGGTAAGAGTTGGACAAGATTTCAAATGTGCTTACGAAGAGTTCCCGATCATGGCTTTACAGAACATCAACAGCTAAAAATATTTTACAAAGGCCTTGATGGGACTTCAAGAGAGAAATTAGATTTGCTATGTGGTGCGGGATTTCTTCAAGTTCAACCCGTTCTTGCTAAAATCATCTTGGAAAGAACAGTAAAGAATGAAGTTGGGTGGACCTCGGTGAGAACCCCAGTTAAAGGAGTGAATAATGTTAATATCGAAGAAAAGTTTTCTACGCTTGAGCATAAGATTCAAACCACAATAGAACAATAGCTGAAACAGCTTACACTAGCTGTAAAAGAGGGATTTTCGGGTAAGAAGGTAGCTGTGCAAGCTGCACAAGAGGTTTATATGTGTTCGATTTGCAGGGTAGATGATCATGATGAGGAAAATTGTCTGAATAACCAAGAGCCTGTGATGTTTGTGTCCAATAGAGGTAACTTAAATTCAAGTGGTAATGAATATCAGCCTAACAGAAACCATCCTGGGTTTCAATACTCAAATCCTAATGGGGTAGCTAATCCTACATATGCGTATCAGCCGCATCCCCAAGGTAACAACTACAATCCAAGACCACACAACAATTATCAAGGAGGACAGAATCAGGGTAATTATGTGCAAATACAAGCTCCTCAAAACACTTACGATGAAACCATGAACCAAAAAGCCTTACCTGCCCAACAACAAGAAGGTGTAGTTACCCTTCAGAAAACCGTAGAAAGTTTAATTGCTCTTCAACAAGCGTCTGACGCGAATATGAAGCTATTACAGAATCAAATGAATCAAATTTCAAAACAACTTAATCAGCGTCCACAAGGGCAACTCCCTAGTGACACAGAAAATCCGAGACAACATGAAGATTGTAAAGTCGTTACATTAAGAAGTGGTAAGAACCTCCCTCCACCTCCTTTTCCTGTTATGAAAGAGAAAGAAGTTCCAAGAAAAGAAAAGAAAAGGAAGTGGGTGAGAAAGAGAAAGAAAAAGATAGTGAGGTTGAAGAAATAGAGAGGCCAAGTATGATTCCGAAGAAGAAAGATGATATTGTGAGTAATCGCCCTCCACCACCGTTTCCATCTCGAGTTCAGAAAAAGGGAGACTTGGGTGATTTTCAGAAATTCTTTAATAGAGTGAGAGGCCTGAGTTTTAATATTCCGTTGTTAGAGGCGATTCGAGATATTCCTAAGTATACGAAGTTTCTGAAGAGAGACCTCACTAACAAAAGGCCTTATTGTGATAATGAGATGATTGGTCTCTCTGCAGAATGTAGTGCGATTTGTCAGAGTAAACTACCTCCAAATTTAGTTGATCCTGGGAGTTTCACGATTCCGATATCGATTGGAGAAGAATGGAAAGGTAAAGCACTATGCGATTTGGGTGCGAGCATCAATTTGATGCCCAAGTCGATCTTTGATAAACATCTAGGCTATTCCAATTAGTGGCGATTGGATCATCCTGACGGAGGGTTTAAATACAGAACCATTTATTCAATCTAGGATAGAAGCTATTGATTCTGACGAACTTAGCTAATTCTAGGGCCAATGAGGTAAAAAACTTAAACATCCAACGGTGGATCATATTTACCCTGACGGGACTAGTGACACCCTAGGATCGCCTTATAGTCCACCCTGACGGGGGTATAAGGAATTTAGAATCCCGACCATTGTAATTGACCGATTTAGCCCTTAAACAACATAAGTTAGGAAATAAGATTGGGAGGATCCTTGCGTTCTCAAGTGCTACTTCTCATATTGCGTTTCACATCATTTTACTTGCGTCTTAGCTTTTATTTGCATTTTAATATTTGTCTTTCATCTATTTAGAATTAATACAAAACCAAATAAACATATTTTCTTTACTTGTTTTCATAAGTGCAACCAATCATTATTTGTTAAACATTGTAGTCAACCATCCCGTCCTTGGAACGAATCTGTTTTATCATTTATACTACTTGGGACAACCGTACACTTGCGGTTGTGGTTCGATTATTTATTGCATTTATTTAGAACACACAAAGGACCACCAACATCGCAAGAGGTATTTAATTGTTTTAATTATGATGATATTTCGCAGGCCGCTTTAACATTAGACTTGCCTGAGATGATGGAAGAGCTTGCGAAAACAGTGGCAACTCTCAATTCTGGAAATCCGAAGTATAGGCGTCTTGCCTATGAACCTGTGAGAGAACCGGGGGAGATTGTTCCTAAAAAGAAGCCTTCAATTGAATCTCTTCCGGAATTGGAAGAAAAACCGTTACCAACACACTTGAGGTATGCGTATTTAGGTACTAATGAAACTCTACATGTTATTATTTCAGCTAATTTAACAGGTCCTCAAGAAGATAAACTGTTGCGTGTGTTGAGAGCCAACAAAGAGGCAATAGGTTGGACAATTGCTGACATCAAAGGAATTAGTCCATCCTACTGTCAACACAAAATTATACTTGAAGATGATAACGCACGCTCAGTTGAAGGTCAAAAGAAGTTTAATGCCCGTTATGAAGGATGTAGTGAAGAAAGAGGTGATCAAGCTTTTAGATGCGGGGATTATTTATCCCATCTCGAGTAGTGAATGGGTGAGTCCAGTTCAGTGTGTACCGAAGAAAGGAGGAATGACAACAGTTCTTAATGATAAAAATGAAGCGATTCCTTCAAGAACGGTAGTTGGTTGGAGAGTTTGCATGGATTACAGAAAGCTGAACAAAGCCACCAGAAAAGATCATTTCCCTTTTCCCTTCATTGATCAAATGTTAGATAAATTAGCCGGAAGAGAATACTACTGCTTCTTGGATGGTTACTCCGGGTATAATCAGATTTACGTGGCTCCGGAGGATCAACATAAAACAACATTTACATGCCCCTTTGGTACTTTTGCATATCGCAAAATGCCATTTGGGTTGTGTAATGCGCCTGCTACCTTTCAAAGATGTATGATGGCCATCTTCTGGGATATGATCGATAATTTTCTTGAAGTTTTTATGGACGATTTCTCTGTATTTGGTGATGATTTTGATAAATGTTTAGATAACTTGGAGAAAGTGTTAATCAGAAGCAAGGAAACAGATTTGGTCTTATACTGGGAGAAGTGTCATTTCATGGTTCGCGAAGGTATTGTTGGGTCATAAAGTTTCGAGTGCTGGATTAGAAGTCGATAGAGCAAAGATAGAGGTAATCAAAACTCTTCCCCTTCCTGTTTCTGTTAAAGGGGTAAGAAGTTTTCTTGGCCATGCTGGATTTTATAGGCGATTTATTAAAAAAATTTCTAAGATTGCTAAACCGTTATGCAACTTACTCGAAAAGGATTCCAAATTCCTTTTTGATGAAGCTTGTTTAGCGGCCTTCCAAGCAATTAAAGAAAAGCTTATTTCTGTTCCTATAGTATTACCTCCAGATTGGAGTTTACCGTTTGAGGTTATGTGTGATGCGAGTGATTTGTGTATGGGAGCTGTATTAGGACAGAGAAAGAGAAAGTTTTTCATTCGATTTACTATGCTAGTAAAACTTTTAATGGTGCCCAAGTTAATGATACAGTTACAGAAAAAGAGTTGCTAGCAGTTGTGTATTCATTTGATAAATTTCGCTCTTATCTTCTTGGAGCAAAAGTTATTGTTTATATAGATCATTCAGCGATTCGATATCTTATGGAGAAGAAGGATGCTAAACCGAGGTTAATCAGATGGGTTTTATTACTTCAAGAGTTCGATTTAGAAATCAAGGATAGAAAAGGGTGTGAGAATCAGGTTGCAGATCATTTATCGCGTCTTGAAGGTTCAGAAATGAATAGTGGTACTGAAGCAGTTAGAGAAGAATTTCCTGATAAGAGTTTATTTGTTTTTCGTGATTATGAAGCTCCTTGGTATGCAGATATTGCGAATTTAGTGGTAAGTGGTTCTTTTCGTGAAGGTTCAACTTATCAAGAGAGAAAAAGATTAGCTCACCGCGCAAGACAATTCTTTTGGGAGGATCCTCTCCTCTACAAAGTGTGTGGTGATCAAATGGTAAGAAGATGTGTAGCCAAGGAAAAAATTGAGGCGATTATAGCTAGGTGTCATGATTCACCTTATGGTGGACATTTTAAAGGAGATCGAACTGCTGCTAAGGTATTACAATCTGGTTTTTATTGTCCTTCTATTATGAAAGATTGTCATGAATATGGTAAAAGATGTGAAAGATGTCAATTTACCGGAAACATATCCAAGAGGGATGGAATGCCACGTAATAATGTGTTAGAAGTTGAAATATTTGATGTTTGGGGTATAGACTTTATGGGTCCTTTCGTTCCTTCAAATAGTAACCTCTACATCTTATTAGCTGTTGATTACGTGTCCAAGTGGGTAGAAGCTGTGGCTTTACCAACCAATGATTTACGAGTGGTGATTAAGTTCTTGAAATCGCATATTTTCACTAGACATGGCACTCCAAGGGTAATTATTAGCGATGGAGGTACTCATTTCGTTAATAGGTATTTGAAGACAGTCTTAGAGAAATATGGGGTGAGACATCGTGTATCTACCGCTTTTCATCCACAAGCTAATGGTCAAGCCGAAGTGTCAAATCGTGAGGTAAAATCTATCTTAGAGAAAACCGTTGGGCCTACTAGAAAAGATTGGTCAATGAAATTAGATGATTCATTATGGGCCTATCGTACTGCGTTCAAAACTCCAGTAGGTGCATCTCCGTATCGAATGGTATATGGTAAGGCTTGTCACTTACCTCTTGTGCTTGAAATGGTTGCATATTGGGCTATTGCGAAATTAAAGTTAGATCCTACTCTAGCTGGTCAGAATCGAATGATGAAACTTAATGAGCTTGATGAATTTCGATTACATGCTTATGAAAATGCTAAACTTTACAAAGTAAATACCAAGAGATGGCATGATAATCGAATTCGAGAGAAGAAATTTGTAGTGGGACAAAGGGTATTGAAATATAATTCAAAATTCAGTAATTATCCGGGCAAATTAAGATCGAAATGGTCGGGTGCTTACATCGTGACCAAAGTCACACCTCATGGAGCTATAGAGATAGAACATCCACTTGAAAACCGTACATTCATGGTGAACGGTCATCGTTTAAAGATATATCATGGAGGTGAAGATAACGATCGTGCAAAAGACCCACATCCCGGAGAAGTCATGTACCTCCTCGAAGCTCCTTAGGAGCATGAGGTAACCCGTCGAGCTTAACGACGTTAAACAAAAGCCAATTTCTTGTATATTAGTTTAAGTATTTCAATTTTCGTAGTGTAAATTAGTTTAATTTTCGTTGAATTTAGTGTTTATTATTAAGAAACGAGGAAGGGTGTTTGTTTTTGATGATTTCAGGGGTATAATGGTCATGAGTTTGGGATCAAAACGATGAGAAAACAAAAAAAAATTGGAGTCCACAGCAGGTTTGACCGGCTTACCGGCCAAAAGAGCTGAGAACCCCAAACTCTCTGACCACTGCGTCAGCAATGACGCAGCATTGCTGCGTCACGATTTGCGCCAGCGAGGAACCGCCAGCATACCGGTCAGATGACCGGCTAACCGGCCGAAGAGGATGAAATCTCTGACCATTGCGTCAGCAACGATTCAAGGTCGTTGCGTCTCGAGTTGCGCCATCGACATGCCACCGGCATGCCGGTCAGATGACCGGCTAGCCGGCCAAGGAGAACGAAGTCTCTGATCACTGCGTCAGCAATGACGCAAGGTGCTTGCGTCTGAGGTAAAAAAAATCGAATTTAGTAATTTTTTCGCCGCCCTCGTGACCGGCATGCCGGCGAATCCGCCGGCTAACCGGTGAGCTGTTGCGAGAGGCGGTTTTGAGCTCCTTAAACCTAGTTTTTTGCCTCTTTTTTCAAGTTAACCTCATATTCCGAATCCTTGCCTCCTCCTGCTCCGAAAATAATCAACAAACAGCTATAAAATCATCAAATCAAGCCTTCTTTTATCACAAAACACACAATCAACTCATAGCTTCTCCAAAACATCACCAAATTTCATCTTTCCATAAAATATTTCCTATTCCTATCCTTGAAATTAAACCCAATTCTTCCACAATCCCTCTTAATTAACCTTAACCCATCTCATATTTGGTGGTCCTTTGTGTGTTCTAAAAATAATGCAATAAGTAATTGAACCACAACCGCAAGTGTACGGTTTTCCCAAGTAGTAATAATGATCTAGGATCGTTCGCAGGGACGGTTTGGTTAATCACAATGCTTATCCACTAATGAATGATTGCACTTAAGAAAGCAAATAAGATAGAATGATTGATTTGATTTTTGTATTAATTCTAAGTAATGAAAGACTAAATGGAAAATGCAATTAAAAGCTAAGACGCAAGTAAAATGATGTAAAACGCAAGTATGAGAAGATAGCACTTGAGAACGCAAGGGGTCTTCCTAATCCTATTTCATAACCTATGCTGTTTAAGGGTTAAATCAGTCAATTACAATGGTCGGGATTCTAAATTCCTTATACCCCCGTCAGGGTGGACTATAAGGCTATCCTAGAGTGTTACTAGTCCCGTCAGGGTAAATATGATCCACTTTTGGATGTTTAAGTTAATTACCTCATTGGCCCTAGAATTAGCTAATTTCGTTAGAATCAATAGCTTCTGTTCTAGATTGAATAAATAATTCTGTATCTAAACCCTCCGTCAGGATGATCCAATCGCCACTAATTGGAATAGCCTAGATACTAACACCTGTTCCTAGTTCATGACTCTAAAAACAGTAAATATTCTCAATCTATCGAAAAGAGTAAAAGACACAATCTAATTTAATTTAATAGAAAACCAAATTCAACATATGAAATTCAATACGATTGGAACCCATATAGCATTCTCAAGCACTAAAGTGTGTTTAGCTCATACTAATTAAAAGAAAAACTAAATTAAATAAAATGGAATTCATATTGTTTTACCAGATTAAAGATAAAAGAACCTAATTTCCGGAATTGGAATGACTGAGAACGGAGATATAGACCCTCTCCAGCTCTTACAGCTTCTTCTTTCTTCCTTCTGTTGCTTCTCTCTGATGTTTAATCTTGTAGAATGTGAATTGTTATGAAAATAGAAGTCAAAGGCTCCTTTTATAAGTGGAAAAACGGATTTGGGCTTGGACCTAATAATAAAACACTAATTAAATGTCCAAGCCCAATTTCTAAGCCCAAAATCCCGTAACTACTGATACACCTTCACTAAAACGGCTTTTCCTGCTTCGTTATGACTTCGATTGACTTGATTCCAGTTGCCAAAGTTCCGTGACTCGATAAGGAATGTTTTCTCTTCAAAGGTCAGCGGTTAAATCATCTTTTAAGCGCCTTGAAATCAGCAATCTATGGCCTAGAAAACAGATTTAAAGCTCTAAAAATAATTTCTTTCGGGATTTATCTTCAAGTCTTGACTCCATATCACGATCTTTGACTCTCTTCTCGGATTCCATTCCCAGCTAATATTCAAAACCTACAAACTTTCCACTAAAATACACAAGATTACGCGCAAAAGTTTAATAAATCAAAAATACTAGAAATAAAATAGGAATTCCGGATTATTGCATTTTTAACTCAAAAGTCTATCAATTTAATCAAATAAACACAAAAAATGATGTCTCCTAAGGGTCGAAAATAAGAACAATTAAGGAGACATCAAGAACCCCAACTCAAACCTTTGTCGTCCCGACAAAGCAAAACAAAACAAAACAAGGGGTAGAAGTAAACGCAAGAACAAATATAAGCTAGCAAATACACCTAAAGCAATTCTTAAGATAAATCTCATATAGCAAAACTCTAGGAACTAATATACACAAACATTTATCATGCAAAATCGAACATAAATAATCTCAATCATAAAATTAAAGTTGCAATGCTTGAAGGTTACACTTGTACTCATATCTGTATGATGGCTATAGGGTGGTCATTAATCCTAACTCGCTTTGAACGCTCCACCTAGTATATTCCCTATCAACAGAATCATAAATTCACTATGCACTTAGGAATCACGAGGTCTTTACGGTTTTAATAATGGCTTAAGGACGGTATGGATGTATATTTGGTAAATTTGATGTGAGCTTTTGGCTCTCTCCTCACTTACCATCAACAATGTCCTCGAGCTTGAGTTTACGCTAAAAAATGTTCTCACTCACCCATTTGACGCACTAATGTTGCGTCCCCATGTCAACCCAAATAAAACTAAGATGATTTCCAAAAATATTCCACTTTGCCGGTTTATTTTATTCTTTCTTTCTTTTAATTTTCTTTTTTTCATTTTTTTTTTCAAATCCCGGCAAAGGGTTACAAATAATAATATCATCTTTTATTTTTGTGCCTCAATACAAACACATAATAATCCCTTCCCAATGTAAATTCCCAAATGTGGACCCTCCACCCCAAACTCAAGCTCGAGACAAGTCTCAGGATCGTGATTCAAGTACAGGTCATTTGGTAATGCCTAATAATCTAAAGGATAATGGGCTTATATCGTGGCTACAAAAGAAAAGGCTTAAGGCTCAAAATTGGGCTAAAACGGATAAAATTATAATAAGGGATAGCAAGCTAAAAGGCTTCAATTGGCTAACAAAGAACTGCCCCTATCATTTTCCTAAGTACATAGCTTGTCTTTAGTTCATATCTAGGTGGGTTCTCTACTAATTAGGATTTCACGTTCTACACACCAAACATATTCCATAAGTACAAGCTTACTTCATTTGCATTGTTCATTAATTTTTCCTATCAACTACCTATGTTCGCATGCAATTCTAAGTGTGTTTTATATTATTCCCTAAAGTCCACTATTTACTATCATTGATTCATCAAAAGTATGCTTAAAGGGACATTTAAAATCTTCTATAGTCAAACGCAACTCCGAAAATTATTTTATTGAAAACAAATAAAACATTTAACACATAAAATCTGGGATGAGGCAACGAACCCCACCCCAAACTCAAAAATGAGTCGTGTCCCCATGACTCGAAAAGACTCAACGCAATAAAAATAAACTAAACTAAATAAAACACGAAAGGGATAGAAAACGTATCTTAACCAGCGCGTGGCTGGTTATCGGTGTTGCGTCCATGAACTTTCTCCTGCATAAGTAGACCATAGGTGGCGTGTTGAATTGTGCTCACCCCCATTAACATGCTTCTAAGAAGTTCTAACTCTTTTGTAACGTTTCCTAAAGATGCAATCATCTTCACTTGGTTCTCTTCTAACACCCTCACTTTCGCTTCCAACTCATTAGTTGTATGCATCTTCTTCTTTGGAGGAGCCCTAGGAGTTCTCACTGCTCTTAACACTTGATCATGAATATTCTGAACCAAAGCTATACCCATGCTCTCACCAACTACAACACGATCAATCTCTGCGTCTTTACGTGGAACCTTTGCGTCTAAGCACAAGGTAGTGATGGTACAAGGGAATTTGAGATTTTGTTGCGAAGTTGGAGTTCTAGCAAATTCCATGATGGTATCATATATCACACGAGCAACATCCATAGGTTTCTAATCAATAATACATTTAATGAACAAAAGATGCTCCTTCTTCACTTCTGATATATGTTTGTTTCGGAAGAAGGTAGGGATTATGAAACGGGACCATACCTTAGCACATGGTAACAAATTACTACTATACATCTGTCCAGGATATCTCTCTCCTTCGGGAATAGGGCGGGCCCCATCAACAAGCACGGTTCCCCAAAGGGATTCATAATCAAAAGAAGGTTCATTAAGAGATTCTTGGAAAGGACATATTCCGGAAAATTCGGGTAATTTCAACGATTTACGAATAAGCTCAACGGAGAAAGGAACTACCTTTTTGCGAATAACAACTGCTTCTTTTGAGAAGGCGATTCCTTCATAAAAATCTCGCACCAAGGTAGGAATATACTCAAGCTTCCTTTCTCTCAATTCTTTCCAACCCAATTTGTCACAAGTAATACCATAATCTTTATAAGCACTAGTCATAATACCCTTTGAAAGATTCATCTCCTCACCAAACTTCAAAAATTGAATTCTATAACGAACCTGAGTATCCCATGGAATGAAGACTCTCTTAGGCTTTTGAGCCCATGTTTTCCTATGCAGAGGTTTCTGTTGTTGCACGGGTTCTTCGGGAACTTCTTGTTCTGTTTCTTCCTCAATCTCTTCTTCAACTTCTTCTTCACTCTCTTCATCACTTTCATCAATTAACCTACTCTTTTTTGGATTAGCCTTACTTGGAGTTACCTTTCTTTTCGGAGCAATTGGGATTTGTTCAGTCCTTTTGAATCGCGAATCCGGAATCTCAGTTGCTTGGTCTGGGCTAGCTCCAACATTGTTCCTGTTTCTTGGTATGTTTCTTTGATAGGTACACATGGAAGCAGTTCTGTTAGTCATCTATTTTCACCCCAAACTCAAAACTTCAAGTAGAGAAAAAGCTAGAGGAAAGCTTTGAAATTTGATGTTTTGAGGCTTAAAACTTGAAGAATATGGTGGAATATGAGATGGGTTAAGGTTAATCGAAGGGAATTTTGGAAGAATTGGGTTTAATTTCTAGGTTAGGAAGAGGAAATTTAAGGAGAAAAGAGGAATTTTGGTGATGTTTTGGAGAAGTTATGAGTTGATTTTGTGTTTTTGTGATTAAAGAAGGCTTAATTTGATGATTTTATAGTTGTTTGTTGATGGATTTCGGAATAGGTGGAGGCAAGGATTCAGAATATGAGGTTGTCTTGGAAAGGAGGCAAAAAACTAGGTTTAAGAAGCTCAAAACCGCCTCTCGCAACAGCGCGCAGGCTAGCCGGCGGATTCGCCGGCATGCCGATCGCGAGGGCGGCGGAAAAAATTACTAATTTCGATTTTTTTTTTACCTCAGACGCAAGCACCTTGCGTCATTGCTGACGCAGTGATCAGAGACTTCGTTCTCCTTGGCCGGCTAGCCGGCGGATTCGCCGGCATGCCGGCGGCATGTCGATGGCGCAACTCGAGACGCAGCATCCTTGCGTCATAGCTGACGCAAGGACCAGAAACATTCTTCCTCTTTTGCCGGCTAGCCGGTCAGCTGACCGGCATGCCGGTGGATTCTCGCTGGCGCAAATCGTGACACAGCTACGCTGCGTCATTGCTGACGCAGTGGTCAGAGAGTTTGGGGTTCTCGGCTCTTTTGGCCGGTATGCCGGCCAGATCGCCGGCTAGCCGGTCAAACCTGTTGTGGACTCCTAATTTTTTTTGTTTTCTCATCGTTTTTACCCAAAACTAATGACCATTATACCCCTGAAATCATCAAAAACAAACACCCTTCCTCATTTTTTAATAATAAACACTAAATTCAAGGAAAATTAAACTAATTTATACTACGGAAATTTAAAAACTTAAACTAATATACAAGAAATTGGCTTTTGTTTAACGTCGTTAAGCTCGACGGGTTACCTCGTGCTTCTAAGGAGCTTCGAGGAGGTACATGACCTCTCCGGGATGTGGGTCTTTTGCACGATCGTCATCTTCACCTCCATGATATATCTTTAAACGATGACCGTTCACCATGAATGTACGGTTTTCAAGTGGATGTTCTATCTCTATAGCTCCATGAGGTGTAACTTTGGTCACTATGTAAGGTCCTGACCACTTCGATCGTAATTTCCCCGGATAATTACTGAACTTTGAAATATATTTCAACACTCTTTGTCCCACTACAATGTTCTTCTCTCGAATCCGATTATCATGCCATCTCTTGGTATTTTCTTTGTAAAGTTTAGCGTTTTCATAAGCATGTAATCGAAATTCATCAAGCTCATTAAGTTTCATCATTCGATTCTGACCAGCTAGAGTAGGTTCTAAGTTTAACTTCGCAATATCCCAATATGCACCCATTTCAAGCTCAAGAGGTAAGTGACAAGCCTTACCATATACCATTCGATACGGAGAAGCACCAACTGGAGTTTTGAACGCATTACGATAGGCCCATAGTGCATCATCTAATTTTATTGACCAATCTTTTCGAGTAGGACCAACGGTTTTCTCTAAGATAGATTTTACCTCACGATTTGAGACTTCGGCTTGACCATTAGCTTGTGGATGATAAGCAGTAGATACACGATGTCTCACCCTATATTTCTCTAAGACTGTCTTCAAATATTTACTAACGAAATGAGTACCTCCATCACTAATAATTACCCTTGGAGTGCCATGTCTAGTGAAAATATGCGATTTCAAGAACTTAATCACCACTCGTGAATCATTAGTTGGTAAAAGCCACGTCTTCTACCCACTTAGACACGTAATCAACAACTAATAAGATGTAGAGGTTACCATTTGAAGGAACGAAAGGACCCATAAAGTCTATACCCCAAACATCGAATATTTCAACTTCTAACACATTATTACGTGGCATCTCATCCCTCTTGGATATGTTTCCGGTAAATTGACATCTTTCACATCTTTTAGCATATTCATGACAATCTTTTATAATAGAAGGCCAATAAAAACCAGATTGTAATACCTTAGCAGTAGTTCGATCTCCTTTAAAATGTCCACCATAAGGTGAATCGTGACACCCAGCTATAATCGCCTCAAATTTTTCCCTGGCTACACATCTTCTTACCATTTGATCAGCACACACTTTGTAGAGGAAAGGATCCTCCCAAAAGAATTGTCTTGCGCGGTGAGCTAATCTGTTTCTCTCTTGATAAGTTGAACCTTCAAGAAAAGAACCACTTACCACTAAATTTGCAATATCCGCATACCAAGGAGCTTCATAATCACGAACAACGAATAAACTCTCATCAGGAAATTCTTCTCTAACAGCTTCAGTACCATTATTCATCTCTGAACCCTCTAAACGCGATAGATGATCCGCAACCTGATTTTCACACCCTTTTCTATCCTTGATCTCTAAATCAAACTCCTGGAGCAATAAAACCCATTTGATTAACCTTGGTTTAGCATCCTTCTTCTCCATAAGATATCGAATCGCTGAATGATCTGTATAAACAATAACTTTCGCTCCAAGAAGATATTATTGAATGAATACACAACCGCTAGAAACTCCTTTTCTGTAACTGTAGAATTAACTTGAGCGCCATTAAAAGTTTTACAAGAATAATAAATCGAATGAAAAACTTTCTCTTTTCTTTGCCCTAATACAACTCCCATACACAAATCACTCGCATCACACATAACCTCAAACGGTAATTTCCAATCTGGAGGTAATACTATAGGAGCGGAAATAAGCTTTTCATTGATTGCTTTGAAGGCCTCTAAACAAGCTTCATCAAAAAGGAATTTGGAATCCTTTTCGAGTAAGTTGCATAACGGTTTAGCAATTTTAGAAAAGTCTTTGATAAATCGCCTATAAAAGCCAGCATGGCCAAGAAAACTTCGTACCCCTTTAACAGAAACAGTAGGGGGAAGAGTTTTAATTACCTCTATCTTTTCTCTATCGACTTCTAATCCAGCACTCGAAACTTTGTGACCCAGAACAATACCTTCGCGAACCATAAAATGACACTTCTCCCAATTTAGGACCAAATCTGTTTCTTTGCATCTGACTAACACTTTCTCCAAATTATCTAAACACTTATCAAAATCATCACCAAATACAGAGAAATCGTCCATAAACACTTCAAGAAAATTATCGATCATATCCCAGAAGTTGGCTATCATACATCTTTTAAAGGTAGCAGGAGCATTGCACAACCCAAATGGCATTCTGCGATATGCAAAAGTACCAAAGGGGCATGTAAAGTTGTTTTATGTTGATCTTCCGGAGCCACGTAAATTTGATTATACCCAGAATAACCATCCAAGAAACAGTAGTATTCTCTTCCGGCTAATTTATATAACATTTGATCAATGAAGGGCAAAGGGAAGTGATCTATTCTGGTGGCTTTGTTCAGCTTTCTGTAATCCATGCAAACTCTCCAACCAACTACCGTTCTTGAAGGAATCGCTTCATTTTTATCATTAAGAACTGTTGTCATTCCTCCTTTATTCGGTACACACTGAACTGGACTCACCCATTCACTACTCGAGATGGGATAAATAATCCCCGCATCTAAAAGCTTGATCACCTCTTTCTTCACTACATCCTTCATAACGGGCATTAATCTTCTTTGACCTTCAACTGAGCGTGCGTTGTCATCTTCAAGTATAATTTTGTGTTGACAATAGGATGGACTAATGCCTTTGATGTCAGCAATTTTCCAACCTATTGCTTCTTTGTTGGCTCTCAACACACGCAACATTTTATCCTCTTGAGGACCTGTTAAATTAGCTGAAACAATAACAGGTAGAGTTTCATTAGTACCTAAATACGCATACCTCAAGTGTGCTGGAAACGATTTTTCTTCCAATTCCTGAGAAGAATCAATTGAAGGCTTCTTTTTAGGAATGATCTCCCCCGGTTCTCTCACAGGTTCATAGGCAAGACGCCTATATTTTGGATTTTCAGAATTGAGAGCTACCACTGTTTCAGCAAGCTCTTCCATCATCTCAGGTGAATCTAATGTTAAAGCGGCCTGCAAAATATCATCAAAATTTCAGCAATTAAATACCTCTTGCGATGCCTGCTCAACTACATCCATTCTGAAGCAATCTTCCTGAGAATCCAGGAATTTCATAGCTCGAAATACATTGAATTTGACCTCCTCGTCTTGTATCCTCATCGTCAATTCGCCATTCTCTACATCAATCAAAGTACGCCCCGTGGCTAGAAATGGTCTTCCCAAAATAATGGGGACATTTCTATCCGCGTCGTATTCAAGTATTACGAAATCAACGGGAAATATAAGTGTACCTGCCTTAACGAGGACATCCTCAATTCGGCCTTCAGGATGTGCAAGAGACCTGTCCGCCATTTGCAAGACCATAGAGGTAGGTCTTGCTTCTCCAATTTTTAGCCTATCAAAGATCGATTTTGGCATCAAATTGATGCTCGCACCTAAATCACAAAGTTCTTTTCCTTTCCATTCTTCTCCAATCGATATCGGAATAGTGAAACTCCCCGGATCAACTAACTTTGGAGGTAATTTACTCTGACAAATCGCACTACACTCTTCAGGAAGACCAATCAACTCATTATCACTATAAGGCCTTTTATTAGTGAGGGCCCTCTTCAAAAACTTCGTATACTTAGGAATATCTCGAATAGCCTCTAGTAACGGAATATTAATACTTAGGCCCTTCACTCTATTAAAGAATTTTGAAAAATCGGCCAAATCACCTTTTTTCTGAACTCGAGATGGAAACGGTGGTGGAGGGCGATTACTAACAATATCATCTTTTTTCTTTGGAATCTCGCTTGGTCTCTTTATTTCTTCAATCTCAACATCTTTCTCTTTCTCACCCACTTCCTTCACTTTTCTTGGAACTTCTTTCTCTTTCATAACGGGAAAGGGAGGTGGAGGAAGGTTCTTACCACTTCTTAATGTAACAGCTTTGCAATCTTCATGTTGTCTTGGATTTTCTGTGTCACTAGGGAGTTGCCCTTGTGGAAGCTGATTAAGCTGTTTTGCAAATTGCTCCATTTGATTCTATATTAATTTCATATTTGCTTCAGACGCTTGTTGACGTTCCATAGCTTGTGTCTGAAGAGCAATTAAACTTTCAACGGTTTTCTGAAGGGTAACTACTCCTTCTTGTGGATGGGCAGGTAAGGCTTTTTGGTTCATGGTTTCATCGAAAGTGTTTTGAGGAGATTGTCTTTGCACATAATTACCCTGATTCTGTCCTCCTTGATAATTGTTGTGTGGTCTTGGATTATAGTTGTTACCTTGGGGGCGCGGCTGATACGCATATGTAGGATTGGCTGTCCCATTAGGATTTGAATATTGAAACCCAGGATGGTTTCTGTTAGGCTGATATCCATTACCACTCGAATTAAAGTTACCTCTATTGGACACAAACATCACAGGTTCTTGGTTATTCGGGCAATTTTCCTCATCATGATCATCTACCCTGCAAATCGAACACATATAAACCTCTTTTGCAGCTTGCACAGCTACCTTCTTACCCGAAAATCCCTCTCTTACTGCTAGTGTAAGCTGTTTCAACTGTTGCTCTATAGTAGTTTGAATCTTATTCTCAAGTGGCAAATTTTTCTTCGATATTAACATTATTCACTCCTTTAACCGGTGTTCTTACTGAAGTCCACCCAACTTCAATTTTGACTGTTCTTTCCAAAATGATTTTAGCATGAACGGGTTGAACTTGAAGAAATCCCGCACCACATAGCAAATCCAATTTCTCTCTTGAAGTCCCATCAAGGCCTTTGTAAAATATTTTTAGTTGTTGTTCTGTAAAGCCATGATCGGGAACCCTTCGTAAACACATCTGAAATCTTGTCCAGCTCTTACCCAAAGTTTCATCATACTCTTGACGGAAATGTCTTAACTCAAGTTGATCATCTAATCTCATGTTACTTGGGTAATACCTGTCAAAGAAAGCAGTTTCTAATTGGTCCTAGTTTGTTATCTTCGTAGGATCTTGTGTATCGTGCCATTCACTTGCTCCATCAATGACAAAAAATCGAAACGCAACGAAATATAGTTGTTCTCTTGAAACCCCTTGTGTGATGTAAGAATCACATATCTGCTTGAATTTCTGAACAGCTCGGATAGGATCTTCTCCCGGTCTACCACGAAAATTTCCAAAATTTTGGAATTGAGCTAACATACCCGAATCTGGACGAAATCTTGGAACGTTGATATCTGGAGCACCTACTCCTAGAGAAGGAGCACGAAATGGAGCTTCTGGAGAACCATTAACAAACCATGGATCTTGATTCATCACTATTTGAACTTGAGGATTAGGATTTAGTGGTTGAACTTGAGGAATAATGCCTGGAGGCGCTATTGGTTGGCCATTTGCGTCTAGCTGGCCTTGTTCGTTATTTTGTTGATTCTGAAGATTGATATTTTCCATTCTGTTAATTAATTCTTCTACTTCTAAAGATTCTTGTTCTCTCCTTCTCTTGTTAGCAAGTCTGATTAATGATTCTGGATTATTAAGGATCGGAGGTGTTGGCTCTAGATCCTTGAATAGTCTCCTTCGCATGCACCAAACCTAAAAACCTGAAAAAGCTAAACAAACAAAAAGCGTAAAACGGAAAATAAAAAATAAATGCAACTATCACTAAAGGAATAAACACCGAGGTCACACGCTACCGTCCCCGGCAGCTGCGCCAAAACCTTGGTGGTCCTTTGTGTGTTCTAAAAATAATGCAATAAGTAATTGAACCACAACCGCAAGTGTACGGTTGTCCCAAGTAGTAATAATGATCTAGGATCGTTCGCAGGGACGGTTTGGTTAATCAAAATGCATATCCACTAATGAATGATTGCACTTAAGAAAGCAAATAAGACAGAATGATTGATTTGATTTTTGTATTAATTCTAAGTAATGAAATACTAAATGGAAAATGCAATTAAAAGCTAAGACGCAAGTAAAATGATGTAAAACACAAGTATGAGAAGATAGCACTTGAGAACGCAAGGGGTCTTCCTAATCCTATTTCATAACCTATGCTGTTTAAGGGTTAAATTGGTCAATTACAATGGTCGGGATTCTAAATTCCTTGTACCCCTGTCAGGGTGGACTATAAGGCTATCCAAGAGTGTGACTAGTCCCGTCAGGGTAAATATGATCCACTTTTGGATGTTTAAGTTAATTACCTCATTGGCCCTAGAATTAGCTAAGTTCGTAATAATCAATAGCTTCTATTCTAGATTGAATAAATAATTCTGTATCTAAACTCTCCGTCAGGATGATCTAATCGCCACTAATTGGAATAGCCTAGATACTAACACCTGTTCTTAGTTCATGACTCTAAAAACAGTAAATATTCTCAATTTATCGAAAAGAGTAAAAGACACAATCTAATTTAATTTAACAGAAACCCAAATTCAACATATGAAATTCAATACGATTGGGAATTACCCATATAGCATTCTCAAGCACTAAAGTGTGTTTAGCTCATACTAATTAAAAGAAAAACTAAATTAAATAAAATGGAATTCATATTGTTTTACAAGATTAAAGATAAAAGAACCTAATTCCCGGAATTGGAATGACTGAGAACGGAGATATAGACCCTCTCCAGCTCTTACAGCTTCTTCTTTCTTCCTTCTGTTGCTTCTATCTGATGTTTAGGGCCCGTTTGGAAGTGCTTATTTTAGAGTAAAAAAGCGCTTTTCGAATAAAATTTAAAATTTTAAAAAATTATTTAAAATTATTTTAAAATCTAAAATTATTTTAAGTGCTTTTTTTGAGAAGCACCTATTTGGTGCTTTTCATAAAAGTGCTTTTGAAAATAAAAAAACTCTAAAAATACTAAAAGCACTTTTACGTGCTTCTCCAAAAAAGCACTTCCAAACGGGCACTTAATCTTGTAGAATGTGAATTGTTATGAAAATAGAAGTCAAAGGCTTCTTTTATAAGTGGAAAAACGGATTAGGGCTTGGACCTAATAATAAAACACTAATTAAATGTCCAAGCCCAATTTCTAAGCCCAAAATCCCGTAACTGCTGATACACGTTCACTAAAACGGCTTTTCCCGCTTCGTTATGACTCCGATTGACTTGATTCAAGTTGCTAAAATTCCGTGACTCGATAAGGAATGTTTTCTCTTCAAAGGTCAGCGGCTAAATCATCTCTTAAGCGCCTTTAAATCAGCAATCTATAGCCTGGAAAACAGATTTGCAGCTCTGAAAATAATTTCTTTCGGGATTTATCTTCAAGTCTTGACTCCATATCACGATCTTTGACTCTCTTCTCGGATTCCATTCCTAGCTAATATTCAAAACCTACAAACTTTCCACTAAAATACACAAGATTATGCGCAAAAGTTTAATAAATCAAATATACTAGAAATAAAATAGGAATTCCGGATTATTGCATTTTTAACTCAAAAGTCTATCAATTTAATCAAATAAACACCAAAAATGATGTCTCCTAAGGGTCGAAAATAAGAACAATTAAGGAGACATCAATATTCCACCATATTCTTCAAGTTTTAAGCCTCAAAACATCAAATTTCAAAGCTTTTCTTTAGATTTTTCACTATTTGAAGTTTTGAGTTTGGGTTGAAAAGAGATGACTAACAGAACTGCTTCCATGTGTAACTATCGAAGAACATTACCAAGAAACAGGAACAATGTTGGAGCAAGCCCAGACCAAGCAATTGAGATTCCGGATTCGCGATCCAAAAAGATTGAACAAATCCCAATTGCTCCGAAAAGGAAGGAAAATCCAAGTAAAGCTACTCCGAAAAAGAGTAGGTTAATTGATGAAAGTGATGAAGAAAGTGAAGAAGAGTTTGAGGAAGAAAGAGAACAAGAAGTTCCCGAAGAACCCGTGCAACAACAGAAACCTCCGCGTAGGAAAACATGGGCTCAAAATCCAAAGAGAGTCTTCATTCCGTAGGATACTCAGGTTCGTGATATAATTCAATTTTTGAAGTTTGGTGAGGAGATGAATCTTCCTAAGGGTATTATGACTAGCGCTTATAAAGATTATGGTATTACTTGTGACAAATTGGGTTGGAAAGAATTGAGAGAAAGGAAGCTTGAGTATATTCCTACCTTGGTGCGAGATTTTTATGAAGGAATCGCCTTCTCAAAAGAAGCAGTTGTTATTCGCAAAACGGTAGTTCCTTTCTCCGTTGAGCTTATTCGTAAATCGTTGAAATTACCCGAATTTTTGGACTATGCCCTTTCCATGAATCTCTTAAAGAACCTTCTTTTGATTATGAGTCCCTTTGGGGACAAGTGCTTGTTGATGGGGCCCGCCAAATTCCCGAAGGAGAGAGATATCCTGGACAGATGTATAGTAGTAATTCGTTACCATGTGCTAAGGTATGGTCCCGTTTCATAATCCCTACCTTCTTCGGAATTAAACACATATCGGAAGTGAAGAAGTAGCATCTTTTGTTTATTAAGTGTATTATTGAGGAGAAACCTATGGATGTTGCTCGTGTGATATATGATACCATCATGGAATTTTCTAGAACTCCAACTTCGCAACAAAATCTCAAATTCCCTTGTACCGTCACTACTTTGTGCTTAGACGCAAAAGTTCCGCGTAGAGACGCAGAGATTGACCGTGTTGTAGTTAGTGAGAACATGGGTATGGCTTTAGTTCAGAATATTCATGATGAAGTGTTAAGAGCAGTAAGAACTCCTAGAGCTCCTCCAAAGAAGAAGATGCATACCACTAGCGAGTTGGAAGCGAAAGTGAAGGTGTTAGAAGAGAACCAAGTGAAGATGATTGCGTCTTTGGGAAACGTTACAAAAGAGTTAGAACTTCTCCGAAACATGTTAATGGGGGAGAGCACAATTCTACACGCCACCTATGGTCTACTTACGAAGGAGAAAGTTCTTGGACGCAACACCGATGACCAGCCACGCGCTGGTTGAGATACGTATTCTATCCCTTTCGCGTTTTAGTTTAGTTTAGTTTATTTTCTTGCGTTGAGTCTTTTCGAGTCGTGGGGACACGACTCATTTTTGAGTTTGGGGTGGAGTTCGTTGCCTCATCCCAGTTTTTATGTGTTATATGTTTTATTTGCTTTCAATTAAATAATTTTCGGAGTTGCGTTTGACTGTAGAAGATTTTAAATGTCCCTTTAAGCATACTTTTGATGAATTAATGATAGTAAATAGTGGACTTTAGGGAATTATATAAAACGCACTTAGAATTGCATGCGAACATAGGTAATTGATAGGAAAAATTAATGAACAATGCAAATGAAGTAAGCTTGTACTTAAGGAATATGTTTGGTGTGTAGAACGTGAAATCCTAATTAGTAGAGAACCCACCTAGATATGAACTAAAGACAAGCTATGTACTTAGGAAAATGATAGGGTCAATTCTTCGTTAGCAATTTGAAGCCTTTTAGCTTGCTATCCCTTATTATAATTGTATCCGTCTTAGCCCAAATTTGAGCCTTAAGCCTTTTCTTTTGTAGCCACGATATTAGCCCATTATCCTTTAGATTATAGGCATGACCAAATGACCCGCACTTGAATCAAAACGCTGAGACTTGTCTCGAGCTTGAGTTTGGGGTGGAGGGTCCACATTTGGGAATTTATATTGGGAAGGGATTTTATGTGTTTATATTAAGGCACAAAAATAAAAGATGATTTTATTATTTGTAACCCTTTGCCGGGATTTGAAAAAAAAAGAGAAAAGAAAAAATATATATTATGAGAGACATGACCTTCCATATAAAAATAAGGGTCATGGGTATCTTGTACAAAAAAGAAAAAAAAAGAAAAAAAAAGAATAAAATAAACCGGCAAAGTGGAATATTTTTGGAAATCATCTTAGTTTATATTGGGTTGACATGGGGACGCAACATTAGTGCGTCAAATGGGTGAGCGAGAACATTTTTTAGCGTAAACTCAAGCTCGAGGACATTGTTGATGGTAAGTGAGGAGAGAGCCAAAAGCTCACTTCAAATTTACCAAATATACATTCACACCGTCCTTAAGTCATTATTAAAACTGTAAAGACCTCGTGATTCCTAAGTGCATAGTGAATTTATGATTCTGTTGATAGGGAATATACTAGGTGGAGCGTTCAAAGCAAGTTAGGATTAATGACCACCCTATAGCCATCATACAGAGATGAGTACAAGTGTAACCTTCAAGCATTGCAACTTTAATTTTATGATTGAGATTATTTATGTTTGATTTTGCATTTTAGGTGTATGTATATATTAGTTCCTAGAGTTTTGCTGCGTTTACTTCTACCCCTTTATTTTGTTTTACTTTGTCGGGACGACAAAGGTTTGAGTTGGGGGCCTTGATGTCTCCCTAATTGTTCTTATTTTCGATCCTTGGGAGACAACATTTTTGGTGTTTATTTGATTAATTCGATAGACTTTTGACTTAAAAATGCAATAATCCGGAATTCCTATTTTATTTCTAGTTATTTTGATTTATTAAACTTTTGCGCGTAATCTTGTGTATTTTAGTGAAAAGTTTGTAGGTTTTGAATATTAGCTAGGAATGGAATCCGAGAAGAAAGTCAAAGATCGTGATATGGAGTCAAGACTTGAAGATAAATCACGAAAGAAATTATTTTTAAAGCTGCAAATCTGTTTTCCAGGCCAAAGATTGCTGATTTCGAGGCGTTTAAGAGATGATTTAGCCGCTCACCTTTGAAGAGAGAACATTCTTTATCGAGTTACGGAACTTTAGCAACTTGAATCAAGTCAATCGGAGTCATAACAAAGCGGGAAAAGCCGTTTTAGTGAAGGTGTATCAGCGGTTACGGGATTTAGGGCTTAGAAATTGGGCTTGGACATTTAATTAGTGTTTTATTCTTAGGTCCAAGCCCTAATCCGTTTTGCCACTTATAAATGGATCCTTTGACTTCTATTTTAACAACAATTCACTTTTTACAAGATTAAACATCAGAGAGAAGCAACAGAAGGAAGAAAGAAGAAGCTGCAAGAGCTGGAGAGGGTCTATATCTCCGTTCTCAGTCATTCCAATTCCGGAAATTAGGTTTCTTTTATCTTTAATTTTGTAAGACAATATGAATTCAATTTTATTTAATTTAGTTTTCTTTTTAAGTAGTATGAGCTAAACACATTTTAGTGCTTCAGAATGCTTTATGGGTGAATCCAAATCTTATTGAATTTGGGTTTCTGTTAAATTAAATTAGATTGTGTCTTTTACTCTTTTCGATAAATTAAGATTATTTACTGCTATTAGAGTTATGAACTAAGAACAGGTGTTAGTATCTAGGCTATTCCAATTAGTGGCGATTGGATCATCCTGACGGAGGGTTTAGGTACGGAAATATTTATTCAATCTAGGATAGAAGCTATTGATTCTGACGAACTTAGCTAATTCTAGGGCCAATGAGGTAATTAACTTAATCATCTAAAAGTGGATCATATTTACCCTGACGGGACTAGTGACACTCTAGGATAGCCTTATAGTCCACCCTGACGGGGGTATAAGGAATTTAGAATCCCGACCATTGTAATTGACCAATTTAACCCTTAAACAACATAGGTTATGAAATAGGATTAGGAAGACCCCTTGCGTTCTCAAGTGCTATCTTCTCATACTTGCGTTTTACATTCATTTACTTGCGTCTTACCTTTTAATTGCATTTTCCATTTAGTCTTTTATTACTTAGAAATAATAAAAAAAATCAATCAAACATTATATCTTTACTTGCTTTCATAAGTGCAATCATTCATTAATCGATAAGCATTGTAGTTGACCAAACCATCCCTGCGAACGATCCTAGAATCACTTATTACTACTTGGGACACCGTAGACTTGCGGTTGTGGTTCGATTACATTTGCATTTATTTTAGAACACACAAAGGACCACCAAGTACTATCCATATGTGATAAGGTATGCTCTAGTTTCTTGATTACCTTCTGCTGGGCTTGAATTTTCTGTTGCCTACGACTCATATTGTTTTCAATTGTTTGCATCAACTTAGCCATACTCGAATTCAAGCTCGGGGTTTGTTCTTTCTTTGCCAATTGCATTGATTGTTTTGGTGGTATTTCTTCGTTTCTTGACAAGCTTTTTCAACCATGGGTGCTTTTTTATATATAGGTTGTGGTGGAAAATAGGATTGAGGTTGGAGTTGATGATATGTTTCTTGATTTCTGACCCAACTTCTTTGTTGTGGAGGTTGTTGATAATTAGCGTAGCTTTCTTGCGGATAAGTATAACCATTAGAATAATAGTTATCTTGAGGATATGTAACGGAAGCTGATATTGGATTATTCATACACCTTTCTCACACATGATTTCTTGATCCACAACTAAGACACGAAGATATTGTGCGTACTACATTTACATAAGCAATTGTTCGAGCTTGTTCTTGTAGTTCTTCGAGTTGTTGGGCCAATTCATTAAGCTTCAGAGATTCTGAAGTGTCTTCTTTTTCTGGTTTCCTTGGCCAACTTCTCTCGTTCTCAAGAATTCTCTCCATACAAATTTCGGCTTCTTCAGGATCTAGCAACACAAAACCCGCGTTTCCTAATGAATCTTCTTTTTCCCTTGACTTGTCATTAAGTCCTCCATAGAACAAGGTTAAGTAATATTCCGGCGATGAATTATGGTGTGGACATATCGCCTTCTTTTCATTAAATCTTAACCATGCTTCACCCAAACTTTCTCTGTCCTCCTGTAAATTGTTCAAGCTCCAACATATCTTTTAAACGTCTACTAGCCAGATAGAATTGGTCTAGGAATCTTGTTTGAAGCTTGTCCCAATCTGGAATAACATGAGGGTATTGGGTATCGTACCAATTGCTTGCACCTCCGGTCAAGAAGAACTGGAATATCACGTAATACACTTGTTCCCTAGTAACTCCTCTTACGATATAAGCATCACAGATTTGCATGAATTTCTGAATATATTGGATCGGATCTTGATGTGCAGTACCGCTGAATAGTCCATTAGTTGCAAATTGTGTTAACATCCCTGGACCAGGCTTAAATTTAGCGGCTTGGATTTCTGGAGCGCGAATTCCTCGTTGTTGCACTCTGAATTCGATGGGTAGCTCAAGTCTCCTTGGGTTCTCCATCTGTAACAATCTATAAAACAAAAACTTAAAGACAAAAGCATAAAATAGAACTAACTAAAAATAAAAGCACAAGATATTTGCACAAGGACTAACGATGTAGTTCCAGCAGCGGCGCCAAAAACTTGGTGTCGCCTAGGGTCTGATAAAATATGATGTAAATAAAGTGAAAATAATCACCCTAGACTGGCACGGTTCTGCAAGTATACAGATCGTATGCAAGTTTTAGTAAATAAGTAAGATTCGTTCCGCAGAGACTACAAAAGTTAGGGGAATCTTATGCAAAAATCAAGTGCCAATAATTAAAGTTAAAACAAATAGAACGCAAGAAAAGTAAAGACAAATAGATATTTATTTGGTTTTCAATTAAGCTAAATTAAACTATGAAAGTAAAGACAAAAAATTAAACACGAAATAAGAAGTAGTATGAGAATATAGCTTGAGTCAATAGCATGTAATCCCCACTAGTTTTGTCGTTCTAAACATGTAAGGGTGAATTATGTAGTATTTCAATAATCGGTTCCAATTGCGCTAGGTAGTTTTAAATAGGATTTATCTGTGTCAATAAGGGGTCCTAAGCAAACTGTTCCTGCAATTGGTAAATAGAAATATATACTAAACCATAGTGATTATCTAGTTAGGTTGATTTGTCAGATCTAAACCGAATACTAGACGTTATGTGCTAAACATGTAATTAAACACCATTGTCAATGGTGACCTAACTACTAGATGGTAATTCTATAAATCCAAACACATAACCAGAGAATAAAAACAATAATTCAATTTAAAATATAGAATTTCCAAATTAGATAGATGTCAACCAAAACTAGGGTTCCTACATATATGCTAAAAACTCAAGCTAAAAGAAATTGAGTTCATACTAATGCAAGAAAAGAAAGAAATTACAAATTCAAAGGTAGAAGAAGACATTGCGATGAACAGCTCCTTCCAGACTTCTTTTCTTGTGTTGTAAGCTTCCTCTTGGTTTAAGGTTTCACCAAGGATGATTTTAGAGTGTTAAGAGGCTGTATTTATAGTGTATAGGTTGACCTAATTCGTTTTCTTGAAGGAAAAGGTAAATATGGGCTCCAAGCCAACTCAAATTCGTAGCCCAAAAACATGCAATCAGCCCTGTTTTCTTTTGGTCCTAACAGCTTCAATATATGTATCCGGTTGATGCGTATGAGTATTCCAAATTCATCGTCTCCGAAAGATCTTAAACTTTTCTCTTGACCGTTTCTCCAAATTCCTCACCGTTTTTAAGATATAAGCTAATTTGTGGTCGTAGGTGTAGAAATCCAGATTTAAGGCAGGTTTTCCTTTTCCATGTTTTTAGCTTTTACTTCCTTATCTTCAATTTCCATGTATATCTTCTTTCCTTTAGCTCTCTTTACCAACTTGCCTCTAATTAATTACCATATATTTTTAAAGCTTCACACTAAATAATTTATTAAACCCAATATGCTCTAGAAATAATAATTAATTAATTCAAGACCCAAAATAGGAAAGTGTACTAAATCAACCTAAAATCGACCTATAAACTTATAAATATGCCTAAAATGATGTCTCAGAAATAGATTTTATTATCACAAATGAGGAGACATCACGCTCTTGACACCATCGCCGCCTGGAAAGCATCCTTCCCTCAATCACCCGATGTTGTACTCCTTCTCTGATCTGGTTCTTCGCCTGTCTCTATAGCAGAACCCCGTATCCATCTCTCACGAGGCATAGGGTTAGGTACTCCTCGACCGTTATTTGCCTAGTCTCTCGCTGGAACCGCACCAATCTCCAGATCTGACGAAGATATGTTGTTCGCTGGCGTCACACTGGATCTTTGCGTTGAAGCCAAGTACGAGAAAGTAACTCTACTGGTGCACTTGCTACTTTCCAACGTTGCATGATTGCAATCTTTGGTGATATGATTGATCGATTTCTTGAGGTATTCATGGATGACTTTTCTGTTTTTGGAGATAACTTTGATGATTGTTTGCAGAATCTAGAAAAAGTATTGATTAGGTGTAAGGAAACCGATTTGGTCATGAATTGGGAGAAGTGTCACTTTATGGTTCGTGAAGGTATAGTGTTGGGACACAAAGTATCAAGTGCTGGTTTAGAAGTTGATCGTGCGAAGATTGAAGTTATCAAAACTCTTCCCCCTCCTGTTTCTGTCAAAGGGGTAAGGAGTTTTCTAGGCCATGCTGGGTTTTATCGCCGTTTTATTAAGGACTTCTCGAAAATTTCAAAACCTTTGTGCAACTTACTCGAGAAGGACACCCACCAAATTCCTTTTTGATGAAGCTTGCATGAAGGCGTTCCATGAGCTTAAAGAGAAACTTATTTCTGCGCCAATTGAGCTACCACCTGATTGGAAGATTCCCTTTGAAGTTATATGTGATGTTAGTGATTCTACTATGAGTGCGGCGTTGGGTCAAAGAAAAGATAAAGTGTTCCACTCGATTTACTATGCAAGCAAGACCTTTACCAGTGGTCAGATTAATTACACGGTAACTGAAAAAGAGCTTTTAGCGGTTGCTTATGCCTTTGACAAATTTCGTTCCTATCTCCTTGGGGCGAAATTTTTTGTATTCACCGATCATTCTGCTATTAAGTACCTTATGGAGAAGAAAGATGCGAAGCCACGGTTAATCAGATGGGTCTTATTACTACAAGAGTTTGATTTGGATATTCGGGATAGAAAGGGATGTGAAAATCAAGTTACGGATCATCTGTCACGTCTTGAAGGTTCGGAGTCGAATAGTAGGCTTGAGCTAGTTAATGAAACATTCCCCGATGAAGGCCTATTTTCGATTTATGATGCTACTCTGTGGTACGCTGGCATTGCTAATCTTATTGTATGTGGTAACTTTCCCGAAAGAGCCACTTCGCAAGACAAGAAGAGATTGATGAGCCGTGCTAAACATTTCTTTTGGGAGGATCCTTTCCTCTACAAAGTGTGTGGTGATCAAATGGTGAGAAGATGTATACCTGAGAAGGAATTCTTATCAGTGGTTGCGGGTTGTCACGATTCACCTTATGGAGGACACTTCAAGGGTGACCACACAGCTGCTAAGGTACTACAATCCGGTTTTTATTGGCCTACATTACATAAGGATTATCATGAGTATGTTAAGAATTGTCATAGATGCCAAATTATTGGTAATATACCCAAGAGGGATGAGATGCCGCGTAACAACGTTCTTGAAGTTGAAATATTTGATGTTTGGGGTATTGATTTCATGGGTCCCTTTGTACCATCCAATGAGAATCAATACATCCTATTAGTTGTTGATTACGTGTCTAAATGGGTAGAGGCTGTAGCTCTACCAACCAATGATTCGCGAGTAGTGATTAAATTCTTGAAGTCTCATATTTTCACTAGACATGGTACCGTACAGCCAGATTTTTTATCAGTGATGGAGGTTCACACTTTGTGACCAAATATCTGAACACAATGCTAGAGAAGAATGGGATAAGACATCGTGTTTCTACCGCGTATCATCCACAAGCCAACGGTCAAGCTGAGGTTTCAAATTGAGAGGTAAAATCTATTCTAGAGAAAACTGTTGGACCTACAAAAAAAGATTGGTCAATGAAGTTAGATGATGCTTTATGGGCCTATCGTAGTGCGTACAAAACTCATGTTGGTGGATATCCGTATCGCATGGTTTATGGTAAGGCTTGTCACTTACCTCTTGAACTTGAATTAGGTGCCTATTGGGCAATAGCGCAGTTGAACTTAGATCCTACTTTGGTCGGTGAAAATCGTATGATAAAATTGAATGAACTTGATGAGTTTCAGTTACATGCCTACGAAAATACTAAACTCTATAAGGAGAATACTAAGAGATGGCATGATAACCGTATTCGCGTGAAGAAGTTTGAAGTTGGACAGAAGGTTCTGAAATACAACTCCAAGTTCAGTAACTATCCGGGGAAGTTGAGATCGAAGTGGTCTTGTCCTTACGTTGTGACCAAGGTTACGCCTCATGGAGCGATAGAGATTGAACATCCAATCGAGCACCGCACCTTTATGGTGGATGGCCATCGATTGAAAGTTTATCTTGTAGGCGAGGATACTAATCGCATGGTGGATCCACATCCTGGGGAGTTCATGTACCTCTTTAAAGCTTAATAAACGCGAGTGGTAACCCGTCGAGCTTAACGACATTAAACAACAGCCAGTTACTTGTATATTAGTTTAATGCTTTATGTTTTTCAATTCCTAGTGTACAATTCTAAGTTATTGTCGAGTCTTGGTGTTTACTTTTAAAAGAAATGAGAAAGGTAGTGTGTTAATGGTGCAGGAATTGAGTTTGGGGTGCTGAGAAATGAAAGAGGGAAAAATCTGCTGCTCTGACCGGCTAGTCGGCCAGATCACCGGCATGCCATCGGAGCAGAACACGTGCCCACGGGTCCAAAGCTCGGGTTGTTTGCCGAGAGGGATAGAAAATCAAAGGAGTCGCACCGGTATGCCATTCAGAATCCTGGTATGCTGGCTAGAAGGAAAACACGTGCCCACGGGTTGCTCGACTCGGGTATTTTGACGGAGTTCACTCCTGGACAAAAAGCAGCACCGGCATGCCGGTGGATATCTCCGGTATGCCGGAGAACCTGAAACACGTGGCCTCGGGTAGTGGCCGCGGGTTCGAGGCAGAATATTACAACAAGACACACGTCCAACACCGGTATGCCAGCCATTAGCCCCGGTATGCCGGCCCGCATGTCGGTTTGGAAGAGTTATTGCCTTATACAGTTCTTACTTTATCAAGTGTAAACCCTAGCCTCTCCCATACGAATTTTCCAGCTCCCAACCTTATAAATAGACCTTGAAGCTTGATTGAACCTCTACAACAAACACAATAAAATCAATAATTCTCTTTTCCATCTTCCATAAACACAATTTCTTCATTAAATTCATCACATCATACAATTAACCACCATCAAGCTTTCAAGAATTCTTCCAAGATTCATCAAGAAACCTTCTTTCTTCATCAAATCCAAGCAAGAAACTTAAGCGACACAAATCTTTCTTAAATTTGTTCTAGTCTTGGTCTAACTTGAGTTTGGGGTCAAATCAATCATGACAAACAGAACAGATGCTATGGATTATAAGAGGAAGTGTTATAACTTAGGGAAGAATGCCTGGATCTACAATTAAAAATGCCATCAATATTGATGAGTCTAGTGAAGAGAAACAACAAGAAGAGACACCTGCACAACCACTATACAAGAAATTCACAGCAAGGATGAGGGTATCATCAATGCCTAAAGAAAAGACACCAATCCAAGATCAAGGTTCTACTTCTTCTTCTCATAATAATTCTTGCACACCCCTATGTGCTATCAAATTCCAACAACAAATATATCATCTAAGAAAACAAAACATAGCAGTTTGGGAGGAAATTGCCAAGATGAATTCAACATTGAGAGAGGTAGCTACGAACATGGATTTGATAATTATTCTTCTTCCTCGGAGGAGGACATGATGGATCTTTATCGTCAGGTACCTCGTTCTAATTCTTCTTCTTAATTGATGGTAGGCACTATGTAGTTTAGTTTTTATTTTTATTGCTTTATTGAATCTTTTTCGAGTCGTGGGGACACGACTCACTTTTGAGTTTGGGGTAGGGTTCGTTGCCTCATCCCAATTTTTTGTGTTTTTCATGTTTTTCAGAAAGACATTTTTTTAGGTTTGCGTTTGACTGTAGAGTATTTTAAATGCCCCCATCAAGCATGATTTTTATGAATTTATGATAGAAAATAGTTGACTTTAGGAGTTAGTATAAAATGCACTTTGATTGCATGCAAACATGAGGTAATTGATAGGAAAAACTAATGTACAATGCAAAAGAAGTAAACTTGTGCTTAAGGATAATGGGTGGTTTGTAGAACGTCAGATCTAAATGAGTAGAGAACCCACTTAGGTATGAACTAGAGGCAAGCTGTGTAGATAGGAAAATGATAGAGACATTTCTTTGTTAGCCCTTTGAATCCTTTTTTGCCTTCTATTACAGAATTAATCGTATCCTTCTTAGCCAAATTTTTAGCCTTTAAGCCTTTGTTTTGTCGCCACATTATAATCCAATATCCCATTAGATTATTAGGCATGACCATATGACCCGCACTTGAATCACGATCATGAGACTTCCTGTCTTGAGCTTGAGTTTGGGGTGGTGGGTCCACTATTATAGGAATATTATTGGGTTGGGATTTTTGAGCTTATTAATTGTGCTAGTTCTATATATTAATGATTCACAGGTTTATATTGTAACCCTTTGCCGGGGTAATACTGAATGAAAAAGAAGCTACGAGCTAAAGTTATGAAAAGGCATAACTTATAAAAATAGCATGATATCTCAACATCCAAAAGAGAGTCATGACTATAGAAAAAAAATGAATAAATGAATTGAAAAGAATATATATTTGGACCGGCAAAGTGGAATTTTATGTGAATCATCTTTAGTGCTTATTAAGTTGATTTGGGGACACTACATTAGCGCGTCAAATGGGTTGAGTGAAAACAATATTCGAGTGTAAACTCAAGCTCTTGGACAGTTTGTTGATGGTAAGTGAGGAGAGAGCCAATATCTCATTTCAAATTTACCAAATATACATACCATACCGTCCTTCAGCCTATGCTAAAACCGTAAAGACCTCGTGATTCCTTGATGCACAGTGAGTTAATAGGGAGTATGCTAAGTGGAGCGTTCAAAGCAAGTAAAGATCGAGGAACACCCTATAGCCACCATGTTGAGATAAGTAATAATCGTACCCTTCTAGCATTGTGAAATTAATTTTGGATTGATATTATTTTGTATTTGATTTTGCATGATAAGTGTATGTGTATATTAATTCTGAGAGTAGACTATATGAGATTTGTTTTAAGTTGTGCTTTGGGAGTATTTTCTAGATTCTACCTGCTGCGTTCACCTAAAAGGGGCCTTGTTTTTATTTTACTTTGTCGGGACGACAAAGGTTTGAGTTGGAGGTTTTGATGTCTCCCTATTTGTTCTAAATATTATCCCTCAGGAGACATCATTTTAGGTTAATTATTGACTTATTAGCGGGAATTTCATGCATATTTAGTCATATTTCACTTTCTCCCCTTGGAATTACACTATTTGCATTTTTAGAGCTTTTATGCGTTAATTTGATTATTTTTAGTGCAAAGTTAGTATGTTATTAAATTTCAATAGAAGGCGGAGAAGTAAGAAGTGCGTCTTAGCTTATTTTTAGTGTGCTAGGAAGTATTTGAGTCGATTTTCTAATTTTAGAGTGCACTTTCCTATTTCTAGTATTGAATTATTGATTTGTTATTTTTTAAAGCATATGCTGTTTAATTATTTGTTTAATGTGAAGCTTTAAAAGATATATGGTAATTAATTAGAGACCAAGTCAAGTCTAAGAAGGAAATGAAAGAGATTTACATGGAAATAAGAAGATTAAGGAAGGATATATGAAAAGAAGGAAAAGATAAAGCTGCCTTATGAATCTGTAATTCCAGCCACGTTTCAAAGACAAGTCCATAACTTAAGACTGGCTAGGAATTTGGGAGAATGGTTCCTACCACTAGAGCAGGCTTTTCGAGACAAGCGGTTTCATATATTGGAACACCTCAAACGGATAAGTATTGAGAGAGATATGACCAAACAAATCAGCAGCAAAATCTTACCTTTCCTACTTTTTAGGGTTACGAATTAAAGAGTTTTTGACTTGTCTTCCGCTCCAAGTAAATTCGACCTAGGGCTTTCTAACACCTATAAATACACCTCGTAGCCCCCTCTTTTACACACACTTCATATGATTATCAAAGAGGCTTAAGGATTCAAGTTAGAGCAAGCACGAAGGAAGGAAGCAAAGAGCTGAAGATGTCATCCTCTCGAATTCAAAGCCAAACCCAACCTCTTCATTAGGTTTTATTTATTTTCTTTCTATAAACATTATGTCTTTTAATTTCATTGTTTTAGTTTTATTTTCTGTTATGAGCTAAACTTCTTAAGTGCTTGAGAATCGCTATATGGGTTGAACCTTAATTTATTTAATTGATGTTTTCTGATTTGGGATTTTTATAATTTAATTCGAATTGAGTAATTTAGTATTGTTTATTATCGTAAGTTAATTTCACTATCATTGACTTCGCGAATCAAGGGTATCTTTGAGTGATTAGGCTATTCACTTTGGTAAGGAAGTGATCATCTTGACGGGGGGTTTAATTACAGATATAGGTAATAAACGTAAGATAGAAATTATTGATCTTGACGGACTTAGTTAATCTTATAGCCAATTGGGTAGAGAACCTGACATTCGAAGTTGGATTATGATTGCCCTGACGGGGTTTGTTACATCTGAGAATAGCTCCTAATTCCACCTTGACGGGGGTTAAGAGAATCTAGAATCCCGACTACTACTAGTTACTAATTTGTCACTTAAAAGAAGCATTGATTAAGTTTATTTTGGTGAAACCTAGCGTGACTCAAGTACTACTCTCTCATATTTTCGTCTCTTCATATTTATTTTATTGCATTAGTTTTAATTTAGTTTCATATTTTACTTTATTTGCACTTTAGTCATTTAAACAAAAACCAAAAAATTTTGTATCTCTTTTACTTTCAATTATCATTCAAGCAACTATTTCCATTTATTGCATAGAACCTTAGTCGTACCTAATCCGTCCCCGAGATCGAAATCCCGTTTACAGGATATTACTTGGACGACCCTTACAGTTGCGGTATATGTATTGCCTTTTTTAGGTGTGTTTATTTAGAACACACTTGGAGACACCAAGTATCTATGCAAAAACTGCAGTATGCACTCCTATATTATGCAAAAGTTGCAATGTAGTTCCCTATACTATGCAGAAGTTCCAATCCCCATATATTATACAAAATTGTAATTGTTTTACAAAAAATGAGGAACTATCGTGCATTGTTTTGCATAGTATAGAGACATGGTGTGGTTTTTTGCATAACATAGGGACTTATCATGCAATTTTAGCGTAGTATAGGTACCTGGTACCGTCTTTGCGTAATGTAGAGACATATAGTACATTATTTTCCTAAAATAGGAAATTATCATGCAATTTTTGTGTAAGATAAGTATTCGTCAATACATGACTAAAAAGAATTGATTGTCATGTTTTTTACTTAGAGATCAAATTGTAAATTGTACTAAAAAGAGAATGTCTGTTTATGGTTATTTGGAGAAATTCAATAAATAAACACTTCTTATTATCTTTCTTCTTTCTTGGATTAACAAGGTAAGTTTGTACTTCTTCAATTCATTAGTCCTTACTTAGGAAAAGTTTAAAATCATCATCAGTATTCGCTACACAAACTATACATCCCGTAATTCCAGTATTCATGTTCCTATTAGCCGTAATGATTGGTTATTACTCAATATATTTGATTATAGTCCTTATATTGTGTTTAAAGTCGTAAATAATAATATTTATCTTATATGAACTACACAAAGATCAAATATATTACCAATAGAAGGTCAAGCTAAAATTGGAGGTACAATTTTGTCTGTGCCATTATGATGCTATATTTTGTGGGTCCGCTGTATTTGAAAATGTTGAGTCAAATTTTACAACAAATAGTGAAATTAGCGCCAAATGTCAACCCAAACTTACTGGATGATTAATATCCGTTTTTTTAGATCATGACACGATACTTGGCATCTTAGTATATTATGTTTTCTCTGAAATTGTATGTGTATGGCGGCATATCTTGTTATTCAGGTGTTAGTCCCATATTTGGTAATTCATATAATAATATGATAAGTTTTCTAATACGAGTTCGATATTTGTTTTAGGCGCCAGTTTTAGTGAAATATCTTGTGGGTATTTCAAGAACATCATTTTTGTATATTTTTGGTGTTTCGTTTATGGGTTAACCTCAAAACTATGATAGCCTTTAGAAGAAACATATGACATTACATTTTAGTCAGACACATGGGTAAATTCTAAATAGAATTTGTTGACATATCTTTCAGGTATAAAAATGTTAAGTTGTTTCTTGAATAAATGTAACATGCTTATATTTTATTGCCTTTGAGAAATGTATAAACTTGACCAAAATCGTTATTACAAAAAATAGAATATTTACTTTGGTCATGAAATAACACTCTTTTGGCTCATCGGAAGATAAGTAGGGCCATCACGATCAAGTTCTTTATGTCATACACATATTACTCTTAAATTTTTTCTACAACACTAATTATTAAAATATAGAATAATTACTTTTATGATTAAAAAAACCATAACCATATAATTAGATATATTAAATTAATAAATTATTGTCAGAATTAAAAAATTCAGGTATGGAAATTATATGGTTATGATTAAAAAAACCATAACCATATAATTACCTGCAACTACAATTATAATTGAATATTATATCAGTTGTTGCCTGCGGCAAATTATTTCGATAATTAGGTATGGAAATGGTCAAGAATATTTATATAGCAATGAGGATGAACTTGATCGCCTATTTAAGAAAAAATACATTTATATAATTTTCTGCTCCAATTTACTATACTGGTTACTAAATTTGATGATTGGGTATTCCATCTATAACATAGAGTTTTCCACATCTTCATCTCTAAAACGTTGTGCTATGTTCTAAAAGAGATTATATATTATATGTATCTTGGTTAAGCTGTAATGAGTTAGCAACAATTTAAGTAATTTGAATATAGCTTAAAATAAATACTCAAATCGTGATATTTTGTTATTGCTTCGGGCAAAAATAAAGACCTTTTTTATGACATCCATATGCCCTTTCTCTCTTATCATGTCTTTTATGTATTGCGTGTATCAAACCAAATCCCTCTATTTTGAGTAAAATCGATAAATATACTCGTGTTTTAACAAGATAAATATCAACCCCTGCTTTATCAACTAATTATTTTGGTTATGTAATCATATTTCAATACTACAAGCACTTATCGCTATGTTTGAATATTCAGATATTAGAAGAAAGATGCAAGCCACACGGGATTTTATTTTTCGCATTGCCTTCACCAACGAGTAATAGCTAGTATATGTATATTTCAAACTATACAAATCCAATACATATAATATACTTTTGATTTGTGGTTGCTATAATTGATTTATTATAATTATTTATAAAAATGTCCACGATAGAAGTTGGTTACATCTCCATTAATATATTATAATTAAGTAATTATCGGCTAAATAAAAAAACATTATCTTTATTCACTTTAATATCAAAGAGGGAGAGAGAGGGGGTTTACATAAAAATTCATATATTGCGAGGATGGAGGTAGCTTCGAAAGAAGGTGGCTTCGAGAGGAGGTGTAGACACATTTCACGACTGGCCTTGTTCGCTAGGTTCAAAGTATGCATTTTTGCATCGTGTACGAGGAAGACGGTGTTAAACAAAAAAAGAAAGACGACCTTATATTTATATTCCAAAAAAAATATTGAGACATGAATCAAATATTAATATATTAAAACTAATTAAAATTAGATATTAGATATTCAAAATATCAAAAGGGAAGCCATAGTGTATTATTTTTTTTTTTTAAATTAATAGGGGTAGAATTCTATCGTTTGCTAAATTTAAGGGAAGCATGATTCATAGTATTTTTTTTTTTACAAAAAAAATATATAATTATAGGGCTGGAATTTTAATTTTTCGAAATTTAGGGGGATTATGGCCTCTTCAATATACACATACCTCTGTCTCTTATCATTTATAAATTTCAAACTAAAATCTTAATTTTTAGACTAAACATATCAGAATATATATATATATATATATATATATATATATATATATATATATATATATATATATATATATATATATACTAATGGAATTGTAATTAATTTTTTTGTTGTACATTAATAGCATATTTATTAAGAATTACAACTCCATTAGTATATAATAATTATTCGATAGTAAGACTGAACAAACATATAAAGAATAACTTAGAAAATTATCATTTTTTCTCTTAATTGCATTTTATTTGACTTTGTTGAGTATATCTTGGATGATGGTCAAGACCCATATTTAGAACAAACCCATGATACTTTATCACCCACCATGACAATCAAATGGACCAGTCCTGGAGGACATATGTAGTCCTCCAAGGTGGATAAAATAATCAGCACATCAAGAGAGCTACTATCTGCAAGTGTACAGATCGTCGGAAAGTAATAAATAGTAAGTATAAAGAGTTATCGTCTCCACATGGATAATGATTGTTAATTCTTGATGTGTTTTCGTAAGTTTTTTAGAATGATGTGTGATACTATAAATAAAAGATAGTAAATATGTATTTTGATTTTATATTAAAGAACTAAAGATGCAATAAAAAAGGAAATTAAGTTAAATTATAATTAAACTATAAAATGCAATTAACTAAGAGTACAATGCGAAAAGTATAGGTCAAGAACTCGCTGGTAATCCCCGCTAGTATTGACCTTATCTTATTGTTTAAAGGTGAACTGATAAATATGCAATAGTCGAAATTCTGAATTCTTCCTTACTCCCTTCTGGGTAGCTTAGGCTTCTACATAACACCACTAGAGACCTCTTCTGAGTGATATCTACGTGAATGATCGGTGCTAAAGTCTCTTACCTTATTATCTATCTTCTAACGACGTGATTTTGGGTAATATTCTAACAAATCACTAACAAAATGCATATTACAATGCCAATACCAACTATTACTCACTATATATTAACAGGGATTGCTTTTCTCTAGTAACCATGAGTACATATACAGCAAAGTACTTCCCTTAATACATATATCTCACTAATATAACTTATTATTACAACCATTACCCAGATGATGAAGGCACACAAGTACTCAAGATACTGAAGTTTTACTATATTATAGTTGTCCCATTCTAATAGCTTTATGACAGGATCTGCTTTGGAGATGAATGGAGCAGCTATAGTATATGACCTTTCACTGATTATACATTATAAACCAATTCATATTACATTCATAGAAATAAAAAGTAGCAAATTTCAATATAGACAGGATTAGAAATATCTGATCCAAAAGGGAAAATATACAACAAAAACAAAGTCTCAGATACCAGAGTAGTATAATAAATCTGAAGTTAATAAGTTAAGTTATACCTTATTACAAAGAGAAAATCTCCAGTCTATGGCCAAAGCACTTTTTAACAACCCAATCAAGTCCTTTGTTATTTCTTCATTATTCCAAATGGAGAGGAGATCCCGCATCAATGTCTCTATTTACGCTATTCTAGTCCGGATGCCTGAAAAATATACATATATGTGAAAAAATTAATTTAAATTTCTTAGTTTGTATAAGGTTGCATAGATATTTAAAAAGTAATATGAGTGTAATTTACCTTAGGAATTTCAATGATTATAGATTTAAGAGAAGGAGCCCTTTCAAGGTAGTAGGTGATAATATCTCTAGAGAAAGTGATTTCGCTCTTGCTCTGCTTCTCTCCTTTGTTTACAACTGAATATCGAAAATCATCAAGTGCCAAGGGATTGTGATCCTGTAGATTAAAGCATCAGAAGAATTGAATCTCAACCAGAAACAGACCACAGAAATATATAAGGGGGATTGCCAAACTTGGTAAATCTTACAATCATACTTATTATTGTTGATGGGAAACTGATATGACATGGTTATTGACCTTATTTTTGACATGACAATAAGTCACTAATTTGTAGATGGGCATGTGCATATTGAAAGCATAAAATATATGTTAACTTTTTTTTCGAATTTAGTAAATATGTAAAACTAATGACCAATTAGTATTAATCTAGATTTTATACTCAAAGACGCTTATAGTTCTATTTAATATAGTAATATTATGCAATTATGACACATGTGAACAATAGTATAACACACTGCTGAGAAAGCTCACTTTCTTCCGTGAAGATAGTGGAAGATGATACTGTATCGTTATTCTTAACTTAAGTCAATTAAAAGAACTATTAGTCACTTACATGGGCTGAGTAGGGAGTTTTTGTTTGGATACCAAGGTCAGGGGCAGTGTGAGTTTCTTACCATACAAATCCCTAAATTTTACAAAATTTCATCATAGGTCCCTATGTTTTGGGATTATAGGTCCCTATAAATGCAAAATAACCTATATTTTGAACTAGTTACATAATAAGTCCCTATAATATGCAAAACAACTAAATTATTTGTAAATAATTACAATATAGGTCCCTATATTAGGCGAAATAATCCATATTTTGCAAAACGATTTGATTTATTAATTAAAAGTACCTAAAATATTTGATTTATTAATTAGAATCGCATATAAGGAGGGATGGAGAGTGTGGCGGCGTGTGTGGGTCATTACTCATTAGCTAACGAAAGAGTGCATATATAATGAATGAGTTGGCTCTCATAAAATCGAGAGACAACACTAAGCCCAACTGTGAGTCGTGGATTAGCTGACAGATTTAAGGTAAGAGAATTAAGTGTTTAAGTTAGGTCAATAAAATGTCTAGTTGACTGAGTTCATTTTATATATGAATAAAATATCTAGCTTTATTTTTTACTTTTTGTTGGGTAAATCTCCTCAACTCATTTTTGTTTGGACAAGGCCTCCTCCATCCATGGAACAATAACCTGATTATTTTATTGGAATAATTCTAGGCCCAACATATTTGTTTTTTTACGTCTAAGAAATTCTGGAAAATTGACATAACACATTTGTCATGACGCTTGTTCCCTCGATAACCTATGCCTAACTTTTTTGCTAGTAAACTGTCGTAGAATATGTTCGAAACAAACTGATCCATGGTATAAGCCTCCATTTGACTGCAGACACCTTTTTGATACCTTGAATTATTTCAAGGTTGTCAGAGAAGATGGTTATCTCCTCTTGTAGTTCCTGTCTCATCATGTCTAATGCGTATATGATTGCTTGTGCTTCTCCTTCCATACAACGTATTTCAAGCAAATAATTTTTTTAATTAAAATATCTTTATATAACAAATAATAAAACAAAACAATTATTCCATCCGTCCTAGTGTCCACTTACTAAATATGGTGTCCCAAAAATATTGTACATTTTAGAATATCAACACTTTTTTTCAAATTTTTCCATCATTACCATTATTACAAAAATTAAAATTTTATACTTTCAATGCATATTAAAAATATTAAGACACTTTATGAGGGGTAATTTCGTAATGGTGTATGTAATTATTGGTTTTATTAATCTATGTGAAAAACTAAGTGGACATTATATTTCGGTCGTAGGGAGTATGTATATTATCACCACCACGGTGTCTTGTCAATCAAATTCAACAGTCAACAATGGTCAATTCCGATAGTCAATGGTCAACTTCAGCGAGATTTTTTTTGGGTGGGAACAAGTTTACTCATGAGACGAGCTTGGCTCCAGGTGGTGGCGGCAGTTGAAGAGATTTCTTTTTAGTTTTTTTTCTAATATGAGTGTGAAGAAGACGATTTAATTCTTTTTTCAATAAAATAAAAGTTTATTTTTTAAATGATTTAAAATGTTTATAATAAAAAAAATTTAAATAATCGCATATGTGTCGTGCATGCTTACTCATATGAGATAATAGACGGAATCTTTCCACAGAGGGTAACCAAACACGTATGAAACAATGAGGGGTAAATTTACACTTTATACAAAATAGGGGGTAAGTTGACGATTCGGAAAAATTACAGGGGGCAACAGGGGTATTTACTCATTTTAGTGAGAAAAAATAGTATTGGCCTAAATTTTGAAGAAATGATAATAAGTGCTTGCTCATTTGAATATCGACCAAGCTATAATCATTATTAATTTGTATATTAATTTGTGATTATATTGGTCAGTGTGGGTTGCAATCGAGAATAGTGATGTATGCATTTTCAGGACTTGGGTCGTGGGTGCAGGGTTTGTACATGGTATAATTATAGAATTTCATCAACCCGTATCGAGTTTTGATAGAATTTTAATTATCTAGATGTTTTTACCCAACAGGTCTTGAAACCTCTTCCCTCAAGATCGAAGCACCCTCATCCAACCTAATCTTCTTATTAAAGGTCAATTATAATATTTAACAATATAACATTATTTCCTACTACACATTTTACGTTCAAATATTTTTTACTCACTATACATACTAAATCACATAATAAATACACATATATCATATTTCTCACCTACTTATCTTAAATAACTCTCTATACTCTCTAACCTCTTTCTAACCTACCCCAACCATCGGAAATGGTGTTTCACAGTGGCTACAAGACGGGTCATGCCCTCCGACGACTATGTTTATTCTTGTCATGGATCTAATGGAGTTGTGATTATGTAATAAGGATCCAGCCATGGAAAGTCGTATTTCTCAGCCTTACAGAATCAAAAAATGGATCCAGATCCTTGTAGATCTAACTTTCACTAGCATATCAGAGTTTTTTGGAGCTTTTGTATGACTCCATGGCAGCTGAGGCCGAATTTCAAAGGTCCAAGCTAAGCTCAACGAACCTTTGTGTTTGTTCATGGCAGGTGAGATTGTTTTTTTTGTATTATTGGAATTTTAAGGAATGTAAATTCTATAATATTTAGTTTGAATTTTTTATTAAGGGTTGTAATATTCTTTTATATAATAAAAATAATATTTGTACAATTTCTACTTTATTTTTGTGTCTATACACCGTATTTTAGGGAATACTTGGAGAATTCACTAAGCATAATCAGTGATTTACTTCGCATACCACGTAAATTGCTTACTATAATCAAAGAATTATTGAGTATACCCAGTGACGTTTTCATACTCATTGAATCACTAAGTATGCTCTGTGGCGATGTCGGTGGTGATCAGCAATGAATAATACTGATATTCAGTAAAATCTATGAGAAAATACTCCCTAAAGCCAGTGTTGGTAGTGTGTGTTGGCTAGAGATGAATAGTGTTGATACTTCAAGACTTGTTACTTAGCAACTCGCTACTCAGTGACTCTTTACTTAGCGGCCCGCTACTCAGTCACTTTGTGGTCCATGCTTTTTGCCACTTATTTTTATTTCTTTATGTATTTTTTAACTATTTTGGATACTTTAGTATTTGTTTTAACCTGTATGAAGAAGACCCTAGCCACGTGTTCCCTATTAACGATAAAATTGGTCTCCAGTACCTCGTACATCAACCACTCTTTTCTCTATGGGCGATTGTTACTCTAACTCCTCCATAAGTCTTAGTTCCGTTCTGTGTCCAAACCCATTATTATGCGTGTAATATAAAATAAGTTGTTTTTACCATTGCAGTTTTAGAAAATGTTGGTCCAAAATATATATCTCAAATGAATGAAGGAGCAACTACTCTAATAATCCTAATTATGGTTACTATGACATCAGCTTTGGTTTCTACTAGATAGAGTATAATTCCTTGAAATTCTTATCATCGGCCATCTCTAAGTCAATATAATGTGGCAAATAAAAATACAATTGGTTAAGAGATTGCTATTGAAAAGTAAACTTGATCGTGAAAGTGTAGGACCACCGAAATTGACAATTACCAAGGAGACACTTGAACAGACAATAAGAGGATGATTCATCACTCATGAAGAAGATGTTTATTCTAGATTACCATAATCTCTTGTTGCATTATGTAAACCAAGTCACTTCTATTATTAGCACAAGTAGATTTTGTATATTATTTGTAAGTAATATTGAATTACTCATTTATTGTCACCCGGTATGCTCGAACAACTATATTAATTACTCATCATAAAATGGTGAATAAAAACACCCTTAAGTTATATACATACATTAAATTCAGAATAATTTCCTAAATCTGACATACATGATTTGAGACTCTCTATTATAAAATTTAAAACTTGAACAAAAACTAAGGTAGGTTCCTTTGAATCTTTATTATTAAGTAATACATCAAAGACAATCTAATAAATGAATCTATGAATAGCTAATGTAGGAAATTGTGTAAGGTTGTCCTTTATACAAATTCCTACATTATTCACAGGAGGCGTAAGGATATTAAAAAAATATTAAATGTTAATAGGAGAATCGCATAATAAAGGAACAAGTTGTTGAGTAATGTTGGAGGTCATGGTGTAACTTTCATAGCCAACACCTCCTTGTCTGCCCTTTTCCACTTGGAAAAGATGTTGTATACATTCTATTATGTCTGATGGAGCTGCGACTGATTCTCAATGGTGTAAGAGCTCTATACATGAGAAACAAAGACAATGGATAAGAACAAATACTTATTAAAGGTATCCGTTCAATTATTGTTCGTTCTTACAACATATGTTCCCTCTAGTTTTGGATAAATATAGTTACTTTTCAAAAACAATAAGTAAGGATAAGTTTTACATTATAATGGTGTATGCTAGTGGTACTGATGGAGAAAGAAGAGCACAATGGAGAGATATGGTTATGTGGAGTTAGAAGTATGAGAAAGATAAGCTTTGTATCATGGGTGATTTCAATGAAATACCATATATCAGAGACAAAATGAATTTTACTATTTTAGATAAAGGAGCACTTGAATTTAAGAGTGTATTGAAGATGCAAATTTATATGAACATAATTATGGTGGACTGTTTTACACATGGACTAACAAGAATAGAAGTGATCAAATTCGTGCTAGTAAAATAGATAGGGTGTTTATTAATACTATATGGTTAGACTCTATAGCCTATAGTATGAGTATTCATCCACCATCAACTTTAGACCATTGCGCAATCAAATTAAATCTTGGAGGTGTTAAGATATTCTTTTCTAGTCAATTCAAATTCTTCAATATTTGGGCTACACATGAGAAATTTATTGAAACTGTGAAGGATGCTTGGAATATAAAGGTAGATGGTAATGAAATGTTCAAATTATGTATGAGGCAGAAGAATGTAAACGCATCTCTTAAAATGTTTAATAACACACACTTTAGAAGGAACTCTAAGGATATTGAACAAATAAAAGCTCAGCTCAACAATGTACACTGTACGAATTCTCAATCAGGAGTTAGCGAAGGCTATGATTGTAGAGCATTATATTCTTAAACAAAAGGCTAAGTGTATTTCTATTAATGATATGCACCGTAATTCAGCTTATTTTTACAAAATTGTTAAGGGTGGAGCTGCAAAAAAAAATATATCTATTCTTGTTAGCGATTCAGGTGAAAATATTGTAGAACCTAATATCATCAAGGAGGAATTTGTAAATTTCTATATGCAACTCTTAGGCATTGAAGATGAAAATAAAGGAGTTTGCTCCAGTGATACTATAAAAGAGATAATTGGTTCTTTTCTAAATGAAGAAAAAAGAGCTGCTATTATTGCCCCTGTTACTGATGAAGAAATGCCTTGATAATGGTAAAATTCTTACTCAGATAAATGCAACTAATATAATATTAATACCTAAAGAGAAGAAGCCTTCAAGTGTGAGAAAGTTCAGACCAATCTCTTGTACAAACACAACTTATAAAACTATCTTAAAAGTCATTCTAGTAAAAGATTGAAAAAGGTTATTAGCTCAATTATATCTCTTAATCAAGCTGCATATGTTGGAGATAGGTACATAAGCGACAAAATTTTAGTTGCACAGGAGGTTGTACTTGGCTATGATAAGAAGAATTCAGATCCTAAGTGTACTATAAACCTAGACCTACAAAAATCTTATGATAGCGATAATTGGAGATTTTAATTAATATCTTGTAAGCTTTTAATTTTCCTAAGAATTTTACTGAGTGGATCAAAATGTGTATATGTTCTTCTACATACTATATATGCATTAATGGCGAGGCGTGTGGGTATTTTAAAGGAAAGAGAGGGTTGAGACAAGGAGACCCTCTCTCTCCTTATCTTTTTGCAATGTGTATGGAAATTTTTATAGGTCTGTTTAATCATTTGGGGAGAAAAAAGAGCTTTAATTATCATCATAAATCCGATGTAATGAAGCTAAATCATATAATATTTGCTGATAATTTATTGATATTTTTAAAGAAAATATTATATCAGGGGTTGGAGTCAAGAATGGGTTTAAATTATTCTCAAGAATTTCTAGGCTCACTATTTATTATCAGAAAAGCTATATATTTTGGTAGAATTGATTATAATACTAAGGAGAAAATTTCTGAGATATTGAATATTAAGATTGGGAATTTAACTGTTAGGTACTTAGGTGTACCTCTACATTCCAAGAAGCTCAGTGTTGAAGAAGGCAATAAATTGGTGAACAAAATCTATAGTTGTATAAATCAATGGTCCTCTAAACTTCTATCATATGCTGGAAGGTTTTAGCTAATAAGGTGTGTTTTCATCAGTAAAATACTTTTTTGGTGCCGTGTGTTCCTTCTCCCAAAGCAGGTAATATACAAACTAAATTAGTTGATGAACAATTTCTTATGAAAAGGAAACACTGAAGGGGCTCAAGGAGCTAAAATAGCTTGGGATAGAGTTTGTACAAGTAAACAAAATGGTGGTTTGGGTATTCCCAAAGTAGAAAATATTAATTTAGTTTATTTACTTTTTACTTTTTGGAGAATGTATGCTCAAGAAGGTAATCTATGGAGCAGTTGGGTGAAATGTAATGTTGTTAAAAATAGATGCATATGGAGTCTTGAAGAAAAATACGCGCATACATGGATATGGAAAAAGCTAATGAAAGAGAGGAATCTTGCATATAAGTTTATACATCATAAAATGAATAATGGAAGACATACTTATATGATATGGGACAGGTGAATTGAAGGCTCTAGTATGCAGGAATTACTTGGTATTGAGCTATACAAAAATGATACAAATAGCAACAAAACAGTATATACTTGTTATAAAGGGAACAGGTGGAGATTGCCACCTAATATTGGAAAGATTCTACCTCGTCTGAATGATTATAAAGTTAAATGATAAGAATGGTATTAAGGTGTGGAGTGAGAGTAACAAAATGAAATTTTCTTTTAAAAAAACCTTGGCAAGAATCAATGCAGAAGAAAATTTGGAAGAGATGTACTGGTACAAGGTAATATGGGCTAGAAAAAATATTACAAGATGTGCCTTTATTGCTTGGACTGCTATACAAGACAGGCTGAGTACGAAGGAATGAATGCTGGAATGGGGTAATACTATTAATCCTCTTTGTCATTTTTGTAAAGCTGCTACTGAAAATAGTATTCATATGTTCTTTGAGTGTTCTTTTATTAAAAGAGTATTGAAAAAGATACTAAGTATGTGCAAAATTAATAAATTGCCGAGAGATTTCAAAGAATTATGTGATGAAATTATGTTGATAAAGTGTGAAGAACAGGTTATCATAGCTAGTAATCTGTGTACTTCATATATTTATTCTGTTTGGTGGGTAAGGAATAATATAGAGCATGGTGGTTCGAGCTTAAATGAAGAACAAATATATAGTAAAGTTAGCAAGATGGTGAAGATGAAGGTGCATAATTGGAATGTAAAGAAAAGGAGTACAAGAGAGATTATAGATAAACTAGATTTGTTATATGTAATATTTTCTGTATTGGGCCAATTTTAATATTCGTAATGGATAATTAGTGGGCCGAGGTTTAGAAGGGTGGGCTTTTTAATGTAGTAAGGTGAGAATCTGTTTGGGTATTAAGTTTCCCATGTTGGGTCTTATACTTAAAATGATTAAAAGCTTGTAAAGACAATGTAATGTTAAGTTTCTTAATAATATATTTTGATTTGATGATAAAAAAAAATTTGGAAAGGTTTTATAGGCTAAATAATCATGTGTACTCATTGATATTTTCTCGGGTGTTTTAGCACCATGGATACCTCAAGAAATCGCAAAGGTAATATATAATACCTGACTAAAAAAATTCCCATGCTTTTAATATGTTTATAAAATTTCTATTTGGTCCCTATGTTGAATTAATTTCATGTTCTCAAGTAAATTTAGCTGTGGAGCTTCATGAGAATTTTCAAGTGCAATCCAGGTAAAAAAACTCAATTGATACAGAGTAATTTTTTTTTGTTCTCGAAATATAGTTACTAGCAAATGGTCCTCGACCTTCATTTTTGTCCCCCTAGTTAGCCCCTGTTTTGTCATATTTTTAACGTTAAGTGTCATATGGCAAAGACATTTGAAGAGTAAATCAGTAAAAAAGAGATAGTTCATGGACCAATTTGGGTTAAGGAATGTCAGAATTTGCCTTACATTTCACCTTTTAAGATGTACTCACGCAGTGGTTGTTATACATGAACTGCTTTGGTAGTTAATCTCAAATAAAACAGAGAGGGTTTGGAACAACGTTTAAGAAAGCTATCGTGCATCAATTGGGTTCATATTTAGACAAGAATCATTGGACAAAATGGAAGCTAATTAATGTGAACTTTACGAGAAAATCTCAAGAAGTTGTGTTTCAGAAAACAGCTATTCTAATGGTAAAGTTAAAGTAAAACAGGTTTGGACTACCCATTTATAAGATATTTTCACTATGTTCCTATAATATGCCGAAATTGCACTGTATGCTCTATATTATGCAAAAAGCACAGTATAGATCCCCTAAGCTATGTTATGCGACCTTAAATTATGTAAAAATTGTAATGCAGGTCCCTATAATATCTATGCAAAAACTACACTATGCGCTCCTATATTATGCAAAAGTTGCAATGTAGTTCCCTATACTATGCAGAAGCTACAGTATATTATGCAAAATTGTAATTAATTTACAAAAAATGAGGACTTATCGTGCATTTTTATTTTTGCATAGAGACTTGGTTTGGTTTTTGCATAACATAGGGACTTATCATGCAATTTTAGCATAGTATAGGTACCTGGTACAGTCTTTGCGTAATGTAGAGACATATAGTACATTATTTGTCTAAAATAGGAATTTATCATGCAATATTTGCGTAAGATAGGGTACCCTTCACTAAGACTAAAAGAATTGATGGTCATATTTCTTACTTAGACATCAAATTGTAAATTGTACTAAAAAGAGAATGTCTATTTCAGGTTATTTGGAGAAATTCAATAAATAAATGCTTCTTATTATCTTTCTTATTTCTTGGATTAACAGGGTAAGTTTGTACTTCTTCAATTATTTAGTGTTTACTTAGGAAAAGTTTAAAATCATCATCGGTATTGGCTACACAAATCCAACATATGCTGCAGCTATAGAACCCGTAATTCCAGTATTCATGTTCGTATTAGCCGCAATGATGGGTCATTACTCAATATATTTGATTATAGTCCTTATATTTTGTTTAAAGTCGTAAATAATATCTATCTTATATGCATTACACAAAGATCAAATATGTTAACAACAGAAGGTCAAGCTAAAATTGGAGGTAAAATTGTGTGTGTTTCTGGTGCCATTATCATGCTATATTTTGTGGGTCCACTGTATTTGGAGAGGTTGAGTCAAATTGTACAACAAATAGTGAAATTAGCGCAAAATATCAACCTGAACCTACTGGATGATTAAAATCCAATTTTTAGATCATGACACGATACTTGGCACCTTAGTGTATTATGTTCTCTGAAATTGTATGTGTATGACGACTTATCTTTCTATTCAGGTGTCGGTCCCATATTTCGTAATTCATATAATGATATGATAAGTTTTCTGATACGGTCCCACATTTGTTTTAGGCGCCACTTTTAGCGAAATATCTTGCGAGTATTTCAAGATCATCAGTTTTGTATACTTTTGGTGTTTCGTTTATAGGGTTAATCTCAAAACTGTGGCAGCCTTTGGAATAAACATATGACATTACATTTTAGTCAGACACGTGGGTATATACTATATAGAATTGGCTGGCATATTTTTCAGTTATAAAAATGTTAAGTTATTTCTTGAATAAAATGTAACATGCACATATTTATTGCCTTTGAGAAATGTATAAACATGAACAAAAAAGTTATTACAAAAAAAGAACACTTACTTTGTTTATGAAATAACACTTATTCGGCTCATTGGAAGATAAGTAGGGCCACCACGATCAAGTTCTTTATGTCATACACATATAACTCTTAAATTTTTTCTACTACACTAATTATTAAAATATAGAATAATTACCCTTATGATTAAAAATACCATAACAATATGATTAGATATATCAAATTAATAAATCATTGCCGGAATTAAACAATTTTAGGTAGAGACCTGCAACTACAATTACAATTGAATATCATATCAATTGTTGCCTGCGGCAAATTATTTTGATAAGTAGGTATGGAAATGGTCAAGAATCTTTAGATAGCAATGAGGATGAACTTGATCCACTGTTTAAGAAAAAAATTACATTTATTTAATTTTTTGATCCTATTTACTATTCTGGTTACTAAATTTGATGATCGAGTATTCCATCTATAACATAGACTTTTCCACATCTTCATCTCTAAAACATTGTGCTAAGTTCTAAAAACGATTATATATTATATGTATCTTGGTTAAGATGTAATGAGATAGCAACACTTCAAATAATTTTAATATATCTTAAAATAAATACTCAAATCCTAATATTTTGTTATTACTCGGATAAAAAGAAAGACCTTTTTATGACATCCATATGCCCTTTCTCTCTCATCATGTATTTTATGTATTGCGTGTATCAAACCAAATCCCTCTTTTTTGAGTAAAATAGATAAATATACCTATGTTTTAACAAGATAAATATCAAACCCTGCTTTATCAACTAATTATTTGGGTTATGTAATCATATTGCAACACTACAAGCACTTATCGCTATGTTTGAATATTCAGATATTAGAAGAAAGATGCAAGCTCACACGGGTTCTTATTTTTCGCAGTGCCTTCAGGCACGGGTAATATCTAGTATATTTATATTTTAGACTATCCAAAACCAATACATATAATATACTTTTGATTTTTGGTTACTATAATTGATTAAACATTATAGATTTCGAGTATATCATAATTATATATAAAAATGTCCACGATAGAAGTTGGTTACATCTCCATTAATATATTATAATTAAGTAAGTTATCGGCTAAATAAAAATCACTATCTTTATTCACTTTAATATCAAATAGAGAGAGGGGGGTTAACATAAACATTCATATATGGCGAGGATGGAGGTATCTTCGAAAGAAGTTGGCTTCGAGAGGAGGTGTAGACACATTTCACGACTGGCATTGTTCGCTAGGTTCAAAGTATGTATTTTTTCATCGTGTACGAGGAAGACGGTGTTAAACAAAATAAGAAAGACTGACCTTATATTTATAATCCAAAAAAAAGATTGAGACATGAATCAAATATTAAATATATGAAAACTAATTAAAATTAAATATTAGATATTCAAAATATCAAAAGGGAAACCATAGTGAATTTTTCTTAAATATTTATAGGGGTAAAATTTTACGTTTGCTAAATTTAAGGGAAACATGATTCATAGTAATTCTTTAACAAAAAAAAAAAAATTATAGGGGCTGGAATTTTATTTTTTCTAAATTTTGGGGGATCATGGCCTCTCCAATATACACATACCTCTGTCTCTTATCATTTATAAATTTCAAACTAAAATCTTAATTTTGAGACTAAACATATTAGAATATATATATATTATAAAACATTAAATGTTAATAGGATAATGAAGGAACAAGTTGCTGAGTAATGGAGGTCATGGTGTAACTTTCATAGCCTACACCTTGTATGCCCTTTTCCATTTGGGAAAAATGTTAATGCAGAAGCTGAGAGCTTTTTTGCTTGCATATACATTTTATTACGTCTGATGGAGCTGCAGATGATTCTCAATGGCGTAAAAGCTCTATCAGGCAATGGATAAGAACATATGGTTCCTCTGGTTTTGGTTAATTATAGTTACTTTTCAAAAACAATAAAAATTACACAGCTCTTTGCAAATACTTTGCAAAATAATAGTACACCATAGAATTTCTTTGTGAATTACTCAATCTATATTCTAAACAGTTTGTTTCTCCTTTTCGGCGACCATTTCTTGTTCTTATTTTGACTTTTTGGCTTCATGTGCCTCATTTTCTCTCTTCTCATGTAATATTTTGGTCACTCCTTCAAGTGCAATATCAATATCTTCATTCCTTAATAATTGCTCACCAGGAGTCACCTGTTGAACAAATTAAATATATAATATTTACAACTAGGTGGTACATGAAAAAGGAAAAAACAAACAAGAGTGTACCAAGTCATCAAATTTTGTGACAACTTTAAAAATATTACTCATCACTCTCTCCAAGATTGTCGACAACATCAAAGAGAGAGTGATGAGATTCCAAGATAATTAGCTGCTAAAGTCTTGAAGGAACATGTGAATAAGGTCAATATTTTTAGGATAATATTCTAACAAATCACTATTAAAATGCATATTAGAAGGCCAATACCAACTATTACTCACTATATATTAACACGGATTACTTTTTTCTAGTAACCATGAGTACATATACATCAAAGTACTTCCCTTAATACATATATCTCACTAATATACCTTATTATTACAACCATTACCCACATGATGAAGGCACACAAGTACTCAAGATACTGAAAGTTTTACTATTATTACAGTTGTCCCATTCGAATAGCTTTATGACATGATCCGTTTTGGAGATGAATTGAGTAGCTATAGTATGTGGCCTTTCACTAATTATACATTTTACACCAATTAATTTTACATTCATAGAAATAAAAAGTAGTGAATGTCAATATAGTCAGGATTAGAAATATCCAATCTTAAAAGGGAAAATATACAACAAAAACAAATTCTCAGATACTAGAGTAGTATAATAAATTTGAAGTTAATAAGTTTAGCTATAGCTTATTACAAGGAGAAAATCTCCAGTCTATGGCCAAAACACTTTTTAACAACCCAATCAAGTCCTTTATTCTTTCTTCATTGTTCTTTCTTCATTATTCCAGATTGAGAGGAGATCCCACATCAATGTCTCTATTTACGCTTTATTAATCTGGATGCAGGAAAATATACATATATGTGAAAAATTTAATTTAAATTTCTTTGTTTGTATAAGGTTACGTAGATATTTAAAAATTAATATAAGTGTAATTCACCTCACGAATTTCAATGATTATAGATTTAAGAGAAGAAGAGATGATAATATCTCCAGAGAAAGTGATTTTTCTCTCGCTCTGCTTCTCCCCTTTGTTTACAACCGAATATCGAACATCATCAAGTGCGGAGGGATTATGATCCTGTAAATTAAACCATTGGAAGAATTTAATATCAACGAGAATCAGACCAGAGAAATGTATAAGAGGGATTGCTAACTTAGTAAATCTTACCATCATACTTATTATTGTTGATGGGAAGCTGAAATGACATGGTCATTGACCTTATTCTTGACATGACAACAAGTCACTATTTTGTAGATGGGCATGTGCATATTGAAAGCATAAAATCTATGTTAACAATTTTTTTCTAATTTAGTAACTATGTAAAATTAATGACCAATTAGTATTAATCTAGATTTTATAGTCAAAGACTCTTATATTTCTATTTAATATGGTGATATTATGCAATTATGACACATGTGATAGTATAACACACTGCTGCGAAAGCTCACCTTCTTCCGTGAAATGGTGAAAGATAGTGGAAGATAATACTGAATCGTTATTCTTAACTTAAGTCAATTAAAAGAACTATTAGTCACTTACATGGGCTGAATAGGGAGTTTTTGTTGGGATACCAAGGTCAGGTGCAGCGTGAGTTTATTACCATACAAATCCCTATATTTTACAAAATTTCATCATAGGTCCCTATGTTTTGGGATTATAGGTCCCTATAAATGCAAAATAACCTATATTTTGAACTAATTAAATAATAAGACCCTATAATATGCAAAACAACAAAATTCTTTTGAAATAATTACAATATAGGTCCCTATATTTGATGAAATAATCCATATTTTGCAAAACGATTTGATTTATTAATTAGATTTACCTAAGATATTTGATTTATTAATTAGAATTACCTATAAGGAGGGGCGAAGAGTGCGGCGGCGTGTGTGGGTCATGACTCATTAGTTGACAAAAGAATGCATAATAATGAATGAGTTGGCTCTCAGAAAATCAAAAGACTGCACTAAGTTTATTTTATATATTAATAAAGTATTTAGCTTTACTTTTTTGTTTTTGTTTGGTAAATCTCCTCAACCCATTTTTTGTGTGGACAAGGACTCCTCCATCCATGGAACAATAACTTAATTTTTTATTGGAATATTCTAGGTTCAACATAATTGTTTTTTACTTCTACGAAAATTCAGATAATTACATAGAGAACTAATCTATTCCTAGTCCGGAAAATTGACATAACACATTATTCATGACTCTTGTTCCCTCGATGCCCTGTGCCTAAATGTTTTTTTCAAGAATGTCTGCTCGCATAATATGTTCGAAACAAACCAGACAAACTTTTGTTGCCAGCTTCTTGATCTGTGTGATCCATTGTCTGAGCCTCTATTTGACTGACGACACCTTTTTGATTCCTTGAATTATTTCAAGGTTGTCAGAGAAGTTGGTTATCTCCTCTTATGGTTCCTGTCTCATCATGTCTAATGCGTATATGATTGCTTTTGCTTCTCCTTCGATAAAACATTTTCTAGAACTAGGCTAAGTAAATAATTTTTTTACTTTTATTTTTATTAATTAAAATATCCTTATATAACAAATAATAAAACAAAACAATTATTCCATCCGTCTTAATGTCCACTTACTAAATATGGTGTCCCAAAAATATTGTACATTTTAAAATATCAAGACAGTTTTTTTCAACTTTTTCCATCATTACCATTATTAAAAAATTAAAATTTATACTTTCAGTGCATATTTAAAATATTAATACACTTTATGAGGGTTAATCTTGTAATGTTGTATGTAATGATTAGTATTTTTAATCTGTGTGAAAAGCTAAGTGGACATTATATTTGGGACGGAGGGAGTATGTATACTATCACCACCACGGTTTCTTTTCAATCAACTTCAACGGTCGACGTTGGTCAAATTTGATAGTCAATGGTCAACTTCAACGAGATTTTTTTGGGTGGGCACCAGTTTACTCATGGGAGGAGCTTGGCTACAGGTGGTGGCGGCAGTTGAAGAGATTTCTTTTAAGATTTTTTTCTAGTATGAGTGTGAAGAAGACGATTTCATTCTTTTTTCAATAAAATAAAAGTTTAATTTTTTTAATGATTTAAAATGTTTATAATAATAATAAAAAAATAATCGCATAAGTGTGGTGCATGCTTACATAACTGAGATTATAGATGGAATCCGTCCACAGAGGGTAACCAAACACGTTTTGAAACAATAAGGGGTAAATTTACACTTTATACAAAATAGGGGGTAAGTTGACGATTCAGAAAAATTAAGGGGCAACAGGGGTATTTACTCATTTTAGTGAGAAAAAATAGTGTTGGCCTAAATTTAGAAGAAATGATAATAAGTGCTTGCTCATTTGAATATCGACCTAGCTATAATCATTATTTAATTTGTATTTTAATTTGTGATTATATTGGTCAGTGTGGGTTTCAATCGAGAATAGTTATGTCTGGATTCTTAGGAGTTGGGTCGTGGGTGCAGGGTTTGTACATGGTATAATTATAGAATTTCATCAACCCGTATCGGGTTTTGATAGAATTTTAATTATCTATATATTTTTACCCAACGGGTCTTGGAACCTCTCCCCTCAAGATCGAAGCACCCTCATCCAACCTAATCTTCTTATTAAAGGTCAATTATAATATTTAACAATATAACATTATTTCCTACTACACATTTTACGTTCAAATGTTTTTTACTCACTATACATACTAAATCACACAATAAATACACATATATCATATTTCTCACCTACATATCTTAAATCACTCTCTATACTCTCTAACCTTTTTCCAACCCACCCAAACCATTGGAAATAGTGTTTCATGGTTGCTACAAGACGGGTCATACCTTCCGACGAGTATGCTTATTCTTGTCATGGATCTAATGGAGGTGTAATTGTGTAATAAGGATCCAGCCATGGAAAATCGTAGTTCTAAGCCTTACAGCATCAAAAAATGGTTCCAGATCCTTGTAGATCTGACTTTCACTAGCAGATCAGAGTTTTTTTGGAGCTTTTGTTCGACTTCCATGGCAACTGAGGCCGAATTTCGAAGGTCCAAGCTAAGCTCATCGAACTTTTGTGTTTGTTCATGACAGGCGAGATTGTTTTTTTTTTTGTATTATTCGAATTTTATATCCTTTTAAGGAATGTAACTTCTGTAATATTTAGTTTGGATTTTTTTTATTAAGGGCTGTAATACTCTTTTATATAATAAAAATAGAATTTGTACAATTTTCTACTTTATTTTTGTGTTAATACGCCGTATTTTAGGTAATACTTTGAGAATTCACTAAGTATACACAGTGATTTACTTTGCATACTAAGTAAATTGCTGACTATACTCAAAGAATTATTGTGTATACTTAGTGACTTTTTCGTACTCATTGAATAAGTAAGTATGCTCTGTGGTGATGTCGGTGGTGATTAGAGATGAATATTACTGATATTCAGTAAAATCTATGAGAAAATACTCCCTGATGCCTGTGTTGGCAGTGTGTGTTGGCTAGAGATAAATAGTGTTGATACTTAGTAACTTGTTACTTAGCAACTCGCTACTCAGTGACTCTTTACTTAGCAACCTGCTACTCAATCACCCTTTGGTCCACGCTTTTTGCCACATATTTTTATTTCCTAATGTATTTTTTAATTGTTTAGGATACTTTAGTATTTTTTTGACCTATTTGAAGAAGACCCTAGCCACATGTTCCCTATTAACGATAAAATTTGTCTGCAATACCTCATACATCAACCACTCTTTACTCTATGGGCGATTGTTACTCTAACTTCTCCATAAGTCTTAGTTCCATCCCGGGTCCAAACCAATTATTATGGGTCCGATATAAAATAAGTCGTCTTTACCATAGCAGTTTTTAGAAAACGTTGCTCCGAAATATATATCTCAGACGAATGAAGGAGCAGCTATGCCAATAATCCTAATTATGGCCATCTCTAAGTCATATAATGTGGCAAATAAAAATACAATTAGTTATGAAATTGCTATTGAAAAGTAAACTTGATCGTGAAAGTGTAGGACCACCGGAATTGACAATTACCAAGGAGACACTTGAACAAGCAATAAGAGGATGATTCATCACTCATGAAGAAGATGTTTATTTTAGATTACCATAATCTCTTGTTGCATTATGTAAACCAGGTCGCTTCTATTCTTTGCACAAGTAGCTTTTGTAAATTATCTGTAAGTTATATTGAATTGCTCACTTATTGTCACCAGGTATGCACAAACAACTATATTAATTACTCATCATAAAATGGTGAATTAAAATATTCTTAAGTGATATACTTACATTAAATTCAGAATAATTTCCTAAATCTAACATACATGATTTTAGATTCTCTATTATATAATTTAAACCTTGAACAAAAACTAAGGTAGGTTCCTTTGAAGCTTTATTATTAAGTAATACATCAAAGACAATCTTATAAAGGAATCTATGAATAGCTAATGTAGGAACTTGTGTAAGGTTGGCCTTTATACAAGTTCCTACATTATTAATTGGAGGTGTAAGGAGATTAAAAAAATATTAAATGTTAATTGGAGAATCGTGTAATAAAGGAACAAGTTGTTGAGTAATGGGTGAGGTCATGGTGTAACTTTCATAGAAAAGATGTTGTCTGCCCTTTTCCACTTGGAAAAGATGTTGTATACATTCTATTATGTCTGATGGAGCTGTGACTGATTCTCAATGGTGTAAGAGCTCTATACATGAGAAACGAAGACAATGGATAAGAACAAATACTTATTAAAGGTATCCGTTCAATTATTTTTCGTTCTTACAACATATGTTCCCTCTAGTTTTGGATAAATATAGTTACTTTTCAAAAACAATAAAGGTTACACAGCTCTTGCTAAATTTAAATCTGAAGTAAAATAATAAAGCATAAAATACTTTGTATAATAATAGTACACCATAGAATTGCTTTGTGAATTACTCAATTTATATTCTAAACAGTTTCTTTCTCCTCTTCGGCGACCATTTTTTATTTTTTTTGACTTTTAGCTTCACATTCCTTATTTTCTCTTTTCTTTTCATATAATAATTTTGTCACTCCTTCCAGTGGGATATAAATATATTCATTCCTTAATAATTGCTCACTAGGAGTTGCTTGTTGAACATATTACATATATGAGTGACTATAATCTTTAAAACAAGGTGGTTTATTAAAAAAGAAAAAACAAACACAAAAGATCTTGTGACAACTTTAAAAATATTACTTTAACTAAAGATATATAATACTACCTTGGCCGTTTCTACAACATCAAAGAGAGACTGATGAATAATTCCAATATAATTAGCTGCTAAAGTCTTGAAGCTACATCTGAATGTGCATATCCATTCAACCAGGCATGGCTAATCGATCTATATTACTGGTAGTGACTATTATTATTCACTTATCTCCACAGTCCATCTGTGAAATTTAGTAATCATGTGGCTGGCGTAAAATCTCTATCAAGCATGAGCAATTTTTATTTGTTCCTAAACTTCAATTATTGTTTGTTCTTACAACATATGTTCTAGCATAATTTAAATTAAAATAATAAAGCAACAAATACTTTGCAAAATAATAGTACACCATAAAATTTCTTTTTGAATTACTCAATCTATATTCTAAACATCAATTCTTGTTCTTCTTTTGACTTTTTGGTTTCACGTTTCACGTTTCTGATTTTCTCTCTTTTACATGTAAGAATTTGGTCACTCCTTTCAGCAAAGATTACAATATCTTCATTCATTAATAGTTTCTCACCATCAACTAGTGGACTTACAATTTCGACACAGGATGGTGGAGGAAGGACCATCTTTTCCTTACGGTGGAAGTTACGGTGACAACCACAAGCCGCACAGACAATGACGGATGGATCAGCTAGAAAAGGAGTAATTCTGGGTAGAAACTCCATGCATCCACCAACTTCATTTCTGTTGTTGATGCAACATGGTTTTTCAAACATTCTTTGTATATCGTCATAGCACGGCTGATTTCCAACTTGGGTTCGCGAGATCAGAGCATGAGATTTGCTCCCAGTAGTATCAGGAATAGTGACCTATTAAAAAACCCAAGAATAAAGTACATCAAACTTTCTTTCATGTATTACATAATAAATATATACACCAAAAACATGTATTGTACAAAAAGATCAATTACTAAATCATACCATCATACTTAGTATTGTTGATGGAAAATTGAAATGACATGCCCATTGACCTTATTCTTGACCTGTGTAGATGGACCTATGCTAAATATAAAATGTAGAAAGCATCAAATCTAAGTTAACATTTTTTCTAATTTAGTAAATATGTAAAATTAATGATCAATTAGATTTAATCTAGATTTTATACTTATATACGCTTATCTTTATATTTAGTATGTTTCTATTTAATATGCTTATCACCAATATACAATTATGCATATATATATATATATATATATATATATATATATATATATATATATATATATATATATATATATATATATATATATATATATATACACACGCACAATAGTATAACATAGAAAATGCGCTTAGTGTGCTGAGAAACCTCACCTTCTTCACTGAGTTGGTGAAAGATAATTGAATATGATACTAAATAGTTATTCTTAACTTAAGTCAATTAAAAGAACTATTTGTAACTTACATGGGCTGAGTAAGGAGTTTTTGTGTAAGTTTATTACCATACAAATCCCTATATTTTACAAAATTTCATCATACGTCCCTATATTTTGGGATTTATAGGTCCGTAAAAATACAAAATAACCTATATTTTTAACTAATTATATACTAAGTCCTTATAATATGCAAAACAAAAAAAATTGAACTAATTACAATATAGGTCCCTATATTAGGCAAAATAATCCATATTTTTCAAAAATATTGATTTATTAATTATAATTACCTATAAGGAGGGAAGGAGAAGCTGTGCGGGCGGCGTGTGTGGGTCATGCCTCATTAGCATGCAGACGAGTGCATATATAATGAACGAGTTGGTTCTCTGAAAAGTACAATTGCGCTAATCCCAACTTGAGTCGTGGAGTATTTGAAGGGCGGAGGCGCGACTTGATGATTTTGACTAAAGATAATTAAGCATTTAAGTTTGGGCAATAAAATGACGAGTTGACTAACCATTTTATATATTAATAAAAAATATTTCTCTTTCTTTTTTCTTTTTTCTTTTTTCTTAAATCTTTTTTCTTTTTTCTTTTTTCTTTTTTCTTGTTACTTTTTTATTGGGTAAACCATCTCAACCCATTTTTTTTGGACAAGGCCTCCTCCATCCATCGAACAATAACCTGATTTTTTATTGGAAGTAATTATTTATAAAGGCCCATATAATATTACAATAATCAAAAAATTCTCACTTAATTAATCCATTAAATCCCAACTAGAAACAATAAAAAATCCCAAAAATTCCCCCAATACCAATACTATTGCTACTACAAGTAAAAAGAAAATGCAAAAAAAAACCTATTAGGATTTGTTTTTTTATCAAACCTCTCCAAAGCCCTTTCTCTCACTTTATCTACAACGCGACGCAAGCATGAGAACCCCCCCCCCCACCATTTCCAGCGCACCGCCGCCGCCACTCTTGACACCGTCGCCGCCTGGAAAGCAGTCTTCCCTCACTCACCCGATGTTGTACTCCTTCTCCAGTCTGGTGCTTCGCCTATCTCCTCCAGCAGAACCCCGTAGCCATCTCTCACGAGGCCCAGGGTCACGTACTCCTCGGCCGTTATTGACCTAGTCTCTCGCTGGAACCGCACCCATCTCCAAGTCTGACGAAGCCACGGTGTTCGTCGGGCGTCACACTGGATCTTTGCGTTGAAGCCAAGTACGAGAAAGTAAACTCTCCTAGTACACCATGGCTCTCAACGTATTACTAAATAAGCGATTCCAAATCATTCATTTCATGGCTATAAAGGTTATACGAGACCAATTTCCCTTAGTGACTTTTCAATATGATGGATTCATTTCTCCACAAGGCCAATTTTACTTCATGACTTTCAAATATGATGGATTCATTCTTCCACGACAAAAAAGGACAACAGATTCCAAACACGGGTTCCACACCGATTTGAATAGATACCATCTCCACACATCAGGTTTTATTAGATCCCGACTCCACCCCTACGATTTTAATAGTCCAAGAGCGTGCGAAGAGATGTGATTTAATTTTTTTTATTTTGGTTTCTGTTTTTTTTAATTCCAATATTTTTTTAAAATGTTTTCTATTTGTTTTGTTTTAGATCTAGATTTAGATCTCTTTGGAATATATCAAATTGATGTGTTTGGAATGTACCAAATTGATGTGTTTGGAATTTACTAAAGTGATGTGTTTGGAATGTACCAATTTGTTTTTATCATGAAAAAAATATCGTGAATAGATTTGTGTAGTATTTTTGCGAGAAAAACTTTGTTTGGCGCATACGAATGGGTGAATCTCGAAACGATCTTCGATCGGTTTTCTAAATATATCCGGACATTAACTTTAGGCAGGACAAAAAGCCCTGCATATGTTTAGAAAAATATTATTAAGGACTCCGAAATGTAAAAACAAACATAAATAGCATTTGGTACATACCAAAACCAGAAAATTGGTACATTCCAAACAAATAAATATTGGTCTATACCAAAATTAAAAATGTTGGTATGTATCGATCATACATGAGTAGGGGTATATAGGTAAAAAATCTAACTAAAAAATCAAACTTGGGCCTTTGTTAGAATTATTTTTTAGTTAGGACTTTCTAAAGAAATTTTTGGTTTTTTGGGCTTCTAAAAGTAATTTTCTCTTTTTATTGAGATAATTAGGCCCAACGTATTTTTTTAGGCCTAATAAATTTCAGATAACCTCATCGAAAATTAACCTATTCCTATTTAGGAAAATTGACATACCACATTTGTCAATGAATCTTGTTCCCTTGATACCCTGTTTCTGGCTTCTTTTGTTAGAATGTCTGCTCGACCATTAACCATTGCGGAATATGTTTTAAACAAACAAGACCAACTTTTGTTGCATGCTTCTTGATCTGCGTGATCTATGGGTCGAGCCTCCATCTGAATTTAGACACCTGCTTAATACCTTGAATTATTTCAAGGTTGTCAGAGAAGATGGTTATCTCCTCTTGTGGTTCTTGTCTCTTCCTATCTAATATGTATATGATTACTTGCGCTTCTCCTTCCATACAATATTCTTAAATTAGGCTAAGCAAATAATTTTTTATATTTAATTTTTTTTTAATTAAAATGTCTTTATATAAAAAATAATAATACAAAACAATTATTCTATCCGTCCTAAAAATAATGTCCACTTACGAAATATGGCGTCCTAAAAATATTGTCCATTTTGAATATCAGGACACTTTTTTCCAACTATTTTCGTTATTAATCTTATTCAAAAATTAAAATTTATACTTCCAATACATATTTAAAATATAAAGACACTTTATGAGGAGTAATTATGTAATACTGTATGTAATTATTAGTTTTCTTAATCTATTTGAAAAGCTAAGTGGACATTGTATTTGGGACGGGGGAGTATGTATTTTATCACCACGGTTTCTTGTCAATCAACTTCAACGTCAATGTTGGTCAGTTTTGGTAGTTAATGGTCAACTCCAGTGAGATTTTTTTGGTGGCCCCCAGTTTACTTCTGGGACGAGCTTGGCTTCAGGTGGTGGCAGCAGTTGAAGAGATCTCTTTTTAGTTGTTTTCTAATATGACTGTGAAGAAAACGATTTATTTTTGTTTTATCAATAAAATAAAAGTTTAATCTTTTTACATGATTTAAAATGTTCATAATAATAAAAAATAATTAAATAATCGCACATGTGTCGCTCCCTAACTTAACAGAGATAATGCAAGGAATCGTCCACAGGGGTAGACAAACACATTTTGAAACAATAAGGGGTAAATTTACACTTTATATAAAATAAGGGGTAAGCTAACGATTAAGAAAAAGTACAAGGGGCATCAGGGGTATTTACTCAATTTAGTAAGAAAATATAGTATTGGCCTAAAGTTAAAAGAAATGGTAATAAATGCTTGCTCATTTGCATATCTGCCTAGCTATAATCATTATTTAATTTGTATTTTAGTTTGTGATTATTTTGTTAGGTTGGGTTGCAGTCGAGAATAGCGATGTTTGGATCTTTAGGAGTTGGGTTGTGGGTGCATGGTTTGTACATGGTACAACTATCGAATTTCATCAACTCGTATCGAGTTTTTAAAGAATTTTAATTATCTAGAGATTTTCACCAAACGGGCCTTGAAACCTCTCCCTTCAAGACCGAAGAACCCTCATCCAACCTCTTATTCTTATTAAAGGTCAAATAAAATATTTAACACTATAACATTATTTCCCACTACACATTTTACGTATAATTTTTTTTTACTCACTATACATACTAAATTACACAATTAATACACATATATCATATTTCTCACCTACATATCTTAAATCACTCTCTATACTCTCCCCTCTCTACACCCCCAACAACTGGAAATGGTGTTTCATGGTGGCTCAAAGACGGGTCATACACTCCGACGACTATGTTTATTCTTGTCATGAATCTAATTGAGCTGTGATTGTGTAATAAGGATCCAGCCATGGAAAATCAGAGTTCTCAGCCTTACAACATCAAAAAAGGGTTCTAGATCGTTGTAGATCTAACTTTCACTAGCAGATCAGAGTTTTCATCAAATTCACTCACGCTCGTTTCCACCGCTAGCTCTCTTGCAAAAGAAAACCACCGCTAGCTCTCTTGCAAAAGAAAACTGCCACCCCCATCACCAATCGAAGATCCATTCCCCACCATTCTCTACCATCTTTACCATCTTCACAACCGTTGCCGCTAAAGAACCATTCACCACCACTATTATCATCATCACCTAATCGGGTACCATTCTTCATCTTTCTTAATCCGGCTTGGATAGGATAGGCCATCTCTTCACACTCGCTCCACTACTAATCGGGATCATTTTCCGTCATCATCAACCTGGCTTGGCTACGCCATCAACAATAAAAACAACCCAAATGAGGTAAAAAATTAGTTAAAGGGAGATTAAATGGTGGGCTCAAAGCGCCATTTTAGTTCCACAAACATTTTAACAATCACCTTCATACCAAACTGCTCTCAAGAAAACCGCTGTTATTCGGGGTACTACGTTATCAACCATCGAAGAACCCAGAAGGTAAAAAATTATTTTTTTCCATTGAAACTCTAATTTCATTTAACATAATCTCATCACTTCTACAATTTTCAGGGGAGAAGTGATGCGTGTTGGAAGCATTTTACCTTTGAAGTGAGTAATTTGGTGTTATACTGTATTTTTTTAATTAATTTTTGTAGATAGAGTGAGCACTTTTTTATTCTTAATTGTTTTGCAGTAAATCATTTGGTAAAAGAAGAACCCAAATTAAGGTCTTGCACTTTTACAATTTCTTATGACTGTGGAGTGAGAAATTTGGTCATACAATGCATTTTTTAAAATTATTTTGCAGTAAATATCCATTTGCCTCAACTAATGGAGAGAGCAATTTGGTCATACATTGCACCATCATCAACCGAGCTTGGCTACATCATCAACAACAATCGAAAAACCTAAATTCAGGTATAATTATGATATTTTTATACAAACTGTACAATTGACATTATTCTCGCATCCACCATTTACATTTCTTGAAGGAAACTCTATGCAAATTAGCTCACCCCAGACCGTTTACATTTCCAATTAAGTGAATCAAAATTCTCAACATTTTGAATTGGGTTCAAGGTCCAGATGTATTCAATTGTTTCAGAAAAAGTTAATTTTAAAAGGATCTTTTCTACAATTATCAAATATTTAAATTTATTTTTTGTTTACAACCCATAACGTTCTTTTTAGTTTGTTCTAATGTTGGAGAATGTTTATTCCAGTTAACAATTTTGGAAAGGCAAAGCTGAGTAGACACCAAGGTGTACTTCTTCTACATTCTATGGTATAAAGAGTAGAAAACAACGATTAAAACAAGATTGTAGTAAATTCTGGAATGGTTTGTATGACATGCTTTTTCAGATACTAGAAATTTAGTTTAGATTAATGTTTGAAGGTTAGATTAATGTTTGAAGTATTGGTTTATTCGCTTATTTGTGTAAGAATGGTGATTAATGTGTGATTGGAGATATATTTGCAACATATTCAGATTAAGGTGAGTATTTTTATTTTGTTCTATCATTTTCATGCCGAGTTTTTGTGTGATATGAATTGAGAATTAAGCCACGGGTAATTGTTTTCATTTTCACGCATATTTTAAGTTAATTTTTATGTTTATAGGCTAAATCATCATGTGTGCTCATTTATATTTGCCCGGGTGTTTTAGCACCATGGATGCCTCAAGAAATCGCAAAGGTAATATATAATACCTGACTAAAAAATCTTCCATGCTTTTAATATTTTTTTAAAATTGCTATTTTGTCCGTATATTGAAATAAATTTCATCTTTTCAGGTAAATTTAGCTGCGGAGCTTTTTGAGGATTTTTAGGTGCAGTCCAGGTAAAAAAACTCAATTAATAAAGAGTAATTCTTTTTTGGTTCTTGAAATATAGTCCATACTAGTAAATGGTCCTCGACCTTCATTTTTGTCCCCTTAGTTGGTCCCTGTTATGTCAGATTTTTAACGTTAATTGTCTTATGGCAAAGACGTTTGAGGAGTAAATCAGTAAAAAAGAGATAGTTCAGGGACCCATTTGAGCTGAGGAATGTCAGAATATGCCTTACATTTCACCTTATGAAGATGTACTCACGGGTGGACAGTGGCTGTTATACACGAACTGCTTTGTTAGTTAATTTCAAATAAAACAGAGAGGGTTTGGAACAATATTTAAGAAAGCTATCGTGAATCAATTAGGTTCATATTTAGACAAGAAATTGTTCTACGAAATGGAAGCTAATTACTGTGAATTGGAAATGGAATGTACGAGAAAATTTCAAGAAGTTGTGTTTTAGAAAACAGCTGGTTCTAATGGTGAAGTTAAAGAAAAACATGTTTGTACTACCCATTTTTAAGATATTTGCACTAAATGTTTCTATAATATGAAGAAATTGCACTTTATGCTCTATATTATGCAAAAAGCACACTATAGATCCCATAAACTATGTTATGCGACCTTATATTATGAAAAAATTGCAATGCAGGTCCTTATAGTATCTATGCAAAAACTGTAGTATGCGCCCCTATATTTTGCAAAAGTTGCAATGTAGTTCCCTATACTATGCAGAAGTTACAGTAAATCCCCTTATATTATGCAAAATTGTAATTGTTTTACAAAAAATTAGGACTTATCGTGCATTTTTTTTTTTGCATAGTATATAGACCTTGTGTGGTTTTGTGCATAACATAGGGACTTATCATGCAATTTTAGCATAGTATAGGTACTTGGTATAGTCTTTGCGTAATGTAGAGATATATAGTACATTATTTTCCTAAAATAGGAATTTAACATGCAAATTTTGCGTAAGATAGGTACCCGTCAGTAAGACTAAAAAGAATTGATGGTTATATTTCTTACTTAGACATCAAATTGTAAATTGTACTAAAAAGAGAATGTATGTTTCAGATTATTTGGAGAAATTCAATAAATAAACGCTTCTTATTATCTTTCTTCTTTCTTGGATTACAGGGTAAGTTTGTAATTCTTCAATTCTTTAGTGTTTACTTAGGAAAAGTTTAAAATCATCATTGGTATTGTCTACACAAATCCAGCATATGCTGCAGCTATACAACCCGTAATTCCAGTATTCATGTTTGTTTTAGCCGTAATGATGGGTCATTACTCAATATGTTTGATTATAGTCCTTATATTTTGTTTAAAGTCGTAAATAATATCTATCTTATATGCAGTACAAAAAGATCAAATATGTTAACAATAGAAGGTAAAACTAAAATTGGAGGTACAATAGTGTGTGTTTCTGGTGCCATTATCATGCTATATTTTGTGGGTCCACTGTATTTGGAGATGTTGAGTCAAATTTTAGAACAAATAGTGAAATTAGCGCTAAATGTCAACCCGAACCTACTGGATGATTAATATCCACTTTTTTAGATCATGACACGATACTTGGCACCTTATTGTATTATGTTTTCTCTTAAATTGTATGTGTATGGCGGCTTATCTTTCTATTCAGGTGTCAGTCCCATATTTCGTAATTCATATAATAATATGATAAGTTTTCTGATACGGGTCCCGAATTTGTTTTAGGCGCCACTTTTAGCGAAATATCTTGCGAGTATTTCAAGAACATCAATTTTGTATATTTTTGGTGTTTTGTTTATGGGGTTAACCTCAAAACTATGACAACCTTTAGAGGAACCATATGACATTACATTTTAGTCAGACACATATGTATATACTATATAGAATTGGCTGGCATATCTTTCATTTATAAAAATGTTAAGTTGTTTCTTAAATAAAATGTAACAATGCGCATATTTATTGCCTTTGATAAATGTATAAACTTGACCAATTAGTTTTTTTCAAAAATAGAATATTTACTTTGTTTATGAAATAACACTCTTTTGGCTCATTCGAACATAACTAGGGACACCACAATAAAGTTTTTTATGTCATACACATATAACACTAATTATTAAAATATAGAATAATTACCCATACGATTAAAAAAATATAACCATATAATTAGATATATTAAATTAATAAATCATTGCCGGAATTAAACAATTAAGGTATAGACCTGCAACTTCAATTACAATTGAACATTATATCAGTTGTTGCATGCGGCAAATTATTTTGATAAGTAGGTATGGAAATGGTCAAGAATCTTTAGATAGCAATGAGGATTAACTGGATCGACTATTTAAGAAAAAAATTACATTTATTTAATTTTCTGCTCCCATTTACTATTCTGGTTACTAAATTTGATGATCAGGAATTCCATATATAACATAGACTTTTACACATCATCATCTCTAAAATGTTGTTCTAAGTTCTAAAATCGATTATATATTATATGTATCTTGTTTAAGATGTAATGAATTAGCAACACTTCAAATAATTTGAATATAGCTTAAAATAGATACTCAAATTGTGATATTTTGTTATTGCTTTGGGAAAAAAGAAAGACCTTTTTTATGACATCCATATGCCCTTTCTCTCTCATAATGTCTTTTATGTATTGCGTGTATCAAACCAAGTCCCTCTATTTTGAGTATAATAGATAAATATATCCGTGAAATGGTGAAAGATAGTGGACGATGATACTGAATCGTTATTCTTAACTTAAGTCAATTAAAAGAACTATTAGTTACTTACATGGGTGAGCAGAGAGTTTTTGTTGGGATCCTAAGGACAGGGCAGTGTGAGTTTATTACCATACAAATCCCAATATTTTACAAAATTTCATCGTAGGTCCCTATGTTTTGGGATTATAGGTCCATATAAATGCAAAATAACCTATATTTTGAACTAATTACATAATAAGTCTCTATAATATGCAAAACAACAAAATTCTTTTGAAATAATTACAATATAGGTCCCTATATTAGGTGGTGAAATAATCCATATTTTGCAAAACGATTTGATTTATTAATTAGAAGAGAATTTCTATATATCACCCCTATTTGCTTCACCCTTATTTCACCTTCTATGTGTCACCCTATGTGGCATTAAACAAAAGAGAGAGAAAATAATTAATTAGGAGAGAGAAATGATCTTATTGGTTTTTAAAACCTCCACATAGGAGGTGATATAAAGGTGAAGGCAAAAGGGGTGATATATATATCTTTACTCTAATTAGAATTACCTAAAATATTTGATTTATTAGTTAGAATTACCTATAAGGAGGGACGGAGAGTACGGCGGCGTATGCCGTAAATGCCCAACTGTGAGTCGTGGAGTAGCTGTCAGAGGCGGAGGCTTGATGATTTTGAGCGATGGTAGATGTAAAGTAAGAGAATTAAGTGTTTAAGTTAGGTCAATAAAATGACTAGTTGACTGAGTTTATTTTATACATTAATAAAATATTTAGCTTTATTTTTCTTTTTCGTTGGGTAAATCTCCTTCAGATAATTACATAGAGAATTAATCTATTCCTAGTCTGGAAAATTGACATAACATATTTGTCATGACTCTTGTTCCCTCAATGCCATGTGCCTAACTTCTTTTGCTAGAATGTCGGCTTGACCAGTAAACTGTCACAAAATATGTTCGAAACAAACTGGACAAACTTTAGTTGCCAGATTCTTGATCTGCGTTTGCCAGATTCTTGATCTGCGTGATCCATGGTCCGAGCCTCATTTAACTGCCGACACCTTTTTGATACCTTGAATTATTTCAAGGTTGTTAGAGAAGATGGTTATCTCATCTTGTGATTCCTGCCTCATCATGTCTAATGCGTATATGGTTGTTTGCGCTTCTCCTTCCATACAATGTATTCTAGAACTAGGCTAAGTATATAATTTTTTTTAATTTTAAATTTTTTTCATTAAGATATCTTTATATAACAAATAATAAAACAAAAAAATTATTCCATCCGTCCTAATGTCCACTTACTAAACATGATGTCTCAAAAATATTGTACATTTTAAAATATCAAGACACTTTTCTTCAAATTTTTCCATCATTACCATTATTAAAATATCAAAATTTATACTTTCAGTGCATATTTAAAATATTAAGACACTTTATGAGGGGTAATTTTGTAATTGTGTATGTAATTATTAGTTTTATTAATCTGTGTGAAAAGTTAAGTGGACATTATATTTGGGACGGATGGAGTATGTATATTATCACCACCACGGTTTCTTGTCAGTCAACTTCAACGGTCAACGATGGTCAATTAGTCAATGGTTAACTTCAACGAGTTTTCTTTTTGGGTGGGCACCAGTTTACTAATGGAACGAGCTTGGCTACATGTGGTGGAGGTAGTTGAAGAGATTTATTTTTAGTTTTTTTTTCTAATTTGAGTCTGAAGAAGTCGATTTCATTCTTTTTAAATTTACACTTTATACAAAATAGGAGGTAAGTTGACAATTCAGCAAAATTACAGGGGCAATAGGGGTATTTACTCATTTTAGTGAAAAAATTGTATTGGCCTAACTTTAGAAGAAATGAAAATAAGTGCTTGCTTATTTGAATATCGACCTAGCTATAATCATTATTTAATTTGTATTTTAATTTATGATTATATTGGTCAGTGTGGGTTGCAATCGAGAATAGTGATGTCACGATTTTTAGGAGTTGGGTCGTGGGTGTAGGGTTTGTACATGGTATAATTATAGAATTTCATCAACCCGTATCGGGTTTTGATAGAATTTTAATTATCTAGATATTTTTACCCAACGGGTCTTGAAACTTCTCCCCTCAAGATCGAAGCACCCTCATTAAACCTAATCTTCTTATTAATGGTCAATTATAATAATTACCAATATAACATTATTTCCTACTACACATTTTACGTTCAAATATTTTTTATTCACTATACATACTAAATCACACAATTTATACACATATATCATATTTCTCACCTACATATCTTAAATCACTCTCTATACTCTCTAACCTCTTTCCACCCCACCCCAACCATCGGAAATGGTGTTTTACGGTGGCTACAAGACGGGTCATACCCTCCGATGACTATGTTTATCTTGTCATGGATCGAATGGAGTTGTGATTGTGTAATAAGGATCCAGCCATGGAAAATCGTAGTTCTCAGCCTTACAGCATCAAAATATGGTTCAAGATCCTTGTAGATCTAACTTGCACTAGCAAATCATAGTTTTTTTTAAGCTTTTGTTCGATTCCATGGAAGCTGAGGCAGGCTTTCGAAGGTACAAGCTAAGCTCAACGAACTCTTGTGTTTGTTCATCGCAGGTGAGAGTTTTTTTGTATTATTGGAATTTTATATCTTTTAGAGGAATGTAACTTTTTTAATATTTAGTTTGGATATTTTTCTTAAGGGCTGTAATATTCTTTTATATAATAAAAATAAAATTTGTTCAATTTTCTACTTTATTTTTTTGTTAATACGCCGTATTATAGGTAATACATTGAGAATTCACTAAGCATACTAAGTGATTTACTTCGCATACTAAGTAAATTGCTAACTATACTCAAAGAATTATTGAGTATACTTCGTACTCATTGAATCAATAAGTATGCTCTGTGGCGATGTCGGTAGTGATCAGAGATTAATATTACTGATATTTAGTAAAATCTATGAGAAAATACTCCTTGATGCCGGTGTTGGCAGTATGTGTTGGCTAGATATAAATAGTGTTGATACTTAGTGACTTGTTACTTAGCAACTCGCTACTCAGTGAACTCTTTACTTAGCGACCCGCTACTCAGTCACTCTCTGGTTTATGCTTTTTGACACTTATTTTTATTTCTTTATGTATTTTTTTATTTTTTAGGATACTTTAGTATTTGTTGTGACCTATTTGAAGAAGACCCTAGCCACATGTTCCCTATTCACGATAAAATTGGCCTCCAATACCTCATACATCAACAACTCTTTTCTCTATGGGCGATTGTTACTCTAACTCCTCCATAAGTCTTAGTTTCATCCCGGGTCCAAACCCATTATTATGGGTAAGATATAAAATAAGTGGTTTTTACCATTGCTGTTTAGAAAACGCTGGTTCGAAATATATATCTCAAACGAATGAAGGAGCAGCTACTCCAATAATCCTAATTATAGTTACTATGACATCAGCTTTGGTTTCTACTAGAGTGAGTATAATGCTTAGAAATTCTTATCATCGGAAATCTCTAAGTCAATATAATGTGGAAAAATAAAAATACAATTGTTTGGTTATGAAATTGCTATGAAAAGTAAACTTTATCATGAAATTGTAGGACCACCGGAATTGACAATTACAAGGAGACACTCGAACAAGCAATAAGAGGATGATTCATCACTCATGAAGAAGATGTTTATTCTAGATTACCATAATCTCTTGTTGCATTATGTAAACCAGGTCGCTTCTATTCTTAGCACAAGTAGCTTTTGTAAATTACCTGTAAGTTAGATTGAATTACTCATTTATTGTCACCAAGTATGCTCGAACAACTATATTAATTACTCATCATAAAATGGTGAATAAAAATAGCCTTAAGTAAGATACTTACATTAAATTCAGAATAATTTCCTATATCTGACATACATGATTTGAGATTCTCTATTATATTATTTAAAACTTGAACAAAAACTAAGGTAGGTTCCTTTGAAGCTTTATTATTAAGTAACACATCAAAGACAATCTAATAAAGGACTCTATGAATAGCTAATCTTTAGAATAAGGTAGTATATGAAAAAAGAAAAAACAAACATAAAATATTTTGTGACAACTTTACAAATATTACTTTATCTAAAGGTATATAATATTACCTTTGTCGTCTCTACAACATCAAAGAGAGACTGCTGAATAATTCAATATAATTAGCTGCTAAAGTCTTGAAGGCACATCTGAATGTCCATATCCATTAGACCAGGCAAGGCTAATCGATCTATATTATTGGTAGTGAATATTATTATTCCCTCATTTCCACAGTCTATCTATGAAATTTAGTAATCCTGTGGCTAGCGTAAAATCTCTATCAAGCATGAGCAAAGAAGACGATGGATAAGAACAAATACTAATCAAAAGGTATTACTTCAATTATTGTTTTTTTGTTCCAAAACTTCAATTATAGTTTTTCTTACAACATATGTTCTAGCATAATTTAAATTAAAATAATAAAGCAACAAATACTTTTCAAAATAATAGTACACCATAAAATTGCTTTTTGAATTACTCAATCTATATTCTAAACATCAATTATTGTTCTTCTTTTGACTTTTTGGTTTCACGTTTCTAATTTTCTCTCTTTTACATGTAAGATATTGGTCACTCCTTTCAGTGAAGATTACAATATCTTCATTCATTAATAGTTTCTCACCATCAACTGGTGGACTTACAATTTCGACACAGGCTGGTGGAGAAAGGACCATCTCTCCCTTACGGTGGAAGTTACGGTGATAACCACAAGCAGCACAAACAATGACGGATGGATCAGCAGGAAAAGGAGTAATTCCGGGTAGATACTCCATGCATCCATCAACTGCATTTCTGTTGCTGATGCAACGTGGTTTTTCAAACATTCTTTGTATATCGTCACAGCACGGCTGATTCCCATGGGTTTGCGAGATCGGAGCAGGAGATTTGATCCTATTTGATCCCAGTAGTATCAGGAATAGTGACCTATTGAAAAAACTAAGAATAAAGTATATCAAACTTTCTTTCATGTATTACATAATAAGTATATACAGGAAAAACATGTATTGTACAACAACATCAATTACTAAATCTTACCATCATAATTAGTATTGTTGATGGCAAATTGAAATGACATGGCCATTAACCTTATTCTTGACCTGTGTAGATGCACCAGAATATAAAATATTTAAAACATCAACTCTATGTTACAATTTTTTTTAATTTAGTAAATATGTAAAATTAATTATCAATTAGATTTAATCTAGATTTTATACTTATATATACGCTTATGTTTATATTTAATATGTTTCTATTTAATAGGCTTATCACCGGTATACAATTGGCATATATATATATATATATACGCACAATAGTATAACATAGAAAATGGGCTTAGTGTCTGAGAAACCTCACCTTCTTTATTACCATACAAATCCCTATATTTTATAAAATTTCATCATATGTCCCTATATTTTGGGATTTATAGGTCCCTATAAATGCAAAATAACCTTTATTTTGAACTAATTATATAATAAATCCCTATAATATGCAAAAAAAAAATTGAACTAATTACAATATAGGTCCCTATATTTGGCAAAATAATCCATATTTTGCAACAATATTGATTTATTAATTAAAATTACCTATAAGGAGGGACGGAGAAGCTGTGCGGCGCGTGTGTGGGCCATTCCTCATTAGAAGGTGGAAGAGTGCAAATATAATGAACGAGGTGGCCGTGGAGTATTTGACGGCAGAGGCGCGACTTGATGATTTTACGTCGATCGTTAGATGTATAAGCGTTTAAGTCAGGGCAAAAAAAATGACGAGTTGACTAAGCATTTTATATATATTAATAAAATATTTATCTTTTTTTTTCTTTTTTCTTTTTCTTATCTTCTTTTTACTTTTTTCTTTTTCTTTTTTTCTTTTTTGTTGGGTAAATCTTCTCAACCCATTTTTTTTGGACAAGGCCTCCTCCATCCTAACAATAACCAGATTTTTTTATTGGAAGCAATTATTTATAAAGGCCCATATAATATTTACAATACTCAAAAAATTCTCACTTAATTAATCCATAAAATCCCAACTAGAAACAATAAAAAATCTCAAATAGTCCCCCAATACCAATACTATTGCTACTACTAGTAAAAAGAAAAAGCTAAAAAAAACCTATTAGGATTTTTTTATATCAAACCTCTCCAAATCCCGTTCTCTCACTATATCTCCAACGTGACGCAAGCATGAGAAACCCGCCCCCTCACCGCCTCACCGCCGCCGCTCTGGACACCGTCGCCGCCTGGAAAGCAGCCTTCCCTCACTCACCCGATGTTGTACTCCTTCTCTGATCTGGGGCTTCGCCCAGCAGAACCCCGCATCCATTTCTCACCAGGCACAGGGTCAAGTACTCCTCGGCCGTTATTGGCCTAGTCTCTTGCTGTAACCAGACCAATTTATACGATAAAGTAAACTCTCCTGGTACATCATGGCTCTCAACGTATTACTAAACCCGCACATTTCCAAATCATTCATTTCATGGCTATAAAGGTTACACGAGACCAATTTCCCTTTGTGACTTTTCAATATGATGGATTCATTTCTCCACAAGGCCAATTTTACTTCATGACTTTCAAATATGATGGATTCATTCTTCCACAACAAAAAATGACAACAGATTCCAAACACGGGTTCCACACCCGATACCGATTTTAATAGATACCATCTCCACCCATCAGGTTTTATTAGATCCTGTCTCCACCCCTTCCGAATTTAATAGTCCAAGCGCGTGCGAAGAGATGTGCTTTAATTTTTTTATTCTGGTTTCTGTTTTTTTTTAAATTCTAATATTTTTCGTAAAAATATTTCTATTTGTTTTGTTTTAGATCTAGATTTATATCTCTTTGGAATATATCAAACTAATGTGTTTGGAATATACCAAATTGATGTATTTGGAATGTACTAACGTGATGTGTTTGGAATGTACCAATTCCTTTTTATCATAAAAAAAAGATATCGTGAATAGATTTGTGTAGTATTTTTGCGGGAAAAACATTGTTTGGCGCATACGAATGGGTGAATCTCAAAATGATCTTCGATCGGTTTTCTAAATAAATTCGGACATTAATTTTGGGCATGACAAAAAGTCCTCCATAAGTTTATAAAAATACTGTTAAGGACCCTGCAACGTTAAAAAAAATAGCATTTGGTACATACCAAAACCAGGAAATTGGTACGTTACAAACAAATAAGTATTTGTCTATACCAAGATAAAAAATGTTGGTATTTACCGATAAAAAACTGAGTAGGGGTATAATGGTAAAAAATCAAACTAAAAAATCAAACTTAGGCCTTTGTTAGAATGATTTTTTAGTTAGAACTTTCTAAAGAAATTTTTTGTTTTTGGGGCTTCTAAAAGTAATTTTCTCTTTTTATTGGGATAATTCTAGGCCCAACGTATTTTTTTCGACGCCTAAGAAATTTCAGATAACTACATCGAAAATTAACCTATTCCTATTTAGGAAAATTGACATACCACATTTGTCAATGAATCTTGTTCCCTCGATGTCCTGTGCCTGTCTTCTTTTGCTAGAATGTCTACTCGACCATTATTTCAAGGTTGTCAGAGAAGATGGTTATCTCCTATTGTGGTTCTTGTCTCTTCCTATCTAATGCGTATATGATTGCTTCCGCTTCTCATTCCATACAATGTATTCTAAAATTAGGATAACCAAATAATTTTTTTTATTTTAAATTTTTTTAATTAAATTTTCTTTATATAAAAAGTAATAATACAAAACAATTATTCCATCAATCCTAAAAATAATGTCCACTTAATAAATATGGTGTCCTAAAAATATTGTCCATTTAAAATATCAAGACATTTTTTTCCAACTATTTTTATTATTACTCTTATTAAGAAATTAAAATTTATACTTCGAATACATATTTAAAATATTAAGACACATTACGAAGGGTAATTGTGTAATGGTGTATGTAATTATTAGTTTTCTTAATTTGTGTGAAAAGGTAAGTGGACATTACATTTGGGACGGGGAAGTATGCATTTTATCAACACCACGGTTGCTTGTCCGTCAACTTCTGCTGTCAATGTTGGTCAATTTTGGGTGGTCAATGGTCAACTATAGTGAGATTTATTTCTGGGTGGCAACCAGTTTACACCTAGGACGAGCTTGGCTTCAAGTGGTGATAGTAGTTGAAGAGATTTCTTTTTAGTTATTTTCTATTATGAGTGTGAAGAAGATGATTTATTTTTGTTTTAATCAATAAATTAAAAGTTTAATCTTTTTAAATAATTTAAAATGTTTATAATAATAAAAAAGTAATTAAATAATCGCACATACGCCGCGCCCTAACTTAACAGAGACAATGGACAAAATCCGTCCACAGGGGGTCGCCAAACACGTTTTGAAACCATAAGGGGTAAATTTACACTTTATATAAAATAAGGGGTAAGCTAACGATTAAGAAAAAGTACATGGGGCATCAGGGGTAATTACTCATTTTAGTAAGAAAAAATAGTATTGGCCTGAATTTAGAAAAAATTGTAATAAGTGCTTGCTCATTTTAATATCGACCTAGCTATAATAATTATTTAATTTGTATTTTAGTTTTTGTTTATTTTGTCAGTTTGGGTTGCAATCGAGAATAGAGATGTCTGGATTTTTAGGAGTTGGGGTTGTGGGTGTAAGGTTTGTACATGGTACAACTATAGAATTTGATCAACTCGTATCGAGTTTTATAGAATTTTAATTATCTAGATATTTTCACCCAACGGGCCTTGAAATCTCTCACCTCAAGAAGAACCACCCTCATTCAACCTATTGTTCTTATTAAAGGTCAAATATAGTATTTAACACTATAACAATATTTACCACTACACATTTTACGTACAGATGTTTTTTACTCACTATACATACTAATCACACAATAAATACACATATATCATATTTCTCATCTACATATCTTAAATCACTCTCTATACTTTCCCCTCTCTCCACCCCACCCCAACCATCGGAAATGGTGTTTCATGGTGGCTAAAAGACGAGTCATCAGCAACACCCTCTGACGACTACTGGACCTGATGGAGTTGTGATTGTGTAATAAGGATCCAACCATGGAAAACCGGAGTTCTCAGCCTTACAACATCAAAAATAGTTCTAGATCCTTGTAGATCTAACTTTCATTAACAGATCAGAGTTTTTTTTTGAGCTTTTGTTCGACTTCCGTTGCAGCTGAGGCCGAATTTCGAAGGCCCAAGCTAAGATCAATATAGTTTTGTATTTGTCCATGGCAGGTGACACTATTTTTGTGTGTATTATTGGAATTATAAATCTTTTTAAGGATGGTAAGTTTTGTAATATTTAGTTTGGATTCTTTCAATTAAGGATTTTAATATTCTTTTATATCATATAAATAAAATTTGTGCAATGTAACTCCTTTATTTCTGTGTTAATACTCTGTATTTTAGGTAATTCTTATAGAATTCACTAAGCATACTTAGTTATTTTCTTAGCATACTAAGTGAATTGCTAACTATACTAAAAAATTATTGAGTATACTTAGTGACTTTTTCGTACTCATTGAATCACTAAGTATGCTCTGTGGTGATGTCGGAGGTGATTGGAGATGAATATTGTTGATATTAAGTAAATTTTATGAGAAAATACGCTCGGGTGGCGGTGTTGGCAGTGGATGCTGGCCAGAGATGAATAATACTGATACTTAGTGACTTGTTACTTAGCGACTCGCTATTCAGTGACTCTTTACTTAGCGACTCGCTACTCAGTCACTCGGTGGTGCATGCTTTTTTCTACTTATATTTATTTCTTTATGTAGTTTTTGTTTTTTTAGGATACTTTAGTATCTTTCGTGACCTCTTTGAAGAAGAACCTAGCCACATGTTCCCTAAAGACGATAAAATTGGTCTCCAATACCTCATACGTTAACAACTCTTTTCTCTATGGGTGATTGTTACTCGAACTCCTCTCTAAGTCTTAGTTCCATCCCTGGTCCAAACCCATTAGTATGAGTATGATATAAAATAAGTTTCTTTTACCATTGCAATTTTTAGAAAACGTTGGTCCAAATTTGATATTAGGATCCTCAATGTTTGTTTTGGATTTTATCTGTTGCTTTTACAACTTTTTGGGTGGTACCAAGATGCAAAAAGGTTATTATTATGATATCCACTCATAGGCTAAGAAATGTTATTGTTGTATATATTATTAATATTGTAAATATTGTATTGTTTTGAAATAAAGTTCTTCTTTCAACTAAAAGAAAAAAAGATATTAACAAGATTTTAGGGGACCAAGTATATGTTTTGAAAATATAGAGTCAAACACTTTTAAAAGTGAGAATGATAATTTTAGATCAAATAATTTGGGGGTGTGGGAAGGGAAATGGGACATTAGTTATATGTATTTCAAAATATTAGAAGGGGACCATAATATATTATTGAAAAATAATATAAAATTATACGGTTCAAAATATTTTTTTCTACACTTAAGGGTAAAATTACCCCCTTCTCGATATACACATACCATGCTTCATGGTCATTTACGAATTTTAAAGTAAAATCTTAATTTGTAGACTATATATATACTTTTAATATGTTGTGTTACTATAACTGATTTAACATGATAGATTATGAACATATCTTGAACTTTTTTTTATTAATAGAAAAGTTATATACATATCCATATATAATAATCAACTAGTGGTTAAATTAAACAAATACCTAAACAGGTTCTTAGAAATTTATGAACTAGATAGATAATTACTATTGTTCTTCACTTTAATATAAAAGGAAAAGCTTAGTTGCAGAGAGAGTTTTGTGTATAGAAAGAGAAGAAAAAATGAGAAGTAAACATAAACCTTCACGTTTAGAAAGGATTGAGGTGGCTTCGAAAGGAGGTGGCTTCAGAAGAAGATGTATATGCCTTTCACGAATGACGTTTTCCTTCATCCGTCCCGGTTGGAAAATTCTTCCATAAGAATTTTGTACTTTTTTTGTTCATTGGTTGTGGTATACCGTAGATAAGTGGTGGTCACCGCTAGCCTATTTTCAAAACAATTGTACAGTATATGGGGTTCTCGATACGGCGCGTCGCTGATATGGTCCTGTGGTATACCGCACTTATGCGTGGTATACCACGGACCTGAGACTTTCCCTCGCACAAAGAACCGTAGTTATAGATAAAATCCATAGTGTTGTGGCGATACGAGATCTACGGTACACCACCGCTATGGAATTGTATTATCACAAGTCCTATACCTTGTCTTGCACTAAATACCGTAATATAGAAATAAATAAATATGTATGTCATCACGGTACCGCATGAGAGGTGAGATACACCACGAAGTGCTGCTGGAGGCTCTTATACTCTTATAAAGTCACCCCTAAGTCAGGGGATATACCACCTAGACAATAAAACATCTCTACAAACTCCCTCGTCAACTTTATTTCACACTAATAACACAAATAATCAAGATAATATACACTACAAAAATGAAAAGCAATAATTAAAGCAATTGAAATGTGGGTTGTCTCATACGAGTATTTTTTTTAGATTCATTTTTCTAAAAATAGGCTCTCCAAAAATATATGAGATTTCTCTAATCAACTAATTAGAATTCGCAAGCTTTCTTCGCTTTTACCTCAATCACTTTTGACAAAACCACTCGTGTGACAAGGAACGACCCCATCCAAGCATCCTTATACTCGTGTGGTCTGTTGGGGGTTGGGATCTTTCTATTATACTTCGTCTCTCACCCTAAACTTATTTCATTCTTTCTCTTTTACGGTTTCTTGTGGGGTCTTCTCATTAACATTTTTTATCAAAATCCAAATTGCTGAGATATTTCGTATCTCTTTCCTATTCATGTTTCTCGAAACATAAACCAATTGGGATTAATCTTCAATGTGTAGGGTCATGGTTCCTTCGTATACATTGATAATGGTGTACCCCGTATCTAAAAATGGACCCTCCAAGACGAAACATGCATTGTTATCTACATCATAATATAATATAATAAAGTCAGTTGGAATAACAAGATACCTACTTAGGCTAGAACGTCCTTGACAACTACCCATGGTTTTGTTATAGATTGATGTGCAATTTGCAAGATGACGGATATTGGTTTGGTATCTCCAATACCCTACTTATCGAATACACACTTGGGCATGATATCAAAGTCGTGCACAAATCACACATTTCCTTTTCTTAAATTAGACCACCAATTTTTATAGGGATGTGGAAACCTCCTTGACGTTGACTTTTGGTGGCAATTTTTGCTGTACTTGTGTCGATACCTCTTCAGTTAACGCCACAATTTCATTTTCGACTAACTTGTTTCTCTTGTAGAGTGTGTCTTTGAAGAATGTCAAATACTTTGGCACCCTCTTCATGAATTTGAGTACTGGGATATTTACTTTTAATTGGACCGAAATTTCAATAAAATTCTTGTACATGGAGTCATCATTCTTCTTGGCTACTCTTGATGGAACTGAGGTAGTGGAGGAATTTTTTGTGGCCGTCCGCTCTTAGTTTCGCTTGCACCTTTGATGCTTCAACTACTTCCTTTGGTTTTTTGACCACTTATTCAACCCAATCTTCAATGGTTACCTCATTTAGTTTCAACTTAAAGGTTTTTTTCTGTTGGAATTGTTACCTCACTAAATACAATCGATGGCGATTCCACCAACTTCCTTCCTCGGAGACCAATAGCTTTACTAGATTAGTAACCAACCTTGTCATCAATATTTTGAAATAACTTGATATCATTATTCTTAATTTGGGTCAATGGCAAAGATTGAACTTATTGAATTTGTTGAAGGGTCGTATCAATTTGTAACAATTTGTTGTTGCATGAATTTATTTTACTTTTGAAAAAATCATTTCTTTGTTGTTTCATAATATTCATTGAAGCTTCATGGTAGGCCCAAAGGGGTGATAAATAATTGATAATAACACATACACACCTAATACGTATATGATAAACTCTCCGCAAGTGAAATTATTTTCAAGTGATAAGTAAGTAAAATAGATATCGATCTCAGGGAATACGAAAGTGAGTTTGTGAACAGTGTTCTTACTTTGTATACTAGAGAAAGTTGATAAAATAATACGCGAATACACTAAAATATTTTCTTGATTTTTAAGACTCTGAATAATTAATGATTAATAAACTAAGACTCAAATTAAAGACAATAAATAAAACACGAATGAGAAAGATATGAGAGTTTAGCTAGAGAACTAGCATATAATCCCCACTAGCCATGTTTCTACATTTATTGTCTAAGGGAAAATTGTGTGATATAAAACAGGGTCGGCCCTATGTGTATGCGAAAGACATGGCCGCTTAAGGCCCCCGATAATCTAAATGTATTATATATATATATATATATACTAGAAATGCCCCACACTTGAAGGTAGTTAGACTAAAATGAATTTATAAAATTATAATGGATTGTGCAAAATTCATAACTGAATTATATATAAAAGAATGTCAAATAATTCTATTACTTGTTAATAATTAGCTTAATGAAAATGATAAAATCATATAAATATTTATAATTACAATCTTCATTGTGTATTTACACATTTCACTCACAACTCTACAAAATGTCGTTGTATCAATATACACATATCGTCCAATGTGGGAATCTGGATGACAACTTGTTCATTTAAAAATTATATAAAATTAGTATACAATTTAAATATTATACTCATAAGTGCTTAATGTATGATTGTTTTTACCATGTGACTGAGATTCCACCTAGCCAAGCATTAATATTTTATCCAATAATCATGCATGATTATCTTCCAATACTACAAATGTAATTGAAATTAATTATTATTCTAAGACAACGATCTTGAGAAAACATAATTAGACATAAGAGTTTCTATACAATATAATTCCTCCTCGTCCTTTAATGTTAGATTCTTACTTTTTGCATGAAGGAATTGTACCTGCAAATATATGCAACAGTGTATTACAAATAAATTATACATCATTGAACTACGTTTCATTACTTACGCCATCCATAAGTATTAGATTGGATCAGCGCAGATCCTTGCACAACTAGTGTAGATAGTCATTTTGATCCTTTTATATACCTATATAATCACATATATGAAAAAATATATTTGATCATTTGTGTTGTATGTTTGTGTATAATGTACAGATATTAAGTTTGTATGATTCAATTTAAACACGTAATAATGAGTTCAACAACAAAATCCATAAATTCAACAAAATTTAAATATCGTTTACCATGATTTTAACACCTATTAAAAATATGAGTATACTCAGCACTAAACCTATCAACACACCTATTACAAATATTTGTGGATTATTGAAGAACCTATGGATATACAATATTCATGGTTTTATATCATTGAAGAGGAGAAGAAAACTTATGTTATCATAAGTGGTGCATTTGGAGACGTATCTGAAGATAGATACGGCAAAATAAAGGTTTTTATTTTTATTTAAGTCTAGTAATTACAATTTTATTTTATGTGTACAAAGAGAGACATACTTATCTTGAGGATCAATACCTCACGAGGCTTGCGTTTTCACCGTCTACATTCATGTCCACGTGTCTGCCTCGTTTATCACCTCTAATATTTATTGTATACACCCAACAATATCAACACCCTTTTTGACAATTACACCCTTTATTTTTCATAGTCATCATGAAATCTCGAATACACACCTCAAAGTTTTCCCCAACGAACTCACCATTGAAGATTTAAAACATGCCCCAAAATCAAGCTTTATCATTTTGCATCAAAAACCCATTCTCATACTTTGGGTTCATGTATGTTTGATTCGAAATATAAATCGACGACCTTTGTTTGGATTAGGAATGTGGAATAGGAGTGTGGGTCAAAATTGTCTGGTGGCTGGTAATGAAGAAGACAATATAGGTTTTGAACAACTATGTTGATGGTGGAGTAGATTGAATTAATGTTGATGGTGTGTTTAGAATCATAGAGTATTGTGATCGACGGAAAAATACCTTTAGACAGTATTTAGAAACAATTTCGAATTGAAAACTAAGAACTAAGAACAATGATGAGGTGGTCATTGATGTTGGTTCTGGATAATCAATGAGTTTGTTATTGAATGCTAAGAAGACATGGAGTTGCAGTAAATTGATTGAAAGATAGATGGCAGAATTCTTTTAGCAAGCTAACAGACTTCGATTTGATTTGATGTAGAGGTTAAATCATCCATGACTCGGAGTTTAATATACTTTGGTATCATCAAAATAAAAGAGCAGCCACCTAGTTCTTTCGGAATTTACATTTGCTTTGTAAAAATTACATTTGCTTTATGAGAATGGTAATTGAGAAATTCAGATTTTGTTGAAGATCAGAGGTGTTAGAATTGAATTTTTTGTGATGTATATGGTGTATTCTTTAGGTAACATGCAATTATTATAAAATACAAAAAAGACTTGCAATTATTATACTGTTTGATGTATAAAAATTGATCATTTGTTTGACATATTTAAGAGAAGAGCCTCAAACCAGGTGATCCTCAACCCATATATTTACCATTTCCTTTGCTCCCAACATCAAATAGTATATAGAATAAATGAAGATGAAATTATTTATTCAATCAAGGACCAGAAGAAAGATAAATAATGTTTGATTGTCTCTCTGTGAAATCCAGTAAAATCCTTAAGCTTTGTTACTTGTGCAAAAACATTTCCAATCTATCATTGAGTAAAGGCAAACCATTCATCAGGAACTCAACAAATAATCTCTTCATGGTATATATGAGTGTGACGATCCTATAGAAAGACATGGAACAAAACCATTTTGATACCAGAAAACAAGATAAAATAAGATATAATAAGCCAGAAAATAATGCACTAATCACCCTAGACAGACAAGAAGAATGATAAGAAGAATTCGTTCTTAGGGACTTAATGTGTTACACGAATGAGCAAATAATTAGAGTAGTAATTAATAATTAAAAGAAAGAAAGTAAAGATGAATAATTGAGAGATTAATAATTAAACTAAGTAAAATAAAAGACAATAAAATAAATATGAGAGAATATGAGATGAGAGAGTATAGCTTATGTTTTGCTAGTATTCACTAATCCTTCTAATTCTTTCTATGAATTTCAGTTAATAAGGGAGATAAAATCTCTTGGATACTTAGTCAGGATTCTAAATTCCTACATGTACCCAAAGAGCGTATAGGTAGGCTAAGACACAACCACGAGGCAATTTAAAATAGGGTTATCATACGCCACTAGGTTCCTAAGCAAACAATTCCTTCAATTGGTGATATGGTGATTAAAACAAACCCTAATGACAATCTAGTTAGGCTGGTGTTGTCAGGACCAATTCCTTATGCTAGACCTTTATGTGGAGTTTCAATAATTAGACACCCCTTCCGGGCGACCATCTAACTACTATTAGCACAACCCTAAATTGATCAGGTTTAAGACAGACAATAAATATAAACACATAAATAAAAAATATGGTTCAGTAGCTAGAATCAGATTAAAAAATTTAATTCGTAAAGAAACTTTGATAGAAAGAAAATAAAATTCATAAATTATACATAATGCAAAACCCAAGCTATGGGAAAATTAGTTCATACCTGAAGTAAATAAATTAAAAGATTGATACAAATCCATCTTGCTCTCTTCAATAACTCTAATGATATAAAACCTACGTACTAATTAATGGGAGACAAGGGTTACTTTGCAAAGTTTTAAGGTTGTATTTATAGGTGTTTAGAAGACCTAATTCATTTTCTTGGAGTGGAAGACAAGTAACTTGGACTCCAAGCCAAACTCAAATTCGTAATCCTAAAATATTGAAAAGGTAATAATCTGCCTCTATTTTGTTTTGGCCTAACTCCTTCAATGCTTAACCGTTTAACACGTTCCAATAGTCGAAACTTATCGTCTCGCAAAGCTCTTTAACTTTGCTTTAGACCATTCTTCCAAATTCTTAGCCAATCTTGAGTTATGATCACTTCTATGGTCGTAAGTGCTGAAATTCAGATTTATTTGGCAACTTTATCTTTCCATATCTTGTCTTTTCTTTCCTTATCTCCAACTTTCATGCATATCTTATTTCCTTTATCTATTAGAATTAATTTGGCATCTAATTAATCACCTTATATATCTTTAAAACTTCACAACTAACAAACAATTAAACCAAATATGCTCTAAAAATAATAAATCATTAATTCAAGACACGAAATAGGAAAGTGCACTATATCATGTGAAAATAGAGTATTTAGACTTCTAAAACACTAAAAACGATGTCTCCAACTAATATTATATCATCACAAATGGGGAGACATCAAGAACCCCAACTCAAAGTTGTATCGTCCTGATACAATAAAGATAAAAACAAAGGGAAGTCTTGTAATACATACCTAGGTCAATTAAGCACAGTGAGAAATGAGATAGCAAAATATATAGAATAGACATAAAACAACTACTCAGAAAATTTCATGTAATAATATTTACAAAATACATACATGTACACTTTTTATATCTACAATCAACAAGTCTTTAACTCAAGATTTGATTAGCTTCGTAATGTAAGAAGGAGAGGATCTTTACTCAGTTCACCACAGAGGCTATAGATTGTTCATCGAACTTCACTAGTATAACTACTCTCAATTGGCTCAATCGCTTCTAGATTACATAGCAAAGAATCAAAAGGTCTTTAAAGTTGTAATGTTGGCTTAGGGATAGTATGATAAGTATGTTTGGATAATTTAGAGTGAGCATTTGGCTCTCTCCTCACTAGCCATCAACGAATCTCCCTAGAGCTTGAGATACTCTCTTAAAAAGTTTCTCACTCAACCCAATGATTTTATTAATGCGCAAAGTAGCATCCTCAATAACCCAATTAAAGCATAAAATGTTCACATAAAAATTCCACTTTGCCGGTCCAAATATATATTCTTTTCAAATCAATTTTTGTCTCTTTTGTATAGCTTTGACTCTCTTTTTGATGTTCGAGATATCACTTTATTTTTCTCATAAATTTTTTTCTTTTCTTTTCATACTCTTTAGCTTTTTCCACTCACTTTTACCCCGACAAAGGGTTACAATATAACCCTGTGAATCATCATCAATATATAGAACATAGCACAATTAAAAAACTCAAAATCCCAACCCAATAACAACTCCCATAATGGTGGACCCACCACCCCAAACTTAAGCTCTAAAACAACTGTTTATGCATCGCAATTTGAGTGCAGATCATATGGAAAGTCCTATAATCTAAAGGGATATGACTTATAATGTGGTTAAATAAAAAGGCTTTAGAAAGGCTAGAAGAGGCTGAGACGCATATAAAATAATAAATGGGACACAAAGCTAAAAGGCAACAAGGGGCTTATGAAAGAACCGCCTTAATCACTTTCTAAACTATGCAATTTCGTTAATCTCTTACCTTTAGCACGTTCATAAAATGGGTTTATCAACTAGCTTGGATCTCACAGCCTACACACAACTCATGGCTCCCTAAGATCGAACATACTTTCTATCGCATTGCTAACTAATCTTTTCTTTATTATCAATGTGTGTTTTCCTGCAAATACTCAAAGCATACAAAATAAAATAGCTCATAAACATACTACTTACTATCATTAACTTACTAAGCTTATGCTTTTAAGCTATTAAACACATTCTACATCTAATTCCCATGTATCAAAAATTTTAATTTCTACCTAAAAACAGAAAAATGGAGATGAGAGACAATGAATCCCCACACCCCCAACTCAAAAATGAGTCGTGTCCCCACGACTTGAAAAGACTTGAAAAAGAAATTAAATTAGCATATAAAGCATTTACAGAAATGGTAAGGAAGAAAGAGAACATACTATCGAGGCTATTGCCTCGCATTAACGACATCCAAGATAGGATTTGGTGGATCTTTCTTTAATTGCTCAAGGAGTTTCATGATGTGCACTTTATTAGATTTGATTTGTGCCACATCTTCGGCTAAGGAAGTTTAAGCTACTTCGACTTTGTTTAATCGCTCATCTACCTTCTCTTGCCAAATACGATACTTTTCTTCCTTTGAGACTTGCGTAATTACTGCTCCTCTCAAAATTGTCTTGATCCAGTTATTATCAATATTATTCATCATGGTAAAATACAGCTTCTCTTTTTTTCCTGGAATCACATCCATCTTCCGAACAAGGCACGTGATCATAGTAGGATATTTCAAACTAAAGAATGAAGTAGGTTAGACCGAAAATTGCATCACCTCCTCAAAGATCATTCGTGCTACATCCACTTCTTCTCCTCTTAAAATACAATTCAACAAAATTGCGTTTTCTTAGTTACCTCCAAGTTTCTTTGGGTTACAAAAACATTTGCTGTAAGGAAATTGTGCCAAACTTTTGTATCTCCTTAGAAGTATTTGTAAGGCCAACGTGCCTTTAATTCTCCCTTATTTGCTTGCACTTTATCCTTGTCTAAGGCATGCTCAAAAAGTAAATTCCAATCGAAAGTCTTGATATTTTCCACCGCTTTTCTATACTTACATGGTCCAGCAAATCTCTTAAACCAGAAGTGGTTTCGAATATCTTCAACCGTGAATGGAACTATCTTTCCTCTAACTGGAACACCGCCATTACTATCTCGGCTAAAGAGGCCTAAATAGAAATCGAAAACTAACTCTTTACATAAATTCGATCTTCGCAACATGAATGTATACCAACCCAGTCTATCACCCATCTCTATGAATCTCTTATATTCACCCTGTTAAACTTTTTTTTAAAATACTCTCTAATAAGCCAAAGGAAGTTCTGTTGCATGTTTCTCTCTTGAAGCTAACATTGCCTTGGAAGCTTCGTTGATTTTGGTCACAAGATTCTCGATTTGTAAAATTTGTGGTATATTTCTTATTAAAGTTGAAACCTTTTGGCTCTTTGAATTTATCACAGGTAGCTTCCCTTTATTTTCTGAACCTGTTTTACCGTTCAGTTTAGAACTTGAACTTTTCTCAGCTGATTTCTTCTCACTAGGACCCAACACTTTACTTTGATTCTTCTTCATCTCCCAGACAGTAGATAATGTTTCTGTTCTTTTCTTCATCACAATTGACCTCCAACTCAAAGCTTCAACCACTCTTGAAATTTGAAACTCTTGATTATAGGTTGTACAAGCTTTATTTGGGTTAGTAAAGGTGTTATGAAGATGATTCTCTAAATGGGTAAGATGGATTCTCCTTTGACTGGTATGGATCTAAGAAATTGTTGGATGAATTTTGAATATTTAGGCTTTTGATTCTTGGATTGAAGGTGTTTTAATATGATTTGGGTGGTTGAACCTTCTTTATAATGATGTGGAAAAAGACTTGGATGTGTTTTTGTGGTTATTGGGTAGTTGTTTGAGGTTTGGTGAAGGTTTGATGAAGCTTCAATGGATTTAGGAGAAGTTTGGGGAAGAAAAAAAGGCTTTAGGATTGAAAATTTTGTGTAAAAACTAACCTCTTCTCTTGATTCCCGTAATATACCCTTTCTTTTTCGTTCTGTCGGCGCCGTGCGGTGCCCTGGACCTGTCATGCGGTGTACCGGACCTAAGGATTTAGAAACCGTGTTACCGAGTTGTCGACACGGTTTTGAATAGCTACTATGTATCTCTCGGCAATACACCGTGGCCTATACCTTGGTCACGGTTCTTAATGATGTGGTGTACCGCACCTGATTGTTGTTCATACCGTGATGACGCTATGAGCCACGGTTTTTGGCTTCATTTCTCGGCAATGTACCGTGGCCTATACCGTGGTCACGGTTTTCTTCTGCAGTATACCAGACCTGTCCTGCGGTGTACCGCAAGGATGGTCAGATTTTCGCCGAATTTTCGTTTTTCTTCTCCTAACTTGATTTCTTACGTACCTGAACATCAAAAACACTCATAACTTTCTCAAATATGCAATATCAACTAAAAAAACTAAACTAAACATGAATTAAAACATAAAAACATTAAAAAAAAATTGCGGGTCTCCCGTACATCACTTTTATTTAACGTCTTTTAAGTTAGACGCGTTACCTCTATCAAGATTTGCGAATATAACCTCCCCACCAACGAGCAAGGCTATGGAAATCTACCAATCTCCGCTTAATGCCCTTCTTGAATCTGATCTCTATCACCTTAGCTGAAACAACTTTAGTGACTATGAATGGTCCCATCCACCAGTCTTGATAACCTCGTGGTCTATTCTCTAGTTTGTGGGCTTTCCATAGAACTTCATGGCCGACCCCAAAATCAGTCTTTGGCTTAGTATCCACAGGTTTTTCGTGGATCTTTTCTTTAGGGAGTTTTTTATGTGAAAGGCTATTAATGATATGAACTGTGGGATCTGACTTCCTTGGTTTATTACCCTAGACATACAATGTCTCAGATACGTTTTTAGCATGAAGGATAATCGTCCCTTCTTGGAAGTTGATTATGCTTTGGCTAGTGGCCATGAAAGGCCTTCCAAGTATGATTGGAACCTACTTATCTGCATTGAAATCAAGTACAACAAAGTCAGTAGGCATGGTGATATTACCTGATCGGACATAAACGTCCTCCACTATTCCCCATGTCTTGGTAACTGGGTTGTCAGCAAACTGCAACTTCACTGGAGCTTTCTCTGATTGAAGTCCAAGTCTATCGAACACGGACTTTGGCATAAGAGTCACACCTGCACCCACATCACACATAGCTTTCACCTTGAGCCTACCATTTATTTGGATAGGATGATTAAAGCTTCCAGGATCTTTTAGCTTCAATGGTAACTCTTTTTCAACTCTTCTTGAGACTCTCACAGTCTCTTTCTTGGCTTCTACACTCTCTTCTCTCTCAATAACTTACGTAAAAACTTGTTGCGGTGTAAGCCCTTTCTTCGCAATCTCAAGCATTTGGGCGTTGATATTTTCAGGAGTGTACGCCTCTACAAATTTCTTGAGTTCAGTGTCACCCTTTGGATTTGTATCAGGAATAATTTGTGACACTGTTTGAACAACTGGTAGTGATCCCACCTTCTCTTCTTCATTCTTTTCTTGCACAGTAGGTGCAACTTCTACTTTCTTTTTTTGGTCTTTCTCCTCTTTCTCTTTAGCTCTCTCAGCTTATAACTCCATAACCGATCTAATGTCGTTTTGCATATCTTTTAGAACTTGTATAGATTTGAATTTTTCTGAATCTTTATCCTCATCTTCAGAACAGTCAGAGTCCACGGGGCTAGACTTGGTTGGTTCTTCTTCGGTACTAGGAACTTCCACAACACTTTCGGCAGCATGCGATACTTCCTTATTTTCTTCAGTCTCAAGGCAAATAGCCTTAGAAGCTTTGTACCCAACATTGGAATCACCTCCTTCGATAGCCTGCAATTCTTTTGCTTCTATAATATTAGTAAGAACTCTATTCATTTGTTCTATGTGCATACCTAAAATCTGAATTGAAGCTTTAACTTCGCGTTCTGGGAATGAATAATAGTGGTCATAAGATCCATAAAATTATTCAATTGTTGATCACCCATAGCTCCTTCTTGAGTATACTGTGGTAGAGCCTTCTGAGCTAAAGCATCGTCATATGCGTCATTAACAGGTTATTGTGGAGGGGCAGGTCAATTATAATTCTGATTCCTTTGATATGGAGCTTGACCTCTTGGTTGGAAAGAGTTATTCTAGGGACAAGGTTGATAATGACCTGGATTAGCGCCCCCCTGTGGATTTGAATACTGCATACCATGATGATTCCTATTACCAAATTGATAATTTCCTCGGTTGGATATGAAATAAACAGATGCTGGATTTCATTCGCACTCTTCCCATGTATGATTTGTGACCCCACACTGTTGACAACCTTATGTTCTTGCACTACATCCGCTGCGGCTAAATTCTTCTACATTTCAAGCTTAATCTCTTTGATTTGATTTTCTAGTGCGGATAATTGAGCTAAGTTTTCAGTTTCTGCATCTAATCGAAGCGTACCTTTGGCATTTGTAATAGGAGCTCGCGAAAGTGGCCAACTCCTTTCTGTTTCAATAATGTTTTTCATACCTTCGGCGGCTTCTGTAGGATTCATTGACACAAAATTTCTCTTGCCAAGATTATCTACCGTCAGTCGACTCTCTCAATTGATTCCTTGATAAAATATAGCCAATTGTAAAGACGGGGCGTAACCATGGAGTGGACATCTAGCTACCTTCTGTTGAAACTTTGTCCATGCGTCTTCTACTTCTTCTCTATTCTCTTGAAAAAACTTCGCAAGCTCTCTTTGGTCTTTGGGTCTCATACTCTTTGGATAAAAAACAGTTAAAGAATGTGGCTTGAAGTTTTTCCAATGTATTAATAGTTCCTGGTGGTTGCCTATCTAGCCACTGACCAGATTTACCGGTCATGAAGAACGAAAACATGTGGCAATACAGTTGCTCGCGTGTAATGCCTGGAGTAACATAGGCATCACAATTCTGCATGAACTTCTGAACCGCTCTTACCGGATCTTGAACTACTGCACCACTATAGAGTCCGAAATTCTGAAATTGGTTGAGCATGCCCGAATCGGCTGTGAATTTGATATTCTGGATCTCTAGAGGACGATAACCGAATATTTGAACATGAAATGGTGCTCCCAAGCCTGGGAGGTCTTGTTCAACTATGTTCTAATTACTGTTGTTTCATTTATCTCCTGGTGGTTGTTGTTGTTGGCCTACAACTCCAAGTGGTTGAATTATAGGAATAAGTGGTGGATCTACTCCATGTTGATTTTATGCCATAGCTTTTCTTTGGATTCTTTCTTCTCGGATACGTCTGTTATAAGCTGTGAAGCTCATTTCAGGCTCCGGGAGAGGAGGCCAAAGATTCACTATTAAAACCTGAAAAAGACTAAAGCAAGCCAACATGCGTAAATCTGAAAAAATAAAAATAAAAACTGAAAGATAAAAATTAAATAAAAACTACTACTCGAGATACAAGTCCCCGGCAGCGGCGCCAAAAAACTTGGTATCGCCTAGGGTGTGATAAAAATAAGATAAAATAAGCTAGAAAACAATGCAATAATCATCCTAGACATGCACAGTACTGCAAGTATTACAGGACGTATGCAAGTTTTAATGATAAGAAGAATTCATTCTCATGGACTTAATGTGTTACACGAATGAGCAAATAATTAGAGTAGCAATTAATAGTTAAGAGATAGAAACTAAAGATGAATAATTGAGAAATTAATAATTAAACTAAGTAAAATAAAAGACAATAAAATAAATATGAGAGAATATGAAATGAGAGAGCATAGCTTAGGTTTTGCTAGTATGCACTAATCCTTCTAATTTTTTCTATCAGATTCAGTTAATAAGGGAGATAATAGCTTTCAGATACTTAGTCAGGATTCTAAATTCCTACATATTCCCGGAGACCGTATAGGTATGCTACAGCACAACCACGAGGCAGTTTAAAATAGGGTTATCCTACGCCACTAGGTTCCTAAGCAAACAATTCCTTCAGTTGGTGATATGGTGATTAAAACAAACCCTAATGACTATCTAGTTAGGCTGGTGTTGTCAAGACCAATTCCTTATGCTAGAAGTTTATGTAGTCTTTTTATAATTAGACACACCTTCTGGGGGACCATCTAGCTACTATTAGCACATCTCTAAATTGATTAGGTTTAAGACAGAGAATAAATATAAATACATAAATCAAATATATGGGTAAGTAGCTAGAATCAGATTAAAATATATAATTCCGAAAGAAACTTAGATAGAATGAAAATAATATTCATCGACTATACATAATGCAAAACCCAAGCTATGAGAAAATTAGTTCATACCTGAAGTAAATAAACTAAAAGATTGATACAAAGAATTCATCTTCCTCTCTTCAATAAATCTAATGATATAAAACCTAAGGACTAATTAATGGGAGGAAAGGATTACTTTACAAAGGTTTAAGGGTGTATTTATAGGTGTTTAGAATACCTAATTCGTTTTCTTGGAGTGGAAGACAAGTAATATGGACTCCAACCCCAACCCAAATTCGTAACCCTAAAATATAGAAAAGGTAATAATCTGCTGCTGTTTTGTTTTGGATTTAACACCTTCAATACTTATCCGTTTGATGCATTCCAGTAGTCGAAACTGGTCATTTCGGAAAGCTCTTTAACTTTGTTTTAGACCATTCTTCCAAATTCCTAGCCAATCTTGAGTTATGATAACTTCTATGGTTGTAGGTGCTGAAATTTAGATTTATTTGGAAACTTTATCTTTCCATATCTTATATTTTTTTTCCTTATCTCCAATTTCCATGCATATCTTCTTTCCTTTATCTATTAGAATTTTTTTGGCATCTAATTAATCACCTTATATATCTTTAAAGCTTCACAATTAACAAACAATTAAACCAAATATGCTCTAAATTTATAAATCATTAAATCAAGATACAAAATAGGAAAGTGCACTATATCATGTGAAAATCGAGTATTTAGACTTCGAAAACACAAAAAATGATGTCTCCAACTAATATTAAATCATCACAAATGGGGAGACATTAACCCCCAACTCAAAATTGTGTCGTCCCAACACAATAGGAATAAGAATAGCAGTGTAGTCTTTATCAAATAAATATAGAAGAGGAAGAATTAGCAGAAACAATGGATTATCATAGAGAAAATATCCTAGCAAGTGTCATGTAGTAATGTTAAAGAACTAATGCACACATACACCTAATATACAAACAATCAACATATTATAAATTCAAGTATAGATTAATTTGTAATGCCAGAAGGAGTGGGTTTCACTTAACTCGATGTGAAGGCTATAAGGTGATCATAGGTCCTAATACAGTATCAAATGGTCCACCTAATTACTCACTTATCCTTCAATTATTTCTTAACCATATAGTTAGAAATCCTAAGGTATTTTCCGTTTTAATTTAGGCTTTGGGACGGTATAATACGTATATTTGGATAATGTAAAGTTAGATTTTGGCTCTCTTCTCACTAACCATCAACGGATCACCATATGGGTTGAGTTTCACTCAATGATGTTCTCACTAAACTCAACTTCGATGTTCTTGATTCGCATCCCCAAATAACCCAATACAACTTTTCATGATGATTACATAACAATTCCACTTTGCCAGTTCTTTTTATATTAAATCTTTTACATATCAATTTTCTTTCATTTACAAGTTAAGTATGACTCACTATGTGATTCGAGATATCATACTACTTTTTTCTTATATTTCATTTATGTTTAATATTTTTCTCTTTTTACCCCGTCAAAGGGTTACAATAAAGATCATCATCAATAATATCATAAATACAAATCATAAAACCCATTGTATCCCTATGATGACTCCCACCACCCCAAACTCAAGCTCTAATGATGAATGTCTTAGGGTTGTGATTCGAGTGCGGGTTATATGAATAAGTCCTCTAAACTAATATATATGGCTTGTAATGTGACTAATAAAAGGATTTATAAAGACTAAGAAGGGGCTGAGACGAATAATATATATTCAATTCAATGGGTGAGAAAGCTAAAGGCTTCAAGTGGCGTATGAAAGATTTGCCATATTCATTTTCTAAATTATTAACTCTCGTTACTTTTTCACTTTTAATTCATGGATTAAGTAGGTTATCAACTACATAAAACCTCATGTTCGTTTAGGACTCCTTACAATTCAACTTTTCTTCTTAAGAATTGCTTATTAGTCTTTTCTATTCTTTACTAACTGTTTTCATGCATGCATATTAAGGCGCGTTATGACATCGTACAAGAGCATACTCCATAATATCATTGACCTAAATATAAACATGCTTAAATAGGGAAATTCACCATATTTTATGCAAAATTCCTATATTAGACACTAAATTTTTTATTTTTATGCGAAAACACGAAAACAAGATGAGGACAACGAATCTCCACCCCTAACTCAATATTTGGTCGCATACCGATGACTCGGAAAAACTCAATAAAAGTAAAATTTAAACTGAAGCTACCTGAACACATACAAAATTAAGGAGATATATTAGGATACGTTATTTGTCTTACAAACATCTCCTCCGACTCGTGGTAAAAATGAGAATCTCGTTTTCCCCTGTATAGCCGTGATTCTCTTGTTTTTTCTAGCTAGCTTACTTGGTGCACGATGTCGTAGTTGTTCTTATTTTCTAATTTGGTATTTATATTCATCAACATCAATCCCCACTTTGGAGGTTCGAATTCAAAATTATATGTACCGTCTTGCGGAGTTGAGGATGAACCATGATCAGTGACTATTGGTTCTTTCTTCTTTTGGTCTGCCGAATTTCTCGAGATAGTTTCTCTCTTCAAATCTCATGTGGCTGATTCGGGAGTTGGCCACATCGTTGTTCTTCCTAAATCGTTTGCTTCAAACATGTACTATGGAGTCTCCCAAATTGTTTTTACCTTATTTTTATTCAAAGAAGAAGTCGTACATTGAATTGGTATAGCCCAAACTCCCACCCCACCCGTAAGATATTCATGATACTAAAGTAATAGGTTTAATAGAAAGGACAACAAAAAAAATTAATATAAATAATATAATTATGTTATTTTTAGCTATGTGGAAAAATCAGCCATTTTTCAAAATTTTAAGTTATGGACATTCAAAAAGATTTAGTACATTAATTATTATTAGTGAGTATTAATTTCTGGATGCATGACTAATAGATTTTATTTCAATATCACCATGAACAACAACAACATGATAAACCATTAACTAGAAACCAGGAGCTTTGATCTCCATGTCAGCCATAGTCAACAACTCTCCATTCTCCATGTGCGTTGTTCAACCTCGCCAACATTGTAGCCTGAGAATGAGAATGCACAGTATTTTCCAAAAATTCATTTAGAATTTTGTGTTTAAAAATATATTTTTACATGAATGTGATGGAAGTTATGATTTAGTGAGCTAAAGATACATTTGATGCTTGATAATGGTATGAAGTTACGTTAGTAAATAAAGCTACGAAATGGTAAAAAATCTTCTTCACATGACTAGGAAGAAATCAAAAGAAGTGGATGAGGCGGTTACTTATTTTATTGTCATGCAAGCTGCAAATTTGAGATATGAAAGCCAATACTACGTTATAAGGCTATGCAAATATATATCTCAAACGAATGAACAAGCATCTACTCCAATATTTCCAGTTATGGTTACTATGACATCAGCTTTGGTTTTTTCAAAAGAGAGTATAATGCTCGGAAATTCTTATCATTGACCATCTTTAAGTCAATTTAATTTGGAAAATAAAAACATAATTGATTATGAAATTGCTATTGAAGAGTAAACTATGTAATATTAATGACCAATTAATTCAAATCAAGATTCTATACTCACATACGCTTATGTTTCTATTCAATAGGCTTATCACCAAAATGCAATTATGCATGTTTATACATGCGCATGTGCACAATAATATAACACATAAAATATGCTGAGAAAGCTCAAGCTCACATTCGTTTGTGAATTGGTGGAAGATTATTGTGTAGGAGTTCAGGGCAGTGTGAGTTTATTACCATAAAAGTCTCTGTATTTTATAAAATATATTATAGGTCCCAATATTTTGCAATAAATGTATTTTAGGTACCTATAAATGAAAAATTACCTATAACTACTGTTTACATTATAAGTAATATCATATGCAAAATAACATAATTCTTTTAAAATAATTACAATATAGGTCCCTCAAAATAACCCATATCTTGCAATAAGATTTGAGTTATCAACTGAATTGAAGCGACGAAGAAGTTGTGTGCCGGCGAGTGTGGGCCATGAGTCATGAGCCTGGCGGAGGAGTGAATATTAACTAGTTGGTTGATTCTTTTAGAATTGAGAGACGACCCAGCTAAGCTGATATATGAGTCGTGAAATTAGCTGACAAAGGCGGATGAGCTACTCGATGATTTTGCATCTGAGGAACATGAGATGTTGAGTGAGGGAATTAAGCATTAGATTTGATTTGGGGAAAGAAAATAACTTAGTTTACTTATAAATATTAGTCCGACTTTGGATATTATTAAAACGGGGCCAACCCGTATAAAGAAAATAGGATAATTTAGGTATAAATACCTTAGGCCCAAGAAGAATTTAGGCCTCCCTCATAAGTTTTAAAACTGACAATAATTTCATGGCCTTTTTTTAGTACTTTAACTCATGGTTTGGACCCGATCAATTCATATATCGTTCTTTAACTCATGTGCCTCATTTTATAATAAAATACACTTATATGGGTGGAATTATGATTTTTCTAAATTTAGGGGGACCATGGCCTCTCCAATATACACATACCTCCTCCCCTTATCCTTTATATTTTTATGTATATAATAAAGATTATCCATAAGCAATACATATACACGTTTGATTTGTAGTCACTGAAACTAATTAAACATCATAGATTTTAAGTATATAAAATTTTGTTATAAATAAGTTATTAATGTCCTAGAAAAATATTAATTACAACTTCATTCGTATATAATAATCCTTCAATGGTAATACTGAACAAACATATAAAGTAATTTAGAAAATTATTTTTCTCTCTCTTAGTTGCATTTTATTTGATTTTGTTGAGCATATCTTGGGTGATGGTCGAAATCTCGTATACAGGGCAGACGCAAGACACTTTATGTATGAAGACTAATAATACTGTTGTGTCTATTTTGTTCCCCCCTTTGCAGTATACTATAAAAATAAATGCGGATTTGATTATAGGCCCTCATAGAGTAGCAACGGGTTTTATTGGGGGAAACCCTGAGGCGTTGTAATCTGCGGGCATACCAGTTCCTATTTATTTTGTTTTTTTACCCGAGTGTCTTGCCACTAGGAATGCAGTTTTGTTTGCGAGCTAGTTGACTTATGATCGCATCACCATCGAGAGTGATGCTTTAGGTGTGATTTGAGTTATTATGTCATCCACCACGACAATTTAATAGAGAGTTTTACCAATTTTGGAGGACATATGTAGTCCTCCAAGGTGTTATAAAATAATCGACACCTCAAGAGAGTTACTACCTGCAAGTGTACGAATCGTTGACAAGTAATTAATAATAAGTAAAAAGATTTATCATCCACACATGGTCAATGATTTTTAATTCTTGATGTGTTCTCAAAAGTGTTTTAGAGTGTGTTGTGAAACTAAAAATAAAAGATAGTAAATATGGATTGGGATTTTATATTAAAAGACTAAAGATGCAATTAAAAAGGAATTTAAACTAAATTATAGTTAAATTAAAAGATTAAATGTAAATAGCTAAGAGTGTGGTGAGAAAGGTATAGGTCGAGAAATGGCAAGTAATCCCCGATAGTATTGATTTTATGTTATTGTTTAAGGGCGAATTGATAAATATGCAATAGTCGGGATTCTAAATTCTTCTTAACTCCCTTCCAGGTAGCTTAGGAAGCTACATAACACCACTAGAGTTCTCTTATGATTGAAATATACATGAATGATTGGCGCTAAATTCTCTTACCCTATTAGCTATTAGGCTAGTCATGCACGTCAGGATCACTAACACACACATGACGTTTATGTATCATATTCTGTAACCCAAACCCCTCGTCAGTGAAATGCTAATTACTAAGGGCAGTTCTATAATTGTCCAGAGTAAGGGATGAAATTGATAGTCAACTACATACTCAAAGCATAAAATTTAACAACTCAAGTTAACTATGTAATCCTAATTCAATAAAAGCATACAACCAATATTAGGATTCGTACGTAAATGATTCTCAAACAATGTAGTATTTAGTGTAAAAATAAGTAATAAATATCAGAAATTAAAATTATTATATTCATGTTTAAAAGATAAAACAAAATAAAATTACAATATTGATAGTTGTCGAATGATTACGGAAAGAGGTGGAATGGCATGAATCATACGTTCTTTCTTCTCCAAGCGTTAATGGTTGCTCACATGTGTATAAAAAGTTGTAGAACGCTATTTTGATCTTTAAATGGTGATATATAGGGATTCCTAAAATATTTTTTTAGTTTTGGGCCCCTATAAGGTGGCAAAAATCAATCCAAAAGTGTTTCCAAGGGTTTGCGAACTGGTGATAACCACGGCAATTGAAAATGGAATAAATATTTCATTGTAACTCCAAATCACCAGTCGTCACCTATCACACGCTCCTAACTTAAAATGCTTCCATAAAACCAAAGGTCTTTTTTTTATCGATAACATAAACTTTTTATTAAAATAAGCCCAAACATAAAGTAACATTACAACCTTGACTCTACAAAAGACCAAGACTACATACTCCATCTACATTACTATTACAAAGAGAGCCCATTAAATTTAACTCAAACTAAATACAAATCTAATATATACATAATAAGGCCCAATAACTAGTTGGACTCTATTTTCTTTGCGAGAGAAATAGCTTCTTTAGTCTTGTAATTCCTTCTTCCTACTTTCACATGGACAAAGCTAAAGATTTTTTTCCAAATGTGATCTTCACTTAGACAAATAGCTCCATGCTCCCTTTCATTTCTTTCCCACCAAACACAGTAAATATAGGTAGTAATAAAATTCCCCACCATATCAATAACTTCTGCACTCGGTATAGATTTAACAATTTTGACCATCTCTTCTAAATCTGTAGGTGTAACATTTATATTGCACAACACAAGCAGTTTTACCAAGATTCTTTTTGGAAAGGAGCAGCTAATAAATAAGTTATTAACATCCTCCAAAGTTGCATTACAAAAACAACATAGTGAATTGACCTGTAAGCCCCAACTAATCAATCTGGCTTTGGTTGCTAATCTATCCTGAAAGCACAACCAAGCTATAAAAGCACATCTTGGTATACAAGTCTTAGTCCACACTATTTTCCACCATTCAACTTCACTCTTAACATCTTCAATTTGCGTAAGAGTTTTTTTGAAAGAGAAGCCTTTTTTAGAGATTTCTTTCCACACAATTATGTCTTCTCCATTAGTAAGCTTGATATTATTGATGTGAGGAAGAAGTTTACCCACTACAGGAGGTAATCTCCATCTATTACCTCCATATAATAAAAATACAGTCTTATTGCTATTAATATCCTCTCTCAGAATATCAATACATATGATTCTTGAGGGCTATTTTCACTCAACCATTTATCCCAAATCAGATATGTATTTTTGCCATTCTTAACATCATGAGTAATAAAGTTGTAAACAAGGTACCTGATTTTTAAAATTTTCTTCCAAATCCAAGTATGAGCTTGTTTTACATCCAAACTCCAAATACACCTGCCTTTAATGATGTTCTGATGAACCCATAAACTCCACAGATTTTGCTTTTGTGAGTACATTCTCCAAAAAGTTGCTAGAAGACATACTATATTGATATCTTCAATGTTTGGAATACCAAGTCCTCCATACACTTTACTGGAGCATATACCAAAGGTCTTGTCGATAATATTATCCGATTGCGTGTCCTGTCCAAAAGTGGTTAACGTGTACTCTAATGTTGTGACTTTTGGGGTGAATCTTGTTTTCTTGAATTCTTATCACGTATCATAGTATTGTATTATACAAGTACCTAATATATGCACGTTAACACACAATTAACGCACAAAAGCTCTAAAAGAATGTAAAGCCAAAACGAGATAAGAAATAATAAATCGTCAAATATTATGGAGAGATCTCTTTAATAAGTCCTAAATCCCCTAAAATTATATCTCGTGATACGATTATCCTATCACAAAAAAAGAGACACCAATACCCCAAAGTCAAAGTTTTGTAACACAAAAATGCGCTTAGTGTGCTGAGAATGCTCACCTTCTTTAGTGAATTGGTGACGGATAGTGGAAGATGATACTGAATTGGGGCTATTAGTCACTTACATGGATTGAGTAAAGAATCTTTGTTGAGAGACTTGTAGTGTGAGTTTATTACCATACAAATCCCTATATTTTAAAAAAAATTCAGTATAGGTACATATACTTTTCAATAACTGTATTATAGGTTCTGTAAATGCAAAATAACCTATATTTGAACTAATTAAATTATAAGTCCCTCTATTATGCAAAATAACATAATTCTCTTGAAATAATTACAATATAGGTCCCTATATTATATATTATGCAAAATAATCCATATTTTGCAAAGAGATTTGATTTATTAATTAGAATTACCTATAAGGAGGGAGGGAGAAGCAGTGTGGCGATGGTGTTGCCTAGGGTGTGATAAAAATACTATAAATAAAGATTGGAAACAATGCACTAATCACCCTAGACAAGTACAGTACAACACGTATTACAGGACGTATGCAAGTTTATTTGTTCCTCAGGGAATTAAGTGTTAGATGAATGGGTAGATAAATCAGAGTAGCAATTAATAATTAAAAGACAAAAACTAAATAAGATAATTGAGGGATTAATGATTAAACTAACTAAAAGTAAAGACAAGTAATTAAATATGAGAAATACGAGATGAGAGAATATAGCTTAGTTATTTGCTAGTATGCACTAATATTTCTAATTCTTTCTATCAATTTCAGTTTATAAGGGAGATAATAACTCATAGATATGTAGTCAGGATTCTCAATTCCTACCTACACCCGGAGAGCGAATAGGTAGGCTACGACATAACCACGAGGTGACCTTAAATAGGGTTATCCTACGCCACTAGGTTCCTTAGAAAGTCTTTCCTTCAATTGGTGATATGGTGATTAAAACAAACCCTAATGACTATCTAGTTAGGCTGGTGTTGTCAGGACTAATTCCTTATTCTAGAAGTTTATGTGGCGTTTCAATAATTAGACACATGTTTCGGGTGAACATCTAACTGCTATTAAGAAAGCCTAAAGTGATCAGGTTTAGGATAGACAATAAATCAAAGCACATAAAATAAATATATGATTAAACAACTAATATCAGATTAAAACATATAATTTTCAAAGAAAATAGAATTCATAGATTATACATAATAAAAAACCCAAGCTATGGGAAAATTAGTTCAAACCTGCGGTAAATAAACTAAAAGAATGAATAAAAGATTTTATCCTGCTCTCTACAATAACTCTAATGATATAAACCTTAAGGATTAATGGAAAGGATGATTTACAAGATTTATAAGGGTGTATTTATAGGTGTGGAGAAGCCATAACTTGTTTTATTGGAGTGGAAGACAAGTAATGGACTCCAAGCCCATCTCAAATTCGTAGCCCTAAAATATAGAAAAGGTATGATTCTGGTGTTGTTTTGTTTTGGTCGTAACTCCTTCAATATATATCAGTTTGACGGTTTCTTTATGTCGAAATCAATCATCTCGGAAAGCTCTACACTTTTGCTTCAGACCATGCATCCAAATTCCTAGCCAATCTTGAGTTATGGTCACGTTTTTGAACGTCGCTGGTGAATTAAAGATTTACTTGGCAGCTTTATCTTTTCCTTTTTAATATTTCTTTCCTTTATCTCCAATTTCCATGCATATATTCTTTACCATATCTCTTATTCTTGTCTTGGCATCTAATTAATATCCATATATATCATTAAAACTTCACAATTAATAAACAATCAAACCCAGTATGCTCTAAAAATAATAAAGCATTAAATCAAGACAAGAAATAGGAAAGTGCACTATATCATGGGAAAATTGAGTATTTAGACTTCTAAAACACTGAAAATGATATCTCCAATACATATTAAATCATCACAAATGGGGAGACATCAAGACCCCCAATTCAAAGTTGTATCATCCCGATACAATAAAGAGAAAAACAAAGGGAAGTCTCTATATACACACCTAATTCAATTAAGCACAATGGGAAAGAAGATATCTAAATATATAGAATAGTCTCAAAGCAACTACTCAGAAAAATTCATTAAATAATATTTACAAACAACATACCTGCGCACTTTTCATATCCACAATCAACACGGTTAGAATTCAAGATCAGATTAGCTTCGTAATGAAAGAAGGAGAGGAACATTACTCAGTTCACCAAGGAGGCTATGGATTGTTCATCGAACTTCACTAGTATCCAAGGATCCACTTAACTACTCTATAACGGCTCAATCACTTCTAGATTACATAGCAGAGAATCATAAGGTCTTTAAGGTTGTAATGTTGGCTTAGGGACGGTATGATAAGTTTATTTGGATAATTTATAGTGAGATTTTGGCTCTCTCCTCACTAGCCATCAACGAATCGCCCTAGAGTTTGAGTTACTCTCATAAAACGTTCTCACTCAACCTAATGATTTCTTGATGCACAAAGTAGCATCCCAATTAACCCAATTAAAGCATAAAGACGTTCACATAAAAATTCCTCTTTGCCGCTCCGAATATATAATTTTTTTTCTTTTGTACAGTTATGACTCTCTTTTTTTTTGATCATCAAATCAAACTTTTTCATTATAAATCAACTCCATACCACATTACAAAGTAGGTCTTACAAGCATAGGCCCAAGCATGGGAAACTATACCTTGTAATCCCATTACTAACCTTTCAACATTATAAAGTCATTAAAATAACTAGTGGAGCCTTTACTACTCGGCCCACTTTACAATACTTGCAACTTACATTTAAAATGGGCTAATAGACAAAAAAACGAAAAACAGTTACATTTCATTTATTTTCTCAGCTATTCTGTTCACAATATCATTTTTGAACCTTCTCCTTTTTATCTTCATTTTAACCATTTCACTAATTCTTCCACAAACTTGTTCTTCATTTAAAATCAGCCCACCGTGTTCAATCTCATTTCTTTGCCTCCACACTATATAGATATATGAAGTAATCACTAAACTTACAAGCAATTTCATCTCTTTACCTGGTAATCCAAGAACTTTGTCATTTAAATCCTCGAAATCCCTTGGCATCCACTTGATTTCGCATGTAATCAACAACTTCTGCAAAATTCTCTTAGAGAAAGAACATAGAAAGAAAATATGTTCATTATCCTCTCCAGCAGCCTTACACATACCACAAAGAGGGTCAACTTGAGCTCCCCATTCAAGCATCCTTAATTTTGTGCTTAACCTGTTTTGAATAGCAAGCCAAGATATAAAAACACATCTTGGTATGTTTGCCTTAGACCAAATCAGCTCATACCAGTTGACATTTGGTATATTAGACATATTTGTGATTTTAATAAAGGTTTTCTTGAAAGAAAAACCTTTCTTATTTGATTCACTCCAAACCTTTTTATCTTCTCTATTTACCAATTTGACATCATTCAAGTAAGGTAATATTCTACCCACACATGGAGGCAACCTCCACCTCTCTTTCCCATAAAACTTGTCAACTGTTTTATGACTGTTCAAATCATTCTTAGCTAGCTCAGTTCCCAAAATTTGTTGAATGTTTTCCCTTTCAAGCCATCTATCCCATACTAAGTATGTATTTTTCCCATTATACACAGTATGAGTAATGAACTCATATGCTAGACTCCTGACCTTCATCAATTTTTTCCATATCCAAGTGTGACTTTGTTTTTCTTCTATACTCCACACACACTTTCCTTTTAGAATATTATGTTTAACCCACATACTCCACAAGTTATTCTTTTGAGAGTACATCCTCCAGAAAGTAAAGAGGAGACACACTAAGTTAAGATTTTCCAAATTTGGAATACCTAAACCTCCTTTCTCTTTACTCATGCAAATTTTCTCCCATGATATTTTAGCTCCATGGGCACCTTCCGTGTTGCCTTTCCAAAGGAAACTACTCATAATACTATTCAATTTATATATAACTTGCTTGGGCAACAAGAAAACTCTACACCAGTAGAGAATTTTACTTATAATGATACTCTTTATAAGTTCCACTCTCCCTGAATACGATAAAAGCTTTGATGACCACTGATTAATTGAGCTAAGTATCTTATTGATCAACTTGTTCCCCTCCTCAACGCTTAATTTCTTTGAATGAAGTGGGACCCCTAAGTACCTGACTGGCAATTTGCCAATCTTACTACTGAGAATCTTTGAAATCTCATTTTCGATATGAAAATTATTACCACTAACATATACTTCACTTTTCTGATAGTTCATCTGTAGTCCTGATATTCTAGAGAAAAGATTAAGGCCCTCCTTAACAATTCTTATAGATCTTAAATTAGCCTTTAAGAATACAAGCAAGTCATCTGCGAAAATCATGTGATTGAGCTTCATGACTTCACATTTTTGATGATAGATAAAATCTTTTTTGTTAGCTAGATGATTGAACAAGCCTGTGAATACCTCCATACATAAGGCAAAAAGGTAGGGTGAGAGAGGGTCACCCTGTCTTAACCCTCTCTTCCCCTCAAAGAACCCACAATCCTCACCATTTACACATATTGAAAACGTAGGAGAGCACACGCACATTTTTATCCATTTAATAAATTTCTCTGGAAAATGAAGAGCTATTAATATGTTAATTAAAAAATTCCAATGTACAGTTATGACTCTCTTTTTGATGTTTGAGATATTACGCTATTTTTTCATAAATTGTTCTTTTCTTTTCATGCTTGCATAGATTTTTTCATTCACTATTACCCCGACAAAGGGTTACAATAATAGACATGTGAATCATCATCAATATATAGGACAAAGCACAATTAATTAGCTCAAAAATCCCAAGCCAGTAACAATTCCCATAATGGTGGACCCACCACCCCAAACTCAAGCTCTAAAACAATTGTCTATGCATCTCGATTCTAGTGTGGGTCATATGAAAAAGTCCTAAAATCTAAAGGGATATGGCTTATAATGTGGCTAATCAAAAGGCTTTAGAAAGGCTAGAAGAGGCTGATAAGGATATAAATATAATAAATGGAAAGCAAGCTAAAAGGAAACAAGGGGTTTATGGATGAACCGCCTTTATCACAATCTAAACTATGCAATTTCGTCAATCTCTTACCTTTAGCACTTTCATCAAATGAGATGTCAACTTGCTTGGATCTCACGGCCTACACACCACTCATGGCTCCCTAAGATCGAACATACTTACTATCACATTGCTAACTGATCTCTGCTTTACTATCAATTTGTGTTTTCCTGCAAATACTCAAAGCATACAAAATAAAGTAGCTCATAAACGTACCACATTCTATCATCAACGTACTATGCTTTTGCTTTCAAGCTATTAAACACACTCTATATCTAATTCCCATGTATCAAAAATTTAATTTCTACCTAAAAAAGAAAAATCACAGAAAAATGGAGATGAGAGACAACGAATCCCAACACCCCAACCCAAAAATGAGACGTCCCCATGACTCGAAATAGAAATTAAAATTTGCAAATAAAGCTTTTACATAAATGTTAGGGAGAAAGGAAACATACACTCGAGGCTATTGCCTCGCATTATCGACATCCAAGATAGTATTTGATGGACCTTACTTTAATTGATCAAGCAGTGTCATGATGTGCACTTGATTGTCTTTGATTCGTGCCAAATCTTCGGCTAAGGAAGTTTGAACAGCTTTGGCTTTATTCAATCGCTCCTCTACTTTCTCTTGCCAAATACGATCATTTTCTTCCTTTGAGACTTGCGTAATTCCTGCCCCTCTCAAATTTTCCATAATCCAAGCATTTTCAATAGTATTACTCATCTTAAATTCAAGTTTCTCTCCTTCACCCAAAATCACATTCGCTTTCCGAACAAGAATTGTGATCATAGTAGGATATTTCACTTTAAATAACGAGATAGGAGGATCGGAAATCGCATCACCTCCTCAAAGATCAACTGTGCCACAACCACCTCTTCTCCTCTCAAAATATGATTAAAAAATATAGCATTCTTCTTACTCACTTCTGAATTTCTTGTGTTTCCAAAGACATTAGAGGAAAGGAAATTGTGCCAAATTCTAGCATCCGATTGCAGACATTTGTAAGGACAAGGTGTCTTTAATTCTCCCTTAAGTGATTTCACTTTCTCCTTATCTAATACATGCTCAAAAAGTAAATTCCAATCAAAAGTCATCTTATTATCCACCTCTTCTCTATACTTGCATGGTCCAACCAATTTTTTAAACTGGAAGTGGTTTCTAATATCTTCGACTGTAAAAGGAACTAACTTGCTTCTAACTGGAACACAACCTTTACTATCTCGGCTAAAGAAGCCTAAATAGATGACATAAATTCAAACGTCTTACCATGAATGTAGACCTACCCAATCTTTCCCTGTTCTCCAAGAATCTCTTGTACTCTCCTTTACCAACTTCTTCTTCAAATACTTTCTCTAAGCAAAAGGAAGTTCATGTAAATGTTTCTTTGCATAAGCTATCAAGGCCTTTGAAGCTTTATATTTTTCTTTGGGTGTAGGACCTTTGATTTGTAGAGGTTGTGTTGTCTTCTTCACGAAAGTTGGAACCTTTTTGCCCATTGAATTAAACACAGCTAGCTGGCCTCTTTTCTCTTGACCTATTTTACCCTTTGTGTTAGAACTAGAAATTTTCTCACTTGATTACTTCTCAATAGAACCCAATACCTTTCTTTTCTTTATCTCCCTCATAGTAGATAATGTCTCTGTTCTTTTAGGCATCTCAATTAACCTCCAACTCAAAGCTTTAACCACTCTTGAAAATTTGAAACTCTTGATTATAGATTGAACAAGCTTTATTTGGGTTAGAAAAGATGTTTTGAGGATGATTCACTATATGGGTAAGATAGATTCTTGATTAATATGTATGGATCTAAGAAATTGTAGGATGAATATTGGAAATTAAAGTTTTTAATTCTTGTATTCAACGTATTTTGGTGTGATTTGGGTGGCTGAATCTTCTTTGTAATGATGTAGAAAAGGATTGGATGTGTTTTTATTGTGATTGGGTAGTGTTTTGATGTTTGGGAAAGCTTTGATGAAGCTTTAATAGAGTTGGGAGAAGTTTGGAGAAGAAAGGAGGCTTAAAGGATTAATAAATTCGGAATAAACTAGCCTTCCTCTTCTTTATAACCTACAATCAAAGAATTTTTTCTCTCTCCAGCGGCCGGACTGGCATACCAGTACCCTGGGCAGCTTACCGGTGGGTGACGTCATAAACCGTGTCAACCAACAAGACCAATGTTTTTCTTGTGATGCTCTCGGCAATAAACCTGCGCGTAAAACTGTCGGCACGTTTTTTGGCTTGCCAACTTACCGGCGGTCTGACCGGCTTACCGGTGCGAAAAAATTTGAAAAATATCCTCTCGGCATAAAACCTGGCTCCAAAACCGTGAGCCCTGTTTTTGACCCACCGGCTTACCGGTGATGTGACCGGTATTACTGGTGAGTAAGTAAGAATTTACCCAAAAATTTCTTTTTCCTCCCTAACTCGATTTCTTGAATACCTGAACATGAAAAACACTAATACATTTCTCAAATATGCAATATCAACTAAATAAACTAAACTAAACATGAATTAAAAACATAAAAATTGCGGGTTCTCTCCCGTACAACACTTTTATTTAACGTCTTTCAAAGTTAGACGTGTTACCTCTATCAAGATTTGCGCATATAGCCTCCTCAACAACTAGCAATGCTATGAGCATCTACTAATCTCTGTTTAATTCCCCTCTTGGGCATGATTTATATAACTATAGCCGAAACAACATCAGTGACAATGAATGGTCCCATCCACCAGTCTTTGTAACTTCGTGGCCTATTCTCTGGTTAGCTGGCTTTTCATAAAACTTCATGGACGACCCCAAACTCATGTTTTGGCTCAGTATCCACATGTTTTGCGCGGATTTCCTTTGGGACACGATGATGTGAAAGTTTGTGGATGACAGGAACGGTGGGATCTGACTTCTTTGGTTTCTTACCCCAGACATAGAATGTCTCGGACACGTTTTCAGCATGAAATGTATTTGTCCCCTCCTGGAAGTTGATTATGTTCTGACTGGTGGCCATGAAAGGCCTCCTAATTATGATCGGAACCTGCTTATCTGCATCGATATCAAGTATAACAAATTCAGTAGGGATGTGATATTACCCGATAGGACATGAACATCCTCCACTGTTCCCCATGACTTTGTAACTGAGTTGTTAGCAAACTGCAACTTCACTGGAGTTTTCTCTGATTTCTGAAGTCCAAGTCTATCAAACACGGACTTTCGCTTAAGATTTACACCTGAATGCACATCGCACATAGCTTTCATCTTGAGTGTACCATTTATTTGAATAGGATGATTAAAGCTTCCAGAATCTCTGAGCTTTAATGGTAACTCCTTCTCTACTACTATTGAGACTCTCTTAGCATGAGCCACAATCTCTTTTCTGGATTCTACAACTGCCTCTTTCTCAGGAATAACTTGCGTAAAAACTTGTTACCCTTTCTTCGCAATCTCAAGCATTTGGGCATTGATATTCTCAGGAGTATACGCCTCTACAAATGTCTTGAGTTCAATGTCACCCTTCAGATTTGTATCAGGAATGGTTTGTGACACTGTTTGGACAATAAATATTTGCGATTCCACCTTCTCTTCTTCTTTATTTTCTTGCACAACAGGTGCAACTTCTACTCTTGGTTTTTTGAGGCTTCTTCCTCTTTCTCTTTAGCTCTCTCAGCTTGTAACTTCATAACCGATCTAATCTCTTCTTGCATATCTCTCAAAAGATGTATATACTCGGATCCTTCTTCTGATTCTTCATCCTTAGAACAGTAAGAGTCCACGGGGTTACACTTGGCTTGTTCTTCTTTGGTACTAGGAACTTCCACGACACTTTCTGCACCATGCGGTACTTCCTAATTTTCTTCAATTTCAAGGCCTATAGCCTTACAAGCTTCGAACCCAACATTGGTATCACCTCCTTCGATAGCCTTTAATTCATGTGCTTCCATAATATTTGTTAGAACTTTATTCATTTGTTCTACTTGCGTACCTAAAATCTGAATTGAAGCTTCATATTCTCTTAACTTTTCGTTCTATGAATGCATATTAGTGGTCATAAGATCCATAAAATTCTTCAATTGTTGATCACCCACAAATCCTTCTTGAGGATATTGTGGTAGGGCTTTCTGAGCTAAAGTATCGGTATATGCATCATTAACAGGTTGTTGTGGTGGAGCAAGTCGATTATAATTCTGATTTCCTTGATATGGAGCTTGACCTCTTGGTTGGAAAGAGTTGTTCTTGGTGAGAGGTTGGTAATGACCTAGATTAGCGGCCCCTTGTGGATTTGAATACTACATACCCAGATGATTTATGGTATTGAATTGGTAATTCCCTCGGTTGGATATGAAATAAACAGATTCTGGATTTCCTTCGCACTCTTCCCATGTATGATTTGGTACCCCACATTGTGGACAACCTTGTGCTTCTTGCACTACATTCGTTATGGCTAAATTCTTTTTCATCTCAAGCTTAATCTCTTTGTTTTGATTCTATAATGCGGCAAATTGAGCTGAGGTTGCAGTATCTGCGTCTAATCGAAGCGTACGTCTGGTATTTGTAATAGGATCTCGCTAAAGTGGCCAACTCCTTTCTGTTTCTATGATATTTTCCAGACCTTCGGCATCTTCTTTAGGATCCATGAATAAAAATTTCCCTTTCCAAGATTATCTACCCTCAATCTACTTTCGGCATTGACACGTTGATAGAATATAGCAAGTTGTAACAATGGGGTTTAACCATGGAAGGGACATCTAGCTAACTTATGTTGAAACCTTATCCATGCGTCTCCTACTTCTTAGCCATTCTCTTGGAAAAACTTAGCAAGCTTGCTTTGATCTTTGAGTCGCATACTCTTCGGATAAAAACGGCTAAAGACAGTGGCTTGAAGTTCTGTCCAAGTCTTGATTGTATTTGGTGGTTGCCTATCTAGCCAATCACCAGCATTACCTGTCGGAAAGAACGAAAACATGTGACAATACAGTTGCTCGCATGCAATGTCAGGAGTAACATATGCATGACAAATCTGCATGAACTTCTAAATCGCTCTTACCGGATCTTGCGCTGCTGCACCACTATAGAGTCCAAAACTTTGAATTGACTGAGCATACCCATATCGGGTCTAAATTTGATATTCTGGATCTCTGGAGGCGAAAACCTAATGGTTAAACACGAAACGGGGCTCCCAAGCCAGGGAGATATTGCTCAACTCTATTCTGATTATTGTTTCGGTTATCTCCTACCGGTGGTGGTAAATGTCCTAAAGGACCAAGTGGTGGATCATTTACGCCTTGTTGTTCCTCTGACATAGCTCTTCTTAAGGTTCTTTCTTCTGTAACTCGTTTGTTGTAAGGTCTGAAGCTCCTTTCGGGCTCCGGAAGAGGAGGCCAAGGATGCCTGCTTAAAACATGAAGAAGACTAAAACAAACCAACAAGCGTAAATCTGGAAAAATAAAAATAAAAATAAAAATAAAAACTTAACCAAAAACTACTACTACTGAAAATAAATAGCCCACATGCTAATGAGACACAAGTCCACAGCAGCGGCGCCAAAAACATGGTGTCGCCTAGGGTGTGATAAAAATATGATAAATAAAGATTGGAAACAATGCACTAATAACCCTAGACAAGTACAGTGTTGCAAGTATTACAGGACGTATGCAAGTTTTAATGATAAGAAGATTCGTTCCTCAGGGACTTAAATGTGTTAGATGAATGGGCATATAAATCAGAGTAGGAATTAATAATTAAAAGACAAAAACTAAATAAGATGATTGAGAGATTGATGATTAAACTAAATAAAAGTAAAAACAAGTAATTAAATATTAGAAATATGAGATGAGAGAATATAGATTAGGTATTTGCTAGTATGCACTAATCCTTCTATTCTATCTATCAATTTTAGTTTATAAGGGAAATAATATCTCTTAGATATCTAGTCAATATTCTAGATTCCTACCTACACCCGGAGAGCAAATAGGTAGGCTACGACACAACCACGAGGTGACCTTAAATAGGATTATCCTACGCCACTAGGTTCCTAAGCAAGTCTTTCCTTCAATTGGTGATATGGTGATTAAAACAAACCCTAATGACTATCTAGTTAGACTGGTGATGTCAGGATCAATTCCTTATTGTAGACGTTTATGTGGTGTTTCAATTATTAGAAACCCCTTCCGGGTGAACATCTAACTACTATTAAGAAAGCCTAAAATGACCAGGTTTAGGACAGACAATAAATCAAAGCACATAAAACAAATATATGGTTAACCAGCTAATATCAGATTAAAACATATAATTCCCAAAGACTCTTAAAATAAAGGAAAATATAATTCATAGATTATACACAATGCAAAACCCAATCTATGGGAAAATTAGTTCATACCTGAAGTAAATAAACTAAAAGAATGAATAAAATACTTCATCTTGCTCTCTGCAATAACTCTAATGATATAAACCTTAATTACTAATTTATGTGACGCAAGGCTGATTTAAAAGAGTTATAAGGGTGTATTTATAGGTGTAGAGAAGCCCTAATTTGTTTTCTTGGAGTGGAAGAAAAGTAATGGGCTCCAAACCCAACTTGAATTTGTAGCCCTAAAATAGAGAAAAGGTAAGATTCTGGTGTTGTTTTGTTTTGGCCGTAACCCCTTTAATACTTATCCGTTTGACGCTTTTTTATGTCGAAATCAATCATTTCCGAAAGCTCTACACTTTTGCTTCAAACAATTCATCCAAATATCTAGCCAATCTTGAGTTATGATAACATTTTTAACGTGTCTAGTGAATTTCATATTTACTTGGCAGCTTTATCTTTTCCTTTTTAATATTCCTTTCCTTTATCTCCATTTTCCATGCATATCTTCTTTACCAAATCTATTATTCTTGACTTGACATCTAATTAATATCCATATATATATTAAAAGTTTCACAATTAATAAATAATTAAACCCAATATGCTCATAAAATAATAAATCATTAAATCAAGACAAGAAATAGGAAAGTGCACTATATCATGGGAAAATCGAGTATTTAGACTTCTAAAATACTAAAAATGATGTCTCCAACTAATATCAAATCATCAGAAATGGGGAGACATCAGGCGGCGTGTGTGGGTCAGGACTCATTAGGCATGACGTGAAAGAAGAGTGCATATATAATGAATGAGTTGGTTCTCTGAAAATTGAGAGACGACTGCGCTAAGTCTAACTATGAGTCGTGAGAGTAGATGACAATGGCGGAGAGGGGCTTGATGATATTTCTTCTGACCGATCGTTATATTTAAAGTAAGAGAATCAAGGGTGGATTTTTGTTAGGGCAATAAAATAATAAAATTAAGAATGTTGGATAAACCTCCTCAACTTTTTTTAGATATTAATAATATATTTATTTTTCTTTTTCTTTTTGGCTGGATAAACCTTCTCAATTTTTTTTGGAAAAGGTCTCCTCTATCCATCGAACAATAATCTTGATTTTTTATAGGGATAATTCTTGGCCAGCATATTCTAAAATTATGCTAAGCAAATAATTTTTTATTTTATTTTTTTCAATTAAAAAATGGATCAATTACCCATGAGGTTTTGAAGACTATCTTAGTGCCACAAAGGAACTAGCCCATTCCTCTCTCCTCCAATGAGACCTCTAAGATGCCCATTATCATTACTACCCTTCTAGTGTATATAAAACAAAAAATAGATTCTTATCTCTCCTCCATTACCAAAACTCTCTCTCCTCCTTTAACATTTTCTCTCTCTCCTCCATTAACTATAAAAAAATTCCAGCTCCGACCACAACCACCGTTGACCGCCGATCACCGTCGACCACCGTCGACCACCGTCGACCACCGCTGACCAGGATTTTTGGTACTGACCTCTCGGTTGGAAAGAGTTGTTCTGGGGGCGCGGTTGATAATGACCAGGATTAGCAGCCCCTTGTAGATTTGAATACTGCATACCCGGATGATTTCGGTTACCCCATTGATAACCTCCGCGGTTGGATATAAAGTAAACAGATTGTGGATTTGATTCGCACTCTTCCCATGTATGATTATTAACCCCACATTGTTGACAACCTTGTGCTTCTTGTACAACGTTTGCTGCGGCTAAATTCTTTTGCATCTCTAACTTCAGCTCTTTGATTTGATTTTCTAATGCGGATATTTGGGCTGAGTTCGCAGTTTCTGCATCTAAACGAAGCGTTTCTCGGGTCTTTGCTACAGAAGCTCGCGTTGAAGGCCAACTTCTTTCTTGTTCCATAATATTTTCTAATACTTCGGACGCTTCATTATGATTCATGGACACAAAATTACCCTTTCCAATATTATCCACCTTCTCTCTACCTTTATCATTAAGTCCTTCATAAAATATAGCAAGTTGTAGAGCAGGGGTATAACCATGGAGCGGACATCTAGGTAATTTATGTTGAAACCTTGTCCATGACTCTCCTACTGTTTCTCCATCTTCTTGGCAAAATCTTGCAACCTCGGTTTGATCTTTGAGTCTCATACTCTTTGGATAAAAACGGTTAAAGAACGCGGCTTGAAGTTCTCTCCAAGAAAGAATTGTTCCATGTGGTTGTCTTTCTAGCCATTCGCTAGGTCGACCGGTCACGAAGAACGAAAACATATGACAATACAGTTGCTCGCGTGTAATGCCAGGAGTAATGTAAGCATCACAAATCTGCATGAACTTCTGAATCGATCTTACCGGATCTTGAATTGATGTACCATTATAGAGTCCAAAACTTTGAAACTGACTAAGCATACCCGGATCGGGTCTAAATTTGATATTCTGGATCTCTGGAGGCGGTAACCGATTGGTTGAACATGAAAGGGTACATGAAGACCAGGGAGATCTTATTGTACTCGATTCTGTTGATTATTAACGTTATTCTGCCCATTACCTCCTCCTAAAGGATGTTGTGCTTGTTGTCCTTGTACACCAGGAGGATCCTGTAGTTGGATCCCAGGTGGATCTTGCTGTAGTCCTCCTGGTAAGGCTCCAAGTGGTGGATTCAGTTGGGCTGCCATTGCTCTTCTTAAGGCTCTTTCTTCACGAACTCGTTTGTTGTAAGGTCTGAAGCTCCTCTCAGGCTCCGATAAAGGAGGCGAAGAATTAAACACTGTGAAACCTGAAAAAGAATAAAGCAAACCACAAGCGTAAATCCGGAAAAATAAAACTAAAAACTGAAAAATAAAACTAATTAAAAACTACTACTCGAAATAGATAACCCACACGCTAACAAGACACAAGTCCCCGGTAGCGGCGCCAAAAACTTGGTGTCGCCTAGGGTGTGATAAAAATAAGATAAATAAAGTCTAGAAAACTACGCACTCCCACCCTAGACAGGCACAGTACTGCAAGTATTACAGGACGTATGCAAGTTTTAATTAGTAAGTTGAGTTCGTTCTCAGGGACTTAAGTGTGTTATACGAATGGGTAGCAATAACGAATAAAAGTAAATAATTAAAAGACAGGAAACTAAAGAGATATCAAATTCGAAATTAATTAAACTAATAAAATAAAAGACAGTAAATAAAATACGAAGAATATGAGATTAGAGATATAGCTTAGGTTTTACTAGTATGCACTAATCCTTCTAATTCTTTCTATAGATCTAGTTAATAAGGTAGAATATTAGCTCTTGTATACTTAGTCAGGATTCTAAATTCCCATACCTTAGACCTTGAGAGCGACTAAGGGGGCTACGGCACAACCAAGACGTGGTTTAAAATAGGATTATCAAGCGCTACCAAGGCCCTAAGCAAACACTTCAATCAATTGGTGATATGGTGATTAAAACAAACCCTAATGACTATCTAGTTAGAATCATGTTTTGTCAGAACTAATATCGACACTAGACATTATGTGGTGGTTCAATAGTTAAACACCCAGCTAAGGTGAACATCTAACTACTATTAAAACAATCCTAAAGTTATTAGTTCTGGGAACGACAATAAATCAAAACACATAAACAAATATTAAGTAAGAAGCTAATATCAGATTAAAACATGTAATTCCCAAAGAAACTTAGATAGAAGAATTAGAATTCATAGATTATACATATGCAAAACCCAAGCTATGGGGAGTTTAGTTCATACATGAAGGAAATAAACTAAAAGAAATTACAAAAGACATGATCTTGCTCTCTACAATAAACTGGAAGAATAAAACCTTAAGAACTAATTACCATGAGGCAAGGATGATTTTACAAGTGATATAAGGGTGTATTTATAGGTGTTTAGAAGACCTAATTCGTTTTCTTGAGGAAGAGATAAAGTATTGGACTCCTAGCCTAACTTAAATTCGTATGGAAATAAAGATAAACACTGCTGGACCGTTTTGAGCATATCTTCTTCGTTATTGGTAATTTTTTGCTCCATAAGATACCAAAAGAATCCTCACAGAATTATCTACATACTTATGAGAGGAAATTACCAAAATCGGCTTCCTTGTAGGAGTAATCACCACTTCTTTAGGCATGTGTTGGAGAATCCAAGATTTAGGTAGCTTTTCCTTTTCCATCTTTTTAGCTTTTGTTTCCTTATCTCCAATTTCCATGCAAATCTCTTTCCATATCTTGTAGTCATTGACTTGGACTCTAATTAATCTCCATAATTATCTTTAAAGCTTCAGACTAAATAAACAATTAAATCCAATATGCTCTAAAAATATTATGTTACTAAATCGAGACTCAAAATAGGAAACCAGGTGAGCTAGCTCATTTGGCCAGGGCTCTGTCTCTCAAGTGAGAGGTACAGGGTTCGAATCCCGCAGGCGGCAGAAAGTTATTAAAGTTTGGAAAGTTCTCTCAAGTGAGAGGTACATGGTTCGAATCCCGCAGGCGGCAAAAAGTTATTAAAGTTTGAAAAGTTCTCTCAAGTGAGAGGTACATGGTCGGAAACCCTCCCCAGAACATGGGCAACCTAGTTCAACCTAGTTCTGATTGCCTGGAGGTATTGTTGGGGAGGCAGTCATATCTCCCGGGGGACTAGTCGGGTGTAAGCCCGGGAACCCTCGTCATAAAAAAAAAAGACTCAAAATAGGAAAGTGCACTATTTCTCAAGAAAATCGACATTTATGACTTCTAAATCACTAAAAATGATGTCTCATCCTAACATAAATCTATCATAAATGAGGAGACATCATATATATATTATTAATATTATAAATATTGTATGGTTTTACAATAAAATTATTCTTTCAACTAAAAAAAATATATTAATAAGATTTTAGGGGGCCAAGTATATGTTTTGAAGATATAGGGTCAAACACCTTTAAAAGTGAGACTGGTAATTTTAGATTAAGTGTGGGAACGGAAACGGGGACAACAGTTATATGTTTTTAAAAATATTAGAAGGGGACCATAATATATTATGAAAAAATAAAATAAAATTATAGGGGCCAAAATATCTTTGCTACACTTAAGGGGACAATTCCCCCTCCTCAATATACACATACCCTGTTCTATGGTCATATACGAATTTTAAAGTAAAATCTTGATTTGTAGACTATATATATACTTTTAATTTCTTGTTATTAACATTATAGATTATGAATATATCATAGATTTTTTATAAATTATTTATTAATAGAGAAGTTAATTACATATCAATCAATATATAATAATCAACTAGTGGTAAAATTTAACAAATACATAAAGTAGTACTTAGAAAATTATCAATTAGATATTTACTATCGTTCTTCACTTTATTATAAAAAATCAAAGCTTAGTTGCAGAGAGAGTTGGGATTAGCTTACTAGCCACTTCCTTGGTCATCCAATCTAGTGGTGAAAGTTTGAACTGAGTCAATGACTCCGAGTCCAAAGTGGCTCTCCTACGTAACAAAAAAGAGAGAGTTTTGTGTATAGAAAGAGAAGAAAAAATGAGAAGTAGACATTAATCTTCACGTTTAAAAAGGATTGAGGTGGCTTCAGGAGAAGATGTAGATGCCTGGTGACGTTGTTCATTGGTCTTTCCCAGTTGAAAAAATATTCCATAAGAATTTTATCCCTTGGATGTGGTATACTGTAGATAAGTGGTGGTAAACCACAAGCCTCTTTTCAAAACAATTGTACAGTATATAGGGTTCTCAATATGGTGCGTCGCTAATACGGTGCTGCAGTAGACCGCACCTAGGCGTGGTGTACCGCGAAACTTTGGTTTTTCCTCGCACAAAGAACCGTAGTCATTAATAAAATGCATAGTGTTGTGGCAGTACGGGATCTTTGGTACACCACAGCTATGGCGTTGTATTATAACGAGTTCTATACCTTGTCTTGCACTAAATACCGTAACGTAATATAAATGAATATATTTCATCACGGTACCGCATGCGAGGTGCGATACATCGCAAAGTGCTGATGGAGGCTCTTATAATCTTATAAAATACCCCAAAGTCAAGGATATACCACTTACACAATAAAACATCTATACAAACTCCCTTATCAACTTTATTTACACCAATAACAAAGAGACTCAAGATAATATACACTACAAAAATGAAAAACAATAATTAAAGAAATTGAAATGTGGGTTGTCTCCCACACACATTTTTGTTTTACGTAGTTAAATGTTTAATAGTACCTCGAGATTCATTTTTCTTAAATTAGGCTCTCAAAAAACATGTGATACTTGTCGAATCAACTAATCAAAATTTGCTAGCTTTCTTCGGTCTTACCTCAATCACTTTTGACAAAACCACTTGAGTGACAAGGAACGACCCCATCAGAGCATCCTTATACTCGTGTGGTCTGTTGGGGGTTGGGATCTTACTATTATACCTCGTCTCCCATAGTAAACTCATTTTATTCTTTCTTTCTCATGGTTTCTGGGGGGGTTTTTTCATTAGACTTTCCGGTCAAAATCCCGATTACTGAGATATTTTTTACCTCTTTCATGTTCATCTTTCTCGAAACAAAAACTGTTTGGGATTCATCTTCAATGCGTAGGGTCATGGTTCCTTTGTATAAATTGATCATTGTGCACCCTGTATCTAATAATGGACCCGCCAAGATGAAACGGACATTCTTATCTACATCATAATCCAATTAAATAAAGTCAGTTCAAATATCAAAATTACCTACTTGGGCTAGAACGTCCTTGACTACTCCCCATGGGTTTGTTATAAATTGATCTGCAATTTAAAAGATGACGAATGTTGGTTTGGTATCTCCAATACCCAACTTATTGAATACACACTTGGGCATGAGATTATAATCGTGCACAAATCACACATTGCTTTTTTCTTAAAATATACCACCAATTTTGATAGGAAAGTGGAAACCTCCTTAATCGTTGACTTTTTGTGGCAAAGTTCGATGTACTTGTGTTGATACCTCGTTAGTTAAAGCCACAATTTCATTTTTTTAGCAAACTTGTTACTCTTGTAGAGTGTGTCTTTGAAAAATATGAAATACTTTGGCTCCCTCTTTATGATTTTGAGTAATTGGATATTGTTTTTTAATTGGCTCAAAATTTCAATGAACTTCATTTACATGGAGTCATTGTTCTTTTTGGCTACTCTTGATGGGAACCAAGGTAGTGGATGAATTTTTTGTAAAGGTCCGCTCTCAGATTCTCTTACACCTTTGATGCTTCAACTACTTCCTTTGGTCTTCTGACCACTTCTTCAACCCAATGTTCAATGACTACCTCATCTAGATTCATCCTTAACGTTTCTTTTTCTGTTAGAATTGTTACCTCACTAAAAAACCGGTGGTGATTCCACCAGCTTCTTATATCGGAGACTTGTAGCTTTACACGATTAGTAACCAACCTTGTCATCAACATTAACTTGATATCTTTATTCGTGCTTTTGGTCAGTTGCAAAGGTTAACCTTGTTGATTTTGTTGAAGGGTCGTATCAACTTGTAACAATTTGTTGTTGCATGAATTGATTTTGCTTTTGATAAAATCATTTGTTATTTCATAATCTTCATTGAAGCTTCATGGTAGGGACAAAGGGGTGATAAATAAATGATAATGAAGCACACACGCCTAAGACGGCTATGATAACACTCTTCGCAAGTGAACTGATAGTTTTTAAGTAATAAGTAAGAAAACTAGACAGGAAATACGAAAGTGAGTTTGTGAACATTGTTCTTACTAAGTATACTAGAGAAAGCTAATAGAAAAATACGCAAAGACACTAAGATATTTGTTTGATTTTTTAAGACACTGAATAATTAATGATTAATAAACTAAGAATTAAATTGAAGACAAAAAATAAAACAAAAATGGGAAAGATATGAGAGTTTAGCTAGAGAACTAGCCCTATTTCTAAATTTATTGTCTAAGGGCCAGTTGTGTGATATAAAACACGGTCCTCTTAAGCCCCCCGATAATCTAAATGTATTATGTGTGTGTATATATATATATCCTAGATTTAAATAATTATATACAATAGTATTATTAGTTAGGTGGTAATGTTGCACGTTTTATTTTATTAGGTGTAAAGCTCAAACCATGCTAATAGTAATAATATTTTTATTTATGTCGGGAGTCCCTTTATGTGAGTTTGCTTAGGGCCTCCAAAATATCAGGGCCGACCCTGATATAAAAGAAATATTTGGTATATTAAATTCCTCTTAACCCCCGTCAGGGTAGCTTAGAAGGCAACTTCAACACTACCTGGGGACTTAGGTAAGAGAAACCTTCACAATGATCGGTGTTTATATCTAAACCTATTGACTATCTAGTAGGGAAAGTCCATAAGATCACTACCGCACACGAAACGATTATGTGTGGTTTTCTTTAATTGAACCCCATCAGTGTGACAAACCAAACTACTAAAGGTGTAGATTTATACTTTCTCATAGCAAGGACTACAAACCTAGGTCAAACGTACAATACAAATCAATTACAATAATTTATTTAAAGGAATTTCCAAATTCAATAAATGCATAAAACAATTATAAGGTTCATACCATATGTTATTCTCAATCTAAATAGATTTAGTTCCTACTCATATAATTAAAACTATCAACTAATAATATAATATTCATGTTCAAAAGACAAAACAAAAATAAGAATAGTATACTAATTGCATAAAAATGATAAAGGGAAGGGTTGCAATGGCATGAACAACTTTCCAACTCCTATTGCTATTCTTCTCTCTTGCTCCGGGTATTTTCTCTCTTAAAACTGACTAAGACTCCTTACTAAGGTTAATAGGCGATGTCTCCCTATTTGTGATGATTTAATTTATCTTGGAGACATCATTTTAGGTGTATTTATTAAAGTATAGGTCGATTTTATCATGATTTCGTACACTTTCCTATTTTGGGTCTTGAATTGATTATTTATTATTTTTAGAGCAAATAGGGTTTAATTATTTATTTAGTGTGAAGCTTTAGAGATATATGGTAATTAATTAGTGTCCAAGTTGGTTCTAAGAGTTAAAGGAAAGAAGATAAACATGGAAATTGAAGATAAGAAAGTAAAAGCTACAAATATGGAAAAGGAAAAACTGCCTTAAATCTAAATTCCAGCACCTACGACCACAAATCAGCTTATATCTCAAAATCGGTGAGGAATTTGGAGTAACGGTCAAGAGAAAAGTTAAATATCTTTCCGAGACAATGAGTTTCGACTCCTCATACGCATCAAAGGGATGAGTATTGAAGCTGCTAGGACAAAAACAAAAACGGGACTGATTCCATGTTTTTGGGCTACGAATTTGAGTTGAGCTAGGAGTCCAATATTTACCTTTTCCTTCAAGAAAACGATTAGGTCTTCCTATGCACTATAAATAAAACCTATTATCATTAGAAAAATCATCCTTGGCCAAACCTTAAGGTCATGAAGAAGCTTACAACAAGAAGAGAAGTCTGGAAGGAGCTGTGCTTCAATCATGTCTTCTTCAACCTTCAATTCTGTAATTCTTTCATTTTCCTTTTTTAGTATGAACTAGATTCTATTTAGCTTGAGCTTTAGCGTATATGTATGAACCCTAGTTTTGGTTGACATCTACCTAATTTGATTGAATTTATGTTTTGATTTCTCTGTTATGTTTTGGATTTATATTATGTGTTCTTTACGGTGTACAACGTATAGGATTACCATCATAGTAGTTAGATAACCGATATATTTGACTATAGAATTAGCACATAACGTCTAGAATAAGGTTTGATCTGACAACCCAGCCTAACTAGATAGTCAATGGTTTAGTGTATTGCTATTTAATCAATTGCAAGAACAGTTTGTTTAGGTTCTTATTGACACATGTAAACCCTATTTGAAACTACCTAGCGCAATTGAAACCAAACTATTGACATACTACATGATTCATACCTTACATGTTTAGAACGGCAAAACTAGTGGGGATTACTTGCTAATTACTCAAGCTAAACATTCATACTATCTTCTTTTCTTTTCTTTTATTTATTTTCTGTCTTTTAGTTTATTAGTTTAATTTTATTTTATTAAAATCAGATAAAAATCTATCTTTCTCTTCTTTACCCTTGCGTATTATTATTCTAGCTTAATTATTTGCACTTGAATATTTGCATAAGTTCTTTTTAACCTTCGTAGTCCCTGAGGAACGAATTCTACTTATTCATTAAAACTTGCATACGATCTGTATACTTGCAGAACCGTGCTCAGCTTAGGGTGTTTGCTTGCACTTATTTACATCATTATTTTATCACAACTCATGCCCGACACTGCTGGGGAGAGGAAATTTTTGCTTTTTTTTAGGTTATAAGGGAGAGGAGGTTGCTCTATTACGAATTTTTCAATCCCTAAGCTTCTCCTTCTTCCCCAAACCTCTCCCAACTCCATTGAAACTTTATCAAACCTTCCCTAATAATCAAAACACTACCCAATCACCATGAAAACACATCCAATTCCTTCTCCATATCATTACAAAGGAGATTCAACCACCCATATCTTACCAAAACACATTGAATCCAAGAATCAAAAGCTTAAATTTCAGAAATTCATACAAAAATTTCTTAGATCCATACCAATCCATCAAGAATCCATCTTACCCATATAGATAATCATCATCAAAACTCCTTTTCTAACCCAAATAAAGCTTGTACAACCAATAATCAAGAGTTTCAAATTTCAAGAGTGGTTAAAGCTTTGAGTTAGGGGTCAATTGAGATGATTAAGAGAACAAAAACATTATCTACTGTAAGGGAGATGAAAAAAAGCAAGGTATTCGGTTATATTGAGAAGAAATCAAGTAAGAAAAGTTCTAGTTCCAACACAAAGGGTGAAACAGGTCAAGAGAAGAGAGGTCAGCAAGCTGTGTTTGATTCAATGGGCAAAAAGGTTCCAACTTTCGTGAAGAAAACAACACAACCTCTACAAATTGAAGACCCTACACCCGAAGAAAAAGAGAAAGCTTCAATGGCCATGATAGCTTCTCCAAAGAAACAATTAAAGGAACTACCTTTTGCTTATGCAAAAGTATTTGAAGAAGAAATTGATAAAGGAGAATACAAAACGTTTCTTAGAGATTTAAGAAAGATTGGTTTGGTCTACGTTCATGGTAAGACGTAGAACGTTCTTTTTGTTGAATTGTATTTTGAGAGGAGAAGAAGAGGATGTGGAACAGTTGATCTATGAGGAGGTGATGCGATTTTCGATCTCTCCCATGTCGTTATTTAATGCAATATCCTACTATGATCACGTGTCTAGATCGGAAAGCGAATATAAAGTTGGCTGAAGGAGAAACACTTGGTCAATAAGGCGAGGTAATAGCCTCGAAGAGTATGTTTTCTTTCTTCCCTACCATTTCTTTATGTGCAATATGTATGCTAATTTTACCATTTATTTTTCTTGAGTCTTTTTCGAGTCGTGGGGACACGGCTCACTTTTTGAGTTGGGGGTGGGGGTTCGTTGTCCTCGTCTTCCCTTTTCGTTTTTGCATAAAATTTTAAATTTTTTAGGTTGAATAGGCATAGAATATGTTGAATATACCTATTTGAGCATTATTTATTTAAGTCAATGATAGTAAGTAGTATGTTTTTAAAAGATGTCATAAATATGTTTAGCATGCATGTATGAAAACAGGAAATAAAAGATAGAAAAGTTAATGAGTAATACTAAGAAGTTACATTGAAACTTAGGGAGTGTTATTTGGTGTGTAGAACATGAGGTTTGAAATTAGTTTAAAACCCGCTTATCTATGAACTAGTAGTTAAAAAGTAACAAAATCCGGTAGTTAGAAAAGTGAATAAGGCAGTTATTTCATATTGAAGCCACTTGAAGCCTTTTTTACCTTCTTACCCTTTTATTTGATTATTGTTATTATTTATCCATCTTAGCCCCTCTGAGCCTTTCTAAAACCTTTTATTTAACCACATTATAATCCATACCCTTAGTTTGTAGGACTTATCTATATGACCCGCACTCTAATCGCAAAACCTGAAACAAGTCGTTTTTAGAGCTTGAGTTTGGGGTGGTGGGTTTCATCATTAGGGAACATTGGGATTTGGAATTGTAATTGTGATTTTATTAATGATAAAAAAGTTATTATTGTAACCCTTTGCCGGGGTAATAGTGAATGAAGAAGAAGCTAGGAGCTAAAATTGCCAATAAGGGCATAAAAAGAAAAAAAATATATATGAAAAAAAAATAGCGTGATATCTCAACATTAAGAAGAGAGTCATAGCTATACAAAAGAAAAAAATTGATATGAAAAGAATATATATTCGGACCGGCAAAGTGGAATTTGTATATCATCACAAAATGTTTTAACTGGGATTATTGGGGATGCACTTCAAAAGCAGCAATAAATTGGGGTGAGTGAGAACATCTTCGAGTGAAAACTCAAGCTTAGGGCGATTCGTTGATGGAATGTGAAGAGAGAGCCAAAAGATCACTTTTTCATTATCCAAATATACCACACCGTCCTTAAGCCAAGTTATAACCAAAGACTTTAGGATTTCTAACTGCTTGGTGGAGAAAAAATTGAGCTATTAGGTAGTAGGTAAGTGGACCATTTAATTCTATATTGAGACCTATGAACAACCTATAGCCATTAGCATGAACTAAGTTATCAACCTCTCCTTCTGGCATTGCGAAATTAATCTTGACTTGAATTCATGGATTGTTGATTATGTGTACATTAAGCATACCTGTGCATTATTTCTTGAGCATTACTAAATGAGACTTTTTAGGTATTTTGCTCTAGGATCATTCATTATGTTATGTTCTTATTCTCCTCCTACTTCTTTTTCTTGACTTCCCTAGGATTCTTTATTTTTATTGTATCGGGACGATATAACTTTGAGATAGGGGTCTTGATGTCTCCATATTTGTGATGATTTAATCTATCTTGGAGACATAATTTTAGGTGTATTTATTAAAGTATAGGTCGATTTTATCATGATTTAGTACACTTTCCTATTTTGGGTCTTGAATTGATTATTTATTATTTTTAGAGCATATTGGGTTTAATTATTTATTTAATGTGAAGCTTTAGATATATGTGGTAATTAATTAGAGTCCAAGTTGGTTCCAAGAGCTAAGTGAAAGAAGATAAACATGGAAATTGAAGATAAGGAAGTAAAAGCTAAAAATATGGAAAAGGAAAAACTAACTTAAATCTGAATTCCAGCACCTACGACCATAAATTAGCTTATATCTCGAAATCGGTGAGGAATTTGGAGAAACTGTCAAGAGAAAAGTTAAAGATCTTTTCGAGACGATGAATTTAGACTACTCATACGCGACAAATGGATGAGTATTGAAGCTTCTTGGACCAAAACAAAAATGGGGCTGTTTCCATGTTTTTGGACTACGAATTTGAGTTGGGCTAGGAGTCCAATATTTACCTTTTCTTTCAAGAAAAAGATTAGGGCTTCCTATACACTATAAATACAACCTATTATCATTATAAAAATCATCCTTGGCCAAACCTTAAGTTCAGGAAGAAGCTTACAACAAGAAGAGAAGTCTGGAAGGAGCTGTGCATCAATCATGTCTTCTTCAACCTTCAATTCTGTAATTCTTTTCTTTTCTTTATTTAGTATGAACTAGATTCTATTTAGCTTGAGTTTTAGCGTATATGTATGAACCCTAGTTTTGGTTGACATCTATCTAAATTTATTGAATTTATGTTTTGATTTCTCTGTTTATGTGTTGGATTTATATTCTGTGTTCTTTACGGTGTACAACGTATAGGATTACCATCATAGTAGTTAGATAACCGGTATATTTGACTATAGAATTAGCACATAACATCTAGAATAAGGTTTTATCTGACAACCTAGCCTAACTAGATAGTCAATGGTTTAGTGTATTGCTATTTAATCAATTGCAGGAACAGGCTGCTTAGGTTCTTATTGACACAGGTAAACCCTATTTGAAACTACCTAGCGCAATTGAAACCAAACTATTAAAATACTACATGATTCATACCTTAAATGTTTAGAACGGAAAAACTAGTGGGGATTACTTGCTAATTACTCAGGCTAAACTTTCATACTATCTTCTTTTCTTTTCTTTTATTTATTTTCTGTCTTTTAGTTTATTAGTTTAATTTTCCTTTATTGAAAATCAAATAAGAATTTATATTTCTCTTCTTTACCCTTGAGTATTATTAATCTAGCTTAATTATTTGCACTTGAATATTTGCATAAATTCTTCTTAACCTTCGTAGTCCTCGACGAACGAATTCTACTTATTCATTAAACCTTGCATACGATCTGTATACTTGCAAAACCGTGCTCAACTTAGGGTATTTGTTTGCACTTATTTACATCATTATTTTATCACACCTTAGGCAACACCAATAGGGATTATACATAGGTCTAGAAAATGTTTTATGGGTCATGGGCTTCTTTTAGTTAACGTAATCTAACCCAAAGATATCTAGTCAAAACCACGGTAGTGGCAATTAACATAACCTCTTCGATTCAACTATGAATTGAAAATCATCAAATCTTACGTGTTCTTGACTTCAAATACTAGTTGGATATCCAAGGGTTCTTCCAGAATTATTTTCAATCTTTCGTGGCACCTCGATGGATAAACTTTACAAATATGGCTGGCATAAACATTCACTTTCTAAATGTGACCGAATCTTCCTTTTTTCCATAACTAAGGGTTTATTCGATTTCTTCACTTCTTATAATCATCTCAAGGAGTTATGGATTCCAAGTACATATAAGATACACAATTATTACACAAATTACGCGCAAATGATCTTAAAATAGCAAAACACCTAAACCAAACAAGACAGTGTAAACCATCACTATATGGAGAAAATCCCTCTACTAAGCATTAATTACCCCTAAAATGACGTCTCATGACTATATTTTTCTATCACATAAACAGAGACATCAAGAACCCCAACTCAAAATTGTGTCGTGACAAAACATAAATAAAAAATAGTAGCGTAGTCTTTACCAAATAAATATAGAAGAGGAAGAAGTAATAGAAAACAATGAATGGTCATAAAGCAAATATCCTATCAAGTATACATACGATCAACATATAATAAATTCAAGTTTAGATTAATTTGTAATGCTAGAAGGAGAGGATTTCAGCTAATTCGATATGGAGGCTATAAGGTGATCATAGGTCCTAATATAGTATCCAATGGTCCACCTAATTACTCCTTAATCATTTAATTGTTTCTTAACCATGTAGTTAGAAATCCTAAGGTATTTTCCATTGTTATGTAGGCTTTAGGAAGGTATAATACGTATATTTGAATAATCTGAAGTAAGCTTTTGGCTCTCTTCTCACTAACCATCAACGAATCTCCATAAGGATTGACTTTCACTCGAAGACGTTCTCACTCAACTCAATTCTGATGCTCTTGATTCGCATAATCAAATAACCAAATACAACTTTTCATGATGAATCCATAACAATTCCATTTTGCCAGTCCTTTTCATATTAAATTATTTACATACTATTTTTATTTCATTACCAAGTTAGTTATGACTCACTTTTTGATTCGAGATATCATGCTACTTTTTTCTCATATTTCATTTTATGTTCAATATTTTTCTCTTTTTACCTCGACAAGGGGTAACAATAAAGATCATCATCAATAATATCGCAAATAAAAATCATAAAATCCAATGTATCCCTATGATGAATCCCACCACCCCAAACTCAAGCTCTAAAGACAAATTTCTTAGGGTTGTGATTTAAGTGCGGGTCATATGGATAAGGCATATCAACTAATGGATATGGCTTGTAATGTGGTTAATAAAAAGATTTAGGAAGACTAAGAAGGGGCTGAGATGGATAATATATATTCAATTCAATAGGTGAGAAAGCTAAAGGCTTCAAGTGGCTTATGAAAGAATTGTCATATTCATTTATCTAAATTATTAGGTCTCGTTACTTTTTCACTATGAGTTCACGGATTAAGTAGGTCATCAACTATTTCAGACCTCACGTTCTACACACCGCTCAAGGCCATTGAAGATTCAACGTTTCTTCTTACACATTTATTTTTAGTATTTTCTATCCCTTACTTACTGTTTTTGTGCATGCATACTAAGTTGCGTTATGACATCGTTCAAAAACATACTCCCTAATATCATTGACCTAACTAGAAACATGCTCAAATAGGGACATTCACCATATTTTATGCCAAATCCCTATATTAGACACTAAATATTTTGAATTTTATGCGGAAACACGAAAAGAAGATAATGACAACAAATCTTTACCCCTAACTCAATACTGAGTTGCGTCCTGATGACTCGAAAAAACTCAATAAAGTAGTAAAATATAAACTAAAGCTACCTAAACACATACAAGATTAAGGAGGATACATTACTTGGCCTACAAACATCTCCTCCAACTCGTGATCAAAAAGAAAATATAAATTTGGCCTAGTATAGCCATGATTCTTTTGATTTTTCTGGCTAGCTTCACTTGGTGCACGATATTGTAGTTGTTCTTATTTTCTAATTTGGTAATTCTATTCATCAACATCATCCCCACTATGGAGTTTCAGATTCAAAACTATATGCACCATTTTGCGGAGTTAGGGATGAACCATGCCTAGTGACAATTGGTTCTTTATCCATTTGGTTGGCCAAATTTCTCGAGACAGATTCTCTCTTTAACTTTCATGTGTCTGATTCATGAGTTGGCCACATCGGTTTTCTTCCTAAATCATTTGCTTCAACCATGTTCTATATAGTCTCCCATATTGTTTTAGCCTATTTCTATTCAGAGAAAAATTCGTACATTGAATTGGTCATGTAGAAAGACCAGTTAATAAAAAATAATCGACGTCTAATTGTTTAGAAATACCAGAAGATTATTTATCCTAAATTTGTAGTTGGATAAGGATTCGAACTTACACATGTTGGGAAATAGAATTTCATTTAGATTAACGATAATAAAAGGATGAGAATAATAGAAAGACCTTATTATCAGTGATATATTAAACTGTTTTCTTAATTTGTTGAAAAGTAAAATAATACTCAGAATTAGAATCACAAAATTAGAAAAATATTAAGTAAAACTTACTACGAATTTGATACGCAAAAAAATAATGAAATACAACAAACCAAAACTTACTTATGAAATATTTTCATGGCATAGCCCAAACTCCCACCCCACCCATAAGATAATCATGATACTCTTTATCTCTAAAGTAATGGGTTTAATTGAAAGGACAACAAAAAAAATTAATATAAGTAATACTCCCTCCGTCTCAAAAATAATGTACACTTAGTTTTTCACCTAGATTAAGAAATCTTATAATTGCATATACAAATTATAAAATTACCCCTAATGAAGTATTTTGATATTTTAAATATGCAGTAGGAGTATAATTTTTTTAATAAGGGTAATAATAAAAAAAGTTGGAAAAACGTGTCTTGATATTCTAAGTGGACAATAATTTTTAATTTTCTTATTTTTAGTCAATGTCTGATAATCAACCTTTAAAAATATTTAGTACATTGATTATTATTTGTGAGTTTTAATGCCGTTTTTTGGTTGCACGACTAACATAACTTATTTTATTAATTTCAATATCACCATGAACAATAACAAATAACAACATGAGCAACCACTAACGAACAACCAGGAGCTCTGATCTCCATTTCAACCATGTTCAACAACTCTCGATTCACCAACTTGATCGTTGTTGAACCTCGACAACAATGTAGCCTGAGAATGAGAATTCAGGGTATTCCAAAAATTCATTTATAATTTTGTGTTTAAAAAAATATTTGTACATGAACTTGATGGAAGTTATGATTTAGCGAGCTAAAGGTAAATTTGATGCTTGATAATGGTATGGAATTATGTTTGTAAATAAAGATGCCAAATGGTAAAATAATCTTCTTCACAGGCTTAGGAAGAAATGGAAAGAAGCAGATGAGGCGGTTACTTATTTTGTTGTCATGTAAGCTGCAAATTTGAGCTGTGAAAGCCAAGAGTACGTTGTAAATATATATCTCAAGCGAATGAAGAATCGGGTACTCCAATAATCCTAATTATGGATACTATGACATCAGCATTGGTTTCTACTAAAGAGAGTATAATTCTTGGAAATTCTTATCATCGGCCATCTCTAAGTCAATATAATGTGGCAAATAAAAATACAATTAGTCACGAAATTGCTGTTGAAAAGTAAACTTGATCGTGAAAGTGTAGGACCACCGGAATTGACAATTAAAAAGGAGACACTTGAACAAGCAATAAGAGGATGATTCATTATTGGTAGTGAATATTATTATTCGCTCATCTCCACAGTCCATCTATGAAATTTAGTGATCCCGATCCCGTGGCTGTCGTAAAAGCTCTATCAAGCATGAGCAAAGAAGACTATGGATAAGAACAAATACTAATCAAAAGGTATTACTTATTGTTTGTTCTTACAACATATGTTCTAGCATAATTTATGTAAAATAATAAAGCAACAAACACTTTGCAAAATAATAGTACACCATAAAATTGCTTTTTGAACTACTCTATCTATATTCTAAACATCAATTCTTGTCTTCTTTTGACTTTTTGGCTTCACGTTTCTCATTTTCTATCTTTTACATGTAAGGATTTGGTCATTCATTTCAGTGAAGATTAAAATATCTTCATTCATTAATAATTGCTCACCATCAACTAATGGACTTACATTTTCGACACGAGCTAGTGGAGGAAGGAGCATCTCTTCCTTACGGTGGAAGTTACGCCGACAACTACAAGTCGCACAAACAATGGCGGATGGATCAGATGGAAAAGGAGTAATTCCGGGTAGATACTCCATGCATCCATCAACTGCATTTCCATTGATTGACGCAGCGTGGTTTTTCAAACATTCTTTGTATATCGTCATAGCACGTGATTCCCAACTTGGGTTCGCCAGATAGGAGCAGGACATTTAGTATCAGGAGTAGTGACCTATTAAAATAACCAAGAATAAAGTATATCAAACTTTCTTTCATGTATTACATAATAAGTATATACTGAAAAAACATGTATTGTATAACAAGATCAATTACTAAATCTTACCGTCATACTTAGTATTGTTGATCACAAATTGAAATGACATGGTCATTGACCTTAATTTTGACCTGTGTAGATTTAATCTAGATTTTATATTTATATACGCTTATGTTTATATTTAATGTGTTTCTATTTAATAGTCTTATCACCCGTATAGAATTATGCATATATATATATATATATACTCACAATAGCATAAGTTTATTACCATACAAATCCCTATATTTTACAAAATTTTATGATAGGTCCCTATATTTTGGGATTTATAAGTCCCTATAATGCAAAATACCCTATATTTTGAACTAAATACATAATAAGTCCCTATAATATGCAAAATAACAAAAAAATTGAAATAATTACAATATATGTCCCTATATTAGGAAAAATAATCCATATTTTGCAAAAATATTTGATTTATTAAGTAGAATTACCTATAAGGAGAGACAGGAAAGCTGTGCGGCTGCGTGTGTGAGTCATGCCTCATAACGAGTTGGTTCTCTGAAAAAGACGACTGAGCTAATCCCAACTTGAGCCGTGGAGTTTTTGATAGAGGCAGAGGCTTGGCTTGATAATTTTGCGTCAGAGTAAATGTAAAGTAAGAGAATTAAGTGTTTAAGTTAGGGCAATAAAATGACGTTTTATATATTAATAAAATATTTATCTTTCTTTTTTCTTTTTTCTTTTTTCATTTTTCATTTTGTCTTTTTTCTTTTTTGTTGGATAAACCTTCTCAACCCATTTTTTTGGACAAGGCCTCCTCCATCCATCGAACAATAACCTTATTTTTAATTGGGAGCAATTATTTATAAAGACCCATATAATATTTACAATACTCACAAAATTCTCTCTTAATTAATCCATTAAATCCCAACTAGAAACAACAAAAAATCCCAAAAAGCCCCCTAATACAAATACTATTGCTACTACTAGTAAAAAGAAAAAGCAAAAAAAAAACCTATTAGGATTTGTTTTTTATCAGATCTCTCCAAAGCATATTCTCTCACTCTATCTCCAACGCGACGCAAGCATGAGAAAGCCGCCCCCTCACCATTTTCAGCGCACCACCGCCTCTCTTGACACCGTCGCCCGCCTAGAAAGCATCCTTACGTCACTCACCCGATGTTGTACTCCTTCTCCGATCTGGTGCTTCGCCTGTCTCCACCAGTAGAACCCCGCTGCCATCTCGCACGAGGCACATGTGTCAGGTACTACTCCGCCGTTATTGGCCTATTCTCTCACCGGAAACCGCACCAATCTCCAGATCTAACAAAGTCACGCTGTTCGCCGGCGTCACGCTTGATCTTTGCGTTGGACCCAAGTATGAGAAAGTAAACTCTCCTGGTACACCATGGCTCTCAACGTATTACTAACCCGCAAATTTCCAAATCATTCATTTCATGGCTATAAAGGTTAGACGAGACCGATTTCCCTTGGTGACTTTTCTCCACAAGGCCGATTTCATGGCAAACCGGGTTCCCGGTTTATTCATTCAATATGATGGATTCATTTCTCCACAAGGCCAATTTTACTTCATGACTTTCAAATAGGATGGATTTATTCTTCCACAACAGAAAAGGACAAGAGATTCCAAACACGGGTTCCACGCCCGATACCGATTTGAATAGATACCATCTCCACCCATCCGGTTTTATTAGATCCAATCTCCACCCCTTCCGATTTGAAAAGTCTGTGCGCTTGCGAAAAGATGTGCTTTAATTTTTTTATTCTGGTTTCTGTTTTTTTAATTCCAATATTTTTTGTAAAAATATTTCTATTTATTTTGTTTCAGATCTAGATTTAGATCTCTTTAGAATATATCAAATTGATGTGTTTGGAATGTACCAAATTGGTGTGTTTGGAATGTACCAAATTGATGTGTTTGGAATGTAATAAAGTGATGTGTTGGGAATGTACCAATTTGTTTTTATCATGAAAAAATATATCGTGAATAGATTTGTGTAGTATTTTTGCGGGAAAAACATTGTTTGTCGCATACGAATAGGAGAATCTCGACACGATCTTCGATCGGTTTTCTAAATAAATCCGGACATTAACTTTGGGCATGAAAAAAAGCCTTCCATAAGTTTAGAAAAATACTATTAAGGACCCTAAAACGTAAAAACAAACATAAATAGTATTTGGTACATAATAGATCCAGGAAATTGGTACGTTCCAAACAAATAAATATAGGTCTATACCAAACTTAAAAAATGTTGGTATGTAGCGATAAAAAACTGAGTAGGGGTATAAGGGTAAAAAATCTAACTATAAAATCAAACTTAGGCCTTTGTTAGAATGATTTTTTAGTTATGACTTTCTAAAGAAATTTTTGGTTTTTCGGGCTTCTGAAAGTAAGTTTCTCATTTTATTGGGATAATTCTAGGCCCAACTTATTTTTTACGTCTAAGAAATTTCAGATAACTACATCGAAAATCAACCTATTCCTAGTTAGGAAAATTGGCATACCACATTTGTCAATGAATCTTGTTCCCTTTATGCCATGTTCCTGGCTTCTTTAGCTAGAATGTCTGCTCGACCATTAAACCGTTGTAGAATATGTTTAAAACAATCTAGACCAACTTATGTTGCCAGCTTCTTGATCTGCGTGATCCATTGTCCGAGCCTCCATCTGGCTGTCGACACCTCCTTGATACCATGAATTATTTCAAGGTTGTCAGAGAAGATGGTTATCTCCTCTTGTGGTCCTTTCTCTTCCTATCTAATGCGTATATGATTGCTTGCGCTTCTCCTTCCGTACAATGTATTCTAAAATTAGGCTAAGCAAATCATTTTTATATTTATTTTTTTAATTAAAATTCTTTATATAAAAAATAAAAATACAAAAACATTAATCCATCCATACTAAAATAATGTCCTCTTACTAAATATGGTGTCCTAAAAATATTGTCCATTTAGAATATCAAGACACTTTTTTACAACTATTTTCATTATTACTCTTATTAAGAAATTAAAATTTATACTTCCAATACATATTTAAAATATTAAGACACTTTATGAAGGGTAATTGTGTAATGGTGTATGTAATTATTAGTTTTCTTAATCTGTGAAAGCTAAGTGGACATTACATTTGGGACAGGGGGAGTAGGTATTTTATCACCACCACGGTTGCTTGTCTGTCAAATTCAAGTGTCAATGTTGGTCAATTTCGCGTGGTAAATGGTCAACTACAGTGAGAATTTTTTTAGGTATCCACCAGTTTACTCCTGGAACGAGCTTGGCTTCAGGTGGTTGTAGCAGTTGAAGAGATTTATTTTTAGTTTTTTCTAATATGAGTGTGAAGACGACGATTTTTTTTTGTTTATATCAATAAAATAAACGTTTAATCTTTTTAAATGATTTAAAATGTTTATATTAATAAAAAAATAATTAAATAATCACACATGCTCGCGCCCTAACTTTACAGAGATAGGGGAGAGACTTCAATGCAATAATCATTTTTTTTAATTCTTTATTAAATTACGAAATTATCCTTTTAAAGGACTAAACTGCAATTTTAAACACATAAAATGATAAAGTAGATACCATGTTTGCAAAAAAATATATGATATGATAAAGTTGATATCATGTTACTATAAAGTGACAGTGACTTGTCTTTTCCACTATGCCTTATTTTAATAAAATTTTAATTTTTTATTCAAAAGTAGGTATTTTCGTATATTACAAATTAGACCCCGTATTTATTTAATTTATAGTTTTGACTTGTCTTTTATTTTTATTTTATAATGCTATGTACTAGCATATATATTATTAATTTAATTATACTTATAAAAAATAAATATATGATAAATAACGAAAAATCACTTAATTAATGTGTATATTATTTTTTAAAATAATTTAAATTACCACTATATATATTATTAATTTAATAATGCTTATAAAATGATAAGTATATGATTATTATGAAATGTAGAATAGAATAGAAGAGAAGATTGAATTGTATATATTTCTGTGTGTGTTTTACATGAAAGTGATAGTGTATTTATAGACTACAAATAACATGAAATGAGTGACTATCTATACACACACTTATACATACACTTGATAACAAATTCTGTTATCAACTTGTTGTGCAAGTTGGTGTGGTTTTTATCCTCTAAGATGCAGCCTCATCTGTTGGTGTAGACTTCATCTTATCATCCCCCCTCAAGCTAAGTATACGTAGTATAGGAAGCTTGTCACGAAGAGAAAGAAACAAAGAAGGACCAAGACTTTTAGTAAAAACATCTGCTATTTGTTGAGCAGAAGAAACATGATATAATCTGAGTTCCTTAGCTTGAACTTGCTCACGAACAAAGTGAAAATCCACATCAATGTGGCGAGTTCTGGTATGAAACACAGGATTAGTAGCGAGCATAATAGCTGAGATGTTATCACAAGCAAGAGAAGGAACTGGTAGCTGAATATGTAAACTTCGAAATAGAAATGTAAACCACTTAAGCTCAGCTGAAACATGAGCCATAGCTCTGTATTCAGCTTCAGTTGAAGAACGAGACACCGTGGTTTGACGTTTTGATCCCCAAGATATGATATTTGAACCAAGAAATATACAATATCCAGTAGTAGAGCGCCTATCAACAATGTTACTAGCCCAATCTGAATCAGAAAAGGCATGAAGAATAGGTTGAGAAACTCTAAATGTTAAGCCAAAACTCAGTGTTCCTTTAACATATCTGAGTAATTTCTTCAATGTTGCAAAATCATAATTAGTTGGATTATGCATTGATTGACAAATGGTGTTAACCGCATAAGCTATATCTGGACGAGAAATTGTGAGATATTGTAAACCACCAGTCAAACTTCGAAAAAGGAATGGATCTTCAAAAGGTTTAGAATCAAAATCAGTCTTAACACCATATTTAGAAGGTGTTGGAGTTGAAGAAGACTTGCAATCAGCTAAACCAGCACGTTTAATTAATGAACTTGCATAATTCTCTTGTGATACAATTAGAGTATCAGTTGTACGAGTAATTTCAAGTCCAAGAAAGTAAGATAAAGCTCCTAAATCAGTCATCAAAAAACGCTTTTTAAGAGCTGTTATTATTATGAAATGTAGAATAGAATAGAAGAGAAGATTGAATTGTATATATTTCTGTGTGTGTTTTACATGAAAGTGATAGTGTATTTATAGACTACAAATAACATGAAATGAGTGACTATCTATACACACACTTATACATACACTTGATAACAAATTCTGTTATCAACTTGTTGTGCAAGTTGGTGTGGTTTTTATCCTCTAAGATGCAGCCTCATCTGTTGGTGTAGACTTCATCTTATCATCCCCCCTCAAGCTAAGTATACGTAGTATAGGAAGCTTGTCACGAAGAGAAAGAAACAAAGAAGGACCAAGACTTTTAGTAAAAACATCTGCTATTTGTTGAGCAGAAGAAACATGATATAATCTGAGTTCCTTAGCTTGAACTTGCTCACGAACAAAGTGAAAATCCACATCAATGTGGCGAGTTCTGGTATGAAACACAGGATTAGTAGCGAGCATAATAGCTGAGATGTTATCACAAGCAAGAGAAGGAACTGGTAGCTGAATATGTAAACTTCGAAATAGAAATGTAAACCACTTAAGCTCAGCTGAAACATGAGCCATAGCTCTGTATTCAGCTTCAGTTGAAGAACGAGACACCGTGGTTTGACGTTTTGATCCCCAAGATATGATATTTGAACCAAGAAATATACAATATCCAGTAGTAGAGCGCCTATCAACAATGTTACTAGCCCAATCTGAATCAGAAAAGGCATGAAGAATAGGTTGAGAAACTCTAAATGTTAAGCCAAAACTCAGTGTTCCTTTAACATATCTGAGTAATTTCTTCAATGTTGCAAAATCATAATTAGTTGGATTATGCATTGATTGACAAATGGTGTTAACCGCATAAGCTATATCTGGACGAGAAATTGTGAGATATTGTAAACCACCAGTCAAACTTCGAAAAAGGAATGGATCTTCAAAAGGTTTAGAATCAAAATCAGTCTTAACACCATATTTAGAAGGTGTTGGAGTTGAAGAAGACTTGCAATCAGCTAAACCAGCACGTTTAATTAATGAACTTGCATAATTCTCTTGTGATACAATTAGAGTATCAGTTGTACGAGTAATTTCAAGTCCAAGAAAGTAAGATAAAGCTCCTAAATCAGTCATCAAAAAACGCTTTTTAAGAGCTGTTATAACCTCTGAAATAATAGAGTTATTTGCACCTGTAACTAAGATATCATCAACATAAACCAACACAATTGTAAGAGAGTTAGCAGAGCCTTTAACAAACATTGATGAATCCGCTTTACTAACAATAAAACCCTGAGACAATAAGAAAGAATGTAACAGTTGATACCAAGCTCTCGGAGCTTGTTTTAAACCATACAGAGAACGGTTTAATTTGCAAACAAAATTGGGTTTTGAAGGATCAACAAATCCAGTAGGTTGAACCATATATACCTCTTCTTCAAGTGCCCCATGTAAGAAGGCATTAGATACATCTAATTGTCTAATGTCCCAATTATTAGAAGTTGCAAGAGCAAATATAACCCTCAATGTCTGATGTTTAACAACTGGACTAAAGGTTTCAGTGTAATCCAAACCATACTCTTGAAGAAAACCCCGAGCTACTAATCTAGCTTTATATCTTGCAATCTCTCCATTTGCATGTCTTTTAATTTTATATATCCACTTACAAGTGATGGGATTTCTACCATGTGGAGGAGGCACTAGTGTCCATGTATTTTGACTTTGTAACGCTTGAAACTCAGAGTTCATAGCATCATTCCAACATTGGTACTTTGAAGCCTCTTTAAAAGACACAGGTTCTATAAGAGAGGGAGTAAGAATAAGACTTTGACACTTATAAGAGGGTTTGAGAGAACCTGTTTTGGTTCTAGTGATCATATGATGTTGAGAGACTGAAGAAGAAGAAGTTTGATGTGAAGTAGTAGAAGGTGGATTTGAAGTAGTAGTAGACTGATTTGAAGTATTAGGAGGTTGAGAGGAAGCATTTATAGGAGAAGAATCAACTAAAGCTGAGGGATTAATAGGTGTATGAAACAAATCCACATAGCTAGTGTATTCATTTTCAGATAAATCTGAACTTATAGGTGGGGAAGAAGAAGTAGAAGCTTGAAATGGAAACATAGACTCAAGAAATGACACATGTCTAGAGATATATACTCGTTTAGTAGTAGGGGAGTAACATTTATAACCTTTAGAAGCTGAACAATAACCAAGAAATATACAACATTCAGATTTGGGAGATAGTTTGTTTGGTTGATAAGGTTTCAGCCATGGATAACAGGCACATCCAAAGACTTTGAGATGAGAATAGGATGGTGGTGAGTTAAAAAGAGTTTCAAATGGACTTATATTAGAGAGGAGAGGGGTTGGCATAAGATTAATGAGATAGGTAGCAGTAGCTAAGGCTTCAAGCCAAAATATGTTAGGTAAATGACTATGTGTTAAGAGGGATAATGTTGTTTCAATCAAGTGTCTATGCTTGCGCTCAGACACACCATTTTGCTCAGGAGTATGTGGACAAGAGGTTTGATGTAGGATACCACATGATTGAGTAAATAAGGCAAAATTATGACTGACATACTCTCCTCCATTATCTGACCTTAAGCATTTTATTTTAGAGTTGAATTGAGTAAGAATGAACTGATAAAATGCTTGAAAAGTACTAAGAACATCACTCTTTTGTTTGAGAGGGTAAACCCAAACGAATCTACTATAATCATCAATGAATAAGACATAGTATTTAAAAGAAGAGAAAGAAGAAATAGGTGAAGGTCCCCACACATCACTATGTATTAAATCAAATGGTTTACAAGCTCGAGTTACAGACTAATTGAAAGGCAGTTTATGAGCTTTAGAAATAGCACAAGAATTGCAAGAAATGCCTGAATAATCAAGCTTAGTTTGAAGTGTGTTAGATAGAGGTTGTGAAACATGTTGTGAAGGATGTCCTAATCTAAGATGCCAAAGCATAGCTGATGAAGACTTGACAGTTGAGGAGAGACACTTCACAGAAGGAGTAATTGAAGAAGGACTTGAAAATGAACTGTTAGACTGAAAAGGGAGAGGATATAGCCCATCCTTACAAGGGCCCTGAAAAAGGAGTTTGTGAGAGACAACATCATATATAGACACAGAATTAGAAGAAAATGTAATTAGACAATTATTGTCCAATGTAAAACGAGAGATAGAAAGCAAATTAGAAGACATATGAGGGACATGAAGGACTGAATGAAGATTGAAAGTATGAGTAGAGGTAGAAAGCTTACTTGTACCAATATTAGCAATGTTTAGTGCCTGTCCATTACCCACAGAAACAGCATTATTCCCAGTGTAAGGTTGAGAAGATTGAAGCAAGTTCATGTCATTAGTGACATGACTATTTGCACCAGAATCAAGGTACCATAACTCAGGATCATAAGAATCAGATTGAGTAGTATGAGCAGCCATTGCAACACGATTTTGATTACGAGGTGAAGGATAATTAGTATAATCCGTTCTATACCAACAATCAAGAGCTGAATGTCCATATTTGATACAAATTTGACAAGTAGGAGCAGATCCATTACCAAATTGAGAAGGAGCAGCGCCTAAGATAGAAGAAGAGTTATTTCGACCTCTGCCTCGATTGTTGAAACCTCGACCACGATTACCTGAACCACGACCTCGATTATTTGAGGTTGAGTTTGAAGAAGCCGGTGTAAAGAGAGCTGTATGGCTTAAAGAGGTGTTAATGGTGGAATCCGCCATTTTCATATGAAGCTCTTCAGATACAAGCAGACTTCCTAAAGAATGAAAGCTTAACGTCGATGTCTGAGCATTAGTGATACGTATGCTCGATTTAAACTGGTTATAATCCGACGGAAGACCTTTCAACGTGTACATGATAATATCTTCTAATGGCAACTCAGAATCAGCTGTAGCAAGACCATCACAAACATCCTGAATCTCAGCTAAATAATCCGTCATTGTTCGATCTCCCTTTTTAATATTGCAGAGTTTCATCTTTAGTTGATGAACATGAGTTCTACAATGATTAATGAAGATTTCTTCAAGTTTGTGCCAAACTTCAGCAGCACTTGACATTCGAACAACTTGCGAAAAAACAGAAGGAATCATAGATGATAATAGAGACACCTTTAATTGATGATCTTCGATGATCCAATTTGAATAGGACGAAGAAGATGATGATGGAGCAGGAACCGCACCAGTAACATGTTGAAGGTAGCCATGTGCTTCTAACACAGCTTCAAGTTGTGCTCTCCAAATCACGTAATTTGTTGCATCAAGTTTAATCTGAACTAATGAAGCCCAATTTTGGCGAAGAAGGAGTAATCCAGCTGGAATAGCAGATGTTATGTGAGGCGATGAGGTAGAAGAAGACGCCATTGAAGTAATAGTAGCGGAAGCTTGGATCGGAGCAGAGATTTTTGAGCTTTTGACGCCTTAACAATGGCGAAAAAAGTTTTAATCTCTTCTGGCTCTAGATACCATATTATGAAATGTAGAATAGAATAGAAGAGAAGATTGAATTGTATATATTTCTGTGTGTGTTTTACATGAAAGTGATAGTGTATTTATAGACTACAAATAACATGAAATGAGTGACTATCTATACACACACTTATACATACACTTGATAACAAATTCTGTTATCAACTTGTTGTGCAAGTTGGTGTGGTTTTTATCCTCTAAGATGCAGCCTCATCTGTTGGTGTAGACTTCATCTTATCAATGATAAATAACGAAAAATCACTAATTAATGTGTATATTAATTGTAAAAATGATTTAAATTATCAACATATATATTATTAATTTAATGATACTTATAAAAAATAAATATATGATTAATAACAAAAAATCACTTAGTTAATGTGTATATTATTTTTAAAAATGATTTAAATTATTAGGAAAATATATTAAATAATCTAAAAGTTTATATTTCACGGTTTAGAGTTAAGATTGTGTTAGGCTTAAGGTTTTAAGTTTCGCTTTAAGGTTAAGGGTTAAGGTATATGGTTAAGGGTTAGGTATATCGTTAAGGGGTATGGTATGTGGTTAAGGTTAAGGGTTAGGGTATATGGTTAAATCAAGGGTCAGGTATATGGTTATGGGTTAAGAAACATGGTTAAGGGTAATGGTATATGGTTAAGGCTAAGGGTTAGGGTATATGGTTAAAGGTTAGGTATATGGTCAACTGTAGTGGTTTAGGTATACAGTCAACTCTTGTGGTTTAGGTCTACGGTCAACTCTAGTGGTTTAGGTATACGGTCAACTCTAGTGGTTTAGGTATATAGTCGACTCTAGTGGTTAAGGTATATAGTCAACTCTAATGGTTTAGGTATATAGTCAACTCTAGTGGTTTAGGTATATAGTCAACTCTAGTGGTTTAGGTATATAGTAAATTGTAGTAGTTTAGGTATATAGTCAACTCTAGTAGTTTATCGTCAACTTCATTGTTTTAGGTATATATTCAACTGTAGTTGGTTTAGTGTATATAGTCAACTCTAGTTGGTTAGTAAATGGTGAACTCTAGTGGTTTTGTGTATAAAGTCAACTCTAATTGGTTTTGGTCAACCCTAGTTGTTTTTACAGATCTGGTTGTTTAGTGAAGACTAGTAGGTTACTAAACTCATGTTTGGTTAGTAAATGATGAACTCTACTGGTTTTGTGTATAAAGTCAACTCTAATTGGTTTTGGTCAACCCTAGTTGTTTTTACAGATCTGGCTGTTTAGTGAAGACTAGTAGGTTACTAAACACATGTTTGGTTAGTAAATGGTGAACTCTAGTGGTTTTGTGTATAAAGTCAACTCTAATTGGTTTTAGTCAACCCTAGTTGTTTTTACAGATATGGTTGTTTAGTGAAGACTAGTAGGTTACTAAACTCATGTTTGGTTAGTAAATGGTGAACTCTAGTGGTTTTGTGTATAAAGTCAACTCTAATTGGTTTTAGTCAACCCTAGTTGTTTTTACAGATCTGGTTGTTTAGTGAAGACTAGTAGGTTACTAAACTCATGTTTGGTTAGTAAATGGTGAACTCTATTGGATTTGTGTGTAAAGTCAACTCTAGTAGTTAAGATATATAGTCAACTCTAGTGGTTAAGGTATATGGTCAACTGTAGTGGTTTAGGTATATGGTTAACTCTAATGGTTAAGGTATATGGTTAACTCTAGTTGGTTAGTGTATATGGTCAACTCTAGTGGTTTAGGTATATAGTTACCTCTAGTTGTTTAGTGTATATGGTCAACTATAGTGGTTTAGGTATATAGTCAACTCTTGTTGTTTAGGTACATAGTCAATTCTACTGGTTTAGGTATATAGTAAACTCTAGTGGTTAAGTTATATGGTCAACTCTAGTTATTTAGGTATATATTCAACTCTAGTGGTTTAGGTATAAAGTCAACTCTAGTTGTTTAGGTATATAGTCATCTCTGGTTTTTTTAGTTTTTTTTGTATCATCAAATCGTTGGTATGTTTTTTCAGAACTAGGGTAGTGTTATCCCATCATCTCATCAACTTTTTGTAGTATTAGACAAAGTAATGACATTGTTCAAATAATTTTTGTCCTGAACTTTCGCATCATCCAGTGATGCTTGGTACCTATTTGCAGCTTTGATTTTGGTAAAGCATTAACACCTTTATATAGTCAACTCTAGTTGTTTAGGTATATAGTCAACTAACTCTAGTGGATTAGTGTATATGGTCAACTCTAGGTGGGTTAGTGTATATACTCAGCTCTAGTTGGGTTTAGTGTATATAGTCAACTCTAGGTGGGTTTAGTGTATATGGTCAACTCATGTTTGGGTAATAAATGGTTAACTCTAGTGGTTTTGACCATAAAGTCAACTCTAGTAGTTTTTTACAAATCTAGATGTTTAATGTCCTCTATAAGGTTACTAAACTTATGTTTGGGTAATAAATGGTTAACTCTAGTGGTTTTGTGTGTAAAGTCAACTCTAGTCCAATTTGGTCAACTCTAGTAGTTTTTTACAGATCTAGATGTTTAATGTACTCTATAAGGTTACTAAACTCACGTTTGGTTAGTAATTGGTGAACTCTAGTGGTTTTGGTCATAAGGTCAACTCTAGTCCAATTTGGTCAACTCTAGTTGTTTTGGGCATAAAGTCAACTTTAGTCTAACTTGGTCAACTCTAGTCCAACTTGGTCAACTCTAGTTGTTCTTTACAGATCTAGATGTTTAAAGTACTCTATAAGGTGATTAAACTCATGTTTGGTTGGTAAATGGTGAAATCTAGTGGTTTTGGCCATAAAGTCAACTCTACTCCACTTTAGTTAAATCTAGTGGTTTTTTACAGATCTAGATGTTTAATGTGCTATATAAGGTTACTAAACCCATGTTTGGTTGGTAAATGGTGAAATCTAGTGGTTTTGGCTCTAAAGTCAACTCTAGACCACTTTAGTCAAATCTAGTGGGTTTTTACAGATCTAGATGTTTAATGTGCTATATAAGGTTACCAAACTCATGTTTGGTTGGTAAATGGTGAAATCTAGTGGTTTTGGCCATAAAATCAACTCTAGTCCACTTTAGTCAAATCTAGTGGTTTTTTACAGATCTAGATGTTTAATGTGCTATATAAGGTTACTAAATTCATGTTTGGTTGGTAAATGGTGAAATCTAGTGGTTTTGTCCATAAAGTCAACTCTAGTCCACTTTGGTCAACTCTAGTTGTTTTTTTTACAGATCTAGATGTTTAATGTGCTATATAAGGTTACTAAACTCATGTTTTGTTGGTAAATGGTGAAATCTAGTGGTTTTGTCCATAAAGTCAACTCTAGTCCACTTTGGTCAAATATAGTGGTTTTTTTTACATATATAGTTGCTTAATAAACTATATAAGGTTACTAAACTCATGTTTGGTTAGTAATTGGTGAAATCTAGTGGTTTTATGTGTAAAGTCAACTCTAGTCCATTTTGGTCAAATCTAGTGGTTTTTTACAGATCTAGATGTTTAATGTACTATATAAGGTTACTAAACTCATGTTTGGTTAGTAATTGGTGAAATCTAGTGGTTTTATGTGTAAAGTCAACGCTAGTCCACTTTGGTCAAATCTAGTGGTTTATTACAGATCTAGATGTTTAATGTACTATATAAGGTTACTAAACTCATGTTTGGTTAGTAATTGGTGAAATCTAGTGGTTTTATGTGTAAAGTCAACGCTAGTCCACTTTGGTCAACTCTAGTGGTTTTTTACAAATCTAGATGTTTAATGTACTATATAAGGTTACTAAGCTCATGTTTGGTTAGTAATTGGTGAAATCTAGTGGTTTTATGCGTAAAATTAACTCTAGTCCACGTTGGTCAAATCTAGTGGTTTTTTACAGATCTAGATGTTTAATGTGCTATATTTGGTTACTAAACTCATGTTTGGTTAATATTTGGTGAACTCTAGTGGTTTTGGGCATAAAGTCAACTCTAGTCCCATTTGGTCAACTCTAGTGGTTTTTTACAGGTCTAGATGTTTAATGTACTATATAAGATTACTGAACTCATGTTTGGCTAGTAATTGGTGAAATCTAGTGGTTTTATGTGTAAAGTCAACTCTAGTCCACTTTGGTGAAATCTAGTGGCTTTTTTTTTGAATACATGAGAGAGCCACTTTGGACTCGGAGTCATTTCGACTCCAATGAGATTCGATCCCAGGACCTCTTGGTCTCTGCGGAGTAACCTAACCACTAGTGGTTTTTCACACCAAGGATTTTTTATATATTTCTCTAAAGTCCAAAAAAAAAAGAATTTTTTAATATCTTTTGTTTTTAAAATACCGAATATATCTTTTTTTCTTTCTAATATATAATGTATAATATCTAATTTTTTTTTACAATAAAACACTATTTTACACCAAGGATTTTTATATATTTCTCTAAAATCCAAAAAAATGATTTATTTTATTTTTTTAGCTAACTGTTTTTAATAAATATATCCACCTTACTTTTCATGTAATTTTTTTAATCAAAAACGCATTTCTACATTTTAAGTTAATACCTATAATTATCTTTAGTATATTTATAATATCTAAAATATCTAATATGAATATTTACCTAATATACTATTTTTTTTCTCTAATATGTTAAATCTAAAATATCTAATATACGATTTTTTTCTCTAATTTAATATATGTAAAATATCTAATATGAATATTTACCTAATATATATCTAGCCAATATCTATATATATCAATTTAAATTCAAAATAAATCTAATCTAAGAATTATTTATATATATATATATCTTAATTTCCCAATATATCTATATCTAACCTATATATAATGCCGAAATTAATTTTTAACACCATATATATAACAAATATCTTTCTAAATAATGTAAAAAAAAAAATTACACTAACCTCTCCTTAGAAGATGATGGATTCGGCTAGATAATCAACAAACAAATTTTAGATGGTTACTTGCAAAATAGTTAGGTTTATTTATAGAGTGAAACTAATTTTTGGTAGGTAAATATTAATTACCATTTTTAATAAATAGCTATTACTTTTTAATAAAATTACGATGCCAAAATTGATTGCATTAAATTCGTATATAATATTTTTATTTTATTTACTAAATTATTTTCTAAATATTATTAACTTATAATTTATATCCATATTTAGTTTATATTGACCAAAATAAAATTATTGTCTATTTCAATTTTTTAATATTATAATTATGTAAATTTATAAATAATAAAATTTGACTTAATTTTTTAAAATCGAAATTTAAATTAATTATTAATATATAAATTAAATAGATAAAATATACAAAGAAGAAATTAAATACAAAATAAATAAATACAAATAAAAGTAATTAAATCCGGACCAATACAGTAGAGCCATTTGTCACAATACTATAGGCTAAAAGTAACTTTATTATAACATAGTATTAAAGGTTATTTTTGTAAAATCGGTTAAAGGACTATTTTGCAAATACAAAAATACGGCATGTGTTTGCTTCTGATTGGCTCTTCCCCTTTTTATACGCCATTTGGCACGTTTCCATTCGTTCAGCTGTCCCCATCACTTCCCTCCTCTTTCTCTCTCTTCAATTAATGCAACCGTTTATTGCATTGAAGAATTTCCCCAGAGATAGTGGACGGAATCTGTCTACGAGGGGTAGCCAAACATGTTTTGAAACAATAAGGGGTAAATTTACACTTTATATAAAATAAGGGGTAAGCTAATAATTAAGAAAAAGTACAAGGGGGATCAGGGGTATATACTCAATTTATTAAGAAAAAGTAGTATTGGTGCAGGGTTCGTACATGGTACAGCTATAGAATTTCATCAACTCGTATCGAGTTTTTATAGAATTTTAATTATCAGGAGATTTTCACCCAACGGGCCTTGAAACCTCTCCCCTCAAGACCGAACCACCCTCATTTAACCTATTGTTCTTAATAAAGGTAAAATATAATATTTAACACTATAACATTATTTCTCGCTACATATTTTACGTACAAATGTTTTTTACTCACTATACATACTAAATCACACAATAAATACACATATATCATATTTCTCACCTACATATCTTAAATCACTCTCTATACTCTCCCCTCTCTCCACCCGACCCCAACCATCGCAAATGGAGTTTCATGGTGGCTAAAAGATGGGTCATTAGCAACACCCTCTGACGACTATGTTTACTCTTGTCGTGGATTTAACATTAGCATGAGCTAAATTCCTTAAGTGTTTGAGAATCGCATTAATGGGTTGAACCCAATTTTTTTGAATTTATGTTTTTGAATTTGGGATGGATTAATTTAAATTGAATTGTGTAATTTTGTATTGACTATTATTTTGCATTTAAATACTGTCTTTGAAGTCATGAATCAAATATAGGAATTAGTAATTAAGCTATTCACATTGGTGGGGAAGTGACCGTCTTGACGGGGGGTTTAATTACGGAACTAAATAATAGACGTAAGGTAGAAATTATTGACCCTGGCTGGCTTAGTTAACCTTATAGCCAATTGGGTAGAATACTTGACCACTCGAAGGTGGATTATAATCACCCTGGCGGGGTTCGTAACACCTAAGAATAGCTCCTAATCTACCCTGACGGGGGTTAGGAGACTATAGAATTCCGACTAGTACTTAATCCCGATTCATCCCTTAAACAAAAACATTAATTTAATAGATTTAGGTGAAACCCTTGCGAAACTCAAGTGATGCGTTCAAATCTTTGCGTCTACTCATTTTTATTTACTTGCGTCTTATTTATTTGCATTAGTTAATTTAGTATTTATTTTATTTGCATCTTAGTCTTTAATCAAACAACCAAAACAAATCTTTATATCATTTATTTCCCGCATCATATAACAAATATTCATACTTATTACATAACATCGAAAGTCATATCCAATCTGTCCCTAAGATCGAAATCCCGTTTACCGGATATTAATTGGACGACCCGTACACTTGCAGTACGTGTCTTGCCTTTTTAGGTGTGTTATTTTAGAACACACAAGGAGACACCAAGTTTTTGGCGCCGCTCCCGGGGACGGTAGCGTGTGAACATGGTGTTATGTGTAAGTGTTTTAATTGTTATTTTTAATTTTTATTTTAAGTTTTACGCTTTTCTTAATTTTTGTTCTTTTTCAGGTCTTACAGAGTTGGTGCATGTACTCAAACCCTGAGAGGTTAATTCGATAGAGAAACAAAACATATAAATAAGCAAGAGAACAAACAAAGAGAGAAAGGGAAATGGAGGATTTGAACATTCATCACGTTGAAGATCCCGGCGTTCAGTTGGATGCAAATGGCCAAGCAATAATACTGCCAATCATTCTGAAACCCCTAATCATTCCGAATGCAGTTCTCAACAATCAGCAAAATCATCCGCCTATGCAACAAGCTCAACGCCCTATGTATTATGATCCATGGTTCGTACATGGTCCTGAGCAAGCTCCCTATCACGCTCCTGCTCTCTGTATTGGTCCTGCATATATTAATGTTGCACGTTATAGACACGATCAGGGTATGCTATCCCAATGTCAAAATTCCAGAAACTTTCGTGGACCACTTGGAGAAGACCCTATTCATGCAGTTCAAAAGTTTATGCAAGTCTGCGATTCGTATATAACTCAAGGAGTGACTAAAGAGCAAATGTACTTTGCTAAATTTTAGATTTTTCGTGATAGACGCAGCTAGTGAGTGGCACGATTCAGAGGAACCTGGAACAATCAATACTTGGGATGAGCTACATACATCATTTTTTGATCTCTATTATCCGACAAATATGAGATTAGACGCACAGGTAGATTTGACATAGTTTGTCCAAGAGTAAGATGAAACTTTGGGAAGATGTTGGACAAAATTTTAATAATGTTTGAGAAGAGTTCCTGACCATGGCCTTAATGAATAACAACAGTTTAAAATATTTATAAAGGCTTATATGGAGGATCAAGAAAAGACCTCGATTTATTATGTGGTTGTGGATTTGTACAGTTAGCTCCAGTCTATGCGAAGATTATTTTAAATAGAACGGTAACAAATGAGCAAGGATGGAGTATAGTGAGAACACCTATCCGAGGTAGAAAAGAAAGTAATATGGGTATTGACGAGAAATTCTCCTCTTTGGAGGATAAATTAAAGAGTACTTCAGAACATCAAATGATATAACTCACTTTAGCTGTTAAAGAATGTTTTTCAGGTAAGATGGAAAGCGTTAATGTGACTCAAGAAATATATGGGTGTTCGAATTGCGGTGTTCAAGACTATGACTGGGAACATTGTGAAAGTAATCCCGAAGCTGTAATGTTTGTTTCTAATAGGGGGAATTACAATTCGAGTGGTCAAGGATACCAACCCAACATAATCCATCCGGGTTTCCAATATTCGAATCCTAATGGGGCAGCTAATCCTACTTATGCTTATCAACAACGCCTCCAAGGTAACACTTATCAACCTAGACCACAAAATAATTATTAGAGAGGATAGAATTATGGAAATCATGTTCAGAGACAGCCTCCTCAAGGTAATTACAATGATACTATGAATCAAAAAGCCTTACCTGATCAACCTTAAGAAGGTCCAGATTATCTGCGTCAAACTATAGAAAGATTATTGGCACTTCAAGCACACTATATTCAGAGTCAGCAAGCTAATGAAGCTGCAATTAAGCTACTAGGGAATCAAATTAGTCAGATATCAAAACAGATAAATCAGCGCCCACAGGGGCAACTCCCTGGTGATACTGAAGTTCCAAGGCAAACCGGAGATTGTAAAGATATTACTTTAAGAAGTGGTAAGAAGCTTCCTCCAGCTCCTTTTCTTGTTATGAAAGATAAAGAAGTTATCAATAAAGAGAAACCGGTAAAAGAGGTGGAAGAAAAAGAAAATGAACCTGAAATGGTAGAAGTTGAGAAGAGTCCGGAAGTTCAGAAAAATTAAGATGTTATAGAAACCCATCCTCCTCCACCCTTTCCCTCAAGAGTTCAGAAAAAAGGAGATATGGCTGAGTATCAGAGATTTTTGAATAGGGTGAGAGGTCTTAATATTAACATTTCATTGTTAGAAGCTATTAAAGACATACCGAAGTACTTGAAGTTTTTGAAGAGAGCCCTCACCAACAAGAGACCATATTTTAACAATGAGATGATTGAGTTTCCTGAAGAGTGTAGCGCCATTTGTCAAAGTAAGTCTCCACCTAAGTTGCTTGATCCTGGGAGTTTTACAATTCTGATTTCAATTGGTAATGAGTGGCAAGGAAAAGCGTTATGCGATTTGGGTGCGAGTATTAATCTCATGCCCAAATAAATTTTTGATATGTTGAAGATGGGAGATGTGAGACCTACCTCTATGGTCTTACAAATGGCTGATCGATCCCTCATCTATCCTGAGGGACGAATCGAAGATGTCCTCGTCAAGGCAGGTACTTTAGTTTTTTCCGTTTATTTTGTTATTCTTGAATACGACGCGGATAGGAATATCCCAATCATTTTGGGATGACCATTCCTAGCCACAGTGCGTACTTTAATTGATGTAGAAAATAGAGAACTTACCATGCGAATCCAAGACGAGGAGGTAATATTCAATGTGTTCAGAGCCATGAAGTTTTCAGATGTTCCTGGAGATTGTTTATGAATGGATATATCAGAACATGCCACGCAAGAGGTATTTGATTGTTTTAATTCTGATGATGTCTTGCAGCTGCTTTGACACTTGACTTACCTGAGTTGATGGAAGAGCTTGGCGAAACAGTGACAACTCTTAATCCGGAGAATCCAAAATAAAGGCGTCCCGCCTATGAACCTGTGAGAGAACCGGGGGAGATGGTCATTAAAAATAAACCATCCATTGAATCTCCACCAGAGTTAGAAGAAAAACCATTGCAAGCACACTTGAGGTATGTGTACTTTTGTACTAATGATACTTTACATGTTATTGTTTCAGCAAACTGTTGCATGTACTAAGAGCGAATAAAGAGGCGATTGGTTGGACTATTGCTGACATCAAAGTATTAGTCCTTCCTATTGTAAACACAAAATCATTCTTGAAGATGATAGTGCATGCTCAGTTGAAGGCCAAATGAGACTAATGCCAGCAATGAAAGTAGAGGTGAAGAAAGAAGTCATCAAGCTACTAGATGCGGAATCATCTATCCCATAGCTAGTAGTGAGTGGGTAAGTCCATTTCAATGCGTACCAAAGAAGGGTGGTATCACTACCGTCCTAAATGCTCAGAATGAAGTCATTTCCACGAGAACCATTGTTTGCTGGAGAGTGTGTATTGACTATCGCAAGTTGAACAAGGCTACGAGAAAAGATCACTTCCCCCTTCCTTTCATAGATCATATGTTGGATAAATTGGCTGGTAGCGAGTATTATTGCTTTTTCGATGGCTCTTCAGGGTATAATCAAATCTATGTAGATCCAGCTGACCAACGAAAAACCACCTTTACACGTCCTTTTTATATCTTTGCCTATCGAAGGATTCCATTTGGATTGTGTAATGCACCTGCTACTTTTCATAGATGTATGATGGCGATGTTAGTGATATTATCGATAATTTCCTTTAGGTATTTCTGGATGACTTTTCTGCGTTTGGTGATAACTTTGATGAGTGTTTACAGAACTTGGAGAAGGTGTTGATTAGTTCCAAGGAAACTGATTTTGTGTTAAATTGGGAGAAATGTCATTTTATGGTGCGTGAAGGTATAGTGTTGGGACACAAAGTTTCGAGTGAATGCTTAGAAGTTGTTCGTGCTAAGATTGAGGTAATAAATATTCTTCCCCGTCCCATTTCCGTAAAAAGGGTGAGAAGGTTTTAGGCCATGATGGGTTTTATCGTCGATTCATCAAAGACTTTTCAAAGATCACAACCATTGTGTAACTTACTCGAAAAGGACACCAAATTCATTTTTGATGAAGCTTGCATGAAGGAATTTCAAGAGTTAAAGGAGAAACATATCACTACGCCTATTGTACTACCTCCTGATTGGAAGATTCTGTTTGAAGTTATGTGTGACGCTAGTGATTTAGCTATGGGTGTTGTGTTGGGTCAGAGAAAGGATAAGGCATTTCATTCTATCTATTATGCGAGTTAGACCTTCGCTAGTGCTCAAATCAATTATACAGTGACTGAGAAGGAACTTTTAGCGGTTGTTTATGCCTTTGACAAATTTTGCTCCTATCTCCTTGGGGCGAAAATTGTTGTATTAACCAGCCATTTCGCTATTAAGTACCTTATGGAGAAGAAAGATGCGAAACCGAGGTTAATCCGATGGGTTTTATTGATTCAAGAGTTTGATTTGGAGATTCGAGATCGTAAGGGTTGTGATAATCAGGTTGCAGATCATTTGTCGCGTCTTGAAGGTTCCGAATCGAATAGTAGTCCTGAATTAGTTAGAGAGGAGTTCCCAGATGAGATTTTATTTGCGATTTATAATGGAGCTCCTTGGTAAATATATATTGCAAACCTTGTTGTAAGTAATTCTTTTCCCGAAGGGGCAACTTCACAAAACAAAAAGAGATTAATCAGCCATCCTAAACAATTCTTTTCGGAGGATCCTTTCCTCTACAAAGTATGTGGTGACCAAACGGTAAGAATATGCATATCTAAGAGTGAGATTTATTCAGTAGTTGCAGGTTGTCACGATTCAACATATGGATGTAATTTCAAGGGTGACCGCACAGCTGCTAAGGTATTACAATCTGGTTTTTATTGGCCTACGTTACATAAAGATTGTCATGAGTATGTTAAGAAGTGTCACATATTCCAGTTTACGGGTAATATATCTAAGAGGGGTGAGATGCCACGTAACAATGTTCTTGAAGTAGAAATATTCGATTTTTGGGGTATTGATTTCATGGGTCCCTTTGTACCATCCAATGTAAATCAATACATCCTATTAGCTATTGATTACGTGTCTAAATGGGTAGAGGCTGCAACTCTACCAACCAATGATTCACGAGTACTGATCAAATTCTTGAAATCTCATATTTTCACTAGACATGGTACACCTAGAATATTAATTAGTGATAGAGATTCACAGTTTGTGAACAAATATCTGAAGACAGTTCTAGAGAAGAATGGGATAAGACATCGTGTATCTACCACTTATGATCCTTAAGCCAATAGTCAAGCTGAAGTATCTAATCGAGAGGTAAAATCTATTTTAGAGAAGACTGTTGGTCCCACAAGAAAAGATTGGTCCATGAAGTTAGATGATGCATTGTGGGCATATCGTACTGCGTTCAAGACTCCAGTTGGTACATCTCCGTATCGTATGGTATATTGTAAGGCGGGTCACTTACCTCTTGAACTTGAATTAGGTGCATATTGGGCTATAGCACAGTTGAATCTTGATCGTACCTTAGCCGGTGAGAACCGTATGATGAAGTTAAATGAACTTGATGAGTTTCGATTACATGCCTATGAGAATGCTGAACTTTACAAAGAAAACACCAAGAGATGGCATGATAATCGTATTCGTGCGAATAGGTTTAAAGTTGGACAAAGGGTCCTAAAATACAACTCCAAGTTCAGCAATTATCCGGGTAAATTGAGGTCGAAATGGTCTGGTCCCTACGTAGTGACCAAAGTCACGCTTCATGGAGCTATAGAGATTGAACATCCAATCGAGCACCGCACCTTTATGGTGAATGGTCATCGATTGAAAATTTTCCATGGAGGCGAGGATACCAATTCCTCGAAAGATCCACATCATGGAGAGGTCATGTACCTCCTTGAAGCTCCTTAGAAGCGAGAGGTAACCCGTCGAGCTTAACGACGTTAAACAAAAGCCATTTCGTATGTATATTAGTTCATTTCAGTCAAAAGTCTTTCCATTCTGTAGTATAGATTAGCTAAGTGTTGTTTATTATCGTATACTCTAAAAAAGAAATGAGAAAGGTCTGGTGTTTTGATAATTACAGGTACTTAATCCATGAGTTTGGTGTTAACAAGTGTGAGACGCGAGAAAAAGCGTGTTTTGGTCATAAGATTGTCCACTCACACCGGCTAGCCAGTCAACGAGGGTCAAACATTCTGTCTTGGAGACCATTACACGCACCTATACAGTGCGTCGCCGAAAAAATCGCTCGCGCGACCGGCTAGCCGGTCATCTGACCGGTATGCCGGCCTAAGCAAAACGCTGGGCCTCGGATTTAGGACTCGGGTATTTTTGCTGAGGTGAAGTATTTTGAAAAGTACCCCATCGGTGTGCCGGTCGTCTGACCGGTATGTCGGTACGCCCGCCGACTTAAAACCCTAGTGTACATATTACCGCGTGCTACAGTATGAAGGTCAAGTTTTTAGTAGTGATTTATTACCGCGTGCTAAAGTATGGTCTCAATTCATCATTCCAACATTCTTTGGTATCAATCACATCTCCTGAGGTAACGCGTGAACAACTAATCTTCATTTAATGTATTATCGAAAAGAAGGAGATTGATGTAGCTCAAATAATTTACAACTCCATCATGGCTTATACGAAGAGTCCCATTAGTGCACGCAACCTCAAGTTCCCATGCACCATCACAAAAATCTATTTTACCGCACGGGTGCCACTTAGGAATATTTAGGATGAACCGGTCGAAAAAGGTAGACCTCTTAAAGAGATTCAATTGCAAATATTTGTAGTGAGGCGAAAAATAATGCTATTGAGTTTGACAAGCATTTTGGATAAGAGAATAAAACGCGTCCTCCTAAACGAAAAGCGAAAGTTTCCAAAGATCATGGGGTTATTGAAAGAATGAAAGCGTTTGAGGAAAAACATGAAGAAGTGTTGAAAGTTATAGGAAGCGTAAAACAAGAGTTGGTCTCGATGAAAGATACAGTGGGTGTTTTGGTTGATTCCCAACAAACCATCTTCACTATGCTTAAGAAGATGACCCAACCTGGACGCAACACCGAAAACTAGCCTAGCGCTTGTTGAGATACGTTTACCTAACTCTCTCATTTAGTAGTGTATAATAGTTTAATCGCTTCATTGAGTCTTTTCGAGTCGTGGGGACACGACTCATTTTAAAGTTTGGGGTGGGGTTCGTCGCCTCATCCCAATTTTTATGTGTTATTCGTTTTAATTGCTTTCAATAAACTTTTAGGTCTGCGTTTGACTGTAGAGAATTTTAAATGTCCCCATTAAGATTTTTTTATAAATTTATGATAGAAAATAGTAGACTTTAGGAGTTAGTATAAAACGCATTTAGATTGCATGCAAACATAGATAATTGATAGGTAGAATTAATGAACAATGCAAATGAAATAAACTTGTACTTAAGGAAAATGTTTGGTATGTAGAACATGAGATATAAATTAGTATAGAACCCAATTAGGTATGAACTAGAGGCAAGCTATGTAATTAGGAAAATGATAGAGGCAGTTCTTTGTTAGCCCTTTGAGACTTTTTAGCTTTTTGACCTTTAATATAATATCCGCCATAGCCCCATTTTTAGCCTTTAAGCCTTTCTTTTGTCGCCACGATATAAGCCCCTATCCCCTTAGATTAATAGGCATTACGATATGACCCGCACTTGAATCACAATCCTGAGATTCCTGTGTCTTGAGCTTGAGTTTGGGGCGGTGGGTTTCATTATTGGGTGATTACACTGGGAGGGATTTTGTATTCGTTCGTATTTATGCGCAATTGTTGATGATGTATTATTTTTAAACCTTTTCCGGGGTCTTTGAAAAAAAAATTATAAGAGAGATGACCTTTCACATCAAAATGATGGTCATGGGTATCTTGTATAAAAAAATAGAAAATTGAATTGAAAAAGAAAATAAAGAAAAGAAAAAAATAAAGTAACCGGCAAAGTGGAAGTTTTAGAAATCATCTTTAGTACTTATTGGGTAATTTTGGGGATGTGGCATTAGTGCGTCAAATGGGTTGAGTGAGAACGATATTCAAGTGTAAAGTCAAGCTCAAGAACAATTTGTTGATGGTAAGTGAGGAGAGAGCCAAAATCTCACTTCAAATTTACCAAATATACATTCTATACCGTCCGTAAGCCTACTCTATAACCATAAAGTTCTCGTGATTCCTAGTTATGTAGTGGATTTGTAATTCAGCTAATATTGGAGTATTGTAAGTGGAGCGTTCAAAGTTAGTGAGGATCGATGAACACCCTATAGCCATCATCTTGAGATAAGGACAAGCGTGACCTTCTAGCATTGTGAAGTTAATATTTAATTGATTATTTGTGTTTGATTTTGCATGACATTTGTATGTGTATAATAATTCCTAGGATCATACTATATGAGATTTGTTTCAAGTTATGCTTTGGGTGTTATTCATTAGACTCTACCTTTTTGCGTATCACCTTGAACCCTTGTTTTTGTTTTACTTTGTCGGGACGACAAAGGTTTGAGTTTGGGGTCTTCATGTCTTCTTTTTTGTTCTAATTATATGCCCTTAGGAGACATCAAAATAGGTTATTATTTGACTTATTTGAAAGACTTTTAAGCTTATTTGGTCATATTACGTTTCCCTTGGATTTGGATTATTTGTGTTTTAGAGCTTTTATGCGTTAATTTGTTTATTTTTAGTGTAAAGTTCTTAGGTTTATGACTTGATGGAGTATAAAGACAAGGAGAAGAAACGGGAATTAAAGTCTTGGATTAAGCGTTGAAGTCAAAGGCGAGAATAATTGATTCGAAGTAATTAGTGGAGAATGAAATCTGGAATTATGTCACAAATCACTATTTTTGAGCATTTTAGCCATCGATTCAGCCTTGGAGCATAAAATGAAGTCGATAGAGCTTTAAGTCAGGAAGATTTTCCAAGATGAATGAAGTGATTCCGAGTCTGGACGCAAAGGTTACAGCTGTTTTAGTAACATCAATACACCAGTTACGGGGTTTTTATTAAAGGGACTGGGCTTTTACTCTAATTAACCTAACCCTTCTTTTTAAAATCCCAATCCGTTTTTCTCACTATAAAAAGGCTTAAGACTTCGGTTTTTAGTAACACAATTCACATTAGAGAAAAAGCAACGCTTGGGAGAAGTCAAAGAAGCGAAAAGGAGAGAGAAAGCTGAAGCTGGAGAATTATTTCTTCCAACCATCAGTCCTATCAATCCTTTAATTAGGTTTTTCTAATTTTGTAATTTATTATGAACCCTTTTTATTTCAATTTAGTAGTTTTTAACATTAGCATGAGCTAAATTCCTGAAGTGCTTGAGAATCGCATTAATGGGTTGAACCCAAATTTATTGAATTTATGTTTTTGAGTTTGGGATTGATTAATTTAAATTGAATTGGGTAATTTCGTATTGAATATTATTTTGCATTTAAATACTGTCTTTGAAGTCATGAATCAAATATAGGAATTAGTAATTAGGCTATTCACTTTGGTGGGGAAAGTGATCGCCTTGACGGGTGGTTTAATTACGGAACTAAATAAATAGACGTAAGGTAGAAATTATTGACCCTGGCGGGCTTAGTTAACCTAATAGCCAATTAGGTGGAATACTTGACCATTCGAATGTAGATTATAATCACCCTGGCGGGGTTCGTAACACCTAAGAATAGCTCCTAAGTCCACCCTGACGGGGGGTTAGGAGACTATAGAATCCCGATTCATCCCTTAAACAAAAGCAATGATTTAATAGATTTAGGTGAAACCCTTGCGAAACTCAAGTATCGCGTTCAATTCTTTGCGTCTACTCATTTTTATTTACTTGCGTCTTATTTATTTGCATTAGTTAATTTAGTATTTATTTTATTTGCATCTTAGTCCTTAATCAAACAACCACAACAAATCTTTATATCATTTATTTTCCGCATCATATAACAATCATTCACACTTATTACATAACATCAAAAGTCATATTCAATTCGTCCCTGAGATCGAAATCCCGTTTACCGGATATTACTTAGACGACCCGTACACTTGCGGTACGTGTCTTGCCTTTTTAGGTAATTTATTTTAGAACACACAAGGAGACACCACCAAGTCACTGCCAACTAATAATAGTTGACTGATGTTTGACTTTACTTTCAACATGGACCTATAAAAAGATTTTGTACATTGATTATTATTAGTAAGTTTTAATGTTGTTTTTCGGATGCATGACTAACGCAATTTATTTTATTAATTTCAATATCACCATGAACAACAACGACATGAGCAACTATTAACGAGCAACCAGGAGCTCTGGTCTTTATTTCAACCATGTTCAGCAACTCTCCATTCTACAAGCTTGGTCGTTGTTGAACCTTGTCAAAAATGTAGCCTGGGAGTGAGAATGTAGGGTATTTTCCAAAAATTCATTTAGAATTTTGGGTTCAAAAATATATTATTACATGAATGCGATGGAAGTTATTATTTAGCGAGCTGAAGGTATATTTGATGCTTGATAATGGTATGAAGTTACGTTCGTAAATAAAGCTTCGAAGTGGTAACAAGATCTTCTTCACAGGACTAGAAAGCATTTGAAAGAAGCCAATGAGGCGGTTACTTATTTTGTTGTCATGCAAGCTGCGAATTTGAGTTGTTATCTCGAACGAATGAACTAGTAGCTACGCCAATCATTACAATTATGGTTACTACGACGTCAGCTTTCCTTTCATCAAAAGAGAGTATAATGCTCAGAAATTCTTATCACCGGCCATCTCTAAGTCAATTTAATGTGGCAAATAAAAATATAATTGGTTATGAAATTACTATTGAAGAGTAAACTTGATCTTGAAAGTATAGGACCACCTGAATCGATAATTACCAAGGAGACACTTGAAAAAGCAATAAGAGGATGATTTGTCACTCATGAAGAAACTATTTGTTCTAGATTATCATGATCTGTTGTTGCATTATGTGAATTAGGTCGCTTCAATTCCTAGCCCAAGTAGGTCGCTTTTATTCCCAACCCAAGTAGGTTTTGCAAATTATATATAGATTAAACTGAATTACTCACATATTTCTCTAACAGGGAATGTTATTTGGTCTTATTGCAAATTATCTGTAAATTAAATTGAATTGCTCATATATTTCTCTATTAGGGAATGTTATTTGGTCTTACTTATTGAAATAGACGTTATACACAATTCTCTATTTTGATTATAATCATCAGAGACAAATTTGCAAGATAACATATTTACTCTCTTGTTTCCTAGGATCTAGTTCTCGATCTTTAGTATTTAATCTTGATTATAATATTATGTGAATTCTTGAATCTCCTGTTGTTAATAAAGAACTGTAAATTAGTATTTGATATTTTATGTCCAGAAGTAGAATAAAGCTTATGATAGTAAAGACAAGCTCTTAAAAAGTTTCCCACGTCGTTTGATTCATTAGTTTTTTTCCTTTTTTCGGAAAATAATTAAGAAAACCGACTTCCAAAAGATAAAAACCATGCAACATCATACAATACCTTAGTAAGTCATTTATTGTCACCAGGTATAATCAAACAGCTATGTTAACTATACATCGTAAAATGGTGAATGGAAATAGAGATTTCCTATTATATATTTTAAAAAACTAGAACTAAAACTGAGGCAGATTCTCTTGAAGCTTTATTGTTATGTAATACATCAAATCAAATCTAATAGAAGAATCTACGAATCTTTAATGTAGTAGATTGTGAGGTTCGGCCTTCTTCATCAGCTTTATCCTTTTATCTTCAGTTCGTTCTCCTAATGAGATTCTCTTCCACATTTGCACAATATTTTATATCTTAAGGATCCATTTAGCTAAAAAAGGAATTAACATAAAGTGAAGAAATAAAATATAATCATTTATTCCTCAATAAGTAAAATCTTACCATGAAAAAGTAGTGATGGTTGACTGAAATAACATGACCACCAATTTTTGTTTTATGAGTTACCACAATCATATTTTGGTTATATAAAGATGTATTTTATCCTCCCTAAATAGCTAAAATGGATGGAGTTCCATTTAACTTGTGAAGCTATTTATGTAGCAAGATTAAACAATTCATTCTTGGAAAAAACACACAACAATGCGACTTGTATTCAACCTTTGTCGTCCTCTTGCACAATCGATCACTGTTTTGGCATTGCGGAAGAGTATGGATGTATTGAGTTACCCGTCTATTATGGAAAAAATGTTAAGCTTCAGTGATTTTGAAATTAATTTAGCTCTCTAGAGTATGAGTTATGGCTCCTGTATCAAGATGAACAAGAGCTAATTATAACTATTCCAATTCAAATTAATCACTACTTACTTATATAATAAGTATATACAACAAAAACATGTATTGTACAACACGATAAATTTTAGTAAATCTTACCATGAAACTTAGTATTGTTTATGGAAAACTGAAATGACATGGTCATTGACCGTATTCTTGACATGACAATAATTCAACTATTTTGTAGATGGACCTTTGCATGTTGAAAGCATCAATTTTTAGTCAATTTCTTTTCTAATTTAGTAAATATGTAATATTAATGACCAATTTATTCAAATCTAGATTCTATACTCAAATACGCTTATGTTTCTATTCAATAGGCTTATCACCAGTATGCAAATATGCATATATATATATATATGCACATTTGCACAATAGTATAACACAGAAAATGCATTGAGAAAGCTCAAGCTCACCTTCATTTGTGAATTGGTGAAAGATAGTGTAAGATTATTATGAATCAGGGCTGAATCAATATTAACAAAGTTAATTAAAAGGACTCTTTTATTACAGGGGCCAAAGGGGTTAAGGGCAGTGTGAGTTTTTTACCATAAAATTTTCTGTATTTTACAAAATTCATTATAGATCCCTGTATTTTGTAATAACTGCATTATATGTACTTATAAATGTAAAATAACCTATAATTACTGTTTACATTATAAGTCGTATCATATGCAAAATAACATAATTCTTTTAAAATAATTACAATATAGGTCTCTATATTATGCAAACTAACCCGTATCTTGGAATAAGATTTGAGTTATCAATGGAATTACCTAGAAGGAGCGACTGATAAGCTGTTTCCTACGAGTATTGTCCATGAGTCATGAGCCATGGCGGAGAAGTGAATATTAACTAGTTGGTTGATTCTTTGAGAAACGAGAGCCGACCGAGCTAAGCCAATCTGTGAGTCGTGAAAGTAGCTAATAGAGGCGGAGTAGGCTCGATGATTTTGTGTCTGAGGGAACGTGAGATGTAGAGTGAGGAAATTAAGCGTTAGATTTGATTTGGGGAAAGAAATGACTTAGTTGACTTATAGATATTAGGCCGACTTTTGATATTGTTAAAACGAGCCCAATCCTTATCAAGAAAATTGGATAATTTGGGTATAAATACCTTAGGCCAACGAAGAATTTAGGCTGCCCACTTAAGTTTTAAAACCGACTATAATAACCAGACCTTTTTTAGTACTTCAACTCATGGTTTAGACCAGATCAACCCATATATAATTCATTAACTCATGGGCCTCATTCTATACGTTAAATTTCCTTCTCGAGAAACTCTAAAAAAAGTATTCAATCCAATCAATGCATAGATATTTCAATCACTTTATCATCTAATCCTACTATGTTTCTACTTTTCTATGTGGCTTTATAATGTTTTCCACCAAATTGTGGTTAAACATTAAATGCCTTAGGCCTTGATTGGTAGTTTCAATGGAAAATCAATAAATGCATATCTAAATCCGACTTACACATGAGTTTTTTAGGTCTATGGTAGTCGTTTACGATGGTTTAACTTGATGGGTTGCTAATTTTTTCATAGATTGTGTTATATATATGAGTTCTTTAGGACATCTAAATCTTATCGGTGGAATTCAAGTTGTCTTCTTGTTTGTGTTCTTGATTAGACATTATTTTATAACCTTGTATTTGGTTATATAATGGTCCCCTTCAAAAATATTAGCTAGCTATGAAAATGTTAAACTTATCATCGAAATGGTTTGTCTCTTCAAATTTCGTGTGGTTGACTCAGGAATTGGCAACATCGTTGTTCTTCCTAACAAAAATTGCTTCAAACATGTTGGGTAGAGTCTCCCAAATTGTTTTAGCCTATTTCTCTTAGAGAAGAAGTCATACATGGAATGTTATGTGGTTGAACAACCACACCTTAGCCACTGAATTAATTTTTCTAAACATTTTCTCAAGATCGTGGTAACTAGCAAGTATTTGTTACCTGATGTCAAGTACACAGTGGGAAGACCCGTAACCAAAACATAATCAACATCTAGTTATTTTATAAAACATAGAAGACTAGTTACCCAATGTTTGTAGTTGGATCCATCCAAGAATTCCAACTTACACATGTTGAGAAATGAATTTTCTTTTAGAGCAATGTATCATGTTGATGGGAAGAGTAGAAGGACCCATTACTCAGTTTTTTTCAATAATAAATTATTTTTTATGTAACTAAAATCACAAAATTAGAAAACTTATAAGTGAAACTTACAACTAGTTTTATATTTAAAATAATAATGAAGGAGCAATTACCATAACCATACTAGAAGAAGATGATATTACCCATAAAAGTCATGTCCAAATTTTCCATCTCACTAATAATACCCTTGAATTGTATTCCTCTTACTAAATTTTCCCACCAAAAAAATCTGACCCAAATTTCCCGAAAAAAATTTCCTAGCCAAATTTTTTCCCGCCAAACAAAATCCCCACCAAAATTTTATGTTGTTATTTAGTGGAAAAAATCTCACCAAATTACATTGATTTATGTTGTATTGGTGAACGAATCCCACCAAACTAGTTTTGATATATGTTGTTCAGTATGATAAATGCCACTGAATTACATTTTAGTTTATATTGTTATTGCCCACCAAACCACCTTTCGATTTATACATTTAGTGAATCAATTACCACAAACTATTTTTGCTTTGTTGTTTGGTAGACAAATCTTAGTGAACTACATTTTGATTTACACTTCTTTTTGGTGTGAAATCCTACAAAGATGTATTTAAGTACATGTTATTTGGATGAAAATGCCACTAAATTATATTTGGGTTTATATTGTTATTTGGTGGGTAATTTGCCACCATTTATTTTTAATTTATATTGTTTGGTGGAAAAATCCCACTAAATAAAATAAATTTGGTTTTGAAACTTTGTTGTAATGAAGGAAATTTAAATCATTTCCTAATGTTTGCCATGTCAAATGATTATGTTTAGGTGTTACTGAAAAATAGGAGATGTTAAAAAAATTCTTTTCGTGATATCTAAGTTATTAAATAATAACTTTCTTTGGTTTCCAGATACATAATACTCTCAAGAGTTTTTTGATCGATGGATACGAAACAAAACTCCAGAATACAAAACCGATGGATAAGGAACGAAACTCCAGAACATAAAATCCTGGAGATCGATAGTTGGCCTAGTGGTTAGGTTATCGAATCTCATTGGAGTCAAAATGACTCCTTGTCCAAAGTGGCTCTCTCATGTATTCAAAAAAAAAAATCGTAGTATTATTCTATGGAAAACAATATATGTAGTTGGAAACAAACTCAATGAAAAAGAAACAAAAATAAACAAACTTATCTACAATAAACACTTTCGTGTTTATTAAATATCCAAACTCAACTTATAACTCAAAAGCAAGTTTCAACAGATTAACATATTTTTATTATTTTTTACTTATTAAGTTTTTTTAAGGTCAAGTGATAGTTGAAAATGATGAGCTATAAAAATCTAGTTTAGCGAATCAGGAATGTTAGTTACTTGATTGTGGGGCCGAGGTTTTTGTTTGGGTTGGTCGTGTAACACAAGTTGCTATTCAAGCTGCTGAGATGAATTATTTTGTTTTTAAATATCAAATATGCCCATGTGGTTTAATAAAATAGATAAGATGCAACATTCATCCTAATAACAACATTATTGAGTTAGTTAACCTCCTCTATCTTGCTTCCTTGAGCATCACCCTCGGCCTCCTCAAGTGGGGGCATCTCAGAATAAACAATTTTTGTAAAATACAAGGACCTATAGTGCAATTTTTGCTAAATAGAGGGATATATACTACAATTATCTCAAAAAATTATTCCGTTGCCCCGAACCCATCAGCTTACATTACAAGAATACATCTTAAACCGAATACAAGGAAATAAATTGCACACAAGTCCTACAAACATCTAAAACATCAAAATACACCTCAAACAGGAATTTGGTATCAACTTCACCTCTGTCATTTTGGATAGTGTTAGTCAATTGAATTTTTCAAGTGTGGACTAACAATGTTGACTCAACTGAGAGATATTCACTTGGTTAAAATCATTGAAAGTGAATGAGAAATTTAGTATAAAAATTTGGAGAAGAAAAAGAAAGAAGTTTAGAATTTTTTTGCATATGCTGAGTTTTGAACTCGGGACGTGTCACAAGTAAGCTGAAATAAGATTTGTTTTGTTCACGTGTGTGTAAATAAAACACTATGTAAAACATTACTAAAATTCGAACTTGTGATCATTATATAACATATGCGCATGTGTAAACTAAGAAATAGATCTTCTGGAAATTTAACCAAGTTCAAGCCTCAAAATTTATTTTTGCATTTTATACTGTAAGTTTATTAATTATATTTATTAATTCATGTATTAATACTGTAAGTTTAGAAGAACTCATGAGCAGAGTCATGATAGTGAATTAGACCAAGAGTCTATAAGTGAAGATGAACTAAGACGTGGAAAAAGGGCTAGAACGGCAAAGTCCTTTTGTCCAGATTTTATAACTTATTTGTTATAAAATGAGCCCAAAACTTTTCAGTAGGCAATGTCGACTCCTGAAGCTCCTAATTGGAGAGAAGCTGTAAACAGCGAAATTGAGTCTATCATAAAAAATCATACATGGCAACTGGTGGATCTTCCTCCTGAAAATAAACCCTTAGGATGCAAATGGATTTTCAAAAAAAAGATGAAGGCCGATGGAATACTTGATAAGTACAAGGCTAGGATTGTAACCAAGGGTTAAAGGCAAAAAGAGGTCCTTTATTATTTTGATACCTATTCACCAGTTAGTCGTATAACATCCATTCGTATGTTAATTGCGATTGCGGCGGTTAACAATCTTGAGATACATCAAATGGATGTAAAGATAGCCTTCTTACATGGAGATTTAGATGAAGAGATATATATGGAACGACCCGAGGGGTTTGTGGTTCGCGGCCAAGAGAATAAGGTGTGTAAGATTATCAAATTGTTATTTTGTTTGAAACAAGATCCTAAACAATGGCACGAGAAATTCGATCAAGTCATGTTGTCAAATGGCTTTAGAATTAATGAGTGTGACAAATGTGTGTTTGTAAACGGCACGAATCACGACTATGTCATTTTTTGTCTTTATGTGGATTATATGGTAATTTAGATATCATCAAAGTGACAACGAAGTTGTTGAATACGAGGTTCGACATGAGAGATTTAGGAGTGGTAGATGTCATTTTGGGAATGAAAATTATTAAAACATCCAATGGACTTATCTTATCTTAATCTCGTTACATTGAGAAAATTCTTGATATATTCAAGAGATATGACTCAAGTCCAGTGAAGACTCCTATAAATGTAAATTTACATCTAAATAAGAATACTGGCAAAGGAATAGCTCAGTTGGAATATTCTCGCATTATTGGTAGTCTCATGTACTTAATGAATTGTACAAAACCTTATATTGTATATGCCGTCAGTAAATTGAGTATATATACTAGCAATCCAGGGAAAACATTGGATATCTATTGTAAGAGTTCTTAGATATTTGAGATATAATAAGAACTATGAGTTGCATTATAAAAAGTATTTAGCTGTTCAAGAGGGATACAACAATATGAATTGGATATCGGATTCAAGTGAAACAAAATCTACTAGTGGGTATGTATTCACAATGGGAGGTGCAGCCGTATCTTGGAAACCTTCTAAGCAAACATTCCTAGATAGATCCACAATGGAATATGAGTTCATTACTTTGGATAAAGCTAAAGAAGAAGCAAAGTGGCTTCAAATTTTTTTACAAGATATAACATGTTGGACTAAGCATGTGTCAGCTATTTGTATTCATTGCGATAGTCAATCTGCAATTGGAAGGGCACAAATTAGCGTTTACAATAGTAAGTCTATACATATTCGTCGTAGACATAATACCATAAAAGAACTACTCTCTAATGGATTTATCTCAAATGACTATGTGAGGTCAAAAGATAATATCGCGAATCTGCTTACCAAAGGGCTATCTAGAGAGTTAGTTTATAAATCATCGAGGGTAATAGGAATTAAACCTATATCTTGAAAGTTTCCATGCAGAAACTCTACCTAGTTTACTGGAGATCCCAAGATCTAGGTTCAAGAAGACAACTGGTATGTAAATTGCAACTAGTTATACACTATAGAGGTTTTGTAAACCTCCGACCTATTCCTAGGATGAGCAGACAGTGTCACCTGTAAAATGTTAAGGTTAGGCTATGCTTTTTATGGTTCATGTAGCCTGATAAATTCAAGTTGTGTAGTACAAGATACTCTTAACAAGGCAACCACCTATCTGAGTAAGGAGTGGGCCGCTCCTACGAGAAATTTTATGGTTTAATTATCCAAGAGTACTCATAAAACCAGGAGTTGTTCAGGGCCAAAATGAACACAACAATGAGAACTTCAAGAATGTAGTGAGGGATGTTGTGTGATTTCCATTGTCTTGGTATACACAAAAATCCGAGCAGTTCAAGACATCGCGTTCACTGGTTGGCGACTATATCCGATAGATCTCAGTAGGGAAAGGTTCAAGGTCTTTGGATACCTTTCTCGATGCAGCATCTCTCTACTGTCTTCTCACTCGTGTTATTGCATGTTTTTTGGTTTGTTAGTCAATTTCCATTCATGTGGGAGATTGTTAGTCAATTCGATTTTTCCAAGTGAGGACTAACGACGTTGACTTAATCGAGAGATATTCAATTGGTTAAAACCATTGAGAAGTGAATGCGAAATTGAGTACAAAAATTTTGAGAACAAAAAGACAGAAGTTTAGAAATATATTTGCGTATCTTGAGTTTTGAACACCAACGTGTGACAAGTAAGCTGAAATAGGATTTTTTTTGTTCACGTGTTAAAACACTAAAGAAAACTTTATTAAAATTCAAACTTGTTCCCATTGTCTAACATATGCGCACGTGTAAACTAAGACCCGTTGTCACTAGAACAATGCGTTGTTTCATGTCATGCTTCATTTAGGTTAATGGTTAAACGTCTCCAAATTTAAACAGTCACATAGCCATTGAATGGTGTTTTATTCCTTTTCATTTCTATAAATAGGGAGGCCTCCCACCATTTTTACAAGAAGAATCAAAAAAATTTAAAATCTGAAAATTTATCAGGGTTTTTGCATATTCAAATTACAACATTTTTTAGAGAGAAAGACAATACAATTTTTGTTCGCCGTTGTCAATCTCTGTGTAGTGCTGTTATCGATTGACTTGAGTCCGTTGTATCTTGGGAGATCATCACTATCAATTGTGGACCATAGTACGGCGAATATATCTTAAGGAAATTGAACCAAGTTCAAGCCTCAAAATTTCTTTTTGCATTTTGTAATGTAAGTTTATAATTATATTTCTTAATTCCTGTATTTATATTTAGATAAATTTATTTATTTGCATGATTTAACGCACCAAAATTCCTCACTTTCATCAAGCTTCAACCCCTCCTTAGTAGCGGAAACAAGCTTTTTCCCTTCGAATTCCTTCAACAGTCTAATAGCATCAACCATGTATATAACCTCATAACCTTTCTTCTTCAAATTCTCAAGCAAAGGTGATATTTCAACAACTTTTTTACTCTCACCAGTGATATAGTAAATATCATTCTGTCCTTACTTCATACCTTTCACGTAATCCTATAAACTAGTCATCTCATTACCATTTTTGGTAGAGTGGTACCGCAAAAGATCATGTATTAGTATATTAAGAAAGGCATGAGCTTACGGAAGCTTCTTCTATGGGCTCCCCATGTATCAGTATATCAATAGATTAAATCAATGTGACTTGATGAAGTCCCACAATTCTTCTCTGTAATTTTTTACAGCGAGAATAATGATTAGAAATCAGAGACCAGAGACAAATCAGAGAAGGTGAAGGAATAAAACCATGATTAACTCAACAATGGTGACAGTTATGTTGATTGCTTTTTACCCATTCCTTTGAATGCAATTCTATCAGAACATTTTTCCTAAAAAAACTGTGAATATTTGTGAGACACCAAAAAATATTAAGTTATATCACATATAATATTGTTTTAATATTAATTTATATTTTTTATATTATTTTTAAATTCCAACTTATAATCCATTATTAGAATTTTTATATTATTCTTGACCAATGTAGTTTGTTTAAATATTCGAGTTATTTAACAAGGCTTGATTGTTAGCATATTATCCAAGAGGAAAACCTGATATATACACTAAGTTAACACTTTAACTTTTAATAAATCCTATATCTTAGTTTTATGATAAAGTTGCCACATCTTTCCTTGCATGACTCTTAAGACCTATTACTAACATATATGTTACGTGGATAATGTTATTGGATGACATTAAACTGGCTATTATCATATACAACACTAATTTACATTGCATTCACCTATATACACTGACTACGAATTAGATGAAATAAAGAAGAAATATGCATAGTAACAAGAAAGGAAAGATATAGCAAAACTCACCCTCTTTAAATACCCAAACTGAAATCTCAAATTATACTACAAAATATATTTTAAAAGAAAAATGATTTTATATTGTAAAGTAGGAAAATCAATATATACCCAGATGATAAAAATAGTAAATAACGAGATATCTTTGAAGTTGGAAAGTTATGGAGATCTTGGTTGGAAGGACGACCATTTAATAAATTATCCATTAATAGCCTATTTTTCATGTGCGAGTTTAAATAATCTTTAATATGTTTATCTTTAACCCTATTTTAAATTATTCAGGAATACATTTGATTTGGTGATTTTGGACTCTACGTGTTTTAAATTATCTGAATTACATTGTCTCGTTATTATTGATTAATTGTATAATTTCATTATCATATGAATAATTGTATAATTGGGATAGAACATCCTACCTCGTCTATCCATTAATTGTTAATTGTTATCGTTGTTGAATCGACCTACTTAGTCGTTTCATATTTGATATATTCAGATCAATCGTTCGACATGCTACAATCTTGTGGCACTGGGCGGCAAGGGTTTACACGACTATCATGATCTATTCCCACCTGGCACATGTGATGGAGAGTTCCTTGGCCAATGGGTCGAAGGTTCGGTTTACCCAGGGTATTACCAGTGGGAGTTATAAGGGATCGAGTGTTACGACGGGAGTTATAAGGGCAAGACCACAGTATCCTTTGCAACAGGATTATTATTTGCTAGTGTATATGGCTTGCTGGGTAGTATGGGCTTCCTAGTTGGCTATATACACCTATCTGATTTATTTATCGCTTTATTAATGTTTAAATTATATTCAGGCCTATATCAGTTTAATGAAAACGTTTAAATATAATTGCTGCCCCTAGGTTAAAGTCTACATATGACCATTATTTATTTTCTCACTAAGCTAGTGGAAGCTCACACCCCTTTCCCCACACTTTCAGGTTAAGATAACTTAAGGACTTGGGTAGTGGTTAATAGACGAAGAATAGAGTTTTGTATTTATTTATTTTTAATCAATGTAATGTAATGAATAGTTAATTCTTGTAATAAAATGTCTTTTAGATATTTTAAGTTAGATAGAATAGTCGCGTTTTTTGGAGCATGGCAAGTTGGTAACAGAGTTTAGAGTAGTCTCTAAGCGTAAGTAGGGATAGGATTTTCAGACTGTGGAAAATGGGTAGAAAACAAAATAAAACCGATAATAAAAACTAATAAAACTAATTTTGTTAGTGGTTGTCATTGAACTAACTCCAAGATATCTCTTGAGGTTGATCCCTCGTCTAGTGCTAGAGTTGATGGAATTTTCTTGAGTCTGGCCAGATCAAGGAGGTGTCCTTTCTTTTGGTTATTAGATTGACCTATATCTGGACAGTTAGGATCTTAGTAGTAATTTAATCAAAGAATTAATTATGTGATTTTGGTTAAGTGTATGAATTTTTCAATATTTGTACTTGATAATCAGTCATGATTTATTAGGATTTGTAATTTTGTGTTATATTTTAACTGCATATTTTTAGTATTCGGATTTAGTTTAAAATCAAAAATCAAAAATTTCATAAACTGAATCAAAATTTAATAGAAACATGAATTTCGAGGGCGAAATCCTTAAAAGGTTGATAGAGTGTGAGACCCCGAAAAATATTAAGTGATATCCCATATAATAGTTTTGATATTAATTTGTACTTTTATATTACTTTTAAATACCAACTTATAATCCATTATTAGTATTTTTATATTATTCTTGACCAATGTAGTCGAGTTATTTAATAAGCCTTAATTGTTAGCATATTATCCAAGAGGAAATCCTGATATATACACTAAGTTAACACTTTAACTTTTAATAAATCCTATATCTTAGTTTATGATAATGTTGCCATATCTTTACTTGCATGACTCTTGAATCCTATTACTAACATATAGGTGGTGGTCCTTTGTGTGTTCTAAAATAAATGCAATAAATAATCGAACCACAACCGCAAGTGTACGGTTGTCCCAAGTAGTATAACTGATAAAACAGATTCGTTCCAAGGACGGGATGGTTGACTACAATGCTTATCTATTAATGATTGAATGCACTTATGGAAGCAAATAAAACTAATATGTTTGTTTGGTTTTGTATTAATGCTAAGTAAATGAAAGACAATTATTAAAATGCAAATAAAAGCTAAGACGCAAGTAAAATGATGTAAAACGCAATATGAGAAGTAGCACTTGAGAACGCAAGGATCCTCCCATCCTATTTCCTAACTTATGTTGTTTAAGGGCTGAATTGGTCAATTACAATGGTCGGGATTCTAAATTCCTTATACTCCCGTCAGGGTGGACTATAAGGCGATCCTAGAGTGTCACTAGTCCCGTCAAGGTAAATTTGATCCACTTTTAGATGTTTAAGTTTTATTACCTCATTGGCCCTAGGATTAGCTAAGTTCGTCAGAATCAATAGCTTCTATCCCAGATTGAATAAATTGTTTTGTATCTAAACCCTCCGTCAGGATGATCCAATTGCCACTAATTGGAATAGCCTAAATACTAACACATGTTCCTAGTTCATGACGCTAAAAACAATAAATAATCTTAATTTATAGAAAAGAGTAAAAGCCCCAATCTAGTTTAATTTAATAGAAACCCAAATTCAACATTCGTTATTCAATACGATTGGGATTCACCCATTAATTGTTCTCAAGCACTATGAAATGTTTAGCTCATATTAAAAAGAAAAACTAAATTAAAAGAAATGGAATTCATATTTGATTACAAAATTAAATATAAAAAGAACCTAATTTCCGGAATTGGAATGACTGAGAACGGAGATATAGACCTTCTCCAGTTCTTGCAGCTTCTTCGTTCTTCCTTCTGTTGCTTCTCTCTGGTGTTTAATCTTGTGGAATGTGAATTGTATGAAAAATAGAAGTCAAAGGCTCCTTTTATAAGTGTAAAAACGGATTAGGGCTTGGACCTAATAATAAAACACTAATTAAATGTCCAAACCCAAATTCTAAAACGTAACTGCTGATACACCTTCACTAAAACGGATTTTCCCGCTTCGTTATGACTCCGATTGACCTCATTCCAGTTGCTAAAGTTCCATAACTCGATAAGGAATGTTTTCTCTTCAAAGGTAAGCGGCTAAATCATCGCTTAAGCACCTCGAAATCAGCAATCTATGGCCTGGAAAACAAATTTTCAGCTCTAAAAATAATATCTTCGGGATTTATCTTCAAGTATTGACTCTATTTCACGATCTTTGACTTTCTTCTTGGATTCCTCTTCGAGCTAACATCTAAAACCTGTAAAGTTTACACTAAAAATATCAATATTACGCGCAAAAGTTTAATAAATTAAAAATGCTAGAAATAAAAGAGGAAAATCATATTATTGCATATTTAGTCCAAAAGTCTATCAAATTAATTAAAGAAACACAAAAAATGATGTCTCCTAAGGGTCGAAAATACGAACAATTAGGGAGACATCAAGACCCCCAACTCAAACCTTTGTCGTCCCGACAAAGTAAAACAAAACAAAGGGGTATAAGTAAGCGTATCAACAAGTAGAAGCTAATAAATAAACCCTAAATCAATTCTTAAGATAAATCTCATATAGCAAACTCTAAAAACTAATATACACATACACTTAAAATGCAACATCAAACATAAATAATCTCAATCATAATATTAAATTGCAATGCTTGAAGGTTACACTTGTACTCATCTCTGTATGATGGCTATAGGGTGGTCATTAATCCTAACTCGCTTTGAACGCTCCACCTAGTATATTCCCTATTAACAAAATCATAAATTCACTATACACTTAGGAATCACGAGGTCTTTATGGTTATAATATTGGCTTAAGGACGGGTGTGGATGTATATTTGGTAAATTTGAAGTGAGCTTTTGGCTCTCTCCTCACTTACCATCAACAATGTCCTCGAGCTTGAGTTAACGCTCAAAAGATGTTCTCACTCACCCATATACGCAACAATTTAGCGTCCCATGTCTACCCACTATAAACAAGATGATTTTCAGAAAAATTCCACTTTGCCGGATGTTTTATTCATTCATATTTTTCTTTTTATTTTCTTTTCTCTTTTTCTCTTTTTTTTTGTACAGAAGCAAACCAGGTTCCCGGTTTTGACGAAACCGGGTTCCCAGTTCCTACTGTATGATTTTTCGAAATTTTTCATTTTTTTCTTTCTTTTTCATTTTTCTTCATTCCCGGCAAAGGGTTACAAGTATATATCATCTGCAATTGTGCTACAATACAAAGCACATCGATCCTTACCCATTTAATTCCCCATAAGTGGTCCCACCACCCCAAACTCAAGCTCGAGACATGTCTCAGGATTGTGATTCAAGTGCGGGTCATATGGTAATGCCTAATAATCTAAGGGATAATGGCTTATATCCTGGCTACAAAGAAAAGGCTAAAGGCTCAAAGTGGGCTAAGACGGATAATAATTAATACAAGGGAGAGAAGGCTAAAAGGTGACAAATGGCTAACAAAGAACTGCCTTTATCATTTTCCTAAGTACATAGCTTGTTTTTTGTTCATATCTAGGTGGGTTCTCTACTAATTAGGATTTCACGTTCTACACACCAAACATATTCCTTAAGTACAAGCTTACTTCATTTGCATTGTTCATTAATTTTTCCTATTAATTACCTATGTTTGCATGCAATTCTAAATGGGCTAGCCCCATTAACAAGAACGGTCCCCCAAAGGGATCAAAATCGAAAGAAGGGTCATTAAGAGTTTCTTGGAAAGGGCATGTTCCAGAAAAGTTGGGTAATTTCAAGGATTTCCGAATACGTTCAATAGAGAAAGGAACTACCTTTTTGCGGATATCAATGGCATCACGGGAGGTGGCTAGACCTTCATAAAATTCTCGCACCAAAGTAGGAATAAACTCAAGCTTCCTTTCTTGCAACTCTTTCCAACCAAACTTAGCACATGTCACAGCATATTCCTTGTGTTCACTACTCATAATACCCTTAGGAAAATTTGTCTCCTCACCAAACTTCAAAAATTCAATTCTTTCACGAACCTGAGTATTCCAACAAGTATAAACTCTCTTAGGCTTGTGGGCCCACATCTTCATACGCGGAGGTTTCTGTTGAACTGGTATATCCGGAACCTCTTGTTCAGTTTCCTTCTCAATGTTCTTCGCAATTTTCTCTTCTGGTTCCTTCTCACTTTCTATCTCATCAATTAATCTTCTCTTTTGACCTGTGATTTCTGTTCTGTTAGAATCAAGCTTAACTTCATCAATTTTTCGTTTAGGACGCGAATCAGGAATCTCAATAGCTTGATCTTGGGAACCACCAATGGTGGTCTTTCTTCGAGGAGCAGTTCTTCGGAAATCACCGGTTCTGTTAGTCATCTCTTTCCACCCCAAACTCAAAACTTCAAATAATGCAAAACTTAGAGAAAAAGTTTAGAATTTTGATGTTTTAAGGCTTAGGAATTAAAGAACTAGGTGGAATATGAGATGGCTCTTGTTTAATTTGGATTGGGAGAAGAATGAATTGGGTTTTATTTAAGGATTTGATGAAGAAGAATCTTGGGAAAAACTAAGGATTTGATGTTATTTTGGAGAGGAGGTGAGTTGATTTTATGTTTTTGTGGTGAAAGAGGGTAGGATTTGATGATTTATAGTGTTTTGGTTGATGAATTTCAGAGGTGGGGAGGCTATTGGTGCGTTTTAGGTAAAAACTTGCAAAAAAGGCTAAGAAAACTAGGTTAAAACACTCAAAACCGCCTCTCACAGCTTTCAAACCGGGTTCCCGGTTCCGCGTCGCTGTGACAGCGCGGAAAAACTACTTACTGATTTTTTTTTTCAACACGCACCAAAACGCTGGACCCCAAGACGCGGGGTCAGAGATTTCACTCGCAAAAACCGGGTTCCCGGTTTTGTGGAATGCGGGTACCCGGATTTTCTCGATGGTGCGAGTCAAAACGCGCCAAAACGCTGGACCCCAAAACGCCGGGTCAGAACTTTTGGAATTTTACAGCTCCGAAACCGGGTACCCGGTGTTGCCAAATGCGGGTTCCCGGTTTTGTGTCGATGGCGCGAATCAAAACTCCGCAAAACGCAAGCTACCAAGACGCTGGGTCAGAGATTTTCAGAAGTTACAGCACCAAAACCGGGTTCCCGGTTTCGAAAAACCGGGTACCCGGTTCCGACGCTGTGTCGTGAACCAAGATGCCAAGTGTTGCGTTAAAAAGGTTGGTACCAGCTCCAAAACCGGGTTCCCGGTTTTTGCGAAACCGGGTACCCAGTTTCTCCTGGACATCCAACCAATTTTTCTCCTAATTTCGCCTCATCGACCCCAAACTCATGACCTTTTTACCCCTGAAATCATCAAAAACAACTACCCTTCCTTATTTCTTAATAATGAACACTAAAATTACGAAAATCAAACTATTCTAAATTGCAAAAATTTAAAAACAGCTAATATACAAAGAATTGGCTTTTGTTTAACGTCGTTAAGCTCGACGGGTTACCTCACGCTCTTAAGGAGTTTCGAGGAGATACATGACCTCCCCGGGATGTGGATCTTCCGAGCGATTGGAATCTTCACCTCCATGGTATATCTTCAATCTGTGACCGTTTACCATAAAGGTACGGTTCTCTAGCGGATGTTCTATTTCTATCGCCCCATGAGGTGTAACTTTGGTCACAATGTATGGACCTGACCACTTAGATCTAACTTACCCGGATAATTGCTGAACTTTGAGTTATACTTCAATACTCTTTGCCCCACTTCAAAGGTCTTTGTACGAATTCGATTGTCATGCCATTTCTTCGTATTTTCCTTATAAAGTTTGGCATTTTCATAAACGTGCAATCGGAATTCGTCAAGTTCATTAAGCTTCATCATACGATTCTTTCCGGCTAAGATAGGATCTAAGTTTAACTGCGCAATCGCCCAATAGGCACCCATTTCAAGCTCAAAAGGTAAGTGACAAGCCTTACCATACACCATACGATAGTGAGATGCACCCACTGGAGTCTTAAACACAGTATGATAGGCCCACAACGCATCATCTAACTTTATTGACCAATCTTTTCTTGTAGGACCAACGGTTTTCTCTAGGATTGACTTGACTTCATGGTTCGATACTTCAGCTTGACCATTGGATTGTGGATGGTATGCAGTAGATACGCGGTATCTTACTCCATATGTCTCTAGAACAGTCTTCAAATACTTATTAACGAAATGAGATCCTGCATCGCTAATAATCACTCTCGGTGTACCATGTCTAGTGAAAATATGTGATTTCAAGAATTTAATTACTACTCGTGAATCATTGGTTGGTAAAGCCACCGCTTCTACCAACTTAGACACATAATCAACCGCTAATAAGATGTAGAGGTTACCATTTGAAGGAACGAACGGACCCATAAAGTCTATACCCCAAACATCGAATATTTCAACTTCTAACACATTATTATGCGGCATCTCATCCCTCTTTGATATGTTTCCGGTAAACTGGCATCTCGTGCATTTCTTAACATATTCATGACAATCTTTAACAAGAGAGGGCCAGTAAAAACCTGATTGAAATACCTTCACAGCAGTTCTATTCCTTTGAAATGTCCTCCATATAATGAATCATGGCATCCAACTATAATGGCTTCAGTTTCCTTTCTTGCTACACATCTTCGTATCATTTGGTCAGCACAAACTTTGTAGAGGAAAGGATCCTCCCAAAAGAACTTTCTAGCACGATGAGCTAGCCTCTTTCTTTCTTGATAGGTAGAACCTTCAGGAAAAACACCACTCACCACTAAATTCGCAATATCTGCATACCACGGTGCTTCATAATCTCAACAACGAATAAACTCTCATCAGGAAACTCTTCTCTAACTGCTTCAGTACCACTATTCATCTCTGAACCCTCTAAACGCGATAGATGATCTGCAACCTGATTCTCACAACCCTTTCTATCCTTGATCTCTAAATCGAACTCTTGGAGTAATAACACCCATCTGATTAACCTTGGTTTCGCATCTTTCTTTTCCATAAGATATCTGATCGCAGAATGATCTGTATAAACAATAACTTTCGCTCCAACGAGATAAGAGCGAAATTTATCAAATGAATATACAACTGCTAGCAACTCCTTTTCTGTAACTGTGTAATAAATCTGAGCACCATTAAAAGTACTAGCATAGTAAATCGAATGAAAAACCTTCTCTTTTCTCTGTCCCAATACAGCTCCCATACACAAATCACTCGCATCACACATAATCTCAAACGGTAGATTCCAATCTAGAGGTTAAACTATAGGAGCAAAAATAAGCTTTTCTTTGATTGCTTTGAAGGCCGCTAAACAAGCTTTATCAACCTCTAATCCAGCACTTGAAACCTTGTGACCCAGAACAATACCTTCGCGAACCATGAAATGACACTTCTCCCAGTTTAGCACTAAGTCTGTTTCCTTACATCTTACCAACACTTTCTCCAAGTTATCTAAACACTTATCAAAATCATCACCAAACACGGAGAAATCGTCCATAAACACTTCAAGGAAATTATTGATCATATCCCAGAAGATGGCCATCATGCATCTTTGAAAAGTAGCGGGAGCGTTACACAACCCAAATGGAATTCTACGTTATGCAAAAGTACCAAATGGGCATGTAAAGGTAGTCTTATGTTGATCTTCTGGAGCCACGTATATCTGATTGTACCTAGAATAACCATCCAAGAAGCAGTAATATTCCCTTTCGGCTAATTTATCTAACATTTGATCGATTAAGGGCAAAGGGAAATGATCTTTTCTGGTGGCTTTGTTCTGCTTTCTGTAATCTATACAAACTCTCCAACCAACTACCGTTCTTGAAGGAATCGCTTCATTTTTATCATTCAGAACTGTTGTCATTCCTCCTTTCTTCGGTACACACTGAACTGGGCTCACCCATTCACTACTCGAAATGGGATAGATAATCCGCGCATCTAAAAGCTTGATCACCTCTTTCTTCACTACATCCTTCATCACGGGCATCAATCTCCTTTGACCTTCAACTGAGCGTGCATTAACATCTTCAAGTATAATTTTGTGTTGACAATAGGATGGACTAATTCCTTTGATGTCAGCAATTGTCCAACCTATTGCTTCTTTGTTGGCTCTTAACACACGCAACAGTTTATCTTCTTGAGGACCTGTGAAATTAGCTGAAACAATAACAGGTAGAGTTTCATTAGTACCTAAATACGCATACCTTAAGTGTGCTGGCAATGGTTTTTCTTCCAATTCCGGAGGGGATTCAATTGAAGGGTTCTTTTTAGGAATAATCTCCCCCTGTTCTCTCACAGGTTCATAGGCAAGACGCCTATACTTCGGATTTTCAGAATTAAGAGTTGCCACTGTTTCGGCAAGCTCTTCCATCATCTCAGACAAGTATAATGTTAAAGAGGCCTGCAAAATATCATCATAATTAAAACAATCAAATACCTCTTGCGATGCCTGCTCAACTACATCCATTCAGAAACAATCCTCTTGAAAATCTGAAAATTTCATAGCTCGAAATACATTGAATTTGACTTCCTCGTCTTGAATCCTCATCGTTAATTCGCCATTCTCTACATCGATCAATGTACGCCCTGTAGCTAGGAATGGTCTACCCAAAATAATGGGGACATTTCAATCTGCATCGTACTCAAGTATTACGAAATCAACGGGAAATATAAGTGTACCTGCCTTAACGAGGACATCCTCAATTCGGCCTTCAGGATGTGCAAGAGACCTGTCCGCCATTTGCAAGACCATAGAAGTGGGTCTTGCTTCTCCAATTTTTAGCTTATCAAATATCGATTTGGGCATCAAATTTATGCTAGCACCTAAATCACATAGCGCCTTTCCTTTCCATTCTTCTCCAATCGATATCGGAATCGTAAAACTCCCTGGATCAACTAACTTCGGAGGTAATTTACTCTGGCAAATCGCACTACAATCTTCAGGAAGACCAATCATTTCATTATCACAGTAAGGTCTTTTGTTAGTGAGGGCTCTCTTCAAGAACTTCGTATACTTAAGGATATCTCGAATCGCCTCTAGTAACGGAATATTAATACTTAGACCCTTCACTCTATTAAAGAATTTCTGAAAATCACCCAAATCACCCTTTTTGTGAACTCGAGATGGAAACGGTGGTGGAGGGCGATTGATCACAATATCATCTTTCTTTTTCGGAACTTCTCTTTGTCTTTCTATTTCTTCAACCTCACTATCTTTCTCATTCTCTTTCTCTTTCTCTTTCTCACCCACTTCCTTTTCTTTTCTTGGATCTTTCTCTTTCATAACAGGAAAAGAAGGTGGAGGAAGGTTCTTACCACTTCTTAATGTAACAGCTTTGCAATCTTCGCGTTGTATTGGATTTTCAGTATCGCTAGGGAGTTGTCCTTGTGGACGTTGATTTAGTTGTTTATTAATTTGACTTATTTGATTCTGTAACAACTTCATGTTTGTGTCAGATGCTTGTTGACGTTCCATAGCTTGTGTTTGAAGAGCAATTAAACTTTCAACTGTTTTCTGAAGGGTAACTACTCCTTCTTGTGGATGGGCAGGTAAGGCTTTTTGGTTCATGGTTTCATCGTATGTATTCTGAGGAGCTTGTCTTTGTACATAATTACCCTGACTCTGTCCTCCTTGATAATTGTTGTGTGGTCTTGGATTGTAGTTGTTACCTTGGGGACGCGGCTGATACGCATATGTAGGATTGGCTGCCCCATTAGGATTTGAGTATTGAAACCCAGTATGGTTTCTGTTAGGCTGATATCCATTACCACTTGAATTGAAGTTACCTCTGTTGGACACAAACATCACAGGCTCTTGATTATTCGGACAATTTTCCTCATCATGATCATCTACTCTGCAAATCGAACACATATAAACCTCTTGTGCAGCTTGCATAGCTACCTTCTTACCTGAAAATCCTTCTTTTACAGCTAAAGTAAGCTGCTTCAATTGTTTCTCTATAGTATTTTGAATCTTATTCTCAAGCGTAGCAAATTTTTCTTCCATATCAACATTATTCACTCCTTTAACCGGTGTTCTTACTGAATTCCACCCAACTTCATTCTTGACTGTTCTTTCTAAAATGATTTTAGCATGAGCGGGTTGAACTTGAAGAAAACCTGCACCACATAATGTATCCAATTTCTCTCTCGAATTTCCATCAAGGCCTCTGTAAAATATTTTTAGCTATTGTTGTTCTGAAAAGCCATGAGTGGGAACTCTACGTAAACACATCTGGAATCTTGTCCAGCTCTTACCCACAGTTTCATCATATTCTTGACGGAAATGCGTCAATTCTAATTTAGCATCTAACCTCATGTTACTTGGGTAATACCTGTCAAAGAAAGCAGTTTCTAATTGGTCCCAGTTTGTTATCTTCGTAGGATCTTGTGTATCGTGCCATTCACTCGCTCCATCAATAACAAAAAAATTAAACGCAGCAAAATACATCTGTTCTCTTGAAACTCCTTGTGTGATATAAGAATCACATATCTGCTTAAATTTCTGTACTGCTCTAAGAGGATCTTCTGATGGTCTACCACGGAAATTCTTAAAATTCTGGAATTGAGCTAACATACCCGAATCTGGACGGAATCGCAGAACATTAATATCTGGAGCACCTACTCCTATAGCAGGAGCACGGAATGGAACTTCTGGTGGACCATTAGTGAACCATGGATCTTGATTCATCACTATATGAACTTGAGGATTAGGATTCAATGGTGGAATTGGAGGAATTAGGCCAGGTGGCGCTAGAGGTTGGCCATATGCGCCTAGTTGACCTGGTTGGTTATTTTGTTGATCTTGAAGATTTATCTCTTCCATTCTGTTAATTAATTCTTCTACTTCTAAGTCTTCTCGTTCTCTTCTTCTCTTGTTAGCAAGTCTGATCAACGATTCTGGATTACTAAGGATCGGAGGTGTTGGCTCTAGATCCTTGAATAGCCTTCTTCGCATACACTAAACCTAAAAACCTGAAAAAGCTAACAAACAAAAAGCGTAAAACTGATAAAATAAAATAAATGCACTATCACTAAAGGATAAACACCGTGGTCACACGCTACCGTCCCCGGCAGCGGCGCCAAAAACTTGGTGGTCCTTTGTGTGTTCTAAAATAATTGCAATAAATAATCGAACCACAACCGCAAGTGTACGGTTGTCCCAAGTAGTATAACTGATAAAACAGATTCGTTCCAAGGACGGGATGGTTGACTACAATGCTTATCTATTAATGATTGAATGCACTTATGGAAGCAAATAAAGATAATATGTTTGTTTGATTTTGTATTAATGCTAAGTAAATGAAAGACAATTATTAAAATGCAAATAAAAGCTAAGACGCAAGTAAAATGATGTAAAACGCAATATGAGAAGTAGCACTTGAGAACGCAAGGATCCTCCCAATCCTATTTCCTAACTTATGTTGTTTAAGGGCTAAATTTGTCAATTACAATGGGCGGGATTCTAAATTCCTTATACCCCCGTCAGGGTGGACTATAAGGCGATCCTAGAGTGTCACTAGTCCCGTCAGGGTAAATATGACCTACTTTTGGATGTTTAAGTTTTATTACCTCATTGGCCCTAAGATTAGCTAAGTTCGTCAGAATCAATAGCTTCTATCCTAGATTGAATAAATTGTTCTGTATCTAAACCCTCTGTCAGGATGATCCAATTGCCACTAATTGGAATAGCCTAAATACTAACACCTGTTCCTAGTTCATGACGCTAAAAACAGTAAATAATCTTAATTTATAGAAAAGAGTAAAAGCCCCGATCTAGTTTAATTTAACAGAAACCCAAATTCAACATTCGTTATTCAATACGATTGGGATTCACCCATTAATTGTTTTCAAGCACTATGAAATGTTTAGCTCATATTAAAAAGAAAAACTAAATTAAAAGAAATGGAATTCATATTTGATTACAAAATTAAATATAAAAAGAACCTAATTTCCGGAATTGTAATGACTGAGAACGGAGATATAGACCCTCTCCAGTTCTTGCAGCTTCTTCGTTCTTCCTTCTGTTGCTTCTCTCTGGTGTTTAATCTTGTGGAATGTGAATTGTATGAAAAATAGAAGTCAAAGGCTCCTTTTATAAGTGTAAAAATGGATTAGGGCTTGGACCTAATAATAAAACACTAATTAAATGTCCAAACCCAAATTCTAAAACGTAACTGCTGATACACCTTCACTAAAACGGCTTTTCCCGCTTCGTTATGACTCCGATTGACCTCATTCCAGTTGCTAAAGTTCCATAACTCGATAAGGAATGTTTTCTCTTCAAAGGTCAGCGGCTAAATCATTGCTTAATCACCTCGAAATCAGCAATCTATGGCCTGGAAAACAGATTTTCAGCTCTAAAAACAATATCTTCGGGATTTATCTTCATGTCTTGACTCTATTTCACGATCTTTGACTTTTTTCTTGGATTCCTCTTCTAGCTAACATCTAAAACCTGTAAACATTACACTAAAAATACCAATATTACGCGCAAAAGTTTAATAAATTAAAAATGCTAGAAATAAAAGAGGAAAATCATATTATTGCATATTTAGTCCAAAAGTCTATCAAATTAATTAAATAAACACAAAAAATGATGTCTCCTAAGAGTCGAAAATACGAACAATTAGGGAGACATCAATAGGTTACGTGGATAATGTTATTGCATGACATTAAACTAGCTATTAACATATAGGGACACTGATTTACATTGCATTCACCTATATATACTGACTATGAATTAGATGAAAAAAAGAACAAATATGCATAGTAACAAGAAAGAAAAATATAGCAAAACTCACCCTCATTAAATATAAAAAACGAAACTCTCATTTTATACTACAACATATATTTTAAAAGAAATATAATTTTATACTGTAAAGTAGGAAAACCAATACATAGCTATATGATAAAAATAGTAAATAACGAGATATCTTTGAAGTTGGAAAGTTATGGCGATCTTGGTTGGAAGGACAGACACTTAATAAATTTTCTATTTATAGCCTATTTTTCCGGTGAGGGTTTAAATAATTTTTAGAATGTTTATCTTTAACCTTATTTTAAATTATTCAGTAACAAATTTAATTTGGTGATTTTGGACTCTATATGTTATTATTTATCTGAATTATATTGTCTTGTTATCATTGAATTAATTGTATTATTTTGTTATCATATAATTAATTGTATAATTGGGATAACACGTCCTAATTCTTCGTATATCCATTAATTGTTAATTGCTATCCTTGTTGAATCGACCGACTTAGTCGTTTCATATTTGATATTTGATATATCTATCGATCGATTATTCGACATGATACAATCGTGTGGCACTGGGCGGCAACGGGCTTGCCAAGGTTAACACGACTATCATGATCTTTTTCTACCTACCGCATGTGACGGAGAGTTCCTTGGCCAGTTGGTCGTAGGTTCGGTTCACCTGGGATATAGCAGTCACAGTATCCTTTGCATCGTGATTATTATTTGCTAGTTTATATGGCTTGCTGGGTAGTATGGGCTGCCTAGTCGGCCATATACACCTATCTGATTTATTTATCACTTTATTAATATTTAAATTATATTCGGAAATATATCAGTTCAATGTCAACGTTTATATATAATTAATTCCCTAGGTTGAAGTCTACATATGACCATTATTTATTTTCTCACTGAGCTAGTGGAAGCTCAACCTCTTTCCCCACCCTTTCAGGGTAAGATAACTTAAGGATTTGGGTAGTGGTCAGTAGCACAAGATCAGTTGTAGAGCAAGAATAGTCTTTTGTATTTATTAGTTTGTATTTATTTATTTTTAATCAGTGTAATGTAATAAATAGTTAATTATTGTAATAAAATGTCTTCTAGTTATTGTAAATTAGATAGAATAGTTGTGTTTTTTGGGGCATTACAATTAGATAATAATATAGTTAATAGAGCATAAAACACAGTAAATAAACTACATAGAGCAAGCTCATGGCATAGGTGATGTACTTTCGAAATCTTCTCTAGCAAGTAATTCGAATCTCATTCTCATCAATAGGTGTTAATCATACAATGAACAGATAAACGGTAATATCAGATGGTCACAATTTTAAAAGATAAAATAAGAATACTCATACTAAGTTCAAAAGATCTTTGTGGTATTCAGTTACAGGTTTGGAAAACTGTAGCCTACTAGCTTCTTTAATCACTGAAGATTTCCTCTTAGTATCGAATATCACAACACAATCGGGTAGTTCCATAGCCCGGAGATTGAGCTTCTTGTTCCTGCCTCGAAACTTCTTAGGGCTCGAGCTATTGGTTAAGAACCCTCTAGTCTCCATGAATTATCATTCTCGACAATGGTGGATTTGGTCATCAGATTTCTAAAGAATCGTGCATGATGTCTTAGAGGGGCGGCTGTGATGTTATGGGTGAAAGGTCGCGCTCGAACAGAGATGCGTGGAGGAGCGGCGGTGATGATGTCTCTGTTGATGGTGGTGTTGGGTGGTGGAGAGGGAGAGACGAAGCTTATTGTTATGTTCTGATGAAGTATAATATATATATTAGATTAATCAAAAGAGAACACAAAGTAGGGGCAAAAAAGGAAATATTAAACTAGGAGATGGGTGAGGGAAGTTATTGTTAGATTTGGATTATAGATGGTAATAATTCCTTTTTACAATTTTAATACATGAAACTGTAAAAATTTAAGTATAACGATCATTTGTGAGTTTTAATTCTGGTTTTTTGGATGCATGATCAATGAAATTCTTTTATTAATTCCAATATTACTATGAACAACAATGATACTAGTAACCATTACCAAGCAACATGACATGTCTGTTTCAAGCATGGACCTCCGGTCTCCATCTCAGTCATAATCAACAACTCTTCATTCTCCAAGCTTTGATCGTCAATCAACCTAAGGAAAGTTCACTTAGAATTTTGTATATATAATTATATTTTACATGAATGTGATGGAAAATATGATTTAGCGAGATTGGAGTACGTTTGCTGCTTGATAATGATATGAAGTTACGTTCGGAGATAAAGCTGCGAAATGGTTAATTATCTTATCACATGACTAGGAAGAAATCGAAAGAAGCAGATGAGGCAGTTACTCATTTTTTTGTAATGCAAGCTACAAATCTGAGCGGTGAAAAAGCCATGAGTACGTTAAAGGGATGTGTTAATATATGTATCTCAAACGAATGAACGAGCAACTACTCCAATAATTTTAATCATAGTTACTATGATGTCAGCTTCGGTTTCTTCAAACAAGAGTATGATGCTCGAAAATTCTTATCATCGGCGTAGTCCATATCTAAGTCATTAAGAAGATGTTTATTCTATATTACCATAATCTGTTGTTGCATTGTGTCAATCAGGTCGGTTCTATTTCTAAAGCATGTAGCTTTTATAAATTATCTGTAAGTTAAATTGAATCCCTCACATCTTCCCTATCTTCATTATTATCATCCCGAACAAATTTGTAAGATAATACATCTTTTTCTCTCTTTTTACCACGATTCTAGTTCTTGATTTTTTGTATTTAATCTTGATTGTAAGATAATGTGTATCCTTAAATATCATGTTGTTAATAAAGAACTATAAATGAGTATTTGATATTTTATGTCCAGAAGTATAATAAAGCTTATATAATAAACAAGCTCTTAAAAACTTTTTATGGGAAGATACTGATATTAATGCAGGGTTGTAACTAATGTGAGGGTGTCAAAGTGTTAACACAGGCTTGTAGCAAATATCATGAGTATTAAAGTGATGGAACATTGATTCGGTCCAAGATTTGGGGTAAGGCTATTATGAGGCATATATTGCCCATCCCACCTAGAGAGCATAATTAGAGAACTTGCTTTCTATTTTTGGTCAAGAACATAATTAGAACACATGAGTTCCAAAAGATAAAAACCATGCAACATCAGACATTACCTTAGTAAGTCAATTATTGTCACCAGGTATGCTCACAGCTATGTTAATTATACCTCATAAAATGGTGAACAAAATTAGCCTTAAGTAATATACTCGCATTAATTTTATTACAATTTCCTAAATCTGATATGATATACAGGAAATGAGATTTCCTATTATATATTTTAGAACTTGAACAAAAACTATAGAGGGTTCCTTGATGTTGTATTATTAAGTAATACATCAAAGAGAATCTAATAGAAGAATCTATAAATGTTTAATGTAAGAGCTTGTGTAGGGTTGGCCTTTTCATCAGCTTTATCTTTACTCTAGCTCTATAGTTTGTCATTCTTCTGACGAGATTTTGTTCCTCATCTGCATAATATTTAGATCAAAAGGATTAATTCAGCTAAAAAGGAATTAGCATAAAGTGGAGAAATAAAACATAATAGTTTTATTTAAAAGTTGAGCATTAGATTTTTAAGCCTTAAGAAGTAAAATCATATCATGATAAGTACTGAAATGACATGACCACCGATTCTGTTCCTGCTTTTCTGAAGCAAGACAGTATTTTAAAGAGGTTTAATGTAAAATTACATCATCAACATATATGTTGATGTTGAATAAACTAGTGAATTATCCACCCACAATTTTTTACATTCTGAATCAAAATGAACAAAAGATAATTATAACTATTCCAATCTAATTAATCAATATTTACCTACATAATAAGTATATAAAGCAAAAACATCTATTGTACAACACGATCAATTAGGTAATCTTACCATCACACTTAGTATTGTTGATGTCAAAGTGAAACACGACATGTCATTGACCTTATTCTTGATATGACAATAAGTCAACTATTTTGTTGATTTGGACAAAAAAAAACTATTTTGTTGATGGACCTGTGCATAATATAAAAATGTTGAAAGCATCAAGTCTATTTTTTTATAATTTAGTAAATATGTAAAATTAATGACAAATTAGTTTTAATCTAGATTCTATACTCAAATATGCTTGTTTTTTTATTCAATAGGCTTATAACCAGTATGCAGTTATGCATATATATACAAACACATGTGCACAATAGTATAGCACATAAAATGTGCAGAGAAAGCTCAAGGTCACCTTCATTAGTGAATTGGTGAATGATAATCATAAATCGGGGATTAATCATTCTTAACTAATAATAGGACTATTTTATTGGGGACCAAGGAGGTTCAGGGGATTGTGTGTTTATTACCATACAAGTCCCTGTATTTTACAAAAATTCATTATATTTCCAAATATTTTGCAATAACTGTACCATGGGTACCTATAAATTCAGAATAATATACATTTTGAACTAATTGCATCATAAGACCCTATAATATGCAAAATAACAAAAAAAAATTGAAATAATTACAATACGGGTCTCTGTATTATAAAAAATAACCCCTATTTTACAAAAAGATTTGAGTTACTAATCGAATTGCCTAAAACGAACTATGGAGAAGCAGTGCCGGCGCGTGTGGATCATCATGACTCACAAGCCGTGGCGGAGGAGTGAATATTAACTTTTTGGTTAACTCTTTGGGAATCGAGAGACGACCAAGCTAAGTCGACCATGTGAGTAGTGAAAGCAGTTGACAAAAGCGGAGGATCTCAGTGATTTTGCGTCTGAGCCAAGGTGAGATGTAGAATGAGGGAATTAAGCGATTAGATTTTAGTTAGTAAAAGAAAATGACTTAGTTGACTTAATTAATTATTAACATTAGGCCGACTTGACTTTTGGTAGTATTAAAAAAATTGGTATAAATGCCTTAAGCTTAAGAAAAAATTGGTCTTTTTAGGCCTTTTCCTTAAGTTTTGAAACCCGGTCATAATAACAGGGCTTCTCTTTAGTACTTTAACTCAAGGGATAATCAAACCAGCCTCTTTCACAGAAAAAACTTATATATATATATATATATATATATATATATATATATATATATATATATATATATATATATATATATATATATATATGGCGTTCTTTAACTCATGAGTCTCATTTTATATCATGTTTTTTTGCTCTTGTATATTAAATTCTCCTCTCAAGAAATCTTAAAAGAAAACCTATTCAATTAAATCAATTTAGGGCTATTTCTATTGCTTTATCATTTAATCCTACTATGTTTCTACTCTACTATGTGGCTTTATAATGTTTTTCCAGGAAACCGTAGTCAATCATCAAATTCCTTCGGGTTTGGTTGGTAGTTTCAATGCCGACTGAAATAGATGTTGTTGAGATATGTGGTAGCCGTTTGTGAGGATTTAACTTAATGGGTTGCTGGATTTTTACATATTTGTGTTGTATGTTAAATCATCATTTCAGATATTACATTTTTAATTCATCCCTTTTTTAGTATTTGCATTATTTATTGTTATATATATATATATATATATATATATATATATATATATATATATATATCATAACTAATATTTATTTGTATACTGTTTTTTGGCCAAAATCATTTAAATACCATTTTATTGTGTGAGAAAATTAAACAAAGGGTCTTGAAGACACACCTGTATGACTCAAACACACCTCCCTAATCTTGGCACAAACAAGATTAAATATTATAAGCCTAAATTCTCAATTAATTTTTTACCCTTTTTCATATTTTTTTTCTTTTTTTTCCTCACCTGAAACTCAATACTCACTCTATAAAAAAAAACAAGCCTCCACCGATTCAGGTCGTAGTGACCGACAGCGGAAGAATTCATCAGAAGACCACCAACACCTCGCATGCATGAGAAGTCCGAGGCGAAGAACTTTGGTCTCATAAGCTCAAATCTGTCAAAAAAGACCACCGGAGTTCGTCAATCTTTGGCGAGACCCTAGATCGGAGCTGCTGCATAAAGTTGTCTTCACCGGTGACGGCAGGGACTTCTTATACAGAAAAGTCCAGCCTTCTTCTTCCTTGCAGCTTCATTATAAGCCATAGCAGCTTTTTCAGCATTAGCGAAAGAGTCTAACCAAATTCTGATTCGTTTTTTGGGCTATCAAATTTCAACCACCCATTTATCCTAAGTTCTTTGGCGAACTCCTGGATGGCAGATGGAGTTTTGGGGTCTGCATTGACTCTTGCTGGGCCTTTTTTCTATGGCTTTAAAGGGTTTTTTATGAATTTATCCAAGATTGATTAAGTAGTGATAAATGAGTATGATGAAGTGACTTTAAGGAAATTGTCGTTTGCAGAAGATCCATTTTTCATTATTCTCTTTTTTTCGTTTAAAGTAAATGCTGTAATATTTTTTTTTTTATTGAGTAGGTACCTGTGCATTCTTACTTTTTTATTTGATCGAAAAAGGATTCTTGCTGAATACATGTATGTGTATGAAGTCTACTCAACTCTTTTCAATTTTTTTCCTTTTTCTTTTTCTTTCTTCGACATGCTCAACACTTTACTTTTTTAGCTGTAATTTTTTTATTTTTTTATTTTCTTTAATACTCAGAACACCATATAGTAATAATTTGAGTTGTACTTTTTTATATAAATAATATAAGTTAAGATAATAATGAAATTCAGTAACTTTCTCTGAATGACTATAAAATAAAAAAAAAACCAATGAATTTTTTCCGATACTTAGTAAACTTTCTTAGTATACTCTGTAAAATTACTGAGCATACTCAGTCTTTTCACCCTGAGAAAAATACATGATACTCAATGAATTTTTTTTGAATACTTAGTAACTTTGTCCAATACACAATACTTTTTCTGAAACTCAACACTTTTTTCGATACTCAATACTTTTTCTGGTGACACTTGCGGTGATTTGCGGTGGTTTACGATGGTCGGTGGTTGTGGTCGGAGTTCGAAAGTATTGATATTTAATGGAATAGAAGAGAGAAAAATGACAATGGAGGAAGGAGAAAAAGTAATAAGGAATGAGAGAGAAAAATGGTAATGGAGGAGAGAAATGAATCTTATTTTTGTCTTATATACACTATAAGGGTAGTAATGACATTTGTTATCTTAGAGGCCTCTTTGATTGAGGTAGAGATATATTACTTTTGTAGCACTAAAATGGTCTTCAAGACCATATAGATAATTTACCCTTTATTGTGCATCTGTAAGCCATTTTCTCATTATGTACTTTTTTATTTTTATTTATTTGATGTTTCTTTTATACATAAGAATGTTTTGGGATTTATAATGGATCATTGGTATAATATATTCAGTTATTTGAGTCGAAGAATTGGATTTCAGATTTTGAAAGTTTATTTGATTATGAAAATATTTTGATCTTTTTTTGGACATAGGAAGGTGCCTAAGCATCAAGCAAATAAACAAGAAAGGAAAAGGAAAAGCAAAACAAAGAAACAAAAGAAAAAGATCGGAAGGCAGTAGGTTCATCAAAACCCCTGATCTACTAAATATTTCAAAAAAATAGAAAAAAGAACTTGATGTTCCAAAAGCAATGGTAGTCCCGTGTATAACCTCTTTAGCGAGCTTATCCACCTGACTGTTGAATTCCCTTTTGATGAAATGAAAGGAATCTGGACCAAAATCAGTAGCTTTTTGTTTGATCTTATCATTAATAAACCAAATTTTTCAATTCGCGACTGGCATCTACTTAATACCTTGAACGATCTCAAGGTTATCTGAAAGAATAATATTTCTATCCTCCGATAATCCTCGCATTTTTGTTCCGCTCCGAGGACTGCAAAAGCTTCCCTTTCAAGAGCCGATTCACACATTAAGTTGGTTTTGAATGCAGTTGTGTTTCGCAATCTCTTATATTGCTGTATGATCCCTATTCCAATTGGTTCATATTATATTTAAATGATGCGTCACACTTTAGAATTATATCTGCTTCCTCATTCTCCGGACCATTTTCTTCATGTAATAATATATTAGTAATCATCTTAACTGGATTATGAATTTTTCCAGTCTATTCCATGAATCTCGGTCATAAGTATATTATTATTAAATATAATACTTTCTCTCTCAAATTCTTTTTCTTCATGTAACGCTTTCATTGTTTCTTTCCAAATATTCCATATGTTGATCATTAAATAATCTCTAATAGTATTTTCATTCCATCCCCATTCTGTATAAATCCCCATGATCTTTATTATCCATTCCATAAGTGCTATATTCTCTGTTTCATCGATCCTAATCTATAACTAGGTGCATGCCCATATTTCCTTATACATTTTACAATATAGTAATAAATGTTTCACCGTATCCGAGTCATATTCACACCATATACACATCTTATCATCTGCACATTTCCTTGCATAGAGATTGTCTCTCGTAGGTATTACATTATTACAACTTTCCAATTAAATATTTTCATTGTTTTGGAATATTATATTTCCATATAATTCTCCATATCTTAGAATTATAATTAGATGGATCCTCAACTTTTTGTGGCTTATTAAGTACCCGTTCTTCAACAAGTTTCTTATATCCGGTATTCATAATATATTTTCCATTTTTAGCATATGGCCAAATAAATCTATCTTGATTATTAATATCAATAACATTTATTCTAGTGATAGTTGAGACAATAAGTCTTGGGAATATATAATTAATAGCTTCCAAATTCCAAATATTTGAATTATATTTTGATTTCTGATTTCAAATCTTATTAAGATAAGATAAGGGTGTAATTTTTTATTTCTAAAGTTTAGTCGATTTCTAGTTTCAAAAAGGTTTTTGATATTTTATTTCAAAAATGTTTGTTTGATTGTAATATTCAGTGTAATGACCTAAACCTATCCTAGAACAAAGCTTCATTTATACCTTAAAGATTAATATGAAAATATATAGAATTGAATTTATGCATAATAATATTCACTTTTACTTTCTTATTGAAGTTCTTGTGTAACTTTATCTTTATTTACGACATGTGAAATGTTATTTTTTGAAATAAGCTAGATGGACTTTACTTCAAAGAAAATTTGCGAGTGGGCAAGAAGCCTTAACCCGCTTATTTCTCATTTCAGGTCTACTTATTGGGCTAGATGTATTTCTCAAGGGACATTAACATTACTCATGTACATCCTTCCTCTCTCATCTTATTTCAAAATTATAGTTGCACTCTTTGCTTATCTAGTCAATATATTTATTCGGCTTTAGTGTTCCACTTTACATCGATAATACAAATGGCACACAATGTGTGAAATGGGGATTTCGTTCATTCACAAGTTAGTTATTTCTGGAGTGTATGGTATCATTTTTTCTCTATCGCTCTAAATATAGAGAGAGGATTTCAAGTTACTTTTAAATTCCTATAATTGAATATGTAATAATGAAATCTTTTAAATCAATTCGATATGTTATGTCTCTTGCAGCAAGATCAGCTTTCTACAATTATATCACTATCATGTTTGTCTTGAATTCACTTGATTTGTTTGCATGTGCACTTGCAGCTAATGTTGGATATGTGAATCGTTATAATAGAAGCTTTCATCGAAAAATATCAACCAAAATGTTTGATAAATATCAACCAGAATGTCCACTAATTCCCTATAAGCCCTTACTCATTATTATTGTTTTATTAACATGTATTTGGTAACTGCAATTAGTTGTTGCCTCTACGTGTTTGAAACACAATCTGGTGATGAGGTATAGTTACTTTTCTTGAACTCCAAGGTGATTTTCCAACCATATTTGAGGCCGATGAAAGTATTTATTACACGAGGCATGTGAAAATTTATCAATTAAAAATTAATATTTCTTGCCTACAATGAAACTAAACATTTCTGAAGCTTAAGACTTAATATATTCAATTGCTAAACCTTGTTTGAATGGTGTAAGTTACATATTATACTAGAATGCATTTCATGGACATTTGAAGACTATATTTGTGAATGAATTTGAAATGTAATACTCGTAATATTTTTGTGAATCATAAAGAACTTGTAATGACTTTGTGATTGTACTTCAAATGAAAAGTATTTTATTCAACATTGAGTATTTTGTATTACTTTTGTATTGCTTCATAAAAGACTTATGAAATTAATTCCTAGTTAAACTACCCTTGGGTAAACCCAAGATTAACCCGTGTAAGGGGAACTTGAGGATAGCGTAATATTTTACCTACCCTTACCCTTGGCAAAACCTAGACCCGACTACATTACCATACCCTTGGCAAAACCTAGACCCGACTACATTACCATACCCATAACCTAGAGGTGGAGGAAAATGTGTAATGAATAAACAGATAAATAATATAATAATAAAGGACAAACACCCTTGTCTACCACAAGAAACTCACTGCAAGTACTACATATCGTTTGCAACTTTAGTTGATAAGTAAAGTTCATTTGCAGGGATTTAATCTGATAGGTCTACTTCTATTCAAGAAGCGTAGATTAATTTTGATGTTTAGATTAAAATAAAATAAGATGAATAATTACCTGACGTATCCAAATAAATTTATATAAATGTAAATCAGATAAATAGGGGTACTAATATGACTATATCTTACTGAGTTGTTATTGTAACCTTAAGGGTGAATTGAGCATTATATATTAACCGGGATTCTAAATTCTTCCTAACCCCCGTCAGCGTGGACTTAGGAGAAAGCTCTCCACTACTAGGGAACTTGGTTAAGGGGACCCTAAGTAATGATCAGCGGTTAAATCAAACCTTTATGACTATCTAGTTAGGTCAGGATCACTACTGCTCACTAGACGATTATGTGGCGTTGTCAATAATTGAATCCCCCCTTCAGGTGGTAAGTCAATTATTAAGGATAGTCCTAAGATTGCCCAAATCTAGGGATGGAACCATAATTCAAAGAACACAATACAGATATATGCCAAGATCAAATCAATTAAAATAACAAATGGTATTATTGAATTTAAGACAAAATAATAACCCAACAATTAAGAATAAAAATTACAGAATAAAAGTTTAGAAATATGGTTAAGCCACAAATCTATAGCTAATTAACCTAAACATAGAGAAGGTGAGATGTAGAAGAGGAGTTTGTCACTCTCCAACTTCTTTCTTCTTGTCTTCCTCTATAGGTCAACTTTCTTCTTGGATGATAAACTTGATACTAAGGTTTAATATTCAAGTAGAGACTAATATATGACTTAGAACTGGGTAAGGACATGTTTTCAATGATAAGAGGGTGTATTTATAGGTATTAAGAAGCTTCTAGGTCGGATTCTTGGAGTAGAAGGCAAGCAATTAGACTCATTTTCTAATTCAAATTCGTTTCCTAAAATATAGGAGACAGGATAAACACTGTATTCTTGTTTCGGTCGTGTCTCATTCTCTATTGTTCCGATTTTCACCTACGTTATATCGAAACAACCACGTCGAAAAGATCTACACATTTCCTTTAGATTACTCCTCCAAATTCCAAGCCGGTTTTAAGTTATCTTCACTTTAGTAGACATAGATGTAGAAATTTAGATTTACTTGACAACTTTTCCTTTCCTATTTTATCTCTACTTCCTTATATCTCCAATTACTATCCTTATCTTCTTTCCTTATCTCTTTATAATTGATTTTAAATCTAATTAATTGTCATATATATTTAAATCTTCACATTAAAACACAAATTAAACCAAATATGCTCTAAAAATAATAAATCATCATGTCAAGACAAGAAATAAGAAATTCTCAAAATACGAATAAAAATCTATTATTAAGTACTCAAATTCACCTAAAATGATGTCTCCAACCTAAATTAATTCATCACAGATAGGGAGACATCACCTAACCCCATCATGAGATAAACCTGACAAGTGCTCCCCCAATAAATATTAATAAAAATTATCCTCATTTATCTTTTCTTTTTCTTTTTCTTCTTCTTTGTCAGTAAACCTCCTTATCCATCTAACAATAAGCTTTTGTTTTGTATTAGATTTGAGTTATTTTAGTAAATATTTAGATTATCGATTATTTTTGTAAAATCTTGCTTAATCTTGTTTCCCCGACCATGGGCGATGGTAATAGGCGCTTTCCTTCTAGATAATAGACCTACATATTATCATTGTTTAGTTTTTTAACTTGTGATTAATTTAATCGGAGTGGGATGCAATCGAATATAGTGTGGTGCAGATTTTTAGTAGTTGGATCATGGGTGCAGGGTGTGTACCTATTACAACAACTAATGAATTTTGGAAGTTCTTACCGAAATTTGATGGAATTTTCTTTATGGACGTGTTACTCGAACACCCTCATAAGTCTTAATTCCCCTAGGTCCAAACAATTCTTATCGGTGTAATAAAGGAATGATGGTTTTACCGTTGTAGGTTTGGAAAAACGTTGCTCCATATTTGAAATTAGGACCTTCTTTGGTAGTTATGTATGTTTTATATGTATGGCTTTTACAACTTTTTTGGTGGTAGGAACTAGTAAGGTGGAAAGAGGTTGTTTTTGGGATATTCTTTTTTAGTTTGAGCCATGTTTTTATTGTATATTTTCTGAATATTGTAAATATTTAATTGTTTTGAATTAAAGTTCATCGTTGGACCAAAATAAAAAAAAATATTGTTACCTAACGGATCTGTAAGACGCCCCCTAAGACATAATCACACCTCACCTATTTATTGTTCTTACTAAAGGTCACAAAAACCTCCCTAACAATTATATCCTTTGTTTTTTTAATATGTATATTAATTAATTGATATTTTATTCATAATCCTAAAAAGTCATCACGTAATATCGCATAGCATAAAAAGAATTTATTGGTGTTGGTTTATCCATAAAAGAATTTTCCAAAAAGGCCAGGTTATTATGGTCGATTTTAAAACTTAAGGGGAGGCCCAAGTTATTCTTGACCAAAATATCCATTTTTTTATGCGGGTTAAACCAATTTTAACCCTACTAACATTTATAATTAACTAAGTAAAGTCATTTTATTTCCCCAAACTCTAACTCTTAATTCCCTCCCACACTCTAAATTCAGCTTCACTCAGACGCAAAATCACCGAGAAGATACTCCGACTCTTTCAATTACTTTCACTACTCACTGGTAGGTCGGTCGTCAGTCGATTCTCAAATAATCAACTGGCCTTTTTGGAAAATTCTTTTATGGATAAACCTACACCAATCATATTAATACACATATCCTATATTTTAAACTTACAAAAGTTATTAAGTAATTAATGTAATGAACGTGTTTTGTTATAATAATTAAGTGATGTAAATATTGGACCATCAGATGGAAGTCTTAACCCTGTTTTTAATACTTTAACCGTTCTTTAATTCATGGGTCTCATTTTATATTAAATCTAATTTCCTCTCTTCTCTCATACGTTAAATTCACCTCTCGAGTAATCCTAAAAGAAAACCTATTTAATCCAAAAAATGCAGAGCTATTCTAATCTTACTATGTTTCTACTCTTCTATGTGGCTTAATACTGTTTTCCCATTGAACTGTGGTTAAGCACCAGGACTGGTTGGTGGTTCAGTTGTAATCCATAAATGAAAGTCTAAATTTGACTGAAATAAGTGTTGTTGAGGTCTGTGGTAGTGATGATTTAATTTGATAGGTTGCTAATTTTTTTAGATTGTGTTGTATTTGTTGTTATATATATACACACATACATAGTTTATATATATATATATATATATATATATATATATATATATATATATATAGACATATATAGTTCTTTAGAAAATGGTTATATCACTATTTTAAGTATTACATTTTTAATTCATCTATTTTTGCTATATACATTATTTATTGTTATACATTTTTACATAACTAATATATTTTTGTATATCGATTTTTTACCAGTCATTTCAAATACCTGTTATTGTGAATCAGTTAGCCTTTTCTTATTCTATATTTTATTTACTTATTTGTTTGTTGTTTCTCTTAAACGTAAGAATGTTTTGCAGTTTATATTGGACCATTAAGATAATATATTTCAGTTATTTTGAAAATTCATTTTATATCAAAAGTTTATTTGATTACGAAAATATTTTGATTTCGAATCTTATTAAGATAAGATAAGGGTTTTATTTCTGCTTTTTAAAATTCAGTTGATTTTTTATTTTAATAACAATTTAATTTTTTTATTTGAAAAGTGTTTGTTTGATTGTAATATTTAGTGTAATGACCTAAACCTTTTCCGGAACAAAGCTTCATTTTTGCCTTAAATATTAATATGAAATTTAGAATTTAATTTTGCATACAAATATTCACTTTTATTTTCTTATTGAATTCCTTGAACACCTTTATCTTTATTTACGACATGTAGAATGTTACTTCTTGAAGTAATCTTGATGGCCTTTACTTCATGGAAATTCTACCAAGTGGACAAAGAGCTTAATCCGCATAATTCTCATTTAAGGTCTACTTGTTGGGCTAGATGTATTTCTCAAGGTAACATTAACATTACTCAGTTACATCCTTTCTCTCTCATCTCATTTGAAAATTATAACCATGCTCTTTGCTTCTCTAGCCAATCTATTTGTTCGGCTTTAGTGTTCCTCTTTTCGTCGATAATACAAATGACACACAATGTTTGCAATAAGGATTATGGGTCATTAACAAGTTATTTATTTCCGGAGTGTATGTTAACTTTTTCTTTTCTTTGTCGCTCTAAATATAGATATAGGCTTTCATGCCAGTCTTAAATTCCTATAATTGAGTTTGTAATTATAAAATCTTTTTAACTAATTTGATATGTTATGTCTCTTGCACCAAGGCCAGCTTTCTACAATTATATCACTATCATGTTTATCTTTAATGCACTTGCTTTGTTTGCATGTACACTTGCAGCTAATATAGTTGGATATGTGAATCGTTGACGATAGAAGATGTCATGGATAAATAAAAATCATAATGTTGGATGAATATCAACCAAAATGTCCAAAATTCTCGGTAAGCCCTTACTCATTATCATTGTGTTTATTAATATGTATCTGGTAGCTGCCATTAGTAGTTGCACACGTGTTTGAAACACAATTAGGTCGATGAAAGTGTATATTACATGACGCTTATCATGATTTACCCATTAAAGATTAATATTTCCAGCCTATGATGAAACTAAACAATTCCGAGGTTTAAGGGTTAATATATTCAAGTGGTAAACCTTGTTTGGAATGGTGTAAGTTACAGATTATCCCATACTGCGTTACAGTCACATTTGAAGACTATTTTTGTGAATGAACTTGTAATTTAATAATTGTAACATTTTTGTTAATCATAAGGAACTTGTAATTATTTTGTGATTTTACCTTAAAAGAAAAGTATTTTTTTGAACTTAGAGTATTTTGTATAATTTTTGTATTGCTTCATATAAGATTTAGAGTAAATTCCTCACTTACCCCCTGAACTATACCCGTTTCGGCTGTTTGCCCCCACTAAAAGTTTTGCTACTAGATGACCCTTAATTTTTGTTTTCGTGACTCGTTAATCCTTTTTAACAAATTTCATCCATTTTTGCAGTTAAATTTTTACGTGGCTTGCACTGCATGCCCGAGTTAGTTTCTTTTTTATTAAAAAACCATTTTTCAGAATTTGTTATTTAAACCCATATTTTAACATGGGTATTTTGGTTACATCCCTTTTGTCCTTAGTATAAATAAAAAAAATTAATAAAAAAAAATTGAAAACCAAAAATAACTCAATCTTTGTATTGATCACCATTAGTGGGTAGCGAGTTTATCAGAGATCTTAGCCATTCGTAATTATTAGAGACATTCAATGCCACCAATTTTCCTATGGAGTAAGTGTGCTTAATCTATTCCCGTAAATGTTGGTGTTTTAAGGGGTGGGGTTGATTTTTGGACTCCGTAAATGTAGGGTTTTGAAATGGATTTTTTTCTAAATAGTGCTTGAATGTCGGGATTTAGTTATAAATGGAATTTCGTGACCATATTTGTAGTGGTTGTCTACACGTTACATTTTTTGCTTAAATTGGTGCCTACTTAAATGAGTAACTCATCTTCTCGAATTTTCATGTTTCATAGAGAAATTCTCATTACGTATTCATTTGGGTGTCTTCTTCAACAAAGATAACAACAAGTACAAAGACGTAAAGATTGAGTATTTTGCGGGCTGTCATTATGACAGTCTAAGTGTACCTGTTCTTAGGAAAGCTTATGAAAAATTGGGAATTTAGGGTTGATTAGACTTATACTATATAAAATTGGGTGAAAAGCTACCATAGGGTCTAGTCTATGTAGATTGGTAATGAGAAAGTTATCAAAATGTCTAATGTGTTAGAGAAAAACCAAACAGTTGACGTATTTGTTGTTTGTATACCAGAGATGGTTGAAGGAGATATAGTGTACACTCCTGTGTTCATGACTTTATTATTATACTACTTGATTATACTACTATTTGATTCGAGATATCATAGTACTTTTTTCTCATATTTCATTTATGTTCAATATTTTTTCTCTTTTTACCCCAACAACGGGTTACAATAAAGATTATCATCAATAATATTGCAAATACAAATCATAAAATCCATTGTATCCCTATGATGAATCCCACCACCCCAAAATCAAGCTCTAAAGACGAATGTCTTAGCGTTGTGATTCGAGTGCGGGTCATATGAATAAGTCCTCTAAACTAATAGATATGGCTTGTAATTTGACTAATAAAAGGATATAGAAAGACTAAGAAGGGGTTGAGACGAATAATATATATTCAATTCAATGGGTGAGAAAGCTAAAGGCTTCAAGTTGCTTATGAAAGATTTTCCATATTCGTTTTTCTAAATTATTAGGTCTCGTTACTTTTTCACTTTTAGTTCACTGTTTAAGTAGGTTATCAACTACTGCAGACCTAACGTTCGCTGAGGACTCCCTATGATTCAACATTTCTTTTTACGAATTTCTTATTAGTCTTTTCTATCCTTTACTAACTATTTTCATGCATGCATACGAAGGCGCGTTATGACATCGTTCAAGAACATAAACCCTAATATCATTGACCTAAATATAAACATGCTTAAATAGGGACATTCACCATATTTTATGAAAAATTCCTATATTAGACACTAATTTTTTTATATTTTATGCGAAAACACGAAAAGAAGCTGAGGACAACGAATCTCCACCCCTAACTCAATATTGGGTTGTATCCAGATGACTCGAAAAAAATCAATAAAAGTAAAATTTAAACTAAAGCTAACTAAACACATACAAAATTAAGGAGAGATATTAGGGTACATTTTTTGGCCTACAAACATCTCCTCAAACTCATGGTAAAAAAGAGAATCTCGTTTTTCCCCAATATAGCCATGATTATTTTGTTTTTTCTAGCTAGCTTTACTTGGTGCACGATGTTGTAGTTGTTCTTATTTTCTAATTTGGTATATATATTCATCAACATCAATCCCCACTCTGGAGGTTCAAATTCAAAATTATATATACCGTTTGCGGATATTGGTTCTTTCTCCTTTTGGTTGGCCGAATTTCTCGAGACAGTTTCTCTCTTCAAATGTCATGTGTCTGATTCGGGAGTTGGACACATCGTTGTTCTTCCTAAATCGTTTGCTTCAAACATGTACTATGGAGTCACCCAATTGTTTTACCATATTTATATTCGAAAAAGAAGTCGTACATTGAATTGGTCATGTGGTTGAACAATCATCCCTTAGCCACTAAATTTTTTTTTTTAAAACATGGCCTCAAGATCGTGGTAGCTAGCATGTTCCTCATTAGTGGTTGGCAAGTACACGGTGTGAAGACCAGTAAATAAAAAATAATCAACGTCTACTTGTTTAGAAATACTAGAAAATTATTTACCCTAAATTTGTAATTGGATCCATCCAAGGATTCCAACTTACACATGTTGGAAAATAGTTATTCATTTAGATCATCGACACCAAAAGGATGGAAAGGTCTGTATTAATTAGTGATATTCTAAATTGTTTTCTTAATTTTCTAAAAAAGTGAACTAATAATCAAAATTAAAATCACAAAATTAGAAAAAATAATAAGTGAAACTTACTACAAGTTTTATATGTAAAATAATATTGAAATACAACAAACCAAACTTCCTTACGAAATATTTTCATGGTATAGCCCAAACTCCCACCCCACCCATAAGATATTAATGATATTAAAGTAATGGGTTTAATAGAAAGGACAACAAAAAAAATTAATATAAATAATATAATTATGCTATTTTTAGTATTGTGGAAAAATCAACAAGTTTTCAAAATTTTAAGTTATGGACATTCAAAAAGATTTAGTACATTAATTATTATTAGTGAGTTTTAATTTCTGGATGCATGCCTAATAGAATTTTTTTTTTTAATTTCAATATCTCCATGAACAACACCAACATGATCACCCATTAATTAAAAACAAGGAGCTTTGATCTCCATGTCAGCCATTGTCAACAACTCTCCATTCTCCATGTGCGTTGTTCAACCTCGCCAACATTGTAGCCTGAGAATGAGAATGTAGGGTATTTTCCAAAAATTCATTTAGAATTTTGTGTTTAAAAATATATTTGTACATGAATGTGATGGAAGTTATGATTTAGCGATCTAAATATACATTTTATACTTGATAATGGTATGAAGTTACGTTCATAAATAAAGCTGCGAAATGGTAAAAAATCTTCTTCACGTGACTAGGAGGAAATCGAAAGAAGAGAATGAGGCGGTTAATTATTTTGTTGTCATGCAAGCTGAAAATTTGAGTTATGAAAGCAAATAGTAAGTTAAAAGGCTATGCAAATATATATCTCAAACGAATAAACGAGCATCTACTCCAATATTTTCAATTATGGTTACTACGACATCAGCTTTGATTTCTTCAAAAGAGACTATAATGCTCGGAAATTCTTATCATTAACCATATTTAAGTCAATTTTATGTGGAAAATAAAATATAATTGGTTATGAAATTTCTATTGAAGAGTAAACTATGTAATATTAATGGCCAATTAATTCAAATCTAGATTATATACTCAAATACACTTATGTTTCTATTCAATAGGCGTATCACCAGTATGCAATTATGCATATTTATACATGCGCATGTGCACAATAGTATGACACAGATAACGTGCTGAGAAAACTCAAGATCACCTTTGTTTGTGAATTGGTGAAAGATAGTGGAAGATTATTGTGTAGGAGTTCAGGGCAGTGTGAGTTTATTACAATAAAAGTCTTTGTATTTTACAAAATTTATTATAGATCCCTATATTTTGCAATAACTGTATTTTAGGTACCTATAAATGCAAAATAACCTATAAATACCGTTTAAATTATAAATACTATCATATGCAAAATAACATAATTCTTTTAAATTAATTACAATATAGGTCCCTAAAAAAAACCCATATCTTGCAATAAGATTTGAGTTGTACATGGAATTACATATAAGGAGCGACGAAGAAACTGTGTGCCGACGAGTGTGCAGCGAGTGTGGGCCATGAGTCATGAGCCTGGCGGAGGCGTGAATATTAACTAGTTGGTTGATTCTTTGAGAATCGAGAGAGGAACGAGCTAAGCCGATTTGTGAGTCGTGAAAGTAGCTAACAAAGGCGGAGGAGCTGCTTGATGATTTTTCTTCTGAGGAACGTGAGATGTTGAGTGAGGGGATTAAGCATTACATTTGAGTTAGTGAAAGAAAATGACTTAGTTTACGAAATATTAGTCCGAGTTTTGATATTATTAAAACGGGCCCATTCTGTATAAAGAAATTTGGATAAATATCTTAGGCCCACGAATAATTTGGGCCTCCCTCTTAAGTTTTAAAACAGACCATAATTACCTGGCCTACTTTTAGTACTTTAACTCATGGTTTGGAACCGATCAACTCATATATCATTCTTTAACTCATGGGCTTTATTTTATAATAAAATATAATATATGGGTGAAATTATGATTTTTCTAAATTTACGGGAGGACCATGGCCTCTGCAATATACACATACCTCCACCCCTTATCCTTATGTATTTATGTATATAATAAAGATCATCCATAAGCAATACATATAATAGTTTGATTTGTCGTCACTGAAACTAATTAAACATCAAATATTTTGAGTATATACAAATTTGTTATAAATAAGTTATTAATGTCCAAAAAAAGTTAATTACAACTTCATTAGTATATAATAATCATTCAATGGTAAAATTGAACAAACCTATAAAGTAACTTAGAAAATTATCATATTTTCTCTTAATTTCATTTTATTTGATTTTGTTGAGCATATTGTTGGACTTATTTATTTTCCACGTAATATAGTTAGCATGTGGGAAACTTTGTTTGGTCAAATGTGCTGGAGTGGTGAAATGACGGTTGATCATTTGTGTGAATATAAGTGGGGAAGTGGAGAAGTCACATGGTGATTCTCACTTCTCCCGCATCAGTAGAAATAAAAGGCTTAAAGCCACTTATTTACTTTGTGCTACCATTAGCTTACAAATAACTAACACTCATGCACATGAAGAGACAATTGGGAAGCCCACACGCGTGCACCACCACCACCACCCACCCAGCCCGAGCCCGGGCCCAGGACCTGGGTCTTGGGTCTTGGGGAATTAAAAAATAAAAATAAATTAGTTATATAACCAGCTTTTATTTTTTATTTTCTGATGAAGACCTTGTCTACGCTTGACTAATTCCTCCACGTTGGTCAGCAGTTTTAACCACGTTTTATCAACACAACGGCTCTTTGGTTGTAACAGCTCCTAAATTCTTGGCATGATGAACAACCACGACCAAGCCTTAACGGCTAGAGTAGTGGCTATATTTTCTTCTATAAATAGAGTTGTTCCTCTCGTCATTTTACACACCAGCTTTACGAAAAAATACAACAATATTTTTTCTCCCTCTTTCTTTCCAGTTCTTGAGCGAATATTATACAGATTCCAACCTACGATTATGAGTGCACACGAGAGTAGGATAGTAGTGTTTAAACCTTGGGGAACGTTCGGAAAAACAGTGTAGCATCTCGGCTGTTCCGGAATTTCGTTCTTAAGGTAGTGGCTCTTCCACGGCACTACAGTTTTTATCTTCGTCCGTTTTCATCTTCACTAATCGGGTTCGTCTTTTACATTCATCTATTACAATCTGTTTTTTATTTCCGTTTCATATTTCGGTCTTTAATTTTCGCAACTAGTAGTCAAAGTTTACTTTCGCATTTAGCTTTAAAAAATACCATTACAGTAGCTTCTTTCATATTAACCAACACATATCTTGGGTCATGGTCGAAATCCCGAAACAGTGCAGACCCACGATACTTTATGTATGAACATTAATAATACTGTTGTGTCTATTTTGTTTCCTCCTTTGCAGATCACTATAAAAATAAATGCGGATTTGATTATGGGCCCTCATAGAGTAGCAACGGGTTTTATTGGGAGAAACCCTGAGGCGTTGTAATCTGCGGTCGTATTTATTTTGTCTTTTAAGCCGAGTGTCTTGCCACTAGGAATGCAGTTCTGTTTGCCAGCTAGTTGACTTATGATCGCATCACCATCGAGAGTGATTCTTTAGATGTGATTTGAGTTATTACATCATCCACCACGACAATTGAATAGAGAGTTTTACCAATTCTGGAGGACATATGTAGTCCTCCAAGGTGTTATAAAATAATCGACACCTTAAGAGAGCTACTACCTCCAAGTGTACAGATCGTTGACAAGTAATTAATAATATGTAAAAAGAGTTATCGTCTACACATGGACAATGATTGTTAATTATTGATGTGTTCTCATAAGTGTTTTAGAATGTGTTGTGAAACTAAAAATAAAAGATAGTAAATATATATTGAGATTTTATGTTAAAAGACTAAAGATGCAATTAAAAAGGTAATTAAGTTAAATTATAGTTAAATTAAAATATTGAATATAAAAAGCTAAGAGTGTGGTGAGAAAGGTATAGGTCGAGAAATAGCAAGTAATCCCAGATAGTATTGACATTATGTTATTGTTTAAGGGAAAATTGATTAATATGCAATAGTCGGGATTCTAAATAATCCTTAACTCCCTTCCAAAGGTAGCTTAGGAAGCTACATAACACCACTAGAGTTCTCTTATGAGTGAAATATACATAAATGATCGACGCTAAAGTCTCTTACCCTATTAGCTATTAAGATGGCCATGCCCCCATGATCACTAACACACACATGACGCTTATGTATCATATTTTGTAACCCAAAATCCCCATCAGGATAATGCTAATTACTAAGGAGGTCCTATACTTGTCCAGACTAATGGATGAAACTGATATTCAACTACATACTCAAAGCATAAAATTTAACAACTCAACTTAACTATGTAATCCTAATTCAATAAAAGCATACAATCAGTACTAGGATTCGTATGTGTGTAAAAATAAATAATCAAAATTAGATATTAAAATTATTATATTCATGTTCAAAAGATTAAACAAAATAAAATTACACTATTTATATTTGTCGAATGATTATGGAAACAGATGGAATGGCATGAATCCTCCGTTCTTTCTTCTATAAGCGTTAATGGTTGTTCACATGCGTATAAAAAGATGTAGAACACTATTTTGATCTTCGGATGGTGATATATAGGGTTTCCGAAAATGTTTTTTGAGTTGTGGGCCCCTATTAGGTGGAAAAAATCAACCCAAAAGTGTTTCCAAGGGTTTGCAATCTGGTTATAACCACGACAATTGAAAATTGAATAAATCTTTCATTGTAACTCCAAATCACAAGTCGTCACCTATCACACGCTCCTAACTTAAAATGCTTCCATAAAACCAAAGGACTTGTCCATAATATTAGCCAATTGCGCGTGGTGACTTTAGTAAGTTGATTTTTGGAACAAAAAAAAACTTTAGTAAGTTGATTTCCAGTTTTTCGGGTAAACGCTCGTCCAAAAATGGTCAACGTGTACCCTAACGCTGTGACTTTGGGGTGAATCTTGTTTTATTGAATTCTTATCACATATCATGGTATCGTATCATACAAGTACATAATATATCCACTTTAACACACAATTAACACACAAAAGCTCTAAAAGAACATAAAGCCAAAACGAGATAAGAAATAATAAATCGTCAAAAATTATGGAAAGATCCCTTAAATAAGTCCTAAATACCCCTAAAATCAAATCTCATGATACGATTATTCTATCACAAAAAAAGAGACACTAATACCCCCAACTCAAAGTTTTGTCATCCCGCCAAATTAAGAAATAAACTAGGAGCCTAAGTCAAACTAATACGAATGATCCCTAAGCACTATCCTAAAAAATCTCATGTAATAGTATCTAAGAACTAATACAAACAATCTAACACGTTATAAGTTCAAGATTAGATTAGTTTTTCGATGCAAGACGGATTTATTTTTACTACTTTGATATGACGGATATAGGTTATTCATCGATCCTAACATAGTATCCAATGGTATACTTAGTTTTCTCTAATCGCTTCATTGTTACTTAACCACTTAGTTAGTAATCCTAAGGTTTTATCGGTTATTATGTAAGCTTAAGGCCGGTATGATACATATTTGAATAGTTTGCAGTCAGCCTTTGGCTCTCTCCTTAAGTAAATATATATGGTCACCAGGTATGCTCAGACATCTATGTTAATTATACATCATAAGATTGTGAGTGAAACTGTCCTTAAGTAATATACTTACATTAACTTCAGATTAATTTCCTAAATCTGATTTACATGATTTGAGATTCCCTGTTATATAATTTAAATCTCAAACAAAAAATGAGATGGGTTCCCTTGAAGCATTCTTATTAAGTAATACATAGAAGAAAACCGAACAGAAGAATCTATGAATGAGAATCGCATAATAAAGGAACAAATTGATGAGTAATGGAGATCATGGTGTAACTTTCATAGCCAACACCTTCTTGTCAGCCCTTTTCCACTTGGGAAAACATGTTCATCCAGGAGCTGAGACCTTTTTTGCTGGCATATCCATTCTATTATGTCTGGTTCGACTGATTCTCAATGGCTCTATGAGGCAATGGATAAGAACACATACTTATCAAAAGATATTCCGTCAGTTATTGTTTGTTCTTACAACATCTGTTCCCTCTGGTTTTGGATAAATATAATTACTTTGCTCTAGCATAATTCAAATCTGAAGTAAAATAATAAAGAAACAAACACTTTGCAAAATAATAGTACACCATAGAATTTCTTTGTGAATTACTCAATTTATATTCTAAACAATTTCTTTCTCCTCTTCAATGACCATTTCTTGTTCTTCTTGTAAATGTTTGGCTCCATGTTCCTCATTTACTCTTTTTTTCATGTAAGAATTTGGCCACTCATTATAGTGCGATATCAATATCTTCATTCCTTAATAATTGCTCACCAGTTTTAGCTGGAGTCACCTGTTAAAAAGGTTAAATATATAAGTCACTATAAAACGAGGTGGTATATGAAAATATTACTCAAAGGTATATAATATTACCTTGGTCGTCTCTACATCAAAGAGAAAGTGATGAGTAATTCCAATATAATTAGCTGCTAAAGTCTTGAAGGCACATGTGAATGTGCATATCCATTTGACCATGCAGGGTCTAATCAATCTATATGATTGGTCGTGAATATTATTATTCGCTCATCTCCACAGTCCATCTATGAATAAGTAATCTGGAGGGCGTAACCTATTAAAAGAACCCAAGAGCAAAGTACATCAAATTTTTTTTCATGTATTGCTTAATAAGTATATACAACAAAAACATGGTACAACAAGATCAATTAGTAAATCTTACCATTATACTTATTGTTGTTGATGGTAACCTGAAATGACATGGCCATTGACCTATTCTTGACCTGTTCAGAATATAAAATGTTGAAAGCAATAAATCTATGTTAACATTTTTTTCTAATTTAGTAAATATGTAAAATTAATGATCAATTAGTTTTAATCTATATTTTATACTTAAATATGTTTCTATTTAATAGGCTTATCACCATTATGAAATTATATATATATATATATATAAAAAAAACTGTGCACAATAGTGTAACACATAAATGCGCAACTCACCTTCTTTAGTGAATTGGTGAAGGATAGTGGAAGATGATACTGAATTGAGGCTGATTTATACATAAATAAGTCAATTAAAAGGACTATTAGTCACTTACATGGACAGAGTAAGGAATCTTTGTAGGGAGACTGGCAGTGTAAGTTTATTACAATACATATCCTTATATTTTACAAAGTTTCAGTATACGTCTATATACTTTTCAATAACTGTATTATACGTTTTGTAAATGCAAAATAACCTATATTTAAACAAATTACATTATAAGTCCTTCTAATGTGTAAAATAACATAATTCTCTTGAAATAATTACAATATAGGTCCATATATTATATATTATGCAAAACAATCCATATTTTGCAAAGAGATTTGATTTATTAATTAGAATTACCTATAAGGAGGGACGGAGAAGCGGTGTGGCGGCGTGGGTGGGTCATGACTCATTAGGCATGATGTGAAGGAAGAGTGCATATATAATGAACGAGAGAGATGGATATCGTGAGAGTAGATGACAATGGCGGAGAAGCAGCTTGATGATTTTGCTTATGACCGATCGTTATATGTAAAGTAAGATTAAGCGTTGGAGTTAAGTTAGGGCAATAAAATAATAAAACTAAGAATGTTGACTGAGTTTATTTTAGATATTAATAATATATTTATTTTTCTTTTTTCTTTTTTGTTGGGTAAACCTCCTCAACTTTTTTTTGGAAAAGGCCTCTAAGTTACCGTCTATTCCAAACTTCGAAGGTCTAGAATCCATCTTTTCCGATCAAAATACTCCCAACTTCCCTGTTATTACTGGTGATATTATAGGAAGTTCATCTAGTTTAAACGTAGAAAAAATGGTGGTCCAAGAAGAGAATAATATTGTAGAACCTGTTAAGGATAGTATAATCCCTGTTCAGGATAGTATAATCCCTAGAACACTTACACCACCCCTTACAGATAGGTTAATGACAGCTTTAAATCTGTTTATGAAGTCATCACCATATGGAATCTTATCTCAAGTGTGGGTCCCAATGAAGCAAGGTGATGATTACATATTAAGCACGCTCAATCAACCTTATATACTCGATCGATTAATATGTGGTTATCGCGATATATATAGAGAGTTCACTTTCGCAACTGAATCAAATCCGAGCTCTAAACTTGGGCTTCCGGGCCGAGTTTACAACTCGAGAGTACCTGAATGGACATCAAATTTAAGGTTTTACAAAGAAGGTGAATATCTCCGGGCCCACCATGCTGTTCAACATCAAGTACAAGGTTCAATCGCTTTACCTCTTTTCGAAGAAGATACATGTTGTGGTGTTGTAGAAATCGTTACTTTGATCGAAAATTCAGATTTCGATTCGGAAATACAAAGTCTATGTGGCGCTTTACAATCTGTTAATTTACGAAGCGTGACACCTCCTCGATTATATTACCAGGTTTAATCAAACCCTTACTTATTTACTTACTAATTTTGTCTTATATTTTGTTAATATAATTTAATATAATTACAGTCACTTACAAATAATCAAAAATCCGCATTAGCGGAAATAAAAGATGTTTTACGAACAGTATGTCACGCACATAGTTTACCACTAGCTACAACATGGCTACCATGTATCTATTTCGAAAAAATAGAAGAAGAGGTGAATAGAGTACGTGTAAAAGGGCAAAATCGTAACATAAACACAAATGAAAATGAAAAATTTATATTATGTGTTGAAGAAAGTGCATGTTACGTAAATGATCAAAAAATGCCTCTAAGTGCCACAAAGGAACTAGTCCATTACTCTCACCTCCAAAGAGGCCTCTAAGATGTCCATTATCATTACTACCCTTCTAGTGCATATAAGACAAAAAATTAGATTCTTCTCTCCTCCATTACCATAAATCTCTCTCCTACTTCATTAACTATCAATAATTTCCAGCTCTGACTACAACCACCGATCACCGTCGACCACTGCCAGAAGAAGTTCTGAGCCTAGAAAAAGTTACTGAGAATGGGGTACAGAGCATAGAAAAAGTTACTGAGCATGGAAAAAGTTGCTGAGTATCGGAAAATGTGCCGAGTGTCGAAAAAAGTTGTTGAGTATTCAGATTTTTTTATTGAGTAGATATATTGAGCATGATCGTTTGTTTAGTATCTTTACTGAGCATGCTCATATAAATCAGTAACCTTGCTTAGCATGCTCATATAATTAGTAACTTTGCTGAGCATTTTAAAGAAAATGTATTGAGTCTAAAAAATTTCTCGAATCATAATTTTTTATATATAAAAAATTAGAGAAAGAGCAGTAGAGTAGTTTATTATAGTCTACAACAGAAAGCTTGGGTCCCCTTCCGATAATTTGATAACAATTAATAGCAATATTCATCATGCAATCACTTATTTTAGCACCTAAATAAAGCATTCACAAAAATTGTTTAGTAATTTATTATAGTCCACACCAAAAACATTAGATACTCAGTTATCAAAGAACCTAAAAAACCATTCTAAATTGAATAATAAAAGAAGAGGGGAAAGAGGTTACAACTTTGTTCTTCTCACGGTCAAATTAGAAAGAAAAAAAATTAAACAGAGCCAAACAACCATCTTGCAACACCACCTCGATCTGGTCGGATTAATAGTTTATTATAGTCCACAACAGAAAGAAAAGATCAAAGCAGAACATAGAAGATCTACAACAGAAATCTTCGGTCGCCATTCTCCTACGTTGTGTGTTGATGGAAGAAAGAGAAGATCTAAAGCAGAATAGAGTAAATCTAGAACAGAAAGCTTGGGTCGCCGTTCTCCTTGGTTCAGGCAACAGTTCTGCCGACAACGGTGGTGTGATAGTGGTGCGTCAGTTCTTGTCAGGTCTCGAAGGCGTTGGTGTACGCAGGGAGCTAGTTCGCATATTGAAGGAATTGGTGGTGCAATGGACTCCGTTCGCCTTTGCGTGTGACGGCGATAGATTTTTGCACCGGTGAACGGATCTAGAGATAGGTGCTGCCGGAGTCTTCTTCTCTGCTCACAAGCTGGAAAGCTTCACAACCATGCCTCGCCTTTAGAGCTTTGCTAGCGGAAAAAAATGAAGAGCTCCGATTTGGTTTTGATGCTAAAACCAAATAAAAAGAATAGATAGATAGTCATCACGGGAGATGAGAGAGAGGAGAGAAATTAGTTTTTAGGGTTTATTAGATAATTCTAATAAAAATTATTATATATAGGAATAAATAAAAAAAAGGGACAGAAAGGTAACTCGAAATTTTATTTATAGTGTTAATATTTTGTTGTGCCCTTTAGTAAGAAGAGGGTATAGACCCAGTCTTGTTGGGTCTTGGGGTGGTGTCTGACCTCTTGGGTAATAATCTCTGAAAATATTTTTTTTCATTATAAATGAGGTCGAAGCAAGCTTCCTTATAATTTATTGATTATCTAAAATCTCTCTTGGTACGGCCCAACCATACCTATCTCTCACTAAAATGCGCCATAAGTCGTCAGGCGGTACCTGTAATAAGCTGGATCCTCTTTACTTTTCGCTCCAAATTTTGCTAACCAGTCCGCACATCTTTAGCTTCACGAAAACCCATATCAATTCCTATTGATCCCGAATAGCTAACACGTTTCTACACTTGTTAATGACATTAATCGAAGTAGCACGTCAACTAACTCGAGTCAACTTTGATAATAAAGGAAGTAAACCCACGATTTACCGGCATACACAATCCAAAATGTAATACAATAAGCTCCATTTCAGAAAACGTTCGCACAACGCAAGGCCCTTCAAATCTGTCTAGATATTCACCCTTGTATTGCGAAATAATACTTCAATACCTGCTAAGGATTTACTCATGTAAAAGGCTCCATCAACATCCAACTAACCCCGTCTTGTGGCTTAATCCATTTGACCAAAACGTTCTTCGCCGATGTGACTAAACCGCCATCTCTCTAAAAACCCCACGCCCTAACATAATGGTTAGCCAAATTTCGAATAGTAACACATAATTCTCTACCAGATTTTCTACGTGCGAATTGATCGAAGATCTTTGTATTTCTATCAACCCAAATGTACCAAATAAGTGTGGCTGCAATATAACACTTTTCAAAATCATTTATTAATTCTCTAAATGATAAAAGTTTGGTCAACCAATCCTTTATCATATCTGATCTCATGATTGTGTTACAAGTACGTCCTTACTTTGACAAAGAAGATGTTGTACTACTTCAATTCCATTTGACAGAACCTCCTGCTGCACTTGGGATTGGAAAACAGAAGCTCCCCTTCCACGTAGATGATGAGGAGATATCACCGAATGATTGTCCACCCCTGTCCACCTATGGCTAGTCCATTAGTCACAAAAGTAGCTGCGTTAGCAGCCATTTGTTCACCATCCCACTACACCTGTTCCACTTGCTGACCAGAACCAATTAAGAATTTTTTCACCACTTCACTATAACAGCTATAACTCCCGAACAAGTGCGCAGTGTTTTAGACTTCTAGTCCACAACCCCGACACACCGGATATTCCATCACACCACGCAACACTAAATTTCCTCTTGTCGGTAATCGATCCCAAATAGCGCGCCAAAGAAATACTTTTATCTTTTGTGGGCATTTGAAAGACCATACCAAATTCCAATTAAAAATCGCTACTTCGCTTCCCGGTGATAAACTCCTATATGCCGACTTGACCGAAAATATTCCTGATGCTTCAAGATTCCACTTATAGAATCTCCCATTCCACTTATTAAAACAATCTTATATAACAAATAATAAGACAAAACAATTTTGTATTTTATCACCATTACGGTTGCTTGTAAGTCAACTTTAACCATCAACGTGGGTCAAATTTGGTAGTCAGTTTACTCCTGGAACGAGCTTGGCTCCAGGTGGTGGCGGCAGTTGAAGAGATTTATTTTTGGTTTTTTTCTAGTATGAGTATGAAGAAGACTATTGCTTTTTATTTTTTGTTTTTATTAATAACATAAAAGTTAACATTTTTTTAAAGATTTTAAATGTTATTAATAATAGAAAATAATAAAATAATCGCACATGCGTCGCACATGCTAACTTACGGAGATAGTGGAAGGAATTCATCCATAGGGGGTAACCAAACACGTTTTGAAAAGATAGTGGGTAAAATTACACTTTAAACAAAATAGGGGATAAGCTGACAATTTGGGGAAAATACAGGGGGAAATATGGTTATATACTCATTTTAGTAAAGAAAATTAGTATTGGCCTTAATTTAGAAAAAATGGTATTAAGTGCGTGCTCATTTGAATATCGACCTAGCTATAATCATTATTTGATTTGTATTTTATTTGCGATTATTTTGGTCGATGTGGGTTGCAATCGCGGGTGAAGGGTTTGTACATAGTACATCGACTATAGAATTTCATCAATTTGTATCGGGTTTCGATAGAATTTTAATTATCTGTAGTTTTTTACCCAACAGGTCTTGAAACCTCTCCCCTCAAGAATGAAGCACCCCCATCAAACATATTCTTGTTATTGAAAGTCAGTTATAGTATTTAACACTAGACCATTATTTCCCACTACACATTTTATGTTCAAATGTTTTTTACTCACTATATATACTAAATCACACAATAAATACACATATATCATATTTCTCACCTAACTATCTTTAATCATTCTCTATACTCTCACCTCTCTCTACCCCACCCCCAACCATCGGAAATGGTGTTTCATGGTGGCTAAAAGACGGGTCATCAGCAACACCTTCCGACAACTATGTTTGTTCTTGTCATGGATCTGATGGAGTTGTAATTGTGTAATAAGGATCCAACCATGGAAAATCCAAGTTCTCAGCCTTAAAACATCAAAAAATGGTTCGAGATCTTGGTAGATCTAACTTTCAATATCATATCAGAGTTATTTTTTTTAGCTTTTTTTTTACTTCCATGGTAGCTAAGGTTGAATTTTGAAGGTCCAAGTTAAGCTCGGCAAAGTTTTGTGTTTTTCCATGGTAGGTGAGACCGGTTTTTTGTATTATTGAAATTTTAGATCTTTTTAAAGAATGTATCTTTTGTAGTATTTAGTTTGGATGTTTTATGAATGGATGTTATATTATTTTATATCATAGAAATTAAATTTGAGGAATTATCTCTTTCATTTTTGTGTTAATACTCTGTATTTTAGGTAATACTTAGAGAATTCACTAAGCATACTAAGTGATTTGCTTAGCATACTAAGTTAATTGCTGATTATACTCAAATAATTAATGAGTATACTCAGTAATTTTTTTGTTCTCACTGGATCACTAAGTATGCTTTATGGCGATGTCGGTGGTGATCGGAGATGAATATTACTGATATTAAGTAAATTCTATGAGAAAATACGCCCAGGTGGCGGTGTTGGCACTGGGTGTTGTCCAGAGATAAATAGTACTAAGACTTAGCGACTTGTTACTTAGCGATTCGCTAATCAGTGACTCTTGCCTTAGCGACTCACTACTCAGTGAATCGGTGGTCCATGCTTTTTGCCACTTATTTTAATTTATTTATGTAGTTTTTGTTTGTTTAGGATATTTTAGTATTTGTTCTGACCTCTTTGAAGAAGAACCTAGCCACATGTTCATTACTGACAATAAAATTGGTCTCCAATACATGATACGTCAACCACTATTTTCTTTATAGGCGATTGTTACTCAAACTCCTCCATAAGTCTTAGTTCCATCCCAATTCCAAACCCAATTTTTATAGGTATGATAGATAAAAGGTGGTTTTTACCACTGCAGGTCTTAGAAAACGTTGGTCCATATTCGAAATTAGGATCTTCCATGTTGGTTTTGGATTTTATTTGTGTTGCTTTTACAACTTTTTAGGTGGTAACAAGATGGAAAGAGGTTGTTCATATGATATCCACTATTAGTCTGAGCAATTTTATTGTTGTATATATTATTAATATTGTAAATATTGTATTGTTTTGAAATAAAGCTCTTATTTCAAACAAAAAAGAAAGATATTAATAAGATTTTGGGAGACCAAGTATATGTTTTGAAAATATAGGGTCAAACACTTTAAAAAGTAATAATGTTAATTTTAGATTAACAATTTGGGGGTGTGGGAAGGAAAAGAGGGACAATAATTATATGTTTTCCAAAATACTAGAAGAGGACCAAAATATATTATTAAATAAATTATAGGGGTCAAAATATTTTTGTTATACTTAAGGGGACAATGCCTCCCCTTCCAGATATACACATACCCGTTCTCTGGTTATTTAAGAATTTTAAAGTAAAATCTTGATTAATAGAATATATATACTTTTAGTTTGTTGTAACTATATCCGACTTAACATTATAGATTATGAATATATCAAAAATATTTTATAAATTTTTTATTAATAAAAAATTAATTGCATATCCATCAAAATATCATAATAAACTAGGGGTAAAATTGAACAAATGAAAATTATCAGCTAATTAGATAATTACTATCGTTCTTCACTTTAAAAAAAAAAATCAAAGTTTAGTTGTAGAGAGAGTTTTGTGTATAAAGAAAGAAGAAAAAATGAGAAGTAAACATAAACCTTCCTGTTTGGAAAGGATTAAGGTAGCTTCAGAAGGAGGTGGCTTCAGGAGAATATGTAGACGCCTTCCATGGCTGACGTTGTTCTTGGTCCGTCCCGGTTGAAAAAATTTCCATAAGATTTTTGTACTTTTTTTGTCCCTTGGCCGTGGTATACCGTAGAAAAGGGGCCGTACACCGCAAGCCTCTTTTCAAAAAAATGGTACGGTATATGGGGTTCTTGATACGGTGTGTCGTTTATATGGTCGTGCGGTATACCACACCTAGGCGTGGTACACAGCGGACCCGAGGCTTTCCCTCGCATAAGAACCGTAGTTATGGATAAAATGCATATTGTTGTGGTGTTACGTGATCTACATTACACCACAACTACGGTGTTGTATTCTCATGAGTCCTATACATTGTCTTGCGATAAATACCGTACTATAAGTAAATGTTTATCTGTCATCACGGTACGGCATGCGAGGTGCGGTACATCGTGAAGTGCTGTCAGAAGCTCTTATACTCTTTTAAAATCACCCCAAAGTCAATGGTATATCACCTACACAATAAAACATCTCTACAAATTCTCTCATCAACTTTAATTCACACTTATAACACAAAATCTCAAGATAATATACACTACAAAAATTAAAAAACAATTAAAGCAAATGAAATGTGGGTTGTTTCCCCCAAGAATTTTTTATTTACGTCGTTAAAAGTTTGAAAATTTTACATCAAGATTCATTTTTCTTAAAATAGGCTCCCCAAAAACATGTGACACTTCTCGAATCAAATAATCAGAATTCACAAGCTCTCTTCGCTCTTACCTTAATCACTTCTAACAAAACCACTCGAATGACAAGGAACGAGCCCATTCAATCATCCTTATACTCGTGTGGTCTGTTGGGGGTTTGGATCTTTCTATTCTACTTCATCTACCACCTTAAACTCATTTTATTCTTTCTTTTTATAGTTTCTTATGGGGTCTTCTTATTAGACTTTTCGGTCACAATCCAAATTGCTGAGATATTTCGTACCTCTTTCTTGATCATCTTTCTCGAAACATAAAAAATTTTGGATTCATCTTTAATATGGAGGGTCATGGTTTCTTCGTATACATTTATCATGGCGCACCCCGTATCTAATAATGGACCCTCCAAGATGAAAAAGACATTCTTATATACATCATAATCCAATATAATAAAGTCAGTTGAATTAGCAAGATAACCTACTTGGGCTAAAACGTCCTTGACTACTTCCTATGGTTTTTTTTATAGATTGATCCGCCATTTGCAAGATGATGGGTGTTGGTTTGGTATCTCCAGTTCCCAACTTATCTAATACACACTTGGGCATGAAATTAAAATAGTGCCCAAATCACACATTTTTTTTTCTTCAAATATACCACCAATTTTGATAGGGAAGTGGAAACCTCCTTGCTCGTTGACTTTTGGTGGCAACTTTTTTTGTACTTGTGTCGATCCTCTTCAGTTAATGCCACAATTTCATTTTTTGGCAAACATTTTTTTTCTGGTAGAGTGTATTATTGAAGAATATTAAATACTTTGGCGCCATCTTCATGATTTTGAGTAATGGGATATTGATTTTTAATTGGCTCAAAATTTCAATGAACTTATTGTATATGGATTTATAATTCTTCTTGGCTACTCTTGATGGGAACCGAGGTAGTGGATGAATTTTGTGTGGTGGTCCGCTCTCAGTTTGTTTTTACACCTTTGGTGCTTCAACTACATTCTTTGGTTTTTTGACCACTTCTTCAACCTAATATAAATGGTTACCTCATCCAGATTCATCCTTAAAGGTTATTTTTATGTTGGAATTGTTACCTCACTAAATATAATTGGTTCCTACCTTGGAGACTAATAACTTTCCACTATTAGTAACCAACCTTGTCATCAACATTTTGAATTAACTTGACATCATTATTCGTACTTTGGGTCAATTGTAAAGGTTGAACTTGTTGAATTTTTTGAAGGGCCGTATCAATTTGTGATAATTTGTTGTTGCATGAATTAATTTTGCTTTTAAAAAATCATTTTATTGTTTCATAATATTCACTGAAGCATCATGGTAGCACTAAAAGGGTGATAAATAAATAATAATAAATCACACACACCTAACATGACTATGATAAACTCTCTGCAAGTGAACTGATCGTTTGACAGAAATAAGTATGTAAAATAGATATTGATCTCAGGGAATACGAAAGTAAGTTTGTGAACAATGTTCTTACTAAGTATAATAGATAAAGTTGATAAAATAATATGCAAAGATACTAAAATATTTGTTTGATTTTTATGTTTCTGAAAAATTAATAATTAATCATCTAAGACTCAAATTAAAGAAAAGAAATAGAACACGAATGAGAAAATATGAGAGTTTAGCTAGAGAACTAGCAAGCAATCCCCACTAGCACTGTTTCTACATTTATTGTCTAAGGGACAATTGTGTAATATAAAAGAAATAGTTGGGATTTTAAATTCATCCTAACTCCCGTTAGGGTAGATTAGGAGGCAACTTCATACTACTGGGGGACTTAGGTAGGGGGATACTTCACAATGATCAGTGGTTATATCTAACCATATTAACTATCTAGTTAGACAAGCCTATAAGATCACTACAACACACGAAAAAATTATATGTCGTTTTCTTTAATTGAACCACCTATTAGGGTGGTAGTCCAAATTACTGAATGTGCAGCCCTATACCTTCGCATAGAAAGGACTACAAACCTAGGTCAAACGTAAAATACAAATCACGACAATTCATTTAAAGGCAAATCCCAAATTCAATAAATGCATAAAACAAGTCTAGGGTCTATGCCCATATCTTATTCTAGAGATACATAGATTTAGTTCATACTCAAATAAATAAAACAAAATTAGAATACTATACTAATTGCTTAATAATTGATAAATGGAAGGGTTGGAATGGCATGAACAACTTTTCAATTCCTTCTGCTATTCTTCTCTCTTGCTCCATGGTGGTTTAAAGAGTGTGATGAAAATAAGATTAAAATAAGTAAGAACAAACAATCTCACATCAATGTTACTCGCTACAAGTATCATGGGTCGTATGCAAGTTTTAATGATAAGTTCATATTCGTTCTCAATGACTTATTATGTTATATGAATGGATTACAAGAAAGTGTAGTAATAATCTAGATTCATGAATTAAAAGACAAGAACAGTAAATATGAATAATAATGAATAATTAAACTAAAGACAAAAAATGAAATATGTAAGAATAAGATGAAAAGTATAGCTTCGGTTTGCTTGTATGCACCTGTCCTTCTATTTATTGTACTAGTTAATAAGGGTGATTAAAGCTCTTTATGTTTAAGGATTCTATATTCCTCCTTACCCTCTTCCGGGTGGACTTAGGTGGAGACCTTTACCAGGGGACTTGGGTAAGGGGACCCTGCGCAATGATCGGTGGTTAAATCTCAAACCCTAATGACTATATAGTTAGGCAAGCCCATTCGAATCACTACCACACAATAAAAGTTTATGTGGTGTTTCAATAATTAGAAACCCCTTCCGAGTGACCATCTAACTACTATTAATGGGGTAGTCTATACTCGTGCACTAGCAAGAACTACATTCAATAAATCAAAGCACATAAATAAAGTATAAAGGTTAAGAAGTTAGAATCAATTTAAAAAGGTTTTCCCCAAACAAACTTAGATAGAAGAATATAGAATTAAAATATTATACATATGACAAACCCAAGCCATGGGAAGTTTAGTTCATGCTGAAAAGAAATAAACTAAAATAAAGATACATACTTTCAACTTGCTTCTCTTGAATGACTCCTATGAAGAATAATACTTAAGGACTAGGCATGGATGGGCAAGGACATGTCTACAATGATAAGAGAGTGTATATTAGAAGCTAAGAAGACCCTAGGTCGAAATCTTGATTGGAAGACAAGTAATTTGATTCCAAGTCCAACTCAAATTCGTTTTCCTAAAATATTAGAGAGGATAAACACTACTCACTGTTTTGATGATATCTCCTTCGATATTTGTCTAATTTTCTTCTACTTTATATAGAAACGGCCGCAGCAAAAAGAACTATCTTTACTATTGTTAATGATCATCCAAATTTCTAGCTTATTTGAAGTTATCTTCAATTTAATGGACATAGCTGAAGAATTTCAAGTTTCCATGGCAGCTTTTCCTTTTCTATTTTATCTCTACTTCCTTTTATCTCTTGATTCTTTCCATATCTTCTTAGAATTAATTTGGCATTTAATTTTATTCCATAAACTTAAAAATCTCCACATTAACACACAAATTAAACCATATATGATCTAAAAGTAATAAATCATAAAATCAAGACAAGAAATAAGAATTTATCAAATAACGAATAAAAAAATAAAATTAATTAATCAAATCACCTAAAATGATGTCTCCAACCTAGATTATTATATCACAAATAGGAAGAAAATGTTAATAAGGAGTACACATAGGTTAATAAAATATTTTATGGGACATGATATTCTTTTAGTTGACCTAATCCAACCCAAAAATAATTTACTAACGAGATTTCTAGTTAAAACCTCGCTAGTGGCAATTAGCATAACTTCCTCATTTCAAATCGAAATTGAAAATAATAAAATCCTACATGTTCCTGACTTCAATACTAGTTGGATATCAAAGGTATTTTCCATAGTCATTGTCAATCTTGCGTGGCACCTCGATCGATAAACTTTCCAAATCTTGTTGGCATAAACTTTCACTTTCTAAATATGGTCGAATCTTCTATTTTTCCATAACTAAGGGGTTTACACAAGTTCTTAACTTCTTATAATCATCTTAAGGTGTTATAGATTCCAAGTACTTATAAACTACAAAATTAACATAAAAATTACGGGCAAAAGATCTTAAAATAGCAAAACACCCAAACTAAACAAGACAGTGTAAAACATCAATATATGGGGAAAATCCCTTTACTAAGCATTACTTACCCCTATAAGTATGTCTCATATTATTCTGCTATATAAACAAAGACATCAACACACCCAACTCAAAATTGTGTCGTCCGGACACAATAGAAATAAGAATAGTAGGGTAGTCTTTATCAAAAAATATAGAAGAGGAAGAAGTAATAGAAAAAAATGTTTGATCCTAGAGAAAATATCCTATCAAGTGTCATGTAGTAATGTTAAAGAACTAATGCACACATACACCTAATATACAAACAATCAACATATCATAAATTCACGTTTAGATTAATTTGTAATGCCAGAAGGAGCGGGCTATACTTAATTCAATATAGAGGCTATAAGGTGATCATAAGTCCTAATATTGTATCTATAGATCCACCTAATTACTCGCTAATCATTCAATTGTTTCTTAAACATGTAGTTAGAAATCCTAAGGTATTTTCCGTTGTAATGTAGGCTTTGGGACAATATAATACGTATATTTGGATAATATGATGTGAGTTGGCTCTTTACTCACTAACCATCATTGAATCGCCGTAGGGATCGAGTTTCACTTGAAGACATTCTCACTCAAAGAAGTTTTGATTCACATCCCCAAATAACCCCATATAACTTTTCATGATGATTACATAACAATTTTACTTTGCCGTTGTTTTTTATATTAAATATTTTTTCATCAAGATTAGCTAGTTCACATTATAGGTGTTGCTGCCTGAAAACTTTAATTAGAAATAAATAATACAAGAGGATTTAATTCGCGTTTACCTCTTGAGCAGTGGAAATCGAAATAAGAACTAAAGCTTGGATCACGAATCCTCTTATAGTGAAGAGGAATCTTGTTCACCACCTAAGAGCCTCATTTGCTTTGTATTTGTGTGCTTGATATTAAAAACATAGAATAAAATTGAAAATAATAGGAACGGTTTTGATATTATTCTTTTCTGTCGGATAATGATCATAAGTTATGAGATAATGGTTGGAGAAACATATAAATACAAACCACGTAAAAAAAACTTCCCATTAATTTTGAATTTCAAATTCTAATAAATAAACTTAATTATGGAGTATACAGTTAAGAGATAAATAAAAAAAATTATTTATTTATTCATTTCTTTCATTCTCCCACTCGCCCATAATGAAGTTATATCATATCCATGGAATCCACATCACATTATATCATATCATCTCATATACCCGGTCTTATAGAACCCCCACGAGAGCTTAGAGAGCTATACGACAGGTCAAGTGCACAATCTACTTCATTTCGTAAGCACATCCGAGATTATAACACAGCTAATGCGTTCACCAGTTTGGGGGCGAAAATGGATGATCGAATTATAAACGGAAGAGGCCCAACATCCTTCACAATTCATGGAGAACTTCGGCATGGAACTGGATCGTTGAATCCGGGAACGAATCAAGACCCCACGTATGCTCAGTTATATATATTCGATCCCGATCATGCACATTATTATCGTATGGGCAAAAACCCAGATCTAAGACCGGATGTTCTTCGAACAATTCAAGATTACTTGATGAAACATAATCTGTTTCCCAAAAAATATAAACAAGCTGATAAGATATTGAGCAAAGGATACTTGGCATCTCATAATATCCCGACACTCTTACATTTTTTGCCCGCAAGTGATCGTCGGAGATATAATCTTCCAAATTCAAAAGAAGTTGCTGTAATAATACCAGGAGATGGAACTGTGATATATGGAATGCAGGACATTATTATACATCATAAAGATGGTTATGGACTTTTCAGACTAAACGAATGTAATCCGTCTTATCTGCCTTTACACTACGTACTCCTGTTTCCACGCGGATAACTTGGATGGGAACCAGGGCTTCGCCGGTGGGATACTAAGAAAAATGTAGCTTCAACAATAGATAGATTAACACAGCTAGACTACTATCATTATCGTATCTTTCAACATCACGGAGAATATTCAACTATCCTGAGAGGTGGTAAATTATTTCAAGAGTTTTTGGTAGACGCTTGGGCCTCAACAGAGCAAAATAGGTTGACATACTATAATTTGAAGCAAGATAAAATCCGCGTTGAACTCTATGATGACCTGGCATTCGCAAGCTTGAATAGGATATTACCAACTAAAGTTGGAATTCGAATGATTCTTCCATCGTCATTTGCGGGAAGTGCTAGAAACATGTTTGAGATTTTCCAAGATTCAATGGAAATTACCCTTTATAACCAGCATCCATATATCTTCCTTACCATGACAACCAATCCAAACTGGTCAGAAATAACATCAGCTTTGCTTCCGCATCAAACCCATGTTGATAGGACAGATTTAGTGGCACGTGTATTCAAAATGAAGAAAGACCGTCTTATTAAAGAAGTAGAGTCAAGCAATGTATTTGGATGCGTCGTAGCACATGTTTTAACTATTGAATATCAAAAAAGAGGTCTACTGCATGTGCATATGTTGATATTCTTGGAAGGACCGGACAAGATTCGATCTCTTGTACAAATTGATAACTTAGTGTGTGCCGAATTTCCCAATATATCCGATGATCCAGTTCTCTTTGATATTGTGAAGGGTTGCATGGATCATGGTCCATGTGGCACTCGGAATAGTGCTACATCGTGCATGTTTGATGGCCACTACATGAAGAATTAACCTAAACAATTCGTGGAGACCACGATCATGAACGAAGATGGTTATCCGATTTATCGTCGTCGTGATGATGGTCGTGTATTTGTTATGAAGAAGAACAATGTTGGTAAGAGGGATGTGGTACCATACAATCCCTATTTGTCGAAAATGTTCAACTGTCACATAAATGTTGAAGTTTGTGCGGGGGTAAGGTGTGTGAAGTACATTCATCAGTACATATACAAAGGTCACGATCGAGGAACAATGGTGCTGGGTGGAGACGAGATTCAACAATATATCAATGCTAGATATATTGGACCCCACGAAGCAGCCTGGCGTATATTAGGACATCCTTTACACCAAGAGGTTCATGCGGTAGTACGCTGGCAAATTCATCTACCTAGAGAACAAATAGTTGTTTTTGATCCTGAGAAACCAATGGATTTGATTATTCAGGGTGCTGGGTGTCATAAAACAAATTTAACAGGGCTTTCTGATTGTTGTGCCACAAATTCAATAGCCAGTCAATAAACGTACCAGGAATTCCCGCAACATTTTGTTTAGGATAGTACAGCTAGAAAGTGGACACCTAGACAAAGGGGATTCTCTATTGGATTAATGCATTTCTCCAACCCTAACTGTGGAGAGAGATTTTATCTCCGTTTGTTGCTAACTCATGTAAAGGACCTCGATCATTTGAGGATCTTCGTACGTTCAATGGTAAGTTGTATGGTTCATTCAAGTTAGTGTATGATGCTAGAGGCCTTCTAGAGGACGATGACGAATGGGTACAATGTCTACAAGAGGCCTCGATTATGAACACTGGTTATCAACTTAGAAGATTATTTTCGGTGATACTAACACAATGCCATCCACTAAATCCATACGACCTTTGGAAAAGATTTTCAAAGCACATATGCGATGATCTTGCGCACAATATCCGTGCATCATATGCAATTCTCGAGCCAACAGTTGAAGAAATAGAAGAATGGGTTATATCTTATAAATGCACTGCTGATGGAAATTGGAAAAACTCTACTTGACTTTCCTCCAATGCCACAATCAACAGGTAACTGGAGTTCGTGTGTGAGTAACCAGTTATTATCAGAACATATACAGCTTCAGGTGGAGGCGCGAGAAGCGGATGTTCAAAGTGATATCGACTGCCTTAACAGTGCACAAAATCGTGCATATAATAAAGTCATGGACTCCGTTATTGAAAATAAAGGACTAACCTTTTTTCTAAATGGAGGCGCTGGAACAGGGAAGACATTTTTGTACAATACGATTGCGACTAAATGTCGTAGCCTCCGGTATATTGTTATCGCAGTGGCTTCATCCGGAATCACATAGTTGTTGTTGTAAGGAGGGCGAACAGCACATTTGACATTTTCGATCCCCTTGAATATCCATGAAAATTCCTGGTGTAATGTTACAAAACAATCGCTTAAGGCTGAGCTGATAAGGGTCACGAAACTCATAATCTGAGATGAAGTTCCGATGCAAGATCGGCATTGCATTGAATCTGTAGATCGAACCCTGCAAGATGTGTGTGGAAATGAATAGCCCTTTGGGGGTATCACAACTGTCCTTTCGGCAGATTTTACCAGTTATTCCGTTGGGTGTCAATGTAGGAGCTTCATTAAGACGGTATATTGTTTGGAATAACATGAATGTATTGCCATTGGACGTGAACATGCAGCTCAAGGAAACAGCATGGAGCTTTGATTTCAAAACGTTCTTACCAAAGGTATTTAAAATTCATGAAATTTTCATTTATTTACACGTTTTGGTTGATAACTTGAACCTAACAAATTCCTTAATTTTCCTAGATTGGTTCTAGCCCTAAACATATAGTCCAGATCCCGTCGAGATTCTGGAAGTGTAGAGACATAAATAGTCTGCTGTCTGTTATATATCCATATCTGAATGACCAAAAATCGTAACCAGTGCGTATCTCAATGAACAGACTATTTTGTCAGCATACAACGATGATGTGAGTAATATCAATCATGCGGCATTGAATATTTTCATGGAGAAGTGGTGAGGTATTTAGCAGCAGATAAAATTTGTGAGGAAGATGAAGTTGATCGTAGCCTTACATCGTGTTATCCAAATGAGTATTTGAACACCTTAAATCCAAGTGGGTTGCCCCTGTTTAGGCTAGAGCTCAAGGTGGGTGTTCCCATTATGCTGCTAAGGAATATTTCCCCAAGGATGGACTTTGTAATGGCATGAGACTGGTGGTTGTCAGGTGCTCTACGCGTGTTATTGAAGCTTGCATTCTTAATGGTGATAAAGCTGGGAATTTGGTATTTATTCCAAGAATTTCATTATCTCCTTCCTCATTAGAAATACCATTCATAATGACAAGACGACAATTTCCGGTTCGATTGACCTTTTCCATGACCATCAACAAATCCCAAGGGCAGTATGTGAAGTTTGTTGGTGTTGATTTACAATCACCTGTGTTTAGTCATGGACAACTATATGTTGCATTATCCATATGCATTACTTATGATAACATAAGTCTCCTTCTCCCATCTAATGATAATCAAACCACAAATGTTGTATATCCCAAGGTTCTTCTATAATCCACGATATTTGTAATAGGTGTGTTTATAGGTTTTGTGCTAAGTATACTCCTATTTGTAATAGGTGTTAAAATCATGTTAAACGATATTCAAATTTGGTGTTATCTATAAAATTTGTTGTTGAATTCATTATTACGTGTTTGAATTTAATCATATTATTTGTCAACACCTATTACAAACATACAACACAAATGATCAAATATTATTTATATATGTGTCATTATATAGGTTAATAAAATGACTGAAATGACTATTTACACGAGTTGTGCAAGGAACCGTTCTTGATTTCTGCGACCCAATCCAAGACTCATGGATATTGTAAGTAATAAAATGTAGTTTGATGATGTATAATTTATTGGTAATACACAGTTGCATTTATTTGTAGGTACAATTAGTTCGTAAAAAAAATGTGAATGTAACAGTAAGGGACGAAGAGGATTTGTATCGCATAAAATATCCATAAGTGAGATAATACAAACTCTTAGCGCTAATTATTTTTTTCAAATACAAGTTCGTTGTCTTAGAATAATAGTTAATTTCAATTATATTTGTAGCACTGGAAGATAATAATGCATGATAACTAGATAAAAGGTGAACTCTTGGCTAGATGGAATCGCAATCACATGGTAAAAATTATAATACATTAGACACTAATGTGTATCATATTTAAATTCTATACTAATTTTCTATAATATTCAAATTAATAGGTTTTCGTTCAGGCTCCTCACATTGGACGATATGTGTATGTCGATACAGCGACATTTTGCAGAGTTATGCGTGAAATGTATAAATACACTGGTGGTCCTTTGTGTGTTCTAAAATAAATGCAAAAGTAATCGAACCACACCCGCAAGTGTACAGTTGTCCCAAGTAGTAATAAGTGATTTTAGGATCGTTCGCAGGGACGGTTTGGTTAACTACAATGCTTATCAAATAATGAATGGTTGCACTTATGAAAGCAAGTAAAAGTTTTAATGATTGATTGTTTGTTTGTTTTAATTCTAAATAATGAAAGACTATAAAGGAAATGCAGTTAAATACTAAGACGCAAGTAAATGAATGTGAAACGCAAATATGAGAAGGTAGCACTTGAGAACGCAAAGGATCCTCCTAATCCTATTTCATAACCTATGCTGTATAAGGGTTAAATCGGTCAATTACAATGGTCGGGATTCCAAATTCCTTAAACCCCGTCAGGGTGGACTATAAGGCTATCCTAGAGTGTCACTAGTCCCGTCAGGGTAAATATTATCCACTTTTAGATGATTATGTTAATTACCACATTGGCCCTAAAATTAGCTAAGTTCGTCAGAATCAATAGCTTCTATTTTAGATTGAATAAATAAATCCGTACCTAAACCCTCCGTCAGGATGATCCACACGCCACATATGTGGAATAGCCTAGATACTAATACCTGTTCTTAGTTTATGACTCCAAAAACAGTAAATAATCTCAATTTATCAAAAAGAGTAAAAGACACAATTTAATTTAATTTAATTTAACAGAAACCCAAATTCAGACATAGAAGTTCAACAGAATTGGAATTCACCCATAAAACATTCTCAAGTACTAAAATGAAATTAACTCATACTAATTAAAAAGAAAACTAAATTAAAAGAAATGGAATTCATACTGTCTTACAGAAATTAAAGATAAAGAAAACCTAATTTCCGGAATAGGATTTGGCTGAGAATGGAGATATAAACCCTCTCCAGCTCTTACAACTTCTTCTTTCTTCCTTCTGTTGCTTCTCTCTAATATTTTAATTTTGTAAAAAGTGAATTGTGTTGAAAATAGAAGTCAAGAGCTCTTTTTATATGTGGAAAAACGGATTAGGGCTTGGACTTAAGAATAAATCATTAATTATATGTCCAAGCCAATTTCTAAGCCCAAAATCCCGTAACTGCTGCACCACCTTCACTAAAACGGCTCTAGCCGCTTCGTTATCACTCTGATTGACCTGAAATCACTTGCAAAATTTACGTAACTCGATAAGGAACATATTCTCTTTAAAGGTAAGCGGCTAAATCATCTCTTAAGTGCCTCGAAATCAGCAATCATTGGCCTAATTTTCAGATTTGCGGCTCTAAAATCAAATTCTTTCAGGATTTATCTTCAAGTCTTGACTCCATATCACGATCTTTGACTCTCTTCTCGGATTCAATTTCTAGCTAATATCCAAAACCTACAAACTTTCCACTAAAATACACAAGATTACGCGCAAAAGTTTGATAAAACAAAAATACTAGAAATAAAATAGGAATTCCGGATTATTTCATTTTTAACTCAAAAGTCTATCAAAATATTTGATTAAACATAAAAAATGATGTCTCCCAAGGGTCAAAAATAAGAACAATTAGGGAGACATCATACACTTAGAAGAATTTAATTATATGTGTTGATCTATTTTTATCATTTTCATTTAGCTTATTTTTACAAGTAACTGAATCATTTGCACTTCTCCTTAAATTCAATTATAAATTTTATACAATTTTGTTATAAATTTTCAAATTCATTTTGCCCAAGTACCTCTAGGTACGGGGCATTTCTAGTGTATATATATATATATATATATATATATATATATATATATATATATATATATATATATATATATATATATATATATATATATGTATAATGGAGTTGTAATTAACTTTTTTGTTGTACATTAATAAAATATTTATTAAGAATTACAACTCCATTAGTATATAATAATCATTCGATTCGATGATAAGACTGAACAAACATATAAAGAAGAACTTAGAAATTTATCATTCTTTCTCTTAATTTAATTTTATTTGACTTTTTTAAGTATATCTTAGATGATTGTCAAGACCCATATATAGAACAGACCCACGACACTTTATCACCCACCACGACAATTAAAAGGGCCAGTCCTGGAGGACATATGTAGTCCTCCAAGGTGGATAAAATAATCGGCACATCAAGAGAGCTACTACCGACAAGTGTACAGATCGTCGGCAAGTAATAAATAGTAAGTATACAGAGTTATAGTCTCCACATGGATAATGATTGTTAATTCTTGATGTGTTTCGTACGTTTTTTAGAATGAGGTGTGAAACTATAAATAAAATATAGTAAATATGTATTGGGATTTTATATTAAAGAACTAAAGATGCAATTAAAAAGGAAATTAAGCTAAATTATAATTAAACTATAAAATGCAATTAACTAAGAGTACAATGCGAAAAGTATAGGTGGAGAACTCGCATGTAATCCCCGCTAGTATTGACTTTATGTTATTGTTTAAAGGTGAACTGATAAATAGGCAATAGTCAAAATTCTGAATTCTTCCTAACTCCCTTCTGGGTAGCTTAGGCTTCTACATAACACCACTAGAGACCTCTTCTGAGTGACATCTACGTGAATGATCGGCGCTAAAGTGTCTTACCTTATTAGTTATCTTCTAACTACGTGACTTTGGGGATGAATCTTCTTTTCTAGAATTCTTATCACGTATCATGGTATCGTATCGTACAAGTACCTAATTTATGCACGTTATTAGACAATTAACACATAAAAACTCTAAAAGAACGTAAAATCCAAAACGAGATAAGAAATCATAAAACGTCAAATATTAGGGAGAAATCCTTTAAATAAGTCTTATATACCCCTAAAATGATGTCTCGTGATACGACTACTCTATCGCAAAAAAAGACCAATACCCGCCAATTCAAAGTTTTGTCATCCCGATAAAATAAGTACTAAACTAGGAGTCTAAGTCCAGCTAATCAAAGAAGAATAAGAGAAAATAATGAATGATCCCAAAGCATTATCCTAAAAAGTCTCGTGTAATAATATCTAAGAACTAATACAAACAATTTAACACATTATAAGTTCAAGATTATATTAGGTTTGCAATGCAAGAAGAATTGACTTTCACTTATGCTGATATGGTGGCTATAGGATGTTCACCTATCATAGTATCCAATGGTATACTTAGTTACTCCCTAATCGCTTTATTCTTACTTAACCACGTAATTAGTAATCCTAAGGTCTTTTCGGTTATAATGTAAGCTTAGGGTCGGTATGATATGTATTTGAATAGTTTGAAGTGAGATTTTGACTCTCTTCTTAAGTAAAAATTTATTGTTACCAAGTATGCTCGGACATCTTGTTAATTACACATCATAAAATGGTGAATTAACTATCCTTAAGTAATATATTTAAATTAAATTTAGAATAATTTCCTAAATGGGTTCCCTTGAAGCATTATTATTAAGTAATATATCAAAATAATCTAATGGGAGAATTTTTGAAATGCTAATGTAAGAACTTGTGTAAGGTTGTATTTTATACAACTTCCTATATTATTCAAAGAAGGTGTAAGGAAATTAAAGAAACATTAAATTTTAATAGGATAATAAAGGAACAAGTTGCTGAGTAATGGAGGTCATGGTGTTTCATAGCCTACACCTTGTCTGCCCTTTTCCATTTGGGAAAAGATGTTAATGCAGGAGCTGAGAGCTTTTTTGCTTGCATATACATTTTATTATGTCTGATGGAGCTGCGGATGATTCTCAATGGCGTAAAAGCTCTATCAAGCAATGGATAAGAACATATGTTCCCTCTGGTTTTGGATAATTATAGTTATTACTTCAAAAACAATAAAAGTTACACCGCTCTTACTAAATTTAAATATGAAGTAAAATTATAAAGTAACAAATACATTGCAAAATAATAGTACACCATAGAATTTCTTTGTGAGTTACTCAATCTATATTCTAAACAGTTTGTTTCTCCTCTTCGGCGACTATTTCTTGTCCTTCTTTTGACTTTTTGGTTTCATATGCCTAATTTTCTCTCTTTTCATGTAAGATTTTGGTCACTCCTTCAAGTGCGATATCAATTTCTTCATTCCTTAATAATTGATCACCAGGATTTGCTTGTTGAACAAATTAAATATATAATATTTACAACAAGGCGACACAAGAAAAAAGAAAAAAACAAACAGGAGTGTACCAAGATATCAAAATTTGTGACAACTTTTAAAATATTACTCATCACTCTCTCCAAGATTGTCGACAACATCAAAGAGAGCGTGATGAGATTCCAAGATAATTAGCTGCTAAAGTCTTGAAGGAACATGTGCATCATGTCAATATTTTTAGGTTAATATGTTAGAAAAATCGATCAAACTAAAATGCGGAATAAACAAATAGATCGAAAAAGAGTAATGATACCTCCGGCCATTGATGTCTCAAGAAACTTTTCCTTATGTTGTGTTCTTCCAAACTATCAAGCATTCAACTATTGATGGTGTATAATTTTTGTGTGAATGAATTGAGTTTAGGGACCAAAACTATAGTTTATATAGACATGATCCCATCAAGCTTTTTAATGGCAATGAATTACTAGTTGTTACAACCTTTCATTTGCAAATGGTTGATAAAAAAGTGTTACAACTTTTCATTTGCATAAGATTAATTAAAAAAACATTAAGATAAAATTAGTGGATGGATTAATGTTGGATCATGAAAAGCCAAAAGTCATAAGTTTATTTTATTCATCAATTTAAAATAAAGACCAATAAAATAAAATGAAATTTTATATTAATAAAATAAAAAATGACTTATATTCTCCCAATTGATCCAAAAATTATACTTGATATTTTATCTTAATCATAAATATATGAATCATGGCGATAAGTCCTCCAATTATTAAAGAGTAGTATCTTCCATGTATCACAATATATTTATCTCTTTATTTTTTATGTTGTAACTATACTTAATGAATAAACCCTATGTTTATTCTTGGTCCTAACTAAATGATTTTCTCAAATAAAATTAAGGTGCGCAATGGATATGAGAAAATATCATAATTATATTAATGATAGTGTCTCTACAAATAAACACTACATGATGGGACCAAGCCCAAACTCACTACATGATCCTTGAATTTCATTGGTGGCATGCCTTTAGTCAATGGATCAGCGATCATTAATTCAGTACTAATGTGTTCAATGACCACCTTTTTATCTTTAACACGTTACCTTATAGCTAAATATTTAATGTCGATGTGCTGAATACTTTGACTTCCACTTTTATTGTTTTTAGCCATAAAAACAGGTGCTGAATTATCGCAAAATATTCTTAATGGTCTAGAGATAGAATCCATAATTCTAAGTCCAGATACAAAACCCTTAAGCCATACACCTTGTGAAGTAGCCTCAAAACAAGAGACGAACTCAGCTTCCATAGTAGAAGTTGCAGTCATAGTCTGTTTGACACTCCTCCATGACACAGCTCCACCGGCCATCATAAAAATGTATCCTGATGTTGACTTGCCTGAATCAACACAACCGGCAAAATCAGAATCTGAGAATCCGACCACCTCTAAACAATTTTTTCGCCTATACATAAGCATATACTCATTGGTTCCTTGGAGATATCTCATTACTTTTTTGCAGCTTTCTAGTGGTCAATACCTGGATTACTTTGATATCTACCCAACATTCCAACTACAAATGCGATATCAGGTCTTGTGCAAACCTGAGCTCATGAAGCAAACCCTTATCATTAGTCACAAGCAAAATATCATCCACATATAAAACAAGAAAACAAATTTTGCTCCCACTAATCTTTTGGTATATACATTGATCCATGGGGTTTTTAACAAATCCAAATGATGAAATTACTCCATGAAATTTAAAATACCATTGACGGGAAGCTTGTTTTAATCCGCATATGGATTTCTTAAGCTTACAAACTAACTGCTCACCAGCGCTAGAGATAAAACCTTTAGGTTGTTTCATATAAACCTCTTCCTCTAGATCTCCATTAAGGAACGCCGTTTTCACATCCATTTGGTGCAACTCAAGATCAAAATGTGCGACTAATGCTAAAATAATGCGTAAGGAATCTTTCTTAGATACAGGAGAAAACGTCGATATTTCCTAATGATTCTTTCTTCGTTTTAAATACCCATTTACAACACATTGCTTTAGCCCCATTGGGAAATTCCACAAGTTCCCAGACATCATTGTTCTTCATGGAATTCATTTCCTCTTTCATCGCATTATACCATAAATTTGATTCTTTGCAACTTATGGCTTGTGAAAAGTCAGAAGGATCATTTTCGACTCCACAATGATAGTCAGATTCTTGAAGATATACTACTTAATCACTAGAAATGGATGATTTCTTAAACCTGGTAGACCTTCTTAATGTTGTATCATCATTATCTATATGAGGTTCAACTTGTTATTCATAATTACTAGGTTCATCATGAACAACTTGATCTATCAGAATATCGTCAACAACTTGTGGTTCTTCAACGATTGAATGTTCAACACTAGATTGTACCTGAGGGGTGTTATGAACAATAATCATTCTATCACTTGAGGTGGAAGGTTGAATTTCTGAATGGTCAAAATCAGAAATTACATTTCTAATTTGATCGCTCCCACTGATTAAGTCATATTCAAGAAACTTTGCATTTCTTGATTCCACAAATCTAGTGTTGTGAGATGGACAGTAAAATCTGTAACCTTTAGACCGCTCAGCATATCCAATGAAATGCCCACTGATGGTCTTTGGGTCCAGTTTTTTCTCTTGTGGATTATAAATCCTGACTTCAGACGGGCATCCCCATACGCGCATATGTTTCAAACTCGGTTTCCAACCTTTCCATAATTCAAATGGTGTCTTTGAGACAGCCTTGGTTGGAACTCGGTTTAATATATACACTGCCATTTTTAAAGCTTCAATCCACAAGTTTTTAGGAAGATTGGAGTTGCTAATCATACTTCGTACCATGTCCAATAATGTTCGATTTCTCCTTTTTGCTACACCATTCTGATCCGGTGAACCAGGCATGGTGTACTGGGCAACAATCCCATGCTCTTGGAGAAACTGAGCAAACGGACCAGGTGCTTGTCCATCTTCAGTATATCTACATAATATTCACCACCTCAATCTGATCTCACGATCTTTATATGTTTTCCACACTGTTTCTCTACTTCAGCCTTAAATATTTTAAAGGCATCTAATGCTTCGCTCTTGTTATGAATCATGTAGAGATACATATATCGTGAGTAATCATCAATAAAGGTTATAAAATATTTCTGACCATGCATATCCATGTCTAGACAACATATATCTGTATGCATGATTTCTAATAAATCTGAACTCCTATTGGCACCTTTCTTTGACTTGTTGGTCTACTTTACCTTAATGCAATCCACACAAGTTTCAAAGTCGGTAAAATCCAGAGTACTAAGTACTCCATCTTTTACCAACCTTTTGATTCTTTCAATATAGATATTCCCTAATCTCCGGTGCCATAGAGTCGAGGAATCCTCATTTATATTACACCTCTTTGTACCAAGTTGGAGATGAAAATTATTGTTAGTAGCATTGTTTTGTAAATTAATGCAATAAAGACCTTCAGACAAAATACCATTCCCAACACATTCGGATTTATTGAAAATACTAAAAAATGTCTCTCAAAATGTAAAGGAATAACCCAGAGGTACAAGTCTGGAAACAGAATTCAAGTTTCTAGAAAAACTTGGAACATAAAAAGTCTTTTCTAATTTAAAAACATAACCACTACTTAAATATAAATAACATGTTCCAACGGCTTCCACATGTGAACCCATCTTATTACCGGACAAGATGCATTGCTCACTGCCCACTGGTTTCCTTAGGTTTTGCATACCATGTAAAGAGTTGGCAACATGGATTGAAGAACCAGAATCAATCCACCAGGTGCTAATATTAACATTAACACTATTAGATTCATAACAAACTAACGAGGTAGTATTACCTTTATCTTGAAGCCATTTCTGGAATTTAGCAAATTCCTTCTTCATGTGTCCTTTCTTTTTACAGAAAAAACACTTAGCTTCTTTCTTAATATCAGCTTGAGGTGCTATTTTACCTTTCCCCTTCTGATTGTTCTTTGGTTTGCCTTTTCCTTCAGTAGCCATCATTGCACTATCACCTTGTTCGATTAACAACCTTTCTTCTTCTTGAACACACATGGTCATGAGTTCATTAATTGACCATTTATCTTTATGTGTGTTATAGGAGATTTTGAAAGGTCCATATTGATTTGGAAGGGTGTTCAAAATATAGTGCACAAGAAAAGACTCGGAAATCTGTACCTCGAGATTCTTAAGTTGAGCCGAAATATCTCTCATCTGCATGATGTGCCCACGCACATCTCTAACACTTGTGAGCCTAAGTGAAGAGAGCTTCATTATTAGAGTGCTTGCTAAAGCCTTGCCTGAAGTGACAAACTGGTCATCAATGGCTTTAAGTAAATTTTGGACATTATCATGGTGATTTACTGAACCACGGATACTTGTTGCTAATTTTGTCTTAATAAACATCACACTGAGGCGATTGGATCGCTCCCATTTTTCATAAAGTGCAACATCTGCTGGAGTGCTTTTGTTTGTAAGAGCAGGTGGTTCAGTTTTCCTAATAGCTTCATCTATGTCCATCCACCCTAAGTGAAGGAGAACTCTTTCTTTCCATGCCTTGTAATTATCCCCATTAAGTTCGGGAATGTCACTACGGATATCAGAAAAATTAACCGGTTGTGATGCTGCAAATAAAGATTACATGCTTATCAATAAATAGACCATTAATAAATATCATGTTTCACTAATGCAAATCATGATCTAATGAATCTAAGACATAAAAATTGCTTGTGGGCTAAATTTTTCATTCAATAAGATTTATAATCATATGATAATAAAACTATCAAATAATGATTAAGTCATAATTCTGTGGGTAAATTATGAATAATTGATATTCTATCCTAATTAGTTATTTAAATATAATAATATTCATGTGGGATAAAATTATTATATTAAAATAAATAATTACAATTTATGTCTAATTTCATTATGTGGTCTTATACCAAAATACATATTTTATTCAACTAAGATGTTGTGGCTATTCTTTGATTAAATAAAATATGTTGATCACTTAGACAATTCAATATACCATACTAAAATTTTATGAGTATATAAAACAATATAACAAAAATAGAATAAAATAAACCATATATTTTATTCACATTTTGTTACCTAATTATACTCATAAAATAAAAGTACATGAAGAATGAATATAAAAAAAAAAAAAAAATACCTGGAGGGCGAAGTAAAACTTAAGGATGAAAATCCAAAAGTACCATAAGTCTAAATGAAAAATAAAATGTCTCATGGATTATAATCATCTTCAACTGTAGGACATGTTAGATTCAACACAAAAAAAACATTTTGCAAAATTATTTTGGCTAAATTATTTTAGCCATGAACTAAGCAAAAAAAAATATAAAAGTTTAACTAAATCAAAGCAGAGGTATGCTTTAGGCTCTGATACCAAATGTTAGAAAAATCGATCAAACTAAAATGCGGAATAAATAAATAGATCGAAAAAGAGTAATGATACCTCCGGCCATTGATGTCTCAAGAAACTTTTCCTTATGTTTTGTTCTTCCAAACTCTCAAGCATTCAACTATAGATGGTGTATAATTTTTGTGTGAATGAATTGAGTTTAGGGACCAAAACTCTAGTTTATATAGCCAAGCTCCCATCAAGCTTTTTAATGGCAATGCATTACTAGTTGTTACAACCTTTAATTTGCAAATGGTTAATAAAAAAGTGTTACAACTTTTCATTTGCATAAGATTAATGAAAAAAATCATTAAGATAAAATTAGTGGATGGATTAATGTTGGATCATGAAAAGCCAAAAGTCATAAGTTTATTTTATTCATCAATTTAAAATAAAGACAAATAAAATAAAATGAAATTTTATATTAATAAAATAAAAAATGACTTATATAATATTCTAACAAATCACTAAAAAAATGCATATTACAAGGGCAATACCAACTATTACTCACTATATATATACACATATTACTTTTTTGCTAGTAACCATGAGTACATATACAGAAAAGTACTTCCCTTAATACATATATCTCACTAATATAACTTATTATTACAACAATTACCCAAATGATAAAGGCACACAAGTTACTGAAACTTTTACTATATTATAGTTGTCCCATTCTAATAGCTTTATGACAGGATCTGCTTTGGAGAGAATGGACCAAATATAATATATGGCCTTTCACTGATTATACATTATAAACCAATTCATTTTACATTCATAGAAATAAAAAGTAGCAAATGTCAATATAGACAGGATTAGAAATATATGATCCCAAAAGGGGAAATATACAACAAAAACAAAGTCTCAGATAACAGAGTAGTATAATAAATCTGAAGTTAATAAGTTAAGGTATAGCTTATTACAAGGAGAAAATCTCAAGTCTATGGCCAAAACACTTTTTAACAACCCAATCAAGTCGTTTGTTCTTTCTGCATTGTTCCAGATGGAGAGGAGATCCCATCAATGTCTCTCTCTTTACGCTATTCTAATCCGGATGCCTGAAAAATATACATATATGTGAAAAAATTAATTTCAATTTCTTAGTTTGTATAAGGTTCCGTAGATATTTAAAAACTAATATGAGTGTATTTTACCTCAGGAAATTATCATGTACCAAGGGATTGTGATATTGTAGATTAAAGCACCAGAAGAATTGAATCTCAACCAGAAACAGACCACGAAAATATATAATGGGGATTGCTAAACTTAGTAAATCTTACCATCATACTTATTATTGTTGATTGGAAACTAAAATGACATGGTTATTTACCTTATACTTGACATGACAATAAGTCACTAATTTGTAGATGGGCATGTACATATTGAAAGCATCAAATCTATGTTGATTTTTTTTCTAATTTAGTAAATATGTAAAATTAATGACCAATTAGTATTAATCTAGATTTTATACTCAAATACGCTTATATTTCTATTTAATATGGTTATATTATGCAATTATGACATATGTGAACAATAGTATAACACACTGCTGAGAAAGCTCACCTTCTTCAGTCTAGATAGTGGAAGATGATATTGTATCATTATTTTTAACTTAAGTCAATTAAAATAACTATTAGTCACTTACATGGGCTGAGTAGGGAGTTTTTGTTGGGATACCAAAGTCAAGGGCAATGTGAGTTTGTTACAATACACATCCCTATATTTTACAAAATTTCATCATAGGTACCTATGTTTTGGGATTATAGGTCCCTATACATGAAAAATAACCTATATTTTGAACTAATTACATAATAAGTCTCTATGATATGCAAAACAACAAAATTAATTTGAAATAATTACAATATAGGTCTCTATATTAGGCGAAATAATCCATATTTTGCAAAACGGTTTGATTTATTAATTAGAATTACCCAAAATATTTAATTTATTAATTAGAATTACCTAGAAGGAGGGACGGAGAGTGAGGCGGCGTGTGTGGGCTATGATTCATTAGCTGACTGAAGAGTGCATATATAATGAATGATTTGGCTCTCTGAAAATCGAGAGACTGCACTAAGCCCAACGGTGAGTCGTGGAGTAGCTGACACAGAGGTTTGATGATTTCCGTTTTTTTTTGGACAAGGCCTCCTCCATTCATGGAACAATAACCTGGTTTTTTTATTGGAATAATTCTAGGCCCAACATATTTGTTTTTTACGTCTATGAAATTTTAGATAATTACATAGAGAATTATTCTATTCCTAGTCTGGAAAATTGACATAACACATTTGTCATGACTCTTGTTCCCTCAATGCCCAGTGCCTAAATTTTTTTGCTAGAATGTCTGCTCGACCAGTAAACTGTCGTAGAATATGTTCGAAACAAACCGATCCATGGTCCGATCCTCCATCTGACTGCCAACACCTTTTTGATACCTTGAATTATTTTAAGGTTGTTAGAGAAGATGGTTATCTCCTCTTGTGGTTCCTGTCTCTTCCTGTCTAATATGTATATGATTGCTTGTGCTTTTCTATCCATACAATGTATTCTAAAATCAAGCTAAGCAAATAATTGTTTTTTTTTTATTTTAAACTTTTTTAGTTAAAATATCTTTATATAAAAAATAATAATACAAAACAATTATTCTATCAGTCCTAAAAACAATATTGTCCATTCAGAATATCAAGACACTTTTTTCCAACTATTTTTATTATTACTCTTATTAAAATATTAAATTTATGAGGAGTAATTCTGTAATGGTGTATGTAATTATTAGTTTTTTTAATTTGTTTGAAAATCTAACTGGACATTGTATTTGGGACAGGGGAGTATGTATTTTATCACCGCCACGGTTGCTTGTCAGTCAACTTCAACAGTCAATGTTGGTCAATTTTGGTAGTCAATGGTCAACTCTAATGAGATTTTTTTTGGGTGGCCACCAATGTACTTCTGGGACGAACTTGGCTTCAGGTGGTGGAAGCCGTTGAAGAGATCTCTTTTTGTTTTTATCAATAAAATAAAAGTTTAATCTTTTTAAATCATTTAAAATGTTTATAATAATATAAAATAATTAAATAAACACACATGCATCGCGCCCTAACTTAACAGAGATAATGGACGGAATCCGTCCATAGGGGGTAGACAAACACATTTTGAAAAAATAAGGGGTAAATTAACACTTTATATAAAAGAAGGGGTAAGCTAATGATTAAGAAAAACTACATGGGGCATAGGGGTATTTACTCAATTTAGTAAGAAAATATTGTATTGGCCTAAAGTTAGAAGAAATGGTTATAAGTGCTTGCTCATTTGAATATCGACTTAGATATAATCATTATTTAATTTGTATTTTAGTTTGTGATTATTTTGTCAGTTTGGGTTCCGATTGAGAATAGGATGTCTGGATCTTTAGGAGGTGGGGTTGTGGGTGCAGGATTTGTACATGGTACAACTATAGAATTTCATCAAACTCGTATCGAGTTTTTAAAGAATTTTAATTATCTAAAGATTTTCACCCAACGGGCCTTGAAACCTCTCCCTTCAAGACCGAAGCACCCTCATCCAACCTATTGTTATTATTAAAGGTCAAATATAATATTTAACACTATAACATTATTTCCCACTACACATTTTACGTACAAATGTTTTTTTACTAACTATACATACTAAATCACACAATAAATACACATATATCATATTTCTCACCTACATACTTAAATCACTCTATCTACTCTCCCCTTTCTCCACCCCACCCCACCCCAACAATCGAAAATGGTGTTTCGTGGTGGCTAAAATACGGGTCATACTCTCCGACCACTATGTTTATTCTTGTCATGGATCTAATAGAGTTGTGATTGTGTAATAAGCATCCAGGCATGGAAAATCGGAGTTCTCAGCTTACAACATCAAAAAATGGTTCTAGATCGTTGTAGATCTAACTTTCACTAGCAGCTCAGAGTTTTCATCACATTCACTCACGCTCGTTTCCACCACTAGCTCTCTTGCAAAAGAAAACAGCCGCCCCCATCACCAATCGAAGAACCATTCCCCACCATTCGCTACCATCTTCACAACTGCTGCCGCTGGAGAACCATTCACCACCACCATTATCATCGCCACCTAATTGGAGACCATTCTTCACCTTCATCAACCCGGCTTGGCTAGGATAGGCCATCTCTTCACACTCTCCTTTCCACCAAGCCGCTCTCCTACAAAAAAAAACCGCTACTACTCACGGATCATTTTCCATCATCATCAACCTGGATTGGCTACGCCATCAACAATTAAAAAAAAACCAGAATGAAGAGGTAAAAAATTAATTAAATGGAGATGAAATGGTGGGCTCAAAGCTCCATTTTAGTTCCACAAACATAACAACAGTCACCTTCAGTCACCTTCTCACCAAGTTGCTCTCGAGAAAACCGCTGTTATTCGGGGCAATATGTTATCAACAATCAAAGAACCCAGAAAAGGTAAAAAAATTTATTTTTTTACTACCAGAGTAAGCAATTCGGTGTTCTACTATATTTTTTAATAATTTTTTTTTACGGATGGAGTGAGCAATTTTTTATTTTTTGGAATTGTTTTACAGTAAATTATTTGGCAATAGAAGAACCAAAATTAAGGTCTTACACTTTGACAATTTCTTATGACCATGGAGTAAGAAATTTGGTCATGCACTGCATTTGTTTAATTATTTTTCAGTAAATATCCATTTGGATCAACTGATGGAGAGAGAAATTTGGTCTTACACTGCACCATCATCAACCGAGCTTGGATACGCCATCAACAACAATCGAAGAACCAAAATTTAAATATAATTATGATATTTTTATACAACCTGTACAATCGACATTATTCTCACATCCACCATTTACATTTCTTGAAGGAAACTCTATGCAAATTAGCTCACCCGAGACTGTTTACATTTCCAATTAAGTGAATCAAAATTCGCAACATTTTGAATTGGGTTCAAGATCTAGATGTATTCAATTGTTTCATAAAAAGTTAATTTTAAAAGGATCTTTTCTACAATTATCAAATATTTAAATTTATTTTTTGTTTACAACCCATAACGTTCTTTTTAGTTTGTTCTAATATTGGATAATGTTTATTCCAGTTAACAATTTTGGAAAGGCAAAGCTGAGTAGACACCAAGGTGCACTTCTCCTACATTCTATGGTATAAAGAGTAGAAAAAAACAATTACAACAAGATTGTAGTAAATTCTAGAATGGGTTGTACGACATGCTTTTTCAGATACTAGAAATTTAGTTTAGATCAATATTTGAAGGTTAGATTAATGTTTGAAGTATTGGATTATTCGCTTTATGTAAGAATTGAGATTAATGTGTGATTGGAGATATATTTGCAACATATTCATATTAAGGTGAGCATTTTAATTTCGTTCTATCATTTTCATGCTGAGTTTTTGTGTGATATGAATTGAGAATTAAGCCACGGGTAATTGTTTTCATTCTCAGGCACATTTCAAGTTAGTGATTCCGTTTATAGGCTAAATCATCATGTGCGCTCATTGATATTTGCTCGGGTGTTTTAGCACCATGGATACCTCATGAAATAGCAAAGGTAATATATAATACCTGACTAAAAAATCTCTCATGCTTTTAATATTTTTTTAAGTTGTTAGTTGGTCCCTATATTGAAATAATTTCATCTTCTCAAGTAAATTTAGCCGTGGAGCTTCTTGAGGATTTTTAGGTGAAATCCAGGTAAAAAAAACTCAATTGATACCGAGTTTTTTTTTGGTTCTCGAAATATAGTCCATACTAGCAAATGGTCCTCGACCTTCATTTATGTCCCCCTTGTTAGTCCCTGTTATGCCATATTTTTAACGTTAAGTGTCATATGGCAAAGACTTTGGAGGAGTAAATCATTTAAAAAGAGATAGCAGGGACCAATTTGGGCTGAGGAATGTCAGAATTTGCCTTACATTCACCTTATGAAGATGTACTCACGGGTGGACAGTGGTTGTTATACATAAACTGCTTTGTTAGTTAATCTCAAATAAACCAGAGAGGGTTTGGAACAAGGTTTAAGAAAGCCATCGTGCATCAATTGGGTTCATATTTAGACAAGAAATTATTGGACAAAATGGAAGTTAATTACTGTGAATTGGAAATGGAATCTACGAGAAGAAGGTGTGTTTCAGAAAACAGCTGGTTCTAATGGTGAAGTTAAAATAAAACAGGTTTGTACTACCCATTTTGAAGATATTTGCACTACATGTTCCTATAATATGCAGAAATTGCACTGCATGCTCTATATTATGCAAAAAGCACAGTATAGATACCCTAAACTAAGTTATGCGACCTTATATTATGTAAAAATTGCAATGCAAGTCCCTATATTATCTATGCAAAAACTGCAGTATGCACTCCTATATCATGCAAAAGTTGCAATGTAGTTCCCTATACTACGCAGAAGTTCCAGTCCTCATATATTATGCAAAATTGTAATTGTTTTACAAAAATGAGGACCTATCGTGCATTGTTTTGCATAGTATAAAGACATGGTGTGGTTTTTGCATAACATAGGGACTTATCATGCAATTTTAGCATAGTATAGGTACCTAGTACCGTGTTTGCGTAATGTAGAGACATATAGTACATTATTTGCCTAAAATAGGAATTTATCATGTAATTTTTGCGTAAGATAAGTACCCGTCAGTAAGACTAAAAAGAATTGATGGTCATATTTCTTACATAGACATCAAATTGTAAATTGTACTAAAAAGAGAATGTTTGTTTCAGGTTATTTGGAGAAATTCAATAAATAAACGCTTCTTATTATCTTTCTTCTTTCTTGGATTAACAAGGTAAGTTTGTACTTCTTCAATTATTTAGTGCTTACTTAGGAAAAGTTTAAAATCATCATCAGTATTCGCTACACAAACTATACATCCCGCAATTCCAGTATTCATGTTCCTATTAGCCGTAATGATGGGTTATTACTCAATATATTTGATTATAGTCCTTATATTTTGTTTAATGTCGTAAATAATATCTATCTTATATGCAGTGCACAAAGATCAAATATGTTAACAATAGAAGGTCAAGATAAATTTGGAGGTACAATTTTGTGTGTTTATGGTGCTATTATCATGCTATATTTTGTGGGTCCGCTGTATTTGAAAATGCTGAGTCAAATTTTACAACGAATAGTGAAATTAGCGCCAAATGTCAACCCTAGCCTACTGGATGATTAATATCCACTTTTTTAGATCATGACACGATACTTGACACCCTAGTATATTATGTTTTCTCTGAAATTGTATGTGTATGGCGGCATATCTTGGTGTCGGTCCCATATTTCGTAATTCATATAATAATATTATAAGTTTTCTGATATGGAATCTATATTTGTTTTAGGCGCCACTTTTAGTGAAATATCTTGTGGGTATTTCAAGAACATCATTTTTGTATATTTTTGGTGTTTCGTTTATGGGTTAACCTCAAAACTATAATAGCCTTTAGAAGAAAAATATGACATTACATTTTAGTCAGACACATGGGTAAATACTATATAGAATTGGCTGGCATATATTTTAGTTATAAAAATGTTAAGTTGTTTTTTGAATAAAATGTAACATGCGATATATTTTATTTGCCTTTGAGAAATGTATAAAATTGACCAAAAATGTAATTACAAAAAATAAAATATTTACTTTAGTCATGAAATAACACTCTTTTGGCTCATTGGAAGATAAGTAGGGCCACCACGATCAAGTTCTTTATGTCATACACATATAACTTTTAAATTTTTTCTACAACCCTAATTATTAAAATATAGAATAATTACCCTTATGATTAAAAAACCAATAACCATATAATTAGATATATTAAATTAATAAATTATTGTCATAATTAAAAAAATCAGGTATACACCTGCAACTACAATTACAATTACAATTGAATATCATATCAGTTGTTGCCTGTGGCAAATTATTTTGATAAGTAGTTATGGAAATGGTCAAGAATATTTAGATAGCAATGAGGATGAACTTGATCGCCTATTTAAGGAAAAAATTAATATATTTAATTTTCTGCTCCAATTTACTATTCTGTTTACTAAATTTGATGATCGGGTATTCCATCTATAACATAGAGTTTTCCACATCTTCATCTCTAAAATGTTGTGCTAAGTTCTAAAAGATATTATATATTATATGTATCTTGGTTAAGCTGTAATGAGTTAGAAACACTTCAAGTAATTTGAATATAGCTTAAAATAAATACTCAAATCGTGATATTTTGTTATTGCTTCGCGCAAAAAGAAAGACCTTTTTTATGACATCCATATGGCCTTTCTCTCTCATCATGTCTTTTATGTATTGTGTGTATCAAACCAAATCCCTCTATTTTGAGTAAAATCGATAAATATACTGGTGTTTTAACAAGATAAATATCAACCCCTGCTTTATCAACTAATTATTTTGGTTATGTAATCATATTGCAACACTACAAGCACTTATCGCTATGTTTGAATATTCAGATATTAGAAGAAAGATGCAAGTCCACACGGGATTTTATTTTTCGCAGTGCATTCACCAACGAGTAATATCTACTATATGTATATTTCAAACTATCCAAATCCAATACATATAATATACTTTTGATTTGTGGTTGCTATAATTGATTTATCATAATTATTTATAAAAATGTCCAGGATAGAAGTTGGTTACATCTCCATTAAAATATTATAATTAAGTAATTATCGGCTAAATAAAAAAATCAGTATCTTTATTCACTTTAATATCAAAGAGAGAGAGAGGGGGTTAATATAAAAATTCATATATGGCGAGGATGGAGGTAGCTTCGAAAGAAGGTGGCTTCGAGAGGAGGTGTAGACACATTTCACGACTGGCCTTGTTCGCTAGGTTCAAAGTATGCATTTTTGCATCGTGTACGAGGAAGACAGTGTTAAACAAAAAAAGAAAGCCATTATATTTATAATCCAAAAAAAGATTGAAACATGAATCAAATATTAAATTATGAAAACTAATTAAAATTAGATATTAGATATTCAAAATATCAAAAGGGAAACCATAGTGATATTTTTTTTTAAATTAATAGGGGTAGAATTTTATTGTTTGCTAGATTTAAGGGAAACATGATTCATAGTATTTTTTTTTTACAAAAAAATATATAATTATAGGGCTAGAATTTTACTTTTTCTAAATTTAAGGGGGTCATGGCCTCTTCAATATACACATACCTCTGTCTCTTAGCATTTATAAATTTCAAACTAAAATCTTAATTTTTAGACTAAACATATCAGAATATATATATTCTGATATGTTTACTTTTTCTGCGTTTTATTTGTTCTAACTTTTAATATTTGCACTTGATTATTGTATAAAATTCCCCTTACCTTCGTAGTCTCTGCGGAACGAATCTTACTTAATCATTAAAACTAGCATACGATCTGTATACTTGCAGAACCGTGCTCAGCTTAGGGTCTTTATTTGCATCTTATTATTATATCTTTTTATCACACCCTAGGCCACACCAGACACAATTTTAGGTGTATTTGATTAATTAGTTAGGGATTTTCCCCTTATATTAGATAATTTCTTTATTCATGTCTTGATTCGATGATTTATTACTTTTCGATCATATTTGGTTTAATTTGTGTGTTAATGTGAATCTCTTAAGGTTTATGGAATATAATTAGATGCCAGATCAATTCCAAGGAGTTAAGAAAAGAAGATTTTGGAGAAATCGGGAGATAAAAGGAAGCAAAGTTGAATTAGGAAAGGAAAAACTGTCAACTCTGCAACTACATCCACTAAAGTGAAGATAACTCCAAATAAGCTGCGATCTTTGATGAACCTTTAAATAAGTACATAGATCTTTTTGCTACGGTCGTATTGATATAAAGTGGGCAACGTGTGGCCCAGTAACGAAAAAGATATGACCAAAACAGTGAGCGATGTTTATCACCTCCTATATTTAAGGAAACGAATTTGAATTGGAAAAGGATTCCAATTACTTGCCTCCTACTCCAAGATTTCGACCTAGGGTCAGCTAAACACCTATAAATACACCCTCTTATCATTGTAAACATTTCCTTGCTTAGTTCTAAGCAATAGCTTAGTCCTTGCTCAGTTATTAATCCTTAGTATCAAGTTTATCATCCAAAGAAGCAAGCTGACATATAGAGGAAGACAAGAAGCAAAAAGTTGGAGAGTGACAAACTCCTCTTCTACTTCTCTCCTTCTCTATATTTAGGGTAATTAGCTATAGATTTGTGGCTTAACCATATTTACTAGTAATAAATAGTAAGTATAAAGAGTTATCGTCTCCACATGGATAATGATTGTTAATTCTTGATGTGTTATCGTAAGTTTTTTAGAATGATGTGTGAAACTATAATTAAGAGATAGTAAATATGTATTGTGATTTTATATTAAATAACTAAAGATGCAATAAAAAAGGAAATTAAGCTAAATAATAATTAAACTATAAAATGCAATTAACTAAGAGTACAATGCGAAAAGTATAGGTCGAGAACTCGCAGGTAATCCCCACTAGTATTGACCTTATCTTATTGTTTAAAGGTGAACTGATAAATATGCAATAGTCGAAATTCTGAATTCTTCCTTACTCCCTTCTGGGTAGCTTAGGCTTCTACATAAAACCACTAGAGACCTCTTCTGAGTGATATCTACGTGAATGATCGGCTATAAAGTCTCTTACCTTATTAGCTATCTTCTAACGACGTGACTTTGGGTAATATTCTAACAAATCACTAACAAAATGCATATTAGAAGGACAATACCAACTATTACTCACTATATATTAACACGGATTACTTTTTTCTATTAACCATGAGTACATCTACAGCAAAGTACTTCCCTTAATACATATATCTCACTAATATACTTTATTATTACAACCATTATGATGTCTCCCTAATTGTTGTTATTTTCGACCCTTAGGAGACAACATTTTGGTGTTTATTTGATTAATTTGATAGACTTTTGAGTTAAAAATGCAATAATCCGGAATTCCTATTTTATTTTTAGTATTTTTTATTTATTAAACTTTTGCGCGTAATCTTGTGTATTTTAGTGGAAAGTTTTAGGTTTTGAATATTAGCTAGGAATGGAATCCGAGAAGAGAGTCAAAGATCGTGATATGGAATCAAGACTTGAAGATAAATCCTGAAAGAAAGTATTTTTAGAGCTGCAAATCTGTTTTCCAGGCCATAGATTGCTGATTTCAAGGCACTTAAGAGATGATTTATCCGCTGACCTTTGAAGATAAAACATTCCTTATCGAGTTACGGAACTTTAGCAACTGGAATCAAGTCAATCGGAGTCATAACGAAGCGGGAAACGTCGTTTTAGTGAAGGTGTATCAGCAGTTAAGGGATTTTGGGCTTAGAAATTGGGCTTGGACATTTAATTAGTGTTTTATTCTTAGGTCCAAGCCCTAATCCGTTTTTCTACTTATAAAAGGAGCCTTTGACTTCTATTTTCACAACAATTCACATTCTACAAGATTAAACATCAGAGAGAAGCAACAGAAGGAAGAAAGAAGAAGCTGCAAGAGCTGGAGAGGGTCTATATCTCCGTTCTCAGTCATTCCGATTCCGGAAATTAGGTTCTTTTATCTTTAATTTTGTAAAACAATATGAATTCCATTTTATTTAATTTAGTTTTTCTTTTAATTAGTATGAGCTAAACACACTTTAGTGCTTGAGAATGCTATATGGGTAATTTCCAATCGTATTGAATTTCATATGTTGAATTTGAGTTTCTGTTAAATTAAATTAGATTGTGTCTAATACTCTTTTCAATAAATTGAGAATATTTACTGTTTTTAGAGTCATGAACTAGGAACAGGTGTTAGTATCTAGGCTATTCCAATTAGTGGCGATTGGATCATCCTGACGGAGGGTTTAGGTACAGAAATATTTATTCAGTCTAGAATAGAAGCTATTGATTCTGACGAACTTAGCTAATTCTAGGGCCAATGAGGTAATTAACTTAAACATCCAAAAGTGGATCATATTTACCCTGACGGGACTAGTGACACTCTAGGATAGCCTTATAGTCCACCCTGACGGGGGTATAAGGAATTTAGAATCCCGACCATTGTAATTGACCAATTTAACCCTTAAACAGCATAGGTTATGAAATAGGATTAGGAAGACCCCTTGCGTTCTCAGGTGCTATCTTCTCATACTCGCGTTTTACATCATTTTACTTGCGTCTTAGCTTTTAATTGCATTTTCCATTTAGTCTTTTATTACTTAGAATTAATACAAAAATCAAATCAATCATTTTATCTTTTTTGCTTTCATAAGTGCAATCATTCATTAGTGGATAAGCATTGAAATTAACCAAACCGTCCCTACGAACGATCCTAGAATCACTTATTACTACTTGGGACAACCGTACACTTGCGGTTGTGGTTCGATTACATTTGTATTTATTTTAGAACACACAAAGGACCATCACATTACCCAGATGATGAAGGCACACAAGTACTCAAGATACTGAAATTTTTACTATATTATAGTTGTCCCATTCTAATACCTTTATGACGGGATTCTACTTTGGAGATGAATGGAGCAGCTATAATATATGACCTTTCACTGATTATACATTATAAACCAATTCATATTACTTTCATAGAAATAAAAAGTAGAAAATGTCAATATAGACATGATTAGAAATATATGATCCAAAAGGGGAGATATACACCAAAAACAAAGTCTCAGATAAATCTGAAGTTAATAAGTTAAGCTATAACTTATTACAAGGAGAAAATCTCCAATCTATGGCCAAAACACTTTTTAACAACCCAATCAAGTCCTTTGTTCTTTCTTCATTATTCCAAATGGAGAGGAGATCCCGCATCAATGTCTCTATTTAAGCTATTCTACTCCGGATGCCTGAAAAATATACATATATGTGAAAAATTTAGTTTAAATTTCTTAGTTTGTATAAGGTTGCATAGATATTTTAAAAGTAATATGAGTGTAATTTACCTCAAGAATTTCAATAATTATAGATTTAAGAGAAGGAGCCCTTTCAAGGTATTAGGTGATAATATCTCCAGAGAAAGTGATTTCGCCCTCGCTCTGCTTCTATCCTTTGTTTACAACTAAATATCGAACATCATCAAGTGCCAAAGAATTGTGATCATGTAGATCAAAGCAACAGAAGAATTGAATCTTAACCAGAAACAGACCACAGAAATATATAAGGGGGATTGCTAAACTTAGTAATTCTTACCAGCATACTTATTATTTTTTATGGGAAACTGAAATGACATGGTTATTGACCTTATTTTTGCAATGACAATAAGTCACTAGTTTTTAGATGGGCATGTGCATATTGAAAGCATAAAATCTATGTTAACTTTTTTTTTGAATTTGGTAAATATGTAAAACTAATGACCAATTAGTATTAATCTAGATTTTATACTCAAAGACGCTTATATTTCTATTTAATATGGTGATATTATGCAATTATGACACATGTGAACAATAGTATAAGACACTGCTAAGAAAGCTCACTTTCTTCCATGAAGATAGTGAAAATACTGTATCGTTATTCTTAACTTAAGTCAATTAAAAGAACTATTAGTCACTTACATGGGCTGAGTAGGAAGTTTTTGTTGGGATACCAAGGTTAGGGGCAGTGTGAGTTTCTTACCATACAAATCCCTATATTTTACAAAATTTCATCATAGGTCCCTATGTTTTGGGATTATAGGTCCCTATAAATGAAAAAAAACCTATATTTTGAACTAATTATATAATAGGTCCCTATATTAGGCGAAATAATCCATATTTTGCAAAACGATTTGATTTATTAATTAGAATAACCTAAAATATTTGATTTATTAATTAGAATTACCTATAAGGAGGGATGGAGAGTGCGGCGGCGTGTGTGGGTCATGACTCATTAGCTAACGGAAGCGTGTATATTTAATGAATGAGTTGGCTCTCTGAAAATCGAGAGACTGCACTAAGCCCAACTGTGAGTTGTGGAGTAGCTGACAGAGGCGGAGGTTTGATGATTTTGCGGGTAGATTTAAAGTAAGAGAATTAACTGATTAAGTTAGGTCAATAAAATGTCTATTTGACTGAGTTCATTTTATATATGAATAAAATATCTAGCTTTATTATTTATTTTTTGTTGGGTAAATCTCATCAACCCATTTTTGTTTGGACAAGGCCTCCTTCATCAATGGAACAATAACCTGATTAAATTATTGGAATAATTCTAGGCCCAACATATTTGTTTTTTACGTCTAAGAAATTCTGGAAAATTGACATAACACATTTGTCATGACTCTTGTTCCCTCGATAACCTATGCCTAACTTTTTTCATAGAATATGTTCGAAACAAACCGATCCAAGGTCTAAGCCTCCATTTGACTGCCGACACCTTTTTTATACCTTGAATTATTTTAAGGTTGTCAGAGAAGATGGTTATCTCCTCTTGTGGTTCTGTCTCATCATGTCTAATGCGTATATGATTGCTTGTGCTTCTCCTTCCATATAACGTATTTCAAGCAAATAATTTTTTTAATTTAAATTTTTTTTAATTAAAATATCTTTATATAACAAATAATAAAACAAAACAATTATTCCATCCCTCCTAATGCCCACTTACTAAATATGGTGTCCCAAAAATATTGTACATTTTAAAATATCAAGACACTTTTTTCATCTTTTTCCATCATTACCATTATTAAAAATATTAAAATTTATACTTTCAGTGCATATTTAAAATATTAAGACACTTATGAGGGTTAATTTCGTAATGGTGTATGTAATTATTAGTTTTCTTAATCTGTGTGAAAAGTTAAGTGGACATTATATTTCGGACGTAGGGAGTATGTATATTATCATCACCACGATGTCTTGTCAATCAAATTCAACAGTCAACAATTGTCAATTCCGATAGTCAAGGTCAACTTCAGCGAGATTTTTTTTTGGGTGGGAACCAGTTTACTCATGAATAAACAATAAGAGGATGATTCATCACTCATGAAGAAGATGTTTATTCTAGATTACCAAAATCTCTTGTTGCATTAGGTGAACCAAGTCGCTTCTATTATTAGCACAAGTAGATTTTGTAAATTATTTGTAAGTAATATTGAATTACTCATTTATTGTCACCCGGTATGCTCGAACAACTATATTAATTACTCATCATAAAATGGTGAATAAAAATAGCCTTAAGTTTTATACATACATTAAATTCAGAATTATTTCCTAAATCTGACATACATGATTTGTGATTCTCTATTATATAATTTAAAACTTGAACAAAAACTAAGGTAGGTTCCTTTGAAGATTTATTATTAAGTAATAGATCAAAGACAATCTAATAAATGAATCTATGAATAACTAATGTAGGAAATTGTATAAGGTTGGCCTTTATACAAGTTCCTACATTATTCACAGGAGGTGTAAGGAGATTAAAAAAATATTAAATGTTAATAGGAGAATCGTGTAATAAAGGAACAAGTTGTTGAGTAATGGTGGAGGTCATGGTGTAACTTTCATAGCCAACACCTCCTTGTCTGCCCTTTTCCACTTGGAAAAGATGTTTTATACATTCTATTATGTCTGATGGAGCTGCGACTGATTCTCAATGGTGTAAGAGCTCTATACATGAGAAACGAACACAATGGATAAGAACAAATACTTATGTATCCGTTCAATTATTGTTCGTTCTTACAACATATGTTCCCTCTAGTTTTGGATAAATATAGTTACTTTTCAAAAACAATAAAAGTTACACAGCTCTTGCTTAATTTAAATCTGAAGTAAAATAATAAAGCAAAAAATACTTTGCAAAATAACAGCACACCATAGAATTGCTTTGTGAATTACTCAATCTATATTCTAAACAGTTTCTTTCTCTTCTTTGGCGACCATTTCTTATTTTTTTGACTTTTTGGCTTCACGTCCATCATTTTCTCTTTTCTTTTCATGTAAGAATTTTGTCACTCTAAAGTGGGATATCAATATCTTCATTCCATAATAATTTCTCATTAGGAGTCACATGTTGAACATATTACATATAAAAGTGACTATAATCTTTAGAACAAGGTGGTATATGATAAAAGAAAAAGCAAACAAAAAAGATTTTGTGACAACTTTAAAAATATTACTTTATCTAAAGGTATATAATATTACCTTGGTCGTCTCTACAACATCAAATAGACTGATGAATAATTCCAATATAATTAGTTGCTAAAGTCTTGAAGGCGCATCTGAATGTCCATATCCATTCGACAGCCATCTATCTATATTATTGGTAGTGAATATAATTATTCGCTCATCTCCTCAGTCCATCTATGCAATTTAGTATTCCTGTGTGGCTGGCGTAAAAGCTCTATCAATCATGAGCAAATAAGACGATGGATAAGGACAAATACTAATCAAAAGGTATTACTTCAATTATTGTTTTTTCTTTTCCAAAACTTCAATTATTGTTTGTTCTTATAACATATGTTCTAGCATAATAAAAAATTAAAATAATAAAGCAACAAATACTTTGAAAACTAATAGTACACCATAAAATTGCTTTTTGAATTACTCAATCTATATTCTAAACATCAATTCTTGTTCTTCTTTTGACTTTTTGGTTTCACGTTTCTCATTTTCTCTCTTTTACATGTAAAAATTTGGACACTCCTTTTAGTGAAGATTACCATATCTTCATTTATTAATAATTTCTCACCATCAACAGGTGGACTTACAATTTTGACACGATAGTGGAGGTAGGAGCATCTCTTCCTTACGGTGGAAGTTACTGTGATAACCACAAGCCGCACAAACAATGGCTGATGGATCAACTGGAAAAGGAGTAATTCCAAGTAGATACTCCATGCATCCATCAACTGCATTTAAGTTGTCGACGCAATGTGGTTTTTCAAACATTCTTTGTATATCGTCACAGCACGGCTGATTCCCAACTTGGGTTCGCGAGATTGAAGTAGGAGATTCGCTCCAAGTAGTATCAGGGATAGTGACCTATTAAAAGAACCAAGAATAAAGTACATCAAAATTTCTTTCATGTATTACATAATAAGTATACACAGCAAAAACATGTATTGTACAACAAGATCAATTACTAAATCTTACCATCATACTTAGTATTGTTGATGGCAAATTGAAATGACATGACCATTGACCTTATTCTTGACCTGTGTAGATGGACCTATGCAGAATATAAAATGTTGAAAGGATCAAATCTATGTTAACATTTTTTTTCTAATTTAGTAAATATGTAAAATTAATGATAAATTTGATTTAATCTAGATTTTATACTTACATATGCTTATGTTTATATTTAATAGTTATGTATATATATATATATATATATATATATATATATATATATATATATATATATATATATATATATGCACATTAGTATAACATAGAAAATGCGCTTAGTGTACTGAGAAACCTCACCTTCTTCACTTGAGTTGGTGAAAGATAGTGGAAGATGATACTTAATCGTTATTCTTAACTTAAGTTAATTAAAAGAACTATTAGTAACTTACATGGGCTTAGTAGTGGTTTTTTTTAGTCCAAGAGGGTTAGGGGGGGCAGTTTAAGTTTATTACCATATAAATCCCTATATTTTACAAAATTTAATCATAGGTCCCTATATTTTGGGATTTATAGGTCCCTATATTTTGGGATTTATAGGTCCCTATAAATGCAAATCAACCTATGAACTAATTATATAATAAGTCCTTATAATATGCAAAGCAACAAAAGAATTTGAACTAATTACAATATAGGTCTCTATATTAGGCAAAATAATCCATATTTTGCAAAAATATTGATTTATTAATTAGAATTACCTATAAGGAGGGACGGAGAAGATGTGTTGCCGGCGCAGGGTGTGTGTGGGTCATGCCTCATTAGCAGGCGGATGAGTGCATATGTAATATCGTTAGATATAAAGTAAGAGAATTAAGCGTTTAAGTTAGGGAAATAAAATGACAGTTGACTAAGAATTTTATATATTAATAAAATATTTATCTTTTTTTTTTCTTTTTCCTATTTTTTTTTTCCTTTTTTCTTTTTTCTTTTTGTTGGGTAAACCTTCGAAACCCAATTTTTTTGGACAAGGCCTCCTCTATCCATCAAACAATAACCTGATTTTTAATCGGGAACAGTTATTTATTAAGGCTCATATAATATTTACAATACTCACAAAATTCTCACTTAATTAATCCATTAAATCCCAACTAGAAACAATAAAAAATCCCAAAAAGTCCCACAATACCAATACTATTGCTACTAGTAGTAAAAAGAAAGAGTAAAAATAAAAAACTTTCAGGATTTATTTTTTATCAGACCTCTTCAAAGCCCTTTCTCTCACTATATCTCCAAAGTGACGCAAGCATGAGAAACACGCCCACTGTCGTCGCCTAGAAACCCGCCCCCTCACTATTTCCAGCGCACCCGCCCCCCTCTCTCACCATGTGTTGTACTCCTTCTCCGATCTGGTGCTTCGCCGGTCTCCAACCCTGCACCAACTTTCACGAGGCACATGTACTCCTCGGCCCGTTATTGGCCTAATCATGAATCTTTGCGTTGAAGCCAAGTATGAGAAAGTAAATTCTCCTAGTACACCATGGCTCTCAATGTATTATTAAAATCACAAATTTCCCAATCATTCATTTCATGGCTATAAAGGTTACACGAGACAAATTTCCCTTAGTGACTTTTCAATATGATGGATTCATTTCTCCACAAGGCAAATTTTACTTCATGACTTTCAAATATGATGGATTCATTCGTTCACAACGAAAAAGGAAAACAAATTCCAAACACGGGTCCACACCGATACCGATTTGAATAGATACCATCTCCACCCATCAGGTTTTATTAGATCCCGTCTCCACCCTTTCCGATTTCAATAGTCCAAGCGCGTGCAAAGAGATGTGCTTTAATTTTTTTTATTCTGGTTTTAATTCCAATATTTTTTGTAGAACTATTTCTATTTGTTCTGTTTTAGATCTAGATTTAGATCTCTTTAGAATATATCAAATTGATGTGTTTGAAATGTACCAAATTGACGTGTTTGGAATGTACTAAAGTTATGTGTTTGGAATGTATCGATTCGTTTTTATCATGAAAAAAGATATCGTGAATAGATTTGTGTAGTGTTTTTAGGAAAAACTTTGTTTGGCGCATACGAATGGGTGAATCTCGACAAGACCTTCTATCGGTTTTCTAAATAAATCCAGACATTAACTTTGGGCATGACAAAAAACACTCCATAAGTTTAGAAAAATACTATTAAGGACCCTGAAACGTAAAAACTAACATAATAAGCATTTGGTACATACCAAAACCAAGAAATTGGTATGTTCCAAACAAATAAATATTTGTCCATACCAAAAATAAAAATGGTGGTATGTACCGATAAAAAACTGAGTAGGGGTATAAGGGTAAGAAATCTAACTAAAAAATCAAACTTAGGCCTTTGTTAGAATGATTTTTTAGTTAGGATTTTCTAAAGAAATTTTTGGTTTTTTGGGCTTCTAAAAGTAATTTTCTCTTTTTATTGGGATAATTCTAGGCCCGTATTTTTTTTGAAGCCTAAGAAATTTCAGATAATTACATCAAAAATTAACTTATTCCTAGTTAGGAAAATTGACATACCACATTTGTAAATGAATCTTGTTCCCTTGATGCCCTGTGCCTGGCTTCTTTTGCAAAAATGTCTGTTCGACCATTAAACCATTGTCGAATATGTTTAAAACAAACTAGACCAACTTCTGTTGCCAGCTTCTTGATCTGCATGATCCATGGTCCGAGCCTCCATCTGACTGCCGACACCTGCTTGATACCTTGAATTATTTCAAGGTTGTCAGAGAAGCCCTCTTGTAGTTCTTGTCTCATCCTATCTAATATGTATATGATTGCTTGCGTTTCTCCTTCCATACAATTTATTCTAAAATCAGGCTTAGCACATAATATTTTTTATTTTAATTTTTTTTAATTAAATTGTCTTTATATAAAAAGTAATAATACAAAACAATTATTCTATCAGTCCTAAAAATAATGTCCACTTACTAAATATGGTGTCCTAAAAATATTGTCCATTTAGAATATCAAGACACTTTTTTCCAACTATTTTCGTTATTACTCTTATTAAAAAAAATTAAAATTTAAACTTTCAATACATATTTAAAATATTAAGACACTTTATGAGGAGTGATTCTGTAATGGTATATGCAAAATAAGGGGTAAGCTAACGATTAAGAAAAAGAACAAGGGACATCAGGGGTATTTACTCAATTTAGTAAGAAAATATAGTATTGGCCTAAATTTAGAAGAAATGGTAATAAGTGCTTGATCATTTGAATATCGACCTTGCTATAATCATTATTTAATTTCTATTTTAGTTTGTGATTATTTTGTCAGTTTGGGTTGCAATCGAGAATATCGATGTCTGGACATGGTACAACTATAGAATTTCATCAACTCGTATCGAGTTTTTAAATTTTTTTAATTATCTAGATATTTTCACCCAACGGCCCTTGAAACCTTTCCCTTCAAGAGCGAAGCACCCTCATTGTTCTTGTTAAAGGTAAAATATAATATTTAACACTATAACATTATTTCCCATTACACATTTTACGTACAAATGTTTTTTACTCACTATACATACTAAATCACACAATAAATACACATATATCATATTTCTCACCTACATATCTTAAATCACTCTCTATACTCTCCCCTTTCTCCACCCCACCCCAACAATAAGAAATGGTGTTTCATGGTGGCTAAAATACAGGTCATACCCTCCGAGGACTATGTTTATTCTTGGCATGGATCTAATAGAGTTGTGATTGTGTAATAAGGATCCAACCATTGAAAATCGGAGTCTCAGCCTTACAACATCAAAAAAGGGTTCTAGATTGTTGTAGATCTAATTTTCACTAGCAGATTATAGTTTTCATCACATTCACTCACGCTCGTTTCCACCGCTAGCTCTCTTGCAAAAGATAACTGCCGCCCCCATCACCAATTGTAGAACCATTCCCCACCATTCTCTACCATCTTCATAACCGCTGTAGAACAATTCACCACCACCATTATCATCGCCACCTAATAGGGGACAATCTTTCACCTTCATCAATCTAGCTTGGCTAGGATAGGCCATCTCTTCACACTCGCTTTTCCACCAACCCACTCTCCTACACAGGAAAACCGCTACTACTCAGGATCATTTTCCATCATCATCAACCTAGCTTGGCTACGCCATCAATAATAAAAAAAACCCAAATCAAAAGGTAAAAATTAATTAAAGGGAGATGAAATGGTTGGCTCAAAGCGCCATTTTAGTTCCACAAACATATTAACAGTCACCTTCTCACCAAACTGCTCTCAAGAAAACCGTTGTTATTCGGTGTACTACGTTATCAACAATCGAATAACCCAAAAAAGGTAAATAATTAATTTTTACCATTGAAACGCTAATTTAATTTAACCTAATCTCATCACTTCTACAATTTTCAGGAGAGAAGTGAAATGCGTTGGAAGCCTTTTACCTGTGTAGTGATGCACTGAGAATAGCTTTTTACTGCTAGAGTGAGCAATTTGGTGTTATATTGTATTTTTAAATTTTTTTTTTACATATGGAGTGAGCAATATTTTATTTTGAATTGTTTTGCAGTAAATCATTTGGAAATTGAAGAACCCAAATTAAGGTCTTACACTTTTACAATTTCTTATTACCGTGGAGAGAAATTTGGTCATACACTGCATATTTTTAGTTATTTTGCAGTAAATATCCATTTCGCTCAACTGATTGAGAGAGCAATTCGGTCTTACACTGCACCATCATCAACCGAGCTTGGGTACACCATCAACAACAATCAAAAAACCAAAAATCAGGTATTATTATGATAGTTTTATACAAACTCTACAGTCGACATTATTCTCACATCCATAAGTATCAGATCGACCAAATTGAACAAATGATTTACATTTCTTGAAGGAAACTCTATGCAAATTAGCTCACCCGAGACCGTTTACATTTCCAATTAAGTGAATCAAAATTCTCAACATTTTGAATTGGGTTCAAGGTCCCGATGTATTCAATTGTTTCAGAAAAAGTTAATTTTAAAAGGATATTTTCTACAATTATCAAATATTTAAATTATTTTTCAGTAAATATCCATTTGTCTCAACTGATTGAGAGAGCAATCTGGTCTTACACTACACTATCATTAACCGAGCTTGGCTACACCATCAACAACAATCGAAGAACCAAAATTCAGGTATAATTATGATAGTTTTATACAAACTCTACAATTGACATTATTCTCACATCCACCATTTACATTTCTTAAAGGAAACTCTATGCAAATTAGCTCACCCGAGAAAGTTTACATTTCCAATTAAGTGAATCAAAATTCTCAACATTTTGAATTGGGTTCAAGGTCCAGATGTATCCGATTCTTTCTAAAAAGATAATTTTAAAAGGATCTTTTCTACAATTATCAAATATTTAATTTTTTTTTTCGTTTACAACCCATAATGTTCTTTTTAGTTTGTTCTAATATTGGATGATGTTTATTCAAGTAAACAATTTTGGAAAGGCATTAATTTTTAGTTAAGTTTTAACTAAATCGAATAATAAAAGGGTCAATGAGAGTCAACTCACTTAAAAAATCTTCTCTACACACTCATCCATTAATTTTTATTCTATTTTTCCATTTTTAGCTTAACACCTCTTTTTAGCTTTGTTTTCCAAATTTTGCTTTTCCTTATCCGGATTTGTTGTTTATCTCAAGATTTTTCTGGGATCTAACAACGTTTTCTTTCTCTCTCTCACAAAAATACTCATCTCCACCCTTTCTTTCTCCTCCACCATATCACCCAACATCTCTTCTCCACCTAGATTTTCTTCTTTTTCACTTTATTTTCCTTTTCATCGCTTTTTCCTATGACTCTCACAATGATCAAAATGTTAAACATAGCAAAAATCAACAAGGTAGCGAATGGATCTAGTAAGCAAACAAAATCCAAGACAAAGTATTAAGATATCACTAAAGAGATCATGTCGCCGAGTTCATATTCACTCAACACACCTGAATCGTACAAAGATGAGGTAGAGGCGAGTACTGCGAATCAGGAAAAAAATGTTTCGATATGCAGAATTGAAGTTTAACAAGTTGTACATCTGGTTGAAACTGAAACAAGGAGGGAATCAAAGAGAGATCCATGGTCAATATTATTCGCTTGTGCGAGCAATTCTATCGATTGGAACATCATGAGCCAGAAAATTTGGAAAGTAAGAAAGTTATTAAGCCGCCAAAGGATTTCCTCGATGAAGGGTCTGATCGATGGGTGAATTGCCTAATTTTCCAATTCATAGATGCTCCGCCTCCGTTCTTTTCTATAGCTAATTTTGTTAGATATCAGTGGAGTAAGTTGGGAAAGGTAGAAATTAAATCGAATTTGAAAGGTAGTGTAGTCTTCAAGTTTGAAAATCAGCAAAGTTACAGTAAAGCGCTTGAGCAGCTCTGGCATATAAATGGAAAACCACTACTTCTTCGACCATGGAAGGCAAGTTTGCAATTCGATAAATTAGATTTATCAAGAGTGCCGATTTGGGTCAAATTAATTGATGTACCAATGAATCTCTAGACACAAAGAGTGTTGGGGTATGTAGCTAGTGGTGTAGGTGTTCGAATTCAAATGGATACTATAACTGAATAAAAGACAAGGTTGGGGTATGCTCGAGTCTGTGTAGAGATTGACATAAAGGAGGAATTACCTGATAATATATTGGTTGATATAGGGCTAGATGAGCTACAGGTGGTTAGGGTGGAGTATCAATGGAAGCCGATTGTATGTAGAAAATGCAGTAGGCTGGGTTATGTGGAAACTAAGTGTGTGAATACTCAAAAAGTGTGGGTGCCAAAAACAACAAATGAGCCTGATAAAAGAGTAGATAAGGGGAAGAAGGTAGTTGAGGAATGGACTATTGTTCGAAACACTAAAAAGAATGAGAGAAAAAAGGGTGAGTCAAGTTCTATAACCACAACTAATAAGTTTGATGAGTTACAGAACAAAGAAGGGAGTGAGATTGATCATGATGTATTGGTATTTATCAATCATAATGGGGGAGAAATGATTACTAGACCTCCCAAAATATGAATATTGCAGGTTGGAATGTGAGAGGGTTCAATAATCTCCTTTGACAGTTGGATGTGAATGAGTTTTTAGTTAGTAATAATGTAAGGGTGATCGGGCTTATCGAAACAAAGGTTAAAATAAACAATTACTCTTCTATAATAAGGGCACATTTTTCTCATCTGGAAAAGTTGCACAATTATAATAAAGATGATAGTGGAAGGATTTGGATACTTTGGGACAAAAGATTTGCTGATATTAACCTCGTTTATCAAACATCTCAAGCTATATTATTTGAGTAGAAACTGAAAGATAGTAATGATAATTTTTACATTGTAATGGTGTATGCTAGTGGAACTGATGGAGCAAGAAGAGCACAATGGAGAGATATGGTTATTTGGAGGAAGACGTATGAGAAAGATAAGCTCTGTATCATGGGAAATTTCAATGAAATACTACACATCAGAGACAGAATGAATTGTACTCTTTTAGATAAAGGAGCGCTTGAATTTATAGAGTGTATTGATGATGCAAATTTATATGAACATAATTATGGTGGGCAGTTTTACACATGGACTAACAAGAATAGAAATGATCAAATTCGTGCTAGTAAAATAGATAAGGTGTTTATTATTACTAGATGGTTAGACTCTATAGCCTCTAGTATGAGTATTCATCCACCATCAACTTCAGACCATTGCGCAATCAAGTTAAATCTTGTAGGTGTTAAGAAATTCTTTCCTAGTCAATTCAAATTCTTCAATATTTGGGCTACACATGAGAAATTTATAGAAACTGTGAAGGATTCTTGGAATATAAAGGTAGATGGTAATGAAATGTTCAAATTATATATGAGGTAGAATAATGTAAACGCGACTCTTAAAAAGTTCAATAACACACATTTTAGAAGGAACTCTAAGGATATTGAACAAATTCTCAATCAGGAGTTAGATAAAGCTATGATTGTAGAGCATGATATTCTTAAACAAAAGGCTAAGTGTATTTCTATTAATGATATGGACCGTAATTCAGCTTATTTTTACAAAATTGTTAAAGGTAGAGCTGCAAAAAAAAAAACATATCTATTCTTGTTAGTGATTCAGGTGAAAATATTGTAGAACCTAATCTTATCAAGGGGGAATTTGTAAATTTCTATATGCAACTCTTAGGCACTGAGGATGAAAATGAAGAAGTTTGCTCTAGTGATACTATAAAAGAGATAATTGGTTCTTTTCTAAATGAAGAACAAAGAGCTGCTATTATTGCCCCTATTACTGATGAAGAAATAAAGGAAGCTCTATCTTCCATTAGTGAAAATAAAATCCCAGGACTAGATGGACTTAACTTAGGCTTCTACAAAGCTTCATGGAGTGTTCTAGGAGAAGACTTCACATATTCCATCAGACAATGCCTTGATAATGGTAAAATTCTTACTCAGCAGAATGCAACTAATATAATATTAATACCTACAGAGAAGAAGCCTTCAAGTGTGAGAAAGTTCAGACCAACCTCTTGTACAAACACAACTTATAAAACTATCTTAAAAGTTATTCTAGTAAAAGATTGAAAAGGTTATTAGCTCAATTATATCTCTTAATCAAGATGCGTATGTTGGAGATAGGTACAAAAGAGACAACATTTTAGTTACACAGGAGGTTGTACTTGGCTATGATAAGAATAATTCATATCCTAAGTGTACTATAAATCTAGACCTACGAAAAGCGTATGATAGCGATAATTGGAGATTTTAATTAATATCTTGTAAGCGTTTAATTTTCTAAAGAATTTTACTAAGTGGATCAAAATGTGTATATGTTCTCCTACATACAATATATGCATTAATGGCGAGGCGTGTGGGTATTTTAAAGGAAAGAGAGGGTTGAGACAAGGAGACCCTCTCTCTCCTTTTCTCTTTGCAATGTGTATGGATTTTTTTACAGGTCTGTTTAATCATTTGGGGAGAAAAAAGAGCTTTAATTATCATCATAAATATGATTAAATGAAGCTAAATCATATAATATTTGCTGATGATTTATTGATATTTTTAAAGAAAATATTATATCAGCGATTGGAGTCAAGAATGGGTTAAAATTATTCTCAAGAATGTCTGGGCTCACTATTAATTATCAGAAAAAAGAGATATTTTGGTAGAACTGATTATAATACTAAGGAGAAGATTTCTGAGATTTTGAATATTAAGATTGGGAATTTAACTGTTAGGTACTTAGGTGTACATCTACATTCTAAGAAGCTCAGTGTTGAAGAAGGTAATAAATTTTTGAACAAAATCTATAGTAGTATAAATCAACGGTCCTCTAAACTTCTATCATATGATGGAAGGGTTTAGCTAATCAGGTGTGTTCTCATCAGTAAATACTTTTTTGGTGTCGTGTGTTCCTTCTCCCAAAGAAGGTAATATACAAACTAAATCAGTTGATGAACATTTTCTTATGCAAAGGAAACACTTAAGGGCTCAAGGAGCTAAAATAGCTTGGGATAGAGTTTGTACAAGTAAACAAAATGGTGGTTTAAGTATTCCCAAAATAGAAAATATTAATTTAGTTTGTTTACTTTTTACTTTTTGGAGAATGTATGCTCAAGAAGGTAATCTATGGAGTAGTTGGGTGAAATGTAATGCTGTTAAAAATAGATGTATATGGAGTCTTGAAGAAAAACAAGCGCATACGCGGATATGGAAAAAGCTAATGAAAGTGAGAAATCTTGCATATAAGTTTAAACATCATAAAGTGAATAATGGAAGAGATACTTATATGATGTGGGACATGTGAATTGAAGGCTCTAGTGTGCAGGAATTACTTGGTATTGAGCTATACAAAAATTATATAAATAGCAACAAAACAGTATATGCTTGTTATAAAGGGAACAAGTGGAGATAGCCACCTAATATTAGGAAGATTCTACCTCGTCCAAATGATTATAAGTTAAATGATAAGAAGGGTATTAAGGTGTGGAGTGAGAGTAACAAAATGAAATTTACTTTTAAAAAAACCTTGGCAAGAATCACTGCAGAAGAAAATTTGAAAGAGATATACTGGTACAAGGTAATATGGGCTAGAAAAAATATTCCAAGATATGCCTTTATTGCTTGGACTACTATACAAGACATGCTGAGTACGAATGAAAGAATGTTGGAATGGGGTAATACTATTAATCCTCTTTGTCATTTTTGTAAAGCTGCTACTGAAAATAGTATTCATCTGTTCTTTGAGTGTTCTTTTATTAAAAGAGTATTGAAAAAGATACTAAGTATGTGCAGAATTAATAAACTGCCGAGAGATTTCAAAGAATTATGGGATGAAATTATGTTGATAAAGTGTGAAGAACAGGTTATGATATCTAGTAATCTGTGTACTTCACATATTTATTCTGTTTGGTATGTAAGGAATGATATAGAGCATGGTGGTTCGGGCTTAAATGAATAACAAATATATAGTAAAGTTAGTAGGATGGTGAAGATGAAGGTGCATAATTGGAATGTAAAGAAAAAGAGTACAAGGGAGATTATAGATATAGATTTGTAATATGTAATATTGTTTTTGTTGGGCTAATTTTATTATTCGTAATAGATAATTAGTGGGCCGAGGTTTAGAAGGGTGGGTTTTTTTATGTAGTAAGGTGAGAATCTCTTTGGGTATTAAGTTTCCCATGTTGAGCCTTATACTTAAAAAGATTAAAAGCCTGTGAAGACAATGGTATGTTAAGTTTTTCAATAATATAATTTGATTTGATGATGAAAAAAAATTTAGAAAGGCAAAGCTGATTAGACAACAAGGGGCACTTCTCCTACATTCTATGGTATAAAGAGTAGAAAACAACAATTACAACAAGATTGTAGTAAATTCTGGAATGGTTAGTACGACATGCTTTTTCAGATACTAAAAATTTAGTTTAGACTAATGTTTGAAGGTTAGATTAATGTTTGAAGTATTGGTTTATTAGATTATTTTTCTGAGAATGGAGATTAATGTGTGATTGGAGATATATTTGCAACATATTCAGATTAAGGTGAGAATTTTTATTTCGTTCTATCATTTTCATGCCGAGTTTTTGTGTGATACGAATTGAGAATTAAGCCACGGGTAATTGTTTTCATTCTCACGTACATTTCGAATTAATGTTTCCGTTTATAGGCTAAATCATCATGTGTACTCATTGATATTTGCTCGGTGGTTTTAGCACCATGGATACCTCAAGAAATCACAAAGGTAATATATAATACCTGACTAAAAAAATTCCCATGCTTTTAATATGTTTTTAAAATTGCTATTTGGTCCCTATGTTGAATTAATTTCATCTTCTCAAGTAAATTTAGCTGTGGAGCTTCATGAGAATTTTTAGATGCAATCAGGTAAAAAAATTCAATTGATACAGAGTAATTTCTTTTTTGGTTCTCGAAATATAGTTACTAGCAAATGGTACTCGACCTTCATTTTTGTCCCCCTAGTTAGCCACTGTTATGTCAGATTTTTAACGTTAAGTGTCATATGGCAAAGACGTTTGAGGAGTAAATCAGTAAAAAAGAGATAGTTCATTGACCAATTTGGGTTGAGGAATGTCAGAATTTGCCTTACATTTCACCTTATAAAGATGTACTCACGGGTGGACAGTGGCTATTATACATGAACTTCTTTGTTAGTTAATCTTAAATAAAACATAAAAGGTTTGGAACAAGGTTTAAGAAAGCTATCGTGCATCAATTGGGTTCATATTTAGTCAAGAATCATTGGACGAAATGGAATCTAATCAATGTGAACTATACGAGAAAATCTCAAGAAGTTGTGTTTCATAAAACACAACTGTTCTAATGGTAAAGTTAAAGTAAAACAGGTTTGTACTACCCATTAATAAGATATTTTCACTACATGTTCCTATAATATGCCTAAATTGCACTGTATGCTCTATATTATTTAAAAAGCACACTATAGATCCCCTAAACTATGTTATGCGACCTTAAATTATGTAAAAATTTCAATGCATGTCCCTATAATATCTATGCAAAAAATGCACTATGCGCCCCTATATTATGCAAAGGTTGCAATGTAGTTCCCTATACTATGCAGAAGCTACATTATATTATGCAAAATTGTAATTGATTTACAAAAAATGAGGACTTATAGTGCGTATTTTTCTGCATAAAGACCTGGTGTGGTTTATGCATAACATAGGGACTTATCATGCAATTTTAGCATAGTATAGGTACATGGTACAGTCTTTGCGTAATGTAGAGACATATAGTATATTATTTGTCTAAAATAGGGTACCCGTCAGTAAGACTAAAAAGAATTGATGGTCATATTTCTTACTTAGACATCAAATTGTAAATTGTACTAAAAAGAGAATGTTTGTTTCAGGTTATTTTGAGAAATTCAATAAATAAACGCTTCTTATTATCTTTCTTCTTTGTTGGATTAACAGAGTAAGTTTGTACTTCTTCAATTCTTTAGTGTTAACTTAGGAAAAGTTTAAAATCATCATCGGTATTGGCTACACAAATCCAGCATATGTTGCAGCTATACAACCTGTAATTCCAGTATTCATGTTCGTATTAGCCGCAATGATGGGTCATTACTCAATATATTTGATTATAGTCCTTATATTTTGTTTAAAGTCGTAAATAATATCTATCTTATATGCACTACACAAAGATCAAATATGTTAACAACAGAAGGTCAAGCTAAAATTGGAGGTACAATTGTGTGTGTTTCTGGTGCCATTATCATGCTATATTTTGTGGGTCCACTGTATTTGGAGAGGTTGAGTCGAATTTTACAACAAATAGTGAAATTAGCGCAAAATATCAACCTGAACCTACTGGATGATTAATATCCAATTTTTTAGATCATGACACGATAATTGGCACCTTAGTGTATTATGTTTTCTCTGAAATTGTATGTGTATGGCGGCTTATCTTTCTATTCAGGTGTCGGTCCCATATTTCGTAATTCATATAATAATATGATAAGTTTTCTGATACGGTCCCACATTTGTTTTAGGCGCCACTTTTAGCGAAATATCTTGCGAGTATTTCAAGATCATCAGTTTTGTATACTTTTGGTGTTTCGTTTATAGGGTTAACCTCAAAACTATGGCAGCCTTTGGAATAAACATATGACATTACATTTTAGTCAGACACATGGGTATATATTATATAGAATTGACTGGCATATCTTTCAGTTATAAAAATGTTAAGTTATTTCTTGAATAAAATGTAACATGCGCATATTTATTGCCTTTGAGAAATGTATAAACTTGACCAAAAAAGTTATTACAAAAGAAGAATATTTACTTTGTTCATGAAATAACACTTATTCGGCTCATTGGAAGATAAGTAGGGCCACCACGATCAAGTTCTTTATGTCATACACATATAACTCTTAAATTTTTTCTACAACACTAATTATTAAAATATAGAATAAATACCCTTATGATTAAAGAAACCATAACCATATGATTAGATATATTAAATTAATAAATCATTGCCGGAATTAAACAATTTAGGTATAGACCTGCAACTACAATAACAATTGAATATCATATCAGTTGTTGCATGCGGCAAATTATTTTCATAAGTAGGTATGGAAATAGTCAAGAGTCTTTAGATAGCAATGATGATGAACTTGATCGACTATTTAAGAAAAAAATTACATTTATTTAATTTTATGATCCCATTACTATTCTAGTTACTAAATTTGATGATCGGGTATTCCATTTAGAACATAGACTTTTCCACATCTTCATCTCTAAAACGTTGTGCTAAGTTCTAAAAACGATTATGTATTATATGTATCTTGGTTACGATGTAATGAGTTAGCAACACTTCAAATAATTTTAATATAGCATAAAATAAATACTCAAATCGTGATATTTTGTTATTGCTCGGATAAAAAGAAAGACTTTTTTATGACATCCATATGCCCTCACCACTACAGAAGGAGCTTTTCGCGAGGAACTGCTTTCCTTGAAAAAAAGTTCCTCACGAAAGGATTAGTCTTTAGTGAGGAACACTTTTAGCGAAGAAAACTTCGTCCCTAAAGACAAGATAGAAGTCATCTTTTAGCGAGGAACATAAAATCCTCGCTAGAGGTCACCCTTTTGCGAGGAAATTCAGTAGTTTTAGCGAGTAAATTGTTTCCTCGCAAAAAGTTTTGCGTATTAAATACTGACAGATGGCCATTAATGCGAACCTTGAGCTCCAAAAACCCCAAAAATTCCTAAAAAAATCCCAAAATTCTTCCAATTTTTTTCTTTAATCCACAAATTAATATTGGGCATCTCACTTAAGTAGTCTCTACAACAAATCTAGCTCCAGCTGATCAAATTTTTAAGCAAAAATATTCCACAATTCTAGGTATTTTCTTATTTTTTTTATATTTTGTATAAATAGTGTAAACTTTTGTATGATTTAGACATAATTAATAGGGTTTAGGGTTTTGTTTGTGATATATTGTTTAATTCTTTTTATATAAATGTTTCTTTGAATATTTTGTTTATATTGCAATTTTATTTTTGTTAATTTATAATTTTAGGTGTTATATTATTAATTGAAATTTATTGTGGATAACTTTGTGAATCAATTGGAATTTATAGTGGCATTTGTATAAGTGATTATGATTTTAGGTAATATATTGTTATTTGAATAATAAATTAGGGGCCTTTGTGCAATATTATGATAAATTAGGTGTGTTTTCGTAATTTGTTATAATATTATTTTTTAGATATAATAACTAGTGTTTTTTTAATTTTAGATAATGGAAATAGATAAGAGTTGGATTAAATTAGCGAATAAGGTTTCGAGGGAATACATTAAAGGTATATTAGGGTTTATTGAATTTGCGAGGAAAGTAAAGGACCGAGTCGGTAAAATATTCTGTTCATGTAATCATTTTTAAAATAATCGAATTTTTTTAATCGATGAGGTTGAAGCTCATCTTTTAAAATGGGGTATGGATTCATCGTATGATATTTGGACGAAACAGGGTGAAGTAATTGTTATTCCCGACGATGAACCAATCGGAGATAATGTAATGAGGTAATATAATTCATGATTTGAGCCCACGTTTGAAACTGGCGGGTATTCTGGTGACGCCGAGATACGTGACGTGAATGTTAGTGGTACTGGTCGTGGGTCTATCGACGCCTTGTTACCGGAAATGGAGACAGATTTGTACCCTGGTTGCACTTCGATGAGTTCTTTGGATTTCATTGCAAAGTTAATGCATGTGAAAGTGAAGAACAAGTGGACGAACACTTCATTTACTGAGCTTCTTCAATTGTTAGGTCGTGTTTTGCCTGAACCTCATAACTTACCCGAGTCTTATGCGGATTGCAACAAGAAGTTGAAAAGTTTAGGCATGAGATACAACTCGATCGACGTTTGTTTGAACGATTGTGTTTTGTATTATAAAGAGAATGAGAATCTTGAGAATTGTCCAGTTTGTGGAGAGTCACGGTGGGACCCGAAGAAGGGGAAGAGAGTGTCACATAAGAAGCTGTGTTATTTTCCGATTGCGCCTAGGTTACAGAGAATGTATGCTTCTAGGCACACAACGAAAATATTTGATTTGGCACCATACCGGAAAGAGCACAGACGAAGATGTGTTGTGTCATCCAGTTGACGGTGTTAGTTGGAAAACATTTGACGAGAGAAATCTTGAGTTTGCTAGCGAACTGCGTAATGTACGTCTTCGGTTGGGGATCGATGGGTTTTTTCCTTTAGCTATGCAAAACAACTCATATAGTATGTCGCCGGTTATATTAACCATCTACAACTTGCCACCTTGGTTACGCATGAAAGAATCTACGTTTATGCTCACACTTTTGATACCTGGTCCTCGTTCACCTGGAAAGGATATGGATGTATTTCTCCGACCTGCTATAGATGAGTTGGAAACGTTATGGGGTACCGGGATAGTTACATGGGATGCACATATTAAGGAGGAATTTGTAATGAAGGTGTCTGTTTTGTCTATGATAACTGATTTCCCAGCTAGATCGTACACTTTAGGATGGTCGGGCCAAGGCTATTTAGCATGTGCCGAATGCATGGAATACACTCCTTCTGTGCTGCTTAATAAAGGAGTTGTGTATTTTGATCATCGGCGTTGGATGCCCATGAACCACCTCTTTAGGAAAGATGATACTTCGTACTTTCAAGTTGAGAATAGGCCCATTCATCGAAAAATTAGACCCGCAACTATTCAGACACAGTACGATGGGTTGCCGATTGTGTATCCTGGAAAACATAAGGACTTCGGCGGCAAGATAGTGAAGAAAGCGGGCCCTCGTGTGTCAAACTGTAAGAAAAAGAGTATATTTAATCGTTTACCATATTGGTCAGAAAACTTGTTGAAAAATAACATAGATGTGATGCATTGTGAGAAGAATGTGTGTGATGCTCTACTCGGTACAGTTGTTGGTTTGGATGGTAAAATAAACAAAGATAATGTGAAGTCGAGGAAAGATTTGGAAAAAATGAAAATTAGATCTGATTTGTGGTTATCAGTTAATTCACGTGGTAAGACTATTTTACCCCAGTTAAAGTATGCGCTGACAACCGATTCTCGACGAGAATTTTTAGATTGGTTGAAGGTGCAAAAGTTTCAGGATGGTTTTGCTTCTAGATTGCGAAACAACGTTCAGAGTGACACCGGGAAGATTATCGGTATGAAATCCCATGATTGTCATGTTCTTATGCAGTATTTACTAGTGGCTAGTATTCCAGGCTTGATCAACAACAAATTTATTAGTGATCCGATCATTGGGTTGTGTAACGTATTTAGAAATGTTTGTAAGAAGAACTTGAGTAAGAAGGAATTGGTTTCGGGAAAGTCTAAGGTAATCGAGCTTATGTGCAAGTTGGAGATGATCTTTCCTCCAGCTTTTTTTGACATTATGATACACTTGATCGTGCACTTGTATGAGGAAGCTCGTTTAGGAGGCCCAGTCCAGATGCGTTGGATGTACCCCTTCGAGAGATACTTGAATAAGTTAAAAGAATATATTCGAAATCCAACCAGACCAGAGGGTTCGATCACAGAGGGATACACTGCAGAGGAAACTTTGACTTTCAAATCTCGTTATCTTCGAGAGGAAAGTACAAAGTTCAACACTACCGGTAGATATGGTGATACGATTCACGAACGCAAGGAAATATCCGTGTTTAATAATCAGTGCAAGCCGATCGGGAAAAAGAAATTTGGACGTTTAGATTTCAAGGTGAAGGAGCACATTGATTGGTACATCCTTAATAACTGCGACGAGATCCAGCACTATATGATGTAAGTATTTCATTTAAAATTATTTACTTAAATATGTAGTTCTTTTTTTATTCAATATTATTTTACTATAGGGAACATAAGGCTTCACTTCCGTTTGTTGGCAGAGATCAAAAACATCGGGAGTCTTTTTGTCTTTGGTTTTTGAGACAAGTTAAATAGTATAATAAATAAAAATAATCCCAATTAAATAACACTTTTGATTTCTATGTAGGTCGGCACAATGACAAGAGAAAGTAATCCCCTAGCCACCGAATAGTTGATTTTGTTGTCCTGCATGTCGAACAGTGTCGTGTATACGTACGATTCTTGCATTGTGGACGGGGTCAAGTGGGTAACGCGTGAGAAGGGTGAGAAGAGAGTTACTCAAGATTATGGTGTTTCTACTATCACAGGTTGGTCCCCTCATCTTGTCGTTGTATAATTTCTATTTTGTTTTATTGTTTGTGTTTTTCATCAATAATTTGTATCATCACAGGTGTAGATACTTTTTATGGTGAATGGGTTAAGATTATTGAGGTTGAATTCACTGGTGGTAATTCGGTAGTTTTGTTTGAGTGCAAGTGGTATAACACGGATAAAAAGATGAAATTATGTAGAATAGAACACAGGTCGACAATGATCAACACAAGCTCTTATTGGTGGACTGAGGAACCATTCATTTTAGCAAGTCAAGCGAAAAAGGTCTTCTATATTGATCCGATTTACGAAAAGCGTTGAAAAGTTGTTTGGGAAGTGAACGACCGTCACGGATGGAGTCCCGAATTATTTGGTGCTTAGTCGATTTCCATGGTTCAAGAACCTATAGATATTCCGTTGGCGGATACGTCATTGGATTCCGAATACACGTTGATCGAGTTGAGTACTGGACAAGGGATAGAGATTGATTTTTCTATGTTCAATATTGTGCCAGATCCAACAATTCCAGTCGATGATGAATTGGATGACACACTGGGCGAGTATGATCCTGACGATGATACTATTTATGTTGATAGTGACGATGAACCTGTAATAGTTGTTGATGGTGATGAGTCTGATTAGTTGACTTAATACACTAAATACTCTAGTTTGACCAAAATAGTTGACTTAATACACTAAACACTTAAGTTTGACCAAATATTTTACATCTATATACGTACAATCCTTTTCAAACTTAGCAATAAATGCTTCTGTTTTGAATATACAGTTGTTGTTTCCATATGAGAAACAGATAATTGAAGTATTAAAAATAGTGTATATATATATTTTCTTCACCTTGTCCAAAATTACAGCAATTATTAGATATTATAGCGTATTTTTAGATTAGAAAATAGGTTATTCAAAAAAAACTAGAATTACTTTTTGCGAGGAAATATTCCTCGCTAAAGGGTCCATACCTTTTGCAAGGCATATTTCCTCCCAAAAAGTAATTCCAAAAATTTGGCATAAAGAAAGGCGGTAAAAAATTCCCGCCGTGGTAATTCGAGCCAAGTTTTCGCGAGGACCCACACCTTTTGCGAGGAAAATTTCCTCCCTAAAGCCTTACGCGATATCTACTAAACCCAAGCCCTTGTCTTCTTCCCCATTCATTCACACCCCACAATTAAAATACCTCCATTTTTACCTCTAAAATTCCGGCGAAAATTCCACCACGTAGCCACCGCTGAGATCTACCCTAGGAATCCAAGCTGCACAAACATCTCTAACATCATTTCAAAGGTAATTTTCATCACCAATTAATTTTTTTTTCTTAAAATCAAATTTTTTTCTGCAAATTTTGACTCTAATCACTTGTTTATGTGGTTGAATAAACTTTGTAGGGATTTTTTATCATAAAAAACACTCCAAACTACGGATTAAAAGGTATGTAATTCAATTTTTTTTTAATTAAAATTCCGAAATCTTTATTTAATTTTTGTCAATTCCGAAATATGTGGGTGGTTTTAGGTGATTATTTAGTGTAAAATACTTGAAAAATTATCATGTTTTGGTTTAAAAAAAATTTGGGAGAAATTACATATAATTTGTGTTGTGGAAAATGATTTTTTAGCTTGATTTTTGTGTTAAGACTGTGTTTAGATTGTGTTTTGATTTGTGCTTATTAGTAATTTTAGAGACTTGAAAAATAATTTAAATAAAAAATTAAATTAGGGGGATTTTTTACACTTTAAATTGTTTAGAGGAAAAATTGGACATTTATAAAACTTTAGGTGCCTTTTAGTAATTTTAGAGACTTGAAAAATTATTTAAATAAAAAATTGAATTAGGGGCATTTTGTACACTTTAAATTGTTTAGGGGTAAAATTGGACATTTATAAAACTTTAGGTACCTATTAGTAATTTTAGAGACTTGAAAATTAATTTAAATAAACAATTAAATTAGGGGTATTTTTGACATTTTAAATAGTTTAGGGATAAAATTGGACTTTTATAAAACTTTAGGTGCCTTTTAGTAATTTTCGAAAGTTGAAAAATAATTTAAATAAAAAATTAAATTAGTTAAAACTGTACTTTTATACAGATGGCTGAGGTTGCGCGCGGACACGGTGGAGATGGTAATGGTCAAGACCCGAATAGAATTCCGAGTAATCGTATCTCGGGAAGTAATGCTCCAGGTATTTATTTTTAAAACATCAAATAGAAAAATTCCAACTTTGATCGAATTTTTAAATAGGTAACAAATATACTAGGGGCAAGACTACTTTGAAATCGGTGACTCGTGCTAGGGAAAAATCCGGAGGACGACTCCCTATGGAATTCAGCGCATCAAACATAACATGGAACCCGGTTGGTCCATATTCCCACCACGTGACTCAGGTGATAAACCTGACCATCCGAGAGTCGGTTCCACTACACTATAACCACTGGAATAAAGTCCCGGGAGATTACCTTAATATGGTTTGGCGGCGCCTAAGGGTATAGTGAACTTAATTTTTTTTTTTTACTCACTAATAAAAAAATTCACTAACATATTTGTTTTAATTGCTTACATGACTTCTTTTTAGTAGAGGAATGGGAGGCTCGTCCTGATTTTCCTAGTATTCAGAAAATGGTCATCAACAAGTGCAGAATAGGATATTCCCACAACAAAAACAGTACAAAGAAGAAATATTATTCAAGTCGGGAGATTCCAGATGACCAGAATCCCGAGAATTGGGAGCTTACCTTGAAGTTGTGGGACTCTAGAGCGGCTCAGGTACTTAGTTTATTTTTAAAAAAGTATATAAATTGTTATTTGTGTTAGCTAACTTTTTTTTGTTTCTATGTATTTAAAAACTAGAACCAGACAACAAAGAATAGGGAGAATAGGGAGCGATTGAAGAACCAGAGCGGGGCTGGTTCAAGGACATATTCGAGGTCGAGATATGAGTTGTTAAATGATGAGGTACTATGATTACATCAATAATTAATATCATGTTGTTTGTTTGTTTGACTAATCAACTTAAACAGGAAGAGGAGAGTAGCAGTGGGACACATAGTTTAATCGGGGAGGGATCCGAGCCACCGACTGAAGAGACTATACCACTACCAAAGATTCGAAGATTCTTTTTCAAGTAGGGTGTAATACAAAGAAGAAAAGGTGGCGGAGCATGAATTACGAGCGAGCGGATGTAAGTAGTATGAAACTAAAACTTTTTTTATGCCGAACTAATATTTTTTATTTTTGTTTTAATTTACAGGTGGCGTTGAAGGAAATTCTCGAATCCCGGTGTTGAGATTGTTCTTCTACCCCCACCTTATCAGAGCAAGAGAAAATTGAAGCTGTTTTGGAGGCGGCGAATATCGGATTAGGCGGCGGGACCTACAACTGGGTACCGGGAGTAGGACACCCGTTGTCGCAGTGGAGCTCGAGTGGACATTCATCCGAGCAAGTGACCGCGAAGATGTTGAAGGACTACCAGTCAATAGTCTGATCGCTAAATGATTTCCTTGTCTCTATCGGCAAGGAACCAATGCAAGATAATGTCTCTGGAGCTTCTACATCGAGAACCCTACCCACTAGAGATGCGATCCACGAGCAGATGACTACGGCCATTCTCACGCTTAATCGATGACGCAGGGAAAACGGAATGGACGAGATTAAAAAAAATAATAATAAAAAAAACCTTTAGTGAGAAACTTTTCCTCGCTAAACGTGAGGGTCCTCTAGCGACGGAAACGTCATCGCAAGAGTACAACATTTAGCGAGAAAAATTTCCTCGCAAAAGCATTACCTTTAGGGAGGAAACTACGTCCTCGCTAAAGAGTTGGCTTTTTGGGACGACTATTAAAATCGTCGTTATAAGGTACTTTTTTCGACGAAGTTTTAGGAGGAACTTCTTGCGAGGGCTTTTCCTCGCGAAAAGTTTTAGCGAGGAATGCGGGACCTTTTTGCGAGGAAACGCGTCCTCCGAAAAGTCCCGCCTGTAGTAGTGTCTTTCTCTCTCATCATGTCTTTTTGAATTGAGTGTATCACACCAAATCCCTCTATTTTGAGTAAAATAGATAAATATACCCGTGTTTTAACAAGATAAATATCAAAACTTGCTTTATCAACTAATTATTTGGGTTATGTAATCATATTGCAACACTACAAGCACTTATCGCTATGTTTGAATATTCAGAAATTAGAAGAAAGATGCAAGCTCACACGGGTTCTTATTTTTAGTGCCTTCAGGCACAGGTAATATCTAGTATATTTATTTTCAGACTATCCAAATCCAATACATATAATATACTTTTAATTTGTGGTTACTATAATTGATTAAACATTATAGCTTTCGAGTATATCATAATTATTTATAAATATGTCCATGATAGAAGTTGGTTACATCTCCATTAATATATTACAATTAAGTAAGTTATCGGCTAAATAAAAAATCACTATCTTTATTCACTTTAATATCAAAGAGAGAGAGAGAGAGGGGTTAACATAGACATTCATATATGGCGAGGATGGAGGTATCTTCGAAAGAAGGTGGCTTCGAGAGGAGGTGTAGACACATTTCAGGACTGGCCTTGTCCGCTAGGTTCAAAGTATGCATTTTTGCATCGTGTACGAGGAAGACGGTGTTAAACAAAATAAGAAAGACGACCTTATAATTATAATCCAAAAAAAAAGATTGAAACATGAATCAAATATTAAATATATGAAAACTAATTAAAATTAGATATTAGATATTCAAAATATCAAAAGGGAAAACATAGTGAATTTTTTTTAAAAATTTATAGGGGTATAATTTTACGTTTGCTAAATTTAAGGGAAACATGATTCATAGTAATTTTTTTACAAAAAAAATATAATTATAGGGCTGGAATTTTATTTTTTCTAAATTTAGGGGGATCACGGCCTCTCCAATATACACATACCTCTGTCTCTTATCATTTATAAATTTCAAACTAAAATCTTAATTTTTAGACTAAACATATTAGAATATATATATATATATATATATTAGAAAACATTAATTGTTAATAGGATAATAAATGAACAAGTTGCTGAGTGATAGAGGTCATGGTGTAACTTTCATAGCCTACACCTTGTATGCCCTTATCCATTTGGGAAAAATGTTAATGCAGAAGCTGAGAGTGCAGATGATTCTCGATGGCGTAAAAGCTCTATCAGGAAATGGATAAGAACATATGTTCTCTCTGGTTTTGGATAATTATAGTTACTTTTCAAAAACAATAAAAGTTACACAGCTCTTGCTAAATTTAAATCTGAAGTAAAATAATAAAGTAACAAATACTTTGCAAAATGATAGTACACCATAGAATTTCTTTGTGAATTACTCAATTTATATTCTAAACAGTTTGTTTCTCCTCTTCGGCGACCATTTCTTGTTCTTATTATGACTTTTTGGTTTCATGTGCTTCATTTTCTCTCTTTTCATGTAATATTTTGGTCACTCCTTCAAGTGCGATATCAATATCTTCATTCCTTAATAATTGCTCACCAGGAGTCACCTGTTGAACAAATTAAATATATAATATTTACAACAAGGTGGTACATGAAAAAAGAAAAAAACAAACAAGAGTGTACCAAGTCATCAAATTTTGTGACAACTTTAAAAATATTACTCATCACTCTCTCAGAAAATCAAGACACTGCACTAAGCCCAACTGTGAGTCATGGAGTAGCTGACAGAGAGGCAGAGGCTTGATGATTTTGCGATGGTAGATGTAAAGTAAGAGAATTAAGTGTTTAAGTTAGGTCAATAAAATGACTAGGTAACTGAGTTTATTTTATATATTAATAAAGTATTTAGCTTTACTTTTTCTTTTTTCTTGTGTAAATCTCCTCAACCGATTTTTGTGTGGACAAGGCCTCCTCCATCCATGGAACAATAACCTGATTTTTTATTGGAATAATTCTAGGTCCAGCATAATTGTTTTTTTACGTCTACGAAATTTCAGATAATTACATAGAGAATTAATCTATTCCTAGTCTGGAAAATTGACATAACACATTTTTCATGACTATTGTTCCCTCGATGCCCTGTGCCTAAATGTTTTTTGCAAGAATGTCTGCTCAACCTCGCAAAATATGTTCGAAACAAACCAGACAAACTTTTGTTGCTAGCTTCTTTGATCCATGGTCTGAGCCTCCATTTGACTTGACGACACCTTTTTGATTCCTTGAATTATTTCAAGGTTGTCAGAGAAGATGGTTATCTCCTCTTGTGGTACCTGTCTCATCATATCTAATGCGTATATGATTGCTTGCGCTTCTCCTTCCATAAAACGTTTTCTAGAACTAGGCTAAGCAAATAATTTTTTTACTTTTATTTTTTTTAATTAAAATATCCTTATATAACAAATAATAAAACAAAACAATTATTCCATCCGTCTTAATGTCCACTTACTAAATATGGTGCCCCAAAATTATTGTACATTTTAAAATATCAAGACATTTTTTTTCAACTTTTTCAATCATTACCATTATTAGAAAATTAAAATTTGTACTTTTAGTGCATATTTAAAATATTAATACACTTTATGAGGGGTAATTTTGTAATGGTGTATGTAATTATTAGTATTTTTAATCTGTGTGAAAAGCTAAGTGGACATTATAGTTGGGACGGAGGGAGTATGTATATTATCACCACTACGGTTTCTTGTCAATCAACTTCAACGGTCAACGTTGGTCAATTTCGATAGTCAATGGTCAACTTCAACGAGATTTTTTTTGGGTGGGCACCAGTTTACTCATGGGAGGAGCTTGGCTACAGGTGGTGGCGGTAGTTGAAGAGATTTCTTTTAAGTTTTTTTTCTAATATGAGTGTGAAGAAGACGATTTCATTCTTTTTTCAATAAAATAAAAGTTTAACTTTTTTAATGATTTAAAATGTTTATAATAATAATAAAAAAAAATAATCGCATATGTGTGGTGCATGCTTACTTAACTTAGATAATAGACGGAATCCGTCCACAGAGGGTAACCAAACACGTTTTAAAACAATAAGGGGTAAATTTACACTTTATAGGGGGTAAGTTGACGATTCGGAAAAATTAAGGGGCAACAGGGGTATTTACTCATTTTAGTGAAAAAAATATAGTAATAGCCTAAATTTAGAAGAAATGATAATAAGTGCTTGCTCATTTGAATATCGACCTAGCTATAATCATTATTTAATTTGTATTTTAATTTGAGATTATATTGGTCAGTGTGGGTTCCAATCGAGAATAGTGATGTCTGGATTCTTAGGAGTCGGGTCATGGGTGCAGGGTTTGTACATGGTATAATTCCCGTATCGGGTTTTGATAGAATTTTAATTATCAAGATATTTTTACCCAACGGGTCTTGAAACCTCTCTCCTCAAGATCGAAGCACCCTCATCCAACCTAATCTTCTTATTAAAGGTCAATTATAATATTTAACATTATAACATTATTTCCTACTACACATTTTACGTTCAAATGTTTTTTACTCACTATACATACTAAATCACACAATAAATACACATATATCATATTTCTCACCTACATAACTTAAATCACTCTCTATACTCTCTAACCTTTTTCCAACCCATCCCAACCATTGGAAATATTGTTTCGCGGTTGCTACAAGACGGTTCATAGGATACAGCCATGGAAAATCGTAGTTCTCAGCCTTACAGCATAAAAAAATGGTTCCAGATCCTTGTAGATCTAACTTTCACTAGCAGATCAAAGTTTTTTTTGGAGCTTTTGTTCGACTTCCATGGCAGCTGAGGCCGAATTTCGAAGGTCCAAGCTAAGCTCACCGAACTTTTGTATTTGTTCATGGCATGCGAGATTGTTTTTTTGTATTATTGGAATTTTATATCCTTTTAAGGAATGTAACTTCTGTAATATTTAGTTTGGATTTTTTTATTAAGGGATGCAATACTCTTTTATATAAAAAAAATTAAAATCTTTACAATTTTCTACTTTATTTTTGTGTTAATACGCCGTATTTTAGGTAATACTTTGAGAATTCACTAAGTATACTCAATGATTTACTTTGCATACTAAGTAAATTGCTGACTAAACTCAAAGAATATTGAGTACACTCGGTGACTTTTTCGTACTCATTGAATAACCAAGTATGCTCTGTGGTGATATCGGTGGTGATCAGAGATGAATATTACTGATATTCAGTAAAATCTATGAGAAAATACTCCCGGATGCCTATGTTGGTAGTGTGTGTTGGCAAGAGATAAATAGTGTCGATACTTAGTAACTTGTTACTTAGAAACTCGCTACTCAGTGACTCTTTACATAGCGACCCGCTACTCAATCACTCTTTGGTCCACGCTTTTTGCCACTTATTTTTATTTCTTTATGTATTTTTTACTTGTTTAGCATACTTTAGTATTTGTTTTGACCTATTTGAAGAAGACCTTAGCCACATGTTCCCTATTAACGATAAAATTGGTCTCCAATACCTCATACATCAACCACTCTTTTCTCCATGGGCGATTGTTACTCTAACTTCTCCATAAGTCTTAGTTCCATCCCGGGTCCAAACCAATTATTATGGGTATGATATAAAATAAGTGGTCTTTACCATAGCAGTTTTTAGAAAATGTTGGTCTAAAATATATATCTCAGACGAATGAAGGAGCAGCTATGCCAATAATCCTAATTATGGTTACTATGACATCAGCTTTGGTTTCTACTAGAGAGAGTATAATGCTTGGAAATTCTTATCATCGGCCATCTCTAAGTCATATAATGTGGCAAATAAAGATACAATTAGTTATAAAATTGCTATCGAAAAGTAAACTTGATCGTGAAAGTGTAGGACCACCGGAATTGACAATTACCAAGGAGACCCTTGAACAAGCAATAAGAGGATGATTCATCACTCATGAAGAAGATGTTTATTCTAGATTACCATAATCTCTTGTTGCATTAAGTAAACCAGGTCGCTTCTATTCTTTCCACAAGTAGCTTTTTTAAATTATCTATAAGTTATATTGAATTGCTCATTTATTGTCACCAGGTATGCTCAACCAGCTATATTAATTATTCATCATAAAATGATGAATTAAAATAGCCTTAAGTAATATACTTACATTAAATTCAGAATAATTTCCTAAATCTGACATACATGATTTGAGATTCTCTATTATATAATTTAAATCTTGAACAAAAACTAAGTTAGGTTTCTTTGAAGCATTATTATTAAGTAATACATCAAAGACAATCTTCTAAAGGAATCTATGAATAGCTAATGTAGGAACTTGTGTAAGGTTGGCCTTTATACAAGTTCCTACATTATTAACTGGAGATTAAAAAAATATTAAATGTTAACTGGAGAATCGCGTAATAAAGGAACAAGTTGTTGAGTAATGGTTGAGGTCATGGTGTAACTTTCATAGCAACAAACTCTTTGTCTGTCCTTTTCCAATAGGAAAAGATGTTGTATACATTCTATTATGTCTGATGGAGCTGGAGCTGCAATTGATTCTCAATGGTGTGAGAGCTCTATACATGAGAAACAAAGACAATGGATAAGAACAAATACTTATTAAAGGTATCCGTTCTATTATTTTCCGTTCTTACAACATATGTTCCCTCTAGTTTTGGATAAATATAGTTACTTTTCAAAAACAATAAAAGTTACCCAGCTCTTGCTAAATTTAAATCTGAAGTAAAATAATAAAGCATACAACACTTTGCAAAATTATAGTACACCATATAATTGCTTTGTGAATTACTCAATCTATATTCTAAACAGATTGTTTCTCCTCTTCGGCGACCATTTCTTGTTTTTTTTTACTTTTTGGCTTCACATTCCTCATTTTCTCTTTTCTTTTCATATAAGAATTTCGTCACTCCTTCAAGTGGGATATAAATATATTCATTCCTTAATAATTGCTCACTAAGAGTCGCCTATTGAACATATTACATATATGAGTGACTATAATCTTTAAAACAAGGTGGTAATTAAAAAAGAAAAAACAAACAAAAAAAATCTTGTGACAACTTTAAAAATATTACTTTATCTAAAGATATATAATATTACCTTGGTCGTCTCAACAACATCAAAGAGAGACTGATGAATAATTCAAATATAATTAGCTGCTAAAGTTGAAGGCACATCTGAAGGCGCATATCCATTCGGCCAGACATGGCTAATCGATCTATATTATTGGTAGTGAATATTATTATTCATTCATATCCAAAGTCCATCTATGAAATTTAGTAATCATGTGGCTGGCGTAAAAGCTCTATCAAGCATGGGCAAAGAAGACGATGGATAAGAACAAATACTAATCAAAAGGTATTAGTTCAATTATTGTTTTTTTTGTTCCAAAACTTCAATTTTTGTTTGTTCTTACAATATATGTTCTAGCATAATTTAAATTAAAATAATAAAGCAACAAATACTTTGCAAAATAATAGTACACCATAAAATTGCTTTTTGAATTACTCAATTTATACTCTAAACATCAATTCTTGTTCTCCTTTTGACTTTTTGGTTTCACATTTCTCATTTTCTCTCTTTTACATGTAAGAATTTGGTCACTCCTTTTAGTGAAGATTGCAATATCTTCTTTCATTAATAGTTTCTCACCATCAACTAGTGGACTTACAATTTCGACACAGGCGGGTGGAGGAAGGACCATCTCTTCCTTACGGTGGAAGTTACGGTGACAACCACAAGCCACACAAACAATGGTGGATGGATCAGCTGGAAAAGGAGTAATTCTGGGTAGATACTCCATGCATCCATCAACTTCATTTATGTTGTTGATGCAACATGGTTTTTCAACATTCTTTGTATATCGTCACACTGATTTCCAACTTGGGTTCGCGAGATCGGAGCAGGAGATTTGCTCCCAGTAGTATCATGAATAGTGACCTATTAAAAAATCCAAGAATAAAGTACATCGAACTTTCTTTCATGTATTACATAATAAATATATACAGCAAAAACATGTATTGTACAACAAGATCAATTACTAAATCATATAATCATACTTAATATTGTTGATGGAAAATTGAAATGACATGGACATTGACCTTATTCTTGACCTGTGTAGATGGACCTATGCTAAATATAAAATATTGAAAGCATCAAATCTATGTTAACATTTTTTCTAATTTAGTAAATATGTAAAATTAATGATCAATTAAATTTAATCGGGATTTTATACTTATATACGCTTATCATTATATATAATATGTTTCTATTTAATATGCTTATCACCAATATACAATTATGCATATATATATATATATATATATATATATATATATACATACACACGCACAATAGTATAACATAGAAAATGCGCTTAGTGTGCTGAGAAACCTCACCTTCTTCACTGAGTTGGTGAAAGATAATGGAAGATGATACAAAATAGTTATTCTTAACTTAAGTCAATTAAAAGAACTATTTGTAACTTACATGGGCTGAGTAGGGAGTTTTTGTAGGGAGACCAAGGGGGTTCATGAGTGTAAGTTTATTACCATAAAAATCTCTATATTTTACAAAATTTCATCATAGGTCCCTATATTTTGGGATTTATAAGTCCTTAAGAATACAAAATAACCTATATTTTTAACTAATTATGTAATAAGTCCCTATAATATGCAAAACAACAACAAAAATTGAACTAATTACAAAACAGGTCCCTATATTAGGCAAAATAATCCATATATATAAAAAATAATGATTTATTAATTATAATTACCTATAAGGAGGGACGGAGAAGCTGCCTCATTAGCATGCAGAAGATTGCATATATAGTGAACGAGGTGGTTCTCTGAAAAATACGAATGCGCTAATCCCATCTTGAGCCGTGGAGTATTTGACGGGTGGAGGCGCGACTTGATGATTTTGACTAAAGAGAATTAAGCATATAAGTTAGGGCAATAAAATGACAAGTTGACTAAGCATTTTGTATATTAATAAAATATTTCTCTTTCTTTTTTCTTTTTTCTTTTTTTTTCTTATTGCTTTTTTGTTGGGTAAACCATCTCAACCCATTTTTTTTGGACAAGGCCTCCTCCATCCATCAAACAATAACCTGATTTTTTATTGGAAGTAATTATTTATAAAGGCCTATATAATATTAAAATACTCACAAAATTTTAACTTAATTAATCCATTAAATCCCAACTAGAAACAATACAAAATCCCAAAAAGTCCCCCAATACCAATACTATTGCTACTACAAGTAAAAAGAAAAAGCAAAAAGTAAACCTATTAGGATTTGTTTTTTATCAAACCTCTCCAAAGCCCTTTCTCTCACTCTATCTCCAAGGCGACGCAAGCATGAAAAACCCGCCCCCCCCACCATTTCCAGCGCACTGCCGCCGCAGCTCTTGACACTTTCGCCTCCTAGAAAAAGGGGAAAGATGTTACAACTTTGTTCTTCTCACGGTCAGATCAAAAAAAAATTAGCAGATAAAACAGAGCCGAACAACCACCTCGCAATACCACCTCGATCTGGTCGGATTAATAGTTTATTATAGTCCACAACAGAAAGAGAAGATCAAAGCAGAACAAAGCAGAATAAAGAAGATGTACAATAGAAAGCTTGGGTCGCCGTTCTCCTTCATTGTGTGTTGATGGAAGAAAGAGAAGATGTAAAGTAGAACAGAGAAGATCTACAACAGAAAGCTTGGGTCGTCGTTCTCCTTCGCTCAGGCAACGGTCGCGCCGGAAACGGTGGTGTGATGGTGGCGCGTCAGTTCTCGTCAGATCTCGAAGGCGTTGGTGGTGCAATGGAATTCGTTTCTCTTCTGGTACGCAAGGAGCTTGTGTGATGGACTCCGTTCGTCTTCGTGTACGACAACGACATATTTTTGCTCCGGTGAATGAATCTCGAGACAGGTATCGCAAGAGTCTTCTTCTTTGCTCACGAGTTGGAAAGCTTCACAACCATGTCTCGCCTGAAAGAGCTTCGCTAACGGAAAAAAATGAAGAACTCTGATTTGGTTTTGATGCTATAACCAAATAAAAGAAAGAGGGAGTTAGTCATTACGGGAGATGAGAGATAGGAGAGAGAAATTGGTTTTTAGAGTTTATTTAATTATTCTAATAAAAATTAGTATATATAGGAAATAAAAAACAAAAAGGGACAGAAAGGGAATTGGAAATTTTGTCTTTAGTGTTAATTTTCTGTTGTGGTCTTTAGTAAGAAGAGGGTATAGACCCAGTCTTGTTGGGTCTTGGGGTGGTGTCTTCAAGACCCTTTAGGTAATAATCTCTTAAAACATTTTTTTCGTTATAAATCAGGTCGAAGCAAGATTCCTTACAATTTATTGAATATATAAAATCTCTCTTGTTACAGCCAAACCATACCTATCACTCGCTAAAATGCGCCATAAGTCGTCAGGCGGTACCTGTAATAAGCTGGATCATCTTTACTTTTCGCTCCAAATTTTGTTAACCAGTCCGCACATCTTTAGCTTCACGAAAACCCCATACCAATTCGTATTGCTCCCGAATAGCTAACACGTCTCTACACGTGTTAATGACATTAATCAAAGTAGTGCATGAACTCACTCGAGTCAACTTCGATAATAAAGGAAGTAATCGCACGATTTATTGCCATACACAATCCAAAATGTAATGTAATAAGCTCCATTTCAAAAAACATTCGCGCAACGCAAGACCCTTCAAATCCTTCGAGATATTCATCCTTGTTATTACGAAATAATCCTCCAATACCTGCTAAGGATTAACTCATGACGAAGGCTCCATCAACATTCAAGTTAACCCTGTCTTGTGGCTTAATCCATTTGACCAAAACGTCTTTCGCCGATATAACTAGACCGCCATCTCTCTAAAAACCCGACACCCTAACATAATCGCTAGCCGAATTACGAACAATAACATATAATTCTCTACTAGATTTCCTACGTGCGGGTTGATCGAAGATCTTTGTATTTCTATCAACCCAAATGTACCAAATAAGTGCGGCTGCAATATAACGCTTTTCAAAATAATTAATTAATTTTCTACATGATAAAAGTTTGGTTAACCAATCCTTTATCATTTATGATCCCATGATTGTGTTACAGGTACGTCCCTACTTTGACCAAGAAGTTGTTGTACTACTTAAATTCCATTTGACCAAACCTCCTGCTGCACTTGGAATTAGACAACAGAAGCTCTCCTCCTACATAGATGATGAGTAGATATCACGGAATGATTGTCCACCCCCTGTCCACCTGTAGCTAGTTCATTAGTCACAATAGTAGCTGCGTCAGTAGCCCTTTGTTCACCATCCCACTACACCTGTTCCACTTGCTCACCAGAACCAATTAAGAATTTATTCACCACTTCACTATAACAACTATAGTTCCCGAACAAGTGCGCAGCGTTTTCGACTTCCATTCCGCAACCCCGACACACCGGATATTCCATCACACCACGAAAAACTAAATTCCCTCGTATCGGTAATTGATCCCAAATAGCACGCCAAAGCAATACTTTTATCTTTTGCGAGCATTTGAGATCCATACCAAATTCCAATTGAAATTTCCCACTTCGCTTCCTGGTGATAAACTCCTATATGCCGACTTGACCGAAAATATTCCCGATGCTTCAAGATTCCGCTTATAGAAACTCCCATTCCACTTATTACAACATTCTTATATAAAAAATAATAAGACAAAACAATTGTGTATTTTATCACCATTACGGTTGCTTGTCAGTCAACTTCAACCATCAACGTTGGTCAAATTTGGTAGTTAGTTTACTCCTGGGTTGAGCTTGGCTCCAGGTGGTGGCGGCAGTTGAAGAGATTTCTTTTTAGTTTTTTTTTCTAATGTGAGTACGAAGAAGATGATTGCTCTTTGTTTTTTAATTTTATTAACAACGTAAAAGTTTAATTTTTTTAAATGATTTTAAATGTTATTGATGATAAAAAATAATTAAATAATCGCACATGCGTTGCACATGCTAACTTAACGGATATAATGGAAGGAATCCGTCCATAGGGGGTAACCAAACACGTTTTGAAAAGATAGTGGGTAAAATTACACGTCAAACGAAATAGGGGATAAGCTGACAATTCGGGGAAAATACAAGGGGCAACATGGGTATTTACTCATTTTAGTAAAGAAAATTAGTATTAGCCTAAATTTAGAAAAAATTTGTAATAAGCGCTTGCTCATTTGAGTATCAACCTAGCTATAATCATTATTTGATTTGTATTTTAGTTTGTGATTATTTTGGTCGTTGCGGGTTGCAAATCGCGAATAGTGATGTCTGGATTTTTAGGAGTTGGGGTCATGTGTGCAGGGTTCGTACATGGTACATCTACTATAGAATTTCATCAACTTGTATCGGGTTTCGATATAATTATAATTATCTATAGATTTTTACCCAACGCGTCTTGAAACCTCTCCCCACAAGAACAAAGCATTCCCATCCAATCTATTCTTCTTATTAAAGGTCAGTTATAATATTTAACACTAGACCATTATTTCCCACTACACATTTTATGTTCAACTGGTTTTTACTCACTATATATACTAAATCACACAATAAATACACATATATCATATTTCCCACCAAAATATATTTGATCACTCTCAATACTCTCCCCTCTCTCCACCCCACCCCTAACCATCGAAAATGGTGTTTCTTGGTGGCTAAAATACGGATCATCAGCAACACCTTCTAACAACTATGTTTATTCTTGTTATGGAACTGATGGAGTTATAATTGTGTAATAAGGATCCAGCCATGGAAAATCCAACTTCTCAGCCTTAAAACATAAAAAATGGTTCGAGATCTTGGTAGATCTAACTTTCAATATCATATCAGAGTTATTTTTTTAGCTTTTTTTTTTACTTCCATGGTAGCTAAGGTTGAATTTTGAAGGTCCAAGTTAAGCTCACCAAAGTTTTGTGTTTTTCCATGGTAGGTGAGACCGGCTTTTTGTATTATTGGAATTTTAGATCTTTTTAAAGAATGTAACTTTTGTAGTATTTAGTTTGGATGTTATATTATTTTATATCATAGAAATTAAATTTGAGGAATTATCTCTTTCATTTTTGTGTTAATACTCTGTATTTTAGGTAATACTTAGAGAATTCACTAAGCATACTAAGTTAATTGCTGACTATACTCAAAGAATTAATGAGTATACTCAGTAATTTTTTTGTTCTCATTGGATCAGTAAGTATGCTTTATGGCGATGTCGGTGGTGATCGGAGATGAATATTACTGATATTAAGTAAATTCTATGAGAAAATACGCCCGGGTGGCGGTGTTGGCACTGGGTGTTGTCCAGAGATAAATAGTACTAATACTTAGCGACTTGTTACTTAGCGATTCGCTAATCAGTGACTCTTGCCTTAGCGACTCACTACTTAGTGAATCGGTGGTCCATGCTTTTTGCCACTTATTTTAATTTCTTTATGTAGTTTTTGTTTGTTTAGGATATTTTAGTATTTGTTCTGACCTCTTTGAAGAAGAACCTAGCCACATGTTCAATACTGACAATAAAATTGGTCTCCAATACCTCATACGTCAACCACTATTTTCTTTATAGGCGATTGTTACTCGACTCCTCCATAAGTCTTAGTTCCATCCCGTGTCCAATCCCATTCTTATGGGCATGATAGAAAAAAGGTTGTTTTTACGACTACAGTTTTAGAAAACGTTGGTCCATATTCGAATTAGGATCTTCCATGTTGGTTTTTGATTTTATCTGTGTTGCTCTTACAACTTTTTAGGTGGTAACAAGATGGAAAGAGGTTGTTCATATGATATCCACTCTTGGTCTGAGCAATGTTATTGTTGTATATATTATTAATATTGTAAATATTGTAAATATTGTATTGTTTTGAAATAAAGCTCTTCTTTCAACCAAAAGAAAAATAGATATTAATAAGATTTTGTAAGACAAATTATATGTTTTGAAAATATAGGGTCAAACACTTTGAAAAGTGAGAATGTTAATTTTAGATTTAACAAGTTGGGGGGTGTAGGAAGGGAATGGGGGACAACAATAATATGTTTTTCAAAATACTAGAAGGGGACCATAATATATTATTAAAAAAAATTATAGGGGTAAACATATTTTTTCTACACTTAAGGGGAGAATGCCTCCCCTTCCAGATATACACATACCCCGTTCTCTGGTTATTTAAGAATTTTAAAGTAAAATCTTAATTTATAGACTATATATATATATATATATATATATATATATATATATATATATATATATATATATATATATACACTTTAAGTTTGTTGTTACTATAACTGACTTAACATTATAGATTATGAATATATCATAAATTTTATATAAATTTATTTTTAATAAAACAATTAATTGCATATCCATCAATATATAATAATCAACTAGGGGTAAAATTGACCAAATACATAAACAATTACTTAGAAAATTATCAGCTAATTAGATAATTACTATCGTTCTTCAATTTAATATAAAAAATCAATGTTTAGTTTTAGAGAGAATTGTTTGTATAAAGAGAGAAGAAAAAATGCGAAGTAAACATAAACATTCACGTTTGGAAAGGATTAAGGTGGCTTCGGAAGGAGGTGGATTCAGGAGAATATGTAGATGCCTTTCATGGCTGAAGTTGTTCTTGGTCCGTCCCAGTTGAAAAAATCTACCATGAGATTTTTGTTCATTTTTTGTCCCTTGGTCGTGGTATACCGTAGACAAGTGGCGGTACACCGCAAGCTTCATTTTGAAACAATGGTACGCTGATATGGTCATGCAATATACCGCACCTAGGCGTGGTACCCCCGCGGACCTGAGGCTTTCCCTTGCACAAGAACCGTAGTTATATATAAAATGAATAGTGTCGTGGCGTTACTTGATCTACATTACACCACAACTATGGCGTTGTATTCTCACGAGTCCTATACCTTGTCTTGCACTAAATACCGTAATATAAATAAATGTTTATCTGTCATCACGGTACCGCATGCGAGGTGCGGTACACCGCGAAGTGTTGCCGGAAGCTCTTATACTCTTATAAAATCACCCCAAAGTCAAGGGTATACCACGTACACAATAAAAAATCTCTACAAACTCTCTCATCAACTTTAATTTACACTTATAACAAAAAATCGCAAGATAATATACACTACAAAAATGAATAAAATAATTAAAGCAAATGAAATATGGATTGTCTCCCCGAGCATTTTTTATTTAAATCGTTAAAAGTTTGAAAGTTGTACCTCAAGATTCATTTTTCTTAAAACATGTGAGACTTCTCGAATCAACTAATCAAAAATCACTAGCATAATTTAAATTAAACATCTACAAAGATTCATTTGGGAAAAGATGTTAATGCAGAAGCTGATAGCTTTTTTGCTTGCATATACATTTTATTACATCTGATGGAGCTGCAGATGATTCTCAATGGCGTAAAAGCTCTATCAGGCAATGGATAAGAACATATGTTCCCTCTAGTTTTGGAAAATTATAGTTACTATTCAAAAAATATAAAAGTTACACAACTCTTGCTAAATTTAAATATGTAGTAAAATAATAAAGTAACAAATACTTTGCAAAATAATAGTACACCATAAAATTTCTTTGTGAATTACTCAATCTATATTCTAAACAGTTTTTTTCTCCTCTTCGGCGACCATTTATTGTTTTTATTTTGACTTTTTGGCTTCTATGTGCCTCATTTTCTCTCTTTTCATGTAATATTTTGGTCACTCCTTCAAGTGGGATATCAATATCTTCATTCCTTAATAATTGCTCACCAGGAGTCACTTGTTGAGCATATTACATATGAGTGACTATAATCTTTAGAACAAGGTGGTATATGAAAAAAGAAAAAACAAACATAAAAGATTTTGTGACAACTTTAAAAATATTACTTTATCTAAAGGTAATTATATTGAATTATTCATCAGTCTCTACAACATCAAAGAGAGACTGATGAATAATTCAATATAATTAGCTGCTAAAGTCTTGAAGGCACATCTGAATGTCCATATCCATTCGACCAGGCAGGGCTAATCGATCTATATTATTGGTAGTGAATTATCAATGAAATTTAGTAATCCTGTGGCTAGCGTAAAAAATCTATCAATCATGAGCAAAGATGACGATGGATAAGAACAAATAGTAATAAAAAGGTATTGCTTCAATTATTGTTTTTTGTTCCAAAACTTCAATTATAGTTTGTTCTTACAACATATGTTCTAGCATAATTTAAATTAGAATAATAAAGCAACAAATACTTTGCAAAATAATAGTACACCATAAAATTGCTTTTTGAATTACTCAATTTATATTCTAAACATCAATTCTTGTTCTTCTTTTGACTTCTTGGTTTCACGTTTCTAATTTTCTATCTTTTACATGCAAGAATTTGGTCACTCCTTTCAGTGAAGATTACAATATCTTCATTCATTAATAGTTTCTCACCATCAACTGGTGGACTTACAATTTCGACACAGGCCGGTGGAGGTAGGACCATCTCTTCCTTACGGTGGAAGTTACGGTGACAACCACAAGCAGCACAAACAATGACGGATGGATCAGCTGGAAAAGGAGTAATTCCAGGTAGATACTCCATGCATCCATCAACTGGCATTTCTGTTGTTGATGGAACGGGGTTTTTCAAACATTCTTTATATATCGTCACAGCACTGCTGATTCCCATTTGTTCGCGAGATCCGAGCAGGAGATTTGATCCCAGTAGTATCAGGAATAATGACCTATTAAAAAACTAAGAATAAAGTATATCAAACTTTCTTTCATGTATTACATATTAAGCATATACAGGAAAAACATGTATTGTACAACAACATCAATTACTAAATCTTACCATCATACTTTGTATTGTTGATAGCAAATTGAAATGACATGGCCATTGACCTTATTCTTGACCTGTGTCGATGCACCAGAATATAAAATTTTTAAAGCATCAACTCTATGTTACCATTTTTTTAATTTAGTAAATATGTAAAATTAATGATCAATTAGATTTAATCTAGATTTTATACTTATTATATGCTTATGTTTATATTTAATATATTTCTATTTAATAGGCTTATCACCAGTATACAGTTAGGCATATATATATATATATATACACGCACAATAGTATAACAACGAAAATGCGCTTAGTGTGCTGAGAAACCTCACCTTCTTCACTGTGTTGGTAAAAGATAGTGGAAGATGATACTGAATCATTATTCTTAACTTAAGTCAATTAAAAGAACTATTAGTAACTTACATGGGCTGAGTAGGGAGTTTTTGGTGGGAGACCAAGGAGGATCAGGGGCAGTGTAAGTTCATTACCATACAAATCCCTATATTTTACAAAATTTCATCATATGTCCCTATATTTTGGGATTTATAGGTCCCTATAAATGCAAAATAACCTATATTTTGAACTAATTATATAATAAATCCCTATAATATGCAAAACAACAAAAAAATTGAACTAATTACAATATAGGTCCCTATATTAGGCGAAATAATCCATATTTTGCAACAATATTGATTTATTAATTAGAATTACCTATAAGGAGGGACGGAAAAGTGCGGCTGGATTGTCTGTGGGTCATGCCTCATTAGCAGGTGGAAGAGTGCATATATAATGAACGAGGTGGTTCTCTGAGCCGTGGAGTATTTGACGGCGGAGGCGCGATTTGATGATTTTATGTCTGAGCGATAGTTAGATGTATAAGCGTTTAAGTTAGGGCAATAAAATGACGAGTTGACTAAGCATTTTATATATATTAATATAATATTTATCTTTTTTTATCTTTTTTTTTCTTTTTTCTTTTTCCTATCTTCTTTTTCCTTTTTTCTTTTTTCTTTTTTGTTGGGTAAACCTTCTCAACCCATTTTTTTGGACAAGGTCTCCTCCATCCATCGAACAATAACCAGATTTTTTATTTGGAGCAATTATTTATAAAGGCCCATATAATATTTACAATACTCACAAAATTCTCACAAAAAAAAAAAAAAAATATTTACAATACTCACAAAATTCTCACTTAATTAATCCATAAAATCCCAACTAGAAACAATAAAAAATCTCAAAAAGTCCCCCAATACCAGTACTATTGCTACTACTAGTAAAAAGAAAAAGCTAAAAAAAAAACCTATTAGGATTTTTTTATCAAACCTCTCCAAGGCCCTTTCTCTCACTCTATCTCCAACGCGACGCAAGCATGAGAAACCCGCCCCCCACAACGCCGCCGCTATTGACACCGTCGTCGCCTGGAAAGTAGCCTTCCCTCACTCACCCGATGTTGTACTCCTTCACCGATATGGTGCTTCGTAACACCATCAGAACACTGCATCCATTTCTCACGAGGCACAGGTTCAGGTACTCCTCGGCCGTTACTGGCCTAGTCTCTTGGCGGAACCAGACCAATTTGCGTTGAAGCGAAGTACGATAAAGTAAACTCTCCTGATGGCTCTCAACGTATTACTAAACCCGCAAATTTCCAAATCATTCATTTCATGGCTATAAAGGTTACACGAGACCAGTTTCCCTTGGTGACTTTTCAATATGATGGATTCATTTCTCCACAAGGCCAATTTTACTTAATGACTTTCAAATATGACGGATTCATTCTTCCACAACAAAAAATGACAACAAATTCCAAACACGGGTTCCACACCCGATACCGATTTGAATAGATACCATCTCCACCCATCAGGTTTTATTAGATCCCGTCTCCTCCCCTTCTGAATCTAATAGTCCAAGCGCGTGCTAGTCCAAGCACGTGCGAAGAGATGTTGCTTAATTTTTTTATTCTGGTTTCTGTTTTTTTTTTTTAAAATTCCAATATTTTTTGTAAAAAGATTTCTATTTGTTTTGTTTTAGATCTAGATTTACATCTCTTTGGAATCTATCAAACTGACGTGTTTGGAATGTACCAAATTGATGTGTTTGGAATGTACTAAACTGATGAGTTTGGAATGTACCAATTCGTTTTTATCATAAAAAAAGATATCGTGAATAGATTTGTGTAGTATTTTTGCAGGAAAAACATTGTTTGGCGCATACGAATGGGTGAATCTCAACACGATCTTCGATCGGTTTTTTAAATAAATTCGGACATTAATTTTGGGCATGACAAAAAGTCCTCCATAAGTTTAAAAAAATACTATTAAGGACCCTGAAACGTAAAAACAAACATAAATAGTATTTGGTACATACCAAAACCTAGAAAATTGGTACGTTCCAAACAAATAATTTGTCCATACCAAAATTAAATTGTTGGTATGTACCGATAAAAAACTGAGTAGGGGTATAAGGGTAAAAAATCAAACTTAGGCCTTTATTAGAATGATGTTATAGTCAGGACTTTCTACAGAAATTTTTGGTTTTTTGGGCTTTAAAAGTAATTTTCTCTTTTTATTGGGATAATTCTAGGCCCAACGTATTTTTTTTACGCCTAAGAAATTTCAGATAACTACATCGAAAATTAACCTATTCCTAGTTAGGAAAATTGACATACCACATTTGTCAATGAATCTTGTTCGCTCGATGCCGTGTGCCTGGCTTCTTTTGCTAGAATGTCTACTCGACCATTATTTCAAGGTTGTCAAAGAAGATGGTTATCTCCTCTTGTGGTTCTTGTCTCTTCCTATCTAATGCGTATATGATTGCTTGCGCTTCTCATTCCGTACAATGTATTCTAAAATTAGGATAAGCAAATAATTCTTTTTTTAATTTTTTTAATTAAAATTTCTTTATATAAAAAATAATAATACAAAACAATTATTCCATCAATCCTAAAAATAATGTCCACTTACTAAATATGGTGCCCTAAAAATATTGTCCATTTAAAATATCAAGACACTTTTTTCCAACTTTTTTCATTATTACTCTTATTAAGAAATTAAAAATTTATACTTCGAATACATATTTAAAATATTAAGACACATTATGAAGGGTAATTGTGTAATGGTGTATGTAATTATTAGTTTTCTTAATTTGTGTGAAAAGGTAAGTGGACATTACATTTGGGACGGTGGGAGTATGTATTTTATCACCACCACGGTTGCTTGTCCGTCAACTTCTGCGGTCAATGTTGGTCAATTTTGGGTGGTCAATGGTCAACTATAGTGAGATTTTTTTTGGGTAGCCACCAGTTTACTCATGGGACGAGCTTGGCTTCAGGTGGTGGTAGTAGTTGAAGAGATTTCTTTTTAGTTTTTTGCTATTACGAGTGTGAAGAAGATGATTTCTTTTTGTTTTAATCAATAAAATAAAAGTTTAATATTTTTAAATGATTTACAATGTTTATAATAATAAAAAATCAATTAAATAATCGCACATGCGCCGCACCCTAACTTAACAGAGATAATGGACGGAATCCGTCTACAAGGGGTCACCAAAGACGTTTTGAAACAATAAGGGGTAAATTTACACTTTATATAAAATAAGGGGTAAGCTAACGATTAAGAAAAAGTACTTGGGGTATCAGGGGTATTTACTCAATATAGTAAGAAAAAATAGTATTGGCCTAAATTTAGAAAAAATTGTAATAAGTGCTTGCTCATTTAAATATCGACCGAACTATAATAATTATTTAATTTGTATTTTAATTTTTGATTATTTTGTCACTTTGGGTTGAAATCGAGAATAGAGATGTCGGGATTTTTAGGAGTTGGGGTTGTGGGTGCAAGGTTTGTACATGGTACAACTATATAATTTCCTCAACTCGTAGCGAGTTTTATAGAATTTTAATTATCTAAATATTTTCACCCAACGGGCCTTGAAACCTCTCCCCTCAAGACCGAACCACCCTCATTCAACCTATTGTCCTTATTAAAGGTCAAATATAGTATTTAACACTATAACATTATTTCCCACTACACATTTTACGTTCAAATGTTTTTTACTCACTATACATACTAATCACACAATAAATACACATATATCATATTTCTCACCTACATATCTTAAATCACTCTCTATATTCTCCCCTCTCTCCACCCCACCCCAACCATCGGAAATGGTGTTTCATGGTGGCTAAAAGACGGGTCATTAGCAACACCCTCTGACGACTATGTTTACTCTTGTCATGGATCTGATGGACTTGTGATTGTGTAATAAGGATCCAACCATGGAAAATCGGATTTCTCAGCCTTACAACATAAAAAATAAGTCTAGATCCTTGTAGATCTAACTTTCATAAACAGATCAGAGTTTTTTTTGGAGCTTTTGTTCGACTTCTGTTGCAGCTGAGGCCGAATTTCGAAGGCCCAAGCTAAGATCAATAAACTTTTGTATTTGTCCATGGCAGATGAGACTATTTTTTTGTGTATTATTGGAATTATAGATCTTTTTAAGGAATGTAAGTTTTGTAATATTAAGTTTGGATTCTTTAAATTAAGGGCTGTAATATTCTTTTATATCATATAAATAAAATTTGTGCAATTTTCTCCTTTATTTATGTGTTAATACTCTGTATTTTAGGTAATTCTTAGAGAATTCACTAAGCATACTTAGTGATTTTCTTAGCATACTAAGTGAATTTCTAACTATACTAAAAAATTATTGAGTATACTCATTGACTTTTTCGTACTCATTGAATCACTAAGTATGCTCTGTGGCGATGTCGGAGGTGATTTGAAATGAATATTGTTGATATTAAGTAAAATTTGTGAGAAAATACGCTCTGGTGGCGGTGTTGGCAGTGGATGTTGGCCAGAGATGAATAGTACTGATACTTAGTGACTTGTTACTTAGAGACTTGCTATTCAGTGACTCTTTACTTAGCGACTCGCTACTCACTTACTCGGCGGTTCATGCTTTTTGCTACTTATTTTTATTTCTTTATGTAGTTTTTGTTTTTTTAGGATACTTTAGTATCTGTTGTGACCTCTTTGAAGAAGAACCTAGCCACATGTTCCCTAAAGACGATAAAATTGGTCTCCAATACCTCATACGTCAACAACTCTTTTCTATATGGGTGATTGTTACTCGAACTCCTCTCTAAGTCTTAGTTCCATCCCGAGTCCAAACCCATTAGTATGAGTATGATATAAAATAAGTTTCTTTTACAATTGTAATTTTTAGAAAACGTTGGTCCTAATTGAAATTTGGATCCTCAATGTTTGTTTTGGATTTTATCTGTTGCTTTTACAACTTTTTGAGTGGTAACAAGATGGAAAAAGGTTATTATTATGATATCCACTCTTAGTCTAAGAAATGTTATTGTTATATATATTATTAATATTGTAAATATTGTATTGTTTTGAAATAAAGTTCTTCTTTCAACTAAAAGAAAAAAAGATATTAACAAGATTTTAGGGGACCAAGTATATGTTTTGAAAATATAGAGTCAAACACTTTTAAAAGTGAGAATGATAATTTTAGATCAAATAATTTGGGGGTGTGGGAAGGGAAATGGGGACAGTAGTTATATGTTTTTCAAAATATTAGAAGCGGACCATAATATATTATTTAAAAATAAAATAAAATTATACTGTTCAAAATATTTTTTTCTACACTTAAGGGTGAAATTACCCCCTTCTCGATATACACATACCATGTTTCATGGTCATTTACGAATTTTAAAGTAAAATCTTAATTTGTAGACTATATATATACTTTTAATATGTTGTGTTACTATAACTAATTTAACATTATAGATTATTAATACATCCTACATTTCTTATAAATTTGTTATTAATAGAAAAATTATATACATATCCATATATAATAATCAAGTAGTGGTAAAATCAAACAAATCTTCAAACAAGTTCTTAGAAATTTATCAACTAGATAGATAATTACTATCGTTCTTTACTTTAATATAAAAAGAAAAGCTTAGTTGCAGAGAGAGTTTTGTGTATAGAAAGAGAAGAAAAAATAAGAAGTAAACATAAACCTTCACGTTTAGAAAGGATTGGGGTGGCTTCGAAAGGAGGTGGCTCCAGAAGAAGATGTAGATGCCTTTCACGGATGACGTTTTCCTTCATCCGTCCCGGTTGGAAAAATCTTCCATAAGAATTTTGTACTTTTTTTGTCCATTGGTTGTGGTATACCGTAGATAAGTGGTGGTACACTGCTAGCCTATTTTCAAAACAATTGTACGGCATATGGGTTCTCGATATGGTGCGTCGCTGATATGGTCCTGTGGTATACCGCACCTATGCGTGGTATACCGCGGACCTGAGACTTTATCTCGCACAAAGAACCGTAGTTATAGATTAAATCCATAGTGTTGTGGCGATACGAGATCTATGTTACACCACCGCTATGGCGTTGTATTATCACAAGTCCTATACCTTGTCTTGCACTAAATACCGTAATATAAAAATAAATAAATATACATGTCATCACGGTACCGCATGAGAGGTGAGATACACCACGAACTGCTGCTGGAGTCTCTTATACTCTTATAAAGTCACCCCTAAGTCAAGGGTATACCACCTACACAATAAAACATCTCTACAAACTCCCTCGTCAACTTTATTTTACACTAATAACACAAAAAATCAAGATAATATACACTGCAAAAATGAAAAACAATAATTAAAGCAATTGAAATGTGGGTTGTCTCCCACGAGTATTTTTGTTTTAGATTCATTTTTCTAAAATAGGATCTGCAAAAATATATGATATTTCTCTAATCAACTAATCAGAATTCCCAAGCTTTCTTCGCTTTTACCTCAATCACTTTTAAAAAACCACTCGTGTGACAAGGAACGATCCCATCCAAGCATCCTTATACTCGTGTGGTCTGTTGGGGGTTGGGATCTTTCTATTCTACTTCGTCTCTCACCCTAAACTTATTTCATTCTTTCTCTTTTACGGTTACTTGTGGGGTCTTCTCATTAGCCTTTTCGATCAAAATCCAAATTGCTGAGATATTTCGTATCTCTTTCCTATTCATGTTTCTCGAAACATAAACTAATTGGGATTAATCTTCAATGTGTAGAGTCATGGTTCCTTTGTATACATTGATAGTGGTGTACCCCGTATCTAAAAATGGACCCTCCAAGACGGAACATGCATTGTTATCTACATCATAATCTAATTTAATAAAGTCAGTTGGAATAGCAAGATTACCTACTTGGGCTAGAACGTCCTTGACTACTACCCATGGTTTTGTTATAGATTGATCTGCAATTTGTAAGATGACGAATATTGGTTTGGTATCTCTAATACCCAACTTATCGAATACACACTTGGGCATAATATTAAAGTCGTGCACAAATCATACATTTATTTTTCTTAAATTAGACCACCAATTTTGATAAGGATGTGGAAACCTCCTTGATCGTTGACTTTTGGTGGCAATTCTTGCTGTACATACCTCTTTAGTTAACGCCACAATTTCATTTTTGACAAACTTGTTTCTCTTTGTGAGTGTATCTTTGAAAAATATCAAATACTTTGGTACCCTCTTCATGAATTTGATTAATGGGATATTTATTTTTAATTGGACCAAAATTTCAATAAACTTCTTGTACATGGAGTCATCATTCTTCTTGGCTACTCTTGATGGAACCGAGGTAGTGGATGAATTTTTTGTGGCGCTCCGCTCATAGTTTCTCTTGCACCTTTGATGCTTCAACTACTTCCTTTGGTTTTATGACCACTTTTTCAACCCAATCTTCAATGGTTACCTCATTCAGTTTCATCCTTAAAGGTTTTTTCTGTTGGAATTATTACCTCACTAAACACAATCGATGGTGATTCCACCAACTTCCTTCCTCGAAGACCAATAGCTTTACTCGATTAGTAACCAACCTTGTCATCAATATTTTGAAATAACTTGATATCATTATTCTTACTTTGGGTCAATGGAAAAGATTGAAGTTGTTGAATTTGTTGAAGGGTCGTATCAATTTGTAACAATTTGTTGTTGCATGAAATTATTTTACTTTTGAAAAAATCATTTCTTTGTTGTTTCATAATATTCATTGAAGCTTCATGGTAGGGCCAAAGGGGTGATAAATAAATGATAATAACACATACACACCTAATACGTCTATGATAAACTCTCCGCAAGTGAAATTATTTTCAAGTAATAAGTAAGTAAAATAGATATCGATCTCAGGGAATACGAAAGTGAGTTTGTGAACAGTGTTCTTACTTTGTATACTAGAGAAAGTTGATAAAATAATACGCGAATACACTAAAATATTTTCTTGATTTTTAAGACTCTGAATAATTAATGATTAATAAACTAAGACTCAAATTAAAGACAATATATAAAACACGAATGAGAAAGATATGAGAGTTTAGCTAGAGAACTAGCAAGTAATCCACACTAGCCCTGTTTCTACATTTATTGACTAAGGAAAAATTGTGTGATATAAAACAGGATCGGCCCTATGTGTATGCGAAAGACGTGGCCGCTTAAGGGCCCTGATAATCTAAATATATTATGTGTGTATATATATACCAGAAATGCCCCATACTTGAAGATAGTTGGGCTAAAATGAATTTATAAAATTATGATGGATTGTGCAAAATTCATAACTGAATTATATATAAAAGAAGGTCAAATCATTCTATCACTTGTAATAATTAGCTTAATGAAAATGATAAAAGCATATCAATACTTATAATTACAATCTTCATTGTGTATTTACACATTTCACTTACAACTCTACAAAATATCGTTGTATCAATATACACATATCCTCCAATGTGAGGAATCTGTACGACAACTTGTTCATTTAAAAATTATAGAAAATTAGTATACAATTTAAATATTATACTCATAAGTGTTTAATGTATGATTTTTTTTTACCATGTGATTGAGATTCCTCCTAGCCAAACATTAACATTTTGTCCAATAATCATGCATGATTATCTTCCAGTACTACAAATTTGAAATTTATTATTATTCTAAGACAACGATCTTGAGAAAAAATAATTAGACATAAGAGTTTCTATACAATATAATTCCTCCTCGTCCTTTAATGTTAGATTCTTACTTTTTGCACGAAAGAATTGTACCTACAAATATATGCAACAGTGTATTACAAATAAATTATACATCATCGAAATTACGTTTCATTACTTACCCCATCCATAAGTATTTGATCCTTTATTTACCTATATAATCACATATATGAAAAAATATATTTGATCATTTGTGTTGTATGTTTATGTATAATGTATATATATTGAGTTCGTATGATTCAATTTAAACACGTAATAATGAATTCAACAACAAAATCAATAAATTCAACCAAATTTAAAAATCGTTTACCATTATTTTAACACCTATGAGTATACTCAGCACTAAACCTATCAACACACCTATTACAAATATTTGTGGATTATAGAAGAAACTATGGATATACAATATTCATAGTTTGATATCATTAAATTGGAGAAGAAGACTTATGTTATCATAAGTGGTGCATTTGGATACATATTTGAAGATACGACAAAATAAACATTTTTATTTTCATTTAAGTCTAGTAATTACAATTGTATTTTATGTGTACAGAGAGAGACATACTTATCTTTAGGATCAAGACCTCACGATGCTTGCGCTTTCACCCAAGTAAGGACTATTTAAAGAATCTACATTCATGTCCTCGTGCCTCGTTTATCACCTCTAACATTTATTGTATACACCCAACAATATTAACACCTTTTTTGACAATTACATCTTTTATTTTTCATATTCATAATGAAATATCGAATACACACCTCAAAGTTTTTCCCAACGAACTCACAATTGAAGATTTAAAACATGCCCCAAAATCAAGTTTTATCATTTTGCATCAAAAACCCATTCTCACACTTTGGGTTCATGTATGTTTGATTCGAAATATAAATCGACGACCTTTGTTTGGAATAGGAATGTGGAATAGGAGTATGGGTCTAAATTCGTCTGGTGGTTGGTAATGAAGAAGACAACATAAGTTTTGAAAAACTATGTTGATGGTAGAGTAGATTGAATTAATGTTGATGGTGGGTTTCGAATCAGAGAGTATTGTGATCGAAGGAAAAATACCTTCAAACAGTATTTAGAAACAATTTCGAATTGAAATATAAGAACTATGAACAATGATGAGGTATTCATGATGTTGGTTCTAGATATTCTATGAGTTTGTTATTGAATGCTAAGAAGACATGGAGTTGTAGTCAATTGATTGAAAGATTGATGGCAGAATTTTTTTGGCAACCTAACAGGCTTCGATTTGATGTAGAGGTTAAATAGTCCATGACTCAAAAGGAGGAGTTTAATATGCTTTGGTATCATCAAAATTGAAAGAGAAGCCACCTAGTTCTTTAGGAATTTGTAAATTACATTTGCTTTGTAAAAATTACATTTGCTTTTATAAGAATGGTAATTGAGAAATTCAGATTTGGTTGAAGATCGATGGTGGTGGCGTTAGAATGTAAGTTTTTGTGATGTATATGGTGTATTCTTGAGGTAACATGCAATAATTATAAAATACAAAAAAGACTTGCAATTATTATACTGTTTGATGTTTAAAAGTTTACCATATGTTTGACATATCTAAGAGAAGAGCCTAAAACCAGATGATCCTCAACCCATATGTTTACCATTCATTTGCTTTCCAACATCAAATAGTATATAGAATAAATGAAGAAGAAATTATTTATTCAATCAAGGGCAAGAAGAAAAATAAATAATGTTTGATTGTCTCTATGTGAAATCCAGTAAAATCCGTAAGCTTTGTTACTTGTGCAAAAACATTTCCAATCTATCATTGAGTAAAGGCAAACCATTCATCTGGAACTCAACAAAAAATCTCTTCATGGTATATATGAGTGTGACGATCCTATAGAAAGACATGGAATAAAACCATTTTGCTACCAGAAAACAAGATAAAATAAGATAGAATAAGAAAGAAAAAAATGCACTAATCACCCTAGACAGACACAATTTTGCAAGTATTACATGACGTATGCAAGTTTTAATGATAATAAGAATTCGTTCTTAGGGACTTAATGTGTCACACGAATGAGCAAATAATTAGAGTAGCAATTAATAATTAAAAGACAGAAACTAAAGATGAATAATTGAGAGATTAATTATTAAACTAAGTAAAATAAAAGGCAATAAAATAAATATGAGAGAATATGAGATGAGAGAGTATAGCTTATGTTTTGCTAGTATTCACCAATCCTTCTAATTCTTTCTATCAATTTCAGTTAATAAGGGAGATAAAAGTTGTTGGTTACTTAGTCAAGATTCTAAATTCTTACATATACCCAAAAAGCGTATAGGTAGGCTACGACACAACCACGAGGCAGTTTAAAATAGGGTTATCATACGCCACTAGGTTCCAAAGTAAACAATTCCTTCAATTGGTGATATGGTGATTAAAACAAACCCAAATGACTATCTAGTTAGGCTGGTGTTGTCAGGACCAATTTCTTATGCTAGACGTTTATGTGGTGTTTTAATAATTAGACACCCCTTTAGGGCGACCATCTAACTACTATTATCACAACCCTAAATTGATCAGGTATAAGACAAACAATAAATATAAACACATAAATTAAAAATATGGTTCAGTAGCTAGAATTAGATTAAAACATATAATTCGTAAAGAAACTTAGATAGAAAGAAAATAGAATTCATAAATTATACATCATGCAAAACCCATGCTATGGGAAAATCAGTTCATACCTGAAGTAAATAAACTAAAAGATTGATACAACTCCATCTTGCTCTCTTCAATAACTCTAATGATATAAAACCTGAGTACTAATTAATGGGAGACAAGGATTACTTTGCAAAGGTTTAAGGTTGTATTTATAGGTGTTTAGAAGACCTAATTCATTTTCTTGGAGTGGAAGACGAGTAACTTGGACTACAAGCCCAACTCAAATTCGTAACCCTAAAATATAGAAAAGGTAATAATTTGCCTCTATTTTGTTTTGGCCTAACTTCTTCAATGCTTAACCGTTTAACACGTTCCAATAGTCGAAACTGATCGTCTCGCGAAGCTCTTTAACTTGGGTGTAGACTATTCTTCCAAATTCCTAGCCAATCTTGAGTTATGATCACTTCTATGGTCGTAAGTGCTGAAATTCAGATATATTTGGCAACTTTATCTTTCCATATCTTATCTTTTCATACCTTATCTCCAATTTCCATGCATATCTTCTTTCTTTTATCTATTAGAATTGATTTGGCAGCTAATTAATCACCTTATATATCTTTAAAGCTTCACAATTAACAAATACTTAAACCAAATATGCTCTAAAAATAATAAACCATTAATTCAAGACACGAAATAGGAAAGTTCACTATATCATGTGAAAACCGAGTATTTAGACTTCTAAAACACTAAAAACAATGTCTCCAACTAATATTAAATCATCACAAATGGGGAGATATCAAAAACCCAAACTCAAAGTTGTATCCTCCCGATACAATAAAGATAAAAACAAAGAGAAGTCTTGTAATACACACCTAGGTCAATTAAGCACAGTGGGAAAGGAGATAGCAGAATATATAGAATAGACATAAAACAACTACTCAGAAAATTTCATGTAATAATATTTACAAAATACATACATGTACACTTTTTATATCTACAATCAACAAGGCTTTAATTCAAGATTAGATTAGCTTCATGATGTAATAAGGAGAGGATCTTTACTCAGTTCACCACATAGGCTATAGATAGTTCATCTAACTTCACTAGTATAACTACTCTCTATTGGCTGAATCACTTCTAGATTACATAGCAAAGAATCAAAAGGTCTTTAAGGTTGTAATGTTGGCTTAGGGACAGTATGATAAGTATATTTGGATAATTTAGAGTGAGCTTTTGACTCTCTCCTCACTAGCCATCAACGAATCGCCCTAGAGTTTGAGTTACTCTCTTAAAAAGTTTCCCACTCAACCCAATGATTTTCTTAATGCACAAAGTAGCATCCTCAATAACCCAATTAAAGCATAAAATGTTCAAATAAAAATTCCACTTTGCCGGTCCAAATATATATTCTTTTCAAATCAATTTTTTTTCTCTTTTATATAGCTATGACTCTTTTTTTGATGTTCGAGATATCACGTTATTTTTCTCATAAATTTTTTTCCTTTTTTTTCATGCTTTTTAGCTTTTTCCACTCACTTTTACCCCGACAAAGGGTTACAATATAAACCTGTGAATCATCATCAATATATAAAACATAGCACCATTAATAAGCTCAAAAATCCCAACCCAATAACAACTCCCATGATGGTGGACCCACCACCCCAAACTCAAGCTCTAAAACAATTGTTTATGCATTGCGATTCGAGTGCGGATCATATGCAAAGTCCTATAATCTAAAGGGATATGACTTATAATGTGGTTAAATAAAAAGGCTTTAGAAAGGCTAGAAGAGGCTGAGACGCATATAAAATAATAAATGGGACAACAAGCTAAAAGGCAACAAGGGGCTTATGAAAGAACTGCCTTAATCACTTTCTAAACTATGCAATTTCGTTAATCTCTTACCTTTAGCACGTTCATCAAATGGGTTTATCAACTAGCTTCGATCTCACAGCCTACACACCACTCATGGCTCCCTGAGATCAAACATACTTTCTATCGCATTGCTAACTAATCTTTTCTTTACTATCAATGTGTTTTTTCCTACAAATACTCAAAGCATACAAAATAAAATAGCTCATAAACATACTACTTACTATCATTAACTTACTAAGCTTATGCTTTTAAGCTATTAAACACATTCTACATCTAATTCCCATGTATCAAAAATTTTAATTTCTACCTAAAAACAGAAAAATGGAGATGAGAGACAATGAATCCCCACACCTCCGACTCAAAAATGAGTCGTGTCCCCACGACTCGGAAAAGACTCGAAAGAGAAATTAAATTAGCAGATAAAGCATTTACAGAAATGGTAAGGAAGAAAGAGAACATACTCTCGAGGCTATTGCCTCGCATTATCGACATCCAAGATAGGATTTGCTGGATCTTTCTTTAATTTCTCAAGGAGTGTCATGATGTGCACTTTATTGGATTTGATTTGTGCCACATCTTCGGCTAAGAAAGTTTGAGCTGCTTCGACATTGTTTAATCGCTTCTCTACCTTCTGTTGCCATATACGATACTTTTCTTCCTTTGAGACTTGTGTAATTACTGCTCCTCTCAAAACTGTCTTGATCCAATTGTTATCAAATACTATTCATCATGTTAGAATGCTGCTTCTCTTCTTTTCCCGGAATCACATCCATCTTCCGAACAAGGCACGTGATCATAGTAGGATATTTCAAACTAAAGAACGAAGTATGAGAGACCGAAAATCGCATCACCTCCTCAAAGATCATTCGTGCTACATCCACGTCTTCTCCTCTTAAAATACAATTCAACAAAATTGTGTTTTCTTAGTTACCTCCGAGTTTCTTTGGGTTCCAAAGAAATTTGTTGTAAGGGAATTGTGCCAAACTTTTGTTTCTCCTTGGAAGTATTTGTAAGGCCAAGGTGCCTTTAATTCACCCTTATTTGCTGGCACTTTATCCTTGTCTAAGGCATGCTCAAAAAGTAAATTACAATCGAAAGTCTTGATATTATCCACCTCTTCTCTATACTTACATGGTCCAACCAATCTCTTAAACCAGAAGTGGTTTCGAATTTCTTCAACTGTGAATAGTACTATCTTTCCTCTAACTGGAACACCACCATTACTATCTTGGCTAAAGAGGCCTAAATAGAAATCGAAAACTAACTCTTTACATAAATTCGATCTTCGCAACATGAATGTATACCAACCCAGTCTATCACCCATCTCTATGAATCTCTGCTGTTCACCCTCTTCAACTTCTTTTTCAAATACTCTCTCATAAGCCAAAGGAAGTTTTGTTGCATGTTTCTCTGTTGAAGCTAACATTGCCTTGGAAGCTTCGTTGATTTTGGTCACAAGATTCTCGATTTGTAAAAGTTGTGGTATCTTCCTTATTAAAGTTGAAACCTTTTGTCTCTTTGAATTTACCACAGGTAGCTTCCCTTTATTTTCTGAACCTGTTTTACCGTTCAATTTAGAACTTGAAATTTTATCAATTGATTTCTTCTCACTAGGACCCAACACTTTACTTTGATTCTTCTTCATCTCCCAGACAGTAGATAATATTTCTGTTCTTTTCGTCATCACAATTGACCTCGAACTCAAAGCTTTGACCACTCTTGAAATTTGAAACTCTTGATTATAGGTTGTACAAGCTTTATTTGGGTTAGTAAAGGTGTTATGAAGATGATTCTCTATATGGGTAAGATGGATTCTCCTTTGATTGGTATGGATCTAAGAAATTGTTGGATGAATTTTGAAAATTTAGGCTTTTGATTCTTGGATTCAAGGTGTTTTAATATGATTTGGGTGGTTGAACCTTCTTTATAATGATGTGGAGAAAGACTTGGATGTGTTTTTATGGTTAGTGGGTAGTTTTTTGAGGTTTGGTGAAGTTTTGATGAAGCTTCAATGGATTTGGGTGAAGTTTGGGGAAGAAAAAAAGGCTTTAGGATTGAAAATTTTGTGTAAAAACTAACCTCTTCTCTTGATTCCCGTAATATATCCTTTCTTTTTCGTTATGTCGGTGCTGTGCGGTGCCCTGGACTTGTCATGCGGTGTACCGGACCTAAGGATTTAGAATCCCGTGTTCCCGAGTTGTTGACACGGTTTTGAATAGCTGACTATGTATCTCTCGGCAATACACCATGGCCTATACCTTGGTCACGGTTCTTGATGATGCGGTATACCGGAAGTCTGGTGCGGTGTACCGCACCTGATTGCTGTTCATACCGTGGTGACGCTACGAGCCATGGTTTTTGGCTTCATTTCTCGGAAATGTACCGTGGCCTATACCGTGGTCACGGTTTTCTTCTGCGGTATACCGAACCTGTCCTGCGGTGTACTGCAAGGATGGTCAGATTTTCGCCGAATTTTCGTTTTTCTTCTCCTAACTTGATTTCTTACATACCTGAACATCAAAAACACTCATACCTTTCTCAAATATGCAATATCAACTAAAAACAACTAAACTAAACATGAATTAAAACATAAAAACATAAAAATAAATAGTGGGTCTCCCGTACATCACTTTTATTTAACGTCTTTTAAAGTTAGACGCGTTACCTCTATCAAGATTTGCGAATATAACCTCCCCAGCAACGAGCAAGGCTATGAAAGTCTACTAATCTCCGCTTAATGCCCTTCTTGGATCTGATCTCTATCACCTTAGCTGAAACAACGTTAGTGACTATGAATGGTCCCATCCACGAGTCTTGATAACCTCGTGGCCTATTCTCTGGTTTGTGGGCTTTCCACAGAACTTCATGGTCGATCCCAAAATTAGTCTTTGGCTCAGTCTCCACAGGTTTTTCGTGGATCTTTTCCTTAGGGACTTTGTGATGTGAAAGGCTATGAATGATAGGAACAGTGGGATCTAACTTCCTTGGTTTATTACCCTAGACATACAATGTCTCGGATACGTTTTTAGCATGAAGGATAATCGTCCCTTCTTGGAAGTTGATTATGCTTTGGCTAGTTGCCATGAAAGGCCTTCCAAGTATGATTGGAACCTGCTTATCTATATTGAAATCAAGTAGAACAAGGTCAGTAGGGCTGGTGATATTACCTGATCTGACATAAACGTCCTCTACTGTTCCACATTTCTTGGTAACTGAGTTGTCAGCAAACTGCAACTTTACTGGAGCTTTCTCTGATTTCTGAAGTCCAAGTCTATCGAACACGGACTTTGGCATAATATTTACACCTGCACCCACATCACACATAGCTTTCACCTTGAGCATACAATTTATTTGGATAGGAAGATTAAAGCTTCCAGGATCTTTGAGCTTCAATGGTAACTCTTTTTCAACTCTTCTTGAGACTCTCACAATCACTTTCTTGTCCTCTACACTCTCTTCTCTCTCAGGAATAACTTGCGTAAAAACTTGTTGCGGTGTATGCCCTTTATTCGCAATCTCAAGCATTTGTGCGTTGATATTTTCAGGAGTGTACGCCTTTACAAATTTCTTGAGTTCAATGTCACCCTTCGGATTTGTATCAGGAATAATTTGTGACACTGTCTGAACAACTGGGAGCGATCACACCTTCTCTTCTTCGTTCTTTTCTTGCACAGTAGGTGCAACTTCTACTTTCTTTTTTTAGGCTTCTTCCTCTTTCTCTTTAGCTCTCTCAACTTCTAACTCCATAACCGATCTAATGTCGTCTTGCATATCGTTTAGAAGTTGTATAAATTTGAATTTTCTTGAATCTTTATCCTCATCTTCAGAACAATCAAAGTCCACGGGGCTAGACTTGGTTGGTTCTTCTTCGGTACTAGGAACTTCCACAACACTTTCGGCAGCATGCGATACTTCCTTATTTTCTTCAGTCTCAAGGCAAATAGCCTTACAAGCTTCGAACCCAACATTGGAATCACCTCCTTCGATAGCCTGCAATTCTTTTGATTCTATAATATTAGTAAGAACTTTATTCATTTGTTCTATTTGCGTACCTAAAATCTGAACTGAAGCTTCTTGTTCTCTTAACTTCGCGTTCTGGGAATGAATAATAGTGGTCATAAGATCCATAAAATTCTTCAATTGTTGATCACCCACAGCTCCTTCTTGAGTATACTGTGGTAGAGCCTTCTGAGCTAAAGCATCGGTATATGCGTCATTAACAGGTTGTTATGGAGGGGCAAGTCGATTATAATTCTGATTCCCTTGATATGGAGCTTGACCTCTTGGTTGGAAAGAGTTATTCTAGGGACAAGGTTGATAATGACCTGGATTAGCGGCCCCCTGTGGATTTGAATACTGCATACCAGAATGATTCTTATTACCAAATTGATAATTTCCTCGGTTGGATATGAAATAAACAGATGCTTTGATTTCTTTCGCACTCTTCCCATGTATGATTTGTGACCCCACAATGTTGATAACCTTGTGCTTCTTACACTACATTCGCTGCGGCTAAATTCTTCTGCATCTCAAGCTTAATCTCTTTGATTTGATTTTCTAGTGCGGACAATTGAGCTAAGTTTGCAGTTTCTGCATCTAATCGAAGCGTACCTTTGGCATTTGTAATAGGAGCTCGCGAAAGTGGCCAACTCCTTTCTGTTTCGATAATGTTTTTCATACCTTCGGTGGCTTCTGTAGGATTCATTGACACAAAATTTCTCTTTCCAAGATTATCTACCCTCAGTCGACTCTCTCTATTGATTCGTTGATAAAATATAGCTAATTGTAAAGACGGGGCGTAACCATGCAGTGGACATCTAGCTACCTTCTGTTGAAACCTTGTCCATGCGTCTCCTACTTCTTCTCTATTCTCTTGAAAAAACTTCGCAAGCTCTCTTTGGTCTTTGGGTCTCATACTCTTCGGATTAAAAACGGTTAAAGAATGCGGCTTGAAGTTTTGCCCATGTATTAATAGTTCCTGGTGGTTGCCTATCAGGCCACTCACCAGATTTACCGGTCAGGAAGAACGAAAACATGTGACAATACAGTTGCTCGCATGTAATGCCTAGAATAACATAGGCATCACAATTCTGCATGAACTTCTGAACCGCTCTTACCGGATCTTGAACTGCTGCACCACTATAGAGTCCGAAATTCTGAAATTGGCTGAGCATGCCCGAATCAGGCGTGAATTTGATATTCTGGATCTCTGGAGGACGATAACCTAATATTTGAACATGAAATGGTGCTCCCAAGCCTGGGAGGTCTTGTTCAACTCTGTTTTGATTATTTTTTTTTTCTTTTATCTCCTGGTGGTTGTTGTTGTTGGCCTACAACTCCAAGTGGTGGAACTATAGGAATAAGTGGTGGATCTACTCCATGTTGTTTTTATGCCATAGCTTTTCTTTGGATTCTTTCTTCTCGGATACGTCTGTTATAAGCTGTGAAGCTCATTTCGGGCTCCGGGAGAGAAGGCCAAAGATTCACTGTTAAAACCTGAAAAAGACTAAAGTTAGCCAACAAGCGTAAATCTGAAAAAATAAAAATAAAAACTAAAATATAAAAATTAACTAAAAACTACTACTCGAAATACATAACCCACACGCTAACAAGATACGAGTCCCCGGCAGCGGCGCCTAAAAACTTGGTATCACCTAGGGTGTGATAAAAATAAGATAAAATAAGCTATAAAACAATGCACTAATAATCCTAGACATGCACGGTACTGCAAGTATTACAGGACGTATGCAAGTTTTCATGATAAGAAGAATTCGTTCTCATGGACTTAATGTGTTACACGATGAGCAAATAATTAGAGTAGCAATTAATAGTTAAAAGATAGAAACTAAAGATGAATAATTGAGAGATTAATAATTAAACGAAGTAAAATAAAAGAAAATAAATTAAATATGAGAGAATATGAGATTAGAGAGTATAGCTTAGGTTTTGCTAATATGCAATAATCCTTCTAATTCTTTCTATCAGTTTCACTTAATAAGGGAGATAATAGCTCTTAGATACTTAGTCAAGATTCTAAATTCCTACATATACCCGGAGACCGTATAGGTAGGCTACGACACAACCACGAGGCAGTTTAAAATAGGGTTATCCTACGCCACTAGGTTCCTAAGCAAACAGTTCTTTTAGTTGGTGATATGGTGATTAAAACAAACCCTAATGACTATCTAGTTAGGCTGGTGTTGTCAAGACCAAGTCCTTATGCTAGAAGTTTATGTGGTCTTTGAATAATTAGACACCCCTAAATTGATCAGGTTTAAGACAGACAATATATATAAACACATAAATCAAATATATGGTTAAGTAGCTAGAATCAGATTAAATCATATAATTCCCAAAGAAACTTAGATAGAAAGAAAATAATATTCATCGATTATACATAATGCAAAACCCAAGTTATGGGAAAATTAGTTCATACCTGAAGTAAATAAACTAAAAGATTGATACAACGAATTCAACTTCCTCTCTTCAATAACTCTAATGATATAAAACCTAAGGACTAATTAACGGGAGGAAATGATTACTTTACAAAGGTTTAAGGGTGTATTTATAGGTGTTTAGAAGACCTAATTCGTTTCCTTGGAGTGGAAGACAAGTAACATGGACTCCAATCCCAACCAAAATTCGTAAACCTAAAATATAGAAAAGGTAATAATCTGCTGCTGTTTTGTTTTGGGCATAAAACCTTCAATACTTATCCGTTTGATGCGTTCCAATAGTCGAAACTGATCGTCTCGGAAAGATCTTTAACTTTGCTTTAGATCATTCTTCCAAATTTCTAGCCACGCTTTACTTATGATCACTTCTATGGTTGTAGGTGCTGAAATTCAGATTTATTTGACAACTTTATCTTTCCATATCTTATCTTTTTTTTTTTTCTTATCTCCAATTTCCATGCATATCTTGTTTCCTTTATCTATTAGAATTGATTTGGCATCTAATTAATCACCTTATATATCTTTAAAGCTTCACAATTAACAGACAATTAAACCAAATATGCTTTAAATTTATAAACCATTAAATCAAGACACAAAATAGGAAAGTGCACTATATCATGTGAAAATCGAGTATTTAGACTTCTAAAACACTAAAAATGATGTCTCCAACTAATATTAAATCATCACAAATGGGGAGACATTAACCCCCAACTCAAAATTATGTCGTCCCAACACAATAGGAATAAGAATAGCAGGGTAGTCTTTATCAAATAAATATAGAAGAGGAAGAAGTAGCAGAAACAATGAATTATCATAGAGAAAATATCCTAGCAAGTGTAATGTAGTAATGTTAAAGAACTAATGCACACATACACCTAATATACAAACAATCAACATATTATAAATTCAAGTATAGATTAATTTGTAATGCCAGAAGGAGCGGGTTTCACTTAACTCGATATGAAGGCTATAAGGTGATCATAGGTCCTAATATGGTATCCAATAGTCCACCTAATTACTCCCTTATCCTTCAATTATTTCTTAACCATATAGTTAGAAATCCTAAGGTATTTTCCGTTTTTATTTAGGTTTTGGGACGGTATAATACGTATATTTGGATAATGTGAAGTTAGATTTTGGCTCTCTTCTCACTAACTATCAACGGATCACCATATAGGTTGAGTTTCACTCAAAGATGTTCTCACTCAACTCAACTTCGATGTTCTTGATTCGCATCCCCAATTAACCCAATACAACTTTTCATGATGATTACATAACAATTCCACTTTGCCAGTCCTTTTTATATTAAATTTATTACATATCATTTTTCTTTCATTTACAATTCAAGTATGACTCACTATGTGATTCGAGATATCATACTACTTGTTTCTCATATTTCATTTATGTTCAATATTTTTATCTTTTTACCCCGTCAAAGGGTTACAATAAAGATCATCATCAATAATATCACAAATACAAATCATAAAACCCATTGTATCCCTATGATGAATCCCACCACCCCAAACTCAAGCTCTAATGATGAATGTTTTGGGGTTGTGATTCGAGTGCGGGCCATATGAATAAGTCCTCTAAAATAATATATATGGCTTGTAATGTGACCAATAAAAGGATTTAGAAAGACTAAGAAGGGGCTGAGACGAATAATATATATTCAATTCAATGGGTGAGAAAGCTAAAGGCTTCAAGTGTCTTATGAAAGATTTGCCATATTCATTTTCTAAATTATTAGCTCTCGTTACTTTTTCACTTTTAGTTCATGGATTAAGTAGGTTATCAACTACTTCAAACCTCACGTTCGTTTAGGACTCCCTAAGATTCAACTTTTCTTCTTAAGAATTGCTTATTAGTCTTTTCTATTCTTTACTAACTGTTTTCATGCATGCATACTAAGGCACGTTATGACATCGTTCAAGAACATACTCAATAATATCATTGGCCTAAATATAAACATGCTTAAATAGGGACATTCACCATATTTTATGCAAAATTCCTATATTAGACACTAAATATTTTATTTTTATGCAAAAACACGAAAAGAAGATTAGGACAACGAATCTCCACCCCTAACTCAATATTGGGTCGTATACCGATGACTCGAAAAAACTCAATAAAAGTAAAATTTAAACTGAAGCTACCTGAACACATACAAAATCAAGGAGAGATATTAGGATACATTATTTGGCTTACAACATCTCCTCCGACTCGTGGTAAAAATGAGAATCCCAAAATTTAAACTGAAGCTACCTGAACACATACGTTTTCTCTCCGTATAGCCATGCTTCTTTTGTTTTTTCTAGCTAGCTTCACTTGGTGCAAGATGTCGTAGTTGTTCTTATTTTCTAATTTGGTATTTATATTCATCAACATCAATCCCCACTTTGGAAGTTCGAATTCAAAATTATATGTACCGTCTTGCGGAGTTGAGGATGAACCATGATCAGTGACTATTGGTTCTTTCTCCTTTTGGTCGGCCGAATTTCTCGAGATAGTTTTTCTCTTCAAATCTCATGTCGCTGATTCGGGAGTTGGCCACATCGTTGTTCTTCCTAAATCGTTTGCTTCAAACATGTACTATGGAGTCTTCCAAATTGTTTTACCTTATTATTATTCGAAGAAGAAGTCGTACATTGAATTGGTCATGTGGTTGAACAATCATCCCTTAGCCACTGAATTATTTTTTAAAAACATGGCCTCAAGATCGTGGTAACTAGCATGTTCCTCATTAGTGGTTGGCAAGTACAGTGGGAATACTAGTAAATAAAATATAATCAACGTCTAGTTATTTAGAAATACTAGAAGATTATTTACCCTAAATTTGTAGTTGGATCTATCCAAGGATTCCAACTTACACATGTTGGAAAATAGATTTTCATTTAGATCATCGACAACAAAAGGATGGAAAGATCTGTATTAATTAGTGATATTCTAAATTGTTTTCTTAATTTTATGTAAAAATGAACTAATAATGAAAATTAAAATCACAAAATTAGAAAAAAAAATAAGTGAAACTTACTACAAGTCTAATAGGTAAAAGAATAACGAATTACAACAAACCAAACTTCCTTACGAAATATTTTCATGGTATAGCCCAAACTCCCACCCCACCTGTAAGATATTCATGATACTAAAGTAATAGGTTTAATAGAAAGGACAAAATAAATTAATATAAATAATATAATTATGTTATTTTTAGCTATGTGGAAAAATCAACCATTTTTCAAAATTTTATGTTATGGACATTCAAAAAGATTTAGTACATCGATTATTATTAGTGAGTCTTAATTTCTGGATGCATGACTAATAGATTTTTTTTAATTTCAATATCACCATGAACAACAACAACATGATCAAACATTAACTAGAAACCAGGAGCTTTGATCTCCATGTCAGCCACAGTCAACAACTCTCCATTCTCCATGTGCGTTGTTCAACCTCGCCAACATTGTATCCTGAGAATGAGAATGCACAGTATTTTCCAAAAATTTATTTAGAATTTTGTGTTTAAAAATATATTTTTACATGAATGTGATGGAAGTTATGATTTAGTGAGCTAAAGATACATTTGATGCTTGATAATGGCATGAAGTTACGTTCGTAAATAAAGCTACGAAATGGTAAAAAATCTTCTTCACATGACTATGAAGAAATCGAAAGAAGTGGATGAGGCGGTTACTTATTTTGTTGTCATGCAAGCTGAAAATTTGAGATATGAAAGCCAATACTACGTTAAAAGGCTATGCAAATATATATTTCAAACGAATGAACAAGCATCTAATCCCATATTTTCAGTTATGGTTACTATGACATCAGCTTTGGTTTTTTCAAAAGAGAGTATAATGCTCGGAAATTCTTATCATTGACCATCTTTAAGTCAATTTAATGTGGAAAATAAAAATATAATTGATTATGAAATTTCTATCGAAGAGTAAACTATTTAATATTAATGACCAATTAATTCAAATCTAGATTCTATACTCAAATACGCTTATGTTTCTATTCAATAGGCTTATCACCAAAATGCAATTATGCATGTTTATACATGCGCATGTGCACAATATTATAACACAGAAAATGTGCTGAGAAAGCTCAAGCTCACCTTCGTTTGTGAATTGGTGAAAGATAGTGGAAGATTATTGTGTAGGAGTTCAGGGCAGTGTGAGTTTGTTACCATAAAAGTCTCTGTATTTTACAAAATTTATTATAGGTCACTATATTTTGCAATAAATGTATTTTAGGTACCTATAAATGAAAAATAACCTATAAATAATGTTTACATTATAAGTACTATCATATGCAAAATAACATAATTCTTTTAAAATAATTACAATAAAGGTCCCTCAAAATAACCCATATCTTGTAATAAGATTTGAGTTATCAACGGAATTACCTATAAGAAGCGACGGAGAAGCTGTGTGCCGGCGAGTGTGGGCCATGAGTCATGAGCCTGGCGGAGAATTGAATATTAACTAGTTGGTTGATTCTTTGAGAATTGAGAGACGACCGAGCTAAGCTGATATGTGAGTCGTGAAAGTAGCTGACAAAGGCGGATGAGCTGCTCGATGATTTTGTATCTGAGGAACATGAGATATTGAGTGAGGGAATTAAGCATTAGATTTGAATTGGGGATAGAAAATAACTTAGTTTACTTATAAATATTAGTGCTACTTTTTATATTACTAAAACAGGGCTAGCCCTTATAAAGAAAATTGGATAATTTAGGTATAAATTCCTTAGGCCCAAGAAGAATTTAGGCCTCCCTCGTAAGTTTTAAAACCGACTATAATTACCTGGCCTTTTTTTAGTACTTTAAATCATGGTTTGGACCCGATCAACTAATATATCGTTTTTTAACTCATGTGCCTCATTTTATAATAAAATATACTTATATGGGTGAAATTATGATTTTTCTAAATTTTGGGGGACCATGGACTCTCCAATATACACATAACTCCTCCCCTTATCCTTTATATTTTTATGTAAATAATAAAGATATCCATAAGCAATACATATACACGTTTGATTTGTAGTCACTGAAACTAATTAAACATCATAGATTTTAAGTATATAAAATTTCGTTATAAATAAGTTATCAATGTCCAAGAAAAATATTAATTACAACTTCATTAGTATATAATAATCATTCAATGGTAATACTGAACAAACATATAAAGTAATTTAGAAAATTATCATTCTTTCTCTTAGTTGCGTTTTATTTGATTTTGTTGAGCATATCTTGGGTGATGGTCGAAATCCCGTATACAGGGCAGCCGCAAGACACTTTATGTATGAACACTAATAATACTGTTGTGTCTATTTTGTTTCCCCCTTTGCAGTATACTATAAAAATAAATGCGGATTTGATTATAGGCCCTCATAGAGTAGCAACGGGTTTTATTGGGAGAAACCCTGAGGCGTTGTAATCTGCGGGCATACAAGTTCCTATTTATTTTGTTTTTTTAGCCGAGTGTCTTGCCACTAGGAGTGCAGTTTTGTTTGCGAGCTAGTTGAGTTATGATCGCATCACCATCGAGAGTGATGCTTTATGTGTGATTTGAGTTATTACGTCATCCACCACGAAAATTGAATAGCGAGTTTTACCAATTCTGGAGGACATATGTAGTCCTCCAAGGTGTTATAAAATAATCGACACCTCAAGAGAGCTACTACCTGGAAGTGTACGGATCGTTGACAAGTAATTAATAATAAGTAAAAATATTTATCGTCTACACATGGACAATGATTTTTAATTGTTGATGTGTTCTCAAAAGTGTTTTAGAGTGTGTTGTGAAACTAAAAAAAATAGTAAATATGTATTGGGATTTTATATTAAAAGACTAAAGATGCAATTAAAAAGGAAATTAAACTAAATTATAGTTAAATTAAAATATTAAATGTAAATAGCTAAGAGTGTGGTGAGAAAGGTATAGGTCGAGAAATGTCAAGTAATCCCCGATAATATTGACTTTATGTTATTGTTTAAGGGTGAATTGATAAATATGCAATAGTCGGGATTCTAAATTCTTCTTAACTCCCTTCCAGGTAGCTTAGGAAGCTACATAACACCCCTAGAGTTCTCTTATGATTGAAATATACATGAATGATCAGCGCTAAAGTCTCTTACCCTATTAGCTATTAGGCTAGTCATGCCCGTCAGGATCACTAACACACACATGACGCTTATGTATCATATTCTGTAACCCAAACCCCCCGTCAGTGAAATGCTAATTACTAAGGGCAGTTCTATAATTGTCCAGAGTAAGGGATGAAATTGATAGTCAACTACATACTCAAAGCATAAAATTTAACAACTCAAGTTAACTATGTAATCCTAATTCAATAAAAGCATACAACCAATACTAGGATTCGTACGTAAATGATTATCAAACAATGTAGTATTTAGTCAAAAAATAAGTAATAAAAATCAGAAATTAAAATTATTATATTCATGTTCAAAAGATAAAAAAATATAATTACACTATCGATAGTTGTCGAATGATTATGGAAAGAGGTGGAATGGCATGAATCCTCCGTTCTTTCTTCTCCAAGCGTTAATGGTTGCTCACATGTGTATAAAAAGTTGTAGAACGCTATTTTGATCTTCAAATGGTGATACATAGGGTTTCCTAAAATATTTTTTTAGTTGTGGGCCCTATAAGGTGGCAAAAATCAATCCAAAAGTGATTCCAAGGGTTTGCGAACTGGTTATAACCACGACAATTGAAAATGGAATAAATATTTCATTGTAACTCCAAATCACAAGTTGTCACCTATCACACGCTCCTAACTTAAAATACTTCCATAAAACCAAAGGTCTTTTTTTATCAATAAATCAAACTTTTTATTAATATAAGCCCAAATATCAAGTAACATTACAACTTTAACTCTACAAAAGACCAAGACTACATACTCAACCTACGTTACTATTACAAAGAGAGCCCATTAAATTTAACTCGAACTAAATACAAATCTATTCTATAAATAATAAGGCCCAATAACTAGTTGGACTCTATTTTCTTTGCGAGATGAATATCTTCTTTAGTCTTGTAATTCCTTCTTCCTACTTTCACATGGACAAAGCTAAAGATTTTTTTCCAAATGTGATCTTCACTTAGACAAATAGCTCCATGCTCCCTTTCATTTCTTTCCCACCAAACACAGTAAATATAGGTAGTAATAAAATTCCCCACCATATCAATAACTTCTGCACTCGGTATAGATTTAACAATTTGACCATCTCTTCTAAATCTGTAGGTGTAACATTTATATTGCACAACACAAGCAGTTTTACCAAGATTCTTTTTGGAAAGGAGCAGCTAATAAATAAGTTATTAACATCCTCCAAAGTTGCATTACAAAAACAACATAGTGAATTGACCTGTAAGCCCCAACTAATCAATCTGGCTTTGGTTGCTAATCTATCCTGAAAGCACAACCAAGCTATAAAAGCACATCTTGGTATACAAGTCTTAGTCCACACTATTTTCCACCATTCAACTTCACTCTTAACATCTTCAATTTGCGTAAGAGTTTTTTTGAAAGAGAAGCCTTTTTTAGAGATTTCTTTCCACACAATTATGTCTTCTCCATTAGTAAGCTTGATATTATTGATGTGAGGAAGAAGTTTACCCACTACAGGAGGTAATCTCCATCTATTACCTCCATATAATAAAAATACAGTCTTATTGCTATTAATATCCTCTCTCAGAATATCAATACCTATGATTCTTGAGGGCTATTTTCACTCAACCATTTATCCCAAATCAGATATGTATTCTTGCCATTCTTAACATCATGAGTAATAAAGTTGTAAGCAAGGTACCTGATTTTTAAAATTTTCTTCCAAATCCAAGTATGAGCTTGTTTTACATCCAAACTCCAAATACACCTGCCTTTAATGATGTTCTGATGAACCCATAAACTCCACAGATTTTGCTTTTGTGAGTACATTCTCCAAAAAGTTGCTAGAAGACATACTATATTGATATCTTCAATGTTTGGAATACCAAGTCCTCCATACACTTTACTGGAGCATATACCAAAGGTCTTGTCGATAATATTATCCGATTGCGTGTCCTGTCCAAAAGTGGTTAACGTGTACTCTAATGTTGTGACTTTTGGGGTGAATCTTGTTTTCTTGAATTCTTATCACGTATCATAGTATTGTATTATACAAGTACCTAATATATGCACGTTAACACACAATTAACGCACAAAAGCTCTAAAAGAATGTAAAGCCAAAACGAGATAAGAAATAATAAATCGTCAAATATTATGGAGAGATCTCTTTAATAAGTCCTAAATCCCCTAAAATTATATCTCGTGATACGATTATCCTATCACAAAAAAAGAGACACCAATACCCCAAAGTCAAAGTTTTGTAACACAAAAATGCGCTTAGTGTGCTGAGAATGCTCACCTTCTTTAGTGAATTGGTGACGGATAGTGGAAGATGATACTGAATTGGGGCTATTAGTCACTTACATGGATTGAGTAAAGAATCTTTGTTGAGAGACTTGCAGTGTGAGTTTATTACCATACAAATCCCTATATTTTAAAAAAAATTCAGTATAGGTACATATACTTTTCAATAACTGTATTATAGGTTCTGTAAATGCAAAATAACCTATATTTGAACTAATTAAATTATAAGTCCCTCTATTATGCAAAATAACATAATTCTCTTGAAATAATTACAATATAGGTCCCTATATTATATATTATGCAAAATAATCCATATTTTGCAAAGAGATTTGATTTATTAATTAGAATTACCTATAAGGAGGGAGGGAGAAGCAGTGTGGCGATGGTGTTGCCTAGGGTGTGATAAAAATACTATAAATAAAGATTGGAAACAATGCACTAATCACCCTAGACAAGTACAGTACAACACGTATTACAGGACGTATGCAAGTTTATTTGTTCCTCAGGGACTTAAGTGTTAGATGAATGGGTAGATAAATCAGAGTAGCAATTAATAATTAAAAGACAAAAACTAAATAAGATAATTGAGGGATTAATGATTAAACTAACTAAAAGTAAAGACAAGTAATTAAATATGAGAAATACGAGATGAGAGAATATAGCTTAGTTATTTGCTAGTATGCACTAATATTTCTAATTCTTTCTATCAATTTCAGTTTATAAGGGAGATAATAACTCATAGATATGTAGTCAGGATTCTCAATTCCTACCTACACCCGGAGAGCGAATAGGTAGGCTACGACATAACCACGAGGTGACCTTAAATAGGGTTATCCTACGCCACTAGGTTCCTTAGAAAGTCTTTCCTTCAATTGGTGATATGGTGATTAAAACAAACCCTAATGACTATCTAGTTAGGCTGGTGTTGTCAGGACTAATTCCTTATTCTAGAAGTTTATGTGGCGTTTCAATAATTAGACACATGTTTCGGGTGAACATCTAACTGCTATTAAGAAAGCCTAAAGTGATCAGGTTTAGGATAGACAATAAATCAAAGCACATAAAATAAATATATGATTAAACAACTAATATCAGATTAAAACATATAATTTTCAAAGAAAATAGAATTCATAGATTATACATAATAAAAAACCCAAGCTATGGGAAAATTAGTTCAAACCTGCAGTAAATAAACTAAAAGAATGAATAAAAGATTTTATCATGCTCTCTACAATAACTCTAATGATATAAACCTTAAGGATTAATGGAAAGGATGATTTACAAGATTTATAAGGGTGTATTTATAGGTGTGGAGAAGCCATAACTTGTTTTATTGGAGTGGAAGACAAGTAATGGACTCCAAGCCCATCTCAAATTCGTAGCCCTAAAATATAGAAAAGGTATGATTCTGGTGTTGTTTTGTTTTGGTCGTAACTCCTTCAATATATATCAGTTTGACGGTTTCTTTATGTCGAAATCAATCATCTCGGAAAGCTCTACACTTTTGCTTCAGACCATGCATCCAAATTCCGAGCCAATCTTGAGTTATGGTCACGTTTTTGAACGTCGCTGGTGAATTTTAGATATACTTGGCAGCTTTATCTTTTCCTTTTTAATATTTCTTTCCTTTATCTCCAATTTTCATGCATATCTTATTTACCATATCTCATATTCTTGACTTGACATATAATTAATATCCATATATATCATTAAAGCTTCACAATTAATAAACAATCAAACCCAATATGCTCTAAAAATAATAAATCATTAAATCAAGATAAGAAATAGGAAAATGCACTATATCATGGGAAAATTGAGTATTTAGACTTCTAAAACACTAAAAATGATGTCTCCAACACATATTAAATCATCACAAATGGGGAGACATCAAGACCCCCAATTCAAAGTTGTATCGTACCGATACAATAAAGATAAAAACAAAGGGAAGTCTCTATATACACACCTAATTCAATTAAGCACAATGGGAAAGAAGATAGCAGAATATATAGAATAGTCTCAAAACAGCTACTCAGAAAATTTCATGTAATAATATTTACAAACAACATACCTGCACACTTTTCATATCCACAATCAACATAGTTAGAATTCAAGATCAGATTAGCTTTGAAAAGAAAGAAGGAGAGGAACTTTACTCAGTTCACCAAGGAGGCTATGGATTGTTCATCGAACATCACTAGTATCCAGGGATCTACTTAACTACTCTATAACGGCTCAATCACTTCTAGATTACATAGCAAAGAATCATAAGGTCTTTAAGGTTGTAATGTTGGCTTATGGACGGTATGATAAGTATATTTGGATAATTTATAGTGAGCTTTTGACTCTCTCCTCACTAGCCATCAACGAATCTCCCTAGAGTTTGAGTTACTCTCATAAAACGTTATCACTCAACCCAATGATTTCTTGATGCACAAAGTAGCATCCCAATTAACCCAATTAAAGCATTATGATGTTCACATAAAAATTCCTCTTTGCCGGTCCGAATATATAATCTTTTTCATATAATTTTTTTTCTGTTGTATAGTTATGACTCACTTTTTGATGTTTGATATATCATGCTATTTTTTCATAATTTTTTATTTTCTTTTCATGCTTTCATAGCTTTTTTCATTCACTATTACCCCGGCAAAGGGTTACAATAATATACATGTGAATCATCATCAATATATAGGACAACGCACAATTAATAAGCTCAAAAATCCCAACCCAATAACAATTCCCATAATGGTGGACCCACCACCCCAAACTCAAGCTCTAAAACAATTGTCTATGCATCGCGATTCGAGTGTGGGTCATATGGAAAAGTCCTAAAATCTAAAGGGATATGGCTTATAATGTGGCTAATAAAAAGGCTTTAGAAAGGCTCGAAGGGGCTGAGAAGGATATAAATATAATAAATGGAAAGCAAGCTAAAAGGCAACAAGGGGTTTATGGATGAACCGCTTTAATCACTTTCTAAACTATGCTATTTCGTCATTCTCTTACCTTTAGCACTTTCATCAAATGGGATGTCAACTAGCTTGGATCTCACTGCCTACACACCACTCATGGCTCCCTAAGATTGAACCTACTTTCTATCACATTGCTAACTGATCTCTTCTTTACTATCAATTTTTGTTTTCCTGCAAATACTCAAAGCATACAAAATAAAGTAGCTCATAAACGTACCACATTCTATCATCAAATTACTATGCTTATGCTTTCAAGCTATTAAACACACGCTACATCTAATTCCCATGTATCAAAAAATTTAATTTCTACCTAAAAACAAAAAATCAGAGAAAAATGGAGATAAGAGACAACGAATCCCCACACCCCAACCCAAAAATGAGGCGAAATAGAAATTGAAATTTGCAAATAAAGCATTTACAGAAATGTTAAGGAAGAAAGGAAACATACTCTCGAGGCTATTACCTCGCATTATCGACATCCAAGATAGTATTTGATGGACCTTACTTTAATTTACCAAGCAGTGTCATGATGTGCACTTGATTGAATTTGATTTGTGCCAAATCTTCGGCTAAGGAACTTTGAACTGCTTCGGGTTTATTCAATCTCTCCTCTACTTTCTCTTGCCAAATAAGATCATTTTCTTCCTTTGAGACTTGCGTAATTCCCGCCCCTCTCAAAATTTTCATAATCCAAGCATTGTCAATAATATTACTCATCTTAAATTTAAGTTTCTCTCCTTCACCCAAAATCACATTCGCTTTCCGAACAAGAATCGTGATCATAGTAGGATATTTCACATTAAATAACGAGATAGGAGGATCGGAAATCGCATCACCTCCTCAAAGATCAATTGTGTCACATCCACCTCTTCTCCTCTCAAAATATGATCAAAAAATATAGCATTCTTCTTACTCACTTCTGAATTTCTTGTGTTTCCAAAGACATTAGAGGAAAGGAAATTGTGCCAAATTCTAGCATCCGGTTGCAGACATTTGTAAGGCCAAGGTGTCTTTAATTCTCCCTTAAGTGATTTCACTTTCTCCTTATCTAATACAGGCTCAAAAAGTAAATTCCAATCAAAAGTCCTCTTATTATCCACCTCTTATCTATACTTGCATGGTCCAACCAATTTCTTAAACTAGATGTGGTTTCTAATAAATTCTACTGTAAAAGGAACTAACTTGCATCTAACTGGAACATAACCTTTACTATCTCGGCTAAAGAAGCCTAAATAGAATTCGGAAACTAATTCATGACATAAATTCAAACGTCTTACCATGAATGTAGACCTACCCAATATTTTCCCGTTCTCCAAGAATCTCTTGTACTCTCCTTTACCAACTTCTTCTTCAAATACTTTCTCATAAGAAAAAGGAAGTCCCTATAACTGTTTCTTTGCAGAAGCTATCAAGACCTTTGAAGCTTTATATTTTTCTTCGGGTGTAGGACCTTTGATTTGTAGAGGTTGTGTTGTCTTCTTCACGAAAGTTGGAACCTTTTTGCCATTGAATTAAACACAGCTAGCTGACCTCTTTTCTCTTGACCTATTTTACCCTTTGTGTTAGAACTAGAACTTTTCTCACTTGATTATTTCTCAATAGAACCCAATAGCTTTCTTTTCTTCATCTCCCTTATAGTAGATAATGTCTCTGTTCTTTTAGGCATCTCAATTAACCTCCAACTCAAAGCTCTAACAACTCTTGAAAATTTGAAACTCTTGATTATAGGTTAAACAAGCTTTATTTGGGTTAGAAAAGATGTTTTGAGGATGATTCTCTATATGGTTAAGATGGATTCTTGATTAATTGGTATGGATCTAAGAAATTGTAGGATGAATTTTGGAAATTTAAGTTTTTGATTCTTGGATTCAATGTATTTTGGTTTGATTTGGATGGTTGAATCTTCTTTGTAATGATGTAGAAAAGGATTGGATGTGTTTTTATTGTGACTGGGTAGTGTTTTGATGTTTGGGAAAGCTTTGATGAAGCTTTAATAGAGTTGGGAGAAGTTTGGAGAAGAAAGGAGGCTTAAAGGATTAATAAATTCGGAATAAACTAGCCTTCCTCTTCTTTATAACCTAAAATCACATAAATTTTTCTCTCTCCAGCGGCCGGACCGGCATACCGGTACCCTGGGCGGCTTACCGGTGGGTGACGTCATAAACCGTGTCAACCAACGTGACCATGGTTTTTCTTGTGATGCTCTTGGCAATAAACCTAAGCGTAAAACCGTGGGCACGGTTTTTTGCTTGCTGACTTACCGGCGGTCTGACCGGCTCACTGGTACGGATATATTTTAAAAATCTACACTCGGCATAAAACCTGGCTCCAAAACCATGGGCCCTGTTTTTGACCTGCCGGCTTACCGGTGATGTGACCGGTATTACTGGTGAGTAATTCAGAATTTACCCAAAAATTTCTTTTTCCTCCCTAACTCGATTTTTTGAATACCTGTACATGAAAAACACTAATACCTTTCTCAAATATGCAATATCAACTAAAAAAACTAAACTAAACATGAATTACAAACATAAAAATTGAGGGTTCTCTCCCGTACAACACTTTTATTTAACGTCTTTTAAAGTTAGACGTGTTACCTCTATCAAGATTTACGAATATAGCCTCCTCAACAACTAGCAAGTCTATGATCATCTACTAATATCCGTTTAGTGCCCCTCTTGTGCCTGATTTATATAACTATAGGTGAAACAACCTCAGTGATAATGAATGGTCCCATCCACCAGTCTTTGTAACTTCGTGGCCTATTCTCTGGTTTGCTGGTTTTTCATAAAACTTCATGGCCGACCCCAAACTCATGTTTTGGCTCAGTATCCACATGTTTTGCGTGGATTTCTTTTGGGACATGATGATGTGAAAGTTTGTGGATGACAGGAACGGTGGGATCTGACTTCTTTGGTTTCTTACCCCAGACATAGAATGTCTCGGACACATTTTCAGAATGAAGGGTAATTGTCCCTTCCTGGAAGTTGATTATGCTCTGACTGGTGGCCATGAAAGGCCTCCCAAGTATGATCACAACCTGCTTATCTGCATCGATATCAAGTATAACAAATTCAGTAGGGATGTGATATTACCTGATCGGACATGAACGTCCTCCACTATTCCCCATGTCTTTGTAACTGAGTTGTCAACAAACTGCAACTTCACTGGATTTTTCTTTGATTTCTGAAGTCCAAGTCTATCAAACACGGACTTTCGCTTAAAATTTGCACCTGAACAGACATCGCACATAGCTTTCATCTTGAGTGTACCATTTATCTGAATAGGAAGATTAAAGCTTCCAGAATCTATGAGCTTTAATGGTAACTCCTTCTTTACTACTCTTGAGACTCTCTCAGCATGAGGCGCAGTCTCTTTTGTGGATTCTATAACTTTCTCTTTATTAGGAATAACTTGCGTAAAAACTTGTTGCAGTGTAAGCCCTTTCTTCGCAATCTCAAGCATTTGGGCATTGATATTCTCAGGAGTATACGCCTCTACAAATGTCTTGAATTCAATGTCACCCTTCAGATTTGTATCAGGAATGGTTTGTGACACTGTTTGGACAATATATAGTTTCGATTCCACCTTCTCTTCTTCTTTCTTTTCTTGCACAGCAGGTGCAACTTCTACTCTTGGTTATTTTGAGGCTTCTTCCTCTTTCTCTTTAGCTCTCTCAGCTTGTAACTTCATAACCGATCTAATCTCTTCTTGCATATCTCTCAGAAGCTGTATATACTCAGATCCTTCTTCTGATTCTTCATCCTCAGAATAGTCAGAGTCGACGGGGCTACACTTGGCTGGTTCTTCTTTGGTACTAGGAACTTCGACGGCACTTTCTGCAGCATGCGGTACTTCCTTATTTTCTTCAATTTCAAGGCCTATAGCCTTACAAGCTTAAAACCCAACATTGGCATCACCTCCTTCGATAGCCTTCAATTCATGTGCTTCCATAATATTTGTTAGAACTTTATTCATTTGTTTTACATGCGTACCTAAAATCTGAATTGAAGCTTCATGTTCTCTTAACTTCTCGTTCTATGAATGCATATTAGTGGTCATAAGATCCGTAAAATTCTTCAATTGTTGATCACCCACAAATCCTTCTTGAGGATATTGTGGTAGAGATTTCTGAGCTAAAGTATCGGTATATGCATCATTAACAGGTTGTTGTGGTGGAGCAAGTCGATTATAATTCTGATATCATTGATATGGAGCTTGACCTCTTGGTTGGAAAGAGTTGTTCTTGGGGAGAGGTTGATAATGACCTGGATTAGCGGCCCCTTGTGGATTTGAATACTGCATACCCAGATGATTTCTTTTATTGAACTGGTAATTCCCTCGGTTGGATATGAAATAAACAGATTCTGGATTTCCTTCGCACTCTTCCCATGTATGATTTGGTACCCAACATTGTGCTTCTTGCACTACATTCGCTATGGCAAAATTCTTCTGCATCTCAAGCTTAACCTCTTTGATTTGATTCTCTAATGTGGAAAATTGAGCTGAGGCTGCAGTATCTGCGTCTAATTGAAGCGTACGTCTGGTATTTGTAATAGGATCTCGCTAAAGTGGCCAACTCCTTTCTGTTTCTATGATTCCAGACCTTCGGTATCTTCTTTAGGATCCATGGATACAAAATTTCCCTTTCCAAAATTATCTACCCTAAATCTACTTTCGCCATTGACACCTTGATAGAATATAGAAAGTTGTAACGATGGGGTGTAACCGTGGAGTGGACATCTAGCTAACTTATGTTGAAACCATATTCATGCGTCTCCTACTTCTTCGCCATTCTCTTGGCAAAAATTAGCAAGCTTGCTTTGATCTTTGAGTCGCATACTCTTTGGATAAAAACGGATAAAGACAGTGGCTTGAAGTTCCGTCCAAGTCTTGATTGTATCTAGTGGTTGTCTATCTAGCCAATCACCAGCTTTACTGGTCAGATAGAACGAAAACATGTGACAATATAGTTGCTCACGTGTAATGCCAGGAGTAACATATGCATCACAAATATGCATTAACTTATAAATCACTCTTACCGGATCTTGCGCTACTGCACCACTATTGAGTCCAAGACTTTGAAATTGACTGAGCATACCCATATCGGGTCTAAATTTGATATTCTGGATCTATGGAGGCGAAAACCTAATGGTTGAACACGAAACGGGGCTCCCAAGCCAGGGAGATATTGCTCAACTCTGTTCTGATTATTGTTTCTGTTATCTCCTACCGGTGGTGGTAAATGTCCTAAAGGACCAAGTGGTGGATCCTTTATGCCTTGCTGTTCTTCTGACATAGCTCTTGTTAAGGTTCTTTCTTCTCTAACTCGTTTGTTGTAAGGTCTGAAGCTCCTTTCGGACTCTAGAAGAGGAGGCCAAGGATGCCTGCTTAAAACCTGAAAAAGACTAAAACAAACCAACAAGCGTAAATCTGGAAAAATAAAAATAAAAATAAAAATAAAAAATTAACTAAAAACTACTACTATAGAAAATAAATAGCCCACACGATAACGAGACATAAGTCCACAGCAGCGGCGCCAAAAACTTGATGTCGCCTAGGGTGTGATAAAAATATGATAAATAAAGATTAGAAACAATGCACTAATCACCCTAGACAAGCACGGTATTGCAAGTATTACAGGACGTATGCAAGTTTTAATGATAAGAAGATTCGTTCCTTAGGGACTTAAATGTGTTAGATGAATGGGCATATAAATCAGAGTATGAATTAATAATTAAAAGACAAAAACTAAATAAGATGATTGAGAGATTAATAATTAAACTAAATAAAAGTAAAAACAAGTAATTAAATATTAGAATATGAGATGAGAGAATATAGATTAGGTATTTGCTAGTATGCACTAATCCTTCTATTCTATCTATCAATTTTAGTTTATAAGGGAGATAATAGCTCTTAGATATGTAGTCAGTATTCTAAATTCCTACCTACACCCGGAGAGCGAATAGGTAGGCTACGACACAACCACGAGGTGACCTTAAATAGGGTTATCCTACGCCACTAGGTTCCTAAGCAAGTCTTTCCTTCAATTGGTGATATGGTGATTAAAAAAACCCTAATGACTATCTAGTTAGACTGGTGATGTCAGGATCAATTCCTTATTGTAGACGTTTATGTGGTGTTTCAATAATTAGACACCCCTTCCGGGTGAATATCTAACTACTATTAAGAAAGCCTAAAATTACCAGGTTTAGGACAGACAATAAATCAAAGCACATAAAACAAATATATGGTTAAGCAGCTAATATCAGATTAAAACATATAATTCTCAAAGAAACTTAAATAAAGGAAAATAGAATTCATAGATTATACACAATGCAAAACCCAAGCTATGGGAAACTTAGTTCATACCTGAAGTAAATAAACTAAAAGAATGAATAAAAGACTTCATCTTGCTCTCTACAATAACTCTAATGATATAAACCTTAAGGACTAATTTATGTGACGCTAGGTTGATTTACAAGAGTTATAAGGGTGCATTTATAGGTGTAGAGAATCCCTAATTTGTTTTCTTGGAGTGGAAGACAAATAATGGACTCCAAACCCAACTCAAATTCGTAGCCCTAAAATAGAGAAAAGGTAAGATTCTGGTGTTGTTTTGTTTTGGCCGTAACCCCTTTAATAGTTATCTGTTTGACGCTTTTTTATGTCGAAATCGATCATCTCGGAAAGCTCTACACTTTTCCTTCATACAATTCATCCAAATATCTAGCCAATCTTGAGTTATGATCACGTTTTTTAACGTGGCTGGTAAATTTCATATTTACTTGGCAGCTTTATCTTTTCCTTTGTAAAATTTCTTTCCTTTATCTCCAATTTCCATGCATATCTTCTTTACCAGATCTCTTATTCTTGACTTGACGTCTAATTAATATCCATATATATATATATATATATATATATATATATATATATATATATATATATATATATATTTAAAGCTTCACAACTAATAAATAATTAAATCCAATATGCTCTTAAAATAATAAATCATTAAATCAAGACAAGAAATAGGAAAGTGCACTATATTATGGGAAAATCGAGTATTTAGACTTTTAAAATACTAAAAATGATGTCTCCAACTAATATTAAATCATCACAAATGGGGAGACATCAGGCGGCGTGTGTGGGTCATGACTCGTTAGGCATGACGTGACGGAAGAGTGCATATATAATGAATGAGTTGGTTCTCTGAAAATCGAGAGACGACTGCGCTAAGCCTAACTGTGAGTCGTGAGAGTAGATGACAATGGCGGAGAAGCGGCTTGATGATTTATCTTCTGACCGATTGTTACATTTAAAGTAAGAGAATTAAGCGTGGATTTTTGTTAGGGCAATAAATATAATATTAAGAATGTTGGATAAACCTCCTCAACTTTTTTTAGATATTAATATATATTTATTTTTCTTTTTTCTTTTTTGTTGGATAAACCTCCTCAAATTTTTTTTTGGAAAAGGCCTCCTCCATCCATCGAACAATAATCTTTATTTTTTATTGGGATAATTCTAGGCCAGCGTATTCTAAAATTATGCTAAGCAAATAATTTTTTTATTTTAATTTTTTTAATTAAAACATGGATCAATTACCCATGAGGTTTTGAAGACTATCTTAGTCCCACAAAGAAATTAGTCCATTCCTCTCTCCTCCAATGAGGTCTCTAAGATGCCCATCATCATTACTACCCTTCTAGTGTATATGAGACAAAAAAAATTGATTCTTATCTCTCTTCCATTACCATTACTCTCTCTCCTCCTTTAACATGTTCTCTCTATCCTCCTTCATTAATTATCAATAATTTCCAGCTTCGATCACCGTCTACCACCGCTGACCACCGCTGAAAAAAATTCTGAGCCTAGAAAAATTTGCTGAGGATGCTCGTATAATCAGTAGTTTTGCTAAGCATTTTAGAAAAAATTATTGAGTTCAAATCATTTTCTCGAATCAAAATTTTTTATATATAAAAAACTAGAGAAAAAACAATAGAATAGTTTATTATAGTCCACAACAGAAAGCTTGGGTCCACTTCCGATAATTTGATAACAATTAATAGCAATAATCATCATGTAATCAATTATTGGAGCACCTAAAAAAAGCATTCGCAAAAACTGTTTAGTAGTTTATTATAGTCAACACCAGAACCATTAGATACTCACTTATCAAAGAACCTAAAAAATGCATTCGAAATCGGAGAATAAAAGAAAAGGGGAAAAAGGTTACAACTTTGTTCTTCTCACGGTCAAATAAAAAAAAAAATAGCAGATAAAACAGGGCCAAACAACCACCTCTCAATACCACCTCGATCTGGTCGGATTAATAGTTTATTATAGTCCACAACAGAAAGAGAAGATCAAAGCAGAACAAAGCATAACAAAGAAGATGTACAATAGAAAGCTTGGGTTGTCGTTCTCCTTCATTGTGTGTTGATGGAAGAAAGAGAAGATGTAAAGTAGAACAGAGAAGATCTACAACAGAAAGCTTGGGTCGTCGTTCTCCTACGCTTAGGCAACGGTCGCACCGGAAACGGTGGTGTGATGGTGGCACGTCAGTTCTCGTTAGATCTCGAAGGCGTTGGTGGTGCAATGGAATTAGTTTGTCTTCTGGTACGCAAGGAGCTTGTTCGCATCTCGGAGGCGTTGGTTGTGTGATGGACTCCGTTCGTCTTCGTGTGCGACAACGACATATTTTTGCTCCGGTGAACGAATCTCGAGACAGGTACCGCAAGAGTCTTCTTCTTTGCTCACGAGTTGGAAAGCTTTACAACCATGTCTCGCCTGAAAGAGCTTCGCTAACGGAAAAAAAATGAAGAACTCTGATTTGGTTTTGATGCTAAAACCAAATAAAAGGAAGAGGGAGTTACTCATTACGGGAGATGAGAGATAGGAGAGAGAAATTAGTTTTTAGAGTTTATTAAATAATTCTAATAAAAGTTAGTATTTATAGGAAATAAAAAACAAAAAGGGATAGAAAGGGAATTGAAAATTTTGTCTATAGTGTTAATTTTTTGTTGTGGCCTTTAGTAAGAAGAGGGTATAGACCCAGTCTTGTTGGGTCTTGGGGTGGTGTCTTCAAGACCCTTTAGGTAATAATCTCTTAAAACATTTTTTCGTTATAAATGAGGTCGAAGCAAGATACCTTACAATTTATTGATTATATAAAATCTCTCTTTTTACAGCCAAACCACACTTATCACTCGCTAAAATGCGCCATAAGTCGTCAGGCGGTACCTGTAATAAGCTGGATCATCTATACTTTTCGCTCCAAATTTTGTTAACCAGTCCGCACATCTTTAGCTTCACGAAAACCCCATACCAATTCGTATTGCTCCCGAATAGCTAACAAGTCTCTACACGTGTTAATGACATTAATCAAAGTAGTGCATGAACTCACTCGAGTCAACTTCGATAATAAAGGAAGTAATCGCACGATTTACCGCCATACACAATCCAAAATGTAATGTAATAAGCTCCATTTCAAAAAACATTCGCGCAACGCAAGACCCTTCAAATCCTTCGAGATATTCATCCTGGTTATTACGAAATAATCCTCCAATACCTGCTAAGGATTAACTCATGACGAAGGCTCCATCAACATTCAAGTTAACCCTGTCTTTTGGCTTAATCCATTTGACCAAAACATTCTTCGCCGGTTGATGTCTCCCGTTTTGTTCTAATTATTAGAACCTTGGAGACATCCTTTTAGGTGAATAAATGACTAATTTGATAGACTTTTAGGCTTATTTGATCATATTGCACTTTCTCCCCTTGGAAATTAACTATTTGCAAAATCTGAGCTTTTGTGCCTAAATTTGACTATTTTTAATGCAAAGTTAATTGGTTCTTGAATCTGATGAAAGAGCAATCCAAGGAGAAGAAGTGAGAATAAAGTCTTAGTGTATTTTAGAGTGTTAGGAAATGATTTTTAGTCGAGTTTCTATTTTTAGAGTGCACTTTCCTATTTTGATTTCTTGATTTATTGATTTATTCTTTTTAAGCATATGCGGTTTAATTATTTATTTAATGTGAAGCTTTAAAAGATAAATGGTAATTACTTAGAGGCCAAGTCAAGATAAAGATGAAAGGAAAGAAGATTTACATGGAAATAAGAAGATTTAGGAAAGATTTATTCAAAGGAGGAAAAGATAAAGCTGCCTTTTGAATCTGAAAATTTAGCCACGTTTTAGAGATTAAATCATAACAAATATTGGCTAGGATTCTGGACGAATGGTCTGCACCAATAGAAAGCTCTTTCCAAGACAAGCAGTTTCATATATTGGAACTTCTCAAACGGATAAGTATTGAAAAAGATATGACCAAATCAAATCAGCAGAATCTTATCTTTTAGAGCTACGAATTTGAGACTCCTTGACTTGTCTTCCACTCCAAGCAAATTCGAACTAGGGTCTTCCAACACCTATAAATACACCCCCTTAGCCTCCTCTTTTACACACACTTCATATCATTATCAAAGAGGCTTAAGGATTCAAGTCAGAGCAAGCAGGAAGGAAGAACGCTGAGAGCTGGAGACTGTGTATATCTCCGATTCGAAGCCAAACCCAACTTAAATAGGTTTTATTATTTTCTTTCTGTAAAACATTATGTCTTTTAATTTATTTGTTTTAGTTTTATTTTCCTTTATGAGCTAAACTTCTTAAGTGCTTGAGAATCGCTATATAGGTTGAACCTTAATTTATTTAATTGATGCTTTCTGATTTGGGATTTTTATAATTTAATTCAAATTGAGTAATTTAGTATTGTTTGTTATCGTAAGTTAATTTCACTATATTTAATTTGGCCAATTAGACATAGGTTTGAGTAATTAGGCTATTCCAATTAGTGGCGATTGTATTATCTTGACGGGGGGGTTTAATTACTGACATAGGTAATAAACGTAAGATAGAAATTATTGATCCTGACGGACTTAGTTAATCTTATAGCCAATTGGGTAGAAAACTTGACATTCGAAGGTGGATTATGATCGCCCTGACGGGGTTTGTAACACCTGAGAATAGCTCCTAAGTCCACCCTGACGGGGGTTAGGAGAATCTAGAATCCCAACTACTACTAGTTACTAATTTGTCCCTTAGAAGAAGCATTGATTATGTTTATTTTGGTGAAACCTAGCGTGACTCAAGTACTACTCTCTCATCTTTTGGTCTCTTCATATTTAATTTCTTGCATTAGTTTTAACGTAGTTTAATATTTACTTTATTTGCACTTTAGTCCTTTAAACAAAAACCAAACAAAAATTTATTTCTTTACATTCAAGCAACTAGTTCCAATTATTGCATAACACTTTGAATCATACCTAATCTGTCCCTGAGATCGAAATCCCGTTTACCGGATATTACTTGGACGACCCGTACACTTGCGGTACGTGTCTTGCCTTTTTAGGTGTGTTTATTTAGAACACACAAGGAGACACCAAGTTTTTGGCGCCGCTGCCGGAAACGGTAGCGTGTGACCACGGTGTTAGCCGTAAGTGTTTTAGTTGCTAGTTTTTAGTTTAGTTTTCATTTTTATTTTTCAGTTTTACGCTTTTGTTTTGTTCTTGCTTTCTCAGATTTACAGGTTTGGTGCATGTACTCGAACCCCGAGAGGTTAATTCGAGAGAAAAAAAAAAGAAATAAAGAAGCAAGAAAACAAGCAAGGTTAGAAAAAGCGATGGCAGAAGATAATGCTCAAGATCCCATGATTCAAGATCCCGCGATTCAGTTGGATGACAACGGCCTCCCAATAGCTCCACCGGTAGGAGTTCAATTACCAATTCCACCGGTAGGAGTCCAATTACCAGCTCCTCCCGGAAATCAACAGCCAGTCAATAATAATGGTGGAGTACTTCACGATCATGGACCGCAGATCTTTCAACCGAACAACCATGGACCTTTTCTTCTACCACCACTAGGACTTCGTCCTCCTGCAATTCAAGGAGTTCGATTCAGACCAGACGCAGGGATGATCAATCAGTTTACGACCGTAGGACAGTATAGTGGTGTAGCTCGTGAAGATCCTATTCGTGCTATGTACAAGTTTATGCAAATCTGTGATGCATATGTCACCCCTGGAGTAACCCAAGAACAAATGTACTTTCATATGTTTCCATTCTTCCTCACCGGAGGAGCAAGTGAGTGGTATGATCAACAGCCACACAACGCGATTTTGACTTGGGATCAACTTCAGACAGCCTTTTTCGATAGGTACTATCCTCAAAGTGTTCGACTTAGCGGGCAATTAGATATTGTTTATTTTCGCCAGTAGCCCGGAGAAACTGTAGGTGCTGCATGGACTCGTTTTCAAACATTATTACGCAAGTGCCCATTACATGGGTACTCTCTTGAATTACAACTTGGAATATTTTATCGAACTTTAGGTGATGCTGCGAAAGATAAAATCGATACTATGTGCCAAGGTGGTCTCATGATGGTCACAACTGATCAAGCTCTGATTATCATGGACCGAATCGTGAAGAACGAGATGAGTTGGAAACCATCAAGATCACCAGTTCGAGTTTCCGAAAGAGGTACTTTGAGTGTAGACACAGAAACCGCGTTGAATGCGAAAATTGCCGCTCTAGAGAACAAGATTAAGCAACTATCGGTTTCTAAAACAAGATCTAACATTCAAGTGGCACAAGAACCAGAATTATGTCTTAAGTGTGACGCAATTGATCATACGTGGGAAGATTGTCCTCATAATCCAAGATCGGTATTCTTCATCAACAATCGAGATAACAATTATTCAAATGGTCAAGGATATGGTTTGGGGAGGGGGATTATATATCATAAGGGGACCATAATATATTTTTAAAAAGTGAAAATGTTAGTTTTGGATTTAATGCTTTGGGGAGGGGGATTATATATCATAAGGGGACCATAATATATTTTTAAAAATAAAAAAATTATAGGGATCAAAATTTACTTTTTCTAAACTTAGAGGGACAATGGCCCTCCCACCCTATATACAAATACCCCATTCCCTGATTATTTACGAATTCCAGTCTAAAATGTTAATTTCTAGACTAAAATCTATCGATATGATTTCAGATCATCCAAATCCAATACATATATATACTTTTGATTTGTGGTTACTATAACTAGGTAAACATTATAGATTTCGAGTATATCATAATTTCTTATAAATTTGTTATTAATGTCTACGATAAAGTTAATTAATCAGTGGTAAATTTAAACAAATACATAAACAAGTACTTCGTAAATTTTCTAATTAAAAAATTACTATCTTTGTTCACTTTAATATCAAAGAGAGAGAGAGAGAGAGAGAAGTAAACATAATCTTTTATATTTAGCGGGGATAGAGGTAGCTTCGAGAGTAGGTGGTTTCGGAAGAGGTGTAGACACATTTCACGACTGGTCTTGTTTGCTAGGTTCAAAGTTTGCATTTTGCATCATCTACGAGGAAGATAGTGTCAACAAAAAAAAAGTAAGTCGACCTTGTATTTATACTGAAAAAATAGATTGAGACATAAATCAAATATTTAATATATGAATACTAATTAAAATAAGATATTAGATATTCAAAATATCATACGAGAAACCATAGTGAATTTTAAAAAAAATTATTATAGGGGTAGAATTTACTTTATCTATATTTAGGGAAACATAATTACTAGCGAATCTTTTACAAATAATATATAATTCTAGCGGTGAGAATTTTACTTTTTCTAAATTTAGTGGGACCATGGCTTCTTCAATATACAGATACCTCTGTCCCTTATTATTAATAAATTTTAAACTAAATTCTTAATTTCTAGATCAAATATATCAGTATATATATACGTATATATACACGTTTGATTTGTCGTTACTAAAATTGATTGAAGATAACAAATTTTGGGTATATCACAATTCTTTATAAATAAATTATTTATGTCCAAGAAAAAATTTAATTACAATTCCATTAGTATATAATAATCATCCCGACAAAATAAGAACTAAAAGAAAATAATGAATAATCCTAAAGCACCATCCTAAAAAGTCTCATGTAATAATATCCGAGAACTAATACAAACAATATAACACGTTATAAGTTCAAAATTAGATTAGATTTGCAATGGAAGAAGGATTGATTTTTACTTAGTTTGACATGACAGCTATAAGATGTTCATCAACTCTAACATAGAATCAAATGGTATACTTAGTCATTCCCTAATCGCTTCAGTGGTTACTGACCACGTAATTTGTAATCCTAATGTCTTTTTGGTTATAATGTTTGCTTAGAGTCAGTATTTTACGTATTTGAATAGTTTGAAGAGAGCTTTTGGCTCTCTCCTTTAGTAAAATATCTATTGTCACCAGGTAACAGCTATATTAATTATACATCATAAAATGGTGAATGAAACTAGCCTTAAGTAATATACTTACATTAGATTCAGAAAAATTTCTGGAATTTGATATACAAGATATGATATTCCCTATTATATATTTTAAAACTTAAACAAAAAAAACTGAATGCTGGGTTCCCTTGAAGCTTTTTTACTAAGTAATATATCAAATAAAATCTAATTGAAGAATTTATGAATATTTAATGTAGTAGTTTGTGCAGGGTTGGCCTTCCTTTTATCTTTAGTTCATTCTCCTGACAAGATTTCCTTCCTTATCTGCAAAATTTTTTGTGTATCAAAGGAATTCATTTGGCTCAAAAAGGAATTAACATAAAGAGAAGAAATAAAACATAATAATTTAAGTTAGAATTCAAGAAGTAAAAATCTTACCATGATGAGTAGTGATAGTTGACTGAAATGACATGATCGCCGATCTTTAATTCGCCTTGACTTTCACTTCTTCATTTCCTCTCTTGATTTTCAAAACAATCTCAAACACAAGACTTACTTCACCCACCACCTATTCAACATATACATTCACAACTATAATAAATAAATCTTAAAACAAAATACCCAACAAGGATGTTGAATATTAATTACCACAACTTTAGCTTTAGTAATCTCCTAAATCACATATTTGAATAACTAATAACAATTCCGATTAATGGGAAAGTTAAATGACATGGTCATTGATCGTGTTCTTGACATGATAATAAGTCAACTATTTTGTAGATGGACCTGTGCAGAATAAAAAAAGTTAAATATTTATGCATCACATATATTTTACCTTTTTTTTTTAATTTAGTAAATATGGAAAATTAATGAAATCAATTACACTTAGGTTTCTATTCAGTAGGCTTATCACCCGCAATTATACATACATACATATATATATATATACATACATACATACATACATACATATATATATATATATATATATATATATATATATATATATATATATATATACATGTGTGGACTATTTTATAGGGGACCAAGGGTTCAGGGGCATTGTGAGTTTATTACAATACAAGTCCCAGTATTTTACAAAATTTCATTATATGTCATTATATTTTGCAATAACTGTATTATAGGTACCTATAAATGCAAAATAACTTATATTTTAAACTAATTGCATTATATGTCTCTATAATAATATATTATGGAAAATAATCCATATTTTGCAAAAAGATTTGAGTTATCAATCAATTAGCTAAGAGAGTGAATATTAAGTAGTTGGTTGATTATTTGAGAATCAAGTGATGACCTAAGCCGACCAGTGAGTAGTGAAAGTAGTTGACATTGTGTCTGAGTGAGGTGAGATTTAGAGTGTGTGAGGGAATTAAGCGTTAGAGTTTGGGGAAAGAAAATGACTTAACTTAGTTAATTATAAATGTTAGTCGGGTTAAAACTGGTTTACCCCGCATAAAAAAATGGATAATTTGGGTATAATTACCCTATGCCCAAGAATAACTTGGGCCTCCCCTTAAGTTTTAAAATCGACCATAATAACCTGACCTTTTTGGAAAATCCTTTTATGGATAAACCTACACCAATCATATTAATACAGATATCCTATGTTTTAAACTTACAAAAGTAATTAAGTAATTAATGTAATGACACGTGTTTTGTTATAATAATCTGATGTGAATATGGTAGTCTTAACCCTGTTTTTAATACTTTAATCGTTCTTTAATTCATGGGTCTCATCTTATATTAAATCTAATTTTCTCTCTTCTTGCATACGTTAAATTCACCTCTTGAGTAATCCTAAAAGAAAACCTATTTAATCCAAAAAATGCAGAGCTATTCTAATCTTACGATGTTTCTACTCTTCTATGTGGCTTAATACTGTTTTTCCATTAAATTGTGGTTAAGCATTAAATGCCTTCAGGATTGGTTGGTAGTTCAATTGTAATCCATAAATGAAAGTCTAAATCCGACTGAAATAAGTGTTGTTGAGGTCTGTGGTAGTGATGATTTAATTTTATAGGTTGCTAAATTTTTTATAGATTGTGTTGTATTTGTTGCTATATATATATACACATAAATAGTTTATATATAGTTCGTTAGAAAATGGTTATATCACTATTTTAAGTATTAAATTTTTAATTCATCTCTTTTTTGATATATACATTATTTATTGTTATACATTTTTACATAACTAATATTTTTTGTATATCGATTTTTGACCAGTCATTTCAAATACCTATTATTGTGAATCAGTGAGCCTTTTCTCATTCTGTATTTTATTTATTTATTTGTTTGTTGTTTCTTTTAAACATAAGAATGTTTTTCAGTTTATAGTGGACCATTAAGATAATATATTTCAGTTATTTGTGTCGAAAATTGAATTTCTGATTTTGAAAATTCATTTTATATCAAAAGTTTATTTGATTACGAAAATGTTTTGATTTCGAATCTTATTAAGATAAGATAAGGGTTTTATTTCTGATTCTGAAAATTCAGTTGATTTTTTATTTTAAAAACATTTTTTTTATTTGAAAAGTGTTTGTTTGATTGTAATATTTAGTGTAATGACCTAAACCTTTTCTGGAAGAGAGCTTCATTTTTTCCTTAAAGATTAATATGAAATTTAGAATTGAATTCTGCATACCAATATTCACTTTTATTTTCTTATTGAATTCCTTGTACACCTTTATCTTTATTTACGACATGTAGAATGTTACTTCTTCAAGTAATCTTGATGGCCTTTACTTTAAGGAAATTCTGCCCAGTGGACAAAGAGCTTAAGCCACATAATTCTTATTACAGGTCTACTTGTTGGGCTAGACGTATTTCTCAAGGTACAATTAACATTACTCAATTACATCCTTTCTCTCTCATCTCATTTGAAAATTATAACCGCGCACTTTGCTTCTCTAGCCAATCTATTTGTTCGGCTTTAGTGTTCCTCTTTTCGTCGATAATATAAATGGCACAAAACGTTTGCAATAAAGATTATGGGGCATTAACAAGTTATTTATTTTCGGAGTGTATGTTGACTTTTTCTTTTCTTTGTCGCTCTAAATATTGATATAGGCTTTCATGTCAGTCTTAAATTCCTATAATTGAGTTTGTAATAATAAAATCTTTTTAATTAACTTGATATGTTATGTCTCTTGCACCAAGGCCAGCTTTCTACAATTATATCACTATCATGTTTATCTTTAATGCACTTGCTTTGCTTGCATGTACACTTGCAGCTAATATAGTTGGATATGTGAATCGTTGACAATAGAAGATGTCATGGATAAATAACAATCACAATGTTGGATAAATATCAACCAAAATGTCCAAAATTCTCGGTAAGCCCTTACTCATTATCATTGTGTTTATTAATATGTATCTGGTAGCTGCCATTAGTAGTTGCACTCGTGTTTGAAACACAATTAGGCCGATGAAAGTGTATATTACACGACGAATATGATGATTTACACATTAAAGATTAATATTTCCAGCCTATGATGAAACTAAACCATTCTGAGGCTTAAGGGTTAATATAATCAAGTGTTAAACCTTGTTTGGAATGGTGTAAGTTACAGATTATCCCATACTGCATTACAGTCACATTTGAAGACTATTTTTGTGAATGAACTTGTAATTTAATACTTGTAACATTTTTGTGAATCATAAGGAACTTGTAATTATTTTGTGATTTTACCTTAAATTAAAAGAATTTTTTTGAACTTAGAGTATTATGTATAATTTTTGTATTAATTCATATAAGATTTAGAGTAAATTCATCACTTACCCCCTGAACTATACCCGTTTTGGCTGTTTGCCCCCACTAAAAGTTTTGCGACTGGATGACCCTTAATTTTTGTTGTCGTGACTTGTTAATCCTTTTTAACAAATTTCGTCCATTTTTGCAGTTAAATTTTTGCGTGGCTTGCACGCATGAGTTAGTTTCTTTTATTTTTATTAAAAACCCATTTTTCAGAATTTGTTATTTAAACCCTTATTTTAACATGGGTATTTTGGTTACATCACTTTTGTCCTTAGTATAAATAAAAAAAATTAATAAAAAAAATAAAAACCAAAAATAACTCAATCTTTCTATTGATCACCATTAGTGGGTAGCGAGTCTATCAGAGATCTTAGCCATTCGTAACTATTAGAGACATTCAATGCCGCCAATTTTCCTATGGAGTAAGTGTGCTTAATCTTTTCCCGTAAATGTTGGTGTTTTAAGGGGTGGGTTGATTTTTTGACTCCGTAAATGTAGGGTTTTGAAATGGATTTTTTTTCTAAATAGTGCTTGAATGTCGGGATTTAGTTATTAATGGAACTAAAATTCAGGGTTTCGTGAAAATATTTGTAGTGGTTGTTTACACGTTGCATTTTTTGCTTAAATTGGTGCTACTTAAATGAGTAACTCATCTTCTCAAATTTTCATGTTTCATAGAGAAATTCTCATTACGTATTCATTTGGGTGGCTTATGAAAGATTTGCCATATTCATTTTTCTAAATTATTAGGTCTCGTTTCTTTTTCACTTTTAGTTCACGGATTAAGTAGGTTATCCACTACTGTAGACCTCACGTTCGCCGAGGACTCCCTATGATTCAATTTTTCTTCTTACGAATTGCTTATTAGTCTTTTCTATCCTTTACTAACTATTTTCATGCATGCTTACGAAGGCGTGTTATGACATCGTTCAAGAACATACTCCCAAATATCATTGACCTAAATATAAACATGATTAAATAGGGACATTCACCATATTTTATGCAAAATTCCTATATTAGACACTGAATTTTTTAAATTTTATGCGAAAACACGAAAAGAAGATGAGGACAACGAATCTCCACCCCTAACTCAATATTGGGTCGTATCCAGATGACTCGAAAAAAATCAATAAAATGTAAAATTTAAACTAAAGCTAACTAAACACATAAAAAATTAAGGATAGATATTAGGGTACATTATTTGTCTTTCAAACATCTCCTCAAACTCGTGGTAAAAAAGAGAATCTCGTTTTTCCCAAATATAGCCATGATTCTTTTGTTTTGTCTAGCTAGCTTTACTTGGTGCATGGTGTCGCCTAAGGTGTGATAAAAATAAGAAAAAATAAAGTCTAGAAAACAACGCACTCTCACCCTAGACATGCACAGTACTGCAAGTATTACAGGACGTATGCAAGTTTTAGTTGATAAGTTGAGTTCGTTCTCAGGGACTTAAGTGTGTTATACGAGTAGGTAACAATAACGAGTAAGCAATAATTAATTAAAAGACAATAAACTGAAGAGAGAGAAATTCGAAATTACTAACTAAAACTAAGAAAATAAAGACAATAAAATAAATTACTAAGAATATAAGATGAGAAGTATAGCTTAGGTTTTGCTAGTATGCACTAATCCTTCTAATTCTTTCTATTAGTTCTAGTTTGTAAGGGAGATAATTAGCAATTGTATACTTAGTCAGGATTCTAAATTCCCATTCCTTAGACCTTGAGAGCGACTAAGGGGGCTACGGCACAACCAAGAAGCTGTTTCAAATAGGGTTATCAAACGCTACTAAGGCCCTAAGCAAACAATTCATTCAATTGGTGATATGGTGATTAAAACAAACCCTAATGACTATCTATTTAGAATCAGTTTTGTCAGGACTAATATCGGACACTAGACGTTATGTGGTGGTTCAATAGTTAAACACCCAGCTAAGGTGACCATCTAACTACTATTAAGACAATCCTAAAGTGATCAGTTCTAGGACAGGCAATAAATCAAAACACATACACAAATATAAAGGTAAGAAGCTAATATCAGATTAAAACATGTAATTCCCAAAGAAACTTAGATAGAAGAATTAGAATTCATTGATTATACATGATGCAAAACCCAAGCTATGGGAAGTTTAGTTCATACCTGAAGGAAATAAACTAAAAGAATTACAAAAGACATCATCTTGCTCTCTACAATAAACGTGAAGAATAAAACCTTAAGAACTAATTAATATGAGGCAAGGATGATTTACAAGTGATATAAGGGTGTATTTATAGGTATTTAGAAGACCTAATTCGTTTTCTTGAGGCAGAGGTTAAGTAGTGGACTCCAAGCCCAACTCAAATTCGTATGGAAATAAAGATAAATTCTGCTGAACTGTTTTGAGCATATCTTCTTCGTTATTGGTCGGTTTTTGCTCCACAATATACCAAAAGAATCCTCAGCAAATTATCTACGTCCCTATGAAAGGAATTTACCAAAATCGGCTTCCTTGTTGGATTTATAACCACTTCTTTAGGCATTGCTGCAAAAATTCAGATTTAGGAAGCTTTTCCTTTTCCATATTTTTAGCCTTTGTTTCCTTATCTCCAATTACCATGCTAATCTCTTTCCATATCTTGTAGTCTTTGACTTGGACTCTAATTAATCTCCATAATTATCTTTAAAGCTTCACACTAAATAAACAATTAAATCCAATATGCTCTAAAAATATTATTTTACTAAATCAAGACTCAAAATAGGAAAGTGCACTATTTTTCAAGAAAATCGATTATTATGACTTCTAAATCACTAAAAATGATGTCTCATCCTAATATAAATCTATCACAAATGTGGAGACATTAAGACCCCCAACTCAAAGTTGTATCGTCCTGATACAATAAAGATAAAAACAAAGGGAAGTCTATAAATACACACTTATAAAATTCTCAATACAATGGGAAAAACATAGCAGAATATATAAAATAAACATAAAGCAACAACTCCGAAAATTTCATGCAATAATATTCATAAACTACATACCTGTACACTTCTCATATCCACAGTCAACACGGCTAAGATTAGATTAGTTTCGCAATGTAAGAAGGATTGGGACTTTACTTAGTTCCCCAAGGAAGCTATAGATTGTTCATCGAACTTCACTAGTATTCAAATATCTACTTAACTACTCTCTAATGGCTCAATCACATCTCAATTACATAGCAAAGAATCACAAGGTCTTTAAGGTTGTAATTTAGGCTTAGGGACGGTATGATAGTATATTTGGATAATTTAGTGTGAGCTTTTGGCTCTCTCCTCACTAGCCATCAACGAATCGCTCTAGAGCTTGAGTTACTCTCATAAAACGTTTCTCACTCAACCCAATGAATTCCTTGATGCATAATTCACATCACCAATAACCCAATTAAAGCATAAGATGTTCACATAAAAATCCACTTTGCCGGTCCAAATATATATATTTTCTTTTCTTTTCAAATCAAATTCTTTAGCTATGACTCTATTTTAATGTTGAGATATCACACTATTTTCTCATACATATATTTTTTCTTTTAATGCCCTTGTTGGCAAAATTAGCTCGTAGCTTCTTTTTCATTCACTATTACCCCGGCAAAGGGTTATAATAAAAATCTGTGAAACATCATCAATATAAAGTAGAGAGCACAATTAATAAGTTCAAAAATCCCATCCCAACAACAATTTCCATAATGCTGGACCCACCACCCCAAACTCAAACTCTAAAACAACTGTCTATGCATCGCGATTCGAGTGCGGGTCATATGGAAAAGTCCTATAATCTAAAGGGACATGGATTATAATGTGTTTCAATAAAAAGCTTTAGAAAGGCTAGAAGGGGCTGAGAAGGATATAGCATATAAAATCAAAAATCACAAGGTGAGAAGGTATAAAAAGGCTTCAAGGGCTTCAATATGAAAGAACCGCCTTAATCACTTTCTACACTATGTAATTTCGTTATTTTCTTACCTTTAGCACTTTCATCAAATGGTTTTGTCCACTAGCTTGGATCTCACAGCCTACACACTTCTCAAGGTTCCCTGAGATCGAACATACTTTCTATCGCATTGCTCACTAATCTTTTCTTTACTATCAACTTGTATTTTCCTGCAAATACTCAAAGCATACAAATAACATAGCTCATAAACATATTACTTACTATCATCAATTCACTAAGCTTATGCTTTCAAGCTATTAAACACAGCCTACATCTAATTCCCATGTATCAAAAATTATAATTTCTACCTAAAACAGAAAAATGGAGATGAGAGACAACGAATCCCCACACCCCTAACTCAAAGATGAGCCGTGTCCCCACGACTCGAAAAAGTCTCGAAAAAAAAATTAAAATTAGCAGATAAACATATTTACTGAAATGGTAAGGAAGAAAGAGAACATACTCTCGAGGCTTATTGCCTCGCATCATTGACATCCAAGGTTGGATTTGCTGGACCTTTCGTTAATTGTTCAAGGATTTTCATGATGTGCACTTGATTAGCATTGATTTGTGCCATGTCATTGACTAAGGAAGTTTGAGCTGCTTTGAATTTCGTTAGACACTCCTCCATCTTCTCTTGCCAATTTTGCTCCTTTTCTTCTTTCGAGACTTGCGTAGAACCCGCTCTTTGAAAGATATCTTTGATCCAAGTATTATCAATATAACTCGTCTTAAACTCGAGTTTCTCTTCTTCACCCAATATAACATTCGCTTTTCGCACAAGACACGTGATCATAGTCGGAAATTTAACATTATAAACTGATTTAGGAGAGACCGAAAATCGTATAACCTCCTCATAGATCAACTGTGCCACATCTACTTCTTATTCTCTCAAAATACAATCCAAAAGTAGATCGTTCTTCATAGTCACATCCAAAGTTCGTGTGTTTCCAAAGACATTAGGAATAAGGAAATTGTGCCAAATTCTCGCATCTGATTGAAGATATTTGTAAGGCCAAGGTGCCTTCAATTCTCCCTTATGTGATTGCACTTTCTCCTTGTCTAATACATGCTCAAAAAGTAGTACCTCGTCAAAGATTTTTCGTTTAGAAACCGCTTCATCAAACTTGCAATAACCTTTCAATTTCTTAAACTTGAAGTGGTTTCTAATCTCATCAACTGTGAAAGGAACTAGCTTTCCTTTAATCGGAACACAACCGTTACTATCTCGGCTAAAGAGGCCTAAATAGAATTCCAAAACTAACTCATGACATAATTCGGAACGTCTTACCATGAACGTAGACCAACCCAATTTTTCACCAAGCTCTAAGAATCTCTTGTATTCTCCTGCACCAACTTCTTCCTTGAATACTTTCTCATAAGCAAAAGGTAGTTCTTTTAATTGTTTCTCTGCAGAAGCTTTCAGGGCCTTGGGTGTAGGACCTTGTGGAAGTTGTGTTTTCTCCTTTGCATAAAAGTAAAGCTTTTTACCATTAAGATCACACAAAGTTATACCTCCATCTTCAACATCGTCTTTACCATTTGATTTAGAACTAGAACCTTTGTTAATTGATTTCTTCTTGGTGGAATCCAATACCTTTCTTTTCTTCACCTCCCTCTTGCTAGCTAATATTGTTGTTCTATTAGTCATCCTCAATTAACCCCCAACTCAAAGCTTTAACAACTTTTGAAATTTGAACTTGTGAATTGTTGATTGAACAAGCTTGATTTGGCTTAGGATATGTGAATGGATGATGAATCTCTATGTGGGTGAGGTGGATTCTTGATGGATTGGCTTGGATTTAAGAAATTGTAGGATGAATTTTGAAAATTTGAGCTTTTGATTCTTCAATTTAATGGATTTGGTGAGAATTGGGTGCTTGAATCTCTCTTGTAATGATGTGGAGAGAAGATTTGATGTGTTTTCCTTGATGATTGGGTAGTGTTTTGATGATTGGTGAAGGTTTTTATGAGCTTCAATGGAGTTGGGAGAGTTTTGGAGAAGACAAAGAGGCTTGAGGTTTAAGAAATTCGGAATAATGACATTAACCCTCTTTATTAACCTTAAATCCCGTTTTTTCTCTCTCTATAGGCGGCGACCTGCAGTATACCGCGCATATGGTCCAGTATACCGCAACATCTGATGCTCCAAAAATTTCCGTCTCGTGAATAAACACGCGCTAGCAACCCGTGGCACGGGTTTTTGGACCCGCGGTATACCGCGCATGTGGTCCGGTATACCGGAGCCGTCGATGTGATTTTTTTTCTACCTCGGCATAAAACACGTGGCATCTACCCGTGGTACGGGTTTTCTTCACCTGCGGTATACCGGGGCTGAGGTCCGGTATATCGCACCCCTGCTTCAGCTTTTCCGAAAATTTTTGTTTCTTCCCTAACTCGTTTTCTCCGATCCTAAACACCAAAAAACACTAATACCTTTCTCAAATATGCATTATCAACTAAAAACAACTAAACTAAACATAAACTAAAAATGTAAACTTTAAAAATTTGCGGGTTGTCTCCCGTACAGCATTTTTATTTAACGTCTTTCAAAGTTAGACGCGTTACCTCTATCAAGATTTGCGAATATAGCCTCCCCAACAACGAGTTAAGCTATGAACGTCAACTAATCTGCGCTTGATCCCCGTTTTGGGTCGAATTTCTATCACCTTGGCTGAAACAACCTTAGTGACAATGAATGGTCCCATCCACGAGTCTTTGAAACTACGTGGCCTATTCTCGCGTTTGTGAGATTTCCATAGAACTTCATGGCCAACCCAAACTCAATGTTTGGCTCAGTATCCACAGGCTTTAAGTGGATCTTCTCAAGAGGTACTTTGTAATGTGAAAGGCTGTGGATGACAGGAACGGTAGGATCTAACTTCCTCGGTTTCTTACCCAAGACATAGAAGGTCTCGGATACATTCTTTGCATGAAGGGTGATGGTCCCTTCTTGGAAGTTGATGACACTTTGACTTGTGGCCATGAAAGGCCGTCCAAGTGTGATTGGAACCTGCTTATCTGCATCAAACTCAAGTATAACAAAGTCAGTAGGGATGGCGATATTACCTGCACGGATTAAGACGTCCTCTACTGTTCCCCATGTCCTCTTAACTGAGTTGTCAGCGAACTGTAACTTCACTGGAGTTTTCTCTAATTTCTGAAGTCCAAGTCTCTCGAACACGGACTTAGGCATAATATTCACACCAGAACCCACATCATACATAGCTTTCACTTTGAGCATATCATTTATTTGAATAGGAAGGTTGAAACTTCCGGATCTTTAAGCTTTGTTGGTAACTCTCTTTCACTTCTTCTTGAGACCCTCAGGTTCTCTCTTAGGATCTCTACACTCGCTTTTTTCTCAGGAATAACTTGCGTAAAAACTTGTTGCGGTGTAAGTCCTTTCATTGCCATCTCAAGCATTTGGGCGTTGATATTTTTGGGTGTATAAGCCTCTACAAATGTCTTGAGTTCAGTGTCATCCTTAGGATTTGTATCAGAAATAGTTGATGACACTGGTTGAACAATAGGTGGCGATTCCACCTTCTCTTCTTCTTTCTCTTCTTGCACAGCAGGTGCAACTTCATCTTCAACTTTTGAATTTAGCTTAGCTTGATAATCCATAACTGATCGAATTTCCTCTTGCATCTTCCTCAGCAGTTGTATAAACTCGGTTTTTTCTTGATCATCCTCCACATAAACCTCAGAACAGTCAGATTCCACAAGTCTAGACTTGGTTGGTTCTTCTTTGGTACTCGAAACTTCCACGACACTAACGGCAGTATGCGGTACTTCCTTCTCTTCTTCAATGTCAAGGAAAATAGCCTTACAAGCTTCGAACCCAACATTGTCATCACCTCCTTTGATAGTCTTCACTTCTTTTGGTTCCATTAAATTCGTTAGAACTTTGTTTAATTGTTCTACTTGAGTACCTAAAATTTGAAGTGCGGCATCTTGTCCTCGGACTTTCTCTTCCTGAGCGTTCATATTTGTGGTCAAACGGTTCAAGATTTGTATTATTTGTTGATTATCCATAGATCCTTCTTGGGGATACTGAGGTAAAGCTTTCTGATCTAACGAATCGGTATAGGCATCTTGAACAGGTTGTTGAGGGGAGCAGGTTTATTTTGGTATTGGTTCTGGTACTGACCTCTCGGTTGGAAAGAGTTGTTCTGGGGTCGCGGATGATAATGACTAGGATTAGCGGCCCCTTGTGGATTTGAATACTGCATACCCGGATGGTTTCGGTTACCCCATTGATAACCTCCTCGGTTGAATATAAAGTACACAGATTATGGATTTGATTCGCACTCTTCCCATGTATGATTATTAACCCCACATTGTTGACAACCTTGTGCTTCTTGTACTACGTTTGCTGCGGCTAAATTCTTCTGCATCTCTAACTTCAGCTCTTTGATTTGATTTTCTAACGCGGATATTTGAGCTGAGTTCGCAGTTTCTGCATCTAAACGAAGCGTTCCTCGGGTCTTTGATATAGGAGCTCGCGTTGAAGGCAAACTCCTTTCTTGTTCAATAATATTTTCCACCTTCTCTCTACCTTTATCATTAAGACCTTCATAGAATATAGCAAGTTGTAGAGCGGGTGTATAACCATGGAGAGGACATCTAGCTAATTTATGTTGAAACCTTGTCCATGACTCTCCTACTGTTTCTCCATCTTCTTGACAAAATCTTGCAAGCTCGGTTTGATCTTTGAGTCTCATACTCTTCGGATAAAAACGGTTAAAGAATGCGGCTTGAAGTTCTGTCCAAGAATTAATTGTTCCATGTGGTTGTCTTTCTAGCCACTCGCTAGCTCTACCGGTCAAGAAGAACGAATATATATGACTCTACAGTTGCTCGCGTGTAATGCCAGGAGTAATATAGGCATCACAAATCTGCATGAACTTCTGAATCGATCTTACCGGATCTTGAATTGATGTACCACTGTAGAGTCCAAAACTTTGAAATTGACTAAGCATACCCGGATCGGGTCTAAATTTGATATTCTGGATCTCTGGAGGACGGTAACCGATTGGTTAAACATGGAACGGTACATGAAGACCAGGGAGGTCTTGCTGTACTCGATTCTGTTGATTATTATTAACGTTATTCTGCCCATTACCTTGTCCTAGTGGTAGTTGTACACCGTGTTGTCCACCACCAGGTGGTGCTGGTAGTGGTGGACCTCTTGAATTTACTCCGAGTTGGTCATCAAGTGGTGGATCTTGGTGGGCCGCCATTACTCTTCTCAAGGATCTTTCCGCACGAACACGTTTGTTGTAAACTCTGAAGCTCCTCTTAGGCTCCGGTAACGTAGGCCAAGAATTAAACACTGTGAAACCTGAAAAAGTCTAAAGCAAACCACAAGCGTAAATCCGGGAAAACAAAAACTAAAAACTGAAAAATAAAAATTAATTAAAAACTACTACTCGAAATAGATAGCCCACACGCTAACGAGACACAAGTCCCCGGCAGCGGCGCCAAAAACTTGGTGTCGCCTAGGGTGTGATAAAAATAAGATAAAATAAAGTCTAGAAAACTACGCACTCTCACCCTAGACAGGCACAATACTGCAAGTATTACAGGACGTATGCAAGTTTTAGTTGATAAGTTGACTTCGTTCTCAGGGACTTAACTGTGTTATACGAGTAGGTAACAATAAGGAGTAAGCAATAATTAATTAAAAGACAATAAATTGAAGAGAGAGAAATTTGAAATTACTAATTAAAACTAAGAAAATAAAGACAATAAAATAAATTGCTAATAATATAAGATGAGAAGTATAGCTTAGGTTTTGCTAGTATGCACTAATCCTTCTAATTCTTTCTATTAGATCTAGTTTGTAAGGGAGATAATTAGCTCTTGTATACTTAGTCAGGATTCTAAATTCCCGTTCCTTAGACCTTGAGAGCGACTAAGGGGGCTACGGCACAACCAAGAAACTGTTTCATATAGGGTTATCAAACGCTACTAAGGCCCTAAGCAAACAATTCATTCAATTGGTGATATGGTGATTAAAACAAACCCCAATGACTATATAGTTAGAATCAATTTTTTCAGGACTAATATCGGACACTAGACGTTATGTGGTGGTTCAATAGATAAACACCCAGCTAAGGTGACCATCTAACTACTATTAAGACAATCCTAAAGTGATCAGTTCTAGGACAGGCAATAAATCAAAACACATACACAAATATAAAGGTAAGAAGCTAATATCAGATTAAAACATGTAATTCCCAAAGAAACTTAGATAGAAGAATTAGAATTCATAGATTATACATGATGCAAAACCCAAGCTATGGGAAGTTTAGTTCATACCTGAAGGAATTAAACTAAAAGAAATTACAAAAGACATCATCTTGCTCTCTACAATAAACTGGAAGAATAAAACCTTAATAACTAATTACTATGAGGCAAGGATGATTTACAAGTGATATAAGGGTGTATTTATAGGTGTTTAGAATACCTAATTCGTTTTCTTGAGGGAGAGGTTAAGTAGTGGACTCCAAGCCCAACTCAAATTCGTATGGAAATAAAGATAAATTCTGCTGAACTGTTTTGAGCATATCTTCTTCGTTATTGGTCGGTTTTTGCTCCACAATATACCAAAAGAATCCTCAGCGAATTATCTACGTCCCTATGAAAGGAATTTACCAAAATCGGCTTCCTTGTTGGAGTTATCACCACTTCTTTAGGCGTTGCTGCAGAAATTCAGATTTAGGCAGCTTTTCCTTTTCCATATTTTTAGCCTTTGTTTCCTTATCTCCAATTACCATGCTAATCTCTTTCCATATCTTGTAGTCTTTGACTTGGACTCTAATTAATCTCCATAATTATCTTTAAAGCTTCACACTAAATAAACAATTAAATCCAATATGCTCTAAAAATATTATTTTACTAAATCAAGACTTAAAATAGGAAAGTGCACTATTTCTCAAGATAATCGATTATTATGACTTCTAAATTACTAAAATGATGTCTCATCCTAATATAAATCTATCACAAATGAGGAGACATCAGTGTATGATTTTGTAGTTGTTCTTATTTTCTAATTTGGTATATATATTCATCAACATCAATCCCCACTCTGGAGGTTCAAATTCAAAATTATATATACCGTTTCCGGAGTGGAGGATGAATTATGATCAGTGACTATTGGTTCTTTCTCCTTTTGGTCGGCCGAATTTCTCGAGACGGTTTCTCTCTTCAAATGTCATGTGGCTGATTCGGGAGTCGGGCACATCTTTGTTCTTCCTAAATCGTTTGCTTCAAACATGTACTACGTAGTCACCCAATTGTTTTACCAAATTTCTATTAGGAGAAGAAGTCGTACATTGAATTGGTCATATGGTTGAACAATCATCCCTTAGCCACTAAATTATTTTTTTAAAACATGGCCTCAAGATCGTGGTAACTAGCGTGTTCCTCATTAGTGGTTGGAAAGTACACGGTGGAAAGACCAGTAAATAAAAAATAATCAATGTCTAGTTGTTTAGAAAGAGTAGAAAATTATTTACCCTAAATTTGTAATTGGATCCATCCAAGGATTCCAACTTACACATGTTGGAAAATAGTTTTTCATTTAGATCATCGACACCAAAAGGATGGAAATGTCTGTATTAATTAATGATATTCTAAAGTTTTTTCTTAATTTTCTAAAAAAATGAACTAATAATAAAAATTAAAATCACAAAATTAGAAAAAATAATAAGTGAAACTTACTACAAGTTTGATATGTAAAATAATATTGAAATACAACAAACCAAACTTCCTTACGAAATATTTTCATGGTATAACCCCAACTCCCACCCACCCATAAGATATTCATGATACTAAAGTAATGGGTATAATAGAAAGGACAACAAAAAAATTAATATAAATAATATAATTATGCTATTTTTAGCATTGTGGAAAAATCAACAAGTTTTCAAAATTTTAAGTTATGGACATTCAAAAAGATTTGGTACATTAATTATTATTAGTGAGTTTTAATTTCTGGATGCATGCCTAATAGATTTTTTTTTTTAATTTCAATATCACCATGAACAACAACATGATCAACCATTAATTAGAAACAAGGAGCCTTGATCTCCATGTCAGCCACGGTCAACAACTCTCCATTCTCCATGTGCGTTGTTCAACCTCGTCAACATTGTAGCCTAAGAATTAGAATGTAGGGTATTTTCCAAAATTTCATTTAGAATTTTGTGTTTAAATATATTTGTACATGAATGTGATGGAAGTTATGATTAAGTGAGCTAAATATACATTTTATACTTGATAAAGGTATGTAGTTACGTTCGTAAATAAAGCTGCGAAATGGTAAAAAATCTTCTTCACGTGACTAGGAGGAAATCGAAAGAAGAGGATGAGGCGGTTAATTATTTTGTTGTCATGCAAGCTGCAAATTTGAGTTATGAAAGCCAATAGTAAGTTAAAAGGCTATGCAAATATATATCTCAAACGAATGAACGAGCATCTACTCCAATATTTTCAATTATGGTTACTACGACATCAGCTTTGATTTCTTCAAAAGAGACTATAATGCTCGGAAATTCTTATCATTAACCATATTCAAGTCAATTTAATGTGGAAAATAAAAATATAATTGGTTATGAAATTGCTATTGAAGAGTAAACTATGTACTATTAATGGCCAATTAATTCAAATCTAGATTCTATACTCAAATACGCTTATGTTTCTATTCAATAGGTGTATCACCAGTATGCAATTATGCATATTTATACATGCGCGTGTGTACAATAGTATAACACAGATAATGTGCTGAGAAAGCTCAAGCTCACATTCGTTTGTGAATTGGTGAAAGATAGTGGAAGATTATTGTGTAGGAGTTCAGGGCAGTGTGAGTTTATTACCATAAAGGTCTTTGTATTTTACAAAATTTATTATAGATCCCTATAGTTTGCAATAACTGTACTTTAGGAACCTATAAATACAAAATAACCTATAAATACCATTTACATTATAAATACTATCATATGCAAAATAACATAATTCTTTTAAATTAATTACAATATAGGTCCCTCAAAACAACCCATATCTTGCAATAAGATTTGAGTTGTCAATGGAATTACCTATAAGGAGCGACAAAGAAGCTGTGTGCCGGCAATGTGGGCCATGAGTCATGAGCCTGGCGGAGGAGTGAATATTAACTAGTTGGTTGATTCTTTGAGAATCGAGAGACGACCGACCTAAGCCGATTTGTGAGTCGTGAAAGTAGTTGACAAAGGCGGAGGAGCTGCTCGATGATTTTGCTTCTGAGGAACGTGAGATGTTGAGTGAGGGGATTAAGCGTTAGATTTGAGTCGGGGAAAGAAAATGACTTTGTTTACTAAATATTAGTTCGAGTTTTGATATTATTAAAACGGACCCATTCTGTATAAAGAAAATTGGATAAATACCTTAGGCCGAAGAAGAATTTGGGCCTCCCTCTTATGTTTTAAAACCGACCATAATTACCTTGTCTACTTTTAGTACTTTAACTCATGGTTTGGACCCGGTCAACTCATATATCATTCTTTAACTCATCGGCTTCATTTTATAATAAAATATAATTATTTGGGTGGAATTATGATTTTTCTAAATTTAGGGGGGAGGACCATGGCCTCCCCAATATACACATACCTCCACCCCTTATCCTTTATGTATTTATGTAAATAATAAAGATCATCCATAAGCAATACATATAATCGTTTGATTTGTCGTCACTAAAACTAATTAAACATCATAGATTTTGAGTATATAAAAATTTGTTATAAATAAGTTATTAATGTCCAAAAAAGGTTAATTACAACTTCATTAGTATATAATAATCATTCAATTATAAAACTGAACAAACCTATAAAGTAACTTAGAAAATTATCATTCTTTCTTTTAATTGCATTTTATTTGATTTTGTTAAGCATATCTTGGGTCATGGTCGAAATCCCGTATACAGTGCAAACCCACGATACTTTATGTATGAATATTAATAATACTGTTGTGTCTATTTTGTTTCCTCCTTTGCAGGATACTATAAAAATAAATGAGGATTTGATTATGGGCCCTCATAGAGTAGCAACGGGTTTTATTGGGAGAAACCCTGAGGCGTTGTAATCTGCGGTCCTATTTATTTTGTCTTTTTAGCCGAGTGTCTTGCCACTAGGAGTGCAGTTCTGTTTGCGAGCTAGTTGACTTATGATCGCATCACGACCGAGAGTGATTCTTTAGATGTGATTTGATTTATTACATCATCCACCACGAAAATTGAATAGAGAGTTAAAATAATCGACACCTTAAGAGAGCTACTACCTACAAGTGTATGGATCGTTGACAAGTAATTAATAATAAGTAAAAAGAGTTATCGTCTACACATGGACAATGATTGTTAATTCTTGATGTGTTCTCATGAGTGTTTTAGAATGTGTTGTGAAACTAAAAATAAAAGATAGTAAATATGTATTGAGATTTTTTGTTTAAGACTAAAGATGCAATTAAAAAGGTAATTAAGTTAAATTATAGTTAAATTAAAATATTGAATATAAAAAGCTAAGAGTGTGGTGAGAAAGGTATAGGTCTAGAAATGGCAAGTAATCCCCGATAGTATTGACTTTATGTTATTGTTTGAGGGAAAATTGATTAATATGCAATAGTCGGGATTCTAAATTCTTCTTAACTCCCTTCCAGAGATAGCTTCGGAAGCTACATAACACCACTAGAGTTCTCTTATGAGTGAAATATACATAAATGATCGGCGCTAAAGTCTCTTACCCTATTAGCTATTAGGATAGCCATGCCCCCCAGGATCACTAACACACACATGACGCTTATGTATCATATTTTGTAACCCAAACCCCCCATCAAGACAATGCTAATTACTAAGGAAGTCCTATACTTGTCTAGAGTAATGGATGAAATTGATAGTCAACTACATACTCAAAGCATAAAATATAACAACTCAACTTAACTATGTAATCCTAATTCAATAAAAGCATACAATCAATACTAGGATTCGAACGTGTGTAAAAATAAATAATCAAAATCAGAAATTAAAATTATTATATTCATGTTCAAAAGATAAAAAAAATGAAATTACACTATTGATATTTGTCGAATGATTATGGAAACAGATGGAATTGCATGAATCCTCCGTTCTTTCTTCTCCAAGCGTTAATGGTTGCTCACATGCGTATAAAAAGATGTAGAACACTATTTTGATCTTTTGATGGTGATACATAGGGTTTCCTAAAATGTTTTTTAAGTTATGGGCCCCTATTAGGTGGCAAAAATCAATCCAAAAGTGTTTCCAAGGATTTGCGATCTGGTTATAACCACGACAATTGAAAATTGAATAAATCTTTCACTGTAACTCCAAATCACACGTCGTCACCTATCACATGCTCCTGACTTAAAATGCTTCCATAAAACCAAAGGACTTGACCATAATATTCGCCAATTGCGCGTGGTGACTTTAGTAAGTTGATTTCCAGTTTTTCGGGTAAACGCTCAACCTGTCCAAAAGTGGTCAACGTGTACTCTAACGCTGTGACTTTGGGGTGAATCTTTTTTTCTTGAATTCTTATCACATATCATGGTATCATAACATACAAGTACATAATATATGCACTTTAACACATAATTATCGCACGAAAGTTCTAAAAGAACGTAAAGCCACAACGAGATAGGAAATAATAAATCGTCAAAAATTATGGAAAGATCCCTTAAATAAGTCCTAAATACCCCTAAACTGAAATCTTGTGATACGATTATTCTATCACAAAAAAAGAGACACCAATACCCCCAACTCAAAGTTTTGTCATCCCGCCAAATTAAGAAATAAACTAGGAGCCTAAGTCAAACTAATACGAATGATCCCTAAGAACTATCCTAAAAAATCTCATGTAATAGTATCTAAGAACTAATACAAACAATCTAACACGTTATAAGTTCAAGATTAGATTAGTTTTTCGATGCAAGACCGATTGATTGTTACTATTTTGATATGACGGATATAGGTTGTTCATCGATCCTAACATATTATCCAATGGCATACTTAGTTTTCTCTAATCGCTTCATTGTTACTTAACCACTTAGTTAGTAATACTAAGGTTTTATTGGTTATAATGTAAGCTTAGGTTGGTATGATACGTATTTGAATTGTTTGCAGTCAGCCTTTGGCTCTCTCCTTGAGTAAATATATATGGTCACCAGGTATGCTCAGACATCTATGTTAATTATACATCATAAGATTGTGAGTGAAACTAGCCTTAAGTTATGTACTTACATTAACTTCAGAATAATTTCCTAAATCTGATTTACATGATTTTAGATTCCCTGTTATATAATTTAAATCTCGAACAAAAAATGAGATGGGTTCCCTTAAAGCATTCTTATTAAGTAATACATAGAAGAAAACCGAACAGAAGAATCTATGAATGAGAATACCATAATGAAGGAACAAGTTGATGAGTAATGGAGATCATGGTGTAACTTTCATAGCCAACACCTTCTTGTCATCTCTTTTCCACTTGGGAAAAGATGTTCATCCAGGAGCTGAGACCTTTTTTGCTGGCATATCCATTCTATTATGTCTGGTTCGACTGATTCTCAGTGACTCTATGAGGCAATGGATAAGAACACATACATATCAAAATATATTCCTTCAATTTTTGTTTTTTCTTACAACATCTGTTCCCTCTGGTTTTGGATAAATATAATTACTTTGCTCTTTCATAATTCAAATCTAAAGTAAAATAATAAAGCAACAAACACTTTGCAAAATAATAGTACACCATAGAATTTCTTTGTGAATTACTCAATCTATATTCTAAATAGTTTCTTTCTCCTCTTCAGCGACCATTTCTTGTTCTTCTTGTAAATGTTTAGCTTCATATTCCCCATTTACTCTTTTTTCATGTAAGAATTTGGCCACTCCTTATAGTGCGATATCAATATCTTCATACCTTAATAATTGCTCACCAGTTTTAGGTGGAGTCACCTATTGAACAGGTTAAATATATAAGTCACTATAAAACGAGGTGGTATATGAAATATTACTTAAAGGTATATAATATTACCTTGGTCGTCTCTACATCAAAGAGGAAGTGATGAGTAATTCCAATATAATTAGCTGCCAAAGTCTTGAAGGCACATGTGAATGTGCATATCCATTTGACCAGGGTCTAATCAATCTATATGATTGGTCGTGAATATTATTATTCGCTCATCTCCACAGTCCATCTATGAATAAGTAATCCGGAGCGCGTAACCTATTAAAAGAACCCAAGAACAAAGTACATCAAATTTTCTTTCATGTATTGTGTAATAAGTATATACAACAAAAACATGGTACAACAAGATCACTTAGTAAATCTTACCATTATACTTATTGTTGTTGATGGTAAACTGAAATGACATGGCCATTGACCTATTCTTAACCTGTTCAGAATATAAAATGTTGAAAGCAATAAATCTATGTTAACATTTTTTTTCTAATTTAGTAAATATGTAAAATTAATGACCAATTAGTTTTAATCTATATTTTATACTTAAATATGTTTCTATATAATAGGCTTATCACCAGTATGAAATTTATATATATATATATATATATATATATATATATATATATATATATATATATATATATACATATGTGCACAATAGTGTAACACAGAAATGCGCTTAGTGTGCTGAGAAAACTCACCTTCTTTAGTGAATTGTTGAAGGATAGTTGAAGATGATACTGAATTGAGACTGAATTATTCATAAATTAGTCAATTAAAAGGACTATTAGTCACTTACATGGACAGAGTAAGGAATCTTTGTTGGGAGACTGGACTGGGAGTGTGAGTTTATTACAATACATATCCTTATATTTTACAAAGTTTCAGTATAAGTCCATATACTTTTCAATAACTGTATTATAGGTTTTGTAAATATAAAATAACCTATATTTAAACTAATTACATTATAAGTCCTTCTAATGTGAAAATTAACATAATTCTCTTGAACTAATTACAATATAGATCCATATTATATATTATGCAAAATAATCCATATTTTGCAAAGAGATTTGATTTATTAATTAGAATTACATATAAGGAGGAACGGAGAAGCGGTGTGGCGGCGTGGGTGGGTCACGACTCATTAGGCATGACGTGACGGAAGAGTGCATATATAATGAACGAGAGACTGCTACGCTAAGCCAAACTGTGAGTCGTGAGAGTAGATGACAATGGCGGAGAAGCGGCTTGATGATTTTGCGTCTGATCGATCATTATATGTAAAGTAAGAGAATTAAGTGTTGGACTTAAGTTATGGCAATAAAATAATAAAACTAAGAATGGTGACTGAGTTCATTTTAGATATTAATAATATATTTATTTTCTTTTTTCTTTTTTGTTGGGTAAACCTCCTCAACTTTTTTTGGAAAAGGACTCGGTGCCACAAAGGAACTAGTCATAAGACAAAAAATTAGATTCTTATCTCTCCTCCATTACCATAAATCTCTCTCCTCCTTTATCATTTTTTCTCTCTCCTCCTTCATTAACTATCAATGATTTCCAGCTTCGACTACAACCACCTATCACCGTCGACCACTGCCAGAAAACGTTCTGAGCGTAGAAAAAGTTACTGAGCATGGGGTACTGAGCATAGAAAAAGTTACTGAGCATGGGGTACTGAGCATAGAAAAAGTTACTGAGCATGGTAGTATTTTTACTGAGCGTGCTCATATAATCAGTAACTTTGCTCAGCATGCTCGTATAATCAGTAACTTTGCTGAGCATTTTAAAGAAAATGTATTGAGCTTAAAAAAATTTCTCGAATCAAAATTTTTTATATATAAAAAATTAGAGAAAGTGCAGTAGAGTAGTTTATTATAGTCTACAACAGAAAGCTTGGGTCCCCTTCTGATAATTTGATAACAATCAATAGCAATATTCATCATGTAATCACTTATTGAAGCACCTAAACAAATAATTCGCAAAAATTGTTTAGTAATTTATTATAGTCCACACCAGAAACATTAGATACTCACTTATCAGAGAACCTAAAAAACCATTCTAAATTGAATAATAAAAGAAGAGGGGAAAGAGGTTAAAACTTTGTTCTTCTCACGGTCAAATCAGAAAAAAGCAAATTAAACAGAGCCAAACAACCATCTCACAACACCACCTCGATCTGGTCAGATTAATAGTTTATTATAGTCCACAACAGAAAGAAAAGATCAAAGCAGAACAAAGAAGTTCTACAATGGAAAGCTTGGGTCGCCATTCTCCTTCGTTGTGTGTTGATGGAAGAAAGAGAAGATCTAAAGCAGAATAGAGTAAATGTACAACATAAAGCTTGGGTCACCATTCTCCGTGGCTCAGACAACCGTCCTACCGACAACGGTGGTGTGATGGTGGCGCGTCAGTTCTTGTCAGATCTCGAAGGCGTTGGTGGTGCGACGGAATCTGTTTGTCTTCTAGTACACAAGGAGCTAGTTCGCATATCAAAGGCATTGGTGGTACGATAGACTCTATTCGCCTTTGCGTGCGACGGCGACAGCTTTTTGCACCGGTTAACGAATCTAGAGATAGGTGCTGCCGGAGTCACACCAGAAACATTAGATACTCACTTATCAGAGAACCTAAAAAACCATTCTAAATTGAATAATAAAAGAAGACGGGAAAGAGGTTACAACTTTGTTCTTCTCACGGTCAAATCAGAAATAAAGCAAACTAAACAGAGCCAAACAACCATCTCGCAACACCACCTCGATCTAGTCGGATTAATAGTTTATTATAGTCCACAACAGAAAGAAAAGATCAAAGCAGAACAAAGAAGATCTACAACAAAAAGCTTGGGTCACCATTCTCCTCCGTTGTGTGTTGATGGAAGAAAGAGAAGATCTAAAGCATAATAGAGTAAATCTACAACAGAAGCTTGGGTCGCCGTTCTCCTTGGCTCAGGCAACAGTCCTGCCGACAACGGTGGTGTGATGGTGGCGCGTCAGTTCTTGTCAGATCCCGAAGGCGTTGGTGGTACGACAGAATCTGTTTGTCTTCTAGTACACAGGGAGCTAGTTCGCATATCGAAGGCATTGGTGGTGCGATAGACTCCGTTCGCCTTTGCGTGCGACGGAGACAGCTTTTTGCACCGGTGAACAAATCTAGAGATAGGTGTTGTCGGAGTCTTCTTCTCTGCTCACAAGCTAGAAAGCTTCACAACCATGCCTCGCCTTTAGAGCTTCGCTAGTGGAAAAAATGAAAAGATCCAATTTGGTTTTGATGCTAAAACCAAATAAAGGAATAGATAGATAGTCGTCACGGGAGATGAGAGAGAGGAGAGAGAAATTAGTTTTTAGGGTTTATTAAATAAATCTAATAAAAATTAGTATATATAGGAATAAATAACAAAAAGGGACAGAAAGGTAACTGGAAATTTTATTTATAGTGTTAATATTTTGTTGTGCCCTTTAGTAAGAAGAGGGTATAGACCCAGTCTTGTTGGGTCTTGGGGTGGTGTCTTCAAGACCCCTTGGGTAATAATCTCTGAAAATATTTTTTTTCATTATAAATAAGGTCAGAGCAAGCTTCCTTATAATTTATTGATTATTTAAAATCGCTCTTGGTACGGCCCAACCATACCTATCTCTCGCTAAAATGCGCCATAAGTCGTCAGGCGGTACCTGTAATAAGCTGGATCCTCTTTACTTTTCGCTCCAAATTTTGCTAACCAGTCCGCACATCTTTAGCTTCACGAAAACCCATATCAATTCCTATTGCTCCCGAAAAGCTAACACGTTTCTACACTTGTTAATGACATTAATCGAAGTAGCGCGTGAACTAACTCGAGTCAACTTTGATAATAAAGGAAGTAAACCCACGATTTACCGGCATACACAATCCAAAATGTAATGCAATAAGCTCCATTTCAGAAAACGTTCGCACAACGTAAGACCCTTCAAATCTGTCTAGATATTCACCCTTGTTATTGTGAAATAATACTCCAATACCTGCTAAGGATTTACTCATGTAAAAGGCTCCATCAACATCCAACTTAACCCCATCTTGTGGCTTAATCCATTTGACCAAAACGTTCTTCGCCGATGTGACTAACCCGCCATCTCTCTAAAAACCCCACGCCCTAACATAATGGCTAGCCGAATTATGAACAATAACACATAATTCTCTACTAGATTTCCTACGTGCGGATTGATCGAAGATCTTTGTATTTCTATCAACCCAAATGTACTAAATAAGTGTGGCTGCAATATAACACTTTTCAAAATCATTTATTAATTTTCTACATGATAAAAGTTTGGTCAACCATTCCATTATCATATCTGATCCCATGTTTGTGTTACAGGTACGTCCTTACTTTGACAAAGAAGATATTGTACTACTTCAATTCCATTTGACAGATACTCCTGCTGCACTTGGAATTGGAAAACAGAAGCTCCCCTTCCACGTAGATGATGAGGAGATATCACAGAATGATTGTCCACCCTTTATCCACCTATGGCTAGTCCATTAGTCACAAAAGTAGCTGCGTCAGCAGCCATTTGTTCACTATCCCATTACACCTGCTCCACTTGCTCACCAGAACCAATTAAGAATTTTTTCACCACTTCACTATAACAGCTACAACTCCCGAACAAGTGCGCCGCGTTTTAGACTTCTAGTCCACAACCCCGACACACCGGATATTCCATCACACCACGCAACACTAAATTTCCTCTTGTCGGTAATCGATCCCAAATAGCGCGCCAAAGCAATAATTTTATCTTTTGCGGGCATTTGAAAGACCATACCAAATTCCAATTAAAAATCGCTACTTCGCTTCCCGGTGATAAACTCCTATATGCCGACTTGACCGAAAATATTCCTGATGCTTCAAGATTCCACTTATAGAAACTCCCATTCCACTTATTAAAACATTCTTATATAACAAATAATAAGACAAAACAATTTTGTAATTTATCACCATTACGGTTGCTTGTAAGTCAACTTTAACCATCAACGTGGTTCAAATTTGGTAGTCAGTTTACTCTTGGGACGAGCTTCGCTCTAGGTGGTGGCGGCAGTTGAAGAGATTTAATTTTAGTTTTTTTCTAGTATGAGTATGAAGAAGACGATTAGTTTTTGTTTTTTGTTTTTATTAATAACATAAAATTTTAATTTTTTTAATGATTTTAAATGTTATTAATAATATAAAATAATTAAATAACCGCACTGTCTAACTTACGGATATAGTGGAAGGAATCCGTCCATATGGGGTAACCAAACACGTTTTGAAAAGATAGTGGGTAAAACTACACTTTAAACAAAATAGGGGATAAGCTGACAATTTGGGAAAAATACAAGGGGCAATATGGTTATATACTCATTTTAGTAAAGAAAATTAGTATTGCCCTTAATTTAGAAAAAATGGTAATAAGTGCGTGCTCATTTGAATATCGACCTAGCTATAATCATTATTGGATTTGTATTTTAGTTTGCGATTATTTTGGTCGGTGCGGGTTGCAATCGCGGGTGAAGGGTTTGTACATGGTACATCGACTATATAATTTGATCAACTTGTATCGGGTTTCGATAGAATTTTAATTATCTATAGTTTTTTACCCAACAGGTCTTGAAACCTCTCCCCTCAAGAATGAAGCACCCCCATCCAACCAATTCTTTTTATTAAAGGTCACTTATAGTATTTAACACTAGACCATTATTTCCCACTACACATTTTATGTTCAAATGTTTTTACTCACTATATATACTAAATCACACAATAAATACACATATATCATATATCTCACCTAAATATCTTTAATCACTCTCTATACTCTCACCTCTTTCCACCCCACCCCCAACCATCGGATATGGTGTTTCATGGTGGCTAAAAGACGGGTCATCAGCAACACCTTCCGACAACTATGTTTGTTCTTGTCACGGATCTGATGGAGTTGTAATTGTGTAATTAGGATCCAACCATGGAAAATCCGAGTTCTCAAGCTTAAAACATCAAAAAATTGTTCGAGATCTTGGTAGATCTAACTTTCAATATCATATCAAAGTTATTTTTTTTGAGCTTTTGTTTGACTTCCATGGTAGCTAAGGTCGAATTTTGAAGGTCCAAGCTAAGCTCAGCAAACTTTTGTGTTTGTCCATGGCAGGTGAGACTGTTTTTTTCGTATTATTTGAATTTTAGATCTTTTTAAATAATGTAACTTTTGTAATATTTAGTTTGGAATTTTTTATGAAGGGATGTAATATTATTTTATATCATACAATTAAATTTGTGCAATTATCTCTTTTATTTTTGTGTTAATACTCCGTATTTTAGGTAATATTTAGAGAATTCACTAAGCATACTAAGTGATTTGCTTAGAATACTAAGTGAATTGATGACTATACTCAAAGAATTAATGAGTATACTCAGTAATTTATTTGTACTCATTCGATCACTAAGTATGCTTTATGGCGATGTCGTTGGTGATCAGAGATGATATTATTGATATTAAGTAAATTCTATGAGAAAATACACCCGGGTGGCGGTGTTGGGACTGGGTGTTGTCCACAGATAAATAGTACTAATACTTAGTGACTTGTTACTTAGCGATTCGCTAATCAGCGACTCACTACTCAGTAAAAACGGTGGTTCATGCTTTTTCCACTAATTTTAATTTCTGTATGTAGTTTTTGTTTGTTTATGATACTTTAGTATTTATTGTGACCTCTTTAAAGAAGAACCTAGCCACATGTTCACTATTGACAATAAAATTTGTCTACAATACCTCTACATCAATCACTATTTTCTTTATAGGCGATTGTTACTCAAACTCCTCCATAAGTCATAGTTCCATCCCAAGTCCAAACCCATTCTTATAGGTATGATAGAAAAAATGTGGTTTTTACCACTGCAGTTCTTAGAAAACGTTGGTCCATATTTGAAATTAGGATCTTCCATGTTGGTTTTGGATTTTATTTGTGTTGCTTTTACAACTTTTTAGGTGGTAACAAGATGGAAAGAGGTTGTTCATATGATATCCACTCTTAGTTTGAGCAATGTTATTGTTGTATATATTATTAATATTGTAAATATTGTATTATTTTGAAATAAAGCTCTTATTTCAACCAAAAGAAAAAAGATATTAATAAGATTTTGGGAGACCAAGTATATGTTTTGAAAATATAGGGTCAAACACTTTAAAAAGTAATAATGTTAATTTTAGATTAACAATTTGAGGGTGTGGGAAGGGAAAGAGGGACAACAATTATATGTTTTTCAAAATACTAGAAGAGGACAAAAATATATTATTAAAGAAATTATAGGGGTCAAAATATTTTTGTTATACTTAAGGGGACAATGCCTCCCCTTCCAGATATACACATACCCCGTTCTCTGGTTATTTAAGAATTTTAATGTAAAATCTTAATTTATAGAATATATATGCTTTCAGTTTGTTGTTACTATATCTGACTTTACATTATAGATTATGAATATATCATAAACATTTTATAAATTTTTTATTAATAAAAAAATTAATTGCATATCCATCAATATATCATAAACAACTAGGGGTAAAATTGAACAAATACATAAACAAGTACTTAGAAAATTATCAGCTAATTAGATAATTACTATCGTTCTTCACTTTAATATAATAAACAAAAGTTTAGTTGTAGAGAGAGTTTTGTGTATAAATAAAGAAGAAAAAATGAGAAGTAAAATAAACCTTCCTGTTTGGAAAGGATTAAGGTAGCTTCAGAAGGAGGTGGCTTCTAGAGAATATGTAGACGCCTTCCATGGCTGACGTTGTTCTTGGTCCGTCCCGGTTGAAAAAATCTTCCATAAGATTTTTGTACTTCTTTTTGTCCCTTGGCCGTGGTATACCGTAGAAAAGGGGTCGCACACCGCAAGCCTCTTTTCAAAACAATGGTACGGTATATGGGGTTCTTGATACGGTGTGTCGCTGATATGGTCGTGCGGTATACCGCACCTTGGCGTGGTACACCGTGGACCCGAGGCTTTCCCCACATAAGAACCGTAGGTATGGATAAAATGCATATTGTTGTGGTGTTACGTGATCTACATTACAGCCAACTACGGCGTTATATTCTCATGAGTCCTATACCTTGTCTTGCACTAAATACCGTAATATAAGTAAATGTTTATATGTCATCACGGTACCGCATGCGAGGTGCGGTACATCGTGAAGTGCTGTCAGAAGCTCTTATACACTTTTAAAATCACCCCTAAAGTCAACGGTATATCACCTACACAATAAAACATCTCTACAAATTCTCTCATCAACTTTAATTCACACTTATAACACAAATCTCAAGATAATATACACTACAAAAATGAGAATAATAATTAAAGCAAATGAAATGTGGGTTGTCTCCCCCAAGAATTTTTTATTTACGTCGTTAAAAGTTCGACAGTTGTACATCAAGATTCATTTTTCTTAAAATAGGCTCCCCAAAAACATGTGACACTTCTCGAATCAACTAATCAGAAGTCACAAGCTCTCTTCGCTCTTACCGTAATCACTTTTGACAAAACCACTCGAATGACAAGGAACGAGCCCATTCAATCATCCTTATACTCGTGTGGTATGTTGGGGGTTTGGATCTTTATATTCTAATTCATCTCCCACCTTAAACTCATTTTAATCTTTCTTTCTCAAGGTTTCTTATGGGGTCTTCTCATTAGACTTTTCAGTCACAATTCAAATTGCTGAGATATTTCGTACCTCTTTCTTGATCATCTTCCTCGAAACATAAAACATTTGGGAGTCATCTTTAATATGGAGGGTCATGGTTTCTTCGTATACACTTTTCATGGTGCACCCCGTATCTAATAATGGACCCTCCAAGATGAAACATACATTCTTATCTACATCATAATCGAATATAATAAAGTCAGTTGAATTAGCAAGATAACCTACTTGGGCTAAAACGTCCTTGACTACTCCCTATGGTTTTGTTATAGATTGATCCACCATTTGCAAGATGAAGGATGTTGGTTTGGTATCTCTAGTTCCAACTTATCGAATACACACTTGGGCATGAAATTAAAATAGTGCCCAAATCACACATTGTTTTATCTTCAAATATACCACCAATTTTGATAGGGAAGTGGAAACCTCCTTGCTTGTTGTCTTTTGGTGGCAATTTTTTTTGTACTTGTGTCGATCCTCTTCAGTTAATGCCACAATTTCATGTTTTGGCAAACTTTTTTTTCTTGTAGAGTGTATCTTTGAATAGTATTAAATACTTTGGCGCCCTCTTCATGATTTTGAGTAATGGGATATTGATTTTTAATTGGCTCAAAATTACAATGAACTTATTGTATATGGATTCATCATTCTTCTTGGCTACTCTTGATGGGAACCGAGGTAGTGGATGAATTTTGTGTGGCGGTCCGCTATCAGTTTGTTTTTACACCTTTGGTCTTCAACTACATTCTTTGGTTTTTTGACCTTTTCTTCAACCTAATATAAATGGTTACCTCATCCAGATTCATCCTTAAAGGTTCTTTTTCTGTGTTATCTCACTAAATATAACTGGTGGTAATTCCACCAGCTTCCTACCTCGGAGACCAATAGCTTCACACTATTAGTAACCAACCTTGTCATCAACATTTTGAATTAACTTGACATCATTATTCGTACTTTGGGTCAATTGTAAAGGTTGAACTTGTTCAATTTTTTGAATGGGCCGTATCAATTTCTAACAATTTGTTGTTGCATGAATTAATTATGCTTTAATAAAATCATTTTATTGTTTCATAATATTCACTGAAGCATCATGGTAGCGCTAAAAGGGTGATAAATAAATAATAATAAATCACACACACCTAAGATGACTATGATAAACTCTCTGCAAGTGAACTAATCGTTTGCAAGTAATAAGTATGTAAAATAGATATTGATCTCAGGGAATACGAAAGTAAGTTTGTGAACAATGTTCTTACTAAGTATAATAGATAAAGTTGATAAAATAATATGTAAAGATACTAAAATATTTGTTTGATTTTTATGTTTCTGAAAAATTAATAATTAATAATCCAAGACTCAAATTAAAGACAATAAATATAACACGAATGAGAAAATATGAAGGTTTAGATAGAGAACTAGCAAGTAATCCCCACTAACACTGTTTCTACATTTATTGTCTAAGGGACAACTGTGTAATATAAAAGAAATAGTTGGGATTTTAAATTCATCCAAACTCCCGTTAGGGTAGCTTAGGAGGCACCTTCATACTACTGGGGGACTTAGGTAAGGGGATACTTCACAATGATCAGTGGTTATATCTAACCATATTAACTATCTAGTTAGCAAGCCTATAAGATCACTACAACACACGAAACAATTATATGTCATTTTCTTTAATTGAACCCCCTATTAGGGTGGTAGTCCAAATTTCTGAAGGTGCAGCCCTATACCTTCACATAGAAAGGACTACAAACCTAGGTCAAACGTAAAATACAAATCAATCACTAAAATTCATCTAAAGGCAAATCCTAAATTCAATAAATGCATAAATCAAGTCTAGGGTCCATGCCCATATCTTATTCTCAAGCTACATATATTTAAATCATACTCAAATCAATAAAACAATATTAGAATACAATACTAATTGCTTAATAACTGATAAATGGAAGGGTTGGAATGGCATGAACAACTTTTCAATTCCTTATGCTATTCTTCTCTCTTGCTACATGGTGGTTTAAAGAGTGTGATAAAAATAAGATTAAAATAAGTAAGAACAAACAATCTCACTTCAACGTTACTCGCTACAAGTAACACGGGTCGTATGCAAGTTTTAATGATAAGTTCAAATTCGTTCTCATGGACTTGTTATGTTATATGAATGGATTACAAGAATGTGTAGTAATAATTTAGATTCATGAATTAAAAGACAAGAACAGTAAACATGAATAATAATGATTAATTAAACTAGAGACAAAAAATAAAATATGTAAGAATAAGATGAGAAGTATAGCTTAGGTTTGCTTGTATGCACTTATCCTTCTATTTATTCTACTAGTTAATAAGGGTGATTAAAGCTATTTAAGTTTAAATATTCTATATTCCTCCTAACCCCCTTCCAGGTGGACTTAGGTGGAGACCTTACAATTACCAGGGGACTTGGGTAAGGGGACCCTGCGCAATGATCGGTGGTTAAATCTCAAACCCTAATAACTATATAGTTAGGCAAGCCCTTTCGGATCACTATCACACAATAGAAGTTTATATGGTGTTTCTATAATTAGACACCCCTTCTGAGTGACCATCTAACTACTATTAGTGGGGTAGTCTATACTCGTGCACTAGCAAGAACTACATTCAATAATTCAAAGCACATAAATAAAATATAAAGGTTAAGAAGTTAGAATCAATTTAAAAAAGTTTTCCCCAAACAAACTTAGATAGAAGAATATAGAATTCAAAGATTATACATATGAAAGACCCAAGCCATGGGAAATTTAGTTCATGCTGTAAAAAAATAAACTAAAATAAAGATACATACTTTTAACTTGCTTCTCTTGAATGACTCCTATGAAGAATAATACTTAAGGACTAGGCATGTATGGGCAAGGACATGTCTACAATGATAAGAGGGTGTATTTTAGAAGCTAAGAAGACCCTAGGTCGAAATCTTGATTGGAAGACAAGTAATTTGATTCCAAATCAAACTCAAATTCGTTTTCCTAAAATATTGGAGAGGATAAACACTGCTCACTGTTTTGATGATATCTCCTTCGATATTGGTCTGATTTTCTTCTACTTTATATAGAAACGGCCGTAGCAAAAAGATCTATCTTTACTATTGTTAATGATCATCCAAATTTCTAGCTTATTTGAAGTTATCTTCACTTTAATGGACATAGCTGAAGAATTTCAAATTTACATGGCAGCTTTTCCTTTCTATTTTATCTCTACTTCCTTTATCTCTTGATTCTTTCCATATCTTCTTAGAATTAATTTGGCATCTAATTTTATTCCATAAACTTCAAAATCTCCACATTAACACACAAATTAAACCAAATTAAAATAAGACATATTGAGGTAAATCTAACAACAAGAGAAAAAGTTTCCTCAAAATCTATTCCTTCTCGTTAAGTACAGCCTTTCGCTACCAAGCGAGCTTTATACATGTCAATGGAATATTAGGTTTCCTCTTTATTTTGAGAACCAATTTGTTCCCAATTGCGTTAAGTCCTTTCCGGAAATCAACCCGTTCTCATACCTGAGTTTTCTTCATCGACTCCATTTCTTCTTCCATTGCTTTTCTCTGTTCATTCTTAGCGGGACATGAAAGTGCTTTATTAACTGTTTGAGGTTCTTCTTCTTCTTGTGGAGTTATCATAAAGACTTCTCCTTCTATTTCAAACCGACGACAAGGAAATAAACCTTAGCACTTCTCTTAGGTTGAGAATCATGAGAAATAGGATTAATAGATGAAGCAATGGTTTCTTCTGTTTCAAGATGTAGAGGAGTGTCCGTCTCTATTTGTTGAGTACGTGTTACCTCATCAGATGTCACATTTATTTGCATATCATCTTCCCGAATCTCATTTAATTCACATAAAATAGAATTTCAACCTCACATGTGCTAGGAAAATCATTCTCTAAGAATGTGACATCTCGTGACTCAATTCCAATAAGACCCACATCGTAATGTTCACCAATAAACACATATCCTTTAGAGTTATTTGGGTATCTAATAAAGATACACTTCTTGCCTCTTGGACCCAACTTCCCATATTTATGAGATAGATCATGAACATACCATGCTGACCCCCAAGGTCGCAAGTATGACTGATTAGTTCATAAAGAGTTGATGGAATAGTCTTCGTCGATACTCGGTTAAGTATATAATAGGCGGTAAGCAAGGCCACTACCCAATAAGATATTGGAAGATTTGCATGTGCCATCATAGACCTAACCATTTCTAGGAGTGTTCTATTCCTCCTTTCAGCCAAACCATTTTGTTATTGTGTTCAAGGAATTGTAAGTTGTCTTACTATCCCTTTTTCATCACACAGTTCTTTAAACTGGACAGATAGAGTCCACGATTGATTCTAAAGGTTTTCACCTTCCTCTCTAACTGATTTTCTACTTCATTGGCAAATGTCACAAATCATTTCAATGCTTCAGATTTGTGAGAAATCATGTAGACATAACCAAACCTTGTGAAATCATCTATAAAAGTGATGAAATATCGTTCCCCATGTCTAGTTTGAACACTCATTGGTCCACAGATGTCTGAATGAATTACTTCTAATGGATACTTGACTCGTTTAGCCTTTCCAAATGGTTTTAAATTTGCTTTACATGCTAGGCAATTTTCACAAGTTGGAAAGTTGACTTTAGTCGACAAACCTAAAAGGTTCGCCTTAGCCAACAAATTCATACGGTCTTGTCCAATATGACCTAATCTAGCATGCCACACACTTTCTTCTACGTTAGAATTACTAGAAGAAGTATTAGTAGAAAAGCAACTACTTACATAATAACTATTAAACGAGTTATCATCATCTAGTACAATTAAACCATGTGAAATAAAACAAGAACCATAATACATAGCATCATAATAGATATCTACTTTTTTGTTATGAAAATGCATATTAAAACCTAATCCAAGAAGAACAGTGACTGAGACTAATTCTGTAGAATGTTAGGTGCGTAAAGTACATCATGCAGGTACAATGTTTGACCACCTCGCAAGTGCCAACTCCTTTGACTTCAACTTTATTGTTGCCTCCTACATATATTCAACGTGTTCCCTCTGGAATCTGACGGTACTCTATATATGCCTCTCGATCTTTGGCTACATGGTTTGTCGCTCCTGAGTCCACAGTCCACAAAGGATTAGAATCAGCTAGCAGTACAGTACTGGTAAAATAAGTAAATTTACAAGAAGTGAATGACATTGCCACCTTTCTAGGCTCGCTGCACTCGCGAGCAAAGTGACCTAATGTCACAGTTATATCATTTTATCCTACTGTTGTCTTTCTTCTTAAGAAAACTTTTTCCCTTATTGTCACCAACCTTCTTGTTCATCTTGGAGACATGCTCATTTCCGTTCTTCTTCCCATTGTTCGTGCACTTATTGCCAGAAACATTGTGGGAACTTGACTCATCAACATAAGCCTGACCCTGAGGCTTAATTTCATTTAGACTTTTATCTTCCAATGTCACACATGACGAGTAGAATTATCAAAGGTTTTATGTTGTGGTTTTGAGTCAAGTTTATCTTCAAATGCTCCCAGTTATTTGGAAGAGATTGGATCAAAGCTTGAACGTGTTGTTTAGCAGTAAGGTTATGACTTGCAGTCTTAAGTTCCTTAATCATGTTAGACATCTCTCGGAGATGTTGTTGCATGGTTTGATTAGGCTTATTCTTGTAAGTGTCAAACTTAATGGTAAATTAACGCAACTTAGTCACAGTCGTACCTCATTAATTCTGATTAAGAGCATTCCACATTTCGTGAGTAGTGAGGTATCGTTGACATTCATAGACAAGATCGTCATTTATGGAGCTTATCAAGATTCCTCTTGTAGTGGAATCTTTCTATTTACACTTATGATAATCCTCCATGTCCCTTCAGTTATAAGTTGTGTTTCCTTCCTCAGGCTGAGCCAAGACGTTATTAATAGACTCAAGAACATCTTGCTCATCTAGAACATAGTGTATCTTGAGCTTTCAAAGTTTATAGTTCTCACCATTCATCTTTTCTCCTTTGTTAATATCAGCAATGATGGTTTTTTATGTCATTTTCTCTATAAAGTAAGATATTTTCATTAATAACATACATTTTTTAACAATTGTATGCTATTAATGCAAATGGAATGAATAAGAAAGATAACAAAATAAGTGTTAAAGAAAGTTCACTATGTTCCCAATCATGAACCACCATATTTACTTTGTCTTAATCATTCAATCAATTTCATTAACTGCAAAATTATGGTCTTCAAGAACTCCCACTTACTCTAACATAAATAGAGCGAAAATGTATGAAAAATAAAAACTAAGACCATAAAAGCAAAGGAACTAGTTGAATTCATACATAATTAAAAAAACATGCTCGATAAGCAAATAACCGAATTAAAAAAAACTAATACAATTCCTAACAAATAAGGATTAAAGAACATTGAGAAAAAACAAACTACTAATCAATCTACCTACTGCAAGTTCCAACTAGCAAATGCTTTTCATATCCAAAACCTTAACTTAGGAATTGACTCCTCAAAGTTCACTTTCTCATATTTTCCAATTGGAAAATATCTATCAACATAAGTAGTTGGATAATGCATTCCACAGTTGCATTGGTCCGACCTAGTGGAATTATTATAATGCCTCCACAAGTGAGATTCAGTCGAAGCATAAACAAGCCACACATATGTATCATCTCTTCCATGAACATAGTTCTCCGGAAACTCATACGCCTATAAGATTTTGAGATCCCTTTGCAACTCTTTTGGCAAAGTTTTGCGAAGGACTTCAACCTGTGATCTTCACATATGATATCACCCAAAATGATGACATCTTGAATCAACCTATTCACAATTGCTACATGTTTCACTCAAGTGTGATTAGGTATCTTCTTATAGCGGAGAGCTTTGATACTGTTCCTCAAAGCTTGTTTTTGTCCCAGTGTCTGTGCAACTCTTTGTGTATGAACCCTTAATGGTCCATTAGAGTTTGTGATGTTCCTGTGGAGCCCTCTGTAATTTCTCAGTAGATTGAGCCTCGATGCTCATGATCCCCTAGATCGTGTCGATGTAATTTTCTCTATATAGAAAAGTAAGAACAATCAAGAAGAAAACACCAAAATTGATTAGGAGAAGGAAAAAACCATATTTTACAAACACAATATGTTTCCAGGAACTCTATACATTAACAACATCTTAAGGTACTGTATCAGGTTAGACTGCTAGTCACTGGAATCAATTGTGCACACATGGCTGATTTATCCAAAATCCAAAATAAAAAACAAATCATATAAACAAATCAGAATTAAAACACTCGTACCCAATAGTAATGCATGCTCTAAAACAAATCAGAATTAAAACATGGTCTGTACAGCAGTAATGTACACTAGACAGACTCACATGTAGTAGATTATATCGTTGACAACATCTAATATATTGATATAATAGCAAAGTAAACTACGGATCTAATACACATGCCCTTAATATCTATATTATATTTCGAAGTTTTTCCTACGGTTCGGATTTACCCACTTAAGTGGTGGCCAGGATCGATTCTGGGAAAACATAAGTGGTGGCCAGGATCGATTCTAGCAAAACATAAGTGGTGGCCAGGATTGATTCTGGTCCCACTTATTATTAATACCCAAATAAAATTAAAAAACTAAATCAAAACATACCATTAATATCTAAATAATAAAACATGATACACTTAACTATTCCTATTCATAATTCCCCCATTCGTCTCCTTTATTTTCATTTTACCTATCCTATAATTTACCTATTTTATAATCCATATGAATTTAAAACCAGTTATCATCAAGTTAACTATCACAAAGCCTTCTCCACGGATCGGACACATGCAACTAAGCTGCGTCTTTTATTCTAGCTGTTTAAGGGAAAAGGGACCCTTCAATGCCCTCCACTCTAACTCTCAAGGTATGATCTACCTCTTGCATTTTACTTTGGTTAATTTCTGCCTCAAACGTGAGTTAAGCTATGTAATCTTAGAAGATTTGATTTGGGTTAAAATTCCGAGAGCATGCATGTCATCTTATTGGTTGCTTATCAATTGTGGTGTTTCTACTTTACAAGTTAAGAGTATGTTAAATCTTGCTCCTAGGGCCTATACTAGTAGATCACAGCTAAGGACAAATAGAATGGCTGGACCTCCTTATTACTTATATATGTCCATGTTTTATTCCTGCATCGAGAATATTACGGAGGATAATGTTATTTATTTGGTGGTTAACAAGAGTATTGTGTCGAATAGATGGGTTCTTATCGAATTTAATACCGAATTAAATCTTAATATTCAACATATCATTTATGCTTTAGCAAAAGAGAGAACTAGTGTTCTGCGTATTTTGGTGCTTATGTCTGATAGGCGGGGGCTTATTATATTATTGATTTACGTGAGTCAAGTCAATTATAATTTATTGTGGGTTATTTGTCATGTGTTTTTAATGTCCGGTTATATGGGAATTATAAGATTGTATAAAAACTCTGGCACTTATTCAATACACTTCAGTTTTTGTGGGAAAGGGGGAAATTTAACTCGAGTGTGGTTAAAAAACAAAAGCATGTGGCGTTATCTACTCGAAAAGGTTTTAGATATTATAAAAAATGATAAAAAGAGGCATGAGGGGAAAAGATGGCTAGTTACGAGGTGTATGGGAATGGGGAAAATCTTTTGCTACTTCTCCACGCCAAAAATCTCTTCATTTTCTATCCCTTTACACTTGGCACTCATGTAAGATATGAAGAAGAACGGGATGGTGTATATAAAGGCTGGAATGTACCTCATAGTATCAAAACATGGCCAGTACACACAACCATTTTCTTCCTATTGCCAGAAAACGCAATGAAACTATCTGATGTCTCCTCATTTGTGATAGTAAAATATACTCATGAGACATCATTTTAGGCTTATTTATTAGTTTATAGGTTGATTTTAGCTTATTTTAGTGCACTTTCCTATCTTGGGTCTCGATTTGTAGAATTATTATTTTTAGAGCATATTGGGTTTAATTGTTTATTTAGTGTGAAGCTTTAAAGATAAATATGGAGATTAATTAGAGTCCAAGTCAAAGACAACAACTTATGGAAGGAGATATGCATGGAAATTGGAGATAAGGAAATAAAAGCTAAAAAGATGGAAAAGGAAAAGCTGCCTAAATCTGGGATTCTGCACACACGTCTAAAGATTGGTGTTTTTACCTAAGAAATAGGCCGAATTTGGTAGTTTCCTTCTAAAGGGCCTAGATAATTCTGTTGCGATTCTTTTGGTATCTTGTGGAGCAAAATCGGACCAATAATAAAGAAGTTATGACCAAAACAACGCAGCAGTGTTTATCTTTATTTCCTTACGAATTTGAGTTGGGCTAGGAGTCCATTACTTAACTTATCTCTAAAGAAACGAATTAGGTCAACCTCTAACCTATAAATACAGCCTCTTAACACTCTTAAATGATCCTTGGTGAAACCTTAAAACCAAGAGGAAGCTTAGAACACAAGAGAGAAGTCTGGAAGGAGCTGTCATCAACAATGTCTTCTTCTACCTTTAGATTTGTAATTTCTTTCTTTTCTTTCATGAACTAATTTTCTTTAGCTTAAGTTTTAGCATATATGTATGAACCCTAGTTTTGATTGACATCTATCTAATTTGGGAATTTAATGTTTTAAATAGAATTATAGTTTTTATTCTCTGTTTATGTGTTTGAATTTATATTCTGTGTTCTTGTGGACGGCCGCCATTAGAATTACCATCTAGTAATTAGGATACCATTGACAACGGTGTTCAATTGCATGTTTAGCAGATAACGTTTAGTTTTAGGTTTGATCTGACAACCCAACCTAGTTAGATAATCACTATGGTTGAGTCTTGTGACTCTTTACCAATTACAGGAAAAGTTTGCTTAGGAAGCCTTATTGACACAGGTAAATCCTATTTTAAACTACCGATAGCATATTGGGACCGATTAGGGAAATACTACATGATTCACCCTTACATGTTTAGAACGGCAAAACTAGTGGGGATTACATGCTAATAACTTAAGCTATATTCTCATATCGCTTCTCTTTCATATTTATTTTTCTGTCTTTTAATTCCTTAGTTTAATTTAGTTTATTAGAAAATCAACAAAAATCTATTTGTCTTTACTTTTATTTGCGTTTAGTTGTTCTATCTTTATTTATTTGCACTTGCTATTTGCATAAGATTCTCCTAACCTCTGTAGTCTCTGCGGAACGAATCTTTATCTAAAACTTGCATACGATCTGTATACTTGCAGAACCGTGTCGTTTAGGGTGTTATTTGCACGTTAATTATATCTTATTTTATCACACCCTAGGCCCCACCAAGTTTTTGGCGCCGCTGCCGGGGACTACATCGTTAGTCCTTGTGCATATATCTTGTGCTTTTATTTTTAGTTAGTTCTATTTTACGCTTTTGTTTTTAGTTTTTGTTTTTCAGATTTAGTTACAGATGGAGAACCCAAGGAGACTTGAGCTACCCATCGAATTTAGAGTGGAGCCACGAGGAATTCGCGCTCCAGAAATCCAAGCCGCTAAATTTAAACCTGATCCGGGGATGCTAACTCAATTTGCATCTCATGGATTATTCAGCGGAGATGCACATCAAGATCCCATCCGATATATTCAGAAGTTCATGCAGATCTGTGATGCTTATATCGTAAGAGGAGTTACTAGGGAGCAAGTATATTACTTGATGTTTCAGTTCTTCTTGACCGGATGTGCAAGCGATTGGTACGATACCCAACACCCTCATGTTATTCCAGATTGGGACAAGCTCCAAACAAGATTCCTAGACCGTTTTTATCCGGTTAGTAGACGTTTAAAAGACATGTTGGAGCTTGAACAATTTATACAAGAAGAGGAAGAGAGTTTGGGTGAAGCATGGTTACGATTTACAGAGAAGAAAGCGAGATGTCCCTATCATAGATCCTCGCCAGAATATTATTTAACCTTGTTTTATGGAGGCCTTAATGACAAATCAAGAGAGAAAGCAGATTCGGTAGGAAACGCAGGTTTTGTGTTGCTAGATCCTGTAGAAGCTGAGTTGGGGATGGAAAGAATTCTTGAAAACGAGAGAAGTTGGCCAAAGAAATCAGTAAAGGAGAACAATTCAGAATCTCTAAAGCTTAAGGAATTGGCTAAACAACTCGAAGAGCTGACAGAACAAGCCCGAACAATTGCTCAAGTAAATATGGTACGCACAATTCCTTCGTGTCTTGGTTGTGGATCAAGAAATCATGTGTGGGCAGGATGTATGAATAATCCAGCAGTAGCTTCCGTTCAATATCCTCAAGATAACTATTACTCGAATAGTTACAATCAAGAAAGCTACACTAATTATCAACAACCTCCACAACAAAAGAGTTGGGACAGAAAACAAGAAACTAGTCAGCAACCCCAACTTCAATCTTATAATCCTCCACAACCTATTCAGAAAAAGGCACCCATTGTTAAGAAAACTTGTCAAGAACCGAAGAAAGATCCACCTAAACAATCAATGCAATTGGCAAAACAAGAACAACTCCAGAGTTTGACTTCAAGTATGACTAAATTAATGCAAAACGTTGAGAAGAAAATAAATTATAGCCAACAGAGAGTTCGAACTCAGGAGAAGGTTATAAAGCAACTAGAGCATACTATATCACAGATGGCGAGTACATTACAAACTAGGCCGAAAGGGCAACTCCCAAGTGATACTATTGCTCCTGGAGATGATTCTTTCCAAGCAGTTGAATTGCGAAGTGGGAAGCAACTGCCTCCACCAAGACCAGAACCAGAGCCTATCCCTATTCCAGAACAAAGGGGGGAAGAAATAATCAAGGATACAGTCAAGGAGGTAGTTCAACCAAAAAGTGTCCAAGCCGAGACACCTGATAAGACAAGACAACCAGTGGAACTCAGTACACGCCCTCCACCACCATACCCTTCAGGTGTCAGGAAGAAGGACAATGACCTGGAATTCAAGAAGTTCATTGACATGTTGAAGAAATTAGAAATCAATATACCCCATGTTGAAGCTCTCAAGAGAATGCCAAGCTACATGAAATTTATGAAAGACATTCTCTCCAACAAGCGAAGTATAGAGACTGGGGAACCAATTGGATTACCTAGGGAGTGTAGTGCTATATGTCAAAATGAGTTGCCACCAAAACTAGAAGATCCCGGAAGTTTTACAATTCCCATCGGCATTGGAGAAAATTGGACCAGGAAAGCATTATGCGATTTAGGTGCAAGCATCAATCTCATGCCTAAATCCCTGTTCGAGAAGCTTAATATCGGAGAAGTAGTACCTACATCTGTGGTACTACAAATGGCGGATCGCTCCCTCTCACGACCAATAGGTAAAATTGAAGATGTTTTAGTTAACGCGGGCTCTTTTATTTTTCCTTGTGATTTTATTATCCTTGACTACGACGCGGATAAGAATGTCCCCATCATTTTGGGTAGACCATTCTTAGCCACGGGGCGTACACTAATTGATGTTGAGAATGGTGAGTTGATCATGAGAGTACAAGGCGAACAGATACGATTCAATGTGTTTCAGGCTATGAAATATCCTAAAGCGAAAGACGAGTGCTTTAAGGTAGATGTCATCGAAAAGATTACGCAAGAAGTCTTCAATGAAGAGAGCTTAAATGATGAACTTGACAAAGCCTTAGCACCTGAAACACCAGAACTCGAAATTCCCCCTGAAGATGTTGCTGCATTAGGATTAAACGTACGAGAACTACTTCGAGAGCCAGGTGACATTGAACCAATGAAACAACCATCTATAATATGTCCACCTGTTCTCGAAGAAAAACCACTTCCAGATCACCTACGCTATGCATATCTAGGTACGAACAAAATTTTGCCTGTTATTATTTCTGCTAACCTTTCAGGTCCTCAAGAGGAAAAGCTACTTTAAGTACTTCGCGCAAACAAAGAAGCAATTGGATGGACTATTGCTGACATCAAGGGAATTAGTCCGTCCGTTTGCAAACACAAAATCATTCTTGAGAACGAAGGTGGGCGATCTATAGAAGGACAGAGAAGACTCATGCCAGCTATGAAAGAAGTAGTAAGGAAGGAAGTTATCAAGTTGTTAGACGCAGGAATTATTTATCCGATTGCTAGCAGTGATTGGGTTAGTCCAGTACAGTGTGTTCCTAAGAAAGGAGGTTTCACTACCATCCTTAATGAGCAAGGCGAAGCCATACCATCAAGACCAGTTGTAGGGTGGCGCGTGTGCATGGATTACCGAAGACTGAACAAAGCAACGAAGAAAGATCACTTCCCGTTACCTTTCATTGATCAGATGCTAGACAAGCTTGCAGGGAGAGAATATTATTGTTTCCTAGACGGATATTCAGGTTATAATCAGATTTGTGTGGATCCCCTCGATCAACACAAAACAACTTTTACATGTCCGTTTGGTACTTTTGCTTACAGAAGAATGCTGTTTGGTTTATGCAATGCACCTGCCACGTTCCAGAGGTGCATGATGGCTATATTTTGGGACATGATTGGTAAATATTTGGAGGTTTTTATGGATGATTTTTCGGTGTTTGGAGACAGTTTTGATGATTGTTTGAGTAATCTAGAGAAAGTCCTTGTGAGATGTAGAGAAAAAGATCTCGTGCTTAATTGGGAAAAATGCCACTTCATGGTTCAAGAGGGAATTTTGTTGGGACATAAAGTTTCGAAGGCAGGGATGGAGGTTGATCGTGCTAAAATTGAAGTTATCAAAACACTACCACCTCCGGTTTCTGTTAAAGGAGTGAGAAGTTTCTTGGGTCACGCAGGATTTTATCGACGATTTATTAAAGATTTCTCCAAGATCGCCAAACCGCTCTGCTCTTTACTTGAAAAGGATACTCCTTTTAATTTTACTGAAGAATGTCTTCAAGCGTTTTTGACGATTAAGGAAAAACTGATCTCTACACCTGTTGTTATACCTCCTGATTGGAACGCTCCGTTTGAACTTATGTGCGATGCTAGTGATCACGCTATGGGTGTTGTGTTGGGACAGAGGAAAGACAAGATTTTCCACACGATTTATTATGCAAGTAAGACTTTCAACGCTGCCCAGATGAATTATACAGTAACGGAGAAAGAGATGTTGGCCGTGGTTTATGCTTTCGATAAATTTCGTCCCTATCTGGTTGGGAAGAAAACTATTGTATACACGGACCATTCAGCTATTAGGTACCTCATGGAGAAAAAGGACGCTAAGCCGCGTCTCATTAGATGGGTACTATTGCTTCAAGAATTCGACATAGATATTCGAGACCGAAAAGGATGCGACAATCAAGTTGCTGATCACTTATCAAGGCTCGAAGGATCTAATGCGAACAAGGAACCATTGTTGGTTAAAGAGGTATTCCCTGATGAACAACTTTTTGCTATTAAACGTGCTTTTGTGCCATGGTATGCAGATCTAGTCAACCTCATTGTGAGTGGTGTCTTTCCCAAAGATTTCCACCCACAACAAAGACAAAGATTGAACCACCAGGCCAAACAGTATTATTGGGATGAACCGTACCTCTGGAAGATATGTAGTGACCAAGTGGTTAGAAGATGTGTACATGAAGGTGAGATGGAGAAAATTATTGAAAGTTGTCATAGTTCACCTTATGGAGGTCACTTTAAGGGCGATAGAACCGCAGCTAAAATTCTTCAATCCGGGTTCTATTGGCCAACCATACACAAAGATTGTCACAGTTTCGTCCAGTCATGCCACAGATGCCAAAAAACTTGTAATATATCAAAAAGAGACGCGATGCCGCTTAATAACATTCTTGGAGTTGAGATCTTTGATGTATGGGGAATAGATTTCATGGGACCTTTCATCACTTCCTATGGAAATCTTTATATTTTGCTTGCAGTAGACTATGTATCGAAATGGGTAGAAGCAGTGGCAACACCAAAGAACGATGCTCAAACAGTGATTAAATTCTTAAAATCAAACATCTTTTCAAGACATGGTACGCCACGTGTTCTCATCAGTGATAAAGGTACCCATTTTCTTAATGCTCCCGTGAGACATTTTCTTAAAAAGTTTGGAGTGAAACACCGTACTTCAACCGGTTATCACCCACAAACTAACGGTCAAGCTGAAGTTTCTAATCGGGAAATTAAATCTATTCTGGAGAAGACCGTGAACAAATCAAGAAAAGACTGGTCTTTAAAACTAGATGATGCTCTCTGGGCATACAGAACAGCATTTAAAGCACCAGTTGGGGCATCTCCATATCGCATGGTCTACGGCAAAGCGTGTCATCTACCGATTGAACTAGAAGCTCGAGCCTACTGGGCTATTAAAACTCTGAATCTAGACCCAGATTTGGCCGGGAAACAAAGGATGATGCAATTGAACGAATTGGAGGAGCTTCGTTATCATGCCTATGAAAATTCACGTCTCTATAAGGAGAAAACAAAGCGATGGCATGATAAACGGCTCCGTCCAAAGAATCTCGAGATTGGACAGAAGGTTTTATTATACAACTCTCGATTTTCAAACTACCCAGGAAAGCTTAAATCCCGTTGGGAAGGACCTTACATTGTTACCAAAGTCACACCGCATGGAGCGATTGAGATTGAAAATCCAGCCGAGCAACGGACATTCATGGTGAATGGCCAGCGTTTGAAGAGATACTATGACAGTGAGGACTTTGAGCAAGGGGAGAAAATCTTCCTTGTCGAATGCGATTAGCCTGAGGTACACGTCTAACTCAAAGACGTTAAACAAAAGTGCTCTTGGGAGACACCCCTTGTTTTAATTGCTTTTTAGATTAGTTGTTTTTGCTTTGTAGTGTTTAATCTTAAGTTAGTGTATATTTTTAATTGTGTTTTCAAGCTAATGGGAGAGAAAGGTAGTGTGTTATTGTGCAGGAAACGAGTTTGGGGTCAAAAGGAAATATCTGGAGGAACTTCAAGTCTGGCGCGGACTACCCCGCGGACTACCCCATGGTCCGCAGGGATGCACCGCGCCCCAAAAACCCGTACCACAGGTTGGCTAGCTCGGGTTTTATCCAGAAGGTCGAAAAAAATCGCGGGGAATGGCGCGGTACACCGGACCCTAGTCCGCACGGTAAAAACCCGTACCACGGGTTGGGTACCACGGGTTTTTTGACGGACATGCCGCGGACTACCCCCTGCACCGCACCCCTAGTCCGCGACCCAAAAACCCGTACCACGGGGTGCTAGCTCGGGTATTATCCAGTGGGTAAAAATTTTGGAGCAACAGAAGCTGCGGTACACCGCGGATATATCCGGTGCACCGCAAGAGGCGGTTCAAAAAGGAATTCTTTTCCTAATCAAACTCTTACCTTATGAGATTAACCCTAGTTTTTCCACCCACGAATTTTTCAGACCCAAACCCTATATAAACATCTTAAAGCTTGTGCAAACCTTCACAATAAACACAACAACTCATCAAATCCTATACATCATCTTCCATAAACACAATCCTTCATCAAATTCATCACACTACACCATCAAAACACCATCAGATTCAACAAGCTTTAAAGAGTTCTTCCAAGATCAATCCAATAACCTTTCTCTTTCATCAATTCCAAGCAACAACATCAAGCTAGACCAATCTTCCTTAAAACTTTTAATCCATCCTTGGTGTAACTTGAGTTGTGGGTGAATCAAGCATGACTAACAGATCTGAAGCTATGGAATACAAGAGAAAGTGTTCAATCCTTGGGAAGAATAAGAAATTGCCTGGAGCTACCATTGAAAAACCCATCAATCTTGATGAGGTTTCTGAAGAATCAAAAGAACAGGCACCTGAACAACCACTACCAAAGAAGAGATTAACTGCTAGAATGTCCACACCATCAAGGAGGCCTTTAGACAAGATAAAAATCCAAGACCAAGGTTCTTCTACCTCCTCTTCCAAAATTGCTTATGATCTTCCTCCTTGGGCTATTCAGTTACAGAACGAAGTTGAAAGATTACGTGAAGATAACAAAGACCTTTGGGTAGAAATTATGCAATTGGAAACAAGGGTAGATAATTCGACCTTGTACAAGGATATAGATGATTACACCGATCCCTCAGCTTAAAAAGATGAGGATGATATGATGGATCTCTATGGCCAACCAGGTAAGTCATTCTAATTTTTCTCAATAGCTTGGATGCATTAGGTAGTTTAGTTAGTTTTATTTTAAATTTGATTCCATTCTTGAGTCTTTTTCGAGTCGTGGGGACACGGCTCATTTTTGAGTTGGGGGTGGGGATTCGTTGTCCTCATCTTCTTTTTGTTTTTGCATAAAATTTAAAATTTTTAGGTTGAATTAAGGCATAGAATATCTTGAATGTACCTATTTGAGCATGATTTTATTAGGTCAATGATTAAGTAGTATGCTTTTGAAAGATGCAAACAAAAGTGTTTAGTAAGCATGCATGAAAACATGAAATAAAGGATAGAAAAGTTAATGAGCAATGCTAAGAAATCACGTTGAAACTTAGGAATAGTTATTTGGTGTGTAGAACGTGAGGTTTAAAATTAGTTGAAAACCCACTTGTCTATGAACTATTAGTGAAAAAGTAACGAAATCCGGTAGTTAGAAAAATGACTAAGGCAGTTCTTTCATGATAAAACACTTGAAGCCTTTAGACTTTCTCACCCTTTTGTTTGATATTATTGTTATTTATCCGTCTTAGCCCCTCTGAGCCTTTCTAAAGCCTTTTTATTGAACCACATTATAATCCATACCCTAGTTTTAGGACTTATCTATATGACCCGCACTCAAATCGCAAAACCTGAGACAACTCGTTTTAGAGCTTGAGTTTGGGGTGGTGGGTTTCATTATTAGGGAACATTGGGATTTGGAAATTATCTTTGTGATTTTATTGATGATGAATTGTTATTATTGTAACCCTTTGCCGGGGTAATAGTGAATGAAAAAGAAGCTACGAGCTAAATTTGCCAACAAGGGCATAAAAAGAAAGAATATATATATGAAAAATAGCGTGATATCTCGAAATCAAAAAGAGAATCATAGCTATACAAAAAGAAAAAAATTGATATGAAAAGAATATATATTCGGACCGGCAAAGTGGATTTTATATCATCAAAGGTTTAATTGGGATTATGGGGGATGCACATTAAAAAGCATCGATAAATTGGGTTGAGTGAGAACATCTTCGAGTGAAAACTCAAGCTCTAGGGCGATTCGTTGATGGCTAGTGAGGAGAGAGCCAAAAGCTCACTTTTCATTATCCAAATATACCACACCCGTCCTTAAGCCAAGTTATAACCAAGACCTTAGGATTTTTAACTACTAGATGGAGAAACAATTGAGCTATTAGGTAGTAGGTAAGTGGACCATTGGATGCTGTATTTGGGACCTATGAACAACCTATAGCCATTAACCTGAACTAAGTTATCATCCTCTCCTTCTGGCATTGCGAAATTAATCTTAACTTGAATTTATGGAATGTTGATTACATGTATATTAGGCATGTTTGTGCATTATTTCTTGAGCATTACTACATGAGATTTTTGGATTTCATGCTCTAGGATCATTCATTATATTTTTGTTCTTGTTCTCCTCCGACTTCTTCTTGTTTATATGACTACCCTACTGTTCTTTACTTTTATTGTATCGGGACAATACAACTTTGAGTTGGGGGTCTTGATGTCTCCTCATTTGTGATAGTAAAATATACTCATGAGACATCATTTTAGGCTTATTTATTAGTTTATAGGTTGATTTTAGCTTATTTTAGTGCACTTTCCTATTTTGGGTCTCGATTTGTAGAATTATTATTTTTAGAGCATATTGGGTTTAATTGTTTATTTAGTGTGAAGCTTTAAAGATAAATATGGAGATTAATTAGAGTCCAAGTCAAAGACAACAACTTATGGAAGGAGATATGCATGGAAATTGGAGATAAGGAAATAAAAGCTAAAAAGATGGAAAAGGAAAAGCTGCCTAAATCTGGGATTCTGCACACACGTCTAAAGATTGGTGTTTTTACCTAAGAAATAGGCCGAATTTGGTAGTTTCCTTCTAGAGGGCCTAGATAATTCTGTTGCGATTCTTTTGGTATCTTGTGGAGCAAAATCGGACCAATAATAAAGAAGTTATGACCAAAACAACGCAGCAGTGTTTATCTTTATTTCCTTACGAATTTGAGTTGGGCTAGGAGTCCATTACTTAACTTATCTCTAAAGAAACGAATTAGGTCAACCTCTAACCTATAAATACAGCCTCTTAACACTCTTAAATGATCCTTGGTGAAACCTTAAAACCAAGAGGAAGCTTAGAACACAAGAGAGAAGTCTGGAAGGAGCTGTCATCAACAATGTCTTCTTCTACCTTTAGATTTGTAATTTCTTTCTTTTCTTTCATGAACTAATTTTCTTTAGCTTAAGTTTTAGCATATATGTATGAACCCTAGTTTTGATTGACATCTATCTAATTTGGGAATTTAATGTTTTAAATAGAATTATAGTTTTTATTCTCTGTTTATGTTTTTGAATTTATATTCTGTGTTCTTGTGGACGGCCGCCATTAGAATTACCATCTAGTAATTAGGATACCATTGACAACGGTGTTCAATTGCATGTTTAGCACATAACGTTTAGTTTTAGGTTTGATCTGACAACCCAACCTAGCTAGATAATCACTATGGTTGAGTCTTGTGACTCTTTACCAATTACAGGAAAAGTTTGCTTAGGAAGCCTTATTGACACAGGTAAATCCTATTTTAAACTACCGATAGCATATTGGGACCGATTAGGGAAATACTACATGATTCACCCTTACATGTTTAGAACGGCAAAACTAGTGGGGATTACATGCTAATAACTTAAGCTATATTCTCATATCGCTTCTCTTTCATATTTATTTTTCTGTCTTTTAATTCCTTAGTTTAATTTAGTTTATTAGAAAATCAACAAAAATCTATTTGTCTTTACTTTTATTTGCGTTTAGTTGTTCTATCTTTATTTATTTGCACTTGCTATTTGCATAAGATTCTCCTAACCTCTGTAGTCTCTGCGGAACGAATCTTTATCTAAAACTTGCATACGATCTGTATACTTGCAGAACCGTGTCGTTTAGGGTGTTATTTGCACGTTAATTATATCTTATTTTATCACACCCTAGGCCCCACCAAGTTAATTAATCAACCTATAAACTAATAAATAAGCCTAAAATGATGTCTCATGAGTATATTTTACTATCACAAATGAGGAGACATCACTATCAAAAAGCTTGAAACCCTTTCCTTATCAACAAAAGTCTCCTCGATTAAACCTGAAGAACCAGAATATAACTTCATTGCTAAAATTATCTCCGATAGAACCATCCTATTTGGTACCTTCAGAAAAATCGTATTTGAGGCATGGGGTATTTTATGCAGAATCCAATTTGAGGAGTTGGAACCAAACACATTCAAAATAACCCTAGATCATCAAGAAGAAGCGAAGAGGCTTTATTTTGTGAGGCCTTTAACCATTCAAGGGATGCATGTCAGCATTACTAAGATCGAAAACAATGTGATGGTGAAAGATCTTAACCTCAAATATTCAACAGTGTGGGTTTGGATTTATGGGCTGGCGGGATGGCAAAACACCTTAGAAGCTATTCAAGTTTTCGGCGATTTCTTGGGGGAAGTTATTGAAGTGAATCATCCGCTCATTAACATGGAGAACCTCAGTTTTATTAGGTTCAGAATTAAATTCAATGTTCTTGAACCTCTTAAAACCGGCGTCTATTTGGAGCAGCTCGATGGCTTTGCTTGGGTGGGTTTTATTTATGAAAACGTGGGGATGTTTTGCTTCAATTGTGGAGTGCTTGGTCACAGCAAAAATACTTGTGGTACATCAATGGTCAGACCGAGATGGAGCGACGATGCGGCGAGGTACACGAACTGGAATAAAGATATGAATATTAGAGGCGATGATAAAGTATTTCACGTCATATGAAAGAAAGATAGGTGGGGTAATTTTGACGAGGTGGTTAGGTTTTACCCGTTCAGACGTTTCGCTGGGGATGGTGAAGACAAAGACAGCAACCAATTCAATGGTGGCCTAACAGCACAAGTAGTTGAGAATATGGAAGTCACTAGTGCAGCCAAGAACAAAGAGAAAGTGAATGAATCAAATTCAAAAGAGGGTAGCAAAAACTCAGAGTGCGAATCGAACAAACGAATAAGAGAGAATACTGAATTGATGGAGGACATTTTCAAAACATTTAGCAAAGCGGGTGGACCTATTGAAATTTCAGAGAAGGAGTATCCTGGACTATATAAAGTTTTTAGAAGAGAATTAGGTGATATAGGAATTAGTATCATTGTTAATAACGATACTATTACTGAAGTCTTGAATGCTCAAGAAGTTGACGTGGACTCGATGTATAGGAAATTTTCATCTGATCAATATGGGAACTATAATTCCACAGTGGACAACAACGATGGTGAGAAAAGCTTGAAGATGGTGGAAAACATTAACTTGAATGTGGGCTGGACTTTAAGTCCAATATCAAGAGAGAAATTTTGGAAAGGACAATTTGAAGTTGGTGGTACTTCTGGGATTAAAGAAGCGGAAGAAGAAGGTGTTAAAATGGGACAAGGCATTTTGCAGAAGATTGTTGAGGAGGATACAGATATTTCGAAGGGTAATGAACTGGTGTCACCAAACTCCCAATCAATCCACATTAGCCAGCTACCACGAGAGGAGGATATGAGTAGAGGATGGAAGACTACTCCAAGAATGAGGGTTGGACCACCTATCACCAAATTCACATGGCCAAAAACACTTAAAAGGAAAATTGCGCCAAGTGGGTGCCCAGGAAACTATAAGCTGCAAAAATTTAATAATGACGACTTTATGAAGATGGAGCGCAGGATCAACGACTTGATGGGATTTGTTAGCGAGATCAGCGAGAGTTTCTACGAGGTTCGGGGACAGATGACTAAAGATGGTAGAATGGAGCTTGTTGGAATAGATGTCGATAAAGAAGCTGATGGTCTTGGCGATGGTGAGAACTTATTCTTTTGCAAAGGAGACAACTGTGGAGGGCACTTAGAAGCTATATCAGAAAGTAGTCAGGATTCAGATGAAGAAGTTTGCTACATGGCTTGTCCCATGATGGAAAATGGATTCTACCAAAACCAAGGTGGTGGCAGCCAGCCTCGAAATGTGGCTGGTGGTGATGGATAATATGCTCGTTTGGAATTGTCGGGGAGCGAGGGCACCCCTGACAAGAAAATCATTTAAGTCCCTAGTCTCTAAGTTTAATGTTTCATTTGCTTGTTTATTTGAGTCGAAAATTAAGCGTAAGGATCTTAAATCCTGCTCGCATTTTAGGGGTTTTAGTAAGTCTTTTGTTGTTGAACCCGGAGGAAGATCGAATATGTCCGGGGGCATTTTACTTTTATGGAAGGAGTCAGTGTCGGTTAATGTCCTTTATGCTTGTAAGCACTTTGTTCTAGTTGAAGTCTCAGAAATAAATGGATTTAAATGGGTTTTATATGAGAACATTTCGAAATGGGTGAGAAAAATTCAAATGCCAATGGTAATTGCAGGTGATTTTAATGATATCGCTAAATTTAGAGAAAAGAGAGGAAAGAATCAACCTAACATCGATAGAATTATCAAATTCAACGAGTTTATTAATAGAAACCATCTCATTGACTTCCCGAGCAAAGGGTGTTTTTATACATGGTCGAATAAGAGAGAAGGAGAAGAAAACGTTAAAGAAAAATTGGACAGAGTCTTACCAAATATGGAGTGGTGTAATAACTTCCCAAATGCTAATGTTTATATCCCTCCCGCTATTGGATCGGATCATTCCCCAATGATTATACAGAATGATAATAGTTATAAAAATGTCAATAACTATTTCTTATTCGAGTCAAGATGGATTGAACATGACCAATGTAGAGGGATTATTGAAGAAGGGTGGAATAATAATAATATTAATATATCAAAGGTTAGAGATTTTTGCGCTAAACGAAAACTTGTGTCATGTGCACTTAAAGGTTGGAGCAAAAGAACATTCTCTAATAACAAAAAAATCATTGATTTACTTCAAAGAGATCTCGAAAAAATTCAAGATGAGGAACCATCGTAGAATAATTGGAAAAAAGAAATCGAGATTAGAGAAGAGATAGAAAAGAGATGGGAGGAAGAAGAACTTTATTGGGCTGATAGAGCCAGGGATTTTTCAATTAAGCTGGGTGATAAAAACACAAAGTATTTCTTTGCTAAAACAATGAATAGAAGAAAAATCAACAGAATTGAAGCGTTAAAAAATAACGAAGGGAAATGGACTTATGAGCAAGATGAAATCAATAAAATCATACAGGAATACTATGTGAATTTATTTAGTGAATCCCAAACACACGGAATTGAGGATATTACGGACCTGATCCCAATGAAAATTACAAGGGAAATGAACGAAGCTCTTATAAAAATTCCAGAGAAGGAGGAGATTAAACAAGCGGTTTTTAGTATGGATGGGTCAAAAGCTCCGGGACCCGACGGCTTGCCCGGGAAATTCTATCATGAATATTGGGACATCCTCGAAAAGGACGTGAATAAAATAGTCGTGGAATTTTTCAAATACAATACCTCGTTGGAAGAAATAAATGATACGGTTATCACTCTCGTTCCAAAAGGGGATAAACAGGATTCGATCAAAGATTATAGACCCATTTCTTGCGTTAATTTTTGTTATAAGATTATTGCAAAAATTATAGCAAAAAAACTTCAACCCTATATGGAAAAAATAATATCACCAACTCAATCTGTGTTCATTAAAGGAAGGAACATCCAGGATAATATCTTGATCGCCCAAGAAGTGTCTTATTTTCTTAACATTAAGCGAAGGTCAAAGGTCTATTATGCAGCAGTGAAACTTGATATGGAAAAAGCATACGATAAGGTGAATCGGGACTTTCTCCTGAAGTGTTTAAAAGGTCTTGGGTTTGATGAAAAATGGGTTAAATAGATTGAAGGCTGTATATCGTCAGTTAGCATGCAGATTAAAGTCAACAGTCAACGACTTAAAAAATTCAAACCAAGGCAAGGTATTAGACAAGGGGACCCATTATCACCTCTACTCTTCTAACTATTAACGGAAAGTCTAATCGCCGCAATCAACCATAAATGTAGAGAAGGAAGTATTAGTGGAATCTCAATCACTAGACAATGTCCGAAGCTGACTCATCTCCTATTTGCAGATGATGCACTTTTTTCATCAAAATCAACAAAGAAGAAGTAGTATCTTTCAAAGAAGTGCTTGAGAAATATTGTCAAGCTTCGGGACAAAAAATTAACTTAAATAAATCGGCTATTATGTTCAGTAAAAATACTCTGGAGAGCACGAAACAAGAAGTTATGGATTGTCTAAATATTGGGTGTACAGATTTAATGGGAAAATATCTGGGAATTCCGTTCATTATTAAGAGGGCTAAATCAGCTAATTTAAACTATATAAAGGATAGATTACTATCAAGATCAGCATCATGGAAATCTGCTCTACTCTCAGAAGGGGGAAAAGAAACACTCATTAAGTCGGTCCTTCAAGCTATACCCAACCACGCCATGTCAATTTTTGAATTTCCTGATACACTCTGTAAAAAACTTTCGAGTATTGTTGCCAATTTCTGGTGGGATAATGGAAAAAAAAAGGATCCACTGGATGGCTTGGAAAAAAATTACAAAATCAAAGAAAACCGGAGGTGTAGGGTTTAGAGATTTCAAAAAAATGAATCTGGCTATGTTAGCAGCTCAAGCATGGAGGATTATTTCAAACCCGGACTTGCTTGTATCAAAAGTTCTTGAAGGGATTTATTCCACAACATCTGACCTTTTTACCACAAAATTAAAAAAGTCAAGATCATGGAGTTGGGCGAGCTTATATAAAGGAATCCAAGTTATAAAGAAGCATGCCAGGTGGTTAATCGGAAATGGGATTAAGACAAATATCTGGAAAAATAACTGGATCGGAAATAATATGAAAGTTGATAAACCTGCTAAGTGTAAAGTTGAATATGTGGCTCAACTCTTCAAGAAGGATCTCTCTGGGTGGGATATTAATCTCATTAATAACCTTTTTCCACAAAATGTTGTTAGTGAGATCATTAGAATACCGGCCACACATTTAAACTTGGAAGATAAAATGATTTGGCCCTATTCCATGGATGGCGAATATTCAACTAAATCAGGTTATCACACGTTATGCAATGAAGAGACCGAGAAAAAAGCACAATCATCAAAGGAGGGTGAAAGGAATGACCCTAGCCTATGGGATCTGATATGGAAAGCTAATGTCCCGCTTCGAATCAGAAATTTTGGATGGCGAGCAGTCAACGGACTTCTTCCGTCAAAAGTTAATTTAAAAAAGAGGAAATGTGCGAAGGACACTATTTGCGAATGGTGTGAAACATGTGATGAAAATTCAGAACATATTCTACTTACCTATCCTTTTAGTATGGCAGCTTGGGCTTGTTCAGATATGCAAATTAGGATTGAGAAAGGTAAAGTCTATGACTTTGGTAAATGGTTTCTGGAAACGGTTGATATCTACTCGAAGAATGGGTGGGACAAGAGGAAAGTGATCGCTAATTTACTTATTACATCTTGGAATATTTGGAAGGAGAGGATGAAAGGCTTTTTTGAAAAAAAGGAATGGGCAGTTGAAAATATTAGAAGAAACACCAGGATATTAATCGATAAGATGTTCTCAGAAAAGAAGAAGGTTGAGAGTATGAAGAACGAAGAATCGAAGAGAAAAGAAGAAAGGCGTAATCCCGCTTTACAGGACGAGGCTGAGTTAATTTGGTTTTGTGATTCATCTTTCATTAAAAAATGGGAACCGGCCGGTGTGGTGGCTATTGGTGTTAACAAAGATGGTAAGATTAATCACAGGAAGGGTAGCAGATGCCTCATTAACAGTGCGATCGAAGGGGAGGCTTGGGCCCTCCTATTGGCATTAAGGACAGCTGGTAGCCTCAGAGCGCGTAGCTGTTCTTTTTACACAGATAACCTTGAACTAGTTCAAGGAATTACAAAAAACAAGAAGCTTCACTGGAGGCTGACCTACATGAGGAACGAAATCAGTGGCTGGTTGAACAGATTCCCGACTTGGAAAATATCATACATCAGCAGAAACTTCAACACAATTGCAGATGCATATGCTAAAAGCATTAGGCTGAACAAGGACTTATCATCCTGGAAGGACTATTCAGTGGCCGGAGCTTGTATTTTCTTTAATATTTAGTGCCTGTTTGGAAGTGCTTTTTTGAAGAAGCACTTAAAAGTGCTTTTAGCATTTTAAGAGTTTTTTTGACTTTGAAAAGCACTTTTTTGAGAAGCACCAAATAGGTGCTTCTTAAAAAAAACACTTAAAATAATTTTAGATTTCAAGATTATTTTTAATAATTTTTTTAAATTTTGAATTTTATTTAAAAACGCTTTTTTATTCTAAAATAAGCACTTCCAAACGGGCCCTTAGTTGTATTCGATCTTTATTGCCAAAGAAAAAGAGAAAAAAAAACATTTGCCCATAAATTCCACCATGCGTGCCTAAAATAGGGTAAATCGCCGCAAATCGAAGACCTTACCATTACCATCATCAACAGACCCACTTTCCTAGCAAGCGCAGCCACTCGGGGACCTTACCATTACCATGATGAGAAATTACCTTAAGTGGCACCATGTAATCAAAGAATTGTTGTTAGATGAATTTGAGCTGCCTGAAGATGAGAAATTATTTGGTGTTCAATGATCTTCATCTAAGCTCAATGTACCAATGAGACAATAAAGAGAAGGGGGAGGCAGAGATGGTGGCTAGCTATCTCAACTTTTAACTAAATTAGTAAAGGGTGAGAGTGAAAATGAAAATGATTAGGGACGGTTATTAATTAATATTGCAGTTGATTGTTTCTTGATTTCATTTCATAAATAAATTGGACATGGTATGTACAGTGGTGTTATTTAAAACATGAGACCAGAAAATACAAGAATATGATCCTAATAAAACTATGATAATAATAGCAGACTACTTGCCTTGCCTATCATGGAAGATTTAGTAGCTTCACAACTCTTATTCTCCAGAAAGTAAATTGTTTTGCATTTGTACCCTAACAATGCATATTGATAAACAATCTGGAATTGGACAAGAGAAACATTGTTGAACAGATAATGTTGGGACTGAGAGTTGAGTCAATCCACCAAGCCCAGTTGGGACTGAACCTGATAAATTGTTTGTATAAGATTCAGAGAGTTGTAAATTCTTGTGATTTGAAATTTCAATTGGAATCTCTCCTCTAATAACATGTATCAAATTCAGTAGGCTGGATAAATTAAAGAGAACAAAATTATCAATTAAGTCCTTTAATTAACATAATATTGACACTGTAAATTGAACCATACCTTCCCATTAGATGCCCCATAGCCAGAGTAATCTTATCTACAAATTCAAATAAAATTGAAGATATTAATGTGAATCTAACTTTTTAGTAAATAAGACATAATTAATATATATTAATAAATTGGTAATTAGCTAAACAGATATATAAAATTGGGACCAAAGTTTAACATTATAGATGAATCCAAACTTTTTTATTCAAGGCAAAGATTCTTAAAAAGTTGCAGAAAATTAGTCTATCTGACAGCACATGGAGAGTATGAACATGTGAACAAAGTTATTTAGTATCGTCTCTATCTGAATCTACTAATTATACTTTCTTTTGCTTTCACGTTTCGTTTTTGCCTTCACTCACCAATAAATTTCTTTACTTTATACTAAAAGATGGAAATCATGAAAAACATGAATTAATTCTTGAGTTAACTTTTTTTTTTCCTTTTTCTATTGTAAATTGTAATGTTTTCACCGATTTCGTTTGTATACCTCTTTTCTTATCCTAAAAATTATTATTTATTTAATACTTGGAATGTAAAATTACCGAAAATTATGAAAAATTAATATGTAGTTTAAATTATGATCCAAAATTTTCGAAAAAATCGGAATGCATAAGACTTTCATCCTATATTCGATGGTCTAATATTTACATCATATACATTAATCATATTCATGAAAAACGTGTTATTAAATTAACTAGATAATTAGTATATTAATTTTTGCACGATTTAAACATGGGGTAACTGTCATTATACTATTGACATTGGACTATCCAATAGTGGATGAAGGTATTTTTCCAATCGTAATCTCGGAACTTTGAACATCTATTCCGAAATTAGATTTTTCGGACTGGAAAAACCGAAAATTGAAAATCTCAGATTTAATTTCTACCCCTACCTTCATATCACCATGTTGTTACCCGTTTCTTAATATGCATATTAGATGGTTTCTATTGCAATAGGAAAGTTTTATTTTTATGGTTATAAAACATAGTTACTAGAAAATTTAGTTAATTCAAATGGTCAAATTTACTTATGATTTATTATTAGATTTTACTCAATTTTTTTTAATTATTACAGATTTTTCCTATAATCAATTACACCATACAACTATAAATAAGAAAGATATAGTTTCTCTAAAAAGACTCTTTGATCATATTTATGGAAAACACCTTTTTATATATGATTTTTTTGAATGAATTTTCGTCCAAGTACCTTCAGACAAGTGCCTTCCCTAGAATTAGCTTAAAAATATTTTTGTAAAATCTTATATAAAATACACGTATAATATTTCCCAAAGTTGGAATACATATATGAAATATGTAAATAGGGTAGGACTTCCATCCAATATTGGATAAATATTCATCTTACATTTGTAGAGTTATGACAGGAATGGATAAATACATATATAAGATAGTGATTATATGAATTAATATATTTTATCATTCTTTGAACTAATCTTTACAAATAATAGAACAATCTTTTTTTATATAATTCAATTATGAATTTTTCACAATCTATTATAAATTTTTAAATTCATTTTAGCCCAATATTGGTCAAAATCTTAACGGTCTAATTTAGTGGGGTGGGAATTGAGTTAATGAATCTAAATTCAAAATGGTTCTCATAGATCTATATTATATTTCAGAGTTTTTTACGGTCCAATTTAACCACATAAGTGGTGACCATGATTAAATCTGGCTAAATATAAGTGGTGGCCAGGATTTCATCTGGCTAAATATAAGTGGGCCAGGATTGATTCTCTGTCAAAAGAATACATTTTTGCTTTAGTGTCTTCCGACACGTTTTACCTAGTCTTAATTTCTAAATTTTTACCCCGATATTTCTTGATTGCGATCTACACCTATGCATATAATTTATTTATCTATTAATTTTCAGTTATATTTACTAATCTATATTCGAGCTTAAACGAATCTCATTGCCAATTGTCTTAATTGGTCTGTATATGCATATATGGGCGTCTTTCCTCCATTTTCTTAGTTAAGCTTACTTTCAAAAGCCCTTTTTTTGTATACCGATGAAACTCAACAAATTAACCAGGCTCAGCAGACAATCTTCTTCATTTGTAGCTTTCTCTTATCTTCAGGGCCCAAAAAACATCAAAAACATTGGTAATTTATCACAACTCTCTTGGGTTTAATTTATTTCTTAATTTAATTATTGATTATAGGACAAGCAGATCATGAAAAGGGAAAATATGCTTTGATTGATCAGAAGGAACATATGATAAGCCTCTTCCTTGCTTTGGTTGTGGAGTTGGATGGTTTTCGTGAGTATTTTTTTTTTTTTACCCTTTATTTACGCTTTTAATTTTATTTTATTTTTGTAGTTTTTTGGTTGGGTTTTTATGCCCAGTAATGTGGTATTACGCAACTATATTATATTTTGGAAACTATATTATAAGGATCATAGGGAAAGAGCAGGACTAGCTGCTTCTGCAATTTGCTTCTGCAATTGCTGTAATTTAATATATTTATTTTCAATTGCTTTTCTTGAGTGAAAAATTTAATTGTGGTGTTGTGAATTTAATTATTACCTAGAGATAACCATTTTAGGCTACTTAGATTCTTTTAACATATCAATTCTATTTCTTTTCTTCTCCATTTTAATGGTGTTTAATTGATTTTTCAGTGATAAAGAAGATACATAGTGACCGTAAGGGAGGTTAACCTGATGAAGGTAAGGTTGAAGTAATTGCACTATAGGTCCCTATAATTTATTCTTAATTAACTTTTGTGTTTTTTTTAGTTGTTTGGAATCCATGGGAGAAGAAATCAAAAGCTATGTTTTGAATTGTTAGGGTGTAAAATGTTGTGCCGGAGGATTTTGTAGCCGAGCAATTAAAATCAGTGCTATCTGATATGCCACGTGATGTTGTAAGTAAATAATGTTTGCTGTTAATCTTTTGGACTATGGAATCTGATTTGAGAGTGTACTTCATAAAATTTGATGTTTGGTGTTTATAATTACTTAGTTAAGTATACTGAAATGTTTGATTATAAATTGATTGTAAAATGAAGGTTAGTATTATTTCTTTGACTATGATGTGAATAGTGAATACTCCTGTGTTTCCAAAAAAGTGCCGATATACGCTGCTTAGTAGGGTCAAAAAATGCAACATTTTGGAATAACACGGGTATATTTGTTGTTATGGAATCATAAAGATATTTATCTGGATATTTACATAGCATCCTGGTTTTCTTTTTCATGTTCACGTGCTTCTTACCTTTTTGCACTATATGTCCCTGTATTATGCAAAATTTGCATTACAGGTTCCTAACTTCCTATATTTGCAGGCACAGACTCATTTATCTTATTATAACTAATTCCCAAAATATAATTCATTTGCAGGCACAGGCAAAGTCTCACATAATTTATTTATTTTAGGTCAAATATTTTATTATAACTAATTCCCACAATATCTTATATATTTTTAAATGATTGATCCTGTTATTTTATATAATAAAATTATTTTAATTGATTATATTTTTCTAATCTATCCTTTCTTGCATTCTCTCATGTAAAATAACCTCCCTTCCTCACATTTCTCATTCTCTCTATATAAATAATATTACTTCATCTTCTTATTTGTCGATAAAAAAGTTTTCTTTTGAAGATGTTGAAAAAGTAAAACACATTCTACCCAAAATATCCATAGCCACATCCCACAGGTCATTCTTCATTGGAAATTTATTCAACTTTTGAGCTGAAAAATGAATTAATATATTATTTGTATGGCTTCAGAGAGGAATTCAGGTGGGCTTAACCTTGATACGGCTTCTCTAAAGACTCAAATAATCTTCAAGTCAAGGTATGTTTCGAGTACTATAATTAATGAGGATCTTATCGAGATATAGTAATATGATTGCATATTATATATTAATCTCTAGGAAATGATGTGATTGTTAAAAAATTGTCTATACTATGCACTATTTTCACTATAGGTCCCTATACAATCGAAGAACCCCAAATTAAGGTAAAAAATATTTTTACAATCGATTTTAATTTAAAAAAATTTGAGACTTTACCTTTAGACTCTTTTCTCCACAATTTAATTTCTTAGATTTTTCCTACAATTTCCTGATTTATTATATTTTTGTTTGTTCAATTTGATTTGGGTGTAATGTTTTTATAAATAATTTTTCCAAGTAATCACACTTTTGGCTGTATCTGCTGCTGGAGTGAGTAAAGTTATTGCTTAAGAGAAGTGAAGTGATGCTCTGACCACCGGCTTGGCGATCAACAATCGAAGAACAACCCAAATTAAGGTAAAACATTAATTTTGATAATTGAAACTCTAAAAGTTGAAATATTTTTAACTTATTCTCATCACAATGGCCATTTTTTTGTTTATACAAATGCTACAATGACCATTATTTTCATAAGATATATTAATGTTGTAGTGGATCTAAAGAAGATAGAAAAATTAATTATGGGTTAATTTTAACTTCCAACAATCGCCATCAACAATCGCAGCTTGGGACCATTCTCCACCATCACTAACCTGCTTGGCGAATAACCAAATTAAGGTAAAAAAAATTAAACTTTACCACTGAAACTCAAAAAAACTGAACTATTTTTAGCCTAATCTCATTACTTTTACAATTTTTCAGAACTCCCCCATAAGAGTAATTCTCCACCAACGCCATCAACAAAATTTAGTAAGAATCTGATTAGTGAAGTTTTTGACCTCCCACATAACTGCCTCACCTCTGCCATCAATCAATAGCCACTTTGGGAGTTCCTGGTAAAGGTGTAGTCAAGATTCAGTTTCTTTTTTTGTTTATTTTATAAAATCCTTAAATGTGTACTCAGGATACATTATGTTTACAAAATCCTTACATTATTATTAACACACTCCTACATAACCTGCATTTCAGTTCTCTCACGTTCATATTGTCACAAAATCAAAAGACAATAATTAAATTGTTACTTTTACATAATAGTGTTCTTTGAAGGTTGTATTTATGCATGTGGTTTTTTAGATTTTAGCCATGATGATTTTGTGGGGAAGTTGGAGAAGGGGAAAAATAAATTAGTGTTCTTTAAAGGTTCTAACTATGCATTTGGTTTTGACGTTTCAGCAGATGATGTTGTTTTGTTCTGTGTGGACAGATAATGTTGACACGGCTCATTGATGGATTAGTAAGTTATAGTTCATTCTCCTATTTTTAAGTATTGTATTATTGATTTTTTTAAAAGACCATATTTATTGTGGCGAAGGGTAGGAGTTCTTTGAGTTAATTGTAGATCTCTAAACTTTTAGATTCTCCACCTGGAATAGTAAGTTATAGTTCCTATTTAATTTAAAAATTGTACTATAGGTTCATATATTACTTTCAGTGGAATAGTTTTGTGGGTTTAACAGTTAAAATTTAACTGTGACAAACTGTAGTGAAATGATTATATGAATCTGGGTAGTTATAGCAATTTTAGTTAATTGCACTATATATTCCTATATTTTGATAAAAAAATGCATTATACGTCCCTAGATAATGAAACGGATACAGGTCTCTATATTTTGGAATATTTTTTGATAAAATAAGAGTCATCATGGGCACCAACTACTTGACAATGAACTTCAATGGACGCATAGTCATCATATGCAGGCACAAAATTAAAACCAAAGAGGACCATACCAATATTTTCCAAGCTGCAGGTCACATTTTTTTTTTATTTCTACTCAATTAATTTAGTTTGTGTTGTTTATAAATGTTGTTTTTCATTACTCCCTTTTATCGTTCAGTGAATGTATTTCTTTCCTGAAATAATGGGTATATTTGACTTTTTTTTTTGATGCAGGGTTGTGATTATATTTATCTTTTCATTCTTAGCTATTTAACGATGCAAATGAAATTTCCGACTGGTGTAGTAGAGGGAGAAGTGGAAAATGCATGGTTAATAGCAATATTGGTCGGTGTTATGAAAAAATTGTTATTGGTCTCCAATTTTATTTGTGCATTCATAGTTATAATTATGAATTGTATAATACTATAGTCTTAGCATCTAAATTCTGTGTATGAAGGTTAATTGTGCTTTTGAGTAGTTAAAGACGGTTTGTTGCACCCATTAGAGGCTGGATATTATAATACAATCGAAAGTGAAAAATGTAATTATGACCTAATTTTACCTATTTTAATTACCATATTTTTTATACAGTAAAAGGCGGCCATAAAATGGTTGATTTGTATAAAAAAATAGTAAACAAAATAGTAACGAAAAGAAGTCACAACATCCCCTCACCAGTACATGCAGCATCCGTTCATATTTATATAGGTGAAAGGCTTCCATGGCCACTGTATGATTTATATAAGAAAATAATAAACAAAAATAAATAAATTAATTAATTTAAAAAAATAGTACTAAAGATAGAGAAAAAAAACTCATACACATCCCTTTCCCATATAGTTTTTTGTATATTTAGGACCAATAATGTAATTAATATAAATAAATTCATATTGGAATGTGGGACTTTTCCATAATACAGGACTTAGAGTGCAATCGACTAATATAATTGGGACTAATATAATTAGGAATGTATTTTATCTTTTCTCACCCGTTTTCAATAGCTATGATATGCCTCATTTTTCCGGTTGACAGTAGGGCTTCATCTGCATTCTAATACCCACATATCTTAGGTGGAGGTTTAAATTCATTCAATGAGAAATACTATATTGGTTTTCATTGAATCTGTGATGCAATTTATTTTCTTAAAGCATAGACCTCTTAGAAAGATAATTTTTTTTCCTTTTCTTGGTTTGTTTTTATTTTAAGGAATATTTATTTATTTTGGTGTTTAATTTATTTTTTAAAATTAAATTTTTCAGAGTGCCTTCAGGCACGGGTTCATACCTAGTATATATATATATATATATATATATATATTAGATTATATCGTTGACAATATCTAATATATTGATACAATAGAAAAGTAAACTACAAATCTAATACACATGCACTTAATACATATATATATATATATATATATATATATATATATATATATATATATATATATATATATATATATATATATATACACATCAGGTAAAAAAAATTCGACATAAAAAAACAACTTTTTTTTGACAAAACCAAAAAAATTGCTTTTCTTTTCTACTTCACAAAAATAATTATATAAATTATTAAACCCAATTATTCTATATACCAATTGAAAGATTTAATTGGAAAAAAATAAATACAAGAGGATTTAATTCGCTATACCTCTTGAGCAGCCGAAATCAGAATAAGAACTAAAGCTTGGATCACTAATCCTCTTATAGTGAAGAATTATCTTGTTCACCACATAAGAGCCTCAGATTGCTTTGTACTTGTGTACTTGATATTGTAAACAGAGAATAAAATAGAAAAGAAAGAAGCGTTGGTTATTTCTTTTCTAATAGGAGCAGTTTTGATTTTATTATTTTCCGTCAGATAATAATCATAAGTTATGGGATAATGGTTGGAGAAACATATATTTACAAACCACGTAAAAATAGCTTCCCACTACTTTTGAATTTTAAATTAAAATAAAAAAACTGTATTATGCAGATACAGTGAAGAGATAAATAAAAACATTGTTTATTTATTTTATTTCTTTCACAGTCGTTTAGGGGTTGATTAATGTATTAGATAAGTTTAATGGGCATGGAGAAGCAAAAAAAATGTATACTGAGATGATTTTTCATAATTTTTTTCCAAATTCATGTACTTACACTACATTACATGATTCATATTGTAAGAAAGGATTAATAGATAGTGCTCTAAAATTGTTTACTGATATGAAGGATTAATAGATAATGCTCTAAAATTATTCAATTGTTTTGGCCTAATACTCTGTAACAATCCTGAAAATTCTGTACAAGCATGCTAAATAAAGTTACTAAGCATACGAGCATGCTCAGTAAAGTTGATGAGCAAACGAGCATGCTCAGTAAAGTGACTCAACAAAAAAATTCGAAGACTCAACAACCTTTTCCGATAATCAGTAACTTTTTCAAATAATCACTAACTTTTTCCGATAATCAGTAACTTTTTTCGATACTCAGCACTTTTTCCATGCTCAGTAACTTTTCCCATACTCAGTACTCCATGCTCAGAAACTTTTTCCATGCTCAGTACCCAATACTTTCCATGCTCAGAACTTTTTTCGGCGGTGATCGGTGGTTGTGGTCGGAGCTGTAAATTATTGATAGTTAATGAAGGAGAAGAGAGAAAAAATGATAAAGTTTAAGAGACATTAATGGTAATGGAGTAGAGAGAATAATAGTATTGGAGGAGAGAGAAGAATCTATTTATTTGTCTTATATACACACTATAATACACACTATAAGGGTTGTAATGACAATGGCAACTTAGAGACCTCTTTGGAGGAGAGAGGAATGGACTAGTTCCTTTATGACACTAAGATGGTCTCCAAGTCCCCATGGGTAGATTGACATTATGATAAAAGACATAAACAAGCACTTCATAAATTATCGATTAATTATACTATCATTATTCACTTTAATATCAGGGAGAGAAAGAGAAAGAGAGAGAGAGAGAGAGATATGAAAGTAAACATAAACTTTCATATTTAGTAGGGATGTAGGTGGCATCGGAGAGAGGTGTAGACTCATTTCAAGACTGACCTTGTTTGCTAGGTTCAAAGTAAGCATTTGTGAATTTTGTACAAGGAAGGCAGTGTTAGACAACAAAAAAAAACCTTTTATTTATAATCAAAAAAAATTGAGACGTGAATTAAATATATATACATGAATCCTAATTACAATTTCTTGTGGGGTTCTCTAATTATACTTTTAGGTCACAATCTAGATTACTGAGATATTTTGTACCTCTTTTCTGATCATCTTTCTCAAAGCATATAACATTTGGAATTCATATTCAATGTATAGGGTCATGGTTCCATGGTATACATTGATCATGGTGCACCCCGTATCCAATAATGGACACTCCACGATGAATTGGACATTCTTATCTACAACAAGATTACCTACTTGGAAGATGAAGGACGTAGGTTTGGCATCTCCAACACCTAACTTATCAAATACACACTTGGGGATGAGATTAAAATTGTGCCTAAATCACATATTTCTTTTTCTTCAAATATACAACCAATTTTGATTGGGAGGTGGAAACCTCCTTGATCATTGACTTTTGGTGGCAATTTTCGTTGTACTTGTGTCGATACCTCTTCAGTTAATGCCACAGTTTCATTTTCAGCAAACTTTATTTTCTTGGAGAGTGTCTCTTTGAAGAATATTAATAATTTGGCACCCTCTTGATGATTTTGAGTAATGGATATTGATCTTTCATTGACTCAACCTTTTGACGAAATTCGTATACTTGGAGACATCATTCTTCTTGGCTACTCTTGATGGGAACCACGGTAGTGGATGAATTTCTTGTAGCGTCGGTTCTTCTCTCAGTTTCTCTAGCACCTTTGGTGCTTCAACTACTTCATTCGGTTTTTCGACCATTTCTTCAACACAATCTTCAATGGTTACCCCATCTTGATTCATCGTTAAAGGTTATTTTTCTTTTGGAATTGTTACCTCACTAGATACAACATGTGGTGATTCCACCATCTTCGTACCTTAGAGACCAATAGCTTGACACGATTAGTAACCAAACTTGTCATTAACATTTTGAATTAACTTGACATCATTATTCGTCCTTTAAGTCAATTACGAAGGTTGACCTTGTTGAATTTGTTGAAGGGCTGTATCAATTTGTGAAAATATGTTGTTGCATGAGTTTGTTTTTCTTTAGATAAATTCATTTTGTTGTTTCATAATCTTCACTGAAGCTTCATGGTAGGGCGAAAGGGGTGATAAATAAACGATAATAAATCACAAACACCTAATACGACTATGATTAACTCTACTCAAATGAACTGATCGTTTGCAAGTAATAAGTAAGTAAAATAGATATCAATCTCAGGGACTACAAAAGTGAGTTTGAGAACAGTATTCTTACTATGTATACTAGAGAAAGTTGATAAAATTAATTGCAAAGAAACTAAAATATTTGTTTGATTTTTAAGACTCTGAATAATTAATTATTAACAAACTAAGACTCAAAATAAAGACAAGAAATTAAACACAAATGAAAAAGATATGAGAGTTTAGCTCGAACACTAGCAAGTAATCTCCTAGCCTTGTTTCTACATATATTGTCTAAGGGACAACTGTGTGATATAAAATAACTAGTTTGGAATTTAAATTCCTCCTAAATCCCATCAACCCTACTAGAGGACTTAGGTAAGGGGACCCTTTGCAATAATTGGTGGTTATATCTAACCTTATTGTCTACTAGTTAGGCAATCCCATCAGGATCACTACCACACATTAAACGATTATGTGTCGTTTTCTATAATTGAACCCCTATCAGGGTGACAATCCAAATTACTAAAGGTGCAACCCTATACTTGCGTGTAGAAAGGACTAACAACCTTGTTCAATCATAATATACAAAGCAATCACGGCAATTAATTTTAAGGAAAATCCCAATATTCAACAAATGCATAATTCAAGTCTAAGGTTCATACCCATATGTCATTCTCAAGCTAGATAGATTAAGTTATACTCAAATAAATAAAAATAGAAATTAAAAATATCATATTCATGTTTAAAAGATAAAACAAAATAAGAATACTATACTAATTGCTTAAAAACTTATAAAGAGAAGGGTTGGAATGGCATGAACAACTTCTCAACTCTTTCTTCTCTTCTTCTCTCTTGCTCCAGGCATTTCTCTCTCTTAAAACTGTCTAAGGAATCCTTACTAATGTTAATAAGGAGTATATATAGGTCCATACTATGTTTTATGGATTATGGGATTATTTTAGTTGACCTAATCCAACACAAAAATATTTTACCAAAAAGATTTCTACTTAAAACTACGATAGTAGAAATTAACATAACTTCTTCGTTTCAGCTCCGGATTAAAAATCATCATATACAATGCGTTATTGACTTCAAATACTTGTTTGATATCCAAGGGATCTTCTAGAATCATTGTCAATCTTGCATGGCACCTCGATCAATAAATTTCCCAAATTTAGCTAGCATAAACTTTCACTTTCTAAATGTGGTTGAATCTTCCTTTTTTCTATAACTAAGGGGTTTACTCGATTTCTTCACTTCTTATCATCATCTCAAGGTGTTATAGATTTCAAGTACATATAAGCTACATAAATAAAACACAAATTGCGCGCTAAAGATTTTAAAATAGCAATACACCTAAACTAAATAAGACAATGCAAAACATCAGTTAATGAGGAAAATCCCTCTACTAAGCATTAATTACCCCTAAAATGATGTCTCGTGACTAGATTATTCAATAACATAAATAGAGACATCAAGGCCCCAACTCAAAATTGTGTCGTCTCGACACAATATAAATAAAAACAATATAGTCGTCTTTATCAAATAAATATAAAAGAGGAAGAAGTCGCAGAAAACAATGAATGATACTAGAGTAAATATTCTAGCAAGTGTCATGTAGTATTGTAAAAGAACTAACGCATACTACACCTAATATACAAACAACCAACATATCATAAATTCAAGTTTAGATTAATTTTGTAATGCCAGAACGAGCGGGTTTCACTTAATTCGGTATGGAGGCTATATATTGTGATCATATGTACTAATACAGTATTTTATGGTCCACCTAATTACTCCCTAATCATTCAATGGTTTCTTAACCATGTAGATAGAAATCCTAAGGTCTTTTCTGATGTAATGTAGGCTTTGGAATGGTATGATACATATATTTGGATAATATGAAGTGAGCTTTTGGCTCTCTCCTCGCTAACCATCAACGAATCGCAATCCGCTTGAGTTTCACTCGAAGAAGTCCACTTTGGCGGTCCTTTTTATATTAATTTTTTTTCATATAATTTTTCTTTCTTTTAGAAGTTAGTTATGACTCTCTTTTCGATGCGAGATATCATACTACTTTTTTCTCATATTTCATTTTTTCATTATTTTTCTCCTTTTACCTCGAGAAGGGGTTACAATAAAGATTATCATCATTAATAGCGTAAATAGAAATCATAAAATCTCAATGATGAATCCTACTACCCCAAAATCAAGTTCTAAAGACGACTGTCTTAGGGTTGTGATTCGAGTGCGGGTCATATGGATAAGTCCTATTAAATAATAAGTATGGCTTGTAATCTAGCTAATAAAAGGATTTAGAAGGGCTAAGAGGGGGCTAAGACAGATAATATATATTCAGTTCAATGGGAGAGAAGCTAAAGGCTTCAAATGTCTTCTGAAACAACTGTTATATTCATTTTTTTAAACTAATTAGATCTCATTACTTATTCACTTTTAGTTCATAGATTAAGCAAATTATCACTTACTTCATACCTCATGCTCTATACGCCACTCAAGGCTCCCTAAGATTCAACTTTTCTTCATACACATTGATTATCAATCTTTTCTATCCTTTACTTACTATTTTCATGCATGAATACTAAGGCGCGTTATGACATCGTTCAAAAACATACTCCATATATTATTGACCTAACCGGAAACATGCTCAATTAGGGACATTCACCATATTTTATGCCAAATCCCTATATCATACACTAATTTTTTAAAATTTTATGCAAAAACACAAAAAGAAGATGAGGACAACAAATCCCCATACCTAAATCAAAACTAAGTCGTGTCCTGATGACTCGAAAAAACTCAATAAAGTTGTAAAATTTTAACTAAAGCTACCTAAACACATACAAAATTAAGGAGGGGGATTATAGGATACGTTACTTGGCCTATAAACATCTTCTCTAACTCATGGACAAAAAGAGAATCTTGTTCTTCCCCAGTACAGCCATATTTCTTTTGATTATTCTTGCTAGCTTCACTTGGTGAGCGATGTTGTAGTTCTTCTTATTTTCTATTTTGGTAATTTTATTCACCAGTATCAATCCCCACTCTAGAGGTTTGGATTCAAAACTATATGAACCGTCTTACGGAGTTGCGGATGAACCATGATCAGTGACTATTAATTCTTTCTCCTTTTGGTCGGTCGAATTTCTCAAGACAGTTTCTCTCTTCAACTTTCATGTGTCAGGAGTTGGCTACATTGTTGTTCTTCCTAAATCATTTGCTCCAAACATATTCTATAGAGTTCCCCAATTTGTTTTAGCCTATTTTTATTCAGAGAAGAAGTCCTACATAGAATTAGTTATGTGGTTAACCAATAATCCCTTAGCCACTGATTTTTTTTAAAAACATGGCCTAAAGATCGTGGTAAATAACATTTTCCTCATTAGTGTTTGGCAAGTACAAGGTGGGAAGATCAGTCAACCGAACATAATAGACTTCTAAATATTTAGAAATACCAGAAGATTTTTACCCTAAGTTTGTAGTTGGATCGATCCAAGTATTCCAACTAACATATGTCGAAAAATAGATTTTCATTCAAAAGGATGAAAGAGTAAATGGACCCTATAATCAGTGATATTCTAAATTGTCTTCTTAATTTATTGAATAAATGAACCAATAATCGAAATTAAAATCACAAAATTAGAAAGATAATAAGTGAAACTTACCACAAGTTTCATATATACAAGAATCATGAGATACAACAAATCAAAACTTATGAAATATTTTTATGGTATTAGCCCAAAGTCTCAATCTGCATCACTAGATTGGATGACCAAGACTCTGTCCCGTGAGCTAATCTCAACTAGTTATTCATGATACTCTTTATCTCTAAAGTAATGGGCAGAAGGACAATAAAAAAAATTAATATAAATAATATAATTATCCCATATGTAGTCAATGTGGGAAAATCAACTGTTACTTTAAAAATATTTAGTACATTGATTATTATTAGAGAGTTTTAATTATGTTTTTTGGATGCATGACTAACAAAATTTGTTTTATTAATTCCAATATCACCATAAAAGACAAGGACTTGAGTAACCATCAACGAGCAACTAGGAGATGTGATCTCCATTTCAGCCATGGTCAACAACTCTACAGTTTACAAGTTCGATCGTGGTTCAACCTCGTCAACAATGTAGCCTGAGAATAATAATGTGCAGGGTATTTTCCAAAAAATACTCATATACGCTTATGTTTTTATTCAATAGGCTTATCACTATTATGCAATAACTCAGAAAATACGCTGAGAAAGCTCAAGCTCACCTTCATTTGTGAACTGATGAAAGATAGTGGAAGTTTATCATGAATCAGGGCCGAATCATTCTTAACTAAGTTAATTAAAATAACTATTTTATTGGGAGACCAAAGGGGTTCGAGCAGTGTGAGTTTATTACCATAAAAGTCCTTGTATTTTACGAATTTCATTATATGTTCCTATATTTTGCAATAACTGTATTATAGGTACCTATAAATGCAAAATAACCTGTAATTACTGTTTATATTAAAAATCGTATAATACGCAAAATAACATAATTTTTGTAAAACAATTACAATATAGGTCCCTATATTATGCGAAATAACACATATCTTGCAATACGATTTGAGTCATCAATGAAATTACCTATAAGGAGCTGCAGAGAAGCTATGTGCGGGCGAGTGAATATTAACTAGTTGGTTGATTCTTTGAGAATCCAGAGAGGACCGAGCTAAGCCTATCTGTGCGTCGTGAAAGTAGTTAACAGAGGCGGAGGAGCTGCTCGATGATTTTGAGTCTGAGTGAACATGAAATGTACAGTGAAGGAATAAGCGTTGGATTTGGGTTGTGGAAAGAAAATGACTTAGTTGACTTATAAATATTAGGCCGAAATTTTAGTATTGTTAAAAAGTGCGCAATCCGTATAAAGAAAATTGGATATTTTGGGTATAAATACCTTAGGCCCAAGAAGAATTCAGTCCTCCCTCGTAAGTTTTAAAACCAACCATAATAACTTGGTCTTTTTTTAGTACTTTAACTCATGGTTTAGACCGGATCAACCCATATATCGTTCTTTAACTCATGGCCTCATTTTATACGCTAAATTTCCCTCTCAAGGAATTTAAAAAAAAACCTATTCAATCAAATCAATTCACGGCTATTTCTATCACTTTATCTTCTAAGTCTACTATGTTTCTACTTTTCTATGTGGCTTCATAATATTTTCCACCAAATTGTGGTTAAACATTAAATGTCTTAGGCCTTGGTTGGTAGTTTCAATGGCAATCATAAATGCATATCCAAATCCTACTGAATATGCGTTTTGAGATCTATGGTAGTCGTTTATGATGGTTTAACTTGATGGGTTGCTGAATTTTTCATAGATCGTGTGTATTTGTTGTTATATATATGAGTTCTTTCGGAAATGGTTATATCACCATTTCTCATATTATATTTTAAATTTACCTCTCATTTGATATATACATTTTTTATTGTTATACATTTTTTACATAACTAATACTTTGTTTGTATGCTGTTTTCTAGCCAGGGTCATTCGAAAGACATGTTTATTGTGCATACTTGATCCATTTACTCATTCTTTATTTTTTTTTTATTTATTTGTTGTTTCTTTTAAACATAAGAATGTTTTGGGGTTTATAATGAACCATTAAGATAATATATCTACTTATTTGTGTCAAAAGTTTGATTTTTTATTTTGAAAGTTTATTTTATATCAAAAGTTTATTTGATTACGAAAATGTTTTGATTACGAATCATATTAAGATAAGATAAGGGTTTAATTTCTGATTTTTAAAGTTTAGTTGATTTTTAGATTTCGAAAATGTTTTTGATTTTTTATTTCAAAATTGTTTGCTTGATTACAATATTTAGTGTAATGATCTAAACCTTTTCTAGAATAAAGCCTCATTTTTTTCTTAAAGATTAATATGAAATATAGAATTTAATTTCTGCATACCAATATCTATTTTTATTTTCTTAATGAATTCCTTATGCACCTTTATTTTTATTTACGACATGTGGAATTTTATTTCTTTAAGTAAGCTTGATGGCCTTTACTTCAAGGAAATTTCACGAGTGGCCAAAAAGGCTTAACCCACATATTTCTCATTTTAGGTCTACTTGTTAGGATAGATGTATTTCTCAAGGTAACATTAACATTATTTATGTATATTATTCCTCTAATCTCATTTCAAAATTATAATCACTCTCCTTGCTTCTCTAGCCAATCTAATTATTTAGCTTTGGTGATCCACTTTTCATCAATAATACAAATGGCACACAACGTGTGATTATGGGTCATTCACAAGTTAGTTATTTCCAGAGTGTATGGTATCAATTTTTCTCTCTCGCTCTAAATATAAAGAGCGGCTTTATAGAATGTTTTAAAATCCTATAATTGAGTTTGTAATGGTGAAATCTTTTTAATTAATTTGATATGTTATGTCTCTTGCAGCAAGATCGACTTTCTACAATTATATCACTATCATGTTTGTCTTGAATGCACTTGCTTTGCTTGCCTTTGCACTTGCAGCTAATGTAGTTGAATATGTGAATCATTAACGATAGAATCTGCCATGGATAAATAACAATGAGAATGTTGGTTAAACATCAACAAAATTGTCCACTAATTTCTGGCAAGCCCTTACTCATTATCATTGTGTTTATTAAAATGTATTTGGTAGCCTCTATTAGTAGTTGTCTAAGTGTTTGAAACACAATTAGGAAATAAGGTATAGTTACTTTTCCGGGAGTTCCATGATATTTTCCAACTATATCTTAGGATGATGAAAATGTATATTACACGAGGCCTGTGGTGATTTACCAATTATAAATTAATATTTCCAGCCTATGACGAAACTAATCAATTATGAGACTTAAGGCTTAATATAGTCAAGTGCTAAATCTTGTATTGAATGGTGTAAGGTACATATTATCCCAAAATGCATTACAGTGACATTTGAAGACTATTTTTGTTAATAAACTTGTAATATTTTTGTTAATACAAGGAACTTGTAATGATTTTGTTATTTTACTTCAAATAAAAAGTATTTTGTTGAACTTAAAGTATTTTGTATTACCTTTGTGTTGCTTCATATAAGACATATTAAAAAAAATTCCTAGTTAAACTATCATTGGGTAAACCCGGGTTTAAGGATAGGGTAAAATCTTACCTACCCTAACCCTTGGCAAAACCTAGAGTCGACTACAATACCATACCCTTACCCTAGGACCCAACCTGTGGTAAACCTGACCAGTGCTCACCCCTAATAAATATTAATAAAAATTATCCTCATTTATCTTTCCTTATTTTTCTTCTTCTTTTTTGACGGTTATCCTCCCAATCCATCTAACAATAAACTTCAATTTTGTATCATATTTGAGTTCTTTTACTAATTTTTGTTTAATTAATAATTCGATTATGGATTTATTTCTGTTAATGGTTGCTTAATCTTTTTCTATTGGTACACCTCCTCGTCCATCTAACAATAATCTTTAATTTTGTATCATCTTTGAGTTTTTTTACTTAATTTTGTTTAGTTAATAATTAGATTATCGATTTATTTTTGTAATAGGTTGCTTAATCTTTTTTTTATTGGTAAACCTCCTCATCTATCTAACAATAAGCTTTAATTTTGTATCATCTTTGAGTTCTTTTACTTAAATTTGTTTAGTTAATAATTAGATTATTGATTTATTTTTGTAAAAGGTTACTTAATCTTGTTAGGTACTTGTGTTTTTATCATTGACCAACCTATAATGGTTGTTCAGTCAGTACTTTAACTTGTGATTAAATTGGTTGGAGTAGGGTGCAATCGAAGACGGCGAGGTGTGGATTTCTAGGTGTTGGTTCATGGGTGCAGGGTGTGCACCTGTTACAACAAATATAGAATTTCGGCAGTTCGTATCGGTTTTGATGGAATTTTCTTTATGGACGATTGTTACTCTAAATTTTTTCTAAGTGTTAGTTCTGTATGTTTTATAACTGTGGAATTTACAACTTTTTAGGTGGTAGCAACTAGCAAGATGAACAGAGGTTGTTCATGGAATATTCTCTCTTTGTTTGAGCCATGTTTTTTTGTTGTATATGAATATTGTAAATAGTGTATTGTTTCAAAATAACGTTCATCTTTGGAACAAAAAAAAGATTATTTGGGGGACCAAGTATATGTGTTGAAAATATAGGGATAAATATTTTTAAAAGTGAAAATACTTGTTTAGATTTAATAATTTGGGGAGAGGGGATTATATATTTTTCAAAATATCAGAAGGGGACCATAATATATTTTTGAAAATAAAACAATTATAGGATCAAAATTTACTTTTGATAAACTTAGGGGGTGTATTCAATTGGGAGACTGATGGATTTTTTTAGACTTTAAAAGTTTAGGTATTCAATTCAGATTTTAAAAAGTCTTTTAAAATCTGGGTGTATTCAATCAAGAATTTTTTAAATCCTTTAATTTAAAATATTAGGGTATTAAAAAATGATTGGACTTTTTAAATCATTAGATTTTGTAGGAGTTTAGAGTTTAAATATAACTAAAAAAAACTACTTAACAAATCTCTTTACACAAGTAGAGATTTATGAAATATATCCATGAGAAAAAAACAAAGCACAAAACTTATGCATATATTAACATGATTTTTTTCTTCCTTTACTTTTTTATTATTATTTGGTTTTTTATTTCAGGTCTGTGAACGAGAAATATAATTCTGGAGGCATTTGTCATCAAATGCGTGGAGTTATCAAATAAGATGAGGTCGATGCAAAAGTTCGTCCTTCAAAGACAATATCAAAACAATATTGCAATAATAAGTTTCCAATCTTAGCAGCATTTCAAGAGCTCATTCATTTTTTTTACATTTGTTAATTTCATTGAATTTATTTAAGAAGAAGGAGATGGCATTGAGTAAACAACAATAGCTCTTGTCTAAAATCGTAACTAATGATGGCCATGGTGAAAACTCGCCTTACTTAGATGGATGGAAAGCATACTATAACAATCAATAATCCTTATGATCCTATTAGTAGACCTCATGGTGTTATTCAAATGGGGTTAGCTGCAAATCAGGTATATCATTACTCATCAGTTGATTAGAATAAGTCATTCATCTTTATGTTATACAAATGTCTAAACAACATGTACATGTTTTAAATGTGATTTTGATATATATCTCCTTAAAACGACTGTTTAAAGAATCACAATTACCTTGTAGTAATAATTAATTATGTGTTGTTATTTGCAGCTTTGCTATAATTTAATTTGAGAATGGGTGGTGAATAATCCAAAAGCCCCATTTGCACACCTGAAGGAGCTGAAGATTTCAGGAATATTGTTATATTTCAAAATTATTACGGATTACCGAAGTTTAGAAGTGTAAGTAAAAACATTAAAAAAGAAATGTTTGTTATTTACTGATAAATTTTTTAGAATTATGAAAAAGTTGCAGGCAATTGCAAGATTCATGGAGAAAGTACGAGGAGACAAGATAACATTTGATCCCAATCGAATTGTTATGAGTGGTGGAGCAACTGTTGCTCATGAAATGGTGGCCGTTTGTTTGGCTAATCCTGGTGATGCATTTTGGTGCCAACTCCATATTAATTCTTAGTAACTTTTCTTGATTTTATTATTGGATTATCTCCATCATATTCTTGATATTAGTAGAAATTGAGTGTAAATAAGTAATGAAGGATTAGCTAGTAATTTGTAACTATTTCTGCAGCCATGAAAAATTAATTTTATTAGATAAATGTGGTTTTTAGTCCAGTTACAAAGTATTGCACATTATGAAACATTATTTTTATTTGTATTTTGTTCCAACATTGTTTTTATTAGTTATTCTTGAATACACAATAAATGTTGGATAAAGAGTCTACATGGAATTAAAAAAAAGTCTATCAAATTCTAAAAGAAACTCTACATAAAAATAAAATATCTGGATAAATTAAAAAAAATCCAAGGATTCTCAAAGTCTATGAATAATAAAAACGTCAACAAACTCTTTTAAAATTCGAATTGAATACATCCTCTTAATACTTGGACACTTGACATTGCTGAAGTTATGTGGAATGATAGACCACAAAATATACAAACGAGAATCAATATAATAATGAAAAAAGAGACGGCAATGAGAATTAAGAGGATCAAACATAATAAAGTTGATGAACTTTAGTTTCATTTTATTGAAGTGATTTTTAATTAAGTATGGATTTACGAATTGATTTTATGGATAATTTTTAGCGTCATACATTTAAATTTATTACGAAAGTGTATTTTTTTTATTAGAAGAGATACATTTTTTATGGTGGATTCGTATAAGAATGAATGTATATTTTCTTTTTCAAATTCCATTAAAATCTATTAAAGTCAATTAAAATACATTAAAATCTTAACATAAGAATCTGTCAATCTCTATATAGAATTAAAAATAATGCGTCAAACTTCATTGAAATATGTGGAGTTGCAAAGTCTATGGACTTTTAAAAGTCCAAAAAAATCCAACAGACTCCCAGTTGAATACACCCAGACAATTCCACCAAGCCCCATCTACGATATACATATAACCCACTCCCTGATCATTTATTAATTTCAAACTAAAATCTTAATTTCTAGACTAAAATCTATCGATATGTATTTCATATTATCCAACTCCAATACATATTCTTTTGATTTGTGATTACTATAGCTGATTAACAATATAGATTCCAAGTATATCATTTTTTTTACAAATTTGTTATTAATGTCCATGATAATTACATATCCATGTATAATAATTAACTAGTGGTAAAATTAAACAAATACATAAACAAGTACTTAGAAAATTATCAGCATTAGAAAAAATATCATCTTTCTTCACTTTAATATGAGAGAGAGAAAGAGAGATGGAAATTAGAATTAAACACAAACTTTCATATTTGGCGAGGATGGTGGTAGCTTCGAGAGGAGGTGTAGACACATTTCATGGCTGGCCTGGTTCACTAGGTTATAAGTAGTATGCATTTTTTATCGTGTACGAGAAAGACAGTGTTAGACAAATACAGACAGACTTATATTTATAGTTAAAAAACATGAATTGAATATTTAATATATGCATCAAAATTAAAGTTAGATAGTATATATTCAAAAATACCAGAAGAGAAGCCATAGTGAATTTTTGTATTTTAAATTATATGGGTAGAATTTTAGTTTTGCTAAACTTAAGGAAATCATGTTTCATAGTGAATTTTTTACAAATATATATGATTATAAAGGTAAAGTTTTACTTTTTCTAAATTTAGGGTGACCACCACCTCTCCAATATACACATACATCTGCCCTTTATTTTTATAAATTTCAAACTAAAATAGTTATATAAAAGATACACATTTGATTTATGGTTAGTAAAACTAATTAAAAATTATATATTTTGAGCATATCATAACTTTCTATAAATTTGTTATTAATTTCCAGGAATTTTTTTTAATTATAACTCCATTAGTATATAATAATCATTTTGTGGTAAAAATGAACAAATATATAAAGAAAAACTTTAAAAAGTATTCTTCTTTCTCCTAATTGCATTAATTTAATTTTGGTGAGCATATCTTGGGTGATGGTCAAGGCTCGTATATAGGGCAGACCCATGACACTTTATTTTTGCACTAATAATACCAATAAATGTGGATTCGATTGTGGGCCATGATGGAATAACAACAAGGTTTTATTGGGAGAAACACTGAGGGGGTTGTAGTCCGCGGTCATACCAACATTATTCCCATTTATTGTATTTTTCAGCCAAGTGTCTTGCCACCATGAGTGCAATTCTGTTTGCGAGCTAGTTGACCTACGATAGTAAAGAATTTATACCAGGTAGTTAGTAAGGGTTTCTCGTATTCTTTTTTTTAGATACATGGGTGTCGGGCTAGCTTTCGCGCACCATGACTTGTCCCATGGGTGTCTGGGTTGCTCTTATTCTTGGTCCAATAGATGGGGAAAAGATAAACTTATTAAAATTCTGTTAGATAGATGTTAAAGTATATCCAATTAGAACAATATATCCCCTCATGCTTGGGTTTACCTATTACCTTTACTTGCAGTTGTATCTAGCCATTGCCCCTTACTGCTTAATTATGAGGATAGTAATAATAAAAAGTACAAAAGATTTTACTTTGATAATTTTTGGATTTAAAGAGAAAGATAGCTATGATATTATTATAAATGTTTAGGACTTTAGAAAAACCATATTACTAGAAATGGTCTTACAGTGAAACTTAATATGTACCAATGATTACTCACTTTTAGATTAAGAGAAAATTTTAAAACAATAGCAAAAAGATTGATGATCTTATGAATGAGTTAAAAATCCTCACTAACAATACTATTATCAATGAATATGATAGAGACAATTATAATACCATTGTAAAAGAGATTGAAGTTATACGGAAAAGAGAGGAGAAATTTTGGGCCTCTAGATCTAAAAATGCGTGGTTAAAAAAAGGGGCAACAATACTCCTTATTTCCAAGATACTGCTAAATAAAGAAGCGGAATTAATAAAATTAATAATATTATGAATGTAGAGGGTGTTTGGTTGGATGATCAAATGGATGTGAATAAAAATATAATGAATTGCATCTTTCCTAAGAATTCGAAACATAAAACATTTAGGATTCATCTTCAATGTAGAGGATCATGGTTCCTTCATATAGATTGATCATGCACCCCCATATCTAATCAAGGACGATCCAAGATGAAACATACATTCTTATCTACATCATAATCTTATATAATAAAGTCAGGTGGAATAGTAAGAATAAACGAGCAACTATGGTTATTTCAATTATGGTTACTACGACATCAACTTTGGTTGGTTCAAAAGAGAGTATAATGCTCGGAAATTCTTATCATCAGTCATCCCTAAGTCAATTTGATGTGGCAATAAAATTACAATTGGTTATGAAATTGCCATTGAGAGTAAACTTCATCGTGAAAGTGTAGGACCACATTGTTTGATTCATTAGTTTTCCTTTTTTAGTAGGAAACTAAGTGAACAATCAGACTTCCAATAGATAAACACCATGCAACATTAGATTTTACCTTAGTAAGCAATTTATTGTCACCAAGGTATGCATAGACAGCTATGTCAATTATACCTCATAAAATGGTCAATGAAACTACCCTTAAATAATAGAGTTGCATTAATTTTTAAATAACTTCTTAAAATTTAAAACTTGAACAAAAAAAACTGAAGTCGGGGTTCCCTTGAAGCTTTATTACAAAGTAATATATCAAAGAAAATCTAATAAAAGAATCTATGAATGATTAATGTTGGAGCTTTTGCAGGGTTGGCCTTTTCATCAACTTTATCATTTTATCTTCAATGTAGCTCTATAGTTGTTCATTCTTCTGACGAGATTTCCTTCCTCATCTGCACAATATTTTATATCAGAAGGATTAATTCAGCTAAAAAAGGAATTAACATAAAAAGCGGGGAAAAAACATAATAGTTTTAGTTCAAAGTTGAGAATTAGATATTTAAGCCTCAAGAAGTAAAATCTTACCATGATAAGTACTGAAATGACATGACCACCGATTTTGTTTCTGAGTTTCTGAAGCAAAAGAGGGTATCGATATCTAAACGGGGTTTATTAATAAAAATGTTTTGTAGATTTATATGGAAATTTTGGGGTTTAATTAAAAGAAGGTTGTTCGGGTAGGGGTATTCAAGAGAAATTAAGGCCCTATTTGGGTTGAACTACAATAACACAAACTAGATTCAAACAACCCTCTCGATCTTATTCAAGCAAAAACGACCTGACCTTGACTTTCAATTCTTCTTGAGTTTCACTACAATATAAAAAACGAGACATCCTTCACCCACCACCTATTAAACATTAATATTCACAACTATAAATAATAAATAAATCTTAAAAAAAAATATTCAGTATTAATTATCGCATGTCTAGCTTCATTAATCTCCTGAATCGCATATGGAAATAGCGAATAACAATTTCTATTAATGGCGAACTGAAATGACATGGACATTGACGTATTCTTTACATGACAATAAGTCAACTATTTTGTTGATGGACCTGTGCAGAATATTAAATGGTGAATATTTAAGCATCAAATCTATTTTAACATTTTTTTCTAATTTAGTGAATATGTTAAATTAATGAACTCAAATACGCTTAGGTATCTATTCAATAGGCTTATCACTCGTACGCAATTGTGCATATATATATATATATATATATATATATATATATATACATATATATATATATATATATATATATATAGACTCATTTGCATAATAGTATAACACAAAAAATGCGCTGAAAAATATCATGTATTGGGGCTGAATCATTCTTAACTAAGTCAATCAAAAGGACTATTTTATAGGGGAAAAAGGGGGTTTAAGGGCATTGTGAGTTTATCACCATACAAGTCCCTGTATTTTACAAAATTTCATTATAGGTCCTTATATTTTGCAATAACTGTATCATAGGTACCTATAAATGCAAGATAACCTATATTTTGAACTAGTTACATTGTAAATCCATGTAATATGCAAATTTATGTAATTATTTTATCATAATTACAATACAAGACCCTATCTTATGGAAAATAACCCATATTTTGCAAAAAATTTGAGTTATCAATCAAATTAGCTACAAAGAGCGACAAAGAAGCTGTGTACCGGCGCGTGTGGGTCATCATGAGTCATGAGCCATGACGGAGGAGTGAATATTAACTATTTGGTTGATTCTTTGAGAATCGAGAGACGACCGACCTATGCCCACTGTGAGTCGTGAAAGTAGCTGACAGAGGCGGAGGATATGCTCGGTGATTTTGCGTCTGAGCGAAGGTGAGATGTAGAGTGAGGGAATTAAGCATTAGAGTTTGGGTAAATAATTTGACTTAGTTGAATTACTTAATTATAAATATTTTTAGTGTTAAAACTAGCTCATCCTGTATAAAAGAATGGATAATTGGGTATAAATACCTTATGCCCAAGAATAACTTGGACCTCCCCCTTAAGTTTTAAAATCGGCCATAATAACCTGGCCTTTTTTAATACTTTAATTCACGGGTTGGACCCGACCAATCCATATACCGTTCTTTAATTCATGGGTCTCATTTTATATCAAATCTCTTTTTCTCTCTTCTCTTGTCACTACTACACGCGTGATCTCTAGCGACTAAATCTTTCCCGACTACATACTTGTAGTAGCTAAAGATATATCTTTAACGACTACTACGTATTGCCGACTACTTTACATCTTTTTCAACTACATAAGTACTCGTAAATACATTTTTTTTTATCGATTACTAAAAGTAGTCGTTAAAGTTGTATACGTAGTCGCTTGTATATTTTTAATTTGTAATTATTTTTGTTCACCGACATAAGTAGTCGCAAATTACCATTAGCATTTTACGACGACTTCGGTAGTCGTTAGTAGTCATTAATAGAGACTACCTGTACATCTTTAGCGACTACTTGTGTAGTCGCGAATGCTCGTATGTTATTTATTATAGAGATTTGCGAATTGAAATCCTTAATACCTAATATTTTATATCTTTCCCACTATTCTCACAAAACTCTCCCAATTTTTCCCACTAATAATCATCAAATATTATTTCAACACAAGTAAAAGCTTCCCCGGTCCAATGAACAACGTGGGACCTACTCAATTATCAATTTCTCCAAACAAATTTGCCCAAAATTAGGTACTTTTCTTTATTAAATTTTTTTAAAAGTTCTTTTATCTGATTACAATTGTTTAGTTAATGTTAAATAGTATGATTGGGTTGTTATAAAGAGGTTGAATTTTATAATCTATATGATATAGTATTGTATGAGAAATAAATGCAAAAATGAAATATTTATTTTGTATTCTTTTATATTTGTATAGTTGATTATATTTGTATAGTTGATTATATTTGTAATAGAGGATGGCTTCGGGTATTGATGAAAGTTGGATTAATTTCGCTCATTGTGTTTCACGTGAATTTGTTAAGGGATAAAGTAATTTCTCTCATTTGCTAAAAAAATGAGTTTAATGAAACTTTTTTTTGTCTGTGTATGGGTGTTTGAATTATCGTCGGTATGACGTGGACAAAGTTAGATCACAACTTTTACAATTTGGGTTTGGTCCACGTATGAGATTTGGATAAAGCATGGTGAGAACGATGAAGTTCTCGAGACTCGATATGTATAAAATGAAATGTTGAATGTCTATAAAGATTTGAGTCCTAATTACGAGGGTGGTGGCCATTCGGGTGACACCAAGATGATAGACTCGAACAATTCAACAAGTGGAGGTTTTGGAACTATGTTTGAGGAATTGGAGACTGAGTTATACCCTAGTTGTACAATAATGAGTTCATTAAATTTCAGCGCGAAGCTAATGCACGTGAAGGTGAAGAACAAGTGGACTAATACATCGTTCACCGAGTTGCTTGAACTTTTGTGTCGCGTGTTGCCCAAACCTCATACCTTGCCCGAGTCTTACAAGGAGTGCAAAAAAAGTTAAAAAGATTAGGTATGGGGTACACTACTATCGATGTTTGCATGAACAATTGTGCTTTATTTTACAAGGAGAATTCCTCAACAAGTGTCCACTATGTAGTGAATCCAGATAGGACCCGACGAAGGGTCAGAAAAGCGCATAAGAAACGCTGATATTTCCTGATTGCTCCGAGGTTGCAGCGACTTTATGCTTCGAGACACACTGTCGAATTGGCGCCGTACATGGAAGAGTACAGATCCATATATGTTGCGTCATCCTGTTGATGGTGATAGTTGGAAGGAAATTTGTTCAGTTACATCCTAAGTTTGTTAGTGAACCTTGGAATGTGTTCATGGGTTAGGGTATCTATGGTTTTTGTCCGTTCTCTATGCAAAACAACTTGTACAACATGTGGCAGGTTATATTGACCGTCTACAACTTACCACCGTTGCAATGCATGAAGAAGACGATATTTCAGATTTGTTTGTTAATTCCGGGACCCCATTCACTCGGTGAGGACATGGATGTCTTTCTTCGACCTGATGAGTTGGACGAGTTGTTGGATAAAGGGATCCTTACGTATTATTCCCACACGAAGCAAGAGTTTACAGTGAAGGTTCATTTGTTGTCCACGACTAATGATTACCTCGCTAGGTCATACACTTAAGGATGGTCGGGTCAAGGTTACTTAACTTGTCTAGAATGCATGGATTCTACTCCGTCACTGAGGGTGAAGAAAGGGGTAGTTTACTTTGACCATTGACGTTAGTTACCTCCCAAACATCGATTTAGAAAAGACAAGGTTCCGTACCCGGCTGCCGATCATAGGGGCCCACCTAAGAAACATACTCCTGCTAATATTCAGACACAGTTTGATGCGCTTCCCATTGTGTTTCCCGGTAAAAACAAGGATTTTGGGTGTCAGATCGATTCAACTGAAGACAAAAAGTATTTTTTATCGTTTACCTTATTGGTCCGAAAACTTGTTGAAACATAACATTGACGTTATGCACTGTTAGAAGAATGTGTATGATAGTTTGCTCGGTGCAGTTATAGGTCTTGATGGGAAAATAAAAAAAGATAACATGAAAGAAAGAATGGATCTTAAGGATATGGACATCTGGAAAGAGTTTTGGTTGACAGCGAGAGGAGGTAAAGAGATATTGAAGCGAGCAAAGTATACATTGTCAACGGAAAAGCGGAAAATATTTCTTAAGTGGTTGAAGGCACGGAAGTTTCCTGATGGCTTCGCATCTAGTATGAGAAATAATTTTCAAAGTGATATGGGAAAGATTATTAGAATGAAATCTCACGTCTGTCGCGTGATGGTGCAATATCTTTTCGTGGCTAGTATACCAGGGCTTATTGAAGATAAATCGTTAGTGATGCGATTATTGGGTTAGCTAACATGTTTAGAGTCGTTTGTAAGAAAATTCTCAGCAGGAAAGAGTTGGAATCGGGTAAGGAGTGAGTGGTTGAAGTAATGTGTAGACTGGAAATGATTTTACCTCCCGCGTTATTCGATATAATGATCCACCTGATTATAAACTTATACGACGAAGCTTTGTTAGGAGGACCTGTCCAGATATGTTGGATGTACCCATTTGAGCGGTATTTAAAGAAGTTAAAAGAGTAGATACGAAACCCGGCTAGGCCGGAGGGTTCAATCGCCGAGGGGTGCGCCGTAGAGGAGACTTTGACTTTCATATCGCATTATCTTCAAGAAGAAAAAAAAAGTTCAACAAACTGGGTAAATATACTAAGAATGTAGCTCAACCGAAAGATTTATCCGTATTTAAGAGCCAATATACTCCACTAGGTAAGAAAGAGTTTGGTGTGTTGCAATACGTAGAGAAGGAGCAAATCAACTGGCACCTCTTACTTATTTGCGAAGAAATCCAGCATTTAATGATGTAAGTTGATTATTTTATTTATTATTATTTTAAGTCATTATGGAAAACGTATTGACTTTACTCTTCAATGTGCAGAGAACACAAAGCCACTCTATCGGGCCCTCTAGCCGATAAAGATAGGAAACACAAACAAAATTTTCGAGATTAGTTTATCCATTCAAATACCAAATTAAGATTCAATATTAAAAAATATTGTTATAATTGTTTATGTTTGAACGTTTATGAAATGGAAAAAGTTGGTGATGCATTTGCTACTAGTGAGATAATTTCATTGGGTAGTAAGTATCATGGTGCAGTTTATAAGTACGATTTATGTGTTGTGAACGGTGTCAAATTAGTTACTCGTGAAAAGGGTAAAAAAAGAGTGACTCAAGATTACGGGGGTATGCACAATCTATGAAGAGAAACTGTATTACCGTGAATTAGTCAAGATTGTAAATGTTACGTTTGATGGTGATTGTTCTGTTGTGTTATTCGATTGTAATTGGTATAATACGAGCACTGCGAGGACAGAATATGGGGTAACCTTTATTAACACGTCTAGTTTTTTTGGAGAGATGAACCATACATCTTAGCGACACAAGCAAAAAAAGTTTTTCACATTGATGACATTAATTGAAGGAAAACACAAAAAGGGTGGAAAGTTGTTTGGAAAATCAATGATCGGCATGGATGGGTTCCGATTTATGGGGTGCGGAATCACTACCTACTGAAAAGGAGAGTATCACGATTCTTTTGGTGAACACGGAGATGGATTACTCACAACTACACTTGACAACTAGTGAGAAGATTCCATTTGACCCTTCTCAACTACATGTAGATTTATTTATTGATGAGGAGGATGAGTTTCTGGACGACACGATGGACAAGTATGTCGATGATGAAATAGAAGAACCAATCTACGTTGATATTTATGAGAAAGTTGTTGACAGATGTGGTTACGATACGGACTGAAGTGTTTTATTATATCTTTATCGTTTTCTATAGTCAGTTTGTGTTTAGTTTTTTTGAAATTTGGTAGTCATATTTGATGATTTGTTATGATTACGTGTTTTGATTGTTTGGAATTTGATTACGTCATATTAATTGATTGTTAGAAACCAAAACTGTTCATTATAAATTAATTAAAATGGAAAACAAAAAAAATGGTTTTTGCTACTACAAGGGTCAGTCGCGACTAGTTCATACATATGAACTAGTCTCTAATGATGAGATCATTCACGACTAGTTAATACTTATGAACTAGTTGAGAAATAATATAATGCTTTCATGCCGAGTTTTTGTATGATATGAATTGATAATTCAGCCACGGGTAATTGTTTTCATTCTCACGCACACTTCAAGTTAATATTTACGTTTATAGGCTAAATCATCATGTGTTCTCATTGATAATTTCTCGGGTGTTTTAGCACCATGGATACCTCAAGAAATCGCAAAGGTAATATATAATACCTGACTTAAACATCTCCCATGATTTTAATATTTTTTTTTTAAAATTGCTATTTGGTCCCTATATTGAAATAATTTCATCTTCTCAGATAAATTTAGCTGTGGAGCTTCTAGAGGATTTTTAGGTCCAATCCAGGTAAAAAAACTCAATTTATACATAGTAATTTTTTTTGGTTTCAAATGGTCTTCGACCTTCATTTTTGTCTCCCGGTTAGTCCCTGTTATTTCAGATTTTTAACGTTAAGTGTCATACGGCAAAGACGTTTGAGGAGTAAATCAGTAAAAAATAGATAGTTCAGGGACCAATTTGGGCTCAGGAATGCAGCATTTTCCTTACATTTAACCTTATTAAGATGTACTCACGAGTGGTCTGCTTTGTTATTTAATCTCAAATAAAACAGAGAGGGTTTGGAACGAGGTTTAAGAAAGCTATTGTGCATCAATTAGGTTCATATTTAGACAAGAATTTATTCGATGAAATGGAAGCTAATTACTGTGAAATGGAATCTATGAGAAAATCTCAAGAAGTTGAGTTTCAGAAAACAGTTGGTTCTAATGGTGAAGTTAAAGTAAAACAGGTTTGTACTACCCATTTTTAGGATATTTGCACTACATGTTCCTATAATATGCATAAATTGCACTGTATGCTTTAAATTATTCAAAAAGCACACCAAAGATTCCCTAAACTATGTTATGCGACCTTATATTATGTAAAAATTGCAATGTAGGTCCCTATAGTATATATGCAAAAACTGCACTATGCGTCCCTATATTATGCAAAAGTTGCAATGTAGTTCCCTATACTATGCAGAAGTTACAGTAAATCCCCATATATTATGCAAAATTGTAATTGTTTTACAAAAAATGAGGACTTATCGTGCATTTTTGTTGCATAGTATAGAGACCTGGTGTGGTTTTTGCATAACATAAGGACTTATCATGCAATTTTAGCATAGTATAGGTACCTAGTACAATCTTTGAGTAATGTAGACATATAGTACATTATTTTCCTAAAATAGGAATTTATCATGCAATTTTTGCGTAGGATAGGTACCTGTCAGTAAGACTAAAAAGAATTGATGGTCATATTTCTTATGTGGACATCAAATTGTAAATTGTACTATAAAGAGAATGTTTGTTTCAGATTATTTGGAGAAATACAATAAATAAACGCTTCTTATTATCTTTCTTCTTTCTTGGATTAACAGGGTAAGTTTATACTTCTTCAATTCTTTAGTATTTACTTAGGAAAAATTTAAAATCACCATTGGTATTGACTACACAAATCCAGCATAGGTTGCAGCTATACAGCCCGTAATTCCAGTATTCATGTTTGTATTAGCCGTAATGATGGGTCATTACTCAGTATATTTGATTATAGTCCCCTTATATTTTGTTTAAAGTCGTAAATATTATTTATCTTATATGCAGTACACAAAGATCAAATATGTTAACAACTGAAGGTCAAGCTAAAATTGGAGGTACAATTATGTGTGTTTATGGTGCCATTATCATGCTATATTTTGTGGTTCCGCTGTATTTGGAGATGTTGAGTCAAATTTTACATCAAATAGTGAAATTAGCGCCAAATGTCAACCCGAACCTATTGGATGATTAATATCCACTTTTTTAGATCATGGCATGATACTTGGCACCTTAGTGTATTATGTTTTCTCTAAAATTGTTTGTATGGCGGTTTATCTTGCTATTCAGATGTCAGTCCCATATTTCGTAATTCATATAATAATATAATAAATTTTCTGATACAGGTCCCACATTTGTTTTAGGCACAGCTTATAGCGAAATATCTTGCAAGTATTTCAAGATCATATTTGTATATTTTTGGTGTTTCGTTTATGGGTTAACCTCAAAACTATGATAGCCTTTAGAAGAAACATATGACACTACATTTTAGTCAGACACATGGGGCTGGCATATCTTTCAGTTATAAAAATGTTAAGTTGTTTCTTGAATAAAATGTAACATGTGCATATATTATTGCCTTTGAGAAATGTATAAAATTAGACCAAAAAAGTTATTACAAAAATATAATATTTACTTAGTTCATGAAATAACACTCTGTTGGCTCATTGGAAGATAAGTAGGCCACCACGATCAAGTTCTTTATGTCATACACATATAACTCTTAAATTTTTTCTACAACACTAATTATTAAAATCTAGAATAATTACCTTTATGATTAAAAAAACCATAACCATATAATTATATATATTGAATTAATAAATCATTTCCCGAATTAAACAATTCAGGTATAGACCTGCAACTACAATTGCAATTGAATATCATATCAGTTGTTGCCTGCAAATTATTTTGATAAGTAAGTATGAAAATGGTCAAGAATCTTGAAATAGCAATGAGGATGAACTTGATAGACTATTTAAGAAAAAAATTACATTTATTTAATTTTCTGCGCCCGTTTACTATTTTGGTTACTAAATTGGTTGATAGGGTATTCCATTTATAACATAGACTTTTCCACATCTTCATCGCTAAAACGGTGTGCTAATTTCTAAAACGATTATATATTATATGTATCTTGGTTAAGATCTAATGAGTTAGCAACACTTCAAATAATCTGAATATAGCATAAAATAAATAGTCAAATAGTGATATTTTGTTATTGTTTCGGGCAAAAGGAAAGACCTTTTTCATGACATACATATGCCCTTTCTCTCTCATCATATCTTTTATGTATTGCGTGTATCAAACCAAATCCCTCTATTTTGAGTAAAATAGATAAATATACCCCAGTTTTAACAAGATAAATAGCAACCTCTGCTTTATCAACTAATTATTGGGGTTATGTAATCATATTGCAACACTACAAGCACTTATCGTTATGTTTGAATATTCAGATATTAAAAGAAAAATTCAAGCCCACACGGGTTTTTATTTTTCGCAGTGCCATCAGGCACATGTAATATCTAGTATATGTATATTTCAAACTATCAAAATCCAATACTATAGAGTTTTAGTATATCATAATTATTTATAAAAATGTCCACGATAGAAGTTGGTTACATCTCCATTAATATATTATAATTAAGTAAATTATTGGCTAAATAAAAAATTCACTATCTTTATTCACTTTAATATCAAAGAAAGAGAAGGGGGTAAACATAAACATTCATATATGGCGAGGATGGAGGTAGCTTTGCAAGGAGGTGTAGACACATTTCACGACTGGCTTTGTTCGCTAGGTTTATAGTATGCATTTTTGCATCGAGGAAGATGGTGTTAAACAAAAAAAGAAAGAAGACCTTATATTTATAATCCAAAAAAAAATTGAGACATGAATCAAATATTAAATATATGAAAACTAATTAAAATTAGATATTAGATATTCAAAAGGGAAACCATAGTGAATTTTTTTTTTAAATTTACAGGGGAACAATTTTATGTTTTCTAAATTTAAGGGAAACATGATTCATAGTAACTTTTTTTAAAAAAAAAAAATTAATTATAGGGCTGGAATTTTACGTTTTCTAAATTTAGGGGGATCATGGCCTCTCCATTATACACATACATCTGTCTCTTATCATTTATAAATTTCAAACTAAAATTTTAATTTTTAGACTAAACATATCAGAATATATATATATATATATATATATACATATATATATTATACTAAAGAATATTTATAAAGAATTACAACTCTATTAGTATATAATAATCATTTGATGGTAAGACTGAACAAACATATAAAGAAGAACTTAGAAAATTATCTTGAACAAACCCACGACACTTTATCACCCACCACCACAATTAAATAGACTAGGAGGACATATGTAGTCCTCCAAGGTGGATAAAATAATCGGCACCTCAAGAGAGCAAGTGTACATATGGTCGGCAAGTAATAAATAGTAATTATAAAGAGTTATCGTCTCCACATGGATAATGATTGTCAATTCTTGATGCGTTTTAAGTGTTTTAGAATAAGGTGTGAAACTATAAATAAAAGATAGTAAATATGTATTGGGATTTTATGTTAAAGAACTAAATATGCAATTAAAAAGGAAATTAAGCTAAATTATAATTAAACTATAAAATGCAATTAGCTAAGAGTACAATGCAAAAAGTATAGGTCAGAGAACTCGAAGGTAATCCCCGCCAGTATTGAATTTATTTTATTGTTTAAAGGTCAACTGATAAATATACAATTGTCAAAATTCTGAGTTCTTCCAAACTTCCTTCTGAGTAGCTTAGGCTTCTACATAACACCACTAGAGACCTCTTCCGAGTGACATCTACGTGAATGATCGGCGCTAAAGTCTCTTCCCTTATTAGCTATCTTCTAACAACGTGACTTTGGGGATGAATCTTATTTTCTAGAATTCTTATCACGTATCATGGTATTGTATCGTACAAGTACCTAACTTATGCACGTTAGTAGACAATTAACACATAAAAACTCTAAAAGAACGCAAAAGCCAAAACGAGATAAGAAATCATAAAACGTCAAATATTAGGGATAAATCCTTTAAATAATTCCTAAATACCCTTAAAATGATGTCTCGTGATACGATTACTCTATCGCAAAATAAAAGACCAATACCCTCCAACTCAAAGTTTTGTCATCCCGATAAAATAAGATCTAAACTAGGTGTCTAAGTCCAACTAATCAAAGAAGAAGAAGAAGAAAAAATAATGAATGATCCCAAAAAATTATCCTAAATAGTCTCGTGTAATAATATATAAGAACTAATACAAACAATCTAACACATTATAAGTTAAAGATTATATTAGTTTTGCAATGCAAGAAGGATTGACTTTCACTTAGGCTGATATGGTGGCTATAGGGTGTTCACCTATCATAGTATCCAATGGTATACTTAGTTACTCCCTAATCACTTTATTCTTACTTAACCATGTAATTAGTAATCCTAAGGTCTTTTCGGTTATAATGTAAGCTTATGGTCGGTGTGATATGTATTTGAATAATTTGAAGTGAGATTTTGAATCTCTTCTTAAGTAAAAATTTATTGTCACCAAGTATGCTTGGACATCTATGTTAATTATAAATCATAAAATGGTGAACGAACTAGCCTTAAGTAATATATTTAAATTAAATTCAGAATAATTTTCTAAATGGTTCCCTTGAAGCATTAAAAGATATATATTAAAGAAAATCTAATAGGAGAATTTTTGAATGGCTAATGTAGGAACTTGTGTAAGGTTGGATTTTATACAAGTTCCTATATAACTCAAAGAAGGTGTATGGAAATTAAAAAAACATTAAATGTTAATAGGATAATAAAGAAACAAGTTGCTGAGTAATGGAGGTCATGGTGTAACTTTCAAAGCCTACACCTTGTCTGCCCTTTTCCATTTGGGAAAAGATGTTAATGCAGGAGCTGAGATTTTTTGCTGGCATATAAGTTTTATTATGTCTGATGGAGCTGCGGATGATTCTCAATGGCGTAAAATCTCTATCACGCAATGGATAAGAACATATGTTGCCTCTGGTGTTGGATAATTATAGTTACTTTTCAAAAACAATAAAAGTTACGCAACTGTTGCTAAATTTAAATCTGAAGTAAAATAATAAAGTAACAAATTCTTAGCAAAATAATAGTATACCATATAATTTATTTGTGAATTACTCAATCTATATTCTAAACAGTTTGTTTTCCTCTTCGGCGACCATTTCTTGTTCTTCTTTTGACGTTTTGGCTTCATCTGCCTCATTTTCTCTCTTTTCATGTAAGATTTTGGTCACTCCTTCAAGTGCGATATCAATATCTTCATTCCTTAATAATTGCTCACTAGGAGTCATTTGTTGAACAAATTAAATATATAATATTTACAACGAGGTGGTACATGAAAAAAGAAAAAAACAAACAAGAGTGTACCAAGTCATCAAATTTTGTGACACCTTTAAAAATATTACTCATCACTCTCTCCAAGATTGTCGACAACATCAAAGAGAGAGTTATAAGATTCCAAGATAATTAGCTGCTAAAGTCTTGAAGGAACATGTGATTAAGGTCAATCTTTTTAGGATAATATTCAAACAAATCACTAACAAAATGCATTTTAGAAGGCCAATACCAACTAGTACTCACTATATTAACACGGATTACTTTTTTCTAGTAACCATGAGTACATATACAACAAAGTACATCCCTTAATACAGATATCTCACTAATATACCTTATTATTACAACCATTACCCACACGATGAAGGCACACAAGTACTCAAGATACTCAAATTTTTACTATTTTATAGTTGTCCCATCCTAATAGCTTTATGACAGGATCTACTTTGGAGATAAATGCGGTAGCTATAGTATGTGGCCTTTCACTGATTACACATTATAAACCAATTAATTTTACATTCATAGAAATAAAAAGTAGCAAATGTCAATATAGACATGATTAGAATTATCCGATCCCAAATTGGGAAATATACAACAAAAACAAAGTCTCATATACCATAGTAGTATAATAAATCTGAAGTTAATAAGTTAAGCTATAGCTTATTACAAGGAGAAAATCTCCAGTCTACAGCCAAAACACTTTTTAGCAACCCAATCAAGTCCTTTGTTCTTTCTTCATTATTCCGGATGGAGAGGAGATCCCGCATTAATGTCTATTTACGCTATTCTAATCCGGATGCCTGAAAAATATACATATATGTGAAAAATTTAATCTAAATTTTTTAGTTTGTATAAGGTTGCGTAGATATTTAAAAACTAATATGAGTGTAATTTACGTCAGAAATTTCAATGATTATAGAATTAATAGAAGGAGCCCTTTCAAGGTAGTAGGTGATAATATCTCCAGAGAAAGTGATTTCTTCTTGCTATGCTTCTCTCCCTTGTTCACAACTGAATACCGAACATCATCAAGTTCCAAGGGATTGTGATCATGTAGATTAAAGTATCGGAATAATTGAATCTCAACCCGAAACAGACCACGGAAATATATAAGGGGGATTGCTAAACTTAGTAAATCTTACCATCATACTTATTGTTGATGTGAAAATAAAATGACATGGTCATTGACCTTATTCTTGACATGGCAATAAGTCACTATTTTGTAGATAGGCATGTGCATATGGAAAGCATCAAATCTATGTTAACATATTTTTTCTAATTTAGTAAATATGTAAAATTAATGACCAATTAGTATTAATCGTGATTTTATACTCAAAGACGCTTATATTTCTATTTAATATGGTGATATTATGCAATTATGACACATGTGCACAATAGTATAACACACTACGGAGAAAGCTCACCTTATTCTGTGAATGGGTGAAAGATAGTGGAAGATGATACTGAATAATGATTCTTAACTTAAGTCAATTAAAAGAACTATTAGTCACTTACATGGGCTGAGTAGGGAGTTTTTGTTGGGGTAAATGTTACTAGAGGCCACTAAACTATCTTATCGGTCCTGTTTAAACCACTTAACTATTACGGGTTCCAAACAACACACTAATGTATTAAAATCTTTCCAAATCAGCCACTCCATTAAATTATCTTTTAAAAATGAACAACTATCAACCACATAGCCATCATCATATTTAGTTATTTAGTTATGTGAAGTGTATACATTGTAATCCAAAATTCTAACTGCCAAGATTTGATACTCTCTAAAATACTAATTCAATAAAGAATGTTAAACAAATTCTTGCTAAATAATATATCTTAAAGTTAACAGAACTTTAAGCCCACCAAGCTGACCTTCTTTAGGAATCCAAATCTTATGGAAATAAAGTTTGTCCCAAATATCCTCCAATATCACAAGAATTCTTTTATCTTCCTTTATTAATCTTTCATTAAGCTGGCTCTTCGGCGACCAGTCAATTTTGAGACCTAAACTTTTAGCAAGTTGATCCTGAACATTTCTAATAACTAGATCTTTAGACACAACTGACATCACAACTTCATCAAATAATTTTGCAGCTCTAACTTTATCAGCAATTTCGTTGACAGGAGTTGTTTTACCAACACCAGCCATGCCGCAAATTCCAAGTGTATTAATTGAATCATCTCGGAGGGCTTCCATAACATTATTACTAGTCCTAGTTTGTGTTTCATAATCAAATATTTTGACTAATGTAAGATGGCAACTTCTCTGGTGGTGTATGATATCCAATCATATTAAGATTGCTTGCATCAGTCTTGAGCCCAGTAACTTCAGTAGACAATTCGATAGCTTGCTTATTCAGTTTATACCGAGTTTATACCGAGAATGTAGCTTTGGACACTTACAAGAGAGACACCCCCATTGGGTATTACCTGTACGTCACTACTTCATTCACCCGATTCTTCATATTATCAACTTTTTCTATCCAGACTAACATCATCCTCTACTTTCACTTATATTGTATTTTGTTCACATTCGAGGTCATTAAATTTCTCCTTTAATTTCTTAATGTTTCCATTGTAGTTCCACAAACATTTATTGTCCTGCCAAGATTAACTAATCAAGATTTTTAAACCTTTAGCAGCAATGTCCTCTGCTGCCATTTTCTAACATTTCTTCTTTCTAAATCTTGTAGAAGCTAATCACCTTGTGAAAACTAACAGACATGTGGAAGTAAAGTTAAAAGGAAAAGATACTATTACAAAAATATTTTATAGCAGCTTACCCTACTGATGATAAAGGTATTGCATAACACTCTTCTTGTCCTAAAATGCAAGGAATTCTTAAATCATGGGAACCTATAATCAAGTGGCTAATTTGGAACAATTTTAATACATTAGTGGGTTGTTTGGAACCCATAATAGTTAAGTGGTCCAAACAGGACCGCTGGGATAGTTTAATGGCCTCTAGTAACATTTACCCTTTTTGTGAGTTTATTACCATACAAATCCCTATATTTTACAAAATTTCATCATAGGTCCCTATGTTTTGGGATTATAGGTCCCTATACATGCAAAATAACCTATATTTTAAATTAATTACATAATAAGTCCCTATAATATGCAAAATAACAAAATTATTTTAAAATAATTACAATATAGGTCCCTATATTAGACAAAATAATCCATATTTGCAAAACGATTTGATTTAATAATTAGAATTACCTAAAATATTCTATTTATTAATTAGAAATACATATAAGGAGGGACAGAGAGTGCGGCGGTGTATGTGGGTCATGACTCATTAGCTGATAGAGGCGGAGGCTTGACGATTTTGCGTCTGAGTGATCCGTAGATGTAAAGTAAGAGAATTAATTGTTTAAGTTAGGTCAATAAATTGAATAGTTGACTAAGTTCATTTTATATATTAATAAAATATTTAGCTTTATTTTTTCTTTTTTACTGGGTAAATCTCCTCAACCCACTTTTGTTTGGACAAGGCCTCCTCCATCTATGGAACAATAACCTGATTTTTTATTGGAATAATTCTAGGTCCAACATAATTGTTTTTTTACGTCTAAGAAATTTTAGATAATTACATAGAGAATTAATCTATTCCTAGACTGGAAAATTGACATATCACATTTATCATGACTCTTGTTCCCTCGATGCCCTGTGCCTAACTTTTTTTGCTAGAATGTCTGCTCGACCAGTAAACTGTCGCAACATATGTTCGAAACAAACCGGAGCATCTTGATCTGCGTGATCCATGGTCTGAGCCTCCATTTGAATGCCGTCACCTTTTTGATACCTTGAATTATTTCAAGGTTGTCAGAGAAGATGGTTATCTCCTCTTGTGGTTCATGTCTCATCATGTATAATGCGTATATGATTGCTTGCGCTTCTCCTTCTGTACAACATATTCTAGAACCAGGCTAAGCATATAATTTTTTTTGATTTTAAATTCTTTTAATTGAAATATCTTTATATAACAAATAATAAAACAAAACAATTATTCCATCAGTCCTAATGACCACTTACTAAATATGGTGTCACAAAAATATTGTACATTTTAGAATATCAAGACATATTTTTCAACTTTTTCCATCATTACCCTTATTAAAAAATTAAAATTTATACTTTCAGTATATATTTAAAATATTACGACACTTTATGAGGGGTAATTTTGTAAAGTGTATGTAATTATTAGTTTTCTTAATCTGTGTGAAAAACTAAGTGGACATTATATTTTGGACGGAGGGAGTATTTATATTATCACCACCACGGTTTCTTGTCAATCAACTTCAATAGTCAACGTTGGTCAATTCCAATAGTCAGTGGTTAACATCGGCGAGATTTTTTTTGGGTGGGCACCAGTTTACTCATGGGACAAGCTTGGCTCGAGGTGGTGGCGGCAGTTGAAGAGATTTATTTTTTGTTTTTTTCTAATATGAGTGTGAAGAAGACGATTTCAATCTTTTTTCAATAAAATAAAAGTTTAATTTTTTTAATGATTTAAAATGTTTATAATAAAAAAATTAAATAACCGCATATGTGTCGTGCATGGTTACTTAACTGAGATAATAGAAATCCGTCCACAAAGGGTAACCAAACACGTTTTGAAAGGGGTAAATTTACACTTTATACAAAGTAGGGGGTAAGTTGACGATTCGGAAAAATTATAGGCGGCAAAATAGTATTGGCCTAAATTTAGAAGAAATGATAATAAGTGCTTTCTCATTTGAATATCGACCTAGCTATAATCATTATTTAATTTGTATTTTAATTTGTGATTATATTGGTCAGTGTGGGTTGCAATCTAGAATAGTGATGTCTAGATTTGTAAGATTTGGGTCGTGGGTGAAGGGTTTGTACATGGTATAATTATAGAATTTCATCAACTCGTATCGGGTTTTGATAGAATTTTAATTCTCTAGATATTTTTACCCAACGGGTCTTGAAACCTCTCCCCTCAAGATCGAAGCACCCTCATTCAACCTAATCTTCTTATTAAAGGTCAATTATAATATTTAACAATATAACATTATTTCCTACTACACATTTGACGTTCAAATATTTTTTACTCACTATACATACTAAATCACACAATAAATACACATATATCATATTTTCTACGTACATATCTTAAATCACTCTCTATACTCTCTATCCTCTTTCCACCCCTACTCCAACCATCGGAAATGGTGTTTCATAGTGGCTACAAGATGGGTCATACCCTCCGACGACTATGTTTATTCTTGTCATGGATCTAATGGAGTTGTGATTGTGTAACAAGGATCCAGCCATGGAAAATCGTAGTTCTCAGCCTTACAACATCACAAAAATGGTTCTAGATCCTTGTAGATCTAAATTTGACTAGCAAATCAGAGTTTTTTTGAAGCTTTTGTTCTACTTCCAGGGCAGCTGAGGCCAAATTTCGAAGGTCCAAGCTAAGCTCAACGAACTTTTGTTCTTGTTCATGGCAGGTGAGATTGTTTTTTTTTGTATTATTGGAATTTTATATCTTTTTAAGGAATGTAACTTCTGTAATATTTAGTTTGGATTTTTTATTAAGGGTTATAATATTCTTTTATATAATAAAAATAATTTTTGTACAATTTTCTACTTTATTTTTGTGTTAATACGTCGTATTTTAGGTAATACTTTGAGAATTCACTAAGCATACTGAGTGATTTACTTCGCATACTAAGTGAATTGTTGACTATACTCAAAGAATTATTGAGTATACTCAGTGACTTCTTCGTACTCATTGAATCACTAAGTATGGTCTGTAGCGATGTCGGTGGTGATCGGAGATGAATATTAATTATATTCAATAAAATCGATGATAAATACTCCCTGATGCCGGTGTTGCCAGTTTGTGTAGGCTAGAGATGAATAGTGTTGATACTTAGTGACTTGTTACTTAGCAACTCGCTACTCTGTGACTCTTTACTTAGCTACCCGCTACTCAGTCACTCTGTGGTCCATGCTTTTTGCCACTTATTTTTATTTCTTTATGTATTTTTTAATTGTTTAGGATACTTTAGTATTTTTTTGTGACCTATTTGAAGAAGTCCCTAGCCACATGTTCCTTATTAACGATAAAATTTGTCTCAAATACCTCATACATCAACCACTCTTTTCTCTATGGGAGATTGTTACTCTAACACCTCCATAAGTCTTAGTTCCATCCCGAGTCCAAATCCATTCTTATTGGTATGATATAAAATATGTGAGTTTTTACTGTTGCAGTTTTTAGAAAACATTGGTCCAATCTAATTGTTCGGCATTAGTGTTCATCTTTTCGTCGATAATACAAATGGCACACAACGTTTGAAATAAGGATGATGGGTCATTAACAAGATATTTATTTCCAGAGTGTATGGTAAATTTTTCTTATTTTGTCGCTCTAAATATATATATATAGTACCTGCTCGGACTAGGACGTCCTCCACTGTTCCCCATGTCTTAGTAACTGAGTTGTCAGTTAACTGCAACTTCACTGTAGCTTTCTTTGATCTCTGAAGTCCAAGTCTCTCGAACACGGACTTAGGCATAAGATTCACACCTGAACCCGCATCGTACATAGATTTCACCTTGACCATACCATTTATTTGAATAGGAAGGTTAAAACTTCCCGGGTCTTTGAGCTTCAATGGTAACTCTCTTTCACTTCTTCTTGAGACTCTAACGTTTTATTTTTTGGATTCTACATTCGCTTCTTTCTCAGTAATAACTTGCGTAAAAACTTGTTGCGGTGTAAGCCCTTTCTTTGCGATCTCAAGCATTTGGGCGTTGATATATTCAGGAGTGTACGCCTCTACAAATGTCTTGAGTTCAGTGTCATCCTTTGGATTTGTATTAGGAATAGTTGAGGACACTGTTTGAACAACTGGTGGCGATTCCACCTTCTCTTCTTCTTTCTCTTCTTGCACAGCAGGTGCAACTTCAACTTCAACTCTTGGTTCCTCATTTGAAGCTTCTTCCTCTTTCTCTTTAGCCAGCTCAACTTGAAAATCCATAACCGATCTAATCTCTTCGTGCATATCTTTCAAAAGCTGTATAAATTCGGATTTTTCTGAATTTTCCTCCACATCACTCTCAGAACAGTTAGAGTCCACGGGGTTAGACTTGGTTGATTCTTCTTCAGTACTCGGAACCTCCACGGCACTAACGGCAGCATGTGGTACTTCTTCTTTTCTTCAATATCAAGGCAGATAGCCTTACAAGCATCGAACCCAACATTGTCATCACCTCCTTCGATAGCCTTCAATTCTTTTTGTTCCATAATGCTTGTCAGAACTTTGATCTTCTGTTCTACTTGAGTACCTACAACATGAATTGAAGCTTCTTGTTCTTGTAACTTCTCGCTCTGGGAATGCATATTAGTGGTCATAAGATCCATAAAGTTTGTTAATTATTAATTATCCACAGGTCCCTCTTGAGGATACTGTGGTAAAGCTTTCTGAGCTAACGAATCAGTATAGGCATCTTGAACAAGTTGTTGTGGGGGAGCAGGTCTATTCTGATATTGATTTTGATACTGTCCTCTTGGTTGGAATGAGTTATTCTGTGGACGTGGTTGATAATGACCAGGATTAGCGGCCCCGTGTGGATTTGAATACTGCATACCCGGATGATTCATATTACCAAATTGATAACGTCGGTTGGATATGAAGTAAACAGATTGTAGATTTCCTTCGCACTCTTCCCAAGTATGATTAATTGCCCCACAATACGGACAACCTTGTGCTTCTTGCACTACATTTTCTTCGGCTAAGTTTCTATGCATCTCAAGCTTAAGTTCTTTGATTTGATTCTCTAATGCGGATAGTTGAGCTGAGTTTGCAGTTTCCGCGTCTAATCGAAGCGTACCTCGCGTTTTTGTAACAAGAGCTCGCGAAGGCGGCCAACTCCTTTCTTGTTGAATGCAATTTTCTAAATCCTCGGTAGCTTCAGCAGGGTCCATGGACACGAAATTCCCTTTCCCAATATTATCCACCTTCAATCTACTGTTGATACCTTCATAGAATATAGCTAACTGTAGAGAGGGGTATAACCATGTAGCGGACATCTAGCTAACTTCTGTTGAAACCTTGTCCATGCTTCTCCTACTTCTTCTCCATCTTCTTGAAAAAACTTTGCAAGCTCGCTTTGGTCTTTGAGTCTCAAATTCATTGGATAAAAACGGTTAAAGAAAGCGGCTTGAAGTTCTGTCCATGAATTAATTGTCCCTGGTGGTTGCCTATCTAGCCACTCACCAGCTCTAGTAGTCAGAAAGAACGAAAACATATGACAATACAGTTGCTCGCGTGTAATGCTTGGAGTAACATAAGCATCACAAATCTGCATAAACTTCTGAATCGCTCTTACCGGATCTTGTACTGCTGTACCACTGTAGAGTCCAAAATTTGAAACTGACTGAGCATACCCGGATCGGGTCTAAATTTAATATTTTGGATCTCAGGGGGACAGTAACCTATTGGTTGAACATGAAACGGCACCCTCAAGCCAGGAAGGTCTTGTTCAACTCGGTTTTGATTGACATTGTAGTTCCTGTTACCTCTTCCTTGTGGTTGTAATGGTGGTTGCCCTCCTGGTGGGACAAGTGGTTGTCCTCCTGGTGGGACAAGTGGTTGATTTAACTGATCTTGTACGCCTGCCATAGCTCTTCTTAAGGCTCTTTCCTCGCGAAGACGTTTGTTGTAACCTCTGAAGCTCCTCTCAGGCTACGGTAACGGAGGCCAAGAATTAAACACGGTTAGACCCTGAAAAAGACTAAGGCAAACCACAAGCGTAAATCTGGAAAAATAAAAACTAAATATTGAAAAATAAAATTTAATTAAAAACTACTACTCGAAATAGATAGCCCACACGCTAACGAGACACAAGTCCCCGGCAGCGGCTCGAAAAACTTAGTGTCGTCTAGGGTGTTAGAAAAATAAGATAAATATAAGCTAGAAAACAATGCACTTTCACCCTAGACAAGCACGGTACTACAAGTATTACATGACGTATGCAAGTTCTAATGATAAGTTGAATTCGTTTTCGGGGACTTAGTGTGTTAAATGAATGAGCATAATAACGAGTAGGAAGTAATTAATTAAAAGACAGAAAAATAAAAGAGAGAATAATTCGAGATATTAAATTAAACTAAGGAAAATAAAAGACAATTAAATAAATACGAACAATATGAGGTGAGAAGTACAGCTTAGGTTTTGCTAGTATGCACTAATCCTTCTAATTCCTTCTATCAAATCTAGTTAATAAGGTAGATAATTAGCTCTTAGACTTCGACTTGGATTCTAATCAATTACGATATATCTTTAAATCTTCACACTAAATAAACAATTAAACCCAATATGCTCTAAAAATAATAAATAATTAATTCAAGACACAAAATAGGAAAATATACTAAATCATGAGAAAATCTAACTATACTCTTATAAATACACCTAAAATGATGTCTCCAAGTAGGATTATTTCATGACAAATAGGGAGACATCACTAAGCTCAACGAACTTTTGTGTTTGTTCATGGCATGTGAGATTATTATTTTTTTTGTATTATTGGAATTTTATATTTTTTTAAGGAGTGTAACTTCTGTAATATTATTCTTTTATATAATAAAAATAAAATTTGTACAATTTTCTACTTTATTTTTGTGTTAATACACCGTATTTTAGGTAATACTTTGAGAATTCACTAAGCATACTCAGTGATTTACTTCGCATACTAAGTTAATTGCTGACTATACTTAAAGAATTTCAGTGACTTTTCCGTACTCGTTGAATCACTAAGTATGCTCTGTGGCAATGTCGGTGGTGATCAGAGATGAATATTATTGATATCCAGTAAAATACTCCCTGATGCTAGTGTTGGCAGTGTGTGTTGGCTAGAGGTGAATAGTGTTGATACTTAGTGACTTGTTACTTAGCAACTCGCAACTCAGTGACTCTTTACTTAGCGACCCGCTACTCAGTCACTCTTTGGTCCATGCTTTTTGCCACTTATTTTTATTTCTTTATTTATTTTTTAATTGTTTAGGATACTTTATTATTTGTTGTGACCTATTTGAAGAAGACCCTAGCCACATGTTCCCTATTAACGATAAAATTAGTCTCCAATACCTCATACATCAACCACTCTTTTCTCTATGGGCGGTTGTTACTCTAACTCGTCCATAAGTATTAGTTCCATCCCCGGTCCAAACCCATTATTATGGGTATGATATGAAATAAGTGGTTTTTACAATTGATGTTTTTAGAAAATGTTGGTCCGAAATATATATCTCAAACGAATGATGGAGCAGCTACTCCAATAATCCTAATTATGGTTACTATGAGATAAGCTTTCGTTTCTGCTAGTGAGAGTATAATGCTTGGAAATTCTTATCATAGGCCATCTCTAAGTCAATATAATGTGGCAAATAAAAATAGAATTGTTTGGTTATGAAATTTCTATTGAAAATTAAACTTGATCGTGAAAGTGTAGGACCACTGGAATTGACAATTACCATGGAGACACTCGAACAAGCAATAAGAGGATGATTCATCACTCATGAAGAAGATGTTTATTCTAGATTACCATAATATCTTGTTGCATTATGTAAACAAGTTTACTTCTATTCTTAGCACAAGTATCTTTTGTAAATTATCTGTAAGTTATATTGAATTACTCATTTATTGTCACCAGGTATGCTCCACAACTATATTAATTACTCATCATAGAATGGTGAATAAAAATAGCCTTAAGTAATATACTTACATTAAATTCAGAATAATTTCCTAAATCTGACATACATGATTTGAGATTCTCTATTATATAATTAAAAGTTGAACAAAAACTAAGGTAGGTTCCTTTGAAGCTTTATTATTAAGTAATACATCAAAGACAACCTAATAAAGAAATCTATGAATAGCTAATGTAGGAAATTGTGTAAGTTGGCCCTTATACAAGTTCCTACATTATTCACAGGAGGTGTATGGAGATTAAAAAAATATTAAATGTTAATATGAGAATCGCGTAATAAAGGAACAAGTTGTTGAGTAATGGTGGAGGTCATGGTGTAACTTTCAAACCCAACACCTCCTTGTCTGCCCTTTTCTATATTCTATTATGTCTGATGGAGCTGAGACTGATTCAAATGGTGTAAGAGCTTTATACATGAGAAACGAAGACAATGGATAAGAAAAAATACTTATTATAGGTATCCGTTCAATTATTGTTTGTTCTTACAACATATGTTCCCTCTGGTTTTGGATAAAAATAGTTACTTTTCAAAAACAATAAAAGTTACACAGCTCTTGCTAAATTAAATTCTGAAGTAAAATAATAAAGTAAAAATACTTTGCAAAATAATAGTACACCATAGAATTGCTTGGTGAATTACTCAATCTATATTCTAAACAGTTTCTTTCTCCTCTTCGGCGACCATTTCTTATTTTTTTTGACAATGACTTCACGTTTATCATTTCCTCTTTTCTTTTCATGTAAGAATTTTGTCACTCCTTCCAGTGGGATATCAATATCTTCATTCCTTAATAATTGCTCACCAGGAGTCACCTGTTGAACATATTACATATATAAGTGACTATAATCTTTAAAACAAGGTGGTATATAAAAAAGAAAAAACAAAACAAAACGATTTTTTGACAACTTTAAAAATATTACTTTATCTAACGGTATATAATATTACCTTGGTCGTCTCTACAACATCAAAAGAGACTGATGAATAATTCCAATATAATTAACTGCTAAAGTCTTGAAGGCACATCTGAATGTGCATATCCGTTCGACCAGGCAGGGCTAATCGATCTATATTATTGGTAGTGAATATTATTATTCTCTCATCTCCACAATCCATCTATGAAATTTAGTTATCATGTGCCTAGCATAAAAGCTCTATCAAGCATGAGCAAAGAAGACGATGGATAAGAACGGATACTAATCAAAAGGTATTACTTCAATTATTGTTTTTTTTCCAAAACTTCAATTATTGTTTGTTATTACAACATCAGTTCTAGCATAATTTAAATTAAAATAATAAAGCAACAAATACTTTGCAAAATAATATTACACCATAAAATTGCTTTTTTAATTACTCAATCTATATTCTAAACATCAATTCTTGTTCTTCTTTTGACTTTTTGGTTTCACGTTTCTCATTTTCTCTCTTTTACATATAAGAATTTGGTCAGTCCTTTCAGTGAAGATTACAATATTTTCATTCACTAATAATTGCTCACCATCAACTGGTGGACTTACAATTTCGACACGAGCTGGTGGAGGAATGAGCATCTCTTCCTTACGGTGGAAGTTACGGTGACAACCACAAGCCGCACAAATAATGACGGATGGATCAGCTGGGAAAGGAGTAATTCCGGGTAGATACTCCATTCATCCATCAACTGCATTTCGTTGTTGACGCAACTTGGTTTTTCAAACATTCTTTGTATATTTTCACAGACTGAATAGTGACCTATTAAAAATAACAAGAATAAAGTACATCAAACTTTCTTTCATGTATTACATAATAAGTATATACAGGAAAAACATTTCTTGTATAAGAAGATCAATTACTAAATCTTACCATCATACTTTGTATTGTTGATGGCAAATTGAAATGACATGGCCATTGACCTTATTCTTGACCTGTGTAGATGGACCTATGCAGAATATAAAATGTTAAAAGCATCAAATCTATGTTAATATTTTTTCTAATTTAGTAAATATGTAAAATTAATGATCAATTAGATTTAATCTAGATTTTATACTTATATACGCTTATGTTTATATTTAATATGTTTCTATTTAGATTTTATACTTATACACGCACAATAGTATAACATAGAAAATGCGCTTAGTGTGCTGAGAAACCTCACCTTCTTCACTGAGTTGGTGAAAGATAGTGGAAGATGATACTAAATCATTATTCTTAACTTAAGTCAATTAAAAAAACTATTAACGTGCATGAGCTTAGTAGAGAGTTTTTGTTGGGAGACCAAGGGGGTTCAGTGGCAGTGTAAGTTTATTACCATACAAATCTATATATTTTACAAAATTTCATCATAGGTTCCTATATTTTTTGATTTATAGGTCCTATAATGCAAAATAACCTATATTTTGAACTAATTATATAATAAGTCCCTATAATATGTAAAACGACAAAAAAAATTGAACTAATTACAATATAGGTCCCTATATTAGGCAAAATAATCCATATATTGCAAAAATATTGATTTATTAATTAGAATTACCTATAAGAAGGGACGGAGAAGCTGTGACTACATGTGTGGGTCATGCCAGTGCATATATAATGAACTAGTTGGTTCTCTGAAAAAGACACTGCGCTAATCCCAACTTGAGCCGTAGAGTATTTGACGGCGGAGGCGCCACTTGATGATTTAGATGTAAAGTAAGAGAATTAAGCGTTTAAGTTAGGGCAATAAAATGACGAGTTGAATTTTAAATATTAATAAAATATTTATCTTTTTTTTTTCTTATTTCATTTTTATTTTTTCTTTTTTCTTTTTTGTTGGGTAAACCTTCTCAGCCCATTTTTTTTTTTGGACAAGGCCTCCTCCATTCGTCGAACAATAACCTGATTTTTTATTGGGAGCAATTATTTATAAAGGTCCATATAATATTTACAATACTCACAAAATTCTCACTTAACTAATCAATTAAATCCTAATTAGAAACAATAAAAAATACCAAAAAGTCCCCAATACCAATACTATTGCTACTACTAGTAAAAAGAAAAAGCTAATAAAAAACCTAGTGGGATTTGTCTTTTATCAGACCTCTCCAAAGTCTTTTCTCTCACTCTATCTCCAACGTGACGCAAGCATGAGAAACCGGCCCCCTCACCATTTCCAGCGCATCACCGCCGCTCTTGACACAATCGCCGCCTGGAAAGCATCCTTCCCTCACTCACCCGATGCTGTACTCCTTCTCCGATCTGGTGCTTCACCTGTCTCCACCAGCAAACCCCGCATCAATCTCTCACGAGGCGTAGGGTTAGGTACTCCTCGGCTGTTATTTGCCTAGTCTCTCGCCGGAACCGCACCAATCTCCAGATCTGACGAAGATATGTTATTCGCCGGCGTCACACTGGATCTTTGCGTTGAAGCCCAGTACGAGAAAGTAAACTCTCCTGGTACACCATGGCTCACAACGTATTACTAAATTCGCAATTTTCCAAATCATTCATTTCATGGCTATAAAGGTTACACGAGACCAATTTCCCTTAGTGACTTTTCAATATGATGGATTCATTTCTGCACAAGGCCAATTGTACTTCATGACTTTCAAATATGATGGATTCATTCTTCGACAACAAAAAAGGACAACAAAATCTAAACACGGGTTCCACACCCGATACCATTTGAATAGATACCATCTCCACCCATCAGGTTTAATTATATCCCGTCTCCACCCCTTCCGATTTTAATAGTCCAAGCGCGTGAGAAGAGATGTGCTTTAATTTTTTTTATTCTGGTTTCTGTTTTTTTTATTCCAATATTTTTTGTAAAAATATTTCTATTTGTTTTGTTTTTTTTATCTAGATTTAGATCTATTTGGAATATATCAAATTGATGTGTTTAGAATGTACCAAATTGATGTGTTTGGAATGTACCAAATTAATGTGTTTGGAATGTACTGAAGTGATGTGTTTGGAATGTATCAATTCGTTCTTATCATGAAAAAAGATATCGTGAATATATTTGTGTTGTTTTTTTGCGGGAAAAAATTTGTTTAGAGCATCTGAATAAATGAATCTTGACACGATCTTTGATTGGTTTTCTATATATATCCGGACATTAACTTTGGACATAACAAAAAGCCCTCCATATGTCTAGAAAAATACTATTAAGGACCCTGAAACGTAAAAACAAACATAAATAGCATTTGGTACATACCAAAACCAGGAAATTGGTACGTTCCAAACAAATAAATATTGGTCTATACCAAAATTAAAAATGTTGGTATGTACCGATAAAAAACTGAATAGACGTATAAGAGTAAAAGATCTAACTAAAAAATCAAACTTAGGCCTTTGTTAGAATGATTTTTTAGTTAGGATTTTCTAAATTTTTTTTTGATTTTTGGGCTTCTAAAAGTAATTTTCTCTTTTTATTGGGATAGTTCTAGGCCCAACGTATTTTTTTTATGCCTAAGAAATTTTAGATAACTACATCGAAAATTAGCCTATTCCTAGTTAGGAAAATTAACATACCACATTTGTCAATGAATCTTGTTCCCTCGATGCCATGTCCCTGGCCTCTTTTGCTAGAATGTCTGCTCAACCATTAAAGCATTGCGGAATATGTTTAAAACAAACCAGACCAACTTCCGTTGCCAGCTTCTTGATCTGCGTGATCCATGGTCCGAGCCTTCATCTGACTGCCGACACCTGTTTGATACCTTGAATTATTTAAAGCTTGACAGAGAAGATGGTTATCACCTCTTGTGGTTCTTGTCTCTTCCTATCTAATATGTATATGTTTACTTGCGCTTCTCCTTCCATACAATGTATTCTAAAATCAGGCTAAGCAAATAATTTTTATTTTATTTTAATTTTTTTGATTAAAATGTATTTATATAAAAAATAATAATACAAAACAATTATTCTATCCGTCCTAAAAATAATGTCCACTTACTAAATATGGTGTCTTAAAAATATTGTCCATTTAGAATATCAAAACACTTTTTTCCAACTATTTTCGTTATTACTCTTATTAAAAATTAAAAATTATACTTCCAATACATATTTAAAATATTAAGACACTTTATGAGGAGTAATTCTGTAATGGTGTATGTAATTATTCGTTTTCTTAATCTTTTTGAAAAGCTAGGTGGATATTGTAATTGGGACGGGGGAGTATGTATTTTATCACCTTGCTTATTAGTCAACTTCGACGGTCAATGTTAGTCAATTTTGGTAGTCAATGGTCAACTCCAGTGAGATTTTTTTTTGGGTGGCCACCAGTTTACTTATGGGACGAACTTTGGCTTCAGGTGGTGGCAGCAGTTGAAGAGATTTCTTTTTAGTTTTTCCTAATATGAGTGTGAAGAAGACGATTTCTTTTTGTTTTTATCAATAAAATAAAAGTTTAATCATTTTAAATGATTTAAAATGTTTATAATAATAAAAAATAATTAAAGTAACGCACATGCGTCGCGCCCTAACTTATCAGAGGTAATGGACGGAATCCGTCCATAAGGGGCAGACAAACACATTTTAAAAGAATAAGGGGTAAATTTACACTTTATATTAAATAAGGGGTAAGCTAACGATTAAGAAAAAGTACAGGGAATCAGGGGTATTTACTCAATTTAGTATGAAAATATAGTATTGACCTAAAGTTAGAAGAAATAGTAATAAGTGCTTGCTCATTTGAATATCGACCTAGCTATAATCATTATTTAATTTGTATTTTAGTTTGTGATTATTTTTTCAGTTTGGGTTGCAATCGAGAATAGCGATGTCTGGATCTTTAGGAGTTGGGGTTGTGGGTGTAGGGTTTGTACATGGTACAACTATAGAATTTCATCAACTCGGATCGAGTTTTTAAAGAATTTTAATTATCTAGAGATTTTCACCCAACGGGCCTTGAAACCTCTCCCTTCAAGACCGAATCACCCTCATCCAACCTATTGTTATTATTAAAGGTCAAATATAATATTTAACACTATAACATTATTTCCCACTACACATTTTACATACAACTGTTTTTTACTCACTATACATACTAAATCACACAATAAATACACATATGTCATATTTCTCACCTACATATCTCAAATCACTCTCTATACTCTCCCCTCTCTCTACCCCACCCCAACAATCGGAAATGGTGTTTCATGGTGGCTAAAATACAGGTCATACCCTCCGACGACTATGTTTATTCTTATCATGGATCTAATAGAGTTGTGATTGTGTAATAAGGATCCAGCCATGGAAAATCGGAGTTCTCAGCCTTACAACATCTTAAAAGGGTTCTAGATCGTTGTAGATTTAACTTTCAGTAGAAGATCGGAGTTTTCATCATATTAACTCACGCTCGTTTCCACCACTAGCTCTCTTGAAAAAATAAGGGGTAAATTTACACTTTATATAAAATAAGGGGTAAGCTAACGATTAAAAATAAGTTCAGGGGAATCAGGGGTATTTACTAAATTTAGTAAGAAAATATAGTATTGGCTTAAAGTTAGAAGAAATTGTAATAAGTGCTTGCTCATTTGAATATCGACCTAGCTATAATCATTATTTAATTTGTATTTTAGTTTGTGATTATTTTGTCAGTTTGGGTTGCAATCGAGAATAGCGATGTCTGGATCTTTAGGAGTTGGGGTTGTGGGTGTAGGGTTTGTACATGGTACAACTATAGAATTTCATCAACTCGGATCGAGTTTTTAAAGAATTTTAATTATCTAGAATTTTCACCCAACGGGTCTTGAAACCTCTCCCTTCAACACCGAATCACCCTCATCCAACTTATTGTTATTATTAAAGGTCAAATATAATATTTAACACTATAACATTATTTCCCACTACACATTTTACTTACAACTGTTTTTTACTCACTATACATACTAAAGCACACAATAAATACACATATGTCATATTTCTAACCTACATATCTCAAATCACTCTCTATACTCTCCCCTCTCTCCACCCCACCCTAACAATTAGAAATGGTGTTTCATGGTGGCTAAAATACGGGTCATACCCTCGTCAATACGGGTCATACCCTCCGACGACTATGTTTATTATTGTCATAGATCTAACAGAGTTTTGATTGTGTAATAAGGATCCAGCCATGGAAAATCGGAGTTCTCATCTAGATCGTTGTAGATCTAACTTTCACTAGAAGATCAGAGTTTTCATCATATTCAGTCACGCTAGTTTCCACCACTAGCTCTCTTGCAAACGAAAAGCCCCCATCACCAATTCGAAGAAGCATTCTCCACAATTCTCTACCATCTTCACAACCCGGCTTGGCTAGGATAGGCCATCTCTTCACTCGCCTTTCCACCAAGCCGCTCTCCTACTACAAGAAAACCCCTACTCGGGATAAAAAATCTCAAATCGAGAGGAAAAAAATTAATTAAAGAGAGATGAAATGGTGGGCTCAAAGCGCCATTTTAGTTCCACAAACATATCAACAGTCACCTTCTCACCAAACTGCTCTCAAGAAAACCGTTGTTATTCAGGGTACTATCTACAATCAAAGAACCCAGAAAAGGTAAAAAAATTAATTTTTACCATTGAAACTCTAATTTAATTTAACCTAATCTCATCACTTATATAATTTTAAGGAGAAGAGTGATGTGTGTTTGAAGCCTTTTACCTTTGAAGTGATGCGCTAAGAATAGTTTTTTACCAATAGAGTGAGCAATTTCGTGTTATACTGTATTTTTTAATTATTTTTTAATTATTTTTTAATTATTTTTTTTACAGATAGAGTGAGCAATTTTATTTTTTGAATTGTCTTACAGTAAATTATTTTGCAATAGAAGAACCCAAATTAAGGTCTTACACTTTTACAATTTCTTATGATCGTGGAGTGGAGTGAGAAATTTGGTTATACACTGCATTTTTTTAATTATTTTGCAGTAAATATCCATTTGGCTCAACTGATGGAGAGAGCAATTTGGTCTTACACTTGCACCATCATTAACCGAGCTTGGCTACACCATCAACAACAATAGAAGACCCAAAATTCAGGTATAATTATGATATTTTTATACAAACTGTACAATTGACATTATTCTCACATCCACCATTTACATTTCTTGAAGGAAACTCTATCCAAATTAGCTTACCCGAGACTGTTTACATTTCCAATTAAGTGAATAAAAATTCTTAACATTTTGAATTGGGTTCAAGGTCCAGATGCATTCAATTGTTTTAGAAAAAGTTAATTTTAAAAGGATTTTTTCTACAATTATCAAATATTTAAATTTATTTTTTGTTTACAACCCATAACGTTCTTTTTAGTTTGCTCTAATATTGGAAAATGTTTATTCCAGTTAACAATTTTGGAAAGACAAATCTGAATAGACACCAAGGTGCACTTCTCCTACATTCTACGGTATAAAGAGTAGAAAAAAAGAATTACAACAAGATTATAGTAAATTCTGGAATGGTTTGTACGACATGCTTTTTCAGATACTAGAAATTTAGTTTAGATTAATGTTTGAATGTTAGATTAATGTTTGAACTATTGGTTTATTCGCTTATTTTTCTAAGAATAGAGATTATTGTGTGATTGGAGATATATTTGCAACATATTCAGATTAAGGTGAGCATTTTTATTTTGTTCTATCATTTTCATGTCGAGTTTTTGTGTGATATGAATAGAGAATTAAGCCACGGGTAATTGTTTTCATTCTCACGCACATTTTAAGTTAATGTTTCCGTTTATAGGCTAAATTATCATGTGTGCTCATTTATATTTGCCCCGGTGTTTTAGCACCATGGATGCCTCAAGAAATCGCAAAGGTAATATATAATACCTGACTAAAATATCTCCCATGCTTTTAATATTTTTTTAAAATTGCTAGTTGGTCCCTATATTAAAATAATTTCATCTTCTCAGGTAAATTTAGCTGCGGAGCTTCTTGAGGATTTTTAGGTGCAATCCATGTAAAAAAACTCAATTTATAAAGAGTAATTTCTTTTTTGGTTCTCGAAATATAGTCCATACTAGCAAATGGTCCTCGGCCTTCATTTTTGTCCCCTTAGTTGGTCCCTGTTATGTCAAATTTTTAAGTGTCATATGGCAAAGACGTTTGAGGAGTAAATCAGTAAAAAATAAATAGTTCAGGGACTAATTTGGGCTGAGGAATGTCAGAATTTGCCTTACATTTCACCTTATGAAGATGTACTCACGGGTGGACAGTGGCTATTATACACGAACTGCTTTGTTAGTTAATCTCAAATAAAAACAGAGAGGGTTGGGAACAAGGTTTAAGAAAACTGTCATGCCTCAATTGGGCTCATATTTAGACAAGAAATTATTGGACTAAATGGAAGCTAATTACTTTGAATTGGAAATGGAATCTACGAGAAAATCTCAAGAAGTTGTGTTTCAGAAAACAACTGGTTCTAATGGTGAAGTTAAAGTAAAACAGGTTTGTACTACCCATTTTGAAGATTTTTTCACTACATGTTCCTATACTATGCAGAAAGTGCACGGTATGCTCTATATTATGCAAAAAGCACACTATAGATACCGTAAACTATGTTATGCGATCTTATATTATGTAAAAATTACAATGCAGGTCCCTATAGTATCTATGCAAAAACTGCACTATGCGCCCCTATTTTACGCAAAAGTTGCAATGTAGTTCCCTATACTATTGAGAAGTTACAGTCCCCATATATTATGCAAAACTGTAATTGTTTTACAAAAAATGAGGACTTATCGTGCATTGTTTTGCATAGTATAGAGAACTGGTGTGGTTTTTGCATAACAAAGGGACTTATCATGCAATTTTAGCATAGTATAGGTACCTGGTACAGTCTTTGCGTAATGTAGAGACATATAGTACATTATTTGCCTAAAATAGGAATTTACCATGCAATTTTTGCGTAAGATAAGTACCCGTCAATAAGTCTAAAAAGAATTGATGGTCATATTTATTACTTAGACATCAAATTGTAAATTGTATTAAAAAGAGAATGTCTATTTCAGGTTATTTGGAGAAATTCAATAAATAAACGCTTCTTATTATATTTCTTCTTTCTTGGATTAACAAGGTAAGTTTGTACTTCAATTCTTTAGTGTTTACTTCGGAAAAGCTTAAAATCATCATCGGTATTGGCTATACAAACTATACAACCCGTAATTCCAGTATTCATGTTCCTATTAGCCGTAATGATGGGTCATTACTCAATATATTTGATTATAGTCCTTATATTTTGTTTAAAGTTGTAAATAATATCTATCTTTATATGCAGTACACAAAGATCAGATATGTTAACAATAGAAGGTCAAGCTAAAATTGGTGGTACAATTGTGTGTGTGTTTCTGGTGCCATTATCCTGTTATATTTTATGGGTCCGCTGTATTTGGAGATGTTGAGTCAAATTTTACAACAAATAGTGAAATTTGCGCCAAATGTCAACTCGAACCTACTGGATGATTAATATCCACTTTTTTAGATCATGACTCGATACTTGGCACCTTAGTGTATTATATTCTTTCTGAAATTGTATGTGTATGGCGGCTTATCTTGCTATTCCGGTCCCATATTTCGTAATTCATATAATAATATGATAAGTTTTCTGATACAGGTCCCACAATTATTTTAGGCGCCACTTTTAGTGAAATATCTTGCGAGTATTTCAAGAACATCATTTTTCTATATTTTTGGTGTTTCGTTTATTGGTTAACCTCAAAACTATGGCGGCCTTTAGAAGAAACATATGACATTACATTTTAGTCAGACACATGGGTATATACTATATAGAATTGGCTGGCATATCTTTCGGTTATAAAAATGTTAAGTTGTTTCTTGAATAAAATGTAACATGCGTATATTTTATTGCCTTTGCGAAGTGTATAAACTTGACCAAAAAAGTTATTACAAAAATAGAATATTTACTTTGTTAATGAAATAACACTCTTTTGCCTCATTGGAATATAAGTAGGGCTACTACGATCAAATTCTTTATCTCATCCACATATAACTCTTAAATTTTTTCTACAGCACTAATTATTAAAATATAGAATAATTACCCTTATGATTAAAAAAACCATAACCATATAATTAGATATATTAAATTTATAAATCATTGCCGAAATTAAACAATTCAGGTATAGACCTGCAACTACAATTACAATTGAATATCATATCAGTTGTTGCCTGCAGCAAATTATTTTTATAAGTAAGTATGGAAATGGTCAATAATCTTTAGATAACAATGAGGATGAACTTGATCGACTATTTAAGAAAAACATTACATTTATTTAATTTTCTGCTCCCATTTACTTTTCTGGTTACTTAATTTGATGATCGGGTATACCATCTATAACATAGACTTTTTCACATATTCATCTCTAAAACGTTGTGCTAAGTTCTAAAAATGATTATATATTATATGTATCTTGGTTAAGATGTAATGAGTTAACAACACTTCAAATAATTTAATATAGCTTAAAATAAATACTCAAATCGTGATCTGTTGTTATTGCTTCAGGCAAAAAGAAAGACCTTTTTTATGACATCCATATGCCTTTTCTCTCTCATAATGTCTTTGATGTATTGCGTGTATCAAACCAAATCCCTCTATTTGTAGTAAGATAGATAAATATATTTGTGGTTTAACAAGATAAATATCAACCCCTGCTTTATCAAGTAATTATTTGGGTTATGTAATCATATTGCAACACTACAAGAACTTATCACTATGTTTGAATATTCAAATATTAAAAGAAAGATGCAAGCCTACACGGGTTTTTATTTTTCGCAGTGCCTTCAGGCACGGGTAATATCTAGTATATGTATATTTCAAACTATCCAAATCCAATACATATAGATACTTTTGATTTGTGGTTACTATAATTGATTTATCATAATTATTTATAAAAATGTCCATGATAGAAGTTGGTTACATCTCCATTAATATATTATAATTAAGTAAATTATCGGCTAAATAAAAAAATCACTATCTTTATTCACTTTAATATCAAAGAGAGAGAGAGAGAGAGGGGGTTAACATAAACATTCATATACGGCGATGATGGAGGTAGCTTCGAAAGAAGGTGGCTTCGAGAGGAGGTGTAGACACATTTCACGACTGGCCTTGTTCACTAGGTTCAAAGTATGCATTTTTTCATCGTACGAGGAAGACGGTGTTAAACAAAAAAAGAAAGACGACCTTATATTTATAATCCAAAAAAAAAGTATACATGAATCAAGTATTAAATATTTGAAAACTAATTAAAATTAGATATTAGATATTATAAATATCAAAAGGGAAACCATAGTGAATTGTTTTTTAAAAATTTATAGGGGTAGAATTTTACGTTTACTAAATTTAAGGGAAACATGATTCATAGTAATTTCTTTACAAAAAAAATTTATTATAGGGCTGGAATTTTACTTTTTCTAAATTTAGGGGGATCATGGCCTCTCCAATATACACATACCTCTGTCTCTTATCATTTATAAATTTCAAAGTAAAATCTTAATTTTTAGACTAATCACATCAATATATATATATATATATATATATAATGGAGTTCTAATTAACTTTTTTGTTGTACATTAATAAAATATTTATTAAGAATTACAACTCGATTAGTATATAATAATCATTCGATGATAAGACTGAACAAACATATAAAGAAGAACATAGAAAATTATAATTATTTCTCTTAATTTCATTTTATTTGACTTTGTTGAGTATATCTTGGATGATGGTCAATACCCATATATAGAATAGACCCACGACACTTTATCACCCACCACGGCAATTAAATGGACCAGTCCTGGAGGACATATGTAGTCCTACAAGGTGGATAAAATAATCGGCACGTCAAGAGAGCTACTACCTGCAAGTGTACATATCGTCGGCAAGTTATAAATAGTAAGTATAAAGAGTTATAAGCTCCACATGGATAATGATTGTTAATTCTTGATGTGTTTTCGTAAGTTTTTTAGAATGAGGTGTGAAACTATAAATAAAAGATAGTAAATATGTATTGGGATTTTATATTAAAGAACTAAAGATGCAATTAAAAAGGAAATTAAGCTAAATTATAATTAAACTATAAAATGCAATTAACTAAGAGTACAATGCGAAAAGTATAGGTCGAGAACTCGCATGTAATCCCCGCTAGTATTGACTTTATGTTATTGTTTAAAGGTGAACTGATAAATATGAAATTGTTGAAATTCTGAATTCTTCCTAACTACCTTCTGGGTAGCTTAGGCTTCTAAATAACACCACTAGAGACCTCTTCTGAGTGACATCTATGTGAATGATCGGCGTTAAAGTCTCTTACCTTATTAGCTATCTTCTAACGACGTGACTTTGGGGATGAATCTTGTTTTCTAGAATTCTTATCACGTATCATTGTATCGTATCGTACAAGTACCTAACTTATGCACGTTAGTAGACAATTAACACATAAAAACTCTAAAAGAACGTAAAAGCCAAAACGAGATAAGAAATCATAAAACGTCAAATATTAGGGAGAAATCCTTTAAATACGTCCTAAATACCCCTAAAATGATGTCTCGTGATACGATTACTCTATCACAAAAAAAAACCAATACCCGCCAACTCAATGTTTTGTCATCCCGATAAAATAAGAACTAAACTAGGAGTCTAAGTCCAGCTAATCAAAGAAGAATAAGAGAAAATAATGAATGATCCCAAAGCATTATCCTAAAAAGTCTCGTGTAATAATATCTAAGAACTAATACAAACAATCTAACACATTATAAGTTCAAGATTATATTAGTTCTGCAATGAAAGAAGAATTGGCTTTCACTTATGTTTATATGGTGGCTATATGATGCTCACCTATCATAGTATCTAATGGTATACTTAGTTACTCCCTAATCGCTTTATTCTTACTTAACCATGAATTAATAATCCTAAGGTCTTTTCGGTTATAGTGTAAGCTTAGGGTCGGTATGATATGTATCTGAATAGTTTGAAGTGAGATTTTACCTCTCTTCTCAAGTAAAAATTTGTTGTCACCAAGTATGCTCGGACATCTTGTTAATTATACATCATAAAATGGTGAATGAAATAGCCTTAAGTAATATATTAAAATTAAATTCAGAATAATTTCCTAAATGGGTTCCCTTGAAGCATTATTATTAAGTAATATATCAAAGAAAATCTAATAGGAGAATTTTTTAATGGCTAATGTAGGAACTTGTGTAAGGTTGGATTTTATACAACTTCCTATATTATTCAAAGAAGGTGTAAGGAAATTAAAAAAAACATTAAATGTTAATAGGATAATAAAGGAAAAAGTTGTTGAGTAATGGAGGTCATGGTTTAACTTTCATAGCCTACTCCTTGTCTGCCCTTTTTCATTTGGGAAAAGATGTTAATGAAGGAGCTGAGAGCTTTTTTGCTTGCATATACATTTTATTACGTCTGATGGAGCTGCGGATGATTCTCAATGGCGTAAGAGCTCTATCACACAATGGATAAGAACATATGTTCCGTCTGGTTTCTTATAATTATAGTTACTACTTCAAAAACAATAAAAGTTACACAACTCTTGCTAAATTTAAATATGAAGTAAAATATAAAGTAACAAATACATTGCAAAATAATATCACACCATAGAATTTCTTTGTGAGTTACTCAATCTATATTCTAAACAGTTTGTTTCTCCTCTTTGGTGACCATTTCTTGTTCTTCTTTTGACTTTTTGGCTTCATGTGCCTCATTTTCTCTCTTTTCATTAAAGATTTTGGTCACTCCTTCAAGTGCGATATCAATTTCTTCATTCCTTAATAATTGCTCACCAGGATTTACCTGTTGAACAAATTAAATATATAATATTTACAACGAGGTGGTACATGAAAAAAGAAAAAACAAACAAGAGTGTACCAAGTCATCAAATTTTGTGACAACTTTAAAAATATTACTCATCACTCTCTCCAAGATTGTCGACAACATCAAAGAGAGCGTGATGAGATTCCAAGATAATTAGTTTCTAAAGTCATGAAGGAACATGTGCATAAGGTCAATCTTTTTAGGGTAATATTCTAACAAATCACTAACAAAATTCATATTAGAAGGCCAATACCAACTATTACTCACTATATATTAGCACTGATTACTTTTTTGCTAGTAACCTTGAGTACATATACAACAAAGTATTTCCCTTAATACATATATCTCACTAATGTACCTTATTATTACAACCATTACCCACATGATGAAGGCACACAAGTACTCAAGATATTGAAATTTGTACTATATCATAGTTGTCCCATTCTAATAGCTTTATGACATGATCTACTTTGCAGATGAATGGAGCAGCTATAGTATATGGCCTTTCACTGATTATACATTATAAACCAATTCATTTTACATTCATAAAAATAAAAAGTAGAAAATGTCAATATAGACAAGATTAGAAATATCTGATCCCAAAAGGGGAAATATACAACAAAAACAAAGTCTCAGATAACAGAGTAGTATAATAAATGCTGAGAAAGCTCACCTTCTTCCGTGAAGATAGTGGAAGATGATATTGTATCGTTATTCTTAACTTAAGTCAATTAAAAGAACTATTAGTCACTTACATGGGCTGAGTAGGGAGTTTTTGTTGGGATACCAAGGTCAGGGGCAGTGTGAGTTTGTTACAATACAAATCCCTATATTTTACAAAATTTCATAATAGGTCCCTATGTTTTGGGATTATAGGTCCCTATAAATGCAAAATACCCTATATTTTGAACTGATTACATAATAAGTCCCTATAATATGCAAAACAACAAAATTCTTTTAAAATAATTACAATATAGGTCCCTATATTAGGCGAAATAATCCATATTTTTAAAAATGATTTGATTTATTAATTAGAATTACCTAAAATATTTGATTTATTAATTAGAATTACCTAGGAGGAGGAACGGAGAGTGCGGCGGCAAGTGTGGGTCATGACTCATTAGCTGACGGAAGAGTGCATATATAATGAATGAGTTAGCTCTCTAAAAATCGAGAGATCGTGGAGTAGCTGACAGAGGTGGAGGGTTGATGATTTTGTGTTGAGCGATGGTAGATTTAAAGTAAGATAATTAAGTGTTTAAGGTAGCTCAGTAAAATGACTAGTTGACTGAGTTCATTTTATATATTAATAAAATATTTAGCTTTATTTTTTCTTTTTTGTTGGGTAAATCTCCTCAACCCATTTTTGTTTGGACAAGGCCTCCTCCATCCATGGAACAATAACCTGATTTTTTTTATTAGAATAATTCTAGGCCCAACATATTTGTTTTTTTATGTCTAAGAAATTTTAGATAATTACATAGAGAATTAATCTATTTCTAGCCTGGAAAATTGACATAACACATTTGTCATGACTCTTGTTCCCTCGATGCCCAATGCCTAACTTTTTTTGCTAGAATGTCTACTTGACTAAACTGTAGTAGAATATGTTTGAAACAAACTAATCCATGGTCTAAGCTTCCATTTGACCTGACACATTTTTTATACCTTGAATTATTTCAAGGTTGTCAGAGAAGATGGTTATCTCCTCTTGTGGTTCATGTCTCATCATGTCTAATGCGTATATGATTGCTTGCGCTTGTCCTTCCATACAACATATTCTAGAACTAGGCTAAGCAAATAATAAAACCAAACAATTATTCCATCCGTCCTAATGTCCACTTACTAAATATGGTGTACCGAAAATATTGTACATTTAGAATATCAAGACACTTTTTTTCAACTTTTTCCATCATTACTATTATTAAAAAAATTAAAATTTATACTTTCAGTGCATATTTAAATCATTAAGACACTTTATAAGGGGTAATTTTGTATTGGTGTATGTAATTATTAGTTTTCTTAATCTGTGTGAAAAGCTAAGTGGACATTATATTTGGGATGTAGGGAGTATGTATATTATCACCACCACGGTTTCTTGTCAATCAACTTCAACAGTCAACGTTGGTCAATTCTGATAGTCAATGGTCAACTTCAGCGAGATTTTTTTGGGTAGGCACCAGTTTACTCATGGGACGAGCTTGGCTCCAAGTGGTGGCGGCAGTTTAAGAGATTTCTTTTAAGTTTTTTTTTCTAATATGAGTGTGAAGAAGACGATTTCATTCTTTTTTCAATAAAATAAAATTTTAAATTTTTTAATGATTTAAAAAATTTATAATAATAAAAAATTTAAATAATAGCATATGTGTCGTGCATGCTTACTTAACATAGATAATAGACGGAATCCGTCCACAGAGGGTAACCAAACACGTTTGAAACAATAAGGGGTGAATTTACACTTTATACAAAATATGGGGTAAGTTGACGATTCAGAAAAATTACAGGGGGCAACAGGGGCATTTACTCATTTTAGTAAGAAAAAATAGTATTGGCCTAAATTTAGAAGAAATGATAATAAGTGCTTGCTCATTTGAATATAGACCTAGCTATAATTATTATTTAATTTGTATTTTAATTTGTGATTATATTGGTCAGCGTGGGTTGCAATCGAGAATAGTGATGTCTGGATTTTTAGGAGTTGGGTCGTGGGTGCAAGGTTTGTACATGGTATAATTATAGAATTTCATCAACCCGTATCGGGTTTTGATAGAATTTTAATTATCTAGATATTTTTACCCAACGGGTCTTGAAACCTCTCCCCTCAAGATCGAAGCACCCTCATCCAACCTAATCTTCTTATTAAAGGTCAATTATAATATTTAACATTAACATTATATCATACTACATATTTTATGTTCATATGTTATTTACTCACTATACATACTAAATCACACAATAAATACACATATATTATATTCCTCACCTACTTATCTTAAATCACTCTCTATACTCTCTAACCTCTTTCCACCCCACCCCAACCATCTGAAATGGTGTTTCGCGGTGGCTACAAGACGGGTCATACCCTTTGACGACTATGTTTATTCTTGTCATGGATCTACTGGAGTTGTGATTGTGTAATAAGGATCCTGCCATGGAAAGTCGTAGTTCTCAGCCTTACAGCATCAAAAAATGGTTCCAGATCCTTGTAGATCTAACTTTCACTAGCAGATCAAAGTTTTTTTGGAGCTTTTGTTCGACTTCCATGGCAGCTGAGGCTGAATTTCGAAGGTCCAAGCTAAGCTCAACGAACTTTTGTGTTTGTTCATGGCAGGTGAGATGTTTTTTTTTTGTATTATTGGAATTTTATATCTTTTTAAGGAATGTAACTTCTGTAATATTTTGTTTGGATTTTTTTATTAATGGCTGTAATATTCTTTTATATAATAAAAATAAAATTTGTACAATTTTCTACTTTATTTTTGTGTCAATACACTGTATTTTAGGTAATACTTTGAGAATTCGCTAAGCATACTCAGTGATTTACTTCGCATACTAAGTAAATTTCTGACTATACTCGCAGAATTATTGAGTATACCCAGTGACTTTTTCGTACTCATTGAATCACTAAGTATGCTATGTGGCGATGTCGGTGGTGATCAGAGATGAATATTACTAATATTCAGTAAACTCTATGATTAAATACTCCCTAAATCCGGTTTTGGCAGTCTGTGTTGGCTAGAGATGAATATCGTTGATACTTATTGACTTGTTACATAGCAACTCGCTACTCAGTCACTCGGTGGTCCATGCTTTTTGCCACTTATTTTTATTTCTTTATGTATTTTTTAATTGTTTAGGATACTTTAGTATTTTTTGTAACCTATTTGAAGAAGACCCTAGCCACATGTTGCCTATTAACGATAAAATTGGTCTCCAATACCTCATACATCAACCACTCTTTTCTATATGGGTGATTATTACTCTAACTCCTTCATAAGTCTTAGTTCCATCCCGGGTCCAAACCCATTTTTATGGGTATAATATAAAATAAGTGGTTTTTACCATTGTAGTTTTTAGAAAACTTTGGTTCAAAATATATATCTCAAACGAATGAAGGAGCAGCTACTCCAATAATCCTAATTATGGTTACTATGACATCAGCATTGGTTTCTACTAGAGAGAGTATAATGCTTGGAAATTCTTATCATCGACCATCTCTAAGTCAATATAATGTACAATTGGTTATGAAATTGCTATTAAAAAGTAAACTTGATCGTGAAAGTGTAGGACCACCGAAATTGACAATTACCAAGGAGACACTTGAACAAGCAATGAGAGGATGATTCATCACTCATGAAGAAGATGTTTATTCTAGATTACCATAATCTCTTGTTGCATTATGTAAACCAGGTCGCTTATATTCTTAGCAAAAGTATATTTTGTAAATTATTTGTAAGTAATATTGAATTACTCATTTATTGTCACCTAGTATGCTCGAACAGCTATATTAATTACTCATCATAAAATGGTGAATAAAAATAGCTTTAAGTTATATACTTACATTAAATTCTAAATAATTTCCTAAATCTGACATACATGATTTGAGATTCTCTATTATATAATTTAAAACTTGAACAAAAACTAAGGTAGGTTCCTTTGAAGCTTTATTATTAAGTAATACATCAAAGACAACCTAATAAAGGAATCTATGAATAGCTAATGTAGGAAATTGTGTAAGTTTAGCCTTTATACAAGTTCATACATTATTCACAGGAGGTGTAAGGAGATTAAATTTTTTTTTAATGTTAATAGGAGAATCGCGTAATAAAGGAACAAGTTGTTGAGTAATGGTGGAGGTCATGTTGTAACTTTCATAGCCAACACCTCCTTGTCTGCCCTTTTCCACTTGGAAAAGATGTTGTATACATTCTATTATGTCTGATGGAGCTGCGACTGATTCTCAATGGTGTAAGAGCTCTATACATGAGAAACGAAGACAATGGATAAGAACAAATACTTATTAAAGGTATCCGTTCAATTATTATTCGTTCTTACAACATATGTTCCCTCTAGTTTAGGATAAATATAGTAACTTTTCAAAAACAATAAAAGTTACACAGCTCTTGCTAAATTTAAATCTGAAGTAAAATAATAAAGCAAAAAATACTTTGCATAATAATAGTACACCATAGAATTGCTTTGTGAATTACTCAATCTATGTTCTAAACAGTTTCTTTCTCCTCTTCGGCGACCATTTGTTATTTTTTTGACTATTTGGCTTCACGTTCCTCATTTTCTCTTTTCTTTTCATGTAAGAATTTTGTCACTCCTTCTAGTGGGATATCAATATCTTTTTTCTTAATAATTGCTCACCGGGAATCACCTGTTGAAAACTTTAAAAATATTACTTTATCTAAAGGTATATAATATTACCTTGGTCGTCTCTACAACATCAAAGAGAGACTGATGAATAATTCCAATATAATTAGTTGCTAAAGTCTTCAAGGCGCATCTGAATGTGCATATACATTCGACCAGGCAGGGCTAATCGATCTATATTATTGGTAGTGAATATTATTATTCGCTCATCTCCACAGTCCATCTATGAAATTTAGTAATCATGTATGGCTGGCGTAAAAGCTCTATCAAGCATGAGTAAAGAAGACGATGGATAAGATCAAATACTAATCAAAAGGTATTACTTCAATTATTGTTTTTTTGTTCCAAAACTTCAATTATTGTTTGTTCTTACAACATATGTTCTAGCATAATTTAAATTAATATAATAAAGCAACAAATACTTTGCAAAATAATAGTACACCATAAATTTGCTTTTTGAATTACTCAATCTATATTCTAAACATGGATTCTTGTTCTTCTCTTGACGTTTTAGTTTCACGTTTCTCATTTTCTCTCTTTTACATGTAAAAATTTGGACACTCCTTTCAGTGAAGATTACAATATCTTCATTTATTAATAATTTCTCACCATCAACGGGTGGATTTACAATTTCGACACGAGCGTGGAGGAAGGAGAATCTCTTCCTTACGTTGGAAGTTACGGTGACAACCACAAGCCGCACAAACAATGGTAGATGGATCAGCTGGAAAAGGAGTAATTCCGGGTAGATACTCCATGCATCCATGAACTGCATTTCCGTTGTTGACGCAACGTGGTTTTTCAAGCATTCTTTGTATATCGTCACAGCACGGCTTATTCCCAACTTGGGTTCGCAAGATCGGAGCAGGAGATTTGCTCCCAGTAGTATTAGGGATAGTGACCTATTAAAAAACCAAGAATAAAGTACATCAAACTTTCTTTCATGTATTACATAATAAGTATATACAGCAAAAACATGTATTGTACAACAAGATCAATTACTAAATCTTACCATCATACTTAGTATTGTTGATGGAAAATTGAAATGACATGGTCATTGACCTTATTCTTGACCTGTGTAGATGGACCTATGCAGAATATACAATGTTGAACATGAAATCTATGTTAACATTTTCTTCTAATTTAGTAAATATGTAAAATTAATGATCAATTAGATTTAATCTGGATTTTATACTTATATACGCTTATGTTTATATTTAATATGTTTCTATTTAATAGGTTTATCACTAGTATACAGTTATGCATATATATATATATATATATATATATATATATATATATATATATATATACAATAGTATAACATAGAAAATGTACTTAGTGTGCTGAGAAACCTCACCTTCTTCACTGAGTTGGTAAAAGATAGTGGAAACTGATATTGAATCCTTATTCTTAACTTAAGTCAATTAAAAGAACTATTAGTAACTTACATGGGCTGAGTAGGGAGTTTTTGTTTGGAGACCAAGGGGGTTAAGTGGCAATGTAAGTTTATTACCATACAAATCCATATATTTTACAAAATTTTATCATAGGTCCCTAAATTTTTGGATTTATAGGTCCCTAAGTGCAAAATAACCTATATTTTGAACTAATTATATAAGAAGTCCCTATAATATGAAAAAAAACAAAAAAAATCGAACTAATTACAATATAGGTCTCTATAATAGGCAAAATAATCCATATTTTGCAAAACTATTGATTTATTAATTAGAATTACCTATCAGGAGGGACAGAGAAGGTGTGCGGCGGCCTGTGTGGGTCATGCCAGTGCATATATGAAGAAGACGATTGCTCTGATCCCAACTTGAGTCGTGGAGTATTTGAAGGCGGAGGCGCGACTTGATTTATTTTGCGTCTGAACGATGTTAGATGTAAAGTAAGAGAATTAAGTGTTTAAATTAGTGCAATAAAATGACTAGTTGACTAAACATTTTATATATTGATAAAATATATATCTTTTTTTTTCTTTTTCCTTTTTCTTTTGTCTTTTTTCTTTTTTCTTTTTTCTTTTTTCTTTTTTCTTTTTTGGTTGGTAAACCTTCTCAACCCATTTTTTTGGACAAGGCCTCCTCCATCTATTTTTATTGGGAGCAATTATGTATAAAGGCCCATATAATATTTACAATACTAACAAAATTCTCACTTAATTAATCCATTAAATCTCAACTAGAAACAATAAAAAATCTCAAAAAGTCCCCCAATACCAAAACTATTGCTACTACTAGTAAAAAAAAGTTTAAAAAAAAACCTACTAGGATTTGGTTTTCTATCAGACCTCTCCAAAGCCCTTTCTCTCACTCTATCTCCAACGCGATCGCAAGCATGAGAAACCCGCCCCTTCACCATTTGTAGCGCACCGTCGCCGCTCTTGACACCGTCGCCGCCTGGAAAGCCGCCTTCCCTCACTCACCCGGTATTGTACTCCTTCTCCGATCTGGTGCTTCGGCTGTCTCCACCAGCAGAACCCCGCATCCATCTCTCACGAGGCACATGGTTAGGTACTCCTCGGCCATTATAGGCCTAGTCTCTCGCCGGAACCGCACCAATCTCCAGATCTTACGAAGCCATGCTGTTCGTCGACGTCACACTGGATCTATGCGTTGAAGCCAAGTACGAGAAAGTAAACTCTCCTGGTACAATATGGCTCTCAACGTATTACTAAATTTGCAAATTTCCAAATCATTCATTTCATGGCTATAAAGTTTACACGAGACCAATTTCCCTTAGTGAATTTTCAATATGATGGATTCATTTCTCCACAATGCCAATTTTACTTCATGACTTTCAAATATGATGGATTCATTCTTCCACAACAAAAAAGGACAACAAATTCCAAACACCGGTTCCACTCCCGATACCGATTTGAATAGATACCATAACCACCCATCAGGTTTTATTAGATCCCGTCTCCACCCTTCCGATTTTAATAGTCCAAGCAAGTGAGAATAGATATGCTTTAAATTTTTTTATTTTGCTTTCTGTTTTTTTTAATTCCAATATTTTTTGTAAAAAGATTTCTATTTGTTTTGTTTTAGATCTAGATTTAGATCTCTTTGAAATTTATCGGATTGATGTGTTTGGAATGTACCAAATTGATGTGTTTGGAATGTACTTAAGTGATGTGTTTGGAATGTACCAATTCGTTTTTATCATGAAAAAAGATAACGTGAATAGATTTGTGTAGTTTTTTTGCGGGAAAAACTTTGTTTGGCGCATATGAATGATTTAATATCGACGCGATCTTTGATTGGTTTTCTATATAAATACGGACATTAACTTTGGGCATAACAAATAGCCCTCCATAAGTTTAGAAAATACTATCAAGGACCCTGAAACGTAAAAATAAACATAAATAGCATTTGGTACATACCAAAACCAGGAAATTGGTACGTTCCAAACAAATAAATATTAGTCTATACCAAAATAAAATAATTTGGTATATGTACCGATAAAAAATTGAGTAGAGGTATAAGGGTAAAAAATCTAACTAAAAAATCAAACTTAGGCCTTGTTAGAATGATATTTTAGTTTGGATTTTCTAAAGAAATTTTTGGTTTTTTGGGCTTCTAAAAGTAATTTCCTCTTTTTATTGGGATAATTCTAGGCCCAACGTATTTTTTTTTACGCCTAACAAATTTAGGATAACTAAATCGAAAATTAACCTATTCCTAGTTAGAAAAATTGGCATACCACATTTGTTAATGAATCTTGTTCCCTCGATACCATGTGCCTAGCTTCTTTTGCTAGAATGTCTGCTCAACCATTAAAGCATTGCGGAATATGTTTAAAAACAACTAGACCAACTTTCGTTGCCAGCTTCTTGATCTACGTGATCCATGGTCCGAGCCTCCATTTGATTGCCGATACATTCTTGATACCTTAAATTATTTTAAGGTTGTTAGAGAAGATGGTTATTTCCTCTCGTGGTTCTTGTCTCTTCCTATCTAATATGTATATGATTGCTTGCGCTTCTACATCCATACAATGTATTCTAAAATCAGGCTAAGCAAATAATTTGTTTTTTTTAAAAATTTTTTAATTAAAATGTCTTTATATAAAAAATAATAATACAAAACAATTATTCTATCCGTCCTAAAAATAATGTCCACTTACTAAATATGGTGTCCTAAAAATATTATCCATTTAGAATATCAACACACTTTTTTCCAACTATTTCATTATTACACTTATTAAAAAATTAAAATTTATACTTCCAATACATATTTAAAATATTAAGACACTTTACGAGGAGTAATTCTGTAATGGTGTATGTAATTATTAGTTTTTTTAATCTGTTTGAAAAGCTAAGTGGAGGACGGGGGAGTAAGTATTTTATCACCACTACGGTTGCTTGTAAGTCAACTTCAACGGCCAACGTTGATCAATTTCGGTAGTCAATGGTCGACTCCAGTGAGATTTTTTTTGGGTGGCTACCAATTTAGTTCAGGGACGAGCTTGGCTTCAGGTGGTGGCAGCAGTTGAAGAGATCTCTTTTTAGTTTTTTCCTAATATGAGTGTGAAGAAGACGATTTCTTTTTGTTTTTATCAATAAAATAAAATTTTAATCTTCTTAAATGATTTAAACTGTTTATAATAATAAAAAATAATTTAATAAACGCACATGCGTCGCGCCCTAACTTAACACAGAGAATTGACGGAATCCGTCCACAGGGGCTAGACAAACACATTTTGAAAAAATAAGGGGTAAATTTACACTTTATATAAAACAACGGGTAAGCTAACGATTAAGAAAAAGTACAAGGGAGACAGGGGTATTTTCTCAATTTAGTAAGAATAGTATTGGCCTAAAGTTAGAAGAAATATTAATAAGTGCTTGCTCATTTGAATATCGACTTAGCTATAATCATTATTTAATTTGTATTTTAGTTCGTGATTATTTTGTCAGTTTGGGTTGCAATCAAGAATAGCGTTGTCTGGATCTTTAGGAGTTGGGGTTGTGGGTGCAGGGTTTGTGCATGGTACAACTATAGAATTTCATCAACTTGTATCGAGTTTTTAAAGAATTTTAATTGTCTAGAGATTTTCACCTAACGGGCCTTGAAACCTCTCCCTTAAAGACCGAAGCACCCTCATCCAACCTATTGTTATTATTAAAGGTTAAATATAATATTTAAGACTATAACATTATTTCCAACTACACATTTTACTTACAATTTTTTTTACTCACTATACATACTAAATCACACAATAAATACACATATATCATATTTCTCACCCAGAACTCTTAAATCACTCTCTATACTCTCCCCTCTCTCCACCCCACCCCAACAATCGGAAATGGTGTTTCATGGTGGCTAAAATACGGGTCATACCCTCCAACGACTATGTTTATTCTTGTCATGGATCTAATATAGTTGTGATTGTGTAATAAGATTCCAGCCATGGAAAATCGGAGTTCTCAGCCTTACAACATCTAAAAAGGGTTCTAGATCATTGTAGATCTAACTTTCACTAGCAGCTCAGAGTTTTCACCATATTCACGCACGCTCGTTTCCACCGCTAGCTCTCTTTCAAAAGAAAACTGCCGCCCCCATCACCAATCGAAGAACCATTCCCCACCATTTTCTACCATCTTCACAACCGCTGCCGCCGGAGAAACATTCACCACCACTATTATCATCGCCAACTAAACGGGGACCATTCTTCACCTTCATCAACCCGGCTTGGCTAGGATAGGCCATTTCTTCACACTCGCCTTTCCACCAAGCCGCTCTCCTACACAAGAAAACCGCTACTACTACAAGAAAATCGCTACTACTCAGGGATCATTTTCCATCATCATCAACCTAGATTGGCTACGCCATCAACAATCAAAAAACTTAAATCAAGAGGTAAAAATTTAATTAAAGGAAGATGAAATGGTGGGCTCAAAGTGCCATTTTAGTTCCACAAACATATCAACAGTCACCTTCTCACCAAACTGCTCCAGATAACCGTTGTTATTCGGGGTACTACTATCAACAACCACAGAACCCAGAAAAGGTAAAAAAATTAATTTTTACCATTGAAACTCTAATTTAATTTAACGTAATCTCACCACTTCTACAAATTTCAGGGGAGAAGTGATGAGCGTTTGAAGCCTTTTACCTTTGAAGTGATGAGCGTTAATTTTTTACAGATGGAGTGAGCAATTTTTTTTTTGGAATTGTTTTGCAGTAAATTATTTGGCAATAGAAGAACCCAAATTAAGGTCTTACACTTTTACAATTTCTTATGATGAAGTGAGAAATTTGGTCATACACTGCATTTTTTTAATTATTTTGCAGTAAATATCCATTTGGCTCAACTGATAGAGAGAGCAATTTGGTCTTACACTGCACCATCATCAACCGAGCTTGGTTACGCCATCATCAACAATTGAAGAACCAAAATTCAAATATAATTATGATATTTTTATACAAACTGTACAATCGACATTATTCACACATCCACCATTTACATTTCTTGAAGGAAACTATATGCAACTTAGCTCACCCGAGACACGTTTACATTTCCAATTAAGTGAATCAAAATTCTCAACATTTTGAATTGGGTTCAACGTCCAGATGTATTCAATTGTTTCAGAAAAAGTTAATTTTAAAAGGATATTTTCTACAATTATCAAATATTTAAATTTATTTTTTGTTTACAACCCATAACGTTCTTTTTAGTTTGTTCTAATGTTGGATAATTTTTATTCCAGTTAACAATTTTGGAAATGCAAAGTTGAGTAGACACCAAGGTGCACTTCTCCTACATTCTATGGTATAAAGAGTAGAAAAAAACAATTACAACAAGATTGTAGTAAATTCTGGAATGGTTTGTACGACATGCTTTTTCAAATACTAGAAATGTAGTTTAGATTAATGTTTGAAGGTTCGATTAATGTTTGATGTATTGGTTTATTCGCTTATTTTTGTAAGAATGAAGATTAATGTATGATTGGAGATATATTTGCAACATATTCAGATTAAGGTGAGCATTTTTATTTAGTTATATCATTTTCATGCCGAGTTTTAGTGTGATATGAATTGAGAATTAAGCCACGGGTAATTGTTTTCATTTTCACGCACATTTCAAGTTAGTGTTTCCGTTTATAGGCTAAATCATCATGTGCGCTCATTGATATTTGTTCGGGTATTTTAGCACCATGGATACCTCAAGAAGTCACAAAGGTAATATATAATACCTGACTAAAATATCTCACATGCTTTTAATATTTTTTTAAATTGCTATTTGGTCCCTATACTGAAATAATTTCATCTTCTCAGGTAAATTTAGCCGTGGAGCTTCTTGAGGATTTTTAGGTGCAATCCAGATAAAAAAACTAAATTGATACAGAGTAATTTCTTTTTTGGTTCTCGAAATATAGTCCATACCAGGAAACGGTCCTCGACCTTCATTTTTGTTTCCCTAGTTAGTCCCTAAGTGTCATATGGCAAAGACTTTTGAGGAGTAAATCATTTAAAAAGAGATAGTTCAGGGACCAATTTGGGCTGAGGAATGTCAGAATTTGCCTTACATTTAACCTTGTGAAGATGTACTCACGGGTGGACAGTGGCTGTTATACACGAACTGCTTTGTTAGTTAATCTCAAATAAAACAGAGAGGGTTTGGAACAAGGTTTAAGAAAGCTGTCGTGCATCAATTGGGTTCATATTTAGACAAGAAATTATTGGACGAAATGGAAGCTAATTACCAAGAAGTTGTGTTTCAGAAAACAGCTGGTTCTAATGGTGAAGTTAAAGTAAAACAGGTTTGTACTACCCATTTTTAAGATATTTGCACTACATGTTCCTATAATATGCAGAAATTTCACTACATGCTCTATATTATGCAAAAAGCACACTATAGATACCCTAAACTATGTTATGCGACCTTATATTATGTAAAAATTGCAATGTAGGTCCCTATAGTATCTATGCAAAAACTGCAGTATGCGCTCCTATATTATCCAAAAGTTGCAAGGTAGTTCCCTATACTATGCAGAAGTTACAGTCTCCATATATAATGCAAAATTGTAATTTTTTACAAAACATGAGGATCTATCATGCATTGTTTTGCATAGTATGGAGACATGAGTGGTTTTTGCATAACATAGGGACTTATCATGCAATTTTAATATAGTATAGGTACCTGGTACCGTCTTTGCGTAATGTAGAGACATATAGTACATTATTTGCCTAAAATAGGAATTTATCATGCAATTTTTGCGTAAGATAAGTACCTGTCAGTAAGACTAAAAATAATTGATGGTCATATTATTTACTTAGACATCAAATTGTAAATTGTACTAAAAAGAGAATGTCTGTTTCAGGTTATTTGGAGAAATTCAATAAATAAATGCTTCTTATTAACTTTCTTCTTTCTTGAATTAACAGGGTAAGATTGTACATCTTCAATTCTTTAGTTCTTACTTAGGAAAAGATTAAAATCATCATCAGTATTGGCTACACAAACTACACAACCCGTAATTCCAGTATTCATGTTCCTATTAGCCGTAATGATTGTTATTACTCAATATATTTGATTATAGTCCTCATATTTTGTTTGAAGTCGTAAATAATATTTATCTTACATGCAGTACACAAAGATCAAATATTTTAACAATAGAAGGTCAAGCCAAAATTGGAGGTACAATTGTGTGCGTTTCTGGTGCCATTATCATGCTATATTTTGTGGGTCCGCTGTATTTGGAGATGTTGAGTCAAATTTTACAACAAATAGTTAAATTAGCGCCAAATGTCAATCCAAACCTACTAGATGATTAATATCCACTTTTCTAGATCATGACACGGTACTTGGCACCTTAGTATATTATGTTTTCTCAGAAATTTTATGTGTATGGCGGCTTATCTTGCTATTCAGGTGTCGGTCCCATATTTCGTAATTCATATAATAATATGATAAGTTTTCTGATGCGGGTCCCACATTTGTTTTAGGCGCCACTTTTAGTGAAATATCTTGTGAGTATTTCACGAGCATCATTTTTGTATATTTATGGTGTTTTTTTTATGGGTAAACCTCAAAACTATGATAGCCTTTAGAAGAAACATATGACATTACATTTTAGTCAGACACATGGGTAAATACTATATAGAATTGGCTGGCATATCTTTCCATTATAAAAATGGTAAGTTGTTTCTTGAATAAAATGTAACATGCGTATATTTTATTGCCTTTGAGAAATGTATAAACTTGACCAAAAACGTTATTACAAAAAATAAAATATTTACTTTGGTCATGAAATAACACTCTTTTGGCTCATTGGAAGAGAAGTAGGGCCACCACGATCAAGTTCTTTATGTCATACACATATAACTCTTAAATTTTTTCTACAACACTAATTATTAAAATATAGAGTAATTACCCTTATTATTAAAAAACCATAACCATATAATTAGATATATTAAATTAATAAATCATTGCCGGAATTAAACAATTCAGGTATAGACCTGCAACTACAATTACAATTGAATTTCATATCAGTTGTTGCCTGGCGGCAAATTATTTTGATAAGTAGGTATGGAAATGGTTAAGAATATTTAGATAGCAATGAGGATGAACTTGATCGAATATTTCAGAAAAAATTGCATTTATTTAATTTTCTGCTCCCATTTACTATTCTGGTTACTAAATTTGATTATCGGGTATTTCATCTATAACATAGACTTTTCCACATCTTCATATCTAACAGCTGTGCTAAGTTCTAAAAGCGATTATATATTATATGTATCTTGGTTAAGATGTAATGAGTTAGCAACACTTCAAGTAACTTGAATTTAGCTTAAAATAAATACTCAAGTCGTGATATTTTGTTATTGCTTCGGGCAAAATGAAAGACCTTTTTTATGACATCCATATGCCCTTTATCTCTCATCATATCTTTTATGTATTGTGTGTATCAAACCAAATCCCTCTATTTTGAGTAAAATAGATAAATATACCTGTGTTTGACAAGATAAATGTAAACCCCTGCTTTATCAACTAATTATTTGGGTTATGTAATCATATTGCAACACTACAAGCACTTATAGCTATGTTTGAATATTCAGATATTAGAAGAAAGATGCAAGCCCACACGGGATTTTATTTTTTGCAAAGCCTTCACCAACGAGTAATATCTAGTATATGTATAATTTCAACCTATCCAAATCCAATACATATAATATACTTTTGATTTGCGGGTACTATAATTGATTTATCATGATTATTTATAAAAATGTCCACGATAGAAGTTGGTTACATCTCCATTAATATATTATAATTAAGTAAATTATCGGCTAAATAAAAAATTCACTATCTTTATTCACTTTAATATCAAAGAGAGAGAGGCGGTTAACATAAACATTCATATATGGCGAGGATGGAGGTAGCTTCGAAAGAAGGTGGCTTCGAGAGAAGGTGTAGACACATTTCACGACTGGCCTTGTTCGCAAGGTTCAAAGTATGCATTTTTGCATCGTGTACGAGGAAGATGGTGCTAAACAAAAAAAGAAAGACGACCTTATATTTATAATCAAAAAAAAATATTGAGACATGAATCAAATATTAAATATATGAAAACTAATTAAAATTAGATATTAGATATTCAAAATATCAAAAGGGAAACCATAGTGATTTTTTTTTTTAATTTATAGGGGTAGAATTTTATCGTTTGCTAAATTTAAGGGAAACTGGAGTAGTAATTAACTTTTTTGTTGTACATTAATAAAATATTTATTAAGAATTACAACTCCATTCTTAATAAATATTTTATTAATGGTAAGACTGGACAAACATATAAAGAAGAACTTATAAAATTATCATTCTTTCTCTTAATTGCATTTTATTTGACTTTGTTGAGTATATCTTGGATTATTGTCAAGACCCATATATAGAACGGACCCACGACACTTTATTACCCACGACAATTAAATGGACCAGGAGGACATATGTAGTCCTCCAAGGTGGATAAAATAATCGGCACATCAAGAGAGCTAATACCTGCAAGTGTACAGATCGTCGGCAAGTAATAAATAGCAAGTATAAAGAGTTATCATCTCCTCATGGATAATGATTGTTAATTCTTGATGTGTTTTCGTAAGTTTTTTAGAACGAGGTGTGAAACTATTAATAAAAGATAGTAAATATGTATTGTGATTTTATATTAAAGATCTAAAGATGCAATTAAAAAGGAAATTAAGCTAAATTATAATTAAACTATAAAATGCAATTAACTAAGATTACAATACGAAAAGTATAGGTCGAGAACTCGTAGGTAATCCCCGCTATAATTGACCTTATGTTATTGTTTAAAGGTGAACTGATAAATATGCAATAGTCGAAATTCTAAATTCTTTCTAACTCCCTCCTAGGTAGCTTAGGCTTCTGCATAACACCACTAGAGACCTCTTCTGAGTGACATCTACGTGAATGATCGGCGCTAAAGTCTCTTACCTTATTAGCTATCTTCTAACGACGTGATTTTGGGGATGAATCTTGTTTTCTATAATTCTTACCACGTATCATGGTATCGTATCGTACAAGTACCTAACTTATGCACGTTAGTATACAATTAACACATAAAAACTCTAAAAAAACGTAAAAACCAAAACGAGATAAGAAATCATAAAACGTCAAATATTAGGGATAAATTCTTTAAATAAGTCCTAATACCCCTAAAATGATGTCTCGTGATACGATTACTCTATCGCAAAAAAAAAAGACCAATACCCGCCAACTCAAAGTTTTGTCATCCCGATAAAATAAAAACTAAACTAGGAGTCTAAGTCCAGCTAATCAAAGAAGAAGAAGAGAAAATAATGAATGATCCCAAAGCATTAACCTAAAGAGTCTCATGTAATAACATCTAAGAACTAATACAAACAATCTAACATATTATAAGTTCGAGATTATATTAGTTTTGCAATGCAAGAAGAATTGACTTTCACTTATGCTAATATGGTGGCTATAGGATGTTCACCTATCATAGTATCCAATGGTATACTTAGTTACTCACTAATCGTTTTATTCTTACTTAACCACGTAATTAGTAATCCTAAGGTCTTTTTCGTTATAATGTAAGCTTAGGGTCGATATGATATGTATTTGAATAGTTTGAAGTGAGATTTTGACTCTCTTCTTAAGTAAAAATTTATTGTCACCAAGTATGTTTGGACATCTATGTTAATTATACATCATAAAATAGTGAATGAACTAGCCTTAAGTAATATATTTAAATTAAATTTAGAATAATTTCCTAAATGGGTTCCCTTGAAGCATTATTATTAAGTAATATATCATAGAAAATCTAATAGGAGAATTTTTTAATGGCTAATGTAGGAACTTGTGTAAGGTTGGATTTTATACAAGTTCCTATATTATTCAAAGAAGTTGTAAGGAAATTAAAAAAAAAATTAAATGTTAATAGGATAATAAAAGAACAAGTTGCTGAGTAATGGAGGTCATGGTTTAACTTTCATATCCTACACCTTGTCTGCCCTTTTACATTTGGGAAAAGATGTTAATGCGGGAGCTGAGAGATTTTTTGCTTGCATATACACTTAATTACGTCTGATGCTGCGGATGATTCTCAATGGCGTAAAAGCTCTATCAACCAATGGATAAGAACATATGTTCCCTCTGGTTTTTGATAATTATAGTTACTACTTCAAAAGCAATAAAAGTTACACAGCTCTTGCTAAATTTAAATATGAAGTAAAATAATAAAGAAACAAATACATTGCAAAATAATAGTACACCACAGAATTTCTTTGTGAGTTACTCAATCTATATTCTAAACAGTTTGTTTCTCCTCTTCGGCGACCATTTCTTGTTCTTCTTTTGACTTTTTGGCTTCATGTGCTCATTTTCTCTATTTTCATGTAAGATTTTGGTCACTCCTTCAAGTGCGATATCAATATCTTCATTCCTTAATAATTGCTCACCAAGATTCACCTGTTGGACAAATTAAATATATAATATTTACAATCAAAAAATCAAAACAAGAGTGTACCAAGTCATCAAATTTTGTGACAACTTTAAAAATATTACTCATCACTCTCTCGAAGATTGTCGACAACATCAAAGATAGAGTGATGAGATTCCAAGATAATTAGCTGTTAAAGTCTTGAAGGAACATGTGCATAGGGTCAATCTTTTTAGTGTAATATTCTAACAATTCACTAACAAAATGCATATTAGAAGGCCAATACCAACTATTACTCACTATATATTAACACGGGTCTTAGAGTTAAATATTCTTCTCTTCTCAGAATGAATAAACTTGAGCACTTGGGCAAATATCTGGGAATACCCTCTTCTTGGGGTAAATCAAAAGTAAAATCACTTTAATGGTTGGTGGAATTGGTTATGATAAGAATGGATAGATGGGACACTAAGATGCTTTCTAAGAGTGGAAAGGAGGTTTTGGTCAAAGCAGTTATTGAAGCCATACCAAACTTTATCATGTCAGTCTTTTTAATACCTCAAAAGGTTACATCTCACTTAACATCACTGATTTCCAATTTTTATTGGAACAATCAAGGTGAGGACAGAATCCACTGGATCAAATGGAAAACTCTTATGAACTCTAAAGATGAAGGTGGTCTCGGTTTTAAAGATTTTCACTTACAAAACTTAGCTCTTTTATCTTCTAATGCTTGGACGTTCTTTTCCAAAAAAGATTCTCTAGTTTTTAAACTTTTCAAAGGCAAATATTTTCCCAAGGGGGACTTCTTTAATGCTAAATTTTGTTCTAATTTCTCTTGGGGCTAGAAAAGTCTTTGTAAGGCAAAAAATGATGTGTAAACTCTATTAGATGGAATGTGGGAAATGGGAGTTCTATTAGACTTTGGGAGGATATTTGGATACCTTCTCAAGGTCATATGGTTAAACACCCAAATTGTGATATTTATTTGGTATCTGAACTTATTAATCCAAATACTTTTGAATGGAAAATTGAATTACTCAACCTTTATTTCTCAACTGAAATTGCTGCAACCATAACTTCCCTATACATTCCTCCCTTTGACTGTTTTGATACTCCATTATGGCCCTTCTCTAAGGATGGTAGTGTCTCAGTCAAATACATGTATAGGAAGCTTTGGATGGCACAACAGAAAGTTGAAAGAATAGAGGATAAAAATATAGGTACAACCTCTTTTAAACTTGAGTCTGAGGAATGGAAAAATATTTGGAGTATGAAAATACACCCAAAGATCAAAAACTTTATTTGGAAATGTAGTGAAAAGGTTTAGCAACAAATGAAAATAGGAAGAAAAGAAAATCTTGTCAAAGTGATTTATGTTCTTTATGTGGGACTGAAACTGAGAATGTTGAACACTTAATATTTCATTGCTCATGGGAAAGAGCTCTATGGATTACTAGTCCTCTCAATTTTAACTCTATGACTGAGCCTACGTTTAAGTTCATGAAATGGGTGGCCTTTATTAGAAAATGCAGCATTGAAAGTAAACATGATGATGTTTACTCAGGAGAACTTGCTTTTTATCTGGTTTGGTATGTTTGGAAATGAAGGAATCAGAGCCTCTTTAGAGGCATTACTCCTGACCCTCTTCTTGTCTTACAGGAGGCTTTTAAAGCCTATGATGATAATAATCAAGTTAAAAGATTAATTTCTGAGGCTAAAATCAAAGAATCAATTGATTCTAATGTTGCTTTATATTCTGGAAATGATAATTCCAACTCTGTAACTCAAGGCTTGAACTTTAGAGAGGATAGAGTTGAGAAATGGAACCACCTCTATCTGGTTTACTTAAAATTAATTGTGATGCCTCATTTGCTTGTATTACTCGTGATTCAACAGGTAGCATGGTGGATGGTTTTGCGAGGGATATGAAAGCTAACTCAATTCTTGAAGCAGAGGCAAGAGGGATGGCTCAAGCTTGTGCTATGGCAGCTGTCTTACCTCCTGGCTTAGTGGAAATAGAGAGTGATAGCTTAGTGTTAGTTAATCAAGTTTATTGTGGTGGAAAGTGTACTGTAATATTCTGAATTTAGTTAATTACATTCTTAAGTGTAAAATTAAGTATAGGATTAAAATCTCCTATATGAGGAGATCAAAAAACCGTGCTGCTGATTGGGTGGCTAAACAAGTGCTTAAAGGTGCCTTGTTTAGCCTTTTGAAGTTCTTTCCTCCTCCTCAATTAGCAAGACTATTATTTTTTGATTTTGATCCATTAAGGATATGGTAACTTGTAACTTGAAGTTTTTTAATATATATGCTTCTTTCGACAAAAAAAAACATGGATTACTTTTTCCTAGTAACCATAAGTACATATATAGCGAAGTACTTCCCTTATTACATATATCTCACTAATATACCTTATTATTACAACCATTACCCACATGATGAAGGCACACAAGTACTCAAGATACTGAAATTTTTACTATATTATAGTTGACCCATTCTAATAGCTTTATGACAGGATCTGCTTTGGAGATGAATGGAGCAGCTTAGTATATGGCCTTTCACTTATTATACATTATGAACCAATTCATTTTACATTCATAGAAGTAAAAAGTAGCAAATGTCAATATAGACAGGATTAGTTATATCTGATCCCAAAAGGGGAAATATAAAATAAAAACAAAGTCTCAGATACCAGAGTAGTATAATAAATCTGAAGTTAATAAGTTAAGATATAGTATAATAAATCAGAAGAGTTGAATCTCAACCAGAAACAGACCACGGAAATATATAAGGGGGATTGCTAAACTTAGTAAGTCTTACCATCATACTTATTATTGTTGATGGGAAACTGAAATGACATTGTCATTGACCTTATTCTTGACATGACAATAAGTCGCTATTTTGTAGATGGGAATGTGCATATTCAAAGCATCAAATCTATGTTAACTTTGTTTTCAAATTTAGTAAATATGTAAAACTAATGACCAATTAGTATTAATCTAGATTTTATACTCAAAGACGCTTATATTTCTATTTAATATGGTGATATTATGCAATTATGACACATGTGAACAATATTATAACACACTGCTGAGAAAGCTCACCTTCTTCCGTGAAGATAGTGGAAGATGATACTGTATCGTTATTCTTAACTTAATTCAATTAAAGAACTATTAGTCACTTACATGGGCTGAGTAGGGAGTTTTTGTTGGGATACCAAGGTAAGGGGCAGTGTGAGTTTATTACCATACAAATCCCTATATTTTACAAAATTTCATCATAGGTCCCTATGTTTTGGGATTATAGGTCCCTATAAATGCAAAATAACCTATATTTTGAACCAATTACATAATAAGTCCCTATAATATGCAAAACAACAAAATTCTTTGGAAATAATTACAATATAGGTCCCTATATTAGGCAAAATAATCCATATTTTGCAAAACAATTTGATTTATTAATTAGAATTACCTAAAACATTTGATTTATTAATTAGAATTACCTATAAGGAGGGATGGAGAGTGCGGCGGCGTGTGTGGGTCATGACTCATTAGCTAACGGAAGAGTGTATTTATAATGAATGAGTTGGCTCTCTAAAAATCGAGAGACTACACAAACCCAACTGTGAGTCGTGGAGTAGCTGACAGAGGAGAAGGTTTGATGATTTTGCGGGTAGATTTAAAGTAAGAGAATTAAGTGTTTAAGTTAGGTCAATAATATCACTAGTTGACTGAGTTAATTTTATATATTCATAAAAGGGTGAATGCCCAATGAGCATATGCCACCTTAGCCACTTTCCCATAAAAGGCACTTAAGGTAAATATACCTTAATTCCCTTACTACTGTCTACTGCTGTCTCCTGCTGCTGCCAAGGGCGAGTAATGAGAATGTTTCCCAGCACTCGTGCAAGTACATTTTTGTAAAGGGTGAGTAATGAGAATGTTTCCCAGCACTCTTGCAAGTACACTTTTGTACTTGTGGGCTAATGTTGAGTAATGGAAATGTTTTTCAACACTCGTGCAAGTACACTTTTATACTTTTGGACTAATGTTGAGTAATGAGAATGTTTCCCAGCACTCGTGCAAGTACACTTTTGTACTGTGGGCTAATGTTGAGTAATGTGAATGTTTCCCAGCACTCGTGCAAGTACACTTTTGTACTGTCTGCTGCTGCCAAGGGTGAGAGAGAGAGAGACAGAGGAGATATATATAACTAACTAATTTCAGGTGTTTCTTGGGAAATAATCTTTAATAAAATATCTAGCTTTATTTTTTATTTTTTGTCGGGTAAATCTCCTCAACACATTTTTGTTTGGACAAGGCCTCCTCCATCCATGGAACAATAACCTGATTATTTTATTGTAATAATTCTAGGCCCAACATATTTTTTTTACGTCTAAGAAATTGTAGATAATTATATAGAGAATTAATCTATTCCTAGTCTGGAAAATTGACATAACACATTTGACATGACTCTTGTTCCCTCGATAACCTCTGTCTAACTTTTTTTGCTAGAATGTCTGCCCGACTAGTGTTCGAAACAAACTGATCTATGGTCTGAGCCTCCATTTGACTGCCGACACCTTTTTGATACTTTGAATTATTTCAAGGTTGTCAGAGAAGATGGTTATCTCCTCTTGTGGTTCCTGTCTCATCATGTCTAATGCGTATATTATTGCTTGCGCTTCTCATTCCTTACAACGTATTCTAGAACTAGGCTAAGCAAATAATTTTTTTAATTTTTTATTTTGTTAATTAAAATATCTTTATATAAGAAATAATAAAACAAATAAATTATTCCATCCGTCCTGATGTCTACTTACTAAATATGGTGTCCCAAAAATATTGTACATTTTAGAATATCAAGACACTTTTTTTCAACTTTTTCCATCATTACCATTATTAAAAAAATTAAAATTTATACTTTCAGTGCATATTTAAAATATTGAGACAATTGTAAATTCCGATAGTCAATGGTCAACTTCAGCAAGATTTTTTTTGGGTGGGAACCACTTTACTCATGGGACGAGCTTTGCTCCAGGTGGTGGCGGTAGTTAAAGAGATTTCTTTTTAGTTTTTTTCTAATATGAGTGTGAAGAAGACAATTTCATTCATTTTTCAATAAAATAAAAGTTTATTTTTTTTAAATATTTAAAATGTTTATAATAATAAAAAAATTAAATAATCGCATATGTGTCGTGCATGCTTACTTAACTGAGATAATAGACGGAACCTGTCCATAGAAGATAACCAAACACATTTGAAACAATAAGGCGGTAAATTTACACTTTTTACGAAATAGGGGGTAAGTTGACGATTCGGAAAAATTACAGGGGGCAACAGGGGTATTTACTCATTTTAGTGAGAAAAAATAGTATTGGCCTAAATTTTGAAGAAATGATAATAAGTGCTTGCTCATTTGAATATCGACCTAGCTATAATCATTATTTAATTTGTATTTTAATTTGTGATTATATTGGTCAGTGTGGGTTGCAATCGAGAATAGTGATGTCTGAATTTTTAGGAGTTGGGTCGTGGGTGCAGGGTTTGAACATGGTATAATTATAGAATTTCATCAACCGTTTTGATTGAATTTTAATTATCTAGATATTTTTACCCAACGGGTCTTGAAACCTCTCCCCTCAAGATCGAAACACCCCCATCCCACCCAATCTTCTTATTAAAGGTCAATTATAATATTTAACAATATTACATTATTTCCTACTACACTTTTTACGTTCAAATGTTTTTTACTCACTATACATATTAAATCACATAATAAATACACATATATCATATTTCTCACCTACTTATCTTAAATCACTATCTATACTCTCTAACCTCTTTCCAACCCACCCCAACCATCGGAAATGGTGTTTCACGGTGGCTACAAGATGGGTCATACCCTCCGATGACTATGTTTATACTTGTCATGGATCTAATGGAGTTGTGATTGTGTAATAAGGATCCAGCCATGGAAAATTGTAGTTCTCAGCCTTACAAAATCAAAAAATGGTTCCAGATCCTTGTAGATCTAACTTTCACTAGTAGATCAGAGTTAATTTTGGAGCTTTTGTTCGACTTCCATGGCAGCTGAGGCTGAATTTCGAAGGTCCAAGCTAAGCTCAACGAACTTTTGTGTTTGTTCATGGCAGGTGAGATTGTTTTTTTTGTATTATTGGAATTTTATATCTCTTTAAGGAATGTAACTTGTGTAATATTTAGTTTGGATTTTTTTAGTAAGGGTTGTAATATTCTTTTATATAATAAAAATAAATTTTGTACAATTTTCTACTTTATTTTTGTGTCAATTCACCGTATTTTAGGGAATACTTTGAGAATTCACTAAGCATACTCAGTGATTTACTTCACATACTAAGTAAATTGCTGAATATACTCAATATATTATTGAGTATACCCAGTGACTTTTTCGTACTCATTGAATCACTAAGTATGCTCTATGGCGATGTCGGTGGTGATTAGAGATGAATATTACCGATATTCAGTAAAATCTATGAGAAAATACTCCCTAAAGCCGGTGTTGGCATTGTGTGTTGGCTAGAGATGAATAGTGTTGATACTTAGTGACTTTTTACTTAGCAACTCGCTACTCAGTGACTCTTTACTTAGCGACCCGCTACTCAGTCACTCTGTGGTCCATGCTTTTTGCCACTTAGTTTTATTTCTTTATGTATTTTTTTATCGTTTTCGGATACTTAAGTATTTGTTGTAACCTATTTGAAGAAGACCTTAGCCACATGTTCCCTCTTAACGATAAAATTGGTCTCCAATACCTCATACATCAACCACTCTTTTCTCTATGGGCGATTGTTACTCTAACTCCTCCATAAGTCTTAGTTCTATCCCGGGTCCAAACCCATTATTATGGGTATGATATAAAATAAGTGGTTTTTACCATTGTAGTTTTTAGAAAACGTTGGTCCAAAATATATATCTCAAACGAATGAAGGAGCAGCTACTCCAATAATCGTAATTATGGTTACTATGACATCAGCTTTGGTTTCTACTAGAGAGAGTATAATGCTTGGAAATTCTTATCATCGGCCATATCTAAGTCAATATAATGTGGCAAATAAAAATACAATTGGTTATGAAATTGCTATTGAAAAGTAAACTTGATCGTGAAAGTGTAGGACCACCGAAATTGACAATAATCAAGGAGACACTTGAACAAACAATAAGAGGATAATTCATCACTCATGAAGAAGATATTTATTCTAGATTACCATAATCTCTTGTTGCATTATGTAAACCAAGTCGCTTCTATTCTTAGCACAAGTAGATTTTGTAAATTATTTGTAAGTAATATTGAATTACTCATTTATTGTCACCCGGTATGCTCGAACAACTATATTAATAACTCATCATAAAATGGTGAACAAAAATAGCCTTAAGTTATATAATTACATTAAATTCAAAAAAATTTCCTAAATCTGACATACATGATTTGAGATTCTCTATTATATAATTTAAAACTTGAACAAAAACTAAGGTAGGTTCCTTTGAAGCTTTATTATTAAGTAATACATCAAAGACAATCTAATAAATGAATCTATGAATAGCTAATGTAGGAAATTGTGTAAGGTTGTCATTTATACAAGTTCCTACATTATTCACACGAAGTGTAAGGAGATTAAAAAAAAATTAAAATCACTTAATAAAGGAACAAGTTGCTGAGTAATGGTGGAGGTCATGGTGTACCTTTCATAGCCAAAACCTCCTTGTCTGCCCTTTTCCACTTGGAAATGATGTTGTATACATTCTATTATGTCTGATGGAGCTGCGACTTATTCTAAATGGTGTAAGAGCTCTATACATGAGGAACAAAGACAATGGATAAGAACAAATACTTATTAAAGGTATTCGTTCAATTATTGTTTGTTCTTACAATATATGTTCCCTTTGGTTTTGGATAAATCTAGTTACTTTTCAAAAACAATAAAAGTTACATAGATCTTGCTAAATTTAAATCTGAAGTAAAATAATAAAGCAAAAAATACTTTGCAAAATAATAGTACACCATAGAATGGATTTGTGAATTACTCAATCTATATTCTAAACAGTTTCTTTCTCCTCTTCGGAGACCATTTCTTATTTTTTTGACTTTTTGGCTTCACGTTCATCATTTTCTCTTTTATTTTCATGTAAGAATTTTGTCACTCCTTCCAGTGGGATATCAATATCTTTATTCCTTGATAATTGCTCATTATGAGTCACCTGTTGAACATATTACATATATAAGTGACTATAATCTTTAGAACAAGGTGGTATATGAAAAAAGAAAAAACAAACAAAAAAGATTTTGTGACAACTTTAAAAATATTACTTTATCAAAAGGTATATAATATTACCTTGGTCGTCTCTACAACATCTAAGAGACTGATGAATAATTCCAATATAATTAGATGCTAGAGTGTTGAAGGCGCATCTGAATGTGCTTCTTCACAGTCCATCTATGAAATTTAGTAATCCTGTGTGTCTGGCGTAAAAGCTCAATCAAGCATGAGCAAAGAAGACGATGGATAAGAACAAATACTAATCAAAAGGTATTACTTCAATTATTGTTTTTCTTGTTCCAAAAGTTCAATTATTGTTTTTTTATAACATATGCTCTAGCATAATTTAAATTAAAATAATAAAGCATCAAATACTTTTCAAACTAATAGTACACCATAAAAATTCTTTTTGAATTACTCAATCTATATTCTAAACATCAATTCTTGTTCTTCTTTTGACTTTTTGGTTTCACGTTTCTCATTTTCTCTCTTTTACATGTAATAATTTGGACACTCCTTTCAGTGAAGATTACAATATCTTCATTTATTAATAATTTATCACCATCAACGGGTGGACTTACAACTTTGACACGAGCGTGGAGGAAGGAGCATCTCTTCCTTACATTGGAAGTTACTGTGACAACCACAAGCCGCACAAACAATGGCGGATATATCAGTTGGAAAAGGAGTAATTCAGGGTAGGTACTCCATGCATCCATGAACTGCATTTCCGTTGTTGACGCAACGTGGTTTTTCAAACATTCTTTGTATATCGTCACAGGCTGATTCCCAATTTGGGTTCGCGAGATCGGAGCAGGAGATTTGCTCCCAGTAGTATCAGGGATAGTGGCCTATTAAAAAAACCAAGAATAAAGTACATCAAACTTTCTTTCATGTATTACATAATAAGTATATACAGCAAAAACATGTATTGTACAACAAGATCAATTACTAAATCTTACAATCATTCTTAGTATTCTTGATGGCAAATTGAAATGACATGGCCATTGACCTTATTCTTGACCTGTGTAGATGGACCTATGCAGAATATAAAATGTTGAAAGCATCATATCTATGTTAACATTTTTTCTAATTTAGTAAATATTTATAATTAATGATCAATTAGATTTACTCTAGATTTTATACTTATATACGCTTATGTTTATATTTAATAGGCTTATCACTAGTATACAATTATGCATATATATATATATATGCACAATAGTATAACATAAAAAATTTGCTTAGTGTACTGAGAAACCTCACCTTCTTCACTGAGTTGGTGAAAGATAGTGGAAGATGATACTGAATCGTTATTCTTAACTTAAGTTAATTAAAAGAACTATTAGTAACTTACATGGGCTGAGTAGGGGTTTTTTTGAGACCAAGAGAGTTCAGGGGCAATGTTAGTTTATTACCAAACAAATCCCTATATTTTATAAAACTTAGGTCTCTGTTAGAATGATTTTTTAGTTAGGACTTTCTAAAGAAATTTTTGGTTTTTTAGGCTTCTAAAAGTAATTTTTTCTCTTTTTTTTGGGATAATTCTAGGCGTATTTTTTTTACGCCTAAGAAATTTCAGATAACTACATCGAAAATTAACTTATTCCTAGTTAGAAAAATTGACATACCACATTTGTCAATAAATCTTGTTCCCTTGATGCCCTGTGCCTGGTTTCTTTTGCTAAAATGTCTTCTCGACCATTAAACCAGTGCGGAATATGTTCAAAACAAACCAGACCAACTTCTGTTGCCAGCTTCTTGATCTGCGTGATCCATGGTCCGAGCCTCCATCTGACTGCCGACTCATGCTTGATACCTTGAATTATTTCAAGGTTGTCAGAGAAGCCCTCTTATGGTTCTTGTCTCTTCCTATCTAATATGTATAAGTGGAGGGGGCAAAGGTGTGATAAAATAATAGATAAATTAAGATAATAATAAAGAGCACACACCCTTGAGAACCACGGAACTCACTGCAAGTATCACAGATCATTTTCAAGTTTTAATGATAAGTCAAGTTCGTTCGCAGGGATTGTATCTTTTAGATCTACTTATATTTAACAAGCGTAGATGAGTTTATATGTTTTAGAATAAAATATAAAAAGATAAAATAATATGATTAACTATCTGATGAGAAATAATAAATAAGAATACAGCTAAATAAATTTGGATGTAAGTCTATTAGATTAGGGTCACTAATATGAGTCTATTTTACTAAGTTGTTATTCTAACCTGTCACAGATTAAGAATTATATATTAACCAGGATTCTAACTTCTACCTAGCCTCTATTAGGCTTAGGAGCAACCTCTCCACTACTAGGGATTCCTGAGTAATGATTGGTGATTAAATCAAACCTCTATGGCTATCTAGTTAGGCAAAAGATCAAAACTAGACGATTATGTGGTGTTGTCAATAACTAAGAATAATCCTAAGATTGGCCAATTCTAAGGTTGTAACAATAAGTCCAAAAACATAATAACAATATACGCCAAGCTCAATCAATTAAAATAACAAATTGTATTTATGAATTTAAAGACAAAATAATAACCCAACAATTAAAAGTAAAACTTACAAAATAAAAGCTTAGAAATATGGTGAAGCATAAATCTATAGCTAATTACCCTAAATATAGAGAAGGTGAGACGTAGAAGAGGAGTTTGTCACTCTCCAACTTCTTGCTTCTTGTCTTCCTCTATAGGTCAGCTTGCTTCTTGGATGAATAGCTTGATACTAAGTATTAATAATAAATATAAGGACTAAGCTATTATTTAAAACTAAGAAAATACAAGTAAGGACTAAGCCTAAGCTTGAAACTGAGCAAGGACATGTTTACAATGGTATAAGGGTGTATTTATAAGTGTTTAGGAAGACCTAATTCGTTTTCTTGAAGGATAAGGAAAGTTTTAGACTCCTAGCCCAACTCAAATTCGTAGGTAGATAAGGATAATTACTGCTGACTTGTGTTTACCAATTATCTACGTCCCTGAAAAGGGATCTTCCGATATCGGCTCGGTTTTGGAGTTATCATCAGTTCTTTAACGTAGCTGCAGAATTTCAGATTTATTTGGCAGCTTTTCATTTTCCTAATTGAACTCTGTTTTCTTCTATCTCCAATTACCATGCTTATCTCTTTCCATATCTTTTAGTCTTTGACTTGGACTCTAATTAATCTCCATAATTATCTTTAAAGCTTCACACTAAATAAATAATTAAACCTAATATGCTCTAAAAATATTATTTTACTAAATCAAGACTCAAAATAGGAAAGTGCACTATTTCTCAAGAAAATCGACTAAATGACTTCCTAAATCACTAAAAATGATGTCTCATCTTAATATTAATTCATCACAAATGAGGAGACATCAAGACCCCCAACTCAAAGTTGTATCGTCCCAATAGAATAAAGATAAAAACAAAGGGAAGTCTCTAAATACACACCTAGGTCAATTAAGCACAGAGGGAAGAAAGATAGCAGAGTATGGAGAATAGACTCAAAGAAACTACTCAGAAAATTTCATGTAATAATATCTACTAACTACATACATGTACACTTCTCATATCCACAGTCAACACGGTTTGAATTCAAGATTAGATTAGCTTCGCAATGTAAGAAGGAGAAGAACTTTACTCAGTTCACCAAGGATTCTATAGATTGTTCATCGAACCTCACTAGTATCCAAAGATCCACCCCTAACTACTCTCTATTGGCTCAATCACTTCTCAATTACATAGCAAAGAATAAAAAGGTCGTTAAGGTTGTAATTTAGGCTTAGGGACGGTTGATAAGTATTTTTGGATAATTTAGAGGGAGCTTTTGCCTCACTCCTCACTAGCCATCAACGAATCGCCCTAGAGCTTGAGTTACTCTCAAAAAACGTTTCTCACTCAACCCAATGAATCCTTGATGCACAAAGTAGCATCCCTAATAACCCAATTAAAGCATAATATGTTCACATAAAAATTCCACTTTGCCGGTCCAAATATATATTTTCTTTTCAGATCATTACAGCTATGACTCTCTTTTTAATGTTGAGATATCACACTATTTTTTCATATATATATTTTTTCTTTTCTTTTTATGCCCTTGTTGCCAAATTTAGCTCGTAGCTTCTTTTTCATTCACTATTACCCCGGCAAAGGTTACAATATAAACTTGTGAATCATCATTATTATAATAACATAACACAATTAATTAGCTCAAAAATCCCAACCCAATAACAATTCCCATAATGGTGGACCCACCACCCCAAACTCAAGCTGTAAAACAATTGTCTATGCATCGCGATTCGAGTGCGGGTCATATGGAAAATTCCTAAAATCTAAATGGATATGGCTTGTAATGTGGCTAAATAAAAAGGCTTTAGAAAGTCTAGAAGGGGCTGAGAAGGATATAAAATATTAAATCAAATAACAAGGTGAGAAGGTATAAAAAGGCTTCAAGTGGCTTCAATATGAAAGAACTTCCTTAATCATTTTCTACACCATGTAATTTCGTTATTTTCTTACCTTTAGCACTTTCATCAAATGGGTTTGTCAAATAGCTTGGATCTCACGGCCTACAAACCACTCAAGGCTCCCTGAGATCGAACATACTTTCTATCGCATTGCTTACTAATCATATCTTTACTATCAATGTGTGTTTTCCTGCAAATACTCAAAGCATACAAAATAAAGCAGCTCATAAACATACTACTTCCTATCATTAACTTACTGAGCTTATGCTTTCAAGCTATTAAACACACTCTACATACATCTAATCCTTCCCATAAAAAATTAAATTTTACCTAAAAAACCTAAAAAATGGAGATGAGAGACAACGAATTCCCACACACCCAACTCAAAAATGAGTCGTGTCCCCACGACTCGAAAAGACTCGAAAATAAAATAAAAGAAAATTAAAATTTTACAGATATTGCACATATAGAAAAGGTTAGGAAGAAAGAAAACATACTCTTCGAGGCTATTTACCTCGCCTGATCAGTACCCGGAGTAGGGTGCAGTGCTTTCCATGTATGTAAATTTCTATGTATCACCAATTTCGCCTTCCCTGACATCTTCTTATGCTCCATCCCAATCAATCACACTCTAGAAATCTCTTGTTTATCTTCTTCCAACTTTGCTTACGAATACTTTCTCATGTGACAATGCTTATCCAGGAATATGTTTTGAACACAGCTACTAGCGTCCCAGAATCTTTTGTTCATGTTAGTTAAAGGACTATGGATTGTAGAGGTTGTAGTGTATTCCTTATGAAAGTTTAAACCTTTTTGGTCTTTGAAATCACCACAACTAGCTTTCCTCTATTCTCTTGATCTGATTTACCTTGTAATTATTCCCGAACTAGTACCCATCTCAATTGAAATCTTCTTGATCTTACCCAATACCTTGCTTTGATTCTTCATATCCCTTAACACTTGGTAATATCTCTATCATCTCTTCATCATCTCTTTTGACCCCCAACAAAAAGCTTTGAACACTCTTGAAATTTGTAACTCTTGATCATAGGTGGAACAAGCTTTAATTGGATTAGGAAAGGTGTTAGGATGACAAATCTCCATGTGCGTATGATTGAATCAAGGTTTGCTAATGTGGGTTTAAGGATTTTTAGAAAAAGATTTTGAAATTTATGGCTTTGATTCTTGGTTTCTAGGTGTTTTGATATGATTTGGGTGATTGAATCTTCTTTGTAATGATGTAGGGAATGATTTGGATGAGAATTCATGGTGATTTGGTAGTGTTTTGATGTTGGGTGAAGGTTTGTTGAAGCTTTAATGGAGTTGGGAGAGGTTTGGGGAAGAAGGAGAAGCTTAAGGATTGAAAAAAAATCGTAATAGAGCAACCTCTTCTCCCTTATAACCCAAAAAACACGAAAATTTACTCTCTCCAGCGTTGTCGGGTGGTATACCGGCCATGGGGCCCGGTATACCGGAGTTTTGGCTTTTAAAATTTTACCTCACGGCTTAAAACCCGAGTCACCTACCCGTATTACGGGTTTTCTGGCCGGCATACCGGAGTTCTGGCCGGCATACCGGTCGAGAACGAAAATCTCCCCAATAGCTAGATCTCAAAAAGTTATGCAGTTTCGGCTCAATGATAACCTGATTCCGACATCCGAGCGCAAAGATATCACTTGCCGAAGTTTTCTCAGATTGTGTCCAGAATTTTTTATTTTTTTTTCAGCGGGGTTGCGCGGTATACCGGAGGTATGATCTGAATTTTCCAAAAAAAAATTGTTTTCGCTTCCCAAACTCGATTTCTTTAATACCTAACATCCAAAAACACTAATACCTTTCTCAAATACGCAATATCAACTAAAAACAACTAATCTAAAATAAACTAAAAACTTAAAAAAAAAACTACTATGGAATGTCTCCCAAAGGCACTTTTGTTTTACGTCTTTCAAAGTTAGATGAGTTACCTCGGTTATTTCTTTTTATAGCCTCCCCAGCAGTGAGTGAGATGATTAACACTTTCCAATCTGAGCTTGCAATCTTCGATAGCTTTTATTTCGACCACTCCTTCTGAGATGATTTGCGTGATAACATATGGCCCCTTCCAAGAACTGTTATGTTTAGGATTGGGAGGTTTCCATGCCACCTCGTCTCCTACCCCAAACTCAATCTTTTTCTCCATTGTTTCTTGGGGGCTTACAGGTTCTGGCTTCTTGGTTACAACTCTGATTGGATATAGTTCTTTTGACTCATTTTTCTTTTTCTTCTTTCCCGAAACATAGAACGTTTTAGAGTTATTTTCAATACGGAGAGTCACGGTTCCTTCATTCACATTCACTATAGTATCGCTGGTGGCTAGGAATGGACGCCCAAGAATGAATGAGACGTTCTTATCTGCTTTATAGTCAAGAATAATAAAGTCCGCGGGAATAACAAGGTTACCTACTTGGACGAGTACATCCTCAATTACTCCCCACGGCTTTGTTGTTGATTGATCCGCAAGTTGTAAGATTACGGATGTCGGTATTGCATCACTCATACCAATCTTCTTGAATATACTTTTGGGCATGATATTCACACTTGCCCCTAAATCACACATGGCTTTTCCATGAAATATTCCACCTATTTTGATTGGGAGGTTGAAACCTCCAGGATCTTTAAGCTTCGGTGGTAATCTTTGTTGAAATTGTGCTGATATCCCTTCATTGAGTGTCACAGATTTGGATCTTGTGAACCTTTATTTATTGGAGAGTGCCTCCATAAAGAATCGATCATAGTTTCGCCTTCCTTCCATAGCTTTGAGTAAATGGACGTTAATTTTAACTTGTTTTAACGCCTCTATACACTTCTGTTGTTGCTCCTTTGGATAAGCGGGATAGTGGCAATGTATGGGTGGTTGTCTTGCTCTACTTCTCTCTTCAATTATTGGTTCATCAATCACTCTTGGCTTCTTACTTTCATCGTGTTCAACTTCTTCAACCCAGTCTTCAACAATAATCTCATCTAAGTTCATCCGAGTTACGTTTGATTTGTTTGATAGGACATCCCCTTTTGAGGAAGATGGTGGCGTTTCCTTGATCTTTTTAGCTTGAAGACTAATAGTCCTAACCTTTTCGTCAACGTATTGGATCTTCTTCATGTTAGATAATGTATCTTGGGTCAATTGTAGGAGTTGACTTTGCATTTGTTCTATGATTGTAGTGAGCCGCATTACATTCTTCTCTAAAAGTTGATTATGTTGTTTCAAATCTTGATTCTCTTGTTGCAGGCTTTGCACTACTAATGCATCGATCTTTGATTCAAGTCTGCTCATATTATCCTTCGAGAAGTTAATGAATTGACTAATAGTCTCTTTTAACTCAGTGATTTCTTCTTGAGGACGTGATTTGAGCTTGACTTACATTATGTATATTGCAGCCCGGTGGATGATTAGCGTGATTTTCAGGCTTGTTCTTGCAGGTATAACTGTTGAGGTGGCTTTGGGATGCTTTCCTTAACGGTTATAGCGAGTTGTTGTATTTGATCTTGCAAGCTTGAAATCCTCGCTTCTTCTTCTTCGTTAGTGGTAGGAGTTTGTTCTTGTGGCCAACTCATGTTGTTCTCAATGATTGTTTCCATACCACTTTTTGCTTCTTTTGGATCCATAGAGACAAAATTACCACGACCCATATTATCTGCTCTCAGCCTTGACTCTCTATTGAGTCCATTATAGAATATGGATAATTGTAATTGTGGCGTGTACCCATGTAGTGGACATCTTGCCAACATCTTTTAAATCTCGTCCATGCTTCGCCAACACTGTCTCCGGCCTCTTGTAAGAAATTCATAGGCTCCAATAGTTCATTCACTCGCATACTTGTAGGATAAAATTTATCGAGGAATCTTTCTTGAAGCTTGTCCCAATTTGGTACAAGCTCGGGAGGTTGATCATCTAACCAATCACTTGCTTTCCCGGTCAAGAAAAATTGAAACATTAAATAATACATCTGTTCTTGGGTAACACCTTCATTAATGTAGGCATCACAGAATTGCAAGAATTTTTTAATAGATCTATCCGGATCTTGATTTGTATCACCATTAAATTTCCCATAGCTCGCGAATTGATTAATTAAATCAGGATCAGGCTTGAATCTAACGGCTTGGATAGTTGGGACGCGAATCCCAATGCGTTGAACTCGAAATTTGCTAGGAAAACCTAGCTCTAACCGTTGATTATCCATCTAAAATCCGGAGAAAGACTAAACCAAAAAGAAAGCGTAAAACTGAAAACAAATAAAAACCTCTACACTAAATAAACACAAAATTTTCACTTAATTAATCCATTAAATCCCAACTAGAAACAATAAAAAATCCCAAAAAGTCCCACAATACCAATACTATTGCTACTTGTAGTAAAAAGAAAAAGCTAAAAAAAAACCTTTTAGGATTTGTTTTTAATCAGACCTCTCCACCCCTTGCGATTTCAATAGTCCAAGCGCGTGCAAAGAGATGTGCTTTATTTTTTTTATTCTGGTTTCTGTTTTTTTTAATTCCAATATTTTTTGTAAAACGATTTCTATTTGTTTTGTTTTAGATCTAGATTTAGATCTCTTTGGAATATATCAAATTGATGTGTTTGGAATGTACCAAATTGATGTGTTTGGAATGTACCAAATTGATGTGTTTGGAATGTACTAAAGTGATGTGTTTGGAATGTACCAATTCGTTTTTATCATGAAAAAAGATATCGTGAATAGATTTATGTAGTATTTTTAGGAAAAACTTTGTTTGGTGCATACGAATGGGTGAATCTCGACACGATATTCGATCCTTTTTATAAAAAAATCCGGACATTAACTTTGGGCATGACTAAAAACCCTCCATAAGTCTAGAAAAATACTGATAAGGACCCTGAAACGTAAAAACAAACATAAGTAGCATTTGGTACATACCAAAACCAGGAAATTGGTACGTTCTGAAAAAATAAATATTGGTCTATACCAAAATTAAAACTGTTGGTATGTACCGATAAAAAACTGAGTAGCGGTATAAGGGTAAAAAATCTAACTAAAAATATCAAACTTAGCCCTCTATTAGAATGATTATTAGTTAGGACTTTCTAAAGAAATTTTTTATTTTTTGGGCTTCTAAAAGTAATTTTCTCTTTTTTTTTGGGATAATTATAGGTCCAACGTATTTTTGTTTACGCCTAAGAAATTTCAGATAACTACATCGAAAATTAACTTATTCCTAGTTAGGAAAATCGACATACCACATTTGTCAATAAATCTTGTTCCCTTGATGCCCTGTGCCTGGTTTCTTTTGCTAGAATGTCTGCTCGATCATTAAACCATTGCGGAATATGTTTAAAACAAACCAGACCAACTTCTGTTGCCAGCTTCTTGATCTGCGTGATGCATGGTCCGAGCCTCCTTCTGACTGCCGACTCATGCTTGATACCTTGACTTATTTCAAGGTTTTCAGAGAAGCCCTCTTATGGTTCTTGTCTCTTCCTATCTAATATGTATATGTGGTGAGGGCAAAGGTGTGATAAAATAATAGATAAATAAAGATAATAATAAAAAGCACAAAGCCATGAGAACCACGGAACTCACTGCAAGTATTACAGATCGTTTGCAAGTTATAATGATAAGTCAAATTCGTTCGCAGGGATTGTATCCGTTAGATATACTTATATTTAACAAGCGTAGATGAATTTATATGTTTTAGAATAAAATATAAAAAGATAAAATAATATGATTAACTATCTGATGAGAAATAATAAATAAGAATGCAGATAAATAATTATGGATGTGAGTCTAATAGATTAGGGTCACTAATATGAGTCTATTTTACTAAGTTGTTATTCTAACCTGTCACAGATTAAGCAGTATATATTAACCAGGATTCTAACTTCTACCTAGCCTCTATTAGGCTTAGGAGCATCCTCTCCAATACTAGGGATTCCTGAGTAATCATTGGTGATTAAATCAAACCTCTATGGCTATCTAGTTAGACAAAAGATCAAAACTAGACGATTATGTGGTGTTGTCAATAACTAAGAATAATCCTAAGATTTGCCAAATCTAAAGTTGTAACAATAAGTCAAAACACATAATAACAATATATGCCAAGCTCAATCAATTAAAATAACAAATTGTATTTATGAATTTAAAGACAAAATAATAACCCAACAATTTAAAGTAAAACTTACAGAATAAAAGCTTAGAAATATGGTGAAGCATCAATCTATAGCTAATTACCCTAAATATATAGAAGGTGAGATTTAGAAGAGGAGTTTGTCACTCTCCAACTTCTTGCTTCTTGTCTTCCTCTATAGGCCAGCTTGCTTCCTGGATGAATAGCTTGATACTAAGGATTAATAATAAATATAAGGACTAAGCTATTATTTAAAACTAAGAAAATACAAGTAAGGACTAAGCCTAAGCTTGAAACTGAGCAAGGACATGTTTACAATGGTATAAGGGTGTATTTATAGGTGTTTAGGAAGACCTAATTCGTTTTCTTGAAGGAGAAGGAAAGTAATGGACTCCTAGCCCAACTCAAATTCGTAGCTTGAACCGTTTTTGCTTCATAAGATATCAAAAGAATCCTCACGGAATTATCTACGTCCCTATGAAAGTGATCTTCCAGAATCGGCTCGGTTTTGGAGTTACCATTAGTTCTTTAACATAGCTGCAGAAATTCAGATTTATTTGGAGCTTATCCTTTTCCTAATTGAACTCTGTGTCCTTCTATCTCCAATTACCATTCTTATCTCTTTCCATATCTCTTAGTCTTTGACTTGGACTCTAATTAATCTCCATAATTATCTTTAAAGCTTTACACTAAATAAATAATTAAACCCAATATGCTCTAAAAATATTAGTTTACTAAATCAAGACTCAAAATAGGAAAGTGCACTATTTCGCAAGAAAATCGACTAAATGACTTCCTAAATCACTAAAAATGATGTCTCATCTAAATATTAATTCATCACAAATGAGGAGACATCAATATGATTGCTTGCGCTTCTCCTTCCATACAATGTATTCAAAAATCAGGCTAAGCAAATAATTTTTTTTATTTTAAATTTTTCCAATTAAAATGTCTTTATATAAAAAATAATAATACAAAACAATTTTTCGATCAGTCCTAAAAATAATGTCCACTTACTAAATATGGTGTCCTAAAAATATTGTCCATTTAGAATATCAAGACACTTTTTTCCAACTATTTTCGATATTACTCTTATTAAAAAAATTAAAATTTATACTTCCAATACATATTTACAATATTAAGACACTTTATGAGGAGTAATTCTGTAATGGTGTATGTAATTATTAGTTTTCTTAATCTGTTTGAAAAGCTAAGTGGACATTGTATTTGGGACTGGGGAGTATGTATTTTATCACCACCACGGTTGCTTGTCAGTCAACTTCAACGGTCAATGTTGGTCAATTTCGGTAGTCATTGGTCAACTCCAGCGAGACTTTTTTTGGGTGGCCACCAGTTTACTTCTGGGACGAGCTTGGCTTCAGGTGGTGGCAGCAGTTGAAGAGATTTCTTTTTAGTTTTTTCCTAATATGAGTGTGAAAAAGATGATTTATTTTTGTTTTTATCAATAAAATAAAAGTTTATTCTTTTTAAATGATTTAAAATGTTTATAATAATAAAAAATAATTAAATAATCGTACATGCGTCGCACCCTAACTTAACAGAGATAATAGACGGAATTCTTCCACAGGTGGTATGCAAACACATTTTGAAACAATAAGGGGTAAATTTGCACTTTATATAAAATAAGGGGTAAGCTAACGATTAAGAAAAAGTAAAGGGGGCATAGGGGTATTTACTCAATTTAATAAGAAAATATAGTATTGGCCTAAAGTTAGAAGAAATGGTAATAAGTGCTTGCTCATTTAAATTTCGACCTAGCTATAATCATTATTTAATTTGTATTTTAGTTTGTGATTATTTTGTCAGTTTGGGTTGCAATCAAGAATAGCGATGTCTGGACATGGTACAACTATAAAATTTCATCAACTCGTATCGAGTTTTTAAAGATTTATCTAGAGATTTTCACCCAACGGGCCTTGAAACCTTTCCCTTCAAGACTGAAGCACCCTCATCCAACCTATTGTTCTTATTAAAGGTCAAATATAATATACAAGACTATAACATTTTTTCCCATTACACATTTTACGTACAAATGTTTTTTACTCACTATACATACTAAATCACACAATAAATACACATATATCATATTTCTCACCTACATATCTTAAATCACTCTCTATACTCTCCCCTCTCTCTCCACCCCACCCCAACAATCAGAAATGGTGTTTCATGGTGGCTAAAATACGGGTCATAACCTCAGAGGACTATGTTTATTCTTGTCATGGATCTAATGGAGTTGTGATTGTGTAATAAGGATCCAGCCATGGAAAATCGGAGTTCTCAGCCTTACAACATCAAAAAAGGGTTCTAGATCGTTGTAGATCTAACTTTCACTACCAGATCAAAGAAGTTCCTATATAATTCAAAGAAGGTGTACGGAAATTAAAAAAACATTAAATGTTAATAGGATAATAAAGAAACAAGTTGCTGAGTAATGGAGGTCATGGTGTAACTTTCAAAGCCTACACCTTGTCTGCCCTTTTCCATTTGGGAAAAGATGTTAATGCAGGAGCTGAGATTTTTTGCTGGCATATAAGTTTTATTATGTCTGATGGAGTTGCAGATGATTCTCAATGGCGTAGAATCTCTATCACGCAATGGATAAGAACATATGTTGCCTCTGGTGTTGGATAATTATAGTTACTTTTCAAAAACAATAAAAGTTACGCAACTGTTGCTAAATTTAAATCTGAAGTAAAATAATAAAGTAACAAATTCTTAGCAAAATAATAGTACACCATATAATTTATTTGTGAATTACTCAATCTATATTCTGAACAGTTTGTTTCTCCTCTTCGGCGACCATTTCTTGTTCTTCTTTTGACTTTTTGGCTTCATCTGCCTCATTTTCTCTCTTTTCATGTAAGATTTTGGTCACTCCTTCAAGTGCGATATTAATATCTTCATTCCTTAATAATTTCTCACCAGGAGTCACTTGTTGAACAAATTAAATATATAATATTTACAACGATGTGGTACATGAAAAAAGAAAAAAACAAACAAGAGTGTACCAAGTCATCAAATTTTGTGACACCTTTAAAAATATTACTCATCACTCTCTCCAAGATTGTCGACAACATCAAAGAGAGAGTTATAAGATTCCAAGATAATTAGCTGCTAAAGTCTTGAAGGAACATGTGATTAAGGTCAATCTTTTTAGGGTAATATTCAAACAAATCACTAACAAAATGCATTTTAGAAGGCCAATACCAACTATTACTCACTATATATTAACACGGATTACTTTTTTCTAGTAACCATGAGTACATATATAGCAAAGTACATCTCTTAATACAGATATCTCACTAATATACCTTATTATTACAACCATTACCCACACGATGAAGGCACACAAGTACTCAAGATACTCAAATTTTTACTATTTTATAGTTGTCCCATCCTAATAGCTTTATGACAGGATCTACTTTGGAGATAAATGCGGTAGCTATAGTATGTGGCCTTTCACTTACACATTATAAACCAATTAATTTTACATTCATAGAAATAAAAAGTAGCAAATGTCAATATAGACATGATTAGAATTATCCGATCCCAAATTGGGAAATATACAACAAAAACAAAGTCTCAGATACCATAGTAGTATAATAAATCTGAAGTTAATAAGTTAAGCTATAGATTATTACAAGGAGAAAATCTCCAGTCTACAGCCAAAACACTTTTTAGCAACCCAATCAAGTCCTTTGTTCTTTCTTCATTATTCCGGATGGAGAGGAGATCCCGCATTAATGTCTATTTACGCTATTCTAATCCGGATGCCTGAAAAATATACATATATGTGAAAAATTTAATCTAAATTTTTTAGTTTGTATAAGGTTGCGTAGATATTTAAAAACTAATATGAGTGTAATTTACGTCAGAAATTTCAATGATTATAGAATTAATAGAAGGATCCCTTTCAAGGTAGTAGGTGATAATATCTCCAAAGAAAGTGATTTCTTCTTGCTCTGCTTCTCTCCTTTGTTCACAACTGAATACCGAACATCATCAAGTTCCAAGGGATTGTGATCATGTAGATTAAAGTATAGGAATAATTGAATCTCAACCCGAAACAGACCACGGAAATATATAAGGGGGATTTCTAAACTTAGTAAATCTTACCATCATACTTATTGTTGATGTGAAACTAAAATGACATGGTCATTGACCTTATTCTTGACATGGCAATAAGTCACTATTTTGTAGATAGGCATGTGCATATGGAAAGCATCAAATCTACGTTAACATTTTTTTTCTAATTTAGTAAATATGTAAAATTAATGACCAATTAGTATTAATCGTGATTTTATACTCAAAGACGCTTATATTTCTATTTAATATGGTGATATTATGCAATTATGACACATGTACACAATAGTATAACACACTACGGAGAAAGCTCACCTTATTCTGTGAATGGGTGAAAGATAGTGGAAGATGATACTGAATAATTATTCTTAACTTAAGTCAATTAAAAGAACTATTAGTCACTTACATGGGCTGAGTAGGGAGTTTTTGTTGGGATACCAAGGTCAGGGGCAGTGTGAGTTTATTACCATACAAATCCCTATATTTTACAAAATTTCTTCATAGGTCCCTATGTTTTGGGATTATAGGTCCCTATACATGCAAAATAACCTATATTTTAAACTAATTACATAATAAGTCCCTATAATATGCAAAATAACAAAATTATTTTAAAATAATTACAATATAGGTCCCTATATTAGGCAAAATAATCCATATTTACAAAACGATTTGATTTATTAATTAGAATTACCTAAAATATTCTATTTATTAATTAGAATTACCTATAAGGAGGGACAGAGAGTAAGGCGGTGTATATGGGTCATGACTCATTAGCTGATAGAGGCGGAGGCTTGACGATTTTGCGTCTGAGTGATCCGTAGATGTAAAGTAAGAGAATTAATTGTTTAAGTTAGGTCAATAAATTGAATAGTTGACTAAGTTCATTTTATATATTAATAAAATATTTAGCTTTATTTTTTCTTTTTTACTGGGTAAATCTCCTCAACCCACTTTTGTTTGGACAAGGCCTCCTCCATCTATGGAACAATAACCTGATTTTTTATTGGAATAATTCTAGGTCCAACATAATTTTTTTTTACCTCTAAGAAATTTTAGATAATTACATAGAGAATTAATCTATTCCTAGTCTGGAAAATTGACATATCACATTTATCATGACTCTTGTTCCCTCGATGCCCTATGCCTAACTTTTTTTGCTAGAATGTCTGCTCGACCATTAAACTGTCGCAACATATGTTCGAAACAAACTGGAGCATCTTGATCTGCGTGATCCATGGTCTGAGCCTCCATTTGAATGCCGTCACCTTTTTGATACCTTGAATTATTTCAAGGTTGTCAGAGAAGATGGTTATCTCCTCTTGTGGTTCATGTCTCATCATGTATAATGCGTATATGATTGCTTGCGCTTCTCCTTTCGTACAACATATTCTAGAACCAGGCTAAGCATATAATTTTTTTTTGATTTTAAATTCTTTTAATTGAAATATCTTTATATAACAAATAATAAAACAAAACAATTATTCCATCAGTCCTAATGACCACTTACTAAATATGGTGTCCCAAAAATATTGTACATTTTAGAATATCAAGACATATTTTTCAACTTTTTCCATCATTACCCTTATTAAAAAATTAAAATTTTTACTTTCAGTATATATTTAAAATATTACGACACTTTATGAGGGGTAATTTTGTAAAGTGTATGTAATTATTAGTTTTCTTAATCTGTGTGAAAAGCTAAGTGGACATTATATTTTGGACGGAGGGAGTATTTATATTATTACCACCACGGTTTCTTGTCAATCAACTTCAATAGTCAACGTTGGTCAATTCCGATAGTCAGTGGTTAACATCAGCGAGATTTTTTTTGGGTGGGCACCAGTTTACTCATTGGACAAGCTTGGCTCAAGGTGGTGGCGGCAGTTGAAGAGATTTATTTTTTGTTTTTTTCTAATATGAGTGTGAAGAAGACGATTTCAATCTTTTTTCAATAAAATAAAAGTTTAATTTTTTTAATGATTTAAAATGTTTATAATAAAAAAAATTAAATAACCGCATATGTGTCGTGCATGGTTACTTAACTGAGATAATAGACGAAATCCGTCCACAAAGGGTAACCAAACACGTTTTGAAAGGGGTAAATTTACACTTTATACAAAGTAGGGGGTAAGTTGACGATTCGGAAAAATTATAGGCGGCAAAATAGTATTGGCCTAAATTTAGAAGAAATGATAATAAGTGCTTTCTCATTTGAATATCGACTTAGCTATAATCATTATTTAATTTGTATTTTAATTTGTGATTATATTGGTCAGTGGGTTGCAATCTAGAATAGTGATGTCTAGATTTGTAAGATTTGGGTCGTGGGTGAAGGGTTTGTACATGGTATAATTATAGAATTTCATCAACTCGTATCGGGTTTTGATAGAATTTTAATTCTCTAGATATTTTTACCCAACGGGTCTTGAAACCTCTCCCCTCAAGATCGAAGCACCCTCATTCAACCTAATCTTCTTATTAAAGGTCAATTATAATATTTAACAATATAACATTATTTCCTACTACACATTTGACGTTCAAATATTTTTTACTCACTATACATACTAAATCACACAATAAATACACATATATCATATTTTCCACCTACATATCTTAAATCACTCTCTATACTCTCTAACCTCTTTCCACCCCTACTCCAACCATCGGAAATGGTGTTTCATAGTGGCTACAAGATGGGTCATACCCTCCGACGACTATGTTTATTCTTGTCATGGATCTAATGGAGTTGTGATTGTGTAACAAGGATCCAGCCATGGAAAATCGTAGTTCTCAGCCTTACAACATAACAAAAATGGTTCTAGATCCTTGTAGATCTAAATTTGACTAGCAAATCAGAGTTTTTTTGAAGCTTTTGTTCTACTTACAGGGCAGCTGAGGCCAAATTTTGAAGGTCCAAGCTAAGCTCAACGAACTTTTGTGCTTGTTCATGGCAGGTGAGATTGTTTTTTTTTTGTATTATTGGAATTTTATATCTTTTTAAGGAATGTAACTTCTGTAATATTTAGTTTGGATTTTTTTATTAAGGGTTATAATATTCTTTTATATAATAAAAATAAATTTTGTACAATTTTCTACTTTATTTTTGTGTTAATACGTCGTATTTTAGGTAATACTTTGAGAATTCACTAAGCATACTGAGTGATTTACTTCGCATACTAAGTGAATTGTTGACTATACTCAAAGAACTATTGAGTATACTCAGTGACTTCTTCGTACTCATTGAATCACTAAGTATGGTCTGTAGCGATGTCGGTGGTGATCGGAGATGAATATTAATTATATTCAATAAAATCGATGATAAATACTCCTTGATGCCGGTGTTGCCAGTTTGTGTAGGCTAGAGATGAATAGTGTTGATACTTAGTGACTTGTTACTTAGCAACTCGCTACTCAGTGACTCTTTACTTAGCTACCCGCTACTCAGTCACTCTGTGGTCCATGCTTTTTGCCACTTATTTTTATTTCTTTATGTATTTTTTAATTGTTTAGGATACTTTAGTATTTTTTTGTGACCTATTTGAAGAAGTCCCTAGCCACATGTTCCTTATTAACGATAAAATTGGTCTCAAATACCTCATACATCAACCACTCTTTTCTCTATGGGAGATTGTTACTCTAACACCTCCATAAGTCTTAGTTCCATCCCGAGTCCAAAACCATTCTTATTGGTATGATATAAAATATGTGAGTTTATACTGTTGCAGTTTTTAGAAAACATTGGTCCAATCTAATTGTTCGGCATTAGTGTTCATCTTTTCGCCGATAATACAAATGGCACACAACGTTTGAAATAAGGATGATGGGTGATTAACAAGATATTTATTTCCAGAGTGTATGGTAAATTTTTCTTATTTTGTCGCTCTAAATATATATATAGTACCTGCTCGGACTAGGACGTCCTCCACTGTTCCCCATGTCTTAGTAACTGAGTTGTCAGTTAACTGCAACTTCACTGTAGCTTTCTTTGATCTCTGAAGTCCAAGTCTCTCGAACACGGACTTAGGCATAAGATTCACACCTGAACCCGCATCGTACATAGATTTCACCTTGACCATACCATTTATTTGAATAGGAAGGTTAAAACTTCCCGGGTCTTTGAGCTTCAATGGTAACTCTCTTTCACTTCTTCTTGAGACTCTAACGTTTTATTTTTTGGATTCTACATTCGTTTCTTTCTCAGGAATAACTTGCGTAAAAACTTGTTGCGGTGTAAGCCCTTTCTTTACGATCTCAAGCATTTGGGCGTTGATATTTTCTGGAGTGTACGCCTCTACAAATGTCTTGAGTTCAGTGTCATCCTTTGGATTTGTATTAGGAATAGTTGAGGACACTGTTTGAACAACTAGTGGCGATTCCACCTTCTCTTCTTCTTTCTCTTCTTGCACAGCAGGTGCAACTTCAACTTCAAATCTTGGTTCCTCCTTTGAAGCTTCTTCCTCTTTCTCTTTAGCCAGCTCAACTTGAAAATCCATAACCGATCTAATCTGTTCGTGCATATCTTTCAAAAGCTGTATAAATTCGGATTTTTCTGAATTTTCCTCCACATCACTCTCAGAACAGTTAGAGTCCACGGGGCTAGACTTGGTTGATTCTTCTTCGGTACTCGGAACCTCCACGGCACTAACGGCAGCATGTGGTACTTCTTCTTTTCTTCAATATCAAGGCAGATAGCCTTACAAGCTTCGAACCCAACATTGTCATCACCTCCTTCGATAGCCTTCAATTCTTTTTGTTCCATAATGCTTGTCAGAACTTTGATCTTCTGTTCTACTTGAGTACCTACAACATGAATTGAAGCTTCTTGTTCTTGTAACTTCTCGCTCTGGGAATGCATATTAGTGGTCATAAGATCCATAAAGTTTGTGAATTATTAATTATCCACAGGTCCCTCTTGAGGATACTGTGGTAAAGCTTTCTGAGCTAACGAATCAGTATAGGCATCTTGAACAAGTTGTTGTGGGGGAGCAGGTCTATTCTGATATTGATTTTGATACTGTCCTCTTGGTTGGAATGAGTTATTCTGTGGACGTGGTTGATAATGACCAGGATTAGCGGCCCCATGTGGATTTGAATACTGCATACCCGGATGATTCATATTACCAAATTGATAACGTCGGTTGGATATGAAGTAAACAGATTGTAGATTTCCTTCGCACTCTTCCCAAGTATGATTCATTGCCCCACAATACGGACAACCTTGTGCTTCTTGCACTACATTTGCTTCGGCTAAGTTTCTATGCATCTCAAGCTTAAGTTCTTTGATTTGATTCTCTAATGCGGATAGTTGAGCTGAGTTTGCAGTTTACGCATCTAATCGAAGCGTACCTCGCGTTTTTGTAACAAGAGCTCGCGAAGGCGGCCAACTCCTTTCTTGTTGAATGCAATTTTCTAAATCCTCGGTAGCTTCAGCAGGGTCCATGGACACGAAATTCCCTTTCCCAATATTATCCACCTTCAATCTACTTTATCTGTTGATACCTTCATAGAATATAGCTAACTGTAGAGAGGGGTATAACCATGGAGCGGACATCTAGCTAACTTCTGTTAAAACCTTGTCCATGCTTCTCCTACTTCTTCTCCATCTTCTTGAAAAAACTTTGCAAGCTCGCTTTGGTCTTTGAGTCTCAAATTCATTGGATAAAAATGGTTAAAGAAAGCGGCTTGAAGTTCTGTCCATGAATTAATTGTCCCTGGTGGTTGCCTATCTAGCCACTCACCAGCTCTAGTAGTCAGAAAGAACGAAAACATATGACAATACAGTTGCTCGCGTGTAATTCTTGGAGTAACATAAGCATCACAAATCTGCATAAACTTCTGAATTGCTCTTACCGGATCTTGTACTGCTGTACCACTGTAGAGTCCAAAATTTGAAACTGACTGAGCATACCCGGATCGGGTCTAAATTTAATATTTTGGATCTCAGGGGGACAGTAACCTATTGGTTGAACATGAAACGGCACCCTCAAGCCAGGAAGGTCTTGTTCAACTCGGTTTTGATTGACATTGTAGTTCCTGTTACCTCTTCCTTGTGGTTGTAATGGTGGTTGCCCTCCTGGTGGGACAAGTGGTCGATTTAACTGATCTCGTAAGCCTGCCATAGCTCTTCTTAAGGATCTTTCCTCGCGAAGACGTTTGTTGTAACCTCTGAAGCTCCTCTCAGGCTCCGGTAACGGAGGCCAAGAATTAAACACGGTTAGACCCTGAAAAAGACTAAAGCAAACCACAAGCGTAAATCTGGAAAAATAAAAACTATATACTGAAAAATAAAATTTAATTAAAAACTACTACTCAAAATAGATAGCCCACACACTAACGAGACACAAGTCCCCGGGAGCGGCGCCAAAAACTTGGTGTCGCCTAGGGTGTTAGAAAAATAAGATAAATATAAGCCAGAAAATAATGCACTTTCACCCTAGACAAGCACGGTACTACAAGTATTACATGACGTATGCAAGTTCTAATGATAAGTTGATTTCGTTTTCGGGGACTTAGTGTGTTAAATGAATGAGCATAATAACGAGTAGGAAGTAATTAATTAAAAGACAGAAAAATAAAAGAGAGAATAATTCGAGATATTAAATTAAACTAAGCAAAATAAAAGACAATTAAATAAATACGATCAATATGAGGTGAGAAGTATAGCTTAGGTTTTGCTAGTATGCACCAATCCTTCTAATTCCTTCTATCAAATCTAGTTAATAAGGTAGATAATTAGCTCTTAGACTTCGACTTGGATTCTAATCAATTACGATATATCTTTAAATCTTCACACTAAATAAACAATTAAACCCAATATGCTCTAAAAATAATAAATAATTAATTCAAGACACAAAATAGGAAAATATACTAAATCATGAGAAAATCTAACTATACTCTAATAAATACACCTAAAATGATGTCTCCAAGTAGGATTATTTCATGACAAATAGGGAGACATCACTAAGCTCAACGAACTTTTGTGTTTGTTCATGGCATGTGAGATTATTATTTTTTGTATTATTGGAATTTTATATTTTTTTAAGGAATGTAACTTCTGTAATATTATTCTTTTATATAATAAAAAAAAAATTTGTACAATTTTCTACTTTATTTTTGTGTTAATACACCGTATTTTAGGTAATACTTTGAGAATTCACTAAGCATACTCAGTGATTTACTTCGCATACTAAGTTAATTGCTGACTATACTTAAAGAATTTCAGTGACTTTTTCGTACTCGTTGAATCACTAAGTATGCTCTGTGGCAATGTCGGTGGTGATCAGAGATGAATATTATTGATATCCAGTAAAATCAATGAGGAAATACTCCCTGATGCTAGTGTTGGCAGTGTGTGTTGGCTAGAGGTGAATAGTGTTGACACTTAGTGACTTGTTACTTAGCAACTCGCAACTCAGTGACTCTTTACTTAGCGACCCGCTACTCAGTCACTCTTTGGTCCATGCTTTTTGCCACTTATTTTTATTTCTTTATTTATTTTTTAATTGTTTAGGATACGTTATTATTTGTTGTGACCTATTTGAAGAAGACCCTAGCCACATGTTCCCTATTAACGATAAAATTAGTCTCCAATACCTCATACATCAACCACTCTTTTCTCTATGGGCGATTGTTACTCTAACTCCTCCATAAGTATTAGTTCCATCCCCGGTCCAAACCCATTATTATGGGTATGATATGAAATAAGTGGTTTTTACAATTGATGTTTTTAGAAAATGTTGGTCCGAAATATATATCTCAAACGAATGATGGAGCAGCTACTCCAATAATCCTAATTATGGTTACTAAGAGATAAGCTTTCGTTTCTGCTAGTGAGAGTATAATGCTTGGAAATTCTTATCATCGGCCATCTCTAAGTCAATATAATGTGGCAAATAAAAATAGAATTGTTTGGATATGAAATTTCTATTGAAAATTAAACTTGATCGCGAAAGTGTAGGACCACTGGAATTGACAATTACCATGGAGACACTCGAACAAGCAATAAGAGGATGATTCATCACTCATGAAGAAGATGTTTATTCTAGATTACCATAATATCTTGTTGCATTATGTAAACAAGGTCACTTCTATTCTTAGCACAAGTAGCTTTTGTAAATTATCTGTAAGTTATATTGAATTACTCATTTATTGTCACCAGGTATGCTCCACAACTATATTAATTACTCATCATAGAATGGTGAATAAAAATAGCCTTAAGTAATATACTTACATTAAATTCAGAATAATTTCCTAAATCTGACATACATGATTTGAGATTCTCTATTATATAATTTAAAAGTTGAACAAAAACTAAGGTAGGTTCCTTTGAAGCTTTATTATTAAGTAATACATCAAAGACAACCTGATAAAGGAATCTATGAATAGCTAATGTAGGAAATTGTGTAAGTTGGCCCTTATACAAGTTCCTACATTATTCACAGGAGGTGTAAGGAGATTAAAAAAATATTAAATGTTAATAGGAGAATCGCGTAATAAAGGAACAAGTTGTTGAGTAATGGTGGAGGTCATGGTGTAACTTTCAAAGCCAACACCTCCTTGTCTGCCCTTTTCCACTTGGAAAAGATGTTGTATACATTCTATTATGTCTGATGGAGCTGAGACTGATTCAAATGGTGTAAGAGCTTTATACATGAGAAACGAAGACAATGGATAAGAAAAAATACTTATTATAGGTATCCGTTCAATTATTGTTTGTTCTTACAACATATGTTCCCTCTGGTTTTGGATAAATATAGTTACTTTTCAAAAACAATAAAAGTTACACAGCTCTTGCTAAATTAAATTCTGAAGTAAAATAATAAAGTAAAAAATACTTTGCAAAATAATAGTACACCATAGAATTGCTTTGTGAATTACTCAATCTATATTCTAAACAGTTTCTTTCTCCTCTTCGGCGACCATTTCTTATTTTTTTTGACAATGACTTCACGTTCATCATTTCCTCTTTTCTTTTCATGTAAGAATTTTGTCACTCCTTCCAGTGGGATATCAATATCTTCATTCCTTAATAATTGCTCACCAGGAGTCACCTGTTGAACATATTACATATATAAGTGACTATAATCTTTAAAACAAGGTGGTATATAAAAAAGAAAAAACAAAACAAAACGATTTTTTGACAACTTTAAAAATATTACTTTATCTAACGGTATATAATATTACCTTGGTCGTCTCTACAACATCAAAAGAAACTGATGAATAATTCCAATATAATTAACTGCTAAAGTCTTGAAGGCACATCTGAATGTGCATATCCGTTCGACCAGGCAGGGCTAATCGATCTATATTATTGGTAGTGAATATTATTATTCTCTCATATCCACAATCCATCTATGAAATTTAGTTATTATGTGCCTGGCATAAAAGCTCGATCAAGCATGAGCAAAGAAGACGATGGATAAGAACGGATACTAATCAAAAGGTATTACTTCAATTATTGTTTTTTTTCCAAAACTTCAATTATTGTTTGTTATTACAACATCTGTTCTAGCATAATTTAAATTAAAATAATAAAGCAACAAATACTTTGCAAAATAATATTACACCATAAAATTGCTTTTTTAATTACTCAATCTATATTCTAAACATCAATTCTTGTTCTTCTTTTGACTTTTTGGTTTCACGTTTCTCATTTTCTCTCTTTTACATATAAGAATTTGGTCAGTCCTTTCAGTGAAGATTACAATATTTTCATTCACTAATAATTGCTCGCCATCAACTGGTGGACTTACAATTTCGACACGAGCTGGTGGAGGAATGAGCATCTCTTCCTTACGGTGGAAGTTACGGTGACAACCACAAGCTGCACAAATAATGACGGATGGATCAGCTGGGAAAGGAGTAATTCCGGGTAGATACTCCATGCATCCATCAACTGCATTTCGTTGTTGACGCAACTTGGTTTTCAAACATTCTTTGTATATTTTCACAGACTGAATAGTGACCTATTAAGAATACCAAGAATAAAGTACATCAAACTTTCTTTCATGTATTACATAATAAGTTAGATCAAACTTAGGCCTTTGTTAGAATGATTTTTTAGTTAGGATTTTCTAAAGAAATTTTTGATTTTTGGGCTTCTAAAAGTAATTTTTTCTTTTTATTGGGATAGTTCTAGGCCCAACGTATTTTTTTTATGCCTAAGAAATTTCAGATAACTACATCGAAAATTAGCCTATTCCTAGTTAGGAAAATTAACATACCACATTTGTCAATGAATCTTGTTCCCTCGATGCCATGTCCCTGGCCTCTTTTGCTAGAATGTCTGCTCAACCATTAAAGCATTGCGGAATATGTTTAAAACAAACCAGACCAACTTCCGTTGCCAGCTTCTTCATCTGCGTGATCCATGGTCCGAGCCTTCATCTGACTGCCGACACCTGTTTGATACCTTGAATTATTTAAAGCTTGTTAGAGAAGATGGTTATCTCCTCTTGTGGTTCTTGTCTCTTCCTATCTAATATGTATATGTTTACTTGCGCTTCTCATTCCATACAATGTATTCTAAAATCAGGCTAAGCAAATAATTTTTATTTTATTTTAATTTTTTTGATTAAAATGTATTTATATAAAAAATAATAATACAAAACAATTATTCTATCCGTCCTAAAAATAATGTCCACTTACTAAATATGGTGTCCTAAAAATATTGACCATTTAGAATATCAAAACACTTTTTTCCAACTATTTTCGTTATTACTCTTATTAAAAATTAAAAATTATACTTCCAATACATATTTAAAATATTAAGACACATTATGAGGAGTAATTCTGTAATGGTGTATATAATTATTCGTTTTCTTAATCTTTTTGAAAAGCTAGGTGGATATTGTAATTGGGACGGGGGAGTATGTATTTTATCACCACCACGGTTGCTTATTAGTCAACTTCGACGGTCAATGTTGGTCAATTTTGGTAGTCAATGGTCAACTCCAGTGAGATTTTTTTTGGGTGGCCACCAGTTTACTTATGGGACGAACTTTGGCTTCAGGTGGTGGCAGCAGTTGAAGAGATTTCTTTTTAGTTTTTCCTAATATGAGTGTGAAGAAGACGATTTCTTTTTGTTTTTATCAATAAAATAAAAGTTTAATCATTTTAAATGATTTAAAATGTTTATAATAATAAAAAATAATGAGTAATGCTGGGTATCACCCAAAAATGTATCACCTAAACATCACCCATGATGTGGCGGTTAGGTGTACCAATCATGAATTTTCTCTTTCCAGATTTACTTTTTTCTCTCACCTCCATGATTGGTACACCTAACCGCCACATCATGGGTGATGTTTAGGTGATACCTTTTGGGTGATACCCAGCATTACTCAAAAATAATTAAAGTAACGCACATGCGTCGCGCCCTAACTTATTAGAGGTAATGGACGGAATCCGTCTATAAGGGGCAGACAAACACATTTTGAAAGAATAAGGGGTAAATTTACACTTTATATAAAATAAGGGGTAAGCTAACGATTAAGAAAAAGTACAGGGAATCAGGGGTATTTACTCAATTTAGTATGAAAATATAGTATTGACCTAAAGTTAGAAGAAATAGTAATAAGTGCTTGCTCATTTGAATATCGACCTAGCTATAATCATTATTTAATTTGTATTTTAGTTTGTGATTATTTTTTCAGCTTGGGTTACAATCGAGAATAGCGATGTCTGGATCTTTAGGAGTTGGGGTTGTGGGTGTAGGGTTTGTACATGGTACAACTATAGAATTTCATCAACTCGAATCGAGTTCTTAAAGAATTTTAATTATCTAGAGATTTTCACCCAATGGGCCTTGAAACCTCTCCCTTCAAGACCGAATCACCCTCACCCAACCTATTGTTATTATTAAAGGTCAAATATAATATTTAACACCATAACATTATTTCCCACTACACATTTTACATACAACTGTTTTTTACTCACTATACATACTAAATCACACAATAAATACACATATGTCATATTTCTCACCTACATATCTCAAATCACTCTCTATACTCTCCCTTCTCTCTACCCCACCCCAACAATCAGAAATGGTGTTTCATGGTGGCTAAAATACAGGTCATACCCTCCGACGACAATGTTTATTCTTATCATGGATTTAATAGAGTTGTGATTGTGTAATAAGGATCCAGCCATGGAAAATCGGAGTTCTCAGCCTTACAACATCTTAAAAGGGTTCTAGATCGTTGTAGATCTAACTTTCACTAGAAGATCAGAGTTTTCATCATATTCACTCACGCTCGTTTCCACCACTAGCTCTCTTGAAAAAATAAGGGGTAAATTTACACTTTATATAAAATAAGGGGTAAGCTAACGATTAAGAATAAGTTAAGGGGAATCAGGGGTATTTACTCAATTTAGTAAGAAAATATAGTATTGGCTTAAAGTTAGAAGAAATGGTAATAAGTGCTTGCTCATTTGAATATCGACCTAGCTATAATCATTATTTAATTTGTATTTTAGTTTGTGATTATTTTGTCAGTTTGGGTTGCAATCGAGAATAGCGATGTCTGGATCTTTAGGAGTTGGGGTTGTGGGTGTAGGGTTTGTACATGGTACAACTATAGAATTTTATCAACTCGGATCGAGTTTTTAAAGAATTTTAATTATCTAGAGATTTTCACCCAACGGGCCTTGAAACCTCTCCCTTCAAGACCGAATCACCCTTATCCAACCTATTGTTATTATTAAAGGTCAAATATAATATTTAACACTATAACATTATTTCCCACTACACATTTTACATACAACTGTTTTTTACTCACTATACATACTAAAGCACACAATAAATACACATATGTCATATTTCTAACCTACATATCTCAAATCACTCTCTATACTCTCCCCTCTCTCCACCCCACCCTAACAATCAGAAATGGTGTTTCATGGTGGCTAAAATACGGGTCATACCCTCCGACGACTATGTTTATTATTGTCATAGATCTAACAGAGTTTTGATTGTGTAATAAGGATCCAGCCATGGAAAATCGGAGTTCTCAGCCTTACAACATCTTAAAAAGGGTTCTAGATTGTTGTAGATCTAACTTTCACTAGAAGATCAGAGTTTTCATCATATTCACTCACGCTCGTTTCCACCACTAGCTCTCTTGCAAACGAAAAGCCCCCATCACCAATTCGAAGAAGCATTCTCCACCATTCTCTACCATCTTCACAACCCGGCTTGGCTAGGATAGGCCATCTCTTCACTCGCCTTTCCACCAAGCCGCTCTCCTACTACAAGAAAACCCCTACTAGGGATCAAAAATCTCAAATCTAGAGGAAAAAAATTAATTAAAGAGAGATGAAATGGTGGGCTCAAAGCGCCATTTTAGTTCCACAAACATATCAACAGTCACCTTCTCACCAAACTGCTCTCAACAAAACCGTTGTTATTCAGGGTACTATCAACAATCAAAGAACCCAGAAAAGGTAAAAAAATTAATTTTTACCATTGAAACTCTAATTTAATTTAACCTAATCTCATCACTTATATAATTTTAAGGAGAAGAGTGATGTGTGTTTGAAGCCTTTTACCTTTGAAGTGATGCGCTAAGAATAGTTTTTTACCAATAGAGTGAGCAATTTGGTGTTATACTGTATTTTTTTATTATTTTTCAATTTTTTTTTACAGATAGAGTGAGCAATTTTATTTTTTGAATCGTCTTACAGTAAATTATTTTGCAATAGAAGAACCCAAATTAAGGTCTTACACTTTTACAATTTCTTATGATCGTGGAGTGGAGTGAGAAATTTGGTTATACACTGCATTTTTTTAATTATTTTGCAGTAAATATCCATTTGGCTCAACTGATGGAGAGAGCAATTTGGTCTTACACTGCACCATCATTAACCGATCTTGGCTACACCATCAAGAACAATAGAAGACCCAAAATTCAGGTATAACTATGATATTTTTATACAAACTGTACAATTGACATTATTCTCACATCCACCATTTACATTTTTTGAAGGAAACTCTATCCAAATTAGCTTACCCGAGACTATTTACATTTCCAATTAAGTGAATAAAAATTCTTAACATTTTGAATTGGGTTCAAGGTCCAGATGTATTCAATTGTTTCAGAAAAAGTTAATTTTAAAAGGATTTTTTCTACAATTATCAAATATTTAAATTTATTTTTTGTTTACAACCCATAACGTTCTTTTTAGTTTGCTCTAATATTGGAAAATGTTTATTCCAGTTAACAATTTTGGAAAGACAAATCTGAATAGACACCAAGGTGCACTTCTCATACATTCTACGGTATAAAGAGTAGAAAAAAAGAATTACAACAAGATTATAGTAAATTCTGGAATGGTTTGTAAGACATGCTTTTTCAGATACTAAAAATTTAGTTTAGATTAATGTTTGAAGGTTAGATTAATGTTTGAACTATTGGTTTATTCGCTTATTTTTGTAAGAATAGAGATTATTGTGTGATTGGAGATATATTTGCAACATATTCAGATTACTATTTACAACAAGTTATAAATAGTAAGTATAAAGAGTTATAAGCTCCACATGGATAATGATTGTTAATTCTTGATGTGTTTTCGTAAGTTTTTTAGAATGAGGTGTGAAACTATAAATAAAAGATAGTAAATATGTATTGGGATTTTATATTAAAGAACTAAAGATGCAATTAAAAAAGAAATTAAGCTAAATTATAATTAAACTATAAAATGCAATTAACTAAGAGTACAATGCGAAAAGTATAGGTCGAGAACTCGCATGTAATCCCCGCTAGTATTGACTTTATGTTATTGTTTAAAGATGAACTGATAAATATGAAATTGTTGAAATTCTGAATTCTTCCTAACTACCTTCTGGGTAGCTTAGGCTTCTAAATAACACCACTAGAGACATCTTCTGAGTGACATCTACGTGAATGACCGGCGTTAAAGTCTCTTACCTTATTAGCTATCTTCTAACGACGTGACTTTGGGGATGAATCTTGTTTTCTAGAATTCTTATCACGTATCATTGTATCGTATCGTACAAGTACCTAACTTATGCACGTTAGTAGACAATTAACACATAAAAACTCTAAAAGAACGTAAAAGCCAAAGTGAGATAAGAAATCATAAAACGTCAAATATTAGGGAGAAATCCTTTAAATACGTCTTAAATACCCCTAAAATGATGTCTCGTGATACGATTACTCTATCACAAAAAAAAACCAATACCCGCCAACTCAAAGTTTTGTCATCCCGATAAAATAAGAACTAAACTAGGAGTCTAAGTCCAGCTAATCAAAGAAGAATAAGAGAAAATAATGAATGATCCCAAAGCATTATCCTAAAAAGTCTCGTGTAATAATATCTAAGAACTAATACAAACAATCTAACACATTATAAGTTCAAGATTATATTAGTTCTGCAATGAAAGAAGAATTGACTTTCACTTATGTTTATATGGTGGCTATATGATGCTCACCTATCATAATAGTATCTAATGGTGTACTTAGTTACTCCCTAATCGCTTTATTCTTACTTAACCATGAATTAATAATCCTAAGGTCTTTTCGGTTATAGTGTAAGCTTAGGGTCGGTATGATATGTATCTGAATAGTTTGAAGTGAGATTTTACCTCTCTTCTCAAGTAAAAATTTGTTGTCACCAAGTATGCTCGGACATCTTGTTAATTATACATCATAAAATGGTGAATGAAATAGCCTTAAGTAATATATTAAAATTAAATTAAGAATAATTTCCTAAATGGGTTCCGTTGAAGCATTATTATTAAGTAATATATCAAAGAAAATCTAATAGGAGAATTTTTTAATGGCTAATGTAGGAACTTGTGTAAGGTTGGATTTTATACAACTTCCTATATTATTCAAAGAAGGTGTAAGGAAATTAAAAAAAAACATTAAATGTTAATAGGATAATAAAGGAAAAAGTTGTTGAGTAATGGAGGTCATGGTTTAACTTTCATAGCCTACACCTTGTCTGCCCTATTTCATTTGGGAAAAGATGATAATGAAGGAGCTGAGAGCTTTTTTGCTTGCATATACATTTTATTACGTCTGATGGAGCTGCGGATGATTCTCAATGGCGTAAGAGCTCTATCACGCAATGGATAAGAACATATGTTCCGTCTGGTTTCTTATAATTATAGTTACTACTTCAAAAATAATAAAAGTTACACAACTCTTGCTAAATTTAAATATGAAGTAAAATAATAAAGTAACAAATACATTGCAAAATAATATCACACCATAGAATTTCTTTGTGAGTTACTCAATATATATTCTAAACAGTTTGTTTCTCCTCTTTGGTGACCATTTCTTGTTCTTCTTTTGACTTTTTGGCTTCATGTGCCTCATTTTCTCTCTTTTCATTAAAGATTTTGGTCACTTCTTCAAGTGCGATATCAATTTCTTCATTCCTTAATAATTGCTCACCAGGATTCACCAGTTGAACAAATTAAATATATAATATTTACAACGAGGTGGTACATGAAAAAAGAAAAAACAAACAAGAGTGTACCAAGTCATCAAATTTTGTGACAACTTTTAAAATATTACTCATCACTCTCTCCAAGATTGTCGACAACATCAAAGAGAGCGTGATGAGATTACAAGATAATTAGTTGCTAAAGTCATGAAGGAACATGTGCATAAGGTCAATCTTTTTAGGGTAATATTCTAACAAATCACTAACAAAATGCATATTAGAAGGCCAATACCAACTATTACTCACTATATATTAACACTGATTACTTTTTTGCTAGTAACCTTGAGTACATATACAACAAAGTATTTCCCTTAATACATATATCTCACTAATATACCTTATTATTACAACCATTACCCACATGATGAAGGCACACAAGTACTCAAGATATTGAAATTTGTACTATATCATAGTTGTCCCATTCTAATAGCTTTATGACATGATCTACTTTGCAGATGAATGGAGCAACTATAGTATATGGCCTTTCACTGATTATACATTATAAACCAATTCATTTTACATTCATAAAAATAAAAAGTAGAAAATGTCAATATAGACAAGATTAGAAATATCTGATCCCAAAAGGGGAAATATACAACAAAAACAAAGTCTCAGATAACAGAGTAGTATAATAAATCTGAAGTTAATAAGTTAAGCTATAGCTTATTACAAGGAGAAAATCTCTAGTCTATGGCCAAAACACTTTTTAACAACCCAATCAAGTCTTTTGATCTTTCTTTATTATTCCAAATGGAGAGGAGATCCCGCATCAATGTCTCTATTAACGTTATTCTAATGCGGATGCCTGAAATGTATACATATATGTGAATAATTTAATTTAAATTTCTTAGTTTGTATAAGGTTGCGTAGATATTTAAAAACTAATATGAGTGTAATTTACCTCAGGAATTTCAATGATTATAGATTTAAGAGAAGGAGCCCTTTCAAGGTAGTAGGTGATAATATCTCCAGAGAAAGTGATTTCGCCCTAACTCTACTTCTCTCCTTTGTTTACAACTGAATATCGAACATCATCAAGTGCCAAGGGATTGTGATACTACAGATTAAAGCATCAGAAGAATTGAATCTCAACTAGAGACAGACCACATAAATATATAAGGGGGATTGCTAAACTTAGTAAATATTACCATCATACTTATTATTGTTGATGGGAAACTGAAATGACATGGTCAATTTGACCTTACTCTTGACATGACAATAAGTCACTATTTTGTAGATGGGCATGTGCATATTGAAAGCATCAAATCTATGTTGACTTTTTTTTCTAATTTAGTAAATATGTAAAATTAATGACCAATTATTATTAATCTAGATTTTATACTCAAAGACGCTTATATTTCTATTTAATATGGTGATATTATGCAATTATGACACATGTGAACAATAGTATAACACACTGCTAAGAAAGCTCACCTTCTTCCGTGAAGATAGTGGAAGATGATATTGTATCGTTATTCTTAACTTAAGTCATTTAAAGAACTATTAGTCACTTACATGGGTTGAGTAGGGAGTTTTTGTTGGGATACCAAGGTCAGGGGCAGTGTGAGTTTGTTACAATACAAATCTCTATATTTTACAAAATTTCATCATAGGTCCCTATGTTTTGGGATTATAGGTCCCTATAAATGCAAAATACCCTATATTTTGAACTAATTACATAATAAGTCCCTATAATATGCAAAACAACAAAATTCTTTTAAAATAATTACAATATAGGTCCCTATATTAGGCGAAATAATCCATATTTTTAAAAATGATTTGATTTATTAATTAGAATTATCTAAAATATTTGATTTATTAATTAGAATTACCTAGGAGGAGGAACGGAGAGTGCGGCGGCATGTGTGGTTCATGACTCATTAGCTGACGGAAGAGTGCATATATAATGAATGAGTTAGCTCTCTGAAAATCGAGAGATCGTGGAGTAGCTGACAGAGGTGGAGGGTTGATGATTTTGCGTCGAGCGATGGTTGATTTAAAGTAAGATAATTAAGTGTTTAAGGTAGCTCAGTAAAATGACTAGTTGACTGAGTTCATTTTATATATTAATAAAATATTTAGCTTTATTTTTTCTTTTTTGTTGGGTAAATCTCCTCAACCCATTTTTGTTTGGACAAGGCCTCCTCCATCCATGGAACAATAACCTGATTTTTTTTATTAGAATAATTCTAGGCCCAACATATTTGTTTTTTTATGTCTAAGAAATTTTAGATAATTACATAGAGAATTAATCTATTTCTAGCCTGGAAAATTGACATAACACATTTGTCATGACTCTTGTTCCCTCGATGCCCAATGCCTAACTTTTTTTGCTAGAATGTCTACTCGACTAAACTGTAGCAGAATATGTTTGAAACAAACTAATCCATGGTCTAAGCTTCCATTTGACCTGACACATTTTTGATACCTTGAATTATTTCAAGGTTGTCAGAGAAGATGGTTATCTCCTCTTGTGGTTCATGTCTCATCATGTCTAATGCGTATATGATTGCTTGCGCTTCTCCTTCCATACAACGTATTCTAGAACTAGGCTAAGCAAATAATAAAACAAAACAATTATTCCATCCGTCCTAATGTCCACTTACTAAATATGGTGTACCGAAAATATTGTACATTTAGAATATCAAGACACTTTTTTTCAACTTTTTCCATCATTACCATTATTAAAAAAATTAAAATTTATACTTTCAGTGCATATTTAAATTATTAAGACACTTTATAAGGGGTAATTTTGTATTGGTGTATGTAATTATTAGTTTTCTTAATCTGTGTGAAAAGCTAAGTGGACATTATATTTGGGATGTAGGGAGTATGTATATTATCACCACCACGGTTTCTTGTCAATCAACTTCAACAGTCAGCGTTGGTCAATTCTGATAGTCAATGGTCAACTTCAGCGAGATTTTTTTCGGTGGGCACCAGTTTACTCATGGGACGAGCTTGGCTCCAAGTGGTGGCGGCAGTTTAAGAGATTTCTTTTAAGTTTTTTTTTTCTAATATGAGTGTGAAGAAGACGATTTCATTCTTTTTTCAATAAAATAAAATTTTAAATTTTTTAATGATTTAAAAAATTTATAATAATAAAAAATTTAAATAATAGCATATGTGTCGTGCATGCTTACTTAACATAGATAATAGACGGAATCCGTCCACAGAGGGTAACCAAACAAGTTTGAAACAATAAGGGGTGAATTTACACTTTATACAAAATATGGGGTAAGTTGACGATTCAGAAAAATTACAGGGGGCAACAGGGGCATTTACTCATTTTAGTGAGAAAAAATAGTATTGGCCTAAATTTAGAAGAAATGATAATAAGTGCTTGCTCATTTGAATATAGACCTAGCTATAATCATTATTTAATTTGTATTTTAATTTGTGATTATATTGGTCAGCGTGGGTTGCAATCGAGAATAGTGATGTCTGGATTTTTAGGAGTTGGGTCGTGGGTGAAAGGTTTGTACATGGTATAATTATAGAATTTCATCAACCCGTATCGGGTTTTGATAGAATTTTAGTTATCTAGATATTTTTACCAACGGGTCTTGAAACCTCTCCCCTCAAGATCGAAGCACCCTCATCCAACCTAATCTTCTTATTAAAGGTCAATTATAATATTTAACATTAACATTATATCATACTACATATTTTATGTTCATATGTTATTTACTCACTATACATACTAAATCACACAATAAATACACATATATCATATTCCTCACCTACTTATCTTAAATCACTCTCTATTCTCTCTAACCTCTTTCCACCCCACCCCAACCATCTGAAATGGTGTTTCGCGGTGGCTACAAGACGGGTCATACCCTTTGACGACTATGTTTATTCTTGTCATGGCTCTACTGGAGTTGTGATTGTGTAATAAGGATCCTGCCATGGAAAGTCGTAGTTCTCAGCCTTACAGCATCAAAAAATGGTTCCAGATCCTTGTAGATCTAACTTTCACTAGCAGATCAGAGTTTTTTTGGAGCTTTTGTTCGACTTCCATGGCAGCTGAGGCTGAATTTCGAAGGTCCAAGCTAAGCTCAACGAACTTTTGTGTTTGTTCATGGCAGGTGAGATGTTTTTTTTTTTGTATTATTGGAATTTTATATCTTTTTAAGGAATGTAACTTCTGTAATATTTTGTTTGGATTTTTTTATTAATGGCTGTAATATTCTTTTATATAATAAAAATAAAATTTGTACAATTTTCTACTTTATTTTTGTGTCAATACACTGTATTTTAGGTAATACTTTGAGAATTCGCTAAGCATACTCAGTGATTTACTTCGCATACTAAGTAAATTTCTGACTATACTCGCAGAATTATTGAGTATACCCAGTGACTTTTTCGTACTCATTGAATCACTAAGTATGCTATGTGGCGATGTCGGTGGTGATCAGAGATGAATATTACTAATATTCAGTAAACTCTATGATTAAATACTCCATAAAGCCGGTTTTGGCAGTCTGTGTTGGCTAGAGATGAATATCGTTGATACTTATTGACTTGTTACATAGCAACTCGCTACTCAGTCACTCGGTGGTCCATGCTTTTTGCAACTTATTTTTATTTCTTTATGTATTTTTTAATTGTTTAGGATACTTTAGTATTTTTTGTAACCTATTTGAAGAAGACCCTAGCCACATGTTCCCTATTAACGATAAAATTGGTCTCCAATACCTCATACATCAACCACTCTTTTCTCTATGGGTGATTATTACTCTAACTCCTCCATAAGTCTTAGTTCCATCCCGGGTCCAAACCCATTTTTATGGGTATGATATAAAATAAGTGGTTTTTACCATTGTAGTTTTTAGAAAACTTTGGTTCAAAATATATATCTCAAACGAATGAAGGAGCAGCTACTCCAATAATCCTAATTATGGTTACTATGACATCAGCATTAGTTTCTACTAGAGAGAGTATAATGCTTGGAAATTCTTATCATCGACCATCTCTAAGTCAATATAATGTACAATTGGTTATGAAATTGCTATTAAAAAGTAAACTTGATCGTGAAAGTGTAGGACCACCGAAATTGACAATTACCAAGGAGACACTTGAACAAGCAATAAGAGGATGATTCATCACTCATGAATAAGATGTTTATTCTAGATTACCATAATCTCTTGTTGCATTATGTAAACCAGGTCGCTTATATTCTTAGCAAAAGTATATTTTGTAAATTATTTGTAAGTAATATTGAATTACTCATTTATTGTCACCTAGTATGCTCGAACAGCTATATTAATTACTCATCATAAAATGGTGAATAAAAATAGCTTTAAGTTATATACTTACATTAAATTCTAAATAATTTCCTAAATCTGACATACATGATTTGAGATTCTCTATTATATAATTTAAAACTTGAACAAAAACTAAGGTAGGTTCCTTTGAAGCTTTATTATTAAGTAATACATCAAAGACAACCTAATAAAGGAATCTATGAATAGCTAATGTAGGAAATTGTGTAAGTTTAGCCTTTATACAAGTTCATACATTATTCACAGGAGGTGTAAGGAGATTAAAAAAAAATTTAATGTTAATAGGAGAATCGCGTAATAAAGGAACAAGTTGTTGAGTAATGGTGGAGGTCATGTTGTAACTTTCATAGCCAACACCTCCTTGTCTGCCCTTTTCCACTTGGAAAAGATGTTGTATACATTCTATTATGTCTGATGGAGCTGCGACTGATTCTCAATGGTGTAAGAGCTCTATACATGAGAAACGAAGACAATGGATAAGAACAAATACTTATTAAAGGTATCCGTTCAATTATTATTCGTTCTTAAAACATATGTTCCCTCTAGTTTAGGATAAATATAGTAACTTTTCAAAAACAATAAAAGTTACACAGCTCTTGCTAAGTTTAAATCTGAAGTAAAATAATAAAGCAAAAAATACTTTGCATAATAATAGTACACCATAGAATTGCTTTGTGAATTACTCAATCTATGTTCTAAACAGTTTCTTTCTCCTCTTCGGCGACCATTTGTTATTTTTTTGACTATTTGGCTTCACGTTCCTCATTTTCTCTTTTCTTTTCATGTAAGAATTTTGTCACTCCTTCCAGTGGGATATCAATATCTTTTTTCTTAATAATTGCTCACCGGGAATCACCTGTTGAAAACTTTAAAAATATTACTTTATCTAAAGGTATATAATATTACCTTGGTCGTCTCTACAACATCAAAAAGAGACTGATGAATAATTCCAATATAATTAGATGCTAAAGTCTTAAAGGCGCATCTGAATGTGCATATACATTCGACCAGGCAGGGCTAATCGATCTATATTATTGGTAGTGAATATTATTATTCGCTCATCTCCACAGTCCATCTATGAAGTTTAGTAATCATGTATGGCTGGCGTAAAAGCTCCATCAAGCATGAGTAAAGAAGACGATGGATAAGATCAAATACTAATCAAAAGGTATTACTTCAATTATTGTTTTTTTGTTCCAAAACTTCAATTATTGTTTGTTCTTACAACATATGTTCTAGCATAATTTAAATTAATATAATAAAGCAACAAATACTTTGCAAAATAATAGTACACCATAAAATTTCTTTTTGAATTACTCAATCTATATTCTAAACATGAATTCTTGTTCTTCTGTTGACGTTTTAGTTTCACGTTTCTCATTTTCTCTCTTTTACATGTAAAAATTTGGACACTCCTTTCAGTGAAGATTACAATATCTTCATTTATTAATAATTTCTCACCATCAACGGGTGGATTTACAATTTCGACACGAGCGTGGAGGATGGAGAATCTCTTCCTTACGTTGGAAGTGACGGTGACAACCACAAGCCGCACAAACAATGGTAGATGGATCAGCTGGAAAAGGAGTAATTTCGGGTAGATACTCCATGCATCCATGAACTGCATTTCCGTTGTTGACGCAACGTGGTTTTTCAAGCATTCTTTGTATATCGTCACAGCACGGCTTATTCCCAACTTGGGTTCGCAAGATCGGAGCAGGAGATTTGCTCCCAGTAGTATTAGGGATAGTGACCTATTAAAAAACCAAGAATAAAGTACATCAAACTTTCTTTCATGTATTACATAATAAGTATATACAGCAAAAACATGTATTGTACAACAAGATCAATTACTAAATCTTACCATCACACTTAGTATTGTTGATGGAAAATTGAAATGACATGGTCATTGACCTTATTCTTGACCTGTGTAGATGGACCTATGCAGAATATACAATGTTGACCATCAAATCTATGTTAACATTTTCTTCTAATTTAGTAAATATGTAAAATTAATGATCAATTAGATTTAATCTGGATTTTATACTTATATACGCTTATGTTTATATTTAATATGTTTCTATTTAATAGGTTTATCACTAGTATACAGTTATGCATATATATATATATATATATAATAGTATAACATAGAAAATGCACTTAGTGTGCTGAGAAACCTCACCTTCTTCACTGAGTTGGTAAAAGATAGTGGAAACTGATACTGAATCCTTATTCTTAACTTAAGTCAATTAAAAGAACTATTAGTAACTTACATGGGCTGAGTAGGGAGTTTTTGTTTGGAGACCAAGGGGGTTAAGTGGCAATGTAAGTTTATTACCATACAAATCCATATATTTTACAAAATTTTATCATAGGTCCCTAAATTTTTGGATTTATAGGTCCCTAAGTGCAAAATAACCTATATTTTGAACTAATTATATAAGAAGTCCCTATAATATGCAAAAAAACAAAAAAAAAACGAACTAATTACAATATAGGTCTCTATATTAGGCAAAATAATCCATATTTTGCAAAACTATTGATTTATTAATTATAATTACCTATAAGGAGGGACAGAGAAGGTGTGCGGCTGCCTGTGTGGGTCATGCCAGTGCATATATGAAGAAGACGACTGCTCTGATCCCAACTTGAGTCGTGGAGTATTTGAAGGCGGAGGCGCGACTTGATTTATTTTGCGTCTGAACGATCGTTAGATGTAAAGTAAGAGAATTAAGTGTTTAAATTAGGGCAATAAAATGACTAGTTGACTAAACATTTTATATATTGATAAAATATATATCTTTTTTTTTTCTTTTTCCTTTTTTCTTTTTCCTTTTCCTTTTGTCTTTTTTCTTTTTTCTTTTTTGGTTGTTAAACCTTCTCAACCCATTTTTTTTTTGACAAGGCCTCCTCCATCCATTTTTATTGGGAGCAGTTATGTATAAATGCCCATAAAATATTTACAATACTAAAAAATTCTCACTTAATTAATCCATTAAATCTCAACTAGAAACAATAAAAAATCTCAAAAAGTCCCCCAATACCAAAACTATTGCTACTACTAGTAAAAAAAAGTTTAAAAAAAAACATATTAGGATTTGGTTTTCTATCAGACCTCTCCAAAGCCCTTTCTCTCACTCTATCTCCAACGCGATCGCAAGCATGAGAAACCCGCCCCTTCACCATTTGTAGCGCACCGTTGCCGCTCTTGACACCGTCGCCGCCTGGAAAGCCGCCTTCCCTCACTCACCCGGTATTGTACTCCTTCTCCGATCTGGTGCTTCGGCTGTCTCCACCAGCAGAACCCCGCATCCATCTCTCACGAGGCACATGGTTAGGTACTCCTCGGCCGTTATAGGCCTAGTCTCTCGCCGGAACCGCACCAATCTCCAGATTTTACGAAGCCATGCTGTTCGTCGACGTCACACTGGATCTATGCGTTGAAGCCAAGTACGAGAAAGTAAACTCTCCTGGTACAATATGGCTCTCAACGTATTACTAAATTTGCAAATTTCCAAATCATTCATTTCATGGCTATAAAGGTTACACGAGACCAATTTCCCTTAGTGAATTTTCAATATGATGGATTCATTTCTCCACAATGCCAATTTTACTTCATGACTTTCAAATATGATGGATTCATTCTTCCACAACAAAAAAGGACAACAAATTCCAAACACCGGTTCCACTCCCGATACCGATTTGAATAGATACCATAACCACCCATCAGGTTTTATTAGATCCCGTCTCCACCCTTCTGATTTTAATAGTCCAAGCAAGTGCGAAGAGATATGCTTTAAATTTTTTTATTCTGCTTTCTGTTTTTTTTTTATTCCAATATTTTTTGTAAAAAGATTTCTATTTGTTTTGTTTTAGATCTAGATTTAGATCTCTTTGAAATTTATTGGATTGATGTGTTTGGAATGTACCAAATTGATGTGTTTGGAATGTACTTAGTGATGTGTTTGGAATGTACCAATTCGTTTTTATCATGAAAAAAGATAACGTGAATAGATTTGTGTAGTTTTTTTGCGGGAAAAACTTTGTTTGGCGCATATGAATGATTTAATATCGACGCGATCTTTGATTGGTTTTCTATATAAATACGGACATTAACTTTGGGCATAACAAAAAACCCTCCATAAGTTTAGAAAATACTATTAAGGACCCTGAAACGTAAAAACAAACATAAATAGCATTTGGTACATACCAAAACCAGGAAATTGGTACGTTCCAAACAAATAAATATTAGTCTATACCAAAATAAAATAATTTGGTATGTACCGATAAAAAACTGAGTAGAGGTATAAGGGTAAAAAATCTAACTAAAAAATCAAACTTAGGCCTTGTTAGAATGATATTTTAGTTTGGATTTTCTAAATAAATTTTTGGTTTTTTGGGCTTCTAAAAGTAATTTCCTCTTTTTATTGGGATAATTCTAGGCCCAACGTATTTTTTTTTACGCCTAACAAATTTAGGATAACTACATCGAAAATTAACCTATTCCTAGTTAGAAAAATTGGCATACCACATTTGTTAATGAATCTTGTTCCCTCGATACCCTGTGCCTAGCTTCTTTTGCTAGAATGTCTGCTCAACCATTAAAGCATTGCGGAATATGTTTAAAAACAACTAGACCAACTTTCGTTGCCAGCTTCTTAATCTGCGTGATCCATGGTCCGAGCCTCCATTTGATTGCTGATACATTCTTAATACCTTAAATAATTTTAAGGTTGTTAGAGAAGATGGTTATTTCCTCTCGTGGTTCTTGTCTCTTCCTATCTAATATGTATATGATTGCTTGCACTTCTACATCCATAAAATGTATTCTAAAATCAGGCTAAGCAAATAATTTGTTTTTTTTTTAATTTTTTTAATTAAAATGTCTTTATATAAAAATTAATAATACAAAACAATTATTCTATCCGTCCTAAAAATAATGTCCACTTACTAAATATGGTGTCCTAAAAATATTATCCATTTAGAATATCAACACACTTTTTTCCAACTATTTCATTATTACTCTTATTAAAAAATTAAAATTTATACTTCCAATACATATTTAAAATATTAAGACACTTTACGAGGAGTAATTCTGTAATGGTGTATGTAATTTTTAGTTTTTTTAATCTGTTTGAAAAGCTAAGTGGAGGACGGGGGAGTATGTATTTTATCACCACTACGGTTGCTTGTAAGTCAACTTCAACGGCCAACGTTGATCAATTTCGGTAGTCAATGGTCGACTCCAGTGAGATTTTTTTTGGGTGGCTACCAATTTAGTTCAGGGACGAGCTTGGCTTCAGGTGGTGGCAGCAGTTGAAGAGATCTCTTTTTAGTTTTTTCCTGATATGAGTGTGAAGAAGACGATTTCTTTTTTTTTTATCAATAAAATAAAATTTTAATCTTCTTAAATGATTTAAAATGTTTATAATAATAAAAAATAATTTAATAAACGCACATGCGTCGCGCCCTAACTTAACAGAGATAATTGACGGAATCCGTCCACAGGGGCTAGACAAACACATTTTGAAAAAATAAGGGGTAAATTTACACTTTATATAAAATAAGGGGTAAACTAACGATTAAGAAAAAGTACAGGGGAGACCGAGGTATTTTCTCAATTTAGTAAGAAAATATAGTATTGGCCTAAAGTTAGAAGAAATATTAATAAGTTCTTGCTCATTTGAATATCGACTTAGCTATAATCATTATTTAATTTGTAGTTTAGTTCTTGATTATTTTGTCAGTTTGGGTTGCAATCAGGAATAGCGTTGTCTGGATCTTTAGGAGTTGGGGTTGTGGGTGCAGGGTTTGTGCATGGTACAACTATAGAATTTCATCAACTTGTATCGAGTTTTTAAATAATTTTAATTGTCTAGAGATTTTCACCTAACGGGCCTTGAAACCTCTCCCTTAAAGACCGAAGCACCCTCATCCAACCTATTGTTATTATTAAAGGTTAAATATAATATTTAACACTATAACATTATTTCCAACTACACATTTTACTTACAATTTTTTTTACTCACTATACATACTAAATCACACAATAAATACACATATATCATATTTCTCACCCACAACTCTTAAATCACTCTCTATACTCTCCCCTCTCTCCACCCCACCCCAACAATCGGAAATAGTGTTTCATGGTGGCTAAAATACGGGTCATACCCTCCAACGACTATGTTTATTCTTGTCATGGATCTAATATAGTTGTGATTGTGTAATAAGATTCCAGCCATGGAAAATCGGAGTTCTCAGCCTTACAACATCTAAAAAGGGTTCTAGATCATTGTAGATCTAACTTTCACTAGCAGCTCAGAGTTTTCACCATATTCACGCACGCTCGTTTCCACCGCTAGCTCTCTTGCAAAAGAAAACTGCCGCCCCCATCACCAATCGAAGAACCATTCCCCACCATTTTCTACCATCTTCACAACCGCTGCCGCCGGAGAACCATTCACCACCACTATTATCATCGCCACCTAATCGGGGACCATTCTTCACCTTCATCAACCCGGCTTGGCTAGGATAGGCCATTTCTTCACACTCGCCTTTCCACCAAGCCGCTCTCCTACACAAGAAAACCGCTACTACTACAAGAAAATCGCTACTACTCAGGGATCATTTTCCATCATCATCAACCTGGATTGGCTACGCCATCAACAATCAAAAAACTTAAATCAAGAGGTAAAAAATTAATTAAAGGAAGATGAAATGGTGGGCTCAAAGTGCCATTTTAGTTCCACAAACATATCAACAGTCACCTTCTCACCAAACTGCTCCAGATAATCGGGGTACTACTATCAACAATCACAGAACCCAGAAAAGGTAAAAAAATTAATTTTTAACATTGAAACTCTAATTTAATTTTACGTAATCTCACCACTTCTACAAATTTCAGGGGAGAAGTGATGAGCGTTTGAAGCCTTTTACCTTTGAAGTGATGAGCGTTAATTTTGTACAGATGGAGTGAGCAATTTTTTTTTTGGAATTGTTTTGCAGTAAATTATTTGGCAATAGAAGAACCCAAATTAAGGTCTTACACTTTTACAATTTCTTATGATGAAGTGAGAAATTTGGTCATACACTGCATTTTTTTAATTATTTTGCAGTAAATATCCATTTGGCTCAACTGATAGAGAGAGCAATTTGGTCTTACACTGCACCATCATCAACCGAACTTGGTTACGCCATCATCAACAATTGAAGAACCAAAATTCAAATATAATTATGATATTTTTATACAAACTGTACAATCGACATTATTCACACATCCACCATTTACATTTCTTGAAGGAAACTATATGCAAATTAGCTCACCCGAGACACGTTTACATTTCCAATTAAGTGAATCAAAATTCTCAACATTTTGAATTGGGTTCAACGTCCAGATGTATTCAATTGTTTCAGAAAAAGTTAATTTTAAAAGGATATTTTCTACAATTATCAAATATTTAAATTTATTTTTTGTTTACAACCCATAACGTTCTTTTTAGTTTGTTCTAATGTTGGATAATTTTCATTCCAGTTAACAATTTTGGAAAGGCAAAGTTGAGTAGACACCAAGGTGCACTTCTCCTACATTTGATGGTATAAAGAGTAGAAAAAAACAATTACAACAAGATTGTAGTAAATTCTGGAATGGTTTGTACGACATGCTTTTTCAAATACTAGAAATGTAGTTTAGATTAATGTTTGAAGGTTAGATTAATGTTTGAAGTATTGGTTTATTCGCTTATTTTTGTAAGAATGAAGATTAATTTATGATTGGAGATATATTTGCAACATATTCAGATTATGGTGAGCATTTTTATTTAGTTATATCATTTTCATGCCGAGTTTTTGTGTGATATGAATTGAGAATTAAGCCACGGGTAATTGTTTTCATTTTCACGCACATTTCAAGTTAGTGTTTCCGTTTATAGGCTAAATCATCATGTGCGCTCATTGATATTTGTTCGGGTGTTTTAGCACCATGGATACCTCAAGAAGTCACAAAGGTAATATATAATACCTGACTAAAATATCTCACATGCTTTTAATATTTTTTTAAATTGCTATTTGGTCCCTATATTGAAATAATTTCATCTTCTCAGGTAAATTTAGCCGTGGAGCTTCTTGAGGATTTTTAGGTGCAATCCAGATAAAAAAAACTAAATTGATACAGAGTAATTTCTTTTTTGGTTCTCGAAATATAGTCCATACTAGGAAACGGTCCTCGACCTTCATTTTTGTTTCCCTAGTTAGTCCCTAAGTGTCATATGGCAAAGACTTTTGAGGAGTAAATCATTTAAAAAGAGATAGTTCAGGGACCAATTTGGGCTGAGGAATGTCAGAATTTGCCTTACATTTAACCTTGTGAAGATGTACTCACGGGTGGACAGTGGCTGTTATACACGAACTGCTTTGTTAGTTAATCTCAAATAAAACAGAGAGGGTTTGGAACAAGGTTTAAGAAAGCTGTCGTGCATCAATTGGGTTCATATTTAGACAAGAAATTATTGGACGAAATGGAAGCTAATTACCAAGAAGTTGTGTTTCAGAAAACAGCGGGTTCTAATGGTGAAGTTAAAGTAAAACAGGTTTGTACTACCCATTTTTAAGATATTTGCACTACATGTTCCTATAATATGCAGAAATTTCACTACATGCTCTATATTATGCAAAAAGCACACTATAGATACCTTAAACTATGTTATGCGACCTTATATTATGTAAAAATTGCAATGTAGGTCCCTATAGTATCTATGCAAAAACTGCAGTATGCGCTCCTATATTATCCAAAAGTTGCAAGGTAGTTCCCTATACTATGCAGAAGTTACAGTCTCCATATATTATGCAAAATTGTAATTGTTTTACAAAACATGAGGATCTATCATCCATTTTTTTGCATAGTATGGAGACATGAGTGGTTTTTGCATAACATAGGGACTTATCATGCAATTTTAGCATAGTATAGGTACCTGGTACTGTCTTTGCGTAATGTAGAGACATATAGTACATTATTTGCCTAAAATAGGAATTTATCATGCAATTTTTGCGTAAGATAAGTACCTGTCAGTAAGACTAAAAAGAATTGATGGTCATATTTCTTACTTAGACATCAAATTGTAAATTGTACTAAAAAGAGAATGTCTGTTTCAGGTTATTTGGAGAAATTCAATAAATAAATGCTTCTTATTATCTTTCTTCTTTCTTGAATTAACAGGGTAAGTTTGTACATCTTCAATTCTTTAGTTCTTACTTAGGAAAGGTTTAAAATCATCATCAGTATTGGCTACACAAACTACACAACCCGTAATTCCAGTATTCATGTTCCTATTAGCCGTAATGATGGGTTATTAATCAATATATTTGATTATAGTCCTCATATTTTGTTTGAAGTCGTAAATAATATTTATCTTACATGCAGTACACAAAGATCAAATATTTTAATAATAGAAGGTCAAGCCAAAATTGGAGGTACAATTGTGTGCGTTTCTGGTGCCATTATCGATGTATTTGGAGATGTTGAGTCAAATTTTACAACAAATAGTTAAATTAGCGCCAAATGTCAACCCAAACCTACTAGATGATTAATATCCACTTTTCTAGATCATGACACGGTACTTGGCACCTTAGTGTATTATGTTTTCTCAGAAATTTTATGTGTATGGCGGCTTATCTTGCTATTCAGGTGTCGGTCCCATATTTCGTAATTCATATAATAATATGATAAGTTTTCTGATACGGGTCCCACATTTGTTTTAGGCGCCACTTTTAGTGAAATATCTTGTGAGTATTTCACGAGCATCATTTTTGTATATTTATGGTGTTTTTTTTATGGGTAAACCTCAAAACTATGATAGCCTTTAGAAGAAACATATGACATTACATTTTAGTCAGACACATGGGTAAATACTATATAGAATTGGCTGGCATATCTTTCCATTATAAAAATGGTAAGTTGTTTCTTGAATAAAATGTAACATGCTTATATTTTATTGCCTTTGAGAAATGTATAAACTTGACCAAAAACGTTATTAAAAAAAATAGAATATTTACTTTGGTCATGAAATAACACTCTTTTGGCTCATTGGAAGAGAAGTAGGGCCACCACGATCAAGTTCTTTATGTCATACACATATAACACTTAAATTTTTTCTACAACACTAATTATTAAAATATAGAGTAATTACCCTTATTATTAAAAAACCATAACCATATAATTAGATATATTAAATTAATAAATCATTGCCGGAATTAAACAATTCAGGTATAGACCTGCAACTACAATTACAATTGAATTTCATATCAGTTGTTGCCTGGCGGCAAATTATTTTGATAAGTAGGTATGGAAATGGTTAAGAATATTTAGATAGCAATGAGGATGAACTTGATCGAATATTTCAGAAAAAATTGCATTTATTTAATTTTCTGCTCCTATTTACTATTCTGGTTACTAAATTTGATTATCGGGTATTCCATCTATAACATAGACTTTTCCACATCTTCATATCTAACAGCTGTGCTAAGTTCTAAAAGCGATTATATATTATATGTATCTTGGTTAAGATGTAATGAGTTAGCAACACTTCAAGTAACTTGAATGTAGCTTAAAATAAATACTCAAGTCGTGATATTTTGTTATTGCTTCGGGCAAAATGAAAGACCTTTTTTATGACATCCATATGCCCTTTCTCTCTCATCATATCTTTTATGTATTGTGTGTATCAAACCAAATCCCTCTATTTTGAGTAAAATAGATAAATATACCTGTGTTTGACAAGATAAATATAAACCCCTGCTTTATCAACTAATTATTTGGGTTATGTAATCATATTGCAACACTACAAGCACTTATAGCTATGTTTGAATATTCAGATATTAGAAGAAAGATGCAAGCCCACACGGGATTTTATTTTTTGCAAAGCCTTCACGAACGAGTAATATCAAGTATATGTATAATTTCAAACTATCCAAATCCAATACATATAATATACTTTTGATTTTTGGGTACTATAATTGATTTATCATAATTATTTATAAAAATGTCCACGATAGAAGTTGGTTACATCTCCATTAATATATTATAATTAAGTAAATTATCGGCTAAATAAAAAAATCACTATCTTTATTCACTTTAATATCAAAGAGAGAGAGAGGCGGTTAACATAAACATTCATATATGGCGAGGATGGAGGTAGCTTCGAAAGAAGGTGGCTTCGAGAGGAGGTGTAGACACATTTCACGACTGGCCTTGTTCGCAAGGTTCAAAGTATGCATTTTTGCATCGTGTACGAGGAAGATGCTGTTAAACAAAAAAAGAAAGACAACCTTATATTTATAATCAAAAAAAAATATTGAGACATGAATCAAATATTAAATATATGAAAACTAATTAAAATTAGATATTAGATATTCAAAATATCAAAAGGGAAACCATAGTGATTTTTTTTTAATTTATAGGGGTAGAATTTTATCGTTTGCTAAATTTAAGGGAAGCTGGATTCCTAGTGATTTTTTGACAAAACAAATATAATTATAGGGCTGGAATTTTACTTTTTCTAAATTTAGGGGGATCATGGCCTCTTCAATATACACATACCCGTCTCTTATCATTTATAAATTTCAAACTAAAATTTTAATTTTTAGACTAAACAAATCAGAATATATATATATATATATATATATATATATATATATATATATATATATATATATATATATATATATATATATATATATATATACTAATGGAGTAGTAATTAACTTTTTTGTTATACATTAATAAAATATTTATTAAGAATTACAACTCCATTAGTATATAATAATCATTTGATTGTAAGACTGGACAAACATATAAAGAAGAACTTATAAAATTATCATTCTTTCTCTTAATTGCATTTTATTTGACTTTGTTGAGTATATCTTGGATTATTGTCAAGACCCATATATAGAACAGACCCACGACACTTTATTACCCACGACAATTAAATGGACCAGGAGGACATATGTAGTCCTCCAAGGTGGATAAAATAATCGGCACATCAAGAGAGCTAATACCTGCAAGTGTACAGATCGTCGGCAAGTAATAAATAGCAAGTATAAAGAGTTATCATCTCCACATGGATAATGATTGTTAATTCTTGATGTGTTTTCGTAAGTTTTTTAGAACGAGGTGTGAAACTATTAATAAAAGATAGTATATATGTATTGTGATTTTATATTAAAGAACTAAAGATGCAATTAAAAAGGAAATTAAGCTAAATTATAATTAAACTATAAAATGCAATTAACTAAGATTACAATACGAAAAGTATAGGTCGAGAACTCGTAGGTAATCCCCGCTATAATTGACCTTATGTTATTGTTTAAAGGTGAACTGATAAATATGCAATAGTCGAAATTCTAAATTCTTTCTAACTCCCTCCTAGGTAGCTTAGGCTTCTGCATAACACCACTAGAGACCTCTTTTGAGTGACATCTACGTGAATGATCGGCGCTAAAGTCTCTTACCTTATTAGCTATCTTCTAACGACGTGATTTTGGGGATGAATCTTGTTTTCTATAATTCTTACCACGTATCATGGTATCGTATCGTACAAGTACCTAACTTATGCACGTTAGTATACAATTAACACATAAAAACTCTAAAAAAACGTAAAAACCAAAACGAGATAAGAAATCATAAAACGTCAAATATTAGGGATAAATTCTTTAAATAAGTCCTAATACCCCTAAAATGATGTCTCGTGATACGATTACTCTATCGCAAAAAAAAAGACCAATACCCGCCAACTCAAAATTTTGTCATCCCGATAAAATAAAAACTTAACTAGGAGTCTAAGTCCAGCTAATCAAAGAAGAAGAAGAGAAAATAATGAATGATCCCAAAGCATTAACCTAAAAAGTCTCATGTAATAACATCTAAGAACTAATAGAAACAATCTAACACATTATAAGTTCGAGATTATATTAGTTTTGCAATGCAAGAAGAATTGACTTTCACTTATGCTAATATGGTGTCTATAGGATGTTCACCTATCATAGTATCCAATGGTATACTTAGTTACTCCCTAATCGCTTTATTCTTACTTAACCACGTAATTAGTAATCCTAAGGTCTTTTTCGTTATAATGTAAGCTTAGGGTCGATATGATATGTATTTGAATAGTTTGAAGTGAGATTTTGACTCTCTTCTTAAGTAAAAATTTATTGTCACCAAGTATGTTTGGACATCTATGTTAATTATACATCATAAAATAGTGAATGAACTAGCCTTAAGTAAAATATTTAAATTAAATTTAGAATAATTTCCTAAATGGGTTCCCTTGAAGCATTATTATTAAGTAATATATCATAGAAAATCTAATAGGAGAATTTTTTAATGGCTAATGTAGGAACTTGTGTAAGGTTGGATTTTATACAAGTTCCTATATTATTCAAAGAAGTTGTAAGGAAATTAAAAAAAAATTAAATGTTAATAGGATAATAAAAGAACAAGTTGTTGAGTAATGGAGGTCATGGTTTAACTTTCATATCCTACACCTTGTCTGCCCTTTTACATTTGGGAAAAGATGTTAATGCGGGAGCTGAGAGATTTTTTGCTTGCATATACACTTAATTACGTCTGATGGAGCTGCGGATGATTCTCAATGGCGTAAAAGCTCTATCAACCAATGGATAAGAACATATGTTCCCTCTGGTTTTGGATAATTATAGTTACTACTTCAAAAGCAATAAAAGTTACACAGCTCTTGCTAAATTTAAATATGAAGTAAAATAATAAAGAAACAAATACATTGCGAAATAATAGTACACCATAGAATTTCTTTGTGAGTTACTCAATCTATATTCTAAACAGTTTGTTTCTCCTCTTCGGCGACCATTTCTTGTTCTTCTTTTGACTTTTTGGCTTCATGTTCTCATTTTCTCTATTTTCATGTAAGATTTTGGTCACTCCTTCAAGTGCGATATCAATATCTTCATTCCTTAATAATTGCCCACCAAGATTCACCTGTTGGACAAATTAAATATAATATTTACAATCAAAAAATCAAACAAGAGTGTACCAAGTCATCAAATTTTGTGACAACTTTAAAAATATTACTCATCACTCTCTCGAAGATTGTCGACAACATCAAAGATAGAGTGATGAGATTCCAAGATAATTAGCTGTTAAAGTCTTGAAGGAACATGTGCATAGGGTCAATCTTTTTAGTGTAATATTCTAACAATTCACTAACAAAATGCATATTAGAAGGCCAATACCAACTATTACTCACTATATATTAACACGGGTCTTAGAGTTAAATATTCTTCTCTTCTCAGAATGAATAAACTTGAGCACTTGGGCAAATATCTGCGAATACCCTCTTCTTGGGGTAAATCAAAAGTAAAATCACTTTAATGGTTGGTGGAATTGGTTATGATAAGAATGGATAGATGGGACACTAAGATGCTTTCTAAGAGTGGAAAGGAGGTTTTGGTCAAAGAAGTTATTGAAGCCATACCAAACTTTATCATGTTAGTCTTTTTAATACCTCAAAAGGTAACATCTCACTTAACATCACTGATTTCCAATTTTTATTGGAACAATCAAGGTGAGGACAGAATCCACTGGATCAAATGGAAAACTCTTATGAACTCTAAAGATGAAGGTGGTCTCGGTTTTAAAGATTTTCACTTACAAAACTTAGCTCTTTTATCTTCTAATGCTTGGACGTTCTCTTCCAAAAAAGATTCTCTAGTTTTTAAACTTTTCAAAGGCAAATATTTTCCCAAGGGGGACTTCTTTAATGCTAAACTTTGTTCTAATTTCTCTTGGGGCTAGAAAAGTCTTTTTTAAGGCAAAAAATGATGTGTAAACTCTATTAGATGGAATGTGGGAAATGGGAGTTCTATTAGACTTTGGGAGGATATTTGGATACCTTCTCAAGGTCATATGGTTAAACACCCAAATTGTGATATTTATTTGGTATCTGAACTTATTAATCCAAATACTTTTGAATGGAAAATTGAATTACTCAACCTTTATTTCTCAACTGAAATTGCTGCAACCATAACTTCCCTATACATTCCTCCCTTTGACTGTTTTGATACTCCATTATGGCCTTTCTCTAAGGATGGTAGTGTTTCAGTCAAATACATGTATAGGAAGCTTTGGATGGCACAACAGAAAGTTGAAAGAATAGAGGATAAAAATATAGGTACAACCTCTTTTAAACTTGAGTCTGAGGAATGGAAAAATATTTGGAGTATGAAAATACACCCAAAGATCAAAAACTTTATTTGGAAATGTTGTGAAAAGGTTTAGCAACAAATGAAAATAGGAAGAAAAGAAAATCTTGTCAAAGTGATTTATGTTCTTTATGTGGGACTGAAACTGAGAATGTTGAACACTTAATATTGCATTGCTCATGGGCAAGAGCTCTATGGATTACTAGTCGGCTCAATTTTAACTCTATGACTGAGCCTACGTTTAAGTTCATGAAATGGTTGGCCTTTATTAGAAAATGCAGCATTGAAAGTAAACATGATGATGTTTACTCAGGAGAACTTGCTTTTTATCTGGTTTGGTATGTTTGGAAAGGAAGGAATCAGAGCCTCTTTAGAGGCATTACTCCTAACCCTCTTCTTGTCTTACAGGAGGCTTTTAAAGCCTATGATGATAATAATCAAGTTAAAAGATTAATTTCTGAGGCTAAAATCAAAGAATCAATTGATTCTAATGTTGCTTTATATTCTGGAAATGATAATTCTAACTATGTAACTCAAGGCTTGAACTTTAGAGAGGATAGAGTTGAGAAATGGAACCACCTCTATCTGGTTTACTTAAAAATAATTGTGATGCCTCATTTGCTATTGATACAAATAAAGCCTCATTTGCTTGTATTACTCGTGATTCAACAGGTAGCATGGTGGATGGTTTTGCGAGGGATATGAAAGCTAACTCAATTCTTGAAGCAGAGGCAAGAGGGATGGCTCAAGCTTGTGCTATGGCAGCTGTCTTACCTCCTGGCTCAGTGGAAATAGAGAGTGATAGTTTAGTGTTAGTTAATCAAGTTTATTGTGGTAGAAAGTGTACTGTAATATTCTGAATTTAGTTAATTACATTCTTAAGTGTAAAATTAAGTATAGGATTAAAATCTCCTATATGAGGAGATCAAAAAACCGTGCTGCTGATTGGGTGGCTAAACAAGTGCTTAAAGGTGCCTTGTTTAGCCTTTTGAAGTTCTTTCCTCCTCCTCAATTAGCAAGACTATTATTTTGTGATTTTGATCCATTAGGGATATGGTAACTTGTAACTTGAAGTTTTTTAATATATATGCTTCTTTCGACAAAAAAAAACATGGATTACTTTTTCCTAGTAACCATAAGTACATATATAGCGAAGTACTTCCCTTATTACATATATCTCACTAATATACCTTATTATTACAACCATTACCCACATGATGAAGGCACACAAGTACTCAAGATACTGAAATTTTTACTATATTATAGTTGACCCATTCTAATAGCTTTATGATAGGATCTGCTTTGGAGATGAATGGAGCAGCTTAGTATATGGCCTTTCACTTATTATACATTATGAACCAATTCATTTTACATTCATAGAAGTAAAAAGTAGCAAATGTCAATATAGATAGGATTAGAAATATCTGATCCCAAAAGGGGAAATATAAAATAAAAACAAAGTCTCAGATACCAGAGTAGTATAATAAATCTGAAGTTAATAAGTTAAGTTATAGTATAATAAATCAGAAGAGTTGAATCTCAACCAGAAACAGACCACGGAAATATATAAGGGGGATTGCTAAACTTAGTAAATCTTACCATCATACTTATTATTGTTGATGGGAAACTGAAATGACATTGTCATTGACCTTATTCTTGACATGACAATAAGTCGCTATTTTGTAGATGGGCATGTGCATATTGAAAGCATCAAATCTATGTTAACTTTGTTTTCAAATTTAGTAAATATGTAAAACTAATGACCAATTAGTATTAATCTAGATTTTATACTCAAAGACGCTTATATTTCTATTTAATATGGTGATATTATGCAATTATGACACATGTGAACAATATTATAACACACTGCTGAGAAAGCTCACCTTCTTCTGTGAAGATAGTGGAAGATGATACTGTATCGTTATTCTTAACTTAATTCAATTAAAGAACTATTAGTCACTTACATGGGCTGAGTAGGGAGTTTTTGTTGGGATACCAAGGTAAGGGGCAGTGTGAGTTTATTACCATACAAATCCCTATATTTTACAAAATTTCATCATAGGTCCTATGTTTTGGGATTATAGGTCCCTATAAATGCAAAATAACCTATATTTTGAACCAATTACATAATAAGTCCCTATAATATGCAAAACAACAAAATTCTTTGAAAATAATTACAATATAGGTCCCTATATTAGGCAAAATAATCCATATTTTGCAAAACAATTTGATTTATTAATTAGAATTACCTAAAACATTTGATTTATTAATTAGAATTACATATAAGGAGGGATGGAGAGTGCGGCGGCGTGTGTGGGTCATGACTCATTAGCTAACGGAAGAGTGTATATATAATGAATGAGTTGGCTCTCTAAAAATCGAGAGACTACACTAAGCCCAACTGTGAGTCGTGGAGTAGCTGACAGAGGAGAAGGTTTGATGATTTTGCGGGTAGATTTAAAGTAAGAGAATTAAGTGTTTAAGTTAGGTCAATAAAATGACTAGTTGACTGAGTTCATTTTATATATTCATAAAAGGGTGAATGCCCAATAAGCATTTGCCACCTTAGCCACTTTCCCATAAAAGGCACTTAAGGTAAATATACCTTAATTCCCTTACTACTGTCTACTGCTGTCTCCTGCTGCTGCCAAGGGCGAGTAATGGGAATGTTTCCCAGCACTCGTGCAAGTACATTTTTGTAAAGGGTGAGTAACTTTTGTACTTGTGGGCTAATGTTGAGTAATGGAAATGTCTTTCAATACTCGTGCAAGTACATTTTTGTACTTTTGGACTAATGTTGAGTAATGAGAATGTTTCCCAGCACTCGTGCAAGTACACTTTTGTACTGTGGGCTAATGTTGAGTAATGTGAATGTTTCCCAGCACTCGTGCAAGTACACTTTTGTACTGTCTGCTGCTGCCAAGGGAGAGAGAGAGACAGAGGAGATATATATAACTAACTCAATGTATACGAACTAACGACTAATAAACGAACGGCGGCTGGGGTGAGAGGGTAAAATAGGAAAGAAAAAAAAGGAGCGCCTTTTATGGGCAAGAAGAAAACGGCGGGGTGAGGGGGCATTAATTCTAATTTCAGGTGTTTCTTGGGAAATAATCTTTAATAAAATATCTAGCTTTATTTTTTATTTTTTGTCGGGTAAATCTCCTCAACACATTTTTGTTTGGACAAGGCCTCCTCCATCCATGGAACAATAACCTGATTATTTTATTGGAATAATTCTAGGCCCAACATATTTATTTTACGTCTAAGAAATTTTAGATAATTATATAGAGAATTAATCTATTCCTAGTCTGGAAAATTGACATAACACATTTGACATGACTCTTGTTCCCTCGATAACCTCTGTCTAACTTTTTTTGCTAGAATGTCTGCCCGAGTTCGAATGGTCTGAGCCTCCATTTGACTGCCGACACCTTTTTGATACTTTGAATAATTTAAAGGTTGTCAGAGAAGATGGTTATCTCCTCTTGTGGTTCCTGTCTCATCATGTCTAATGCATATATTATTGCTTGCGCTTCTCATTCCTTACAACGTATTCTAGAACTAGGCTAAGCAAATAATTTTTTTAATTTTTAATTTTGTTAATTAAAATATCTTTATATAACAAATCATAAAACAAATAAATTATTGTACATTTTAGAATATCAAGACACTTTTTTTCAACTTTTTCCATCATTACCATTATTAAAAAAATTAAAATTTATACTTTCAGTGCATATTTAAAATATTAAGACAATTGTAAATTCCGATAGTCAATGGTCAACTTCAGCAAGATTTTTTTTGGGTGGGAACCACTTTACTCATGGGACGAGCTTTGCTCCAGGTGGTGGCGGTAGTTAAAGAGATTTCTTTTTAGTTTTTTTTCTAATATGAGTGTGAAGAAGACAATTTCATTCATTTTTCAATAAAATAAAAGTTTATTTTTTTTAAATATTTAAAATGTTTATAATAATAAAAAAATTAAATAATTGCATATGTGTCGTGCATGCTTACTTAACTGAGATAATAGACGGAACTTGTCCATAGAAGATAACCAAACACATTTGAAACAATAAGGGGGTAAATTTACACTTTTTACGAAATAGGGGGTAAGTTGACGATTCGGAAAAATTACAGGGGGCAACAGGGGTATTTACTCATTTTAGTGAGAAAAAATAGTATTGGCCTAAATTTAGAAGAAATGATAATAAGTGCTTGCTCATTTGAATATCGACCTAGCTATAATCATTATTTAATTTGTATTTTAATTTGTTATTATATTGGTGAGTGTGGGTTGCAATCGAGAATAGTGATGTCTGAATTTTTAGGAGTTGGGTCGTGGGTGCAGGGTTTGAACATGGTATAATTATAGAATTTCATCAACCCGTATCGAGTTTTGATTGAATTTTAATTATCTAGATATTTTTACCCAACGGGTCTTGAAACCTCTCCCCTCAAGATCGAAACACCCCCATCCCACCCAATCTTTTTATTAAAGGTCAATTATAATATTTAACAATATTACATTATTTCCTACTACATATTTTACGTTCAAATCTTTTTTACTCACTATACATATTAAATCACATAATAAATACACATATATCATATTTCTCACCTACTTATCTTAAATCACTCTCTATACTCTCTAACCTCTTTCCAACCCACCCCAACCATCGGAAATGGTGTTTCACGGTGGCTACAAGACGGGTCATACCCTCCGATGACTATGTTTATACTTGTCATGGATCTAATGGAGTTGTGATTGTGTAATAAGGATCCAGCCATGCAAAATTGTAGTTCTCAGCCTTACAAAATCAAAAAATGGTTCCAGATCCTTGTAGATCTAACTTTCACTAGCAGATCAGAGTTAATTTTGGAGCTTTTGTTCGACTTCCATGGCAGCTGAGGCCGAATTTCGAAGGTCCAAGTTAAGCTCAACGAACTTTTGTGTTTGTTCATGGCAGGTGAGATTGTTTTTTTTTGTATTATTGGAATTTTATATCTCTTTAAGGAATATAACTTGTGTAATATTTAGTTTGGATTTTTTTAGTAAGGGTTGTAATATTCTTTTATATAATAAAAATAAATTTTGTACAATTTTCTACTTTATTTTTGTGTCAATACACCGTATTTTAGGGAATACTTTGAGAATTCACTAAGCATACTCAGTGATTTACTTCACATACTAAGTAAATTTTTGAATATACTCAATATATTATTGAGTATACCCAGTGACTTTTTCGTACTCATTGAATCACTAAGTATGCTCTATGGCGATGTCGGTGGTGATTAGAGATGAATATTACCGATATTCAGTAAAATCTATGAGAAAATACTCCCTAAAGCCGGTGTTGGCATTGTGTGTTGGCTAGAGATGAATAGTGTTGATACTTAATGACTTTTTACTTAGCAACTCGCTACTCAGTGACTCTTTACTTAGCGACCCGCTACTCAGTCACTCTGTGGTCCATGCTTTTTGCCACTTATTTTTATTTCTTTATGTATTTTATTATCGTTTAGGATACTTTAGTATTTGTTGTAACCTATTTGAAGAAGACCTTAGCCACATGTTCCCTCTTAAAGATAAAATTGGTCTCCAATACCTCATACATCAACCACTCTTTTCTCTATGGGCGATTGTTACTCTAACTCCTCCATAAGTCTTAGTTCTATCCCGGGTCCAAACCCATTATTATGGGTATGATATAAAATAAGTGGTTTTTACCATTGCAGTTTTTTGAAAACGTTGGTCCAAAATATATATCTCAAACGAATGAAGGAGCAGCTACTCAAATAATCGTAATTATGGTTACTATGACATCAGCTTTGGTTTCTACTAGAGAGAGTATAATGCTTGGAAATTCTTATCATCGGCCATATCTAAGTCAATATAATGTGGCAAATAAACATACAATTGGTTATGGAAATTGCTATTGAAAAGTAAACTTGATCGTGAAAGTGTAGGACCACCGAAATTGACAATAATCAAGGAGACACTTGAACAAACAATAAGAGGATGATTCATCACTCATGAAGAAGATATTTATTTTAGATTACCATAATCTCTTGTTGCATTATGTAAACCAAGTCGCTTCTATTCTTAGCACAAGTAGATTTTGTAAATTATTTGTAAGTAATATTGAATTACTCATTTATTGTCACCCGGTATGCTCGAACAACTATATTAATAACTCATCATAAAATGGTGAACAAAAATAGCCTTAAGTTATATAATTACATTAAATTCAGAAAAATTTCCTAAATCTGACATACATGATTTGAGATTCTCTATTATATAATTTAAAACTTGAACAAAAACTAAGGTAGGTTCCTTTGAAGCTTTATTATTAAGTAATACATCAAAGACAATCTAATAAATGAATCTATGAATAGCTAATGTAGGAAATTGTGTAAGGTTGGCATTTATACAAGTTCCTACATTATTCACACGAAGTGTAAGGAGATTAAAAAAATTAAAATCACTTAATAAAGGAACAAGTTGTTGAGTAATGGTGGAGGTCATGGTGTACCTTTCATAGCCAAAACCTCCTTGTCTGCCCTTTTCCACTTGGAAATGATGTTGTATACATTCTATTATGTATGATGGAGCTGCGACTTATTCTAAATGGTGTAAGAGCTCTATACATGAGGAACGAAGACAATGGATAAGAACAAATACTTATTAAAGGTATCTGTTCAATTATTATTTGTTCTTAAAATATATGTTCCCTTTGGTTTTGGATAAATATAGTTACTTTTCAAAAACAATAAAAGTTACACAGATCTTGCTAAATTTAAATCTGAAGTAAAATAATAAAGCAAAAAATACTTTGCAAAATAATAGTACGCCATAGAATGGATTTGTGAATTACTCAATCTATATTCTAAACAGTTTCTTTCTCCTCTTCGGAGACCATTTCTTATTTTTTTGACTTTTTGGCTTCACGTTCATCATTTTCTCTTTTATTTTCATGTAAGAATTTTGTCACTCCTTCCAGTGGGATATCAATATCTTCATTCCTTGATAATTCCTCATTATGAGTCACCTGTTGAACATATTACATATATAAGTGACTATAATCTTTAGAACAAGGTGGTATATGAAAAAAGAAAAAGCAAACAAAAAAGATTTTGTGACAACTTTAAAAATATTACTTTATCTAAAGGTATATAATATTACCTTGGTCGTCTCTACAACATCTAAGAGACTGGTGAATAATTCCAATATAATTAGATGCTAAAGTGTTGAAGGCGCATCTGAATGTGCTTCTTCACAGTCCATCTATGAAATTTAGTAATCCTGTGTGTCTGGCGTAAAAGCTCAATCAAGCATGAGCAAAGAAGACGATGGATAAGAACGAATACTAATCAAAAGGTATTACTTCAATTATTGTTTTTTTTGTTCCAAAATTTCAATTATTGTTTTTTTATAACATATGCTCTAGCATAATTTAAATTAAAATATTAAAGCAACAAATACTTTTCAAACTAATAGTACACTATAATATTTCTTTTTGAATTACTCAATCTATATTCTAAACATCAATTCTTGTTCTTCTTTTGACTTTTTGGTTTCACGTTTCTCATTTTCTCTCTTTTACATGTAATAATTTGGACACTCCTTTCAGTGAAGATTACAATATCTTCATTTATTAATAATTTATCACCATCAACGGGTGGACTTACAACTTTGACACGAGCGTGGAGGAAGGAGCATCTCTTCCTTACAATGGAAGTTACTGTGACAACCACAAGCCGCACAAACAATGGCGGATATATCAGCTGGAAAAGGAGTAATTCAGGGTAGATACTCAATGCATCCATGAACTGCATTTCCGTTGTTGACGCAACGTGGTTTTTCAAACATTCTTTGTATATCGTCACAGGCTGATTCCCAATTTGGGTTCGCGAGATCGGAGCAGGAGATTTGCTCCCAGTAGTATCAGGGATAGTGGCCTATTAAAAACACCAAGAATAAAGTACATCAAACTTTCTTTCATGTATTACATAATAAGTATATACAGCAAAAACATGTATTGTACAACAAGATCAATTACTAAATCTTACAATCATACTTAGTATTCTTGATGGCAAATTGAAATGACATGGTCATTGACCTTATTCTTGACCTGTGTAGATGGACCTATGCAGAATATAAAATGTTGAAAGCATCATATCTATGTTAACATTTTTTTATAATTTAGTAAATATCTAAAATTTATTATCAATTAGATTTACTCTAGATTTTATACTTATATACGCTTATGTTTATATTTAATAGGCTTATCACTAGTATACAATTATGCATATATATATATATATATATGCACAATAGTATAACATAAAAAATTTGGTTAGTGTACTGAGAAACCTCATCTTCTTCACTGAGTTGGTGAAAGATAGTGGAAGATGATACTGAATCGTTATTCTTAACTTAAGTTAATTAAAAGAACTATTAGTAACTTACATGGGCTGAGTAGGGGTTTTTTTTGAGACCAAGAGAGTTAGGGGCAATGTTAGTTTATACCAAACAAATCCCTATATTTTATAAAATTTCATGATAGGTCCCTATATTTTGGGATTTATAGGTCCCAATAAATGCAAAATAACCTATGAACTAATTATATAATAAGTCCCTATAATATGAAAAGAAACAAAAGTATTTGAACTAATTACAATATAGGTCCCTATATTAGGCAAAATAATCCATATTTTGCAAAAATATTGATTTATTAATTAGAATTACCTATAAGGAGGGACTGGAGAAGATGTGAGGCGGTGTGCGTGGGTCATGCCTCATTAGCAGGCGGAAGAGTGCATATGTAATGAACGAGGGCGGAGGCGCGACTTGATGACTTTGTGTCTTGAGTGATCATTAGATGTAAAGTAAGAGAATTAAGTGTTTAAGTTAGCGCAATAAAATGACAGTTGACTAAGCATTTTATATATTAATAAATATTTATCATTATTTTTTCTCTTTTACTTTTTTCTTTTTTCTTTTTCCTATTTTCTTTTTCCTTTTTCTTTTTTCTTTTTTCTTTATCTTGGGTAAACTTCTCAACCCATTTTTTTTGGACAAGGACTCCCCTATCCATCAAACAATAACCTGAATTTTTATTGGGAGTAGTTATTTATAAAGGCCCATATAATATTTACAATACTCACAAAATTCTCACTTAATTAATCCATTGAATCCCAACTAAAAACAATAAGAAATCCAAAAAGTCCCACAATACCAATACTATTGCTACTTGTCGTAAAAAGAAAAAGCTAAAAAAAACCTTTTAGGATTTGTTTTTTTATCAGACCTCTCCACCCCTTGCGATTTCAATAGTCCAAGCGCGTGCAATGAGATGTGCTTTAATTTTTTTTATTCTGGTTTCTGTTTTTTTAATTCCAATATTTTTTGTAAAACGATTTCTATTTGTTTTGTTTTAGATCTAGATTTAGATCTCTTTGGAATATATCAAATTAATGTGTTTTGAATGTACCAAATTGATGTGTTTGGAATGTACCAAATTGATGTGTTTGGAATATACCAAAGTGATGTGCTTGGAATGTACCAAATCGTTTTTATCATGAAAAAAGATATCGTGAATAGATTTGTGTAGTATTTTTAGGAAAAACTTTGTTTGGTGCATACGAATGGGTGAATCTCGACACGATCTTCGATCCCTTTTATAAAAAAATCCGGACATTGAGTTTGGGCATGACTAAAAACCCCCCATAAGTCTAGAAAAATACTAATAAGGACCCTGAAACTTAAAAACAAACATAAATAGCATTTGTTACATACCAAAACTAAGAAATTGGTACATTCTGAACAAATACATATTGGTCTATACCAAAATTAAAACTGTTGGTATGTACAGATAAAACTTAGGCCTCTGTTAGAATGATTTTTTAGTTAGGACTTTCTAAAGAAATTTTTGGTTTTTTAGGCTTCTAAAAGTAATTTTCTCTTGTTTTTGGGATAATTCTAGGTCCAACGTATTTTTTTTACGCCTAAGAAATTTCAGATAACTACATCGAAAATTAACTTATTCCTAGTTAGAAAAATTGACATACCACATTTGTCAATAAATCTTGTTCCCTTGATGCCCTGTGCCTGGTTTCTTTTGCTAAAATGTCTTCTCGACCATTAAACCAGTGCGGAATATGTTCAAAACAAACCAGACCAACTTCTGTTGCCAGCTTCTTGATCTGCGTGATCCATGGTCCGAGCCTCCATCTGACTGCCGACTCATGCTTGATACCTTGAATTATTTCAAGGTTGTCAAAGAAGCCCTCTTATGGTTCTTGTCTCTTCCTATCTAATATGTATATGTGGTGGGGGCAAAGGTGTGATAAAATAATAGATAAATAAAGATAATAATAAAGAGCACACACCCTTGAGAACCACGAAACTCACTGCAAGTATCACAGATCATTTTCAAGTTTTAATGATAAGTCAAGTTCGTTCGCAGGGATTGTATCTGTTAGATCTACTTATATTTAACAAGCGTAGATGAGTTTATATGTTTTAGAATAAAATATAAAAAGATACAATAATATGATTAACTATCTGATGAGAAATAATAAATTAGAATGCAGCTAAATAAATTTGGATGTAAGTCTATTAGATTATGGTCACTAATATGAGTCTATTTTACTAAGTTGTTATTCTAACCTGTCACAGATTAAGAATTATATATTAACCAGGATTCTAACTTCTGCCTAGCCTCTATTAGGCTTAGGAGCAACCTCTCCACTACTAGGGATTCCTGAGTAATGATTGGTGATTAAATCAAACCTCTATGGCTATCTAGTTAGGCAAAAGATCAAAACTAGACGATTATGTGGTGTTGTCAATAACTAAGAATAATCCTAAGATTGGCCAATTCTAAGGTTGTAACAATAAGTCCAAAAACATAATAACAATATACGCCAAGCTCAATCAATTAAAATAACAAATTGTATTTATGAATTTAAAGACAAAATAATAACCCAACAATTAAAAGTAAAACTTACAAAATAAAAGCTTAGAAATATGGTGAAGCATAAATCTATAGCTAATTACCCTAAATATAGAGAAGGTGAGACGTAGAAGAGGAGTTTGTCACTCTCCAATTTCTTGCTTCTTGTCTTCCTCTATAGGTCAGCTTGCTTCTTGGATGAATAGCTTGATACTAAGGATTAATAATAAATATAAGGACTAAGCTATTATTTAAAACTAAGAAAATACAAGTAAGGACTAAGCCTAAGCTTGAAACTGAGCAAGGACATGTTTACAATGGTATAAGGGTGTATTTATAAGTGTTTAGGAAGACCTAATTCGTTTTCTTGAAGGATAAGGAAAGTTTTAGACTCCTAGCCCAACTCAAATTCGTAGGTAGATAAGGATAATTACTGCTGACTTGTGTTTACCAATTATCTACGTCCCTGAAAAGGGATCTTCCAGAATCGGCTCGGTTTTGGAGTTATCATCAGTTCTTTAACGTAGCTGCAGAATTTCAGATTTATTTGGCAGCTTTTCATTTTCCTAATTGAACACTGTTTTCTTCTATCTCCAATTACCATGCTTATCTCTTTCCATATCTTTTAGTCTTTGACTTGGACTCTAATTAATCTCCATAATTATCTTTAAAGCTTCACACTAAATAAATAATTAAACCTAATATGCTCTAAAAATATTATTTTACTAAATCAAGACTCAAAATAGGAAAGTGCACTATTTCTCAAGAAAATCGACTAAATGACTTCCTAAATCACTAAAAATGATGTCTCGTCTTAATATTAATTCATCACAAATGAGGAGACATCAAGACCCCCAACTCAAAGTTGTATCGTCCCGATACAATAAAGATAAAAACAAAGGGAAGTCTCTAAATACACACCTAGGTCAATTAAGAACAAAGGGAAGAAAGATAGCAGAGTATGGAGAATAGACTCAAAGAAACTACTCAGAAAATTTCATGTAATAATATCTACTAACTACATACATGTACACTTCTCATATCCATAGTCAACACGGTTTGAATTCAAGATTAGATTAGCTTCGCAATGTAAGAAGGAGAAGAACTTTACCCAGTTCACCAAGGATTCTATAGATTGTTCATCGAACCTCACTAGTATCCAAAGATCCACCCCTAACTACTCTCTATTGGCTCAATCACTTCTCAATTACATAGCAAAGAATCAAAAGGTCTTTAAGGTTGTAATTTAGGCTTAGGGACGGTTGATAAGTATTTTTGGATAATTTAGAGGGAGCTTTTGGCTCACTCCTCACTAGCCATCAAAGAATCGCCCTAGAGCTTGAGTTACTCTCAAAAAACGTTTCTCACTCAACCCAATGAATCCTTGATGCACAAAGTAGCATCCCCAATAACCCAATTAAAGCATAATATGTTCACATAAAAATTCCACTTTGCCGGTCCAAATATATATTTTCTTTTCAGATCATTACAGCTATGACTCTCTTTTTAATGTTGAGATATCACACTATTTTTTCATATATATATTTTTTCTTTTCTTTTTATGCCCTTGTTGCCAAATTTAGCTCGTAGCTTCTTTTTCATTCACTATTACCCCGGCAAAGGTTAAAATATAAACTTGTGAATCATCATTAATATAATAACATAACACAATTAATAAGCTCAATAAATCCCAACCCAATAACAATTCCCATAATGGTGGACCCACCACCCCAAACTCAAGCTGTAAAACAATTGTCTATGCATCGCGATTCGAGTGCGGGTCATATGGAAAATTCCTAAAATCTAAATGGATATGGCTTGTAATGTGGCTAAATAAAAAGGCTTTAGAAAGGCTAGAAGGGGCTGAGAAGGATATAAAATATTAAATCAAATAACAAGGTGAGAAGGTATAAAAAGGCTTCAAGTGGCTTCAATATGAAAGAACTTCCTTAATCATTTTCTACACCATGTAATTTCGTTATTTTCTTACCTTTAGCACTTTCATCAAATGGGTTTGTCAACTAGCTTGGATCTCACGGCCTACAAACCACTCAAGGCTCCCTGAGATCGAACATACTTTCTATCGCATTGCTTACTAATCATTTCTTTACTATCAATGTGTGTTTTCCTGCAAATACTCAAAGCATACAAAATAAAGCAGCTCATAAACATACTACTTCCTATCATTAACTTACTGGGCTTATGCTTTCAAGCTATTAAACACACTCTACATACATCTAATCCTTCTCATAAAAAATTAAATTTTACCTAAAAAACCTAAAAACATAAAATATGGAGATGAGAGACAACGAATCCCCACACACCCAACTCAAAAATGAGTCGTGTCCCCACGACTCGAAAAGACTCGAAAATAAAATAAAAGAAAATTAAAATTTTACAGATATTGCACATATAGAAAAGGTTAGGAAGAAAGAAAACATACTCTTCGAGGCTATTTACCTCGCCTGATCAGTACCCAGAGTAGGGTGCAGTGCTTTCCATGTATGTAAATTTCTATGTATCACCAATTTCGCCTTCCCTGACATCTTCTTATGCTCCATCCCAATTCTCTTGTTTATCTTCTTCCAACTTTGCTTACGAATACTTTCTCATGTGACAATGCTTATCCAGGAATATGTTTTGAACACAGCTACTAGCGTCCCAAAATCTTTTGTTCATGTTAGTTAAAGGACTATCGATTGTAGAGGTTGTAGTGTCTTCCTTATGAAAGTTCAAACCTTTTTGGTCTTTGAATTCACTACAACTAGCTTTCCTCTATTCTCTTGATCTGATTTACCTTGTAATTATTCCCGAACTAGTACCCATCTCAATTGAAATCTTCTTGATCTTACCCAATACCTTGCTTTGATTCTTCATATCCCTTAACACTTGGTAATATCTCTATCATCTCTTCATCATCTCTTTTGGCCCCCAACACAAAGCTTTGAACACTCTTGAAATTTGTAACTCTTGATCATAGGTGGAACAAGCTTTAATTGGATTAGGAAAGGTGTTAGGATGACAAATCTCCATGTGCGTATGATTGAATCAAGGTTTGCTGATGTGGGTTTAAGGATTTTTAGAAAAATATTTTGAAATTTATGGCTTTGATTCTTGGTTTCTAGGTGTTTTGATATGATTTGGGTGATTGAATCTTCTTTGTAATGATGTAGGGAATGATTTGGATGAGAATTCATGGTGATTTGGTAGTGTTTTGATGTTGGGTGAAGGTTTGTTGAAGCTTTAATGGAGTTGGGAGAGGTTTGGGGAAGAAGGAGAAGCTTAAGGATTGAAAAAAAATCGTAATAGAGCAACCTCTTCTCCCTGCTATACCGGAGTTCTGGCTTTTGAAATTTTACCTCACGGCTTAAAACCCGAGTCACCTACCCGTATTACGGGTTTTCTGGCCGGCATACCGGAGTTCTGCCTGGCATACCGGTCGAGAACGAAAATCTCCCCAATAGCTAGATCTCAAAAAGTTATGCAGTTTAGGCTCAAATATAACCTGATTCCGACATCCGAGCTCAAAGATATCACTTGCCGAAGTTTTCTCAGATTGTGTCCAGAATTTTTTATTTTTTTTTCAGCGGGGTTGCGCGGTATACCGGAGGTATGATCTGAATTCGTCCACAGGTGGTATGCAAACACATTTTGAAACAATAAGGGGTAAATTTGCACTTTATATAAAATAAGGGGTAAGCTAACGATTAAGAAAAATTAAAGGGGGCATAGGGGTATTTACTCAATTTAATAAGAAAATATAGTATTGGCCTAAAGTTAGAAGAATTGGTAATAAGTGCTTGCTCATTTGAATATCGGCCTAGCTATAATCATTATTTAATTTGTATTTTAGTTTGTGATTATTTTGTCAGTTTGGGTTGCAATCAAGAATAGCGATGTCTGGACATGGTACAACTATAAAATTTCATCAACTCGTATCGAGTTTTTTAAAAAATTTATTTATCTAGAGATTTTCACCCAACGGGCCTTGAAACCTTTCCCTTCAAGACTGAAGCACCCTCATCCAACCTATTGTTCTTATTAAAGGTCAAATATAATATTTAAGACTATAACATTTTTTCCCATTACACATTTAACGTACAAATGTTTTTTACTCACTATACATACTAAATCACACAATAAATACACATATATCATATTTCTCACCTACATATCTTAAATCACTCTCTATACTCTCCCCTCTCTCCACCCCACCCCAACAATCAGAAATGGTGTTTCATGGTGGCTAAAATACGGGTCATAACCTCAGAGGACTATGTTTATTCTTGTCATGGATCTAATGGAGTTGTGATTGTGTAATAAGGATCCAGCCATGGAAAATCGGAGTTCTCAGCCTTACAACATCAAAAAAGGGTTCTAGATCGTTGTAGATCTAACTTTCACTAGCAGATCAAATAAGTTCCTATATAATTCAAAGAAGGTGTACGGAAATTAAAAAAACATTAATGTTAATAGGATAATAAAGAAACAAGTTGCTGAGTAATGGAGGTCATGGTGTAACTTTCAAAGCCTACACGTTGTCTGCCCTTTTCCATTTGGGAAAAGATGTTAATGCAGGAGCTGAGATTTTTTGCTGGCATATAAGTTTTATTATGTCTGATGGAGCTGCGGATGATTCTCAATGGCGTAAAATCTCTATCACGCAATGGATAAGAACATATGTTGCCTCTGGTGTTGGATAATTATAGTTACTTTTCAAAAACAATAAAAGTTACGCAACTGTTGCTAAATTTAAATCTGAAGTAAAATAATAAAGCAACAAATTCTTAGCAAAATAATAGTACACAATATAATTTATTTGTGAATTACTCAATCTATATTCTGAACAGTTTGTTTCTCCTCTTCGGCGACCATTTCTTGTTCTTCTTTTGACTTTTTGGCTTCATCTGCCTCATTTTCTCTCTTTTCATGTAAGATTTTGGTCACTCCTTCAAGTGCGATATCAATATCTTCATTCCTTAATAATTGCTCACCAGGAGTCACTTGTTGAACAAATTAAATATATAATATTTACAACGAGGTAGTACATGAAAAAAGAAAAAAACAAACAAGAGTGTACCAAGTCATCAAATTTTGTGACACCTTTAAAAATATTACTCATCACTCTCTCCAAGATTGTCGACAACATCAAAGAGAGAGTTATAAGATTCCAAGATAATTAGCTGCTAAAGTCTTGAAGGAACATGTGATTAAGGTCAATCTTTTTAGGGTAATATTCAAACAAATCACTAACAAAATGCATGTTAGAAGGCCAATACCAACTATTACTCACTATATATTAACACGAATTACTTTTTTCTAGTAACCATGACTACATATATAGCAAAGTACATCCCTTAATACAGATATCTCACTAATATACCTTATTATTACAACCATTACCCACACGATGAAGGCACACAAGTACTCAAGATACTCAAATTTTTACTATTTTATAGTTGTCCCATCCTAATAGCTTTATGTCAGGATCTACTTTGGAGATAAATGCGGTAGCTATAGTATGTGGCCTTTCACTGGTTACACATTATAAACCAATTAATTTTACATTCATAGAAATAAAAAGTAGTAAATGTCAATATAGACATGATTAGAATTATCCGATCCCAAATTGGGAAATATACAACAAAAACAAAGTCTCAGATACCATAGTAGTATAATAAATCTGAAGTTAATAAGTTAAGCTATAGCTTATTACAAGGAGAAAATCTCCAGTCTACAGCCAAAACACTTTTTAGCAACCCAATCAAGTCCTTTGTTCTTTCTTCATTATTCCGGATGGAGAGGAGATCCCGCATTAATGTCTATTTACGCTATTCTAATCCGGATGCCTGAAAAATATACATATATGTGAAAAATTTAATCTAATTTTTTAGTTTGTATAAGGTTGCGTAGATATTTAAAAACTAATATGAGTGTAATTTACGTCAGAAATTTCAATGATTATAGAATTAATAGAAGGAGCCCTTTCAAGGTAGTAGGTGATAATATCTCCAGAGAAAGTGATTTGTTCTTGCTCTGCTTCTCTCCTTTGTTCACAACTGAATACCGAACATCATCAAGTTCCAAGGGATTGTGATCATGTAGATTAAAGTATCGGAATAATTGAATCTCAACCCGAAACAGACCACGGAAATATATAAGGGGGATTGCTAAACTTAGTAAATCTTACCATCATACTTATTGTTGATGTGAAACTAAAATGACATGGTCATTGACCTTATTCTTGACATGGCAATAAGTCACTATTTTGTAGATAGGCATGTGCATATGGAAAGCATCAAATCTATGTTAACATTTTTTTTCTAATTTAGTAAATATGTAAAATTAATGACCAATTAGTATTAATCGTGATTTTATACTCAAAGACGCTTATATTTCTATTTAATATGGTGATATTATGCAATTATGACACATGTGCACAATAGTATAACACACTACGGAGAAAGCTCACCTTATTCTGTGAATGGGTGAAAGATAGTGGAAGATGATACTGAATAATTATTCTTAACTTAAGTCAATTAAAAGAACTATTAGTCACTTACATGGGCTGAGTAGGGAGTTTTTGTTGGGATACCAAGGTCAGGGGCAGTGTGAGTTTATTACCATACAAATCCCTATATTTTACAAAATTTCATCATAGGTCCCTATGTTTTGGGATTATAGGTCCCTATACATGCAAAATAACCTATATTTTAAACTAATTACATAATAAGTCCCTATAATATGCAAAATAACAAAATTATTTTAAAATAATTACAATATAGGTCCCTATATTAGGCAAAATAATCCATATTTGCAAAACGATTTGATTTATTATTTAGAATTACCTAAAAATTCTATTTATTAATTAGAATTACCTATAAGGAGGGACAGAGAGTGCGGCGGTGTATGTGGGTCATGACTCATTAGCTGATAGAGGCGGAGGCTTGACGATTTTGCGTCTAAGTGATCCGTAGATGTAAAGTAAGAGAATTAATTGTTTAAGTTAGGTCAATAAATTGAATAGTTGACTAAGTTCATTTTATATATTAATAAAATATTTAGCTTTATTTTTTCTTTTTTACTGGGTAAATCTCCTCAACCCACTTTTGTTTGGACAAGGCCTCCTTCATCTATGGAACAATAACCTGATTGTTTATTGGAATAATTCTAGGTCCAACATATTTTTTTTTACGTCTAAGAAATTTTAGATAATTACATAGAGAATTAATCTATTCCTAGTCTGGAAAATTGACATATCACATTTATCATGACTCTTGTTCCCTCGATGCCCTGTGCCTAACTTTTTTTGCTAGAATGTCTACTCGACCAGTAAACTGTCGCAACATATGTTCGAAACAAACCGGAGCATCTTGATCTGCGTGATCCATGGTCTGAGCCTCCATTTGAATGCCATCACCTTTTTGATACCTTGAATTATTTCAAGGTTGTCAGAAAAGATGGTTATCTCCTCTTGTGGTTCATGTCTCATCATGTATAATGCGTATATGATTGCTTGCGCTTCTCCTTCCGTACAACATATTCTAGAACCAGGCTAAGCATATAATTTTTTTTTGATTTTAAATTCTTTTAATTGAAATATCTTTATATAACAAATAATAAAACAAAACAATTATTCCATCAGTCCTAATGTCAACTTACTAAATATGGTGTCCCAAAAATATTGTACATTTTAGAATATCAAGACATATTTTTCAACTTTTTCCATCATTACCCTTATTAAAAAATTAAAATTTATACTTTCAGTATATATTTAAAATATTACGACACTTTATGAGGTGTAATTTTGTAAAGTGTATGTAATTATTAGTTTTCTTAATCTGTGTGAAAAGCTAAGTGGACATTATATTTTTGACGGAGGGAGTATTTATATTATTACCACCACGGTTTCTTGTCAATCAACTTCAATAGTCAACGTTGGTCAATTCCGATAGTCAGTGGTTAACATCAGCGAGATTTTTTTTGGGTGGGCACCAGTTTACTCATTGGACAAGCTTGGCTCGAGGTGGTGGCGGCAGTTGAATTGATTTATTTTTTGTTTTTTTCTAATATGAGTGTGAAGAAGACGATTTCAATCTTTTTTCAATAAAATAAAAGTTTAATTTTTTTAATGATTTAAAATGTTTATAATAAAAATAATTAAATAACCGCATATGTGTCGTGCATGGTTACTTAACTGAGATAATAGACGAAATCCGTCCACAAAGGGTAACCAAACACGTTTTGAAAGAGGTAAATTTACACTTTATACAAAGTAGGGGGTAAGTTGACGATTCGGAAAAATTATAGGCGGCAAAATAGTATTGGCCTAAATTTAGAAGAAATGATAATAAGTGCTTTCTCATTTGAATATCGACCTAGCTATAATCATTATTTAATTTGTATTTTAATTTGTGATTATATTGGTCAGTGTGGGTTGCAATCTAGAATAGTGATGTCTAGATTTGTAAGATTTGGGTCGTGGGTGAAGGGTTTGTACATGGTATAATTATAGAATTTCATCAACTCGTATCGGGTTTTGATAGAATTTTAATTCTCTAGATATTTTTACCCAACGGGTCTTGAAACCTCTCCCCTCAAGATCGAAGCACCCTCATTCAACCTAATCTTCTTATTAAAGGTCAATTATAATATTTAACAATATAACATTATTTCCTACTACACATTTGACGCTCAAATATTTTTTACTCACTATACATACTAAATCACACAATAAATACACATATATCATATTTTCCACCTACATATCTTAAATCGCTCTCTATACTCTCTAACCTCTTTCCACCCCTACTCCAACCATCGGAAATGGTGTTTCATAGTGGCTACAAGATGGGTCATACCCTCCGACGACTATGTTTATTCTTGTCATGGATCTAATGGAGTTGTGATTATGTAACAAGGATCCAGCCATGGAAAATCGTAGTTCTCAGCCTTACAACATCACAAAAATGGTTCTAGATCCTTGTAGATCTAAATTTGACTAGCAAATCAGAGTTTTTTTGAAGCTTTTGTTCTACTTCCAGGGCAGCTGAGGCCAAATTTCGAAGGTCCAAGCTAAGCTCAACGAACTTTTGTGCTTGTTCATGGCAGGTGAGATTGTTTTTTTTTTTTTTGTATTATTGGAATTTTATATCTTTTTAAGGAATGTAACTTCTGTAATATTTAGTTTGGATTTTTTTATTAAGGGTTATAATATTCTTTTATATAATAAAAATAAATTTTGTACAATTTTCTACTTTATTTTTGTGTTAATACGTCGTATTTTAGGTAATACTTTGAGAATTCACTAAGCATACTGAGTGATTTACTTCGCATACTAAGTGAATTGTTGACTATACTCAAAGAATTATTGTGTATACTCAGTGACTTCTTCGTACTCATTGAATCACTAAGTATGGTCTGTAGCGATGTCGGTGGTGATCGGAGATGAATATTAATTATATTCAATAAAATCGATGATAAATACTCCCTGATGCCGGTGTTGCCAGTTTGTGTAGGCTAGAGATGAATAGTGTTGATACTTAGTGACTTGTTACTTAGCAACTCGCTACTCAGTGACTCTTTACTTAGCTACCCGCTACTCAGTCACTCTGTGGTCCATGCTTTTTGCCACTTATTTTTATTTCTTTATGTATTTTTTAATTGTTTAGGATACTTTAGTATTTTTTTGTGACCTATTTGAAGAAGACCCTAGCCACATGTTCCTTATTAACGATAAAATTGGTCTCAAATACCTCATACATCAACCACTCTTTTCTCTATGGGAGATTGTTACTCTAACACCTCCATAAGTCTTAGTTCCATCCCGAGTCCAAATCCATTCTTATTGGTATGATATAAAATATGTGAGTTTTTACTGTTGCAGTTTTTAGAAAACATTGGTCCAATCTAATTGTTCAGCATTAGTGTTCATCTTTTCGTCGATAATACAAATGGCACACAACGTTTGAAATAAGGATGATGGGTCATTAACAAGATATTTATTTCCAGAGTGTATGGTAAATTTTTCTTATTTTGTCGCTCTAAATATATATATAGTACCTGCTCGGACTAGGACGTCCTCCACTGTTCCCCATGTCTTAGTAACTGAGTTGTCAGTTAACTGCAACTTCACTGTAGCTTTCTTTGATCTCTGAAGTCCAAGTCTCTCGAACACGGACTTAGGCATAAGATTCACACCTGAACCCGCATCGTACATAGATTTCACCTTGACCATACCATTTATTTGAATAGGAAGGTTAAAACTTCCCGGGTCTTTGAGCTTCAATGGTAACTCTCTTTCACTTTTTCTTGAGACTCTAACGTTTTATTTTTTGGATTCTACATTCGCTTCTTTCTCAGGAATAACTTGCGTAAAAACTTGTTGCGGTGTAAGCCCTTTCTTTACGATCTCAAGCATTTGGGCGTTGATATTTTCAGGAGTGTACGCCTCTACAAATGTCTTGAGTTCAGTGTCATCCTTTGGATTTGTATTAGGAATAGTTGAGGACACTGTTTGAACAACTAGTGGCGATTCCACCTTCTCTTCTTCTTTCTCTTCTTGCACAGCAGGTGCAACTTCAACTTCAACTCTTGGTTCCTCCTTTGAACCTTCTTCCTCTTTCTCTTTAGCCAGCTCAACTTGAAAATCCATAACCGATCTAATCTCTTCGTGCATATCTTTCAAAAGCTGTATAAATTCGGATTTTTCTGAATTTTCCTCCACATCACTCTCAGAACAGTTAGAGTCCACGGGGCTAGACTTGGTTGATTCTTCTTCGGTACTCGGAACCTCCACGGCACTAACGGCAGCATGTGGTACTTCTTCTATTCTTCAATATCAAGGCAGATAGCCTTACAAGCTTCGAACCCAACATTGTCATCACCTCCTTCGATAGCCTTCAATTCTTTTTGTTCCATAATGCTTGTCAGAACTTTGATCTTCTGTTCTACTTGAGTACCTACAACATGAATTGAAGCTTCTTGTTCTTGTAACTTCTCGCTCTGGGAATGCATATTAGTGGTCATAAGATCCATAAAGTTTGTTAATTATTAATTATCCACAGGTCCCTCTTGAGGATACTGTGGTAAAGCTTTCTGAGCTAACGAATCAGTATAGGCATCTTGAACAAGTTGTTGTGGGGGAGCAGGTCTATTCTGATATTGATTTTGATACTGTCCTCTTGGTTGGAATGAGTTATTCTGTGGACGTGGTTGATAATGACCAGGATTAGCGGCCCCATGTGGATTTGAATACTGCATACCCGGATGATTCATATTACCAAATTGATAACGTCGGTTGGATATGAAGTAAACAGATTGTAGATTTCCTTCACACTCTTCCCAAGTATGATTCATTGCCCCACAATACGGACAACCTTGTGCTTCTTGCACTACATTTGCTTCGGCTAAGTTTCTATGCATCTCAAGCTTAAGTTCTTTGATTTGATTCTCTAATGCGGATAGTTGAGCTGAGTTTGCAGTTTCCGCGTCTAATCGAAGCGTACCTCGCGTTTTTGTAACAAGAGCTCGCGAAGGCGGCCAACTCCTTTCTTGTTGAATGCAATTTTCTAAATCCTCGGTAGCTTCAGCAGGGTCCATGGACACGAAATTCCCTTTCCCAATATTATCCACCTTCAATCTACTTTATCTGTTGATACCTTCATAGAATATAGCTAACTGTAGAGAGGGGTATAACCATGGAGCGGAAATCTAGCTAACTTCTGTTGAAACCTTGTCCATGCTTCTCCTACTTCTTCTCCATCTTCTTGAAAAAACTTTGCAAGCTCGCTTTGGTCTTTGAGTCTCAAATTCATTGGATAAAAACGGTTAAAGAAAGCGGCTTGAAGTTCTGTCCATGAATTAATTGTCCCTGGTGGTTGCCTATCTAGCCACTCACCAGCTCTAGTAGTCAGAAAGAACGAAAACATATGACAATACAGTTGCTCGCGTGTAATTCGTGGAGTAACATAAGCATCACAAATCTGCATAAACTTCTGAATCGCTCTTACCGGATCTTGTACTGCTGTACCACTGTAGAGTCCAAAATTTGAAACTGACTGAGCATACCCGGATCGGGTCTGAATTTAATATTTTGGATCTCAGGGGGACAGTAACCTATTGGTTGAACATGAAACGGCACCCTCAAGCCAGGAAGGTCTTGTTCAACTCGGTTTTGATTGACATTGTAGTTCCTGTTACCTCTTCCTTGTGGTTGTAATGGTGGTTGCCCTCCTGGTGGGACAAGTGGTTGTCCTCCTGGTGGGACAAGTGGTCGATTTAACTGATCTCGTACGCCTGCCATAGCTCTTCTTAAGGCTCTTTCCTCGCGAAGACGTTTGTTGTAACCTCTGAAGCTCCTCTCAGGCTCCGGTAACGGAGGCCAAGAATTAAACACGGTTAGACCCTGAAAAAGACTAAAGCAAACCACAAGCGTAAATCTGGAAAACTTCACACTAAATAAACAATTAAACCCAATATGCTCTAAAAATAATAAATAATTAATTCAAGACACAAAATAGGAAAATATACTAAATCATGAGAAAATCTAACTATACTCTAATAAATACACCTAAAATTATGTCTCCAAGTAGGATTATTTCATGACAAATAGGGAGACATCACTAAGCTCAACGAACTTTTGTGTTTGTTCATGGCATGTGAGATTATTATTTTTTTTGTATTATTGGAATTTTATATTTTTTTATGGAATGTAACTTCTGTAATATTATTCTTTTATATAATAAAAATAAAATTTGTACAATTTTCTACTTTATTTTTGTGTTAATACACCGTATTTTAGGTAATACTTTGAGAATTCACTAAGCATACTCAGTGATTTACTTCGCATACTAAGTTAATTGCTGACTATACTTCAAGAATTTCAGTGACTTTTCCGTACTCGTTGAATCACTAAGTATGCTCTGTGGCAATGTCGGTGGTGATCAGAGATGAATATTATTGATATCCAGTAAAATCAATGAGGAAATACTCCCTGATGCTAGTGTTGGCAGTGTGTGTTGGCTAGAGGTGAATAGTGTTGATACTTAGTGACTTGTTACTTAGCAACTTGCAACTCAGTGACTCTTTACTTAGCGACCCGCTACTCAGTCACTCTTTGGTCCATGCTTTTTGCCACTTATTTTTATTTCTTTATTTATTTTTTAATTGTTTAGGATACTTTATGATTTGTTGTGACCTATTTGAAGAAGACCCTAGCCACATGTTTCTTATTAACGATAAAATTAGTCTCCAATACCTCAAACATCAACCACTCTTTTCTCTATGGGCGATTGTTACTCTAACTCCTCCATTAGTATTAGTTCCATCCCCGGTCCAAACCCATTATTATGGGTATGATATGAAATAAGTGGTTTTTACAATTGATGTTTTTAGAAAATGTTGGTCCGAAATATATATCTCAAACGAATGATGGAGCAGCTACTACAATAATCCTAATTATGGTTACTATGAGATAAGCTTTCGTTTCTGCTAGTGAGAGTATAATGCTTGAAATTCTTATCATCGGCCATCTCTAAGTCAATATAATGTGGCAAATAAAAATAGAATTGTTTGGTTATGAAATTTCTATTGAAAATTAAACTTGATCGTGAAAGTGTAGGACCACTGGAATTGACAATTACCATGGAGACACTCGAACAAGCAATAAGAGGATGATTCATCACTCATGAAGAAGATGTTTATTCTAGATTACCATAATATCTTGTTGCATTATGTAAACAAGGTCACTTCTATTCTTAGCACAATTAGCTTTTGTAACATATCTGTAAGTTATATTGAATTACTCATTTATTGTCACCGGGTATGCTCCACAACTATATTAATTACTCATCATAGAATGGTGAATAAAAATAGCCTTAAGTAATATACTTACATTAAATTCAGAATAATTTCCTAAATCTGACATACATGATTTGAGATTCTCTATTATATAATTTAAAAGTTGAACAAAAACTAAGGTAGGTTTCTTTGAAGCTTTATTATTAAGTAATACATCAAAGACAACCTAATAAAGGAATCTATGAATAGCTAATGTAGGAAATTGTGTAAGTTGGCCCTTATACAAGTTCCTACATTATTCACAGGAGGTGTAAGGAGATTAAAAAAATATTAAATGTTAATAGGAGAATCGCGTAATAAAGGAACAAGTTGTTGAGTAATGGTGGAGGTCATGGTGTAACTTTCAAAGCCAACACCTCCTTGTCTGCCCTTTTCCACTTGGAAAAGATGTTGTATGCATTCTATTATGTCTGATGGAGCTGAGACTGATTCAAATGGTGTAAGAGCTTTATACATGAGAAACGAAGACAATGGATAAGAAAAAATACTTATTATAAGTATCCGTTCAATTATTGTTTGTTCTTACAACATATGTTCCCTCTGGTTTTGGATAAATATAGTTACTTTTCAAAAACAATAAAAGTTACACAGCTCTTGCTAAATTAAATTCTGAAGTAAAATAATAAAGTAAAAAATACTTTGCAAAATAATAGTACACCATAGAATTGCTTTGTGAATTACTCAATCTATATTCTAAACAGTTTCTTTCTCCTCTTCGGCGACCATTTCTTATTTTTTTTGACAATGACTTCACGTTCATCATTTCCTCTTTTCTTTTCATGTAAGAATTTTGTCACTCCTTCCAGTGGGATATCAATATCTTCATTCCTTAATAATTGCTCACCAGGAGTCACCTGTTGAACATATTACATATATAAGTGACTATAATCTTTAAAACAAGGTGGTATATAAAAAAGAAAAAACAAAACAAAACGATTTTTTGACAACTTTAAAAATATTACTTTATCTAACGGTATATAATATTACCTTGGTCGTCTCTACAACATCAAAAGAGACTGATGAATAATTCCAATATAATTAACTGCTAAAGTCTTGAAGGCACATCTGAATGTGCATATCCGTTCGACCAGGCAGGGCTAATTGATCTATATTATTGGTAGTGAATATTATTATTCTCTCACATCCACAATCCATCTATGAAATTTAGTTATCATGTGCCTGGCATAGAAGCTCGATCAAGCATGAGCAAAGAAGACGATGGATAAGAACGGATACTAATCAAAAGGTATTACTTCAATTATTCTTTTTTTTCCAAAACTTCAATTATTGTTTGTTATTACAACATCTGTTCTAGCATAATTTAAATTAAAATAATAAAGCAACAAATACTTTGCAAAATAATATTACACCATAAAATTGCTTTTTTAATTACTCAATCTATATTCTAAACATCAATTCTTGTTCTTCTTTTGACTTTTTGGTTTCACGTTTCTCATTTTCTCTCTTTTACATATAAGAATTTGGTCAGTCCTTTCAGTGAAGATTACTATATTTTCATTCACTAATAATTGCTCACCATCAACTGGTGGATTTACAATTTCGACACGAGCTGGTGGAGGAATGAACATCTCTTCCTTACGGTGGAAGTTACGGTGACAACCACAAGTCGCACAAATAATGACGGATGGATCAGCTGGGAAAGGAGTAATTCCGGGTAGATACTCCATGCATCCATCAACTGCATTTCGTTGTTGACGCAACTTGGTTTTTCAAACATTCTTTGTATATTTTCACAGACTGAATAGTGACCTATTAAAAATACCAAGAATAAAGTACATCAAACTTTCTTTCATGTATTACATAATAAGTATATACAGGAAAAACATTTCTTGTATAACAATATCAATTACTATATCTTACCATCATACTTTGTATTGTTGATGGCAAATTGAAATGACATGGCCATTGACCTTATTCTTGACCTGTGTAGATGGACCTATGCAGAATATAAAATGTTAAAAGCATCAAATCTATGTTAATATTTTTTCTAATTTAGTAAATATGTAAAATTAATGATCAATTAGATTTAATCTAGATTTTATACTTATATACGCTTATGTTTATATTTAATATGTTTCTATTTAGATTTTATACTTATACACGCACAATAGTATAACATAGAAAATGCGCTTAGTGTGCTGAGAAACCTCACCTTCTTCACTGAGTTGGTGAAAGATAGTGGAAGATGATACTAAATCATTATTCTTAACTTAAGTCAATTAAAAAAACTATTAACATACATGTGCTTAGTAGAGAGTTTTTGTTGGGAGACCAAGGGGGTTCAGTGGCAGTGTAAGTTTATTACCATACAAATCTATATATTTTACAAAATTTCATCATAGGTTCCTATAGTTTTTGATTTATAGGTCCTATAATGCAAAATAACCTATATTCTGAACTAATTATATAATAAGTCCCTATAATATGTAAAACAACAAAAAATTGAACTAATTACAATATAGGTCCCTATATTAGGCAAAATAATACATATATTGCAAAAATATTGATTTATTAATTAGAATTACCTATAAGGAGGGACGGAGAAGCTGTGGCTACATGTGGGGGTCATGCCAGTGCATATATAATGATCTAGTTGGTTCTCTGAAAAAGACACTGCGCTAATCCCAACTTGAGCCGTAGAGTATTTGACGACGGAGGCGCCACTTGATGATTTAGATGTAAAGTAAGAGAATTAAGCGTTTAAGTTAAGGCAATAAAATGACGAGTTGAATTTTAAATATTAATAAAATATATATCTTTTTTTTTCTCATTTAATTTTTATTTTTTCTTTTTTCTTTTTTGTTGGGTAAACCTTCTCAGCCCAATTTTTTTTTGGACAAGGCCTCCTCCATTCGTCGAACAATAACCTGATTTTTTATTGGGAGCAATTATTTATAAAGGTCCATATAATATTTACAATACTCACAAAATTCTCACTTAACTAATCAATTAAATCCTAATTAGAAACAATAAAAAATACCAAAAAGTCCTCAATACCAATACTATTGCTACTACTAGTAAAAAGAAAAAGCTAATAAAAAACCTAGTGGGATTTGTTTTTTATCAGACCTCTCCAAAGTCTTTTCTCTCACTCTATCTCCAACGCGATGCAAGCATGAGAAACCCGCCCCCTCACCATTTCCAGTGCATCACCGCCGCTCCCGCCCCCTCACCATTTCCAGTGCATCAACGCCGCTCTTGACACCATCGCCGCCTGGAAAGCATCCTTCCCTCACTCACCCGATGTTGTACTCCTTCTCCGATCTGGTGCTTCGCCGGTCTCCACCAGCAAACCCCGCATCAATCTCTCACGATGCATTGGGTTAGGTACTCCTCGGCCGTTATTTGCCTAGTCTCTCGCCGGAACCGCACCAATCTCCAGATCTGACGAAGATATGTTATTCGCCGGCGTCACACTAGATCTTTGCGTTGAAGCCCAGTACGAGAAAGTAAACTCTCCTGGTACACCATGGCTCACAACGTATTACTAAATTCGCAATTTTCCAAATCATTTATTTCATGGCTATAAAGGTTACACGAGACCAATTTCCCTTAGTGACTTTTCAATATGATGGATTCATTTCTGCACAAGGCCAATTGTACTTCATGACTTTCAAATATGATGGATTCATTCTTCGACAACAAAAAAGGACAACAAAATCTAAACACGGGTTCCACACCCGATACCGATTTGAATAGATACCATCTCCACCCATCAGGTTTAGTTATATCCCGTATCCACCCCTTCCGATTTTAATAGTCCAAGCGCGTGAGAAGAGATGTGCTTTAATTTTTTTTATTCTGGTTTCTGTTTTTTTTATTCCAATATTTTTTGTAAAAATATTTCTATTTGTTTTGTTTTTTTTATCTAGATTTAGATCTGTTTGGAATATATCAAATTGATGTGTTTAGAATGTACCAAATTGATGTGTTTGGAATGTACCAAATTAATGTGTTTGGAATGTACTGAAGTGATGTGTTTGGAATGTATCAATTCGTTCTTATCATGAAAAAAGATATCGTGAATATATTTGTGTTGTTTTTTTGCGGGAAAAACTTTGTTTAGCGCATCCGAATAAATGAATCTTGACACGATCTTTGATTGGTTTTCTATATATATCCGGACATTAACTTTAGGCATAACAAAAAGCCCTCCATATGTCTAGAAAAATACTATTAAGGACCCTGAAACGTAAAAACAAACATAAATAGCATTTGGTACATACCAAAACCAGGAAATTGGTACGTTCCAAACAAATAAATATTGGTCTATACCAAAATTAAAAATGTTGGTATGTACCGATAAAAAACTGAATAGACGTATAAGGGTAAAAAATCTAACTAAAAAAATCAAACTTAGGTCTTTGTTAGAATGATTTTTTAGTTAGGATTTTCTAAAGAAATTTTTGATTTTTGGGCTTCTAAAAGTAATTTTCTCTTTTTATTGGGATAGTTCTAGGCCCAACGTATTTTTTTTATGCCTAAGAAATTTCGGATAAATACATCGAAAATTAGCCTATTCCTAGTTAGGAAAATTAACATACCACATTTGTCAATGAATCTTGTTCCCTCGATACCAAATTAGCCTCTTTTGCTAGAATGTCTGCTCAACCATTAAAGCATTGCGGAATATGTTTAAAACAAACCAGTTCCGTTGCCAGCTTCTTGATCTGCGTGATCCATGGTCCGAGCCTTCACCTGACTGCCGACACCTGTTTGATACCTTGAATTATTTAAAACTTTTCAGAGAAGATGGTTATCTCCTATTGTGGTTCTTGTCTCTTCCTATCTAATATGTATATGTTTACATGCGCTTCTCCTTCCATATAATGTATTCTAAAATCAGGCTAAGCAAATAATTTTTATTTTATTTTAATTTTTTTGATTAAAATGTATTTATATAAAAAATAATAATACAAAACAATTATTCTATCCGTCCTAAAAATAATGTCCACTTACTAAATATGGTGTCCTAAAAATATTGTCCATTTAGAATATCAAAACACTTTTTTCCAACTATTTTCGTTATTACTCTTATTAAAAATTATACTTCCAATACATATTTAAAATATTAAGACACTTTATGAGGAGTAATTCTGTAAAGGTGTATGTAATTATTCGTTTTCTTAATCTTTTTGAAAAGCTAGGTGGATATTGTAATTGGGACGGGGGAGTATGTATTTTATCACCACCACGGTTGCTTATTAGTCAACTTCGACGGTCAATGTTGGTCAATTTTGGTAGTCAATGGTCAACTCCAGTGAGATTTTTTTTTGGGTGGCCACCAGTTTACTTATGGGACAAACTTTGGCTTCAGGTAGTGGCAGCAGTTGAAGAGATTTCTTTTTAGTTTTTCCTAATATGAGTGTGAAGAAGACGATTTCTTTTTGTTTTTATCAATAAAATAAAAGTTTAATCATTTTAAATGATTTAAAATGTTTATAATAATAAAAAAAAATTAAAGTAACGCACATGCGTCGCGCCCTAACTTATCAGAGGTAATGGACGGAATCCGTCCATAAGGGGCAGACAAACACATTTTGAAAGAATAAGGGGTAAATTTACACTTTATATAAAATAAGGGGTAAGCTAACGATTAAGAAAAAGTACAGGGAATCAGGGGTATTTACTCAATTTAGTATGAAAATATAGTATTGACCTAAAGTTAGAAGAAATAGTAATAAGTGCTTGCTCATTTGAATATCGACCTAGCTATAATCATTATTTAATTTGTATTTTTGTTTGTGATTATTTTTTCAGTTTGGGTTGCAATCGAGAATAGAGATGTCTGGATCTTTAGGAGTTGGGGTTGTGGGTGTAGGGTTTGTACATGGTACAACTATAGAATTTCATCAACTCGGATCGAGTTTTTAAAGATTTTAATTATCTAGAGATTTTCACCCAGCGGGTCTTGAAACCTCTCCCTTCAAGACCGAATCACCCTCATCCAACCTATTGTTATTATTAAAGGTCAAATATAATATTTAACACTATAACATTATTTCCCACTACACATTTTACATACAACTGTTTTTTACTCACTATACATACTAAATCACACAATAAATACACATACGTCATATTTCTCACCTACATATCTCAAATCACTCTCTATACTCTCCCCTCTCTCTACCCCACCCCAACAATCAGAAATGGTGTTTCATGGTGGCTAAAATACAGGTCATACCCTCCGACGACTATGTTTATTCTTATCATGGATTTAATAGAGTTGTGATTGTGTAATAAGGATCCAGCCATGGAAAATCGGAGTTCTCAGCCTTACAACGTCTTAAAAGGGTTCTAGATCGTTGTAGATCTAACTTTCACTAGAAGATCAGAGTTTTCATCATATTCACTCACGCTCGTTTCCACCACTAGCTCTCTTGAAAAAATAAGGGGTAAATTTACACTTTATATAAAATAAGGGGTAAGCTAACGATTAAGAATAAGTTAAGGGGAATCAGGGGTATTTACTCAATTTAGTAAGAAAATATAGCATTGGCTTAAAGTTAGAAGAAATGGTAATAAGTGCTTGCTCATTTGAATATCGACCTAGCTATAATCATTATTTAATTTGTATTTTAGTTTGTGATTATTTTGTCTGTTTGGGTTGCAATCGAGAATAGCGATGTCTGGATCTTTAGGAGTTGGGGTTGTGGGTGTAGGGTTTGTACATGGTACAACTATAGAATTTCATCAACTCGGATCGAGTTTTTAAAGAATTTTAATTATCTAGAGATTTTCACCCAACGGGCCTTGAAACCTCTCCCTTCAAGATCGAATCACCCTCATCCAACCTATTGTTATTATTAAAGGTCAAATATAATATTTAACACTATAACATTATTTCCCACTACACATTTTACTTACAACTGTTTTTTACTCACTATACATACTAAAGCACACAATAAATACACATATGTCATATTTCTAACCTACATATCTCAAATCACTCTCTATACTCTCCCCTCTCTCCACCCCACCCTAACAATCAGAAATGGTGTTTCATGGTGGCTAAAATACGGGTCATACCCTCGTCAATACGGGTCATACCCTCCGACGACTATGTTTATTATTGTCATAGATCTAACAGAGTTTTGATTGTGTAATAAGGATCCAGCCATGGAAAATCGGAGTTCTCAGCCTTACAACATCTTAAAAAGGGTTCTAGATCGTTGTAGATCTAACTTTCACTAAAAGATCAGAGTTTTCATCATATTCACTCACGCTCGTTTCCACCACTAGCTCTCTTGCAAACGAAAAGCCCCCATCACCAATTCGAAGAAGCATTCTCCACCATTCTCTACCATCTTAACAACCCGGCTTGGCTAGGATAGGCCATCTCTTCACTCGCCTTTTCACCAAGCCGCTCTCCTACTACAAGAAAACCCCTACTAGGGATCAAAAATCTCAAATTGAGAGGAAAAAAATTAATTAAAGAGAGATGAAATGGTGGGCTCAAAGCGCCATTTTAGTTCCACAAACATATCAACAGTCACCTTCTCACCAAACTGCTCTCAAGAAAACCGTTGTTATTCAGGGTACTATCAACAATCAAAGAACCCAGAAAAGGTAAAAAAATTAATTTTTACCATTGAAACTCTAATTTAATTTAACCTAATCTCATCACTTATATAATTTTAAGGATAAGAGTGATGTGTGTTTGAAGCCTTTTACCTTTGAAGTGATGCGCTAAGAATAGTTTTTTACCAATAGAGTGAGCAATTTGGTGTTATACTGTATTTTTTAATTATTTTTTAATTTTTTTTTTTACAGATAGAGTGAGCAATTTTATTTTTTGAATTGTCTTATAGTAAATTATTTTGCAATAGAAGAACCCAAATTAAGGTCTTACACTTTTACAATTTCTTATGATCGTGGAGTGGAGTGAGAAATTTGGTTATACACTGCATTTTTTTAATTATTTTGCAGTAAATATCCATTTGGCTCAACTGATGGAGAGAGCAATTTGGTCTTACACTGCACCATCATTAACCGAGCTTGGCTACACCATCAACAACAATAGAAGACCCAAAATTCAGGTATAATTATGATATTTTTATACAAACTGTACAATTGACATTATTCTCACATCCACCATTTATATTTCTTGAAGGAAACTCTATCAAAATTAGCTTACCCGAGACTGTTTACATTTCCAATTAAGTGAATAAAAATTCTTAACATTTTGAATTGGGTTCAAGGTCCAGATGTATTCAATTGTTTCAGAAAAAGTTAATTTTAAAAGGATTTTTTCTACAATTATCAAATATTTAAATTTATTATTTGTTTACAACCCATAACGTTCTTTTTAGTTTGCTCTAATATTGGAAAATGTTTATTCTAGTTAACAATTTTGGAAAGACAAATCTGAATAGACACCAAGGTGCACTTCTCATACATTCTACGGTATAAAGAGTAGAAAAAAAGAATTACAACAAGATTATACTAAATTCTGGAATGGTTTGTACGACATGCTTTTTCAGATACTAGAAATTTAGTTTAGATTAATGTTTGAAGGTTAGATTAATGTTTGAACTATTGGTTTATTCGCTTATTTTTGTAAGAATAGAGATTATTGTGTGATTGGAGATATATTTGCAACATATTCAGATTAAGGTGAGCATTTTTATTTTGTTCTATCATTTTCATGTCGAGTTTTTGTGTGATATGAATTGAGAATTAAGCCACGGGTAATTGTTTTCATTCTCACGCACATTTTAAGTTAATGTTTCCGTTTATAGGCTAAATTATCATGTGTGCTCATTTATATTTGCCTTGGTGTTTTAGCACCATGGATGCCTCAAGAAATCGCAAAGGTAATATATAATACCTGACTAAAATATCTCCCATGCTTTTAATATTTTTTTAAAATTGCTAGTTGGTCCCTATATTAAAATAATTTCATCTTCTCAGGTAAATTTAGCTGCGGAGCTTCTTGAGGATTTTTAGGTGCAATCCATGTAAAAAAACTCAATTTATAAAGAGTAATTTCTTTTTTGGTTCTCGAAATATAGTCCATACTAGCAAATGGTCCTCGGCCTTCATTTTTGTCCCCTTAGTTGGTCCCTGTTATGTCAAATTTTTAAGTGTCATATGGCAAAGACGTTTGAGGAGTAAATCAGTAAAAAATAAATAGTTCAGGGACTAATTTGGGCTGAGGAATGTCAGAATTTGCCATACATTTCACCTTATGAAGATGTACTCACGGGTGGACAGTGGCTATTATACACGAACTGCTTTGTTAGTTAATCTCAAATAAAAACAGAGAGGGTTGGGAACAAGGTTTAAGAAAACTGTCATGCATCAATTGGGCTCATATTTAGACAAGAAATTATTGGACTAAATGGAAGCTAATTAATTTGAATTGGAAATGAAATCTACGAGAAAATCTCAAGAAGTTGTGTTTCAGAAAACAACTGGTTCTAATGGTGAAGTTAAAGTAAAACATGTTTGTACTACCCATTTTGAAGATTTTTTCACTACATGTTCCTATTATATGCAGAAAGTGCACGGTATGCTCTATATTATGCAAAAAGCACAATATAGATACCGTAAACTATGTTATGCGATCTTATATTATGTAAAAATTACAATGCAGGTCCCTATAGTATCTATGCAAAAACTGCACTATGCGCCCCTATTTTACGCAAAAGTTGCAATGTAGTTCCCTATACTATTGAGAAGTTACAGTCCCCATATATTATGCAAAACTGTAATTGTTTTACAAAAAATGAGGACTTATCGTGCATTGTTTTGCATAGTATAGAGAATTGGTGTGGTTTTTGCATAACAAAGGGACTTATCATGCAATTTTAGCATAGTATAGGTACCTGGTACAGTCTTTGCGTAATGTAGAGACATATAGTACATTATTTGCCTAAAATAGGAATTTATCATGCAATTTTTGCGTAAGATAAGTACCCGTCAATAAGTCTAAAAAGAATTGATGGTCATATTTATTACTTAGACATCAAATTGTAAATTGTATTAAAAAGAGAATGTCTATTTCAGGTTATTTGGAGAAATTCAATAAATAAACGCTTCTTATTATATTTCTTCTTTCTTGGATTAACAAGGTAAGTTTGTACTTCAATTCTTTAGTGTTTACTTAGGAAAAGTTTAAAATCATCATCGGTATTGGCTATACAAACTATAACATAAATTTGATGATCGGGTATACCATCTATAACATAGACTTTTTCACATATTCATCTCTAAAAAGTTGTGCTAAGTTCTAAAAATGATTATATATTATATGTATCTTGGTTAAGATGTAATGAGTTAACAACACTTCAAATAATTTAATATATCTTAAAATAAATACTCAAATCGTGATTTGTTGTTATTACTTCAGGCAAAAAGAAAGACCTTTTTTATGACATCCATATGCCTTTTCTCTCTCATAATGTCTTTGATGTATTGAGTGTATCAAACCAAATCCCTCTATTTGTAGTAAGATAGATAAATATATCTGTGGTTTAACAAGATAAATATCAACCCCTGCTTTATCAAGTAATTATTTGGGTTATGTAATCATATTGCAACACTACAAGAACTTATCACTATGTTTGAATATTCAAATATTAAAAGAAAGATGCAAGCCTACACGGGTTTTTATTTTTCGCAGTGCCTTCAGGCACGGGTAATATCTAGTATATGTATATTTCAAACTATCCAAATCCAATACATATAGATACTTTTGATTTGTGGTTACTATAATTGATTTATCATAATTATTTATAAAAATGTCCACGATAGAAGTTGGTTACATCTCCATTAATATATTATAATTAAGTAAATTATCGGCTAAATAAAAAAATCACTATCTTTATTCACTTTAATATCAAAGAGAGAGAGAGAAGGGGTTAACATAAACATTCATATACGGCGATGATGGAGGTAGCTTCGAAAGAAGGTGGCTTCGAGAGGAGGTGTAGACACATTTCACGACTGGCCTTGTTCACTAGGTTCAAAGTATGCATTTTTTCATCGTACGAGGAAGACGGTGTTAAACAAAAAAAGAAAGACGACCTTATATTTATAATCCAAAAAAAAGTATACATGAATCAAGTATTAAATATTTGAAAACTAATTAAAATTAGATATTAGATAATATAAATATCAAAAGGGAAACCATAGTGAATTGTTTTTTAAAAATTTATAGGGGTAGAATTTTACGTTTACTAAATTTAAGGGAAACATGATTCATAGTAATTTCTTTACAAAAAAAATTATTATAGGGCTGGAATTTTACTTTTTCTAAATTTAGGGGGATCATGGCCTCTCCAATATACACATACCTCTGTCTCTTATCATTTATAAATTTCAAAGTAAAATCTTAATTTTTAGACTAATCACATCAATATATATATATATATATAATGGAGTTCTAATTAACTTTTTTGTTGTACATTAATAAAATATTTATTAAGAATTACAACTAGATTAGTATATAATAATCATTTGATGATAAGACTGAACAAACATATAAAGAAGAACATAGAAAATTATAATTCTTTCTCTTAATTTCATTTTATTTGACTTTGTTGAGTATATCTTGGATGATGGTCAATACCCATATATAGAATAGACCCACGACACTTTATCACCCACCACGGCAATTAAATGGACCAGTCCTGGAGGACATATGTAGTCCTACAAGGTGGATAAAATAATCGGCACGTCAAGAGAGCTACTACCTGCAAGTGTACATATCGTCGGCAAGTTATAAATAGTAAATATAAAGAGTTATAAGCTCCACATGGATAATGATTGTTAATTCTTGATGTGTTTTCGTAAGTTTTTTAGAATGAGGTGTGAAACTATAAATAAAAGATAATAAATATGTATTGGGATTTTATATTAATGAACTAAAGATGCAATTAAAAAGGAAATTAAGCTAAATTATAATTAAACTATAAAATGCAATTAACTAAGAGTACAATGCGAAAAGTATAGGTCGAGAACTCGCATGTAATCCCCGCTAGTATTGACTTTATGTTATTGTTTAAAGGTGAACTGATAAATATGAAATTGTTGAAATTCTGAATTCTTCCTAACTACCTTCTGGGTAGCTTAGGCTTCTAAATAACACCACTAGAGACCTCTTCTGAGTGACATCTACGTGAATGATCGGCGTTAAAGTCTCTTACCTTATTAGCTATCTTCTAATGACGTGACTTTGGGGATGAATCTTGTTTTCTAGAATTCTTATCACGTATCATTGTATCGTATCATTCAAGTACCTAACTTATGCACGTTAGTAGACAATTAACACATAAAAACTCTAAAAGAACGTAAAAGCCAAAACGAGACGAGAAATCATAAAACGTCAAATATTAGGGAGAAATCCTTTAAATACGTCCTAAATACCCCTAAAATGATGTCTCGTGATACGATTACTCTATCACAAAAAAAAACCAATACCCGCCAACTCAAAGTTTTGTCATCCCGATAAAATAAGAACTAAACTAGGAGTCTAAGTCCAGCTAATCAAAGAAGAATAAGAGAAAATAATGAATGATCCCAAAGCATTATCCTATAAAGTCTCGTGTAATAATATCTAAGAACTAATACAAACAATCTAACACATTATAAGTTCAAGATTATATTAGTTCTGCAATGAAAGAAAAATTGACTTTCACTTATGTTTATATGGTGGCTATATGATGCTCACCTATCATAGTATCTAATGGTATACTTAGTTACTCCCTAATCGCTTTATTCTTACTTAACCATGAATTAATAATCTTAAGGTCTTTTCGGTTATAGTGTAAGCTTAGGGTCGGTATGATATGTATCTGAATAGTTTGAAGTGAGATTTTACCTCTCTTCTCAAGTAAAAATTTGTTGTCACCAAGTATGCTCGGACATCTTGTTAATTATACATCATAAAATGGTGAATGAAATAGCCTTAAGTAATATATTAAAATTAAATTCAGAATAATTTCCTAAATGGGTTCCCTTGAAGCATTATTATTAAGTAATATATCAAAGAAAATCTAATAGGAGAATTTTTTAATGGCTAATGTAGGAACTTCTGTAAGGTTGGATTTTATACAACTTCCTATATTATTCAAAGAAGGTGTAAGGAAATTAAAAAAAACATTAAATGTTAATAGGATAATAAAGGAAAAAGTTGTTTAGTAATGGAGGTCATGGTTTAACTTTCATAGCCTACACCTTGTCTTCCCTTTTTCATTTGGGAAAAGATGTTAATGAAGGAGCTGAGAGCTTTTTTGCTTGCATATACATTTTATTACGTCTGATGGAGCTGCGGATGATTCTCAATGGCGTAAGAGCTCTATCACGCAATGGATAAGAACATATGTTCCGTCTGGTTTCTTATAATTATAGTTACTACTTCAAAAACAATAAAAGTTACACAACTCTTGCTAAATTTAAATATGAAGTAAAATAATAAAGTAACAAATACATTGCAAAATAATATCACACCATAGAATTTCTTTGTGAGTTACTCAATCTATATTCTAAACAGTTTGTTTCTCCTCTTTGGTGACCATTTCTTGTTCTTCTTTTGACTTTTTGGCTTCATGTGCCTCATTTTCTCTCTTTTCATTAAAGATTTTGGTCACTCCTTCAAGTGCGATATCAATTTCTTCATTCCTTAATAATTGCTCACCAGGATTTACCTGTTGAACAAATTAAATATATAATATTTATAACGAGGTGGTACATGAAAAAAGAAAAAACAAACAAGAGTGTACCAAGTCATCAAATTTTGTGACAACTTTAAAAATATTACTCATCACTCTCTCTAAGATTGTCGACAACATCAAAGAGAGCGTGATGAGATTCCAAGATAATTAGTTGCTAAAGTCTTTAAGGAACATGTGCATAAGGTCAATCTTTTTAGGGTAATATTCTAACAAATCACTAACAAAATGCATATTAGAAGGCCAATACCAACTATTACTCACTATATATTAACACTGATTACTTTTTTGCTAGTAACCTTGAGTACATATACAACAAAGTATTTCCCTTAATACATATATCTCACTAATATACCTTATTATTACAACCATTACCCACATGATGAAGGCACACAAGTACTCAAGATATTGAAATTTGTACTATATCATAGTTGTCCCATTCTAATAGCTTTATGACATGATCTACTTTGCAGATGAATGGAGCAGCTATAGTATATGGCCTTTCACGGATTATACATTATAAATCAATTCATTTTACATTCATAAAAATAAAAAGTAGAAAATGTCAATATAGACAAGATTAGAAATATCTGATCCCAAAAAGGGAAATATACAACAAAAACAAAGTCTCAGATAACAGAGTAGTATAATAAATCTGAAGTTAATAAGTTAAGCTATAGCTTATTACAAGGAGAAAATCTCCATGGCCAAAACACTTTTTAACAACCCAATCAAGTCTTTTGTTCTTTCTTTATTATTCCAAATGGAGAGGAGATCCCGCATCAATGTCTCTATTAACGCTATTCTAATCCGGATGCCTGAAAAATATACATACATGTGAATAATTTAATTTAAATTTCTTAGTTTGTATAAGGTTGCGTAGATATTTAAAAACTAATATGAGTGTAATTTACCTCAGGAATTTCAATGATTATAGATTTAAGAGAAGGAGCCCTTTCAAGGTAGTAGGTGATAATATCTCCAGAGAAAGTGATTTCGCCCTCACTCTACTTCTCTCCTTTGTTTACAACTGAATATCGAACATCATCAAGTGCCAAGGGATTGTGATACTACAGATTAAAGCATCAGAAGAATTGAATCTCAACTAGAAATAGACCACATAAATATATAAGGGGGATTGCTAAACTTAGTAAATATTACCATCATACTTATTATTGTTGATGGGAAACTGAAATGACATGGTCATTTTGACCTTACTCTTGACATGACAATAAGTCACTATTTTGTAGATGGGCATGTGCATATTGAAAGCATCAAATCTATGTTGACTTTTTTTTTCTAATTTAGTAAATATGTAAAATTAATGACCAATTATTATTAATCTAGATTTTATACTCAAAGACGCTTATATTTCTATTTAATATGGTGATATTATGCAATTATGACACATGTGAATAATAGTATAACACACTGCTAAGAAAGCTCACCTTCTTCCGTGAAGATAGTGGAAGATGATATTGTATCGTTATTCTTAACTTAAGTCAATTAAAAGAACTATTAGTCACTTACATGGGCTGAGTAGGGAGTTTTTGTTGGGATACCAAGGTCAGGGGCAGTGTGAGTTTGTTACCATACAAATCCCTATATTTTACAAAATTTCATCATAGGTCCCTATGTTTTGGGATTATAGGTCCCTATAAATGCAAAATACCCTATATTTTGAACTAATTACATAATAAGTCCCTATAATATGCAAAACAACAAAATTCTTTTAAAATAATTACAATATAGGTCCCTATATTAGGCGAAATAATCCATATTTTTAAAAATGATTTGATTTATTAATTAGAATTACCTAAAATATTTGATTTATTAATTAGAATTACCTAGGAGGAGGGACGGAGAGTGCGGCGGCATGTGTGGTTCATGACTCATTAGCTGACGGAAGAGTGCATATATAATGAATGAGTTAGCTCTCTGAAAATCGAGAGATCGTGGAGTAGCTGACAGAGGTGAAGGGTTGATGATTTTGCGTCGAGCGATGGTAGATATAAAGTAAGATAATTAAGTGTTTAAGGTAGCTCAGTAAAATGACTAGTTGACTGAGTTCATTTTATATATTAATAAAATATTTAGCTTTATTTTTTCTTTTTTATTGGGTAAATCTCCTTAACCCATTTTTGTTTGGACAAGGCCTCATCCATCCATGGAACAATAACCTGATTTTTTTTATTAGAATAATTCTAGGCCCAACATATTTGTTTTTTTATGTCTAAGAAATTTTAGATAATTACATAGAGAATTAATCTATTTCTAGACTGGAAAATTGACATAACACATTTGTCATGACTCTTGTTCCCTCGATGCCCAATGCCTAACTTTTTTTGCTAGAATGTCTACTCGACTAAACTGTAGCAGAATATGTTTGAAATAAACTAATCCATGGTCTAAGCTTCCATTTGACCTGACACATTTTTGATACCTTGAATTATTTCAAGGTTGTCAGAGAAGATGGTTATCTCCTCTTGTGGTTCATGTCTCATCATGTCTAATGCGTATATGATTGCTTGTGCTTCTCCTTCCATACAACGTATTCTAGAACTAGGCTAAGCAAATAATAGAACAAAACAATTATTTCATCCGTCCTAATGTCCACTTACTAAATATGGTGTACCGAAAATATTGTACATTTAGAATATCAAAACACGTTTTTTCAACTTTTTCCATCATTACCATTATTAAAAAAATTAAAATTTATACTTTCAGTGCATATTTAAATTATTAAGACACTTTATAAGGGGTAATTTTGTATTGGTGTATGTAATTATTAGTTTTCTTAATCTGTGTGAAAAGCTAAGTGGACATTGTATTTGGGATGTAGGGAGTATGTATATTATCACCACCACGGTTTCTTGTCAATCAACTTCAACAGTCAACGTTGGTCAATTCTGATAGTCAATGGTCAACTTCAGCGAGATTTTTTTGGGTGGGCACCAGTTTACTCATGGGACGAGCTTGGCTCCAAGTGGTGGCGGCAGTTTAAGAGATTTCTTTTAAGTTTTTTTTTCTAATATGAGTGTGAAGAAGACGATTTTATTCTTTTTTCAATAAAATAAAATTTTAAATTTTTTAATGATTTAAAAAATTTATAATAATAAAAAATTTAAATAATAGCATATGTGTCGTGCATGCTTACTTAACATAGATAATAGACGGAATCCGTCCACAGAGGGTAACCAAACACGTTTGAAACAATAAGGGGTGAATTTACACTTTATACAAAATATGGGGTAAGATGACGATTCAGAAAAATTACAGGGGGCAACAGGGGCATTTACTCATTTTAGTGAGAAAAAATAGTATTGGCCTAAATTTAGAAGAAATGATAATAAGTGCTTGCTCATTTGAATATAGACCTAGCTATAATCATTATTTAATTTGTATTTTAATTTGTGATTATATTGGTCAGCGTGGGTTGCAATCGAGAATAGTGATTTCTGGATTTTTAGGAGTTGGGTCGTGGGTGCAAGGTTTGTACATGGTATAATTATAGAATTTCATCAACCCGTATCGGGTTTTGATAGAATTTTAGTTATCTAGATATTTTTACCCAACGGGTCTTGAAACCTCTCCCCTCAAGATCGAAGCACCCTCATCCAACCTAATCTTCTTATTAAAGGTCAATTATAATATTTAACATTAACATTATTTCATACTACATATTTTATGTTCATATGTTATTTACTCACTATACATACTAAATCACACAATAAATACACATATATCATATTCCTCACCTACTTATCTTAAATCACTCTCTATACTCTCTAACCTCTTTCCACCCCACCCCAACCATCTGAAATGGTGTTTCGCGGTGGCTACAAGACGGGTCATACCCTTTGACGACTATGTTTATTCTTGTCATGGATCTACTGGAGTTGTGATTGTGTAATAAGGATCCTGCCATGGAAAGTCGTAGTTCTCAGCCTTACAGCATCGAAAAATGGTTCCAGATCCTTGTAGATCTAACTTTCACTAGCAGATCAGAGTTTTTTTGGTGCTTTTGTTCGACTTCCATGGCAGCTGAGGCTGAATTTCGAAGGTCCAAGCTAAGCTCAACGAACTTTTGTGTTTGTTCATGGCAGGTGAGATGTTTTTTTTTTTGTATTATTGGAATTTTATATCTTTTTAAGGAATGTAACTTCTGTAATATTTTGTTTGGATTTTTTTATTAATGGTTGTAATATTCTTTTATATAATAAAAATAAAATTTGTACAATTTTCTACTTTATTTTTGTGTCAATACACCGTATTTTAGGTAATACTTTGAGAATTCGCTAAGCATACTCAGTGATTTACTTCGCATACTAAGTAAATTTCTGACTATACTCGCAGAATTATTGAGTATACCCAGTGACTTTTTCGTACTCATTGAATCACTAAGTATGCTATGTGGCGATGTCGGTGGTGATCAGGGATGAATATTACTAATATTCAGTAAACTCTATGATTAAATACTCCCTAAAGCCGGTTTTGGCAGTCTGTGTTGGCTAGAGATGAATATCGTTGATACTTATTGACTTGTTACATAGCAACTCGCTACTCAGTCACTCGGTGGTCCTTGCTTTTTGCCACTTATTTTTATTTCTTTATGTATTTTTTAATTGTTTAGGATACTTTAGTATTTTTTGTAACCTATTTGAAGAAGACCCTAGCCACATGTTCCCTATTAACGATAAAATTGGTCTCCAATACCTCATACATCAACCACTCTTTTCTCTATGGTTGATTATTACTCTAACTCCTCCATAAGTCTTAGTTCCATCCCGGGTCCAAACCCATTTTTATGGGTATGATATAAAATAAGTGGTTTTTACCATTGTAGTTTTTAAAAAACTTTGGTTCAAAATATATATCTCAAACGAATGAAGGAGCAGCTACTCCAATAATCCTAATTATGGTTACTATGACATCAGCATTGGTTTCTACTAGAGAGAGTATAATGCTTGGAAATTCTTATCATCGACCATCTCTAAGTCAATATAATGTACAATTGGTTATGAAATTGCTATTAAAAAGTAAACTTGATCGTGAAAGTGTAGGACCACCGAAATTGACAATTACCAAGGAGACACTTGAACAAGCAATAAGAGGATGATTCATCACTCATGAAGAAGATGTTTATTCTAGATTACAATAATCTCTTGTTGCATTATGTAAACCAGGTCGCTTATATTCTTAGCAAAAGTATATTTTGTAAATTATTTGTAAGTAATATTGAATTACTCATTTATTGTCACCTAGTATGCTCGAACAGCTATATTAATTACTCATCATAAAATGGTGAATAAAAATAGCTTTAAGTTATATACTTACATTAAATTCATAATAATTTCCTAAATATGACATACATGATTTGAGATTCTCTATTATATAATTTAAAACTAGAACAAAAACTAAGGTAGGTTCCTTTGAAGCTTTATTATTAAGTAATACATCAAAGACAACCTAATAAAGGAATCTATGAATAGCTAATGTAGGAAATTGTGTAAGTTTAGCCTTTATACAAGTTCATACATTATTCACAGGAGGTGTAAGGAGATTAAAAAAAAATTAAATGTTAATAGGAGAATCGCGTAATAAAGGAACAAGTTGTTGAGTAATGGTGGAGGTCATGTTGTAACTTTCATAGCAAACACCTCCTTGTCTGCCCTTTTCCACTTGGAAAAGATGTTGTATACATTCTATTATGTCTGATGGAGCTGCGACTGATTCTCAATGGTGTAAGAGCTCTATACATGAGAAACGAAGACAATGGATAAGAACAAATACTTATTAAAGGTATCCGTTCAATTATTATTCGTTCTTACAACATATGTTCCCTCTAGTTTAGGATAAATATAGTAACTTTTCAAAAACAATAAAAGTTACACAGCTCTTGCTAAATTTAAATCTGAAGTAAAATAATAAAGCAAAAAATACTTTGCATAATAATAGTACACCATAGAATTTCTTTGTGAATTACTCAATCTATGTTCTAAACAGTTTCTTTCTCCTCTTCGGCGACCATTTGTTATTTTTTTGACTATTTGGCTTCACGTTCCTCATTTTCTCTTTTCTTTTCATGTAAGAATTTTGTCATTCCAGTGGGATATCAATATCTTCATTCCTTAATAATTGCTCATCGGGAATCACCTGTTGAAAAATTTAAAAATATTACTTTATCTAAAGGTATATAATATTACCTTGGTCGTCTCTACAACATCAAAGAGAGACTAATGAATAATTCCAATATAATTAGTTGTTAAAGTCTTCAAGGCGCATCTGAATGTGCATATACATTCGACCAGGAAGGGCTAATCGATCTATATTATTGGTAGTGAATATTATTATTCACTCATCTCCACAGTCCATCTATGAAATTTAGTAATCATGTATGGCTGGCGTAAAAGCTCTATCAAGCATGAGTAAAGAAGACGATGAATAAGATCAAATATTAATCAAAAGGTATTACTTCAATTATTGTTTTTTTGTTCCAAAACTTCAATTATTGTTTGTTCTTACAACATATGTTCTAGCATAATTTAAATGAATATAATAAAGCAACAAATACTTTGCAAAATAATAGTACACCATAAAATTGCTTTTTGAATTACTCAATCTATATTCTAAACATGAATTCTTGTTCTTCTCTTGACGTTTTAGTTTCACGTTTCTCATTTTCTCTCTTTTACATCTAAAAATTTGGACACTCCTTTCAGTGAAGATTACAATATATTCATTTATTAATAATTTCTCACCATCAACGGGTGGATTTACAATTTCGACACGAGCGTGGAGGAAGGAGAATCTCTTCCTTACGTTGGAAGTTACGGTGACAACCACAAGCCGCACAAACAATGGTAGATGGATCAGCTGGAAAAGGAGTAATTCCGGGTAGATACTCCATGCATCCATGAACTGCATTTCCGTTGTTGACGAAACGTGGTTTTTCAATCATTCTTTGTATATCGTCACAGCACGGCTTATTCCCAACTTGGGTTCGCGAGATCGGAGCAGGAGATTTGCTCCCAGTAATATTAGGGATAGTGACCTATTAAAAAACCAAGAATAAAGTACATCAAACTTTCTTTCATGTATTACATACTAAGTATATACAGCAAAAACATGTATTGTACAACAAGATCAATTACTAAATCGTACCATCATACTTAGTATTGTTGATGGAAAATTGAAATGACATGGTCATTGACCTTCTTCTTGACCTGTGTAGATGGACCTATGTAGAATATACAATGTTGACCATCAAATCTATGTTAACATTTTCTTCTAATTTAGTAAATATGTAAAATTAATGATCAATTAGATTTAATCTTGATTTTATACTTATATACGCTTATGTTTATATTTAATATGTTTCTATTTAATAGGTTTATCACTAGTATACAGTTATGCATATATATATATATATATATATATATATATATATATATATATATATATATATATATATATATATATATATATATATATATATATATATATATATATATATATATACAATAGTATAACATAGAAAATGCACTTAGTGTGCTGAGAAACCTCACCTTCTTCACTGAGTTGGTAAAAGATAGTGGAAACTGATACTGAATCTTTATTCTTAACTTAAGTCAATTAAAAGAACTATTAGTAACTTACATGGGCTGAGTAGGGAGTTTTTGTTTGGAGACCAAGAGGGTTAAGTGGCAATGTAAGTTTATTACCATACAAATCCATATATTTTACAAAATTTTATCATAGGTCCCTAAATTTTTGGATTTATAGGTCCCTAAGTGTAAAATAACCTATATTTTGAACTAATTATATAAGAAGTCCCTATAATATAAAAAAAAACAAAAAAATCGAACTAATTACAATATAGGTCTCTATATTAGGCAAAATAATCCATATTTTGCAAAACTATTGATTTATTAATTAGAATTACCTATAAGGAGGGACAGAGATGGTGTGCGGCGGCCTGTGTGGGTCATGCCAGTGCATATATGAAGAAGACGACTGCTCTGATCCCAACTTGAGCCGTGGAGTATTTGAAGGCGGAGGCCCGACTTGATTTATTTTGCGTCTGATCGTTAGATGTAAAGTAAGAGAATTAAGTGTTTAAATTAGGGCAATAAAATAACTAGTTGACTAAACATTTTATATATTGATAAAATATATATCTTTTTTTTTTCTTTTTCCTTTTTTCTTTTTCCTTTTTCTTTTTTCTTTTTTCTTTTTTCTTTTTTGGTTGGTAAACCTTCTCAACCCATTTTTTTTGGACAAGGCCTCCTCCATCCATTTTTATTGGGAGAAATTATGTATAAAGGCCCATATAATATTTACAATACTGACAAAATTCTCACTTAATTAATCCATTAAATCTCAACTAGAAACAATAAAAAATCTCAAAAAGTCCCCCAATACCAAAACTATTGCTACTACTAGTAAAAAAAGTTAAAAAAAAACCTATTAGGATTTGGTTTTTTATTAGACCTCTCCAAAGCCCTTTCTCTCACTCTATCTCCAACGCGATCGCAAGCATGAGAAACCCGCCCCTTCACCATTTGTAGCGCACTGCCGCCGCTCTTGACACCGTCGCCGCCTGGAAAGCCGCCTTCCCTCACTCACCCGGTATTGTACTCCTTCTCCGATCTGGTGCTTCGGCTGTCTCCACCAGCAGAACCCCGCATCCATCTCTCACGAGGCACATGGTTAGGTACTCCTCGGCCGTTATAGGCCTAGTCTCTCGCCGGAACCGCACCAATCTCCAGATCTGACGAAGCCATGCTATTCGTCGATGTCACACTGGATCTATGCGTTGAAGCCAAGTACGAGAAAGTAAACTTTCCTGGTACAATATGACTCTCAACGTATTACTAAATTTGCAAATTTCCAAATCATTCATTTCATGGCTATAAAGGTTACACGAGACCAATTTCCCTTAGTGAATTTTCAATATGATGGATTCATTTCTCCACAATGCCAATTTTACTTCATGACTTTCGAATATGATGGATTCATTCTTCCACAACAAAAAAGGACAACCAAATTCCAAACACCGGTTCCACTCCCGATACCGATTTGAATAGATACCATAACCACCCATTAGGTTTTATTAGATCCCGTCTCCACCCTTCCGATTTTAATAGTCCAAGCAAGTGCGAAGAGACATGCTTTAAATTTTTTTATTCTGCTTTCTGTTTTTTTTAATTCCAATATTTTTTGTAAAAAGATTTCTATTTGTTTTGTTTTAGATCTAGATTTAGATCTCTTTGAAATTTATCGGATTGATGTGTTTGGAATGTACCAAATTGATGTGTTTGGAATGTACTTAAGTGATTTGTTTGGAATGTACCAATTCGTTTTTATCATGAAAAAAGATAACGTGAATAGATTTGTGTAGTTTTTTTGCGGGAAAAACTTTGTTTGGCGCATATGAATGATTTAATATCGACGCGATCTTTGATTGGTTTTCTATATAAATACGGACATTAACTTTGGGCATAACAAAAAGCCCTCCATAAGTTTAGAAAATACTATTAAGGACCCTGAAACGTAAAAACAAACATAAATAGCATTTGGTACATACCAAAACTAGGAAATTGGTACGTTCCAAACAAATAAATATTAGTCTATACCAAAATAAAATAATTTGGTTTGTACCGATAAAAAACTGAGTAGAGGTATAAGGGTAAAAAATCTAACTAAAAAATCAAAATTAGGCCTTGTTAGAATGATATTTTAGTTTGGATTTTCTAAAGAAATTTTTGGTTTTTTGGGCTTCTAAAAGTAATTTCCTCTTTTTATTGGGATAATTCTAGGCCCAACGTATTTTTTTTACGCCTAACAAATTTAGGATAACTACATCGAAAATTAACCTATTCCTAGTTAGAAAAATTGGCATACCACATTTGTTAATGAATCTTGTTCCCTCGATACCCTGTGCCTAGCTTCTTTTGCTAGAATGTCTGCTCAACCATTAAAGCATTGCGGAATATGTTTAAAAACAACTAGACCAACTTTCGTTGCTAGCTTCTTGATCTGCGTGATCCATGGTCCGAGCCTCCATTTGATTGCCGATACATTCTTGATACCTTAAATTATTTTAAGGTTGTTAGAGAAAATGGTTATTTCCTCTCGTGGTTCTTGTCTCTTCCTATCTAATATGTATATGATTGCTTGCGCTTCTACATCCATACAATGTATTCTAAAATCAGGCTAAGCAAATAATTTGTTTTTTTTTAATTTTTTTAATTAAAATGTCTTTATATAAAAAATAATAATACAAAACAATTATTCTATCCGTCCTAAAAATAATGTCCACTTGCTAAATATGGTGTCCTAAAAATATTATCCATTTAGAATATCAACACACTTTTTTCCAACTATTTCATTATTACTCTTATTAAAAAAATTAAAATTTATACTTCCAATACATATTTAAAATATTAAGACACTTTACGAGGAGTAATTCTGTAATAGTGTATGTAATTATTAGTTTTTTTAATCTGTTTGAAAAGCTAAGTGGAGTACGTGGGAGTATGTATTTTATCACCACTACGGTTGCTTGTAAGTCAACTTCAACGGCCAACGTTGATCAATTTCGGTAGTCAATGGTCGACTCCAGTGAGATTTTTTTGGGTGGCTACCAATTTAGTTCAGGGACGAGCTTGGCTTCAGGTGGTGGCAGCAGTTGAAGAGATCTCTTTTTAGTTTTTTCCTAATAAGAGTGTGAAGAAGACGATTTCTTTTTGTTTTTATCAATAAAATAAAATTTTAATCTTCTTAAATGATTTAAAAAGTTTATAATAATAAAAAATAATTTAATAAACGCACATGCGTCGCGCCCTAACTTAACAGAGATAATTGATGGAATCCGTCCACAGGGGCTAGACAAACACATTTTGAAAAAATAAGGGGTAAATTTACACTTTATATAAAATAAGGGGTAAGCTAACGATTAAGAAAAAGTACAGGGGAGACAGGGGTATTTTCTCAATTTAGTAAGAAAATATAGTATTGGCCTAAAGTTAGAAGAAATATTAATAAGTGCTTGCTCATTTGAATATCGACTTAGCTATAATCATTATTTAATTTGTATTTTAGTTCGTGATTATTTTGTCAGTTTGGGTTGCAATCAAGAATAGCGTTGTCTGGATCTTTAGGAGTTGGGGTTGTGGGTGCAGGGTTTGTGCATGGTACAACTATAGAATTTCATCAACTTGTATCGAGTTTTTAAAGAATTTTAATTGTCTAGAGATTTTCACCTAACGGGCCTTGAAACCTCTCCCTTAAAGACCGAAGCACCCTCATCCAACCTATTGTTATTATTAAAGGTTAAATATAATATTTAACACTATAACATTATTTCCAACTACACATTTTACTTACAATTTTTTTTACTCACTATACATACTAAATCACACAATAAATACACATATATCATATTTCTCACCCATAACTCTTAAATCACTCTCTATACTCTCCCCTCTCTCCGCCCCACCCCAACAATCGGAAATGGTGTTTCATGGTGGCTAAAATACGGGTCATACCCTTCAACGACTATGTTTATTCTAGTCATGGATCTAATATAGTTGTGATTGTGTAATAAGATTCCAGCCATGGAAAATCGGAGTTCTCAGCCTTACAACATCTAAAAAGGGTCTAGATCATTGTAGATCTAACTTTCACTAGCAGCTCAGAGTTTTTACCATATTCACGCACGCTCGTTTCCACCGCTAGCTCTCTTGCAAAAGAAAACTGCCGCCCCATCACCAATCGAAGAACCATTCCCTACCATTTTCTACCATCTTCACAACCGCTGCCGCCGGAGAACCATTCACCACCACTATTATCATCGCCACCTAATCGGGGACCATTCTTCACCTTCATCAACCCAGCTTGGCTAGGATAGGCCATTTCTTCACACTCGCCTTTCCACCAAGCCGCTCTCCTACACAAGAAAACCGCTACTACTACAAGAAAATCGCTACTACTCAGGGATCATTTTCCATCATCATCAACCTGGATTGGCTACGCCGTCAACAATCAAAAAACTTAAATCAAGAGGTAAAAAATTAATTAAAGGAAGATGAAATGGTGGGCTCAAAGTGCCATTTTAGTTCCACAAACATATCAACAGTCACCTTCTCACCAAACTCGGGGTACTACTATCAACAATCACAGTAAAAAAATTAATTTTTACCATTGAAACTCTAATTTAATTTAAAGTAATCTCACCACTTCTACAAATTTCAGGGGAGAAGTGATGAGCGTTTGAGGCCTATTACCTTTGAAGTGATGAGCGTTAATTTTTTACAGATTGAGTGAGCAATTTTTTTATTTGGAATTGTTTTGCAGTAAATTATTTGGCAATAGAAGAACCCAAATTAAGGTCTTACACTTTTACAATTTCTTATGATGAAGTGAGAAATTTGGTCATACACTGCATTTTTTTAATTATTTTGCAGTAAATATCCATTTGGCTCAACTGATAGAGAGAGCAATTTGGTCTTACACTGCACCATCATCAACCGAGCTTGGTTACGCCATCATCAACAATTGAAGAATCAAAATTCAAATATAATTATGATATTTTTATACAAACTGTACAATCGACATTATTCACACATCCATCATTTACATTTCTTGAAGGAAACTATATGCAAATTAGCTCACCCGAGACACGTTTGCATTTCCAATTAAGTGAATCAAAATTCTCAACATTTTGAATTGGGTTCAACGTCCAGATGTATTCAATTGTTTCAGAAAAAGTTAATTTTAAAAGGATCTTTTCTACAATTATCAAATATTTAAATTTATTTTTTGTTTACAACCCATAATGTTCGTTTTAGTTTGTTCTATTGTTGGATAATTTTTATTCCAGTTAACAATTTTGGAAAGACAAAGTTGAGTAGACACCAAGGTGCACTTCTCCTACATTCTATGGTATAATGAGTAGAAAAAAACAATTACAACAAGATTGTAGTAAATTCTGGAATGGTTTGTACGACATGCTTTTTCAGATACTAGAAATGTAGTTTAGATTAATGTTTGAAGGTTAGATTAATGTTTGAAGTATTGGTTTATTCGCTTATTTTTGTAAGAATGAAGATTAATGTATGATTGGAGATATATTTGCAACATATTCAGATTAAGGTGAGCATTTTTATTTAGTTATATCATTTTCATGCCGAGTTTTTGTGTGATATGAATTGAGAATTAAGCCACGGGTAATTGTTTTCATTTTCACGCACATTTCAAGTTAGTGTTTCCGTTTACAGGCTAAATCATCATGTGCGCTCATTGATATTTGTTCGGGTGTTTTAGCACCATGGATACCTCAAGAAGTCACAAAGGTAATATATAATACCTGACTAAAATATCTCACATGCTTTTAATATTTTTTTAAATTGCTATTTGGTCCCTATATTGAAATAATTTCATCTTCTCAGGTAAATTTAGCCGTGGAGCTTCTTGAGGATTTTTAGGTGCAATCCAGATAAAAAAATACTAAATTGATACCGAGTAATTTCTTTTTTGGTTCTCGAAATATAGTCCATACTAGGAAACGGTCCTCGACCTTCATTTTTGTTTCCCTAGTTAGTCCCTAAGTGTCATATGGCAAAGACTTTTGAGGAGTAAATCATTTAAAAAGAGATAGTTCAGGGACCAATTTGGGCTGAGGAATGTCAGAATTTGCCTTACATTTAACCTTGTGAAGATGTACTCACGGGTGGACAGTGGCTGTTATACACGAACTGCTTTGTTAGTTAATCTCAAATAAAACAGAGAGGGTTTAAAACAAGGTTTAAGAAAGCTGTCGTGCATCAATTGGGTTCATATTTAGACAAGAAATTATTGGACGAAATGGAAGCTAATTACCAAGAAGTTGTGTTTCAGAAAACAGCTGGTTCTAATGGTGAAGTTAAAGTAAAACAGGTTTGTACTACCCATTTTTAAGATATTTGCACTACATGTTCCTATAATATGCAGAAATTTCACTACATGCTCTATATTATGCAAAAAGCACAATATAGATACCTTAAACTATGTTATGCGACCTTATATTATGTAAAAATTGCAATGTAGGTCCCTATAGTATCTATGCAAAAACTGCAGTATGCGCTCCTATATTATCCAAAAGTTGCAAGGTAGTTCCCTATACTATGCAGAAGTTACAGTCTCCATATATTATGCAAAATTGTAATTGTTTTACAAAACATGAGGATCTATCATGCATTGTTTTGCATAGTATGGAGACATGAGTGGTTTTTGCATAACATAGGAACTTATCATGCAATTTTAGCATAGTATAGGTACCTGGTACCGTCTTTGCGTAATGTAGAGACATATAGTACATTATTTGCCTAAAATAGGAATTTATCATGCAATTTTTGCGTAAGATAAGTACCTGTCAGTAAGACTAAAAAGAATTGATGGTCATATTTCTTACTTAGACATCAAATTGTAAATTGTACTAAAAAGAGAATGTCTGTTTCAGGTTATTTGGAGAAATTCAATAAATAAATGCTTCTTATTATCTTTCTTCTTTCTTGAATTAACAGGGTAAGTTTGTACATCTTCAATTCTTTAGTTCTTACTTAGGAAAGGTTTAAAATCATCATCAGTATTGGCTACACAAACTACACAACCCGTAATTCCAGTATTCATGTTCCTATTAGCCGTAATGATGGGTTATTACTCAATATATTTGATTATAGTCCTCATATTTTGTTTGAAGTCGTAAATAATATTTATCTTACATGCAGTACACAAAGATCAAATATTTTAACAATAGAAGGTCAAGCCAAAATTGGAGGTACAATTGTGTGCGTTTCTGGTGCCATTATCATGCTATATTTTGTGGGTCCGCTGTATTTGGAGATGTTGAGTCAAATTTTACAACAAATAGTTAAATTAGCGCCAAATGTCAACCCAAACCTACTAGATGATTAATATCCACTTTTCTAGATCATGACACGGTACTTGGCACCTTAGTATATTATGTTTTCTCAGAAATTTTATGTGTATGGCGGCTTATCTTGCTATTCAGGTGTCGGTCCCATATTTCGTAATTCATATAATAATATGATAAGTTTTCTGATACGGGTCCCACATTTGTTTTAGGCGCCACTTTTAGTGAAATATCTTGTGAGTATTTCACGAGCATCATTTTTGTATATTTATGGTGTTTTTCTTATGGGTAAACCTCAAAACTATGATAGCCTTTAGAAGAAACATATGACATTACATTTTAGTCAGACACATGGGTAAATACTATATAGAATTGGATGGCATATCTTTCCATTATAAAAATGGTAAGTTGTTTCTTGAATAAAATGTAGCATGCATATATTTTATTGCCTTTGAGAAATGTATAAACTTTACCAAAAACATTATTACAAAAAATAGAATATTTACTTTGGTCATGAAATAACACTCTTTTGGCTCATTGGAAGAGAAGTAGGGCCACCACGATCAAGTTCTTTATGTCATACACATATAACTCTTAAATTTTTTCTACAACACTAATTATTAAAATATAGAGTAATAACTCTTATTATTAAAAAAACCATAACCATATAATTAGATATATTAAATTAATAAATCATTGCCGGAATTAAACAATTCACGTATAGACCTGCAACTACAATTATAATTGAATTTCATATAAGTTGTTGCCTGGCGGCAAATTATTTTGATAAGTAGGTATGAAAATGGTTAAGAATATTTAGATAGCAATGAGGATGAACTTGATCGAATATTTCAGAAAAAATTGCATTTATTTAATTTTCTGCTCCCATTTACTATTCTGGTTACTAAATTTGATTATCGGGTATTCCATCTATAACATAGACTTTTCTACATCTTCATATCTAACAGTTGTGCTAAGTTTTAAAAGCGATTATATATTATATGTATCTTGGTTAAGATGTAATGAGTTAGCAACACTTCAAGTAACTTGAATGTAGCTTAAAATAAATACTCAAGTCGTGATATTTTGTTATTGCTTCGGGCAAAATGAAAGACCTTTTTTATGACATCCATATGCCCTTTCTCTCTCATTATATCTTTTATGTATTGTGTGTATCAAACCAAATCCCTCTATTTTGAGTAAAATAGATAAATATACTTGTGTTTGACAAGATAAATATAAACCCATACTTTATCAACTAATTATTTGGGTTATGTAATCATATTGCAACACTACAAGCACTTATAGCTATGTTTGAATATTCAGATATTAGAAGAAAGATGCAAGCCCACACGGGATTTTATTTTTTGCAAAGCCTTCACCAACGAGTAATATCTAGTATATGTATAATTTCAAATTATCCAAATCCAATACATATAATATACTTTTGATTTGTGGTTACTATAATTGATTTATCATAATTATTTATAAAAATGTCCACGATAGAAGTTGGTTACATATCCATTAATATATTATAATTAAGTAAATTATCGGCTAAATAAAAAAATCACTATCTTTATTCACTTTAATATCAAAGAGAGAGAGGCGGTTAACATAAACATTCATATATGGCGAGGATGGCGAAAGAAGGTGGCTTCGAGAGGAGGTGTAGACACATTTCACGACTGGCCTTGTTCGCAAGGTTCAAAGTATGCATTTTTGCATCGTGTACGAGGAAGATGGTGTTAAACAAAAAAAGAAAGACGACCTTATATTTATAATCAAAAAAAAATATTGAGACATGAATCAAATATTAAATATATGAAAACAAATTAAAATTAGATATTAGATATTCAAAATATCAAAAGGGAAACCATAGTGATTTTTTTTTTAATTTATAGGGGTAGAATTTTATCGTTTGCTAAATTTAAGGGAAACTGGATTCCTAGTGATTTTTTTACAAAACAAATATAATTATAGGGCTGGAATTTTACTTTTTCTAAATTTAGGGGGATCATGGCCTCTTCAATATACACATACCCCTGTCTCTTATCATTTATAATTTCAAACTAAAATTTTAATTTTTAGACTAAACAAATCAGAATATATATATATACTAATGGAGTAGTAATTAACTTTTTTGTTATACATTAATAAAATATTTATTAAGAATTACAACTCCATTAGTATATAATAATCATTTGATGGTAAGACTGGACAAACATATAGAGAAAAACTTATAAAATTATCATTCTTTCTCTTAATTGCATTTTATTTGACTTTGTTGAGTATATCTTGGATTATTGTCAAGACCCATATATAGAACAGACCCACGACACTTTATTACCCACGACAATTAAATGGACCAGGAGGACATATGTAGTCCTCCAAGGTGGATAAAATAATCGGCACATCAAGAGAGCTAATACCTGCAAGTGTACAGATCGTCGGCAAGTAATAAATAGCAAGTATAAAGAGTTATCATCTCCACATGGATAATGATTGTTAATTCTTGATGTGTTTTCGTAAGTTTTTTAGAACAAGGTGTGAAACTATTAATAAAAGATAGTATATATGTATTGTGATTTTATATTAAAGAACTAAAGATGCAATTAAAAAGGAAATTAAGCTAAATTATAATTAAACTATAAAATGCAATTAATTAAGATTACAATACGAAAAGTATAGGTCGAGAACTCGTAGGTAATCCCCGCTATAATTGACCTTATGTTATTGTTTAAAGGTGAACTGATAAATATGCAATAGTCGAAATTCTAAATTCTTTCTAACTCCCTCCTAGGTAGCTTAGGCTTCTGCATAACACCACTAGAGACCTCTTCTGAGTGACATCTACGTGAATGATCAGCGCTAAAGTCTCTTACCTTATTAGCTATCTTCTAACGACGTGATTTTGGGGATGAATCTTGTTTTCTATAATTCTTACCACGTATCATGGTATCGTATCGTACAAGTACCTAACTTATGAACGTTAGTATACAATTAACACATAAAAACTCTAAAAAAACGTAAAAACCAAAACGAGATAAGAAATCATAAAACGTCAAATATTAGGGATAAATTCTTTAAATAAGTCCTAATACCCCTAAAATGATGTCTCGTGATACGATTACTCTATCGCAAAAAAAAAGACCAATACCCGCCAACTCAAAGTTTTGTCATCCCGATAAAATAAAAACTAAACTAGGAGTCTAAGTCCAGCTAATCAAAGAAGAATAAGAGAAAATAATGAATGATCCCAAAGCATTAACCTAAAAAGTCTCATGTAATAACATCTAAGAACTAATACAAACAATCTAACACATTATAAGTTCGAGATTATATTAGTTTTGCAATGCAAGAAGAATTGACTTTCACTTATGCTAATATGGTGGCTATAGGATGTTCACCTATCATAGTATCCAATGGTATACTTAGTTACTCCCTAATCGCTTTATTCTTACTTAACCATGTAATTAGTAATCCTAAGGTCTTTTTCGTTATAATGTAAGCTTAGGGTCGATATGATATGTATTTGAATAGTTTGAAGTGAGATTTTGACTCTCTTCTTAAGTAATAATTTATTGTCACCAAGTATGTTTGGACATCTATGTTAATTATACATCCTAAAATAGTGAATGAACTATCCTTAAGTAATATATTTAAATTAAATTTAGAATAATTTCCTAAACGGGTTCCCTTGAAGCATTATTATTAAGTAATATATCATAGAAAATCTAATAGGAGAATTTTTTAATGGCTAATGTAGGAACTTGTGTAAGGTTGGATTTTATACAAGTTCCTATATTATTCAAAGAAGTTGTAAGGAAATTAAAAAAAAATTAAATGTTAATAGGATAATAAAATAACAAGTTGCTGAGTAATGGAGGTCATGGTTTAACTTTCATATCCTACACCTTGTCTGCCCTTTTACATTTGGGAAAAGATGTTAATGCGGGAGCTGAGAGATTTTTTGCTTGCATATACACTTAATTATGTCTGATGGAGCTGCGGATGATTCTCAATGGCGTAAAAGCTCTATCAACCAATGGATAAGAACATATGTTCCCTCTGGTTTTTGATAATTATAGTTACTACTTCAAAAGCAATAAAAGTTACACAGCTCTTGCTAAATTTAAATATGAAGTAAAATAATAAAGAAACAAATACATTGCAAAATAATAGTACACCATAGAATTTCTTTGTGAGTTACTCAATCTATATTCTAAACAGTTTGTTTCTCCTCTTCGGCGACCATTTCTTGTTCTTCTTTTGACTTTTTGGCTTCATGTGCTCATTTTCTCTATTTTCATGTAAGATTTTGGTCACTCCTTCAAGTGTGATATCAATATCTTCATTCCTTAATTATTGTTCACCAAGATTCACCTGTTGGAGAAATTAAATATATAATATCTACAATCAAAAAATCAAACAAGAGTGTACCAAGTCATCAAATTTTGTGACAACTTTAAAAATATTACTCATCACTCTCTCGAAGATTGTCGACAACATCAAAGATAGAGTGATGAGATTCCAAGATAATTAGCTGTTAAAGTCTTGAAGGAACATGTGCATAGGGTCAATCTTTTTAGTGTAATATTCTAACAATTCACTAACAAAATGCATATTAGAAGGCCAATACCAACTATTACTCACTATATATTAACACGGGTCTTAGAGTTAAATATTCTTCTCTTCTCAGAATGAATAAAATTGAGCACTTGGGCAAATATCTCGGAATACCGTCTTCTTGGGGTAAATCAAAAGTAAAATCACTTTAATGGTTGGTGGAATTGTTTATGATAAGAATGGATAGAGGTTTTGGTCAAAGCAGTTATTGAAGCCATACCAAACTTTATCATGTCAGTCTTTTTAATACCTCAAAAGGTAACATCTCACTTAACATCACTGATTTCCAATTTTTATTGGAACAATCAAGGTGAGGACAGAATTCACTGGATCAAATGGAAAACTCTTATGAACTCTAAAGATAAAGGTGGTATCGGTTTTAAAGATTTTCACTTACAAAACTTAGCTCTTTTATCTTGTAATGCTTGGACGTTCTTTTCCAAAAAAGATTCTCTAGTTTTTAAACTTTCCAAAGGCAAATATTTTCCCAAGGGGGACTTCTTTAATGCTAAACTTTTTTCTAATTTCTCTTGGGGCTAGAAAAGTCTTTTTTAAGGCAAAAAATGATGTGTAAACTCTATTAGATGGAATGTGGGAAATGGGAGTTCTATTAGACTTTGGGAGGATATTTGGATACCTTCTCAAGGTCATATGGTTAAACACCCAAATTGTGATATTTATTTGGTATCTGAACTTATTAATCCAAATACTTTTGAATGGAAAATTGAATTACTCAACCTTTATTTCTCAACTGAAATTGCTGCAACCATAACTTCCCTATACATTCCTCCCTTTGACTGTTTTGATACTTCATTATGGCCCTTCTCTAAGGATGGTAGTGTCTCAGTCAAATACATGTATAGGAAGCTTTGGATGGCACAACAGAAAGTTGAAAGAATAGAGGATAAAAATATAGGTACAACCTCTTTTAAACTTGAGTCTGAGGAATGGAAAAATATTTGGAGTATGAAAATACACCCAAAGATCAAAAACTTTATTTGGAAATGTTGTGAAAAGGTTTAGCAACAAATGAAAATAGGAAGAAAAGAAAATCTTGTCAAAGTGATTTATGTTCTTTATGTGGGACTGAAACTGAGAATGTTGAACACTTAATATTTCATTGCTCATGGGCAAGAGCTCTATGGATTACTAGTCCTCTCAATTTTAACTCTATGACTGAGCCTATGTTTAAGTTCATGAAATGGGTGGCCTTTATTAGAAAATGCAGCATTGAAAGTAAACATGATGATGTTTACTCAGGAGAACTTGCTTTTTATCTGGTTTGGTATGTTTGGAAAGGAAGGAATCAGAGCCTCTTTAGAGGCATTACTCCTGACCCTCTTCTTGTCTTACAGGAGGCTTTTAAAGCCTATGATGATAATAATCAAGTTAAAAGATTAATTTTTGAGGCTAAAATCAAAGAATCAATTGATTCTAATGTTGCTTTATATTCTGGAAATGATAATTCCAACTCTGTAACTCAAGGCTTGAACTTTAGAGAGGATAGAGTTGAGAAATGGAACCACCTCTATCTGGTTTACTTAAAATTAATTGTGATGCCTCATTTGCTATTGATACAAATAAAGCCTCATTTGCTTGTATTACTCGTGATTCAACAGGTAGCATGGTGGATGTTTTTGCGAGGGATATGAAAGCTAACTCAATTCTTGAAGCAGAGGCAAGAGGGATGGCTCAAGCTTGTGCTATGGCAGCTGTCTTAGCTCCTGGCTCAGTGGAAATAGAAAGTGATAGCTTAGTGTTAGTTAATCAAGTTTATTGTGGTAGAAAGTGTACTGTAATATTCTGAATTTAGTTAATTACATTCTTAAGTGTAAAATTAAGTATAGGATTAAAATCTCCTATATGAGGAGATCAAAAAAACCGTGCTGCTGATTGGGTGGCTAAACAAGTGCTTAAAGGTGCCTTGTTTAGCCTTTTGAAGTTCTTTCCTCCTCCTCAATTAGCAAGACTATTATTTTGTGATTTTGATCAATTAGGGATATGGTAACTTGTAACTTGAAGTTTTTTAATATATATGCTTCTTACGACAAAAAAAAAAACATGGATTACTTTTTCCTAGTAACCATAAGTACATATATAGCAAAGTACTTCCCTTATTACATATATCTCACTAATATACCTTATTATTACAACCATTACCCACATGATGAAGGCACACAAGTACTCAAGATACTGAAATTTTTACTATATTATAGTTGACCCATTCTAATAGCTTTATGACAGGATCTGCTTTGGAGATGAATGGAGCAGCTTAGTATATGGCCTTTCACTTATTATACATTATGAACCAATTCATTTTACATTCATAGAAGTAAAAAGTAGCAAATGTCAATATAGACAGGATTAGAAATATCTGATCCCAAAAGGGGAAATATAAAACAAAAACAAAGTCTCAGATACCAGAGTAGTATAATAAATCTGAAGTTAATAAGTTAAGATATAGTATAATAAATCAGAAGAGTTGAATCTCAACCAGAAACAGACCACGGAAATATATAAGGGGGATTGTTAAACTTAGTAAATCTTACCATCATACTTATTATTGTTGATGGGAAACTGAAATGACATTGTCATTGACCTTATTCTTGACATGACAATAAGTCGCTATTTTGTAGATGGGCATGTGCATATTGAAAGCATCAAATCTATGTTAACTTTGTTTTCAAATTTATGAAATATGTAAAACTAATGACCAATTAGTATTAATCTAGATTTTATACTCAAAGACGCTTATATTTCTATTTAATATGGTGATATTATGCAATTATGACACATGTGAACAATATTATAACACACTGCTGAGAAAGCTCACCTTCTTCTGTGAAGATAGTGGAAGATGATACTGTATCTTTATTCTTAACTTAATTCAATTAAAGAACTATTAGTCACTTACATGGGCTGAGTAGGGAGTTTTTGTTGGGATACCAAGGTAAGGGGCAGTGTGAGTTTATTACCATACAAATCCCTATATTTTACAAAATTTCATCATAGGTCCCTATGTTTGGGATTATAGGTCCCTATAAATGCAAAATAACCTATATTTTGAACCAATTACATAATAAGTCCCTATAATATGCAAAACAACAAAATTCTTTGGAAATAATTACAATATAGGTCCCTATATTAGGCAAAATAATCCATATTTTGCAAAACAATTTGATTTATTAATTAGAATTACCTGAAACATTTGATTTATTAATTAGAATTACCTATAAGGAGGGATGGAGAGTGCGGCGGCGTGTGTGGGTCATGACTCATTAGCTAACGGAAGAGTGTATATATAATGAATGAGTTGGCTCTCTAAAAATCGAGAGACTACACTAAGCCCAACTGTGAGTCGTGGAGTAGCTGACAGAGGAGAAGGTTTGATGATTTTGCGGGTAGATTTGAAGTAAGAGAATTAAGTGTTTAAGTTAGGTCAATAAAATGACTAGTTGACTGAGTTCATTTTATATATTCATAAAAGGGTGAATGCCCAATAAGCATTTGCCACCTTAGCCACTTTCCCATAAAAGGCACTTAAGGCAAATATACCTTAATTCCCTTACTACTGTCTACTGCTGTCTCCTGCTGCTGCCAAGGGCGAGTAATGGGAATGTTTCCCAGCACTCGTGCAAGTACATTTTTGTAAAGGGTGAGTAATGAGAATTTTTCCCAGCACTCGTGCAAGTACACTTTTGTACTTGTGGGCTAATGTTGAGTAATGGAAATGTTTTTCAACACTCGTGCAAGTACACTTTTGTACTTTTGGACTAATGTTGAGTAATGAGAAAGTACACTTTTGTACTGTGGGCTAATGTTGAGTAATGTGAATGTTTCCCAGCACTCGTGCAAGTACACTTTTGTACTGTCTGCTGCTGCCAAGGGTGAGAGAGAGAGACAGAGGAGATATATATATAACTAACTCAATGTATACGAACTAACGACTAATAAACGAACGGCGGCTGGGGTGAGGGGGTAAAATAGGAAAGAAAAAAAAGGAGCGCCTTTTATGGGCAAGAAGAAAACGGCGGGGGTGAGGGGGCATTAATTCTAATTTCAGGTGTTTCTTGGGAAATAATCTTTAATAAAATATCTAGCTTTATTTTTTATTTTTTGTCAGGTAAATCTCCTCAACACATTTTTGTTTGGACAAGGCCTCCTCCATCCATGGAACAATAACCTGATTATTTTATTGGAATAATTCTAGGCCCAACATATTTTTTTTTACGTCTAAGAAATTTTAGATAATTATATAGAGAATTAATCTATTCCTAGTCTGGAAAATTGACATAACACATTTGACATGACTCTTGTTCCCTCGATAACCTCTGTCTAACTTTTTTTGCTAGAATGTCTGCCCGACCAGTGTTCGAAACAAACTGATCTATGGTCTGAGCCTCCATTTGACTGCCGACACCTTTTTGATACTTTGAATTATTTCAAGGTTGTCAGAGAAGATGGTTATCTCCTCTTGTGGTTCCTGTCTCATCATGTCTAATGCGTATATTATTGCTTGCGCTTTTCATTCCTTACAACGTATTCTAGAACTAGGCTAAGCAAATAATTTTTTTAATTTTTAATTTTGTTGATTAAAATATCTTTATATAACAAATAATAAAACAAATAAATTATTCCATCCATGTCCACTTACTAAATATGGTGTCCCAAAAATATTGTACATTTTAGAATATCAAGACACTTTTTTTCAACTTTTTCCATCATTACCATTATTAAAAAAATTAAAATTTATACTTTCAGTGCATATTTAAAATATTAAGACAATTGTATATTCCGATAGTCAATGGTCAACTTCAGCAAGATTTTTTTTGGGTGGGAACCACTTTACTCATGGGACGAGCTTTGCTCCAGGTGGTGGCGGTAGTTAAAGAGATTTCTTTTTAGTTTTCTTTTCTAATATGAGTGTGAAGAAGACAATTTCATTCATTTTTCAATAAAATAAAAGTTTATTTTTTTTAAATATTTAAAATGTTTATAATAATAAAAAAATTAAATAATCGCATATGTGTCGTGCATGCTTACTTAACTGAGATAATAGACGGAACCTGTCCATAGAGGATAACCAAACACATTTGAAACAATAAGGGGGTAAATTTAAACTTTTTACGAAATAGGGGGTAAATTGACGATTCAGAAAAATTACTGGGGGCAACAGGGGTATTTACTCATTTTAGTGAGAAAAAATAGTATTGGCCTAAATTTCGAAGAAATGATAATAAGTGCTTGCTCATTTAAATATCGACCTAGCTATAATCATTATTTAATTTGTATTTTAATTTGTGATTATATTGGTCAGTGTGGGTTGCAATCGAGAATAGTGATGTCTGAATTATTAGGAGTTGGGTCGTGGGTGCAGGGTTTGAACATGGTATAATTATAGAATTTCATCAACCCGTATCGAGTTTTGATTGAATTTTAATTATCTAGATATTTTTACCCAACGGGTCTTGAAACCTCTCCCCTCAAGATCGAAACACCCCCATCCCACCCAATCTTCTTATTAAAGGTCAATTATAATATTTAACAATATTACATTATTTCCTACTACACATTTTACGTTCAAATGTTTTTTACTCACTATACATATTAAATCACATAATAAATACACATATATCATATTTCTGACCTACTTATCTTAAATCACTCTCTATACTCTCTAACCTCTTTCCAACCCACCCCAACCATCGGAAATGGTGTTTCACGGTGGCTACAAGACGGGTCATACCCTCCGATGACTATGTTTATACTTGTCATGGATCTAATGGAGTTGTGATTGTGTAATAAGGATCCAGCCATGGAAAATTGTAGTTCTCAGCCTTACAAAATCAAAAAATGGTTCCAGATCCTTGTAGATCTAACTTTCACTAGCAGATCAGAGTTAATTTTGGAGCTTTTGTTCGACTTCCATGGCAGCTGAGGCCGAATTTCGAAGGTCCAAGCTAAGCTCAACGAACTTTTGTGCTTGTTCATGGCAGGTGAGATTGTTTTTTTTGTATTATTGGAATTTTATATCTCTTTAAGGAATGTAACTTGTGTAATATTTAGTTTGGATTTTTTTAGTAAGGGTTGTAATATTCTTTTATATAATAAAAATAAATTTTGTACAATTTTCTACTTTATTTTTGTGTCAATACACCGTATTTTAGGGAATACTTTGAGAATTCACTAAGCATACTCAGTGATTTACTTCACATACTAAGTAAATTGCTGAATATACTCAATATATTATTGAGTATACCCAGTGACTTTTTCGTACTCATTGAATCACTAAGTATGCTCTATGGCGATGTCGGTGGTGATTAGAGATGAATATTACCGATATTCAGTAAAATCTATGAGAAAATACTCCCTAAAGTCGGTGTTGGCATTGTGTGTTGGCTAGAGATGAATAGTGTTGATACTTAGTGACTTTTTACTTAGCAACTCGCTACTCAGTGACTCTTTACTTAGCGACCCGCTATTCAGTCACTCTGTGGTCCATGCTTTTTGCCACTTATTTTTATTTCTTTATGTATTTTTTTATCGTTTAGGATACTTTAGTATTTGTTGTAACCTATTTGAAGAAGACCTTAGCCACATGTTCCCTCTTAACGATAAAATTGGTCTCCAATACCTCATACATCAACCACTCTTTTCTCTATGGGCGATTGTTACTCTAACTCCTCCATAAGTCTTAGTTCTATCCCGGGTCCAAACCCATTATTATGGGTATGATATAAAATAAGTGGTTTTTACCATTGTAGTTTTTAGAAAACGTTGGTCCAAAATATATATCTCAAACGAATGAAGGAGCAGCTACTCCAATAATCGTAATTATGGTTACTATGACATCAGCTTTGGTTTCTACTAGAGAGAGTATAATGCTTGGAAATTCTTATCATCGGCCATATCTAAGTCAATATAATGTGGCAAATAAAAATACAATTGGTTATGAAATTGCTATTGAAAAGTAAACTTGATCGTGAAAGTGTAAGACCAGCGAAATTGACAATAATCAAGGAGACACTTGAACAAACAATAAGAGGATGATTCATCACTCATGAAGAAGATATTTATTCTAGATTACCATAATCTCTTGTTGCATTATGTAAACCAAGTCGCTTCTATTCTTAGCACAAGTAGATTTTGTAAATTATTTGTAAGTAATATTGAATTACTCATTTATTGTCACCCGGTATGTGGTGAACAAAAATAGCCTTAAGTTATATAATTACATTAAATTCAGAAAAATTTCCTAAATCTGACATACATGATTTGAGATTCTCTATTATATAATTTAAAACTTGAACAAAAACTAAGGTAGGTTCCTTTGAAGCTTTATTATTAAGTAATACATCAAAGACAATCTAATAAATGAATCTATGAATAGCTAATGTAGGAAATTGTGTAAGGTTGGCATTTATACAAGTTCCTACATTATTCACACGAAGTGTAAGGAGATTAAAAAAAATTTAAAATCACTTAATAAAGGAACAAGTTGTTGAGTAATGGTGGAGGTCATGGTGTACCTTTCATAGCCAAAACCTCCTTGTCTGCCCTTTTCCACTTGGAAATGATGTTGTATACATTCTATTATGTCTGATGGAGCTGCGACTTATTCTAAATGGTGTAAGAGCTCTATACATGAGGAACGAAGACAATGGATAAGAACAAATACTTATTAAAGGTATCCAATCAATTATTGTTTGTTTTTACAATATATGTTCCCTTTGGTTTTGAATAAATATAGTTACTTTTCAAAAACAATAAAAGTTACACAGATCTTGCTAAATTTAAATCTAAAGTAAAATAATAAAGCAAAAAATACTTTGCAAAATAATAGTACACCATAGAATGGATTTGTGAATTACTCAATCTATATTCTAAACAGTTTCTTTCTCCTCTTCGGAGACCATTTCTTATTTTTTTGACTTTTTGGCTTCACGTTCATCATTTTCTCTTTTATTTTCATGTAAGAATTTTGTCACTCCTTCCAGTGGGATATCAATATCTTCATTCCTTGATAATTGCTCATTATTAGTCACCTGTTGAACATATTACATATATAAGTGACTATAATCTTTAGAACAAGGTGGTATATGAAAAAAGAAAAAACAAACAAAAAAGATTTTGTGACAACTTTAAAAATATTACTTTATCGAAAGGTATATAATAATACCTTGGTCGTCTCTACAACATCTAAGAGACTGATGAATAATTCCAATATAATTAGATGCTAAAGTGTTGAAGGCGCATCTGAATGTGCTTCTTCACAGTCCATCTATGAAATTTAGTAATCCTGTGTGTCTGGCGTAAAAGCTCAATCAAGCATGAGCAAAGAAGACGATGGATAAGAACAAATACTAATCAAAAGGTATTACTTCAATTATTGTTTTTTTGTTCCAAAAGTTCAATTATTGTTTTTTTTATAACATATGCTCTAGCATAATTTAAATTAAAATAATAAAGCAACAAATACTTTTCAAACTAATAGTACACCATAGAATTTTTTTTTTGAATTACTCAATCTATATTCTAAACATCAATTCTTGTTCTTCTTTTGACTTTTTGGTTTCACGTTTCTCATTTTCTCTCTTTTACATGTAATAATTTGGACACTCCTTTCAGTGAAGATTACAATATCTTCATTTATTAATAATTTATCACCATCAACGGGTGGACTTACAACTTTGACATGAGCGTGGAGGAAGGAGCATCTCTTCCTTACAATGGAAGTTACTGTGACAACCACAAGCCGCACAAACAATGGCGGATATATCAGCTGGAAAAGGAGTAATTCAGGGTAGATACTCCATGCATCCATGAACTGCATTTCCGTTGTTGACACAATGTGGTTTTTCAAACATTCTTTGTATATCGTCACAGGATTCCCAACTTGGGTTCGCGAGATCGGAGCAGGAGATTTGCTCCCAGTAGTATCAGGGATAGTGGCCTATTAAAAAAACCAAGAATAAAGTACATCAAACTTTCTTTCATGTATTACATAATAAGTATACACAGCAAAAACATGTATTGTACAACAAGATCAATTACTAAATCTTACAATCATACTTAGTATTCTTGATGGCAAATTGAAATGACATGGCCATAAAATGTTGAAAGCATCATATCTATGTTAACATTTTTTTCTAATTTAGTAAATATTTAAAATTAATGATCAATTAGATTTACTCTAGATTTTATACTTATATACGCTTATGTTTATATTTAATAGGCTTATCACTAGTATACAATTATGCATATATATATATATATATATGCACAATAGTATTACATAAAAAATTTTGCTTAGTGTACTGAGAAACCTCACCTTCTTCACTGAGTTGGTGAAAGATAGTGGAAGATGATACTGAATCGTTATTCTTAACTTAAGTTAATTAAAAGAACTATTAGTAACTTACAAGGGCTGAGTAGGGGTTTTTTTGAGACCAAGAGAGTTCAGGGGCAATGTTAGTTTATTACCAAACAAATCCCTATATTTTATAAAATTTCATGATAGGTCCCTATATTTTGGGATTTATAGGTCCCAATAAATGCAAAATAACCTATGAACTAATTATATAATAAGTCCCTATAATATGAAAAGCAACAAAAGTATTTGAACTTATTACAATATAGGTCCCTATATTAGGCAAAATAATCCATATTTTGCAAAAATATTGATTTATTAATTAGAATTACCTATAAGGAGGGACTGGAGAAGATGTGCGGCGGTGTGCGTGGGTCATGCCTCATTAGCATGCAGAAGAGTGCATATGTAACGAACGAGGTGGTTCTCAGAAAAAGACGACCGACGCTAATCCCAACTTGAGCAGTGGAGTATTTGACGGCAGAGGCGCGACTTGATGACTTTGTGTCTTGAGTGATCATTAGATGTAAAGTAAGAGAATTAAGTGTTTAAGTTAGCGCAATAAAATGACAGTTGACTAAGCATTTTATATATTAATAAAATATTTATCTTTCTTTTTTCTCTTTTACTTTTTTCTTTTTTCTTTTTCCTATTTTCTTTTTTTCTTTTTTCTTTTTTCTTTATCTTGGGTAAACCTTCTCAACCCATTTTTTTTGGACAAGGACTCCCCTATCCATCAAACAATAACCTGCATTTTTATTGGGAGTAGTTATTTATAAAGGCCCATATAATATTTACAATACTCACAAAATTTTCACTTAATTAATCCATTGAATCCCAACTAAAAACAATAAAAAATCCAAAAAGTCCCACAATACCAATACTATTGCTACTTGTCGTAAAAAGAAAAAGCTAAAAAAAAACCTTTTAGGATTTTTTTTTTATCAGACCTCTCCACCCCTTGCGATTTCAATAGTCCAAACGCGTGCAATGAGATGTTCTTTAATTTTTTTTATTCTGGTTTCTGTTTTTTTTAATTCCAATAGTTTTTGTAAAATGATTTCTATTTGTTTTGTTTTAGATCTAGATTTAGATCTCTTTGGAATATATCAAATTAATGTGTTTTGAATGTACCAAATTGATGTGTTTGGAATGTACCAAATTGACGTGTTTGGAATATACCAAAGTGATGTGCTTGGAATGTACCAATTCGTTTTTATCATGAAAAAAGATATCTTGAATAGATTTGTGTAGTATTTTTAGGAAAAACTTTGTTTGGTGCATACGAATGGGTGAATCTCGACACGATCTTCGATCCCTTTTATAAAAAAATCCGGACATTGAGTTTGGGCATGACTAAAAACCCTCCATAAGTCTAGAAAAATACTAATAAGGACCCTGAAACTTAAAAACAAACATAAATAGCATTTGTTACATACCCAAACTAAGAAATTGGTACATTCTGAACAAATACATATTGGTCTATACCAAAATTAAAACTGTTGGTATGTACCGATAAAACTTAGGCCTCTGTTAGAATGATTTTTTAGTTAGGAATTTCTAAAGAAATTTTTGGTTTTTTAGGCTTCTAAAAGTAATTTTCTCTTGTTTTTGGGATAATTCTTGGTCCAACGTATTTTTTTTACGCCTAAGAAATTTCAGATAACTACATCGAAAATTAACTTATTCCTAGTTAGAAAAATTGACATACCACATTTGTCAATAAATCTTGTTCCCTTGATGCCCTGTGCCAGGTTTCTTTTGCTAAAAATGTCTTCTCGACCATTAAACCAGTGCGGAATATGTTCAAAACAAACCAGACCAACTTCTGTTGCCAGCTTCTTGATCTGCGTGATCCATGGTCCGAGCCTCCATCTGACTGCCGACTCATGCTTGATACCTTGAATTATTTCAAGGTTGTCAGAGAAGCCCTCTTATGGTTCTTGTCTCTTCCTATCTAATATGTATATGTGGTGGGGCAAAGGTGTGATAAAATAATAGATAAATAAAGATAATAATAAAGAGCACACACCCTTGAGAACCACGGAACTCACTGCAAGTATCACAGATCATTTTCAAGTTTAATGATAAGTCAAGTTCGTTCGCAGGGATTGTATCTGTTAGATCTACTAATATTTAACAAGCGTAGATGAGTTTATATGTTTTAGAATAAAATATAAAAAGATAAAATAATATGATTAACTATCTGATGAGAAATAATATAAGAATGCAGCTAAATAAATTTGGATGTAAGTCTATTAGATTAGGGTCACTAATATGAGTCTATTTTACTAAGTTGTTATTCTAACCTGTCACAGATTAAGAATTATATATTAACCAGGATTCTAACTTCTACCTAGCCTCTATTAGGCTTAGGAGCAACCTTTCCACTACTAGGGATTCCTGAGTAATGATTGGTGATTAAATCAAACCTCTATGGCTATCTAGTTAGGCAAAAGATCAAAACTAGACGATTATGTGGTGTTGTCAATAACTAAGAATAATCCTAAGATTGGCCAATTCTAAGGTTGTAACAATAAGTCCAAAAACATAATAACAATATACGCCAAGCTCAATCAATTAAAATAACCAATTTTATTTATGAATTTAAAGACAAAATAATAACCCAACAATTAAAAGTAAAACTTACAAAATAAAAGCTAAGAAATATGGTGAAGCATAAATCTATAGCTAATTACCCTAAATATAGAGAAGCTGAGACATAGAAGAGGAGTTTGTCACTCTCCAACTTCTTGCTTCTTGTCTTCCTCTATAGGTCAGCTTGCTTCTTGGATGAATAGCTTGATACTAAGGATTAATAATAAATATAAGGACTAAGCTATTATTTAAAACTAAGAAAATACAAGTAAGGACTAAGCCTAAGCTTGAAACTGAGAAAGGACATGTTTACAATGGTATAAGGGTGTATTTATAAGTGTTTAGGAAGACCTAATTCGTTTTCTTGAAGGATAAGGAAAGTTTTAGACTCCTAGCCCAACTCAAATTCGTAGGTAGATAAGGATAATTACTGCTGACTTGTGTTTACCAATTATCTACGTCCCTGAAAAGGGATCTTCCAGAATCGGCTCGGTTTTGGAGTTATCATCAGTTCTTTAACGTAGCTGCAGAATTTCAGATTTATTTGGCAGCTTTTCCTTTTCCTAATTGAACTCTGTTTTCTTCTATCTCCAATTACCATGCTTATCTCTTTCCATATCTTTTAGTCTTTGACTTGGACTCTAATTAATCTCCATAATTATCTTTAAAACTTCACACTAAATAAATAATTAAACCTAATATGCTCTAAAAATATTATTTTACTAAATCAAGACTCAAAATAGGAAAGTGCACTATTTCTCAAGAAAATCGACTAAATGACTTCCTAAATCACTAAAAATGATGTCTCATCTTAATATTAATTCATCACAAATGAGGAGACATCAAGACCCCCAACTCAAAGTTGTATCGTCCCGATACAATAAAGATAAAAACAAAGGGAAGTCTCTAAATACACACCTAGGTCAATTAAGCACAAAGGGAAGAAAGATAGCAGAGTATGGAGAATAGACTCAAAGAAACTACTCAGAAAATTTCATGTAATAATATCTACTAACTACATACATGTACACTTCTCATATCCACAGTCAACACGTTTTGAATTTAAGATTAGATTAGCTTCGCAATGTAAGAAGGAGAATAAATTTACTCAGTTCACCAAGGATTCTATAGATTGTTCATCGAACCTCACTAGTATCCAAAGATCCACCCCTAACTACTCTCTATTGGCTCAATCACTTCTCAATTACATAACAAAGAATCAAAAGGTCTTTAAGGTTGTAATTTAGGCTTAGGGACGGTTGATAAGTATTTTTGGATAATTTAGAGGGAGCTTTTGGCTCACTCCTCACTAGCCATCAACGAATCGCCCTAGAGCTTGAGTTACTCTCAAAAAACGTTTCTCACTCAACCCAATGAATCCTTGATGCACAAAGTAGCATCCCCAATAACCCAATTAAAGCATTATATGTTCACATAAAAATTCCACTTTGCCGGTCCAAATATATATTTTCTTTTCAGATCATTACAGCTATGACTCTCTTTTTAATGTTGAGATATCACACTATTTTTTCATATATATATTTTTTCTTTTCTTTTTATGCCCTTGTTGCCAAATTTAGCTCGTAGCTTCTTTTTCATTCACTATTACCCCGCAAAGGTTACAATATAAACTTGTGAATCATCATTAATATAATAACATAACACAATTAATAAGCTCAAAAATCCCAACCCAATAGCAATTCCCATAATGGTGGAGCAACCACCCCAAACTCAAGCTGTAAAACAATTGTCTATGCATCGCGATTCGAGTGCGGGTCATATGGAAAAGTCCTAAAATCTAAATGGATATGGCCTGTAATGTGGCTAAATAAAAAGGCTTTAGAAAGTCTAGAAGGGGCTGAGAAGGATATAAAATATTAAATCAAATAACAAGGTGATAAGGTATAAAAAGGCTTCAAGTGGCTTCAATATGAAAGAACTTCCTTAATCATTTTCTACACCATGTAATTTCGTTATTTTCTTACCTTTAGCACTTTCATCAGATGGGTTTGTCAACTAGCTTGGATCTCACGGCCTACAAACCACTCAAGGCTCCCTGAGATCGAACATACTTTCTATCGCATTGCTTACTAATCATTTTTTTACTATCAATGTGTGTTTTCCTGCAAATACTCAAAGCATACAAAATAAAGCAGCTCATAAACATACTACTTCCTATCATTAGCTTACTGAGCTTATGCTTTCAAGCTATTAAACACACTCTACATACATCTAATCCTTCTCATAAAAAATTAAATTTTACCTAAAAAACCTAAAAAACATACAAAATGGAGATGAGAGACAATGAATCCCCACACACCCAACTCAAAAATGAGTCGTGTCCCCACGACTCGAAAAGACTCGAAAATAAAATAAAAGAAAATTAAAATTTTACAGATATTGCACATATAGAAAAGGTTAGGAAGAAAGAAAACATACTCTTCGAGGCTATTTACCTCGCCTGATCAGTACCCGGAGTAGGGTGCAGTGCTTTCCATGTATGTAAATTTCTATGTATCACCAATTTCGCCTTCCCTGATATCTTCTTATGCTCCATCCCGATCAATCACACTCTAGAAATCTCTTGTTTATCTTCTTCCAACTTTGCTTACGAATACATTCTCATGTGACAGTGCTTATCCAGGAATATGTTTTGAACACAGCTACTAGCGTCCCAGAATCTTTTGTTCATGTTAGTTAAAGGACTATCGATTGTAGAGGTTGTAGTGTCTTCCTTATGAAAGTTTAAACCTTTTTGGTCTTTGAATTCACCACAACTAGCTTTCCTCTATTCTCTTGATCTGATTTACCTTGTAATTATTCCCGAACTAGTACCTATCTCAATTGAAATCTTCTTCATCTTACCCAATACCTTGCTTTGATTCTCCATATCCCTTAACACTTGGTAATATCTCTATCATCTCTTCATCATCTCTTTTGACCCCCAACACAAAGCTTTGAACACTCTTGAAATTCGTAACTCTTGATCATAGGTGGAACAAGCTTTAATTAGATTAGGAAAGGTGTTAGGATGACAAATCTCCATGTGCGTATGATTGAATCACGGTTTGCTGATGTGGGTTTAAGGATTTTTAGAAAAAGATTTTGAAATTTATGGCTTTGATTCTTGGTTTCTAGGTGTTTTGATATGATTTTGGTGATTGAATCTTCTTTTTAATGATGTAGGGAATGATTTGGATGAGAATTCATCGTGATTTGGTAGTGTTTTGATGTTGGGTGAAGGTTTGTTGAAGCTTTAATGGAGTTGGGAGAGGTTTGGGGAAGAAGGAGAAGCGTAAGGATTGAAAAAAATCGTAATAGAGCAACCTCTTCTCCCTTATAACCCAAAAAACACGAAAATTTACTCTCTAGCGTTGTCGGGTGGTATACCGGCCATGGGGCCTGGTATACCGGAGTTCTAGCTTTTGAAATTTTACCTCACGGCTTAAAAACCGAGTCACCTACCCGTATTACGGGTTTTCTGGCCGGCATACCGGTCGAGAACGAAAATCTCCACAATAGCTAGATCTCAAAAAGTTATGCAGTTTAGGCTCAAATATAACCTGATTCCGACATTCGAGCGCAAAGATATCACTTGCCGAAGTTTTCTCAGATTGTGTCTAGAATTTTTTATTTTTTTTTCAGCGGGGTTGCGCGGTATACCGGAGGTATGATCTGAATTTTCCAAAAAAAATTTGTTTTCGCTTCCCAAACTCGATTTCTTTAATACCTAACATCCAAAAACAATAATACCTTTCTCAAATACGCAATATCAACTAAAAACAACTAATCTAAAATAAACTAAAAACTTAAAAAAAAAACTACTATGGAATGTCTCCCAAAGGCACTTTTGTTTTACGTCTTTCAAAGTTAGACGAGTTGCCTCGGTTATTTCTTTTTATAGCCTCCCCAGCAGTGAGTGAGATGATTAACACTTACCAATCTGAGCTTGCAATCTTCGATAGCTTTTATTTCGACCACTCCTTCTGAGATGATTTGCGTGATAACATATTGCCCCTTCCAAGAACTGTTATGTTTAGGATTGGGAGGTTTCCATGCCACCTCGTCTCCTACCCCAAACTCAATCTTTTTCTCCATTGTTTCTTGGGGGCTTACAGGTTCTGGCTTCTTGGTTACAACTCTGATTGGATATAGTTCTTTTGACTCATTTTTCTTTTTCTTCTTCCCCGAAACATAGAATGTTTCAGAGTTATTTTCAATACGGAGAGTCACGGTTCCTTCATTCACATTCACTATAGTATCGCTGGTGGCTAGGAATGGACGCCCAAGAATGAATGAGACGTTCTTATCTGCTTTATAGTCAAGAATAATAAAGTCCGCGGGAATAACAAGGTTACCTACTTGGACGAGTACATCCTCAATTACTCCCCACGGCTTTGTTGTTGATTGATCCGCAAGTTGTAAGATTACGGATGTCGGTATTGCATCACTCATACCAATCTTCTTGAATATACTTTTGGGCATGATATTCACACTTTCCCCTAAATCACACATGGCTTTTCCATGAAATATTCCACCTATTTTGATTGGGAGGTTGAAACCTCCAGGATCTTTAAGCTTCGGTGGTAATCTTTGTTGAAATTGTGCTGATATCCCTTCATTGAGTGTCAAAGATTTGGATCTTGTGAACCTTTATTTATTGGAGAGTGCCTCCATAAAGAATCGATCATAGTTTCGCCTTCTTCCCATAGCTTCGAGTAAATGGACGTTAATTTTAACTTGTTTTAACGCCTCTATACACTTCTGTTGTTGCTCCTTTGGATAAGCGAGATAGTGGCAATGTATGGGTGGTTGTCTTGCTCTACTTCTCTCTTCAATTATTGGTTCATCAATCACTCTTGGCTTCTTACTTTCATCGTGTTCAACTTCTTCAACCCAATCTTCAACAATTATCTCATCTAAGTTCATCCGAGTTACGTTTGACTTGTTTGATAGGACATCCCCTTTTGAGGAAGATGGTGGCGATTCCTTGATCTTTTTAGCTTGAAGACTAATAGTCCTAACCTTTTCGTCAACGTATTGGATCTTCTTCATGTTAGATAATGTATCTTGGGTCAATTGTAGGAGTTGACTTTGCATTTGTTCTATGATTGTAGTGAGCCGCAATACATTCTTCTCTAAAAGTTGATTATGTTGTTTCAAATCTTGATTCTGTTGTTGCAGGCTTTGCACTACTAATGCATCGATCTTTGATTCAAGTCTGCTCATATTATCCTTCGAGAAGTTAATGAATTGACTAATAGTCTCTTTTAACTCAGTGATTTCTTCTTGAGGACGTGATTGAGCTTGACTTACATTATGTATATTGCAGCCCGGTGGATGATTAGCGTGATTTTCTGGCTTGTTCCTGCAGGTATAACTGTTGAGGTGGCTTTGGGATGCTTTCCTTAACGGTTATAGCGAGTTGTTGTATTTGATCTTGCAAGCTTGAAATCCTCGCTTCTTCTTCTTCGTTAGTGGTAGGAGTTTGTTCTTGTGGCCAACTCATGTTGTTCTCAATGATTGTTTCCATACCACTTTTTGCTTCTTTTGGATCCATAGAGACATAATTACCACGACCCATATTATCTGCTCTCAGCCTTGACTCTCTATTGAGTCCATTATAGAAAATGGATAATTGTAATTGTGGCGTGTACCCATGTAGTGGACATCTTGCCAACATCTTTTGAAATCTCGCCCATGCTTCGCCAACACTCTCTCCGGCCTCTTGTAAGAAATTCATAGGCTCCAATAGTTCATTCACTCACATACTTGTAGGATAAAATTTATCGAGGAATCTTTCTTGAAGCTTGTCCCAATTTGGTACAAGCTCGGGAGGTTGATCATCTAACCAATCACTTGCTTTCCCGGTCAAGAAAAATTGAAACATTAAATAATACATCTGTTCTTGGGTAACACATTCATTAATGTAGGCATCATAGAATTGCAAGAATTTTTGAATAGATCTATCCGGATCTTGATTTGTATCACCATTAAATTTCCCATAGCTCGCGAATTGATTAATTAAATTAGGATCAGGCTTGAATCTAACGGCTTGGATAGTTGGGACGCGAATCCCAATGCGTTGAACTTGAAATTTGCTAGGAAAACCTAGCTCTAACCGTTGATTATCCATCTAAAATCCGGAGAAAGACTAAACCAAAAAGAAAGCGTAAAACTGAAAACAAATAAAAACCTCTACACTAAATAAACACAAAATTTTCACTTAATTAATCCATTAAATCCCAACTAGAAACAATAAAAAATCCAAAAAAGTCCCACGATACCAATACTATTGCTACTTGTAGTAAAAAGAAAAAGCTAAAAAAAACCTTTTAGGATTTGTTTTTAATCAGACCTCTCCACCCCTTGCGATTTCAATAGTCCAAGCGCGTGCAAAGAGATGTGCTTTAATTTTTTTTATTCTGGTTTCTGTTTTTTTTAATTCCAATGTTTTTTGTAAAACGATTTCTATTTGTTTTGTTTTAGATCTAGATTTAGATCTCTTTGGAATATATCAAATTGATGTGTTTGGAATGTACCAAATTGATGTGTTTGGAATGTACTAAAGTGATGTGTTTGGAATGTACCAATTCGTTTTTATCATGAAAAAAGATATCGTGAATAGATTTATGTAGTATTTTTAGGAAAAACCTTGTTTGGTGCATACGAATGGGTGAATCTCGACAAGATCTTCGATCCTTTTTATAAAAAAATCCGGACATTAACTTTGGGCATGACTAAAAACCCTCCATAAGTCTAGAAAAATACTGATAAGGACCCTGAAACGTAAAAACAAACATAAGTAGCATTTGGTACATGCCAAAACCAGGAAATTGGTACGTTCTGAACAAATAAATATAGGTCTATACCAAAATTAAAACTGTTGGTATGTACCGATAAAAAACTGAGTAGCGGTATAAGGGTAAAAAATCTAACTAAAAAAATCAAACTTAGCCCTCTGTAGAATGATTATTAGTTAGGACTTTCAAAAGAAATTTTTGATTTTTTGGGCTTCTAAAAGTAATTTTCTCTTTTTTTTGGGATAATTCTAGGTCCAACGTATTTTTTTTTACGCCTAAGAAATTTCAGATAACTACATCGAAAATTAACTTATTCCTAGTTAGGAAAATTGACATACCACATTTGTCAATAAATCTTGTTCCCTTGATGCCCTGTGCCTGGTTTCATTTGCTAGAATGTCTGCTCGATCATTAAATCATTGCGGAACATGTTTAAAACAAACCAGACCAACTTCTGTTGCCAGCTTCTTGATCTGCGTGATGCATGGTCCGAGCCTCCATCTGACTGCCGACTCATGCTTGATACCTTGACTTATTTCAAGGTTGTCAGAGAAGCCCTCTTATGGTTCTTGTCTCTTCCTATCTAATATGTATATGTGGTGAGGGCAAAGGTGTGATAAAATAATAGATAAATAAAGATAATAATAAAGAGCACAAACCCTTGAGAACCACGGAACTCACTGCAAGTATCACAGATCGTTTGCAAGTTATAATGATAAGTCAAGTTCGTTCGCAGGGATTGTATCCGTTAGATATACTTATATTTAACAAGCGTAGATGAATTTATATGTTTTAGAATAAAATATAAAAAGATAAAATAATATGATTAACTATCTGATGAGAAATAATAAATAAGAATGCAGATAAATAATTATAGATGTGAGTCTAATAGATTAGAGTCACTAATATGAGTCTATTTTACTAAGTTGTTATTCTAACCTGTCACAGATTAAGTAGTATATATTAACCAGGATTCTAACTTCTTCCTAGCCTCTATTAGGCTTAGGAGCATCCTCTCCAATACTAGGGATTCCTGAGTAATGATTGGTGATTAAATCAAACCTCTATGGCTATCTAGTTAGACAAAAGATCAAAACTAGACGATTATGTGGTGTTGTCAATAACTAAGAATAATCCTAAGATTGGCCAAATCTAAGGTTGTAACAATAAGTCAAAACACATAATAACAATATACGCCAAGCTCAATCAATTAAAATAACAAATTGTATTTATGAATTTAAAGATAAAATAATAACCCAACAATTTAAAGTAAAACTTACAGAATAAAAGCTTAGAAATATGGTGAAGCATAAATCTATAGCTAATTACCCTAAATATATAGAAGGTGAGATTTAGAAGAGGAGTTTGTCACTCTCCAACTTCTTGCTTCTTGTCTTACTCTATAGGTCAGCTTGCTTCCTGGATGAATAGCTTGATACTAAGGATTAATAACAAATATAAGGACTAAGCTATTATTTAAAACTAAGAAAATACAAGTAAGGACTAAGCCTAAACTTGAAACTGAGCAAGGACATGTTTACAATGGTATAAGGGTGTATTTATAGGTGTTTAGGAAGACCTAATTCGTTTTCTTGAAGGAGAAGGAAAGTAATGGACTCCTAGCCCAACTCAAATTCGTAGCTTGAACCGTTTTTGCTTCATAAGATTTCAAAAGAATACTCACGGAATTATCTACGTCCCTATGAAAGGGATCTTCCAGAATCGGCTCGGTTTTGGAGTTACCAATAGTTCTTTAACATAGCTGCATAAATTCAGATTTATTTGGCAGCTTATCCTTTTCCTAATTGAAATCTGTGTCCTTCTATCTCCAATTACCATTCTTATCTCTTTCCATATCTCTTAGTCTTTGACTTGGACTCTAATTAATCTCCATAATTATCTTTAAAGCTTTACACTAAATAAATAATTAAACCCAATATGCTCTAAAAATATTAGTTTACTAAATCAAGACTCAAAATAGGAAAGTGCACTATTTCTCAAGAAAATCGACTAAATGACTTCCTAAATCACTAAAAATGATGTCTCATCTAAATATTAATTCATCACAAATGAGGAGACATCAATATGATTGCTTGCGCTTCTCCTTCCATACAATGTATTCAAAAATCAGGCTAAGCAAATAATTTTTTTTATTTTAAATTTTTCCAATTAAAATGTCTTTATATAAAAAATAATAATACAAAACAATTATTCGATCAGTCCTAAAAATAATGTCCACTTACTAAATATGGTGTCCTAAAAATATTGTCCATTTAGAATATCAAGACACTTTTTTCCAACTATTTTCGATATTACTCTTATTAAAAAAATTAAAATTTATACTTCCAATACATATTTACAATATTAAGACACTTTATGAGGAGTAATTCTGTAATGGTGTATGTAATTATTAGTTTTCTTAATCTGTTTGAAAAGCTAAGTGGACATTGTATTTGGGACTGGGGAGTATGTATTTTATCACAACCACGGTTGCTTGTCAGTCAACTTCAACGGTCAATGTTGGTCAATTTCGGTAGTCAATGGTCAACTCCAGCGAGACTTTTTTTTTTGGGTGGCCACCAGTTTACTTCTGGGACAAGCTTGGCTTCAGGTGGTGGCAGCAGTAGAAGAGATTTCTTTTTAGTTTTTTCCTAATATGAGTGTGAAAAAGATGATTTATTTTTGTTTTTATCAATAAAATAAAAGTTTAATCATTTTAAATGATTTAAAATGTTTATAATAATAAAAAATAATTAAATAATCGTACATGCGTCGCACCCTAACTTAACAGAGATAATAGACGGAATTCGTCCACAGGTGGTATGCAAACACATTTTGAAACAATAAGGGGTAAATTTGCACTTTATATAAAATAAGGGGTAAGCTAACGATTAAGAAAAAGTAAAGGGGGCATCAGGGGTATTTACTCAATTTAATAAGAAAATATAGTATTAGCCTAAAGTTAGAAGAAATGGTAATAAGTGCTTGCTCATTTGAATATCGACCTAGCTATAATCATTATTTAATTTGTATTTTAGTTTGTGATTATTTTGTCAGTTTGGGTTGCAATCAAGAATAGCGATGTCTGGACATGGTACAACTATAAAATTTCATCAACTCGTATCGAGTTTTTAAAGAATTTTATTTATCTAGAGATTTTCACCCAACGGGCCTTGAAACCTTTCCCTTCAAGACTGAAGCACCCTCATCCAACCTATTGTTCTTATTAAAGGTCAAATATAATATTTAAGACTATAACATTTTTTTCCATTACACATTTTACGTACAAATGTTTTTACTCACTATACATACTAAATCACACAATAAATACACATATATCATATTTCTCACCTACATATCTTAAATCACTCTCTATACTCTCCCCTCTCTCCACCCCACCCCAACAATCAGAAATGGTGTTTCATGGTGGCTAAAATACGGGTCATAACCTCAGAGGACTATGTTTATTCTTGTCATGGATCTAATGGAGTTGTGATTTTGTAATAAGGATCCAGCCATGGAAAATCGGAGTTCTCAGCCTTACAACATCAAAAAATGGTTCTAGATCGTTGTAGATCTAACTTTCACTACCAGATCAAATAAGTTCCTATATAATTCAAAGAAGGTGTACGGAAATTAAAAAAACATTAAATGTTAATAGGATAATAAAGAAACAAGTTGCTGAGTAATGGAGGTCATGGTGTAACTTTCAAAGCCTACACCTTGTCTGCCCTTTTCCATTTTGGAAAAGATGTTAATGCAGGAGCTGAGATTTTTTGCTGGCATATAAGTTTTATTATGTCTGATGGAGCTGCGGATGATTCTCAATGGCGTAAAATCTCTATCACGCAATGGATAAGAACATATGTTGCCTATGGTGTTGGATAATTATAGTTACTTTTCAAAAACAATAAAAGTTACGCAACTGTTGCTAAATTTAAATCTGAAGTAAAATAATAAAGCAACAAATTCTTAGCAAAATAATAGTACACCATATAATTTATTTGTGAATTACTCAATCTATATTCTGAACAGTTTGTTTCTCCTCTTCGGCGACAATTTCTTGTTCTTCTTTTGACTTTTTGGCTTCATCTGCCTCATTTTCTCTCTTTTCATGTAAGATTTTGGTCACTCCTTCAAGTGCGATATCAATATCTTCATTCCTTAATAATTGCTCACCAGGAGTCACTTGTTGAACAAATTAAATATATAATATTTACAACGAGGTGGTACATGAAAAAAGAAAAAAACAAACAAGAGTGTATCAAGTCATCAAATTTTGTGACACCTTTAAAAATATTACTCATCACTCTCTCCAAGATTGTCGACAACATCAAAGAGAGAGTTATAAGATTCCAAGATAATTAGCTGCTAAATTCTTGAAGGAACATGTGATTAAGGTCAATCTTTTTAGGGTAATATTCAAACAAATCACTAACAAAATGCATTTTAGAAGGCCAATACCAACTATTACTCACTATATATTAACACGGATTACTTTTTTCTAGTAACCATGAGTACATATATAGCAAAAGTACATCCCTTAATACAGATATCTCACTAATATACCTTATTATTACAACCATTACCCACACGATGAAGGCACACAAGTACTCAAGATACTCAAATATTTACTATTTTATACTTGTCCCATCCTAATAGCTTTATGACAGGATCTACTTTGGAGATAAATGCGGTAGCTATAGTATGTGGCCTTTCACTGATTACACATTATAAACCAATTAATTTTACATTCATAGAAATAAAAAGTAGTAAATGTCAATATAGACATGATTAGAATTATCCGATCCCAAATTGGGAAATATACAACAAAAACAAAGTCTCAGATACCATAGTAGTATAATAAATCTGAAGTTAATAAGGTAAGCTATAGCTTATTACAAGGAGAAAATCTCCAGTCTACAGCCAAAACACTTTTTAGCAACCCAGTCAAGTCCTTTGTTCTTTCTTCATTATTCCGGATGGAGAGGAGATCCCGCATTAATGTCTATTTACGCTATTCTAATCCGGATGCCTGAAAAATATACATATATGTGAAAAATTTAATCTAATTTTTTAGTTTGTATAAGGTTGCGTAGATATTTAAAAACTAATATGAGTGTAATTTACGTCAGAAATTTCAATGATTATAGAATTAATAGAAGAAGCCCTTTCAAGGTAGTAGGTGATAATATCTCCAGAGAAAGTGATTTCTTCTTGCTCTGCTTCTCTCCTTTGTTCACAACTGAATACCGAACATCATCAAGTTCCAAGGGATTGTGATCATGTAGATTAAAGTATCAGAATAATTGAATCTCAACCCGAAACAGACCACGGAAATATATAAGGGGGATTGCTAAACTTAGTAAATCTTACCATCATACTTATTGTTGATGTGAAACTAAAATGACATGGTCATTGACCTTATTCTTGACATGGCAATAAGTCACTATTTTGTAGATAGGCATGTGCATATGGAAAGCATCAAATCTATGTTAACATTTTTTTTCTAATTTAGTAAATATGTAAAATTAATGACCAATTAGTATTAATCGTGATTTTATACTCAAAGACGCTTATATTTCTATTTAATATGGTGATATTATGCAATTATGACACATGTGCACAATAGTATAACACACTACGGAGAAAGCTCACCTTATTCTGTGAATGGTTGAAAGATAGTGGAAGATGATACTGAATAATTATTCTTAACTTAAGTCAATTAAAAGAACTATTAGTCACTTACATGGGCTGAGTAGGGAGTTTTTGTTGGGATACCAAGGTCAGGGGCAGTGTGAGTTTATTACCATACAAATCCCTATATTTTACAAAATTTCATCATAGGTCCCTATGTTTTGGGATTATAGGTCCCTATACATGCAAAATAACCTATATTTTAAACTAATTACATAATAAGTCCCTATAATATGCAAAATAACAAAATTATTTTAAAATAATTACAATATAGGTCCCTATATTAGGCAAAATAATCCATATTTGCAAAACGATTTGATTTATTATTTAGAATTACCTAAAATATTCTATTTATTAATTAGAATTACCTATAAGGAGGGACAGAGAGTGCGGCGGTGTATGTGGGTCATGACTCATTAGCTGATAGAGGCGGAGGCTTGACGATTTTGCGTCTGAGTGATCCGTAGATGTAAAGTAAGTGAATTAATTGTTTAAGTTAGGTCAATAAATTGAATAGTTGACTAAGTTCATTTTATATATTAATAAAATATTTAGCTTTATTTTTTCTTTTTTACTGGGTAAATCTCCTCAACCCACTTTTGTTTGGACAAGGCCTCCTCCATCTATGGAACAATAACCTGATTTTTTATTGGAATAATTCTAGGTCCAACATAATTTTTTTATACGTCTAAGAAATTTTAGATAATTACATAGAAAATTAATCTATTCCTAGTCTGGAAAATTGACATATCACATTTATCATGACTCTTGTTCCCTCGATGCCCTGTGCCTAACTTTTTTTGCTAGAATGTCTGCTCGACCAGTAAACTGTCGCAACATATGTTCGAAACAAACCAGAGCATCTTGATCTGCGTGATCCATGGTCTGAGCCTCCATTTGAATGCCATCACCTTTTTGATACCTTGAATTATTTCAAGGTTGTCAGAAAAGATGGTTATCTCCTCTTGTGGTTCATGTCTCATCATGTATATGATTGCTTGCGCTTCTCCTTCCGTACAACATATTCTAGAACCAGGCTAAGCATATAATTTTTTTTTGATTTTAAATTCTTTTAATTGAAATATCTTTATATAACAAATAATAAAACAAAACAATTATTCTATCAGTCCTAATGACAACTTACTAAATATGGTGTCCCAAAAATATTGTACATTTTAGAATATCAAGACATATTTTTCAACTTTTTCCATCATTACCCTTATTAAAAAATTAAAATTTATACTTTCAGTATATATTTAAAATATTACGACACTTTATGAGGGGTAATTTTGTAAAGTGTATGTAATTATTAGTTTTCTTAATCTGTGTGAAAAGCTAAGTGGACATTATATTTTGGACGGAGGGAGTATTTATATTATTACCACCACGGTTTCTTGTCAATCAACTTCAATAGTCAACGTTGGTCAATTCCGATAGTCAGTGGTTAACATCATGGGCACCAGTTTACTCATTGGACAAGCTTGGCTCGAGGTGGTGGCGGCAGTTGAAGAGATTTATTTTTTGTTTTTTTCTAATATGAGTGTGAAGAAGACGATTTCAATCTTTTTTCAATAAAATAAAAGTTTAATTTTTTTAATGATTTAAAATGTTTATAATAAAAAAAATTAAATAACCGCATATGTGTCGTGCATGGTTACTTAACTGAGATAATAGACGAAATCCGTTCACAAAGGGTAACCAAACACGTTTTGAAAGGGGTAAATTTACACTTTATACAAAGTAGGGGGTAAGTTGACGATTCGGAAAAATTATAGGCGGCAAAATAGTATTGGCCTAAATTTAGAAGAAATGATAATAAGTGCTTTCTCATTTGAATATCGACCTAGCTATAATCATTATTTAATTTGTATTTTAATTTGTGATTATATTGGTCAGTGTGGGTTGCAATCTAGAATAGTGATGTCTAGATTTGTAAGATTTGGGTCGTGGGTGAAGGGTTTGTACATGGTATAATTATAGAATTTCATCAACTCGTATCGGGTTTTGATAGAATTTTAATTCTCTAGATATTTTTACCCAAGGGGTCTTGAAACCTCTCCCCTCAAGATCGAAGCACCCTCATTCAACCTAATCTTCTTATTAAAGGTCAATTATAATATTTAACAATATAACATTATTTCCTACTACACATTTGACGTTCAAATATTTTTTACTCACTATACATACAAAATCACACAATAAATACACATATATCATATTTTCCACCTACATATCTTAAATCACTCTCTATACTCTCTAACCTCTTTCCACCCCTACTCCAACCATCGGAAATGGTGTTTCATAGTGGCTACAAGATGGGTCATACCCTCCGACGACTATGTTTATTCTTGTCATGGATTTAATGGAGTTGTGATTATGTAACAAGGATCCAGCCATGGAAAATCGTAGTTCTCAGCCTTACAACATCACAAAAATGGTTCTAGATCCTTGTAGATCTAAATTTGACTAGCAAATCAGAGTTTTTTTGAAGCTTTTGTTCTACTTCCAGGGCAGCTGAGGCCAAATTTCGAAGGTCCAAGCTAAGCTCAACGAACTTTTGTGCTTGTTCATGGCAGGTGAGATTGTTTTTTTTTTTTGTATTATTGGAATTTTATATCTTTTTAAGGAATGTAACTTCTGTAATATTTAGTTTGGATTTTTTTATTAAGGGTTATAATATTCTTTTATATAATAAAAATAAATTTTGTACAATTTTCTACTTTATTTTTGTGTTAATACGTCGTATTTTAGGTAATACTTTGAGAATTCACTAAGCATACTGAGTGATTTACTTCGCATACTAAGTGAATTGTTGACTATACTCAAAGAATTATTGAGTATACTCAGTGACTTCTTCGTACTCATTGAATCACTAAGTATGGTCTGTAGCGATGTCGGTGGTGATCGGAGATGAATATTAATTATATTCAATAAAATCGATGATAAATACTCCCTGATGCCGGTGTTGCCAGTTTGTGTAGGCTAGAGATGAATAGTGTTGATACTTAGTGACTTGTTACTTAGCAACTCGATACTCAGTGACTCTTTACTTAGCTACCCGCTACTCAGTCACTCTGTGGTCCATGCTTTTTGCCACTTATTTTTATTTCTTTATGTATTTTTAATTGTTTAGGATACTTTAGTATTTTTTTGTGACCTATTTGAAGAAGACCCTAGCCACATGTTCCTTATTAACGATAAAATTGGTCTCAAATACCTCATACATCAACCACTCTTTTCTCTATGGGAGATTGTTACTCTAACACCTCCATAAGTCTTAGTTCCATCCCGAGTCCAAATCCATTCTTATTGGTATGATATAAAATATGTGAGTTTTTACTGTTGCAGTTTTTAGAAAACATTGGTCCAATCTAATTGTTCGGCATTAGTGTTCATCTTTTCGTCGATAATACAAATGGCACACAACGTTTGAAATAAGGATGATGGGTCATTAACAAAATATTTATTTCCAGAGTGTATGGTAAATTTTTCTTATTTTGTCGCTCTAAATATATATATAGCACCTGCTCGGACTAGGACGTCCTCCACTGTTCCCCATGTCTTAGTAACTGAGTTGTCAGTTAACTGCAACTTCACTGTAGCTTTCTTTGATCTCTGAAGTCCAAGTCTCTCGAACACGGACTTAGGCATAAGATTCACACCTGAACCCGCATCGTACATAGATTTCACCTTGACCATACCATTTATTTGAATAGGAAGGTTAAAACTTCCCGGGTCTTTGAGCTTCAATGGTAACTCTCTTTCACTTTTCTTGAGACTCTAACGTTTTATTTTTTGGATTCTACATTGGCTTCTTTCTCAGGAATAACTTGCGTAAAAACTTGTTGCGGTGTAAGCCCTTTCTTTACGATCTCAAGCATTTGGGCGTTGATATTTTCAGGAGTGTACGCCTCTACAAATGTCTTGAGTTCAGTGTCATCCTTTGGATTTGTATTAGGAATAGTTGAGGACACTGTTTGAACAACTAGTGGCGATTCCACCTTCTCTTCTTCTTTCTCTTCTTGCACAGCAGGTGCAACTTCAACTTCAACTCTTGGTTCCTCCTTTGAAGCTTCTTCCTCTTTCTCTTTAGCCAGCTCAACTTGAAAATCCATAACCGATCTAATCTCTTCGTGCATATCTTTCAAAAGCTGTATAAATTCGGATTTTTCTGAATTTTCCTCCACATCACTCTCAGAACAGTTAGAGTCCACGGGGCTAGACTTGGTTGATTCTTCTTCGGTACTCGGAGCCTCCACGGCACTAACGGCAGCATGTGGTACTTCTTCTTTTCTTCAATATCAAGGCAGATAGCCTTACAAGCTTCGAACCCAACATTGTCATCACCTCCTTCGATAGCCTTCAATTCTTTTTGTTCCATAATGCTTGTCAGAACTTTGATCTTCTGTTCTACTTGAGTACCTACAACATGAATTTGAAGCTTCTTGTTCTTGTAACTTCCCACTCTGGGAATGCATATTAGTGGTCATAAGATCCATAAAGTTTGTTAATTATTAATTATCCACAGGTCCCTCTTGAGGATACTGTGGTAAAGCTTTCTGAGCTAACGAATCAGTATAGGCATCTTGAACAAGTTGTTGTGGGGGAGCAGGTCTATTCTGATATTGATTTTGATACTGTCCTCTTGGTTGGAATGAGTTATTCTGTGGACGTGGTTGATAATGACCAGGATTAGCGGCCCCATGTGGATTTGAATACTGCATACCCGGATGATTCATATTACCAAATTGATAACGTCGGTTGGATATGAAGTAAACAGATTGTAGATTTCCTTCGCAGTCTTCCCAAGTATGATTCATTGCCCACAATACGGACAACCTTGTGCTTCTTGCACTACATTTGCTTCGGCTAAGTTTCTATGCATCTCAAGCTTAAGTTCTTTGATTTGATTCTCTAATGCGGATAGTTGAGCTGAGTTTGCAGTTTCCGCGTCTAATCGAAGCGTACCTCGCGTTTTTGTAACAACAGCTCGCGAAGGCGGCCAACTCCTTTCTTGTTGAATGCAATTTTCTAAATCCTCGGTAGCTTCAGCAGGGTCCATGGACACGAAATTCCCTTTCCCAATATTATCCACCTTCAATCTACTTTATCTGTTGATACCTTCATAGAATATAGCTAACTGTAGAGAGGGGTATAACCATGGAGCGGACATCTAGCTAACTTCTGTTGAAACCTTGTCCATGCTTCTCCTACTTCTTCTCCATCTTCTTGAAAAAACTTTGCAAGCTCGCTTTGGTCTTTGAGTCTCAAATTCATTGGATAAAAACGGTTAAAGAAAGCGGCTTGAAGTTCTATCCATGAATTAATTGTCCCTGGTGGTTGCCTATCTAGCCACTCACCAGCTCTAGTAGTCAGAAAGAACGAAAACATATGACAATACAGTTGCTCGCGTGTAATTCTTGGAGTAACATAAGCATCACAAATCTGCATAAACTTCTGAATCGCTCTTACCGGATCTTGTACTGCTGTACCACTGTAGAGTCCAAAATTTGAAACTGACTCAGCATACCCGGATCGGGTCTAAATTTAATATTTTGGATCTCAGGGGGACAGTAACCTATTGGTTGAACATGAAACGACACCCTCAAGCCAGGAAGGTCTTGTTCAACTCGGTTTTGATTGACATTGTAGTTCCTGTTACCTCTTCCTTGTGGTTGTAATGGTGGTTGCCCTCCTGGTGGGACAAGTGGTTGTCCTCCTGGTGGGACAAGTGGTCGATTTAACTGATCTCGTACGCCTGCCATAGCTCTTCTTAAGGCTCTTTCCTCGCGAAGACGTTTGTTGTAACCTCTGAAGCTCCTCTCAGGCTCCGGTAACGGAGGCCAAGAATTAATCACGGTTAGACCCTGAAAAAGACTAAAGCAAACCACAAGCGTAAATCTGGAAAAATAAAAACTAAATACTGAAAAATAAAATTTAATTAAAAACTACTACTCGAAATAGATAGCCCACACGCTAACGAGACACAAGTCCCCGGGAGCGGCGCCAAAAACTTGGTGTCGCCTAGGGTGTTAGAAAAATAAGATAAATATAAGCCAGAAAACAATGCACTTTCACCCTAGACAAGCACGGTACTACAAGTATTACATGACGTATGCAAGTTCTAATGATAAGTTGAATTCGTTTTCGGGGACTTAGTGTGTTAAATGAATGAGCATAATAACGAGTAGAAAGTAATTAATTAAAAGACAGAAAAATAAAAGAGAGAATAATTCGAGATATTAAATTAAACTAAGGAAAATAAAAGACAATTAAATAAATACGAACAATATGAGGTGAGAAGTATAGCTTAGGTTTTGCTAGTATGCACTAATCCTTCTAATTCCTTCTATCAAATCTAGTTAATAAGGTAGATAATTAGCTCTTAGACTTCGACTTGGATTCTAATCAATTACGATATATCTTTAAATCTTCACACTAAATAAACAATTAAAGCCAATATGCTCTAAAAATAATAAATAATTAATTCAAGACACAAAATAGGAAAATATACTAAATCATGAGAAAATCTAACTATACTCTAATAAATACACCTAAAATGATGTCTCCAAGTAGGATTATTTCATGACAAATAGGGAGACATCACTAAGCTCAACGAACTTTTGTGTTTGTTCATGGCATGTGAGATTATTATTTTTTTTGTATTATTGGAATTTTATATTTTTTTAAGGAATGTAACTTCTGTAATATTATTCTTTTATATAATAAAAATAAAATTTGTACAATTTTCTACTTTATTTTTGTGTTAATACACCGTATTTTAGGTAATACTTTGAGAATTCACTAAGCATACTCAGTGATTTACTTTGCATACTAAGTTAATTGCTGACTATACTTAAAGAATTTCATTGACTTTTCCGTACTCGTTGAATCACTAAGTATGCTCTGTGGCAATGTCGGTGGTGATCAGAGATGAATATTATTGATATCCAGTAAAATCAATGAGGAAATACTCCCTGATGCTAGTGTTGGCAGTGTGTGTTGGCTAGACGTGAATAGTGTTGATACTTAGTGACTTGTTACTTAGCAACTCGCAACTCAGTGACTCTTTACTTAGCGACCCGCTACTCAGTCACTCTTTGGTCCATGCTTTTTGCCACTTATTTTTATTTCTTTATTTATTTTTTAATTGTTTAGGATACTTTATTATTTGTTGTGACCCATTTGAAGAAGACCCTAGCCACATGTTTCTTATTAACGATAAAATTAGTCTCCAATACCTCAAACATCAACCACTCTTTTCTCTATGGGCGATTGTTACTCTAGCTCCTCCATTAGTATTAGTTCCATCCCCGGTCCAAACCCATTATTATGGGTATGATATGAAATAAGTGGTTTTTACAATTGATGTTTTTAGAAAATGTTGGTCCGAAATATATATCTCAAACGAATGATGGAGCAGCTACTCCAATAATCCTAATTATGGTTACTATGAGATAAGATTTTGTTTCTGCTAGTGAGAGTATAATGCTTGAAATTCTTATCATCGGCCATCTCTAAGTCAATATAATGTGGCAAATAAAAATAGAATTGTTTGGTTATGAAATTTCTATTGAAAATTAAACTTGATCGTGAAAGTGTAGGACCACTGGAATTGACAATTACCATGGAGACACTCGAACAAGCAATAAGAGGATGATTCATCACTCATGAAGAAGATGTTTATTCTAGATTACCATAATATTTTGTTGCATTATGTAAACAAGGTCACTTCTATTCTTAGCACAAGTAGCTTTTGTAAATTATCTGTAAGTTATATTGAATTACTCATTTATTGTCACCGGGTATGCTCCACAACTATATTAATTACTCATCATAGAATGGTGAATAAAAATAGCCTTAAGTAATATACTTACATTAAATTCAGAATAATTTCCTAAATCTGACATACATGATTTGAGATTCTCTATTACATAATTTAAAAGTTGAACAAAAACTAAGGTAGGTTCCTTTGAAGCTTTATTATTAAGTAATACATCAAAGACAACCTAATAAAGGAATCTATGAATAGCTAATGTAGGAAATTGTGTAAGTTGGCCCTTATACAAGTTCCTACATTATTCACAGGAGGTGTAAGGAGATTAAAAAAATATTAAATGTTAATAGGAGAATCGCGTAATAAAGGAACAAGTTGTTGAGTAATGGTGGAGGTCATGGTGTAACTTTCAAAGCCAACACCTCCTTGTCTGCCCTTTTCCACTTGGAAAAGATGTTGTATGCATTCTATTATGTCTGATCGAGCTGAGACTGATTCAAATGGTGTAAGAGCTTTATACATGAGAAACGAAGACAATGGATAAGAAAAAATACTTATTATAGGTATCCGTTCAATTATTGTTTGTTCTTACAACATATGTTCCCTCTGGTTTTGGATAAATATAGTTACTTTTCAAAAACAATAAAAGTTACACAGCTCTTGCTGAATTAAATTCTGAAGTAAAATAATAAAGTAAAAAATACTTTGCAAAATAATAGTACACCATAGAATTGCTTTGTGAATTACTCAATCTATATTCTAAACAGTTTCTTTCTCCTCTTCGGCGACCATTTCTTATTTTTTTTGACAATGACTTCACGTTCATCATTTCCTCTTTTCTTTTCATGTAAGAATTTTGTCACTCCTTCCAGTGGGATATCAATATCTTCATTCCTTAATAATTGCTCACCAGGAGTCACCTGTTGAACATATTACATATATAAGTGACTATAATCTTTAAAACAAGGTGGTATATAAAAAAAAAAAAAACGATTTTTTGACAACTTTAAAAATATTACTTTATCTAACGGTATATAATATTACCTTGGTCGTCTCTACAACATCAAAAGAGACTGATGAATAATTCCAATATAATTAACTGTTAAAGTCTTGAAGGCACATCTGAATGTGCATATCCGTTCGACCAGGCAGGGCTAATCGATCTATATTATTGGTAGTGAATATTATTATTCTCTCATATCCACAATCCATCTATGAAATTTAGTTATCATGTGCCTGGCATTAAAGCTCGATCAAGCATGAGCAAAGAAGATGATGGATAAGAACGGATACTATTTAAAAGGTATTACTTCAATTATTCTTTTTTTTCCAAAACTTCAATTATTGTTTGTTATTACAACATCTGTTCTAGCATAATTTAAATTAAAATAATAAAGCAACAAATACTTTGCAAAATAATATTACACCATAAAATTGCTTTTTTATTTACTCAATCTATATTCTAAACATCAATTCTTGTTCTTCTTTTGACTTTTTGGTTTCACGTTTCTCATTTTCTCTCTTTTACATATAAGAATTTGGTCAGTCCTTTCAGTGAAGATTACAATATTTTCATTCACTAATAATTGCTCACCATCAACTGGTGGACTTACAATTTCGACACGAGCTAGTGGAGGAATGAGCATCTCTTCCTTACGGTGGAAGTTACGGTGACAACCACAAGCCGCACAAATAATGACGGATGGATCAGCTGGGAAAGGAGTAATTCCGGGTAGATACTCCATGCATCCATCAACTGCATTTCGTTGTTGACGCAACTTGGTTTTTCAAACATTCTTTGTATATTTTCACAGACTGAATAGTGACCTATTAAAAATACCAAGAATAAAGTACATCAAACTTTCTTTCATGTATTACATAATAAGTATATACAGGAAAAACATTTCTTGTATAACAAGATCAATTACTAAATCTTACCATCATACTTTGTATTGTTGATGGCAAATTGAAATGACATGGCCATTGACCTTATTCTTGACCTGTGTAGATGGACCTATGCAGAATATAAAATGTTAAAAGCATCAAATCTATGTTAATATTTTTTCTAATTTAATAAATATGTAAAATTAATGATCAATTAGATTTAATCTAGATTTTATACTTATATACGCTTATGTTTATATTTAATATGTTTCTATTTAGATTTTATACTTATACACGCACAATAGTATAACATAGAAAATACGCTTAGTGTGCTGAGAAACCTCACCTTCTTCACTGAGTTGGTGAAAGATAGTGGAAGATGATACTAAATCATTATTCTTAACTTAAGTCAATTAAAAAAACTATTAACATACATGAGCTTAGTAGAGAGTTTTTGTTGGGAGACCAAGGGGGTTCAGTGGCAGTGTAAGTTTATTACCATACAAATCTATATATTTTACAAAATTTCATCATAGGTTCCTATATTTTTTGATTTATAGGTCCTATAATGCAAAATAACCTATATTTTGAACTAATTATATAATAAGTCCCTATAATATGTAAAACGACAAAAAAAATTGAACTCATTACAATATAGGTCCCTATATTAGGCAAAATAATCCATATATTGCAAAAATATTGATTTATTAATTAGAATTACCTATAAGGAGGGACGGAGAAGCTGTGGCTACATGTGGGGGTCATGCCAGTGCATATATGATGAACTAGTTGGTTCTCTGGAAAAGACACTACGCTAATCCCAACTTGAGCCGTAGAGTATTTGACGGCGGAGGCGCCACTTGATGATTTAGATGTAAAGTAAGAGAATTAAGCGTTTAAGTTAGGGCAATTAAATGACGAGTTGAATTTTAAATATTAATAAAATATATATCTTTTTTATTTCTTATTTCATTTTTCTTTTTTCTTTTTTCTTTTTTGTTGGGTAAACCTTCTCAGCCCAATTTTTTTTGGACAAGGCCTCCTCCATTCGTCGAACAATAACCTGATTTTTTATTGTGAGCAATTATTTATAAAGGTCCATATAATATTTACAATACTCACAAAATTCTCACTTAACTAATCAATTAAATCCTAATTAGAAACAATAAAAAATACCAAAAAGTCCCCAATACCAATACTATTGCTACTACTAGTAAAAAGAAAAAGCTAATAAAAAACCTAGTGGGATTTGTTTTTTATCAGACCTCTCCAAAGTCTTTTCTCTCACTTTATCTCCAACGCGATGCAAGCATGAGAAACCCACCCCCTCACCATTTCCAGCGCATCACCGCCGCTCTTGACACCATCGCCGCCTGGAAAGCATCCTTCCCTCACTCACCCGATGTTGTACTCCTTCTCCGATCAATCTCTCACGAGGCATAGGGTTAGGTACTCCTCGGCCGTTATTTGCCTAGTCTCTCGCCGGAACCGCACCAATCTCCAGATCTGACGAAGATATGTTATTCGCCGGCGTCACACTGGATCTTTGCGTTGAAGCCCAGTACGAGAAAGTAAACTCTCCTGGTACACCATGGCTCACAACGTATTACTAAATTCGCAATTTTCCAAATCATTCATTTCATGGCTATAAAGGTTACACGAGACCAATTTCCCTTAGTGACTTTTCAATATGATGGATTCATTTCTGCACAAGGCCAATTGTACTTCATGACTTTCAAATATGATGGATTCATTCTTCGACAACAAAAAAGGACAAAAAAATCTAAACACGGGTCCACACCCGATACCGATTTGAATAGATACCATCTCCACCCATCAGGTTTAATTATATCCCGTCTCCACCCCTTCCGATTTTAATAGTCCAAGCGCGTGAGAAGAGATGTGCTTTAATTTTTTTTATTCTGGTTTCTGTTTTTTTTATTCCAATATTTTTTGTAAAAATATTTCTATTTGTTTTGTTTTTTTTATCTAGATTTAGATCTGTTTGGAATATATCAAATTGATGTGTTTAGAATGTAGATGTGTTTGGAATGTACCAAATTAATGTGTTTGGAATGTACTGAAGTGATGTGTTTGGAATGTATCAATTCGTTCTTATCATGAAAAAAGATATCGTGAATATATTTGTGTTGTTTTTTTGCGGGAAAAACTTTGTTTAGCGCATCCGAATAAATGAATCTTGACACGATCTTCGATTGGTTTTCTATATATATCCGGACATTAACTTTGGGCATAACAAAAAGCCCTCCATATGTCTAGAAAAATACTATTAAGGACCCTGAAACGTAAAAACAAACATAAATAGCATTTGGTACATACCAAAACCAGGAAATTGGTACGTTCCAAACAAATAAATATTGGTCTATACCAAAATTAAAAATGTTGGTATGTACCAATAAAAAACTGAATAGACGAATAAGGGTAAAAAATCTAACTAAAAAATCAAACTTAGGCCTTTGTTAGAATGATTTTTTAGTTAGGATTTTCTAAAGAAATTTTTGATTTTTGGGCTTCTAAAGGTAATTTTCTCTTTTATTGGGATAGTTCTAGGCCCAACGTATTTTTTTATGCCTAAGAAATTTCAGATAACTACATCGAAAATTAGCCTATTCCTAGTTAGGAAAATTAACATACCACATTTGTCAATGAATCTTGTTCCCTCGATGCCATGTCCCTGGCCTCTTTTGCTAGAATGTCTGCTCAACCATTAAAGCATTGCGGAATATGTTTAAAACAAACCAGACCAACTTCCGTTGCCAGCTTCTTGATCTGCGTGATCCATGGTCCGAGCCTTCATCTGACTGCCGACACCTGTTTGATACCTTGAATTATTTAAAACTTTTCAGAGAAGATGGTTATCTCCTCTTGTGGTTCTTGTCTCTTCCTATCTAATATGTATATGTTTACATGCGCTTCTCCTTCCATACAATGTATTCTAAAATCAGGCTAAGCAAATAATTTTTATTTTATTTTAATTTTTTTGATTAAAATGTATTTATATAAAAAATAATAATACAAAACAATTATTCTATCCATCCTAAAAATAATGTCCACTTACTAAATATGGTGTCCTAAAAATATTGTCCATTTAGAATATCAAAACACTTTTTTCCAACTATTTTCGTTATTACTCTTATTAAAAATTAAAAATTATACTTCCAATACATATTTAAAATATTAAGACACTTTATGAGGAGTAATTCTGTAAAGGTGTATGTAATTATTCGTTTTCTTAATCTTTTTGAAAAGCTAGGTGGATATTGTAATTGGGACGGGGGAGTATGTATTTTATCACCACCACGGTTGCTTATTAGTCAACTTCGACGGGCAATGTTGGTCAATTTTGGTAGTCAATGGTCAACTACAGTGAGATTTTTTTTTGGGTGGCCACCAGTTTACTTATGGGACGAACTTTGGCTTCAGGTGGTGGCAGCAGTAGAAGAGATTTCTTTTTAGTTTTTCCTAATATGAGTGTGAAGAAGACGATTTCTTTTTGTTTTTATCAAAAAATTAAAAGTTTAATCATTTTAAATGATTTAAAATGTTTATAATAATAAAAAATAATTAAAGTAACGCACATGCGTCGCGCCCTAACTTATCAGAGGTAATGGACGGAATCCGTCCATAAGGGGCAGACAAACACATTTTGAAAGAATAAGGGATAAATTTACACTTTATATAAAATAAGGGGTAAGCTAACGATTAAGAAAAAGTACAGGGAATCAGGGGTATTTACTCAATTTAGTATGAAAATATAGTATTGACCTAAAGTTAGAAGAAATAGTAATAAGTGCTTGCTCATTTGAATATCGACCTAGCTATAATCATTATTTAATTTGTATTTTTGTTTGTGATTATTTTTTCAGTTTGGGTTGCAATCGAGAATAGCGATGTCTGGATCTTTAGGAGTTGGGGTTGTGGGTGTAGGGTTTGTACATGGTACAACTATAGAATTTCATCAACTCGGATCGAGTTTTTAAAGAATCTTAATTATCTAGAGATTTTCACCCAACGGGCCTTGAAACCTCTCCCTTCAAGACCGAATCACCCTCATCCAACCTATTGTTATTATTAAAGGTCAAATATAATATTTAACACTATCACATTATTTCCCACTACACATTTTACTTACAACGGTTTTTTACTCACTATACATACTAAAGCACACAATAAATACACATATGTCATATTTCTAACCTACATATCTCAAATCACTCTCTATACTCTCCCCTCTCTCCACCCCACCCTAACAATCAGAAATGGTGTTTCATGGTGGCTAAGATACGGGTCATACCCTCGTCAATACGGGTTATACCCTCCGACGACTATGTTTATTATTGTCATAGATCTAACAGAGTTTTGATTGTGTAATAAGGATCCAGCCATGGAAAATCGGAGTTCTCAGCCTTACAACATCTTAAAAAGGGTTCTAGATCGTTGTAGATCTAACTTTCACTAGAAGATCAGAGTTTTCATCATATTCACTCACGCTCGTTTCCACCACTAGCTCTCTTGCAAACGAAAAGCCCCCATCACCAATTCGAAGAAGCATTCTCCACCATTCTCTACCATCTTCACAACCCGGCTTGGCTAGGATAGGCCATCTCTTCACTCGCCTTTTCACCAAGCCGCTCTCCTACTACAAGAAAACCCCTACTAGGGATCAAAAATCTCAAATCGAGAGGAAAAAAATTAATTAAAGAGAGATGAAATGGTGGGCTCAAAGCGCCATTTTAGTTCCACAAACATATCAACAGTCACCTTCTCACCAAACTGCTCTCAAGAAAACCGTTGTTATTCAGGGTACTATCAACAATCAAAGAACCCAGAAAAGGTAAAAAAATTAATTTTTACCATTGAAACTCTAATTTAATTTAACCTAATCTCATCACTTATATAATTTTAAGGAGAAGAGTGATGTGTGTTTGAAGCCTTTTACCTTTGAAGTGATGCGCTAAGAATAGTTTTTTACCAATAGAGTGAGCAATTTGGTGTTATACTGTATTTTTTAATTTTTTTTTTTACAGATAGAGTGAGCAATTTTATTTTTTTAATTGTCTTACAGTAAATTATTTTGCAATAGAAGAACCCAAATTAAGGTCTTACACTTTTACAATTTCTTATGATCGTGGAGTGGAGTGAGAAATTTGGTTATACACTGCATTTTGTTAATTATTTTGCAGTAAATATCCATTTGGCTCAACTGATGGAGAGAGCAATTTGGTCTTACACTGCACCATCATTAACCGAGCTTGGCTACACCATCAACAACAATAGAAGACCCAAAATTCAGGTATAATTATGATATTTTTATACAAACTGTACAATTGACATTATTCTCACATCCACCATTTACATTTCTTGAAGGAAACTCTATCGAAATTAGCTTACCCGAGACTGTTTACATTTCCAATTAAGTGAATAAAAATTCTTAACATTTTGAATTGGGTTCAAGGTCCAGATGTATTCAATTGTTTCAGAAAAAGTTAATTTTAAAAGGATTTTTTCTACAATTATCAAATATTTAAATTTATTTTTTGTTTACAACCCATAACGTTCTTTTTAGTTTGCTCTAATATTGGAAAATGTTTATTCCAGTTAACAATTTTGGAAAGACAAATCTGAATAGACACCAAGGTGCACTTCTCATACATTCTACGGTATAAAGAGTAAAAAAAAAGAATTACAACAAGATTATACTAAATTCTGGAATGGTTTGTACGACATGCTTTTTCAGATACTAGAAATTTAGTTTAGATTAATGTTTGAAGGTAAGATTAATGTTTGAACTATTGGTTTATTCGCTTATTTTTGTAAGAATAGAGATTATTGTGTGATTGGAGATATATTTGCAACATATTCAGATTAAGGTGAGCATTTTTATTTTGTTCTATCATTTTCATGTCGAGTTTTTGTGTGATATGAATTGAGAATTAAGCCACGGGTAATTGTTTTCATTCTCACGCACATTTTAAGTTAATGTTTCCGTTTATAGGCTAAATTATCATGTGTGCTCATTTATATTTGCCCCGGTGTTTTAGCACCATGGATGCCTCAAGAAATCGCAAAGGTAATATATAATACCTGACTAAAATATCTCCCATGCTTTTAATATTTTTTTAAAATTGCTAGTTGGTCCCTATATTAAAATAATTTCATCTTCTCAGGTAAATTTAGCTGCGGAGCTTCTTGAGGATTTTTAGGTGCAATCCATGTAAAAAAACTCAATTTATAAAGAGTAATTTCTTTTTTGGTTCTCGAAATATAGTCCATACTAGCAAATGGTCCTCGGCCTTCATTTTTGTCCCCTTAGTTGGTCCCTGTTATGTCAAATTTTTAAGTGTCATATGGTAAAGACGTTTGAGGAGTAAATCAGTAAAAAATAAATAGTTCAGGGACTAATTTGGGCTGAGGAATGTCAGAATTTTCCATACATTTCACCTTATGAAGATGTACTCACGGGTGGACAGTGGCTATTATACACGAACTGCTTTGTTAGTTAATCTCAAATAAAAACAGAGAGGGTTGGGAACAAGGTTTAAGAAAACTGTCATGCATCAATTGGGCTCATATTTAGACAAGAAATTATTGGACTAAATGGAAGCTAATTACTTTGAATTGGAAATGGAATCTACGAGAAAATCTCAAGAAGTTGTGTTTCAGAAAACAACTGGTTCTAATGGTGAAGTTAAAGTAAAACAGGTTTGTACTACCCATTTTGAAGATTTTTTCACTACATGTTCCTATAATATGCAGAAAGTGCACGGTATGCTCTATATTATGCAAAAAGCACACTATAGATACCGTAAACTATGTTATGCGATCTTATATTATGTAAAAATTACAATGCAGGTCCCTATAGTATCTATGCAAAAACTGCACTATGCGCCCCTATTTTACGCAAAAGTTGCAATGTAGTTCCCTATACTATTGAGAAGTTACAGTCCCCATATATTATGCAAAACTGTAATTGTTTTACAAAAAATGAGGACTTATCGTGCATTGTTTTGCATAGTATAGAGAACTGGTGTGGTTTTTGCATAACAAAGGGACTTATCATGCAATTTTAGCATAGTATAGGTACCTGGTACAGTCTTTGCGTAATGTAGAGACATATAGTACATTATTTGCCTAAAATAGGAATTTATCATGCAATTTTTGCGTAAGATAAGTACCCGTGAATAAGTCTAAAAAGAATTGATGGTCATATTTATTACTTAGACATCAAATTGTAAATTGTATTAAAAAGAGAATGTCTATTTCAGGTTATTTGGAGAAATTCAATAAATAAACGCTTCTTATTATATTTCTTCTTTCTTGGATTAACAAGGTAATTTTGTACTTCAATTCTTTAGTGTTTACTTAGGAAAAGTTTAAAATCATCATCGGTATTGGCTATACAAACTATACAACCCGTAATTCCAATATTCATGTTCCTATTAGCCGTAATTATGGGTCATTACTCAATATATTTGATTATAGTCCTTATATTTTTTTTAAAGTTGTAAATAATATCTATCTTTATATGCAGTACACAAAGATCAAATATGTTAACAATAGAAGGTCAAGCTAAAATTGGAGGGACAATTGTGTGTGTTTCTGGTGCCATTATCATGCTATATTTTGTGGGTCCGCTGTATTTGGAGATGTTGAGTCAAATTTTACAACAAATAGTGAAATTTGCGCCAAATGTCAACTCGAACCTACTGGATGATTAATATCCATTTTTTAGATCATGACTCGATACTTGGCACCTTAGTGTATTATATTCTTTCTGAAATTGTATGTGTATGGCGGCTTATCTTGCTATTCAGGTGTCGGTCCCATATTTCGTAATTCATATAATAATATGATAAGTTTTCTGATACAGGTCCCACAATTATTTTAGGCGCCACTTTTAGTGAAATATCTTGCGAGTATTTCAAGAACATCATTTTTCTATATTTTTGGTGTTTCGTTTATGGGTTAACCTCAAAACTATGGCGGCCTTTAGAAGACACATATGACATTACATTTTAGTCAGACACATGGGTATATACTATATAGAATTGGCTGGCATATCTTTCGGTTATAAAAATGTTAAGTTGTTTCTTGAATAAAATGTAACATGCGTATATTTTATTGCCTTTGCGAAGTGTATAAACTTGACCAAAAAAGTTATTACAAAAATAGAATATTTACTTTGTTTATGAAATAACACTCTTTTGCCTCATTGGAATATAAGTAGGGCTACTACGATCAAATTCTTTATCTCATCCACATATAATTCTTAAATTTTTTCTACAGCACTAATTATTAAAATATAGAATAATTACCCTTATGATTAAAAAAACCATAACCATATAATTAGATATATTAAATTAATAAATCATTGCCGAAATTAAACAATTCAGGTATAGACCTGCAACTACAATTACAATTGAATATCATATCAGTTGTTGCCTGCAGCAAATTATTTTTATAAGTAAGTATGGAAATGGTCAATAATCTTTAGATAACAATGAGGATGAACTTGATCGACTATTTAAGAAAAAAATTACATTTATTTAATTTTCTGCTCCCATTTACTTTTCTGGTTACTAAATTTGATGATCGGGTATACCATCTATAACATAGACTTTTTCACATATTCATCTCTAAAACGTTGTGCTAAGTTCTAAAAATGATTATATATTATATGTATCTTGGTTAAGATGTAATGAGTTAACAACACTTCAAATAATTTAATATAGCTTAAAATAAATATTCAAATCGTGATCTGTTGTTATTGCTTCAGGCAAAAAGAAAGACTTTTTTTATGACATCCATATGCCTTTTCTCTCTCATAATGTCTTTGATGTATTGAGTGTATCAAACCAAATCCCTCTATTTGTAGTAAGATAGATAAATATATCTGTGGTTTAACAAGATAAATATCAACCCCTGCTTTATCAAGTAATTATTTGGGTTATGTAATCATATTGCAACACTACAAGAACTTATCACTATGTTTGAATATTCAAATATTAAAAGAAAGATGCAAGCCTACACGGGTTTTTATTTTTCGCAGTGCCTTCAGGCACGGGTAATATCTAGTATATGTATATTTCAAACTATCCAAATCCAATACATATAGATACTTTTGATTTGTGGTTACTATAATTGATTTATCATAATTATTTATAAAAATGTCGACGATAGAAGTTGGTTACATATCCATTAATATATTATAATTAAGTAAATTATCGGCTAAATAAAAAAATCACTATCTTTATTCACTTTAATATCAAAGAGAGAGAGAGGGGGGGTTAACATAAACATTCATATACGGCGATGATGGAGGTAGCTTCGAAAGAAGGTGGCTTCGAGAGGAGGTGTAGACACATTTCACGACTGGCCTTGTTCACTAGGTTCAAAGTATGCATTTTTTCATCGTACGAGGAAGACGGTGTTAAACAAAAAAAGAAAGACGACCTTACATTTATAATCCAAAAAAAAAGTATACATGAATCAAGTATTAAATATTTGAAAACTAATTAAAATTAGATATTAGATATTATAAATATCAAAAGGGAAACCATAGTGAATTGTTTTTTAAAAATTTATAGGGGTAGAATTTTACGTTTACTAAATTTAAGGGAAACATGATTCATAGTAATTTCTTTACAAAAAAATTATTATAGGGCTGGAATTTTACTTTTTCTAAATTTAGGGGGATCATGGCCTCTCCAATATACACATACCTCTGTCTCTTATCATTTATAAATTTCAAAGTAAAATCTTAATTTTTAGACTAATCACATCAATATATATATATATATATATATATATATATATATATATATATATATATATATATATATATATATAATGGAGTTCTAATTAACTTTTTTGTTGTACATTAATAAAATATTTATTAAGAATTACAACTCGATTAGTATATAATAATCATTCGATGATAAGACTGAACAAACATATAAAGAAGAACATAGAAAATTATAATTCTTTCTCTTAATTTCATTTTATTTGACTTTGTTGAGTATATCTTGGATGATGGTCAATACCCATATATAGAATAGACCTACGACACTTTATCACCCACCACGGCAATTAAATGGACCAGTCCTTGGAGGACATATGTAGTCCTACAAGGTGGATAAAATAATCGGCACGTCAAGAGAGCTACTACCTGCAAGTGTACATATCGTCGGCAAGTTATAAATAGTAAGTATAAAGAGTTATAAGCTCCACATGGATAATGATTGTTAATTCTTGATGTGTTTTCGTAAGTTTTTTAGAATGAGGTGTGAAACTATAAATAAAAGATAATAAATATGTATTGGGATTTTATATTAATGAACTAAAGATGCAATTAAAAAGGAAATTAAGCTAAATTATAATTAAACTATAAAATGCAATTAACTAAGAGTACAATGCGAAAAGTATAGGTCGAGAACTCGCATGTAATCCCCGCTAGTATTGACTTTATGTTATTGTTTAAAGGTGAACTGATAAATATGAAATTGTTGAAATTCTGAATTCTTCCTAACTACCTTCTGGGTAGCTTAGGCTTCTAAATAACACCACTAGAGACCTCTTCTGAGTGACATCTACGTGAATGATTGGCGTTAAAGTCTCTTACCTTATTAGCTATCTTCTAACGACGTGACTTTGGGGATGAATCTTGTTTTCTAGAATTCTTATCACGTATCATTGTATCGTATCATACAAGTACCTAACTTATGCACGTTAGTAGACAATTAACACATAAAAACTCTAAAAGAACGTAAAAGCCAAAACGAGATAAGAAATCATAAAACGTCAAATATTAGGGAGAAATCCTTTAAATACGTCCTAAATACCCCTAAAATGATGTCTCGTGATACGATTACTCTATCACAAAAAAAAACCAATACCCGCCAACTCAAAGTTTTGTCATCCCGATAAAATAAGAACTAAACTAGGAGTCTATGTCCAGCTAATCAAAGAAGAATAAGAGAAAATAATGAATGATCCCAAAGCATTATCCTAAAAAGTCTCGTGTAATAATATCTAAGAACTAATACAAACAATCTAACACATTATAAGTTAAAGATTATATTAGTTCTGCAATGAAAGAAAAATTGACTTTCACTTATGTTTATATGGTGGCTATATGATGCTCACCTATCATAGTATCTAATGGTATACTTAGTTACTCCCTAATCGCTTTATTCTTACTTAACCATGAATTAATAATCCTAAGGTCTTTTCGGTTATAGTGTAAGCTTAGGGTCGGTATGATATGTATCTGAATAGTTTGAAGTGAGATTTTACCTCTCTTCTCAAGTAAAAATTTGTTGTCACCAAGTATGCTCGGACATCTTGTTAATTATATATCATAAAATGGTGAATGAAATAGCCTTAAGTAATATATTAAAATTAAATTCAGAATAATTTCCTAAATGGGTTCCCTTGAAGCATTATTATTAAGTAATATATCAAAGAAAATCTAATAGGAGAATTTTTTAATGGCTAATGTAGGAACTTGTGTAAGGTTGGATTGTATACAACTTCCTATATTATTCAAAGAAGGTGTAAGGAAATTAAAAAAAACATTAAATGTTAATAGGATAATAAAGGAAAAAGTTGTTGAGTAATGGAGGTCATGGTTTAACTTTCATAGCCTACACCTTGTCTGCCCTTTTTCATTTGGGAAAAGATGTTAATGAAGGAGCTGAGAGCTTTTTTGCTTGCATATACATTTTATTACGTCTGATGGAGCTGCGGATGATTCTCAATGGCGTAAGAGCTCTATCACGCATTGGATAAGAACATATGTTCCGTCTGGTTTCTTATAATTATAGTTACTACTTCAAAAACAATAAAAGTTACACAACTCTTGCTAAATTTAAATATGAAGTAAAATAATAAAGTAACAAATACATTGCAAAATAATATCACACCATAGAATTTCTTTGTGAGTTACTCAATCTATATTCTAAACAGTTTGTTTCTCCTCTTTGGTGACCATTTCTTGTTCTTCTTTTGACTTTTTGGCTTCATGTGCCTCATTTTCTCTCTTTTCATTAAAGATTTTGGTCACTCCTTCAAGTGCGATATCAATTTCTTCATTCCTTAATAATTGCTCACCAGGATTTACCTGTTGAACAAATTAAATATATAATATTTACAACGAGGTGGTACATGAAAAAAGAAAAAACAAACAAGAGTGTACCAAGTCATCAAATTTTGTGACAACTTTAAAAATATTACTCATCACTCTCTCTAAGATTGTCGACAACATCAAAGAGAGCGTGATGAGATTCCAAGATAATTAGTTGCTAAAGTCTTTAAGGAACATGTGCATAAGGTCAATCTTTTTAGGGTAATATTCTAACAAATCACTAACAAAATGCATATTAGAAGGCCAATACCAACTATTACTCACTATATATTAACACTGATTATTTTTTTGCTAGTAACCTTGAGTACATATACAACAAAGTATTTCCCTTAATACATATATCTCACTAATATACCTTATTATTACAACCATTACCCACATGATGAAGGCACACAAGTACTCAAGATATTGAAATTTGTACTATATCATAGTTGTCCCATTCTAATAGCTTTATGACATGATCTACTTTGGAGCAGCTATAGTATATGGCCTTTCACTGATTATACATTATAAATCAATTCATTTACATTCATAAAAATAAAAAGTAGAAAATGTCAATATAGACAAGATTAGAAATATCTGATCCCAAAAGGGGAAATATACAACAAAAACAAAGTCTCAGATAACAGAGTAGTATAATAAATCTGAAGTTAATAAGTTAAGCTATAGCTTATTACAAGGAGAAAATCTCCATGGCCAAAACACTTTTTAACAACCCAATCAAGTCTTTTGTTCTTTCTTTATTATTCCAAATGGAGAGGAGATCCCGCATCAATGTCTCTATTAACGCTATTCTAATCCGGATGCCTGAAAAATATACATATATGTGAATAATTTAATTTAAATTTCTTAGTTTGTATGAGGTTGCGTAGATATTTAAAAACTAATATGAGTGTAATTTACCTCAGGAATTTCAATGATTATAGATTTAAGAGAAGGAGCCCTTTCAAGGTAGTAGGGGATAATATCTCCAGAGAAAGTGATTTCGCCCTCAATCTACTTCTCTCCTTTGTTTACAACTGAATATCGAACATCATCAAGTGCCAAGGGATTGTGATACTACAGATTAAAGCATCAGAAGAATTGAATCTCAACTAGAAATAGACCACATAAATATATAAGGGGGATTGCTAAACTTAGTAAATATTACCATCATACTTATTATTGTTGATGGGAAACTGAAATGACATGGTCATTTTGACCTTACTCTTGACATGACAATAAGTCACTATTTTGTAGATGGGCATGTGCATATTGAAATCATCAAATCTATGTTGACTTTTTTTTCTAATTTAGTAAATATGTAAAATTAATGACCAATTATTATTAATCTAGATTTTATACTCAAAGACGCTTATATTTCTATTTAATATGGTGATATTATGCAATTATGACACATGTGAACAATAGTATAACACACTGCTAAGAAAGCTCACCTTCTTCCGTGAAGATAGTGGAAGATGATATTGTATCGTTATTCTTAACTTAAGTCAATTAAAAGAACTATTAGTCACTTACATGGGCTGAGTAGGGAGTTTTTGTTGGGATACCAAGGTCAGGGGCAGTGTGAGTTTGTTACCATACAAATCCCTATATTTTACAAAATTTCATCATAGGTCCCTATGTTTTGGGATTATAGGTCCCTATAAATGCAAAATACCCTATATTTTGAACTAATTACATAATAAGTCCCTATAATATGCAAAACAACAAAATTCTTTTAAAATAATTACAATATAGGTCCCTATATTAGGCGAAATAATTCATATTTTTAAAAATGATTTGATTTATTAATTAGAATTACCTAAAATATTTGATTTATTAATTAGAATTACCTAGGAGGAGGGACGGAGAGTGCGGTGGCATGTGTTGTTCATGACTCATTAGCTGACGGAAGAGTGCATATATAATGAATGAGTTAGCTCTTTGAAAATCGAGAGATCGTGGAGTAGCTGACAGAGGTGGAGGGTTGATGATTTTGCGTCGAGCGATGGTAGATATAAAGTAAGATAATTAAGTGTTTAAGGTAGCTCAGTAAAATGACTAGTTGACTGAGTTCATTTTATATATTAATAAAATATTTAGCCTTATTTTTTCTTTTTTATTGGGTAAATCTCCTCAACCCATTTTTGTTTGGACAAGGCCTCCTCCATCCATGGAACAATAACCTGGTTTTTTTTATTAGAATAATTCTAGGCCCAACATATTTGTTTTTTTATGTCTAAGAAATTTTAGATAATTACATAGAGAATTAATCTATTTCTAGCCTGGAAAATTGACATAACACATTTGTCATGACTCTTGTTCCCTCGATGCCCAATGCCTAACTTTTTTTGCTAGAATGTCTACTCGACTAAACTGTAGCAGAATATGTTTGAAACAAACTAATCCATGGTCTAAGCTTCCATTTGACCTGACACATTTTTGATACCTTGAATTATTTCAAGGTTGTCAGAGAAGATGGTTATCTCCTCTTGTGGTTCATGTCTCATCATGTCTAATGCGTATATGATTGCTTGCGCTTCTCCTTCCATAAAACGTATTCTAGAACTAGGCTAAGCAAATAATAGAACAAAACAATTATTTCATCCGTCCTAATGTCCACTTACTAAATATGGTGTACCGAAAATATTGTACATTTAGAATATCAAGACACTTTTTTTCAACTTTTTCCATCATTACCATTATTAAAAAAATTAAAATTTATAGTTTCAGTGCATATTTAAATTATTAAGATACTTTATAAGGGGTAATTTTGTATTGGTGTATGTAATTATTAGTTTTCTTAATCTGTGTGAAAAGCTAAGTGGACATTATATTTGTGATGTAGGGAGTATGTATATTATCACCACCACGGTTTCTTGTCAATCAACTTCAACAGTCAACGTTGGTCAATTCTGATAGTCAATGGTCAACTTCAGCGAGATTTTTTTGGGTGGGCACCAGTTTACTCATGGGACGAGCTTGGCTCCAAGTGGTGGCGGCAGTTTAAGAGATTTCTTTTAAGTTTTTTTTTCTAATATGAGTGTGAAGAAGACGATTTCATTCTTTTTTCAATAAAATAAAATTTTAAATTTTTTAATGATTTAAAAAATTTATAATAATAAAAAATTTAAATAATAGCATATGTGTCGTGCATGCTTACTTAACATAGATAATAGACGGAATCCGTCCACAGAGGGTAACCAAACACGTTTGAAACAATAAGGGGTGAATTTACACTTTATACAAAATATGGGGTAAGTTGACGATTCAGAAAAATTACAGGGGGCAACAGGGGCATTTACTCATTTTAGTGAGAAAAAATAGTATTGGCCTAAATTTAGAAGAAATGATAATAAGTGCTTGCTCATTTGAATATAGACCTAGCTATAATCATTATTTAATTTGTATTTTAATTTGTGATTGTATTGGTCAGCGTGGGTTGCAATCGAGAATAGTGATTTCTGGATTTTTAGGAGTTGGGTCGTGGGTGCAAGGTTTGTACATGGTATAATTATAGAATTTCATCAACCTGTATCGGGTTTTGATAGAATTTTAGTTATCTAGATATTTTTACCCAACGGGTCTTGAAACCTCTCCCCTCAAGATCGAAGCACCCTCATCTAAACTAATTTTCTTATTAAAGGTCAATTATAATATTTAACATTAACATTATTTCATACTACATAGTTTATGTTCATATGTTATTTACTCACTATACATACTAAATCACACAATAAATACACATATATCATATTCCTCACCTACTTATATTAAATCACTCTCTATACTCTCTAACCTCTTTCCACCCCACCCCAACCATCTGAAATGGTGTTTCGCGGTGGCTACAAGACGGGTCATACCCTTTGACGACTATGTTTATTCTTGTCATGGATCTACTGGAGTTGTGATTGTGTAATAAGGATCCTGCCATGGAAAGTCGTAGTTCTCAGCCTTACAGCATCGAAAAATGGTTCCAGATCCTTGTAGATCTAACTTTCACTAGCAGATCAGAGTTTTTTTGGAGCTTTTGTTCGACTTCCATGGCAGCTGAGGCTGAATTTCGAAGGTCCAAGCTAAGCTCAACGAACTTTTGTGTTTGTTCATGGCAGGTGAGATGTTTTTTTTATACTATTGGAATTTTATATCTTTTTAAGGAATGTAACTTCTGTAATATTTTGTTTGGATTTTTTTATTAATGGCTGTAATATTCTTTTATATAATAAAAATAAAATTTGTACAATTTTCTACTTTATTTTTGTGTCAATACACCGTATTTTAGGTAATACTTTGAGAATTCGCTAAGCATACTCAGTGATTTACTTCGCATACTAAGTAAATAGCTGAATATACTCAATATATTATTGAGTATACCCAGTGACTTTTTCGTACTCATTGAATCACTAAGTATGCTCTATGGCGATGTCGGTGGTGATTAGAGATGAAAATTACCGATATTCAGTAAAATCTATGAGAAAATACTCCCTAAAGCCGGTGTTGGCATTGTGTGTTGGCTAGAGATGAATAGTGTTGATACTTAGTGACTTTTTACTTAGCAACTCGCTACTCTGTGACTCTTTACTTAGCGACCTGCTATTCAGTCACTCTGTGGTCCATGCTTTTTGCCACTTATTTTTATTTCTTTATGTATTTTTTTATCGTTTAGGATACTTTAGTATTTGTTGTAACCTATTTGAAGAAGACCTTAGCCACATGTTCCCTCTTAACGATAAAATTGGTCTCCAATACCTCATACATCAACCACTCTTTTCTCTATGGGCGATTGTTACTCTAAGTCCTCCATAAGTCTTAGTTCTATCCCGGGTCCAAGCCCATTATTATGGGTATGATATAAAATAAGTGGTTTTTACTATTGCAGTTTTTAGAAAACGTTGGTCCAAAATATATATCTCAAACGAATGAAGGAGCAGCTACTCCAATAATCGTAATTATGGTTACTATGACATCAGCTTTGGTTTCTACTAGAGAGAGTATAATGCTTGGAAATTCTTACCATCGGCCATATCTAAGTCAATATAATGTGGCAAATAAAAATAAAATTGGTTATGAAATTGCTATTGAAAAGTAAACTTGATCGTGAAAGTGTAAGACCACCGAAATTGACAATAATCAAGGAGACACTTGAACAAACAATAAGAGGATGATTCATCACTCATGAAGAAGATATTTATTCTAGATTACCATAATCTCTTGTTGCATTATGTAAACCAAGTCGCTTCTATTCTTAGCACAAGTAGATTTTGTAAATTATTTGTAAGTAATATTGAATTACTCATTTATTGTCACCCCTTGCGATTTCAATAGTCCAAGCGCGTGCAAAGAGATGTGCTTTAATTTTTTTTATTCTGGTTTCTGTTTTTTTTAATTCCAATATTTTTTGTAAAACGATTTCTATTTGTTTTGTTTTAGATCTAGATTTAGATCTCTTTGGAATATATCAAATTGATGTGTTTGGAATGTACCAAATTGATGTGTTTGGAATGTACTAAAGTGATGTGTTTGGAATGTACCAATTCGTTTTTATCATGAAAAAAGATATCGTGAATAGATTTATGTAGTATTTTTAGGATTTGTTTTTAATCAGACCTCTCCACCCCTTGCGATTTCAATAGTCCAAGCGCGTGCAAAGAGATGTGCTTTAATTTTTATTATTCTGGTTTCTGTTTTTTTTAATTCCAATATTTTTTGTAAAATGATTTCTATTTGTTTTGTTTTAGATCTAGATCTAGATCTCTTTGGAATATATCAAATTGATGTGTTTGGAATGTACCAAATTGATGTGTTTGGAATGTACTAAAGTGATGTGTTTGGAATGTACCAATTCGTTTTTATCATGAAAAAAGATATCGTGAATAGATTTATGTAGTATTTTTAGGAAAAACTTTGTTTGGTGCATACGAATGGGTGAATCTCGACACGATCTTCGATCCTTTTTATAAAAAAATCCAGACATTAACTTTGGGCATGACTAAAAACCTTCCATAAGTCTAGAAAATACTGATAAGGACCCTGAAACGTAAAAACAAACATAAGTAGCATTTGGTACATACCAAAACCATGAAATTGGTACGTTCTGAACAAATAAATATTGGTCTATACAGAAATTAAAACTGTTGGTATGTACCGATAAAAAACTGAGTAGCGGTATAAGGGTAAAAAATCTAACTAAAAAAATCAAACTTAGCCCTCTGTCGAATGATTATTAGTTGGGACTTTCTAAAGAAATTTTTGATTTTTTGGGCTTCTAAAAGTAATTTTCTCTTTTTTTTGGGATAATTCTAGGTCCAACGTATTTTTTTTTACGCCTAAGAAATTTCAGATAACTACATCGAAAATTAACTTATTCCTAGTTAGGAAAATTGACATACCACATTTGTCAATAAATCTTGTTCCCTTGATGCCCTGTGCCTGGTTTCTTTTGCTAGAATGTCTGCTCGATCATTATACCATTGCGGAATATGTTTAAAACAAACCAGACCAACTTCTGTTGCCAGCTTCTTGATCTGCGTGATGCATGGTCCGAGCCTCCATCTGACTGCCGACTCATGCTTGATACCTTTACTTATTTCAAGGTTGTCAGAGAAGCCCTCTTATGGTTCTTGTCTCTTCCTATCTAATATGTATATGTGGTGAGGGCAAAGGTGTGATAAAATATAGATAAATAAAGATAATAATAAAGAGCACAAACCCTTGAGAACCATGGAACTCACTGCAAGTATCACAGATCGTTTGCAAGTTATAATGATAAGTCAAGTTCATTCGCAGGGATTGTATCCGTTAGATATACTTATATTTAACAAGCGTAGATGAATTTATATGTTTTAGAATAACATATAAAAAGATAAAATAATATGATTAACTATCTGATGAGAAATAATAAATAAGAATGCAGATAAATAATTATGGATGTGAGTCTAATAGATTAGGGTCACTAATATGAGTCTATTTTACTAAGTTGTTATTCTAACCTGTCACAGATTAAGCAGTATATATTAACCAGGATTCTAACTTCTACCTAGCCTCTATTAGGCTTAGGAGCATCCTCTCCAATACTAGGGATTCCTGAGTAATGATTGGTGATTAAATCAAACCTCTATGGCTATCTAGTTAGACAAAAGATCAAAACAAGACGATTATGTGGTGTTGTCAATAACTAAGAATAATCCTAAGATTGGCCAAATCTAAGGTTGTAACAATAAGTCAAAACACATAATAACAATATACGCCAAGCTCAATCAATTAAAATAACAAATTGTATTTATGAATTTAAAGACAAAATAATAACCCAACAATTTAAAATAAAACTTACAGAATAAAAGCTTAGAAATATGGTGAAGCATAAATCTATAGCTAATTACCCTAAATATATAGAAGGTGAGATTTAGAAGAGGTGTTTGTCACTCTCCAACTTCTTGCTTCTTGTCTTCCTCTATAGGTCAGCTTGCTTCCTGGATGAATAGCTTGATACTAATGATTAATAATAAATATAAGGACTAAGCTATTATTTAAAACTAAGAAAATACAAGTAAGGACTAAGCCTAAGCTTGAAACTGAGCAAGGACATGTTTACAATGGTATAAGGGTGTATTTATAGGTGTTTAGGAAGACATAATTCGTTTTCTTGAAGGAGAAGGAAAGTAATGGACTCCTAGCCCAACTCAAATTCGTAGCTTGAACCGTTTTTGCTTCATAAGATATCAAAAGAATCCTCACGGAATTATCTACGTCCCTATGAAAGGGATCTTCCAGAATCGGCTCGTTTTGGAGTTACCATTAGTTCTTTAACATAGCTGCAGAAATTCAGATTTATTTGGCAGCTTATCCTTTTCCTAATTGAACTCTGTGTCCTTCTATCTCCAATTACCATTCTTATCTCTTTCCATATCTCTTAGTCTTTGACTTGGACTCTAATTAATCTCCATAATTATCTTTAAAGCTTTACACTAAATAAATAATTAAACCCAATATGCTCTAAAAATATTAGTTTACTAAATCAAGACTCAAAATAGGAAAGTGCACTATTTCTCAAGAAAATCGACTAAATGACTTCCTAAATCACTAAAAATGATGTCTCATCTAAATATTAATTCATCACAAATGAGGAGACATCAATATGATTGCTTGCGCTTCTCCTTCCATACAATGTATTCAAAAATCAGGCTAAGCAAATAATTTTTTTTATTTTACATTTTTCCAATTAAAATGTCTTTATATAAAAAATAATAATACAAAACAATTATTCGATCAGTCCTAAAAATAATGTCCACTTACTAAATATGGTGTCCTAAAAATATTGTCCATTTAGAATATCAAGACACTTTTTTCCAACTTTTTTCGATATTACTCTTATTAAAAAAATTAAAATTTATACTTCCAATACATATTTACAATATTAAGACACTTTATGAGGAGTAATTCTGTAATGGTGTATGTAATTATTAGTTTTCTTAATCTGTTTGAAAAGCTAAGTGGACATTGTATTTGGGACTGGGGAGTATGTATTTTATCACCACCACGGTTGCTTGTCAGTCAACTTCAATGGTCAATGTTGGTCAATTTCAGTAGTCAATGGTCAACTCCAGCGAGACTTTTTTTTTGGGTGGCCACCAGTTTACTTCTGGGACGAGCTTGGCTTCAGGTGGTGGCAGCAGTAGAAGAGATTTCTTTTTAGTTTTTTCCTAATACGAGTGTGAAAAAGATGATTTATTTTTGTTTTTATCAATAAAATAAAAGTTTAATCATTTTAAATGATTTAAAATGTTTATAATAATAAAAAATAATTAAATAATCGTACATGCGTCGCACCCTAACTTAACAGAGATAATAGACGCACCCTAACTTAACAGAGATAATAGACGGAATTCGTCCACAGGTGGTATGCAAACACATTTTGAAACAATAAGGGGTAAATTTGCACTTTATATAAAATAAGGGGTAAGCTAACGATTAAGAAAAAGTAAAGGGGGCATAGGGGTATTTACTCAATTTTATAAGAAAATATAGTATTGGCCTAAAGTTAGAAGAAATGGTAATAAGTGCTTGCTCATTTGAATATCGACCTAGCTATAATCATTATTTAATTTGAATTTTAGTTTGTGATTATTTTGTCAGTTTGGGTTGCAATCAAGAATAGCGATGTTTGGACATGGTACAACTATAAAATTTCATCAACTCGTATCGAGTTTTTAAAGAATTTTATTTATCTAGAGATTTTCACCCAACGGGCCTTGAAACCTTTCCCTTCAAGACTGAAGCACCCTCATCCAACCTATTGTTCTTATTAAAGGTCAAATATAATATTTAAGACTATAACATTTTTCCCATTACACATTTTACGTACAAATGTTTTTTACTCACTATACATACTAAATCACACAATAAATACACATATATCATATTTCTCACCTACATATCTTAAATCACTCTCTATACTCTCCCCTCTCTCCACCCCACCCCAACAATCAGAAATGGTGTTTCATGGTGGCTAAAATACGGGTCATAACCTCAGAGGACTATGTTTATTCTTGTCATGGATCTAATGGAGTTGTGATTGTGTAATAAGGATCCAGCCATGGAAAATCGGAGTTCTCAGCCTTACAACATCAAAAAAGGGTTCTAGATCGTTGTAGATCTAACTTTCACTACCAGATCTAAATAAGTTCATATATAATTCAAAGAAGGTGTACGGAAATTAAAAAAACATTAAATGTTAATAGGATAATAAAGAAACAAGTTGCTGAGTAATGGAGGTCATGGTGTAACTTTCAAAGCCTACACCTTGTCTGCCGTTTTCCATTTGGGAAAAGATTTTAATGCAGGAGCTGAGATTTTTTGCTGGCATATAAGTTTTATTATGTCTGATGGAGCTGCGGATGATTCTCAATGGCGTAAAATCTCTATCACGCAATGGATAAGAACATATGTTGCCTCTGGTGTTGGATAATTATAGTTACTTTTCAAAAACAATAAAAGTTACGCAACTGTTGCTAAATTTAAATCTGAAGTAAAATAATAAAGCAACAAATTCTTAGCAAAATAATAGTACACCATATAATTTACTTGTGAATTACTCAATCTATATTCTGAACAGTTTGTTTCTCCTCTTCGGCGACCATTTCTTGTTCTTCTTTTGAATTTTTGGCTTCATCTGCCTCATTTTCTCTCTTTTCATGTAAGATTTTGGTCACTCCTTCAAGTGCGATATCAATATCTTCATTCCTTAATAATTGCTCACCAGGAGTCACTTGTTGAACAAATTAAATATATAATATTTACAACGAGGTGGTACATGAAAAAAGAAAAAAAACAAACAAGAGTGTATCAAGTCATCAAATTTTGTGACACCTTTAAAAATATTACTCATCACTCTCTCCAAGATTGTCGACAACATCAAAGAGAGAGTTATAAGATTCCAAGATAATTAGCTGCTAAAGTCTTGAAGGAACATGTGATTAAGGTCAATATTTTTAGGGTAATATTCAAACAAATCACTAACAAAATGCATTTTAGAAGGCCAATACCAACTATTACTCACTATATATTAACACGGATTACTTTTTTCTAGTAACCATGAGTACATATATAGCAAAGTACATCCCTTAATACAGATATCTCACTAATATACCTTATTATTACAACCATTACCCACACGATGAAGGCACACAAGTACTCAAGATACTCAAATTTTTACTATTTTATAGTTGTCCCATCCTAATAGCTTTATGACAGGATCTACTTTGGAGATAAATGCGGTAGCTATAGTATGTGGCCTTTCACTGATTACACATTATAAACTAATTAATTTTACATTCATAGAAATAAAAAGTAGTAAATGTCAATATAGACATGATTAGAATTATCCGATCCCAAATTGGGAAATATACAACAAAAACAAAGTCTCAGATACCATAGTAGTATAATAAATCTGAAGTTAATAAGTTAAGCTATAGCTTATTACAAGGAGAAAATCTCCAGTCTACAGCCAAAACACTTTTTAGCAACCCAATCAAGTCCTTTGTTCTTTCTTCATTATTCCGGATGGAGAGGAGATCCCGCATTAATGTCTATTTACGCTATTCTAATCCGGATGCCTGAAAAATATACATATATGTGAAAAATTTAATCTAATTTTTTAGTTTGTATAAGGTTGCGTAGATATTTAAAAACTAATATGAGTGTAATTTACGTCAGAAATTTCAATGATTATAGAATTAATAGAAGGAGCCCTTTCAAGGTAGTAGGTGATAATATCACCAGAGAAAGTGATTTCTTCTTGCTCTTCTTCTCTCCTTTGTTCACAACTGAATACCGAACATCATCAAGTTCCAAGGGATTGTGATCATGTAGATTAAAGTATCGAATAATTGAATCTCAACCCGAAACAGACCACGGAAATATATAAGGGGGATTGCTAAACTTAGTAAATCTTACCATCATACTTATTGTTGATGTGAAACTAAAATGACATGGTCATTGACCTTATTCTTGACATGGCAATAAGTCACTATTTTGTAGATAGGCATGTGCATATGGAAAGCATCAAATCTATGTTAACATTTTTTTTCTAATTTAGTAAATATGTAAAATTAATGACCAATTAGTATTAATCGTGATTTTATACTCAAAGACGCTTATATTTCTATTTAATATGGTGATATTATGCAATTATGACACATGTGCACAATAGTATAACACACTACGGAGAAAGCTCACCTTATTCTGTGAATGGGTGAAAGATAGTGGAAGATGATACTGAATAATTATTCTTAACTTATGTCAATTAAAAGAACTATTAGTCACTTACATGGGCTGAGTAGGGAGTTTTTGTTGGGATACCAAGGTCAGGGGCAGTGTGAGTTTATTACCATACAAATCCCTATATTTTACAAAATTTCATCATAGGTCCCTATACATGCAAAATAACCTATATTTTAAACTAATTACATAATAAGTCCCTATAATATGCAAAATAACAAAATTATTTTAAAATAATTACAATATAGGTCCCTATATTAGGCAAAATAATCCATATTTGCAAAACCATTTGATTTATTATTTAGAATTACCTAAAATATTCTATTTATTAATTAGAATTACCTATAAGGAGGGACAGAGAGTGCGGCGGTGTATGTGGGTCATGACTCATTAGCTGATAGAGGCGGAGGCTTGACGATTTTGCGTCTGAGTGATCCGTAGATGTAAAGTAAGAGAATTAATTGTTTAAGTTAGGTCAATAAATTGAATAGTTGACTAAGTTCATTTTATATATTAATAAAATATTTAGCTTTATTTTTTCTTTTTACTAGGTAAATCTCCTCAACCCACTTTTGTTTGGACAAGGCCTCCTCCATCTATGGAACAATAACCTGATTTTTTATTGGAATAATTCTAGGTCCAACATAATTTTTTTTACGTCTAAGAAATTTTAGATAATTATATAGAGAATTAATCTATTCCTAGTCTGAAAAATTGACATATCACATTTATCATGACTCTTGTTCCCTCGATGCCCTGTGCCTAACTTTTTTTGCTAGAATGTCTGCTCGACCAGTAAACTGTCGCAACATATGTTCGAAACAAACCGGAGCATCTTGATCTGCGTGATCCATGGTCTGAGCCTCCATTTGAATGCCATCACCTTTTTGATACCTTGAATTATTTCAAGGTTGTCAGAAAAGATGGTTATCTCCTCTTGTGGTTCATGTCTCATCATGTATAATGCGTATATGATTGCTTGCGCTTCTCCTTCCGTACAACATATTCTAGAACCAGGCTAAGCATATAATTTTTTTTTGATTTTAAATTCTTTTAATTGAAATATCTTTATATAACAAATAATAAAACAAAACAATTATTCCATCAGTCCTAATGACCACTTACTAAATATGGTGTCCCAAAAATATTGTACATTTTAGAATATCAAGACATATTTTTCAACTTTTTCCATCATTACCCTTATTAAAAAATTAAAATTTATACTTTCAGTATATATTTAAAATATTACGACACTTTATGAGGGGTAATTTTGTAAAGTGTATGTAATTATTAGTTTTCTTAATCTGTGTGAAAAGCTAAGTGGACATTATATTTTGGACGGAGGGAGTATTTATATTATTACCACCACGGTTTCTTGTCAATCAACTTCAATAGTCAACGTTGGTCAATTCCGATAGTCAGTGGTTAACATCAGCGAGATTTTTTTTGGGTGGGCACCAGTTTACTCATTGGACAAGCTTGGCTCGAGGTGGTGGCGGCAGTTGAAGAGATATTTTTTTTGTTTTTTTTCTAATATGAGTGTGAAGAAGACGATTTCAATCTTTTTTCAATAAAATAAAAGTTTAATTTTTTTAATGATTTAAAATGTTTATAATAAAAAAAAATTAAATAACCGCATATGTGTCGTGCATGGTTACTTAACTGAGATAATAGACGAAATCCGTCCACAAAGGGTAACCAAACACGTTTTGAAAGGGGTAAATTTACACTTTATACAAAGTAGGGGGTAAGTTGACGATTCGGAAAAATTATAGGCGGCAAAATAGTATTGGCCTAAATTTAGAAGAAATGATAATAAGTGCTTTCTCATTTGAATATCGACCTAGCTATAATCATTATTTAATTTGTATTTTAATTTGTGATTATATTGGTCAGTGTGGGTTGCAATCTAGAATAGTGATGTTTAGATTTGTAAGATTTGGGTCGTGGGTGAAGGGTTTGTACATGGTATAATTATAGAATTTCATCAACTCGTATCGGGTTTTGATAGAATTTTAATTCTCTAGATATTTTTACCCAACGGGTCTTGAAACCTCTCCCCTCAAGATCGAAGCACCCTCATTCAACCTAATCTTCTTATTAAAGGTCAATTATAATATTTAACAATATAACATTATTTCCTACTACACATTTGACGTTCAAATATTTTTTACTCACTATACATACTAAATCACATAATAAATACACATATATCATATTTTCCACCTACATATCTTAAATCACTCTCTATACTCTCTAACCTCTTTCCACCCCTACTCCAACCATCGGAAATGGTGTTTCATAGTGGCTACAAGATGGGTCATACCCTCCGACGACTATGTTTATTCTTGTCATGGATCTAATGGAGTTGTGATTATGTAACAAGGATCCAGCCATGGAAAATCGTAGTTCTCAGCCTTACAACATCACAAAAATGGTTCTAGATCCTTGTAGATCTAAATTTGACTAGCAAATCAGAATTTTTTTGAAGCTTTTGTTCTACTTCCAGGGCAGTTGAGGCCAAATTTCGAAGGTCCAAGCTAAGCTCAACGAACTTTTGTGCTTGTTCATGGCAGGTGAGATTTTTTTTTTTTTTGTATTATTGGAATTTTATATCTTTTTAAGGAATGTAACTTCTGTAATATTTAGTTTGGATTTTTTTATTAAGGGTTATAATATTCTTTTATATAATAAAAATAAATTTTGTACAATTTTCTACTTTATTTTTGTGTTAATACGTCGTATTTTAGGTAATACTTTGAGAATTCACTAAGCATACTGAGTGATTTACTTCCCATACTAAGTGAATTGTTGACTATACTCAAAGAATTATTGAGTATACTCAGTGACTTCTTCGTACTCACTGAATCACTAAGTATGGTCTGTAGCGATGTCGGTGGTGATCGATGATAAATACTCCCTGATGCCGGTGTTGCCAGTTTGTGTAGGTTAGAGATGAATAGTGTTGATACTTAGTGACTTGTTACTTAGCAACTCGCTACTCAGTGACTCTTTACTTAGCTACCCGCTACTCAGTCACTCTGTGGTCCATGCTTTTTGCCACTTATTTTTATTTCTTTATGTATTTTTTAATTGTTTAGGATACTTTAGTATTTTTTTGTGACCTATTTGAAGAAGACCCTAGCCACATGTTCCTTATTAACGATAAAATTGGTCTCAAATACCTCATACATCAACCACTCTTTTCTCTATGGGAGATTGTTACTCTAACACCTCCATAAGTCTTAGTTCCATCCCGAGTCCAAATCCATTCTTATTGGTATGATATAAAATATGTGAGTTTTTACTGTTGCAGTTTTTAGAAAACATTGGTCCAATCTAATTGTTCGGCATTAGTGTTCATCTTTTCGTCGATAATACAAATGGCACACAACGTTTGAAATAAGGATGATGGGTCATTAACAAGATATTTATTTCCAGAGTGTATGGTAAATTTTTCTTATTTTGTCACTCTAAATATATATATAGTACCTGCTCGGACTAGGACGTCCTCCACTGTTCCCCATGTCTTAGTAACTGCGTTGTCAGTTAACTGCAACTTCACTGTAGCTTTCTTTGATCTCTGAAGTCCAAGTCTCTCGAACACGGACTTAGGCATAAGATTCACACCTGAACCCGCATCGTACATAGATTTCACCTTGACCATACCATTTATTTGAATAGGAAGGTTAAAACTTCCTGGGTCTTTGAGCTTCAATGGTAACTCTCTTTCACTTTTTCTTGAGACTCTAACGTTTTATTTTTTGGATTCTACATTCGCTTCTTTCTCAGGAATAACTTGCGTAAAAACTTGTTGCGGTGTAAGCCCTTTCTTTACGATCTCAAGCATTTGGGCGTTGATATTTTCAGGAGTGTACGCCTCTACAAATGTCTTGAGTTCAGTGTCATCCTTTGGATTTGTATTAGGAATAGTTGAGGACACTGTTTGAACAACTAGTGGCGATTCCACCTTCTCTTCTTCTTTCTCTTCTTGCACAGCAGGTGCAACTTCAACTTCAACTCTTGGTTCCTCCTTTGAAGCTTCTTCCTCTTTCTCTTTAGCCAGCTCAACTTGAAAATCCATAACTGATCTAATCTCTTCGTGCATATCTTTCAAAAGCTGTATAAATTCGGATTTTTCTGAATTTTCCTCCACATCACTCTCAGAACAGTTAGAGTCCACGGGGCTAGACTTGGTTGATTCTTCTTCGGTACTCGGAACCTCCACGGCACTAACGGCAGCATGTGGTACTTCTTCTTTTCTTCAATATCAAGGCAGATAGCCTTACAAGCGTCGAACCCAACATTGTCATCACCTCCTTCGATAGCCTTCAATTCTTTTTGTTCCATAATGCTTGTCAGAACTTTGATCTTCTGTTCTACTTGAGTACCTACAACATGAATTGAAGATTCTTGTTCTTGTAACTTCTCACTCTGGGAATGCATATTAGTGGTCATAAGATCCATAAAGTTTGTTAATTATTAATTATCCACAGGTCCCTCTTGAGGATACTGTGGTAAAGCTTTCTGAGCTAACAAATCAATATAGGCATCTTGAACAAGTTGTTGTGGGGGAGCAGGTCTATTCTGATATTGATTTTGATACTGTCCTCTTGGTTGGAATGAGTTATTCTGTGGACGTGGTTGATAATGACCAGGATTAGCGGCCCCATGTGGATATGAATACTGCATACCCGGATGATTCATATTACCAAATTGATAACGTCGGTTGGATATGAAGTAAACTGATTGTAGATTTCCTTCGCACTCTTCCCAAGTATGATTCATTTCCCCACAATACGGACAACCTTGTGCTTCTTTCACTACATTTGCTTCGGCTAAGTTTCTATGCATCTCAAGCTTAAGTTCTTTGATTTGATTCTCTAATGCGGATAGTTGAGCTGAGTTTGCAGTTTCCGCGTCTAATCGAAGCGTACCTCGCGTTTTTGTAACAAGAGCTCGCGAAGGCGGCCAACTCCTTTCTTGTTGAATGCAATTTTCTAAATCCTCGGTAGCTTCAGCAGGGTCCATGGACACGAAATTCCCTTTCCCAATATTATCCACCTTCAATCTACTTTATCTGTTGATACCTTCATAGAATATAGCTAACTGTAGAGAGGGGTATAACCATGGAGCGGACATCTAGCTAACTTCTGTTGAAACCTTGTCCATGCTTCTCCTACTTCCTCTCCATCTTCTTGAAAAAACTTTGCAAGCTCGCTTTGGTCTTTGAGTCTCAAATTCATTGGATAAAAACGGTTAAAGAAAGCGGCTTGAAGTTCTGTCCATGAATTAATTGTCCCTGGTGGTTGCCTATCTAGCCACTCACCAGCTCTAGTAGTCAGAAAGAACGAAAACATATGACAATACAGTTGCTCGCGTGTAATTCTTGGAGTAACATAAGCATCACAAATCTGCATAAACTTCTGAATCGCTCTTACCGGATCTTGTACTGCTATACAACTGTAGAGTCCAAAATTTGAAACTGACTGAGCATACCCGGATCGGGTCTAAATTTAATATTTTGGATCTCAGGGGGACAGTAACCTATTGGTTGAACATGAAACGGCACCCTCAAGCCAGGAAGGTCTTGTTCAACTCGGTTTTGATTGACATTGTAGTTCCTGTTACCTCTTCCTTGTGGTTGTAATGGTGGTTGCCCTCCTGGTGGGACAAGTGGTTGTCCTCCTGGTGGGACAAGTGGTCGATTTAACTGATCTCGTACGCCTGCCATAGCTCTTCTTAAGGCTCTTTCCTCGCGAAGACGTTTGTTGTAACCTCTGAAGCTCCTCTCAGGCTCCGGTAACGGAGGCCAAGAATTAAACACGGTTAGACCCTGAAAAAGACTAAAGCAAACCACAAGCGTAAATCTGGAAAAATAAAAACTAAATACTGAAAAATAAAATTTAATTAAAAACTACTACTCGAAATAGATAGCCCACACGCTAACGAGACACAAGTCCCCGGGAGCGGCGCCAAAAACTTGGTGTCGCCTAGGGTGTTAGAAAAATAAGATAAATATAAGCCAGAAAACAATGCACTTTCACCCTAGACAAGCACGGTACTACAAGTATTACATGACGTATGCAAGTTCTAATGATAAGTTGAATTCGTTTTCGGGGACTTAGTGTGTTAAATGAATGAGCATAATAACGAGTAGAAAGTAATTAATTAAAAGACAGAAAAATAAAAGAGAGAATAATTCGAGATATTAAATTAAACTAAGGAAAATAAAAGACAATTAAATAAATACGAACAATATGAGGTGAGAAGTATAGCTTAGGTTTTGCTAGTATGCACTAATCCTTCTAATTCCTTCTATCAAATCTAGTTAATAAGGTAGATAATTAGCTCTTAGACTTCGACTTGGATTCTAATCAATTACGATATATCTTTAAATCTTCACACTAAATAAACAATTAAACCCAATATGCTCTAAAAATAATAAATAATTAATTCAAGACACAAAATAGGAAAATATACTAAATCATGAGAAAATCTAACTATACTCTAATAAATACACCTAAAATGATGTCTCCAAGTAGGATTATTTCATGACAAATAGGGAGACATCACTAAGCTCAACGAACTTTTGTGTTTGTTCATGGCATGTGAGATTATTATTTTTTTTTGTATTATTGGAATTTTATATTTTTTTAAGGAATGTAACTTCTGTAATATTATTCTTTTATATAATAAAAATAAAATTTGTACAATTTTCTACTTTATTTTTGTGTTAATACACCGTATTTTAGGTAATACTTTGAGAATTCACTAAGCATACTCAGTGATTTACTTCGCATACTAAGTTAATTGCTGACTATACTTAAAGAATTTCAGTGACTTTTCCGTACTCGTTGAATCACTAAGTATGCTCTGTGGCAATGTCGGTGGTGATCAGAGATGAATATTATTGATATCCAGTAAAATCAATGAGGAAATACTCCCTGATGCTAGTGTTGGCAGTGTGTGTTGGCTAGAGGTGAATACTGTTGATACTTAGGGACTTGTTACTTAGCAACTCGCAACTCAGTGACTCTTTACTTAGCGACCCGCTACTCAGTGACCCGCCACTTATTTTTATTTCTTTATTTATTTTTTAATTGTTTAGGATACTTTATTATTTGTTGTGACCTATTTGAAGAAGACCCTAGCCACATGTTTCTTATTAACGATAAAATTAGTCTCCAATACCTCAAACATCAACCACTCTTTTCTCTATGGGCGATTGTTACTCTAACTCCTCCATTAGTATTAGTTCCATCCCCGGTCCAAACCCATTATTATGGGTATGATATGAAATAAGTGGTTTTTACAATTGATGTTTTTAGAAAATGTTGGTCCGAAATATATATCTCAAACGAATGATGGAGCAGCTACTCCAATAATCCTAATTATGGTTACTATGAGATAAGCTTTCGTTTCTGCTAGTGAGAGTATAATGCTTGGAAATTCTTATCATCGGCCATCTCTAAGTCAATATAATGTGGCAAATAAAAATAGAATTGTTTGGTTATGAAATTTCTATTGAAAATTAAACTTGATCGTGAAAGTGTAGGACCACTGGAATTGACAATTACCATGGAGACACTCGAACAAGCAATAAGAGGATGATTCATCACTCATGAAGAAGATGTTTATTCTAGATTACCATAATATCTTGTTGCATTATGTAAACAAGGTCACTTCTATTCTTAGCACAAGTAGCTTTTGTAAATTATCTGTAAGTTATATTGAATTACTCATTTATTGTCACCAGGTATGCTCCACAACTATATTAATTACTCATCATAGAATGGTGAATAAAAATAGCCTTAAGTAATATACTTACATTAAATTCAGAATAATTTCCTAAATCTGACGTACATGATTTGAGATTCTCTATTATATAATTTAAAAGTTGAACAAAAACTAAGGTAGGTTCCTTTGAAGCTTTATTATTAAGTAATACATCAAAGACAACCTAATAAAGGAATCTATGAATAGCTAATGTAGGAAATTGTGTAAGTTGGCCCTTATACAAGTTCCTACATTATTCACAGGAGGTGTAAGGAGATTAAAAAAATATTAAATGTTAATAGGAGAATCGCGTAATAAAGGAACAATTTGTTGAGTAATGGTGGAGGTCATGGTGTAACTTTCAAAGCCAACACCTCCTTGTCTGCCCTTTTCCACTTGGAAACGATGTTGTATGCATTCTATTATGTCTGATGGAGCTGAGACTGATTCAAATGGTGTAAGAGCTTTATACATGAGAAACGAAGACAATGGATAAGAAAAAATACTTATTATAGGTATCCGTTCAATTATTGTTTGTTCTTACAACATATGTTCCCTCTGGTTTTGGATAAATATAGTTACTTTTCAAAAACAATAAAAGTTACACAGCTCTTGCTAAATTAAATTCTGAAGTAAAATAATAAAGTAAAAAATACTTTGCAAAATAATAGTACACCATAGAATTTCTTTGTGAATTACTCAATCTATATTCTAAACAGTTTCTTTCTCCTCTTCGGCGACCATTTCTTATTTTTTTTGACAATGACTTCACGTTCATCATTTCCTCTTTTCTTTTCATGTAAGAATTTTGTCACTCCTTCCAGTGGGATATCAATATCTTCATTCCTTAATAATTGCTCACCAGGAGTCACCTGTTGAACATATTACATATATAAGTGACTATAATCTTTAAAACAAGGTGGTATATAAAAAAAAAAACAAAACGATTTTTTGACAACTTTAAAAATATTACTTTATCTAACGGTATATAATATTACCTTGGTCGTCTCTACAACATCAAAAGAGACTGATGAATAATTCCAATATAATTAACTGCTAAAGTCTTGAAGGCACATCTGAATGTGCATATCCGTTCGACCAGGCAGGGCTAATCGATCTATATTATTGGTAGTGAATATTATTATTCTCTCATATCCACAATCCATCTATGAAATTTAGTTATCATGTTCCTGGCATAAAAGCTCGATCAAGCATGAGCAAAGAAGACGATGGATAAGAACGGATACTAATCAAAAGGTATTACTTCAATTATTCTTTTTTTTCCAAAACTTCAATTATTGTTTGTTATTACAACATCTATTCTAGCATAATTTAAATTAAAATAATAAAGCAACAAATACTTTGCAAAATAATATTACACCATAAAATTGCTTTTTTAATTACTCAATCTATATTCTAAACATCAATTCTTGTTCTTCTTTTGACTTTTTGGTTTCACGTTTCTCATTTTCTCTCTTTTACATATAAGAATTTGGTCAGTCCTTTCAGTGAAGATTACAATATTTTCATTCCCTAATAATTGCTCACCATCAACTGGTGGACTTACAATTTCGACACGAGCTGGTGGAGGAATGAGCATCTCTTCCTTACGGTGGAAGTTACGGTGACAACCACAAGCCGCACAAATAATGACGGATGGATCAGCTGGGAAAGGAGTAATTCCGGATAGATACTCCATGCATCCATCAACTGCATTTCGTTGTTGACGCAACTTGGTTTTTCAAACATTCGTTGTATATTTTCACAGACTGAATAGTGACCTATAAAAAATACCAAGAATAAAGTACATCAAACTTTCTTTCATGTATTACATAATAAGTATATACAGGAAAAACATTTCTTGTATAACAAGATCAATTACTAAATCTTACCATAATACTTTGTATTGTTGATGGCAAATTGAAATGACATGGCCATTGACCTTATTCTTGACCTGTGTAGATGGACCTATGCAGAATATAAAATGTTAAAAGCATCAAATCTATGTTAATATTTTTTCTAATTTAGTAAATATGTAAAATTAATGATCAATTAGATTTAATCTAGATTTTATACTTATATACGCTTATGTTTATATTTAATATGTTTCTATTTAGATTTTATACTTATACACGCACAATAGTATAACATAGAAAATGCGCTTAGTGTGCTGAGAAACCTCACCTTCTTCACTGAGTTGGTGAAAGATAGTGGAAGATGATACTAAATCATTATTCTTAACTTAAGTCAATTAAAAAAACTATTAACATATATGAGCTTAGTAGAGAGTTTTTGTTGGGAGACCAAGGGGGTTCAGTGGCAGTGTAAGTTTATTACCATACAAATCTATATATTTTACAAAATTTCATCATAGGTTCCTATATTTTTTGATTTATAGGTCCTATAATGCAAAATAACCTATATTTTGAACTAATTATATAATAAGTCCCTATAATATGTAAAACAACAAAAAAATTGAACTAATTACAATATAGGTCCCTATATTAGGCAAAATAATCCATATATTGCAAAAATATTGATTTATTAATTAGAATTACCTATAAGGAGGGACGGAGAAGCTGTGGCTACATGTGGGGGTCATGCCAGTGCATATATGATGAACTAGTTGGTTCTCTGGAAAAGACACTACGCTAATCCCAACTTGAGCCGTAGAGTATTTGACGGCGGAGGCGCCACTTGATGATTTAGATGTAAAGTAAGAGAATTAAGCGTTTAAGTTAGGGCAATTAAATGACGAGTTGAATTTTAAATATTAATAAAATATATATCTTTTTTATTTCTTATTTCATTTTTCTTTTTTCTTTTTTCTTTTTTGTTGGGTAAACCTTCTCAGCCCAATTTTTTTTGGACAAGGCCTCCTCCATTCGTCGAACAATAACCTGATTTTTTATTGTGAGCAATTATTTATAAAGGTCCATATAATATTTACAATACTCACAAAATTCTCACTTAACTAATCAATTAAATCCTAATTAGAAACAATAAAAAATACCAAAAAGTCCCCAATACCAATACTATTGCTACTACTAGTAAAAAGAAAAAGCTAATAAAAAACCTAGTGGGATTTGTTTTTTATCAGACCTCTCCAAAGTCTTTTCTCTCACTCTATCTCCAACGCGATGCAAGCATGAGAAACCCACCCCCTCACCATTTCCAGCGCATCACCGCCGCTCTTGACACCATCGCCGCCTGGAAAGCATCCTTCCCTCACTCACCCGATGTTGTACTCCTTCTCCGATCTGGTGCTTCGCCGGTCTCCACCAGCAAACCCCGCATCAATCTCTCACGAGGCATAGGGTTAGGTACTCCTCGGCCGTTATTTGCCTAGTCTCTCGCCGGAACCGCACCAATCTCCAGATCTGACGAAGATATGTTATTCGCCGGCGTCACACTGGATCTTTGCATTGAAGCCCAGTACGAGAAAGTAAACTCTCCTGGTACACCATGGCTCACAACGTATTACTAAATTCGCAATTTTCCAAATCATTCATTTCATGGCTATAAAGGTTACACGAGACCAATTTCCCTTAGTGACTTTTCAGTATGATGGATTCATTTCTGCACAAGGCCAATTGTACTTCATGACTTTCAAATATGATGGATTCATTCTTCGACAACAAAAAAGGACAACAAAATCTAAACACGGGTTCCACACCCGATACCGATTTGAATAGATACCATCTCCACCCATCAGGTTTAATTATATCCCGTCTCCACCCCTTCCGATTTTAATAGTCCAAGAGCGTGAGAAGAGATGTGCTTTAATTTTTTTTATTCTGGTTTCTGTTTTTTTTTATTCCAATATTTTTTGTAAAAATATTTCGTTTTGTTTTGTTTTTTTATCTAGATTTAGATCTGTTTGGAATATATCAAATTGATGTGTTTAGAATGTACCAAATTGATGTGTTTGGAATGTACCAAATTAATGTGTTTGGAATGTACTGAAGTGATGTGTTTGGAATGTATCAATTCGTTCTTATCATGAAAAAAGATATCGTGAATATATTTGTGTTGTTTTTTTGCGGGAAAAACTTTGTTTAGCGCATCCGAATAAATGAACCTTGACACGATCTTTGATTGGTTTTCTATATATATCCGGACATTAACTTTGGGCATAACAAAAAGCCCTCCATATGTCTAGAAAAATACTATTAAGGACCCTGAAACGTAAAAACAAACATAAATAGCATTTGGTACATACCAAAACCATGAAATTGGTACGTTCCAAACAAATAAATATTGGTCTATACCAAAATTAAAAATGTTGGTATGTACCGATAAAAAACTGAATAGACGTATAAGGGTAAAAAATCTAACTAAAAAATCAAACTTAGGCCTTTGTTAGAATGATTTTTTAGTTAGGATTTTATAAAGAAATTTTTTATTTTTGGGCTTCTAAAAGTAATTTTCTCTTTTTATTGGGATAGTTCTAGGCCCAACGTATTTTTTTTATGCCTAAGAAATTTCAGATAACTACATCGAAAATTATCCTATTCCTAGTTAGGAAAATTAACATACCACATTTGTCAATGAATCTTGTTCCCTCGATGCCATGTCCCTGGCCTCTTTTGCTAGAATGTCTGCTCAACCATTAAAGCATTGCGGAATATGTTTAAAACAAACCAGACCAACTTCCGTTGCCAGCTTCTTGATCTGCGTGATCCATGGTCCGAGCCTTCATCTGACTGCCGACACCTGTTTGATACCTTGAATTATTTAAAGCTTTTCAGAGAAGATGGTTATCTCCTCTTGTGGTTCTTGTCTCTTCCTATCTAATATGTATATGTTTACATGCGCTTCTCCTTCCATACAATGTATTCTAAAATCAGGCTAAGCAAATAATTTTTATTTTATTTTAATTTTTTTGATTAAAATGTATTTATATAAAAAATAATAATACAAAACAATTATTCTATCCGTCCTAAATATAATGTCCACTTACTAAATATGGTGTCCTAAAAATATTGTCCATTTAGAATATCAAAACACTTTTTTCCAACTATTTTCGTTATTACTCTTATTAAAAATTAAAAATTATACTTCCAATACATATTTAAAATATTAAGACACTTTATGAGGAGTAATTCTGTAAAGGTGTATGTAATTATTCGTTTTCTTAATCTTTTTGAAAAGCTAGGTGGATATTGTAATTTTGACGGGGGAGTATGTATTTTTTCACCACCACGGTTGCTTATTAGTCAACTTCGACGGTCAATGTTGGTCAATTTTGGTAGTCAATGGTCAACTCCAGTGAGATTTTTTTTTGGGTGGCCACCAGTTTACTTGTGGGACGAACATTGGCTTCAGGTGGTGGCAGCAGTAGAAGAGATTTCTTTTTAGTTTTTCCTAATATGAGTGTGAAGAAGACGATTTCTTTTTGTTTTTATCAAAAAATTAAAAGTTTAATCATTTTAAATGATTTAAAATGTTTATAATAATAAAAAATAATTAAAGTAACGCACATGCGTCGCGCCCTAACTTATCAGAGGTAATGGACGGAATCTGTCCATAAGGGGCAGACAAACACATTTTGAAAGAATAAGGGGTAAATTTACACTTTATATAAAATAAGGGGTAAGCTAACGATTAAGAAAAAGTACAGGGAATCAGGGGTATTTACTCAATTTAGTATGAAAATATAGTATTGACCTAAAGTTAGAAGACATAGTAATAAGTGCTTGCTCATTTGAATATCGACCTAGCTATAATCATTATTTAATTTGTATTTTTGTTTGTGATTATTTTTTCAGTTTGGGTTGCAATCGAGAATAACGATGTCTGGATCTTTAGGAGTTGGGGTTGTGGGTGTAGGGTTTGTACATGGTACAACTATAGAATTTCATCAACTCGGATCGAGTTTTTAAAGAATTTTAATTATCTAGAGATTTTCACCCAACGGGTCTTGAAACCTCTCCCTTCAAGACCGAATCACCCTCATTCAACCTATTGTTATTATTAAAGGTCAAATATAATATTTAACACTATAACATTATTTCCCACTACACATTTTACATACAACTGTTTTTTACTCACTATACATACTAAATCACACAATAAATACACATATGTCATATTTCTCACCTACATATCACAAATCACTCTCTATACTCTCCCCTCTCTCTACCCCACCCCAACAATCAGAAATGGTGTTTCATGGTGGCTAAAATACAGGTCATACCCTCCGACGACTATGTTTATTCTTATCATGGATTTAATAGAGTTGTGATTATGTAATAAGGATCCAGCCATTGAAAATCGGACTTCTCAGCCTTACAACATCTTAAAAGGGTTCTAGATCGTTGTAGATCTAACTTTCACTAGAAGATCAGAGTTTTCATCATATTCACACACGCTCGTTTCCACCACTAGCTCTCTTGAAAAAATAAGGGGTAAATTTACACTTTATATAAAATAAGGGGTAAGCTAACGATTAAGAATAAGTTCAGGGGAATCAGGGGTATTTACTCAATTTAGTAAGAAAATATAGTATTGGCTTAAAGTTAGAAGAAATGGTAATAAGTGCTTGCTCATTTGAATATCGACCTAGCTATAATCATTATTTAATTTGTATTTTAGTTTGTGATTATTTTGTCAGTTTAGGTTGCAATCGAGAATAGCGATGTCTGGATCTTTAGGAGTTGGGGTTGTGGGTGTAGGGTTTGTACATGGTACAACTATAGAATTTAATCAACTCGGATCGAGTTTTTAAAGAATTTTAATTATCTAGAGATTTTCACCCAACGGGCCTTGAAACCTCTCCCTTCAAGACCGAATCACCCTCATCCAACCTATTGTTATTATTAAAGGTCAAATATAATATTTAACACTATAACATTATTTCCCACTACACATTTTACATACAACTGTTTTTTACTCACTATACATACTAAATCACACAATAAATACACATATGTCATATTTCTCACCTACATATCACAAATCACTCTCTATACTCTCCCCTCTCTCTACCCCACCCCAACAATCAGAAATGGTTTTCATGGTGGCTAAAATACAGGTCATACCCTCCGACGACTATGTTTATTCTTATCATGGATTTAATAGAGTTGTGATTGTGTAATAAGGATCCAGCCATGGAAAATCGGAGTTCTCAGCCTTACAACATCTTAAAAGGGTTCTAGATCGTTGTAGATCTAACTTTCACTAGAAGATCAGAGTTTTCATCATATTCACTCACGCTCGTTTCCACCACTAGCTCTCTTGAAAAAATAAGGGGTAAATTTACACTTTATATAAAATAAGGGGTAAGCTAACGATTAAGAATAAGTTCAGGGGAATCAGGGGTATTTACTCAATTTAGTAAGAAAATATAGTATTGGCTTAAAGTTAGAAGAAATGGTAATAAGTGCTTGCTCATTTGAATATCGACCTAGCTATAATCATTATTTAATTTGTATTTTAGTTTGTGATTATTTTGTCAGTTTAGGTTGCAATCGAGAATAGCGATGTCTGGATCTTTAGGAGTTGGGGTTGTGGGTGTAGGGTTTGTACATGGTACAACTATAGAATTTCATCAACTCGGATCGAGTTTTTAAAGAATTTTAATTATCTAGAGATTTTCACCCAACGGGTCTTGAAACCTCTCCCTTCAAGACCGAATCACCCTCATCCAACCTATTGTTATTATTAAAGGTCAAATATAATATTTAACACTATAACATTATTTCCCACTACACATTTTACTTACAACGGTTTTTTACTCACTATACATACTAAAGCACACAATAAATACACATATGTCATATTTCTAACCTACATATCTCAAATCACTCTCTATACTCTCCCCTCTCTCCACCCCACCCTAACAATCAGAAATGGTGTTTCATGGTGGCTAAAATACGGGTCATACCCTCGTCAATACGGGTCATACCCTCCGAAGACTTTCTCAGCCTTACAACATCTTAAAAAGGGTTCTAGATCGTTGTAGATCTAACTTTCACTAGAAGATCAGAGTTTTCATCATATTCACTCACGCTCGTTTCCACCACTAGCTCTCTTGCAAACGAAAAGCCCCCATCACCAATTCGAAGAAGCATTCTCCACCATTCTCTACCATCTTCACAGCCCGGCTTGGCTAGGATAGGCCATCTCTTCACTCGCCTTTTCACCAAGCCGCTCTCCTACTACAAGAAAACCCCTACTAGGGATCAAAAATCTCAAATCGAGAGGAAAAAAATTAATTAAAGAGAGATGAAATGGTGGGCTCAAAGCGCCATTTTAGTTCCACAAACATATCAACAGTCACCTTCTCACCAAACTTCTCTCAAGAAAACCGTTGTTATTCAGGGTACTATCAACAATCAAAGAACCCAGAAAAGGTAAAAAAATTAATTTTTACCATTGAAACTCTAATTTAATTTAACCTAATCTCATCACTTATATAATTTTAAGGAGAAGAGTGATGTGTGTTTGAAGCCTTTTACCTTTGAAGTGATGCGCTAAGAATAGTTTTTTACCAATAGAGTGAGCAATTTGGTATTATACTGTATTTTTTAATTTTTTTTTTTACAGATAGAGTGAGCAATTTTATTTTTTTAATTGTCTTACAGTAAATTATTTTGCAATAGAAGAACCCAAATTAAGGTCTTACACTTTTACAATTTCTTATGATCGTGGAGTGGAGTGAGAAATTTGGTTATACACTGCATTTTTTTAATTATTTTGCAGTAAATATCCATTTGGCTCAACTGATGGAGAGAGCAATTTGGTCTTACACTGCACCATCATTAACCGAGCTTGGCTACACCATCAACAACAATAGAAGACCCAAAATTCAGGTATAATTATGATATTTTTATACAAACTGTACAATTGACATTATTCTCACATCCACCATTTACATTTCTTGAAGGAAACTTTATCGAAATTAGCTTACCCGAGACTGTTTACATTTCCAATTAAGTGAATAAAAATTCTTAACATTTTGAATTGGGTTCAAGGTCCAGATGTATTCAATTGTTTCTGAAAAAGGTAATTTCAAAAGGATTTTTTCTACAATTATCAAATATTTAAATTTATTTTTTGTTTACAACCCATAACGTTTCTTTTTAGTTTGCTCTAATATTGGAAAATGTTTATTCCAGTTAACAATTTTGGAAAGACAAATCTGAATAGACACCAAGGTGTACTTCTCATACATTCTACGGTATAAAGAGTAGAAAAAAAGAATTACAACAAGATTATACTAAATTCTGAAATGGTTTGTAAGACATGCTTTTTCAGATACTAGAAATTTAGTTTAGATTAATGTTTGAAGGTTAGATTAATGTTTGAACTATTGGTTTATTCGCTTATTTTTGTAAGAATGGAGATTATTGTGTGATTGGAGATATATTTGCAACATATTCAGATTAAGGTGAGCATTTTTATTTTGTTCTATCATTTTCATGTCGAGTTTTTGTGTGATATGAATTGAGAATAAAGCCACGGGTAATTGTTTTCATTCTCACGCACATTTTAAGTTAATGTTTCCGTTTATAGGCTAAATTATCATGTGTGCTCATTTATATTTGCCCCGGTGTTTTAGCACCATGGATGCCTCAAGAAATCGCAAAGGTAATATATAATACCTGACTAAAATATCTCCCATGCTTTTAATATTTTTTTAAAATTGCTAGTTGGTCCCTATATTAAAATAATTTCATCTTCTCAGGTAAATTTAGCTGCGGAGCTTCTTGAGGATTTTTAGGTGCAATCCATGTAAAAAAACTCAATTTATAAAGAGTAATTTCTTTTTTGGTTCTCGAAATATAGTCCATACTAGCAAATGGTCCTCGGCCTTCATTTTTGTCCCCTTAGTTGGTCCCTGTTATGTCAAATTTTTAAGTGTCATATGGCAAAGACGTTTGAGGAGTAAATCAGTAAAAAATAAATAGTTCAGGGACTAATTTGGGCTGAGGAATGTCAGAATTTGCCTTACATTTCACCTTATTAAGATGTACTCACGGGTGGACAGTGGCTATTATACACGAACTGCTTTGTTAGTTAATCTCAAATAAAAACAGAGAGGGTTGGGAACAAGGTTTAAGAAAACTGTCATGCATCAATTGGGCTCATATTTAGACAAGAAATTATTGGACTAATTGGAAGCTAATTACTTTTTTTTTTTTTTTTGATCAAACCTACCATTTTATATCCACAAAATGACAAGTACAAATCAAACCCCTACTTGTTTTTGACTCAAAAACAAGCATGGCTAGGAAAACAAACCCTATACAACAATTACTAGAAAGTAAACCTATCAACTTGCAAGACAGCCTATACAACCATTGCTAGAAAAATAAATCAAGTAGAAGCACCCTATACAACTATTGCTAGGAAATTAAACCCTATACAACAATTGCTAAAGTCTTATACTAGATCCAAGCTCCAAGCTATCTTCCTTGATTTTCTTGTTCTCCTCCCTTGAGTACTCCATGTAGCTTCCATCTTTCTATCAATCTCATATTCTCAACACTCCTTTTAAATAACTTTCTATTCCAAAGTGTGTATTGAACATCTTTCACAACTATTTTCACAATATCCTCATATTTAGGATGCATCTTCTTAAACTCTTTTTTATTCCTCACATCCCAAATACAATAAAGAAAGCTAAGAAAAGTAATATTTGATATGGTATCTTTTAAGGTGTTACCATCAAACTTAAGCATAAAATCAAGCCTTTCCTCCCAAGTATTACCCGAGTTGTGCCAATTATGAAGAGTACAAATCTCCTTCCAAGCCAAAGTAGTGAATTTGCAATTCACAAATAAGTGATCCCTAGATTCATGGTCTTCAAAGCAAAGGTAGCACATCTTATCCACTTCCATACCCCACTTGCTAAGTCTATCTTTAGTGCTTAATCTATCCTTACAAATTAACCAAACACAAAACTTGTGCTTTGGCATACTCCATTTATGCCACACCACACTATACCATTTTGTTTTCTCATTAGGGCCCCTTAGATCATACATAACATCCGAGGTCCTAAAGCCTTTATCTCCCCATCTTATAGTGTCATGCTTCTCATTAAGCACCATATCTTTTACCACCTCATACACCTTCTTAAACCTAGGTGGGAATCTCCACCTCTTTCCCACATAATAGTCCATCACCTTTTTGTTAATATTGTAATTACCCAAAGAAATAGCATCCTTTTGTTCACAAATATCACCTACACACTTACCTTTTATCCATCTATCATCTAACATATAGGTTCTCTTACCATTTCCAACATCATGTATAATATATTTAAAAGCAAGGTACCTCACATTTAGCATAGCTCTCCATGTCCAAGGAAGTTTATTATCATATGTAATGCTCCATATACTCTTGCTCCCTAGCCAATTCGAGTAGACCCATTGAGACCAAATATTATCTTTATAGCCATACATTCTCCAAAAAGCTTTAAGAATAGCAACTTGATTAATATGGAGAAGATTAGGTATGCCTAGTCCTCCACTTTCTTTACTTTGACATAATTCTTTCCAAGCCACTTTAGCACCATGAAAATCATTAGTATTACCCCTCCAAAGAAACCTACTCAAGAGTGATTCTATCTCATGAATAACTCCCATTGGAAGGATCATTACATTACACCAATACCTAGCTTTACTTTGCAAAACACTCTTGATTAAATGAAGCCTTCCCGCAAATGTAAGAAATCTATGCATCCACCCTTCAACACTTCCAACTATATTATTAATAAGGGTAGCACACATTAAGCTATTAGGGCCTTTGGTAGTTAAAGGAGCCCCAAGATATCTAACAGGAAGTTTACCCTTCTTAACATTAAGAATACTACTCAAATCATCATGAAGGTCTTTATTACAACCTCCCATATATAGCTCACTCTTTTCAGGACTTATTTTAAGGCCGGAAAGTCTTGAGAAGAGATCAAGGCCTTGTTTAAGTCTCATAGCCGAGTCTTTATCCCCATTAAAGAAAACTAAACAATCATCAGCAAATATAAGGTGGTTCAACTCCATACTAGCACAATTAGGGTGATAAGTAAAAGCTTTATTATTTGCCACTTTCTCTAGAATAGAAGAAAAACCTTGCATACATATAACAAATAGATAAGGAGATAAAGGATCACCTTGTCTTAATCCTCTTTCTCCTTTGAAATAACCACACACACTCCCATTAATGCACAAAGAGAACATAGGTGTTGAAATACACATCTTGATCCAAGATATAAGCTTTTTATTAAATCCCATAATTTGAAGTAGTTGGAAAAGGTACCTCCAATTAATTGTATCAAAAGCCTTTTGAAGATCAATATTTAAAGTACATCTTGGACTCAAGTCCTTCCTATCATAACCTGCCACAACACTTTGAGCAACCAATATATTATCCGAAATACTTCTTCCTCCCACAAAAGCAGCTTGATTATTAGATATAAGCTTCTCAAGGCTTTTCTTCATCCTATTAGCAATGATTTTAGATATAGCTTTATAGAGGATATTACAACAAGCAATGGGCCTAAAACTCTTCACTGAAGTGGGGTTTTTAACCTTGGGAATAAGAACAAGATTAGTAGCATTAATTTGCTTCAAGATTTGTCTATTCTTGAAAGTTTCCTTTATAGCATTACAAACATCCTCCCCAATAATATTCCAAGTAGCTTTGAAGAAAGCACTATTAAAACCATCTGGACCAGGAGCTCTTGAGATATCAATAGAGAAAATAGCTTCTTTAATCTCCTTACTAGTAATGTCTTTTATCATTTCTTTTGCTTCTTCCTTAGTGATAGCTTTATCAACAAGTTTGTTTAAACAACTAGAGCTAACACTTTCTTCATAAACATCCTTAGTACCAATTAAGCTAGTATAGTACTTGATAAATTCATCATGAATAGCCTCATCTTCAACAACAATGTCACCATTTTCAGTCACAATAGAGGCAACTCGGTTTTGAGTTATTCTTGCCTTGATGCTCTTATGATAAAGGGTAGTGCTACAATCACCTTTTTGAGCCCAAGTAATTCCAGATTTTTGCTTTAAGATCTCCTCTTGAATGTTAAGAAGATGCATAAGTTTATCTCTTAGCTCCTTCTCAATGATGAGCATAGATTGATCACCATTCATAAGCTTTGTTTGTACCTTCTCAAGCTCCTCTTTAAGCTCCATTATTTCTTTAGTAGAGTGATGAAAATATTTTCTATTGAAGATCTTCAAAGCTTTCTTTACTTCCTTCAATTTATTCACCACTTTATACATCATACTCCCTTTAACTTCATATTTCCACACCTTTTCAATCAAAGGCAGAAACTCATCATGATCAATCCAAACATTAAAAAATTTAAAAGATGAAGGTTTAGTATTTGAACTCCCCTGAATTTTAAGGATAAGATTAGAGTGATCTGAAATTCCAGGAGCTTCAATCATCAAATGAGACTTGAAACAAGTGAACCAAGCATCATTTATAAAAATTTTGTCAATTTTACTAGATATAAACCCTTCTATTCTTCTATTAGTCCAAGTGTAATAACACCCTTGGCTAGGATGTTCAACCATCCCATTATCATTAATGCAATTCACAAATTCATGAGAACTCTTATGAAGGCTAGTGCAACCCATTCTTTCATCAACTTTAGTAATTTCATTATAATCCCCACACCAAATACAAGGAGAGTCCCCATTAATAACCATCCATTCACCAAGTGTTTCCCAAAGAAGCACCCTTTTATCATCATCATTTTCCGCATATACCATCACACAATTAAAAAAATTCTTATTATATATATCATGTACCTCAAGGAAGATGGCTTGGCTAGTTGAATTAAGACACTTTACATCCAAAACATTCTTATTCCACTTTACACATATTCTCCCTCTATCATCCTTATTATGATTAGTTATTGTACCCCAATTACTCAAATAAGTGTTGTGAAACTTATTGTAGCTTTGTAGGGTCATTTTAGTCTCCAATAAACCAACTAGATCAACTTTTTTATCTTGTACAACATGAATAACTTCTTTTTGTTTGAGGCTTTGATTCAAACCTCTTACATTCCAAGAGCTAATTATCATTTAAATCGGGAGGTTCTCCTTCACTATGGGTACTTCCCACAAACCTATTCAAAGCCGTTTCAAGGTTTTCATTAGCCATATTTAATGCACAAAAGGAGTTACTTAACTCCCCTTCAAAAATATTAGAATTATAAGCATTTCCCCTAGGTGTATTAGGGGTTTTTCCTTTCCCCTTTGCATTACTACTTCCCACACTTTGAGATGGAGTTGTAGGTGTACTTTTGGTGTTAGGAATATGAACTTCATCATCCTTCTTCTCTTTTTGCTTTCTTTGCACTACCCTCCATTCTTCAACTCTCTTTTGAACTTTGTATTGGTTTGGTTGGTGATTAGCTTGGTTTGGTTTAGGTTGGTGGTTTACTTGGTTTGGTTTAGGTTTGTTGTCGGTTTGGTTTGGTTTAGGTTTCCTTCCTTGACTACAATTAATCTCCTTATGCCCCAAAGCCTTGCAAGTCGAACATCTTGGAGGTAACCACTCATAGTAAGCCTCCACCACATGAATCCCATCCTCCTCAAGATCAACCTTCACCCTTTTAATAAGCTCCTTTGTCATATCTACTTCAACACATACTCTAGCAAAGCTTAGCCTATTTTTTGTCTTAGTAATAGGGTCCATTTGAAGTGGAATACCCAAAGCACTACTAATGTAGCTTAACCCATCATTAGTCCACAATTGTAATGGTACCTTTCTCAACTTAACCCATAGTGGAACCTTAGTCAAATCAAGCTTATCAAATTTCATGTTAGGTTCCCACTTTCTCAAGATCATAATTCTACCATTAACATGCCAAACTTGCTCTAATATATTGTTGCATTCTTTCTCACCTTTAAATTTGAATAGAAACACTTCCATATCCGTAGACTTTATTTCAACTTGGCCACAATTTCTCCATTGAGCATTAACCATACTTCTAACCATGTGATATTCAGGAGCTTCTCCAAAAAATTGTCCAACTAAGCAATTATCCCACTCCTCAACTCCACTCTTCACTATATCTCTAGGTGGTTTAACCATGAGTTCATCTTCTACTTGACTAGGAGCAAAGTATTTTAGCTTCAAATCTTGATCACTTTTCTTGAATAATTCTGTCCATTTACCTTGCTTCCCTTTGTTTTCCTCAATTATTTCTACCTCGGATTCATCCTCCTCCTCCACACTTTGACCTTGTGCTACTCCCAAGAGGGTACTTTCACTAGGTGGAGAAATTATCCCAATTCCTGCACCTAAAGTGGAGTAATCCTCTTTGTGACTCACATTCAAGCTATTCTCGAGAGGATTAGGAGCCTCACCCTCAATTAGGGCCCCATCTTGGCCATTCATCCCTTCAACCATTGTACACTCAATGATTTGAGTAGCTTTGATGCTTTCACTGGAGCTAAGTAAGGTTTCATCCATTAATTCTTGTGTTTTATCTACTGTCCTTCTCTCAGGACTTTCATCAAACACTTTACAGTCACTACATGAACCATCTTCCTTCCTGCTAGAAATGCCTTTATCCACATTCCCACTCATCAAATTACCCCTCTTAGTAGCAGAGAAGTTGTTACTCACTTGAATTACAGGGGTAGCAGGGATATATTTACCTTTCATTGGTGCTTGAGGTTCATTAGCTTCGACACTGTCCTTATTTCCCCGATTTCCAGTCTTCTTGCGAGGTGCCATTAGATCAGCAATGAAAAAAGAGGAATAGCAAAAAAAGAATCACGTAATTTGATTAAGAAATGAGCTCAAAACACCCAAAAAACCTGCTGTCGCGATTTTATTAAAAAAACGAGCTGGAATTTTGCACAAATCGTTGCTGATTTGGTGCAGAAATTAATGTTGATTTCTTACCGAATGATAGCTCAATTATTATCCAATTATTGCGTCGTTAGCACCTTATCCAAACCGAAATTAAATCAACAAAAACAATTAAAAGCAACAGTACCCGTCTCCTTCACCCCCCAATACACACGCACGTTACACCCACTTTCCCAACTTCTTCACTCCTCTACCTGACACACTTGTACAGCTTGGAATTCCACTATCTTCTTTACAGAATTAATTCACAATTCAACCAATATGAAATTACAACTTAAAAAAATGAAAAATAAAAGCTTGAAGATTTTCAAACTCCAGTCAACGCGAGGTCAACGCCCTGGTCAATCTCCGGTCAAACTCCATCCATAAGGTCGGAAAGTCATCGGTGATGGGTGGGGGAGGTCAACGGCGGTCAACAGGAGTCAAAGATTAGTCAAACTTTGACTAAAACTTCAAACCCTAGTGAGAGAAAGAAGAGAGAAGGGAGAGGATTGTGTGTTTTAGGTGTTGTGTGTGTGTTTTAGGTAAGTAGCAAATTCTATGCCATGGTGGTGGTGGACTCTGAAGGCCGGCCTGGTAGCTAATTACTTTGAATTGGAAATGGAATCTACGAGAAAATCTCAAGAAGTTGTGTTTCAGAAAACAACTGGTTCTAATGGTGAAGTTAAAGTAAAACAGGTTTGTACTACCCATTTTGAAGATTTTTTCACTACATGTTCCTATAATATGCAGAAAGTGCACGGTATGCTCTATATTATGCAAAAAGCACACTATAGATACCGTAAACTATGTTATGCGATCTTATATTATGTAAAAATTACAATGCAGGTCCCTATAGTATCTATGCAAAAACTTCACTATGCGCCCCTATTTTACGTAAAAGTTGCAATGTAGTTCCCTATACTATTGAGAAGTTACAGTCCCCATATATTATGCAAAACTGTAATTGTTATACAAAAAATGAGGACTTATCGTGCATTGTTTTGCATAGTATAGAGAACTGGTGTGGTTTTTGCATAACAAAGGGACTTATCATGCAATTTTAGCATAGTATAGGTACCTGGTACAGTCTTTGCGTAATGTAGAGACATATAGTACATTATTTGCCTAAAATAGGAATTTATCATACAATTTTTGCGTAAGATAAGTACCCGTCAATAAGTCTAAAAAGAATTGATGGTCATATTTATTACTTAGACATCAAATTGTAAATTGTATTAAAAAGAGAATGTCTATTTCAGGTTATTTGGAGAAATTCAATAAATAAACGCTTCTTATTATATTTCTTCTTTCTTGGATTAACAAGGTAAGTTTGTACTTCAATTCTTTAGTGTTTACTTAGGAAAAGTTTAAAATCATCATCGGTATTGGCTATACAAACTATACAACCCGTAATTCCAGTATTCATGTTCCTATTAGCCGTAATGATGGGTCATTACTCAATATATTTGATTATAGTCCTTATATTTTTTTTAAAGTTGTAAATAATATCTATCTTTATATGCAGTACACAAAGATCAAATATGTTAACAATAGAAGGTCATGCTAAAATTGGAGGTACAATTGTGTGTGTTTCTGGTGCCATTATCATGCTATATTTTGTGGGTCCGCTGTATTTGGAGATGTTGAGTCAAATTTTACAACAAATAGTGAAATTTGCGCCAAATGTCAACTCGAACCTACTGGATGATTAATATCCATTTTTTAGATCATGACTCGATACTTGGCACCTTAGTGTATTATATTCTTTCTGAAATTGTATGTGTATGGCGGCTTATCTTGCTATTCAGGTGTCGGTCCCATATTTCGTAATTCATATAATAATATGATAAGTTTTCTGATACAGGTCCCACAATTATTTTAGGCGCCACTTTCAGTGAAATATCTTGCGAGTATTTCAAGAACATCATTTTTCTATATTTTTGGTGTTTCGTTTATGAGTTAACCTCAAAACTATGGCGGCCTTTAAAAGACACATATGACATTACATTTTAGTCAGACACATGGGTATATACTATATAGAATTGGCTGGCATATCTTTCGGTTATAAAAATGTTAAGTTGTTTCTTGAATTCAATGTAACATGCGTATATTTTATTGCCTTTGCGAAGTGTATAAACTTGACCAAAAGAGTTATTACAAAAATAGAATATTTACTTTGTTTATGAAATAACACTCTTTTGCCTCATTGGAATATAAGTAGGGCTACTACGATCAAATTCTTTATCTCATCCACATATAACTCTTAAATTTTTTCTACAGCACTAATTATTAAAATATAGAATAATTACCCTTATGATTAAAAAAACCATAATCATATAATTAGATATATTAAATTAATAAATCATTGCCGAAATTAAACAATTCAGGTATAGACCTGCAACTACAATTACAATTGAATATCATATCAGTTGTTGCCTGCAGCAAATTATTTTTATAAGTAAGTATGGAAATGGTCAATAATCTTTAGATAACAATGAGGATGAACTTGATCGACTATTTAAGAAAAAAATTACATTTATTTAATTTTCTGCTCCCATTTACTTTTCTGGTTACTAAATTTGATGATCGGGTATACCATCTATAACATAGACTTTTTCACATATTCATCTCTAAAACGTTGTGCTAAGTTCTAAAAATGATTATATATTATATGTATCTTGGTTAAGATGTAATGAGTTAACAACACTTCAAATAATTTAATATAGCTTAAAATAAATACTCAAATCGTGATATGTTGTTATTGCTTCAGGCAAAAAGAAAGACCTTTTTTATGACATCCATATGCCTTTTCTCTCTCATAATGTCTTTGATGTATTGAGTGTATCAAACCAAATCCCTCTATTTGTAGTAAGATAGATAAATATATCTGTGGTTTAACAAGATAAATATCAACCCCTGCTTTATCAAGTAATTATTTGGGTTATGTAATCATATTGCAACACTACAAGAACTTATCACTATGTTTGAATATTCAAATATTAAAAGAAAGATGCAAGCCTACACGGGTTTTTATTTTTCGCAGTGCCTTCAGGCACGGGTAATATCTAGTATATGTATATTTCAAACTATCGAAATCCAATACATATAGATACTTTTGATTTGTGGTTACTATAATTGATTTATCATAATTATTTATAAAAATGTCCACGATAGAAGTTGGTTACATCTCCATTAATATATTATAATTAAGTAAATTATCGGCTAAATAAAAAAATCACTATCTTTATTCACTTTAATATCAAAGAGACAGAGAGAGGGGGTTAACATAAACATTCATATACGGCGATGATGGAGGTAGCTTCGAAAGAAGGTGGCTTCGAGAGGAGGTGTAGACACATTTCACGACTGGCCTTGTTCACTAGGTTCAAAGTATGCATTTTTTCATCGTACGAGGAAGACGGTGTTAAACAAAAAAAGAAAGACGACCTTATATTTTTAATCCAAAAAAAATGTATACATGAATCAAGTATTAAATATTTGAAAGCTAATTAAAATTAGATATTAGATATTATAAATATCAAAAGGGAAACCAGAGTGAATTGTTTTTTAAAAATTTATAGGGGTAGAATTTTACGTTTACTAAATTTAAGGGAAACATGATTCATAGTAATTTCTTTACAAAAAAAATTATTATAGGGCTGGAATTTTACATTTTCTAAATTTAGGGGGATCATGGCCTCTCCAATATACACATACCTCTGTCTCTTATCATTTATAAATTTCAAAGTAAAATCTTAATTTTTAGACTAATCACATCAAAATATATATATATATATATATATATATATATATATATATATAATGGAGTTCTAATTAACTTTTTTGTTGTACATTAATAAAATATTTATTAAGAATTACAACTCGATTAGTATATAATAATCATTCGATGATAAGACTAAACAAACATATAAAGAAGAACATAGAAAATTATAATTCTTTCTCTTAATTTCATTTTATTTGACTTTGTTGAGTATATCTTGGATGATGGTCAATACCCATATATAGAATAGACCCACGACACTTTATCACCCACCACGGCAATTAAATGGACCAGTCCTGGAGGACATATGTAGTCCTACAAGGTGGATAAAATAATCGGCACGTCAAGAGAGCTACTACCTGCAAGTGTACATATCGTCGGCAAGTTATAAATAGTAAGTATAAAGAGTTATAAGCTCCACATGGATAATGATTGTTAATTCTTGATGTGTTTTCGTAAGTTTTTTAGAATGAGGTGTGAAACTATAAATAAAAGATAATAAATATGTATTGGGATTTTATATTAATGAACTAAAGATGCAATTAAAAAGGAAATTAAGCTAAATTATAATTAAACTATAAAATGCAATTAACTAAGAGTACAATGCGAAAAGTATAGGTCGAGAACTCGCATGTAATCCCCGCTAGTATTGACTTTATGTTATTGTTTAAAGGTGAACTGATAAATATGAAATTGTTGAAATTCTGAATTCTTCCTAACTACCTTCTGGGTAGCTTAGGCTTCTAAATAACACCACTAGAGACCTCTTCTGAGTTACATCTACGTGAATGATCGGCGTTAAAGTCTCTTACCTTATTAGCTATCTTCTAACGACGTGACTTTGGGGATGAATCTTGTTTTCTAGAATTCTTATCACGTATCATTGTATCATATCAAACAAGTACCTAACTTATGCACGTTAGTAGACAATTAACACATAAAAACTCTAAAAGAACGTAAAAGCCAAAACGAGATAAGAAATCATAAAACGTCAAATATTAGGGAGAAATCCTTTAAATACGTCCTAAATACCCCTAAAATGATGTCTCGTGATACGATTACTCTATCACAAAAAAAAAACCAATACCCGCCAACTCAAAGTTTTGTCATCCCGATAAAATAAGAACTAAACTAGGAGTCTAAGTCCAGCTAATCAAAGAAGAATAAGAGAAAATAATGAATGATCCCAAAGCATTATCCTAAAAAGTCTCGTGTAATAATATCTAAGAACTAATACAAACAATCTCACACATTATAAGTTCAAGATTATATTAGTTCTACAATGAAAGAAAAATTGACTTTCAATTATGTTTGTATGGTGGCTATATGATGCTCACCTATCATAGTATCTAATGGTATACTTAGTTACTCCCTAATCGCTTTATTCTTACTTAACCATGAATTAATAATCCTAAGGTCTTTTCGGTTATAGTGTAAGCTTAGGGTCGGTATGATATGTATCTGAATAGTTTGAAGTGAGATTTTACCTCTCTTCTCAAGTAAAAATTTGTTGTCACCAAGTATGCTCGGACATCTTGTTAATTATACATCATAAAATGGTGAAGGAAATAGCCTTAAGTAATATATTAAAATTAAATTCAGAATAATTTCCTAAATGGGTTCCCTTGAAGCATTATTATTAAGTAATATATCAAAGAAAATCTAATAGGAGAATTTTTTAATGGCTAATGTAGGAACTTGTGTAAGGTTGGATTTTATACAACTTCCTATATTATTAAAGAAGGTGTAAGGAAATTAAAAAAAAAACATTAAATGTTAATAGGATAATAAAGGAAAAAGTTGTTGAGTAATGGAGGTCATGGTTTAACTTTCATAGCCTACACCTTGTCTGCCCTTTTTCATTTGGGAAAAGATGTTAATGAAGGAGCTGAGAGCTTTTTTGCTTGCATATACATTTTATTACGTCTGATGGAGCTGCGGATGATTCTCAATGGCGTAAGAGCTCTATCACGCAATGGATAAGAACATATGTTCCGTCTGGATTCTTATAATTATAGTTACTACTTCAAAAACAATAAAAGTTACACAACTCTTGCTAAATTTAAATATGAAGTAAAATAATAAAGTAACAAATACATTGCAAAATAATATCACACCATAGAATTTCTTTGTGAGTTACTCAATCTATATTCTAAACAGTTTGTTTCTCCTCTTTGGTGACCATTTCTTGTTCTTCTTTTGACTTTTTGGCTTCATGTGCCTCATTTTCTCTCTTTTCATTAAAGATTTTGGTCACTCCTTCAAGTGCGATATCAATTTCTTCATTCCTTAATAATTGCTCACCAAGATTTACCTGTTGAACAAATTAAATATATAATATTTACAACGAGGTGGTACATGAAAAAAGAAAAAACAAACAAGAGTGTACCAAGTCATCAAATTTTGTGACAACTTTAAAAATATTACTCATCACTCTCTCTAAGATTGTCGACAACATCAAAGAGAGCGTGATGTGATTCCAAGATAATTAGTTGCTAAAGTCTTTAAGGAACATGTGCATAAGGTCAATCTTTTTAGGGTAATATTCTAACAAATCACTAACAAAATGCATATTAGAAGGCCAATACCAACTATTACTCACTATATATTAACACTGATTACTTTTTTGCTAGTAACCTTGAGTACATATACAACAAAGTATTTCCCTTAATACATATATCTCACTAATATACCTTATTATTACAACCATTACCCACATGATGAAGGCACACAAGTACTCAAGATATTGAAATTTGTACTATATCATAGTTGTCCCATTCTAATAGCTTTATGACATGATCTACTTTGCAGATGAATGGAGCAGCTATAGTATATGGTCTTTCACTGATTATACATTATAAATCAATTCATTTTACATTCATAAAAATAAAAAGTAGAAAATGTCAATATAGACAAGATTAGAAATATCTGATCCCAAAAGGGGAAATATACAACAAAAACAAAGTCTCAGATAACAAAGTAGTATAATAAATCTGAAGTTAATAAGTTAAGCTATAGCTTATTACAAGGAGAAAATCTCCATGGCTAAAACACTTTTTAACAACCCAATCAAGTCTTTTGTTCTTTCTTTATTATTCCAAATGGAGAGGAGATCCCGCATCAATGTCTCTATTAACGCTATTCTAATCCGGATGCCTGAAAAATATACATATATGTGAATAATTTAATTTAAATTTCTTAGTTTGTATAAGGTTGCGTAGATATTTAAAAACTAATATTAGTGTAATTTACCTCAGGAATTTCAATGATTATAGATTTAAGAGAAGGAGCCCTTTCAAGGTAGTAGGTGATAATATCTCCAGAGAAAGTGATTTCGCCCTCACTCTACTTCTCTCCTTTGTTTACAACTGAATATCGAACATCATCAAGTGCCAAGGGATTGTGATACTACAGATTAAAGCATCAGAAGAATTGAATCTCAACTAGAAATAGACCACATAAATATATAAGGGGGATTGCTAAACTTAGTAAATATTACCATCATACTTATTATTGTTGATGGGAAACTGAAATGACATGGTCATTTTGACCTTACTCTTGACATGACAATAAGTCACTATTTTGTAGATGGGCATGTGCATATTGAAATCATCAAATCTATGTTGACTTTTTTTTCTAATTTAGTAAATATGTAAAATTAATGACCAATTATTATTAATCTAGATTTTATACTCAAAGACGCTTATATTTCTATTTAATATGGTGATATTATGCAATTATGACACATGTGAACAATAGTATAACACACTGCTAAGAAAGCTCACCTTCTTCCGTGAAGATAGTGGAAGATGATATTGTATCGTTATTCTTAACTTAAGTCAATTAAAAGAACTATTAGTCACTTACATGGGCTGAGTAGGGAGTTTTTGTTGGGATACCAAGGTCAGGGGCAGTGTGAGTTTGTTACCATACAAATCTCTATATTTTACAAAATATCATCATAGGTCCCTATGTTTTGGGATTATAGGTCCCTATAAATGCAAAATACCCTATATTTTGAACTAATTACATAATAAGTCCCTATAATATGCAAAACAACAAAATTCTTTTAAAATAATTACAATATAGGTCCCTATATTAGGCGAAATAATCCATATTTTTAAAAATGATTTGATTTATTAATTAGAATTACCTAAAATATTTGATTTATTAATTAGAATTACCTAGGAGGAGGGACGGAGAGTGCGGCGGCATGTGTGGTTCATGACTCATTAGCTGACGGAAGAGTGCATATATAATGAATGAGTTAGCTCTCTGAAAATCGAGAGATCGTGGAGTAGCTGACAGAGGTGGAGGGTTGATGATTTTGCGTCGAGCGATGGTAGATATAAAGTAAGATAATTAAGTGTTTAAGGTAGCTCAGTAAAATGACTAGTTGACTGAGTTCATTTTATATATTAATAAAATATTTAGCTTTATTTTTTCTTTTTTATTGGGTAAATCTCCTCAACCCATTTTTGTTTGGACAAGGCCTCCTCCATCCATGGAACAATAACCTGGTTTTTCTTATTAGAATAATTCTAGGCCCAACATATTTGTTTTTTTATGTCTAAGAAATTTTAGATAATTACATAGAGAATTAATCTATTTCTAGCCTGGAAAATTGACATAACACATTTGTCATGACTCTTGTTCCCTCGATGCCCAATGCCTAACTTTTTTTGCTAGAATGTCTACTCGACTAAACTGTAGCAGAATATTTTTGAAACAAACTAATCCATGGTCTAAGCTTCCATTTGACCTGACACATTTTTGATACCTTGAATTATTTCAAGGTTGTCAGAGAAGATGGTTATCTCCTCTTGTGGTTCATGTCTCATCATGTCTAATGCGTATATGATTGCTTGCGCTTCTCCTTCCATACAACGTATTCTAGAACTAGGCTAAGCAAATAATAGAACAAAACAATTATTTCATCCCTCCTAATGTCCACTTACTAAATATGGTGTACCGAAAATATTGTACATTTAGAATATCAAGACACTTTTTTTCAACTTTTTCCATCATTACCATTATTAAAAAAATTAAAATTTATACTTTCAGTGCATATTTAAATTATTAAGACACTTTATCAGGGGTAATTTTGTATTGGTGTATGTAATTATTAGTTTTCTTAATCTGTGTGAAAAGCTAAGTGGACATTATATTTGGGATGTAGGGAGTATGTATATTATCACCACCACGGTTTCTTGTCAATCAACTTCAACAGTCAACGTTGGTCAATTCTGATAGTCAATGGTCAACTTCAGCGAGATTTTTTTGGGTGGGCACCAGTTTACTCATGGGACGAGCTTGGCTCCAAGTGGTGGCGGCAGTTTAAGAGATTTCTTTTAAGTTTTTTTTTCTAATATGAGTGTGAAGAAGACGATTTCATTCTTTTTTCAAAAAAATAAAATTTTAAATTTTTTAATGATTTAAAAAATTTATAATAATAAAAAATTTGAATAATAGCATATGTGTCGTGCATGCTTACTTAACATAGATAATAGACGGAATCCGTCCACAGAGGGTAACCAAACACGTTTGAAACAATAAGGGGTGAATTTACACTTTATACAAAATATGGGGTAAGTTGACGATTCAGAAAAATTACAGGGGGCAACAGGGGCATTTACTCATTTTAGTGAGAAAAAATAGTATTGGCCTAAATTTAGAAGAAATGATAATAAGTGCTTGCTCATTTGAATATAGACCTAGCTATAATCATTATTTAATTTGTATTTTAATTTGTGATTATATTGGTCAGCGTGGGTTGCAATCGAGAATAGTGATTTCTGGATTTTTAGGAGTTGGGTCGTGGGTGCAAGGTTTGTACATGGTATAATTATAGAATTTCATCAACCCGTATCGGGTTTTGATAGAATTTTAGTTATCTAGATATTTTTACCCAACGGGTCTTGAAACCTCTCCCCTCAAGATCGAAGCACCCTCATCCAACCTAATCTTCTTATTAAAGGTAAATTATAATATTTAACATTAACATTATTTCATACTACATAGTTTATGTTCATATGTTATTTACTCACTATACATACTAAATCACACAATAAATACACATATATCATATTCCTCACCTACTTATCTTAAATCACTCTCTATACTCTCTAACCTCTTTCCACCCCACCCCAACCATCTGAAATGGTGTTTCGCGGTGGCTACAAGACGGGTCATACCCTTTGACGACTATGTTTATTCTTGTCATGGATCTACTGGAGTTGTGATTGTGTAATAAGGATCCTGCCATGGAAAGTCGTAGTTCTCAGCCTTACAGCATCGAAAAATGGTTCCAGATCCTTGTAGATCTAACTTTCACTAGCAGATCAGAGTTTTTTTGGAGCTTTTGTTCGACTTCCATGGCAGCTGAGGCTGAATTTCGAAGGTCCAAGCTAAGCTCAACGAACTTTTGTGTTTGTTCATGGCAGGTGAGATGTTTTTTTTTGTATTATTGGAATTTTATATCTTTTTAAGGAATGTAACTTCTGTAATATTTTGTTTGGATTTTTTTAGTAATGGCTGTAATATTCTTTTATATAATAAAAATAAAATTTGTACAATTTTCTACTTTATTTTTGTGTCAATACACCGTATTTTAGGTAATACTTTGAGAATTCGCTAAGCATACTCACTGATTTACTTCGCATACTAAGTAAATTTCTGACTATACTCGCAGAATTATTGAGTATACCCAGTGACTTTTTCGTACTCATTGAATCACTAAGTATGCTATGTGGCGATGTCGGTGGTGATCAGAGATGAATATTACTAATATTCAGTAAACTCTATGATTAAATACTCCCTAAAGCTGGTTTTGGCAGTCTGTGTTGGCTAGAGATGAATATCGTTGATACTTATTGACTTGTTACATAGCAACTCGCTACTCAGTCACTCGGTGGTCCATGCTTTTTGCCACTTATTTTTATTTCTTTATGTATTTTTTAATTGTTTAGGATACTTTAGTATTTTTTGTAACCTATTTGAAGAAGACCCTAGCCACATGTTCCCTATTAACGATAAAATTGGTCTCCAATACCTCATACATCAACCACTCTTTTCTCTATGGCTGATTATTACTCTAACTCCTCCATAAGTCTTAGTTCCATCACGGGTCCAAACCCATTTTTATGGGTATGATATAAAATAAGTGGTTTTTACCATTGTAGTTTTTAAAAAACTTTGGTTCAAAATATATATCTCAAACGAATGAAGGAGAAGCTACTCCAATAATCCTAATTATGGTTACTATGACATCAGCATTGGTTTCTACTAGAGAGAGTATAATGCTTGGAAATTCTTATAATCGACCATCTCTAAGTCAATATAATGTACAATTGGTTATGAAATTGCTATTAAAAAGTAAACTTGATCGTGAAAGTGTAGGACCACCGAAATTGACAATTACCAAGGAGACACTTGAACAAGCAATAAGAGGATGATTCATCACTCATGAAGAAGATGTTTATTCTAGATTACCATAATCTCTTGTTGCATTATGTAAACCAGGTCGCTTATATTCTTAGCAAAAGTATATTTTGTAAATTATTTGTAAGTAATATTGAATTACTCATTTATTGTCACCTAGTATGCTCGAACAGCTATATTAATTACTCATCATAAAATGGTGAATAAAAATAGCTTTAAGTTATATACTTACATTAAATTCAGAATAATTTCCTAAATCTGACATACATGATTTGAGATTCTCTATTATATAATTTAAAACTAGAACAAAAACTAAGGTAGGTTTCTTTGAAGCTTTATTATTAATTAATACATCAAAGACAACCTAATAAAGGAATCTATGAATAGCTAATGTAGGAAATTGTGTAAGTTTAGCCTTTATACAAGTTCATACATTATTCACAGGAGGTGTAAGGAGATTAAAAAAAAATTAAATGTTAATAGGAGAATCGCGTAATAAAGGAACAAGTTGTTGAGTAATGGTGGAGGTCATGTTGTAACTTTCATAGCCAACACCTCCTTGTCTGCCCTTTTCTTGGAAAAGATGTTGTATACATTCTATTATGTCTGATGGAGCTGCGACTGATTCTCAATGGTGTAAGAGCTCTATACATGAGAAACGAAGAAAATGGATAAGAACAAATACTTATTAAAGGTATCTGTTCAATTATTATTCGTTCTTACAACATATGTTCCCTCTAGTTTAGGATAAATATAGTAACTTTTCAAAAATAATAAAAGTTACACAGCTCTTGCTAAATTTAAATCTGAAGTAAAATAATAAAGCAAAAAATACTTTGCATAATAATAGTACACCATAGAATTGCTTTGTGAATTACTCAATCTATGTTCTAAACAGTTTCTTTCTCCTCTTCGGCGACCATTTGTTATTTTTTTGACTATTTGGCTTCACGTTCCTCATTTTCTCTTTTCTTTTTATGTAAGAATTTTGTCATTCCAGTGGGATATCAATATCTTCATTCCTTAATAATTGCTCACCGGGAATCACCTGTTGAAAACTTTAAAAATATTACTTTATCTAAAGGTATATAATATTACCTTGGTCGTCTCTACAACATCAAAGAGAGACTGATGAATAATTCCAATATAATTAGTTGCTAAAGTCTTCAAGGCGCATCTGAATGTGCATATACATTCGACCAGGCAGGGCTAATCGATCTATATTATTGGTAGTGAATATTATTATTCACTCATCTCCACAGTCCATTTATGAAATTTAGTAATCATGTATGGCTGGCGTAAAAGCTCTATCAAGCATGAGTAAAGAAGACGATGGATAAGATCAAATACTAATCAAAAGGTATTACTTCAATTATTGTTTTTTTGTTCCAAAACTTCAATTATTGTTTGTTCTTACAACATATGTTCTAGCATAATTTAAATTAATATAATAAAGCAACAAATACTTTGCAAAATAATAGTACACCATAAAATTGCTTTTTGAATTACTCAATCTATATTCTAAACATGAATTCTTGTTCTTCTCTTGACGTTTTAGTTTCACGTTTCTCATTTTCTCTCTTTTACATGTAAAAATTTGGACACTCCTTTCAGTGAAGATTACAATATCTTCATTTATTAATAATTTCTCACCATCAACGGGTGGATTTACAATTTCGACACGAGCGTGGAGGATGGAGAATCTCTTCCTTACGTTGGAAGTTACGGTGACAACCACAAGCCGCACAAACAATGGTAGATGGATCAGCGGGAAAAGGAGTAATTCCGGGTAGATACTCCATGCATCCATGAACTGCATTTCCGTTGTTGACGAAACGTGGTTTTTCAATCATTCTTTGTATATCGTCACAGCACGGCTTATTCCCAACTTGGGTTCGCGAGATCGGAGCAAGAGATTTGCTCCCAGTAGTATTAGGGATAGTGACCTATTAAAAAACCAAGAATAAAGTACATCAAACTTTCTTTCATGTATTACATAATAAGTATATACAGCAAAAACATGTATTGTACAACAAGATCAATTACTAAATCTTACCATCATACTTAGTATTGTTGATGGAAAATTGAAATGACATGGTCATTGACCTTATTCTTGACCTGTGTAGATGGACCGATGTAGAATATACAATGTTGACCATCAAATCTATGTTAACATTTTCTTCTAATTTAGTAAATATGTAAAATTAATGATCAATTAGATTTAATCTTGATTTTATACTTATATACGCTTATGTTTATATTTAATATGTTTCTATTTAATAGGTTTATCACTAGTATACAGTTATGCATATATATATATATATATATATATATATACAATAGTATAACATAGAAAATGCACTTAGTGTGCTGAGAAACCTCACCTTCTTCACTGAGTTGGTAAAAGATAGTGGAAACTGATACTGAATCTTTATTCTTAACTTAAGTCAATTAAAAGAACTATTAGTAACTTACATGGGCTGAGTAGGGAGTTTTTGTTTGGAGACCAAGAGGGTTAAGTGGCAATGTAAGTTTATTACCATACAAATCCATATATTTTACAAAATTTTATCATAGGTCCCTAAATTTTTGGATTTATAGGTCCCTAAGTGTAAAATAACCTATATTTTGAACTAATTATATCAGAAGTCCCTATAATATGCAAAAAAACAAAAAAAATCGAACTAATTACAATATAGGTCTCTATATTAGGCAAAATAATCCATATTTTGCAAAACTATTGATTTATTAATTAGAATTACCTATAAGGAGGGACAGAGAAGGTGTGCGGCGGCCTGTGTGGGTCATGCCAGTGCATATATGAAGAAGACGACTGCTCTGATCCCAACTTGAGCCGTGGAGTATTTGAAGGCGGAGGCGCGACTTGATTTATTTTGCGTCTGAACGATCGTTAGATGTAAAGTAAGAGAATTAAGTGTTTAAATTAGGGCAATAAAATAACTAGTTGACTAAACATTTTATATATTGATAAAATATATATCTTTTTTTTTTCTTTTTCCTTTTTTCTTTTTCCTTTTTCTTTTTTCTTTTTTCTTTTTTCTTTTTTCTTTTTTCTTTTTTCTTTTTTCTTTTTTCATTTTTGGTTGGTAAACCTTCTCAACCCATTTTTTTTGGACAAGGCCTCCTCCATCCATTTTTATTGGGAGAAATTATGTATAAAGGCCCATATAATATTTACAATACTGACAAAATTCTCACTTAATTAATCCATTAAATCTCAACTAGAAACAATAAAAAATCTCAAAAAGTCCCCCAATACCAAAACTATTGCTACTACTAGTAAAAAAAAGTTTAAAAAAAAACCTATTAGGATTTGGTTTTTTATCAGACCTCTCCAAAGCCCTTTCTCTCACTCTATCTCCAACGCGATCGCAAGCATGAGAAACCCGCCCCTTCACCATTTGTAGCGCACCGTCGCCGCCTGGAAAGCCGCCTTCCCTCACTCACCCGGTATTGTACTCCTTCTCCGATCTGGTGCTTCGGCTGTCTCCACCAGCAGAACCCCACATCCATCTCTCACGAGGCACATGGTTAGGTACTCCTCGGCCGTTATAGGCCTAGTCTCTCGCCGGAACCGCACCAATCTCCAGATCTGACGAAGCCATGCTATTCGTCGATGTCACACTGGATCTATGCATTGAAGCCAAGTACGAGAAAGTAAACTCTCCTGGAACAATATGGTTCTCAACGTATTACTAAATTTGCAAATTTCCAAATCATTCATTTCATGGCTATAAAGGTTACACGAGACCAATTTCCCTTAGTGAATTTTCAATATGATGGATTCATTTCTCCACAATGCCAATTTTACTTCATGACTTTCGAATATGATGGATTCATTCTTCCACAACAAAAAAGGACAACAAATTCCAAACACCGGTTCCACTCCCGATACCGATTTGAATAGATACCATAACCACCCATCAGGTTTTATTAGATCCCGTCTCCACCCTTCCGATTTTAATAGTCCAAGCAAGTGCGAAGAGACATGCTTTAAATTTTTTTATTCTGCTTTCTGTTTTTTTTAATTCCAATATTTTTTGTAAAAAGATTTCTATTTGTTTTGTTTTAGATCTAGATTTAGATCTCTTTGAAATTTATCGGATTGATGTGTTTGGAATGTACCAAATTGATGTGTTTGGAATGTACTTAAGTGATGTGTTTGGAATGTACCAATTCGTTTTTATCATGAAAAAAGATAACGTGAATAGATTTGTGTAGTTTTTTTGCGGGAAAAACTTTGTTTGGCGCATATGAATGATTTAATATCGACGCGATCTTTGATTGGTTTTCTATATAAATACGGACAATAACTTTGGGCATAACAAAAAGAACTCCATAAGTTTAGAAAATACTATTAAGGACCCTAAAACGTAAAAACAAACATAAATAGCATTTGGTACATACCAAAACCAGGAAATTGGTACGTTCCAAACAAATAAATATTAGTCTATACCAAAATAAAATAATTTGGTATGTACCGATAAAAAACTGAGTAGAGGTATAAGGGTAAAAAATCTAACTAAAAAATCAAACTTAGGCCTTGTTAGAATGATATTTTAGTTTGGATTTTCTAAAGAAATTTTTGGTTTTTTGGGCTTCTAAAAGTAATTTCCTCTTTTTATTGGGATAATTCTAGGCCCAACGTATTTTTTTTTACGCCTAACAAATTTAGGATAACTACATCGAAAATTAACCTATTCCTAGTTAGAAAAATTGGCATACCACATTTGTTAATGAATCTTGTTCCCTCGATACCCTGTGCCTAGCTTCTTTTGCTAGAATGTCTGCTCAACCATTAAAGCATTGCGGAATATGTTTAAAAACAACTAGACCAACTTTCGTTGCTAGCTTCTTGATCTGCGTGATCCATGGTCCGAGCCTCCATTTGATTGCCGATACATTCTTGATACCTTAAATTATTTTAAGGTTGTTAGAGAAGATGGTTATTTCCTCTCGTGGTTCTTGTCTCTTCCTATCTAATATGTATATGATTGCTTGCGCTTCTACATCCATACAATGTATTCTAAAATCAGGCTAAGCAAATAATTTGTTTTTTTTAAAATTTTTTAATTAAAATGTCTTTATATAAAAAATAATAATACAAAACAATTATTCTATCCGTCCTAAAAATAATGTCCACTTACTAAATATGGTGTCCTAAAAATATTATCCATTTAGAATATCAACACACTTTTTTCCAACTACTTCATTATTACTCTTATTAAAAAATTAAAATTTATACTTCCAATACATATTTAAAATATTAAGACACTTTACGAGGAGTAATTCTGTAATAGTGTATGTAATTATTAGTTTTTTTAATCTGTTTGAAAAGCTAAGTGGAGTACGGGGGAGTATGTATTTTATCACCACTACGGTTGCTTGTAAGTCAACTTCAACGGCCAACGTTGATCAATTTCGGTAGTCAATGGTCGACTCCAGTGAGATTTTTTTTGGGTGGCTACCAATTTAGTTTAGGGACGAGCTTGGCTTCAGGTGGTGGCAGCAGTTGAAGAGATCTCTTTTTAGTTTTTTCCTAATAAGAGTGTGAAGAAGACGATTTCTTTTTGTTTTTATCAATAAAATAAAATTTTAATCTTCTTAAATGATTTAAAATGTTTATAATAATAAAAAATAATTTAATAAACGCACATGCGTCGCGCCCTAACTTAACAGAGATAATTGACGGAATCCGTCCACAGGGGCTAGACAAACACATTTTGAAAAAATAAGGGGTAAATTTACACTTTATATAAAATAAGGGGTAAGCTAACGATTAAGAAAAAGTACAGGGGAGACAGGGGTATTTTCTCAATTTAGTAAGAAAATATAGTATTGGCCTAAAGTTAGAAGAAATATTAATAAGTGCTTGCTCATTTGAATATCGACTTAGCTATAATCATTATTTAATTTGTATTTTAGTTCGTGATTATTTTGTCAGTTTGGGTTGCAATCAAGAATAGCGTTGTCTGGATCTTTAGGAGTTGGGGTTGTGGGTGCAGGGTTTGTGCATGGTACAACTATAGAATTTCATCAACTTGTATCGAGTTTTTAAAGAATTTTAATTGTCTAGAGATTTTCACCTAACGGGCCTTGAAACCTCTCCCTTAAAGACCGAAGCACCCTTATCCAACCTATTGTTATTATTAAAGGTTAAATATAATATTTAACACTATAACATTATTTCCAACTACACATTTTACTTACAATTTTTTTACTCACTATACATACTAAATCACACAATAAATACACATATATCATATTTCTCACCCACAACTCTTAAATCACTCTCTATACTCTCCCCTCTCTCCACCCCACCCCAACAATCGGAAATGGTGTTTCATGGTGGCTAAAATTCGGGTCATACCCTCCAACGACTATGTTTATTCTTGTCATGGATCTAATATAGTTGTGATTGTGTAATAAGATTCCAGCCATGGAAAATCGGAGTTCTCAGTCTTACAACATCTAAAAAGGGTTCTAGATCATTGTAGATCTAACTTTCACTAGCAGCTCAGAGTTTTTACCATATTCACGCACGCTCGTTTCCAACGCTAGCTCTCTTGCAAAAGAAAACTGCCGCCCCCATCACCAATCGAAGAACCAGTCCCCACCATTTTCTACCATCTTCACAACCGCTGCCGCCGGAGAACCATTCACCACCACTATTATCATCGCCACCTAATCGGGGACCATTCTTCACCTTCATCAAACCAGCTTGGCTAGGATAGGCCATTTCTTCACACTCGCCTTTCCACCAAGCCGCTCTCCTACACAAGAAAACCGCTACTACTACAAGAAAATCGCTACTATTCAGGGATCGTTTTCCATCATCATCAACCTGGATTGGCTACGCCGTCAACAATCAAAAAACTTAAATCAAGAGGTAAAAAATTAATTAAAGGAAGATGAAATGGTGGGCTCAAAGTGCCATTTTAGTTCCACAAACATATCAACAGTCACCTTCTCACCAAACTGCTCCAGATAACCGCTGTTATTCGGGGTACTACTATCAACAATCACAGAATAACCGCTGTTATTCGGGGTACTACTATCAACAATCACAGAACCCAGAAAAGGTAAAAAAATTAATTTTTGCCATTGAAACTCTAATTTAATTTAAAGTAATCTCACCACTTCTACAAATTTCAGGGGAGAAGTGATGAGCGTTTGAGGCCTTTTACCTTTGAAGTGATGAGCGTTAATTTTTTACAGATGGAGTGAGCAATTTTTTTTTTGGAATTGTTTTGCAGTAAATTATTTGGCAATAGAAGAACCCAAATTAAGGTCTTACACTTTTACAATTTCTTATGATGAAGTGAGAAATATGGTCATACACTGCATTTTTTTAATTATTTTACAGTAAATATCCATTTGGCTCAACTGATAGAGAGAGCAATTTGGTCTTACACTGCACCATCATCAACCGAGCTTGGTTACGCCATCATCAACAATTGAAGAACCAAAATTCAAATATAATTATGATATTTTTATACAAACTGTACAATCGACATTATTCACACATCCATCATTTACATTTCTTGAAGGAAACTATATGCAAATTAGCTCACCCGAGACACGTTTACATTTCCAATTAAGTGAATCAAAATTCTCAACATTTTGAATTGGGTTCAACGTCCAGATGTATTCAATTGTTTCAGAAAAAGTTAATTTTAAAAGGATCTTTTCTACAATTATCAAATATTTAAATTTATTTTTTGTTTACAACCCATAATGTTCATTTTAGTTTGTTCTAATGTTGGATAATTTTTATTCCAGTTAACAATTTTGGAAAGGCAAAGTTGAGTAGACACCAAGGTGCACTTCTCCTACATTCTATGGTATAAAGAGTAGAAAAAAACAATTACAACAAGATTGTAGTAAATTCTGTAATGGTTTGTACGACATGCCTTTTCAGATACTAGAAATGTAGTTTAGATTAATGTTTGAAGGTTAGATTAATGTTTGAAGTATTGGTTTATTCGCTTATTTTTGTAAGAATGAAGATTAATGTATGATTGGAGATATATTTGCAACATATTCAGATTAAGGTGAGCATTTTTTTTTAGTTATATCATTTTCATGCCGAGTTTTTGTGTGATATGAATTGAGAATTAAGCCACGGGTAATTGTTTTCATTTTCATGCACATTTCAAGTTAGTGTTTCCGTTTACAGGCTAAATCATCATGTGCGCTCATTGATATTTGTTCGGATGTTTTAGCACCATGGATACCTCAAGAAGTCACAAAGGTAATATATAATACCTGACTAAAATATCTCACATGCTTTTAATATTTTTTTAAATTGCTATTTGGTCCCTATATTGAAATAATTTCATCTTCTCAGGTAAATTTAGCCGTGGAGCTTCTTGAGGATTTTTAGGTGCAATCCAGATAAAAAAAACTAAATTGATACAGAGTAATTTCTTTTTTGGTTCTCGAAATATAGTCCATACTAGGAAACGGTCCTCGACCTTCATTTTTGTTTCCCTAGTTAGTCCCTAAGTGTCATATGGCAAAGACTTTTGAGGAGTAAATCATTTAAAAAGAGATAGTTCAGGGACCAATTTGGGCTGAGGAATGTCAGAATTTGCCTTACATTTAACCTTGTGAAGATGTACTCACGGGTGGACAGTGGCTGTTATACACGAACTGCTTTGTTAGTTAATCTCAAATAAAACAGAGAGGGTTTGGAACAAGGTTTAAGAAAGCTGTCGTGCATCAATTGGGTTCATATTTAGACAATAAATTATTGGACGAAATGGAAGCTAATTACCAAGAAGTTGTGTTTCAGAAAACAGCTGGTTCTAATGGTGAAGTTAAAGTAAAACAGGTTTGTACTACCCATTTTTAAGATATTTGCACTACATGTTCCTATAATATGCAGAAATTTCACTACATGCTCTATATTATGCAAAAAGCACACTATAGATACCTTAAACTATGTTATGCGACCTTATATTATGTAAAAATTGCAATGTAGGTCCCTATATTATCTATGCAAAAACTGCAGTATGCGCTCCTATATTGTCCAAAAGTTGCAAGGTAGTTCCCTATACTATGCAGAAGTTACAGTCTCCATATATTATGCAAAATTGTAATTGTTTTACAAAACATGAGGATCTATCATGCATTGTTTTGCATAGTATGGAGACATGAGTGGTTTTTGCATAACATAGGGACTTATCATGCAATTTTAGCATAGTATAGGTACCTGGTACCGTCTTTGCGTAATGTAGAGACATATAGTACATTATTTGCCTAAAATAGGAATTTATCATGCAATTTTTGCGTAAGATAAGTACCTGTCAGTAAGACTAAAAAGAATTGATGGTCATATTTCTTACTTAGACATCAAATTGTAAATTGTACTAAAAAGAGAATGTCTGTTTCACGTTATTTGGAGAAATTCAATAAATAAATGCTTCTTATTATCTTTCTTCTTTCTTGAATTAACAGGGTAAGTTTGTACATCTTCAATTCTTTAGTTCTTACTTAGGAAAGGTTTAAAATCATCATCAGTATTGGCTACACAAACTACACAACCCGTAATTCAAGTATTCATGTTCCTATTAGCCGTAATGATGGGTTATTACTCAATATATTTGATTATAGTCCTCATATTTTGTTTGAAGTCGTAAATAATATTTATCTTACATGCAGTACACAAAGATCAAATATTTTAACAATAGAAGGTCAAGCCAAAATTAGAGGTACAATTGTGTGCGTTTCTGGTGCCATTATCATGCTATATTTTGTGGGTCCGCTGTATTTGGAGATGTTGAGTCAAATTTTACAACAAATAGTTAAATTAGCGCCAAATGTCAACCCAAACCTACTAGATGATTAATATCCACTTTTCTAGATCATGACACGGTACTTGGCACCTTAGTATATTATGTTTTCTCAGAAATTTTATGTGTATGGCGGCTTATCTTGCTATTCAGGTGTCGGTCCCATATTTCGTAATTCATATAATAATATGATAAGTTTTCTGATACGGGTCCCACATTTGTTTTAGGCGCCACTTTTAGTGAAATATCTTGTGAGTATTTCACGAGCATCATTTTTGTATATTTATGGTGTTTTTTTTATGGGTAAACCTCAAAACTATGATAGCCTTTAGAAGAAACATATGACATTACATTTTAGTCAGACACATGGGTAAATACTATATAGAATTGGCTGGCATATCTTTCCATTATAAAAATGGTAAGTTGTTTCTTGAATAAAATGTAACATGCGTATATTTTATTGCCTTTGAGAAATGTATAAACTTGACCAAAAACATTATTACAAAAAATAGAATATTTACTTTGGTCATGAAATAACACTCTTTTGGCTCATTGGAAGAGAAGTAGGGCAACCACGATCAAGTTCTTTATGTCATACACATATAACTCTTAAATTTTTTCTACAACACTAATTATTAAAATATAGAGTAATAACTCTTATTATTAAAAAACCATAACCATATAATTAGATATATTAAATTAATAAATCATTGCCGGAATTAAACAATTCAGGTATAGACCTGCAACTACAATTACAATTGAATTTCATATCAGTTGTTGCCTGGCGGCAAATTATTTTGATAAGTAGGTATGGAAATGGTTAAGAATATTTAGATAGCAATGAGGATGAACTTGATCGAATATTTCAGAAAAAATTGCATTTATTTAGTTTTCTGCTCCCATTTACTATTCTGGTTACTAAATTTGATTTTCGGGTATTCCATCTATAACATAGACTTTTCCACATCTTCATATCTAACAGTTGTGCTAAGTTTTAAAAGCGATTATATATTATATGTATCTTGGTTAAGATGTAATGAGTTAGCAACACTTCAAGTAACTTGAATGTAGCTTAAAATAAATACTCAAGTCGTGATATTTTGTTATTGCTTCGGGCAAAATGAAAGACCTTTTTTATGACATCCATATGCCCTTTCTCTCTCATCATATCTTTTATGTATTGTGTGTATCAAACCAAATCCCTCTATTTTGAGTAAAATAGATAAATATACCTGTGTTTGACAAGATAAATATAAACCCATGCTTTATCAACTAATTATTTGGGTTATGTAATCATATTGCAACACTACAAGCACTTATATCTATGTTTGAATATTCATATATTAGAAGAAAGATGCAAGCCCACACGGAATTTTATTTTTTGCAAAGCCTTCACCAACGAGTAATATCTAGTATATGTATAATTTCAAACTATCCAAATCCAATACATATAATATACTTTTGATTTGTGGGTACTATAATTGATTTATCATAATTATTTATAAAAATGTCCACGATAGAAGTTGGTTACATCTCGATTAATATATTATAATTAAGTAAATTATCGGCTAAATAAAAAAATCACTATCTTTATTCACTTTATTATCAAAGAGAGAGAGGCGGTTAACATAAACATTCATATATGGCGAGGATGGCGAAAGAAGGTGGCTTCGAGAGGAGGTGTAGACACATTTCACGACTGGCCTTGTTCGCAAGGTTCAAAGTATGCATTTTTGCATCGTGTACGAGGAAGATGGTGTTAAACAAAAAAAGAAAGACGACCTTATATTTATAATCAAAAAAAATATTGAGACATGAATCAAATATTAAATATATGAAAACAAATTAAAATTAGATATTAGATATTCAAAATATCAAAAGGGAAACCATAGTGATTTTTTTTTAATTTATAGGGGTAGAATTTTATCGTTTGCTAAATTTAAGGGAAACTGGATTCCTAGTGATTTTTTTACAAAACAAATATAATTATAGGGCTGGAATTTTACTTTTTCTAAATTTAGGGGGATCATGGCCTCTTCAATATACACATACCCCTGTCTCTTATCATTTATAAATTTCAAACTAAAATTTTAATTTTTAGACTAAACAAATCAGAATATATATATATATACTAATGGAGTAGTAATTAACTTTTTTGTTATACATTAATAAAATATTTATTAAGAATTACAACTCCATTAGTATATAATAATCATTTGATGGTAAGACTGGACAAACATATAAAGAAAAACTTATACAATTATCATTCTTTCTCTTAATTGCATTTTATTTGACTTTGTTGAGTATATCTTGGATTATTGTCAAGACCCATATATAGAACAGACCCACGACACTTTATTACCCACGACAATTAAATGGACCAGGAGGACATATGTAGTCCTCCAAGGTGGATAAAATAATCGGCACATCAAGAGAGCTAATACCTGCAAGTGTACAGATCGTCGGCAAGTAATAAATAGCAAGTATAAAGAGTTATCATCTCCACATGGATAATGATTGTTAATTCTTGATGTGTTTTCGTAAGTTTTTTAGAACGAGGTGTGAAACTATTAATAAAAGATAGTATATATGTATTGTGATTTTATATTAAAGAACTAAAGATGCAATTAAAAAGGAAATTAAGCTAAATTATAATTAAACTATAAAATGCAATTAACTAAGATTACAATACGAAAAGTATAGGTCGAGAACTCGTAGGTAATCCCCGCTATAATTGACCTTATGTTATTGTTTAAAGGTGAACTGATAAATATGCAATAGTCGAAATTCTAAATTCTTTCTAACTCCCTCCTAGGTAGCTTAGGCTTCTGCATAACACCACTAGAGACCTCTTCTTAGTGACATCTACGTGAATGATCGGCGCTAAAGTCTCTTACCTTATTAGCTATCTTCTAACGACGTGATTTTGGGGATGAATCTTGTTTTCTATAATTCTTACCACGTATCATGGTATCGTATCGTACAAGTACCTAACTTATGCACGTTAGTATACAATTAACACATAAAAACTCTAAAAAAACGTAAAAACCAAAACGAGATAAGAAATCATAAAACGTCAAATATTAGGGATAAATTCTTTAAATAAGTCCTAATACCCCTAAAATGATGTCTCGTGATACGATTACTCTATCGCAAAAAAAAAGACCAATACCCGCCAACTCAAAGTTTTGTTATCCCGATAAAATAAAAACTAAATTAGGAGTCTAAGTCCAGCTAATCAAAGAAGAATAAGAGAAAATAATGAATGATCCCAAAGCATTAACCTAAAAAGTCTCATGTAATAACATCTAAGAACTAATACAAACAATCTAACACATTATAAGTTCGAGATTATATTAGTTTTGCAATGCAAGAAGAATTGACTTTAACTTATGCTAATATGGTGGCTATAGGATGTTCACCTATCATAGTATCCAATGGTATACTTAGTTACTCCCTAATCGCTTTATTCTTACTTAACCACGTAATTAGTAATCCTAAGGTCTTTTTCGTTATAATGTAAGCTTAGGGTCGATATGATATGTATTTGAATAGTTTGAAGTGAGATTTTGACTCTCTTCTTAAGTAAAAATTTATTGTCACCAAGTATGTTTGGACATCTATGTTAATTATACATCATAAAATAGTGAATGAACTAGCCTTAAGTAATATATTTAAATTAAATTTAGAATAATTTCCTAAACGGGTTCCCTTGAAGCATTATTATTAAGTAATATATCATAGAAAATCTAATAGGAGAATTTTTTAATGGCTAATGTAGGAACTTGTGTAAGGTTGGATTTTATACAAGTTCCTATATTATTCAAAGAAGTTGTAAGGAAATTAAAAAAAATTAAATGTTAATAGGATAATAAAAGAACAAGTTGCTGAGTAATGGAGGTCATGGTTTAACTTTCATATCCTACACCTTGTCTGCCCTTTTACATTTGGGAAAAGACGTTAATGCGGGAGCTGAGAGATTTTTTGCTTGCATATACACTTAATTACGTCTGATGGAGCTGCGGATGATTCTCAATGGCGTAAAAGCTCCATCAACCAATGGATAAGAACATATGTTCCCTCTGGTTTTGGATAATAATAGTTACTACTTCAAAAGCAATAAAAGTTACACAGCTCTTGCTAAATTTAAATATGAAGTAAAATAATAAAGAAACAAATACATTGCAAAATAATAGTACACCATAGAATTTCTTTGTGAGTTGCTCAATCTATATTCTAAACAGTTTGTTTCTCCTCTTCGGCGACCATTTCTTGTTCTTCTTTTGACTTTTTGGCTTCATGTGCTCATTTTCTCTATTTTCATGTAAGATTTTGGTCACTCCTTCAAGTGCGATATCAATATCTTCATTCCTTAATTATTGCTCACCAAGATTCACCTGTTGGACAAATTAAATATATAATATTTACAATCAAAAAATCAAACAAGAGTGTACCAAGTCATCAAATTTTGTGACAACTTTAAAAATATTACTCATCACTCTCTCGAAGATTGTCGACAACATCAAAGATAGAGTGATGAGATTCCAAGATAATTAGCTGTTAAAGTCTTTAAGGAACATGTGCATAGGGTCAATCTTTTTAGTGTAATATTCTAACAATTCACTAACAAAATGCATATTAGAAGGCCAATACCAACTATTACTCACTATATATTAACACGGGTCTTAGAGTTAAATATTCTTCTCTTCTCAGAATGAATAAACTTGAGCACTTGGGCAAATATCTGGGAATACCCTCTTCTTGGGGTAAATCAAAAGTAAAATCACTTTAATGGTTGGTGGAATTGTTTATGATAAGAATGGATAGATGGGACACTAAGATGCTTTCTAAGAGTGGAAAGGAGGTTTTGGTCAAAGTAGTTATTGAAGCCATACCAAACTTTATCATGTCAGTCTTTTTAATACCTCAAAAGGTAACATCTCACTTAACATCACTGATTTCCAATTTTTATTCGAACAATCAAGGTGAGGACAGAATTCACTGGATCAAATGGAAAACTCTTATGAACTCTAAAGATGAAGGTGGTCTCGGTTTTAAAGATTTTCACTTACAAAACTTAGCTCTTTTATCTTGTAATGCTTGGACGTTCTTTTCCAAAAAAGATTCTCTAGTTTTTAAACTTTTCAAAGGCAAATATTTTCCCAAGGGGGACTTCTTTAATGCTAAACTTTGTTCTAATTTCTCTTGGGGCTAGAAAAGTCTTTTTTAAGGCAAAAAATGATGTGTAAACTCTATTAGATGGAATGTGGGAAATGGGAGTTCTATTAGACTTTGGGAGGATATTTGGATACCTTCTCAACGTCATATGGTTAAACACCCAAATTGTGATATTTATTTGGTATCTGAACTTATTAATCCAAATACTTTTGAATGGAAAATTGAATTACTCAACCTTTATTTCTCAACTGAAATTGCTGCAACCATAACTTCCCTATACATTCCTCCCTTTGACTGTTTTGATACTTCATTATGGCCCTTCTCTAAGGATGGTAGTGTCTCAGTCAAATACATGTATAGGAAGCTTTGGATGGCACAACAGAAAGTTGATAGAATAGAGGATAAAAATATAGGTACAACCTCTTTTAAACTTGAGTCTGAGGAATGGAAAAATATTTGGAGTATGAAAATACACCCAAAGATCAAAAACTTTATTTGGAAATGTTGTGAAAAGGTTTAGCAACAAATGAAAACAGGAAGAAAAGAAAATCTTGTCAAAGTGATTTATGTTCTTTATGTGGGACTCAAACTGAGAATGTTGAACACTTAATATTTCATTGCTCATGGGCAAGAGCTCTATGGATTACTAGTCCTCTCAATTTTAACTCTATGACTGAGCCTACGTTTAAGTTCATGAAATGGGTGGCCTTTATTAGAAAATGCAGCATTGAAAGTAAACATGATGATGTTTACTCAGGAGAACTTGCTTTTTATCTGGTTTGGTATGTTTGGAAAGGAAGGAATCAGAGCCTCTTTAGAGGCATTACTCCTGACCCTCTTCTTGTCTTACAGGAGGCTTTTAAAGCCTATGATGATAATAATCAAGTTAAAAGATTAATTTCTGAGGCAAAAATCAAAGAATCAATTGATTCTAATGTTGCTTTATATTATGGAAATGATAATTCCAACTCTGTAACTCAAGGCTTGAACTTTAGAGAGGATAGAGTTGAGAAATGGAACCACCTCTATCTGGTTTACTTAAAATTAATTGTGATGCCTCATTTGCTATTGATACAAATAATGCCTCATTTGCTATTGATACAAATAAAGCCTCATTTGCTTGTATTACTCGTGATTCAACAGGTAGCATGGTGGATGTTTTTGCGAGGGATATGAAAGCTAACTCAATTCTTGAAGCAGAGGCAAGAGGGATGGATCAAGCTTGTGCTATGGCAGCTGTCTTACCTCCTGGCTCAGTGGAAATAGAGAGTGATAGATTAGTGTTAGTTAATCAAGTTTATTGTGGTAGAAAGTGTACTGTAATATTCTGAATTTAGTTAATTACATTCTTAAGTGTAAAATTAAGTATAGGATTAAAATCTCCTATATGAGGAGATCAAAAAACCGTGCTGCTGATTGGGTGGCTAAACAAGTGCTTAAAGGTGCCTTGTTTAGCCTTTTGAAGTTCTTTCCTCCTCCTCAATTAGCAAGACTATTATTTTGTGATTTTGATCCATTAGGGATATGGTAACTTGTAACTTGAAGTTTTTTATATGCTTCTTTCGACAAAAAAAAAACATGGATTACTTTTTCCTAGTAACCATAAGTACATATATAGCAAAGTACTTCCCTTATTACATATATCTCACTAATATACCTTATTATTACAACCATTACCCACATGATGAAGGCACACAAGTACTCAAGATACTGAAATTTTTACTATATTATAGTTGACCCATTCTAATAGCTTTATGACAGGATCTGCTTTGGAGATGAATGGAGCAGCTTAGTATATGGCCTTTCACTTATTATACATTATGAACCAATTCATTTTACATTCATAGAAGTAAAAAGTAGCAAATGTCAATATAGACAGGATTAGAAATATCTGATCCCAAAAGGGGAAATATAAAACAAAAACAAAGTCTCAGATACCAGAGTAGTATAATAAATCTGAAGTTAATAAGTTAAGATATAATATAATAAATCAGAAGAGTTGAATCTCAACCAGAAACAGACCACGGAAATATATAAGGGGGATTGTTAAACTTAGTTAATCTTACCATCATACTTATTATTGTTGATGGGAAACTGAAATGACATTGTCATTGACCTTATTCTTAACATGACAATAAGTCGCTATTTTGTAGATGGGCATGTGCATATTGAAAGCATCAAATCTATGTTAACTTTGTTTTCAAATTTATTAAATATGTAAAACTAATGACCAATTAGTATTAATCTAGATTTTATACTCAAAGACGCTTATATTTCTATTTAATATGGTGATATTATGCAATTATGACACATGTGAACAATATTATAACACACTGCTGAGAAAGCTCACCTTCTTCTGTGAAGATAGTGGAAGATGATACTGTATCGTTAGTCTTAACTTAATTCAATTAAAGAACTATTAGTCACTTACATGGGCTGAGTAGGGAGTTTTTGTTGGGATACCAAGGTAAGGGGCAGTGTGAGTTTATTACCATACAAATCCCTATATTTTACAAAATTTCATCATAGGTCCCTATGTTTTGGGATTATAGGTCCCTATAAATGCAAAATAACCTATATTTTGAACCAATTACATAATAAGTCCCTATAATATGCAAAACAACAAAATTCTTTGGAAATAATTACAATATAGGTCCCTATATTAGGCAAAATAATCCATATTTTGCAAAACAATTTGATTTATTAATTAGAATTACCTAAAACATTTGATTTATTAATTAGAATTACCTATAAGGAGGGATGGAGAGTGCGGTGGCGAGTGTGGGTCATGACTCATTAGCTAACGGAAGAGTGTATATATAATGAATGAGTTGGCTCTCTAAAAATCGAGAGACTACACTAAGCCCAACTGTGAGTCGTGGAGTAGCTGACAGAGGAGAAGGTTTGATGATTTTGCGCGTAGATTTGAAGTAAGAGAATTAAGTGTTTAAGTTAGGTCAATAAAATGACTAGTTGACTGAGTTCATTTTATATATTTATAAAAGGGTGAATGCCCAATAAACATTTGCCACCTTAGCCACTTTCCCATAAAAGGCAATTAAGGTAAATATACCTTAATTCCCTTACTACTGTCTACTGCTGTCTCCTGCTGCTGCCAAGGGCGAGTAATGGGAATGTTTCCCAGCACTCGTGCAAGTACATTTTTGTAAAGGGTGAGTAATGAGAATGTTTCCCAGCACTCGTGCAAGTACACTTTTGTACTTGTGGGCAAATGTTGAGTAATGGAAATGTTTTTCAACACTCGTGCAAGTACACTTTTGTACTTTTGGACTAATGTTGAGTAATGAGAATGTTTCCCAGCACTCGTGCAAGTACACTTTTGTACTGTGGGCTAATGTTGAGTAATGTGAATGTTTCCCATCACTCGTGCAAGTACACTTTTGTACTGTCTGCTGCTGCCAAGGGTGAGAGAGAGAGACAGAGGAGATATATATAACTAACTCAATGTATACGAACTAACGACTAATAAACGAACGGCGGCTGGGGTGAGGGGGTAAAATAGAAAAGAAAAAAAAGGAGCGCCTTTTATGGGCAAGAAGAAAACGGCGGTGGTGAGGGGGCATTAATTCTAATTTCAGGTGTTTCTTGGGAAATAATCTTTAATAAAATATCTAGCTTAATTTTTTATTTTTTGTCAGGTAAATCTCCTCAACACATTTTTGTTTGGACAAGGCCTCCTCCATCCATGGAACAATAACCTGATTATTTTATTGGAATAATTCTAGGCCCAACATATTTTTTTTACGTCTAAGAAATTTTAGATAATTATATAGAGAATTAATATATTCCTAGTCTGGAAAATTGACATAACACATTTGACATGACTCTTGTTCCCTCGATAACCTCTGTCTAACTTTTTTTGCTAGAATGTCTGCCCGACCAGTGTTCGAAACAAACTGATCTATGGTCTGAGCCTCCATTTGACTGCCGACACCTTTTTGATACTTTGAATTATTTCAAGGTTGTCAGAAAAGATGGTTATCTCCTCTTGTGGTTCCTGTCTCATCATGTCTAATGCATAGTTATTGCTTGCGCTTTTCATTCCTTACAACGTATTCTAGAACTAGGCTAAGCAAATAATTTTTTTAATTTTTAATTTTGTTAATTAAAATATCTTTATATAACAAATAATAAAACAAATAAATTATTCAATCCGTCCTGATGTCCACTTACTAAATATGGTGTCCCAAAAATATTGTACATTTTAGAATATCAAGACACTTTTTTTCAACTTTTTCCATCATTACCATTATTAAAAAAATTAAAATTTATACTTTCAGTGCATATTTAAAATATTAAGACAATTGTAAATTCCGATAGTCAATGGTCAACTTCAGCAAGATTTTTTTTGGGTGGGAACCACTTTACTCATGGGACGAGCTTTGCTCCAGGTGGTGGCGGTAGTTAAAGAGATTTCTTTTTAGTTTTTTTTCTAATATGAGTGTGAAGAAGACAATTTCATTCATTTTTCAATAAAATAAAAGTTTATTTTTTTTAAATATTTAAAATGTTTATAATAATAAAAAAATTAAATAATCGCATATGTGTCGTGCATGCTTACTTAACTGAGATAATAGACGGAACCTGTCCATAGAGGATAACCAAACACATTTGAAACAATAAGGGGGTAAATTTACACTTTTTACGAAATAGGGGGTAAGTTGACGATTCGGAAAAATTACAGGGGGCAACAGGGGTATTTACTCATTTTAGTGAGAAAAAATAGTATTGGCCTAAATTTCGAAGAAATGATAATAAGTGCTTGCTCATTTGAATATCGACCTAGCTATAATCATTATTTAATTTGTATTTTAATTTGTGATTATATTGGTCAGTGTGGGTTGCAATCGAGAATAGTGATGTCTGAATTTTTAGGAGTTGGGTCGTGGGTGCAGGGTTTGAACATGGTATAATTATAGAATTTCATCAACCCGTATCGAGTTTTGATTGAATTTTAATTATCTAGATATTTTTACCCAACGGGTCTTGAAACCTCTCCCCTCAAGATCGAAACACCCCCATCCCACCCAATCTTCTTATTAAAGGTCAATTATAATATTTAACAATATTACATTATTTCCTACTACACATTTTACGTTCAAATGTTTTTTACTCACTATACATATTAAATCACATAATAAATACACATATATCATATTTCTCACCTACTTATCTTAAATCACTCTCTATACTCTCTAACCTCTTTCCAACCCACCCCAACCATCGGAAATGGTGTTTCACGGTGGCTACAAGACGGGTCATACCCTCCGATGACTATGTTTATACTTGTCATGGATCTAATGGAGTTGTGATTGTGTAATAAGGATCCAGGCATGGAAAATTGTAGTTCTCAGCCTTACAAAATAAAAAAATGGTTCCAGATCCTTGTAGATCTAACTTTCACTAGCAGATCAGAGTTAATTTTGGAGCTTTTGTTCGACTTCCATGGCAGCTGAGGCCGAATTTCGAAGGTCCAAGCTAAGCTCAACGAACTTTTGTGCTTGTTCATGGCAGGTGAGATTGTTTTTTTTGTATTATTGGAATTTTATATCTCTTTAAGGAATGTAACTTGTGTAATATTTAGTTTGGATTTTTTTAGTAAGGGTTGTAATATTCTTTTATATAATAAAAATAAATTTTGTATAATTTTCTACTTTATTTTTGTGTCAATACACCGTATTTTAGGGAATATTTTGAGAATTCACTAAGCATACTCAGTGATTTACTTCACATACTAAGTAAATTGCTGAATATACTCAATATATTATTGAGTATACCCAGTGACTTTTTCGTACTCATTGAATCACTAAGTATGCTCTATGGCGATGTCGGTGGTGATTAGAGATGAATATTACCGATATTCAATAAAATCTATGAGAAAATACTCCCTAAAGCCGATGTTGGCATTGTGTGTTGGCAAGAGATGAATAGTGTTGATACTTAGTGACTTTTTACTTAGCAACTCGCTACTCAGTGACTCTTTACTTAGCGACCCGCTATTCAGTCACTCTGTGGTCCATGCTTTTTGCCACTTATTTTTATTTCTTTATGTATTTTTTTATCGTTTAGGATACTTTAGTATTTGTTGTAACCTATTTGAAGAAGACCTTAGCCACATGTTCCCTCTTAACGATAAAATTGGTCTCCAATACCTCATACATCAACCACTCTTTTCTCTATGGGCGATTGTTACTCTAACTCCTCCATAAGTCTTAGTTCTATCCCGGGTCCAAACCCATTATTATGGGTATGATATAAAATAAGTGGTTTTTACCATTGCAGTTTTTAGAAAACGTTGGTCCAAAATATATATCTCAAACGAATGAAGGAGCAGCTACTCCAATAATCGTAATTATGGTTACTATGACATCAGCTTTAGTTTCTACTAGAGAGAGTATAATGCTTGGAAATTCTTATCATCGGCCATATCTAAGTCAATATAATGTGGCAAATAAAAATACAATTGGTAATGAAATTGCTATTGAAAAGTAAACTTGATCGTGAAAGTGTAAGACCACCGAAATTGACAATAATCAAGGAGACACTTGAACAAACAATAAGAGGATGATTCATCACTCATGAAGAAGATATTTATTCTAGATTACCATAATCTCTTGTTGCATTATGTAAACCAAGTCGCTTCTATTCTTAGCACAAGTAGATTTTGTAAATTATTTGTAAGTAATATTGAATTACTCATTTATTGTCACCCCTTGCGATTTCAATAGTCCAAGCGCGTGCAAAGAGATGTGCTTTAATTTTTTTTATTCTGGTTTCTGTTTTTTTTAATTCCAATATTTTTTGTAAAACGATTTCTATTTGTTTTGTTTTAGATCTAGATTTAGATCTCTTTGGAATATATCAAATTGATGTGTTTGGAATGTACCAAATTGATGTGTTTGGAATGTACTAAGGTGATGTGTTTGGAATGTACCAATTCGTTTTTATCATGAAAAAAGATATCGTGAATAGATTTATGTAGTATTTTTAGGATTTGTTTTTAATCAGACCTCTCCACCCCTTGCGATTTCAATAGTCCAAGCGCGTGCAAAGAGATGTGCTTTAATTTTTTTTATTCTGGTTTCTGTTTTTTTTAATTCCAATATTTTTTGTAAAACGATTTCTATTTGTTTTGTTTTAGATCTAGATTTAGATCTCTTTGGAATATATCAAATTGATGTGTTTGGAATGTACCAAATTGATGTGTTTGGAATGTACTAAAGTGATGTGTTTGGAATGTACCAATTCGTTTTTATCATGAAAAAAGATATCGTGAATAGATTTATGTAGTATTTTTAGGATTTGTTTTTAATCAGACCTCTCCACCCCTTGCGATTTCAATAGTCCAAGCACGTGCAAAGAGATGTGCTTTAATTTTTTTTATTCTGGTTTCTGTTTTTTTTAATTCCAATATTTTTTGTAAAACGATTTCTATTTGTTTTGTTTTAGATCTAGATTTAGATCTCTTTGGAATATATCAAATTGATTTGTTTGGAATGTACCAAATTGATGTGTTTGGAATGTACTAAAGTGATGTGTTTGGAATGTACCAATTCGTTTTTATCATGAAAAAAGATATCGTGAATAGATTTATGTAGTATTTTTAGGAAAAACTTTGTTTGGTGCATACGAATGGGTGAATCTCGACACGATCTTCGATCCTTTTTATAAAAAAATCCGGACATTAACTTTGGGCATGACTAAAAACCCTCCATAAGTCTAGAAAAATACTGATAAGGACCCTGAAACGTAAAAAAAAACATAAGTAGCATTTGGTACATACCAAAACCAGGAAATTGGTACGTTCTGAACAAATAAATATTGGTCTATACCAAAATTAAAACTGTTGGTATGTACCGATAAAAAACTGAGTAGCGGTATAAGGGTAAAAAATCTAACTAAAAAAATCAAACTTAGCCCTCTGTAGAATGATTATTAGTTAGGACTTTCTAAAGAAATTTTTGATTTTTTGGGCTTCTAAAAGTAATTTTCTCTTTTTTTTGGATAATTCTAGGTCCAACGTATTTTTTTTTACGCCTAAGAAATTTCAGATAACTACATCGAAAATTAACTTATTCCTAGTTAGGAAAATTGACATACCACATTTGTCAATAAATCTTGTTCCCTTGATGCCCTGTGCCTGGTTTCTTTTGCTAGAATGTCTGCTCGATCATTAAACCATTGCGAAATATGTTTAAAACAAACCAGACCAACTTCTGTTGCCAGCTTCTTGATCTGCGTGATGCATGGTCCGAGCCTCCATCTGACTGCCGACTCATGCTTGATACCTTGACTTATTTCAAGGTTGTCAGAGAAGCCCTCTTATGGTTCTTGTCTCTTCCTATCTAAGATGTATATGTGGTGAGGGCAAAGGTGTGATAAAATAATAGATAAATAAAGATAATAATAAAGAGCACAAACCCTTGAGAACCACGGAACTCACTGCAAGTATCACAGATCGTTTGCAAGTTATAATGATAAGTCAAGTTCGTTCGCAGGGATTGTATCTGTTAGATATACTTATATGTAACAAGCGTAGATGAATTTATATGTTTTAGAATAAAATATAAAAAGATAAAATAATATGATTAACTATCTGATGAGAAATAATAAATAAGAATGCAGATAAATAATTATGGATGTGAGTCTAATAGATTAGGGTCACTAATATGAGTCTATTTTACTAAGTTGTTATTCTAACCTGTCACAGATTAAGCAGTATATATTAACCAGGATTCTAACTTCTACCTAGCCTCTATTAGGCTTAGGAGCATCCTCTCCAATACTAGGGATTCCTGAGTAATGATTGGTGATTAAATCAAACCTCTATGGCTATCTAGTTAGACAAAAGATCAAAACAAGACGATTATGTGGTGTTGTCAATAACTAAGAATAATCCTAAGATTGGCCAAATCTAAGGTTGTAACAATAAGTCAAAACACATAATAACAATATACGCCAAGCTCAATCAATTAAAATAACAAATTGTATTTATGAATTTAAAGACAAAATAATAACCCAACAATTTAAAGTAAAACTTACAGAATAAAAGCTTAGAAATATGGTGAAGCATAAATCTATAGCTAATTACCCTAAATATATAGAAGGTGAGATTTAGAAGAGGAGTTTGTCACTCTCCAACTTCTTGCTTCTTGTCTTCCTCTATAGGTCAGCTTGCTTCCTGGATGAATAGCTTGATACTAAGGATTAATAATAAATATAAGGACTAAGCTATTATTTAAAACTAAGAAAATACAAGTAAGGACTAAGCCTAAGCTTGAAACTGAGCAAGGACATGTTTACAATGGTATACGGGTGTATTTATAGGTGTTTAGGAAGACCTAATTCGTTTTCTTGAAGGAGAAGGAAAGTAATGGACTCCTAGCCCAACTCAAATTCGTAGCTTGAACCGTTTTTGCTTCATAAGATATCAAAATAATCCTCACGGAATTATCTACGTCCCTATGAAAGGGATCTTCCAGAATCGGCTCGGTTTTGGAGTTACCATTAGTTCTTTAACATAGCTGCAGAAATTCAGATTTATTTGGCAGCTTATCCTTTTCCTAATTGAACTCTGTGTCCTTCTATCTCCAATTACCATTCTTATCTCTTTCCATATCTCTTAGTCTTTGACTTGGACTCTAATTAATCTCCATAATTATCTTTAAAACTTTACACTAAATAAATAATTAAACCCAATATGCTCTAAAAATATTAGTTTACTAAATCAAGACTCAAAATAGGAAAGTGCACTATTTCTCAAGAAAATCGACTAAATGACTTCCTAAATCACTAAAAATGATGTATCATCTAAATATTAATTCATCACAAATGAGGAGACATCAATATGATTGCTTGCGCGTCTCTTTCCATACAATGTATTCAAAAATAAGGCTAAGCAAATAATTTTTTTTATTTTAAATTTTTCCAATTAAAATGTCTTTATATAAAAAATAATAATACAAAACAATTATTCGATCAGTCCTAAAAATAATGTCTACTTACTAAATATGGTGTCCTAAAAATATTGTCCATTTAGAATATCAAGACACTTTTTTCCAACTTTTTTCGATATTACTCTTATTAAAAAAATTAAAATTTATACTTCCAATACATATTTACAATATTAAGACACTTTATGAGGAGTAATTCTGTAATGGTGTATGTAATTATTAGTTTTCTTAATCTGTTTGAAATGCTAAGTGGACATTGTATTTGGGACTGGGGAGTATGTATTTTATCACCACCACGGTTGCTTGTCAGTCAACTTCAACGGTCAATGTTGGTCAATTTCGGTAGTCAATGGTCAACTCCAGCGAGACTTTTTTTTGGGTGGCCACCAGTTTACTTCTGGGACGAGCTTGGCTTCAGGTGGTGGCAGCAGTTGAAGAGATTTCTTTTTAGTTTTTTCCTAATATGAGTGTGAAAAAGATGATTTATTTTTGTTTTTATCAATAAAATAAAAGTTTAATCATTTTAAATGATTTAAAATGTTTATAATAATAAAAAATAATTAAATAATCGTACATGCGTCGCACCCTAACTTAACAGAGATAATAGACGGAATTCGTCCACAGGTGGTATGCAAACACATTTTGAAACAATAAGGGGTAAATTTGCACTTTATATAAAATAAGGGGTAAGCTAACGATTAAGAAAAAGTAAAGGGGGCATCAGGGGTATTTACTCAATTTAATAAGAAAATATAGTATTGGCCTAAAGTTAGAAGAAATGGTAATAAGTGCTTGCTCATTTGAATATCGACCTAGCTATAATCATTATTTAATTTGTATTTTAGTTTGTGATTATTTTATCAGTTTGGGTTGCAATCAAGAATAGCGATGTCTGGACATGGTACAACTATAAAATTTCATCAACTCGTATCGAGTTTTTAAAGAATTTTATTTATCTAGAGATTTTCACCCAACGGGCCTTGAAACCTTTCCCTTCAAGACTGAAGCACCCTCATCCAACCTATTGTTCTTATTAAAGGTCAAATATAATATTTAAGACTATAACATTTTTTCCCATTACACATTTTACGTACAAATGTTTTTTACTCACTATACATACTAAATCACACAATAAATACACATATATCATATTTCTCACCTACATATCTTAAATCACTCTCTATACTCTCCCCTCTCTCCACCCCACCCCAACAATCAGAAATGGTGTTTCATGGTGGCTAAAATACGGGTCATAACCTCAGAGGACTATGTTTATTCTTGTCATGGATCTAATGGAGTTGTGATTGTGTAATAAGGATCCAGCCATGGAAAATCGGAGTTCTCAGCCTTACAACATCAAAAAAGGGTTCTAGATCGTTGTAGATCTAACTTTCACTACCAGATCAAATAAGTTCATATATAATTCAAAGAAGGTGTACGGAAATTAAAAAAACATTAAATGTTAATAGGATAATAAAGAAACAAGTTGCTGAGTAATGGAGGTCATGGTGTAACTTTCAAAGCCTACACCTTGTCTGCCCTTTTCCATTTGGGAAAAGATGTTAATGCAGGAGCTGAGATTTTTTGCTGGCATATAAGTTTTATTATGTCTGATGGAGCTGCGGCTGATTCTCAATGGCGTAAAATCTCTATCACGCAATGGATAAGAACATATGTTGCCTCTGGTGTTGGATAATTATAGTTACTTTTCAAAAACAATAAAAGTTAAGCAACTGTTGCTAAATTTAAATCTGAAGTAAAATAATAAAGCAACAAATTCTTAGCAAAATAATAGTACACCATATAATTTACTTGTGATTTACTCAATCTATATTCTAAACAGTTTGTTTCTCCTCTTCGGCGACCATTTCTTGTTCTTCTTTTGACTTTTTGGCTTCATCTGCCTCATTTTCTCTCTTTTCATGTAAGATTTTGGTCACTCCTTCAAGTGCGATATCAATATCTTCATTCCTTAATAATTGCTCACCAGGAATCACTTGTTGAACAAATTAAATATATAATATTTACAACGAGGTGGTACATGAAAAAAGAAAAAAACAAACAAGAGTGTATCAAGTCATCAAATTTTGTGACACCTTTAAAAATATTACTCATCACTCTCTCCAAGATTGTCGACAACATCAAAGAGAGAGTTATAAGATTCCAAGATAATTAGTTGCTAAAGTCTTGAAGGAACATGTGATTAAGGTCAATCTTTTTAGGGTAATATTCAAACAAATCACTAACAAAATGCATTTTAGAAGGCCAATACCAACTATTACTCACTATATATTAACACGGATTACTTTTTTCTAGTAACCATGAGTACATATATAGCAAAGTACATCCCTTAATACAGATATCTCACTAATATACCTTATTATTACAACCATTACCCACACGATGAAGGCACACAAGTACTCAAGATACTCAAATTTTTACTATTTTATAGTTGTCCCATCCTAATAGCTTTATGACAGGATCTACTTTGGAGATAAATGCGGTAGCTATAGTATGTGGCCTTTCACTGATTACACATTATAAACCAATTAATTTTACATTCATAGAAATAAAAAGTAGTAAATGTCAATATAGACATGATTAGAATTATCCGATCCCAAATTGGGAAATATACAACAAAAACAAAGTCTCAGATACCATAGTAGTATAATAAATCTGAAGTTAATAAGTTAAGCTATAGCTTATTACAAGGAGAAAATCTCCAGTCTACAGCCAAAACACCTTTTAGCAACCCAATCAAGTCCTTTGTTCTTTCTTCATTATTCCGGATGGAGAGGAGATCCCGCATTAATATCTATTTACGCTATTCTAATCCGGATGCCTGAAAAATATACATATATGTGAAAAATTTAATCTAATTTTTTAGTTTGTATAAGGTTGCGTAGATATTTAAAAACTAATATGAGTGTAATTTACGTCAGAAATTTCAATGATTATAGAATTAATAGAAGGAGCCCTTTCAAGGTAGTAGGTGATAATATCTCCAGAAAAAGTGATTTCTTCTTGCTCTGCATCTCTCCTTTGTTCACAACTGAATACCGAACATCATCAAGTTCCAAGGGATTGTGATCATGTAGATTAAAGTATCGGAATAATTGAATCTCAACCCGAAACAGACCACGGAAATATATAAGGGGGATTGCTAAACTTAGTAAATCTTACCATCATACTTATTGTTGATGTGAAACTAAAATGACATGGTCATTGACCTTATTCTTGACATGGCAATAAGTCACTATTTTGTAGATAGGCATGTGCATATGGAAAGCATCAAATCTATGTTAACATTTTTTTTCTAATTTAGTAAATATGTAAAATTAATGACCAATTAGTATTAATCGTGATTTTATACTCAAAGACGCTTATATTTCTATTTAATATGGTGATATTATGCAATTATGACACATGTGCACGATAGTATAACACACTACGGAGAAAGCTCACCTTATTCTGTGAATGGGTGAAAGATAGTTGAAGATGATACTGAATAATTATTCTTAACTTAAGTCAATTAAAAGAACTATTAGTCACTTACATGGGCTGAGTAGGGAGTTTTTGTTGGGATACCAAGGTCAGGGGCAGTGTGAGTTTATTACCATACAAATCCCTATATTTTACAAAATTTCATCATAGGTCCCTATGTTTTGGGATTATAGGTCCCTATACATGCAAAATAACCTATATTTTAAACTAATTACATAATAAGTCCCTATAATATGCAAAATAACAAAATTATTTTAAAATAATTACAATATAGGTCCCTATATTAGGCAAAATAATCCATATTTGCAAAACGATTTGATTTATTATTTAGAATTACCTAAAATATTCTATTTATTAATTAGAATTACCTATAAGGAGGGACAGAGAGTGCGGCGGTGTATGTGGGTCATGACTCATTAGCTAATAGAGGCGGAGGCTTGACGATTTTGCGTCTGAGTGATCCGTAGATGTAAAGTAAGAGAATTAATTGTTTAAGTTAGGTCAATAAATTGAATAGTTGACTAAGTTCATTTTATATATTAATAAAATATTTAACTTTATTTTTTCTTTTTACTGGGTAAATCTCCTCAACCCACTTTTGTTGGGACAAGGCCTCCTCCATCTATGGAACAATAACCTGATTTTTTATTGGAATAATTCTAGGTCCAACATAATTTTTTTTTACGTCTAAGAAATTTTAGATAATTACATAGAGAATTAATCTATTCCTAGTCTGGAAAATTGACATATCACATTTATCATGATTCTTGTTCCCTCGATGCCCTGTGCCTAACTTTTTTTGCTAGAATGTCTGCTCGACCAGTAAACTGTCGCAACATATGTTCGAAACAAACCGGAGCATCTTGATCTGCGTGATCCATGGTCTGAGCCTCCATTTGAATGCCATCACCTTTTTGATACCTTGAATTATTTCAAGGTTGTCAGAAAAGATGGTTATCTCCTCTTGTGGTTCATGTCTCATCATGTATAATGCGTATATGATTGCTTGCGCTTCTCCTTCCGTACAACATATTCTAGAACCAGGCTAAGCATATAATTTTTTTTTGATTTTAAATTCTTTTAATTGAAATATCTTTATATAACAAATAATAAAACAAAACAATTATTCCATCAGTCCTAATGACCACTTACTAAATATGGTGTCCCAAAAATATTGTACATTTTAAAATATCAAGACATATTTTTCAACTTTTTCCATCATTACCCTTATTAAAAAATTAAAATTTATACTTTCAGTATATATTTAAAATATTACGACACTTTATGAGGGGTAATTTTGTAAAGTGTATGTAATTATTAGTTTTCTTAATCTGTGTGAAAAGCTAAGTGGACATTATATTTTGGACGGAGGGAGTATTTATATTATTACCACCACGGTTTCTTGTCAATCAACTTCAATAGTCAACGTTGGTCAATTCCGATAGTCAGTGGTTAACATCAGCGAGATTTTTTTTGGGTGGGCACCAGTTTACTCATTGGACAAGCTTGGCTCGAGGTGGTGGCGGCAGTTGAAGAGATTTATTTTTTGTTTTTTTCTAATATGAATGTGAAGAAGACGATTTCAATCTTTTTTCAATAAAATAAAAGTTTAATTTTTTTAATGATTTAAAATGTTTATAATAAAAAAAATTAAATAACCGCATATGTGTCGTGCATGGTTACTTAACTGAGATAATAGACGAAATCCGTCCATAAAGGGTAACCAAACACGTTTTGAAAGGGGTAAATTTACACTTTATACAAAGTAGGGGGTAAGTTGACGATTCGGAAAAATTATAGGCGGCAAAATAGTATTGGCCTAAATTTAGAAGAAATGATAATAAGTGCTTTCTCATTTGAATATCGACCTAGCTATAATCATTATTTAATTTGTATTTTAATTTGTGATTATATTGGTCAGTGTGGGTTGCAATCTAGAATAGTGATGTCTAGATTTGTAAGATTTGGGTCATGGGTGAAGGGTTTGTACATGGTATAATTATAGAATTTCATCAACTCGTATCGGGTTTTGATAGAATTTTAATTCTCTAGATATTTTTACCCAACGGGTCTTGAAACCTCTCCCCTCAAGATCGAAGCACCCTCATTCAACCTAATCTTCTTATTAAAGGTCAATTATAATATTTAACAATATAACATTATTTCCTACTACACATTTGACGTTCAAATATTTTTTACTCACTATACATACTATTTCACACAATAAATACACATATATCATATTTTCCACCTACATATCTTAAATCACTCTCTATACTCTCTAACCTCTTTTCACCCCTACTCCAACCATCGGAAATGGTGTTTCATAGTGGCTACAAGATGGGTCATACCCTCCGACGACTATGTTTATTCTTGTCATGGATCTAATGGAGTTGTGATTATGTAACAAGGATCCAGCCATGGAAAATCGTAGTTCTCAGCCTTACAATATCACAAAAATGGTTCTAGATCCTTGTGGATCTAAATTTGACTAGCAAATCAGAGTTTTTTTGAAGCTTTTGTTCTACTTCCAGGGCAGCTGAGGCCATATTTTGAAGGTCCAAGCTAAGCTCAACGAACTTTTGTGCTTGTTCATGGCAGGTGAGATTGTTTTTTTTTTTTGTATTATTGGAATTTTATATCTTTTTAAGGAATGTAACTTCTGTAATATTTAGTTTGGATTTTTTTATTAAGGGTTATAATATTCTTTTATATAATAAAAATAAATTTTGTATCATTTTCTACTTTATTTTTGTGTTAATACGTCGTATTTTAGGTAATACTTTGAGAATTCACTAAGCATACTGAGTGATTTACTTCGCATACTAAGTGAATTGTTGACTATACTCAAAGAATTATTGAGTATACTCAGTGACTTCTTCGTACTCATTGAATCACTAAGTATGGTCTGTAGCGATGTCGGTGGTGATCGGAGATGAATATTAATTATATTCAATAAAATCGATGATAAATACTCCCTGATGCCGGTGTTGCCAGTTTGTGTAGGCTAGAGATGAATAGTGTTGATACTTAGTGACTTGTTACTTAGCAACTCGCTACTCAGTGACTCTTTACTTAGCTACCCGCTACTCAGTCACTCTGTGGTCCATGCTTTTTGCCACTTATTTTTATTTCTTTATGTATTTTTTAATTGTTTAGGATACTTTAGTATTTTTTTGTGACCTATTTGAAGAAGACCCTAGCCACATGTTCCTTATTAACGATAAAATTGGTCTCAAATACCTCATACATCAACCACTCTTTTCTCTATGGGAGATTGTTACTCTAACACCTCCATAAGTCTTAGTTCCATCCCGAGTCCAAATCCATTCTTATTGGTATGATATAAAATATGTGAGTTTTTACTGTTGCAGTTTTTAGAAAACATTGGTCCAATCTAATTGTTCGGCATTAGTGTTCATCTTTTCGTCGATAATACAAATGGCACACAACGTTTGAAATAAGGATGATGGGTCATTAACAAGATATTTATTTCCAGAGTGTATGGTAAATTTTTCTTATTTTGTCGCTCTAAATATATATATAGTACCTGCTCGTACTAGGACGTCCTCCACTGTTCCCCATGTCTTAGTTACTGCGTTGTCAGTTAACTGCAACTTCACTGTATCTTTCTTTGATCTCTGAAGTCCAAGTCTCTTGAACACGGACTTAGGCATAAGACTCACACCTGAACCCACATCGTACATAGATTTCACCTTGACCATACCATTTATTTGAATAGGAAGGTTAAAACTTCCCGGGTCTTTGAGCTTCAATGGTAACTCTCTTTCACTTTTTCTTGAGACTCTAACGTTTTATTTTTTGGATTCTACATTCGCTTCTTTCTCAGGAATAACTTGCGTAAAAACTTGTTGCGGTGTAAGCCCTTTCTTTACGATCTCAAGCATTTGGGCGTTGATATTTTCAGGAGTGTACGCCTCTACAAATGTCTTGAGTTCAGTGTCATCCTTTGGATTTGTATTAGGAATAGTTGAGGACACTGTTTGAACAACTAGTGGCGATTCCACCTTCTCTTCTTCTTTCTCTTCTTGCACAGCAGGTGCAACTTCAACTTCAACTCTTGGTTCCTCCTTTGAAGCTTCTTCCTCTTTCTCTTTAGCCAGCTCAACTTGAAAATCCATAACCGATCTAATCTCTTCGTGCATATCTTTCAAAAGCTGTATAAATTCGGATTTTTCTGAATTTTCCTCCACATCACTCTCAGAACAGTTAGAGTCCACGGGGCTAGACTTGGTTGATTCTTCTTCGGTACTCGGAACCTCCACGGCACTAACGGCAGCATCTGGTACTTCTTCTTTTCTTCAATATCAAGGCAGATAGCCTTACAAGCTTCGAACCCAACATTGTCATCACCTCCTTCGATAGCCTTCAATTCTTTTTGTTCCATAATTCTTGTCAGAACTTTGATCTTCAGTTCTACTTGAGTACCTACAACATGAATTGAAGCTTCTTGTTCTTGTAACTTCTCGCTCTGGGAATGCATATTAGTGGTCATAAGATCCATAAAGTTTGTTAATTATTAATTATCCACAGGTCCCTCTTGAGGATACTGTGGTAAAGCTTTCTGAGCTAACGAATCAGTATAGGCATCTTGAACAAGTTGTTGTGGGGGAGCAGGTCTATTCTGATATTGATTTTGATACTGTCCTCTTGGTTGGAATGAGTTATTCTGTGGACGTGGTTGATAATGACCAGGATTAGCGGCCCCATGTGGATTTGAATACTGCATACCCGGATGATTCATATTTCCAAATTGATAACGTCGGTTGGATATGAAGTAAACAGATTGTAGATTTCCTTCGCACTCTTCCCAAGTATGATTCATTGCCCCACAATACGGACAACCTTGTGCTTCTTGCACTACATTTGCTTCGGCTAAGTTTCTATGCATCTCAAGCTTAAGTTCTTTGATTTGATTCTCTAATGCGGATAGTTGAGCTGAGTTTGCAGTTTCCGCGTCTAATCGAAGCGTACCTCGCGTTTTTGTAACAAGAGCTCGCGAAGGCGGCCAACTCCTTTCTTGTTGAATGCAATTTTCTAAATCCTCGGTAGCTTCAGCAGGGTCCATGGACACGAAATTCCCTTTCCCAATATTATCCACCTTCAATCTACTTTATATGTTGATACCTTCATAGAATATAGCTAACTGTAGAGAGGGGTATAACCATGGAGCGGACATCTAGCTAACTTCTGTTGAAACCTTGTCCATGCTTCTCCTACTTCTTCTCCATCTTCTTGAAAAAACTTTGCAAGCTCGCTTTGGTCTTTGAGTCTCAAATTCATTGGATAAAAACGGCTAAAGAAAGCGGCTTGAAGTTCTGTCCATGAATTAATTGTCCTTGGTGGTTGCCTATCTAGCCACTCACCAGCTCTAGTAGTCAGAAAGAACGAAAACATATGACAATACAGTTGCTCGCGTGTAATTCTTGGAGTAACATAAGCATCACAAATCTGCATAAACTTCTGAATCGCTCTTACCGGATCTTGTACTGCTGTACCACTGTAGAGTCCAAAATTTGAAACTGACTGAGCATACCCGGATCGGGTCTAAATTTAATATTTTGGATCTCAGGGGGACAGTAACCTATTGGTTGAACATGAAACGGCACCCTCAAGCCAGGAAGGTCTTGTTCAACTCGGTTTTGATTGACATTGTAGTTCCTGTTACCTCTTCCTTGTGGTTGTAATAGTGGTTGCCCTCCTGGTGGGACAAGTGGTTGTCCTCCTGGTGGGACAAGTGGTCGATTTAACTGATCTCGTACGCCTGCCATAGCTCTTCTTAAGGCTCTTTCCTCGCGAAGACGTTTGTTGTAATCTCTGAAGCTCCTCTCAGGCTCCGGTAACGGAGGCCAAGAATTAAACACGGTTAGACCCTGAAAAAGACTAAAGCAAACCACAAGCGTAAATCTGGAAAAATAAAACTAAATACTGAAAAATAAAATTTAATTAAAAACTACTACTCGAAATAGATAGCCCACACGCTAACGAGACACAAGTCCCCGGGAGCAGCGCCAAAAACTTGGTGTCGCCTAGGGTGTTAGAAAAATAAGATAAATATAAGCCAGAAAACAATGCACTTTCACCCTAGACAAGCACGGTACTACAAGTATTACATGACGTATGCAAGTTCTAATGATAAGTTGAATTCGTTTTCGGGGACTTAGTGTGTTAAATGAATGAGCATAATAACGAGTAGAAAGTAATTAATTAAAAGACAGAAAAATAAAAGAGAGAATAATTCGAGATATTAAATTAAACTAAGGAAAATAAAAGACAATTAAATAAATACGAACAATATGAGGTGAGAAGTATAGCTTAGGTTTTGCTAGTATGCACTAATCCTTCTAATTCCTTCTATCAAATCTAGTTAATAAGGTAGAGAATTAGCTCTTAGACTTCGACTTGGATTCTAATCAATTACGATATATCTTTAAATCTTCACACTAAATAAACAATTAAATCCAATATGCTCTAAAAATAATAAATAATTAATCCAAGACACAAAATAGGAAAATATACTAAATCATGAGAAAATCTAACTATACTCTAATAAATACACCTAAAATGATGTCTCCAAGTAGGATTATTTCATGACAAATAGGGAGACATCACTAAGCTCAACGAACTTTTGTGTTTGTTCATGGCATGTGAGATTATTATTTTTTTTGTATTATTGGAATTTTATATTTTTTTAAGGAATGTAACTTCTGCAATATTATTCTTTTATATAATAAAAATAAAATTTGTACAATTTTCTACTTTATTTTTGTGTTAATACACCGTATTTTAGGTAATACTTTGAGAATTCACTAAGCATACTCAGTGATTTACTTCGCATACTAAGTTAATTGCTGACTATACTTAAAGAATTTCAGTGACTTTTCCGTACTCGTTGAATCACTAAGTATGCTCTGTGGCAATGTCGGTGGTGATCAGAGATGAATATTATTGATATCCAGTAAAATCATGAGGAAATACTCCCTGATGCTAGTGTTGGCAGTGTGTGTTGGCTAGACGTGAATAGTGTTGATACTTAGTGACTTGTTACTTAGCAACTCGCAACTCAGTGACTCTTTACTTAGCGACCCGCTACTCAGTCACTCTTCGGTCCATGCTTTTTGCCACTTATTTTTATTTCTTTATTTATTTTTTAATTGTTTAGGATACTTTATTATTTGTTGTGACATATTTGAAGAAGACCCTAGCCACATGTTTCTTATTAACGATAAAATTAGTCTCCAATACCTCAAACATCAACCACTCTTTTCTCTATGGGCGATTGTTACTCTAACTCCTCCATTAGTATTAGTTCCATCCCCGGTCCAAACCCATTATTATGGGTATGATATGAAATAAGTGGTTTTTACAATTGATGTTTTTAGAAAATGTTGGTCCGAAATATATATCTCAAACGAATGATGGAGCAGCTACTCCAATAATCCTAATTATGGTTACTATGAGATAAGCTTTCGTTTCTGCTAGTGAGAGTATAATGCTTGGAAATTCTTATCATCGGCCATCTCTAAGTCAATATAATGTGGCAAATAAAAATAGAATTGTTTGGTTATGAAATTTCTATTGAAAATTAAACTTGATCGTGAAAGTGTAGGACCACTTGAATTGACAATTACCATGGAGACACTCGAACAAGCAATAAGAGGATGATTCATCACTCATGAAGAAGATGTTTATTCTAGATTACCATAATATCTTGTTGCATTATGTAAACAAGGTCACTTCTATTCTTAGCACAAGTAGCTTTTGTAAATTATCTGTAAGTTATATTGAATTACTCATTTATTGTCACCAGGTATGCTCCACAACTATATTAATTACTCATCATAGAATGGTGAATAAAAATAGCCTTAAGTAATATACTTACATTAAATTCAGAATAATTTCCTAAATCTGACATACATGATTTGAGATTCTCTATTATATAATTTAAAAGTTGAACAAAAACTAAGGTAGGTTCCTTTGAAGCTTTATTATTAAGTAATACATCAAAGACAACCTAATAAAGGAATCTATGAATAGCTAATGTAGGAAATTGTGTAAGTTGGCCCTTATACAAGTTCCTACATTATTCACAGGAGGTGTAAGGAGATTAAAAAAATATTAAATGTTAATAGGAGAATCGCGTAATAAAGGAACAAGTTGTTGAGTAATGGTGGAGGTCATGGTGTAACTTTCAAAGCCAACACCTCCTTGTCTGCCCTTTTCCACTTGGAAAAGATGTTGTATGCATTCTATTATGTCTGATGGAGCTGAGACTGATTCAAATGGTGTAAGAGCTTTATACATGAGAAACAAAGACAATGGATAAGAAAAAATACTTATTATAGGTATCCGTTCAATTATTGTTTGTTCTTACAACATATGTTCCCTCTGGTTTTGGATAAATATAGTTACTTTTCAAAAACAATAAAAGTTACACAGCTCTTGCTAAATTAAATTCTGAAGTAAAATAATAAAGTAAAAAATACTTTACAAAATAATAGTACACCATAGAATTGCTTTGTGAATTACTCAATCTATATTCTAAACAGTTTCTTTCTCCTCTTCGGCGACCATTTCTTATTTTTTTTGACAATGACTTCACGTTCATCATTTCCTCTTTTCTTTTCATGTAAGAATTTTGTCACTCCTTCCAGTGGGATATCAATATCTTCATTCCTTAATAATTGCTCACCAGGAGTCACCTGTTGAACATATTACATATATAAGTGACTATAATCTTTAAAACAAGGTGGTATATAAAAAAAAAACAAAACGATTTTTTGACAACTTTAAAAATATTACTTTATCTAACGGTATATAATATTACCTTGGTCGTCTCTACAACATCAAAAGAGACTGATGAATAATTCCAATATAATTAACTGCTAAAGTCTTGAAGGCACATCTGAATATTTATATCCGACCAGGCAGGGCTAATCGATCTATATTATTGGTACTGAATATTATTATTCTCTCATATCCACAATCCATCTATGAAATTTAGTTATCATGTGCCTGCATAAAAGCTCGATCAAGCATGAGCAAAGAAGACGATGGATAAGAACGGATATTAATTAAAAGGTATTACTTCAATTATTCTTTTTTTTTCCAAAACTTCAATTATTGTTTGTTATTACAACATCTGTTCTAGCATAATTTAAATTAAAATAATAAAGCAACAAATACTTTGCAAAATAATATTACACCATAAAATTGCTTTTTTAATTACTCAATCTATATTCTAAACATCAATTCTTGTTCTTCTTTTTACTTTTTGGTTTCACGTTTCTCATTTTCTCTCTTTTACATATAAGAATTTGGTCAGTCCTTTCAGTGAAGATTACAATATTTTCATTCACTAATAATTGCTCACCATCAACTGGTGGACTTACAATTTCGACACGAGCTGGTGGAGGAATGAGCATCTCTTCCTTACGGTGGAAGTTACGGTGACAACCACAAGCCGCACAAATAATGACGGATGGATCAGCTGGGAAAGGAGTAATTCCGGGTAGATACTCCATGCATCCATCAACTGCATTTCATTGTTGACGCAAATTGGTTTTTCAAACATTCTTTGTATATTTTCACAGACTGAATAGTGACCTATTAAAAATACCAAGAATAAAGTACATCAAACTTTCTTTCATGTATTACATAATAAGTATATACAGGAAAAAAATTTCTTGTATAACAAGATCAATTACTAAATCTTACCATCATACTTTGTATTGTTGATGGCAAATTGAAATGACATGGCCATTGACCTTATTCTTGACCTGTGTAGATGGACCTATGTAGAATATAAAATGTTAAAAGCATCAAATCTATGTTAATATTTTTTCTAATTTAGTAAATATGTAAAATTAATGATCAATTAGATTTAATCTAGATTTTATACTTATATACGCTTATGTTTATATTTAATATGTTTCTATTTAGATTTTAAACTTATACACGCACAATAGTATAACATAGAAAATGCGCTTAGTGTGCTGAGAAACCTCACCTTCTTCACTGAGTTGGTGAAAGATAGTGAAAGATGATACTAAATCATTATTCTTAACTTAAGTCAATTAAAAAAACTATTAACATACATGAGCTTAGTAGAGAGTTTTTGTTGGGAGACCAAGGGGGTTCAGTGGCAGTGTAAGTTTATTACCATACAAATCTATATATTTTACAAAATTTCATCATAGGTTCCTATATTTTTTGATTTATAGGTCCTATAATGCAAAATAACCTATATTTTGAACTAATTATATAATAAGTCCCTATAATATGTAAAACGACAAAAAAATTGAACTAATTACAATATAGGTCCCTATATTAGGCAAAATAATCCATATATTGCAAAAATATTGATTTATTAATTAGAATTACCTATAAGGAGGGACGGAGAAGCTGTGGCTACATGTGGGGGTCATGCCAATGCATATATAATGAACTAGTTGGTTCTCTGAAAAAGACACTACGCTAATCCCAACTTGAGCCGTAGAGTATTTGACGGCGGAGGCGCCACTTGATGATTTAGATGTAAAGTAAGAGAATTAAGCGTTTAAGTTAGGGCAATTAAATGACGAGTTGAATTTTAAATATTAATAAAATATATATCTTTTTTTTTCTTATTTCATTTTTATTTTTTATTTTTTCTTTTTTTTGTTGGGTAAACCTTCTCAGCCCAATTTTTTTTGGACAAGGCCTCCTCCATTCGTTGAACAATTACCTGATTTTTTATTGGGAGCAATTATTTATAAAGGTCCATATAATATTTACAATACTCACAAAATTCTCACTTAACTAATCAATTAAATCCTAATTAGAAACAATAAAAAAATACCAAAAAGTCCCCAATACCAATACTATTGCTACTACTAGTAAAAAGAAAAAGCTAATAAAAAACCTAGTGGGATTTGTTTTTTATCAGACCTCTCCAAAGTCTTTTCTCTCACTCTATCTCCAACGCGATGCAAGCATGAGAAACCCACCCCCTCACCATTTCCAGCGCATCACCGCCGCTCTTGACACCATCGCCGCCTGGAAAGCATCCTTCCCTCACTCACCCGATGTTGTACTCCTTCTCCGATCAATCTCTCACGAGGCATAGGGTTAGGTACTCCTCGGCCGTTATTTGCCTAGTCTCTCGCCGGAACCGCACCAATCTCCAGATCTGACGAAGATATGTTATTCGCCGGCGTCACACTGGATCTTTGCGTTGAAACCCAGTACGAGAAAGTAAACTCTCCTGGTACACCATGGCTCACAACGTATTACTAAATTCGCAATTTTCCAAATCATTCATTTCATGGCTATAAAGGTTACACGAGACCAATTTCCCTTAGTGACTTTCAATATGATGGATTCATTTCTGCACAAGGCCAATTGTACTTCATGACTTTCAAATATGATGGATTCATTCTTCGACAACAAAAAAGGACAACAAAATCTAAACACGGGTTCCACACCCGATACCGATTTGAATAGATACCATCTCCACCCATCAGGTTTAATTATATCCCGTCTCCACCCCTTCCGATTTTAATACTCCAAGCGCGTGAGAAGAGATGTGCTTTAATTTTTTTTATTCTGGTTTCTGTTTTTTTTATTCCAATATTTTTTGTAAAAATATTTCTATTTGTTTTGTTTTTTTTATCTAGATTTAGATCTGTTTGGAATATATCAAATTGATGTGTTTAGAATGTAGATGTGTTTGGAATGTACCAAATTAACGTGTTTGGAATGTACTGAAGTGATGTGTTTGGAATGTATCAATTCGTTCTTATCATGAAAAAAGATATCGTGAATATATTTGTGTTGTTTTTTTGCGGGAAAAACTTTGTTTAGCGCATCCGAATAAATGAATCTTGACACGATCTTTGATTGGTTTTCTATATATATCCGGACATTAACTTTGGGCATAACAAAAAGCCCTCCATATGTCTAGAAAAATACTATTAAGGACCCTGAAACGTAAAAACAAACATAAATAGCATTTGGTACATACCAAAACCAGGAAATTGGTACGTTCCAAACAAATAAATATTGGTCTATACCAAAATTAAAAATGTTGGTATGTACCAATAAAAAACTGAATAGACGTATAAGGGTAAAAAATCAAACTAAAAAATCAAACTTAGGCCTTTGTTAGAATGATTTTTTAGTTAGGATTTTCTAAAGAAATTTTTGATTTTTGAGCTTCTAAAAGTAATTTTCTCTTTTTATTGGGATAGTTCTAGGCCCAACGTATTTTTTTATGCCTAAGAAATTTCTGATAACTACATCGAAAATTAGCCTATTCCTAGTTAGGAAAATTAACATACCACTTTTGTCAACGAATCTTGTTCCCTCGATGCCATGTCCCTGGCCTCTTTTGCTAGAATGTCTGCTCAACCATTAAAGCATTGCGGAATATGTTTAAAACAAACCAGACCAACTTCCGTTGCCAGCTTCTTGATCTGCGTGATCCATGGTCCGAGCCTTCATCTGATTGCCGACACCTGTTTGATACCTTGAATTATTTAAAGCTTTTCAGAGAAGATGGTTATCTCCTCTTGTGGTTCTTGTCTCTTCCTATCTAATATGTATATGTTTACATGCGCTTCTCCTTCCATACAATGTATTCTAAAATCAGGCTAAGCAAATAATTTTTATTTTATTTTAATTTTTTTGATTAAAATGTATTTATATAAAAAATAATAATACAAAACAATTATTCTATCCATCCTAAAAATAATGTCCACTTACTAAATATGGTGTCCTAAAAATATTGTCCATTTAGAATATCAAAACACTTTTTTCCAACTATTTTCGTTATTACTCTTATTAAAAATTAAAAATTATACTTCCAATACATATTTAAAATATTAAGACACTTTATGAGGAGTAATTTTGTAAAGGTGTATGTAATTATTCGTTTTCTTAATCTTTTTGAAAAGCTAGGTGGATATTGTAATTGGGACGGGGGAGTATGTATTTTATCACCACCACGGTTGCTTATTAGTCAACTTCGACGGTCAATGTTGGTCAATTTTGGTAGTCAATGGTCAACTACAGTGAGATTTTTTTTTGGGTGGCCACCAGTTTACTTATGGGACGAACTTTGGCTTCAGGTGGTGGCAGCAGTAGAAGAGATTTCTTTTTAGTTTTTCCTAATATGAGTGTGAAGAAGACGATTTCTTTTTGTTTTTATCAAAAAATTAAAAGTTTAATCATTTTAAATGATTTAAAATGTTTATAATAATAAAAAATAATTAAAGTAACGCACATGCGTCGCGCCCTAACTTATCAGAGGTAATGGACGGAATCCGTCCATAAGGGGCAGACAAACACATTTTGAAAGAATAAGGGATAAATTTACACTTTATATAAAATAAGGGGTAAGCTAACGATTAAGAAAAAGTACAGGGAATCAGGGGTATTTACTCAATTAGTATGAAAATATAGTATTGACCTAAAGTTAGAAGAAATAGTAATAAGTGCTTGCTCATTTGAATATCGACCTAGCTATAATCATTATTTAATTTGTATTTTTGTTTGTGATTATTTTTTCAGTTTGGGTTGCAATCGAGAATAGCGATGTCTGGATCTTTAGGAGTTGGGGTTGTGGGTGTAGGGTTTGTACATGGTACAACTATAGAATTTCATCAACTCGGATCGAGTTTTTAAAGAATTTTAATTATCTAGAGATTTTCACCCAACGGGCCTTGAAACCTCTCCCTTCAAGACCGAATCACCCTCATCCAACCTATTGTTATTATTAAAGGTCAAATATAATATTTAACACTATAACATTATTTCCCACTACACATTTTACATACAACTGTTTTTTACTCACTATACATACTAAATCACACAATAAATACACATATGTCATATTTCTCACCTACATATCACAAATCACTCTCTATACTCTCCCCTCTCTCTACCCCACCCCAACAATCAGAAATTGTGTTTCATGGTGGCTAAAATACAGGTCATACCCTCCGACGACTATGTTTATTCTTATCATGGATTTAATAGAGTTGTGATTGTGTAATAAGGATCCAGCCATGGAAAATCGGAGTTCTCAGCCTTAAAACATCTTAAAAGGGTTCTAGATCGTTGTAGATCTAACTTTCACTAGAAGATCAGAATTTTCATCATATTCACTCACGCTCGTTTCCACCACTAGCTCTCTTGAAAAAATAAGGGGTAAATTTACACTTTATATAAAATAAGGGGTAAGCTAACGATTAAGAATAAGTTCAGGGGAATCAGGGGTATTTACTCAATTTAGTAAGAAAATATAGTATTGGCTTAAAGTTAGAAGAAATGGTAATAAGTGCTTGCTCATTTGAATATCGACCTAGCTATAATCATTATTTAATTTGTATTTTAGTTTGTGATTATTTTGTCAGTTTGGGTTGCAATCGAGAATAGCGATGTCTGGATCTTTAGGAGTTGGGGTTGTGGGTGTAGGGTTTGTACATGGTACAACTATAGAATTTCATCAACTCGGATCGAGTTTTTAAAGAATCTTAATTATCTAGAGATTTTCACCCAACGGGCCTTGAAACCTCTCCCTTCAAGACCGAATCACCCTCATCCAACCTATTGTTATTATTAAAGGTCAAATATAATATTTAACACTATAACATTATTTCCCACTACACATTTTACTTACAACGGTTTTTTACTCACTATACATACTAAAGCACACAATAAATACACATATGTCATATTTCTAACCTACATATCTCAAATCACTCTCTATACTCTCCCCTCTCTCCACCCCACCCTAACAATCAGAAATGGTGTTTCATGGTGGCTAAAATACGGGTCATACCCTCGTCAATACGGGTCATACCCTCCGACGACTATGTTTATTATTGTCATAGATCTAACAGAGTTTTGATTGTGTAATAAGGATCTAGCCATGGAAAATCGGAGTTCTCAGCCTTACAACATCTTAAAAAGGGTTCTAGATCGTTGTAGATCTAACTTTCACTAGAAGATCAAAGTTTTCATCATATTCACTCACGCTCGTTTCCACCACTAGCTCTCTTGCAAACGAAAAGCCCCCATCACCAATTCGAAGAAGCATTCTCCATCATTCTCTACCATCTTCACAACCCGGCTTGGCTAGGATAGGCCATCTCTTCACTCGCCTTTTCACCAAGCCGCTCTCCTACTACAAGAAAACCCCTACTAGGGATCAAAAATCTCAAATCGAGAGGAAAAAAATTAATTAAAGAGAGATGAAATGGTGGGCTCAAAGCGCCATTTTAGTTCCACAAACATATCAACAGTCACCTTCTCACCAAACTGCTCTCAAGAAAACCGTTGTTATTCAGGGTACTATCAACAATCAAAGAACCCAGAAAAGGTAAAAAAATTAATTTTTACCATTGAAACTCTAATTTAATTTAACCTAATCTCATCACTTATATAATTTTAAGGAGAAGAGTGATGTGTGTTTGAAGCCTTTTACCTTTGAAGTGATGCGCTAAGAATAGTTTTTTACCAATAGAGTGAGCAATTTGGTGTTATACTGTATTTTTTAATTATTTTTTAATTTTTTTTTTACAGATAGAGTGAGCAATTTTATTTTTTTAATTGTCTTACAGTAAATTATTTTGCAATAGAAGAACCCAAATTAAGGTCTTACACTTTTACAATTTCTTATGATCGTGGAGTGGAGTGAGAAATTTGGTTATACACTGCATTTTTTTAATTATTTTGCAGTAAATATCCATTTGGATCAACTGATGGAGAGAGCAATTTGGTCTTACACTGCACCATCATTAACCGAGCTTGGCTACACCATCAACAACAATAGAAGACCCAAAGTTCAGGTATAATTATGATATTTTTATACAAACTGTACACTTGACATTATTCTCACATCCACCATTTACATTTCTTGAAGGAAACTCTATCGAAATTAGCTTACCCGAGACTGTTTACATTTCCAATTAAGTGAATAAAAATTCTTAACATTTTGAATTGGGTTCAAGGTCCAGATGTATTCAATTGTTTCAGAAAAAGTTAATTTTAAAAGGATTTTTTCTACAATTATCAAATATTTAAATTTATTTTTTGTTTACAACCCATAACGTTTTTTTTAGTTTGCTCTAATATTGGAAAATGTTTATTCCAGTTAACAATTTTGGAAAGACAAATCTGAATAGACACCAAGGTGCACTTCTCATACATTCTACGGTATAAAGAGTAGAAAAAAAGAATTACAACAAGATTATACTAAATTCTGGAATGGTTTGTACGACATGCTTTTTCAGATACTAGAAATTTAGTTTAGATTAATATTTGAAAGTTAGATTAATGTTTGAACTATTGGTTTATTCGCTTATTTTTGTAAGAATAGAGATTTTGCTTTTTCCTATAATATGCAGAAAGTGCACGGTATGCTCTATATTATGCAAAAAGCACACTATATATACCGTAAACTATGTTATGCGATCTTATATTATGTAAAAATTACAATGCAGGTCCCTATAGTATCTATGCAAAAACTGCACTATGCGCCCCTATTTTACGCAAAAGTTGCAATGTAGTTCCCTATACTATTGAGAAGTTACAGTCCCCATATATTATGCAAAACTGTAATTGTTTTACAAAAAATGAGGACTTATCGTGCATTGTTTTGCATAGTATAGAGAACTGGTGTGGTTTTTGCATAACAAAGGGACTTATCATGCAATTTTAGCATAGTATAGGTACCTGGTACAGTCTTTGCGTAATGTAGAGACATATAGTACATTATTTGCCTAAAATAGGAATTTATCATGCAATTTTTGCGTAAGATAAGTACCCGTGAATAAGTCTAAAAAGAATTGATGGTCATATTTATTACTTAGACATCAAATTGTAAATTGTATTAAAAAGAGAATGTCTATTTCAGGTTATTTGGAGAAATTCAATAAATAAACGCTTCTTATTATATTTCTTCTTTCTTGGATTAACAAGGTAAGTTTGTACTTCAATTCTTTAGTGTTTACTTAGGAAAAGTTTAAAATCATCATCGGTATTGGCTATACAAACTATACAACCCGTAATTCCAGTATTCATGTTCCTATTAGCCGTAATGATGGGTCATTACTCAATATATTTGATTATAGTCCTTATATTTTTTTTAAAGTTGTAAATAATATCTATCTTTATATGCAATACACAAAGATCAAATATGTTAACAATAGAAGGTCAAGCTAAAATTGGAGGTACAATTGTGTGTGTTTCTGGTGCCATTATCATGCTATATTTTGTGGGTCCGCTGTATTTGGAGATGTTGAGTCAAATTTTACAACAAATAGTGAAATTTGCGCCAAATGTCAACTCGAACCTACTGGATGATTAATATCCGTTTTTTAGATCATGACTCGATACTTGGCACCTTAGTGTATTATATTCTTTCTGAAATTGTATGTGTATGGCGGCTTATCTTGCTATTCAGGTGTCGGTCCCATATTTCGTAATTCATATAATAATATGATAAGTTTTCTGATACAGGTCCCACAATTATTTTAGGTGCCACTTTTAGTGAAATATCTTGCGAGTATTTCAAGAACATCATTTTTCTATATTTTTGGTGTTTCGTTTATGGGTTAACCTCAAAACTATGGCGGCCTTTAGAAGACACATATGACATTACATTTTAGTCAGACACATGGGTATATACTATATAGAATTGGCTGGCATATCTTTCGGTTATAAAAATGTTAAGTTGTTTCTTGAATAAAATGTAACATGCGTATATTTTATTGCCTTTGCGAAGTGTATAAACTTGACCAAAAAAGTTATTACAAAAATAGAATATTTACTTTGTTTATGAAATAACACTCTTTTGCCTCATTGGAATATAAGTAGGGCTACTACGATCAAATTCTTTATCTCATCCACATATAACTCTTAAATTTTTTCTACAGCACTAATTATTAAAATATAGAATAATTACCCTTATGATTAAAAAAACCATAACCATATAATTAGATATATTAAATTAATAAATCATTGCCGAAATTAAACAATTCAGGTATAGACCTGCAACTACAATTACAATTGAATATCATATCAGTTGTTGCCTGCAGCAAATTATTTTTATAAGTAAGTATGGAAATGGTCAATAATCTTTAGATAACAATGAGGATGAACTTGATCGACTATTTAAGAAAAAAATTACATTTATTTAATTTTCTGCTCCCATTTACTTTTCTGGTTACTAAATTTGATGATCGGGTATACCATCTATAACATAGACTTTTTCACATATTCATCTCTAAAACGTTGTGCTAAGTTCTAAAAATGATTATATATTATATGTATCTTGGTTAAGATGTAATGAGTTAACAACACTTCAAATAATTTAATATAGCTTAAAATAAATACTCAAATCGTGATCTGTTGTTATTGCTTCAGGCAAAAAGAAAGACCTTTTTTATGACATCCATATGCCTTTTCTCTCTCATAATGTCTTTGATGTATTGAGTGTATCAAACCAAATCCCTCTATTTGTAGTAAGATAGATAAATATATCTGTGGTTTAACAAGATAAATATCAACCCCTGCTTTATCAAGTAATTATTTGGGTTATGTAATCATATTGCAACACTACAAGAACTTATCACTATGTTTGAATATTCAAATATTAAAAGAAAGATGCAAGCCTACACGGGTTTTTATTTTTCGCAGTGCCTTCAGGCACGGGTAATATCTAGTATATGTATATTTCAAACTATCCAAATCCAATACATATAGATACTTTTGATTTGTGGTTACTATAATTGATTTATCATAATTATTTATAAAAATGTCCTCGATAGAAGTTGGTTACATCTCCATTAATATATTATAATTAAGTAAATTATCGGCTGAATAAAAAAATCACTATATTTATTCACTTTAATATCAAAGAGAGAGAGAGAGGGGGTTAACATAAACATTCATATACGGCGATGATGGAGGTAGCTTCGAAAGAAGGTGGCTTCGAGAGGAGGTGTAGACACATTTCTCGACTGGCCTTGTTCACTAGATTCAAAGTATGCATTTTTTCATCGTACGAGGAAGACGGTGTTAAACAAAAAAAGAAAGACGACCTTATATTTATAATCCAAAAAAAAAGTATACATTAATCAAGTATTAAATATTTGAAAACTAATTAAAATTAGATATTAGATATTATAAATATCAAAAGGGAAACCATAGTGAATTGTTTTTTAAGAATTTATAGGGGTAGAATTTTACGTTTACTAAATTTAAGGGAAACATGATTCATAGTAATTTCTTTACAAAAAAAATTATTATAGGGCTGGAATTTTACTTTTTCTAAATTTAGGGGGATCATGGCCTCTCCAATATACACATACCTCTGTCTCTTATCATTTATAAATTTCAAAGTAAAATCTTAATTTTTAGACTAATCACATCAAAATATATATATATATATATATAATGGAGTTCTAATTAACTTTTTTGTTGTACATTAATAAAATATTTATTAAGAATTACAACTCGATTAGTATATAATAATCATTCGATGATAAGACTGAACAAACATATAAAGAAGAACATAGAAAATTATAATTCTTTCTCTTAATTTCATTTTATTTGACTTCGTTGAGTATATCTTGGATGATGGTCAATACCCATATATAGAATAGACCCCCGACACTTTATCACCCACCACGGCAATTAAATGGACCAGTCCTGGAGGACATATGTAGTCCTACAAGGTGGATAAAATAATCGGCACGTCAAGAGAGCTACTACCTGCAAGTGTACATATCGTCGGCAAGTTATAAATAGTAAGTATAAAGAGTTATAAGCTCCACATGGATAATGATTGTTAATTCTTGATGTGTTTTCGTAAGTTTTTTAGAATGAGGTGTGAAACTATAAATAAAAGATAATAAATATGTATTGGGATTTTATATTAATGAACTAAAGATGCAATTAAAAAGGAAATTAAGCTAAATAATAATTAAACTATAAAATGCAATTAACTAAGAGTACAATGCGAAAAGTATAGGTCGAGAACTCGCATGTAATCCCCGCTAGTATTGACTTTATGTTATTGTTTAAAGGTGAACTGATAAATATGAAATTGTTGAAATTATGAATTCTTCCTAACTACCTTCTGGGTAGCTTAGGCTTCTAAATAACACCACTAGAGACCTCTTCTGAGTGACATCTACGTGAATGATCGGCGTTAAAGTCTCTTACCTTATTAGCTATCTTCTAACGACGTGACTTTGGGGATGAATCTTGTTTTCTAGAATTCTTATCACGTATCATTGTATCGTATCATACAAGTACCTAACTTATGCACGTTAGTAGACAATTAACACATAAAAACTCTAAAAGAACGTAAAAGCCAAAACGAGATAAGAAATCATAAAACGTCAAATATTAGGGAGAAATCCTTTAAATACGTCCTAAATACCCCTAAAATGATGTCTCGTGATACGATTACTCTATCACAAAAAAAAAAACCAATACCCGCCAACTCAAAGTTTTGTCATCCCGATAAAATAAGAACTAAACTAGGAGTCTAAGTCCAGCTAATCAAAGAAGAATAAGAGAAAATAATGAATGATCCCAAAGCATTATCCTAAAAAGTCTCGTGTAATAATATCTAAGAACTAATACAAACAATCTAACACATTATAAGTTCAAGATTATATTAGTTCTGCAATTAAAGAAAAATTGACTTTCACTTATGTTTATATGGTGGCTATATGATGCTCACCTATCATAGTATCTAATGGTATACTTAGTTACTCCCTAATCGCTTTATTCTTACTTAACCATGAATTAATAATCCTAAGGTCTTTTCGGTTATAGTGTAAGCTTAGGGTCGGTATGATATGTATCTGAATAGTTTGAAGTGAGATTTTACCTCTCTTCTCAAGTAAAAATTTGTTGTCACCAAGTATGCTCGGACATCTTGTTAATTATATATCATAAAATGGTGAATGAAATAGCCTTAAGTAATATATTAAAATTAAATTCAGAATAATTTCCTAAATGGGTTCCCTTGAAGCATTATTATTAAGTAATATATCAAAGAAAATCTAATAGGAGAATTTTTTAATGGCTAATGTAGGAACTTGTGTAAGGTTGGATTTTATACAACTTCCTATATTATTCAAAGAAGGTGTAAGGAAATTAAAAAAAACATTAAATGTTAATAGGATAATAAAGGAAAACGTTGTTGAGTAATGGAGGTCATGGTTTAACTTTCATAGCCTACACCTTGTCTGCCCTTTTTCATTTGGGAAAAGATGTTAATGAAGGAGCTGAGAGCTTTTTTGCTTGCATATACATTTTATTACGTCTGATGGAGCTGCGGATGATTCTCAATGGCGTAAGAGCTTTATCACGCAATGGATAAGAACATATGTTCCGTCTGGTTTCTTATAATTATAGTTACTACTTCAAAAACAATAAAAGTTACACAACTCTTGCTAAATTTAAATATGAAGTAAAATAATAAAGTAACAAATACATTGCAAAATAATATCACACCATAGAATTTCTTTGTGAGTTACTCAATCTATATTCTAAACAGTTTGTTTCTCCTCTTTGGTGACCATTTCTTGTTCTTCTTTTGACTTTTTGGCTTCATGTGCCTCATTTTCTCTCTTTTCATTAAAGATTTTGGTCACTCCTTCAAGTGCGATATCAATTTCTTCATTCCTTAATAATTGCTCACCAGGATTTACCTGTTGAACAAATTAAATATATAATATTTACAACGAGGTGGTACATGAAAAAAGAAAAAACAAACAAGAGTGTACCAAGTCATCAAATTTTGTGACAACTTTAAAAATATTACTCATCACTCTCTCTAAGATTGTCGACAACATCAAAGAGAGCGTGATGAGATTCCAAGATAATTAGTTGCTAAAGTCTTTAAGGAACATGTGCATAAGGTCAATCTTTTTAGGGTAATATTCTAACAAATCACTAACAAAATGCATATTAGAAGGCCAATACCAACTATTACTCACTATATATTAACACTGATTACTTTTTTGCTAGTAACCTTGAGTACATATACAACAAAGTATTTCCCTTAATACATATATCTCACTAATATACCTTATTATTACAACCATTACCCACATGATGAAGGCACACAAGTACTCAAGATATGGAAATTTGTACTATATCATAGTTGTCCCATTCTAATAGCTTTATGACATGATCTACTTTGCAGATGAATGGAGCAGCTATAGTATATGGCCTTTCACTAATTATACATTATAAATCAATTCATTTTACATTCATAAAAATAAAAAGTAGAAAATGTCAATATAGACAAGATTAGAAATATCTGATCTCAAAAGGGGAAATATACAACAAAAACAAAGTCTCAGATAACAGAGTAGTATAATAAATCTGAAGTTAATAAGTTAAGCTATAGCTTATTACAAGGAGAAAATCTCCATGGCCAAAACACTTTTTAACAACCCAATCAAGTCTTTTGTTCTTTCTTTATTATTCCAAATGGAGAGGAGATCCCGCATCAATGTCTCTATTAACGCTATTCTAATCCGGATGCCTGAAAAATATACATATATGTGAATAATTTAATTTAAATTTCTTAGTTTGTATAAGGTTGCGTAGATATTTAAAAACTAATATGAGTGTAATTTACCTCAGGAATTTCAATGATTATAGATTTAAGAGAAGGAGCCCTTTCAAGGTAGTAGGTGATAATATCTCCAGAGAAAGTGATTTCGCCCTCACTCTACTTCTCTCCTTTGTTTACAACTGAATATCTAACATCATCAAGTGCCAAGGGATTGTGATACTACAGATTAAAGCATCAGAAGAATTGAATCTCAACTAGAAATAGACCACATAAATATATAAGGGGGATTGCTAAACTTAGTAAATATTACCATCATACTTATTATTGTTGATGGGAAACTGAAATGACATGGTCATTTTGACCTTACTCTTGACATGACAATAAGTCACTATTTTGTAGATGGGCATGTGCATATTGAAAGCATCAAATCTATGTTGACTTTTTTTTCTAATTTAGTAAATATGTAAAATTAATGACCAATTATTATTAATCTAGATTTTATACTCAAAGACGCTTATATTTCTATTTAATATGGTGATATTATGCAATTATGACACATGTGAACAATAGTATAACACACTGCTAAGAAAGCTCACCTTCTTCCGTGAAGATAGTGGAAGATGATATTGTATCGTTATTCTTAACTTAAGTCAATTAAAAGAACTATTAGTCACTTACATGGGCTGAGTAGGGAGTTTTTGTTGGGATACCAAGGTCAGGGGCAGTGTGAGTTTGTTACCATACAAATCCCTATATTTTACAAAATTTCATCATAGGTCCCTATGTTTTGGGATTATAGGTCCCTATAAATGCAAAATACCCTATATTTTGAACTGATTACATAATAAGTCCCTATAATATGCAAAACAAGAAAATTCTTTTAAAATAATTACAATATAGGTCCCTATATTAGGCGAAATAATCCATATTTTTAAAAATGATCTGATTTATTAATTAGAATTACCTAAAATATTTGATTTATTAATTAGAATTACCTAGGAGGAGGGACGGAGAGTGCGGCGGCATGTGTGGTTCATGACTCATTAGCTGACGGAAGAGTGCATATATAATGAATGAGTTAGCTCTCTGAAAATCGAGAGATCGTGGAGTAGCTGACAGAGGTGGAGGGTTGATGATTTTGCGTCGAGCGATGGTAGATATAAAGTAAGATAATTAAGTGTTTAAGGTAGCTCAGTAAAATGACTAGTTGACTGAGTTCATTTTATATATTAATAAAATATTTAGCATTATTTTTTCTTTTTTATTGGGTAAATCTCCTCAACCCATTTTTGTTTGGACAACGCCTCCTCCATCCATGGAACAATAACCTGGTTTTTTTTATTAGAATAATTCTAGGCCCAACATATTTGTTTTTTTATGTCTAAGAAATTTTAGATAATTACATAGAGAATTAATCTATTTCTAGCCTGGAAAATTGACATAACACATTTGTCATGACTCTTGTTCCCTCGATGCCCAATGCCTAACTTTTTTTGCTAGAATGTCTACTCGACTAAACTGTAGCAGAATATGTTTGAAACAAACTAATCCATGGTCTAAGCTTCCATTTGACCTGACACATTTTTGATACCTTGAATTATTTCAAGGTTGTCAGAGAAGATGGTTATCTCCTCTTGTGGTTCATGTCTCATCATGTCTAATGCGTATATGATTGCTTGCGCTTCTCCTTCCATACAACGTATTCTAGAACTAGGCTAAGCAAATAATAGAACAAAACAATTATTTCATCCGTCCTAATGTCCACTTACTAAATATGGTGTACCGAAAATATTGTACATTTAGAATATCAAGACACTTTTTTTCAACTTTTTCCATCATTACCATTATTAAAAAAATTAAAATTTATACTTTCAGTGCATATTTAAATTATTAAGACACTTTATAAGGGGTAATTTTGTATTGGTGTATGTAATTATTAGTTTTCTTAATCTGTGTGAAAAGCTAAGTGGACACTATATTTGGGATGTAGGGAGTATGTATATTATCACCACCACGGTTTCTTGTCAATCAACTTCAACAGTCAACGTTGGTCAATTCTGATAGTCAATGGTCAAGTTCAGCGAGATTTTTTTGGGTGGGCACCAGTTTACTCATGGGACGAGCTTGGCTCCAAGTGGTGGCGGCAGTTTAAGAGATTTCTTTTAAGTTTTTTTTTTCTAATATGAGTGTGAAGAAGACGATTTCATTCTTTTTTCAATAAAATAAAATTTTAAATTTTTTAATGATTTAAAAAATTTATAATAATAAAAAATTTAAATAATAGCATATGTGTCGTGCATGCTTACTTAACATAGATAATAGACGGAATCCGTCCACAGAGGGTAACCAAACACGTTTGAAACAATAAGGGGTGAATTTACACTTTATACAAAATATGGGGTAAGTTGACGATTCAGAAAAATTACAGGGGGCAACAGGGGCATTTACTCATTTTAGTGAGAAAAAAAAGTATTGGCCTAAATTTAGAAGAAATGATAATAAGTGCTTGCTCATTTGAATATAGACCTAGCTATAATCATTATTTAATTTGTATTTTAATTTGTGATTATATTGGTCAGCGTGGGTTGCAATCGAGAATAGTGATTTCTGGATTTTTAGGAGTTGGGTCGTGGGTGCAAGGTTTGTACATGGTATAATTATAGAATTTCATCAACCCGTATCGGGTTTTGATAGAATTTTAGTTATCTAGATATTTTTACCCAACGGGTCTTGAAACCTCTCCCCTCAAGATCGAAGCACCCTCATCCAACCTAATCTTCTTATTAAAGGTCAATTATAATATTTAACATTAACATTATTTCATACTACATAGTTTATGTTCATATGTTATTTACTCACTATACATACTATATCACACAATAAATACACATATATCATATTCCTCACCTACTTATCTTAAATCACTCTCTATACTCTCTAACCTCTTTCCACCCCACCCCAACCATCTGAAATGGTGTTTCGCGGTGGCTACAAGACGGGTCATACCCTTTGACGATTATGTTTATTCTTGTCATGGATCTACTGGAGTTGTGATTGTGTAATAAGGATCCTGCCATGGAAAGTCGTAGTTCTCAGCCTTACATCATCGAAAAATGGTTCCAGATCCTTGTAGATCTAACTTTCACTAGCAGATCAGAGTTTTTTTGGAGCTTTTGTTCGACTTCCATGGCAGCTGAGGCTGAATTTCGAAGGTCCAAGCTAAGCTCAACGAACTTTTGTGTTTGTTCATGGCAGGTGAGATGTTTTTTTTTTGTATTATTGGAATTTTATATCTTTTTAAGGAATGTAACTTCTGTAATATTTTGTTTGGATTTTTTTATTAATGGCTGTAATATTCTTTTATATAATAAAAATAAAATTTGTACAATTTTCTACTTTATTTTTGTGTCAATACACCGTATTTTAGGTAATACTTTGAGAATTCGCTAAGCATACTCAGTGATTTACTTCGCATACTAAGTAAATTTCTGACTATACTCGCAGAATTATTGAGTATACCCAGTGACTTTTTCGTACTCATTGAATCACTAAGTATGCTATGTGGCGATGTCGGTGGTGATCAGAGATGAATATTACTAATATTCAGTAAACTCTATGATTAAATACTCCCTAAAGCCGGTTTTGGCAGTCTGTGTTGGCTAGAGATGAATATCGTTGATACTTATTGACTTGTTACATAGCAACTCGCTACTCAGTCACTCGGTGGTCCATGCTTTTTGCCACTTATTTTTATTTCTTTATGTATTTTTTAATTGTTTAGGATACTTTAGTATTTTTTGTAACCTATTTGAAGAAGACCCTAGCCACATGTTCCCTATTAACGATAAAATTGGTCTCCAATACCTCATACATCAACCACTCATTTCTCTATGGGTGATTATTACTCTAACTCCTCCATAAGTCTTAGTTCCATCCCGGGTCCAAACCCATTTTTATGGGTATGATATAAAATAAGTGGTTTTTACAATTGTAGTTTTTAAAAAACTTTGGTTCAAAATATATATCTCAAACGAATGAAGGAGCAGCTACTCCAATAATCCTAATTATGGTTACTATGACATCAGCATTGGTTTCTACTAGAGAGAGTATAATGCTTGGAAATTCTTATCATCGACCATCTCTAAGTCAATATAATGTACAATTGGTTATGAAATTGCTATTAAAAAGTAAACTTGATCGTGAAAGTGTAGGACCACCGAAATTGACAATTACCAAGGAGACACTTGAACAAGCAATAAGAGGATGATTCATCACTCATGAAGAAGATGTTTATTCTAGATTACCATAATCTCTTGTTGCATTATGTAAACCAGGTCGCTTATATTCTTAGCAAAAGTATATTTTGTAAATTATTTGTAAGTAATATTGAATTACTCATTTATTGTCACCTAGTATGCTCGAACAGCTATATTAATTACTCATCATAAAATGGTGAATAAAAATAGCTTTAAGTTATATACTTACATTAAATTCAGAATAATTTCCTAAATCTGACATACATGATTTGAGATTCTCTATTATATAATTTAAAACTAGAACAAAAACTAAGGTAGGTTCCTTTGAAGCTTTATTATTAAGTAATACATCAAAGACAAACTAATAAAGGAATCTATGAATAGCTAATATAGGAAATTGTGTAAGTTTAGCCTTTATACAAGGTCATACATTATTCACAGGAGGTGTAAGGAGATTAAAAAAAAATTAAATGTTAATAGGAGAATCGCGTAATAAAGGAACAAGTTGTTGAGTAATGGTGGAGGTCATGTTGTAACTTTCATAGCCAACACCTCCTTGTCTGCCCTTTTCCACTTGGAAAAGATGTTGTATACATTCTATTATGTCTGATGGAGCTGTGACTGATTCTCAATGGTGTAAGAGCTCTATACATGAGAAACAAAGACAATGGATAAGAACAAATACTTATTAAAGGTATCCGTTCAATTATTATTCGTTCTTACAACATATGTTCCCTCTAGTTTAGGATAAATATAGTAACTTTTCAAAAATAATAAAAGTTACACAGCTCTTGCTAAATTTAAATCTGAAGTAAAATAATAAAGCAAAAAATACTTTGCATAATAATAGTACACCATAGAATTGCTTTGTGAATTACTCAATCTATGTTCTAAACAGTTTCTTTCTCCTCTTCGGCGACCATTTGTTATTTTTTTGACTATTTGGCTTCACGTTCCTCATTTTCTCTTTTCTTTTCATGTAAGAATTTTGTCATTCCAGTGGGATATCAATATCTTCATTCCTTAATAATTGCTCACCGGGAATCACCTGTTGAAAACTTTAAAAATATTACTTTATCTAAAGGTATATAATATTACCTTGGTCGTCTCTACAACATCAAAGAGAGACTGGTGAATAATTCCAATATAATTAGTTGCTAAAGTCTTCAAGGCGCATCTGAATGTGCATATACATTCGACCAGGCAGGGCTAATCGATCTATATTATTGGTAGTGAATATTATTATTCACTCATCTCCACAGTCCATCTATGAAATTTAGTAATCATGTATGGCTGGCGTAAAAGCTCTATCAAGCATGAGTAAAGAAGACGATGGATAAGATCAAATACTAATCAAAAGGTATTACTTCAATTATTGTTTTTTTGTTCCAAAACTTCAATTATTTTTTGTTCTTACAACATATGTTCTAGCATAATTTAAATTAATATAATAAAGCAACAAATACTTTGCAAAATAATAGTACACCATAAAATTGCTTTTTGAATTACTCAATCTATATTCTAAACATGAATTCTTGTTCTTCTCTTGACGTTTTAGTTTCACGTTTCTCATTTTCTCTCTTTTACATGTAAATATTTTGACACTCTGAAGATTACAATATCTTCATTTATTAATAATTTCTCACCATCAACGGGTGGATTTACAATTTCGACACGAGCGTGGAGGAAGGAGAATCTCTTCCTTACGTTGGAAGTTACGGTGACAACCACAAGCCGCACAAACAATGGTAGATGGATCAGCTGGAAAAGGAGTAATTCCGGGTAGATACTCCATGCATCCATGAACTGCATTTCCGTTGTTGACGAAACGTGGTTTTTCAATCATTCTTTGTATATCGTCACAGCACGGCTTATTCCCAACTTGGGTCCACGAGATCGGAGCAGGAGATTTGCTCCCAGTAGTATTAGGGATAGTGACCTATTAAAAAACCAAGAATAAAGTACATCAAACTTTCTTTCATGTATTACATAATAAGTATATACAGCAAAAACATGTATTGTACAACAAGATCAATTACTAAATCTTACCATCATACTTAGTATTGTTGATGGAAAATTGAAATGACATGGTCATTGACCTTATTCTTGACCTGTGTAGATGGACCTATGTAGAATATACAATGTTGACCATCAAATCTATGTTAACATTTTCTTCTAATTTAGTAAATATGTAAAATTAATGATCAATTAGATTTAATCTTGATTTTTTACTTATATACGCTTATGTTTATATTCAATATGTTTCTATTTAATAGGTTTATCACTAGTATACAGTTATGCATATATATATATATATATATATATATATATACAATAGTATAACATAGAAAATGCACTTAGTGTGCTGAGAAACCTCACCTTCTTCACTGAGTTGGTAAAAGATAGTGGAAACTGATACTGAATCTTTATTCTTAACTTAAGTCAATTAAAAGAACTATTAGTAACTTACATGGGCTGAGTAGGGAGTTTTTGTTTGGAGACCAAGAGGGTTAAGTGGCAATGTAAGTTTATTACCATACAAATCCATATATTTTACAAAATTTTATCATAGGTCCCTAAATTTTTGGATTTATAGGTCCCTAAGTGTAAAATAACCTATATGTTGAACTAATTATATAAGAAGTCCCTATAATATGCAAAAAAACAAAAAAAATCGAACTAATTACAATATAGGTCTCTATATTAGGCAAAATAATCCATATTTTGCAAAACTATTGATTTATTAATTAGAATTACCTATAAGGAGGGACAGAGAAGGTGTGCGGCGGCCTGTGTGGGTCATGCCAGTGCATATATGAAGAAAACGACTACTCTGATCCCAACTTGAGCCGTGGAGTATTTGAAGGCGGAGGCGGCGACTTGATTTATTTTGCGTCTGAACGATCGTTAGATGTAAAGTAAGAGAATTAAGTGTTTAAATTAGGGCAATAAAATAACTAGTTGACTAAACATTTTATATATTGATAAAATATATACCTTTTTTTTTCTTTTTTCTTTTTTCTTTTTTCTTTTTTCTTTTTTCTTTTTTGGTTGGTAAACCTTCTCAACCCATTTTTTTTGGACAAGGCCTCCTCCATCCATTTTTATTGGGAGAAATTATGTATAAAGGCCCATATAATATTTACAATACTGACAAAATTCTCACTTAATTAATCCATTAAATCTCAACTAGAAACAATAAAAAATCTCAAAAAGTCCCCCAATACCAAAACTATTGATACTACTAGTAAAAAAAAGTTAAAAAAAAACCTATTAGGTTTTGGTTTTTTATCAGACCTCTCCAAAGCCCTTTCTCTCACTCTATCTCCAACGCGATCGCAAGCATGCGATACCCGCCCCTTCACCATTTGTAGCGCACCACCGCCGCTCTTGACACCGTAGCCGCCTGGAAAGCCGCCTTCCCTCACTCACCCGGTATTGTACTCCTTCTCCGATCTGGTGCTTCGGCTGTCTCCACCAGCAGAACCCCGCATCCATCTCTCACGAGGCACATGGTTAGGTACTCCTCGCCCGTTATAGGCCTAGTCTCACGCCGGAACCGCACCAATCTCCAGATCTGACGAAGCCATGCTATTCGTCGATGTCACACTGGATCTATGCGTTGAAGCCAAGTACGAGAAAGTAAACTCTCCTGGTACAATATGGCTCTCAACGTATTACTAAATTTGCAAATTTCCAAATCATTCATTTCATGGCTATAAAGGTTACACGAGACCAATTTCCCTTAGTGAATTTTCAATATGATGGATTCATTTCTCCACAATGCCAATTTTACTTCATGACTTTCGAATATGATGGATTCATTCTTCCACAACAAAAAAGGACAACAAATTCCAAACACCGGTTCCACTCCCGATACCGATTTGAATAGATACCATAACCACCCATTAGGTTTTATTAGATCCCGTCTCCACCCTTCCGATTTTAATAGTCCAAGCAAGTGCAAAGAGACATGCTTTAAATTTTTTTATTCTGCTTTCTGTTTTTTTTAATTCCAATATTTTTTGTAAAAAGATTTCTATTTGTTTTGTTTTAGATCTAGATTTAGATCTCTTTGAAATTTATCGGATTGATGTGTTTGGAATGTACCAAATTGATGTGTTTGGAATGTACTTAAGTGATGTGTTTGGAATGTACCAATTCGTTTTTATCATGAAAAAAGATAACGTGAATAGATTTGTGTAGTTTTTTTGCGGGAAAACCTTTGTTTGGCGCATATGAATGATTTAATATCGACGCGATCTTTGATTGGTTTTCTATATAAATACGGACATTAACTTTGGGCATTACAAAAAGCCCTCCATAAGTTTAGAAAATACTATTAAGGACCCTGAAACGTAAAAACAAACATAAATAGCATTTGGTACATACCAAAACCAGGAAATTGGTACGTTCCAAACAAATAAATATTAGTCTATACCAAAATAAAATAATTTGGTATGTACCGATAAAAAACTGAGTAGAGGTATAAGGGTAAAAAATCTAACTAAAAAATCAAACTTAGGCCTTGTTAGAATGATATTTTAGTTTGGATTTTCTAAAGAAATTTTTGGTTTTTTGGGCTTCTAAAAGTAATTTCCTCTTTTTATTGGGATAATTCTAGGCCCAACGTATTTTTTTTTACGCCTAACAAATTTAGGATAACTACATCGAAAATTAACCTATTCCTAGTTAGAAAAATTGGCATACCACATTTGTTAATGAATCTTGTTCCCTCGATACCCTGTGCCTAGCTTCTTTTGCTAGAATGTCTGCTCAACCATTAAAGTATTGCGGAATATGTTTAAAATTAACTAGACCAACTTTCGTTGCTAGCTTCTTGATCTGCGTGATCCATGGTCCGAGCCTCCATTTTATTGCCGATACATTCTTGATACCTTAAATTATTTTAAGGTTGTTAGAGAAGATGGTTATTTCCTCTCGTGGTTCTTGTCACTTCCTATCTAATATGTATATGATTGCTTGCGCTTCTACATCCATACAATGTATTTTAAAATCAGGCTAAGCAAATAATTTGTTTTTTTTTAAATTTTTTTAATTAAAATGTCTTTATATAAAAAATAATAATACAAAACAATTATTCTATCCGTCCTAAAAATAATGTCCACTTACTAAATATGGTGTCCTAAAAATATTATCCATTTAGAATATCAACACACTTTTTTCCAACTATTTCATTATTACTCTTATTAAAAAATTAAAATTTATACTTCCAATACATATTTAAAATATTAAGACACTTTACGAGGAGTAATTCTGTAATAGTGTATGTAATTATTAGTTTTTTTAAACTGTTTGAAAAGCTAAGTGGAGTACGAAGGAGTATGTATTTTATCACCACTACGGTTGCTTGTAAGTCAACTTCAACGGCCAACGTTGATCAATTTCGGTAGTCAATGGTCGACTCCAGTGAGATTTTTTTTTGGGTGGCTACCAATTTAGTTCAGGGACAAGCTTGGCTTCAGGTGGTGGCAGCAGTTGAAGAGATCTCTTTTTAGTTTTTTCCTAATAAGAGTGTGAAGAAGACGATTTCTTTTTGTTTTTATCAATAAAATAAAATTTTAATCTTCTTAAATGATTTAAAATGTTTATAATAATAAAAAATAATTTAATAAACGCACATGCGTCGCGCCCTAACTTAACAGAGATAATTGACGGAATCCGTCCACAGGGGCTAGACAAACACATTTTGAAAAAATAAGGGGTAAATTTACACTTTATATAAAATAAGGGTAAGCTAACGATTAAGAAAAAGTACAGGGGAGATAGGGGTATTTTCTCAATTTAGTACGAAAATATAGTATTGGCCTAAAGTTAGAAGAAATATTAATAAGTGCTTGCTCATTTGAATATCGACTTAGCTATAATCATTATTTAATTTGTATTTTAGTTCGTGATTATTTTGTCAGTTTGGGTTGCAATCAAGAATAGCGTTGTCTGGATCTTTAGGAGTTGGGGTTGTGGGTGCAGGGTTTGTGCATGGTACAACTATAGAATTTCATCAACTTGTATCGAGTTTTTAAAGAATTTTAATTGTCTAGAGATTTTCACCTAACGGGCCTTGAAACCTCTCCCTTAAAGACCGAAGCACCCTCATCCAACCTATTGTTATTATTAAAGGTTAAATATAATATTTAACACTATAACAATATTTCCAACTACACATTTTACTTACAATTTTTTTTACTCACTATACATACTAAATCACACAATAAATACACATATATCATATTTCTCACCCACAACTCTTAAATCACTCTCTATACTCTCCCCTCTCTCCACCCCACCCCAACAATCGGAAATGGTGTTTCATGGTGGCTAAAATACGGGTCATACCCTCCAACGACTATGTTTATTCTTGTCATGGATCTAATATAGTTGTGATTGTGTAATAAGATTCCAGCCATGGAAAATCGGAGTTCTCAGCCTTACAACATCTAAAAAGGGTTGTAGATCATTGTAGATCTAACTTTCACTAACAGCTCAGAGTTTTTACCATATTCACGCACGCTCGTTTCCACCGCTAGCTCTCTTGCAAAAGAAAACTGCCGCCCCCATCACCAATCGAAGAACCAGTCCCCACCATTTTCTACCATCTTCACAACCGCTGCCGTCGGAGAACCATTCACCACCACTATTATCATCGCCACCTAATCGGGGACCATTCTTCACCTTCATCAAACCAGCTTGGCTAGGATAGGCCATTTCTTCACACTCGCCTTTCCACCAAGCCGCTCTCCTACACAAGAAAACTGCTACTACTACAAGAAAATCGCTACTACTCAGGGATCATTTTCCATCATCATCAACCTGGATTGGTTACGCCGTCAACAATCAAAATACTTAAATCAAGAGGTAAAAAATTAATTAAAGGAAGATGAAATGGTGGGCTCAAAGTGCCATTTTAGTTCCACAAACATATCAACAGTCACCTTCTCACCAAACTGCTCCAGATAACGCTGTTATTCGGGGTACTACTATCAACAATCACAGAACCCAGAAAAGGTAAAAAAATTAATTTTTACCATTGAAACTCTAATTTAATTTAAAGTAATCTCACCACTTCTACAAATTTCAGGGGAGAAGTGATGAGCCTTTGAGGCGTTTTACCTTTGAAGTGATGAGCGTTAATTTTTTACAGATGGAGTGAGCAATTTTTTTTTGGAATTGTTTTGCAGTAAATTATTTGGCAATAGAAGAACCCAAATTAAGGTCTTACACTTTTACAATTTCTTATGATGAAGTGAGAAATTTGGTCATACACTGCATTTTTTTAATTATTTTGCAGTAAATATCCATTTGGCAACTGATAGAGAGATCAATTTGGTCTTACACTGCACCATCATCAACCGAGCTTGGTTACGCCATCATCAACAATTGAAGAACCAAAATTCAAATATAATTATGTTATTTTTATACAAACTGTACAATCGACATTATTCACATATCCATCATTTACATTTCTTGAAGGAAACTATATGCAAATTAGCTCACCCGAGACACGTTTACATTTCCAATTAAGTGAATCAAAATTCTCAACATTTTGAATTGGGTTCAACGTCCAGATGTATTCAATTGTTTCAGAAAAAGTTAATTTTAAAAGGATCTTTTCTACAATTATCAAATATTTAAATTTATTTTTTGTTTACAACCCATAATGTTCTTTTTAGTTTGTTCTAATGTTGGATAATTTTTATTCCAGTTAACAATTTTGGAAAGGCAAAGTTGAGTAGACACCAAGGTGCACTTCTCCTACATTCTATGGTATAAAGAGTAGAAAAAAACAATTACAACAAGATTGTAGTAAATTCTGTAATGGTTTGTACGACATGCCTTTTCAGATACTAGAAATGTAGTTTAGATTAATGTTTGAAGGTTAGATTAATGTTTGAAGTATTGGTTTATTCGCTTATTTTTGTAAGAATGAAGATTAATGTATGATTGGAGATATATTTGCAACATATTCAGATTTAGGTGAGCATTTTTATTTAGTTATATCATTTTCATGCCGAGTTTTTGTGTGATATGAATTGAGAATTAAGCCACGGGTAATTGTTTTCATTTTCACGCACATTTCAAGTTAGTGTTTCCGTTTACAGGCTAAATCATCATGTGCGCTCATTGATATTTGTTCGGGTGTTTTAGCACCATGTTAACCTCAAGAAGTCACAAAGGTAATATATAATACCTGACTAAAATATCTCACATGCTTTTAATATTTTTTTAAATTGCTATTTGGTCCCTATATTGAAATAATTTCATCTTCTCAGGTAAATTTAGCCGTGGAGCTTCTTGAGGATTTTTAGGTGCAATCCAGATAAAAAAAACTAAATTGATACAGAGTAATTTCTTTTTTGGTTCTCGAAATATAGTCCATACTAGGAAACGGTCCCCGACCTTCATTTTTGTTTCCCTAGTTAGTCCCTAAGTGTCATATGGCAAAGACTTTTGAGGAGTAAATCATTTAAAAAGAGATAGTTCAGGGACCAATTTGGGCTGAGGAATGTCAGAATTTGCCTTACATTTAACCTTGTGAAGATGTACTCACGGGTGGACAGTGGCTATTATACACGAACTGCTTTGTTAGTTAATCTCAAATAAAACAGAGAGGGTTTGGAACAAGGTTTAAGAAAGCTGTCGTGCATCAATTGGGTTCATATTTAGACAAGAAATTATTGGACGAAATGGAAGCTAATTACCAAGAAGTTGTGTTTCAGAAAACAGCTGGTTCTAATGGTGAAGTTAAAGTAAAACAGGTTTGTACTACCCAATTTTAAGATATTTGCACTACATGTTCCTATAATATGCAGAAATTTCACTACATGCTCTATATTATGCAAAAAGCACACTATAGATACCTTAAACTATGTTATGCGACCTTATATTATGTAAAAATTGCAATGTAGGTCCCTATAGTATCTATGCAAAAACTGCAGTATGCGCTCCTATATTATCCAAAAGTTGCAAGGTAGTTCCCTATACTATGCAGAAGTTACAGTCTCCATATATTATGCAAAATTGTAATTGTTTTACAAAACATGAGGATCTATCATGCATTGTTTTGCATAGTATGGAGACATGAGTGGTTTTTGCATAACATAGGGACTTATCATGCAATTTTAGCATAGTATAGGTACCTGGTACCGTCTTTGCGTAATGTAGAGACATATAGTACATTATTTGCCTAAAATAGGAATTTATCATGCAATTTTTGCGTAAGATAAGTACCTGTCAGTAAGACTAAAAAAAGAATTGATGGTCATATTTCTTACTTAGACATCAAATTGTAAATTGTACTAAAAAGAGAATGTCTGTTTTAGGTTATTTGGAGAAATTCAATAAATAAATGCTTCTTATTATCTTTCTTCTTTCTTGAATTAACAGGGTAAGTTTGTACATCTTCAATTCTTTAGTTCTTACTTAGGAAAGGTTTAAAATCATCATCAGTATTGGCTACACAAACTACACAACCCGTAATTCCAGTATTCATGTTCCTATTAGCCGTAATGATGGGTTATTACTCAGTATATTTGATTATAGTCCTCATATTTTGTTTGAAGTCGTAAATAATATTTATCTTACATGCAGTACACAAAGATCAAATATTTTAACAATAGAAGGTCAAGCCAAAATTGGAGGTACAATTGTGTGCGTTTCTGGTGCCATTATCATGCTATATTTTGTGGGTCCGCTGTATTTGGAGATGTTGAGTCAAATTTTACAACAAATAGTTAAATTAGCGCCAAATGTCAACCCAAACCTACTAGATGATTAATATCCACTTTTCTAGATCATGACACGGTACTTGGCACCTTAGTATATTATGTTTTCTCAGAAATTTTATGTGTATGGCGGCTTATCTTGCTATTCAGGTGTCGGTCCCATATTTCGTAATTCATATAATAATATGATAAGTTTTCTGATACGGGTCCCACATTTGTTTTAGGCGCGACTTTTAGTGAAATATCTTGTGAGTATTTCACGAGCATCATTTTTGTATATTTATGGTGTTTTTTTTATGGGTAAACCTCAAAACTATGATAGCCTTTAGAAGAAACATATGACATTACATTTTAGTCAGACACATGGGTAAATACTATATAGAATTGGCTGGCATATCTTTCCATTATAAAAATGGTAAGTTGTTTCTTGAATAAAATGTAACATGCGTATATTTTATTGCCTTTGAGAAATGTATAAACTTGACCAAAAACATTATTACAAAAAATAGAATATTTACTTTGGTCATGAAATAACACTCTTTTGGCTCATTGGAAGAGAAGTAGGGCCACCACGATCAAGTTCTTTATGTCATACACATATAACTCTTAAATTTTTTCTACAAAACTAATTATTAAAATATAGAGTAATAACTCTTATTATTAAAAAACCATAACCATATAATTAGATATATTAAATTAATAAATCATTGCCGGAATTAAACAATTCAGGTATAGACCTGCAACTACAATTACAATTGAATTTCATATCAGTTGCGGCAAATTATTTTGATAAGTAGGTATGGAAATGGTTAAGAATATTTAGATAGAATGAGGATGAACTTGATCGAATATTTCAGAAAAAATTGCATTTATTTAATTTTCTGCTCCCATTTACTATTCTGGTTACTAAATTTGATTATCGGGTATTCCATCTATAACATAGACTTTTCCACATCTTCATATCTAACAGTTGTGCTAAGTTTTAAAAGCGATTATATATTATATGTATCTTGGTTAAGATGTAATGAGTTAGCAACACTTCAAGTAACTTGAATGTAGCTTAAAATAAATACTCAAGTCGTGATATTTTGTTATTGCTTCGGGCAAAATGAAAGACCTTTTTTATGACATCCATATGCCCTTTCTCTCTCATCATATCTTTTATGTATTGTGTGTATCAAACCAAATCCCTCTATTTTGAGTAAAATAGATAAATATACCCGTGTTTGACAAGATAAATATAAACCCATGCTTTATCAACTAATTATTTGGGTTATGTAATCATATTGCAACACTACAAGCACTTATAGCTATGTTTGAATATTCAGATATTAGAAGAAAGATGCAAGCCCACACCGGATTTTACTTTTTGCAAAGCCTTCACCAACGAGTAATATCTAGTATATGTATAATTTCAAACTATCCAAATCCAATACATATAATATACTTTTGATTTGTGGGTACTATAATTGATTTATTATAATTATTTATAAAAATGTCCACGATAGAAGTTGGTTACATCTCCATTAATATATTATAATTAAGTAAATTATCGGCTAAATAAAAAAATCACTATCTTTATTCACTTTAATATCAAAGAGAGAGAGAGGCGGTTAACATAAACATTCATATATGGCGAGGATGGCGAAAGAAGGTGGCTTCGAGAGGAGGTGTAGACACATTTCACGACTGGCCTTGTTCGCAAGGTTCAAAGTATGCATTTTTGCATGAGGAAGATGGTGTTAAACAAAAAAAGAAAGACGACCTTATATTTATAATCAAAAAAAAATATTGAGACATGAATCAAATATTAAATATATGAAAACAAATTAAAATTAGATATTAGATATTCAAAATATCAAAAGGGAAACCATAGTGATTTTTTTTTAATTTATAGGGGTAGAATTTTATCGTTTGCTAAATTTAAGGGAAACTGGATTCCTAGTGATTTTTTTACAAAACAAATATAATTATAGGGCTGGAATTTTACTTTTTCTAAATTTAGGGGGATCATGGCCTCTTCAATATACACATACCCCTGTCTCTTATCATTTATAAATTTCAAACTAAAATTTTAATTTTTAGACTAAACAAATCAGAATATATATATATATATATATATATATATATATATATATATATATATATATATATATATATATATATTAATGGAGTAGTAATTAACTTTTTTGTTATACATTAATAAAATATTTATTAAGAATTACAACTCCATTAGTATATAATAATCATTTGATGGTAAGACTGGACAAACATATAAAGAAAAACTTATAAAATTATCATTCATTCTCTTAATTGCATTTTATTTGACTTTGTTGAGTATATCTTGGATTATTGTCAAGACCCATATATAGAACAGACCCACGACACTTTATTACCCACGACAATTAAATGGACTAGGAGGACATATGTAGGCTTCCAAGGTGGATAAAATAATCGGCACATCAAGAGAGCTAATACCTAGTGTACAGATCGTCGGCAAGTAATAAATAGCAAGTATAAAGAGTTATCATCTCCACATGGATAATGATTGTTAATTCTTGATGTGTTTTCGTAAGTTTTTTAGAACGAGGTGTGAAACTATTAATAAACGATAGTATATATGTATTGTGATTTTATATTAAAGAACTAAAGATGCAATTAAAAAGGAAATTAAGCTAAATTATAATTAAACTATAAAATGCAATTAACTAAGATTACAATACGAAATGTATAGGTCGAGAACTCGTAGGTAATCCCCGCTATAATTGACCTTATGTTATTGTTTAAAGGTGAACTGATAAATATGCAATAGTCGAAATTCTAAATTCTTTCTAACTCCCTCCTAGGTAGCTTAGGCTTCTGCATAACACCACTAGAGATCTCTTCTGCGTGACATCTACGTGAATGATCGGCGCTAAAGTCTCTTACCTTATTAGCTATCTTCTAACGACGTGATTTTGGGGATGAATCTTGTTTTCTATAATTCTTACCACGTATCATGGTATCGTATCGTACAAGTACCTAACTTATGCACGTTAGTATACAATTAACACATAAAAACTCTAAAAAAATGTAAAAACCAAAACGAGATAAGAAATCATAAAACGTCAAATATTAGGGATAACTTCTTTAAATAAGTCCTAATACCCCTAAAATGATGTCTCGTGATACGATTACTCTATCGCAAAAAAAAAGACCAATACCCGCCAACTCAAAGTTTTGTCATCCCGATAAAATAAAAACTAAACTAGGAGTCTAAGTCCAGCTAATCAAAGAAGAATAAGAGAAAATAATGAATGATCCCAAAGCATTAACCTAAAAAGTCTCATGTAATAACATCTAAGAACTAATACAAACAATCTAACACATTATAAGTTCGAGATTATATTAGTTTTGCAATGCAAGAAGAATTGACTTTCACTTATGCTAATATGGTGGCTATAGGATGTTCACCTATCATAGTATCCAATGGTATACTTAGTTACTCCCTAATCGCTTTATTCTTACTTAACTACGTAATTAGTAATCCTAAGGTCTTTTTCGTTATAATGTAAGCTTAGGGTCGATATGATATGTATTTGAATAGTTTGAAGTGAGATTTTGACTCTCTTCTTAAGTAAAAATTTATTGTCACCAAGTATGTTTGGACATCTATGTTAATTATACATCATAAAATAGTGAATGAACTAGCCTTAAGTAATATATTTAAATTAAATTTAGAATAATTTCCTAAACAGGTTCCCTTGAAGCATTATTATTAAGTAATATATCATAGAAAATCTAATAGGAGAATTTTTTAATGGCTAATGTAGGAACTTGTGTAAGGTTGGATTTTATACAAGTTCCTATATTATTCAAATAAGTTGTAAGGAAATTAAAAAAAAATTAAATGTTAATAGGATAATAAAAGAACAAGTTGCTGAGTAATGGAGGTCATGGTTTAACTTTCATATCCTACACCTTGTCTGCCCTTTTACATTTGGGAAAAGATGTTAATGCGGGAGCTGAGAGATTTTTTGCTTGCATATACACTTAATTACGTCTGATGGAGCTGCGGATGATTCTCAATGGCGTAAAAGCTCCATCAACCAATGGATAAGAACATATGTTCCCTCTGGTTTTGGATAATTATAGTTACTACTTCAAAAGCAATAAAAGTTACACAGCTCTTGCTAAATTTAAATATGAAGTAAAATAATAAAGAAACAAATACATTGCAAAATAATAGTACACCATAGAATTTCTTTGTGAGTTACTCAATCTATATTCTAAACAGTTTGTTTCTCCTCTTCGGCGACCATTTCTTGTTCTTCTTTTGACTTTTTGGCTTCATGTGCTCATTTTCTCTATTTTCATGTAAGATTTTGGTCACTCCTTCAAGTGCGATATCAATATCTTCATTCCTTAATTATTGCTCACCAAGATTCACCTGTTGGACAAATTAAATATATAATATTTACAATCAAAAAATCAAACAAGAGTGTACCAAGTCATCAAATTTTGTGACAACTTTAAAAATATTACTCATCACTCTCTCGAAGATTGTCGACAACATCAAAGATAGAGTGATGAGATTCCAAGATAATTAGCTGTTAAAGTCTTGAAGGAACATGTGCATAGGGTCAATCTTTTTAGTGTAATATTCTAACAATTCACTAACAAAATGCATATTAGAAGGCCAATACCAACTATTACTCACTATATATTAACACGGGTCTTAGAGTTAAATATTCTTCTCTTCTCAGAATGAATAAACTTGAGCACTTGGGCAAATATCTAGGAATACCCTCTTCTTGGGGTAAATCAAAAGTAAAATCACTTTAATGGTTGGTGGAATTGTTTATGATAAGAATGGATAGATGGGACACTAAGATGCTTTCTAAGAGTGGAAATGAGGTTTTGGTCAAAGCAGTTATTGAAGCCATACCAAACTTTATCATGTCAGTCTTTTTAATACCTCAAAAGGTAACATCTCACTTAACATCACTGATTTCCAATTTTTATTCGAACAATCAAGGTGAGGACAGAATTCACTGGATCAAATGGAAAACTCTTATGAACTCTAAAGATGAAGGTGGTCTCGGTTTTAAAGATTTTCACTTACAAAACTTAGTTCTTTTATCTTGTAATGCTTGGATGTTCTTTTCCGAAAAAGATTCTCTAGTTTTTAAACTTTTCAAAGGCAAATATTTTCCCAAGGGGGACTTCTTTAATGCTAAACTTTGTTCTAATTTCTCTTGGGGCTAGAAAAGTCTTTTTTAAGGCAAAAAATGATGTGTAAACTCTATTAGATGGAATGTGGGAAATGGGAGTTCTATTAGACTTTGGGAGGATATTTGGATACCTTCTCAAGGTCATATGGTTAAACACCCAAATTGTGATATTTATTTGGTATCTGAACTTATTAATCCAAATACTTTTGAATGGAAAATTGAATTACTCAACCTTTATTTCTCAACTGAAATTGCTGCAACCATAACTTCCCTATACATTCCTCCCTTTGACTGTTTTGATACTTCATTATGGCCCTTCTCTAAGGATGGTAGTGTCTCAGTCAAATACATGTATAGGAAGCTTTGGATGGCACAACAGAAAGTTGAAAGAATAGAGGATAAAAATATAGGTACAACCTCTTTTAAACTTGAGTCTGAGGAATGTAAAAATATTTGGAGTATGAAAATACACCCAAAGATCAAAAACTTTATTTGGAAATGTTGTGAAAAGGTTTAGCAACAAATGAAAATAGGAAGAAAAGAAAATCTTGTCAAAGTGATTTATGTTCTTTATGTGGGACTGAAACTGAGAATAGTTCTATGGATTACTAGTCCTCTCAATTTTAACTCTATGACTGAGCCTACGTTTAAGTTCATGAAATGGGTGGCCTTTATTAGAAAATGCAGCATTGAAAGTAAACATGATGATGTTTACTCAGGAGAACTTGCTTTTTATCTGGTTTGGTATGTTTGGAAAGGAAGGAATCAGAGCCTCTTTATAGGCATTACTCCTGACCCTCTTCTTGTCTTACAGGAGGCTTTTAAAGCCTATGATGATAATAATCAAGTTAAAAGATTAATTTCTGAGGCTAAAATCAAAGAATCAATTGATTCTAATGTTGCTTTATATTCTGGAAATGATAATTCCAACTCTGTAACTCAAGGCTTGAACTTTAGAGAGGATAGAGTTGAGAAATGGAACCACCTCTATCTGGTTTACTTAAAATTAATTGCGATGCCTCATTTGCTATTGATACAAATAAAGCCTCATTTGCTTGTATTACTCGTGATTCAACAGGTAGCATGGTGGATGTTTTTGCGAGGGATATGAAAGCTAACTCAATTTTTGAAGCAGAGGCAAGAGGGATGGCTCAAGCTTGTGCTATGGCAGCTGTCTTACCTCCTGGCTCAATGGAAATAGAGAGTGATAGCTTAGTGTTAGTTAATCAAGTTTATTGTGTTAGAAAGTGTACTGTAATATTCTGAATTTAGTTAATTACATTCTTAAGTGTAAAATTAAGTATAGGATTAAAATCTCCTATATGAGGAGATCAAAAAACCGTGCTGCTGATTGGGTGGCTAAACAAGTGCTTAATGGTGCCTTGTTTAGCCTTTGGAAGTTCTTTCCTCCTCCTCAATTAGCAAGACTATTATTTTGTGATTTTGATCCATTAGGGATATGGTAACTTGTAACTTGAAGTTTTTTAATATATATGCTTCTTTCGACAAAAAAAAAACATGGATTACTTTTTCCTAGTAACCATAAGTACATATATAGCAAAGTACTTCCCTTATTACATATATCTCACTAATATACCTTATTATTACAACCATTACCCACATGATGAAGGCACACAAGTACTCAAGATACTGAAATTTTTACTATATTATAGTTGACCCATTCTAATAGCTTTATGACAGGATCTGCTTTGGAGATGAATGGAGAAGCTTAGTATATGGCCTTTCACTTATTATACATTATGAACCAATTCATTTTACATTCATAGAAGTAAAAAGTAGCAAATGTCAATATAGACAGGATTAGAAATATCTGATCCCAAAAGGGGAAATATAAAACAAAAACAAAGTCTCAGATACCAGAGTAGTATAATAAATCTGAAGTTAATAAGTTAAGATATAGTATAATAAATCAGAAGAGTTGAATCTCAACCAGAAACAGGCCACGGAAATATATAAGGGGGATTGTTAAACTTAGTAAATCTTACCATCATACTTATTATTGTTGATGGGAAACTGAAATGACATTGTCATTGACCTTATTCTTGACATAACAATAAGTCGCTATTTTGTAGATGGGCATGTGCATATTGAAAGCATCAAATCTATGTTAACTTTGTTTTCAAATTTATTAAATATGTAAAACTAATGACCAATTAGTATTAATCTAGATTTTATACTCAAAGACGCTTATATTTCTATTTAATATGGTGATATTATGCAATTATGACACATGTGAACAATATTATAACACACTGCTGAGAAAGCTCACCTTCTTCTGTGAAGATAGTGGAAGATGATACTGTATCGTTATTCTTAACTTAATTCAATTAAAGAACAATTAGTCACTTACATGGGCTGAGTAGGGAGTTTTTGTTGGGATACCAAGGTAAGGGGCAGTGTGAGTTTATTACCATACAAATCCTTATATTTTACAAAATTTCATCATAGGTCCCTATGTTTTGGGATTATAGGTCCCTATAATATGCAAAACAACAAAATTCTTTGGAAATAATTACAATATAGGTCCCTATATTAGGCAAAATAATCCATATTTTGCAAAACAATTTGATTTATTAATTAGAATTACCTAAAACATTTGATTTATTAATTAGAATTACCTATAAGGAGGGATGGAGAGTGCGGCGGCGTGTGTGGGTCATGACTCATTAGCTAACGGAAGAGTGTATATATAATGAATGAGTTGGCTCTCTAAAAATCGAGAGACTACACTAAGCCCAACTGTGAGTCGTGGAGTAGCTGACAGAGGAGAAGGTTTGATGATTTTGCGGGTAGATTTTAAGTAAGAGAATTAAGTGTTTAAGTTAGGTCAATAAAATGACTAGTTGACTGAGTTCATTTTATATATTCATAAAAGGGTGAATGCCCAATAAGCATTTGCCACCTTAGCCACTTTCCCATAAAAGGCACTTAAGGTAAATATACCTTAATTCCCTTACTACTGTCTACTGTTGTCTCCTGCTGCTGCCAAGGGCGAGTAATGGGAATGTTTCCCAGCACTCGTGCAAGTACATTTTTGTAAAGGGTGAGTAATGAGAATGTTTCCCAGCACTCGTGCAAGTACACTTTTGTACTTGTGGGCTAATGTTGAGTAATGGAAATGTTTTTCAACACTCGTGCAAGTACACTTTTGTACTTTTGGACTAATGTTGAGTAATGAGAATGTTTCCCACCACTCGTGCAAGTACACTTTTGTACTGTGGGCTAATGTTGAGTAATGTGAATGTTTCCCAGCACTCGTGCAAGTACACTTTTGTACTGTCTGCTGTTGCCAAGGGTGAGAGAGAGAGACAGAGGAGATATATATAACTAACTCAATGTATACGAACTAACGACTAATAAACGAACGGCGGCTGGGGTGAGGGGGTAAAATAGGAAAGAAAAAAAAAGGAGCGCCTTTTATGGGCAAGAAGAAAACGGCGGGGGTGAGGGGGCATTAATTCTAATTTCAGGTGTTTCTTGGGAAATAATCTTTAATAAAATATCTAGCTTTATTTTTTATTTTTTGTCAGGTAAATCTCCTCAACACATTTTTGTTTGGACAAGGCCTCCTCCATCCATGGAACAATAACCTGATTATTTTATTGGAATAATTCTAGGCCCAACATATTTTTTTTACGTCTAAGAAATTTTAGATAATTATATAGAGAATTAATCTATTCCTAGTCTGGAAAATTGACATAACACATTTGACATGACTCTTGTTCCCTCGATAACCTCTGTCTAACTTTTTTTGCTAGAATGTCTGCCCGACCAGTGTTCGAAACAAACTGATCTATGGTCTGAGCCTCCATTTGACTGCCGACACCTTTTTGATACTTTGAATTATTTCAAGGTTGTCAGAGAAGATGGTTATCTCCTCTTGTGGTTCCTGTCTCATCATGTCTAATGCGTATATTATTGCTTGCGCTTTTCATTCCTTATAACGTATTCTAGAACTAGGCTAAGCAAATAATTTTTTTAATTTTTAATTTTGTTAATTAAAATAACTTTATATAACAAATAATAAAACAAATAAATTATTCCATCCGTCCTGATGTCCACTTACTAAATATGGTGTCCCAAAAATATTGTACATTATAGAATATCAAGACACTTTTTTTCAACTTTTTCCATCATTACCATTATTAAAAAAATTAAAATTTATACTTTCAGTGCATATTTAAAATATTAAGACAATTGTAAATTCCGATAGTCAATGGTCAACTTCAGCAAGATTTTATTTGGGTGGGAACCACTTTACTCATGGGACGAGCTTTGCTCCAGGTGGTGGCGGTAGTTAAAGAGATTTCTTTTTAGTTTTTTTTTCTAATATGAGTGTGAAGAAGACAATTTCATTCATTATTCAATAAAATAAAAGTTTATTTGTTTTAAATATTTAAAATGTTTATAATAATAAAAAAGTTAAATAATCGCATATGTGTCGTGCGTGCTTACTTAACTGAGATAATAGACGGAACTTGTCCATAGAGGATAACCAAACACATTTAAACAATAAGGGGTTAAATTTACACTTTTTACGAAATAGGGGGTAAGTTGACGATTCGGAAAAATTACAGGGGGCAACAGGGGTATTTACTCATTTTAGTGAGAAAAAATAGTATTGGCCTAAATTTCGAAGAAATGATAATAAGTGCTTGCTCATTTGAATATCGACCTAGCTATAATCATTATTTAATTTGTATTTTAATTTGTGATTATATTGGTCAGTGTGGGTTGCAATCGAGAATAGTGATGTCTGAATTTTTAGGAGTTGGGTCGTGGGTGCAGGGTTTGAACATGGTATAATTATAGAATTTCATCAACCCGTATCGAGTTTTGATTGAATTTTAATTATCTAGATATTTTTACCCAACGGGTCTTGAAACCTCTCCCCTCAAGATCGAAACACCCCCATCCCACCCAATCTTCTTATTAAAGGTCAATTATAATAATTAACAATATTACATTATTTCCTACTACACATTTTACGTTCAAATGTTTTTTACTCACTATACATATTAAATCACATAATAAATACACATATATCATATTTCTCACCTACTTATCTTAAATCACTCTTTATACTCTCTAACCTCTTTCCAACCCACCCCAACCATCGGAAATGGTGTTTCACGGTGGCTACAAGACGGGTCATACCCTCGGATGACTATGTTTATACTTGTCATGGATCTAATGGAGTTGTGATTGTGTAATAAGGATCCAGCCATGGAAAATTGTAGTTCTCAGCCTTACAAAATCAAAAAATGGTTCCAGATCCTTGTAGATCTAACTTTCACTAGCAGATCAGAGTTAATTTTGGAGCTTTTGTTCGACTTCCATGGCAGCTGAGGCCGAATTTCGAAGGTCCAAGCTAAGCTCAACGAACTTTTGTGCTTGTTCATGGCAGGTGAGATTGTTTTTTTTGTATTATTGGAATTTTATATCTCTTTAAGGAATGTAACTTGTGTAATATTTAGTTTGGATTTTTTTAGTAAGGGTTGTAATATTCTTTTATATAATAAAAATAAATTTTGTACAATTTTCTACTTTATTTTTGTGTCAATACACCGTATTTTAGGGAATACTTTTAAAATTCACTAAGCATACTCAGTGATTTACTTCACATACTAAGTAAATTGCTGAATATACTCAATATATTATTGAGTATACCTAGTGACTTTTTTGTACTCATTGAATCACTAAGTATGCTCTATGGCGATGTCGGTGGTGATTAGAGATGAATATTACCGATATTCAGTAAAATCTATGAGAAAATACTCCCTAAAGCCGGTGTTGGCATTGTGTGTTGGCTAGAGATGAATAGTGTTGATACTTAGTAACTTTTTACTTAGCAACTCGCTACTCAGTGACTCTTTACTTAGCGACCCGCTATTCAGTCACTCTGTGGTACATGCTTTTTGCCACTTATTTTTATTTCTTTATGTATTTTTTTATCGTTTAGGATACTTTAGTATTTGTTGTAACCTATTTGAAGAAGACCTTAGCCACATGTTCCCTCTTAACGATAAAATTGGTCTCCAATACCTCATACATCAACCACTCTTTTCTCTATGGGCGATTGTTACTCTAACTCCTCCATAAGTCTTAGTTCTATCCCGGGTCCAAACCCATTATTATGGGTATGATATAAAATAAGTGGTTTTTACCATTGCAGTTTTTAGAAAACGTTGGTCCAAAATATATATCTCAAACGAATGAAGGAGCAGCTACTCCAATAATGGTAATTATGGTTACTATGACATCAGCTTTGGTTTCTACTAGAGAGAGTATAATGCTTGGAAATTCTTATCATCGGCCATATCTAAGTCAATATAATGTGGCAAATAAAAATACAATTGGTTATGAAATTGCTATTGAAAAGTAAACTTGATCGTGAAAGTGTAAGACCACCGAAATTGACAATAATCAAGGAGACACTTGAACAAACAATAAGAGGATGATTCATCACTCATGAAGAAGATATTTATTCTAGATTACCATAATCTCTTGTTGCATTATGTAAACCAAGTCGCTTCTATTCTTAGCACAAGTAGATTTTGTAAATTATTTGTAAGTAATATTGAATTACTCATTTATTGTCGCCCCTTGCGATTTCAATAGTCCAAGCGCGTGCAAAGAGATGTGCTTTAATTTTTTTTATTCTGGTTTCTGTTTTTTTTAATTCCAATATTTTTTGTAAAACGATTTATATTTGTTTTGTTTTAGATCTAGATTTAGATCTCTTTGGAATATATCAAATTGATGTGTTTGAAATATACCAAATTGATGTTATTGGAATGTACTAAAGTGATGTGTTTGGAATGTACCAATTCGTTTTTATCATGAAAAAAGATATCGTGAATAGATTTATGTAGTATTTTTAGGATTTGTTTTTAATCAGACCTCTCCACCCCTTGCGATTTCAATAGTCCAAGCGCGTGCAAAGAGATGTTATTTAATTTTTTTTATTCTGGTTTCTGTTTTTTTTAATTCCAATATTTTTTGTAAAACGATTTCTATTTGTTTTGTTTTAGATCTAGATTTAGATCTCTTTGGAATATATCAAATTGATGTGTTTGGAATGTACCAAATTGATGTGTTTGGAATGTACTAAAGTGATGTGTTTGGAATGTACCAATTCGTTTTTATCATGAAAAAAGATATCGTGAATAGATTTATGTAGTATTTTTAGGAAAAACTTTGTTTGGTGCATACGAATGGGTGAATCTCGACACGATCTTCGATCCTTTTTATAAAAAAATCCGGACATTAACTTTGGGCATGACTAAAAATCCTCCATAAGTCTAGAAAAACACTGATAAGGACCCTGAAACGTAAAAACAAACATAAGTAGCATTTGGTACATACCAAAACCAGGAAATTGGTACGTTCTGAACAAATAAATATTGGTCTATACCAAAATTAAAACTGTTGGTATGTACTGATAAAAAACTGAGTAGCGGTATAAGGGTAAAAAATCTAACTAAAAAAATCAAACTTAGCCCTCTGTAGAATGATTCTTAGTTAGGACTTTCTAAAGAAATTTTTTATTTTTTGGGCTTCTAAAAGTAATTTTCTCTTTTTTTTGGGATATTCTAGGTCCAACGTATTTTTTTTTACGCCTAAGAAATTTCAGATAACTACATCGAAAATTAACTTATTCCTAGTTAGGAAAATTGACATACCACATTTGTCAATAAATCTTGTTCCCTTGATGCCCTGTGCCTGGTTTCTTTTGCTAGAATGTCTGCTCGATCATTAAACCATTGCGGAATATGTTTAAAACAAACAAGACCAACTTCTGTTGCTAGCTTCTTGATCTGCGTGATGCATGGTCCGAGCCTCCATCTGACTGCCGACTCATGCTTGATACCTTTACTTATTTCAAGGTTGTCAGAGAAGCCCTCTTATGGTTCTTGTCTCTTCCTATCTAATATGTATATGTGGTGAGGGCAAAGGTGTGATAAAATAATAGATAAATAAAGATAATAATAAAGAGCACAAACCCTTGAGAACCACGGAACTCACTGCAAGTATCACAGATCGTTTGCAAGTTATAATGATAAGTCAAGTTCGTTCGCAGGGATTGTATCCGTTAGATATACTTATATTTAACAAGCGTAGATGAATTTATATGTTTTAGAATAAAATATAAAAAGATAAAATAATATGATTAACTATCTGATGAGAAATAATAAATAAGAATGCAGATAAATAATTATGGATGTGAGTCTAATAGATTAGGGTCACTAATATGAGTCTATTTTACTAAGTTGTTATTCTAACCTGTCACAGATTAAGCAGTATATATTAACTAGGATTCTAACTTCTACCTAGCCTCTATTAGGCTTAGGAGCATCCTCTCCAATACTAGGGATTCCTGAGTAATGATTGGTGATTAAATCAAACCTCTATGGCTATCTAGTTAGGCAAAAGATCAAAACAAGACGATTATGTGGTGTTGTCAATAACTAAGAATAATCCTAAGATTGGCCAAATCTAAGGTTGTAACAATAAGTCAAAACACATAATAACAATATACGCCAAGCTCAATCAATTAAAATAACAAATTGTATTTATGAATTTAAAGACAAAATAATAACCCAACAATTTAAAGTAAAACTTACAGAATAAAAGCTTAGAACTATGGTGAAGCATAGATCTATAGCTAATTACCCTAAATATATAGAAGGTGAGATTTAGAAGAGGAGTTTGTCACTCTCCAACTTCTTGCTTCTTGTCTTCCTCTATAGGTCAGCTTGCTTCCTGGATGAATAGCTTGATACTAAGGATTAATAATAAATATAAGGACTAAGCTATTATTTAAAACTAAGAAAATACAAGTAAGGACTAAGCCTAAGCTTGAAACTGAGCAAGGACATGTTTACAATGGTATAAGGGTGTATTTATAGGTGTTTAGGAAGACCTAATTCGTTTTCTTGAAGGAGAAGGAAAGTAATGGACTCCTAGCCCAACTCAAATTCGTAGCTTGAACCGTTTTTGCTTCATAAGATATCAAAAGAATCCTCACGGAATTATCTACGTCCCTATGAAAGGGGTCTTCCAGAATCGGCTCGGTTTTGGAGTTACCATTAGTTCTTTAACATAGCTGCAGAAATTCAGATTTATTTGGCAGCTTATCCTTTTCCTAACTGAACTCTGTGTCCTTCTATCTCCAATTACCTTTCTTATCTCTTTCCATATCTCTTAGTCTTTGACTTGGACTCTAATTAATCTCCATAATTATCTTTAAAGCTTTACACTAAATAAATAATTAAACCCAATATGCTCTAAAAATTTTAGTTTACTAAATCAAGACTCAAAATAGGAAAGTGCACTATTTCTCAAGAAAATCGACTAAATGACTTCCTAAATCACTAAAAATGATGTCTCATCTAAATATTAATTCATCACAAATGAGGAGACATCAATATGATTGCTTGCGCTTCTCCTTCCATACAATGTATTCAAAAATCAGGCTAAGCAAATAATTTTTTTTATTTTAAATTTTTCCAATTAAAATGTCTTTATATAAAAAATAATAATACAAAACAATTATTCGATCAGTCCTAAAAATAATGTCCACTTACTAAATATGGTGTCCTAAAAATATTGTCCATTTAGAATATCAAGACACTTTTTTCCAACTTTTTTCGATATTACTCTTATTAAAAAAATTAAAATTTATACTTCCAATACATATTTACAATATTAAGACACCTTATGAGGAGTAATTCTGTAATGGTGTATGTAATTATTAGTTTTCTTAATCTGTTTGAAAAGCTAAGTGGACATTGTATTTGGGACTGGGGAGTATGTATTTTATCACCACCACGGTTGCTTGTCAGTCAACTTCAACGGTCAATGTTGGTCAATTTCGGTAGTCAATGGTCAACTCCAGCGAGACTTCTTTTTTGGGTGGCCACCAGTTTACTTCTGGGACGAGCTTGGCTTCAGGTGGTGGCAGCAGTTGAAGAGATTTCTTTTTAGTTTTTTCCTAATATGAGTGTGAAAAAGATGATTTATTTTTGTTTTTATCAATAAAATAAAAGTTTAATCATTTTAAATGATTTAAAATATTTATAATAATAAAAAATAATTAAATAATCGTACATGCGTCGCACCCTAACTTAACAGAGATAATAGACGGAATTCGTCCACAGGTGGTATGCAAACACATTTTGAAACAATAAGGGTTAAATTTGCACTTTATATAAAATAAGGGGTAAGCTAACGATTAAGAAAAAGTAAAGGGGGCATAGGGGTATTTACTCAATTTAATAAGAAAATATAGTATTGGCCTAAAGTTAGAAGAAATGTTAATAAGTGCTTGCTCATTTGAATATCGACCTAGCTATAATCATTATTTAATTTGTATTTTAGTTTGTGATTATTTTGTCAGTTTGGGTTGCAATCAAGAATAGCGATGTCTGGACATGGTACAACTATAAAATTTCATCAACTCGTATCGAGTTTTTAAATAATTTTATTTATCTAGAGATTTTCACCCAACGGGCCTTGAAACCTTTCCCTGAAACGTAAAAACAAACATAAGTAGCATTTGGTACATACCAAAACCAGGAAATTGGTACGTTCTGAACAAATAAATATTGGTCTATACCAAAATTAAAACTGTTGGTATGTACCGATAAAAAACTGAGTAGCGGTATAAGGGTAAAAAATCTAACTAAAAAAATCAAACTTAGCCCTCTGTAGAATGATTATTAGTTAGGACTTTCTAAAGAAATTTTTGATTTTTTGGGCTTCTAAAAGTAATTTTCTCTTTTTTTTGGGATAATTCTAGGTCCAACGTATTTTTTTTTTACGCCTATGAAATTTCAGATAACTACATCGAAAATTAACTTATTCCTAGTTAGGAAAATTGACATACCACATTTGTCAATAAATCTTGTTCCCTTGATGCCCTGTGCCTGGTTTCTTTTGCTAGAATGTCTGCTCGATCATTAAACCATTGCGGAATATGTTTAAAACAAACCAGACCAACTTCTGTTGCTAGCTTCTTGATCTGCGTGATGCATGGTCCGAGCCTCCATCTGACTGCCGACTCATGCTTGATACCTTTACTTATTTCAAGGTTGTCAGAGAAGCCCTCTTATGGTTCTTGTCTCTTCCTATCTAATATGTATATGTGGTGAGGGCAAAGGTGTGATAAAATAATAGATAAATAAAGATAATAATAAAGAGCACAAACCCTTGAGAACCACGGAACTCACTGCAAGTATCACAGATCGTTTGCAAGTTATAATGATAAGTCAAGTTCGTTCGCAGGGATTGTATCCGTTAGATATACTTATATTTAACAAGCGTAGATGAATTTATATGTTTTAGAATAAAATATAAAAAGATAAAATAATATGATTAACTATCTGATGAGAAATAATAAATAAGAATGCAGATAAATAATTATGGATGTGAGTCTAATAGATTAGGGTCACTAATATGAGTCTATTTTACTAAGTTGTTATTCTAACCTGTCACAGATTAAGCAGTATATATTAACTAGGATTCTAACTTCTACCTAGCCTCTATTAGGCTTAGGAGCATCCTCTCCAATACTAGGGATTCCTGAGTAATGATTGGTGATTAAATCAAACCTCTATGGCTATCTAGTTAGGCAAAAGATCAAAACAAGACGATTATGTGGTGTTGTCAATAACTAAGAATAATCCTAAGATTGGCCAAATCTAAGGTTGTAACAATAAGTCAAAACACATAATAACAATATACGCCAAGCTCAATCAATTAAAATAACAAATTGTATTTATGAATTTAAAGACAAAATAATAACCCAACAATTTAAAGTAAAACTTACAGAATAAAAGCTTAGAACTATGGTGAAGCATAGATCTATAGCTAATTACCCTAAATATATAGAAGGTGAGATTTAGAAGAGGAGTTTGTCACTCTCCAACTTCTTGCTTCTTGTCTTCCTCTATAGGTCAGCTTGCTTCCTGGATGAATAGCTTGATACTAAGGATTAATAATAAATATAAGGACTAAGCTATTATTTAAAACTAAGAAAATACAAGTAAGGACTAAGCCTAAGCTTGAAACTGAGCAAGGACATGTTTACAATGGTATAAGGGTGTATTTATAGGTGTTTAGGAAGACCTAATTCGTTTTCTTGAAGGAGAAGGAAAGTAATGGACTCCTAGCCCAACTCAAATTCGTAGCTTGAACCGTTTTTGCTTCATAAGATATCAAAAGAATCCTCACGGAATTATCTACGTCCCTATGAAAGGGGTCTTCCAGAATCGGCTCGGTTTTGGAGTTACCATTAGTTCTTTAACATAGCTGCAGAAATTCAGATTTATTTGGCAGCTTATCCTTTTCCTAACTGAACTCTGTGTCCTTCTATCTCCAATTACCATTCTTATCTCTTTCCATATCTCTTAGTCTTTGACTTGGACTCTAATTAATCTCCATAATTATCTTTAAAGCTTTACACTAAATAAATAATTAAACCCAATATGCTCTAAAAATTTTAGTTTACTAAATCAAGACTCAAAATAGGAAAGTGCACTATTTCTCAAGAAAATCGACTAAATGACTTCCTAAATCACTAAAAATGATGTCTCATCTAAATATTAATTCATCACAAATGAGGAGACATCAATATGATTGCTTGCGCTTCTCCTTCCATACAATGTATTAAAAAATCAGGCTAAGCAAATAATTTTTTTTATTTTAAATTTTTCCAATTAAAATGTCTTTATATAAAAAATAATAATACAAAACAATTATTCGATCAGTCCTAAAAATAATGTCCACTTACTAAATATGGTGTCCTAAAAATATTGTCCATTTAGAATATCAAGACACTTTTTTCCAACTTTTTTCGATATTACTCTTATTAAAAAAATTAAAATTTATACTTCCAATACATATTTACAATATTAAGACACCTTATGAGGAGTAATTCTGTAATGGTGTATGTAATTATTAGTTTTCTTAATCTGTTTGAAAAGCTAAGTGGACATTGTATTTGGGACTGGGGAGTATGTATTTTATCACCACCACGGTTGCTTGTCAGTCAACTTCAACGGTCAATGTTGGTCAATTTCGGTAGTCAATGGTCAACTCCAGCGAGACTTCTTTTTTGGGTGGCCACCAGTTTACTTCTGGGATGAGCTTGGCTTCAGGTGGTGGCAGCAGTTGAAGAGATTTCTTTTTAGTTTTTTCCTAATATGAGTGTGAAAAAGATGATTTATTTTTGTTTTTATCAATAAAATAAAAGTTTAATCATTTTAAATGATTTAAAATATTTATAATAATAAAAAATAATTAAATAATCGTACATGCGTCGCACCCTAACTTAACAGAGATAATAGACGGAATTCGTCCACAGGTGGTATGCAAACACATTTTGAAACAATAAGGGTTAAATTTGCACTTTATATAAAATAAGGGGTAAGCTAACGATTAAGAAAAAGTAAAGGGGGCATAGGGGTATTTACTCAATTTAATAAGAAAATATAGTATTGGCCTAAAGTTAGAAGAAATGTTAATAAGTGCTTGCTCATTTGAATATCGACCTAGCTATAATCATTATTTAATTTGTATTTTAGTTTGTGATTATTTTGTCAGTTTGGGTTGCAATCAAGAATAGCGATGTCTGGACATGGTACAACTATAAAATTTCATCAACTCGTATCGAGTTTTTAAATAATTTTATTTATCTAGAGATTTTCACCCAACGGGCCTTGAAACCTTTCCCTGAAACGTAAAAACAAACATAAGTAGCATTTGGTACATACCAAAACCAGGAAATTGGTACGTTCTGAACAAATAAATATTGGTCTATACCAAAATTAAAACTGTTGGTATGTACCGATAAAAAACTGAGTAGCGGTATAAGGGTAAAAAATCTAACTAAAAAAATCAAACTTAGCCCTCTGTAGAATGATTATTAGTTAGGACTTTCTAAAGAAATTTTTGATTTTTTGGGCTTCTAAAAGTAATTTTCTCTTTTTTTTGGGATAATTCTAGGTCCAACGTATTTTTTTTTTACGCCTATGAAATTTCAGATAACTACATCGAAAATTAACTTATTCCTAGTTAGGAAAATTGACATACCACATTTGTCAATAAATCTTGTTCCCTTGATGCCCTGTGCCTGGTTTCTTTTGCTAGAATGTCTGCTCGATCATTAAACCATTGCGGAATATGTTTAAAACAAACCAGACCAACTTCTGTTGCTAGCTTCTTGATCTGCGTGATGCATGGTCCGAGCCTCCATCTGACTGCCGACTCATGCTTGATACCTTTACTTATTTCAAGGTTGTCAGAGAAGCCCTCTTATGGTTCTTGTCTCTTCCTATCTAATATGTATATGTGGTGAGGGCAAAGGTGTGATAAAATAATAGATAAATAAAGATAATAATAAAGAGCACAAACCCTTGAGAACCACGGAACTCACTGCAAGTATCACAGATCGTTTGCAAGTTATAATGATAAGTCAAGTTCGTTCGCAGGGATTGTATCCGTTAGATATACTTATATTTAACAAGCGTAGATGAATTTATATGTTTTAGAATAAAATATAAAAAGATAAAATAATATGATTAACTATCTGATGAGAAATAATAAATAAGAATGCAGATAAATAATTATGGATGTGAGTCTAATAGATTAGGGTCACTAATATGAGTCTATTTTACTAAGTTGTTATTCTAACCTGTCACAGATTAAGCAGTATATATTAACTAGGATTCTAACTTCTACCTAGCCTCTATTAGGCTTAGGAGCATCCTCTCCAATACTAGGGATTCCTGAGTAATGATTGGTGATTAAATCAAACCTCTATGGCTATCTAGTTAGGCAAAAGATCAAAACAAGACGATTATGTGGTGTTGTCAATAACTAAGAATAATCCTAAGATTGGCCAAATCTAAGGTTGTAACAATAAGTCAAAACACATAATAACAATATACGCCAAGCTCAATCAATTAAAATAACAAATTGTATTTATGAATTTAAAGACAAAATAATAACCCAACAATTTAAAGTAAAACTTACAGAATAAAAGCTTAGAACTATGGTGAAGCATAGATCTATAGCTAATTACCCTAAATATATAGAAGGTGAGATTTAGAAGAGGAGTTTGTCACTCTCCAACTTCTTGCTTCTTGTCTTCCTCTATAGGTCAGCTTGCTTCCTGGATGAATAGCTTGATACTAAGGATTAATAATAAATATAAGGACTAAGCTATTATTTAAAACTAAGAAAATACAAGTAAGGACTAAGCCTAAGCTTGAAACTGAGCAAGGACATGTTTACAATGGTATAAGGGTGTATTTATAGGTGTTTAGGAAGACCTAATTCGTTTTCTTGAAGGAGAAGGAAAGTAATGGACTCCTAGCCCAACTCAAATTCGTAGCTTGAACCGTTTTTGCTTCATAAGATATCAAAAGAATCCTCACGGAATTATCTACGTCCCTATGAAAGGGGTCTTCCAGAATCGGCTCGGTTTTGGAGTTACCATTAGTTCTTTAACATAGCTGCAGAAATTCAGATTTATTTGGCAGCTTATCCTTTTCCTAATTGAACTCTGTGTCCTTCTATCTCCAATTACCATTCTTATCTCTTTCCATATCTCTTAGTCTTTGACTTGGACTCTAATTAATCTCCATAATTATCTTTAAAGCTTTACACTAAATAAATAATTAAACCCAATATGCTCTAAAAATATTAGTTTACTAAATCAAGACTCAAAATAGGAAAGTGCACTATTTCTCAAGAAAATCGACTAAATGACTTCCTAAATCACTAAAAATGATGTCTCATCTAAATATTAATTAGTCACAAATGAGGAGACATCAATATGATTGCTTGCGCTTCTCCTTCCATACAATGTATTCAAAAATCAGGCTAAGCAAATAATTTTTTTTATTTTAAATTTTTCCAATTAAAATGTCTTTATATAAAAAATAATAATACAAAACAATTATTCGATCAGTCCTAAAAATAATGTCCACTTACTAAATATGGTGTCCTAAAAATATTGTCCATTTAGAATATCAAGACACTTTTTTCCAACTTTTTTCGATATTACTCTTATTAAAAAAATTAAAATTTATACTTCCAATACATATTTACAATATTAAGACACCTTATGAGGAGTAATTCTGTAATGGTGTATGTAATTATTAGTTTTCTTAATCTGTTTGAAAAGCTAAGTGGACATTGTATTTGGGACTGGGGAGTATGTATTTTATCACCACCACGGTTGCTTGTCAGTCAACTTCAACGGTCAATGTTGGTCAATTTCGGTAGTCAATGGTCAACTCCAGCGAGACTTCTTTTTTGGGTGGCCACCAGTTTACTTCTGGGACGAGCTTGGCTTCAGGTGGTGGCAGCAGTTGAAGAGATTTCTTTTTAGTTTTTTCCTAATATGAGTGTGAAAAAGATGATTTATTTTTGTTTTTATCAATAAAATAAAAGTTTAATCATTTTAAATGATTTAAAATATTTATAATAATAAAAAATAATTAAATAATCGTACATGCGTCGCACCCTAACTTAACAGAGATAATAGACGGAATTCGTCCACAGGTGGTATGCAAACACATTTTGAAACAATAAGGGTTAAATTTGCACTTTATATAAAATAAGGGGTAAGTTAACGATTAAGAAAAAGTAAAGGGGGCATAGGGGTATTTACTCAATTTAATAAGAAAATATAGTATTGGCCTAAAGTTAGAAGAAATGTTAATAAGTGCTTGCTCATTTGAATATCGACCTAGCTATAATCATTATTTAATTTGTATTTTAGTTTGTGATTATTTTGTCAGTTTGGGTTGCAATCAAGAATAGCGATGTCTGGACATGGTACAACTATAAAATTTCATCAACTCGTATCGAGTTTTTAAATAATTTTATTTATCTAGAGATTTTCACCCAACGGGCCTTGAAACCTTTCCCTGAAACGTAAAAACAAACATAAGTAGCATTTGGTACATACCAAAACCAGGAAATTGGTACGTTCTGAACAAATAAATATTGGTCTATACCAAAATTAAAACTGTTGGTATGTACCGATAAAAAACTGAGTAGCGGTATAAGGGTAAAAAATCTAACTAAAAAAATCAAACTTAGCCCTCTGTAGAATGATTATTAGTTAGGACTTTCTAAAGAAATTTTTGATTTTTTGGGCTTCTAAAAGTAATTTTCCCTTTTTTTTGGGATAATTCTAGGTCCAACGTATTTTTTTTTTACGCCTATGAAATTTCAGATAACTACATCGAAAATTAACTTATTCCTAGTTAGGAAAATTGACATACCACATTTGTCAATAAATCTTGTTCCCTTGATGCCCTGTGCCTGGTTTCTTTTGCTAGAATGTCTGCTCGATCATTAAACCATTGCGGAATATGTTTAAAACAAACCAGACCAACTTCTGTTGCTAGCTTCTTGATCTGCGTGATGCATGGTCCCAGCCTCCATCTGACTGCCGACTCATGCTTGATACCTGGACTTATTTCAAGGTTGTCAGAGAAGCCCTCTTATGGTTCTTGTCTCTTCCTATCTAATATGTATATGTGGTGAGGGAAAAGGTGTGATAAAATAATAGATAAATAAAGATAATAATAAAGAGCACAAACCCTTGAGAACCACGGAACTCACTGCAAGTATCACAGATCGTTTGCAAGTTATAATGATAAGTCAAGTTCGTTCGCAGGGATTGTATCCGTTAGATATACTTATATTTAACAAGCGTAGATGAATTTATATGTTTTAGAATAAAATATAAAAAGATAAAATAATATGATTAACTATCTGATGAGAAATAATAAATAAGAATGCAGATAAATAATTATGGATGTGAGTCTAATAGATTAGGGTCACTAATATGAGTCTATTTTACTAAGTTGTTATTCTAACCTGTCACAGATTAAGCAGTATATATTAACTAGGATTCTAACTTCTACCTAGCCTCTATTAGGCTTAGGAGCATCCTCTCTAATACTAGGGATTCCTGAGTAATGATTGGTGATTAAATCAAACCTCTATGGCTATCTAGTTAGGCAAAAGATCAAAACAAGACGATTATGTGGTGTTGTCAATAACTAAGAATAATCCTAAGATTGGCCAAATCTAAGGTTGTAACAATAAGTCAAAACACATAATAACAATATACGCCAAGCTCAATCAATTAAAATAACAAATTGTATTTATGAATTTAAAGACAAAATAATAACCCAACAATTTAAAGTAAAACTTACAGAATAAAAGCTTAGAACTATGGTGAAGCATAGATCTATAGCTAATTACCCTAAATATATAGAAGGTGAGATTTAGAAGAGGAGTTTGTCACTCTCCAACTTCTTGCTTCTTGTCTTCCTCTATAGGTCAGCTTGCTTCCTGGATGAATAGCTTGATACTAAGGATTAATAATAAATATAAGGACTAAGCTATTATTTAAAACTAAGAAAATACAAGTAAGGACTAAGCCTAAGCTTGAAACTGAGCAAGGACATGTTTACAATGGTATAAGGATGTATTTATAGGTGTTTAGGAAGACCTAATTCGTTTTCTTGAAGGAGAAGGAAAGTAATGGACTCCTAGCCCAACTCAAATTCGTAGCTTGAACCGTTTTTGCTTCATAAGATATCAAAAGAATCCTCACGGAATTATCTACGTCCCTATGAAAGGGGTCTTCCAGAATCGGCTCGGTTTTGGAGTTACCATTAGTTCTTTAACATAGCTGCAGAAATTCAGATTTATTTGGCAGCTTATCCTTTTCCTAACTGAACTTTGTGTCCTTCTATCTCCAATTACCATTCTTATCTCTTTCCATATCTCTTAGTCTTTGACTTGGACTCTAATTAATCTCCATAATTATCTTTAAAGCTTTACACTAAATAAATAATTAAACCCAATATGCTCTAAAAATATTAGTTTACTAAATCAAGACTCAAAATAGGAAAGTGCACTATTTCTCAAGAAAATCGACTAAATGACTTCCTAAATCACTAAAAATGATGTCTCATCTAAATATTAATTCATCACAAATGAGGAGACATCAATATGATTGCTTGCGCTTCTCCTTCCATACAATGTATTCAAAAATCAGGCTAAGCAAATAATTTTTTTTATTTTAATTTTTTCCAATTAAAATGTCTTTATATAAAAAATAATAATACAAAACAATTATTCGATCAGTCCTAAAAATAATGTCCACTTACTAAATATGGTGTCCTAAAAATATTGTCCATTTAGAATATCAAGACACTTTTTTCCAACTTTTTTCGATATTACTCTTATTAAAAAAATTAAAATTTATACTTCCAATACATATTTACAATATTAAGACACCTTATGAGGAGTAATTCTGTAATGGTGTATGTAATTATTAGTTTTCTTAATCTGTTTGAAAAGCTAAGTGGACATTGTATTTGGGACTGGGGAGTATGTATTTTATCACCACCACGGTTGCTTGTCAGTCAACTTCAACGGTCAATGTTGGTCAATTTCGGTAGTCAATGGTCAACTCCAGCGAGACTTTTTTTTTGGGTGGCCACCAGTTTACTTCTGGGACGAGCTTGGCTTCAGGTGGTGGCAGCAGTTGAAGAGATTTCTTTTTAGTTTTTTCCTAATATGAGTGTGAAAAAGATGATTTATTTTTGTTTTTATCAATAAAATAAAAGTTTAATCATTTTAAATGATTTAAAATATTTATAATAATAAAAAATAATTAAATAATCGTACATGCGTCGCACCCTAACTTAACAGAGATAATAGACGGAATTCGTCCACAGGTGGTATGCAAACACATTTTGAAACAATAAGGGTTAAATTTGCACTTTATATAAAATAAGGGGTAAGCTAACGATTAAGAAAAAGTAAAGGGGGTATAGGGGTATTTACTCAATTTAATAAGAAAATATAGTATTGGCCTAAAGTTAGAAGAAATGTTAATAAGTGCTTGCTCATTTGAATATCGACCTAGCTATAATCATTATTTAATTTGTATTTTAGTTTGTGATTATTTTGTCAGTTTGGGTTGCAATCAAGAATAGCGATGTCTGGACATGGTACAACTATAAAATTTCATCAACTCGTATCGAGTTTTTAAATAATTTTATTTATCTAGAGATTTTCACCCAACGGGCCTTGAAACCTTTCCCTGAAACGTAAAAACAAACATAAGTAGCATTTGGTACATACCAAAACCAGGAAATTGGTACGTTCTGAACAAATAAATATTGGTCTATACCAAAATTAAAACTGTTGGTATGTACCGATAAAAAACTGAGTAGCGGTATAAGGGTAAAAAATCTAACTAAAAAAATCAAACTTAGCCCTCTGTAGAATGATTATTAGTTAGGACTTTCTAAAGAAATTTTTGATTTTTTGGGCTTCTAAAAGTAATTTTCTCTTTTTTTTGGGATAATTCTAGGTCCAACGTATTTTTTTTTTACGCCTATGAAATTTCAGATAAGTACATCGAAAATTAACTTATTCCTAGTTAGGAAAATTGACATACCACATTTGTCAATAAATCTTGTTCCCTTGATGCCCTGTGCCTGGTTTCTTTTGCTAGAATGTCTGCTCGATCATTAAACCATTGCGGAATATGTTTAAAACAAACCAGACCAACTTCTGTTGCTAGCTTCTTGATCTGCGTGATGCATGGTCCGAGCCTCCATCTGACTGCCGACTCATGCTTGATACCTTGACTTATTTCAAGGTTGTCAGAGAAGCCCTCTTATGGTTCTTGTCTCTTCCTATCTAATATGTATATGTGGTGAGGGAAAAGGTGTGATAAAATAATAGATAAATAAAGATAATAATAAAGAGCACAAACCCTTGAGAACCACGGAACTCACTGCAAGTATCACAGATCGTTTGCAAGTTATAATGATAAGTCAAGTTCGTTCGCAGGGATTGTATCCGTTAGATATACTTATATTTAACAAGCGTAGATGAATTTATATGTTTAAGAATAAAATATAAAAAGATAAAATAATATGATTAACTATCTGATGAGAAATAATAAATAAGAATGCAGATAAATAATTATGGATGTGAGTCTAATAGATTAGGGTCACTAATATGAGTCTATTTTACTAAGTTGTTATTCTAACCTGTCACAGATTAAGCAGTATATATTAACCAGGATTCTAACTTCTACCTAGCCTCTATTAGGCTTAGGAGCATCCTCTCCAATACTAGGGATTCCTGAGTAATGATTGGTGATTAAATCAAACCTCTATGGCTATCTAGTTAGACAAAAGATCAAAACAAGACGATTATGTGGTGTTGTCAATAACTAAGAATAATCCTAAGATTGGCCAAATCTAAGGTTGTAACAATAAGTCAAAACACATAATAACAATATACGCCAAGCTCAATCAATTAAAATAACAAATTGTATTTATGAATTTAAAGACAAAATAATAACCCAACAATTTAAAGTAAAACTTACAGAATAAAAGCTTAGAAATATGGTGAAGCATAAATCTATAGCTAATTACCCTAAATATATAGAAGGTGAGATTTAGAAGAGGAGTTTGTCACTCTCCAACTTCTTGCTTCTTGTCTTCCTCTATAGGTCAGCTTGCTTCCTAGATGAATAGCTTGATACTAAGGATTAATAATAAATATAAGGACTAAGCTATTATTTAAAACTAAGAAAATACAAGTAAGGACTAAGCCTAAGCTTGAAACTGAGCAAGGACATGTTTACAATGGTATAAGGGTGTATTTATAGGTGTTTAGGAAGACCTAATTCGTTTTCTTGAAGGAGAAGGAAAGTAATGGACTCCTAGCCCAACTCAAATTCGTAGCTTGAACCGTTTTTGCTTCATAAGATATCAAAAGAATCCTCACGGAATTATCTACGTCCCTATGAAAGGGATCTTCCAGAATCGGCTCGGTTTTGGAGTTACCATTAGTTCTTTAACATAGCTGCAGAAATTCAGATTTATTTGGCAGCTTATCCTTTTCCTAATTGAAATTTGTGTCCTTCTATCTCCAATTACCATTCTTATCTCTTTCCATATCTCTTAGTCTTTGACTTGGACTCTAATTAATCTCCATAATTATCTTTAAATCTTTACACTAAATAAATAATTAAACCCAATATGCTCTAAAAATATTAGTTTACTAAATCAAGACTCAAAATAGGAAAGTGCACTATTTCTCAAGAAAATCGACTAAATGACTTCCTAAATCACTAAAAATGATGTCTCATCTAAATATTAATTCATCACAGATGAGGAGACATCAATATGATTGCTTGCGCTTCTCCTTCCATACAATGTATTCAAAAATCAGGCTAAGCAAATAATTTTTTTTATTTTAAATTTTTCCAATTAAAATGTCTTTATATAAAAAATAATAATACAAAACAATTATTCGATCAGTCCTAAAAATAATGTCCACTTACTAAATATGGTGTCCTAAAAATATTGTCCATTTAGAATATCAAGACACTTTTTTCCAACTTTTTTCGATATTACTCTTATTAAAAAAATTAAAATTTATACTTCCAATACATATTTACAATATTAAGACACCTTATGAGGAGTAATTCTGTAATGGTGTATGTAATTATTAGTTTTCTTAATCTGTTTGAAAAGCTAAGTGGACATTGTATTTGGGACTGGGGAGTATGTATTTTATCACCACCACGGTTGCTTGTCAGTCAACTTCAACGGTCAATGTTGGTCAATTTCGGTAGTCAATGGTCAACTCCAGCGAGACTTTTTTTTTGGGTGGCCACCAGTTTACTTCTGGGACGAGCTTGGCTTCAGGTGGTGGCAGCAGTTGAAGAGATTTCTTTTTAGTTTTTTCCTAATATGAGTGTGAAAAAGATGATTTATTTTTGTTTTTATCAATAAAATAAAAGTTTAATCATTTTAAATGATTTAAAATGTTTATAATAATAAAAAATAATTAAATAATCGTACATGCGTCGCACCCTAACTTAACAGAGATAATAGACGGAATTCGTCCACAGGTGGTATGCAAACACATTTTGAAACAATAAGGGGTAAATTTGCACTTTATATAAAATAAGGGGTAAGCTAACGATTAAGAAAAAGTAAAGGGGGCATAGGGGTATTTACTCAATTTAATAAGAAAATATAGTATTGGCCTAAAGTTAGAAGAAATGGTAATAAGTGCTTGCTCATTTGAATATCGACCTAACTATAATCATTATTTAATTTGTATTTTAGTTTGTGATTATTTTGTCAGTTTGGGTTGCAATCAAGAATAGCGATGTCTGGACATGGTACAACTATAAAATTTCATCAATTCGTATCGAGTTTTTAAAGAATTTTATTTATCTAGAGATTTTCACCCAACGGGCCTTGAAACCTTTCCCTTCAAGACTGAAGCACCCTCATCCAACCTATTGTTCTTATTAAAGGTCAAATATAATATTTAAGACTATAACATTTTTTCCCATTACACATTTTACGTACAAATGTTTTTTACTCACTATACATACTAAATCACACAATAAATACACATATATCATATTTCTCACCTACATATCTTAAATCACTCTCTATACTCTCCCCTCTCTCCACCCCACCCCAACAATCAGAAATGGTGTTTCATGGTGGCTAAAATACGGGTCATAACCTCAGAGGACTATGTTTATTCTTGTCATGGATCTAATGAAGTTGTGATTGTGTAATAAGGATCCAGCCATGGAAAATCGGAGTTCTCAGCCTTACAACATCAAAAAAGGGTTCTAGATCGTTGTAGATCTAACTTTCACTACCAGATCAAATAAGTTCATATATAATTCAAAGAAGGTGTATGGAAATTAAAAAAACATTAAATGTTAATAGGATAAAAAAGAAACAAGTTGCTGAGTAATGGAGGTCATGGTGTAACTTTCAAAGCCTACACCTTGTCTGCCCTTTTCCATTTGGAAAAAGATGTTAATGCAGGAGCTGAGATTTTTTGCTGGCATATAAGTTTTATTATGTCTGATGGAGCTGCGGATGATTCTCAATGTCGTAAAATCTCTATCACGCAATGGATAAGAACATATGTTGCCTCTGGTGTTGGATAATTATAGTTACTTTTAAAAAACAATAAAAGTTACGCAACTGTTGCTAAATTTAAATCTGAAGTAAAATAATAAAGCAACAAATTCTTAGCAAAATAATAGTACACCATATAATTTACTTGTGAATTACTCAATCTATATTCTGAACAGTTTGTTTCTCCTCTTCGGCGACCATTTCTTGTTCTTCTTTTGACTTTTTGGCTTCATCTGCCTCATTTTCTCTCTTTTCATGTAAGATTTTGGTCACTCCTTCAAGTGCGATATCAATATCTTCATTCCTTAATAATTGCTCACCAGGAGTCACTTGTTGAACAAATTAAATATATAATATTTACAACGAGGTGGTACATGAAAAAAGAAAAAAACAAACAAGAGTGTATCAAGTCATCAAATTTTGTGACACCTTTAAAAATATTACTCATCACTCTCTCCAAGATTGTCGACAACATCAAAGAGAGAGTTATAAGATTCCAAGATAATTAGCTGCTAAAGTCTTGAAGGAACATGTGATTAAGGTCAATCTTTTTAGGGTAATATTCAAACAAATCACTAACAAAATGCATTTTAGAAGGCCAATACCAACTATTACTCACTATATATTAACACGGATTACTTTTTTCTAGTAACCATGAGTACATATATAGCAAAGTACATCCCTTAATACAGATATCTCACTAATATACCTTATTATTACAACCATTACCCACACGATGAAGGCACACAAGTACTCAAGATACTCAAATTTTTACTATTTTATAGTTGTCCCATCCTAATAGCTTTATGACAGGATCTACTTTGGAGATAAATGCGGTAGCTATAGTATGTGGCCTTTCACTGATTACACATTATAAACCAATTAATTTTACATTCATAGAAATAAAAAGTAGTAAATGTCAATATAGACATGATTAGAATTATCCGATCCCAAATTGGGAAATATACAACAAAAACAAAGTCTCAGATACCATAGTAGTATAATAAATCTGAACTTAATAAGTTAAGCTATAGCTTATTACAAGGAGAAAATCTCCAGTCTACAGCCAAAACACTTTTTAGCAACCCAATCAAGTCCTTTGTTCTTTCTTCATTATTCCGGATGGAGAGGAGATCCCGCATTAATGTCTATTTACGCTATTCTAATCCGGATGCCTGAAAAATATACATATATGTGAAAAATTTAATCTAATTTTTTAGTTTGTATAAGGTTGCGTAGATATTTAAAAACTAATATGAGTGTAATTTACGTCAGAAATTTCAATGATTATAGAATTAATAGAAGGAGCCCTTTCAAGGTAGTAGGTGATAATATCTCCAGAGAAAGTGATTTCTTCTTGCTCTGCTTCTCTCCTTTGTTCACAACTGAATACCGAACATCATCAAGTTCCAAGGGATTGTGATCATGTAGATTAAAGTATCGGAATAATTGAATTTCAACCCGAAACAGACCACGGAAATATATAAGGGGGATTGCTAAACTTAGTAAATCTTACCATCATACTTATTGTTGATGTGAAACTAAAATGACATGGTCATTGACCTTATTCTTGACATGGCAATAAGTCACTATTTTGTAGATAGGCATGTGCATATGGAAAGCATCAAATCTATGTTAACATTTTTTTTCTAATTTAGTAAATATGTACAATTAATGACCAATTAGTATTAATCGTGATTTTATACTCAAAGACGCTTATATTTCTATTTAATATGGTGATATTATGCAATTATGACACATGTGCACAATAGTATAACACACTACGGAGAAAGCTCACCTTATTCTGTGAATGGGTGAAAGATAGTGGAAGATGATACTGAATAATTATTCTTAACTTATGTCAATTAAAAGAACTATTAGTCACTTACATGGGCTGAGTAGGGAGTTTTTGTTGGGATACCAAGGTCAGGGGCAGTGTGAGTTTATTACCATACAAATTCATCATAGGTCCCTATGTTTTGGGATTATAGGTCCCTATACATGCAAAATAACCTATATTTTAAACTAATTACATAATAAGTCCCTATAATATGCAAAATAACAAAATTATTTTAAAATAATTACAATATAGGTCCCTATATTAGGCAAAATAATCCATATTTGCAAAACGATTTGATTTATTATTTAGAATTACCTAAAATATTCTATTTATTAATTAGAATTACCTATAAGGAGGGACAGAGAGTGCGGCGGTGTATGTGGGTCATGACTCATTAGCTGATAGAGGCGGAGGCTTGACGATTTTGCGTCTGAGTGATCCGTAGATGTAAAGTAAGAGAATTAATTGTTTAAGTTAGGTCAATAAATTGAATAGTTGACTAAGTTCATTTTATATATTAATAAAATATTTAGCTTTAGTTTTTCTTTTTACTGGGTAAATCTCCTCAACCCACTTTTGTTTGGACAAGGCCTCCTCCATCTATGGAACAATAACCTGATTTTTTATTGGAATAATTCTAGGTCCAACATAATTTTTTTGTACGTCTAAGAAATTTAGATAATTACATAGAGAATTAATCTATTCCTAGTCTGGAAAATTGACATATCACATTTATCATGACTCTTGTTCCCTCGATGCCCTGTGCCTAACTTTTTTTGCTAGAATGTCTGCTCGACCAGTAAACTGTCGCAACATATGTTCGAAACAAACCGGAGCATCTTGATCTGCGTGATCCATGGTCTGAGCCTCCATTTGAATGCCATCACCTTTTTGATACCTTGAATTATTTCAAGGTTGTCAGAAAAGATGGTTATCTCCTCTTGTGGTTCATGTCTCATCATGTATAATGGGTATATGATTGCTTGCGCTTCTCCTTCCGTACAACATATTCTAGAACCAGGCTAAGCATATAATTTTTTTTTGATTTTAAATTCTTTTAATTGAAATATCTTTATATAACAAATAATAAAACAAAACAATTATTCCATCAGTCCTAATGACCACTTACTAAATATGGTGTCCCAAAAATATTGTACATTTTAGAATATCAAGACATATTTTTCAACTTTTTCCATCATTACCCTTATTAAAAAATTAAAATTTATACTTTCAGTATATATTTAAAATATTACGACACTTTATAAGGGGTAATTTTGTAAAGTGTATGTAATTATTAGTTTTCTTAATCTGTGTGAAAAGCTAAGTGGACATTATATTTTGGACGGAGGGAGTATTTATATTATTACCACCACGGTTTCTTGTCAATCAACTTCAATAGTCAACGTTGGTCAATTCCGATAGTCAGTGGTTAACATCAGCGAGATTTTTTTTGGGTGGGCACCAGTTTACTCATTGGACAAGCTTGGCTCGAGGTGGTGGCGGCAGTTGAAGAGATTTATTTTTTGTTTTTTTCTAATATGAGTGTGAAGAAGACGATTTCAATCTTTTTTCAATAAAATAAAAGTTTAATTTTTTTAATGATTTAAAATGTTTATAATAAAAAAAATTAAATAATCGCATATGTGTCGTGCATGGTTACTTAACTGAGATAATAGACGAAATCCGTCCACAAAGGGTAACCAAACACGTTTTGAAAGGGGTAAATTTACACTTTATACAAAGTAGGGGGTAAGTTGACGATTCGGAAAAATTATAGGCGGCAAAATAGTATTGGCCTAAATTTAGAAGAAATGATAATAAGTGCTTTCTCATTTGAATATCGACCTAGCTATAATCATTATTTAATTTGTATTTTAATTTGTGATTATATTGGTCAGTGTGGGTTGCAATCTAGAATAGTGATGTCTAGATTTGTAAGATTTGGGTCGTGGGTGAAGGGTTTGTACATGGTATAATTATAGAATTTCATCAACTCATATCGGGTTTTGATAGAATTTTAATTCTCTATATATTTTTACCCAACGGGTCTTGAAACCTCTCCCCTCAAGATCGAAGCACCCTTATTCAACCTAATCTTCTTATTAAAGGTCAATTATAATATTTAACAATATAACATTATTTCCTACTACACATTTGACGTTCAAATATTTTTACTCACTATACATACTAAATCACACAATAAATACACATATATCATATTTTCCACCTACATATCTTAAATCACTCTCTATACTCTCTAACCTCTTTCCACCCCTACTCCAACCATCGGAAATGGTGTTTCATAGTGGCTACAAGATGGGTCATACCCTCCGACGACTATGTTTATTCTTGTCATGGATCTAATGGAGTTGTGATTATGTAACAAGGATCCAGCCATGGAAAATCGTAGTTCTCAGCCTTACAACATCACAAAAATGGTTCTAGATCCTTGTAGATCTAAATTTGACTAGCAAATCAGAGTTTTTTTGAAGCTTTTGTTCTACTTCCAGGGCAGTTGAGGCCAAATTTCGAAGGTCCAAGCTAAGCTCAACGAACTTTTGTGCTTGTTCATGGCAGGTGAGATTGTTTTTTTTTCTTGTATTATTGGAATTTTATATCTTTTAAAGGAATGTAACTTCTGTAATATTTAGTTTGGATTTTTTTATTAAGGGTTATAATATTCTTTTATATAATAAAAATAAATTTTGTACAATTTTCTACTTTATTTTTGTGTTAATACGTCGTATTTTAGGTAATACTTTGAGAATTCACTAAGCATACTGAGTGATTTACTTCGCATACTAAGTGAATTGTTGACTATACTCAAAGAATTATTGAGTATACTCAGTGACTTCTTCGTACTCATTGAATCACTAAGTATGGTCTGTAGCGATGTCGGTGGTGATCGGAGATGAATATTAATTATATTCAATAAAATCGATGATAAATACTCCCTGATGCCGGTGTTGCCAGTTTGTGTAGGCTAGAGATGAATAGTGTTGATACTTAGTGACTTGTTACTTAGCAACTCGCTACTCAGTGACTCTTTACTTAGCTACCCGCTACTCAGTCACTCTGTGGTCCATGCTTTTTGCCACTTATTTTTATTTCTTTATGTATTTTTTAATTGTTTAGGATACTTTAGTATTTTTTTGTGACCTATTTGAAGAAGACCCTAGCCACATGTTCCTTATTAACGATAAAATTGGTCTCAAATACCTCATACATCAACCACTCTTTTCTCTATGGGAGATTGTTACTCTAACACCTCCATAAGTCAGTCTTAGTTCCATCCCGAGTCCAAATCCATTCTTATTGGTATGATATAAAATATGTGAGTTTTTACTGTTGCAGTTTTTAGAAAACATTGGTCCAATCTAATTGTTCGGCATTAGTGTTCATCTTTTCGTCGATAATACAAATGGCACACAACGTTTGAAATAAGGATGATGGATCATTAACAAGATATTTATTTCCAGAGTGTATGGTAAATTTTTCTTATTTTGTCGCTCTAAATATATATATAGTACCTGCTCGGACTAGGACGTCCTCCACTGTTCCCCATGTCTTAGTAACTGCGTTGTCAGTTAACTGCAACTTCACTGTAGCTTTCTTTGATCTTTGAAGTCCAAGTCTCTCGAACACGGACTTAGGCATAAGATTCACACCTGAACCCGCATCGTACATAGATTTCACCTTGACCATACCATTTATTTGAATAGGAAGGTTAAAACTTCCCGGGTCTTTGAGCTTCAATGGTAACTCTCTTTCACTTTTTCTTGAGACTCTAACGTTTTATTTTTTGGATTATACATTCGCTTCTTTCTCAGGAATAACTTGCGTAAAAACTTGTTGCGGTGTAAGCCCTTTCTTTACGATCTCAAGCATTTGGGCGTTGATATTTTCAGGAGTGTACGCCTCTACAAATGTCTTGAGTTCAGTGTCATCCTTTGGATTTTGTATTAGGAATAGTTGAGGACACTGTTTGAACAACTAGTGGCGATTCCACCTTCTCTTCTTCTTTCTCTTCTTGCACAGCAGGTGCAACTTCAACTTCAACTCTTGGTTCCTCCTTTGAAGCTTCTTCCTCTTTCTCTTTAGCCAGCTCAACTTGAAAATCCATAACCGATCTAATCTCTTCGTGCATATCTTTCAAAAGCTGTATAAATTTGGATTTTTCTGAATTTTCCTCCACATCACTCTCAGAACAGTTAGAGTCCACGGGGCTAGACATGGTTGATTCTTCTTCGGTACTCGGAACCTCCACGGCACTAACGGCAGCATGTGGTACTTCTTCTTTTCTTCAATATCAAGGCAGATAGCCTTACAAGCTTCGAACCCAACATTGTCATCACCTCCTTCGATAGCCTTCAATTCTTTTTGTTCCATAATGCTTGTCAGAACTTTGATCTTCTGTTCTACTTGAGTACCTACAACATGAATTGAAGCTTCTTGTTCTTGTAACTTCTCGCTCTGGGAATGCATATTAGTGGTCATAAGATCCATAAAGTTTGTTAATTATTAATTATCCACAGGTCCCTCTTGAGGATACTATGGTAAAGCTTTCTGAGCTAACGAATCAATATAGGCATCTTGAAAAAGTTGTTGTGGGGGAGCAGGTCTATTCTGATATTGATTTTGATACTGTCCTCTTGGTTGGAATGAGTTATTCTGTGGACGTGGTTGATAATGACAAGGATTAGCGGCCCCATGTGGATTTGAATACTGCATACCCGGATGATTCATATTACCAAATTGATAACGTCGGTTGGATATGAAGTAAACAGATTGTAGATTTCCTTCGCACTCTTCCCAAGTATGATTCATTGCCCCATAATACGGACAACCTTGTGCTTCTTGCACTACATTTGCTTCGGCTAAGTTTCTATGCATCTCAAGCTTAAGTTCTTTGATTTGATTCTCTAATGCGGATAGTTGAGCTGAGTTAGCAGTTTCCGCGTCTAATCGAAGCGTACCTCGCGTTTTTGTAACAAGAGCTCGCGAAGGCGGCCAACTCCTTTCTTGTTGAATGCAATTTTCTAAATCCTCGGTAGCTTCAGCAGGGTCCATGGACACGAAATTCCCTTTCCCAATATTATCCACCTTCAATCTACTTTATCTGTTGATACCTTCATAGAATATAGCTAACTGTAGAGAGGGGTATAACCATGGAGCGGACATCTAGCTAACTTCTGTTGAAACCTTGTCCATGCTTCTCCTACTTCTTCTCCATCTTCTTGAAAAAACTTTGCAAGCTAGCTTTGGTCTTTGAGTCTCAAATTCATTGGATAAAAACGGTTAAAGAAAGCGGCTTGAAGTTCTGTCCATGAATTAATTGTCCCTGGTGGTTGCCTATCTAGCCACTCACCAGCTCTAGTAGTCAGAAAGAACGAAAACATATGACAATACAGTTGCTCGCGTGTAATTCTTGGAGTAACATAAGCATCACAAATCTGCATAAACTTCTGAATCGCTCTTACCGGATCTTGTACTGCTGTACCACTGTAGAGTCCAAAATTTGAAACTGACTGAGCATACCCGGATCGGGTCTAAATTTAATATTTTGGATCTCAGGGGGACAGTAACCTATTGGTTGAACATGAAACGGCACCCTCAAGCCAGGAAGGTCTTGTTCAACTCGGTTTTGATTGACATTGTAGTTCCTGTTACCTCTTCCTTGTGGTTGTAATGGTGGTTGCCCTCCTGGTGGGACAAGTGGTTGTCCTCCTGGTGGGACAATTGGTCGATTTAACTGATCTCGTACGCCTGCCATAGCTCTTCTTAAGGCTCTTTCCTCGCGAAGACGTTTGTTGTAACCTCTGAAGCTCCTCTCAGGCTCCGGTAACAGAGGCCAAGAATTAAACACGGTTAGACCCTGAAAAAGACTAAAGCAAACCACAAGCGTAAATCTGGAAAAATAAAAACTAAATACTGAAAAATAAAATTTAATTAAAAACTACTACTCGAAATAGATAGCCCACACGCTAACGAGACACAAGTCCCCGGGAGCGGCGCCAAAAACTTGGTGTCGCCTAGGGTGTTAGAAAAATAAGATAAATATAAGCCAGAAAACAATGCACTTTCACCCTAGACAAGCACGGTACTACAAGTATTACATGACGTATGCAAGTTCTAATGATAAGTTGAATTCGTTTTCGGGGACTTAGTGTGTTAAATGAATGAGCATAATAACGAGTAGAAAGTAATTAATTAAAAGACAGAAAAATAAAAGAGAGAATAATTCGAGATATTAAATTAAACTAAGGAAAATAAAAGACAATTAAATAAATACGAACAATATGAGGTGAGAAGTATAGCTTAGGTTTTGCTAGTATGCACTAATCCTTCTAATTCCTTCTATCAAATCTAGTTAATAAGGTAGATAATTAGCTCTTAGACTTCGACTTGGATTCTAATCAATTACGATATATCTTTAAATCTTCACACTAAATAAACAATTAAACCCAATATGCTCTAAAAATAATAAATAATTAATTCAAGACACAAAATAGGAAAATATACTAAATCATGAGAAAATCTAACTATACTCTAATAAATACACCTAAAATGATGTCTCCAAGTAGGATTATTTCATGACAAATAGGGAGACATCACTAAGCTCAACGAACTTTTGTGTTTGTTCATGGCATGTGAGATTTTTTTTTTTTTTGTATTATTGGAATTTTATATTTTTTTAAGGAATGTAACTTCTGTAATATTATTCTTTTATATAATAAAAATAAAATTTGTACAATTTTCTACTTTATTTTTGTGTTAATACACCGTATTTTAGGTAATACTTTGAGAATTCACTAAGCATACTCAGTGATTTACTTCGCATACTAAGTTAATTGCTGACTATACTTAAAGAATTTCAGTGACATTTCCGTACTCGTTGAATCACTAAGTATGCTCTGTGGCAATGTCGGTGGTGATCAGAGATGAATATTATTGATATCCAGTAAAATCAATGAGGAAATACTCCCTGATGCTAGTGTTGGCAGTGTGTGTTGGCTAGAGGTGAATAGTGTTGATACTTAGTGACTTGTTACTTAGCAACTCGCAACTCAGTGACTCTTTACTTAGCGACCCGCTACTCAGTCACTCTTTGGTCCATGCTTTTTGCCACTTATTTTTATTTCTTTATTTATTTTTTAATTGTTTAGGATACTTTATTATTTGTTGTGACCTATTTGAAGAAGACCCTAGCCAGAAGTTTCTTATTAACGATAAAATTAGTCTCCAATACCTCAAACATCAACCACTCTTTTCTCTATGGGCGATTGTTACTCTAACTCCTCCATTAGTATTAGTTCCATCCCCGGTCCAAACCCATTATTATGGGTATGATATGAAATAAGTGGTTTTTACAATTGATGTTTTTAGAAAATGTTGGTCCGAAATATATATCTCAAACGAATGATGGAGCAGCTACTCCAATAATCCTAATTATGGTTACTATGAGATAAGCTTTCGTTTCTGCTAGTGAGAGTATAATGCTTGGAAATTCTTATCATCGGCCATCTCTAAGTCAATATAATGTGGCAAATAAAAATAGAATTGTTTGGTTATGAAATTTCTATTGAAAATTAAACTTGATCGTGAAAGTGTAGGACCACTGGAATTGACAATTACCATGGAGACACTCGAACAAGCAATAAGAGGATGATTCATCACTCATGAAGAAGATGTTTATTCTAGATTACCATAATATCTTGTTGCATTATGTAAACAAGGTCACTTCTATTCTTAGCACAAGTAGCTTTTGTAAATTATCTGTAAGTTATATTGAATTACTCATTTATTGTCACCAGGTATGCTCCACAACTATATTAATTACTCATCATAGAATGGTGAATAAAAATAGCCTTAAGTAATATACTTACATTAAATTCAGAATAATTTCCTAAATCTGACATACATGATTTGAGATTCTCTATTATATAATTTAAAAGTTGAACAAAAACTAAGGTAGGTTCCTTTGAAGCTTTATTATTAAGTAATACATCAAAGACAACCTAATAAAGGAATCTATGAATAGCTAATGTAGGAAATTGTGTAAGTTGGCCCTTATACAAGTTCCTACATTATTCACAGGAGGTGTAAGGAGATTAAAAAAATATTAAATGTGAATAGGAGAATCGCGTAATAAAGGAACAAGTTGTTGAGTAATGGTGGAGGTCATGGTGTAACTTTCAAAGCCAACACCTCCTTGTCTGCCCTTTTCCACTTGGAAAAGATGTTGTATGCATTCTATTATGTCTGTGATTCAAATGGTGTAAGAGCTTTATACATGAGAAACGAAGACAATGGATAAGAAAAAATACTTATTATAGGTATCCGTTCAATTATTGTTTGTTCTTACAACATATGTTCCCTCTGGTTTTGGATAAATATAGTTACTTTTCAAAAACAATAAAAGTTACACAGCTCTTGCTAAATTAAATTCTGAAGTAAAATAATAAAGTAAAAAATACCTTGCAAAATAATAGTACACCATAGAATTGCTTTGTGAATTACTCAATCTATATTCTAAACAGTTTCTTTCTCCTCTTCGGCGACCATTTCTTATTTTTTTTGACAATGACTTCACGTTCATCATTTCCTCTTTTATTTTCATGTAAGAATTTTGTCACTCCTTCCAGTGGGATATCAATATCTTCATTCCTTAATAATTGCTCACCAGGAGTCACCTGTTGAACATATTACATATATAAGTGACTATAATCTTTAAAACAAGGTGGTATATAAAAAAAAAAAACAAAACGATTTTTTGACAACTTTAAAAATATTACTTTATCTAACGGTATATAATATTACCTTGGTCGTCTCTACAACATCAAAAGAGACTGATGAATAATTCCAATATAATTAACTGCTAAAGTCTTGAAGGCACATCTGAATGTGCATATCCGTTCGACCAGGCAGGGCTAATCGATCGATATTATTGGTAGTGAATATTATTATTCTCTCATATCCACAATCCATCTATGAAATTTAGTTATCATGTGCCTGGCATAAAAGCTCGATCAAGCATGAGCAAAGAAGACGATGGATAAGAACGGATACTAATCAAAAGGTATTACTTCAATTATTCTTTTTTTTCCAAAACTTCAATTATTGTTTGTTATTACAACATCTATTCTAGCATAATTTAAATTAAAATAATAAAGCAACAAATACTTTGCAAAATAATATTACACCATAAAATTGCTTTTTTAATTACTCAATCTATATTCTAAACATCAATTCTTGTTCTTCTTTTGACTTTTTGGTTTCACGTTTCTCATTTTCTCTCTTTTACATATAAGAATTTGGTCAGTCCTTTCAGTGAAGATTACAATATTTTCATTCACTAATAATTGCTCACCATCAACTGGTGACAACCACAAGCCGCACAAATAATGACGGATGGATCAGCTGGGAAAGGAGTAATTCCGGGTAGATACTCCATGCATCCATCAACTGCATTTCGTTGTTGACGCAACTTGGTTTTTCAAACATTCCTTGTATATTTTCACAGACTGAATAGTTACCTATTAAAAATACCAAGTATAAAGTACATCAAACTTTCTTTCATGTATTACATAATAAGTATATACAGGAAAAACATTTCTTGTATAACAAGATCAATTACTAAATCTTACCATCATACTTTGTATTGTTGATGGCAAATTGAAATGACATGGCCATTGACCTTATTCTTGACCTGTGTAGATGGACCTATGCAGAATATAAAATGCTAAAAGCATCAAATCTATGTTAATATTTTTTCTAATTTAGTAAATATGTAAAATTAATGATCAATTAGATTTAATCTAGATTTTATACTTATATACGCTTATGTTTATATTTAATATGTTTCTATTTAGATTTTATACTTATACACGCACAATAGTATAACATAGAAAATGCGCTTAGTGTGCTGAGAAACCTCACCTTCTTCACTGAGTTGGTGAAAGATAGTGGAAGATGATACTAAATCATTATTCTTAACTTAAGTCAATTAAAAAAACTATTAACATACATGAGCTTAGTAGAGAGTTTTTGTTGGGAGACCAAGGGGGTTCAGTGGCAGTGTAAGTTTATTACCATACAAATCTATATATTTTACAAAATTTCATCATAGGTTCCTATATTTTTTGATTTATAGGTCCTATAATGCAAAATAACCTATATTTTGAACTAATTATATAATAAGTCCCTATAATATGTAAAACAACAAAAAAATTGAACTAATTACAATATAGGTCCCTATATTAGGCAAAATAATCCATATATTGCAAAAATATTGATTTATTAATTAGAATTACCTATAAGGAGGGACGGAGAAGTTGTGGCTACATGTGGGGGTCATGCCAGTGCATATATAATGAACTAGTTGGTTCTCTGAAAAAGACACTGCGCTAATCCCAACTTGAGCCGTAGAGTATTTGACGGCGGAGGCGCCACTTGATGATTTAGATGTAAAGTAAGAGAATTAAGCGTTTAAGTTAGGGCAATAAAATGACGAGTTGAATTTTAAATATTAATAAAATATATATCTTTTTTTTTTCTTATTTCATTTTTATTTTTTCTTTTTTCTTTTTTGTTGGGTAAACCTTCTCAGCCCAATTTTTTTTTGGACAAGGCCTCCTCCATTTGTCGAACAATAACCTGATTTTTTATTGGGAGCAATTATTTATAAAGGTCCATATAATATTTACAATACTCACAAAATTCTCACTTAACTAATCAATTAAATCCTAATTAGAAACAATAAAAAATACCAAAAAGTCCCCAATACCAATACTATTGCTACTACTAGTAAAAAGAAAAAGCTAATAAAAAACCTAGTGAGATTTGTTTTTTATCAGACCTCTCCAAAGTCTTTTCTCTCACTCTATCTCCAACGCGATGCAAGCATGAGAAACCCACCCCCTCACCATTTCCAGCGCATCACCGCCGCTCTTGACACCATCGCCGCCTGGAAAGCATCCTTCCCTCACTCACCCGATGTTGTACTCCTTCTCCGATCTGGTGCTTCGCCGGTCTCCACCAGCAAACCCCGCATCAATCTCTCACGAGGCATAGGGTTAGGTACTCCTCGGCCGTTATTTGCCTAGTCTCTCGCCGGAACCGCACCAATCTCCAGATCTGACGAAGATATGTTATTCGCCGGCGTCACACTGGATCTTTGCGTTGAAGCCTAGTACGAGAAAGTAAACTCTCCTGGTACACCATGGCTCACAACGTATTACTAAATTCGCAATTTTCCAAATCATTCATTTCATGGCTATAAAGGTTACACGAGACCAATTTCCCTTAGTGACTTTTCAATATGATGGATTCATTTCTGCACAAGGCCAATTGTACTTCATGACTTTCAAATATGATGGATTCATTCTTCGACAACAAAAAAGGACAACAAAATCTAAACACGGGTTCCACACCCGATACCAATTTGAATAGATACCATCTCCACCCATCAGGTTTAATTATATCCCGTCTCCACCCCTTCCGATTTTAATAGTCCAAGCGCATGAGAAGAGATGTGCTTTAATTTTTTTTATTCTGGTTTCTGTTTTTTTTATTCCAATATTTTTTGTAAAAATATTTCTATTTGTTTTGTTTTTTTATCTAGATTTAGATCTGTTTGGAATATATCAAATTGATGTGAATGTACCAAATTGATGTGTTTGGAATGTACCAAATTAATGTGTTTGGAATGTACTGAAGTGATGTGTTTGGAATGTATCAATTCGTTCTTATCATGAAAAAAGATATCGTGAATATATTTGTGTTGTTTTTTTACGGGAAAAACTTTGTTTAGCGCATCCGAATAAATGAATCTTGACACGATCTTTGATTGGTTTTCTATATATATCTGGACATTAACTTTGGGCATAACAAAAAGCCCTCCATATGTCTAGAAAAATACTATTAAGGACCCTGAAACGTAAAAACAAACATAAATAGCATTTGGTACATACCAAAACTAGGAAATTGGTACGTTCCAAACAAATAAATATTGGTCTATACCAAAATTAAAAATGTTGGTATGTACCGATAAAAAACTGAATAGACGTATAAGGGTAAAAAATCTAACTAAAAAATCAAACTTAGGCCTTTGTTAGAATGATTTTTTAGTTAGGATTTTATAAAGAAATTTTTGATTTTTGGGCTTCTAAAAGTAATTTTCTCTTTTTATTGGGATAGTTCTAGGCCCAACGTATTTTTTTTATGCCTAAGAAATTTCAGATAACTACATCGAAAATTAGCCTATTCCTAGTTAGGAAAATTAACATACCACATTTGTCAATGAATCTTGTTCCCTCGATGCCATGTCCCTGGCCTCTTTTGCTAGAATGTCTGCTCAACCATTAAAGCATTGCGGAATATGTTTAAATCAAACCAGACCAACTTCCGTTGCCAGCTTCTTGATCTGCGTGATCCATGGTCCGAGCCTTCATCTGACTGCCGACACCTGTTTGATACCTTGAATTATTTAAAGCTTTTCAGAGAAGATGGTTATCTCCTCTTGTGGTTCTTGTCTCTTCCTATCTAATATGTATATGTTTACATGCGCTTCTCCTTCCATACAATGTATTCTAAAATCAGGCTAAGCAAATAATTTTTATTTTATTTTAATTTTTTTGATTAAAATGTATTTATATAAAAAATAATAATACAAAACAATTATTCTATCCGTCCTAAATATAATGTCCACTTACTAAATATGGTGTCCTAAAAATATTGTCCATTTAGAATATCAAAACACTTTTTTCCAACTATTTTCGTTATTACTCTTATTAAAAATTAAAAATTATACTTCCAATACATATTTAAAATATTAAGACACTTTATGAGGAGTAATTCTGTAAAGGTGTATGTAATTATTCGTTTTCTTAATCTTTTTGAAAAGCTAGGTGGATATTGTAATTGGGACGGGGGAGTATGTATTTTATCACCACCACGGTTGCTTATTAGTCAACTTCGACGGTCAATGTTGGTCAATTTTGGTAGTCAATGGTCAACTCCAGTGAGATTTTTTTTGGGTGGCCACCAGTTTACTTATGGGACGAACTTTGGCTTCAGGTGGTGGCAACAGTAGAAGAGATTTCTTTTTAGTTTTTCCTAATATGAGTGTGAGGAAGACGATTTATTTTTGTTTTTATCAAAAAATTAAAAGTTTAATCATTTTAAATGATATAAAATGTTTATAATAATAAAAAATAATTAAAGTAACGCACATGCGTCGCGCCCTAACTTATCAGAGGTAATGGACGGAATCTGTCCATAAGTGGCAGACAAACACATTTTGAAAGAATAAGGGGTAAATTTACACTTTATATAAAATAAGGGGTAAGCTAACGATTAAGAAAAAGTACAGGGAATCAGGGGTATTTACTCAATTTAGTATGAAAATATAGTATTGACCTAAAGTTAGAAGAAATAGTAATAAGTGCTTGCTCATTTGAATATCGACCTAGCTATAATCATTATTTAATTTGTATTTTTGTTTGTGATTATTTTTTCAGTTTGGGTTGCAATCGAGAATAGCGATGTCTGGATCTTTAGGAGTTGGGGTTGTGGGTGTAGGGTTTGTACATGGTACAACTATAGAATTTCATCAACTCGGATCGAGTTTTTAAAGAATTTTAATTATCTAGAGATTTTCACCCAACGGGCCTTGAAACCTCTCCCTTCAAGACCGAATCACCCTCATCCAACCTATTGTTATTATTAAAGGTCAAATATAATATTTAACACTATAACATTATTTCCCACTACACATTTTACTTACAACGGTTTTTTACTCACTATACATACTAAAGCACACAATAAATACACATATGTCATATTTCTAACCTACATATCTCAAATCACTCTCTATACTCTCCCCTCTCTCCACCCCACCCTAACAATCAGAAATGGTGTTTCATGGTGGCTAAAATACGGGTCATACCCTCGTCAATACGGGTCATACCCTCCTACGACTATGTTTATTATTGTCATAGATCTAACAGAGTTTTGATTGTGTAATAAGGATCCAGCCATGGAAAATCGGAGTTCTCAGCCTTACAACATCTTAAAAAGGGTTCTAGATCGTTGTAGATCTAACTTTCACTAGAAGATCAGAGTTTTCATCATATTAACTCACGCTCGTTTCCACCACTAGCTCTCTTGCAAACGAAAAGCCCCCATCACCAATTCGAAGAAGCATTCTCCACCATTCTCTACCATCTTCACAACCCGGCTTGGCTAGGATAGGCCATCTCTTCACTCGCCTTTTCACCAAGCCGCTCTCCTACTACAAGAAAACCCCTACTAGGGATCAAAAATCTCAAATCGAGAGGAAAAAAATTAATTAAAGAGAGATGAAATGGTGGGCTCAAAGCGCCATTTTAGTTCCACAAACATATCAACAGTCACCTTCTCACCAAACTGCTCTCAAAAAAACCGTTGTTATTCAGGGTACTATCAACAATCAAAGAACCCAGAAAAGGTAAAAAAATTAATTTTTACCATTGAAACTCTAATTTAATTTAACCTAATCTCATCACTTATATAATTTTAAGGAGAAGAGTGATGTGTGTTTGAAGCCTTTTACCTTTGAAGTGATGCGCTAAGAATAGTTTTTTACCAATAGAGTGAGCAATTTGGTGTTATACTGTATTTTTTAATTTTTTTTTACTTTTTTTTTACAGATAGAGTGAGCAATTTTATTTTTTTAATTGTCTTACAGTAAATTATTTTGCAATAGAAGAACCCAAATTAAGGTCTTACACTTTTACAATTTCTTATGATCGTGGAGTGGAGTGAGAAATTTGGTTATACACTGCATTTTTTTAATTATTTTGCAGTAAATATCCATTTGGATCAACTGATGGAGAGAGCAATTTGGTCTTACACTGCACCATCATTAACCGAGCTTGGCTACACCATCAACAACAATAGAAGACCCAAAGTTCAGGTATAATTATGATATTTTTATACAAACTGTACAATTGACATTATTCTCACATCCACCATTTACATTTCTTGAAGGAAACTCTATCGAAATTAGCTTACCCGAGACTGTTTACATTTCCAATTAAGTGAATAAAAATTCTTAACATTTTGAATTGGGTTCAAGGTCCAGATGTATTCAATTGTTTCAGAAAAAGTTAATTCTAAAAGGATTTTTTCTACAATTATCAAATATTTAAATTTATTTTTTGTTTACAACCCATAACGTTCTTTTTAGTTTGCTCTAATATTGGAAAATGTTTATTCCAGTTAACAATTTTGGAAAGACAAATCTGAATAGACACCAAGGTGCACTTCTCATACATTCTACGGTATAAAAAGTAGAAAAAAAGAATTACAACAAGATTATACTAAATTCTGGAATGGTTTGTACGACATGTTTTTTCAGATACTAGAAATTTAGTTTAGATTAATATTTGAAGGTTAGATTAATGTTTGAACTATTGGTTTATTCGCTTATTTTTGCAAGAATAGAGATTATTGTGTGATTGGAGATATATTTGCAACATATTCAGATTAAGGTGAGCATTTTTATTTTGTTCTATCATTTTCATGTCGAGTTTTTGTGTGATATGAATTGAGAATTAAGCCAAGGGTAATTGTTTTCATTCTCACGCACATTTTAAGTTAATGTTTCCGTTTATAGGCTAAATTATCATGTGTGCTCATTTATATTTGCCCCGGTGTTTTAGCACCATGGATGCCTCAAGAAATAGCAAAGGTAATATATAATACCTGACTAAAATATCTCCCATGCTTTTAATATTTTTTTAAAATTGCTAGTTGGTCCCTATATTAAAATAATTTCATCTTCTCAGGTAAATTTAGCTGCGGAGCTTTTTGAGGATTTTTAGGTGCAATCCATGTAAAAAAACTCAATTTATAAAGAGTAATTTCTTTTTTGGTTCTCGAAATATAGTCCATACTAGCAAATGGTCCTCGGCCTTCATTTTTGTCCCCTTAGTTGGTCCCTGTTATGTCAAATTTTTAAGTGTCATATGGCAAAGACGTTTGAGGAGTAAATCAGTAAAAAATAAATAGTTCAAGGACTAATTTGGGCTGAGGAATGTCAGAATTTGCCTTACATTTCACCTTATGAAGATGTACTCACGGGTGGACAGTGGCTATTATACACGAACTGCTTCGTTAGTTAATCTCAAATAAAAACAGAGAGGGTTGGGAACAAGGTTTAAGAAAACTGTCATGCATCAATTGGGCTCATATTTAGACAAGAAATTATTGGACTAAATGGAAGCTAATTACTTTGAATTGGAAATGGAATCTACGAGAAAATCTCAAGAAGTTGTGTTTCAGAAAACAACTGGTTCTAATGGTGAAGTTAAAGTAAAACAGGTTTGTACTACCCATTTTGAAGATTTTTTCACTACATGTTCCTATAATATGCAGAAAGTGCACGGTATGCTCTATATTATGCAAAAAGCACACTATAGATACCGTAAACTATGTTATGCGATCTTATATTATGTAAAAATTACAATGCAGGTCCCTATAGTATCTATGCAAAAACTGCACTATGCGCCCCTATTTTACGCAAAAGTTGCAATGTAGTTCCCTATACTATTGAGAAGTTACAGTCCCCATATATTATGCAAAACTGTAATTGTTTTACAAAAAATGAGGACTTATCGTGCATTGTTTTGCATAGTATAGAGAACTGGTGTGGGTTTTGCATAACAAAGGGACTTATCATGCAATTTTAGCATAGTATAGGTACCTGGTACAGTCTTTGCGTAATGTAGAGACATATAGTACATTATTTGCCTAAAATAGGAATTTATCATGCAATTTTTGCGTAAGATAATTACCCGTCAATAAGTCTATAAAGAATTGATGGTCATATTTATTACTTAGACATCAAATTGTAAATTGTATTAAAAAGAGAATGTCTATTTCAGGTTATTTGGAGAAATTCAATAAATAAACGCTTCTTATTATATTTCTTCTTTCTTGGATTAACAAGGTAAGTTTGTACTTCAATTCTTTAGTGTTTACTTAGGAAAAGTTTAAAATCATCATCGGTATTGGCTATACAAACTATACAACCCGTAATTCCAGTATTCATGTTCCTATTAGCCGTAATGATGTGTCATTACTCAATATATTTGATTATAGTCGTTATATTTTTTTTTAAAGTTGTAAATAATATCTATCTTTATATGCAGTACACAAAGATCAAATATGTTAACAATCGAAGGTCAAGCTAAAATTGGAGGTACAATTGTGTGTGTTTCTGGTGCCATTATCATGCTATATTTTGTGGGTCCGCTGTATTTGGAGATGTTGAGTCAAATTTTACAACAAATAGTGAAATTTGCGCCAAATGTCAACTCGAACCTACTGGATGATTAATATCCGTTTTTTAGATCATGACTCGATACTTGGCACCTTAGTGTATTATATTCTTTCTGAAATTGTATGTGTATGGCGGCTTATCTTGCTATTCAGGTTTCGGTCCCACATTTCGTAATTCATATAATAATATGATAAGTTTTCTGATACAGGTCCCACAATTATTTTAGGCGCCACTTTTAGTGAAATATCTTGCGAGTATTTCAAGAACATCATTTTTCTATATTTTTGGTGTTTCGTTTATGGGTTAACCTCAAAACTATGGCGGCCTTTAGAAGACACATATGACATTACATTTTAGTCAGACACATGGGTATATACTATATAGAATTGGCTGGCATATCTTTCGGTTATAAAAATGTTAAGTTGTTTCTTGAATAAAATGTAACATGCGTATATTTTATTGCCTTTGCGAAGTGTATAAACTTGACCAAAAAAGTTATTACAAAAATAGAATATTTACTTTGTTTATGAAATAACACTCTTTTGCCTCATTGGAATATAAGTAGGGCTACTACGATCAAATTCTTTATCTCATCCACATATAACTCTTAAATTTTTTCTACAGCACTAATTATTAAAATATAGAATAATTACCCTTATGATTAAAAAAACCATAACCATATAATTAGATATATTAAATTAATAAATCATTGCCGAAATTAAACAATTCAGGTATAGACCTGCAACTACAATTACAATTGAATATCATATCAGTTGTTGCCTGCAGCAAATTATTTTTATAAGTAAGTATGGAAATGGTCAATAATCTTTAGATAACAATGAGGATGAACTTGATCGACTACTTAAGAAAAAAATTACATTTATTTAATTTTCTGCTCCCATTTACTTTTCTGGTTACTAAATTTGATGATCGGGTATACCATCTATAACATAGACTTTTTCACATATTCATCTCTAAAACGTTGTGCTAAGTTCTAAAAATGATTATATATTATATGTATCTTGGTTAAGATCTAATGAGTTAACAACACTTCAAATAATTTAATATAGCTTAAAATAAATACTCAAATCGTGATCTGTTGTTATTGCTTCAGGCAAAAAGAAAGACCTTTTTTATGACATCCATATGCCTTTTCTCTCTCATAATGTCTTTGATGTATTGAGTGTATCAAACCAAATCCCTCTATTTGTAGTAAGATAGATAAATATATCTGTGGTTTAACAAGATAAATATCAACCTCTGCTTTATCAAGTAATTATTTGGGTTATGTAATCATATTTTAACACTACAAGAACTTATCACTATGTTTGAATATTCAAATATTAAAAGAAAGATGCAAGCCTACACGGGTTTTTATTTTTCGCAGTGCCTTCAGGCACGGGTAATATCTAGTATATGTATATTTCAAACTATCCAAATCCAATACATATAGATACTTTTGATTTGTGGTTACTATAATTGATTTATCATAATTATTTATAAAAATGTCCACGATAGAAGTTGGTTACATCTCCATTAATATATTATAATTAAGTAAATTATCGGCTAAATAAAAAATCACTATCTTTATTCACTTTAATATCAAAGAGACAGAGAGAGGGGGTTAACATAAACATTCATATACGGCGATGATGGAGGTAGCTTCGAAAGAAGGTGGCTTCGAGAGGAGGTGTAGACACATTTCACGACTGGCCTTGTTCACTAGGTTCAAAGTATGCATTTTTTCATCGTACGAGGAAGACGGTGTTAAACAAAAAAAGAAAGACGACCTTATATTTATAATCCAAAAAAAAAGTATACATGAATCAAGTATTAAATATTTGAAAGCTAATTAAAATTAGATATTAGATATTATAAATATCAAAAGGGAAACCATAGTAAATTGTTTTTTAAAAATTTATAGGGGTAGAATTTTATGTTTACTAAATTTAAGGGAAACATGATTCATAGTAATTTCTTTACAAAAAAAATTATTATAGGGCTGGAATTTTACTTTTTCTAAATTTAGGGGGATCATGGCCTCTCCAATATACACATACCTCTGTCTCTTATCATTTATAAATTTCAAAGTAAAATCTTAATTTTTAGACTAATCACATCAATATATATATATATATATATATATAATGGAGTTCTAATTAACTTTTTTGTTGTACATTAATAAAATATTTATTAAGAATTACAACTCGATTAGTATATAATAATCATTCGATGATAAGACTGAACAAACATATAAAGAAGAACATAGAAAATTATAATTCTTTCTCTTAATTTCATTTTATTTGACTTTGTTGAGTATATCTTGGATGATGGTCAATACCCATATATAGAATAGACCCACGACACTTTATCACCCACCACGGCAATTAAATGGACCAGTCCTGGAGGACATATGTAGTCCTACAAGGTCGATAAAATAATCGGCACGTCAAGAGAGCTACTACCTGCAAGTGTACATATCGTCGGCAAGTTATAAATAGTAAGTATAAAGAGTTATAAGCTCCACATGGATAATGATTGTTAATTCTTGATGTGTTTTCGTAAGTTTTTTAGAATGAGGTGTGAAACTATAAATAAAAGATAATAAATATGTATTGGGATTTTATATTAATGAACTAAAGATGCAATTAAAAAGGAAATTAAGCTAAATTATAATTAAACTATAAAATGCAATTAACTAAGAGTACAATGCGAAAAGTATAGGTCGAGAACTCGCATGTAATCCCCGCTAGTATTGACTTTATGTTATTGTTTAAAGGTGAACTGATAAATATGAAATTGTTGAAATTCTGAATTCTTCCTAACTACCTTCTGGGTAGCTTAGGCTTCTAAATAACACCACTAGAGACCTCTTCTGAGTGACATCCACGTGAATGATCGGCGTTAAAGTCTCTTACCTTATTAGCTATCTTCTAACGACGTGACTTTGGGGATGAATCTTGTTTTCTAGAATTCTTATCACGTATCATTGTATCGTATCATACAAGTACCTAACTTATGCACGTTAATAGACAATTAACACATAAAAACTCTAAAAGAACGTAAAAGCCAAAACGAGATAAGAAATCATAAAACGTCAAATATTAGGGAGAAATCCTTTAAATACGTCCTAAATACCCCTAAAATGATGTCTCGTGATACGATTACTCTATCACAAAAAAAAAACTAATACCCGCCAACTCAAAGTTTTGTCATCCCGATAAAATAAGAACTAAACTAGGAGTCTAAGTCCAGCTAATCAAAGAAGAATAAGAGAAAATAATGAATGATCCCAAAGCATTATCCTAAAAAGTCTCGTGTAATAATATCTAAGAACTAATACAAACAATCTAACACATTATAAGTTCAAGATTATATTAGTTCTGCAATGAAAGAAAAATTGACTTTCACTTATGTTTATATGGTGGCTATATGATGCTCACCTATCATAGTATCTAATGGTATACTTAGTTACTCCCTAATCGCTTTATTCTTACTTAACCATGAATTAATAATCCTAAGGTCTTTTCGGTTATAGTGTAAGCTTAGGGTCGGTATGATATGTATCTGAATAGTTTGAAGTGAGATTTTACCTCTCTTCTCAAGTAAAAATTTGTTGTCACCAAGTATGCTCGGACATCTTGTTAATTATACATCATAAAATGGTGAATGAAATATCCTTAAGTAATATATTAAAATTAAATTCAGAATAATTTCCTAAATGGGTTCCCTTGAAGCATTATTATTAAGTAATATATCAAAGAAAATATAATAGGAGAATTTTTTAATGGCTAATGTAGGAACTTGTGTAAGGTTGGATTTTATACAACTACCTATATTATTCAAAGAAGGTGTAAGGAAATTAAAAAAAAACATTAAATGTTAATAGGATAATAAAGGAAAAAGTTGTTGAGTAATGGAGGTCATGGTTTAACTTTCATAGCCTACACCTTGTCTGCCCTTTTTCATTTGGGAAAAGATGTTAATGAAGGAGCTGAGAGCTTTTTTGCTTGCATATACATTTTATTACGTCTGATGGAGCTGCGGATGATTCTCAATGGCGTAAGAGCTCTATCACGCAATGGATAAGAACATATGTTCCGTCTGGTTTCTTATAATTACAGTTACTACTTCAAAAACAATAAAAGTTACACAACTCTTGCTAAATTTAAATATGAAGTAAAATAATAAAGTAACAAATACATTGCAAAATAATATCACACCATAGAATTTCTTTGTGAGTTACTCAATCTATATTCTAAACAGTTTGTTTCTCCTCTTTGGTGACCATTTCTTGTTCTTCTTTTGACTTTTTGGCTTCATGTGCCTCATTTTCTCTCTTTTCATTAAAGATTTTGGTCACTCCTTCAAGTGCGATATCAATTTCTTCATTCCTTAATAATTGCTCACCAGGATTTACCTGTTGAACAAATTAAATAATAATATTTACAACGAGGTGGTACATGAAAAAAGAAAAAACAAACAAGAGTGTACCAAGTCATCAAATTTTGTGACAACTTTAAAAATATTACTCATCACTCTCTCTAAGATTGTCGACAACATCAAAGAGAGCGTGATGAGATTCCAAGATAATTAGTTGCTAAAGTCTTTAAGGAACATGTGCATAAGGTCAATCTTTTTAGGGTAATATTCTAACAAATCACTAACAAAATGCATTTTAGAAGGCCAATACCAACTATTACTCACTATATATTAACACGGATTACTTTTTTCTAGTAACCATGAGTACATATATAGCAAAGTACATCCCTTAATACAGATATCTCACTAATATACCTTATTATTACAACCATTACCCACATGATGAAGGCACACAAGTACTCAAGATATTGAAATTTGTACTATATCATAGTTGTCCCATTCTAATAGCTTTATGACATGATCTACTTTGCAGATGAATGGAGCAGCTATAGTATATGGCCTTTCACTGATTATACATTATAAATCAATTCATTTTACATTCATAAAAATAAAAAGTAGAAAATGTCAATATAGACAAGATTAGAAATATCTGATCCCAAAAGGGGAAATATACAACAAAAACAAAGTCTCAGATAACAGAGTAGTATAATAAATCTGAAGTTAATAAGTTAAGCTATAGCTTATTACAAGGAGAAAATCTCCATGGCCAAAACACTTTTTAACAACCCAATCAAGTCTTTTGTTCTTTCTTTATTATTCCAAATGGAGAGGAGATCCCGCATTAATGTCTCTATTAACGCTATTCTAATCCAGATGCCTGAAAAATATACATATATGTGAATAATTTAATTTAAATTTCTTAGTTTGTATAAGGTTGCGTAGATATTTAAAAACTAATATGAGTGTAATTTACCTCAGGAATTTCAATGATTATAGATTTAAGAGAAGGAGCCCTTTCAAGGTAGTAGGTGATAATATCTCCAGAGAAAGTGATTTCGCCCTCACTCTACTTCTCTCCTTTGTTTACAAAGTAATATCGAACATCATCAAGTGCCAAGGGATTGTGATACTACAGATTAAAGCATTAGAAGAATTGAATCTCAACTAGAAATAGACCACATAAATATATAAGGGGGATTGCTTAACTTAGTAAATATTACCATCATACTTATTATTGTTGATGGGAAACTGAAATGACATGGTCATTTTGACCTTACTCTTGACATGACAATAAGTCACTATTTTGTAGATGGGCATGTGCATATTGAAAGCATCAAATCTATGTTGACTTTTTTTTCTAATTTAGTAAATATGTAAAATTAATGACCAATTATTATTAATCTAGATTTTATACTCAAAGACGCTTATATTTCTATTTAATATGGTGATATTATGCAATTATGACACATGTGAACAATAGTATAACACACTGCTAAGAAAGCTCACCTTCTTCCGTGAAGATAGTGGAAGATGATATTGTATCGTTATTCTTAACTTAAGTCAATTAAAAGAACTATTAGTCACTTACATGGGCTGAGTAGGGAGTTTTTGTTGGGATACCAAGGTCAGGGGCAGTGTGAGTTTGTTACCATACAAATCTCTATATTTTACAAAATATCATCATAGGTCCCTATGTTTTGGGATTATAGGTCCCTATAAATGCAAAATACCCTATATTTTGAACTAATTACATAATAAGTCCCTATAATATGCAAAACAACAAAATTCTTTTAAAATAATTACAATATAGGTCCCTATATTAGGCGAAATAATCCATATTTTTAAAAATGATTTGATTTATTAATTAGAATTACCTAAAATATTTGATTTATTAATTAGAATTACCTAGGAGGAGGGACGGAGAGTGCGGCGGCATGTGTGGTTCATGACTCATTAGCTGACGGAAGAGTGCATATATAATGAATGAGTTAGCTCTCTGAAAATCGAGAGATCGTGGAGTAGCTGACAGAGGTGGAGGGTTGATGATTTTGCGTCAAGCGATGGTAGATATAAAGTAAGATAATTAAGTGTTTAAGGTAGCTCAGTAAAATGACTAGTTGACTGAGTTCATTTTATATATTAATAAAATATTTAGCTTTATTTTTTCTTTTTTATTGGGTAAATCTCCTCAACCCATTTTTGTTTGGACAAGGCCTCCTCCATCCATGGAACAATAACCTGGTTTTTTTTATTAGAATAATTTTAGGCCCAACATATTTGTTTTTTTATGTCTAAGAAATTTTAGATAATTACATAGAGAATTAATCTATTTCTAGCCTGGAAAATTGACATAACACATTTGTCATGACTCTTGTTCCCTCGATGCCCAATTCCTAACTTTTTTTGCTAGAATGTCTACTCGACTAAACTGTAGCAGAATATGTTTGAAACAAACTAATCCATGGTCTAAGCTTCCATTTGATCTGACACATTTTTGATACCTTGAATTATTTCAAGGTTGTCAGAGAAAATGGTTATCTCCTCTTGTGGTTCATGTCTCATCATGTCTAATGCGTATATGATTGCTTGCGCTTCTCCTTCCATACAACGTATTCTAGAACTAGGCTAAGCAAATAATAGAACAAAACAATTATTTCATCCGTCCTAATGTCCACTTACTAAATATGGTGTACCGAAAATATTGTACATTTAGAATATCAAGACACTTTTTTTCAACTTTTTCCATCATTACCATTATTAAAAAAATTAAAATTTATACTTTCAGTGCATATTTAAATTATTAAGACACTTTATAAGGGGTAATTTTGTATTGGTGTATGTAATTATTAGTTTTCTTAATCTGTGTGAAAAGCTAAGTGGACATTATATTTGGGATGTAGGGAGTATGTATATTATCACCACCACGGTTTCTTGTCAATCAACTTCAACAGTCAACGTTGGTCCATTCTGATAGTCAATGGTCAACTTCAGCGAGATTTTTTTGGGTGGGCACCAGTTTACTCATGGGACGAGCTTGGCTCCAAGTGGTGGCGGCAGCTTAAGAGATTTCTTTTAAGTTTTTTTTTCTAATATGAGTGTGAAGAAGACGATTTCATTCTTTTTTCAATAAAATAAATTTTTAAATTTTTTAATGATTTAAAAAATTTATAATAATAAAAAATTTAAATAATAGCATATGTGTCGTGCATGCTTACTTAACATAGATAATAGACGGAATCCGTCCACAGAGGGTAACCAAACACGTTTGAAACAATAAGGGGTGAATTTACACTTTATACAAAATATGGGGTAAGTTGACGATTCAGAAAAATTACAGGGGGCAACAGGGGCATTTACTCATTTTAGTGAGAAAAAATAGTATTGGCCTAAATTTAGAAGAAATGATAATAAGTGCTTGCTCATTTGAATATAGACCTAGCTATAATCATTATTTAATTTGTATTTTAATTTGTGATTATATTGGTCAGCGTGGGTTGCAATCGAGAATAGTGATTTCTGGATTTTTAGGAGTTGGGTCGTGGGTGCAAGGTTTGTACATGGTATAATTATAGAATTTCATCAACCCGTATCGGGTTTTGATAGAATTTTAGTTATCTAGATATTTTTACCCAACGGGTCTTGAAACCTCTCCCCTCAAGATCGAAGCACCCTCATCCAACCTAATCTTCTTATTAAAGGTCAATTATAATATTTAACATTAACATTATTTCATACTACATAGTTTATGTTCATATGTTATTTACTCACTATACATACTAAACACAATAAATACACATATATCATATTCCTCACCTACTTATCTTAAATCACTCTCTATACTCTCTAACCTCTTTCCACCCCACCCCAACCATCTGAAATGGTGTTTCGCGGTGGCTACAAGACGGTTCATACCCTTTGACGACTATGTTTATTCTTGTCATGGATCTACTGGAGTTGTGATTGTGTAATAAGGATCCTGCCATGGAAAGTCGTAGTTCTCAGCCTTACAGCATAGAAAAATGGTTCCAGATCCTTGTAGATCTAACTTTCACTAGCAGATCAGAGTTTTTTTGGAGCTTTTGTTCGACTTCCATGGCAGCTGAGGCTGAATTTCAAAGGTCCAAGCTAAGCTCAACGAACTTTTGTGTTTGTTCATGGCAGGTGAGATGTTTTTTTTTTGTATTATTGGAATTTTATATCTTTTTAAGGAATGTAACTTCTGTAATATTTTGTTTTTTTATTAATGGCTGTAATATTCTTTTATATAATAAAAATAAAATTTGTACAATTTTCTACTTTATTTTTGTGTCAATACACCGTATTTTAGGTAATACTTTGAGAATTCGCTAAGCCTACTCAGTGATTTACTTCGCATACTAAGTAAATTTCTGACTATACTCGCAGAATTATTGAGTATACCCAGTGACTTTTTCGTACTCATTGAATCACTAAGTATGCTATGTGGCGATGTCGGTGGTGATCAGAGATGAATATTACTAATATTCAGTAAACTCTATGATTAAATACTCCCTAAAGCCGGTTTTGGCAGTCTGTGTTGGCTAGAGATGAATATCGTTTATACTTATTGACTTGTTACATAGCAACTCGCTACTCAGTCACTCGGTGGTCCATGCTTTTTGCCACTTATTTTTATTTCTTTATGTATTTTTTAATTGTTTAGGATACTTTAGTATTTTTTGTAACCTATTTGAAGAAGACCCTAGCCACATGTTCCCTATTAACAATAAAATTGGTCTCCAATACCTCATACATCAACCACTCTTTTCTCTATGGCTGATTATTACTCTAACTCCTCCATAAGTCTTAGTTCCATCCCGGGTCCAAACCCATTTTTATGGGTATGATATAAAATAAGTGGTTTTTACCATTGTAGTTTTTAAAAAACTTTGGTTTAAAATATATATCTCAAACGAATGAAGGAGCGGCTACTCCAATAATCCTAATTATGGTTACTATGACATCAGCATTGGTTTCTACTAGAGAGAGTATAATGCTTGGAAATTCTTATCATCGACCATCTCTAAGTCAATATAATGTACAATTGGTTATGAAATTGCTATTAATAAGTAAACTTGATCGTGAAAGTGTAGGACCACCGAAATTGAAAATTACCAAGGAGACACTTGAACAAGCAATAAGAGTATGATTCATCACTCATGAAGAAGATGTTTATTCTAGATTACCATAATCTCTTGTTGCATTATGTAAACCAGGTCGCTTATATTCTTAGCAAAAGTATATTTTGTAAATTATTTGTAAGTAATATTGAATTACTCATTTATTGTCACCTAGTATGCTCGAACATCTATATTAATTACTCATCATAAAATGGTGAATAAAAATAGCTTTAAGTTATATACTTACATTAAATTCAGAATAATTTCCTAAATCTGACATACATGATTTGAGATTCTCTATTATATAATTTAAAACTAGAACAAAAACTAAGGTAGGTTCCTTTGAAGCTTTATTATTAAGTAATACATCAAAGACAACCTAATAAAGAAATCTATGAATAGCTAATGTAGGAAATTGTGTAAGTTTAGCCTTTATACAAGTTCATACATTATTCACAGGAGGTGTAAGGAGATTAAAAAAAAATTAAATGTTAATAGGAGAATCGCGTAATAAAGGAACAAGTTGTTGAGTAATGGTGGAGGTCATGTTGTAACTTTCATAGCCAACACCTCCTTGTCTGCCCTTTTCCACTTGGAAAAGATGTTGTATACATTCTATTATGTTTGATGGAGCTGCGACTGATTCTAAATGGTGTAAGAGCTCTATACATGAGAAACGAAGAAAATGGATAAGAACAAATACTTATTAAAGGTATCCGTTCAATTATTATTCGTTCTTACAACATATGTTCCCTCTAGTTTAGGATAAATATAGTAACTTTTCAAAAATAATAAAAGTTACACAGCTCTTGCTAAATTTAAATCTGAAGTAAAATAATAAAGCAAAAAATACTTTGCATAATAATAGTACACCATATAATTGTTTTGTGAATTACTCAATCTATGTTCTAAACAGTTTCTTTCTCCTCTTCGGCGACCATTTGTTATTTTTTTGACTATTTGGCTTCACGTTCCTCATTTTCTCTTTTCTTTTCATGTAAGAATTTTGTCATTCCAGTGGGATATCAATATCTTCATTCCTTAATAATTGCTCACCGGGAATCACCTGTTGAAAACTTTAAAAATATTACTTTATCTAAAGGTATATAATATTACCTTGGTCGTCTCTACAACATCAAAGAGAGACTGATGAATAATTCCAATATAATTAGTTGCTAAAGTCTTCAAGGCGCATCTGAATGTGCATATACATTCGACCAGGCAGGGCTAATCGATCTATATTATTGGTAGTGAATATTATTATTCACTCATCTCCACAGTCCATCTATGAAATTTAGTAATCATGTATGGCTGGCGTAAAAGCTCTATCAAGCATGAGTAAAGAAGACGATGGATAAGATCAAATACTAATCAAAAGGTATTACTTCAATTATTGTTTTTTTGTTCCAAAACTTCAATTATTGTTTGTTCTTACAACATATGTTCTAGCATAATTTAAATTAATATAATAAAGCAACAAATACTTTGCAAAATAATAGTACACCATAAAATTGCTTTTTGAATTACTCAATCTATATTCTAAACTTGAATTCTTGTTCTTCTCTTGACGTTTTAGTTTCACGTTTCTCATTTTCTCTCTTTTACATGTAAAAATTTGGACACTCCTTTCAGTGAAGATTACAATATCTTCATTTATTAATAATTTCTCACCATCAACGGGTGGATTTACAATTTCGACACGAGCGTGGAGGAAGGAGAATCTCTTCCTTACGTTGGAAGTTACGGTGACAACCACAAGCCGCACAAACAATGGTAGATGGATCAGCTGGAAAAGGAGTAATTCCGGGTAGATACTCCATGCATCCATGAACTGCATTTCCGTTGTTGACGAAACGTGGTTTTTCAATCATTCTTTGTATATCGTCACATCACGGCTTATTCCCAACTTGGGTTCGCGAGATCGGAGCAGGAGATTTGCTCCCAGTAGTATTAGGGATAGTGACCTATTAAAAAACCAAGAATAAAGTACATCAAACTTTCTTTCATGTATTACATAATAAGTATATACAGCAAAAACATGTATTGTACAACAAGATCAATTACTAAATCTTACCATCATACTTAGTATTGTTGATGGAAAATTGAAATGACATGGTCATTGACCTTATTCTTGACCTGTGTAGATGGACCTATGTAGAATATACAATGTTGACCATCAAATCTATGTTAACATTTTCTTCTAATTTAGTAAATATGTAAAATTAATGATCAATTAGATTTAATCTTGATTTTATACTTATATACGCTTATGTTTATATTTAATATGTTTCTATTTAATAGGTTTATCACTAGTATACAGTTATGCATATATATATATATATATATATATATATATATATACAATAGTATAACATAGAAAATGCACTTAGTGTGCTGAGAAACCTCACCTTCTTCACTGAGTTGGTAAAAGATAGTGGAAACTGATACTGAATCTTTATTCTTAACTTAAGTCAATTAAAAGAACTATTAGTAACTTACATGGGCTGAGTAGGGAGTTTTTGTTTGGAGACCAAGAGGGTTAAGTGGCAATGTAAGTTTATTACCATACAAATACATATATTTTACAAAATTTTATCATAGGTCCCTAAATTTTTGGATTTATAGGTCCCTAAGTGTAAAATAACCTATATTTTGAACTAATTATATAAAAAGTCCCTATAATATGCAAAAAAACAAAACAAATCGAATTAATTACAATATAGGTCTCTATATTAGGCAAAATAATCCATATTTTGCAAAACTATTGATTTATTAATTAGAATTACCTATAAGGAGGGACAGAGAAGGTGTGCGGCGGCCTGTGTGGGTCATGCCAGTGCATATATGAAGAAGACGACTGCTCTGATCCCAACTTGAGCCGTGGAGTATTTGAAGGCGGAGGCGCGACTTGATTTATTTTGCGTCTGAACGATCGTTTAGATGTAAAGTAAGAGAATTAAGTGTTTAAATTAGGGCAATAAAATAACTAGTTGACTAAACATTTTATATATTGATAAAATATATATCTTTTTTTTTTCTTTTTCCTTTTTTCTTTTTCCTTTTTCTTTTTTCTTTTTTCTTTTTTCTTTTTTCTTTTTTCTTTTTTGGTTGGTAAACCTTCTCAACCCATTTTTTTTGGACAAGGCCTCTTCCATCCATTTTTATTGGGAGAAATTATGTATAAAGGCCCATATAATATTTACAATACTGACAAAATTCTCACTTAATTAATCCATTAAATCTCAACTAGAAACAATAAAAAATCTCAAAAAGTCCCCCAATACCAAAACTATTGCTACTACTAGTAAAAAAAAGTTAAAAAAAAACCTATTAGGATTTGGTTTTTTATCAGACCTCTCCAAAACCCTTTCTCTCACTCTATCTCCAACGCGATCGCAAGCATGAGAAACCCGCCCCTTCACCATTTGTAGCGCACCGCCGCCGCTCTTGACACCGTCGCCGCCTGGAAAGCCGCCTTCCCTCACTCACCCGGTATTGTACTCCTTCTCCGATCTGGTGCTTCGGCGGTCTCCACCAGCAGAACCCCGCATCCATCTCTCACGAGGCACATGGTTAGGTACTCCTCGGCCGTTATAGGCCTAGTCTCTCGCCGGAACCGTACCAATCTCCAGATCTGACAAAGCCATGCTATTCGTCGATGTCACACTGGATCTATGCGTTGAAGCCAAGTACGAGAAAGTAAACTCTCCTGGTACAATATGGTTCTCAACGTATTACTAAATTTGCAAATTTCCAAATCATTCATTTCATGGCTATAAAGGTTACACGAGACCAATTTCCCTTAGTGAATTTTCAATATGATGGATTCATTTCTCCACAATGCCAATTTTACTTCATGACTTTCGAATATGATGGATTCATTCTTCCACAACAAAAAAGGACAACAAATTCCAAACACCGGTTCCACTCCCGATACCGATTTGAATAGATACCATAACCACCCATCAGGTTTTATTAGATACCGTCTCCACCCTTCCGATTTTAATAGTCCAAGCAAGTGCGAAGAGACATGCGTTAAATTTTTTTATTCTGCTTTCTGTTTTTTTTAATTCCAATATTTTTTGTAAAAAGATTTCTATTTGTTTTGTTTTAGATCTAGATTTATATCTCTTTGAAATTTATCGGATTGATGTGTTTGGAATGTACCAAATTGATGTGTTTGGAATGTACTTAAGTGATGTGTTTCGAATGTACCAATTCGTTTTTATCATGAAAAAAGATAACGTGAATAGATTTGTGTAGTTTTTTTGCGGGAAAAACTTTGTTTGGCGCATATGAATGATTTAATATCGACGCGATCTTTGATTGGTTTTCTATATAAATACGGACATTAACTTTGGGCATAACAAAAAGCCCTCCATAAGTTTAGAAAATACTATTAAGGACCCTGAAACGTAAAAACAAACATAAATAGCATTTGGTACATACCAAAACCAGGAAATTGGTACGTTCCTAACAAATAAATATTAGTCTATACCAAAATAAAATAATTTGGTATGTACCGATAAAAAACTGAGTAGAGGTATAAGGGTAAAAAATCTAACTAAAAAATCAAACTTAGGCCTTGTTAGAATGATATTTTAGTTTGGATTTTCTAAAGAAATTTTTGGTTTTTTGGGCTTCTAAAAGTAATTTCCTCTTTTTATTGGGATAATTCTAGGCCCAACGTTTTTTTTTACGCCTAACAAATTTAGGATAACTACATCGAAAATTAACCTATTCCTAGTTAGAAAAATTGGCATACCACATTTGTTAATGAATCTTGTTCCCTCGATACCCTGTGCCTAGCTTCTTTTGCTAGAATGTCTGCTCAACCATTAAAGCATTGTGGAATATGTTTAAAAACAACTAGACCAACTTTCGTTGCTAGCTTCTTGATCTGCGTGATCCATGGTCCGAGCCTCCATTTGATTGCCGATACATTCTTGATACCTTAAATTATTTTAAGGTTGTTAGAGAAGATGGTTATTTCCTCTCGTGGTTCTTGTCTCTTCCTATCTAATATGTATATGATTGCTTGCGCTTCTACATCCATACAATGTATTCTAAAATCAGGCTAAGCAAATAATTTGTTTTTTTTAAAAAAAAATTAATTAAAATGTCTTTATATAAAAAATAATAATACAAAACAATTATTCTATCCGTCCTAAAAATAATGTCCACTTACTAAATATGGTGTCCTAAAAATATTATCCATTTAGAATATCAACACACTTTTTTCCAACTATTTCATTATTACTCTTATTAAAAAATTAAAATTTATACTTCCAATACATATTTAAAATATTAAGACACTTTACGAGGAGTAATTCTGTAATAGTGTATGTAATTATTAGTTTTTTTAATCTGTTTGAAGCTAAGTGGAGTACGGGGGAGTATGTATTTTATCACCACTACGGTTGCTTGTAAGTCAACTTCAACGGCCAACGTTGATCAATTTCGGTAGTCAATGGTCGACTCCAGTGAGATTTTTTTTGGGTGGCTACCAATTTAGTTCAGGGACGAGCTTGGCTTCAGGTGGTGGCAGCAGTTGAAGAGATCTCTTTTTAGTTTTTTCCTAATAAGAGTGTGAAGAAGACGATTTCTTTTTGTTTTTATCAATAAAATAAAATTTTAATCTTCTTAAATGATTTAAAATGTTTATAATAATAAAAAATAATTTAATAAACGCACATGCGTCGCGCCCTAACTTAACAGAGATAATTGACGGAATCCGTCCACAGGGGCTAGACAAACACATTTTGAAAAAATAAGGGGTAAATTTACATTTTATATAAAATAAGGGGTAAGCTAACGATTAAGAAAAAGTACAGGGGAGACAGGGGTATTTTCTCAATTTAGTAAGAAAATATAGTATTGGCCTAAAGTTAGAAGAAATATTAATAAGTGCTTGCTCATTTGAATATCGACTTAGCTATAATCATTATTTAATTTGTATTTTAGTTCGTGATTATTTTGTCAGTTTGGGTTGCAATCAAGAATAGCGTTGTCTGGATCTTTAGGAGTTGGGGTTGTGGGTGCATGGTTTGTGCATGGTACAACTATAGAATTTCATCAACTTGTATCGAGTATTTAAAGAATTTTAATTGTCTAGAGATTTTCACCTAACGGGCCTTGAAACCTCTCCCTTAAAGACCGAAGCACCCTCATCCAACCTATTGTTAATATTAAAGGTTAAATATAATATTTAACACTATAACATTATTTCCAACTACACATTTTACTTACAATTTTTTTTACTCACTATACATACTAAATCACACAATAAATACACATATATCATATTTCTCACCCACAACTCTTAAATCACTCTCTATACTCTCCCCTCTCTCCACCCCACCCTAACAATCGGAAATGGTGTTTCATGGTGGCTAAAATTCGGGTCATACCCTCCAACGACTATGTTTATTCTTGTCATGGATCTAATATAGTTGTGATTGTGTAATAAGATTCCAGCCATGGAAAATCGGAGTTCTCAGCCTTACAACATCTAAAAAGGGTTCTAGATCATTGTAGATCTAACTTTCACTAGCAGCTCAGAGTTTTTACCATATTCACGCATGCTCGTTTCCACCGCTAGCTCTCTTGCAAAAGAAAACTGCCGCCTCCATCACCAATCGAAGAACCAGTCCCCACCATTTTCTACCATCTTCACAACCGCTGCCGCCGGAGAACCATTCACCACCACTATTATCATCGCCACCTAATCGGGGACCATTCTTCACCTTCATCAACCCAGCTTGGCTAGGATAGGCCATTTCTTCACACTCGCCTTTCCACCAAGCCGCTCTCCTACACAAGAAAACCGCTACTACTACAAGAAAATCGCTACTACTCAGGGATCATTTTCCATCATCATCAACCTGGATTGGCTACGCCGTCAACAATCAAAAAACTTAAATCAAGAGGTAAAAAATTAATTAAAGGAAGATGAAATGGTGGGCTCAAAGTGCCATTTTAGTTCCACAAACATATCAACAGTCACCTTCTCACCAAACTGCTCCAGATAACCGCTGTTATTCGGGGTACTACTATCAACAATCACAGAACCCAGAAAAGGTAAAAAAATTAATTTTTACCATTGAAACTCTAATTTAATTTAAAGTAATCTCACCACTTCTACAAATTTCAGGGGAGAAGTGATGAGCGTTTGAGGCCTTTTACCTTTGAAGTGATGAGCGTTAATTTTTTACAGATGGAGTGAGCAATTTTTTTTTGGAATTGTTTTGCAGTAAATTATTTGGCAATAGAAGAACCCAAATTAAGGTCTTACACTTTTACAATTTCTTATGATGAAGTGAGAAATATGGTCATACACTGCATTTTTTTAATTATTTTGCAGTAAATATCCATTTGGCTCAACTGATAGAGAGAGCAATTTGGTCTTACACTGCACCATCATCAACCGAGCTTGGTTACGCCATCATCAACAATTGAAGAACCAAAATTCAAATATAATTATGATATTTTTATACAAACTGTACAATCGACATTATTCACACATCCATCATTTACATTTTTTGAAGGAAACTATATGCAAATTAGCTCACCCGAGACACGTTTACATTTCTAATTAAGTGAATCAAAATTCTCAACATTTTGAATTGGGTTCAACGTCCAGATGTATTCAATTGTTTCAGAAAAAGTTAATTTTAAAAGGATCTTTTCTACAATTATCAAATATTTAAATTTATTTTTTGTTTACAACCCATAATGTTCTTTTTAGTTTGTTCTAATGTTGGATAATTTTTATTCCAGTTAACAATTTTGGAAAGGCAAAGTTGAGTAGACACCAAGGTGCACTTCTCCTACATTCTATGGTATAAAGAGTAGAAAAAAACAATTACAACAAGATTGTAGTAAATTCTGTAATGGTTTGTACGACATGCTTTTTCAGATACTAGAAATGTAGTTTAGATTAATGTTTGAAGGTTAGATTAATGTTTGAAGTATTGGTTTATTCGCTTATTTTTGTAAGAATGAAGATTAATGTATGATTGGAGATATATTTGCAACATATTCAGATTAAGGTGAGCATTTTTTTTTAGTTATATCATTTTCATGCCGAGTTTTTGTGTGATATGAATTGAGAATTAAGCCACGGGTAATTGTTTTCATTTTCATGCACATTTCAAGTTAGTGTTTCCGTTTACAGGCTAAATCATCATGTGCGCTCATTGATATTTGTTCGGGTGTTTTAGCACCATGGATACCTCAAGAAGTCACAAAGGTAATATATAATACCTGACTAAAATATCTCACATGCTTTTAATATTTTTTTAAATTGCTATTTGGTCCCTATATTGAAATAATTTCATCTTCTCAGGTAAATTTAGCCGTGGAGCTTCTTGAGGATTTTTAGGTGCAATCCAGATAACAAAAACTAAATTGATACAGAGTAATTTCTTTTTTGGTTCTCGAAATATAGTCCATACTAGGAAACGGTCCTCGACCTTCATTTTTGTTTCCCTAGTTAGTCCCTAAGTGTCATATGGCAAAGACTTTTGAGGAGTAAATCATTTAAAAAGAGATAGTTCAGGGACCAATTTGGGCTGAGGAATGTCAGAATTTGCCTTACATTTAACCTTGTGAAGATGTACTCACGGGTGGACAGTGGCTGTTATACACGAACTGCTTTGTTAGTTAATCTCAAATAAAACAGAGAGGGTTTGGAACAAGGTTTAAGAAAGCTGTCGTGCATCAATTGGGTTCATATTTAGACAAGAAATTATTGGACGAAATGGAAGCTAATTACCAAGAAGTTGTGTTTCAGAAAACAGCTGGTTCTAATGGTGAAGTTAAAGTAAAACAGGTTTGTACTACCCATTTTTAAGATATTTGCACTACATGTTCCTATAATATGCAGAAATTTCACTACATGCTCTATATTATGCAAAAAGCACACTATAGATACCTTAAACTATGTTATGCGACCTTATATTATGTAAAAATTGCAATGTAGGTCCCTATATTATCTATGCAAAAACTGCAGTATGCGCTCCTATATTATCCAAAAGTTGCAAGGTAGTTCCCTATACTATGCAGAAGTTACAGTCTCCATATATTATGCAAAATTGTAATTGTTTTACAAAACATGAGGATCTATCATGCATTGTTTTGCATAGTATGGAGACATGAGTGGTTTTTGCATAACATAGGGACTTATCATGCAATTTTAGCATAGTATAGGTACCTGGTACCGTCTTTGCGTAATGTAGAGACATATAGTACATTATTTGCCTAAAATAGGAATTTATCATGCAATTTTTGCGTAAGATAAGTACCTGTCAGTAAGACTAAAAAGAATTGATGGTCATATTTCTTACTTAGACATCAAATTGTAAATTGTACTAAAAAGAGAATGTCTGTTTCACGTTATTTGGAGAAATTCAATAAATAAATGCTTCTTATTATCTTTCTTCTTTCTTGAATTAACAGGGTAAGTTTATACATCTTCAATTCTTTAGTTCTTACTTAGGAAAGGTTTAAAATCATCATCAGTATTGGCTACACAAACTACACAACCCGTAATTCCAGTATTCATGTTCCTATTAGCCGTAATGATGGGTTATTACTCAATATATTTTATTATAGTCCTCATATTTTGTTTGAAGTCGTAAATAATATTTATCTTACATGCAGTACACAAAGATCAAATATTTTAACAATAGAAGGTCAAGCCAAAATTGGAGGTACAATTGTGTGCGTTTCTGGTGCCATTATCATGCTATATTTTGTGGGTCCGCTGTATTTGGAGATGTTGAGTCAAATTTTACAACAAATAGTTAAATTAGCGCCAAATGTCAACCCAAACCTACTAGATGATTAATATCCACTTTTCTAGATCATGACACGGTACTTGGCACCTTAGTATATTATGTTTTCTCAGAAATTTTATGTGTATGGCGGCTTATCTTGCTATTCAGGTGTCGGTCCCATATTTCGTAATTCATATAATAATATGATAAGTTTTCTGATACGGGTCCCACATTTGTTTTAGGCGCCACTTTTAGTGAAATATCTTGTGAGTATTTCACGAGCATCATTTTTGTATATTTATGGTGTTTTTCTTATGGGTAAACCTCAAAACTATGATAGCCTTTAGAAGAAACATATGACATTACATTTTAGTCAGACACATGGGTAAATACTATATAGAATTGACTGGCATATCTTTCCATTATAAAAATGGTAAGTTGTTTCTTGAATAAAATGTAACATGCGTATATTTTATTGCCTTTGAGAAATGTATAAACTTGACCAAAAACATTATTACAAAAAATAGAATATTTACTTTGGTCATGAAATAACACTCTTTTGGCTCATTGGAAGAGAAGTAGGGCCACCACGATCAAGTTCTTTATGTCATACACATATAACTCTTAAATTTTTTCTACAACACTAATTATTAAAATATAGAGTAATAACTCTTATTATTAAAAAACCATAACCATATAATTAGATATATTAAATTAATAAATCATTGCCGGAATTAAACAATTCAGGTATAGACCTGCAACTACAATTACAATTGAATTTCATATCAGTTGTTGCCTGGCGGCAAATTATTTTCATAAGTAGGTATGGAAATGGTTAAGAATATTTAGATAGCAATGAGGATGAACTTGATCGAATATTTCAGAAAAAAATTCATTTATTTAATTTTCTGCTCCCATTTACTATTCTGGTTACTAAATTTGATTATCGGGTATTCCATCTATAACATAGACTTTTCCACATCTTCATATCTAACAGTTGTGCTAAGTTTTAAAAGCGATTATATATTATATGTATCTTGGTTAAGATGTAATGAGTTAGCAACACTTCAAGTAACTTGAATGTAGCTTAAAATAAATACTCAAGTCGTGATATTTTGTTATTGCTTCGGGCAAAATGAAAGACCTTTTTTATGACATCCATATGCCCTTTCTCTCTCATCATATCTTTTATGTATTGTGTGTATCAAACCAAATCCCTCTATTTTGAGTAAAATAGATAAATATACCTGTGTTTGACAAGATAAATATAAACCCATGCTTTATCAACTAATTATTTGGGTTATGTAATCATATTGCAACACTACAAGCACTTATAGCTATGTTTGAATATTCAGATATTAGAAGAAAGATGCAAGCCCACACGGGATTTTATTTTTTGCAAAGCCTTCACCAACGAGTAATATCTAGTATATGTATAATTTCAAACTATCCAAATCCAATACATATAATATACTTTTGATTTGTGGGTACTATAATTGATTTATCATAATTATTTATAAAAATGTCCACGATAGAAGTTGGTTACATCTCCATTAATATATTATAATTAAGTAAATTATCGGCTAAATAAAAAAATCACTATCTTTATTCACTTTAATATCAAAGAGAGAGAGGCGGTTAACATAAACATTCATATATGGCGAGGATGGCGAAAGAAGGTGGCTTCGAGAGGAGGTGTAGACACATTTCACGACTGGCCTTGTTCGCAAGGTTCAAAGTATGCATTTTTGCATCGTGTACGAGGAAGATGGTGTTAAACAAAAAAAGAAAGACGACCTTATATTTATAATAAAAAAAAATATTGAGACATGAATCAAATATTAAATATATGAAAACAAATTAAAATTAGATATTAGATATTCAAAATATCAAAAGGGAAACCATAGTGATTTTTTTTTTAATTTATAGGGGTAGAATTTTATCGTTTGCTAAATTTAAGGGAAACTGGATTCCTAGTGATTTTTTTACAAAACAAATATAATTATAGGGCTGGAATTTTACTTTTTCTAAATTTAGGGGGATCATGGCCTCTTCAATATACACATACCCCTGTTCTTATCATTTATAAATTTCAAACTAAAATTTTAATTTTTAGACTAAACAAATCAGAATATATATATATATATATATATATATATATATATATATATATATATATATATATATACTAATGGAGTAGTAATTAACTTTTTTGTTATACATTAATAAAATATTTATTAAGAATTACAACTCCATTAGTATATAATAATCATTTGATGGTAAGACTGGACAAACATATAAAGAAAAACTTATACAATTATCATTCTTTCTCTTAATTGCATTTTATTTGACTTTGTTGAGTATATCTTGGATTATTGTCAAGACCCATATATAGAACAGACCCACGACACTTTATTACCCACGACAATTAAATGGACCAGGAGGACATATGTAGTCCTCCAAGGTGGATAAAATAATCGGCACATCAAGAGAGCTAATACCTGCAAGTGTACAGATCGTCGGCAAGTAATAAATAGCAAGTATAAAGAGTTATCATCTCCACATGGATAATGATTGTTAATTCTTGATGTGTTTTCGTAAGTTTTTTAGAACGAGGTGTGAAACTATTAATAAACGATAGTATATATGTATTGTGATTTTATATTAATCTCCATACTTATCTTTAAAGCTTTACACTAAATAAATAATTAAACCCAATATGCTCTAAAAATATTAGTTTACTAAATCAAGACTCAAAATAGGAAAGTGCACTATTTCTCAAGAAAATCGACTAAATGACTTCCTAAATCACTAAAAATGATGTCTCATCTAAATATTAATTCATCACAAATGAGGAGACATCAATATGATTGCTTGCGCTTCTCCTTCCATACAATGTATTCAAAAATCAGGCTAAGCAAATAATTTTTTTTTATTTTAAATTTTTCCAATTAAAATGTCTTTATATAAAAAATAATAATACAAAACAATTATTCGATCAGTCCTAAAAATAATGTCCACTTACTAAATATGGTGTCCTAAAAATATTGTCCATTTAGAATACCAAGACACTTTTTTCCAACTTTTTTCGATATTACTCTTATTAAAAAAATTAAAATTTATACTTCCAATACATATTTACAATATTAAGACACTTTATGAGGAGTAATTCTGTAATGGTGTATGTAATTATTAGTTTTCTTAATCTGTTTGAAAAGCTAAGTGGACATTGTATTTGGGACTGGGAGTATGTATTTTATCACCACCACGGTTGCTTGTCAGTCAACTTCAACGGTCAATGTTGGTCAATTTCGGTAGTCAATGGTCAACTCCAGCGAGACTTTTTTTTTGGGTGGCCACCAGTTTACTTCTGGGACGAGCTTGGCTTCAGGTGGTGGCAGCAGTTGAAGAGATTTCTTTTTAGTTTTTTCCTAATATGAGTGTGAAAAAGATGATTTATTTTTGTTTTTATCAATAAAATAAAAGTTTAATCATTTTAAATGATTTAAAATGTTTATAATAATAAAAAATAATTAAATAATCGTACATGCGTCGCACCCTAACTTAACAGAGATAATAGACGGAATTCGTCCACAGGTGGTATGCAAACACATTTTGAAACAATAAGGGGTAAATTTGCACTTTATATAAAATAAGGGGTAAGCTAACGATTAAGAAAAAGTAAAGGGGGCATCAGGGGTATTTACTCAATTTAATAAGAAAATATAGTATTGGCCTAAAGTTAGAAGAAATGGTAATAAGTGCTTGCTCATTTGAATATCGACCTAGCTATAATCATTATTTAATTTGTATTTTAGTTTGTGATTATTTTGTCAGTTTGGGTTGCAATCAAGAATAGCGATGTCTGGACATGGTACAACTATAAAATTTCATCAACTCGTATCGAGTTTTTAAAGAATTTTATTTATCTAGAGATTTTCACCCAACGGGCCTTGAAACCTTTCCCTTCAAGACTGAAGCACCCTCATCCAACCTATTGCTCTTATTAAAGGTCAAATATAATATTTAAGACTATAACATTTTTTCCCATTACACATTTTACGTACAAATGTTTTTTACTCACTATACATACTAAATCACACAATAAATACACATATATCATATTTCTCACCTACATATCTTAAATCACTCTCTATACTCTCCCCTCTCTCCACCCCACCCCAACAATCAGAAATGGTGTTTCATGGTGGCTAAAATACGGGTCATAACCTCAGAGGACTATGTTTATTCTTGTCATGGATCTAATGGAGTTGTGATTGTGTAATAAGAATCCAGCCATGGAAAATCGGAGTTCTCAGCCTTACAACATCAAAAAAGGGTTCTAGATCGTTGTAGATCTAACTTTCACTACCAGATCAAATAAGTTCATATATAATTCAAAGAAGGTGTACGGAAATTAAAAAAACATTAAATGTTAATAGGATAATAAAGAAACAAGTTGCTGAGTAATGGAGGTCATGGTGTAACTTTCAAAGCCTACACCTTGTCTGCCCTTTTCCATTTGGGAAAAGATGTTAATGCAGGAGCTGAGATTTTTTGCTGGCATATAAGTTTTATTATGTCTGATGGAGTTGCGGATGATTCTCAATGGCGTAAAATCTCTATCACGCAATGGATAAGAACATATGTTGCCTCTGGTGTTGGATAATTATAGTTACTTTTAAAAAACAATAAAAGTTACGCAACTGTTGCTAAATTTAAATCTGAAGTAAAATAATAAAGCAACAAATTCTTAGCAAAATAATAGTACACCATATAATTTACTTGTGAATTACTCAATCTATATTCTGAACAGTTTGTTTCTCCTCTTCGGCGACCATTTCTTGTTCTTCTTTTGACTTTTTGGCTTCATCTGCCTCATTTTCTCTCTTTTCATGTAAGATTTTGGTCACTCCTTCAAGTGCGATATCAATATCTTCATTCCTTAATAATTGCTCACCAGGAGTCACTTGTTGAACAAATTAAATATATAATATTTACAACGAGGTGGTACATGAAAAAAGAAAAAAACAAACAAGAGTGTATCAAGTCATCAAATTTTGTGACACCTTTAAAAATATTACTCATCACTCTCTCCAAGATTGTCGACAACATCAAAGAGAGAGTTATAAGATTCCAAGATAATTAGCTGCTAAAGTCTTGAAGGAACATGTGATTAAGGTCAATCTTTTTAGGGTAATATTCAAACAAATCACTAACAAAATGCATTTTAGAAGGCCAATACCAACTATTACTCACTATATATTAACACGGATTACTTTTTTCTAGTAACCATGAGTACATATATAGCAAAGTACATCCCTTAATACAGATATCTCACTAATATACCTTATTATTACAACCATTACCCACACGATGAAGGCACACAAGTACTCAAGATACTCAAATTTTTACTATTTTATAGTTGTCCCATCCTAATAGCTTTATGACAGGATCTACTTTGGAGATAAATGCGGTAGCTATAGTATGTGGCTTTTCACTGATTACACATTATAAACCAATTAATTTTACATTCATAGAAATAAAAAGTAGTAAATGTCAATATAGACATGATTAGAATTATCCGATCCCAAATTGGGAAATATACAACAAAAAAAAAAGTCTCAGATACCATAGTAGTATAATAAATCTGAAGTTAATAAGTTAAGCTATAGCTTATTACAAGGAGAAAATCTCCAGTCTACAGCCAAAACACTTTTTAGCAACCCAATCAAGTCCTTTGTTCTTTCTTCATTATTCCGGATGGAGAGGAGATCCCGCATTAATGTCTATTTACGCTATTCTAATCCGGATGCCTGAAAAATATACATATATGTGAAAAATTTAATCTAATTTTTTAGTTTGTATAAGGTTGCGTAGATATTTAAAAACTAATATGAGTGTAATTTACGTCAGAAATTTCAATGATTATAGAATTAATAGAAGGAGCCCTTTCAAGGTAGTAGGTGATAATATCTCCAGAGAAAGTGATTTCTTCTTGCTCTGCTTCTCTCCTTTGTTCACAACTGAATACCGAACATCATCAAGTTCCAAGGGATTGTGATCATGTAGATTAAAGTATCGGAATAATTGAATCTCAACCCGAAACAGACCACGGAAATATATAAGGGGGATTGCTAAACGTAGTAAATCTTACCATCATACTTATTGTTGATGTGAAACTAAAATGACATGGTCATTGACCTTATTCTTGACATGGCAATAAGTCACTATTTTGTAGATATGCATGTGCATATGGAAAGCATCAAATCTATGTTAACATTTTTTTTCTAATTTAGTAAATATGTAAAATTAATGACCAATTAGTATTAATCGTGATTTTATACTCAAAGACGCTTATATTTCTATTTAATATGGTGATATTATGCAATTATGACACATGTGCACAATAGTATAACACACTACGGAGAAAGCTCACCTTATTCTGTGAATGGGTGAAAGATAGTGGAAGATGATACTGAATAATTATTCTTAACTTAAGTCAATTAAAAGAACTATTAGTCACTTACATGGGCTGAGTAGGGAGTTTTTGTTGGGATACCAAGGTCAGGGGCAGTGTGAGTTTCCATACAAATCCCTATATTTTACAAAATTTCATCATAGGTCCCTATGTTTTGGGATTATAGGTCCCTATACATGCAAAATAACCTATATTTTAAACTAATTACATAATAAGTCCCTATAATATGCAACATAACAAAATTATTTTAAAATAATTACAATATAGGTCCCTATATTAGGCAAAATAATCCATATTTGCAAAACGATTTGATTTATTATTTAGAATTACCTAAAATATTCTATTTATTAATTAGAATTACCTATAAGGAGGGACAGAGAGTGCGGCGGTGTATGTGGGTCATGACTCATTAGCTGATAGAGGCGGAGGCTTGACGATTTTGCGTCTGAGTGATCCGTAGATGTAAAGTAAGAGAATTAATTGTTTAAGTTAGGTCAATAAATTGAATAGTTGACTAAGTTCATTTTATATATTAATAAAATATTTAGCTTTATTTTTTCTTTTTACTAGGTAAATCTCCTCAACCCACTTTTGTTTGGACAAGTCCTCCTCCATCTATGGAACAATAACCTGATTTTTTATTGGAATAATTCTAGGTCCAACATAATTTTTTTTTACGTCTAAGAAATTTTAGATAATTACATAGAGAATTAATCTATTCCTAGTCTGGAAAATTGACATATCACATTTATCATGACTCTTGTTCCCTCGATGCCCTGTGCCTAACTTTTTTTGCTAGAATGTCTGCTCGACCAGTAAACTGTCGCAACATATGTTCGAAACAAACCGGAGCATCTTGATCTGCGTGATCCATGGTCTGAGCCTCCATTTGAATGCCATCACCTTTTTGATACCTTGAATTATTTCAAGGTTGTCAGAAAAGATGGTTATCTCCTCTTGTGGTTCATGTCTCATCATGTATAATGCGTATATGATTGCTTGCGCTTCTCCTTCCGTACAACATATTCTAGAACCAGGCTAAGCATATAATATTTTTTTGATTTTAAATTATTTTAATTGAAATATCTTTATATAACAAATAATAAAACAAAACAATTATTCCATCAGTCCTAATGACCACTTACTAAATATGGTGTCCCAAAAATATTGTACATTTTAGAATATCAAGACATATTTTTCAACTTTTTCCATCATTACCCTTATTAAAAAATTAAAATTTATACTTTCTGTATATATTTAAAATATTACGACACTTTATGAGGGGTAATTTTGTAAAGTGTATGTAATTATTAGTTTTCTTAATCTGTGTGAAAAGCTAAGTGGACATTATATTTTGGACGGAGGGAGTATTTATATTATTACCACCACGGTTTCTTGTCAATCAACTTCAATAGTCAACGTTGGTCAATTCCGATAGTCAATGGTTAACATCAGCGAGATTTTTTTTGGGTGGGCACCAGTTTACTCATTGGACAAGCTTGGCTCGAGGTGGTGGCGGCAGTTGAAGAGATTTATTTTTTGTTTTTTTCTAATATGAGTGTGAAGAAGACGATTTCAATCTTTTTTCAATAAAATAAAAGTTTAATTTTTTTAATGATTTAAAATGTTTATAATAAAAAAAATTAAATAACCGCATATGTGTCGTGCATGGTTACTTAACTGAGATAATAGACGAAATCCGTCCACAAAGGGTAACCAAACACGTTTTGAAAGTGGTAAATTTACACTTTATACAAAGTAGGGGGTAAGTTGACGATTCGGAAAAATTATAGGCGGCAAAATAGTATTGGCCTAAATTTAGAAGAAATGATAATAAGTGCTTTCTCATTTGAATATCGACCTAGCTATAATCATTATTTAATTTGTATTTTAATTTGTGATTATATTGGTCAGTGTGGGTTGCAATCTAGAATAGTGATGTCTAGATTTGTAAGATTTGGGTCGTGGGTGAAGGGTTTGTACATGGTATAATTATAGAATTTCATCAACTCGTATCGGGTTTTGATAGAATTTTAATTCTCTAGATATTTTTACCCAACGGGTCTTGAAACCTCTCCCCTCAAGATCGAAGCACCCTCATTCAACCTAATCTTCTTATTAAAGGTCAATTATAATATTTAACAATATAACATTATTTCCTACTACACATTTGACGTTCAAATATTTTTTACTCACTATACATACTAAATCACACAATAAATACACATATATCATATTTTCCACCTACATATCTTAAATCACTCTCTATACTCTCTAACCTCTTTCCACCCCTACTCCAACCATCGGAAATGGTGTTTCATAGTGGCTACAAGATGGGTCATACCCTCCGACGACTATGTTTATTCTTGTCATGGATCTAATGGAGTTGTGATTATGTAACAAGGATCCAGCCATGGAAAATCGTAGTTCTCAGCCTTACAACATCACAAAAATGGTTCTAGATCCTTGTAGATCTAAATTTGACTAGCAAATCAGAGTTTTTTTGAAGCTTTTGTTCTACTTCCAGGGCAGCTGAGGCCAAATTTTGAAGGTCCAAGCTAAGCTCAACGAACTTTTGTGCTTGTTCATGGCAGGTGAGATTGTTTTTTTTTTTTGTATTATTGGAATTTTATATCTTTTTAAGGAATGTAACTTCTGCAATATTTAGTTTGGATTTTTTTATTAAGGGTTATAATATTCTTTTATATAATAAAAATAAATTTTGTACAATTTTCTACTTTATTTTTGTGTTAATACGTCGTATTTTAGGTAATACTTTGAGAATTCACTAAGCATACTGAGTGATTTACTTCGCATACTAAGTGAATTGTTGACTATACTCAAAGAATTATTGAGTATACTCAGTGACTTCTTCGTACTCATTGAATCACTAAGTATGGTCTGTAGCGATGTCGGTGGTGATCGGAGATGAATATTAATTATATTCAATAAAATCGATGATAAATACTCCCTGATGCCGGTGTTGCCAGTTTGTGTAGGCTAGAGATGAATAGTGTTGATACTTAGTGACTTGTTACTTAGCAACTCGCTACTCAGTGACTCTTTACTTAGCTACCCGCTACTCAGTCACTCTGTGGTCCATGCTTTTTGCCACTTATTTTTATTTCTTTATGTATTTTTTAATTGTTTAGGATACTTTAGTATTTTTTTGTGACCTATTTGAAGAAGACCCTAGCCACATGTTCCTTATTAACGATAAAATTGGTCTCAAATACCTCATACATCAACCACTCTTTTCTCTATGGGAGATTGTTACTCTAACACCTCCATAAGTCTTAGTTCCATCCCGAGTCCAAATCCATTCTTATTGGTATGATATAAAATATGTGAGTTTTTACTGTTGCAGTTTTTAGAAAACATTGGTCCAATCTAATTGTTCGGCATTAGTGTTCATCTTTTCGTCGATAATACAAATGGCACACAACGTTTGAAATAAGGATGATGGGTCATTAACAAGATATTTATTTCCAGAGTGTATGGTAAATTTTTCTTATTTTGTCGCTCTAAATATATATATATAGTACCTGCTCGGACTAGGACGTCCTCCACTGTTCCATATGTCTTAGTAACTGAGTTGTCAGTTAACTGCAACTTCACTGTAGCTTTCTTTGATCTCTGAAGTCCAAGTCTCTCGAACACGGACTTAGGCATAAGATTCACACCTGAACCCGCATCGTACATAGATTTCACCTTGACCATACCATTTATTTGAATAGGAAGGTTAAAACTTCCCGGGTCTTTGAGCTTCAATGGTAACTCTCTTTCACTTTTTCTTGAGACTCTAACGTTTTATTTTTTGGATTCTACATTCGCTTCTTTCTCAGGAATAACTTGCGTAAAAACTTGTTGCGGTGTAAGCCCTTTCTTTACGATCTCAAGCATTTGGGCGTTGATATTTTCAGGAGTGTACGCCTCTACAAATGTCTTGAGTTCAGTGTCATCCTTTGGATTTGTATTAGGAATAGTTGAGGACACTGTTTGAACAACTAGTGGCGATTCCACCTTCTCTTCTTCTTTCTCTTCTTGCACAGCAGGTGCAACTTCAACTTCAACTCTTGGTTCCTCCTTTGAAGCTTCTTCCTCTTTCTCTTTAGCCAGCTCAACTTGAAAATCCATAACCGATCTAATCTCTTCGTGCATATCTTTCAAAAGCTGTATAAATTCGGATTTTTCTGAATTTTCCTCCACATCACTCTCAGAACAGTTAGAGTCCACGGGGCTAGACTTGGTTGATTCTTCTTTGGTACTCGGAACCTCCACGGCACTAACGGCAGCATGTGGTACTTCTTCTTTTCTTCAATATCAAGGCAGATAGCCTTACAAGCTTCGAACCCAACATTGTCATCACCTCCTTCGATAGCCTTCAATTCTTTTTGTTCCATAATGCTTGTCAGAGCTTTGATGTTCTGTTCTACTTGAGTATCTACAACATGAATTGAAGCTTCTTGTTCTTGTAACTTCTCGCTCTGGGAATGCATATTAGTGGTCATAAGATCCATAAAGTTTGTTAATTATTAATTATCCACAGGTCCCTCTTGAGGATACTGTGGTAAAGCTTTCTGAGCTAACGAATCAGTATAGGCATCTTGAACAAGTTGTTGTGGGGGAGCAGGTCTATTCTGATATTGATTTTGATACTGTCCTCTTGGTTGGAATGAGTTATTCTGTGGACGTGGTTGATAATGACCAGGATTAGCGGCCCCATGTGGATTTGAATACTGCATACCCGGATGATTCATATTACCAAATTGATAACGTCGGTTGGATATGAAGTAAACAGATTGTAGATTTCCATCGCACTCTTCCCAAGTATGATTTATTGCCCCACAATACGGACAACCTTGTGCTTCTTGCACTACATTTGCTTCGGCTAAGTTTCTATGCATCTCAAGCTTAAGTTCTTTGATTTGATTCTCTAATGCGGATAGTTGAGCTGAGTTTGCAGTTTCCGCGTCTAATCGAAGCGTACCTCGCGTTTTTGTAACAAGAGCTCGCGAAGGCGGCCAACTCCTTTCTTGTTGAATGCAATTTTCTAAATCCTCGGTAGCTTCAGCAGGGTCCATGGACTCGAAATTCCCTTTCCCAACATTATCCACCTTCAATCTACTTTATCTGTTGATACCTTCATAGAATATAGCTAACTGTAGAGAGGGGTATAACCATGGAGCGGACATCTAGCTAACTTCTGTTGAAACCTTGTCCATGCTTCTCCTACTTCTTCTCCATCTTCTTAAAAAAACTTTGCAAGCTCGCTTTGGTCTTTGAGTCTCAAATTCATTGGATAAAAACGGTTAAAGAAAGCGGCTTGAAGTTCTGTCCATGAATTAATTGTCCCTGGTGGTTGCCTATCTAGCCACTCACCAGCTCTAGTAGTCAGAAAGAACGAAAACATATGACAATACAGTTGCTCGCGTGTAATTCTTGGAGTAACATAAGCATCACAAATCTGCATAAACTTCTGAATCGCTCTTACCGGATCTTGTACTGCTGTACCACTGTAGAGTCCAAAATTTGAAACTGACTGAGCATACTCGGATCGGGTCTAAATTTAATATTTTGGATCTCAGGGGGATAGTAACCTATTGGTTGAACATGAAACGGCACCCTCAAGCCAGGAAGGTCTTGTTCAACTCGGTTTTGATTGACATTGTAGTTCCTGTTACCTCTTCCTTGTGGTTGTAATGGTGGTTGCCCTCCTGGTGGGACAAGTGGTTGTCCTCCTGGTGGGACAAGTGGTCGATTTAACTGATCTCGTACGCCTGCCATAGCTCTTCTTAAGTCTCTTTCCTCGCGAAGACGTTTGTTGTAACCTCTGAAGCTCCTCTCAGGCTCCGGTAACGGAGGCCAAGAATTAAACACGGTTAGACCCTGAAAAAGACTAAAGCAAACCACAAGCGTAAATCTGGAAAAATAAAAACTAAATACGGAAAAATAAAATTTAATTAAAAATTACTACTCGAAATAGATAGCCCACACGCTAACGAGACACAAGTCCCCGGGAGCGGCGCCAAAAACTTGGTGTCGCCTAGGGTGTTAGAAAAATAAGATAAATATAAGCCAGAAAACAATGCACTTTCACCCTAGACAAGCACGGTACTACAAGTATTACATGACGTATGCAAGTTCTAATGATAAGTTGAATTCGTTTTCGGGGACTTAGTGTGTTAAATGAATGAGCATAATAACGAGTAGAAAGTAATTAATTAAAAGACAGAAAAATAAAAGAGAGAATAATTCGAGATATTAAATTAAACTAAGGAAAATAAAAGACAATTAAATAAATACGAACAATATGAGGTGAGAAGTATAGCTTAGGTTTTGCTAGTATGCACTAATCCTTCTAATTCCTTCTATCAAATCTAGTTAATAAGGTAGATAATTAGCTCTTAGACTTCGACTTGGATTCTAATCAATTACGATATATCTTTAAATCTTCACACTAAATAAACAATTAAACCCAATATGCTCTAAAAATACTAAATAATTAATTCAAGACACAAAATAGGAAAATATACTAAATCATGAGAAAATCTAACTATACTCTAATAAATACACCTAAAATGATGTCTCCAAGTAGGATTATTTCATGACAAATAGGGAGACATCACTAAGCTCAACGAACTTTTGTGTTTGTTCATGGCATGTGAGATTATTATTTTTTTTGTATTATTGGAATTTTATATTTTTTTAAGGAATGTAAATTCTGTAATATTATTCTTTTATATAATAAAAATAAAATTTGTACAATTTTCTACTTTATTTTTGTGTTAATACACCGTATTTTAGGTAATACTTTGAGAATTCACTAAGCATACTCAGTGATTTACTTCGCATACTAAGTTAATTGCTGACTATACTTAAAGAATTTCAGTGACTTTTCCGTACTCGTTGAATCACTAAGTATGCTCCGTGGCAATGTCGGTGGTGATCAGAGATGAATATTATTGATATCCAGTAAAATCAATGAGGAAATACTCCCTGATGCTAGTGTTGGCAGTGTGTGTTGGCTAGAGGTGAATAGTGTTGATACTTAGTGACTTGTTACTTAGCAACTCGCAACTCAGTGACTCTTTACTTAGCGACCCGCTACTCAGTCACTCTTTGGTCCATGCTTTTTGCCACTTATTTTTATTTCTTTATTTATTTTTTAATTGTTTAGGATACTTTATTATTTGTTGTGACCTATTTGAAGAAGACCCTAGCCACATGTTTCTTATTAACGATAAAATTAGTCTCCAATACCTCAAACATCAACCACTCTTTTCTCTATGAGCGATTGTTACTCTAACTCCTCCATTAGTATTAGTTCCATCCCCGGTCCAAACCCATTATTATGGGTATGATATGAAATAAGTCGTTTTTACAATTGATGTTTTTAGAAAATGTTGGTCCGAAATATATATCTCAAACGAATGATGGAGCAGCTACTCCAATAATCCTAATTATGGTTACTATGAGATAAGCTTTCGTTTCTGCTAGTGAGAGTATAATGCTTGGAAATTCTTATCATCGGCCATCTCTAAGTCAATATAATGTGGCAAATAAAAATAGAATTGTTTGGTTATGAAATTTCTATTGAAAATTAAACTTGATCGTGAAAGTGTAGGACCACTGGAATTGACAATTACCATGGAGACACTCGAACAAGCAATAAGAGGATGATTCATCACTCATGAAGAAGATGTTTATTCTAGATTACCATAATATCTTGTTGCATTATGTAAACAAGGTCACTTCTATTCTTAGCACAAGTAGCTTTTGTAAATTATCTGTAAGTTATATTGAATTACTCATTTATTGTCACCAGGTATGCTCCACAACTATATTAATTACTCATCATAGAATGGTGAATAAAAATAGCCTTAAGTAATATACTTACATTAAATTCAGAATAATTTCCTAAATCTGACATACATGATTTGAGATTCTTTATTATATAATTTAAAAGTTGAACAAAAACTAAGGTAGGTTCCTTTGAAGCTTTATTATTACGTAATACATCAAAGACAACCTAATAAAGGAATCTATGAATACCTAATGTAGGAAATTGTTTAAGTTGGCCCTTATACAAGTTCCTACATTATTCACAGGAGGTGTAAGTAGATTAAAAAAATATTAAATGTTAATAGGAGAATCGCGTAATAAAGGAACAAGTTGTTGAGTAATGGTGGAGGTCATGGTGTAACTTTCAAAGCCAACACCTCCTTGTCTGCCCTTTTCCACTTGGAAAAGATGTTGTATGTATTCTATTATGTCTGATGGAGCTGAGACTGATTCAAATGGTGTAAGAGCTTTATACATGAGAAACGAAGACAATGGATAAGAAAAAATACTTATTATAGGTATCCGTTCAATTATTGTTTGTTCTTACAACATATGTTCCCTCTGGTTTTGGATAAATATAGTTACTTTTCAAAAACAATAAAAGTTACACAGCTCTTGCTAAATTAAATTCTGAAGTAAAATAATAAAGTAAAAAATACTTTGCAAAATAATAGTACACCATAGAATTGCTTTGTGAATTACTCAATCTATATTCTAAACAGTTTATTTCTCCTCTTCGGCGACCATTTCTTATTTTTTTTGACAATGACTTCACGTTCATCATTTCCCCTTTTCTTTTCATGTAAGAATTTTGTCACTCCTTCCAGTGGGATATCAATATCTTCATTCCTTAATAATTGCTCACCAGGAGTCACCTGTTGAACATATTACATATATAAGTGACTATAATCTTTAAAACAAGGTGGTATATAAAAAAAAACGATTTTTTGACAACTTTAAAAAATTACTTTATCTAACGGTATATAATATTACCTTGGTCGTCTCTACAACATCAAAAGAGACTGATGAATAATTCCAATATAATTAACTGCTAAAGTCTTGAAGGCACATCTGAATGTGCATATCCGTTCGACCAGGCAGGGCTAATCGATCTATATTATTGGTAGTGAATATTATTATTCTCTCATATCCACAATCCATCTATGAAATTTAGTTATCATGTGCCTGGCATAAAAGCTCGATCAAGCATGAGCAAAGAAGACGATGGATAAGAACGGATACTAATCAAAAGGTATTACTTCAATTATTCTTTTTTTTCCAAAACTTCAATTATTGTTTGTTATTACAACATCTGTTCTAGCATAATTTAAATTAAAATAATAAAGCAACAAATACTTTGCAAAATAATATTACACCATAAAATTGCTTTTTTAATTACTCAATCTATATTCTAAACATCAATTCTTGTTCTTCTTTTGACTTTTTGGTTTCACGTTTCTCATTTTCTCTCTTTTACATATAAGAATTTGGTCAGTCCTTTCAGTGAAGATTACAATATTTTCATTCACTAATAATTGCTCACCATCAACTGGTGGACTTACAATTTCGACACGAGCTGGTGGAGGAATGAGCATCTCTTCCTTACGGTGGAAGTTACGGTGACAACCACAAGCCGCACAAATAATGACGGATGGATCAGCTGGGAAAGGAGTAATTCCGGGTAGATACTCCATGCATCCATCAACTGCATTTCGTTGTTGACGCAACTTGGTTTTTCAAACATTCCTTGTATATTTTCACAGACTGGATAGTGACCTATTAAAAATACCAAGAATAAAGTACATCAAACTTTCTTTCATGTATTACATAATAAGTATATACAGGAAAAACATTTCTTGTATAACAAGATCAATTACTAAATCTTACCATCATACTTTGTATTGTTGATGGCAAATTGAAATGACATGGCGATTGACCTTATTCTTGACCTGTGTAGATGGACCTATGCAGAATATAAAATGTTAAAAGCATCAAATCTATGTTAATATTTTTTCTAATTTAGTAAATATGTAAAATTAATGATCAATTAGATTTAATCTAGATTTTATACTTATATACGCTTATGTTTATATTTAATATGTTTCTATTTAGATTTTATACTTATACACGCACAATAGTATAACATAGAAAATGCGCTTAGTGTGCTGAGAAACCTCACCTTCTTCACTGAGTTGGTGAAAGATAGTGGAAGATGATACTAAATCATTATTCTTAACTTAAGTCAATTAAAAAAACTATTAACATACATGAGCTTAGTAGAGAGTTTTTGTTGGGAGACCAAGGGGGTTCAGTGGCAGTGTAAGTTTATTACCATACAAATATATATATTTTACAAAATTTCATCATAGGTTCCTATATTTTTTGATTTATAGGTCCTATAATGCAAAATAACCTATATTTTGAACTAATTATATAATAAGTCCCTATAATATGTAAAACAACAAAAAAATTGAACTAATTACAATATAGGTCCCTATATTAGGCAAAATAATCCATATATTGCAAAAATATAGATTTATTAATTAGAATTACCTATAAGGAGGGACGGAGAAGCTGTGGCTACATGTGGGGGTCATGCCAGTGCATATATAATGAACTAGTTGGTTCTCTGAAAAAGACACTGCGCTAATCCCAACTTGAGCCGTAGAGTATTTGACGGCGGAGGCGCCACTTGATGATTTAGATGTAAAGTAAGAGAATTAAGCGTTTAAGTTAGGGCAATAAAATGACGAGTTGAATTTTAAATATTAATAAAATATATATCTTTTTTTTTCTTATTTCATTTTTATTTTTTATTTTTTCTTTTTTGTTGGGTAAACCTTCTCAGCCCAATTTTTTTTGGACAAGGCCTCCTCCATTCGTCTAACAATAACCTGATTTTTTATTGGGAGCAATTATTTATAAAGGTCCATATAATATTTACAATACTCACAAAATTCTCACTTAACTAATCGATTAAATCCTAATTAGAAACAATAAAAAAATACCAAAAAGTCCCCAATACCAATACTATTGCTACTACTAGTAAAAAGAAAAAGCTAATAAAAAACCTAGTGGGATTTGTTTTTTATCAGACCTCTCCAAAGTCTTTTCTCTCACTCTATCTCCAACGCGATGCAAGCATGAGAAACCCACCCCCTCACCATTTCCAGCGCATCACCGCCGCTCTTGACACCATCGCCGCCTGGAAAGCATCCTTCCCTCACTCACCCGATGTTGTACTCCTTCTCCGGTGCTTCGCCGGTCTCCACCAGCAAACCCCGCATCAATCTCTCACGAGGCATAGGGTTAGGTACTCCTCGGCCGTTATTTGCCTAGTCTCTCGCCGGAACCGCACCAATCTCCAGATCTGACGAAGATATGTTATTCGCCGGCGTCACACTGGATCTTTGCGTTGAAGCCCAGTACGAGAAAGTAAACTCTCCTGGTACACCATGGCTCACAACGTATTACTAAATTCGCAATTTTCCAAATCATTCATTTCATGGCTATAAAGGTTACACGAGACCAATTTCCCTTAGTGACTTTTCAATATGATGGATTCATTTCTGCACAAGGCCAATTGTACTTCATGACTTTCAAATATGATGGATTCATTCTTCGACAACAAAAAAGGACAACAAAATCTAAACACGGGTTCCACACCCGATACCGATTTGAATAGATACCATCTCCACCCATCAGGTTTAATTATATCCCGTCTCCACCCCTTCCGATTTTAATAGTCCAAGCGCGTGAGAAGAGATGTGCTTTAATTTTTTTTATTCTGGTTTCTGTTTTTTTTATTCCAATATTTTTTGTAAAAATATTTCTATTTGTTTTGTTTTTTTTATCTAGATTTAGATCTGTTTGGAATATATCAAATTGATGTGTTTAGAATGTACCAAATTGATGTGTTTGGAATGTACCAAATTAATGTGTTTGGAATGTACTGAAGGGATGTGTTTGGAATGTATCAATTCGTTCTTATCATGAAAAAAGATATCGTGAATATATTTGTGTTGTTTTTTTGCGGGAAAAACTTTGTTTAGCGCATCCGAATAAATGAATCTTGACACGATCTTTGATTGGTTTTCTATTTATATCCGGACATTAACTTTGGGCATAACAAAAAGCCCTCCATATGTCTAGAAAAATACTATTAAGGACCCTGAAACCTAAAAACAAACATAAATAGCATTTGGTACATACCAAAACCAGGAAATTGGTACGTTCCAAACAAATAAATATTGGTCTATACCAAAATTAAAAATGTTGGTATGTACCGATAAAAAACTGAATAGACGTATAAGGGTGAAAAATCTAACTAAAAAATCAAACTTAGGCCTTTGTTAGAATGATTTTTTAGTTAGGATTTTATAAAGAAATTTTTGATTTTTGGGCTTCTAAAAGTAATTTTCTCTTTTTATTGGGATAGTTCTAGGCCCAACGTATTTTTTTTATGCCTAAGAAATTTCAGATAACTACATCGAAAATTAGCCTATTCCTAGTTAGGAAAATTAACATACCACATTTGTCAATGAATCTTGTTCCCTCGATGCCATGTCCCTGGCCTCTTTTGCTAGAATGCCTGATCAACCATTAAAGCATTGCGGAATATGTTTAAAACAAACCAGACCAACTTCCGTTGCCAGCTTCTTGATCTGCGTGATCCATGGTCCGAGCCTTCATCTGACTGCCGACACCTGTTTGATACCTTGAATTATTTAAAGCTTTTCAGAGAAGATGGTTATCTCCTCTTGTGGTTCTTGTCTCTTCCTATCTAATATGTATATGTTTACATGCGCTTCTCCTTCCATACAATGTATTCTAAAATCAGGCTAAGCAAATAATTTTTATTTTGTTTTAATTTTTTTGATTAAAATGTATTTATATAAAAAATAATAATACAAAACAATTATTCTATCCGTCCTAAATATAATGTCCACTTACTAAATATGGTGTCCTAAAAATATTGTCCATTTAGAATATCAAAACACTTTTTTCCAACTATTTTCGTTATTACTCTTATTAAAAATTAAAAATTATACTTCCAATACATATTTAAAATATTAAGACACTTTATGAGGAGTAATTCTGTAAAGGTGTATGTAATTATTCGTTTTCTTAATCTTTTTGAAAAGCTAGGTGGATATTGTAATTGGGACGGGGGAGTATGTATTTTATCACCACCACGGTTGCTTATTAGTCAACTTCGACGGTCAATGTTGGTCAATTTTGGTAGTCAATGCTCAACTCCAGTGAGATTTTTTTTTGGGTGGCCACCAGTTTACTTATGGGACGAACTTTGGCTTCAGGTGGTGGCAACAGTAGAAGAGATTTCTTTTTAGTTTTTCCTAATATGAGTGTGAAGAAGACGATTTCTTTTTGTTTTTATCAAAAAATTAAAAGTTTAATCATTTTAAATGATTTAAAATGTTTATAATAATAAAAAATAATTAAAGTAACGCACATGCGTCACGCCCTAACTTATCAGAGGTAATGGACGGAATCTGTCCATAAGGGGCAGACAAACACATTTTGAAAGAATAAGGGGTAAATTTACACTTTATATAAAATAAGGGGTAAGCTAACGATTAAGAAAAAGTTCAGGGGAATCAGGGGTATTTACTCAATTTAGTAAGAAAATATAGTATTGGCTTAAAGTTAGAAGAAATGGTAATAAGTGCTTGCTCATTTGAATATCGACCTAGCTATAATCATTATTTAATTTTTATTTTAGTTTGTGATTATTTTGTCAGTTTGGGTTGCAATCGAGAATAGCGATGTCTGGATCTTTAGGAGTTGGGGTTGTGGGTGTAGGGTTTGTACATGGTACAACTATAGAATTTCATCAACTCGGATCGAGTTTTTAAAGAATTTTAATTATCTAGAGATTTTCACCCAACGGGCCTTGAAACCTCTCCCTTCAAGACCGAATCACCCTCATCCAACCTATTGTTATTATTAAAGGTCAAATATAATATTTAACACTATAACATTATTTCCCACTACACATTTTACTTACAACGGTTTTTTACTCACTATACATACTAAAGCACACAATAAATACACATATGTCATATTTCTAACCTACATATCTCAAATCACTCTCTATACTCTCCCCTCTCTCCACCCCACCCTAACAATCAGAAATGGTGTTTCATGGTGGCTAAAATACGGGTCATACCCTCGTCAATACGGGTCATACCCTCCGACGACTATGTTTATTATTGTCATAGATTTTGATTGTGTAATAAGGATCCAGCCATGGAAAATCGGAGTTCTCAGCCTTACAACATCTTAAAAAGGGTTCTAGATCGTTGTAGATCTAACTTTCACTAGAAGATCAGAGTTTTCATCATATTCACTCACGCTCGTTTCCACCACTAGCTCTCTTGAAAAAATAAGGGGTAAATTTACACTTTATATAAAATAAGGGGTAAGCTAACGATTAAGAATAAGTTCAGGGGAATCAGGGGTATTTACTCAATTTAGTAAGAAAATATAGTATTGGCTTAAAGTTAGAAGAAATGGTAATAAGTGCTTGCTCATTTGAATATCGACCTAGCTATAATCATTATTTAATTTGTATTTTAGTTTGTGATTATTTTGTCAGTTTGGGTTGCAATCGAGAATAGCGATGTCTGGATCTTTAGGAGTTGGGGTTGTGGGTGTAGGGTTTGTACATGGTACAACTATAGAATTTCATCAACTCGGATCGAGTTTTTAAAGAATTTTAATTATCTAGAGATTTTCACCCAACGGGCCTTGAAACCTCTCCCTTCAAGACCGAATCACCCTCATCCAACCTATTGTTATTATTAAAGGTCAAATATAATATTTAACACTATAACATTATTTCCCACTACACATTTTACTTACAACGGTTTTTTACTCACTATACATACTAAAGCACACAATAAATACACATATGTCATATTTCTAACCTACATATCTCAAATCACTCTCTATACTCTCCCCTCTCTCCACCCCACCCTAACAATCAGAAATGGTGTTTCATGGTGGCTAAAATACGGGTCATACCCTCGTCAATACGGGTCATACCCTCCGACGACTATGTTTATTATTGTCATAGATTTTGATTGTGTAATAAGGATCCAGCCATGGAAAATCGGAGTTCTCAGCCTTACAACATCTTAAAAAGGGTTCTAGATCGTTGTAGATCTAACTTTCACTAGAAGATCAGAGTTTTCATCATATTCACTCACGTTTCCACCACTAGCTCTCTTGCAAACGAAAAGCCCCCATCACCAATTCGACGAAGCATTCTCCACCATTCTCTACCATCTTCACAACCCGGCTTGGCTAGGATAGGCCATCTCTTCACTCGCCTTTTCACCAAGCCGCTCTCCTACTACAAGAAAACCCCTACTAGGGATCAAAAATCTCAAATCGAGAGGAAAAAAATTAATTAAAGAGAGATGAAATGGTGGGCTCAAAGCGCCATTTTAGTTCCACAAACATATCAACAGTCACCTTCTCACCAAACTGCTCTCAAGAAAACCGTTGTTATTCAGGGTACTATCAACAATCAAAGAACCCAGAAAAGGTAAAAAAATTAAATTTTACCATTGAAACTCTAATTTAATTTAACCTAATCTCATCACTTATATAATTTTAAGGAGAAGAGTGATGTGTGTTTGAAGCCTTTTACCTTTGAAGTGATGCGCTAAGAATAGTTTTTTACCAATAGAGTGAGCAATTTGGTGTTATACTGTATTTTTTAATTATTTTTTAATTTTTTTTTACAGATAGAGTGAGCAATTTTATTTTTTTAATTGTCTTACAGTAAATTATTTTGCAATAGAAGAACCCAAATTAAGGTCTTACACTTTTACAATTTCTTATGATCGTGGAGTGGAGTGAGAAATTTGGTTATACACTGCATTTTTTTAATTATTTTGCAGTAAATATCCATTTGGCTCAACTGATGGAGAGAGCAATTTGGTCTTACACTGCACCATCATTAACCGAGCTTGGATACACCATCAACAACAATAGAAGACCCAAAATTCAGGTATAATTATGATATTTTTATACAAACTGTACAATTGACATTATTCTCACATCCACCATTTACATTTCTTGAAGGAAACTCTATCGAAATTCGCTTACCCGAGACTGTTTACATTTCCAATTAAGTGAATAAAAATTCTTAACATTTTGAATTGGGTTCAAGGTCCAGATGTATTCAATTGTTTCAGAAAAAGTTAATTTTAAAAGGATTTTTTCTACAATTATCAAATATTTAAATTTATTTTTTGTTTACAACCCATAACGTTCTTTTTAGTTTGCTCTAATATTGGAAAATGTTTATTCCAGTTAACAATTTTGGAAAGACAAATCTGAATAGACACCAAGGTGCACTTCTCATACATTCTACGGTATAAAGAGTAGAAAAAAAGAATTACAACAAGATTATACTAAATTCTGGAATGGTTTGTACGACATGCTTTTTCAGATACTAGAAATTTAGTTTAGATTAATGTTTGAAGGTTAGATTAATGTTTGAACTATTGGTTTATTCGCTTATTTTTGTAAGAATAAAGATTATTGTGTGATTGGAGATATATTTGCAACATATTCAGATTAAGGTGAGCATTTTTATTTTGTTCTATCATTTTCATGTCGAGTTTTTGTGTGATATGAATTGAGAATTAAGCCACGGGTAATTGTTTTCATTCTCACTCACATTTTAAGTTAATGTTTCCGTTTATAGGCTAAATTATCATGTGTGCTCATTTATATTTGCCCCGGTGTTTTAGCACCATGGATGCGTCAAGAAATCGCAAAGGTAATATATAATACCTGATTAAAATATCTCCCATGCTTTTAATATTTTTTTTAAATTGCTAGTTGGTCCCTATATTAAAATAATTTCATCTTCTCAGGTAAATTTAGCTGCGGAGCTTCTTGAGGATTTTTAGGTGCAATCCATGTAAAAAAACTCAATTTATAAAGAGTAATTTCTTTTTCTGTTCTCGAAATATAGTCCATACTAGCAAATGGTCCTCGGCCTTCATTTTTGTCCCCTTAGTTGGTCCCTGTTATGTCAAATTTTTAAGTGTCATATGGCAAAGACGTTTGAGGAGTAAATAGTAAAAAATAAATAGTTCAGGGACTAATTTGGGCTGAGGAATGTCAGAATTTGCCTTACATTTCACCTTATGAAGATGTACTCACGGGTGGACAATGGCTATTATACACGAACTGCTTTGTTAGTTAATCTCAAATAAAAACAGAGAGGGTTGGGAACAAGGTTTAAGAAAACTGTCATGCATCAATTGGGCTCATATTTAGACAAGAAATTATTGGACTATATGGAGGCTAATTACTTTGAATTGGAAATGGAATCTACAAGAAAATCTCAAGAAGTTGTGTTTCAGAAAACAACTGGTTCTAATGGTGAAGTTAAAGTAAAACAGGTTTGTACTACCCATTTTGAAGATTTTTTCACTACATGTTCCTATAATATGCAGAAAGTGCACGGTATGCTCTATATTATGCAAAAAGCACACTATAGATACCGTAAACTATGGTATGCGATCTTATATTATGTAAAAATTACAATGCAGGTCCCTATAGTATCTATGCAAAAACTGAACTATGCGCCCCTATTTTACGCAAAAGTTGCAATGTAGTTCCCTATACTATTGAGAAGTTACAGTCCCCATATATTATGCAAAACTGTAATTGTTTTACAAAAAATGAGGACTTATCGTGCATTGTTTTGCATAGTATAGAGAACTGGTGTGGTTTATGCATAACAAAGGGACTTATCATGCAATTTTAGCATAGTATAGGTACCCGGTACAGTCTTTGCGTAATGTGGAGACATATAGTACATTATTTGCCTAAAATAGGAATTTATCATGCAATTTTTGCGTAAGATAAGTACCCGTCAATAAGTCTAAAAAGAATTGATGGTCATATTTATTACTTAGACATCAAATTGTAAATTGTATTAAAAAGAGAATGTCTATTTCAGGTTATTTGGAGAAATTCAATAAATAAACGCTTCTTATTATATTTCTTCTTTCTTGGGTTAACAAGGTAAGTTTGTACTTCAATTCTTTAGTGTTTACTTAGGAAAAGTTTAAAATCATCATCGGTATTGGCTATACAAACTATACAACCCGTAATTCCAGTATTCATGTTCCTATTAGCCGTAATGATGGGTCATTACTCAATATATTTGATTATAGTACTTATATTTTTTTTAAAGTTGTAAATAATATCTATCTTTATATGCAGTACACAAAGATCAAATATGTTAACAATAGAAGGTCAAGCTAAAATTGGAGGTACAATTGTGTGTGTTTCTGGTGCCATTATCATGCTATATTTTGTGGGTCCGCTGTATTTGGAGATGTTGAGTCAAATTTTACAACAAATAGTGAAATTTGCGCCAAATGTCAACTCGAACCTACTGGATGATTAATATCCATTTTTTAGATCATGAATCGATACTTGGCACCTTAGTGTATTATATTCTTTCTGAAATTGTATGTGTATGGCGGCTTATCTTGCTATTCAGGTGTCGGTCCCATATTTCGTAATTCATATAATAATATGATAAGTTTTCTGATACAGGTCCCACAATTATTTTAGGCGCCACTTTTAGTGAAATATCTTGCGAGTATTTCAAGAACATCATTTTTCTATATTTTTGGTGTTTCGTTTATGGGTTAACCTCAAAACTATGGCGGCCTTTAGAAGACACATATGACATTACATTTTAGTCAGACACATGGGTATATACTATATAGAATTGGCTGGCATATCTTTCGGTTATAAAAATGTTAAGTTGTTTCTTGAATAAAATGTAACATGCGTATATTTTATTGCCTTTGCGAAGTGTATAAACTTGACCAAAAAAGTTATTACAAAAATAGAATATTTACTTTGTTTATGAAATAACACTCTTTTGCCTCATTGGAATATAAGTAGGGCTACTACGATCAAATTCTTTATCTCATCCACATATAACTCTTAAATTTTTTCTACAGCACTAATTATTAAAATATAGAATAATTACCCTTATGATTAAAAAAACCATAACCATATAATTAGATATATTAAATTAATAAATCATTGCCGAAATTAAACAATTCAGGTATAGACCTGCAACTACAATTACAATTGAATATCATATCAGTTGTTGCCTGCAGCAAATTATTTTTATAAGTAAGTATGGAAATGGTCAATAATCTTTAGATAACAATGAGGATGAACTTGATCGACTATTTAAGAAAAAAATTACATTTATTTAATTTTCTGCTCCCATTTACTTTTCTGGTTACTAAATTTGATGATCGGGTATACCATCTATAACATAGACTTTTTCACATATTCATCTCTAAAACGTTGTGCTAAGTTCTAAAAATGATTATATATTATATGTATCTTGGTTAAGATGTAATGAGTTAACAACACTTCAAATAATTTAATATAGCTTAAAATAAATACTCAAATCGTGATCTGTTGTTATTGCTTCAGGCAAAAAGAAAGACCTTTTTTATGACATCCATATGTCTTTTCTCTCTCATAATGTCTTTGATGTATTGAGTGTATCAAACCAAATCCCTCTATTTGTAGTAAGATAGATAAATATATCTGTGGTTTAACAAGATAAATATCAACCCCTGCTTTATCAAGTAATTATTTGGGTTATGTAATCATATTGCAACACTACAAGAACTTATCACTATGTTTGAATATTCAAATATTAAAAGAAAGATGCAAGCCTACACGGGTTTTTATTTTTCGCAGTGCCTTCAGGCACGGGTAATATCTAGTATATGTATATTTCAAACTATCCAAATCCAATACATATAGATAATTTTGATTTGTGGTTACTATAATTGATTTATCATAATTATTTATAAAAATGTCCACGATAGAAGTTGGTTACATCTCCATTAATATATTATAATTAAGTAAATTATCGGCTAAATAAAAAAATCACTATCTTTATTCACTTTAATATCAAAGAGACAGAGAGAGGGGGTTAACATAAACATTCATATACGACGATGATGGAGGTAGCTTCGAAAGAAGCTGGCTTCGAGAGGAGGTGTAGACACATTTCACGACTGGCCTTGTTCACTAGGTTCAAAGTATGCATTTTTTCATCGTACGAGGAAGACGGTGTTAAACAAAAAAAGAAAGACGACCTTATATTTATAATCCAAAAAAAAAAGTATACATGAATCAAGTATTAAATATTTGAAAGCTAATTAAAATTAGATATTAGATATTATAAATATCAAAAGGGAAACCATAGTGAATTGTTTTTTAAAAATTTATAGGGGTAGAATTTAACGTTTACTAAATTTAAGGGAAACATGATTCATAGTAATTTCCTTACAAAAAAAATTATTATAGGGCTGGAATTTTACTTTTTCTAAATTTAGGGGGATCATGGCCTCTCCAATATACACATACCTCTGTCTCTTATCATTTATAAATTTCAAAGTAAAATCTTAATTTTTAGACTAATCACATCAAAATATATATATATATATATATATATATATATATATATATATATATATATATATATATAATGGAGTTCTAATTAACTTTTTGTTTGTACATTAATAAAATATTTATTAAGAATTACAACTCGATTAGTATATAATAATCATTCGATGATAAGACTGAACAAACATATAAAGAAGAACATAGAAAATTATAATTCTTTCTCTTAATTTCATTTTATTTGACTTTGTTGAGTATATCTTGGATGATGGTCAATACCCATATATAGAATAGACCCACGACACTATATCACCCACCACGGCAATTAAATGGACCAGTCCTGGAGGACATATGTAGTCCTACAAGGTGGATAAAATAATCGGCACGTCAAGAGAGCTACTACCTGCAAGTGTACATATCGTCGGCAAGTTATAAATAGTAAGTATAATGAGTTATAAGCTCCACATGGATAATGATTGTTAATTATTGATGTGTTTTCGTAAGTTTTTTAGAATGAGGTGTGAAACTATAAATAAAAGATAATAAATATGTATTGGGATTTTATATTAATGAACTAAAGATGCAATTAAAAAGGAAATTAAGCTAAATTATAATTAAACTATAAAATGCAATTAACTAAGAGTACAATGCGAAAAGTATAGGTCGAGAACTCGCATGTAATCCCCGCTAGTATTGACTTTATGTTATTGTTTAAAGGTGAACTGATAAATATGAAATTGTTGAAATTCTGAATTCTTCCTAACTACCTTCTGGGTAGCTTAGGCTTCTAAATAACACCACTAGAGACCTCTTCTGAGTGACATCTACGTGAATGATCGGCGTTAAAGTCTCTTACCTTATTAGCTATCTTCTAACGACGTGACTTTGGGGATGAATCTTGTTTTCTAGAATTCTTATCACGTATCATTGTATTGTATAATACAAGTACCTAACTTATGCACGTTAGTAGACAATTAACACATAAAAACTCTAAAAGAACGTAAAAGCCAAAACGAGATAAGAAATCATAAAACGTCAAATATTAGGGAGAAATCCTTTAAATACGTCCTAAATACCCCTAAAATGATGTCTCGTGATACGATTACTCTATCACAAAAAAAAAACCAATACCCGCCAACTCAAAGTTTTGTCATCCCGATAAAATAAGAACTAAACTAGGAGTCTAAGTCCAGCTAATCAAAGAAGAATAAGAGAAAATAATGAATGATCCCAAAGCATTATCCTAAAAAGTCTCGTGTAATAATATCTAAGAACTAATACAAACAATCTAACACATTATAAGTTCAAGATTATATTAGTTCTGCAATGAAAGAAAAATTGACTTTCACTTATGTTTATATGGTGGCTATATGATGCTCACCTATCATAGTATCTAATGGTATACTTAGTTACTCCCTAATCGCTTTATTCTTACTTAACCATGAATTAATAATCCTAAGGTCTTTTCGGTTATAGTGTAAGCTTAGGGTCGGTATGATATGTATCTGAATAGTTTGAAGTGAGATTTTACCTCTCTTCTCAAGTAAAAATTTGTTGTCACCAAGTATGCTCGGACATATTGTTAATTATACATCATAAAATGGTGAATGAAATAGCCTTAAGTAATATATTAAAATTAAATTCAGAATAATTTCCTAAATGGGTTCCCTTGAAGCATTATTGTTAAGTAATATATCAAAGAAAATCTAATAGGAGAATTTTTTAATGGCTAATGTAGGAACTTGTGTAAGGTTGGATTTTATACAACTTCCTATATTATTCAAAGAAGGTGTAAGGAAATTAAAAAAAAAACATTAAATGTTAATAGGATAATAAAGGAAAAAGTTGTTGAGTAATGGAGGTCATGGTTTAACTTTCATAGCCTACACCTTGTCTGCCCTTTTTCATTTGGGAAAAGATGTTAATGAAGGAGCTGAGAGCTTTTTTGCTTGCATATACATTTTATTACGTCTGATGGAGCTGCGGATGATTCTCAATGGCGTAAGAGCTCTATCACGCAATGGATAAGAACATATGTTCCGTCTGGTTTCTTATAATTACAGTTACTACTTCAAAAACAATAAAAGTTACACAACTCTTGCTAAATTTAAATATGAAGTAAAATAATAAAGTAACAAATACATTGCAAAATAATATCACACCATAGAATTTCTTTGTGAGTTACTCAATCTATATTCTAAACAGTTTGTTTCTCCTCTTTGGTGACCATTTCTTGTTCTTCTTTTGACTTTTTGGCTTCATGTGCCTCATTTTCTCTCTTTTCATTAAAGATTTTGGTCACTCCTTCAAGTGCGATATCAATTTCTTCATTCCTTAATAATTGCTCACCAGGATTTACCTGTTGAACAAATTAAATATATAATATTTACAACGAGGTGGTACATGAAAAAAGAAAAAACAAACAAGAGTGTACCAAGTCATCAAATTTTGTGACAACTTTAAAAATATTACTCATCACTCTCTCTAAGATTGTCGACAACATCAAAGAGAGCGTGATGAGATTCCAAGATAATTAGTTGCTAAAGTCTTTAAGGAACATGTGCATAAGGTCAATCTTTTTAGGGTAATATTCTAACAAATCACTAACAAAATGCATATTAGAAGGCCAATACCAACTATTACTCACTATATATTAACACTGATTACTTTTTTGCTAGTAACCTTGAGTACATATACAACAAAGTATTTCCCTTAATACATATATCTCACTAATATACCTTATTATTACAACCATTACCCACATGATGAAGGCACACAAGTACTCAAGATATTGAAATTTGTACTATATCATAGTTGTCCCATTCTAATAGCTTTATGACATGATCTACTTTGCAGATGAATGGAGCAGCTATAGTATATGGCCTTTCACTGATTATACATTATAAATCAATTCATTTTACATTCATAAAAATAAAAAGTAGAAAATGTCAATATAGAAAAGATTAGAAATATCTGATCCCAAAAGGGGAAATATACAACAAAAACAAAGTCTCAGATAACAGAGTAGTATAATAAATCTGAAGTTAATAAGTTAAGCTATAGCTTATTACAAGGAGAAAATCTCCATGGCCAAAACACTTTTTAACAACCCAATCAAGTCTTTTGTTCTTTCTTTATTATTCCAAATGGAGAGGAGATCCCGCATCAATGTCTCTATTAACGCTATTCTAATCCAGATGCCTGAAAAATATACATATATGTGAATAATTTAATTTAAATTTCTTAGTTTGTATAAGGTTGCGTAGATATTTAAAAACTAATATGAGTGTAATTTACCTCAGGAATTTCAATGATTATAGATTTAAGAGAAGGAGCCCTTTCAAGGTAGTAGGTGATAATATCTCCAGAGAAAGTGATTTCGCCCTCACTCTACTTCTCTCCTTTGTTTACAACTGAATATCGAACATCATCAAGTGCCAAGGGATTGTGATACTACAGATTAAAGCATCAGAAGAATTGAATCTCAACTAGAAATAGACCACATAAATATATAAGGGGGATTGCTTAACTTAGTAAATATTACCATCATACTTATTATTGTTGATGGGAAACTGAAATGACATGGTCATTTTGACCTTACTCTTGACATGACAATAAGTCACTATTTTGTAGATGGGCATGTCCATATTGAAAGCATCAAATCTATGTTGACTTTTTTTTCTAATTTAGTAAATATGTAAAATTAATGACCAATTATTATTAATCTAGATTTTATACTCAAAGACGCTTATATTTCTATTTAATATGGTGATATTATGCAATTATGACACATGTGAACAATAGTATAACACACTGCTAAGAAAGCTCACCTTCTTCCGTGAAGATAGTGGAAGATGATATTGTATCGTTATTCTTAACTTAAGTCAATTAAAAGAACTATTAGTCACTTACATGGGCTGAGTAGGGAGTTTTTGTTGGGATACCAAGGTCAGGGGCAGTGTGAGTTTGTTACCATACAAATCTCTATATTTTACAAAATATCATCATAGGTCCCTATGTTTTGGGATTATAGGTCCCTATAAATGCAAAATACCCTATATTTTCAACTAATTACATAATAAGTCCCTATAATATGCAAAACAACAAAATTCTTTTAAAATAATTACAATATAGGTCCCTATATTAGGCGAAATAATCCATATTTTTAAAAATGATTTGATTTATTAATTAGAATTACCTAAAATATTTGATTTATTAATTAGAATTACCTAGGAGGAGGGACGGAGAGTGCGGCGGCATGTGTGGTTCATGACTCATTAGCTGACGGAAGAGTGCATATATAATGAATGAGTTAGCTCTCTGAAAATCGAGAGATCGTGGAGTAGCTGACAGAGGTGGAGGGTTGATGATTTTGCGTCGAGCGATGGTAGATATAAAGTAAGATAATTAAGTGTTTAAGGTAGCTCAGTAAAATGACTAGTTGACTGAGTTCATTTTATATATTAATAAAATATTTAGCTTTATTTTTTCTTTTTTATTGGGTAAATCTCCTCAACCCATTTTTGTTTGGACAAGGCCTCCTCCATCCATGGAACAATAACCTGGTTTTTTTTATTAGAATAATTTTACGCCCAACATATTTGTTTTTTTATGTCTAAGAAATTTTAGATAATTACATAGAGAATTAATCTATTTCTAGCCTGGAAAATTGACATAACACATTTGTCATGACTCTTGTTCCCTCGATGCCCAATGCCTAACTTTTTTTGCTAGAATGTCTACTCGACTAAACTGTAGCAGAATATGTTTGAAACAAACTAATCCATGGTCTAAGCTTCCATTTGACCTGACACATTTTTGATACCTTGAATTATTTCAAGGTTCTCAGAGAAGATGGTTATCTCCTCTTGTGGTTCATGTCTCATCATGTCTAATGCGTATATGATTGCTTGCGCTTCTCCTTCCATACAATGTATTCTAGAACTAGGCTAAGCAAATAATAGAACAAAATAATTATTTCATCCGTCCTAATGTCCACTTACTAAATATGGTGTACCGAAAATATTGTACATTTAGAATATCAAGACACTTTTTTTCAACTTTTTCCATCATTACCATTATTAAAAAAATTAAAATTTATACTTTCAGTGTATATTTAAATTATTAAGACACTTTATAAGGGGTAATTTTGTATTGGTGTATGTAATTATTAGTTTTCTTAATCTGTGTGAAAAGCTAAGTGGACATTATATTTGGGATGTAGGGAGTATGTATATTATCACCACCACGGTTTCTTGTCAATCAACTTCAACAGTCAACGTTGGTCAATTCTGATAGTCAATGGTCAACTTCAGCGAGATTATTTGGGTGGGCACCAGTTTACTCATGGGACGAGCTTGGCTCCAAGTGGTGGCGGCAGTTTAAGAGATTTCTTTTAAGTTTTTTTTTCTAATATGAGTGTGAAGAAGACGATTTCATTCTTTTTTCAATAAAATAAAATTTTAAATTTTTTAATGATTTAAAAAATTTATAATAATAAAAAATTTAAATAATAGCATATGTGTCGTGCATGCTTACTTAACATAGATAATAGACGGAATCCGTCCACAGAGGGTAACCAAACACGTTTGAAACAATAAGGGGTGAATTTACACTTTATACAAAATATGGGGTAAGTTGACGATTCAGAAAAATTACAGGGGGCAACAGGGGCATTTACTCATTTTAGTGAGAAAAAATAGTATTGGCCTAAATTTAGAAGAAATGATAATAAGTGCTTGCTCATTTGAATATAGACCTAGCTATAATCATTATTTAATTTGTATTTTAATTTGTGATTATATTGGTCAGCGTGGGTTGCAATCGAGAATAGTGATTTCTGGATTTTTAGGAGTTGGGCCGTGGGTGCAAGGTTTGTACATGGTATAATTATAGAATTTCATCAACCCGTATCGGGTTTTGATAGAATTTTTGTTATCTAGATATTTTTACCCAACGGGTCTTGAAACCTCTCCCCTCAAGATCGAAGCACCCTCATCCAACCTAATCTTCTTATTAAAGGTCAATTATAATATTTAACATTAACATTATTTCATACTACATAGTTTATGTTCATATGTTATTTACTCACTATACATACTAAATCACACAATAAATACACATATATCATATTCCTCACCTACGTATCTTAAATCACTCTCTATACTCTCTAACCTCTTTCCACCCCACCCCAACCATCTGAAATGGTGTTTCGCGGTGGCTACAAGACGGGTCATACCCTTTGACGACTATGTTTATTCTTGTCATGGATCTACTGGAGTTGTGATTGTGTAATAAGGATCCTGCCATGGAAAGTCGTAGTTCTCAGCCTTACAGCATCGAAAAATGGTTCCAGATCCTTGTAGATCTAACTTTCACTAGCAGATCAGAGTTTTTTTGGAGCTTTTGTTCGACTTCTATGGCAGCTGAGGCTGAATTTCGAAGGTCCAAGCTAAGCTCAACGAACTTTTGTGTTTGTTCATGGCAGGTGAGATGTTTTTTTTTTGTATTATTGGAATTTTATATCTTTTTAAGGAATGTAACTTCTGTAATATTTTGTTTGGATTTTTTTATTAATGGCTGTAATATTCTTTTATATAATAAAAATAAAATTTGTACAATGAGAATTCGCTAAGCATACTCAGTGATTTACTTCGCATACTAAGTAAATTTCTGACTATACTCGCAGAATTATTGAGTATACCCAGTGACTTTTTCGTACTCATTGAATCACTAAGTATGCTATGTGGCGATGTCGGTGGTGATCAGAGATGAATATTACTAATATTCAGTAAACTCTATGATTAAATACTCCCTAAAGCCGGTTTTGGCAGTCTGTGTTGGCTAGAGATGAATATCGTTGATACTTATTGACTTGTTACATAGCAACTCGCTACTCAGTCACTCGGTGGTCCATGCTTTTTGCCACTTATTTTTATTTCTTTATGTATTTTTTAATTGTTTAGGATACTTTAGTATTTTTTGTAACCTATTTGAAGAAGACCCTAGCCACATGTTCCCTATTAACGATAAAATTGGTCTCCAATACCTCATACATCAACCACTCTTTTCTCTATGGCTGATTATTACTCTAACTCCTCCATAAGTCTTAGTTCCATCCCGGGTCCAAACCCATTTTTATGGGTATGATATAAAATAAGTGGTTTTTACCATTGTAGTTTTTAAAAAACTTTGGTTCAAAATATATATCTCAAACGAATGAAGGAGCAGCTACTCCAATAATCCTAATTATGGTTACTATGACATCAGCATTGGTTTCTACTAGAGAGAGTATAATGCTTGGAAATTCTTATCATCGACCATCTCTAAGTCAATATAATGTACAATTGGTTATGAAATTGCTATTAAAAAGTAAACTTGATCGTGAAAGTGTAGGACCACCGAAATTGACAATTACCAAGGAGACACTTGAACAAGCAATAAGAGGATGATTCATCACTCATGAAGAAGATGTTTATTCTAGATTACCATAATCTCTTGTTGCATTATGTAAACCAGGTCGCTTATATTCTTAGCAAAAGTATATTTTGTAAATTATTTGTAAGTAATATTGAATTACTCATTTATTGTCACCTAGTACGCTCGAACAGCTATATTAATTACTCGTCATAAAATGGTGAATAAAAATAGCTTTAAGTTATATACTTACATTAAATTCAGAATAATTTCCTAAACCTGACATACATGATTTGAGATTCTCTATTATATAATTTAAAACTAGAACAAAAACTAAGGTAGGTTCCTTTGAAGCTTTATTATTAAGTAATACATCAAAGACAACCTAATAAAGGAATCTATGAATAGCTAATGTAGGAAATTGTGTAAGTTTAGCCTTTATACAAGTTCATACATTATTCACAGGAGGTGTAAGGAGATTAAAAAAAAATTAAATGTTAATAGGAGAATCGCGTAATAAAGGAACAAGTTGTTGAGTAATGGTGGAGGTCATGTTGTAACTTTCATAGCCAACACCTCCTTGTCTGCCCTTTTCCACTTGGAAAAGATGTTGTATACATTCTATTATGTCTGATGGAGCTGCGACTGATTCTCAATGGTGTAAGAGATCTATACATGAGAAACGAAGACAATGGATAAGAACAAATACTTATTAAAGGTATCCGTTCAATTATTATTCGTTCTTACAACATATGTTCCCTCTAGTTTAGGATAAATATAGTAACTTTTCAAAAATAATAAAAGTTACACAGCTCTTGCTAAATTTAAATCTGAAGTAAAATAATAAAGCAAAAAATACTTTGCATAATAATAGTACACCATAGAATTGCTTTGTGAATTACTCAATCTATGTTCTAAACAGTTTCTTTCTCCTCTTCGGCGACCATTTGTTATTGTTTTGACTATTTGGCTTCACGTTCCTCATTTTCTCTTTTCTTTTCATGTAAGAATTTTGTCATTCCAGTGGGATATCAATATCTTCATTCCTTAATAATTGCTCACCGAGAATCACCTGTTGAAAACTTTAAAAATATTACTTTATCTAAAGGTATATAATATTACCTTGGTCGTCTCTACAACATCAAAGAGAGACTGATGAATAATTCCAATATAATTAGTTGCTAAAGTCTTCAAGGCGCATCTGAATGTGCATATACATTCGACCAGGCAGGGCTAATCGATCTATATTATTGGTAGTGAATATTATTATTCACTCATCTCCACAGTCCATCTATGAAATTTAGTAATCATGTATGGCTGGCGTAAAAGCTCTATCAAGCATGAGTAAAGAAGACAATGGATAAGATCAAATACTAATCAAAAGGTATTACTTCAATTATTGTTTTTTTGTTCCAAAACTTCAATTATTGTTTGTTCTTACAACATATGTTCTAGCATAATTTAAATTAATATAATAAAGCAACAAATACTTTGCAAAATAATAGTACACCATAAAATTGCTTTTTGAATTACTCAATCTATATTCTAAACATGAATTCTTGTTCTTCTCTTGACGTTTTAGTTTCACGTTTCTCATTTTATCTCTTTTACATGTAAAAATTTGGACACTCCTTTCAGTGAAGATTACAATATCTTCATTTATTAATAATTTCTCACCATCAACGGGTGGATTTACAATTTCGACACGAGCGTGGAGGAAGGAGAATCTCTTCCTTACGTTGGAAGTTACGGTGACAACCACAAGCCACACAAACAATGGTAGATGGATCAGCTGGAAAAGGAGTAATTCCGGGTAGATACTCCATGCATCCATGAACTGCATTTCCGTTGTTGACGAAACGTGGTTTTTCAATCATTCTTTGTATATCGTCACAGCACGGCTTATTCCCAACTTGGGTTCGCGAGATCGGAGCAGGATATTTGCTCCCAGTAGTATTAGGGATAGTGACCTATTAAAAAACCAAGAATAAAGTACATCAAACTTTCTTTCATGTATTACATAATAAGTATATACAGGAAAAACATGTATTGTACAACAAGATCAATTACTAAATCTTACCATCATACTTATTATTGTTGATGGAAAATTGAAATGACATGGTCATTGACCTTATTCTTGACCTGTGTAGATGGACCTATGTAGAATATACAATGTTGACCATCAAATCTATGTTAACATTTTCTTCTAATTTAGTAAATATGTAAAATTAATGATCAATTAGATTTAATCTTGATTTTATACTTATATACGCTTATGTTTATATTTAATATGTTTCTATTTAATAGGTTTATCAATAGTATACAGTTATGCATATATATATATATATATATATATATATATATATATATATATATATATATATATATATATATATATATATATATACAATAGTATAACATAGAAAATGCACTTAGTGTGCTGAGAAACCTCACCTTCTTCACTGAGTTGGTAAAAGATAGTGGAAACTGATACTGAATCTTTATTCTTAACTTAAGTCAATTAAAAGAACTATTAGTAACTTACATGGGCTGAGTAGGGAGTTTTTGTTTGGAGACCAAGAGGGTTAAGTGGCAATGTAAGTTTATTACCATACAAATCCATATATTTTACAAAATTTTATCATAGGTCCCTAAATTTTTGGATTTATAGGTCCCTAAGTGTAAAATAACCTATATTTTGAACTAATTATATAAGAAGTCCCTATAATATGCAAAAAACAAAAAAAATTGAACTAATTACAATATAGGTCTCTATATTAGGCAAAATAATCCATATTTTGCAAAACTATTGATTTATTAATTAGAATTACTTATAAGGAGGGACAGAGAAGGTGTGCGGCGGCCTGTGTGGGTCATGCCAGTGCATATATGAAGAAGACGACTGCTCTGATCCCAACTTGAGCCGTGGAGTATTTGAAGGCGGAGGCGCGACTTGATTTATTTTGCGTATCGTTAGATGTAAAGTAAGAGAATTAAGTGTTTAAATTAGGGCAATAAAATAACTAGTTGACTAAACATTTTATATATTGATAAAATATATATCTTTTTTTTTTCTTTTTCCTTTTTTCTTTTTCCTTTTTCTTATTTCTTTTTCCTTTTTTCTTTTTTCTTTTTTCTTTTTTCTTTTTTCTTTTTTCTTTTTTCTTTTTTGGTTGGTAAACCTTCTCAACCCATTTTTTTTTACAATCTGAGCAAATTCCATTTTTAGGCCATTACCTATGACCTAAAAACATTTTTAGGCCATTACCTATGACCTAAAAACATTTTTAGGCCAAACGTTTCAAATGTCACATTTTTAGGCCAAACGTATTCAAAACGCCCATTTTTAGGCCATTTCACTAATTTCATGAGATATTTCATTGATTTTAAGGACATGACAAAATTCTCACTTAATTAATCCATTAAATCTCAACTAGAAACAATAAAAAATCTCAAAAAGTCCCCCAATACCAAAACTATTGCTACTACTAGTACAAAAAAGTTTTAAAAAAAAACCTATTAGGATTTGGTTTTTTATCAGACCTCTCCAAAGCCCTTTCTCTCACTCTATCTCCAACGCGATCGCAAGCATGAGAAACCCGCCCCTTCACCATTTGTAGCGCACCGCCGCCGCTCTTGACACCGTCGCCGCCTGGAAAGCCGCCTTCCCTCACTCACCCGGTATTGTACTCCTTCTCCGATCTGGTGCTTCGGCTGTCTCCACCAGCAGAACCCCGCATCCTTCTCTCACGAGGCACATGGTTAGGTACTCCTCGGCCGTTATAGGCCTAGTCTCTCGCCGGAACCGCACCAATCTCCAGATCTGACGAAGCCATGCTATTCGTCGATGTCACACTGGATCTATGCGTTGAAGCCAAGTACGAGAAAGTAAACTCTCCTGGTACAATATGGTTCTCAACGTATTACTAAATTTGCAAATTTGCAAATCATTCATTTCATGGCTATAAAGGTTACACGAGACCAATTTCCCTTAGTGAATTTTCAATATGATGGATTCATTTCTCCACAATGCCAATTTTACTTCATGACTTTCGAATATGATGGATTCATTCTTCCACAACAAAAAAGGACAACAAATTCCAAACACCGGTTCCACTCCCGATACCGATTTGAATAGATACCATAACCACCCATCAGGTTTTATTAGATCCCGTCTCCACCCTTCCGATTTTAATAGTCCAAGCAAGTGCGAAGAGACATGCTTTAAATTTTTTTATTCTGCTTTCTGTTTTTTTTAATTCCAATATTTTTTGTAAAAAGATTTCTATTTGTTTTGTTTTAGATCTAGATTTAGATCTCTTTGAAATTTATCGGATTGATGTGTTTGGAATGTACCAAATTGATGTGTTTGGAATGTACTTAAGTGATGTGTTTGGAATGTACCAATTCGTTTTTATCATGAAAAAAGATAACGTGAATAGATTTGTGTAGTTTTTTTGCGGGAAAAACTTTGTTTGGCGCATATGAATGATTTAATATCGACGCGATCTTTGATTGGTTTTCTATATAAATACGGACATTAACTTTGGGCATAACAAAAAGCCCCCCATAAGTTTAGGAAATACTATTAAGGACCCTGAAACGTAAAAACAAATATAAATAGCATTTGGTACATACCAAAACCAGGAAATTGGTACGTTCCAAACAAATAAATATTAGTCTATACCAAAATAAAATAATTTGGTATGTACCAATAAAAAACTGAGTAGAGGTATAAGGGTAAAAAATCTAACTAAAAATCAAACTTATGCCTTGTTAGAATGATATTTTAGTTTGGATTTTCTAAAGAAATTTTTGGTTTTTTGGGCTTCTAAAAGTAATTTCCTCTTTTTATTGGGATAATTCTAGGCCCAACGTATTTTTTTTTACGCCTAACAAATTTATGATAACTACATCGAAAATTAACCTATTCCTAGTTAGAAAAATTGGCATACCACATTTGTTAATGAATCTTGTTCCCTCGATACCCTGTGCCTAGCTTCTTTTGCTAGAATGTCTGCTCAACCATTAAAGCATTGCGGAATATGTTTAAAAACAACTAGACCAACTTTCGTTGCTAGCTTCTTGATCTGCGTGATCCATGGTCCGAGCCTCCATTTGATTGCCGATACATTCTTGATACCTTAAATTATTTTAAGGTTGTTAGAGAAGATGGTTATTTCCTCTTGTGGTTCTTGTCTCTTCCTATCTAATATGTATATGATTGCTTGTGCTTCTACATCCATACAATGTATTCTAAAATCAGGCTAAGCAAATAATTTGTTTTTTTTTAAATTTTTTTAATTAAAATGTCTTTATATAAAAAATAATAATACAAAACAATTATTCTATCCGTCCTAAAAATAATGTCCACTTACTAAATATGGTGTCCTAAAAATATTATCCATTTAGAATATCAACACACTTTTTTCAAACTATTTCATTATTACTCTTATTAAAAAATTAAAATTTATACTTCCAATACATATTTAAAATATTAAGACACTTTACGAGGAGTAATTCTGTAATAGTGTATGTAATTATTAGTTTTTTTAATCTGTTTGAAAAGCTAAGTGGAGTACGGGGGAGTATGTATTTTATCACCACTACGGTTGCTTGTAAGTCAACTTCAACGGCCAACGTTGATCAATTTCGGTAGTCAATGGTCGACTCCAGTGAGATTTTTTTTGGGTGGCTACCAATTTAGTTCAGGGACGAGCTTGGCTTCAGGTGGTGGCAGCAGTTGAAGAGATCTCTTTTTAGTTTTTTCCTAATAAGAGTGTGAAGAAGACGATTTCTTTTTGTTTTTATCAATAAAATAAAATTTTAATCTTCTTAAATGATTTAAAATGTTTATAATAATAAAAAATAATTTAATAAACGCACATGCGTCGCGCCCTAACTTAACAGAGATAATTGACGGAATCCGTCCACAGGGGCTAGACAAACACATTTTGAAAAAATAAGGGGTAAATTTACACTTTATATAAAATAAGGGGTAAGCTAACGATTAAGAAAAAGTACAGGGGAGACAGGGGTATTTTCTCAATTTAGTAAGAAAATATAGTATTGGCCTAAAGTTAGAAGAAATATTAATAAGTGCTTGCTCATTTGAATATCGACTTAGCTATAATCATTATTTAATTTGTATTTTAGTTCGTGATTATTTTGTCAGTTTGGGTTGCAATCAAGAATAGCGTTGTCTGGATCTTTAGGAGTTGGGGTTGTGGGTGCAGGGTTTGTGCATGGTACAACTATAGAATTTCATCAACTTGTATCGAGTTTTTAAAGAATTTTAATTGTCTAGAGATTTTCACCTAACGGGCCTTGAAACCTCTCCCTTAAAGACCGAAGCACCCTCATCCAACCTATTGTTATTATTAAAGGTTAAATATAATATTTAACACTATAACATTATTTCCAACTACACATTTTACTTACAATTTTTTTTACTCACTATACATACTAAATCACACAATAAATACACATATATCATATTTCTCACCCACAACTCTTAAATCACTCTCTATACTCTCCCCTCTCTCCACCCCACCCCAACAATCGGAAATGGTGTTTCATGGTGGCTAAAATTCGGGTCATACCCTCCAACGACTATGTTTATTCTTGTCATGGATCTAATATAGTTGTGATTGTGTAAAATCGGAGTTCTCAGCCTTACAACATCTAAAAAGGGTTCTAGATCATTGTAGATCTAACTTTCACTAGCAGCTCAGAGTTTTTACCATATTCACGCACGCTCTTTTCCACCGCTAGCTCCCTTGCAAAAGAAAACTGCCGCCCCCAACACCAATCGAAGAACCAGTCCCCACCATTTTCTACCATCTTCACAACCGCTGCCGCCGGAGAACCATTCACCACCACTATTATCATCGCCACCTAATCGGGGACCATTCTTCACCTTCATCAACCCAGCTTGGCTAGGATAGGCCATTTCTTCACACTGGCCTTTCCACCAAGCCGCTCTCCTACACAAGAAAACCGCTACTACTACAAGAAAATCGCTACTACTCAGGGATCAACAGTCACCTTCTCACCAAACTGCTCCAGATAACCGCTGTTATTCGGGGTACTACTATCAACAATCACAGAACCCAGAAAAGGTAAAAAAATTAATTTTTACCATTGAAACTCTAATTTAATTTAAAGTAATCTCACCACTTCTACAAATTTCAGGGGAGAAGTGATGAGCGTTTGAGGCCTTTTACCTTTGAAGTGATGAGCGTTAATTTTTTACAGATGGAGTGAGCAATTTTTTTTTTTGGAATTGTTTTGCAGTAAATTATTTGGCAATAGAAGAACCCAAATTAAGGTCTTACACTTTTACAATTTCTTATGATGAAGTGAGAAATTTGGTCATACACTGCATTTGTTTAATTATTTTGCAGTAAATATCCATTTGGCTCAACTGATAGAGAGAGCAATTTGGTCTTACACTGCACCATCATCAACCGAGCTTGGTTACGCCATCATCAACAATTGAAGAACCAAAATTCAAATATAATTATGATATTTTTATACAAACTGTACAATCGACATTATTCGCACATCCATCATTTACATTTCTTGAAGGAAACTATATGCAAATTAGCTCACCCGAGACACGTTTACATTTCCAATTAAGTGAATCAAAATTCTCAACATTTTGAATTGGGTTCAATGTCCAGATGTATTCAATTGTTTCAGAAAAAGTTAATTTTAAAAGGATTTTTTCTACAATTATCAAATATTTAAATTTATTTTTTGTTTACAACCCATAATGTTCTTTTTAGTTTGTTGTAATGTTGGATAATTTTTATTCCAGTTAACAATTTTGGAAAGGCAAAGTTGAGTAGACACCAAGGTGCACTTCTCCTACATTCTATGGTATAAAGAGTAGAAAAAAACAATTACAACAAGATTGTAGTAAATTCTGTAATGGTTTGTACGACATGCTTTTTCAGATACTAGAAATGTAGTTTAGATTAATGTTTGAAGGTTAGATTAATGTTTGAAGTATTGGTTTATTCGCTTATTTTTGTAAGAATGAAGATTAATGTATGATTGGAGATATATTTGCAACATATTCAGATTAAGGTGAGCATTTTTTTTTAGTTATATCATTTTCATGCCGAGTTTTTGTGTGATATGAATTGAGAATTAAGCCACGGGTAATTGTTTTCATTTTCATGCACATTTCAAGTTAGTGTTTCCGTTTACAGGCTAAATCATCATGTGCGCTCATTGATATTTGTTCGGGTGTTTTAGCACCATGGATACCTCAAGAAGTCACAAAGGTAATATATAATACCTGACTAAAATATCTCACATGCTTTTAATATTTTTTTAAATTGCTATTTGTCCCTATATTGAAATAATTTCATCTTCTCAGGTAAATTTAGCCGTGGAGCTTCTTGAGGATTTTTAGGTGCAATCCAGATAAAAAAAACTAAATTGATACAGAGTAATTTCTTTTTTTGGTTCTCGAAATATAGTCCATACTAGGAAACGGTCCTCGACCTTCATTTTTGTTTCCCTAGGTAGTCCCTAAGTGTCATATGGCAAAGACTTTTGAGGAGTAAATCATTTAAAAAGAGATAGTTCAGGGACCAATTTGGGCTGAGGAATGTCAGAATTTGCCTTACATTTAACCTTGTGAAGATGTACTCACGGGTGGACAGTGGCTGTTATACACGAACTGCTTTGTTAGTTAATATCAAATAAAACACAGAGGGTTTGGAACAAGGTTTAAGAAAGCTGTCGTGCATCAATTGGGTTCATATTTAGACAAGAAATTATTGGACGAAATGGAAGCTAATTACCAAGAAGTTGTGTTTCAGAAAACAGCTGGTTCTAATGGTGAAGTTAAAGTAAAACAGGTTTGTACTACCCATTTTTAAGATATTTGCACTACATGTTCCTATAATATGCAGAAATTTCACTACATGCTCTATATTATGCAAAAAGCACACTATAGATACCTTAAACTATGTTATGCGACCTTATATTATGTAAAAATTGCAATGTAGGTCCCTATAGTATCTATGCAAAAACTGCAGTATGCGCTCCTATATTATCCAAAAGTTGCAAGGTAGTTCCCTATACTATGCAGAAGTTACAGTCTCCATATATTATGCAAAATTGTAATTGTTTTACAAAACATGAGGATCTATCATGCATTGTTTTGCATAGTATGGAGACGTGAGTGGTTTTTGCATAACATAGGGACTTATCATGCAATTTTAGCATAGTATAGGTACCGTCTTTGCGTAATGTAGAGACATATAGTACATTATTTGCCTAAAATAGGAATTTATCATGCAATTTTTGCGTAAGATAAGTACCTGTCAGTAAGACTAAAAAGAATTGATGGTCATATTTCTTACTTAGACATCAAATTGTAAATTGTACTAAAAAGAGAATGTCTGTTTCACGTTATTTGGAGAAATTCAATAAATAAATGCTTCTTATTATCTTTCTTCTTTCTTGAATTAACAGGGTAAGTTTGTACATCTTCAATTCTTTAGTTCTTACTTAGGAAAGGTTTAAAATTATCATCAGTATTGGCTACACAAACTACACAACCCGTAATTCCAGTATTCATGTTCCTATTAGCCGTAATGATGGGTTATTACTCAATATATTTGATTATAGTCCTCATATTTTGTTTGAAGTCGTAAATAATATTTATCTTACATGCAGTACACAAAGATCAAATATTTTAACAATAGAAGGTCAAGCCAAAATTGGAGGTACAATTGTGTGCGTTTCTGGTGCCATTATCATGCTATATTTTGTGGGTCCGCTGTATTTGGAGATGTTGAGTCAAATTTTACAACAAATAGTTAAAATTAGCGCCAAATGTCAACCCAAACCTACTAGATGATTAATATCTACTTTTCTAGATCATGACACGGTACTTGGCACCTTAGTATATTATGTTTTCTCAGAAATTTTATGTGTATGGCGGCTTATCTTGCTATTCAGGTGTCGGTCCCATATTTCGTAATTCATATAATAATATGATAAGTTTTCTGATACGGGTCCCACATTTGTTTTAGGCGCCACTTTTAGTGAAATATCTTGTGAGTATTTCACGAGCATCATTTTTGTATATTTATGGTGTTTTTTTTATGGGTAAACCTCAAAACTATGATAGCCTTTAGAAGAAACATATGACATTACATTTTAGTCAGACACATGGGTAAATACTATATAGAATTGGCTGGCATATCTTTCCATTATAAAAATGGTAAGTTGTTTCTTGAATAAAATGTAACATGCGTATATTTTATTGCCTTTGAGAAATGTATAAACTTGACCAAAAACATTATTACAAAAAATAGAATATTTACTTTGGTCATGAAATAACACTCTTTTGGCTCATTGGAAGAGAAGTAGGGCCACCACGATCAAGTTCTTTATGTCATACACATATAACTCTTAAATTTTTTCTACAACACTAATTATTAAAATATAGAGTAATAACTCTTATTATTAAAAAACCATAACCATATAATTAGATATATTAAATTAATAAATCATTGCCGGAATTAAACAATTCAGGTATAGACCTGCAACTACAATTACAATTGAATTTCATATCAGTTGTTGCCTGGCGGCAAATTATTTTGATAAGTAGGTATGGAAATGGTTAATAATATTTAGATAGCAATGAGGATGAACTTGATCGAATATTTCAGAAAAAATTGCATTTATTTAATTTTCTGCTCCCATGTACTATTCTGGTTACTAAATTTGATTATCAGGTATTCCATCTATAACATAGACTTTTCCACATCTTCATATCTAACAGTTGTGCTAAGTTTTAAAAGCGATTATATATTATATGTATCTTGGTTAAGATGTAATGAGTTAGCAACACTTCAAGTAACTTGAATGTAGCTTAAAACAAATACTCAAGTCGTGATATTTTGTTATTGCTTCGGGCAAAATGAAAGACCTTTTTTATGACATCCATATGCCCTTTCTCTCTCATCACATCTTTTATGTATTGTGTGTATCAAACCAAATCCCTCTATTTTGAGTAAAATAGATAAATATACCTGTGTTTGACAAGATAAATATAAACCCATGCTTTATCAACTAATTATTTGGGTTATGTAATCATATTGCAACACTACAAGCACTTATAGCTATGTTTGAATATTCGGATATTAGAAGAAATATGCAAGCCCACACGGGATTTTATTTTTTGCAAAGCCTTCACCAACGAGTAATATCTAGTATATGTATAATTTCAAACTATCCAAATCCAATACATATAATATACTTTTGATTTGTGGGTACTATAATTGATTTATCATAATTATTTATAAAAATGTCCACGATAGAAGTTGGTTACATCTCCAATAATATATTATAATTAAGTAAATTATCGGCTAAATAAAAAAATCACTATCTTTATTCAGTTTAATATCAAAGAGAGAGAGGCGGTTAACATAAACATTCATATATGGCGAGGATGGCGAAAGAAGGTGGCTTCGAGAGGAGGTGTATACACATTTCACGACTGGCCTTGTTCGCAAGGTTCAAAGTATGCATTTTTGCATCGTGTACGAGGAAGATGGTGTTAAACAAAAAAAGAAAGACGACCTTATATTTATAATAAAAAAAAATATTGAGACATGAATCAAATATTAAATATATGAAAACAAATTAAAATTAGATATTAGATATTCAAAATATCAAAAGGGAAACCATAGGGATTTTTTTTTTTAATTTATAGGGGTAGAATTTTATCGTTTGCTAAATTTAAGGGAAACTGGATTCCTAGTGATTTTTTTACAAAACAAATATAATTATAGGGCTGGAATTTTACTTTTTCTAAATTTAGGGGGATCATGGCCTCTTCAATATACACATACCCCTGTCTCTTATCATTTATAAATTTCAAACTAAAATTTTAATTTTTAGACTAAACAAATCAGAATATATATATATATATATATATATATATATATATATATATATATATATATATATATATATACTAATGGAGTAGTAATTAACTTTTTTGTTATACATTAATAAAATATTTATTAAGAATTACAACTCCATTAGTATATAATAATCATTTGATGGTAAGACTGGACAAACATATAAAGAAAAACTTATAAAATTGTCATTCTTTCTCTTAATTGCATTTTATTTGACTTTGTTGAGTATATCTTGGATTATTGTCAAGACCCATATATAGAACAGACCCACGACACTTTATTACCCACGACAATTAAATGGACCAGGAGGACATATGTAGTCCTCCAAGGTGGATAAAATAATCAGCACATCAAGAGAGCTAATACCTGCAAGTGTACATATCGTCGGCAAGTAATAAATAGCAAGTATAAAGAGTTATCATCTCCACATGGATAATGATTGTTAATTCTTGATGTGTTTTCGTAAGTTTTTTAGAACGAGGTGTGAAACTATTAATAAACGATAGTATATATGTATTGTGATTTTATATTAAAGAACTAAAGATGCAATTAAAAAGGAAATTAAGCTAAATTATAATTAAACTATAAAATGCAATTAACTAAGATTACAATACGAAAAGTATAGGTCGAGATCTCGTAGGTAATCCCCGCTATAATTGACCTTATGTTATTGTTTAAAGGTGAACTGATAAATATGCAATAGTCGAAATTCTAAATTCATTCTAACTCCCTCCTAGGTAGCTTAGGCTTCTGCATAACACCACTAGAGACCTCTTCTGAGTGACATCTACGTGAATGATCGGCGCTAAAGTCTCTTACCTTATTAGCTATTTTCTAACGACGTGATTTTGGGGATGAATCTTGTTTTCTATAATTCTTACCACGTATCATGGTATCGTATCGTACAAGTACCTAACTTATGCACGTTAGTATACAATTAACACATAAAAACTCTAAAAAAACGTAAAAACCAAAACGAGATAAGAAATCATAAAACGTCAAATATTAGGGATAAATTCTTTAAATAAGTCCTAATACCCCTAAAATGATGTCTCGTGATACGATTACTCTATCGCAAAAAAAAAGACCAATACCCGCCAACTCAAAGTTTTGTCATCCCGATAAAATAAAAACTAAACTAGGAGTCTAAGTCCAGCTAATCAAAGAAGAATAAGAGAAAATAATGAATGATCCCAAAGCATTAACCTAAAAAGTCTCATGTAATAACATCTAAGAACTAATACAAACAATCTAACACATTATAAGTTCGAGATTATATTAGTTTTGCAATGCAAGAAGAATTGACTTTCACTTATGCTAATATGGTGGCTATAGGATGTTCACCTATCATAGTATCCAATGGTATACTTAGTTACTCCCTAATCGCTTTATTCTTACTTAACCACGTAATTAGTAATCCTAAGGTCTTTTTCGTTATAATGTAAGCTTAGGGTCGATATGATATGTATTTGAATAGTTTGAAGTGAGATTTTGACTCTCTTCTTAAGTAAAAATTTATTGTCACCAAGTATGTTTGGACATCTATGTTAATTATACATCATAAAATAGTGAATGAACTAGCCTTAAGTAATATATTTAAATTAAATTTAGAATAATTTCCTAAACGGGTTCCCTTGAAGCATTATTATTAAGTAATATATCATAGAAAATCTAATAGGAGAATTTTTTAATGGCTAATGTAGGAACTTGTGTAAGGTTGGATTTTATACAAGTTCCTATATTATTCAAAGAAGTTGTAAGGAAATTAAAAAAAAATTAAATGTTAATAGGATAATAAAAGAACAAGTTGCTGAGTAATGGAGGTCATGGTTTAACTTTCATATCCTACACCTTGTCTGCCCTTTTACATTTGGGAAAAGATGTTAATGCGGGAGCTGAGAGATTTTTTGCTTGCATATACACTTAATTACGTCTGATGGAGCTGCGGATGATTCTCAATGGCGTAAAAGCTCCATCAACCAATGGATAAGAACATATGTTCCCTCTGGTTTTGGATAATTATAGTTACTACTTCAAAAGCAATAAAAGTTACACAGCTCTTGCTAAATTTAAATATGAAGTAAAATAATAAAGAAACAAATACATTGCAAAATAATAGTACACCATAGAATTTCTTTGTGAGTTACTCAATCTATATTCTAAACAGTTTGTTTCTCCTCTTCGGCGACCATTTCTTGTTCTTCTTTTGACTTTTTGGCTTCATGTGCTCATTTTCTCTATTTTCATGTAAGATTTTGGTCACTCCTTCAAGTGCGATATCAATATCTTCATTCCTTAATTATTGCTCACCAAGATTCACCTGTTGGACAAATTAAATATATAATATTTACAATCAAAAAATCAAACAAGAGTGTACCAAGTCATCAAATTTTGTGACAACTTTAAAAATATTACTCATCACTCTCTCGAAGATTGTCGACAACATCAAAGATAGAGTGATGAGATTCCAAGATAATTAGCTGTTAAAGTCTTGAAGGAACATGTGCATAGGGTCAATCTTTTTAGTGTAATATTCTAACAATTCACTAACAAAATGCATATTAGAAGGCCAATACCAACTATTACTCACTATATATTAACACGGGTCTTAGAGTTAAATATTCTTCTCTTCTCAAAATGAATAAACTTGAGCACTTGGGCAAATATCTGGGAATACCCTCTTCTTGGGGTAAATCAAAAGTAAAATCACTTTAATGGTTGGTGGAATTGTTTATGATAAGAATGGATAGATGGGACACTAAGATGCTTTCTAAGAGTGGAAAGGAGGTTTTGGTCAAAGCAGTTATTGAAGCCATACCAAACTTTATCATGTCAGTCTTTTTAATACCTCAAAAGGTAACATCTCACTTAACATCACTGATTTACAATTTTTATTCGAACAATCAAGGTGAGGACAGAATTCACTGGATCAAATGGAAAACTCTTATGAACTCTAAAGATGAAGGTGGTCTCGGTTTTAAAGATTTTCACTTACAAAACTTAGCTCTTTTATCTTGTAATGCTTGGACGTTCTTTTCCAAAAAAGATTCTCTAGTTTTTAAACTTTTCAAAGGCAAATATTTTCCCAAGGGGGACTTCTTTAATGCTAAACTTTGTTCTAATTTCTCTTGGGGCTAGAAAAGTCTTTTTTAAGGCAAAAAATGATGTGTAAACTCTATTAGATGGAATGTGGGAAATGGGAGTTCTATTAGACTTTGGGAGGATATTTGGATACCTTCTCAAGGTCATATGGTTAAACACCCAAATTGTGATATTTATTTGGTATCTGAACTTATTAATCCAAATACTTTTGAATGGAAAATTTAATTACTCAACCTTTATTTCTCAACTGAAATTGCTGCAACCATAACTTCCCTATACATTCCTCCCTTTGACTGTTTTGATACTTCATTATGGCCCTTCTCTAAGGATGGTAGTGTCTCAGTCAAATACATGTATAGGAAGCTTTGGATGGCACAACAGAAAGTTGAAAGAATAGAGGATAAAAATATAGGTACAACCTCTTTTAAACTTGAGTCTGAGGAATGAAAAAATATTTGGAGTATGAAAATACACCCAAAGATCAAAAACTTTATTTGGAAATGTTGTGAAAAGGTTTAGCAACAAAGGAAAATAGGAAGAAAAGAAAATCTTGTCAAAGTGATTTATGTTCTTTATGTGGGACTGAAACTGAGAATGTTGAACACTTAATATTTCATTGCTCATGGGCAAGAGCTCTATGGATTACTAGTCCTCTCAATTTTAACTCTATGACTGAGCCTACGTTTAAGTTCATGAAATGGGTGGCCTTTATTAGAAAATGCAGCATTGAAAGTAAACATGATGATGTTTACTCAGGAGAACTTGCTTTTTATCTGGTTTGGTATGTATGGAAAGGAAGGAATCAGAGCCTCTTTAGAGGCATTACTCCTGACCCTCTTCTTGTCTTACAGGAGGCTTTTAAAGCCTATGATGATAATAATCAAGTTAAAAGATTAATTTCTGAGGCTAAAATCAAAGAATCAATTGATTCTAATGTTGCTTTATATTCTGGAAATGATAATTCCAACTCTGTAACTCAAGGCTTGAACTTTAGAGAGGATAGAGTTGAGAAATGGAACCACCTCTATCTGGTTTACTTAAAATTAATTGCGATGCCTCATTTGCTATTGATACAAATAAAGCCTCATTTGCTTGTATTACTCGTGATTCAACAGGTAGCATGGTGGATGTTTTTGCGAGGGATATGAAAGCTAACTCAATTCTTGAAGTAGAGGCAAGAGGGATGGCTCAAGCTTGTGCTATGGCAGCTGTCTTACCTCCTGGCTCAGTGGAAATAGAGAGTGATAGCTTAGTGTTAGTTAATCAAGTTTATTGTGGTAGAAAGTGTACTGTAATATTCTGAATTTAGTTAATTACATTCTTAAGTGTAAAATTAAGTATAGGATTAAAATCTCCTATATGAGGAGATCAAAAAACCATGTTGCTGATTGGGTGGCTAAACAAGTGCTTAAAGGTGCCTTGTTTAGCCTTTTGAAGTTCTTTCCTCCTCCTCAATTAGCAAGACTATTATTTTGTGATTTTGATCCATTAGGGATATGGTAACTTGTAACTTGAAGTTTTTTAGTATATATGCTTCTTTCGACAAAAAAAACATGGATTACTTTTTCCTAGTAACCATAAGTACATATATAGCAAAGTACTTCCCTTATTACATATATCTCACTAATATACCTTATTATTACAACCATTACCCACATGATGAAGGCACACAAGTACTCAAGATACTGAAATTTTTACTATATTATAGTTGACCCATTCTAATAGCTTTATGACAGGATCTGCTTTGGAGATGAATGGAGCAGCTTAGTATATGGCCTTTCACTTATTATACATTATGAACCAATTCATTTTACATTCATAGAAGTAAGAATTAGCAAATGTCAATATAGACAGGATTAGAAATATCTGATCCCAAAAGGGGAAATATAAAACAAAAACAAAGTCTCACATACCAGAGTAGTATAATAAATCTGCAGTTAATAAGTTAAGATATAGTATAATAAATCAGAAGAGTTGAATCTCAACCAGAAACAGACCACGGAAATATATAAGGGGGATTGTTAAACTTAGTAAATCTTACCATCATACTTATTATTGTTGATGGGAAACTGAAATGACATTGTCATTGACCTTATTCTTGACATGACAATAAGTCGCTATTTTGTAGATGGGCATGTGCATATTGAAAGCATCAAATCTATGTTAACTTTGTTTTCAAATTTATTAAATATGTAAAACTAATGACCAATTAGTATTAATCTAGATTTTATACTCAAAGACGCTTATATTTCTATTTAATATGGTGATATTATGCAATTATGACACATGTGAACAATATTATAACACACTGCTGAGAAAGCTCACCTTCTTCTGTGAAGATAGTGGAAGATGATACTATATCGTTATTCTTAACTTAATTCAATTAAAGAACTATTAGTCACTTACATGGGCTGAGTAGGGAGTTTTTGTTGGGATACCAAGGTAAGGGGCAGTGTGAGTTTATTACCATACAAATCCCTATATTTTACAAAATTTCATCATAGGTCCCTATGTTTGTGAATTATAGGTCCCTATAAATGCAAAATAACCTATATTTTGAACCAATTACATAATAAGTCCCTATAATATGCAAAACAACAAAATTCTTTGGAAATAATTACAATATAGGTCCCTATATTAGGCAAAATAATCCATATTTTGCAAAACAATTTGATTTATTAATTAGAATTACCTAAAACATTTGATTTATTAATTAGAATTACCTATAAGGAGGGATGGAGAGTGCGGCGGCGTGTGTGGGTCATGACTCATTAGCTAACGGAAGAGTGTATATATAATGAATGAGTTGGCTCTCTAAAAATCGAGAGACTACACTAAGCCCAACTGTGAGTCGTGGAGTAGCTGACAGAGGAGAAGGTTTGATGATTTTGCCGGTATATTTGAAGTAAGAGAATTAAGTGTTTAAGTTAGGTCAATAAAATGACTAGTTGACTGAGTTCATTTTATATATTTATAAAAGGGTGAATGCCCAATAAGCATTTGCCACCTTAGCCACTTTCCCATAAAAGGCACTTAAGGTAAATATACCTTAATTCCCTTACTACTGTCTACTGCTGTCTCCTGCTGCTGCCAAGGGCGAGTAATGGGAATGTTTCCCAGCACTCGTGCAAGTACATTTTTGTAAAGGGTGAGTAATGAGAATGTTTCTCAGCACTCGTGCAAGTACACTTTTGTACTTGTGGGCTAATGTTGAGTAATGGAAATGTTTTTCAACACTCGTGCAAGTACACTTTTGTACTTTTAGACTAATGTTGAGTAATGAGAATGTTTCCCAGCACTCGTGCAAGTACACTTTTGTACTGTGGGCTAATGTTGAGTAATGTGAATGTTTCCCATCACTCGTGCAAGTACACTTTTGTACTGTCTGTTGCTGCCAAGGGTGAGAGAGAGACAGAGGAGATATATATAACTAACTCAATGTATACGAACTAACGACTAATAAACGAATGGCGGCTGGGGTGAGGGGGTAAAATAGGAAAGAAAAAAAAAGGAGCGCCTTTTATGGGCAAGAAGAAAACGGCAGGGGTGAGGGGGCATTAATTCTAATTTCAGGTGTTTCTTGGGAAATAATATTTAATAAAATATCTAGCTTTATTTTTTATTTTTTGTCAGGTAAATCTCCTCAACACATTTTTGTTTGGACAAGGCCTCCTCCATCCATGGAACAATAACCTGATTATTTTATTGGAATAATTCTAGGCCCAACATATTTTTTTTACGTCTAAGAAATTTTAGATAATTATATAGAGAATTAATCTATTCCTAGTCTGGAAAATTGACATAACACATTTGACATGACTCTTGTTCCCTCGATAACCTCTGTCTAACTTTTTTTGCTAGAATGTCTGCCCGACCAGTGTTCGAAACAAACTGATCTGTGGTCTGAGCCTCCATTTGACTTCCGACACCTTTTTGATACTTTGAATTATTTCAAGGTTGTCAGAGAAGATGGTTATCTCCTCTTGTGGTTCCTGTCTCATCATGTCTAATGGGTATATTATTGCTTGCGCTTTTCATTCCTTACAACGTATTCTAGAACTAGGCTAAGCAAATAATTTTTTTAATTTTTAATTTTGTTAATTAAAATATCTTTATATATCAAATAATAAAACAAATAAATTATTCCATCCGTCCTGATGTCCACTTACTAAATATGGTATCCCAAAAATATTGTACATTTTAGAATATCAAGACACTTTTTTTCAACTTTTTCCATCATTACCATTATTAAAAAATTAAAATTTATACTTTCAGTGCATATTTAAAATATTAAGACAATTGTAAATTCCGATAGTCAATGGTCAACTTCAGCAAGATTTTTTTTGGGTGGGAACCACTTTACTCATGGGACGAGCTTTGCTCCAGGTGGTGGCGGTAGTTAAAGAGATTTCTTTTTAGTTTTTTTTTCTAATATGAGTGTGAAGAAGACAATTTCATTCATTTTTCAATAAAATAAAAGTTTATTTTTTTTAAATATTTAAAATGTTTATAATAATAAAAAAATTAAATAATCGCATATGTGTCGTGCATGCTTACTTAACTGAGATAATAGACGGAACCTGTCCATAGAGGATAACCAAACACATTTGAAACAATAAGGGGGTAAATTTACACTTTTTACGAAATAGGGGGTAAGTTGACGATTCGGAAAAATTACAGGGGGCAACAGGGGTATTTACTCATTTTAGTGAGAAAAAATAGTATTGGCCTAAATTTCGAAGAAATGATAATAAGTGCTTGCTAATTTGAATATCGACCTAGCTATAATCATTATTTAATTTGTATTTTAATTTGTGATTATATTGGTCAGTGTGGGTTGCAATCGAGAATAGTGATGTCTGAATTTTTAGGAGTTGGGTTGTGGGTGCAGGGTTTGAACATGGTATAATTATAGAATTTCATCAACCCGTATCGAGTTTTGATTGAATTTTAATTATCTAGATATTTTTACCCAACGGGTCTTGAAACCTCTCCCCTCAAGATCGAAACACCCCCATCCCACCCAATCTTCTTATTAAAGGTCAATTATAATATTTAACAATATTACATTATTTCCTACTACACATTTTACGTTCAAATGTTTTTTACTCACTATACATATTAAATCACATAATAAATACACATATATCATATTTCTCACCTACTTATCTTAAATCACTCTCTATACTCTCTAACCTCTTTCCAACCCACCCCAACCATCGGAAATGGTGTTTCACGGTGGCTACAAGACGGGTCATACCCTCCGATGACTATGTTTATACTTGTCATGGATCTAATGGAGTTGTGATTGTGTAATAAGGATCCAGCCATGGAAAATTGTAGTTCTCAGCCTTACAAAATCAAAAAATGGTTCCAGATCCTTGTAGATCTAACTTTCACTAGCAGATCAGAGTTAATTTTGGAGCTTTTGTTCGACTTCCATGGCAGCTGAGGCCGAATTTCGAAGGTCCAAGCTAAGCTCAACGAACTTTTGTGCTTGTTCATGGCAGGTGAGATTGTTTTTTTTTGTATTATTGGAATTTTATATCTCTTTAAGGAATGTAACTTGTGTAATATTTAGTTTGGATTTTTTTAGTAAGGGTTGTAATATTCTTTTATATAATAAAAATAAATTTTTTACAATTTTCTACTTTATTTTTGTGTCAATACACCGTATTTTAGGGAATACTTTGAGAATTCACTAAGCATACTCAGTGATTTACTTCACATACTAAGTATATTGCTGAATATACTCAATATATTATTGAGTATACCCAGTGACTTTTTCGTAATCATTGAATCACTAAGTATGCTCTATGGCGATGTCGGTGGTGATTAGAGATGAATATTACCGATATTCAGTAAAATCTATGAGAAAATACTCCCTAAAGCCGGTGTTGGCATTGTCTGTTGGCTAGAGATGAATAGTGTTGATACTTAGTGACTTTTTACTTAGCAACTCGCTACTCAGTGACTCTTTACTTAGCGACCCGCTATTCAGTCACTCTGTGGTCCATGCTTTTTGCCACTTATTTTTATTTCTTTATGTATTTTTTTATCGTTTAGGATACTTTAGTATTTGTTGTAACCTATTTGAAGAAGACCTTAGCCACATGTTCCCTCTTAACGATAAAATTGGTCTCCAATACCTCATACATCAACCACTCTTTTCTCTATGGGCGATTGTTACTCTAACTCCTCCATAAGTCTTAGTTCTATCCCGGGTCCAAACCCATTATTATGGGTATGATATAAAATAAGTGGTTTTTACCATTGCAGTTTTTAGAAAACGTTGGTCCAAAATATATATCTCAAACGAATGAAGGAGCAGCTACTCCAATAATCGTAATTATGGTTACTATGACATCAGCTTTGGTTTCTACTAGAGAGAGTATAATGCTTGGAAATTCTTATCATCGGCCATATCTAAGTCAATATAATGTGGCAAATAAAAATACAATTGGTTATGAAATTGCTATTGAAAAGTAAACTTGATCGTGAAAGTGTAAGACCACCGAAATTGACAATAATCAAGGAGACACTTGAACAAACAATAAGAGGATGATTCATCACTCATGAAGAAGATATTTATTCTAGATTACCATAATCTCTTGTTGCATTATGTAAACCAAGTCGCTTCTATTCTTAGCACAAGTAGATTTTGTAAATTATTTGTAAGTAATATTGAATTACTCATTTATTGTCACCCGGTTTGCTCGAACAGCTATATTAATAACTCATCATAAAATGGTGAACAAAAATAGCCTTAAGTTATATAATTACATTAATTTCAGAAAAATTTCCTAAATCTGACATACATGATTTGAGATTCTCTATTATATAATTTAAAACTTGAACAAAAACTAAGGTAGGTTCCTTTGAAGCTTTATTATTAAGTAATACATCAAAGACAATCTAATAAATGAATCTATGAATAGCTAATGTAGGAAATTGTGTAAGGTTGGCATTTATACAAGTTCCTACATTATTCACACGAAGTGTAAGGAGATTAATAAAAATTTAAAATCACTTAATAAAGGAACAAGTTGCTGAGTAATGGTGGAGGTCATGGTGTACCTTTCATAGCCAAAACCTCCTTGTCTGCCCTTTTCCACTTGGAAATGATGTTGTATAAATTCTATTATGTCTGATGGAGTTGCGACTTATTCTAAATGGTGTAAGAGCTCTATACATGAGGAACGAAGACAATGGATAAGAACAAATACTTATTAAAGGTATCCAATCAATTATTGTTTGTTCTTACAATATATGTTCCCTTTGGTTTTGGATAAATATAGTTACTTTTCAAAAACAATAAAAGTTACACAGATCTTGCTAAATTTAAATCTAAAGTAAAATAATAAAGCAAAAAATACTTTGCAAAATAATAGTACACCATAGAATGGATTTGTGAATTACTCAATCTATATTCTAAACAGTTTCTTTCTCCTCTTCGGAGACCATTTCTTATTTTTTTGACTTTTTGGCTTCACGTTCATCATTTTCTCTTTTATTTTCATGTAAGAATTTTGTCACTCCTTCCAGTGGGATATCAATATCTTCATTCCTTGATAATTGCTCATTATGAGTCACCTGTTGAACATATTACATATATAAGTGACTATAATCTTTAGAACAAGGTGGTATATGAAAAAAGAAAAAACAAACAAAAAAGATTTTGTGACAACTTTAAAAATATTACTTTATCGAAAGGTATATAATATTACCTTGGTCGTCTCTACAACATCTAAGAGACTGATGAATAATTCCAATATAATTAGATGCTAAAGTGTTGAAGGCGCATCTGAATGTGCTTCTTCACAGTCCCTCTATGAAATTTAGTAATCCTGTGTGTCTGGCGTAAAAGCTTAATCAAGCATGAGCAAAGAAGACGATGGATAAGAACAAATACTAATCAAAAGGTATTACTTCAATTATTGTTTTTTTGTTCCAAAAGTTCAATTATTGTTTTTTTATAACATATGCTCTAGCATAATTTAAATTAAAATAATAAAGCAACAAATACTTTTCAAACTAATAGTACACCATAAAATTTCTTTTTGAATTACTCAATCTATATTCTAAACATCAATTCTTGTTCTTCTTTTGACTTTTTGGTTTCACGTTTCTCATTTTCTCTCTTTTACATGTAATAATTTGGACACTCCTTTCAGTGAAGATTACAATATCTTCATTTATTAATAATTTATCACCATCAACGGGTGGACTTACAACTTTGACACGAGCGTGGAGGAAGGAGCATCTCTTCCTTACAATGGAAGTTACTGTGACAACCACAAGCCGCACAAACAATGGCGGATATATCAGCTGGAAAAGGAGTAATTCAGGGTAGATACTCCATGCATCCATGAACTGCATTTCCGTTGTTGACGCAACGTGGTTTTTCAAACATTCTTTGTATATCGTCACAGGCTGATTCCCAACTTGGGTTCGCGAGATCGGAGCAGGAGATTTGCTCCCAGTAGTATCAGGGATAGTGGCCTATTAAAAAAACCAAGAATAAAGTACATCAAACTTTCTTTCATGTATTACGTAATAAGTATATACAGCAAAAACATGTATTGTACAACAAGATCAATTACTAAATCTTACAATCATACTTAGTATTCTTGATGGCAAATTGAAATGACATGGCCATTGACCTTATTCTTGACCTGTGTAGATGGACCTATGCAGAATATAAAATGTTGAAAGCATCATATCTATGTTAACATTTTTTTCTAATTTAGTAAATATTTAAAATTAATGATCAATTAGATTTACTCTAGATTTTATACTTATATACGCTTATGTTTATATTTAATAGGCTTATCACTAGTATACAATTATGCATATATATATATATATGCACAATAGTATAACATAAAAAATTTGCTTAGTGTACTGAGAAACCTCACCTTCTACACTGAGTTGGTGAAAGATAGTGGAAGATGATACTGAATCGTTATTCTTAACTTAAGTTAATTAAAAGAACTATTAGTAACTTACATGGGCTGAGTAGGGGTTTTTTTGAGACCAAGAGAGTTCAGGGGCAATGTTAGTTTATTACCAAACAAATCCCTATATTTTATAAAATTTCATGATAGGTCCCTATATTTTGGGATTTATAGGTCCCAATAAATGCAAAATAACCTATGAACTAATTATATAATAAGTCCCTATAATATGAAAAGCAACAAAAGTATTTGAACTTATTACAATATAGGTCCCTATATTAGGCAAAATAATCTATATTTTGCAAAAATATTGATTTATTAATTAGAATTACCTATAAGGAGGGACTGGAGAAGATGTGCGGCGGTGTGCGTGGGTCATGCCTCATTAGCATGCGGAAGAGTGCATATGTAATGAACGAGGTGGTTCTCAGAAAAAGACGACCGACGCTAATCCCAACTTGAGCAGTGGAGTATTTGACGGCGGAGGCGCGAGTTGATGACTTTGTGTCTTGAGTGATCATTAGATGTAAAGTAAGAGAATTAAGTGTTTAAGTTAGCGCAATAAAATGACAGTTGACTAAGCATTTTATATATTAATAAAATATTTATCTTTCTTTTTTCCATTTTTTTTGGACAAGGACTCCCCTATCCATCAAACAATAACCTGAATTTTTATTGAGAGTAGTTATTTATAAAGGCCCATATAATATTTACAATACTCACAAAATTCTCACTTAATTAATCCATTGAATCCCAACTAAAAACAATAAAAAATCCAAAAAGTCCCACAATACCAATACTATTGCTACTTGTCGTAAAAAGAAAAAGCTAAAAAAAAACCTTTTAGGATTTGTTTTTTATCAGACCTCTCCACCCCTTGCGATTTCAATAGTCCAAGCGCGTGCAATGAGATGTGCTTTAATTTTTTTTATTCTGGTTTCTGTTTTTTTTAATTCCAATATTTTTTGTAAAATGATTTCTATTTGTTTTGTTTTAGATCTAGATTTAGATCTCTTTGGAATATATCAAATTAATGTGTTTTGAATGTACCAAATTGATGTGTTTGGAATGTACCAAATTGATGTGTTTGGAATATACCAAAGTGATGTGCTTGGAATGTACCAATTCGTTTTTATCATGAAAAAAGATATCGTGAATAGATTTGTGTAGTATTTTTAGGAAAAACTTTGTTTGGTGCATACGAATGGGTGAATCTCGACACGATCTTCGATCCCTTTTATAAAAAAAATCCGGACATTGAGTTTGGGCATGACTAAAAACCCTCCATAAGTCTAGAAAAATACTAATAAGGACCCTGAAACTTAAAAACAAACATAAATAGCATTTGTTACATACCCAAACTAAGAAATTGGTACATTCTGAACAAATACATATTGGTCTATACCAAAATTAAAACTGTTGGTATGTACCGATAAATCTTAGGCCTCTGTTAGAATGATTTTTTAGTTAGGACTTTCTAAAGAAATTTTTGGTTTTTTAGGCTTCTAAAAGTAATTTTCTCTTGTTTTTGGGATAATTTTAGGTCCAACGTATTTTTTTTACGCCTAAGAAATTTCTGATAACTACATCGAAAATTAACTTATTCCTAGTTAGAAAAATTGACATACCACATTTGTCAATAAATCTTGTTCCCTTGATGCCCTGTGCCAGGTTTCTTTTGCTAAAATGTCTTCTCGACCATTAAACCAGTGCGGAATATGTTCAAAACAAACCAGACCAACTTCTGTTGCCAGCTTCTTGATCTGCGTGATCCATGGTCCGAGCCTCCATCTGACTGCCGACTCATGCTTGATACCTTGAATTATTTCAAGGTTGTCAGAGAAGCCCTCTTATGGTTCTTGTCTCTTCCTATCTAATATGTATATGTGGTGGGGGCAAAGGTGTGATAAAATAATAGATAAATAAAGATAATAATAAAGAGCACACACCCTTGAGAACCACGGAACTCACTGCAAGTATCACAGATCATTTTCAAGTTTTAATGATAAGTCAAGTTCGTTCGCAGGGATTGTATCTGTTAGATCTACTAATATCTAACAAGCGTAGATGAGTTTATATATTTTAGAATAAAATATAAAAAGATAAAATAATATGATTAACTATCTGATGAGAAATAATAAATAAGAATGCAGGTAAATAAATTTGGATGTAAGTCTATTAGATTAGGGTCACTAATATGAGTCTATTTTACTAAGTTGTTATTCTAACCTGTCACAGATTAAGAATTATATATTAACCAGGATTCTAACTTCTACCTAGCCTCTATTAGGCTTAGGAGCAACCATTCCACTACTTGGGATTCCTGAGTAATGATTGGTGATTAAATCAAACCTCTATGGCTATCTAGTTAGGCAAAAGATCAAAACTAGACGATTATGTGGTGTTGTCAATAACTAAGAATAATCCTAAGATTGGCCAATTCTAAGGTTGTAACAATAAGTCCAAAAACATAATAACAATATACGCCAAGCTCAATCAATTAAAATAACAAATTGTATTTATGAATTTAAAGACAAAATAATAACCCAACAATTAAAAGTAAAACTTACAAAATAAAAGCTAAGAAATGTGGTGAAGCATAAATCTATAGCTAATTACCCTAAATATAGAGAAGGTGAGACGTAGAAGAGGAGATTGTCACTCTCCAACTTCTTGCTTCTTGTCTTCCTCTATAGGTCAGCTTGCTTCTTGGATGAATAGTTTGATACTAAGGATTAATAATAAATATAAGGACTAAGTTATTATTTAAAACTAAGAAAATACAAGTAAGGACTAAGCTTAAGCTTGAAACTGAGCAAGGACATGTTTACAATGGTATAAGGGTGTATTTATAAGTGTTTAGGAAGACCTAATTCGTTTTCTTGAAGGATAAGGAAAGTTTTAGACTCCTAGCCCAACTCAAATTCGTAGGTAGATAAGGATAATTACTGCTGACTTGTGTTTACCAATTATCTACGTCCCTGAAAAGGGATCTTCCAGAATCGGCTCGGTTTTGGAGTTATCATCAGTTCTTTAACGTAGCTGCAGAATTTCGGATTTATTTGGCAGCTTTTCCTTTTCCTAATTGAACTCTGTTTTCTTCTATCTCCAATTACCATGCTTATCTCTTTCCATATCTTTAGTCTTTGACTTGGACTCTAATTAATCTCCATAATTATCTTTAAAGCTTCACACTAAATAATTAATTAAACCTAATATGCTCTAAAAATATTATTTTACTAAATCAAGACTCAAAATAGGAAAGTGCACTATTTCTCAAGAAAATCGACTAAATGACTTCCTAAATCACTAAAAATGATGTCTCATCTAAATATTAATTCATCACAAATGAGGAGACATCAAGACCCCCAACTCAAAGTTGTATCGTCCCGATACAATAAAGATAAAAACAAAGGGAAGTCTCTAAATACACACCTAGGTCAATTAAGCATAGAGGGAAGAAAGATAGCAGAGTATGGAGAATAGACTCAAAGAAACTACTCAGAAAATTTCATGTAATAATATCTACTAACTACATACATGTACACTTCTCATATCCACAGTCAACACGGTTTGAATTCAAGATTAGATTAGCTTCGCAATGTAAGAAGGAGAAGAAATTTACTCAGTTCACCAAGGATTCTATAGATTGTTCATCGAACCTCACTAGTATCCAAAGATCCACCCCTAACTACTCTCTATTGGCTTAATCACTTCTCAGTTACATAGCAAAGAATCAAAAGGTCTTTAAGGTTGTAATTTAGGCTTAGGGACGGTTGATAAGTATTTTTGGATAATTTAGAGGGAGCTTTTGGCTCACTCCTCACTAGCCATCAACGAATCGCCCTAGAGTTTGAGTTACTCTCAAAAAACGTTTCTCACTCAACCCAATGAATCCTTGATGCACAAAGTAGCATCCCCAATAACCCAATTAAAGCATAATATGTTTACATAAAAATTCCACTTTGCCGGTACAAATATATATTTTCTTTTCAGATCATTACAGCTATGACTCTCTTTTTAATGTTAAGATATCACACTATTTTTTCATATATATATTTTTTCTTTTCTTTTTATGCCCTTGTTGCCAAATTTAGCTCGTAGCTTCTTTTTCATTCACTATTACCCCGGCAAAGGTTACAATATAAACTTGTGAATCATCATTAATATAATAACATAACACAATTAATAAGCTCAAAAATACCAACCCAATAAAAATTCCCATAATGGTGGACCCACCACCCCAAACTCAAGCTATAAAACAATTGTCTCTGCATCGCGATTCGAGTGCGGGTCATATGGAAAAGTCCTAAAATCTAAATGGATATGGCTTGTAATGTGGCTAAATAAAAAGGCTTTAGAAAGGCTAGAAGGGGCTGAGAAGGATATAAAATATTAAATCAAATAACAAGGTGATAAGGTATAAAAAGGCTTCAAGTGGCTTCAATATGAAAGAACGTCCTTAATCATTTTCTACACCATGTAATTTCGTTATTTTCTTACCTTTAGCACTTTCGTCAAATGGGTTTGTCAACTAGCTTGGATCTCACGGCCTACAAACCACTCAAGGCTCCCTGAGATCGAACATACTTTCTATCGCATTGCTTACTAATCATTTCTTTACTATCAATGTGTGTTTTCCTGCAAATACTCAAAGCATACAAAATAAAGCAACTCATAAACATACTACTTCCTATCATTAACTTACTGAGCTTATGCTTTCAAGCTATTAAACACACTCTACATACATCTAATCCTTGTCATAAAAAATTAAATTTTACCTGAAAAACCTAAAAAACATACAAAATGGAGATGAGAGACAATGAATCCCCACACACCCAACTCAAAAATGAGTCGTGTCCCCACGACTCGAAAAGACTCAAAAATAAAATAAAAGAAAATTAAAATTTTACAGATATTGCACATATAGAAAAGGTTAGGAAGAAAGAAAACATACTCTTCGAGGCTATTTACCTCGCCTGATCAGTACCCGGAGTAGGGTGCAGTGCTTTCCATGTATGTAAATTTCTATGTATCACCAATTTCGCCTTCCCTGACATCTTCTTATGCTCCATCCCAATCAATCACACTCTAGAAATCTCTTGTTTATCTTCTTCCAACTTTGCTTACGAATACTTTCTCATGTGACAGTGCTTATCCAGGAATATGTTTTGAACACAGCTACTAGCGTCCCAGAATCTTTTGTTCATGTTAGTTAAAGGACTATCGATTGTAGAGGTTGTACTGTCTTCCTTATGAAAGTTTAAACCTTTTTGGTCTTTGAATTCACCACAACTAGCTTTCCTCTATTCTCTTGATCTGATTTACCTTGTAATTATTCCCGAACTAGTACCCATCTCAATTGAAATCTTCTTGATCTTACCCAATACCTTGCTTTGATTCTTCATATCCCTTAACACTTGGTAATATCTCTATCATCTCTTCATCATCTCTTTTGACCCCCAACACAAATCTTTGAACACTCTTGAAATTTGTAACTCTTGATCATAGGTGGAAGAAGCTTTAATTGGATTAGGAAAGGTGTTAGGATGACAAATCTCCATGTGCGTATGATTGAATCAAGGTTTGCTGATGTGGGTTTAAGGATTTTTAGAAAAAGATTTTGAAATTTATGGCTTTGATTCTTGGTTTCTAGGTGTTTTGATATGATTTGGGTGATTGAATCTTCTTTTTAATGATGTAGGGAATGATTTGGATGAGAATTCATGGTGATTTGGTAGTGTTTTGATGTTGGGTGAAGGTTTGTTGAAGCTTTAATGGAGTTGGGAGAGGTTTGGGGAAGAAGGAGAAGCTTAAGGATTGAAAAAAAATCGTAATAGAGCAACCTCTTCTCCCTTATAACCCAAAAAACACGAAAATTTACTCTCTCCAGCGTTGTCGGGTGGTATAACGGCCATGGGGCCCGGTATACCGGAGTTCTAGCTTTTGAAATTTTACCTCACGGCTTAAAACCCGAGTCACCTACCCGTATTACGGGTTTTCTGGCCGGCATACCGGTCGAGAACGAAAATCTCCCCAATAGCTAGATCTCAAAAAGTTATGCAGTTTAGGCTCAAATATAACCTGATTCCGACATCCGAGCGCAAAGATATCACTTGCCGAAGTTTTCTCAGATTGTGTCCAGAATTTTTTATTTTTTTTTCAGCGGGGTTGCGCGGTATACCGGAGGTATGATCTGAATTTTCCAAAAAAAATTTGTTTTCGCTTCCCAAACTCGATTTCTTTAATACCTAACATCCAAAAACAATAATACCTTTCTCAAATACGCAATATCAACTAAAAACAACTAATCTAAAATAAACTAAAAACTTAAAAAAAAACTACTATGGAATGTCTCCGAAAGGCACTTTTGTTTTACGTCTTTCAAAGTTAGACGAGTTGCCTCGGTTATTTCTTTTTATAGCCTCCCCAGCAGTGAGTGAGATGATTAACACTTACCAATCTGAGCTTGCAATCTTCGATAGCTTTTATTTCGACCACTCCTTCTGAGATGATTTGCGTGATAACATATGGCCCCTTCCAAGAACTGTTATGTTTAGGATTGGGAGGTTTCCATGCCACCTCGTCTCCTACCCCAAACTCAATCTTTTTCTCCATTGTTTCTTGGGGGCTTACAGGTTCTGGCTTCTTGGTTACAACTCTGATTGGATATAGTTCTTTTGACTCATTTTTCTTTTTCTTATTCCCCGAAACATAGAATGTTTCAGAGTTATTTTCAATACGGAGAGTCACGGTTCCTTCATTCACATTCACTATAGTATCGCTGGTGGCTAGGAATGGACGCCCAAGAATGAATGAGACGTTCTTATCTGCTTTATAGTCAAGAATAATAAAGTCCGCGGGAATAACAAGGTTACCTACTTGGACGAGTACATCCTCAATTACTCCCCACGGCTTTGTTGTTGATTGATCCGCAAGTTGTAAGATTACGGATGTCGGTATTGCATCACTCATACCAATCTTCTTGAATATACTTTTGGGCATGATATTCACACTTGCCCCTAAATCACACATGGCTTTTCCATGAAATATTCCACCTATTTTGATTGGGAGGTTGAAACCTCCAGGATCTTTAAGCTTCGGTGGTAATCTTTGTTGAAATTGTGCTGATATCCCTTCATTGAGTGTCACAGATTTGGATCTTGTGAACCTTTATTTATTGGAGAGTGCCTCCATAAAGAATCAATCATAGTTTCGCCTTCCTTCCATAGCTTCGAGTAAATGGACGTTAATTTTAACTTGTTTTAACGCCTCTATACACTTCTGTTGTTGCTCCTTTGGATAAGCGGGATAGTGGCAATGTATGGGTGGTTGTCTTGCTCTACTTCTCTCTTCAATTATTGGTTCATCAATCACTCTTGGCTTCTTACTTTCATCGTGTTCAACTTCTTCAACCCAATCTTCAACAATTATCTCATCTAAGTTCATCCGAGTTACGTTTGACTTGTTTGATAGGACATCCCCTTTTGAGGAAGATGGTGGCGTTTCCTTGATCTTTTTAGCTTGAAGACTAATAGTCCTAACCTTTTCGTCAACGTATTGGATCTTCTTCATGTTAGATAATGTATCTTGGGTCAATTGTAGGAGTTGACTTTGCATTTGTTCTATGATTGTAGTGAGCCGCATTACATTCTTCTCTAAAAGTTGATTATGTTGTTTCAAATCTTGATTCTGTTGTTGCAGGCTTTGCACTACTAATGCATCGATCTTTGATTCAAGTCTGCTCATATTATCCTTCGAGAAGTTAATGAATTGACTAATAGTCTCTTTTAACTCAGTGATTTCTTCTTGAGGACGTGATTGAGCTTGACTTACATTATGTATATTGCAGCCCGGTGGATGATTAGCGTGATTTTCTGGCTTGTTCTTGCAGGTATAACTGTTGAGGTGGCTTTGGGATGCTTTCCTTAACGGTTATAGCGAGTTGTTGTATTTGATCTTGCAAGCTTGAAATCCTCGCTTCTTCTTCTTCGTTAGTGGTAGGAGTTTGTTCTTGTGGCCAACTCATGTTGTTCTCAATGATTGTTTCCATACCACTTTTTGCTTCTTTTGGATCAATAGAGACAAAATTACCACGACCCATATTATCTGCTCTCAGCCTTGACTCTCTATTAAGTCCATTATAGAATATGGTTAATTGTAATTGTGGCGTGTACCCATGTAGTGGACATCTTGCCAACATCTTTTGAAATCTCGTCCATGCTTCGCCCACACTCTCTCCAGCCTCTTGTAAGAAATTCATAGGCTCCAATAGTTCATTCACTCACATACTTGTAGGATAAAATTTATCGAGGAATCTTTCTTGAAGCTTGTCCCAATTTGGTACAAGCTCGGGAGGTTGATCATCTAACCAATCACTTGCTTTCCCGGTCAAGAAAAATTGAAACATTAAATAATACATCTGTTCTTGGGTAACACCTTCATTAATGTAGGCATCACAGAATTGCAAGAACTTTAGAATAGATCTATCCGGATCTTGATTTGTATCACCATTAAATTTCCCATAGCTCGCGAATTGATTAATTAAATCAGGATCAGGCTTGAATCTAACGGCTTGGATAGTTGGGACGCGAATCCCAATGCGTTGAACTCGAAATTTGCTAGGAAAACCTAGCTCTAACCGTTGATTATCCATCTAAAATCCGGAGAAAGACTAAACCAAAAAGAAAGCGTAAAACTGAAAACAAATAAAAACCTCTACACTAAATAAACACAAAATTTTCACTTAATTAATCCATTAAATCCCAACTAGAAACAATAAAAAATCCCAAAAAGTCCCACAATACCAATACTATTGCTACTTGTAGTAAAAAGAAAAAGCTAAAAAAAAACCTTTTAGGATTTGTTTTTAATCAGACCTCTCCACCCCTTGCGATTTCAATAGTCCAAGCGCGTGCAAAGAGATGTGCTTTAATTTTTTTTATTCTGGTTTCTGTTTTTTTTAATTCCAATATTTTTTGTAAAACGATTTCTATTTGTTTTGTTTTAGATCTAGATTTAGATCTCTTTGGAATATATCAAATTGATGTGTTTGGAATGTACCAAATTGATGTGTTTGGAATGTACTAAAGTGATGTGTTTGGAATGTACCAATTCGTTTTTATCATGAAAAAAGATATCGTGAATAGATTTATGTAGTATTTTTAGGAAAAACTTTGTTTGGTGCATACGAATGGGTGAATCTCAACACGATCTTCGATCCTTTTTATAAAAAAATCCGAACATTAACTTTGGGCATGACTAAAAACCCTCCATAAGTCTAGAAAAATACTGATAAGGACCCTGAAACGTAAAAACAAACATAAGTAGCATTTGGTACATACCAAAACCAGGAAATTGGTACGTTCTGAACAAATAAATATTGGTCTATACCAAAATTAAAACTGTTGGTATGTACCGATAAAAAACTGAGTAGCGGTATAAGGGTAAAAAATCTAACTAAAAAAATCAAACTTACCCCTCTGTAGAATGATTATTAGTTAGGACTTTCTAAAGAAATTTTTGATTTTTTGGGCTTCTAAAAGTAATTTTCTCTTTTTTTTGGGATAATTCTAGGTCCAACGTATTTTTTTTTACGCCTAAGAAATTTCAGATAACTACATCGAAAATTAACTTATTCCTAGTTAGGAAAATTGACATACCACATTTGTCAATAAATCTTGTTCCCTTGATGCCCCTGTGCCTGGTTTCTTTTGCTAGAATGTCTGCTCGATCATTAAACCATTGCGGAATATGTTTAAAACAAACCAGACCAACTTCTGTTGCCAGCTTCTTGATCTGCGTGATGCATGGTCCGAGCCTCCATCTGACTGCCGACTCATGCTTGATACCTTGACTTATTTCAAGGTTGTCCGAGAAGCCCTCTTATGGTTCTTGTCTCTTCCTATCTAATATGTATATGTGGTGAGGGCAAAGGTGTGATAAAATAATAGATAAATAAAGATAATAATAAAGAGCACAAACCCTTGAGAACCACGGAACTCCCTGCAAGTATCACAGATCATTTGCAAGTTATAATGATAAGTCAAGTTCGTTCGCAGGGATTGTATCCGTTAGATATACTTATATTTAACAAGCGTAGATGAATTTATATGTTTTAGAATAAAATATAAAAAGATAAAATAATATGATTAACTATCTGATGAGAAATAATAAATAAGAATGCAGAAAAATAATTATGGATGTGAGTCTAATAGATTAGGGTCACTAATATGAGTCTATTTTACTAAGTTGTTATTCTAACCTGTCACAGATTAAGCATTATATATTAACCAGGATTCTAACTTCTACCTAGCCTCTATTAGGCTTAGGAGCATCCTCTCCAATACTAGGGATTCCTGAGTAATGATTGGTGATTAAATCAAACCTCTATGGCTATCTAGTTAGACAAAAGATCAAAACTAGACGATTATGTGGTGTTGTCAATAACTAAGAATAATCCTAAGATTGTCCAAATCTAAGGTTGTAACAATAAGTCAAAACACATAATAACAATATACGCCAAGCTCAATCAATTAAAATAACAAATTGTATTTATGAATTTAAAGACAAAATAATAACCCAACAATTTAAAGTAAAACTTACAGAATAAAAGCTTAGAAATATGGTGAAGCATAAATCTATAGCTAGTTAACCTAAATATATAGAAGGTGAGATTTAGAAGAGGAGTTTGTCACTCTCCAACTTCTTGCTTCTTGTCTTCCTCTATATGTCAACTTGCTTCCTGGATGAATAGCTTGATACTAAGGATTAATAATAAATATAAGGACTAAGCTATTATTTAAAACTAAGAAAATACAAGTAAGGACTAAGCCTAAGCTTGAAACTCAGCAAGGACATGTTTACAATGGTATAAGGGTGTATTTATAGGTGTTTAGGAAGACCTAATTCGTTTTCTTGAAGGAGAAGGAATGTAATGGACTCCTAGCCCAACTCAAATTCGTAGCTTGAACCGTTTTTGCTTCATAAGATATCAAAAGAATCCTCACGGAATTATCTACGTCCCTATGAAAGGGATCTTCCAGAATCGGCTCGGTTTTGGAGTTATCATTAGTTCTTTAACATAGCTGCAGAAGTTCAGATTTATTTTGCAGCTTATCCTTTTCCTAATTGAACTCTGTGTCCTTCTATCTCCAATTATCATTCTTATCTCTTTCCATATCTCTTAGTTTTTGACTTGGACTCTAATTAATCTCCATAATTATCTTTAAAGCTTTACACTAAATAAATAATTAAACCCAATATGCTCTAAAAATATTAGTTTACTAAATCAAGACTAAAAATAGGAAAGTGCACTATTTCTCAAGAAAATCGACTAAATGACTTCCTAAATCGCTAAAAATGATGTCTCATCTTAATATTAATTCATCACAAATGAGGAGACATCAATATGATTGCTTGCGCTTCTCCTTCCATACAATTTATTCAAAAATCAGGCTAAGCAAATAATTTTTTTTATTTTAAATTTTTCCAATTATAATGTCTTTATATAAAAAATAATAATACAAAACAATTATTCGATCAGTCCTAAAAATAATGTCCACTTACTAAATATGGTGTCCTAAAAATATTGTCCATTTAGAATATCAAGACACTTTTTTCCAACTATTTTCGATATTACTCTTATTAAAAAAATTAAAATTTATACTTCCAATACATATTTACAATATTAAGACACTTTATGAGGAGTAATTCTGTAATGGTGTATGTAATTATTAGTTTTCTCAATCTGTTTGAAAAGCTAAGTGGACATTATATTTGGGACTGGGGAGTATGTATTTTATCACCACCACGGTTGCTTGTCAGTCAACTTCAACGGTCAATGTTGGTCAATTTCGGTAGTCAATGGTCAACTCCAGCGAGACTTTTTTTTTTGGGTGGCCACCAGTTTACTTCTGGGACGAGCTTGGCTTCAGGTGGTGGCCGCAGTTGAAGAGATTTCTTTTTAGTTTTTTCCTAATATGAGTGTGAAAAAGATGATTTATTTTTGTTTTTATCAATAAAATAAAAGTTTAATCTTTTTAAATGATTTAAAATGTTTATAATAATAAAAAATAATTAAATAATCGTACATGCGTCGCACCCTAACTTAACAGAGATAATAGACGGAATTCGTCCACAGGTGGTATGCAAACACATTTTGAAACAATAAGGGGTAATTTTGCACTTTATATAAAATAAGGGGTAAGCTAACGATTAAGAAAAAGTAAAGGGGGCATAGGGGTATTTACTCAATTTAATAAGAAAATATAGTATTGGCCTAAAGTTAGAAGAAATGGTAATAAGTGCTTGCTCATTTGAATATCGACCTAGCTATAATCATTATTTAATTTGTATTTTAGTTTGTGATTATTTTGTCAGTTTGGGTTGCAATCAAGAATAGCGATGTCTGGACATGGTACAACTATAAAATTTCATCAACTCTTATCGAGTTTTTAAAGAATTTTATTTATTTAGAGATTTTCACCCAACGGGCCTTGAAACCTTTCCCTTCAAGACTGAAGCACCCTCATCCAACCTATTGTTCTTATTAAAGGTCAAATATAATATTTAAGACTATAACATTTTTTCCCATTACACATTTTACGTACAAATGTTTTTTACTCACTATACATACTAAATCACACAATAAATACACATATATCATATTTCTCACCTACATATCTTAAATCACTCTCTATACTCTCCCCTCTCTCCACCCCACCCCAACAATCAGAAATGGTGTTTCATGGTGGCTATAATACGGGTCATAACCTCAGAGGACTATGTTTATTATTGTCATGGATCTAATGGAGTTGTGATTGTGTAATAAGGATCCAACCATGGAAAATCGGAGTTCTCAGCCTTAAAACATCAAAAAAGGGTTCTAGATCGTTGTAGATCTAACTTTCACTACCAAATCAGAATTTTCATCACATTCACTCATGCTCGTTTCCACCGCTAGCTCTCTTGCAAAAGAAAGCTGCCGCCCCCATCATCAATTGAAGAACCATTCCCCACCATTCTCTACCATCTTCATAACCGCTGCCGCTGGAGAACCATTCACCACCACCATTATCATCGCCACCTAATCGGGGACCACTCTTCACCTTCATCAACCCTGGCTAGGATAGGCCATCTCTTTACGCTCTCCTTTCCACCAAGCCGCTCTCCTACACAAGAAAACCGCTACTACTCAGGATCATTTTCCATCATCATCAACCTGGCTTGGCTACGACATCAATAATTAAAAAACCCAAATCAAGAGGTAAAAACTTAATTAAAGGGAGATGAAATGGTTGGATCAAATAGCCATTTTAGTTCCACAAACATATCAACAGTCACCTTCGCACCAAACTGCTCTCAAGAAAACCGATGTAATCCGGGGTACTACGTTATCAACAATCGAAGAACCCAAAAAAGGTAAAAAATTATTGATCAGAATTTTCATCACATTCACTCATGCTCGTTTCCACCGCTAGCTCTCTTGCAAAAGAAAGCTGCCGCCCCCATCATCAATTGAAGAACCATTCCCCACCATTCTCTACCATCTTCATAACCGCTGCCGCTGGAGAACCATTCACCACCACCATTATCATCGCCACCTAATCGGGGACCACTCTTCACCTTCATCAACCCTGGCTAGGATAGGCCATCTCTTTACGCTCTCCTTTCCACCAAGCCGCTCTCCTACACAAGAAAACCGCTACTACTCAGGATCATTTTCCATCATCATCAACCTGGCTTGGCTACGACATCAATAATTAAAAAACCCAAATCAAGAGGTAAAAACTTAATTAAAGGGAGATGAAATGGTTGGATCAAATAGCCATTTTAGTTCCACAAACATATCAACAGTCACCTTCGCCCCAAACTGCTCTCAAGAAAACCGATGTAATCCGGGGTACTACGTTATCAACAATCGAAGAACCCAAAAAAGGTAAAGAATTATTTTTTACCATTGAAACTCTAATTTAATTTAACCTAATCTCATCACTTCTACGATTTTCAGGGGGAGAAGTGATGCGCGTTGGAAGCCTGTTACCTTTGAAGTGATGGGCTGAGAATAGCTTTTTACTGCTAGAATGAGCAATTTGGTGTTATACTGTATTTTTTAATTTTTTTTTACATATGGAGTGAGAAATTATTATTTTTTGAATTGTTATGCAGTAAATCATTTGGAAGTAGAAGAACCCAAATTAAGGTCTTACACTCTTACAATTTCTTATGACCGTGGAGTGAGATATTTGGTCATACACTGCATTTTTTTAATTATTTTGCAGTAAATATCCATTTGGCTCAACTGATTGAGAGAGTAATTGGGTCTTACATTGCACCATCATCAACTAAGCTTGGTTACACCATCAACAACAATTGAAGAACCAAAATTCATGTATAATTATGATAGTTTTATACAAACTCTACAATCGACATTATTCTCACATCCACCATTTACATTTCTTGAAGGAAACACTATGCAAATTAGCTCACCCGAGACCGTTTACATTTCTAATTTAGTGAATTGAAATTCTCAACATTTTATATTGGGTTCAAGGTCTAGATGTATTCAATTATTTCAGAAATAGTTAATTTTAAAAGGATCTATTCTACAATTATCAAATATTTAATTAATTTTTTGTTTACAACCCATAACGTTCTTTTTAGTTTGTTCTAATGTTGGATAATGTTTATTCCAGTTAACAATTTTGGAAAGGCATTAATTTCTAGTTAAATTTTAAATAGATCAAATAATAAAAGGGTCAATGAGAGTCAACTAATTTAAATAATCCTCTCTACACACTCATCCATTAATTTTTATTCCATTTCTCCTTTTTTAGCTTAACCCCTCTTTTTAGCTTTTTTTTCCTTATCCGGATTTGTTGTTTATCTCAAGAATTTTCTGGGATCTAACAACTTTTCCTTTCTCTCTCTCACAAAAATACTCATCTCCACCCTTTCTCTCTCCTCCACCATATCACCCAACATCTCTTCTCCGCCTAGATTTTCTTCTTTTTCACTTTATTTTCCTTTTCATCGCTTGTCCCTTTGACTCTCACAATGACCAAAATGTTAAACACAGCAAAAATCAACAAGGTAGCGAATAGCGAATGGATCTAGTAAGCAAACAAAATCCAAGACAAAGTATCGAGATATCACTAAAGAGATAATGTCGCCGAGTTCAAATTTACTCAACACACCTGAATCGGTCAAAGATGAGGTAGAGGCGAGTATAGAGAATCAGGAAAAAAATGTTACGGTATGCAAAAATAAAGTTTAACAATAAGTAGATCTGGTTGAAATTGAAACAAGGAGGGAATCGAAGGGAGTTCCATGGTCAAAATTATTTGGTTGTGCAAGCAATTCTATGAAGCTGGAACATCATGAGCCAGCAAATTTGGAAGGTAAGAAAGTTATTAAGCCGCCAAAGGATGTCCTCGATGAAGGGTCTGATCAATGGGTAAATTGCCTAATTGGCCAATTCATAGATGCTCCGTCTCCGTTCTTTGCTATAGCTAATTTTGTTAGATATCAGTGGAGTAAGTTGGGTAAGGTAGAAATTAAATAGAATTTGGAAGGTAGTCTAGTCTTCAAGTTTGAAAATCAGCAAAGTTACAGTAAAGCGCTTGAGCAACTCTGGCATATAAATGGAAAACTGCTACTTGTTCGACCTTGAAAGGAAGGTATGTAGTTCGATTAATTAGATGTATCTAGAGTTCCGATTTGGGTCAAATTAATTAATGTACCAATGAATCTCTAGACACAAAGAGGGATGGGGTATGTAGCTAGTGGTGTAGGTGTTCCAATTCAAATGGATACTATAACTAAATAAAAGACAAGGTTTGGGGTATGCTCGAGTCTGTGTGGAAATTGACATAAAGGAGGAATTACCTGATAATGTATTGGTTGATATAGGGCTAGATGAGCTACAGGTGGTTAAAGTGGAGTATGAATGGAAACGGATTGTATGTAGAAAATGAAGTAGGTTGGGTCATGTGGAAACTAAGTGTGTGAATACTCAAAAAGTGTGGGTGCCAAAAACAACAAATGAGCCTGATAAAAGAGTAGATAAGGGGAAGAAGGTAGTTGAGGAATGGAGTATTGTTAGAAACACTAAAAAGAATGAGGGAAAACAGGGTGAGTCAAGTTCTATAACCACAACTAATAAGTTTGATGAGTTAGAGAACAAAGAAGGGAGTGAGATTGATCATGATCTATTGGTATTTATCAATCATAATGGGGGAGAAGAGATTACTAGACCTCCCAATATATTAAAATTGCAGTTTGGAATGTGAGAGGGTTCAATAATCTCCGTAGACAGGTGGATGTGAAGGAGTTTTTAGTTAGTAATAATGTAAGGGTGATTGGGCTTTTGGAAACAAAGGTTAAAATAAAAAATTACTCATATATAATAAGTGCACATATCTCTCATCTGGAAAAGTTGCAAAATTATAATAAAGATGAGAGTGGAAGGATTTTGGTACTTTAAGATAACAGATTTGCTGATATTAATCTAGTTTATCAAACATCTCAAGCTATATTATTTGAGCTGAAAGTGAAAGACAGTAAGGATAATTTTTACATTGTAATGGTGTATTCTAGTGGAACTGGTGGAGAAAGAAGAGCACAATGGAGAGATATGGTTATGTGGAGTAAGAAGTATGAGAAAGATAAGCTCTGTATCATGGGAGATTTCAACGAAACACTACACATCAGAGACATAATGAATTGTACTGTTTTAGATAAATGAGCACTTGAATTTATAGAGTGTATTGAAGATGCAAATTTATATGAATATAATTATGGTGGGACTTTTACACATGGACTAACAAGAATAGAAGTGATCAAATTTGTGCTAGTAAAATAGATACTAGTTGGTTAGACTCTATAGCCTCTAGTATGAGTATTCATCCACCATCAACTTCAGACCATTGCGCAATCAAGTTAAATCTTGGAGGTGTTAAGAAATTCTTTCCTAGTCAATTCAAATTCTTCAATATTTGGGCTACACATGAGAAATTTATAGAAATTGTGAAGGATGCTTGGAATATAAAGGTAGATGGTAATGAAATGTTCAAAGTATGTGTGAGGCAGAAGAATGTAAACGTAGCTCTTAAAAAGTTCAATAACACACACTTTAGAAGAAAGTCTAAGGATATTGAACAAATAAAAGCTCAGCTCAACACAGTACATATGAACATTATGAATGGAGTAACTGATCCTTGTATTCTTCATGAGGAGAAAATTCTCAGTCAGAAGTTAGAGAAGGCTATGATTGTGCAGCATGATATTCTTAAACAAAAGGCTAAATGTATTTCTATTAATGATATGGACTGTAATTCAGCGTATTTTAACAAAATTGTTAAAGGTAGAGCTGCAAAAAAAACATATCTATTCTTGTTAGTGATTTAGGTGAAAATATTGTAGAATCTAATCTCATCAAGGAGGAATTTGTAAATTTCTATATGCAACTCTTAGGCACTGAAGATGAAAATGAAGAAGTTTGCTCAAGTGATACTATAAAAGAGAAAATTGGTTCTTTTCTAAATGAAGAACAAAGAGCTGCTATTATTGCCCCTATTACTGATGAAGAAATAAAGTAAGTAGTGTCGCCTAGGGTGTGATAAAATAAGATAAATAATAAGTCAAAAAACAACGCACTCTCACCCTAGACACACAGTACTGCAAGTATTACAGGACATATGCAAGTTTTAATGATAAGTTGAGTTCGTTCTCAGGGTCTTAGTGTGTTAATCGAATGGGTAGCAATAACGAGTAAGAAGTAATTAACTAAAATACAGGAAAATAAGGAGAGAATAAATTCAAAATATTAAATTAAACTAAGGAAAATAAAGACAGTAAAATAAATATGAAGAAATATGAGATGAGAAGTATAACTTAGGTTTGCTAGTATGCACCAATCCTTCTAATTCTTTCTATTAAATCTAGTTAAGAAGGGAGAAAATTAGCTCTTAGATATTTAGTCAGGATTCTAAATTCCCATACCTTAGACCTTGAGAGGGACTAAGGGGACTACGGACACACCACGAGGCTGGTTCATAAAGGGTTATCCTACGCCACTAGGGCCCTAAGCAATCAATTTCCATACATGGTTATAGTGATTAAATTATACCCTAATGACTATCTAGTTAGAATTAGTGTTGTCAGTATTAATATCGACACTAGACGTTATGTGGTGTTTCAATAATTAGACACCCAGCTAAGGTGATCATCTAACTACTATTAAGGTAATCCTATACTCGTGCACTAGCAAGGAAAACAGTCATTAAATCAAAACACATAAACAAATATAAAGGTAAGCAGCTAATATCAGATTAAAACATGTAATCCCCAAAGAAACTTAGAAAGAAAGAATTTAGAATTCATAGTTTATACATGATGCAAAACCCAAGCTATGGGAAGTTTAGTTCATACCTGAAGGAAATAAACTAAAGAAAATAATAAAAGACATCATCTTGTTCTCTACAATAACTTTGAAAAATAAAACCTTAAGAACTAATTACTGTGAGGCAAGGATGATTTAAAAGTGATATAAGGGTGTATTTATAGGTGTTTAGAATACCTAATTTGTTTTCTTGAAGGAGAAGGTAAGTAGTGGACTCCAAGCCCAACTCAAATTCGTAACCCTAAAACATGAAATCAGACCCGTTTTTGTTTTGGTCCTAGCAGCTTCAATACGCATCCGTTTGACGCGTATGAGTAGTCGAAATTCATTGGCTCGGAAAGATCTTCAACTTTGCTCTTGACCGTTTCTCCAAATTCCACAACGATCTTGAGATATAAGCTGATTTGTGGTCATAGGTGCAGAAAATTCTGGATTAAGGCAAATTTTCCTTCTCCATGTTTTTAGCTTTTCTTTCCTTATCTCCAATTACCACGCTTATCTATTTCCATATCTTGTAGTCTTTAACTTGGAATCTAATTAATCTCCATAATTATCTTTAAAGTCTCACACTAAATAAATAATTAAACCCAATATGCTGTAAAAATATTATTTTACTAAATCAAGACTCAAAATAGGAAAATGCACTATTTCTCAAGAAAAATGATTAGAAATACTTCTAAATCACTAAAAATGATGTCTCGTCTTAACATAAATCTATCACAAATGAGGAGACATCAAGACCCCCAACTCAAAGTTGTATCGTCCCGATACAATAAAGATAAAAACAAAGGGAAGTTTATAAATACACACTTAGGTAATTTTCAACACAATGGGAAGAACATAGTAGAATATATAGAATAGACATAAAGAAATTACTCATAAAATTTTATGCAGTAATATTCATAAACTACATACCTGTACACTTCTCATATCCATAGTCAACACGGTTTGAATTCAAGATCAGATTAGTTTCGCAATGTAAGAAGGATTGGGACTTTACTCAGTTTACCAAGGAAGCTATAGATTGTTCATCGAACTTCACTAGTATCCAAAAGATCCATTTAACTACTCTCTAATGTCTCAATCACTTCTTGATTACATAGCAAAGAATCAAAAGGTCTTTAAGGATGTAATTTAGGCTTAGGGACGGTATGATAGTATATTTGGATAATTTAGAGTCAGTTTTTGGATCTCTCCTCACTAGCCATCAACGAATCGCCCTAGAGATTGAGTTACTCTCAATAAACGTTTCTCACTCAAGCCAATAAATTCTTTGATGCATAATTTAGCATCCCCAATAACCCAATTACAGCATAAGATGTTCACTTACATCTTCCATTTTGCCGGTCCGAATATATATATTTTCTTTCCTTTCAAATCAATTTCTTAAGCTATGACTCTCTTTTTATGTTGAGATATCATGCTACTTTTTTTATATATATATATTTATTTTTTCTTTTAATGCCCTTGTTGGAAAATTTAGCTCGTAGCTTCTTTTTCATTCACTATTACCCCGGCAAAGGGTCACAATAAAAATCTGTGAATCATCATCAGTATAAAGAACAGAGCACAATTAATAAGCTCAAAAATCCCATCCTAATAACAATTCCCATAATGGTGGACCCACCACCCCAAACTCAAGCTCTAAAACCACTGTCTATGCATCGCGATTCGAGTGCGGGTCATATGGAAAAGTCCTATAATTTAAAGGGATATGGCTTATAATGTGTTTCAATAAAAAACTTCAGAACGGCTAGAAATGGCTGAGAAGGATATAGCATATAAAATCAAATAACAAGGTGAGAAGGTATAAAAAGGCTTCAAGTGGCTTCAATATGAAAGAACTGCCTTAATCACTTTCTACACCATGTAATTTCGTTATTTTCTTACCTTTAGCACTTTCATCAAATGGGTTTGTCAACTAGCTTGGATCTCACGGACTACACACTTCTCAAGGTTCCCTGAGAGCAAACATACTTTCTATCGCATTGCTCACTAATCTTTTCTTTACTATCAATGTGTGTTTTCCTGTAAATACTCAAAGCATACAAAATAAAATAGCTCATAAACATACTACTTACTATCATCAATTCACTGAGCTTATGCTTTTAAGCTATAAAACACACTCTACATCTAATTCCCATGTATCAAAAATTTTAATTTCTACCTAAAAACAGAAAAATGGAGATGAGAGACAACGAATCGCCACACCCCCAAATCAAAAATAAGCCGTGTCCCTACGACTCGAAAAAGACTCGAAACAGAAATTAAAATTAGCAGATAAAAGCATTTACAAAAATGGTAAGGAAGAAAGAAAACATACTCTCGAGGCTTATTGCCTCGCAATATTGACATCCAAGGTAGGCTTTACTTGATCTTTCTTTAATTGCTCAAGGAGTTTCATGATTTGCACTTGATTGGCTTTGATTTGTGCCACATCATTGGCTAAGGAAGTTTGAGCTGCTTCGAATTTGTTTAAACGCTCCTCCATCTTCTCTTGCCAACTTTGCTCCTTTTCTTCTTTTGAGATTTGCGTAGAAATCGCTCCTCTCAAGACTTTCATGATCCAAGCATTATCAATATAACTCTTCTTAAACTCGAGTTTCTCTTCTTCACGCAATATAACATTCACGTTTTGCACAAGACACGTGATCATAGTAGGATATTTAACATTACAAACTGATTTAGGAGAGACCGAAAATCTCATCACCTCCTCAAAGATCAACTGTTCCACATCCACTTCTTCTCCTCTCAAAATACAAACCTAAAGTAGAGCGTTCTTTTTAGTCACATCCAATCTTCGTGTTTTTTCCGAAGACATTAGGAATAAGGAAATTGTGCCAAACTCTCGCATCCGGTTGAAGATATTTGTTCGGCCAAGGTGCCTTCAGTTCTCTCTTATGTAATTGCACTATATCCTTGTCTAAAACATGCTCAAAAATTAATTCATCATCAAAGATTTTTCGTTTAGCCACCGCTTCACTATATTTGCATGGTCCAACCAATGTCTTAAACTGGAAGTGGTTTCTAATCTCATCAACTGTGAAAGGAACCAACTTTCCTCTAATCGGAACACAACCTTCACTATCTCGGCTAAAAAGGCCTAAATAGAAATCTAAAACTAACTCATGACATAATTCATAACGTCTTACCATGAATGTAGACCAACCCAATTTTTCACCAAGCTCCAAGAATCTCTTATACTCTTTTGTACCAATTTCTTCAGCGAATAGTTTCTCATAAGCCAAAGATAGTTCTTTTAATTGTTTTTCTGCAGAAGATATCAAGGACTTTGAAGCTTTTTCTTTATCTATGGGTGTAGGACTTTTGAAAAGAACAGGTTGTGTTCTCTTTTTGGAATAAAGTAAAACTTTTCTACCCATTAAATTGAACATAGCCGGCTTACCTCCTTCCTCAACATCGATTTTACCCTCTGAATTGGAAATAGAACCTTTGTTACTTGATTTCTTCTCAATTGAACCCAATACCTTGCTTTTCTTCATCTCCCCTTTGTTAGATACTGTTTCTGCTCTCTTAGTCATCTCAATTGACCACCAACTCAAAGCTTTAACAACTCTTTAAATTTGAACTTTTGAATTGTGGGTTGAACAGGCTTGATTTGGCTTAGGAAAGGTGAATTGATGATGGATCTCTATGTGGGTAAGATGAATTCTTGTGGATTGGTATGGATTTAAGAAATTGTAGGATGGATTTTGAAAATTTAAGCTCTTGATTCTTCAATATAATGTGTTTGGTGAGGATTGTGTGCTTGAATCTCCTTTGTAATGATACGGAGAGAAGCATTGATGTGTTTTTATGATGAGTGGGTAGTGTTTTGATGTTTGGGGAAGGTTTGAATGAGCTTTAATGGAGTTGGGAGAGGTTTAGAGAAGAAAGAGAGGCTTAAGGATTAATAATTTCGGAATAATACCAACCTCCTTCTTTTATAACCAAAAAACGAAGCTTTTTTTCTCTCTCCAGCGGCGCTGGGCGGTATACCGGCCGTAGGGCTCGACATGCCGGTGCTGGAGCTGCTGATTCCCGAGTTACGTCAAAATACCCGAGGTCTTTACACGTGGGCACGGGTTTTCTTCTGGCCGGCATAATAGCGCTAGGGCCTGGCATGCCGGTGCTGTTGTTGTTCGAATTGGGACCTCTCGGCAATGAACACGTGGTGAGACCCGTGGCCACGGGTTCTGATTAGCCGGCATACCGGTGATTACTCCCGGCATACCAGTGGTGAAATTTCTCGTTTCTGGACCTCTCGGCAATGAACGCGTGGCTTACCCCATGTGCTTGGGTTTTCTTCTCGCCGGTATAACGGAAAAGTTGGCCGGCATGCTGGTGAGGCAGTCTGAAAATTCCATAAACTCGCGTATTTTTTCTCCCGGACTCGATTTTTCTAACACCTAAACATAAAAAACACTAATACCTTTCTGAAATATGCAATATCAACTAAAAACAACTAAACTAAACTCAAAATAAAAACGTAAAAAGCATAAAAACATAAAAAAACTGCAGGTTGTCTCCCGTACATCACTTTTATTTAACGTCTTTCAAAGTTAGTCGCATTACCTCTATCAAGATTTGCGAATATAGCCTCCCCAACAACGAGTAAGGCTATGAACGTCAACTAATCTGCGCTTGATCCCCTTTTTGGGTCGGATTTCTATCACCTTGGCTGAAACAACCTTGGTGACAATGAATGGTCCCATCCACGAGTCTTTGAAACTTCGTGGCCTATTTTCAAGTTTGTGAGCTTTCCATAGAACTTCATGGCCAACCCCAAACTCAATGTTTGGCTTAGTATCCACAAGTTTTAAATGGATATTTTCTGGAGGGACTTTGTGATGTGAAAGGCTGTGGATGACAGGAACGGTGGGATCTAACTTCCTTGGTTTCTTACCCAAGACATAGAAGGTCTCGGATACGTTCTTTGCATGAAGGGTAATGGTCCCTTCTTGGAAGTTGATAATACTTTGACTTGTGACCATGAAGGGCCGTCCAAGTATGATTGGAACCTGCTTATCTGCATCCAACTCAAGTATAACAAAGTCAGTGGGGATGGCGATACTACCTGCTCGGACTAGGACGTCCTCCACTGTTCCCCATGTCTTGGTAACTGAGTTGTCAGCGAACTGCAACTTCACTGGAGCTTTTTTTGATTTCTGAAGTCAAAGTCTCTCGAACACGGACTTAGGCATAAGATTCACACCAGAACCCACATCGTACATAGCTTTCACCTTGAGCATACCATTTATTTGAATAGGAAGGTTAAAACTTCCCGAATCTTTAAGCTTCATTGGTAACTCTCTTTTACATCTTCTTGAGACTCTCAAGTTCTCTCTTGGTGCTTCTACACTCGCTTCTTTCTCAGGAATAACTTGTGTAAAAACTTGTTGAGGTGTAAGCCCTTTCTTTGCAATCTCAAGCATTTGGGCGTTGATATTTTCAGGAGTGTACGTCTGTACAAATGTCTTGACTTCAGTGTCATCCCTTGGATTTGTATCAGGAATAGTTGATGACACTGTTTGAACAACAGGTGGCGATTCCACCTTCTTTTCTTAATTCTCTTTTTGCACAGCAGGTGCAACCTCAACTTCAACTCTTGGTTCCTCCTTTGAGGCTTCTTCTTCTTTCTCTTTAGCCAGCTCAGCTTGAAAATCCATAACCGATCTAAATCTCCTCTTTCATATTCTTCAGAAGATGTATAAATTCGTATTTCTCTGAATCGTCCTCCACATCACTCTCAGAACAGTTAGATTCCACGGGGCTAGACTTGGTTGGTTCTTCTTCGGTACTCGGAACCTCCACGGCACTAACGGCAGCATGTGGTACTTCCTTCCTTTCTTCTTCGATTTCAAGGCAAATAGCCTTACAAGCTTCGAACCCAACATTGTCATCACCTCCTTCGATAGCCTGCAATTCTTTTTGTTCCATAACGTTTGCTAGAACTTTGTTCATTTGTTCTACTTGAGTACCTAAAATCTGAATTGAAGCTCCTTGTCCTCATAACATCTCGCCCTGAGCGTTCATCTGCGTGGTCAAACGGTCCAGAACTTTTGCTAATTGATTGTTATCCGCAGTTCCCTCTTGAGGATACTGTGGTAGAGCTTTCTGATCTAATGATTCGGCATAGGCATCTTGAACAGGTTGTTTTTGGGGAGCAGGTCCATTCTGATATTGATTTTGATACTGGCCTCTTGGTTGGAAAAAGTTGTTCTGGGGACGTGGTTGATAATGACCAGGATTAGCGGCCCCCTGAGGATTTGAATACTGCGTACCTGGATGGTTTCGGTTACCAAATTGATAACCTCCTTGGTTGGATATGAAATAAACAGATTGTGGATTTCCTTCGCACTCTTCCCAAGTATGATTATTAACCCCACATTGTTGACAACCTTGTACTTCTTGCACTACATTTGCTGCGACTAAATTTCTCTGCTTCTCTAGCTTAAGTTCTTTGATTTGATTCTCTAATGCGGATATTTTTGCTGAGTTTGCAGTTTTTGCGTCTAAATGAAGCGTACCTCGGGTCTTTGTAACAGGAGCTCGCGAAGATGGCCAACTCCTTTCTTGTTCAATAATATTTTCTAAAACCTCGGAAGCTTCAGCGGGATCCATGGACACGAAATTCCCTTTCCCAATGTTATCCACCTTCAGTCTTCTTGCTTTGTTGATACCTTCATAAAATATACCTAACTGTAGAGAGGGGGTATAACCATGGAGCGGACATCTAGCTAACTTCTGTTGAAAACTTGTCCATGCTTCTCCTACTGCTTCTCCATCTTCGTGACAAAACTTTGCAAGCTCGCTTTGGTCTTTGAGTCTCATGCTCTTTGGATAAAAACGGTTAAAGAAGGGGGCTTCAAGGTCTGTCCATGAATTAATTGTCCCTGGTGGTTGCCTATCTAGCCACTCACCAACTCTACCGGTCAAAAAGAACGAAAACATATGACAATACAGTTGCTCGCGTGTAATGCCTGGAGTAACATAAGCATCACAAATCGGAATAAACTTCTGAATCGCTCTCACCGGATCTTGAATTGCTGTACCACTGTAGAGTCCAAAACTTTGAAACTGACTGAGCATACCCGGATCGGGTCAAAATTTAATATTTTGGATCTCCGGAGGACGGTAACCTATCGGTTGAACATGAAACGGCAATCCGAGTCCAGGTAGGTCTTGTTCATCTCGGTTCTGATTAACATTGTTTTGCCCGTTACCTCTTCCTAGTGGATGTTGTCCTTGTTGTTGTACACCAGGTGGGATAAATAGTGGGGGTCCTCTTAGTGCAAAGTATGGTAATCTTCCAGGTAAGATTACAAGTGTTGGATCTAACTGCTCTTGTACGCCTTCCATAGCTCTCCTTAAGGTTCTTTCCTCACGAACACGTTTATTATAAGATCTGAAGCTCCTCTCAGGCTCCGGTAACGGAGGCCAAGAATTAAACAGTGTGAAATCTGAAAAAGACTAAAGCAAACCACAAGCATAAATCCGGAAAACAAAAACTAAATACTGAAAAATAAAAATAACTAAAAACTACTACTCGAAATAGATAACCCACACACTAACGAGACACAAGTCCCCGGCAGCGACCCCAAAAACTTGGTGTCGCCTAGGGTGTGATAAGATAAGATAAATAATAAGTCAGAAAATAACGCACTCTCACCCTAGACAGGCACAGTACTGCAAGTATTACAGGACGTATGCAAGTTTTAATGATAAGTTGAGTTCGTTCTCAGGGACTTAGTGTGTAAATCGAATGGGTAGCAATAACGAGTAAGAAATAATTAATTAAAAGACAGGAAAATAAAGAGAGAATAAATTCGAAATATTAAATTAAACTAAGGAAAATAAAGACAGTAAAATAAATACGAAGAAATATGAGATGAGAAGTATAACTTAGGTTTGCTAGTATGCACTAATCCTTCTAATTCTTTCTATTAAATCTAGTTAATAAGGGAGATAATTAGCTCTTAGATATTTAGTCAGGATTCTAAATTCCCATACCTTAGACCTTGAGAGCGACTAAGGGGGCTACAGACACACCACGAGGCTGGTTCAAATAGGGTTATCCTACGACACTAGGGCCCTAAGCAATCAATTTCCGTACATGGTGATAGTGATTAAATTATACCCTAATGACTATCTAGTTAGAATTAGTGTTGTCTGGACCAATATCGACACTAGACGTTATGTGGTGTTTCAATAATTAGACACCCAGCTAAGGTGATCATCTAACTACTATTAAGGTAATCCTATACTCGTGCACTAGCAAGGAAAACAGTCATTAAATCAAAAGACATAAACAAATATAAAGCTAAGCAGCTAATATTAGATTAAAACATGTAATTCCCAAAGAAACTTATATAGAAAGAATTTAGAATTCATAGTTTATACATGATGCAAAACCCAAGCTATGAGAAGTTTAGTTCATACCTGAAGGAAGTAAACTAAAGAAAATAATAAAAGACATCATCTTAATCTCTACAATAACTTTGAAGAATAAAACCTTAAGAACTAATTACTATGAGGCAAGGATGATTTACAAGTGATATAAGGGTGTATTTATAGGTGTTTAGAAGACCTAATTCGTTTTCTTGAAGGAGAAGGTAAGTAGTGGACTCCAAGCCCAACTCAAATTCTTAACCCTAACACATGAAATCAGGTCCGTTTTTGTTTTGGTCCTAGCAGTTTCGATACTCATCTGTTTGATGCGTAAGAGTAGTGGAAATTCATCGTCTCTGTAATTTCTTCGACTTTCTTCGTGACCGTTTCTCCAAATTCCACACCGATCTTGAGATATAAGCTTATTTGTGGTCGTAGGTGCATAAATTTAGGATTAAGGCAGCTTTTCCTTTTCCATGTTTTTAGCTTTTCTTTCCTTATCTCCAATTACCATGCTTATCTCTTTCCATATCTTGTAGTCTTTGACTTGTAATCTAATTAATCTCCATAATTATCTTTAAAACCTCACACAAAATAAATAATTAAACCCAATATGCTTTAAAAATATTATTTTACTAAATCAAGACTCAAAATTGGAAAGTGCACTATTTCTCAAGAAAATGATTAGAAAGACTTCTAAATCACTAAAAATGATGTTTCAGCTTAACATAAATCTATCACAAATGAGGAGACATCAATAAGCTCTATTTTCCATTAGTGAAAATAAAAGCCCAGGACCAGATGGACTTAACTCAGCCTTCTACAAAGCTTCATGGAGTGTTTTAGGAGAAGACTTCCCAACTGCCATCAGACAATGACTTGATAATGGTAAAATTCTTAATCAGATAAATGCAACTAATATAATATTAATACCTATAGAGAAGAAGCCTTCAAGTGTCAGAAAGTTAAGACCAATCTCTTGTACAAACACAACTTATAAAACTATCTCAAAAGTTATCTGTAAAAGATTGAAAAAGGTTATTAGCTCAATTATATCTTTTAATCAAGCTGCGTATGTTGGAGATAGGTACATAAGTGACAAAATTTTAGTTGCACAGGAGGTTGTACTTGGCTATTATAAGAATAATGCGGATCGTAAGTGTACTATAAATCTAGACCTACAAAAAGCGTATGATAGCGTTAATTGGAGATTTTTAATGAATATCTTGTAAGCTTTTAATTTTCCTAAGAAATTTACTGAGTGGATCAAAAGGTGTATATGTTCTCCTACATACTATATACATATGCATTAATGGCGAGGCGTGTCGGTATTTTAAAGGAAAGAGAGGGTTGAGACAAGGAGACCCTCTCTCTCCTTATCTCTTTCCTATGTGTATGGAAATTTTTACAAGTCTGTTTAATCATTTGGGGAGAAAAAAGAGCTTTAATTATCATCATAAATGTGAAGAAATGAAGCTAAATCATATAATGTTTGGTGATGTTTTATTGATATTTTTAAAGTAAATACTAATTCAGCTATTGGAGTCAAGAATGGGTTAAAATTATTCTCAAGAATGTCTGGGCTCACTATTAATTATCAGAAAAGCGAGATATATTTTGGTGGAACTGATTATAATACTAAGGAGAAGATTACTGAGAATTTGAATATTAAGATTGGGAATTTACCTGTTAGGTACTTATGTGTACCTCTACATTCCAAGAAGCTCATTTTTGAAGAAGGTAATAAATTGGTGAACAAAATCTATAGTAGTATAAATCAATGGACCTCTAAACTTCAATCATATGCTGGAAGGGTTGAGCTAATCAGGTGTGTTCTCATCAGTAAAATACTTTTTTAGTGTCGTGTGTTCCTTCTCCCAAAGCAGGTAATATACAAACTAAATCAGTTGATGAACAGTTTCTTATGGAAAGGAAACACTGAAGGGGCTCAACGAGCTAAAATAGCTTGGGATAGAGTTTGTACAAGTAAACAAAATGGTGGTTTGCGTATTCCCAAAATAGAAAATATTAATTTAGTTTGTTTACTTTTTACTTTTTGGAGAATGTATGCTCAAGAAGGTAATCTATGGAGCGGTTGGGTGAAATGTAATGTTGTTGAAAATGAATGAATATGGAGTCTTGAGGAAAAACAAGCGCATACGTGGATATGGAAAAAGCTAATGAAAGTGAGGAATCTTGCATATAAGTTTATACATTATAAAGTGAATAATGGAAGAGATACTTATATGATATAGGACAGGAGGATTGAAGGCTCTAGTGTGCAGGAATTTCTTGGTATTGAGCTATACAAAGATGATATAAATAGCAACAAAACAATATATACTTGTTATAAAGGGAACAGGTGGAGATTTCCACCTAATATTGGAAAGATTCTACCTCCGCCGAATGATTATAAGTTAAATGATAATAAGGGTATTAAGGTGTGGAGTGAGAGTAACAAAATGAATTTTTTTTTTAAAAACCTTGGCAAGAATCACTGTGCAGAAGGAAATTTGGAAGAGATGTACTGGTACAAGGTAATATGGGCTAGAAAAAATATTCCAAGATGTTCCTTTATTGCTTGGATTTCTATACAAGGCAGGCTGAGTACGAAGGAATGAATGCTAGAATGGGGTAATATTATTAATCCTCTTTCTCATTTTTGTAAAGCTGCTACTGAGAATAGTATTCATCTGTTCTTTGAGTGTTCTATTATTATAAGAGTATTGAAAAAGATACTAAATATGTGCAGAATGAGATTTCAAAGAATTATGTGATGAAATTAGTGTGAAGAACAGGTTATCATAGCTAGTAATCTGTGTACTTCATATATTTATTATGTTTGGTGGGTAAGAAATGATATAGAGAATGGTGGTTCAGGCTTAAATGAAGAACAAATATGCAGTAAAGTTAGCAGGATGGTGAAGATAAAGGTGCTGAATTGGAATGTAAAGAAAAGAAGTACAAAGGAGATCATAGATAAATTAGATTTGTAATATGTAATATTGTTTGTATTGGGCCAATTTTAATATTCGTAATAGATAATTAGTGGGACGAGGTTTAGAAGGGTTGGTTTTTTAATGTAGTAAGGTGAGAATCTCTTTGGGTATTAAGTTTCCCATGTTGGGCCTTATACTTAAAAAGATTAAAATCTTGTAAAGACAATGGTATGTTAAGTTTCTCAATAATATGATTTGATTTGGTCATAAAAAAAAATTGGAAAGGCAAAGCTGAGTAGACACCAAGGTGCACTTCTCCTACATTCTATGAAATAAAGAGTAGAAAAAAACAATTACAACACGATTGTAGTAAATTATGGAATGGTTAGTACGATATGCTTTTTCAGATAATAGAAATTTAGTTTAGATTAATGTTTGAAGGTTAGATTAATGTTTGAAGTATTGGTTTATTAACTTATTTTTGTAAGAATGGAGATTAATATGTGATTGGAGATATATTTGAAACATATTCAGATTAAGGTAAGCATTTTTTTATTCCGTTCTATCATTTTCATGCAAAGTTTTTGTGTGATACGAATTGAGAATTAAGCCACGGGTAATTGTTTTCATTCTCACGCATATTTCAAGTTAATGTTTCTGTTTATAGGCTAAATAATCATGTGTGCTCATTGATATTTGCTTGGGTGTTTTAGCACCATGGATACCTCATGAAATCGCAAAGGTAATATATAATACCTGACTAAAAAATCTCCCATGCTTTTAATATTCTTTTAAAATTTCTATTTGGTCCCTATGTTGAAATAATTTCATCTTCTCAGGTAAATTTAGTTGTGGAGCTTCTCGAGAATTTTTAGGTGCAATCGAGGTAAAGAAACTCAATTGATACATATTGATTTCTTTTTTGGTTCTTGAAATATAGTTACTAGCAAATGGTCCTCGACCTTCATTTTTGTCCCCCTAGTTAGGCCCTGTTATGTCAGATTTTTAAGGTTAAGTGTCATATCACAAAGACGTTTGAGGAGTAAATCAGTAAAAAACAGATAGTTCATGGACCAATTTGGGTTGAGGAATGTTAGAATTTTCCTTACATTTCACCTTATGAAGATGTACTCACGGGTGGACAGTGGCTGTTATACATGAACTGCTTTGTTAGTTAATCTCAAATAAAACAGAGAGGGTTAGGAACAAGGTTTAAGAAAGCTATCGTGCATCAATTGGGTTCATATTTAGACAAGAATCATCGGACGAAATCGAAGCTAATTAATGTGAACTGTACGAGAAAATCTCAAGAAGTTGTGTTTCAGAAAACAGTTGTTCTAATGGTGAAGTTAAAGTAAAACAGGTTTGTACTACCCATTTTTAAGATATTTGCACTACATGTTCCTATAATATGCAGAAATTGCACTGTATGCTCTATATTATGCAAAAGCACACTATAGATCCCCTAAACTATGTTATGCGACCTTATATTATGTAAAAATTCCAATGCAAGTCCCTATAGTATCTAAGCAAAAACTACACTATGCGCCCCTATATTATGCAAAAGTTGCAATGTAGTTCCCAATACTATGCAGAAGCTACAGTATATTATGCAAAATTGTAATTGATTTACAAAAAATAAGGACTTATCGTGCATTTTTTTTGCATAGTATAGAGACCTGGTGTGGTTTTTGCATAACATAGGGACTTATCATGAAATTTTAGCATAGTATAGGTACCTGGTACACAGTCTTTGCGTAATATAGAGACATATAGTACATTATTTGCCTAAAATAGGAATTTATCATGCAATTTTTGCGTAAGATAGGGCACCCGTCAGTGAGACTAAAAAGAATTGATGGTCATATTTCTTACTTAGACATCAAATTGTAAATTGTACTAAAAAGAGAATGTATGTTTCAGGTTATATGGAGAAATTAAATAAATAAACGCTTCTTATTATCTTTCTTCTTTCTTGGATTAACAGTGTAAGTTTGTACTTCTTCAATTCTTTAGTGTTTACTTAGGGAAAGTTTAAAATCATCATCGGTATTGGGTACACAAATCCAGCATATGCTGCAGCTATACAACCCATAATTCCAGTATTCATGTTCGTATTAGCCGTAATGATGGGTCATTACTCAATATATTTGATTTTAGTCCTTATATTTTGTTTAAAGTCGTAAATAATATCTATCTTATATGCAGTACACAAAGATCAAATATGTTAACAACAGAAGGTCAAGTTAAAATTGGAGGTACAAGTGTGTGTTTTTTGTGCCATTATCATGCTATATTTTATGGGTCCGCTGTATTTGGAGATGTTGACTCAAATTTTACAACAAATAGTGAAATTAGCGTCAAATGTCAACCCGAACCTACTGGATGATTAATATCCAATTTTTTAGATCATGACACGATACTTGGAACCTTAGTGTATTATGTTTTCTCTGAAATTGTATATGTATGGAGTCTTATCTTGTTATTCAGGTGTCAGTCCCATATTTCGTAATTCATATATAATATGATAAGTTTTCAATACGGGTCCCATATTTGTTTTAGGCGCCACTTTTAGCGAAATATCTTGCGAGTATTTCAAGAACATCATTTTTGTATTTTTTTTGGTGTTTCGTTTATGGGTTTTAATCTCAAAACTATGACAGCCTTTAGAAGAAACATATGACATTACATTTTAGTCAGACACATAGGTCTATACTATATAGAATTGGCTGGCATATCTTTCAGTTATAAAAATGTTAAGTTGTTTCTTAAATAAAATGTAACATGCACATATTTTATTGCCTTTGATAAATGTATAAACTTGACCAAAAAAGTTATTACAAAAATAGAATATTTACTTTGTTCATGAAATAACACTTATTTGGCTCATTGGAAGATAAGTAGGGACACCACGATCGAGTTCTTTATGTCATACACATATAACTCTTAAATTTTTTTCTACAACACTAATTATTAAAATATAGAATAATTAACCTTATGATTAAAAAACCATAACCATATAATCAGATATATTAAATTAATAAATCATTACATAAAGAATTAATCTATTCCTATAAAATTCTCATCAACCCGCATCGGGTTTTGATAGAATTTTAATTATATAGATATTTTTACCCAACAGGTCTTGAAACCTATCCCCTCAAGATCGAAGCACCCTCATCCAACCTAATCTTCTTATTAATGGTCAATTATAATATTTAACAATATAACATTATTTCCTACTACACATTTTACTTCAAATGTTTTTTACTCACTATACATACTAAATCACACAATAAATACATATATATCATATTTCTCACATACATATCTTAAATCACTCTCTATACTCCCTAACCTCTTTCCACCCCACCCCAACCATCGGAAATGGTGTTTCACGGTGGCTACAAGACGGGTCATACCCTCCGACGACTATGTTTATTTTGTCATGAATCTAATTGAGTTGTGATTGTGTAATAAGGATCCAGCCATGTAAAATCGTAGTTCTCAGCCTTACAACATTAAAATATGGTTCAAGATCCTTGTAGATCTAACTTTCACTAGTAGATCAGAGTTTTTATGGAGCTTTTGTTCGACTTCCATGGAAACTGAGGCCGAATTTCGAAGGTCCAAGCTAAGCTCAACGAACTTTTTTGTTTGTTCATGGAAGGTGAGATTGTTTTTTTCTGTATTATTGGAATTTTATATATTTTTAAGGAATGTAACTTCTTTAATATTTAGTAGGATTTTTTTTCTTAAGGGCTGTAATATTCTTTTATATAACAAAAATAAAATTTGTACAATTTTCTACTTTCTTTTTGTGTTAATACGCCGTATTTTAGGTAATACTTTGAGAATTCACTAAGCATACTCAGTGATTTACTTCGCATACTAAAGAATTATTGAGTATACTTTGTACTCATTGAATCACTAAGTATGCTTTGTGGCGATGTCGATAGTGATTAGAGATGAATATTACTGATATTTAGTAAAATCTATGAGAAAATACTCCCTAATGCCGGTGTTGGCAGTGTGTGTTGGCTAGAGATGAATAGTGTTGATACTTAGTGACTTGTTACTTAGCAACTCGCTACTCAGTGAATCTTTACTTAGCGACCCGCTACTCAGTCACTCTCTGGTCCATGCTTTTCGCCCATATTCCCTATTAACGATAAAATTGGTCTCCAATACCTCATACATCAACCACTCTTTTCTCTATGGGCGATTGTTACTCTAACTCCTCCATAAGTCTTAGTTCCATCCCGGGTCCAAACCCATTATTATGGGTATAATATAAAATAAGTGGTTTTTACCATTGCAGCTTTTAGAAAACGTTGGTCCGAAATATATATCTCAAACGAAAGAAGGAGCAGCTACTCCAATAATCCTAATTATGGTTACTATGACATCAGCTTTGGTTTCTACTAGAGAGAGTATAATGCTTGAAAATTCTTATCATCGGCCATCTCTAAGTCAATATAATGTGGCAAATAAAAATACAATGGTTTGGTTATGAAATTGCTATGAAAAGTAAACTTGTTCGTGAAAGTGTAGGACCACCGGAATTGAAAATTACCAAGTAGACACTTGAACAAGCAATAAGAGGATGATTCATCATTGATGAAGAAGATGTTTATTCTAGATTACCATAATCTCTTTTTGCGTTATGTAAACCAGGTCGCTTATATTCTTAGCACAAGTAGCTTTTGTAAATTATCTGTAAGTTATATTGAATAACTCATTTATTGTTACCAAGTATGCTCGAACAGCTATATTAATTACTCATCATAAAATGGTGAATAAAAATAGCCTTAAGTAATATACTTACATTAAATTCAGAATAATTTCCTAAATTTGACATACATGATTTGAGATTCACTATTATATTATTTAAAACTTGAACAAAAACTAAGGTAGGTTCCTTTGAAGCTTTATTATTAAGTTATACATCAAAGACAATCTAATAAAGGAATATATGAATAGCTAATATAGGAACTTGTGTAAGGTTGTCCTTTATACAAGTTCCTACATTATCACAAGAGGTGTAAGGAGATTAAAAAAATATTAAATGTTAATAGGAGAACCGCGTAATAAAGGACCAGTTGCTGAGTAATGGTGGAGATCATGGTGTAACTTTCATAGCCAACGCCTCCTTGTCTACCCTTTTCCACTTGGTAAAGATGTTGTATACGTTCTATTATGTCTTGCGACTGATTCTCAATGGTGTAAGAGCTCTATACATGAGAAACGAACACAATGGATAAGAACAAATACTTATTAAAGGTATTTGTTCAATTATTGTTCTATCTTACAATATATGTTCCCTCTGGTTATGGATAAATATAGTTACTTTTCAAAAATAATAGAAGTTACACATCTCTTGCTAAATTTAAATCTAAAGTAAAATAATAAAGCAAAAATTACTTTGCAAAGTAATAGTACACCGTAGAATTGCTTTGTGAATTACTCAATCTATATTCTAAAAAGTTTCTTTCTCCTCTCTGGCGACCATTTCTTATTTTTTTGACTTTTTGGCTTCACGTTCCTCGTTTTCTCTTTTCTTTTCATGTAAGAATTTTGTCACTCCTTCCAGTGGGATATCAATATCTTCATTCCTTAATAATTTCTCACCAAGAGTCACCTGTTGAACATATTATATATATGAGTGACTATAATCTTTAAAACAAGGTGGTATATGAAAAAGAAAAAACAAACAGAAAAGAATTTGCGACAACATTAAAAATATTACTTTATCTAAAGGTATATTACATTACCTTGGTCGTCTCTACAACATCAAAGAGAGACTGATGAATAATTCAAATATTATTAGCTGCTAAAGTCTTGAAGGAACATCTAAATGTGCATATCCATTCGACCAGGCAGAGTTAATCGATCTATATTATTGGTAGTGAATATTATTATTCGCTTATCTCCACAGTCTATCTATGAAATTTAGTAATCATGTGGCTGGCGTAAAATCTCTATCAAGCATGAGCAAAGAAGACGATGGATAAGAACAAATACTAATCAAAAGGTATTATTTCAATTATTGTTTTTTTGTTCAAAAACTTCAATTATAGATTGTTCTTACAACATATGTTCTAGCATAATTTAAATTAAAATAATAAAGCAACAAATACTTTGCAAAATTATAGTACACCATAAAATTGCTTTTTGAATTACTCAATCTAGATTCTAAACATCAATTCTTGTTCTTCTTTTGACTTTTTGGTTTCACGTTTCTAATTTTCTCTCTTTTACATGTAAGAATTTGGTCACTTCTTTCAGTGAAGACTACAATATCTTCATTCATTAATAATTTCTCACCATCAACTAGTGGACTTACAATTCCGACACGGTCTGGTTGAGGAAGGAGCATCTCTTCCTTACGGTGGAAGTTACGGTGACAACCACAAGCAGCACAAACAATGACGGATGGATCAGCTGGAAAAGGAGTAATTCCAGGTAGATACACCATGCATCCATCAACTGCATTTCTGTTGTTTGACGCAACGTGGTTTTTCAAACATTCTTTGTATATTGTCACAACACGGTTGATTCCCAACTTGGGTTCGCGAGATCGGAGCAAGAGATTTGATCCTAGTAGTATCAGGAATCGTGACCTATTAAAAAAACCAAAAATAAAGTATATCAAACTTTCTTTCATGTATTACATAATAAGTATATACAGGAAAAACATGTATTGTACAACAAGATCAATTACTAAATCTTACCATCATACTTAGTATTGTTGATGGCAAATTGAAATGACATGGCCATTGACCTTATTCTTGACCTGTGTAGATGGCTGTTCAAATGTTGAAAGCATCAACTACATGTTAACTTTTTCTTCTAATTTAGTAAATATGTAAAATTAATGATCAAATAGATTTAATCTAGATTTTATACTTATATATACGCTTATGTTTATATTTAATATGTTTTTATTTAATAGGCTTATCACCAGTATACAATTAGGCTTATATATATACGCACAATAGTATAACATAGAAAATGCCCTTAGTGTGTGCTGAAAAACCTCACCTTCTTCACCGTGTTGGTGAAAGATAGTTGAAGATGATACTGAATCGTTATTCTAAACTTAAGTCAATTAAAAGAACTATTAGTAACTTACATGGGCTAAGTAGGGAGTATATGTTGGGAGACCAAGGGAGATCAGGGGCAGTTTAAGTTTATTACCATACAAATCCCTATATATTACAAAATTTCATCATACGTCCCTATATTTTGGGATTTATAGGTCCCTATAAATGCAAAATAACTTATATTTTAAACTAATTATATAATAAGTCCCTATAATATGCAAAAAATCAAAAAAATTGAACCAATTACAATATAGGTCCCTATATTAGGCAAAATAATCCATATTGTGCAAAAATATTGATTTATTAATTAGAATTACCTATAAGAAGGGACGAGGAAGCCGTGTGTGCGGCGTATGTGAGTCATGCCTCATTAGCAGGTGGAAGAGTGCATATATAATGAACGAGTTGGTTCTCTGAGTGGAGTATTTGACGGCGGAGGCGCGACTTGATGATTTTGCATCTGAGCGATCGTTAGATGTATAAGCGTTTAAGTTGGCCAATAAAATGACGAGTTGACTAAGCATTTAATATATTTATAAAATATTTATCTTTCTTTTTTTTCTTTTTCTTTTTCTTTTTCTTTTTCTTTTTTCTATCTTCTTTTTCTTTTTTTCTTTTTTTCTTTTTTTCTTTTTTCTTTTTTCTTTTCTCTTTTTTGTTGGGTAAACCTTCTCAACCCATTTTTTTTGGACAAGGCCTCCTCCATCCATCCAACAATAACCTGATTTTTAATTGGCAGAAAATATTTATAAAGGCCCATATAATATTTACAATACTCACAAAATTCTCACTTAATTAATCCATTAAATCCCAACTAGAAACAATAAAAAAAATCCCAAAAAGTCCCCAAATACCAATACTATTGCTACTACTAGTAAAAAGAAAAAGCTAAAAAAACACCTATTAGGATTTGTTTTTTATAGACCTCTCAAAAGCCCTTTCTCTCATTCTATCTCCAACGCGACGCAAGCATGAGAAACCCGTCCCCCTCAACATTTCCAGCGCACCGCCGCCGCTCTTCCATCTCTCACGAGGCACAGGGTCTACTCTTCGGCCGTTATTGGCCTAGTCTCTTGCCGGAACCGCACCAATCTCCATATATGACGAAGCCACGCTGTTCGTCGGCGTCACATTGGATCTTTGCGTTGAAGCCAAGTACGATAAAGTAAACTCTCCTAGTACACCATGGCTCACAACATATTACTAAATTCTCAAATTTCCAAATCATTCATTTCATGGATATAAAGGTTACACGAGACCAATTTTCCTTATTGACTTTTCAATATGATGGATTTATTTCTCCACAAGGACAATTTTACTTCATGACTTTAAAATATGATGGATTCATTATTCCACAACAAAAAAGGACAACAGATTCCAAACACGGGTTCCACACCCGATACCGATTTGAATAGATACCATCTCCACCAATCAGGTTTTATTAGATTCCGTCTCCACCCCTTTCGAATTTAATAGTCCAAGAGCGTGCGAAGAGATGTGCTTTATTTTTTCTATTCTGGTTTCTGTTTTGTTTAATTCGAATATTTTTTGTAAAAAGATTTCTATTTCTTTTGTTTTAGATCTAGATTAATATCTCTTTGGAGTATGTCAAACTGGTGTGTTTGGAGTGTACCAAATTGATGTGTTTGAAATATACTAAAGTGATGTGTTTGGCATGTACCAATTCGTTTTTATCATAAAAAAGATATCGTGAATAGATCTGTGAAGTATTTTTTAGGGAAAAACTTTGTTTGGCGCATACGAATGGGTGAATCTCAACACGATCTTTCGATCGGTTTTCTAAATAAATCTAGACTTTAAGTTTGGGCATGACAAAAAGCCCTCCATAAGTTTAGAAAAATACTATTAAGGACCCTGAAAGGTAAAAACAAACATAAATAGCATTTGGTACATACCAAAACCAGGAAATTGGTACGTTCCAAACAAATAAATATTTGTCTATACCAAAATTAAACATGTTGGTATGTACCGATAAAAAACTGAGTAGGGTATAAGGGAAAAAATTAAACTAAAAAATCAAACTTAGGCATTTGTTAGAAGGATTTATTAGTTAGGACTTTCTAAAGAAATTTTTGGTTTTTTGGGCTTCTAAAAGTAATTTTTTCTTTTTATTGGGATAATTCTAAGCCCAACGTATTTTTTTTGACGCCTAGGAAATTTCAGCTAACTACATCGAAAATTAACCTATTCCTAGTTAGGAAAATTGACATACCACATTTGTCAATGAACCCTCGATGCCCCGTGCCTGTCTTCTTTTGCTAGAATGTCTACTTGACCATTAAACCACTGCGGAATATGTTTAAAACAAACCAGACTAACTTCTGTTGCCATCTTCTTGATATGCGTGATTCGTGGTCCGAGCCTCCATCTGACTGCCGAAACCTGCTTGATACCTTGAATTATTTCAAGGTTGTCAGAGAAGACGGTTATCTCCTCTTGTGGTTCTTGTCTCTTCCTATCTAATATGTATATGATTTCTTGCGCTTCTACTTCCATACAATGTATTCTAAAATTAGGCTAAGAAAATAATTTCTTTTATTTTAAACTTTTTTAATTAAAATGTCTTTATATAAAAAATAATAATACAAAACAATTATTCTATCCATCCTAAAAACAATGTTCACCTACTAAATATGGTGTCCATAAAATATTGTCCATTTAGAATATCAAGACAGTTTTTTCCAACTATTTTCATTATTACTATTATTAAAAAATTGAAATTTATACTTCCAATACATATTTAAAATATTAAGACACTTTATGAGGAGTAATTCTGTAATGGTGTATTTAATTATTAGTTTTCTTAATCTGTTTGAAAAGCTAAGTGGACATTGCATTTGGGACGGGGGAGTATGTATTTTTTCACCACCACGGTTGCTTGTCAGTCAACTTGAACGGTCAATTTTTGTCAATTTCAGTAGTCAATGGTCAACTCCAGTGAGATATTTTGCTTTTGGGACGAGCTTGTCTTCAGGTGGTGGAAGCAGTTGAAGAGATTTCTTTTTAGTTTTTTCCTAATATGAGTGTAAAGAAGACGATTTTTTTTTTGTTTTTTATCAATAAAATAAAAGTTTAATCTTTTTAAATGATTTATAATGTTTATAATAATAAAAACTAATTAAATAATCGCTCATGCGTTACGCCCTAACTTAACAGAGTTAATGGACGGAATACGTCCACAAAGGGTATACAAACACATTTTGAAACAATAAGGGGTAAATTTATACTTTATATAAAATAAGGGGTAAGCTAACGATTAAGAAAATATAGTATTGGCCTAAAGTTAGAAGAAATGGTAATAAGTGCTTTCTCATTTGAATATCGACCTAGCTATAATCATTATTTAATTTGTATTTTAGTTTGTGATTATTTTGTCAGTTTGGGTTGCAATCGAGAATAGCGATGTCTGGATCTTTAGGAGTTGGGGTTGTGGGTGCAGGGTTTGTACATGGTACGAATATAGAATTTCATCAACTCGTATCGAGTTTTTAAAGAATTTTAATCATCTAAAGATTTTCACCCAACGCGCCTTGAAACCTCTCCCTTCAAGACCGAAGCACCCTCATCCAACCTACTATTCTTATTAAAGATCAAATATAATATTTAACAATATAACATTATTTCCCACTACATATTTTATGTACAAATGTATTTTACTCTCTATACATACAAAATCACACAATAAATACACATATATCATAAATCTCACCTACATATCTTAAATCACTCTCTATACTCTCCCCTCTCTCCACCCCAGCCCATCAATCGGAAATGGTGTTTCATGGTGGCTAAAATACGGGTCATACCCTCAGACGACTATCTTTATTCTTGTCATGGATCTAATGGAGTTGTGATTGTGTTGTTATTAAAAATAACCACCAGTTGTACAAAAGAAATGGTTTCTAGAAAAGAAAAACAAAGGAAGTAAAAAACGAATTTAAATGTAGACAAACGATTACAAGGAATTTGAATCACGGTTACAATATGAAATAACAGTTACACGAAAATTTCAAAGAAAATACACTTACACAATAAGGAAAAAACAAAGTCACAGTCACCTATGGCCGTTAAAAAGATATTCCGCCAGACCGGTATCTCTAACGGAACTAAAACGAAGTTCAGAGAAATGTAGAAAGAAGGTGGTGAGGCAGAGTGTTTTTTCTTGTGTGTATTTTCGTTCTTGGAAAGAGTGGAGCGAGACCTCTTTATATAGGGGAGAGGAGAGGAAGACTCAAGCCTTTCAGAAACGTCCCCATCAAGTCCCATGATTACCTCCCGTAATTGACTTGATTGGGTTGACGGTTTTGATTTGGCTTTTGACCTCCACGTTATGTATATCTTGTAACCGATTTGACTTTCCAATTCCCACGTGATGTAACAGCTGCTGGAGTTAACACACCGATTTGACTTCTTTGATATTCCCACGTGTTGTAACAACTGCTGAAGTTAACGCGTGCGTGATTGGTGGAGACTTGTGTCTACGTTTGAGTGTCAAGGACCACTATAAGAACTGGTAGAAAAATCAATTTCATTTTTCATTTTTTGACTCCCGAAACTCCCCAACGACCCCACGACCCACGACCCATGCCCTACGCCGTCGCCGTCGCCTATGCCGGGCCGGGCCCGGCCAGGCGGGTGTGTGGTGGTGGTGCGCGCATGTGGGCTTAACCATTACCTTGCCATGTGCATGGGTTTTGGTTATTTGGATTTTGTTAATACCACAATGTAAATAAGAAGGCATAATGCCTTATTGCCCACCGATGTGGGAAACTAAAAAACCACTTTTTAACTTCAAATGTTCTAACAATCCCCCACACATTTGAATGTCAACAAAAGGTTTGGAGAGAAGGTTCCGAAAAGAAGAATGGGTGAATTGTACTTAAGTGTCAATGTCTTGCGATTTGAATTGACACGTAGTGAAGTGAGGCAACCACCGAATTCCGTTTAATTGAACTTACTCTTGAACTTTAACAGTTATTGATCGAGACCCTCACAGCATATACTCTACCCGATTCAAAGTTATTGTTCCCTCTAACATCACCTTTCGGTTCATCAAGTCCTTCTTTAAGGACCACCCTTTACGGGTTATGAACTTGGTGGATTTATTCATTTGAGAGTTGTGCAAGGACGTCTCCTCAACACTCTACCATGAATATTTGGGTTTCAACGTTACCCTTGAATTCATCAAGTCCTTCTCAAAAGAACCACCATAGAGGCTATGAATTCAATGTGAGTTCAACACTCGGTACGCCTTTTTCATCAATTCCTTCTCAAAAGGACCATCACAAGTGGCTATGAACAAGACGATTTTGTTTTGAGCCATAGGGATGGGGAGAATCACATTGACCAATTGGTCACATGTTCCCCATTGATGGGTTTCAACCCCATCCCCCTCGACGTTTCTAGGACTACTCTCCTAGTTAAGCCTTTGGTAAACGGATCAGCTAAGTTGTTCTCTGATCGTACATATTCCAAGGCTATCACACCATTTTTCAGTAACTGTCTTACTGACCCATGTCTGATGCGAATATGTCTCTTTTTCCCATTATAGGCGCTATTATGAGCGACTCCAATGGCTGCTTGCGAATCACAGTGGATACATACAGGTGTGATACTTCCTTCCCAAAGTGGCACTTCCGATAAGAGATTTCTCAACCACGCAGCTTCTTGCCCAGCTAACTCTAGTGCTATGAACTCAGACTCCAAAGTGGAACGTGCTATACAAGTCTGTTTAGAAGACTTCCACAATACAGCACCTCCCCCTAAGGAGAACACATAACCACTGATGCAGTTTACTTCGTCATTGTCAGAGATCCAGTTTGCATCACAAAAATCCTCAAGGACTGCAGGGAATTTGTTATAGTGCAAGCCTAGATCGATGGTACCCCTCAAGTATTTCAATAGACGGCGAAGTGCAACCCAGTGGTCATTACTCGGGTTATGAATATACCGACTAAGTCTACTCACGGCATAGGCAATATCGGGTCGAGTATAGTTCATCAAGAACATCACACTTCCTATGATTTTAGCATATTCATTTTGGGATACAGTATCTTCAACATGTTTTGGATAAATTAATGCTAGAATCATAAGGAGTATTTATAGGCGTTACCTCAAAGGAATTGAACTTTTTCAGCATCCTTTCTACGTAATGAGACTAATTCAGGGTAATACCATTACTGCTCCTAATGATTTTTACCCCAATTATTACATCTGCTTCTCCCATATATTTCATGTTGAATATGGAAGATAAGAAGCGTTTAGTCTCATCAATAATATGAATAGTAGTACAGATGAGCATGTCATTTACATAGAGGCAGATGATAACACACTCTGAATTTGTTACCTTGGAGTAAACACATGAGTCATAAGTGTTAGATATAAACCCATCTGAAATGAGAGTACTATGTAGTTTTTCATACCATTTTTTCGGTGCCTGTTTCAAACCATACAAGGATTTTTTCAACTTACACACTTTGTCCCCTTGACCAGGGACCACACACCCTTCAGGTTGAGCCATGTAGATCTCTTCATCTCGATCTCTGTTCAAGAACGCGGTTTTGACATCCATTTGATGTATTACAAGTTCGTGAATGACAGCTAAAGCAATAAGGGTTCTTATCGTGGCAATTTTTGTCACTAGGGAATAGGTGTCAATGTAGTCTAAACCTTTCTTATCGTGAATGATGGAAAAATTCAAAGCCAGACTTGTTATTAAGGGCTTCACCCAAAAGAAAGGTTTCGACTACTTTGACACTTATTCCCCAGTGACCAAAATTGCCACGATAAGAACCCTTATTACTTTAGCCGTCATTCACGAACTTGTAATACATTAAATGGATGTCAAAACCGCGTTCTCGAATGGAGATCTAGATGAAGATCTCTACATGGCTCAACCTGAAGGGTGTGTGGTCCCTGGGTCAAGGGGACAAAGTGTGTAAGTTAAAAACTCAAAAGAAATTCAAAACTAGAATTGTTATTAAGGGCTTCACCCATCACCATTAACCTTGTTATTAAGGGCTTCACCCATCACCATCAACCTGGCTTGGCTACTCCATCAAAAATCAAAAAACCCAAATAAAGAGGTAAAAAATTAACTAAAGGGAGATGAAATGGTGGGATCAAAGTGTCATTTTAGTTCCACAAACATATCAACGGTCATCTTCTCACCAAACTGCTCTCAAGAAAACCGTTGTTATTCGAGATACTACTTTATCAACAATCGAAGAACCCAGAAAAGGTAAAAAATTAATTTTACCATTGAAACTCTAATTTAATTTAACCTAATCTCATCACTTCTACAACTTTCTAGGGAGAAGTGATGCGCGTTGAAAGCCTTTTACCTTTGAAGTGATGCGCTGAGAATAACTTTTTACTGCTAGAGTGACAATTTGGTTTTATACTGTTACAGATGGAGTGAGCAATTTTTTATTGAATTATTTTGCAGTAAATCATTTGACAATAGAAGAACCCAAATTAAGGTCTTACACTTTTACAATTTCTTATGAACGTGGAGTGAGAAATTTGGTCATACACTGCATTTTTTTTATTTATTTGTAGTAAATCCATTTGGCTCAAGATGGAGAGAGCAATTTGGTCTTACACTGCACCATTATCAACCGAGCTTGGCTACACCATCAACAACAATCGAAGAACCGAAATTCAGGTATAATTATGATTTTTTTATAGAAACGATACAATCGACATTATTCTCACATCCAGCATTTACATTTCTTGAAGGAAACTCTATGCAAATTAGCTTACCCGAGACCGTTTACATTTCCAATTAAGTGAATCAAAATTTTTCTCAACATTTTGAATTGGGTTCAAGGTCCAGATGTATTCAATTGTTTCAGAGAAAGTTAATTTTAAAAGGATCTTTTCTACAATTATCAAATATTTAAATTTTTTTTTGTTTACAACCCATAACGTTCTTTTTAGTTTGTTCTAATGTTGGATAATGTTTATTCCAGTTAACAATTTTGGAAAGGCAAAGCTGAGTAGACACCAAGGTACACTTCACCTACATTCTACGTATAAAGAGTAGAAAAAACAATTACAACAAGATTGTAGTAAATTCTGGAATGGTTTGTACGACATGCTTTTTCGGATACTAGGAATTTAATTTAAATTAATTTTTGAAGGTTATATTAATGTTTGAAATATTGGTTTATTCTCTTATTTTTGTATGAATGGAGATTAATGTGTGATTGGAGATATATTTGCAACATTTCAGATTAAGGTGAGCATTTTTATTTCGTTCTATCATTTTCCTGCCGAGTTTTTGTGTGATATGAATTGAGAATAAAGCCACGGTTAATTGTTTTCATTCTCACGCACATTTTAAGTTAATATTTCCGTTTATTGGCTAAATCATCATGTTTGTTCATTGATATTTGCTCGGTTGTTTTAGCACCATGGATACCTCAAGAAATCGCAAAGGTAATATATAATACCTGACCAGAAAATCTCCCATGCTTTTAATATTTTTCTAAAATTGCTATTTGGTCCCTATGATGAAATAATTTCATCTTCTCAGGTAAATTTAGCTGTGGAGCTTCTTGAGGATTTTTAGGTGCAATCCATGTAAAAAAAACTCAATTGATACAGAGTAATTTCTTTTTTGGTTCTCGAAATATAGTCCATACTAGCAAATGGTCCTCAACCTTCATTTTTGTCCCCCTAGTTAGTCCATGTTATGTCAGATTTTTAACGTTAAGTGTCATATGGCAAAGACGTTTGAGGAGTAAATTAGTAAAAAAGAGATAGTTCAGGGACCAATTTGGGCTGAGGAATGTCAGAATTTTCCTTACATTTCACCTTATGAAGATGTACTCACGGGTGGATAATGGTTGTTATACACGAAGTGCTTTGTTAGTTAATCTATTATAAAACAGATAGGGTTTGGAACAAGGTTTAACAAAGCTATCGTGCATCAATTGGGTTCATATTAGACAAGAAATTATTGGACGAAATGGAAGCTAATTACTGTGAATTGGAAATGGAATCTACGAAAAATTTCAAGAAGTTGTGTTTCAGAAAACAGTTGGTTCTAATAGTGAAGTTAAAGTAAAACACGTTTGTACTTACACTACATGTTCCTATAATATGCAGAAATTGCACTGCATGCTTTATATTATGCAAAAAGCACACTATAGATACCCTAAACTAAGTTATGCGAACTTATATTATGTAAAAATTGCAATGCAGGTCCCTATATTCTCTATGCAAAAACTGCTGTATGCACTCCTATATTATGCAAAAGTTGCAATGTAGTTCCTTATACTATGCAGAAGTTCCAGTCTCCATATAGTGTGCATTGTTTTGCATAGTATACAGACATGGTGTGGTTTTTGCATAACATATGGACTTATCATGCAATTTTAGCATAGTATAGGTACATGGTACCGACTTTGCGTAATGTAGAGACATATAGTACATTATTTGCCTAAAATAGGAATTTATCATGCAATTTTTGCTTAAGATAAGTACCCGTCAGTAAGACTAAAAAGAATTGATGGTCATATTTCTTACTTAGACATCAAATTGTAAATTGTACTAAAAAGAGAATGTCTGTTTGAGGTTATTTGGAGAAATTCAATAAATAAACGCTTCTTATTATCTTTCTTTTTTCTTGGATTAACAGGGTAAGTTTGTACTTCTTCAATTCTTTAGTGCTTACTTAAGAAAAGTTTAAAATCATCATCATATTCGCTACACAAACTATACATCCTGTAATTCTAGTATTCATGTTCCTATTAGCCGTAATGATGGGTAATTACTCAATATATTTGATATAGTCCTTATATTTTGTTTAAAGTCATAAATAATATCTATCTTATATACAGTACACAAAGATCAAATATGTTAACAATAGAAGGTCAAGCTAAAATTGGAGGTACAATTTTGTGTGTTTCTGGTGCCATTATCATACTATATTTTGTGGGTCCGCTGTATTTGAAAATGTTGAGTCAAATTTTACAACAAATAGTAAAATTAGCGCCAAATATCAACCTGAACCTACTGGATGATTAATATCCACTTTTTTAGATCATGACACGATACTTGGCACCTTAGTATATTATGTTTTCTCTTAAATTGTATGTGTATGGCGGCATATCTTGCTATTCAGGTGTCGGTCCCATATTTCGTAATTCATAAAATAATATGATAAGTTTTCTGATACGGGTTCCATATTTGTTTTAGGCGCCACTTTTAGTGAAATATCTTGCGGGTATTACAAGAACATCATTTTTGTATACTTTTGGTGTTTCGTTTATGGGTTAACCTCAAAACTATGATAGCCTTTAGAAGAAACATATGACATTACATTTTAGGCAGACACATGGGTAAATACTATATAGAATTGGCTGGCATATCTTTCAGTTATAAAAATGTAAGTTGTTTCTTGAAAAATGTAACATGCGTATATTTTATTTCCTTTGAGAAATGTATAAACTTGACCAAAAATGTTATTACAAAAAATAGAATATTTACTTTGGTCATGAAATAACACTCTTTTCGCTCATTGGAAGATAAGTAGGGCCACCACGATCAAGTTCTTTATGTCATACACATATAACTCTTAAATTTTTTCTACAAAACTAATTATTAAAATATAAAATAATTACCCTTATGATTAAAAAAATCATAACCATATAATTAGATATATTAAATTAATAAATTATTGCCGGAATTAAAAAATTCAGGTATAGACCTAGAACTACAATTACAATTGAATATCATATCAGTTGTTGCATGCGGCAAATTATTTTGATAAGTAGGTATGGAAATGGTCAAGAATATTTAGATAGCAATGAGGATGAACCTGATCGCCTATTTTAGAAAAAAATTACATTTACTTAATTTTCTGCTCCAATTTACTAGTCTGGTTACTAAATTTGATGATCGGATATTCCATCTCTAACATAGAGTTTTCCACATCTTCATCTCTAAAACAGTGTGCTAAGTTCTAAAAGAGATTATATATTATATGTATCTTGGTTAAGCTGTAATGAGTTAGCAACACTTCAAGTAATTTGAATATAGCTTAAAATAAATACTCAAATCGTGATATTTTGATGTTTCTTCGGGCAAAAAGAAAGACATTTTTTATGACATCCATATGCCCTTTCTCTCTCATCATGTCTTTTAAGTATTGCGTGTATCAAACCAAATCCCTCTATTTTGAGTAAAATAGATAAATATACCCGTTTTTTAACAAGATAAATATCAACCCCTGCTTTATCAACTAATTATTTTGGTTATGTAATCATATTGCAACACTACAAGAACTTATCGCTATGTTTGAATATTCATATATTAGAAGAAAGATGCAAGCCCACACGGGATTTTATTTTTCGCAGTGCCTTCACCAACGAGTAATAACTAGTATATGTATATTTCAAACTATCCAAATCCAATACATATAATATACTTTTGATTTGTGGTTGCTATAATATATTTATCATAATTATTTATAAAATATCCACGATAGAAGTTGGTTACATCTCCATTAACATATTATAATTAAGTAATTATCGGCTAAATAAAAAAATCACTATCTTTATTCACTTTAATATCAAATAGAGAGAGGGGGTTAACATAAAAATTCATGTATGGCGAGGATGGAGGTAGCTTCGAAAGAAGGTGGCTTCGAGAGGAGGTGTAGACACATTTCACGACTGGCTTTGTTCGCTAGGTTCAAGGTATGCCTTTTTGCATCATGTACGAGGAAGACGATGGTAAACAAAAAAAGAAAGACGACCTTATATTTATAATCCAAAAAAAAGATTGAGACATGAATCAAATATTAAATATATGAAAACTAATTAAAATTAGATATTAGATATTCAAAATATCAAAAAGGAAACCATAGTGAATTTTTTTTTAAAATTAATAGTGGTAGAATTTTATCATTTGCTAAATTTAAGGGAAACATGATTCATAGTATTTTTTTTTTACAAAAAAGATATATAATTGTAGGGCTAGAATTTTACTTTTTCAAAATTTAGGGGGATCATGGCCTCTTCAATATACACATACCTCTGTCTCTTATCATTTATAAATTTCAAACTAAAATCTTAATTTATAGACTAAACATATCAGAATATATATATATATATACTAATGGAGTTGTAATTAACTTTTTTGTTGTACATTAATAAAAATATTTATTAAGAATTACAACTACATTAGTATATAATAATTATCCGATAGTAAGACTGAACAAACATATAAAGAAGAACTTAGAAAATTATCATTCTTTCTCTTAATTGCATTTTATTTGACTTTGTTGAGTATATCTTGGAGGATGGTCAAGACCCATATATAGAACAGATGGCACATCTAGAGAGCTACTACCTGCAAGTACAGATCGTCGGCAAGTAATAAATAGTTAGTATAAAGAGTTATCGTCTCCACATGGATAATGATTGTTAATTCTTGATGTGTTTTCGTAAATTTTTTAGAATGATGTGTGAAACTATAAATAAAAGATAGTATATATGTATTGTTATTTTATATTAAAGAACTAAAGATGCAATAAAAAGGAAATTAAGCTAAATTATAATTAAACTATAAAATGCAATTAACTAAGAGTACAATGCGAAAAGTATAGGTCCAGAACTCGCAGGTAATCCCCGCTAGTATTAACCTTATCTTATTGTTTAAAGGTGAACCGATAAATATGCAATAGCCGAAATTCTGAATTCTTCCTTACTCCCTTCAGGGTAGCTTAGGCTTTTACATAACACCACTAGAGACCTCTTCTGAGTGATATCTACGTGAATGATCGGCGCTAAAGTCTCTTACCTTATTAGCTATCTTCTAACGACGTGACTTTGTGTAATATTCTAACAAATTACTAACAAAATGCATATTAGAAGGCCAATACCAACTATTACTCACTATATATTAATAGGGATTACTTTTTTCTAGTAACCATGAGTACATATACAGCAAAGTACTTCCCTTAATACATATATCTCACTAATATACCTTATTATTACAACCATTACCCAGATGATGAAGGCACACAAGTACTCAAGTTACTGAAATTTTTACTATATTATAGTTGTCCCATTCTATTTGCTTTATGACTGGATCTGCTTTGGAGATGAATGGAGCAGCTATAGTATATGACCTTTCACTGATTATACATTATAAACCAATTCATATTACATTCATAGAAATAAAAATTAGCAAATGTCAATATAGACAGGATTAGAAATATCTGATCCAAAAAGGGAAATATACAACAAAAACAAAGTCTCAGATACCAGAGTAGTATAATAAATCTGAAGTTAATAAGTTAATCTATAGCTTATTACAAGGAGAAAATCTCTAGTCTATGGCCAAAACACTTTTTAACAACCCAATCAAGTCCTTTGTTCTTTCTTCACTATTCCAAATGGAGAGGAGATCCCGCATCAATGACTCTATTTACGCTATTCTAATCCGGATGCCTGAAAAATATACATATATGTGAAAAATTTAAGTTAAATTTCTTAGTTTGTATAAGGTTGCGTAGATATTTAAAACGTAATATGAGTGTAACTTACCTTAGGAATTTCAATGATTATAGATTTAAGAGAAGGAGCCCTTTCAAGGTAGTAGGTGATAATATCTCCAGAGAAAGTGATTTCTCTCTCGCTCTGCTTCTCTCCTTTGTTTACAACAGATTATCGAACATCATCAAGTGGCAAGGGATTGTGATCCTATAGATTAAAGCATCAGAAGAATTGAATCTCAACCAGAAACAGACCACAGAAATATATAAGAGGGATTGCTAAACTTAGTAAATCTTACCATCATACTTATTATTGTTGATGGGAAACTAAAATGACATGGTTATTGACCTTATTTCTGACATGACAATAAGTCACTATTTTGTAGATGGGCATGTGCATATTGAAAGCATAAAATCTATGTTAACTTTTTTTTTTCGAATTTAGTAAATATGTAAAACTAATGACCAATTAGTATTAATCTAGATTTTATACTCAAAGACGCTTATATTTCCATTTAATATGGTGATATTATGCAATTATGACACATGTGAACAATAGCATAACACACTGCTGAGAAAGCTCATTTTCTTCCGTGAAGATAGTGGAAGATGATATTGTATCATTATTCTTAACTTAAGTCAATTAAAAGAACTATTAGTCACTTACATGGGATGAGTAGGGAGTTTTTGTTGGGATACCAAGGTCAGGGGCAGTGTGAGTTTCTTACCATACAAATCCCTATATTTTACAAAATTTCATCATAGGTCCCTATGTTTTGGGATTATAGGTCCCTATAAATGCAAAATAACCTATATTTTGAACTAATTACATAATAAGTCCCTATACTATGCAAAATAACTAAATTCTTTGTAAATAATTACAATATAGGTCTCTATATTAGGCGAAATAATCCATATTTTGCAAAACGATTTGATTTATTAATTAGAATTACCTAAAATATTTGATTTATTAATTAGAATTACCTATAAGGAGGGATGGAGAGTGCGGCGGCGTGTGTGGGTCATGACTCATTAGCTAACGAAAGAGTGCATATATAATGAATGAGTTGGCTCTTTGAAAATCAAGAGACTGCACAAAGCCCAACTGTGAGTCTTGGAGTAGCTGACAGAGGCGGAGGTTTGATGATTTTGCGGGTAGATTTAAAGTAAGAGAATTAAGTGTTTACGTTAGGTTAATAAAATGTCTAGTTGACTGAGTTCATTTTATATATGAATAAAATAACTAGCTTTATTTTATATTTTTTGTTGGGTAAATCTCCTCAACCCATTTTTGTTTGGACAAGGCCTCCTCTATCCATGGAACAATAACCTGATTATTTTATTGGAATAATTCTAGGCCCAACATATTTGTTTTTTTACGTCTAAAAAATTCTGGAAAATTGACATAACACATTTGTCATGACTCTTGTTCCCTCGATAACCTATGCCTAACATTTTTTGCTAGATTGTCTGCTCGACCAGTAAACTGTCGCAAAATATGTTCGAAACAAACTGATCCATGGTCTAAGTCTCCATTTGACTGCCGACACCTTTTTGATACCTTGAATTATTTCAAGGTTGTCAAAGAAGATGGTTATCTCCTCTTGTGGTTTCTGTCTCATCATGGCTAATGCGTATATGATTGATTGTGCTTCTCCTTCCATACAACGTATTTCAAACAAATAATTTTTTTAATTTTAATTTTTTTTAATTAAAATATCTTTATATAACAAATAATAAAACAAATAATAAAACAAAACAATTATTCCATCCGTCCTAATGCCCACTTACTAAATATGGTGTCCCAAATATATTGTACATTTTAGAATATCAAGACACTTTTTTTCAACTTTTTCCATCATTACCAATATTAAAAAAATTAAAATTTATACTTTCAGTGTATATTTAAAATATTAAGATACTTTATGAGGGGTAATTTCGTTATGGTGTATGTAATTATTAGTTTTCTTAATATGTGTGAAAAGCTAAGTGGACATTATATTTTGGACGTAGGGAGTATGTATATTATCACCACCATGGTGTCTTGTCAATCAAATTCAACAGTCAACAATGGTCAATTCCGATAGTCAAAGGTCAACTTCAGCGAGATTTTTTTGGGTGGGAACCAGTTTACTCATGAGACGAGCTTGGCTCCAGGTGGTGGCGGCAGTTGAAGAGATTTCTTTTTAGTTTTTTTTCTAATATGAGTGTGAAGAAGACGATTCAATTCTTTTTTCAATAAACAAAAAGTTTTTTTTAATGATTTAAAATGTTTATAATAATAAAAAAAATTAAATAATCGCATATGTGTCGTGCATGCTTACTCAAGTGAGATAATAGACGGAATCTGTCCACAGCGGGTAACAAACACGTTTGAAACAATAATGGGTAAATTTACACTTTATACAAAATAGAGGGGTAAGTTGACGATTCGGAAAAATTAAGGGGCAACAGGGGTATTTACTCATTTTAGTGAGTAAAAATAGTATTGGCCTAAATTTAGAATAAATAATAATAAGTGCTTGCTCATTTGAATATCGACCTAGCTATAATCATTATTTAATTTGTATTTTAATTTGTGATTATATGGGTCAGTATGGGTTGCAATCGAGAATAGTGATGTATGCATTTTTATGACTTGGGTCGTGGGTGCATGGCTTGTACATGGTATAATTATAGAATTTCATCAACCCGTATCGAGTTTTGATAGAATTTTAATTATCTAGATGTTTTTACCCAACAGGTCTTGAAACCTCTCCCCTCAAGATCAAAACACCCTCATCCAACCTAATCTTCTTATTAAAGGTCAATTATAATATTTAACAATATAACTTTATTTCCTACTACACATTTTACGTTCAAGTGTTTTTTACTCACTATACATACTAAATCACACAATATACACACATATATCATATTTCTCACCTACTTATCTTAAATCACTCTCTGTACTCTCTAACCTCTTTCCAACCCACCCCAACCATCGGAAATGGTGTTTCACGGTGGCTACAAGACGGGTCATACCCTCCGACGACTATGTTTATTCTTGTCATGGATCTAATGGAGTTGTGATTGTTTAATAAGGATCCAGCCATGGAAAATCGTAATTCTCAGCCATACAGAATCAAAAAATGGATCCAGATCCTTGTAGATCTAACTTTCACTAGCAGATCAGAGTTTTTGTGGAGTTTTTGTACGACTTCCATCGCAGCTGAAGGCGAATTTCAAAGGTCCAAGTTAAGCTCAACGAACCTTTGTGTTTGTTCATGGCAGGTGAGATTGTTTTTTTTGTACTATTGGAATTTTAAGGAATGTAAATTCTATAATATTTAGTTTGGATTTTTTAATTAAGGTCTGTAATATTCTTTTATATAATAAAAATAATATTTGTACAATTTCTACTTTACTTTTGTGTCAATACACTGTATTTTAGGGAATACTTTGAGAATTCACTAAGCATAATTAGTGATTCACTTCGCATACTAAGTAAATTGCTGACTATAATCAAAGAATTATAGAGTATAACCAGTGACTTTTTCGTACTCATTGAATCACTAAGTATGCTTTGTGGCAATGTCGGTGGTGATCAGAGATGAATATTACTGATATTCAATAAAATCTATGAGAAAATACTCTCTAAAGCCGGTGTTGGTAGTGTGTGTTGGCTAGAGATGAATAGGGTTGATACTTCGTGACTTGTTACTTAGCAACTCGCTACTCAGTGACTCTTTACTTAGCGACCCGCTACTCAGTCACTCTGTGGTCCATGCTTTTTGCCACTTATTTTTATTTCTGTATGTATTTTTTAATTGTTTAGGATACTTTAGTATTTGTTTTTACTTATATGAAGAAGACCCTAGCCACATGTTCCGTATTAACGATAAAATTTGTCTCCAATACCTCATACATCAACCACTCTTTTCTCTATGGGCGATTGTTACTCTAACTCCTCCATAAGTCTTAGTTCCATCCTGGGTCCAAACCCATTATTATGCGTATGATATAAAATAAGTGGTTTTTACCATTGCAGTTTTTAAAAAACGTTGGTCCATAATATATATCTCAAATGAATGAAGGAGAAGCTACTCTAATAATCCAAATTATGGTTACTATGATATCAGCTTTGGTTTCTACTAGAAAGAGTATAATGCTTGGAAATTCTTATCATCGGCCATCTCTAAGTCAATATAATGTGGCAAATAAAAATACAATTGGTTAAGAAATTGCTATTAAAAAGTAATCTTGATCGTGAAAGTGTAAGACCACCAAAATTGAAAATTACCAAGGATACACTTGAACAAACAATAAGAGGATGATTCATCACTCATGAAGAAGATGTTTATTCTAGATTACCATAATCTCTTGTTGCATTATGTAAACCAAGTCGCTTCTATTATTAGCACAAGTATGTTTTGTAAATTATTTGTAAGGAATATTGAATTACTCATTTATTATCACACGGTATGCTCGAACAGCTATATTAATTACTCATCATAAAAGGTGAATAAAAATAGCCTTAAGTTATATACATACATTAAATTCAGAATAATTTCCTAAATTTGACATACATGATTTGAGATTCTCTATTATATAATTTAAAACTTGAACAAAAACTAAGGTAGGTTCCTTTGAAACTTTATTATTAAGTAATACATCAAAGACAATCTAATAAATGAATCTAGGAATAGTTAATGTAGGAAATTATGTAAGGTTGGCCTTTATAAAAATTCCTACATTATTTACAGGAGGAGATTAAAAAAATATTAAATGTTAATAGGAGAATCGCGTAATAAAGGAACAACTTGCTGAGTAATGGTGGAGGTCACGGTGTAACTTTCATAGCCAACACCTCCTTGTCTGTCCTTTTCCACTTGGAAAAGATGTTGTATACATTCTTTTATGTCTGATAGAGCTGCGACTGATTCTCAATGGTGTAAGAGCTCTATACATGAGAAACGAAGACAATGGATAAGAACAAATACTTATTAAAGGTATCCGTTCAATTATTGTTCGTTCTTACAACATATGTTCCCTCTAGTTTTGGATAAATATAGTTACTTTTCAAAAACAATAAAGTTACACAGCTCTTGCTAAATTTAAATCTGAAGTAAAATAATAAAGAAAAAAATACTTTGCAAAATAATAGTACACCATATATTTGCTTTGTGAATTACTCAATCAATATAATAAACAGTTTCTTTCTCCTCTTTGGCGACCATTTCTTATTTTTTTGACTTTTTGGCTTCACGTCCATCATTTTCTCTTTTCTTTTCATGTAAGAATTTTGTCACACCTTCCAGTGGGATATCAATATCTTCATTCCTTAATAAATTCTCATTAGGAGTCACCTGTTGAACATATTACATATAAAAGTGACTATAATCTTTAGAACAAGGTGGTATATGATAAAAGAAAAAGCCAAAAAAAAAGATTTTTTGATAACTTTAAAAATATTACTTTATCTAAAGGTATATAATATTACCTTGGTTGTCTCTACAACATCAAAGAGACTGATGAATAATTCCAATATAATTAGTTGCTAAAGTCTTGAAGGCGCATCTGAATGTGCATATCCATTCGACCAGGCAGGGCTAATCGATCTATATTATTGGTAGTGAATATAATTATTCGCTCATCTCCACAGTCCATCTATGCAATTTAGTATTCATGTGTGGCTGGCGTAAAAGCTCTATCAAGCATGAGCAAAGAAGACGATGGATAAGAACAAATACTAATCAAAAGGTATTACTTCAATCATTGTTTTTTTTGTTCCAAAACTTCAATTATTGTTTGTTCTTATAACATATGTTCTAGCATAATTTAAATTAAAATAATAAAGAAACAAATACTTTGAAAACTAATAGTACACCATAAAATTGCTTCTTGAATTAGTCAATCTATATTCTAAACATCAATTCTTGTTCTTCTTTTGATTTTTTGGTTTCACGTTTCTCATTTTCTCGCTTTTACATGTAAAAATTTGGACACACCATTCCGTGAAGATTACAATATCTTCATTTATTAATAATTTCTCACCATCAACGGGTGGACTTACAATTTTGACAAGAGCGTGGAGGTAGGAGCATCTCTTCCTTATGGTGGAAGTTACTGTGACAACCACAAGCCGCACAAATAATGGCGGATGGATCAGCTGGAAAAGGAGTAATTTCAGGTAGATACTCCATGCATCCATCAACTGTATTTCCGTTGTTGATGCAACGTGGTTTTTCAAACATTCTTTGTATATCGTCAAGGCTGATTCCCAACATGGGTTCGCGAGATTGAAGCAGGAGATTTGCTCCAAGTAGTATCAGGGATAGTGACCTATTTAAATAACCAAGAATAAAGTACATCAAAATTTCTTTCATGTATTACATAATAAGTATATACAACAAAAACATGTATTGTACAACAAGATCAAATCTTACCATCATACTTAGTATTGTTGATGGCAAATTGAAATGACATGGCCATTGACCTTATTCTTGACCGTGTAGATGGACCTATGTAGAATATTAAATGTTGAAAGCATCAAATTTATGTTAACATTTTTTTCTAATTTAGTAAATATGTAAAATTAATGATCAGTTAGATTTAATCTAGATTTTATACTTATATACGCTTATGTTTATATTTAATAGTTATATATATATATATATATATATATATATATATATATATATATATGCACAACAGTATAACATAGAAAATGCGCTTAGTGTACTGAGAAACCTCACCTTCTTCACTGAGTTGGTGAAAGATAGTGGAAGATGATACTGAATGCGTTACTCTTAACTTAAGTTAATTAAAAGAACTATTAGTAACATACACGGGTTGAGTAGTAGTTTTTTTTGGAGTCAAAGAGGGTTTAGTGTAAGTTTATTACCATATAAATCCCTATATTTTACAAAATTTCATTATAGGTCCCTATATTTTGGGATTTAAAGGTCCCTGTAAATGCAAAACAACCTATGAACTACTATATAATAAGTCCCTATAATATGAAAAACAACAAAAGAATTTAAACTAATTACAATATAGGTTTCTATATTAGGCAAAATAATCCATATTTTGCAAAAATATTGATTTATTAATTAGAATTACCTGTGGCGTGTGTGGGTCATGCCTCATTAGTAGGCGGACGAGTGCATATGTAATGAACAAGGTGGTTCTCTGAAAAAGACGACAGCCGCTAATCCCAAATTGAGTCGTGGAGTATTTGAGGACTTGATAATTTTGGTCTGAGCGATTCGTTAGATGTAAAGTAAGAGAATTAAGCGTTTAAATTAGGGCAATAAAATGACAGTTGACTAAGTATTTTATATATTAATAAAATATTTATCTTTCTTTTTTCCTTTTTCCTATTCTCTTTTTCCTTTTTTCTTTTTTCTTTTTTCTTTTTTATTTTTTCTTTTTGTTGGGTAAACCTTCTCAACCCATATTTTTTAGACAATGCCTCCTCTATCCATCAAACAATAACTTGATTTTTTATTGGGAGCAGTTATTTATCAAGGCTCATATAATATTTACAATACTCACAAAATTCTTACTTAATTAATCTATTAAATCCCAACTAGAAACAATAAAAAATCCCAAAAATTCCCACAATACCAATACTATTGATATTAGTAGTAAAAAGAAAAAGCTAAAAGAAAAACTTTCATGATTTGTTTTTTATCAGACATCTCCAAAGCCCTTTCTCTCACTATATCTCCAAAGCAACGCAAGCATGAGAAACCCGCCCCCCTCAGCATTTCCAGCGCACCGTAGCCGCTCTTGACACCGTCGTCGCCTAGAAAGCAGCCTTCCTCACTCACCCTGTGTTGTACTCCTTCTCCGATCTGGTGCTTTGCCTGTCTCTACCAGCAACCCCGCAGCCATCTCTCACGAGGCACCGGGTCAGGTACTCCTCGGCCCGTTATTGTCCAAGTCTCTCGCCGGAACCGCACCAATCTCCATATCTGTTTGCCGGCGTCACACTGGATCTTTGCGTTGAAGCCAAGTACGAGAAAGTAAATTCTCCTAGTACACCATGGCTCTCAACGTATTATTAAATTAACAAATTTCCAAATCATTCATTTCATGGCTATAAAGGTTACATGCGACCAATTTCCCTTAGTGATTTTTCAGTATGATGGATTCATTTCTCCACAAGGCCAATTTTACTTCATGACTTTCAAATATGATGGATTCATTCTTCCACAACGAAAAAGGAAAACAAATTCCAAACACGGGTCCACACCCATACCGATTTGAATAGATACCATCTCCACCCATCAGGTTTTATTAGATCCCATCTCCACCCTTTCTGATTTCAATAGTCCAAGCGCGTGCAAAGAGATGTGCTTCAATTTTTTTATTCTTGCTTCTGTTTTTTTAATTCCAATATTTTTTGTAAAACGATTTCTATTTGATTTGTTTTAGATCTAGATTTAGAGCTCTTTAGAATATATCAAATTGATGTGTTTGTAATGTACCAAATTCATGAGTATGGAATGTACCAAATTGATGTGTTTGGAATGTACTAAAGTGATGTGTTTGGAATGTACCGATTCGTTTTTATCATGAAAAAAGATATCGTGAATAGATTTGTGTAATGTTTTTAGGAAAAACTTTGTTTGGCGCATACTAATGGGTGAATCTCGACAAGATCTTCTATCAGTTTTCTAAATAAATCCGGACATTAACTTTGGACATGACAAAAAACACTCCATAAGTCTAGAAAATACTATTAAGGACCCTGAAACGTAAAAACAAACATAAATAGCATTTGATACATACCAAAACCAGGAAATTGGTACGTTCCAAACAAATAAATATTTGTCTATACCAAAATTAAAAATGTTGGTATGTACCGATAAATAACTGAGTAGGGGTATAAGGGTAAAAAATCTAACTAAAAAATCAAACTTAGGCCTTTGTTAGAATGATTTTTTAGTTAGGACTTTCTAAAGAAAATTTTGGTTTTTTGGGCTTCTAAAAGTAATTTTCTCTTTTTATAGGGATAATTCTAGGCCCAACATATTTTTTTTGGAAGCCTAAGAAATTTCAGATAACTACATCAAAAATTAACTTATTCCTAGTTAGGAATATTGACATACCACATTTGTCAATGAATCTTGTTTCCTTGATGCCTTGTGTCTGGCTTCTTTTGCTAGAATGTCTGCTTGACCATTAAACCATTGCCGAATATGTTTAAAACAAACTAGACCAACTTCTGTTGCCAGCTTCTTGATCTGCGTGATCCATGGTCCGAGCCTCCATCTAACTGCCGACACCTGCTTGATACCTTGAATTATTTCAAGGTTGTCAGAGAAGCCCTCTTGTAGTTCTTGTCTCTTCCTATCTAATATGTATATGATTGCTTGCGCTTCTCCTTCCATACAATTTATTCTAAAATCAGGCTAAGCAAATAATATTTTTTGTTTTAAATTTTTATAATTAAAATGTCTTTATATTAAAGATAATAATACAAAACAATTTTTCTATCAGTCCTAAAAATAATGTCCACTTACTAAATATGGTGTCCTAAAAATATTGTCCATTTAGAATATCAAGACACTTTTTTTCAACTATTTACGTTATTACTCTTATTAAAAAAATTAAAATTTATACTTCCGATACATATTTAAAATATTAAGACACTTTATGAGGAGTAATTCTATAATGGTGAATGTAATTATTAGTTTTCTTAATCTGTTTGAAAAGTTAAGTGGACATTGTATTTGGGACGGGGGAGTATGTATTTTATCACCACCATGGTTGCTTGTCAGTCAACTTTAACGGTCAATGTTGGTCAATTTCGGTAGTTAGTGGTCAACTCCAGTAAGATTTTTTTTTTGGGTGGCCACCAGTTTACTTCTGGGACAAGCTTGGCTTCAGGTGGTGGCAGCAGTTGAAGAGATTTCTTTTTAGTTTTTTCCTAATATGAGTGTGAAGAAGACGATTTATTTTTGTTTTTATCAATAAAATAAAAGTTTAATCTTTTTAAATGATTTAAAATGTTTATAATAATAAAAAATAATTAAATAATCGCACATGCGTCGCGCCCTAACTTAACAGAGATAATGGACGGAAGTCGTCCACAGGGGGTAGACAAACACATTTTGAGACAATAAGGGGTAAATTTACACTTTATATAAAATAAGGGGTAAGCTAACGATTAAGAAAAAGTACAAGGGGTATCAGGGGTATTTACTCAATTTAGTAAGAAAATATAGTATTGGCCAAAAGTTAGAAGAAATGGTAATAAGTGCTTGCTCATTTGAATATCGACCTAGCTATAATCAGTATTTAATTTGTATTTTAGTTTATTTTGTCAGTTTGGGTTGCAATCGAGAATAGCGATGTTTGGACATGGTACAACTATAGAATTTCATTAACTCGTATAGAGTTTTTAATTTTTTTTAATTATCTAGATATTTTCACCCAATGGGTCTTGAAACCTTTCCCTTCAAGACCGAAGCACCCTCATCTATTGTTTTTATTAAAGGTCAAATATAATATTTAACACTATAACATTATTTCCCATTACACATTTTACGTACAAATGTTTTTTTACTCACTATACACACTAAATCACACAATAAATACACATATATCATATTTTTCACCTACATATCTTAAATCACTCTCTATACTCTCCCCTCTCTCCACCCCACCCCAACAATCAGAAATGGTGTTTCATGGTGGCTAAAATACGGGTCATACCCTCCGAGGACTATGTTTATTCTTGTCATGGATCTAATGGATTTATGATTGTGTCATAAGGATCAAGCCATTGAAAATCGGAGTTCTCAGCCTTACAACATCAAAAAAGGGTTCTAGATCGTTGTAGATCTAACTTTCACTAGCAGAGTTTTCATCACATTCACTCACGCTCGTTTCCACCGCTAGCTCTCTTGCAAAAGATAACTGTCGCCCCAATCACCAACTGTAGAACCATTCTCTACCACCTTCATAACCGCTGCCGCTGGAGAACCATTCACAACCACCATTATCATCGCCACCTAATAGGGGACAATTCTTCACCTTCATCAACGCAGCTTGGCTAGGATAGGCATCTCTTCACACTCGCTTTTTCACCAAGCCGTTCTCCTACACAAGAAAACCGCTACTACTCAGGATCATTTTCCATCATCATCAACCTTGGCTTGGCTACGCCATCAATGATCAAAAAACCCAAATCAAGAGGTAAAAAATTAATTAAAGGGAGATGAAATGGTTTGCTCAAAGCACCATTTTAATTCCACAAACATATCAACAGTCACCTTCTCACCAAACTGCTCTCAAGAAAACCACTATTATTCGGGGTACTACGTTAATAACAATCGACGAACCAAAAAAATGTAAGAAATTAATTTTTACCATTGAAACTCTAATTTAATTTAACCTAATCTCATCACTTCTACAATTTTCAGGAGAGAAGTGATGCGCGTTGGAAGCCTTTTACCTCTGAAGTGATGAGCTGAGAATAGCTTTTTACTACTAGAGTGAGCAATTTGGTGTTATATTGTATTTTTTAGTTTTTTTACATATGGAGTGAGCAATTTTTTTTTGAATTTTTTTGCAGTAAATCATTTGGAAATAGAAGAACCCAAATTAAGGTCTTACACTTTTACAATTTCGTATGACCGCAGGGTGAGAAATTTTTTCCTACACTGCATTTTTTTAATTATTTTTCAGTAAATATCCATTTGGCTCAACTGATTGAGAGAGCAATTTGGTCTTACACTGCACCATCATCAACTGAGCTTGGGTACACCATAAACAACAATCGAAGAACCAAAATTCAGGTATTATTATGATAGTTTTATACAAACTCTACAATCGACATTATTCTCACATCCACCATTTACATTTCTTGAAGGAAACTCTATGCGAATTAGCTCACACATTTCCAATTAAGTGAATCAAAATTCTCAACATTCCAGATGTATTCAATTGTTTCAGAAAAAGTTAATTTTAAAAGGATCTTTTCTACAATTATCAAATATTTAAATTATTTTTCAGTAAATATCCATTTGGCTCAAGAGAGCAATCTGCTCTTACACTGCACCATCATCAACCGAGCTTGGCTACACCATCAACAACAATCGAAGAACCAAAATTCAAGTATAATTATGATAGTTGTATGCAAACTCTACAATCGACATTATTCTCACATCCACCATTTAAATTTCTTGAAGAAAACTCTATGCAAATTAGCTCATCCGAGAACGTTTACATTTCCAATTAAGTGAATCAATATTCTCAACATTTTGAATTGGGTTCAAGGTCCAGATGTATGCGATTCTTTCAGAAAAAGTTAATTTTTAAAGGATTTTTTCTACAATTATCAAATATTTAATTTTTTTTTGTTTACAACCCATAATTTTCTTTTTAGTTTGTTCTAATGTTGGATGATGTTCATTCCAGTAAACAATTTTGGAAAGGCATTAATTTCTAGTTAAATTTTAAATAGATCAAATAATAATAGGGTCAATGAGAGTCAACTCACTTAAAAAATCCTCTCTACACACTCATCCATTAATTGTTATTCCATTTTTCCATTTTTAGCTTAACACCTCTTTTTAGATTTTTTTTTTCCAAATTTGCTTTTCCTTATCCGGATTTGTTGTTTATCTCAAGATTTTTCTGGGATCTAACAACATTTCCTTTCTTTCTCACAAAAATACTTATCTCCACCCTTTCTTTCTCCTCCACCATATCACCCAGCATCTCTTCTCCGCCTAGATTTTCTTCTTTTTCACTTTATTTTCCTTTTCATCGTTTTTTCCTTTGACTATCACAATGATCAAAATTTTAAACACAGCAAATATCAACAAAGTAGCGAATGGATCTAGTAAGCAAACAAAATCCAAGACAAAGTATCGATATATCACTAAAGAGATCATGTCGCCGAGTTCATATTTACTAAACACACCCGAATAGTACAAATATGAGGTAGAGGCGAGTACTGCGAATCAGGAAAAAAATGTTTCGGTATGCAGAAACGAAGTTTAACAAGTTGTAGATCTGGTTGAAACTGAAACAAGGAGGGAATCAAAGGGAGATCCATGTTCAAAATTATTCGCTTGTGCGAGCAATTCTATGAATTGGAACATCATGAGCCAGAAAATTTGGAAGGTAAGAAAGTTATTAATCCGCCAAAGAATGTCCTTGATGAAGGGTCTGATCAATGGGTGAATTGCTTAATTGGCCAATTCATAGATGCTCCGCCTCCGTTCTTTGCTGTAGCTAATTTTGTTAGATATCAGTGGAGTAAGTTGGGAAAGGTAGAAATTAAATCGAATTTGAAAGGTAGTGTAGTCATCAAGTTTGAAATACATCAAAGTTACAGTAAAGCGCTTGAGCAGCTCTGGCATATAAATAGAAAACCGCTACTTCTTCGACCTTGGAAGGCAAGTATGCAATTCGATAAATTAGATTTATCCAGAGTGCCGATTTGGGTCAAATTAATTAATGTACCAATGAATCATTAGACACAAAGAGGGATGGGGTATGTAGCTAGTGGTGTAGGTGTTCCAATTCAAATGGATACTATATCTGAATAAAAGACAAGGTTGGGGTATGCTCGAGTCTGTGTAGAGATTGACATAAAAGAGGAATTACCTGATAATGTATTGGTTGATATAGGGCTAGATGAGCTACAGGTGGTTAAAGTGGAGTATGAATGGAAGCCGATTGTATGTAGAAAATACAGTAGGTTGGGTCATGTGGAAACTAAGTGTGTGAATACTCAAAAAGTGTGGGTGCCAAAAACAACAAATGAGCCTGATAAAAGAGTAAATAAGGAGAAAAAGGTAGTTGAGGAATGGAGTATTGTTAGAAACACTAAAAAGAATGAGAGAAAAAATGGTGAGTTAAGTTCTATAACCACAACTAATAATTTTGATGAGTTACAGAACAGAGAAGGGAGTGAGATTGATCATGATGTATTGGTATTTATCAATCATAATGGGGGAGAAATGATTACTAGACCTCCCAATATATGAATATTGCAGTTTGGAATGTAAGAGGGTTCAATAATCTCCTTAGACAGTTGGATGTGAATGAGTTTTTAGTTACTAATAATGTAAGGGTGACTGGGCTTATCGAAACAAAGGTTAAAATAAACAATTACTCTTCTATAATAAGTACACATTTCTCTCATCTGGAAAAGTTGCACAATTATAATAAAGATGATAGTGGAAGGATTTTGATACTTTGGGATAAAATATTTGCTAATATTAATTTAGTTTATCAAAACATCTCAAGCTATATTATTTGAGTTGAAAGTGAAAGACAATAAGGATAATTTTTACATTGTAATGGTGAATGCTACTGGAATTGATCGAGAAAGAAGAGCACAATGGAGAGATATGATTATGTGGAGTAAGAAGTATGAGAAAGATAAGCTCTGTATCATGAGAGATTTCAATGAAATACTACACATCAGAGACAGAATGAATTGTACTCTTTTAGATAAAGGAGCGCTTGAATTTATAGAGTGTATTGAAGATGCAAATTTATATGAACATAATTATGGTGGGTAGTTTTACACATGGACTAACAAGAATAGAAGTGATCAAATTCGTGCTAGTAAAATAGATAGGGTGTTTATTAATACTAGATGGTTAGACTCTACAGCCTCTAGTATGAGTATTCATCCACCATCAACTTCAGACCATTGCGCAATCAAGTTAAATCTTGGAGGTGTTAAGAAATTCTTTTCTAGTCAATTCAAATTCTTCAATATTTGGGCTACACATGAGAAATTTATAGAAACTGTGAAGGATGCTTGGAATATAAAGGTGGATGGTAATGAGATGTTCAAATTATGTATGAGGTAGAAGAATGTAAACGCACCTCTTAAAAAGTTCAATAACACACACTTTAGAAGGAACTCTAATGATATTGAACAAATAAAAGCTCAGCTCAACACTGTACATTGTACAAATTCTCAATCAGGATTTAGAGAAGGATATGATTGTAGAGCATGATATTCTTAAACTAAAGGCTAAGTGTACTTCTATTATTGATATGGACCGTAGTTCAGCTTATTTTTACAAAATTGTTAAAGGTAGAGCTGCAAAAAAAACATATCTATTCTTGTTAGTGATTCAAGTGAAAATATTGTAGAACCTAATCTCATCAAGGAGGAATTTGTAAATTTCTATATGCAACTCTTAGGCACTGAAGATGAAAATGAAGAAGTTTGCTCCAGTGATACTATAAAAGAGATAATTGGTTCTTTTCTAAATGAAGAACAAAGAGCTGCTATTATTGCCCCTATTACTGATGAAGAAATAAAGGAAGCTCTATTTTCCATTAGTGAAAATGAAAGCCCAGGACTAGATGGACTTAACTCAGCCTTCTACAAAGCTTCATGGAGTGTTTTAGGAGAAGACTTCACAAATTCCATCAGACAATGCCTTGATAATGGTAAAATTCTTACTCAGATAAATGCAACTAATATAATATTAATACCTACAGAGAACAAGCCTTCAAGTGTGAGAAAGTTCAGACCAATCTCTTGTACAAACACAACTTATAAGACTATCTTAAAAGTTATTCTACTAAAAGATTGAAAAAGGTTATTAGCTCAATTATATCTCTTAATCAAGCTGTGTATGTTGGAGATAGGTACATAAGCGACAATAGTTTAGTTGCACAGGAGGTTGTACTTGGCTATGATAAGAAGAATTCAGATCCTAAGTGTACTATAAATCTAGACCTACAAAAAGCGTATGATAGCGATAATTGGAGATTTAAATTAATATCTTGTAAGCTTTAAATTTTCCTAAGAATTTTACTGAGTGGATCAAAATTTGTATATGTTCTCCTACATACTATATATGCATTAATGGCGAGGCGTGTGGGTATTTTAAAGGAAAGAAAGGGTTGAGACAAGGAGACCCTCTCTTTCCTTATCTCTTTGCAATGTGTATGGAAATTTTTACATGTCTGTTTAATCATTTGGGGAAAAAAAGAGCTTTAATTATCATCTTAAATGTGATGAAATGAAGCTAAATCATATAATATTTGCTGATGATTTATTGATATTTTTAAAGAAAATATTATATCAGCGATTGGAGTCAAGGATGGGTTAAAATTATTTCAAGAATGTCTATGCTCACTATTAATTATTAGAAAAGCGAGATATTTAGGTAGAACTGATTATAATACTAATGAGAAGATTTCTGAGATTTTGAATACTAAGATTGGGTATTTAACTGTTAGGTACTTAGGTGTACCTCTACATTCCAAGAAGCTCAGTGTTGAAGAAGGTAATAAATTGGTGAACAAAATCTATAGTAGTATAAATAAATGGTCCTCTAAACTTCTATCATATGCTGGAAGGGTTTAGCTAATCAGGTGTGTTCTCATCAGTAAAATACTTTTTTGGTGCCGTGTGTTCCTTCTCCCAAAGTAGGTAATATACAAACTAAATTAGTTAATGAACAGTTTCTTATGGAAAGGAAATACTGAAGGGGCTCAAGGAGCTAAAATAGGTTGGGATAGAGTTTGTACAAGTAAACAAAATGGTGGTTTGGGTATTCCCGAAATAGAAAATATTAATTTAGTTTGTTTACTTTTTACTTTTTGGAGAATGTATGCTCAAGAAGGTAATCTATGGAGCAGTTGGGTGAAATGTAATGTTGTTAAAAATAGATGCATATGGAGTCTTGAAGAAAAACAAGCGCATACGTGGATATGGAAAAAGCTAATGAAAGTGAGGAATCTTGCATATAAGTTTATACATCATAAAGTGAATAATGGAAGAGATACTTATATGATATGGGACATGTGAATTGAAGGCTCTAGTGTGCAGGAATTACTTGGTATTGAGCTATACAAAAATGATATAAATAGCAACAAAACAGTATATACTTGTTATAAAGGGAACAGGTGGAGATTGCCACCTAATATTGGGAAGATTCTACCTCGTCCGAATGATTATAAGTTAAATGATAAGAAGGGTATTAAGGTGTGGAGTGAGAGTAACAAAATGAAATTTTCTTTTGAAAAAACCTTGGCAAGAATCACTGCATAAGAAAATTTGGAAGAGATGTACTGGTACAAGGTAATATGGGCTAGAAAAAATATTCCAAGATGTGCCTTTATTGCTTGGACTGCTATACAAGACAGGCTGAGTACGAAGAAAAGAATGCTGGAATGGGGTAATACTGTTAATCCTCTTTGTCATTTTTGTAAAGCTGCTACTGAAAATAGTATTTACCTGTTCTTTGAGTGTTATTTTATTAAAAGAGTATTGAAAAAGATACTAAGTATGTGCAGAATTAATAAACTGCCGAGAGATTTCAAAGAATTATGTGATGAAATTATGTTGATAAAGTGTGAAGAACAGGTTATCATAGCTAGTAATCTGTGTACTTCATATATTTATTCTGTTTGGTGGGTAAGAAATGATATAGAGCATGGTGGTTCGGGCTTAAATGAAGAACAAATATATAGTAAAGTTAACAGGATGGTGAACATGAAGGTGCAGAATTGGAATGTAAAGAAAAGAAGTACAAGAGAGATTATAGATAAACTAGATTTGTAATATGTAATATTTTTTGTATTGGGCCAATTTTAATATTCGTAATAGATAATTAGTGGGCCGAGGTTTAGAAGGGTGGGTTTTTTTAATGTAGTAAGGTGAGAATCTCTTTGGGTATTAAGTTTCCCATGTTGGGCCTTATACTTAAAAATATGGGTGAATTATATATAGGGTCTTAGAGACACTATTTTTTCTCTATAGAGTAGTGTCTTGAAAGTTGTTATTCTTAGGGACCTCATTTTTTACAATAGTCTTTCCTACCCTTACTAACACTAAAAGACAAAAAAGTATGATGTCACTGTTTCTCTCTCCTCTACCACTACCCACCTACCACCACCTATCTCCGACCTCCGGCCACCGACCACCGACCTCCGACCACCAGTCACCGGTCACCGGAAAAAAACATAGAGTACTCTGAGAACAACATAGAGTACTCTATATATTTTAATGAATATTCTAAAAATCCGACCACCTACCTCCGGCTGCCAGAAAAATGCAGAGTACTGTATAAAAATGTAGAGTACTCTACGAAAAACTCGGAGTACTCTAAGAAAAACTTGGAGTACTCTAAGAAATTCTCGTAGTACTCTAAGAAATTCTCTGAGTACTCTTAAAATTTGGGGGTACTATTAAAACACACAAAGAGTATAATCGGAAATGATAAAAAAATAAAATTATTGAGTATTTTAAAAAAAAAAAGCACATTTACACATTTTATTACAAGGTAAAAAAAAACCTAACTGGTTTGACCAGATCTAGATCTGGTCAACCATTTACAAAGAAATAAAAAAAAAGGGCTCGATCTGCTTCTTCTTCAAGCGTTAGAGGTCTTCACCACCGCAGCTTCAGGAGCTCGCGTGAAGCAGCCATGGAATCAGCACCACCACCACCATTAAAAAGCCTTCTCGTCGAGCACCACCACCACCACGGAACCCGTCTCCGTCCAACCAAGCTGATTTATCCATTGTAGCAGCAGCAAACCATGGAAATCACGAAATGAAGTTCAACAACTCTGGATCTTCAACCACAGGAAGACGCACGGTGGTGGTTGCGTTTGCAATGGCGGTTTTTAGTCGAGCAATGGCGGTTTTCAGGCTTCGCAATGGCGGTTTTCACTCGAGCAATGGTGGTTTTCGTTCTTGAAGCTCCATAGCCGTTGTATTTCTTATCTAGCTTTACAGATCTGAACTCCGGTGCTTCTGTTCTCATGCCGGTGGTTGTTGATGGAGGTGGTGGTTGATGGAGGTGGTGGTGGCGGTTTGGGAGATGGGGGAGGAGAGAGAAATAGGGGAGGAGGGGAGGAGGGGAGGTGAGATTATAATGAGCTGAAATTAGAAATGGGAATAATTAGTATATATAGGTATATAAAAAACAAAAGAGGGTAGTCTAGTAATTGGAGTTTTGGGGTTCATGTGTTAAAAAGTTTATTAGGTCTTTAGTAAGAAGAGGCTCTAGGTGGGGGTGCTAACTCGAAGAGGGGGGGTGTGGTCAAGACCCTAAGTGTTATTTTCTCTAAAAATATTAAAAGCTTGTAAAGACAATGGTATGTTAAGTTTCTCAATAATATAATTTAATTTGATGATAAAAAAATTGGAAAGGCAAAGCTGATTAGACACCAAGGTGCACTTCTCCTACATTCTATGGTATAAAGAGTAGAAAAAAACAATTACAACAAGATTGTAGTAAATTCTGGAATGGTTAGTACGACATGCTTTTTCAGATACTAGAAATTTAGTTTAGATTAATGTTTGAAGGTTAGATTAATGTTTGAAGTATTGGTTTATTAGCTTATTTTTGTAAGAATGGAGATTAATGTGTGATTGGAGATATATTTGCAACATATTCAGATTAAGGTGAGCATTTTTATTTCGTTCTATCATTTTCATGCCTAGTTTTTGTGTGATACGAATTTAGAATTAAGCCACGGGTAATTGTTTTCATTCTCACATACATTTCAATTAGTGTTTCCATTTATAGGCTAAATCATCATGTGTACTCATTGATATTTGCTCGGGTGTTTTAGCACCATAGATACCTCAAGAAATCGGAAAGGTAATATATAATACCTGACTAAAAAATTTCCCATGCTTTTAATATGTTTTTAAAATTGCTATTTGGTCCCTATGTTGAATTAATTTCATCTTCTCAAGTAAATTTAGCTGTGGGGAGCTTCATGAGAATTTTTAGGTGCAATCCAGGTAAAAAAACTCAATTGATAAAGAGTAATTTCTTTTTTGGTTCTCGAAATATAGTTATTAGCAAATGGTCCTCGACCTTCATTTTTGTCCCCCTAGTTAGCCCTTGTTATGTCAGATTTTTAATGTTAAGTGTCATATGGCAAAGACGTTTGAGGAGTAAATCAGTAAAAAAGAGATAGTTCATGGACCAATTTGGGTTGAGGAATGTCAGAATTTGCCTTACATTTCACCTTACGAAGATGTACTCTGGACAGTGGTTGTTATACATGAACTGCTTTGTTAGTTAATCTCAAATAAAACAGAGAGGGTTCGGAACATGGTTTAAGAAAGCTATCGTGCATCAATTGGGTTCATATTTAGACAAGAATCATTGGACGAAATGGAAGCTAATTAATGTGAACTGTACGAGAAAATCTCAAGAAGTTGTGTTTCAGAAAACAATTGTTCTAATGGTGAAGTTAAAGCAAAACAGGTTTGTACTACCCATTTATAAGATATTTTCACTAAATGTTCCCTTAATATGCCGAAATTGCACTGTATGCTCTATATTATGCAAAAAGCACACTATAGATCCCCTAAATTAGGTTATGCAACCTTAAATTATGTAAAAATTGCAATACAGGTCCCTATAATATCTATGCAAAAACTGCACTATGTGCCCCTATATTATGCAAAAGTTGCAATGTAGTTCCTTATACTATGCAGAAGCTACAGTATATTATGCAAAATTGTAATTGATTTACAAAAAATGAGGACTTATTGTGCATTTTTTTTTTCATAGAGACCTGGTGTGGTTTTTGCATAACATAGGGACTTATCATGCAATTTTAGCATAGTATAGGTACCTGGTACAATCTTTGCCTAATGTAGAGACATATAGTACATTATTTGTCTAAAATAGGAATTTATCATGCAATATCTGCGTAAGATAGAATACCCGTCAGTAAGACTAAAAAGAATTGATGGTCATATTTCTTACTTAGACATCAAATTGTAAATTGTACTAAAAAGAGAATGTCTGTTTTAGGTTATTTGGAGAAATTCAATAAATAAACGCTTCTTATTATCTTTCTTCTTTCTTGGATTAACAGGGTAACTTTGTACTTCTTCAATTCTTTAGTGTCTACTTAGAAAAAGTTTAAAATCATCATCGATATTGGCTACACAAATCCAGCATATGCTGCAGCTATACAACCCGTAATTCCAGTATTCATGTTCATATTAGCCGCAATGATGAGTCATTACTCAATATATATATATATATTATATATATATATATATATATCAAACCAACCATTTTATATCCACAAAATGACAAGTATAAATAATATTTGATAAAAAACAAGCATGGCTAGGAAATATATTTGATTATAGTCCTTATATTTTGTTTAAAGTCGTAAATAATATCTATCTTATATGCAGTACGCAAAGATCAAATATGTTAACAACAGAAGGTCAAGCTAAAATTGGAGGTACAATTGTGTGTGTTTCTGGTGCCATTATCATGCTATATTTTGTGGGTCCACTTTATTTGGAGAGGTTGAGTCAAATTTTACAACAAATAGTGAAATTAGCGCAAAATATCAACCTGAACCTACTGGATGATTAATATCCAACTTTTTAGATCATGACACGATACTTGGCACCTTAGTATATTATGTTTTCTCTGAAATTGTATGTGTATGGCGGCTTATCTTTCTATTCAGGTGTCGGTCCCATATTTCGTAATTCATATACAAATATGATAAGTTTTCTGATACGGTCCCACATTTGTTTTAATCGCAACTTTTAGAGAAATATCTTGCGAGTATTTCTAGATCATCAGTTTTGTATACTTTTGGTGTTTCGTTTATAGGGTTAACCTCAAAACTATGGCAGCCTTTGGAATAAACATATGACATTACATTTTAGTTAGACACATGGGTATATACTTTATAGAATTGGCTGGCATATCTTTCAGTTATAAAAATGTTAAATTATTTCTTGAATAAAATGTAACATACGCATATTTATTGCCTTTGAGAAATGTATAAACTTGACCAAAAAAGTTATTAAAAAAAAAAGAATATTTACTTTGTTCATGAAATAACACTTATTCGGCTCATTGAAAGATAAGTAGGGCCACCACGATCAAGTTCTTTATGTCATACACATATAACTCTTAAATTTTTTCTACAACACTAATTATTAAAATATAGAATAATTACCCTTATGATTAAAAAAAACCAAAACCATATGATTAGATATATTAAATTAATAAATCATTGCCGGAATTAAACAATTTAGGTATAGACCTGCAACTACAATTAAAATTGAATATCATATCAGTTGTTGCATGCGACAAATTATTTTGATAAGTAGGTATGGAAATGGTCAAGAATCTTTAGATAGATGAGGATGAACTTGATCGACTATTTAAGAAAAAAATTACATTTATTTAATTTTCTGATCCCATTTGCTATTCTGGTTACTAAATTTGATGATCTAATATTCCATCTATAACATAGACTTTTCCACATCTTCATCTCTAAAACGTTGTGCTAAGTTCTAAAAATGATTATATATTATATGTATCTTGGTTGAGATGTAATGAGTTAGCAACACTTCAAATAATTTTAATATAGCTTAAAATAAATACTCAAATCGTGATATTTTGTTATTGCTCGGATAAAAAGAAAGACCTTTTTATGACATCCATATGCCCTTTCTCTCTCATCATGTCTTTTATGTATTGCGTGTATCAAACTAAATCCCTCTATTTTGAGTAAAATAGATAAATATACCGTGTTTTAACAAGATAAATATTAAACCCTGCTTTGTTAACTAATTATTTGGGTTATGTAATCATATTGCAACACTACAAGCACTTATAGCTATGTTTGAATATTCAGATATTAGAAGAAAGATGCAAGCTCACACGGGTTCTTATTTTTCGCAGTGCCTTCGGGTAATACCTAGTATATTTATATTTCAGACTATCCAAATCAATACATATAATATACTTTTGATTTGTGGTTACTATAATTGATTAAACATTATAGATTTCGAGTATATCATAATTATTTATAAAAATGTCCACGATAGAAGTTGGTTACATCTCCATTAATATATTATAATTAAAATTAAGTAAGTTATCGGCTAAATAAAAAAATCACTATCTTTATTCACTTTAATATCAAAGAGAGAGAGGGGGTTAACATAAACATTCATATATGGCGAGGATGGAGGTATCTTCGAAAGAATGTGGTTTCGAGAGGAGGTGTAGACACATTTTACGACTGGCCTTGTTCGCTAGGTTCAAAGTATTCATTTTTGCATCATGCACGAGGAAGACGGTGTTAAACAAAATAAGAAAGACGACCTTATATTTATAATCCAAAAAAAAGATTGAGACATGAATCAAATATTAAATATATGAAAACTAATTAAAATTAGATATTAGATATTCAAAATATCAAAAGGGAAACCATAGTGAATTTTTTTTTAAAATTTATAGGGGTAGAATTTTACGTTTGCTAAATTTAAGTTAAACATGATTCATAGTAATTTTTTTTAAAAAAAAAAAATTTAATTATAAGGCTAGAATTTTTTTTTTCTAAATTTAGGGGGATCATTGCCTCCAATATACACATACCTCTGTCTCTTATCATTTATAAATTTCAAACTAAAATCTTAATTTTTAGACTAAACATATCAGAACATATATATATATTAGAAAACGTTAAATATTAATAGGATAATAATGGAACAATTTGCTGAGTAATGGAGGTTATGGTGTAAGTTTCATAGGCTACACCTTGTATTCCATTTCCATTTGGGAAAAATGTTAATGCAGAAGCTGAGAGCTTTTTTGCTTGCATATACATTTTGTTACGTCTGATGGAGCTGTAGATGATTCTCAATGGCGTAAAAGCTCTATCAGAGCAATGGATAAGAACATATGTTTCCTCTGGTTTTGGATAATTATAATTACTTTTCAAAAACAATAAAAGTTACACAGCTCTTGCTAAATTCAAATCTGAAGTAAAATAATAAAGTAACAAATACTTTGAAAAATAATAGTACACCATAGAATTTCTTTGTGAATTACTCAATCTATATTCTAAATAGTTTGTTTCTCCTATGCGGCGACCATTTCTTGTCTTATTTTGACTTTTTGGCTTCATGTGCCTCAATTTCTCTCTTTTCATGTAATATTTTGGTCACTCCTTCAAGTGCGATATCAATATCTTCATTCCTTAATAATTGCTCACCAGGAGTCACCTGTTGAACAAATTAAATATATAATATTTACAACTAGGTGGTACATGAAAAAAGAAAAAAACAAACAAGAGTGTACCAAGTCATCAAATTTTATGACAACTTTAAAAATATTACTCATCACTATCTCCAAGATTGTCGACAACATCAAAGAGAGAGTGATGAGATTCCAAGATAATTAGCTGCTAAAGTCTCAAAGGAACATGTGAATAAGGTCACTCTTTTTAGGGCAATATTCTAACAAATCACTAACAAAATGCATATTAGAAGGCCAATACCAACTATTACTCACTATTTATTAACATGGATTACTTTTTCCTAGTAACCATGAGTACATATACATCAAAGTATTTCCCTTTACATATATCTCACTAATATACCTTATTATTACAACCATTACCCACATGATGAAGGCACACAAGTGCTCAAGATACTGAAATTTTTACTATATTATAGTTGTCCCATTCGAATAGCTTTATGACATGATATGCTTTGGAGATGAATTGAGTATCTATAGTATGTGGCCTTTCACTATTTATACAGTATAAAACAATTAATTTTACATTCATATAAATAAAAAGTAGAAAATGTCAATATAGTTAGGATTAGAAATATCCAATCTTAAAAGGGAAAATATACAACAAAAACAAAGTCTTAGATACTAGAGTAATATAATAAATTTGAAGTTAATAAGTTAAGCTATAGCTTATTACAAGGAGAAAATCTCCAGTCTATGGCCAAACACTTTTTAACAACCCCATCAAGGGTTTTGTTCTTTCTCCATTGTTCTTTCTTCATTATTCCAGATAGAGAGGAGATCCCACATCAGTGTCTCTATTTACGCTATACTAATCCAGATGCAGGAAAAATATACATATATGTGAAAATTTAAATTTAAATTTCTTAGTTTGTATAAGGTTACGTAGATATTTAAAAACTAATATGAGTGTAATTTACTTCAGGAATTTCAATGATTATAGATTTAAGAGAAGGAGAGGTGATAATATCTCCAGAGAAAGTGATTTTTCTCTAGAGCTTCTCCCCTTTGTTCACAACTGAATATCGAACATCATCAAGTGCCAAGGGATTGTGATCTTGTAAATTAAACCATCCGAAGAATTTAATCTCAACCACAATCAGACCACGGATATGTATAAGGGGGATTGCTAACTTAGTAAATCTTACAATCATACTTATTATTGTGGATGGGAAACTGAAATGACATGGTCATTGACCTTATTCTTGACATGACAATAAGTCACTATTTTGTAGATGGGCATGTGCATATTGAAAGCATCAAATCTATGTTAAATTTTTTTTTCTAATTTAGTAAATATGTAAAATTAATGACCAATTAGTATTAATCTAGCTTATATTTCTATTTAATATGGTGATATTATGCAATTATGACACATGTGATAGTATAACACACTGCTGAGAAAGCTCACCTTCTTCCGTGAAATGGTGAAAGATAGTGGAAGATGATACTAAATCGTTATTCTTAACTTAAGTCAATTAAAAGAACTATTAGTCACTTACATGGGCTGAATAGGGAGTTTTTGATGGGATACCAAGGTCAGGGGCAGCATGAGTTTATTACCATACAAAACTTTATATTTTACAAAATTTCATCATATGTCCCTATGTTGTGGGATTAGAGGTCCCTATAAATGAAAAATAACCTATATTTTGAACTAATTATATAATAAGACACTACAATATGCAAAACAACAAAATTCTTTTGAAATAATTACAACATAGGTCCCTATATTTGATGAAATAATCCATATTTTGCAAAACGATTTGATTTATTAATTAGATTTACCTAAAATATTTGATTTATTAATTAGAATTACCTATAAGGAGGGGCGAAGAGTGTGGCGGCTTGTGTGGGTCATGACTCATTAGTTGACGGAAGAATGCATATATAATGAATGCGTTGGCTTTCTAGAAAATCAAAAGACTGCACTAAGCCCAACTGTGAGTCGTGGAGTAGCTGACAAAGGCAAAGGCTTGATGATTTTGCGTCTGAGCGATGGTAGATGTAAAGTAAGAGAATTAAGTGTTTAAGTTAGGTCAATAAAATGACTAGGTGACTGAGTTTATTTTATATATTAATAAAGTATTTAGCTTTACTTTTTCTTTTTTGTTGGGTAAATCTCCTCAACCCATTTTTGTGTGGACAAGGCCTCCTCTATCCATGGAACAATAACCTGATTTTTTATTGAAATAATTCTAGGTTCAGCATAAAAATTTCAGATAATTACATAGAGAATTAATCTATTCCTAGTCTAGAAAATTGACATAACACATTTTTCATGACTCTTGTTCCCTCGATGCCCTGTTCCTAAATGTTTTTTGCTAGAATGTCTGCTCGACCTCTCAAAATATGTTCGAAACAAACCGGACAAACTTTTATTGCCAACTTCTTGATCTACGTGATCCATGGTCCGAGCCTCTGCCGACACTTTTTTGATACCTTCAATTATTTCAAGGTTTTCAGAGAAGATGGTTATCTCCTCTTGTGGTTCCTGTCTCATCATGTCTAATGCGTATATGATTTCTTGCGCTTCTCCTTCCATAAAACGTTTTCTAGAACTAGGCTAAGCAAATAATTTTTTTACTTTTATTTTTTTTAGTTAAAATATCCTTATATAACAAATAATAAAACAAAACAATTATTCTATCCGTCTTAATGTCCACTTACTAAATATGGTGTCCCAAAAATATTGTACATTTTAAAATATCAAGACAGTTTTTTTCAACTTTTTCCATCATTACCATTATTAAAAAAGTAAAATGTATTCTTTCAGTGTATATTTAAAATATTAATACACTTTGAGGGGTAATTTTGTAATGGTGTATGTAATTATTAGTATTTTTAATCTGTGTGAAAAGCTAAGTGGACATTATATTTTGGACGGAGGGAGTATTTGTATTATCACCACCACGGTTTCTTGTCAATCAACTTCAACGGTCAACGTTGGTCAATTTCGATAGTCAATGGTCAACTTCAACGAGAATTTTTTTGGGTGGGCACCAGTTTACTCATGGGAGGAGCTTGGCTACAGGTGGTGGCGGCAGTTGAAGAGATTTATTTAAGTTTTTTTTTTTGTAATATGAGTGTGAAGAAGACGATTTCATTCGTTTTTCAATAAAATAAAAGTTTAATTTTTTTAATGATTTAAAATGTTTATAATAATAAAAAAAAAACTAATCGCATATGAGTGGTGCATGCTTACTTAACTGAGATAATAGATGGAATCCGTCCACAGAGGGTAACCAAACACGTTTTGAAACCATAAGGGGTAAATTTACACTTTATACAAAATAGGGGGTAAGTTGACGTTTTGGAAAAATTAAGGGGCAACAGGGGTATTTACTCATTTTAGTGAGAAAAAATAGTATTGGCCTAAATTTAGAAGAAATGATAATAAGTGCTTGCTATTTTGAATATCGACCTAGCTATAATCATTATTTAATTTGTATTTTTATTTGTGATTATATTGGCCAGTGTGGGTTCCAATCGAGAATAGTGATGTTTGGATTCTTAGGAGTTGGGTCTTGGGTGTAGGGTTTGTACATTGTATAATTATAGAATTTCATCAACCCGTATCGGGTTTTGATAGAATTTTAATTATCTAGATATTTTTACCCAACGGGTCTTGAAACCTCTCCCCTCAAGATCGAAGCACCCTCATCCAACCTAATCTTCTTATTAAAGGTCAATTATAATATTTAACAATATAACATTATTTCCTACTACACATTTTACGTTCAAATGTTTTTTACTCACTATACATACTAAATCACACAATAAATACACATATATCATATTTCTCACCTACATATTTTAAATCACTCTCTATACTCTCTAACCATTTTCCAACCCACCCCAACCATTGGAAATAGTGTTTCACGGTTGCTACCGGGTCATACCCTCCGACGAGTATGTTTATTCTTTTCATGGATCTAATGGAGTTGTAATTGTGTAATAAGGATCCAGCCATGGAAAATCGTATTTCTCAGCCTTACAACATCAAAAAAAGTTCCAGATCCTTGTAAATCTATCTTTCACTAGCAGATCAGAGTTTTTTTTGGAGCTTTTGTTCGACTGCCATGGAAGCTTAGGCCGAATTTCGAAGGTCCAAGCTAAGCTCAACAAACTTTTGTGTTTGTTCATGGCAGGCGAGATTGTTTTTTTTTGTATTATTGGAATTTTATATCCTTTTAAGGAATGTAACTTCTGTAATATTTAGTTTGGATTTTTTTATTAAGTGCTGTAATACTCTTTTATATAATAAAAATAAAATTTGTACAATTTTCTACTTTATTTTTGTGTTAATACGCCGTATTTTAGGTAATACTCTGAGAATTTATTAAGTATACTCAGTGATTTACTTTGCATACTAAGTAAACTGCTTACTATACTCAAAGAATCAATGAGTATACTCAGTGACTTTTTCGTACTCATTGAATAACTAAGTATGCTCTGTGGTTATGTCGGTGGTGATCAGAGATGAATATTTCTGATATTCAGTAAAATCTATGAGAAAATACTCCCTGATGCCTGTGTTGGCAGTGTGTGTTGGCTAGAGATAAATAGTGTTGATACTTAGTAACTTGTTACTTTTCAACTCGCTACTCAGTGACTCTTTACATAGCGACCCGCTACTTAATCACTCTTTGGTCCACGCTTTTTGCCACTTATTTTTATTTCTTTATGTATTTTTTAATTGTTTATGATACTTTATTATTTGTTTTGACCTATTTGAAGACCCTAGCCACATGTTCCCTATTAACGATAAAATTGGTCTCCAATACCTCATACATCAACCACTCTTTTCTCTATGGGCGATTGTTACTCTAACTTCTCCATAAGTCTTAGTTCCATCCTGGGTACAAACCAATTATTATGGGTATGATACAAAATAAGTGGTCTTTACCATAGAAGTTTTTAGAAAACGTTGGTCCGAAATATATATCTCAGACGAGTGAAGGAGCAGCTATGCCAATAATCCTAATTTTGGTTACTATGACATCAGCTTCGGTTTCTACTAGAGAGAGTATAATGCTTAGAAATTCTTATCATCGGCCATCTCTAAGTCATATAATGTGCCAAATAAAAATACAATCAGTTATGAAATTGCTATTGAAAAGTAAACTTGATCGTGAAAGTGTAGGACCACCGAAATTGACAATTACCAAGGAGACACTTGAACAAGTGATAAGAGGATGATTCATCACTCATGAATAAGATGTTTATTCTAGATTACCATAATCTCTTGTTGCATTATGCCAACCAGGTCAATTCTATTCTTAGCACAAGTAGCTTTTGTAAATTATCTATAAGTTATATTGAATTGCTCATTTATTCTCACCAGGTATGCTCAAACAGCTATATTAATTACTCATCATAAAAGGGTGAATTAAAATAGCCTTAAGTAATATGCTTACATTAAATTCAGAATAATTTCCTAAATCTGACACACATGATTTGAGATTCTCTATTATATAATTTAAAACTTGAACAAAAACTAAGGTAGGTTCCTTTAAGCTTTATTATTAAGTAATACATCAAAGACAATCTTATAAAGGAATCTATGAATAGCTAATGTAGAACTTGTGTAAGTTTGACCTTTATACAAGTTCCTACATTATTAACTGGAGGGGTAAGGAGATTAAAAAAATATTAAATGTTAATTGGAGAATCGCGTAATAAAGGAACAAGTTGTTGAGTAATAGTTTAGGTCATGGTGTAACATTCATAGCCAACAACTCTTTGTCTGCCCTTTTCTTTTCATATAAGAATTTTGTCACTCCTTCCAGTGGGATATAAATATATTCATTCCTTAATAATTGCTCACTAGGAGTCGCCTATTGAACATATTACATATATGAGTGACTATAAACTTTAAAACAAGGTGGTATATTATAAAAGAAAAAACAAAAAAAAAAGATCTTGTGACAACTTTAAAAATATTACTTTATCTGAAGGTATATAATATTACCTTAGTCGTCTCTACAACATCAAAGAGAGACTGATGAATAATTCCAATATAATTAGCTGCTAAAGTCTTGAAGGCACATCTGAATGTGCATATCCATTCGACCAGGCATGGCTAATCGATCTATATTATTGGTAGTGAATATTATTATTCACTCATCTCCACAGTCCATCTATGAAATTTAGTAATCATGTAGCTGGTGTAAAAGCTTTATCAAGCATGAGCAAAGAAGACGATGGACAAGAACAAATACTAATCAAAAGGTATTAGTTCAATTATTGTTTTTTTTTTGTTCCAAAACTTCAATGATTGTTTGTTCTAACAACATATGTTCTAGCATAATTAAAATTAAAGTAATAAAGCAATAAATACTTTGCAAAATAATAGTACACCATAAAATTGCTTTTTAAATTACTCAATCTATATTCTAAACATCAATTCTTGTTCTCCTTTTGACTTTTTGGTTTCACGTTTCTCATTTTCTCTCTTTTACATCTAAGAATTTGGTCACTCCTTTCAGTCAAGATTAAAATATCTTCCTTCATTAATAGTTTCTCACCATCAACTAGTGGACTTACAATTTCTACACGGGCTGGGGGAGGAAGGACCATATCTTCCTTACAGTGGAAATTACGGTGACAACCACAAGCCGCACAAACAATGGCGGATGGATCACCTAGAAAAGGAGTAATTCCGGGTAGATACTCCATGCATCCATCAACTTCATTTATGTTGTTGACGCAACATGGTTTTTCAAACATTCTTTGTATATCGTCAGCTGATTCCCAACTTGGGTTCGTGAGATCGGAGCAGGAGATTTGCTCCCAGTAGTATCAGGAATAGTGACCTATTAAAAAACCCAAGAATAAAGTACATCAAGCTTTCTTTCATGTATTACATAATAAATATATACAACAAAAACATGTATTGTACAACAAGATCAATTACTAAATCATACCATCATACTTAGTATTGTTGATGGAAAATTGAAAATGACATGGCCATTGACCTTATTCTTGACTTGTGTAGATGGACCTGTGCTAAATATAAAATGTTGAAAGCATCAAATCTATGCTAATATTTTTTCTAATTTAGTAAATATGTAAAATTAATGATCAATTAGATTTAATCTAGATTTTATACTTATATACGCTTATCTTTATATTTAATATGCTTATCACCAATATACAATTATGCATATATATATATATATACGCACAATAGTATAACATAGAAAATGTGCACTTAGTGTGCTGAGAAAACTCACCTTCTTCACTGAGTTGGTGAAAGATAATGGAAGATGATATTAAATTGTTATTCTTAACTTAAGTCAATTAAAATATCTATTTGTAACTTACATGGGCTGAGTAGGGAGTTTTTGTAGGGAGACCAAGGGGGTACAGGGGCAGTGTAAGTTTATTACCATATAAATCCCTATATTTTACAAAATTTCATCATAAGTCCCTATATTTTGTGATTTTTAGGTCCGTAAAAATACAAAATAACCTATATTTTTAACTAATTATATAATAAGTCCCTATAATATGCAAAACAACAAAATAAATTGAACTAATTACAATATAGGTTCCTATATTAGGCAAAATAATCCATATTTTTCAAAAATATTGATTTATTAATTATAATTACCTATAAGGAGGGACAGAGAAGCTATGCGGCGGCGTGTGTGGGACATGCCTCATTAGCATGCAGAAGAGTGCATATATAATGAACGAGGTGGTTCTGTGAAAAATACGACTACGCTAATCCCAACTTGAGCCGTGGAGTATTTGACGGGCGGAGGCGGCGACTTGATAACTTTGACTAAAGAGAATTAAGCATTTAAGTTAGGGCAATAAAATGACAAGTTGATTAAGCATTTTATATATTAATAAAATATTTCTCTTTCTTTATTTTTTTTATTTTTTCTTTTTTATTTTTTCTTTTTTCTTGTTACTTTTTTGTTGGGTAAACCATCTCAACCCATTTTTTTGGACAAGGTCTCCTCCATCCATCAAACTATAACCTGATTTTTTATTGGAAGTAATTATTTATAAAGGCCCATATAATATTACAATACTCACAAAATTATCAGTTAATTAATCCATTAAATCCCAACTAGAAACAATAAAAAATCCCAAAAAGTCCCCCATACCAATACTATTGCTACTACAAGTAAAAAGAAAAAAAAAAATCTATTAAGATTTGTTTTTTATCAAACCTCTCCAAAGCCCTTTCTCTCACTCTATCTCCAACGCGACACAAGCATGAGAAACCCGCCCCCCACCATTTCCAGCACACCTCCGCCGCCGCTCTTGACACCGTCGCCGCCTGGAAAGCAGCCTTCCCTCACTCACCCGATGTTGTACTCCTTCTCCGATCTGGTGCTTCGCCTGTCTCCACCAGAACCCCGCAGCCATCTCTCACGAGCCACAGGGTCAGGTACTCCTCGGATGTTATTGGCTAGTCTCTCGCCGGAACCGCACCAATCTCCAAATCTGACGAAGCCACGTTGTTCGTCAGCGTCACACTTGATCTTTACGTTGAAGCCAAGTACGAGAAAGTAAGCTCTCCTGGTACACCATGGCTCTCAACGTATTACTAAATTTGCAAATTTCCAAATCATTCATTTCATGGCTATAAAGGTTATACGAGACCAATTTCCCTTAGTGACTATTCAACATGATGGATTCATTTCTCCACAAGGCCAATTTTACTTCATGACATTCAATATGATGGATTCATTCTTCCACAACAAAAATGGACAACAGATTCCAAACACGGGTTCCACACCTGATACCGATTTGAATAGATACCATCTCCACACATCAGGTTTTATTAGATCCCGTCTCCACCCCTCTATTTTAATAGTCCAAGCGTGTGCGAAGAGATGTGCTTTAATTTTTTAATTCTGGTTTCTGTTTTATTTAATTCCAATATTTTTTTAAAAAGATTTCTATTTGTTTTGTTTTAGATCTAGATTTAGATCTCTTTGGAATATATCAAATTGATGTGTTTGGTATGTACCAAATTGATGTGTTTGGAATTTACTAAAGTGATGTGTTTGGAATGTACTAATTTTTTTATATCATGAAAAAAGATATCGTGAATAGATTTGTGTAGTATTTTTGCGGGAAAAACTTTGTTTGGCACATACGAATGTGTGAATCTCGACACGATCTTTGATCGGTTTTCTAAATATATCCAGACATTAATTTTAGGCATGACAAAAAGTCCTCCATAAGTTTATAAAAATATTATTAAGGACCCCGAAATGTAAACAAACATAAATAGCATTTGGTACATACCAAAACCAGGAAATTGGTACGTTCCAAACAAATAAATATTGGTGTATACCAAAATAAAAAAAGTTTGGTATGTATCGATCAAAACTGAGTAGGCGGATAAGGGTAAAAAATCTAACTAAAAAATCAAACTTAGACTTTTGTTAGAATGATTTTTTAGTTAGGACTTTCTAAAGAATTTTTTTGTTTTTTGGGCTTCTAAAAGTAAGTTTCTCTTTTTATTGGGATAATTAGGCCCATCGTATTTTTTTTAGGCCTAATAAATTTCAGATAACCTCATAGAAAATTAACCTATTCCTAGTTAGGAAAATTGACATACCACATTTGTCAATGAATCTTGTTCCCTCGATGCCCTGTTCCTGGCTTCTTTTGCTAGAATGTCTGATCGACAATTAACCATTGCGGAATATGTTTTAAACAAACAAGACCAACTTCTTTTGCAAGCTTCTTGATCTGCGTGATCCATGGTCCGAGCCTCCATCTGACTGCCGACACCTGCTTAATACCTTGAATTATTTCAAGGTTAACAGAGAAGATGGTTATCTCCTCTTGTGGTTCTTGTATCTTTCCCTACAATATTCTAAAATTAGGCTAAGCAAATCATTTTTTATATTTTTAATTTTTTTAATTAAAATGTCTTTATATAAAAAATAATAATACAAAACAATTATTCTAACCGTCCTAAAAATAATATCCACTACGAAATATGGCGTCCTAAAAATATTGTCTATTTTGAATATCAAGACACTTTTTTCCAACTATTTTCGTTATTAATCTTATTCAAAAATTAAAATTTATACTTCCAATACATATTTAAAATATTAAGACACTTTATGAGGAGTAATTCTGTAATAGTGTATGTAATTATTAGTTTTCTTAATCTGTTTGAAAAGCTAAGTGGACATTGTATTTGGGACGGGGGAGTATGTATTTTATCACCATCACGGTTGCTTGTTAGTCAACTTCAACGTCAATATTGGTCAATTTTGGTAGTTAATGGTCAACTCCAGTGAGATTTTTTTTGGTGGCCCCCAGTTTACTTCTGGGATGAGCTTGGCTTCAGGTGGTGGCAGCAGTTGAAGAGATCTCTTTTTAGTTGTTTCCTAATATGACTGTGAAGAAGACGATTTATATTTGTTTTATCAATAAAATAAAAGTTTAATCATATTAAATGATTTAAAATGTTTATAATAACAAAAAATAATTCAAAAATCGCACATGCGTCGCTCCCTAACTTAACAGAGATAATGCAAGGAATTGTCCACAGGGGGTAGACAAACACATTTTGAAACAATAAGGGGTAAATTTACACTTTATATAAAATAAGGGATAAGCTAACGATTAAGAAAAAGTACAAGGGGCATGGTGTCGCCTAGGGTGTCATAAAAATAAGATAAAATTAAGCCAAAAAACTACGCACTCTCACCCTAGACAGGCATAGTACATCAAGTATTACAGGACGTATGCAAGTTTTAATGATAAATAGAGTTCGTTCTCAGGGACTTAAGTGTGTTAAACGCGTGAGTAGAAATTACGAGTAAAAGTAAATAATTAAAAGACAATAAATTAAAGCAAGTAATTTTCGAGATTAAGAATTAAAACTAAGAAAATAAAGACAATAAAATAAAATATTAAGAATATGAGATGAGAGATATAGCTTAGGTTTTGCTAGTATGCACTAATCCTTCTAATTCTATCTATAAATCTAATTAATAAGGGAGAATATTAGCTCTTGGTATACTTAGTCAGGATTCTAAATTCCCCAATCTTAGACCTTGAGAGCGACTAAGGGGGCTACGGCACAACCAAGACGAGAACTCAAATAGGGTTATCAAACGCCACTAAGGCCCTATCCAGCACACTACAATCAATTGGTGATATGGTGGTTAAAACAAACCCTAATGACTATCTAGTTAGAAGTATGTTTTGTCAGAACTGCTATCGACACTAGACATTATGTGGTGGTTCAATAGTTAAACACCCTGTCAAGGAGACCATCTAACTACTCTTAAAACAATCCTAAAGTGACCAGTTCTAGGAAAGACATTAAATCAAAACACATAAGCAAATATTAAGTAAGAAGCTAATATCAGATTAAAACATATAATTCCCAAAGAAACTTAGATAGAAGAATTAGAATTCATAGATTATACATATGCAAAACCCAAGCTATGGGGAGTTTAGTTCATACCTGAAGGAAATAAACTAAAAGAAATTACAAAAGACATCATCTTGCTCTGTACAATAAACTGGAGGAATAAAACCTTAAGAACTAATTACTATGAGGAAAGGATGATTTACAAGTGATATAAGGGTGTATTTATAGGTGTTTAGAAGACCTAATTCGTTTTCTTGAGGAAGAGTTAAGGTAATGGACTTCTAGCCCAACTCAAATTCGTATGGAAATAAAGATAAACACTCCTGCACCGTTTTGAGCATATCTTCTTCGTTATTGGTCGGATTTTGCTCCATAAGATACCAAAAGAATCACAACAGAATTATCTAGGCCCTATTGAAGGAAATCACCGAAATCGGCCTATTTCTTAGGTAAAAACGCATATCTTTGGACATGTATGCAAAATCCCAGTTTTAGGCAGCTTTTCCTTTTCCATCTTTTTAGCTTTTGTTTACTTATCTCCAATTACCATGCAAATCTCTTTCCATAAGTTGTTGTCTTTGACTTCGACTCTAATTAAGCTCCATAATTATCTTTAAAGCTGCACACTAAATAAACAATTAAACCCAATATGCTCTAAAAACAATAATTCTACAAATCAAGACTCAAAATAGGAAAGTGAACTAAAACTCAAGAAAATCGACATTATTGACTTCTAAATCAATTAAAATGATGTCTCATCCTAACATTAATCTATCACAAATGAGGAGACATCAAGACCCCCAACTCAAAGTTGTATCGTCCCGATACAATAAAGATAAAAACATAGGGAAGTCTAGAAATACACACTTATAAAATTCTCAACACAAGGGAAAAAGCATAGCAGAATATATAGAATAAACCTAAAGCAAAGAACTCAGAAAATTTCATGCAATAATATTCATAAACTACATACCTGTACACTTCTCATATCCACAGTCAACACGGCTTGAATTCAAGATCAGATTAGTTTCGCAATGTAAGAAGGATTGGGACTTTACTCAGTTCCCCAAGAGAGCTATAGATTGTTCATTGATTTTCACTAGCTTCAAAGCTCCACTTAACTAATCTCTAATTGCTCAATAACTTCTCAATTACATAGCAAAGAATGAAAAGGTCTTTAAGGTTGTAATGTAGGCTTAGGGACGGTATGATAGTATATTTGGATAATTTGGAGTGAGCTTTTGGCTCTCTCCTCACTAGCCATCAACGAATCGCCCTAGAGCTTGAGTTACTCTCATAAAACGTCTCTCACTCAACCCAATGAATTCCTTGATGCATAATTTAGCATCCCCAATAACCCAATTAAAGCTTAAGATGTTCACATAAAAATCCACTTTGCCGGTTCGAATATATATTTTCTTTTCTTTTCAAATCAATTTTTTCTATAGCTATGACTCTCTTTTAATGTTGAGATATCACGCTATTTTCTCATATATATATATGTATATATATATATATATATTTTCTTTTAATGCCCTTGTTGGCAAAATTAGCTCGTAGCTTCTTTTTCATTCACTATTACCCCGACAAAGGGTTACAATACAAATCTGTGAATCATCATCTATGTAAAGCACAAATCACAATTAATAAGCTCAAAAATCCCAACCCAATAACAATTCCCATAATGGTGGACCCACCACCCCAAACTCAAGCTCTAAAATAACTGTCTATGCATCGCGATTCGAGTGCGTGTCATATGGAAAAGTCCTAAAATCTAAAGGATATGGCTTATAACGTGTTTCAATAAAAGGCTTTAGAAAGGCTAGAAGGGGCTGAGAAGGATATAGCATCAAAAATCACAATGTGAGAAGGTATACAAAGGCTTCAAAGGCTTCAAATATGAAAGAACCGCCTTAATCACTTTCTACACTATGTAATTTAGAAAATTTCTTACCTTTAGCACTTTCATCAAATGGTTTTTCACCTAGCTCGGATCTCACGGCCTACACACTTCTCAAGGTTCCCTGAGATCAAACATACTTTCTATCGCATTGCTCACTAATCTTTTCTTTACTATCAACGTGTGTTTTCCGGCAAATACTCAAAGCATACAAATACATAGCTCATAAACATATTACTTACTATCATCAATCTACTGAGCTTATGCTTTCAAGCTATTAAACACACTCTACATCTAATTCCCATGTATCAAAAATTTTAATTTCACTCAAAAAACAGAAAAATGGAGATGAGAGACAACGAATCCCCCACACCCCCAACTCAAAAATGAGCCGTGTCCCCACGACTCGAAAAAGACTCGAAAAACAGAAATTAAAATTAGCAGATAGTCATATTTACAGAAATGGTAAGGAAGAAAGAGAACATACTCTCGAGGCTATTGCCTCGCATCATTGACATCCAAGGTTGGAATTGCTGGACCTTGCGTTGATTGCTCAAGGAGTTTCATGATGTGCACTTGATTAGCGTTGATTTGTGCCACATCATTGACCAAGGAAGTTTGAGCTGCTTCGAATTTCGTTAAACGCTCCTCCATCTTCTCTTGCCAATTTTCCTCCTTTTCTTCCTTCGAGACTTGCGTAGAACCCGCTCTTCGAAGAATTTCCTTGATCCAAGCATTATCAATATAACTCATTTTAAACTCGAGCTTCTCTTCTTCACCCAATATTACATTCGCTTTTCGCACAAAACACGTGATCATAGTTGGAAATTTAACATTATAAACTGATTTAGGAGAGACCGAAAATCGTATCACCTCCTCATAGATCAACTGTGCCACATCAACTTCTTCTCCTCTCAAAATACAGTCCAACAGTAGAGCGTACTTCATAGTCACATCCAAAGTTCGTGTGTTTCCGAAGATATTAGGGACAAGGAAATTGTGCTAAATTCGCGCATCTGCTTGAAGATATTTGTAACGCCAAGGTGCCTTCAATTCTCCCTTATGTGATTGCACTTTCTCTTTGTCTAATACATGCTCAAAAAGTAATTACTCATCAAAGATTTTTTGCTTAGCAACTGATTCTTCAAATTTGCAAAAACCTTTCAGTTTCTTAAACTTGAAGTGGTTCCTAATCTCCTCAACTGTGAAAGGAACTATCTTTCCTCTAATCGGAACACCATTACTATCTCGGCTAAAGAGGCCTCAATAGAACTCCAAAACTAATTCATGACATAATTCAGAACGTCTTACCATGAACGTAGACCAACCCAATTTCTCGCCAAGCTCTAAGAATCTCTTGTACTCTCCATCTCTAATTTCTTCCTTGAATACTTTCTCATAGGCAAAAGGTAGTTCTTTTAACTGTTTTTCTGCAGAAATCTTCAGAGCTCTTGAAGTATCCACTTTCTCTATAGGTATAAGATCTTGTTGAGGTTGTGTTCTCTCCTTTGCATAAGAGTAAATCTTTTTACCATTACGATCAAACAAAGGTATCTCACTCTTTTCAACTTTATCTTTACCCTTTGATTTAGAACTAGCACATTTGTCAATTGATTTCTTCTTGTTTAAATCCAATCTCTTGTTACTCTTCACCTCCCTCTTGTTAGCTAAGATTGTTGTTCTATTCGTCATCTTCAATTAACCCCCAACTCAAAGCTTTAGCAACCCTTGAAATTTAAACTTGTGAATTAATGATTGAACAAGCTTTGATTTGGCTTAGGAAATATGAATTGATGATTAATCTCTTTGCGGGTGAGGTGGGGCTTGGATTTATGAAATTGTAGGATGAATTTTGAAAATTTGGCTCTTTGATTCTTCAATTTGAATGGATTGGGTATTTGATTCTCTCTTGTAATGATGTGGAGAGAAGGTTTGATGTGTTTTTCTTGATGATTGGGTAGTGTTTTGGTGATTGGTGAAGGTTTTGATGAGCTTCAATGGAGTTAGGAGAGTTGTGGAGAAGAAAAAGAGGGTTTGGGTTTATAAAATTCGGAACTAAAAGCTTAATACCTCCTTTATACACAAATCCTGTAACTTTCTCTCTCTCTGGCGGCGCTGCGGACTACCCCTGCGGACTACCCCTGCGGACAACCCCTGCGGACCATGGGGTGTACCGCAGGGTAGTCCGCGACATCTGATGCTCGAAAATTTTTGCTCACTGGATGAGACCCGTGGTAGGACCCCGTGGCACGTGTTTCTGGGCTGCGGACTAGGGCGCGGTACACCGGAGGGTACCCCGCGCCTTCTGTAGCTAACTCCGTAAAAATACCCGTGGCACCTACCCCGTGGCACGCGTTTTTGAGGCGCGGACCATGGTGCGGTGCAGGGGGGTAGTCCGCGGTCGATTTTTTCTCGGTACTGGATCAAACCCACGGTGCAACCCGTGGCATGTGTTTTGACCTCGCGGACCAGGGCACGGACCATGGGGTAGTCCGTGGGGGTAGTCTGCGGGGTGCATTCCTTTGCTCCAAAAAATTTTCCTCGCGTTCCCTAACTCGATTTCTCCAATTCCTACACACCAAAAACACTAATACCTTCCTCAAACATTGAATATCAACTAAAAACAATTAAAATAAACTTAAACTAAAAACGTAAAAGACATGAAAACATAAAAAAACTACGGGTTGTCTCCCGTACAACACTTTTGTTTTACGTCTTTCAAAGTTAGACGTGTTACCTCTGTCAAGATTTGCGAATATAGCCTTCCAGCAACGAGTAAGGCTATGAACGTCAACTAATCTGCGCTTGACCCTAGTTTTGGGGCGAATTTCTATCACCTTGGCTGAAACAACCTTAGTGACAATGAATGGTCCCATCCACGAGTCTTTGAAACTTCGTGGCCTGTTCTCGCGTTTGTGGGATTTCCATAGGACTTCATGGCCAACCCCAAACTCAATGTTTGGCTCAGTATCCACAGGCTTTAAGTGGATCTTCTCAGGAGGGACTTTGTGATGTGAAAGACTGTGGATGATTGGCACGGTGGGATCCAACTTCCTTGGTTTTTTATCCAAGACATAAAAGGTCTCGGATACATTATTTGCATGAAGGGTGATGGTCCCATCTTGGAAGTTGATCACACTTTGACTTGTGGCCATGAAAGGCCGTCCAAGTATGATCGGAACTTGCTTATTTGCATCAAACTCAAGAATAACAAAGTCAGTAGGGATGGCGATGTTACCTGCACGGACTAAGACGTCATCCACTGTTCCCTATGTCCTTTTAACTGAGTTGTCAGCAAACTGCAACTTCACTGGAGTCTTCTCTGATTTCTGAAGTCCAAGTCTTTCGAACAAGGACTTAGGCATAAGATTCACACCAGAACCCACATCGTACATCGCTTTCACCTTGAGCATACCATGTAACTGAATAGGAAGGTTGAAACTTCCCGGATCTTTAAGCTTGGTAGGCAGCTCTTTCTCACTTCTTCTTGAAACCCTTAGGTTCTCTCTCGGGATCTCTACACTCGCTTCTTTCTCAGGAATAACCTGCGTATAAACTTGTTGCGTTGTAAGTCCTCTCTTCGCAATCTCAAGCATTTGGGCGTTGATATTTTCAGGTTGGTACGCCTCTACAAATGTCTTGAGAACAGTGTCATCTTTAGGATTTGTATCAGGAATAGTTGATGACACTGGTTGAACAACAGGTGGCGATTCCACCTTCTCTTCTTCTTTCTCTTCTAGCACAGCAGGTGCCACTTCATCTTTCGACTCCTCCTTTGAGGCTTCTTCCTCTTTCTCTTTAGCCAACTCAGCTGCATATTCCACTACCGATCGAATCTCCTCTTTCACCTTCCTCAGTAACTCTATGAACTCGTCTTTCTCTTGATCGTCCTCCACATAAACTTCAGAACAGTCAGATTCCTCGGGGCTAGACTTGGTTGGTTCTTCTTCAGTATTGGGAACCTCCACGGCACTAATGGCAGCATGTGGTGCTTCCTCTTTTGCTTCTTTAATCTCAAGGCATATAGCCTTGCAAGCTTCGAACCCATCATTGTCTTCGCCTCCTTCGATTGCCTTTACTTCTTTTTGTTCTACAACACTTGTTAACACTTTGTTTAACTATGTCACTTGAGTAGTTAGCAGTTGAAGTATGGCATCGTGTCCTCTAACCTTCTCTTCTTGAGCGTTTATAGTTGTGTTCAAACGGTCTAGAGCTTGTACTATCTGTGTATTGTCCATAGATCCTTCTTGTGGATATTGAGGTAAAGCTTTCTGATCTAATGAATCGGTATAGGCGTCTTGAGCAGGTTGTTGTGGAGGAGCAGGTCTATTCTGATATTGGTTTTGGTACTGACCTCTCTGTTGGTAAGAGTTGTTCTGGGGTCGTGGTTGATAATGACTAGGATTAGCGGCCCCTTGTGGATTTGAATACTGCATACCCGGATGGTTGCGATTACCCCATCGGTTGGATATAAAGTAAACAGATTGCGGATTTGATTCGCACTCTTCCCATACATGATCGTTAACTCCACATTGTTGACAACCTTGTGCTTCTTGTACTACCTTTGTAGCGGCTAAATTCTTTTCCATTGCGATCCTCAGCTCCTTGATTTGATTTTCTAATGACGATATTTGAGCTGAGTTCGCAGTTTCTGCATCTAAACGAAGCGTTCCTCGGGTCTTTGCTACAGAAGCTCGCGTTGAAGGCCAACTTCTTTCTTGTTCCATAATATTTTCTAACACCTCAGAAGCTTCATTGTGATTCATGGACACAAAATTACCCTTCCAATGTTATCCACCTTTTCTCTACCCTTATCATTAAGACCTTCATAAAACATAGCAAGTTGTAGAGCAGGTGTATAACCATGGAGCGGACATCTAGTTAATTTTTGTTGAAACCTTGTCCATGCTTCTCCCACTGTTTCTCCATCTTCTTGAGAAAATCTTGCAAGCTCGGTTTGATCTTTAAGTCTCATGCTCTTCGGATAAAATCGGTTAAAGAATGCGGCTTGAAGTTCTCCCCAAGAGTGAATGGTTCCATGTGGTTGTCTTTCTAGCCAATCGCTAGCTCTTCCGGTAAAAAAAAACGAAAACATATGACAATACAGTTGCTTGCGTGTAATGCCAGGAGTAATGTAGGCATCACAAATCTGCATGAACTTCTGAATCGCTTTTACCGGATCTTGAATAGTTGTACCAGTATAGAGTCCGAAACTTTGAAATTGACTGAGCATGCCAGGATCGGGTCTAAATTTGATATTCGGAATCTCAGGAGGGCGGTAACCAATTGGTTGAACATGGAATGGTACATTAAGGCCAGGAAGGTCTTGTTCAACTCGGTTTTGTTGATTATTAAGATTGTTCCCATTACCTCCTCCTGCTGGTAGTTGTTGTCCTTCTTGTCCACCGGGTGGTGGATCTTGCTGACCGAGAGGTGTACCAAGTGGTGGATCTTGTTGTAATCCTTCTCCCGGTAATTGTTGTCCTCCTACTTGTTGGGTGATGTCTCCCTATTTGTTCTAATTCTTAGCCCTCTGGAGACATCCTTTTAGGTGAATAAATGAGTTATTTGATAGACTTTTAGGCTTATTTGATCATATTGCACTTTCTCCCCTTGGAAATTAACTATTTGCAGAATCTGAGCTTTTGTGCGTAAATTTGACTATTTTTAATGCAAAGTTAATAGGTTCTTGAAAGACCAATCCAAGGAGAAGAAGTGAGAGTAAAGTCTTAGTGTATTTTAGAGTGTTAGGAAATGATTTCTAGTCGAGTTTCTATTTTTAGAGTACACTTTCCTATTTCGTTTTCTTGATTTATTGATTTATTCTTTTTAAGCATATGCGGTTTAATGATTTATTTAATGTGAAGCTTTAAAGAGATAAAATTACTTAGAGGCCAAGTCAAGATAAAGATGAAAGGAAAGAAGATTTACATGGAAATAAGAAGATTTGGTAAAGATTTATTCAAAGAAGGAAAAGATAAAGTTGCCTTTTGAAATCTGAAATCCAGCCACGTTTTAGGAATTAAATCATAATAAAAGATTGGCTAGGATTCTGGACGAATGGTCTGCCCCAATATAAAGAGCTTTCCAAGACAAGCAGTTTCATATATTGGAACTTCTCAAACGGATAAGTATTCAAAAAGATATGACCAAATCAAATTAGCAGAATCTCATCTTTTAGAGCTACGAATTTAAGAGTCTTTGCCTTGTCTTCCACTCCAAGCAAATTCGACCTAGGGTCTTCCAACACCTATAAATACACCCCTTAGACCTCATAATTCAGTACCTCTCACAATTTATTCAATATCCTTAGAGAGAGCGTCAAGAGGCGGAAGCAAGAGCAGAAGCTGGAGACTGTCTATATCTCCAACAACAGTTCAAGCCAATTCCTCTATCTAGGTTCTTATTTTATTTCTGTTATTAGGACATGTATATTATTAATTTCTTTATTGTTTTTACTTTAAATATGAGCTAAACCTTAATTACTTGAGAATCACAATAAAGGGATGAACCCTAATTAATTTAATTTAGGTTTTGAATTTGGGATTGCATGATTTAAATAGGATTGAGTTTTATATATTGGTTATTACTTTGTTTTTATTACTAATTCTTTTCCGCGCAACTAGAATTAGCTGTTGGTATTTGGGCTATTCACTTTAGTGGTGAAGTGATCATCCGACAGGGGGGTTTGAATACAGATCTAGGTAATACCCTTGTAATGTCCGTTATTGACCGACAGGCTTAACTAGTTACATAGCCAAAGAGGTAAAATCTTATCATCCGAAAAGCCATATTCGACCATGCAGGTGTTTATGATACTTTAGGATAGCTTCTAGGTCCACCCGACAGGGGGCTAGGAGATATTAGAGTCCCGACTAATATTATAATTCCAATTCTACCTTTAAACATAGCATAGATTATATTGATTAAGTGGATTCCTTGCGAGACTCAAGTATAGCTCATATCTGCATCTAGTCCTTTAGTATTTATTTTCAGTTATTTATGCATTCTTAGGATTAATATAAAAACCAAATAAATATTTCTCATCTTTTATTTGCTGTATTTGCAATTACTACTATTTATCTGTTGAACACTTGGGTTATACCAGTCCAATCCCTGAGAACGAATCTGACTTATCAGAGTATTACTTGGACAACCGTACACTTGCGGTATTGTGGTTCCTTTTATTTATCGCATTAATTTTATAACACCCTAGGACCCACCAAGTTTTTGGCGCCGCTGCCGGGGATTGCAGCGTGTGACCCCGGTGTTTAATCTTTAAGTAGTTTTAATTGTTTATTTATTTTTCTTTTTCAGTTTTACGCTTGGTTTTGTTTTTGTTTTGTTTTTATAGGCTCTTTATTTAGGTAATGTTCAAGAGATTTGATTGAAAGATGTATAGAGGACATTACCCAGATCCCGATCCATATGACTATTGGGAAGACCTTCGGGACAACAACAATGGGGTAGTAACTTCTACCAACAATCCTATCAATACCCGCAAGAGCAGGATTGGAACAACCAATGGATCGGGAATAATCAACAACAAACATCATATCACTATCAGCAAGAACATGAATGGAACAACCATTGGGTTGAAAACATTCAACAACCCTCACCTCAACACTATCAGCAAGAGACACTACTAGAGAGAGTCAATCGCCTACGCGAGGAATTTCAAGCAGGAGAACCAGAGCGTAAGGCAAGAGATGAGGAATTCAAAGCCACCCATGCACTCATACAACAGAGCCTAGATGAAATGGCTGCCCGAAACAACCCTCCTAACTTAGTTGAAACTGGTAGTATGTCTTATGAAGATTCCACTCCCCCGAGGGATAGAAGATATCAACTGGAAGAAGTAGTTGAGGAGGAGGTGTTGAAGGAAGATACTATTGATAGTGATATGACCATCATGCCGGTTATAAAAGAAGACCACCATGTGGTTGACAATCCTATTAGCATGGTGGAGGAAGGGGTAGCAACGAAAATCCTAGAAATTGAAACTGAGGTTGCTATTCCTATGGTGCGTGCACATGATCAAGATAATGAACGCAAACAAGAAGAAGAGGCGATTGAGATAATTGAGATTCCACATCAAGAATATGATGAAGTAATAGTGGAAGATTGGGTTGAAAGCGAAGACGAATGTGAAGTGGTTGAGAAATCAATTGAAGAGTTAAAGCTTCATAATAAAAGAGAAATCGAATTCCGACCACAAAAAGTTCACCAATCACTATCTCCACCACAAATCATCATTAGAGATAAAAAATCGGAATCACCTCTATTACTAAAAATGATCAATAGGTGCTACGCAAGAAAGGTGCTACACCGCGAGAGTAAAGCGGCAAGGAGGAGCACCTACCCACCACACTTTAAAGAGGAACGCGAGATTGAAGAGAATATAAATGAGCTTATACCGTTGAGGACGGTCATCTACTATCATGTGGTGAAGAACACGTTTCGTCACGAAAGTAAGAAGGCGAAACGAAGATACTACCCTCCGCCTTTCAGAGATCGATTGAATAAAATTTTAAGGGGGAAGGTTCTGAAGCGTACATACCAAGGACGAGGCGAATTCAAGCGGAGGAGAACCGCAAGGGCCTCAATACCATCTTCAAGGAAGGTAACGCGTCGAACATAAAGACGTAATAAACAAAAGTGCTTCTTGGGAGACAACTCATGTTTAAATTTGCTTTTTGTTTTCAATTCCTAGTGTATAATTCTAAGTAAGTGTCAAGTTTTAGTGTCTACTTTTAAAAGAAATGAGAAAGGTAGTGTGTTATTGGTGCAGGAATCGTTTGGGGTGCTAGGAAACGCAAGAAATTTTTTTGGAAAATTCAGAGGCTGGCGCGGACTACCCCCGCGGTGTACCCCCTATACCGCAGGGATGTACCGCGCCCCAAAAACCCGTACCACGGGTCCGCACCACGGGTCTTATCCAGAAGCGAGAAAAAAGAGAAGCTGATCGGTGCGGTGCACCGCGCCCGACACCGCACGCCCAAACCCCGTACCACGGGGTGTGTACCGCGGGTTTTTTGACGGAGTTGGTGCGGACTACCCCATTCACCGCACCCTTGCACCGCAGGGCAAAAACCCGTACCACGGGGTGCTAGCACGGGGTCAAGACAGAAGCAAGAAAAAAAATCAAACCAACAGCGCTGCGGTGTACCCCGCGGACTACCCATGTACCGCAGGGATGCACCGCGCCAGGCGGTTTGTGAAGAGAACAAAGCCCAGTCAACTTCTAACAAAAGGAGATAAACCCTAGCCTCTTCAAAAACGAATTTTCCAGATTCTAACCCTTATGTACCTGCACAAAGACCACTACAACACCCAAGAACATTAAATCCTTCCTCCTATTTCATTCCAAACACACATCCAACACCACAATTCTTCAAGAAAATCAAGAAATCTTCTCCTTCAATCTTAAGCCTCTTCATCAAAGCTTCAATCCTATTCATTAAACCTTCCCCAAGCTGTTACATATTCATTACCCATCTCATATGACTCCATAATACTTCATTACAAATCCTCAACACATCAAATTTCAAAACTCCTCTCTAGTTTTTGATTATTTGAAGTTTTGAGTTTGGGGTCCATTGAGATGTCAAAGATTGGGAGGTCAAGAATACCATGAAGAGGAAGAAGAAGTTAAAGAACCTTGTATTACTTTTGGGTGTTGAAAGATGTAGTTGAAAGAATTTTGGGAGGATAATCATGAAGAGGTGATTGACAACCATAGGAAAAAAGTCACAAAAGAGTTGGAGCTTATGCAAATCATAATACGTGGAGTGAGCAATGTTCAACATGCCACCTACGCAACACAAGGAGCTCAACCTACACGCAACCATGGAAACCAGCTTCGTACTGGTTCAGATATGTTTTCCTATCCCTTTCTTATTTGTTTTATTTGTTTAATTGCTTTCTTGAGTCTTTTTCGAGTCGTGGGGACACGACTCATTTTTGAGTTTGGGGTGGGGTTCGTTGCCTCATCCCAATTTTATGTGTTTTACAGTTTTTTTTAAAATTTTAGTTTGAGGAATGTTTTGACTGTAGAGATGTAGAGTGTTTTAAATACCCCCATCAAGCATGTTTTTTATGAATTAATGATAGAATATAGTTGACTTTAGGAGTTAGTGTAAACTGTACTTTGATTGCATGCAAGTATGAGATAATTGATAGGAAAAATTAATGAACAATGCAAACGAAGTAAACTTGTGCTTAAGGACAATGGGTGGTTTGTAGAACGTGAGATCTAAATGAGTAGAGAACCCACTTAGGTATGAACTAGAGACAAATTGTGTAAATAGGAAGATGATAGAGGCAGTTCTTTGTTAGCCCTTTGAATCCTTTTTGGCCTTCTATCCCTGAATTAATTTTATCCTTCTTAATTTTTAGCCTTTAAGCCTTTCTTTTGTCGCCACATTATAAGCCAATTTCCCTTTAGATTGTTAGGCATGACCATATGACCCGCACTTGAATCACGATCCTGAGACTCTGTCTTGAGCTTGAGTTTGGGGTGGTGGGTCCACCATATGGGAATTTACATTGGGTTGGGATTTTTTTGAGCTTATCAATGATGCTTTGTGCTATATATGATGATGATTCACAGGTTTATTATATTGTAACCCTTTGCCGGGGTAATAGTGAATGGAAAAGAAGCTTCGAGCTCAACTTATGAATAGGCATAACTGTGAAAAATAGCATGATATCTCAACATCATAAAGAGAGTCATAGCTATAAGAAAAAACGAATGATTTGAAAAGAATATACGTATTCGGACCGGCAAAGTGGAAATTTTTTAGGTGAATCATCCTTAGTGCTTATTGGGTTAATTTGGGGACGCTAATTAAGCGCGTCAATTGGGTTGAGTGAGAACGTAATTCGAGTGTAAACTCAAGCTCTTGGACAGTTTGTTGATGGTAAGTGAGGAGAGAGCCAAAAGCTCACTTCAAATTTACCAAATATACATACCATACCGTCCTTCAGCCTACGCTAAAACCATAAAGTCTTCGTGATTCCTAGATGCACAGTGAGTTAATAGGGAGTATTCTAAGTGGAACATTCAACACAAGTAAGGATCGAGGAACACCCTATAGCCACCATCTTGAGATAAGTAATAAGCGTAACCTTCTAGCATTGTGAAATTAATTTTGGATTGATATTGTTTTGTATTTGATTTTGCATGATAAGTGTAGGTGTATATTAATTCCTAGGTTAGACTATATGAAATTTGTTTTAAGCTTTGCTTTGAGATTATTTTCTAGATTCTACCTTCTGCATTCACCTAAAAGATCCTTTGTTTTTATTTTACATTGTCGGGACGACAAAGGTTTGAGTTTGGGGTCTTGATGTCTCCCTATTTGTTCTAATTCTTAGCCCTCTGGAGACATCCTTTTAGGTGAATAAATAAGTTATTTGATAGACTTTTAGGCTTATTTGATCATATTGCACTTTCTCCCCTTGGAAATTAACTATTTGCAGAATCTAAGCTTTTGTGCGTAAATTTGACTATTTTTAATGCAAAGTTAATAGGTTCTTGAAAGACCAATCTAAGGAGAAGAAGTGAGAATAAAGTCTTAGTGTATTTTAGAGTGTTAGGAAATGATTTCTAGTCGAGTTTCTATTTTTAGAGTACACTTTCCTATTTCGTTTTCTTGATTTATTGATTTATTCTTTTTAAGCATATGCGGTTTAATGATTTATTTAATGTGAAGCTTTAAAGAGATAAAATTACTTAGAGGCCAAGTCAAGATAAAGATGAAAGGAAAGAAGATTTACATGGAAATAAGAAGATTTGGTAAAGATTTATTCAAAGAAGGAAAAGATAAAGCTGCCTTTTGAAATCTGAAATCCAGCCACGTTTTAGGAATTAAATCATAATAAAAGATTGGCTAGGATTCTGGACGAATGGTCTGCACCAATAGAAAGAGCTTTCCAAGACAAGCAGTTTCATATATTGGAACTTCTCAAACGGATAAATATTCAAAAAGATATGACCAAATCAAATCAGCAGAATCTCATCTTTTAGAGCTACGAATTTAAGAGTCTTTGCCTTGTCTTCCACTCCAAGCAAATTCGACCTAGGGTCTTCCAACACCTATAAATACACCCCTTAGACCTCATAATTCAGTACCTCTCACAATTTATTCAATATCCTTAGAGAGAGCGTCAAGAGGCGGAAGCAAGAGCAGAAGCTGGAGACTGTCTATATCTCCAACAACAGTTCAAGCCAATTCCTCTATCTAGGTTCTTATTTTATTTCTGTTATTAGGACATGTATATTATTAATTTCTTTATTGTTTTTACTTTCAATATGAGCTAAACCTTAATTACTTGAGAATCGCAATAAAGGGATGAACCCTAATTAATTTAATTTAGGTTTTGAATTTGGGATTGCATGATTTAAATAGGATTGAGTTTTATATATTGGTTATTACTTTGTTTTTATTACTAATTCTTTTCCGCGCAACTAGAATTAGCTGTTCGTATTTGGGCTATTCACTTTAGTGGTGAAGTGATCATCCGACAGGGGGGTTTGAATACAGATCTAGGTAATACCCGTGTAATGTCCGTTATTGACCGACAGGCTTAACTAGTTACATAGCCAAAGAGGTAAAATCTTATCATCCGAAAAGCCATATTCGACCATGCAGGTGTTTTTGATACTTTAGGATAGCTTCTAGGTCCACCCTACAGGGGGCTAGGAGATATTAGAGTCCCGACTAATATTATAATTCCAATTCTACCCTTAAACATATCATAGATTATATTGATTAAGTCGATTCCTTGCGAGACTCAAGTATAGCTCATATCTGCATCTAGTCCTTTAGTATTTATTTTCAGTTATTTATGCATTCTTAGGATTAATATAAAAACCAAATAAATATTTCTCATCTTTTATTTGCTGTATTTGCAATTACTACTATTTATCTGTTGAACACTTGGGTTATACCAGTCCAATCCCTGAGAACGAATCCGACTTATCAGAGTATTACTTGGACAACCGTACACTTGCAGTATTGTGGTTCCTTTTATTTATCGCATTAATTTTATAACACCCTAGGACCCACCATTGGGCTGCCATAACTCTTCTCAAGGCTTTTTCCTCACGAACTCGTTTGTTGTAAGGTCTGAAGCTCCTCTCAGGCTCCGATAAAGGAGGCCAAGAATTAAACACTGTGAAACCTGAAAAAGACTAAAGCAAACCACAAGCGTAAATCTGGAAAAATAAAAACTAAACTAAAACTAAAAAGTAAAAACTAATTAAAAACTAAAACTCGAAATAGATAACCCACACGCTAACGAGACACAAGTCCCCGGCAGCGGCGTCAAAAACTTGGTGTCGCCTAGGGTGTGATGAAAATAAGATAAAATTAAGCCAAGAAACTACGCACTCTCACCCTAGACAGGCACAGTACTACAAGTATTACAGGACGTATGCAAGTTTTAATGATAAATAGAGTTCGTTCTCAGGGACTTAAGTGTGTTAAACGCGTGAGTAGAAATTACGAGTAAAAGTAAATAATTAAAAGACATTAAATTAAAGCAAGTAATTTTCGAGATTAAGAATTAAAACTAAGAAAATAAAGACAATAAAATAAAATATTAAGAATATGAGATGAGAGATATAGCTTAGGTTTTGCTAGTATGCACTAATCCTTCTAATTCTATCTATAAATCTAGTTAATAAGGGAGAATATTAGCTCTTGGTATACTTAGTCAGGATTCTAAATTCCCCAATCTTAGACCTTGAGAGCGACTAAGCGGGCTACGGCACAACCAAGACGAGGACTCAAATAGGGTTATCAAACGCCACTAAGGCCCTATCCAGCACACTACAATCAATTGGTGATATGGTGGTTAAAACAAACCCTAATGACTATCTAGTTAGAAGTATGTTTTGTCAGAACTGCTATCGACACTAGACATTATGTGGTGGTTCAATAGTTAAACACCCTGTCAAGGAGACCATCTAACTACTATTAAAACAATCCTAAAGTGATCAGTTCTAGGAAAGACATTAAATCAAAACACATAAGCAAATATTAAGTAAGAAGCTAATATCAGATTAAAACATATAATTCCCAAAGAAACTTAGATAGAAGAATTAGAATTCATAGATTATACATATGCAAAACCCAAGCTATGGGGAGTTTAGTTAATACCTGAAGGAAATAAACTAAAAGAAATTACAAAAGACATCATCTTGCTCTCTACAATAAACTGGAGGAATAAAACCTTAAGAACTAATTACTATGAGGCAAGGATGATTTACGAGTGATATAAGGGTGTAATTATAGGTGTTTAGAAGACCTAATTCGTTTTCTTGAGAAAGAGTTAAGGTAATGGACTTCTAGCCCAACTCAAATTCGTATGGAAATAAAGATAAACACTGCTGCACCGTTTTGATCATATCTTCTTCGTTATTTCTTAGGTAATCACCAAAATCGGCCTATTTCTTAGGTAAAAACGCATATCTTTGGACGTGTATGTAGAATCCCAATTTTAGGCAGCTTTTCCTTTTCCATCTTTTTAGCTTTTGTTTCCTTATCTCCAATTACCATGCAAATCTCTTTCCATAAGTTGTTGTCTTTGACTTGGACTCTAATTAAGCTCCATAATTATCTTTAAAGCTGCACACTAAATAAACAATTAAACCCAATATGCTCTAAAAACAATAATTCTACAAATCAAGACTCAAAATAGGAAAGTGCACTAAAACTCAAGAAAATCGACATTATTGACTTCTAAATCACTTAAAATGATGTCTCATCCTAACATTAATCTATCACAAATGAGGAGACATCAGGGCATCAGGGGTATTTACTCAATTTAGTAAGAAAATATATTATTGGCCTAAAGTTAGAAGAGATGGTAATAAGTGCTTGCTCATTTGCATATCTGCCTAGCTATAATCATTACTTAATTTGTATTTTAGTTTGTGATTATTTTGTTATTTTGGGTTGCAGTCGAGAATAGTGATGTTTGGATATCGAGTTTTTAAAGAATTTTAATTATTTAGAGATTTTCACCAAACAGGCCTTGAAACCTCTCCCTTCAAGACCGAAGCACCCTCATCCAACCTATTGTTCTTAAAGGTCAAATAAAATATTTAACACTATAACATTATTTCCCACTACACATTTTACGTACAAATGTTTATTACTCACTATACATACTAAATTACACAATTAATACACATATATAATATTTCTCACCTACATATATTAAATCACTCTCTATACTCTCCCCTCTCTCCACCCCACCCCAACAACCGGAAATGGTGTTTCATGGTGTCTAAAAGATGGGTCATACCCTCCGACGCCTATGTTTATTCTTTGCATGGATCTAATGGAGCTGTGATTGTGTAATAAGGATCCAGACATGGAAAATCGAAGTTCTCAGCCTTACAACATCAAAAAAGGGTTCTAGATCGTTGTAGATCTAATTTTCACTAGCATATCAGAGTTTTCATCAAATTCACTCACACTCATTTCCACCGCTAGCACTCTCTCAGAAGAAAACTGCCACACCCATCACCAATCGAAGAACCATTCACCACCATTCTCTACCATCTTCACAACAGTTGCCGCTAGAGAACCATTCACCACCACTATTATCATCGCTACCTAATCGGGTACCATTATTCGCCTTCATCAATCCGGCTTGGCTAGGATAGGCTATCTCTTCACACTTGCCTTTCCACCAAGCCGCTCTCTTACACAAAAAAACCACTACTACTCGGGATCATTTTCCATCATTATCAACCTGGCTTGGCTACGCCATCAACAATAAAAAAACCCAAATGAGGTAAAAAATTAGTTAAAGGGAGATTAAATGGTGGGCTCAAAGCGCCATTTTAGTTCCACAAACATTTTAACAGTCACCTTCTCCCAGAGAAGGTAAAAAGTTAATTTTTTCCATTGAAACTCTAATTTCATTTAACCTAATCTCATCACTTCTACAATTTTCAGGGGAGAAGTGATGTGCGTTGGAAGCATTTTACCTTTGAAGTAAGCAATTTGGTGTTATACAATATTTTTTAATTTTTTTTATAGATGGAGTGAGCAATTTTTTTTTTTTGAATTGTTTTGCAGTAAATCATTTGGCAATAGAAGAACCCAAATTAAGGTCTTACACTTTTACAATTTCTTATGACCGTGGAGTGAGAAATTTTGTCATACAATGCATTTTTTAAAATTATTTTGCAGTAAATATCCATTTGGCTCAACTGATGGAGAGAGCAATTTGGTCTTACATTGCACCATCATCAACCGAGCTTGGCTACATTATCAACAACAATCGAAGAACCTAAATTCAGGTATATTTATGATATTTTTATACAAACTGTACAATTGACATTATTCTGACATCCACCATTTACATTTCTTGAAGGAAACTGTATGCAAATTAGCTCACCCCAGACTGTTTACATTTCTAATTAAGTGAATCAAAATTCTCAACATTTTTAATTGGGTTCAAGGTCCAGATGTATCCAATTGTTTCAGAAAAAGTTAATTTTAAAAGGATCTTTTCTACAATCATCAAATATTTAAATTTATTTTTTGTTAACAACCCATAACGTTCTTTTTAGTTTGTTCTAATGTTGGATAATGTTTATTCCAGTTAACAATTTTGGAAAGGCAAAGCTGAGTAGACACCAAGGTGAACTTCTCCTACATTCTATGGTATAAAGAGTAGAAAGCAACAATTACAACAAGATTGTAGTAAATTCTGGAATGGTTTGTACGACATGCGTTTTCAGATACTAGAAATTTAGCTTAGATTAACGTTTGAAGTATTGGTTTATTCGCTTATTTTTGTATGAATGGAGATTAACGTGTGATTGGAGATATATTTGCAACATATTCAGATTAAGGTGTGTATTTTTATTTTGTTCTATCATTTTCATGCTGAGTTTTTGAATGATATGAATTTAGAATTAGGTCACGGGTAATTGTTTTCATTCTCACGCACATTTTAAGTTAATGTCTATGTTTATAGGCTAAATCATCATGTATGCTCATTTATATTTACCCGGGTGTTTTAGCACCATTGATGCCTCAAGAAATCGCAAAGGTAATATATGATACCTGACTAAAAATCTTCCATGCTTTTAATATTTTTTTTTTAAATTGCTATTTGGTCCCTATATTGAAATTATTTCATCTTCTCAGGTAAATTTAGCTACGGAGCTTCTTGAGGATTTTAGGTGCAGGTAAAAAAACTCAATTGATAAAGAGTAATTTCTTTTTTGGTTCTCAAAATATAGTCCATACTAGCAAATGGTCCTCGACCTTCATTTTTGTCCCCTTAGTTGGTCCCTGTTATGTCAGATTTTTAACGTTAAGTGTCATATGGCAAAGACGTTTGAGGAGTAAATCAGTAAAAAAGAGATAGTTCAAGGACCAATTTGGGCTGAGGAATGTCAGAAATTGCCTTACATTTCACCTTATGAAGATGTACTCACGGGTGGACAGTGGTTGTTATACACGAACTGCTTTGTTAGTTAATCTCAAATAAAATAGAGAGGGTTTGGAACAATATTTACGAAAGCTATCATGCATCAATTGGGTTCAGATTTAGACAAGAAATTATTCTACGAAATGGAAGCTAATTACTGTGAATTGGAAACGGAATGTAAATTAAAACATGTTTGTACTACCCATTTTTAAGATATTTGCACTACATGTTTCTATAATATGAAGAAATTGCACTGTATGCTCTATATAATGCAAAAATCACACTATAGATCCCCTAAACTATGTTATGCGACCTTACATTATGTAAAAATTGCAATGCATGTCCCTATAGTATCTATGCAAACACTACACTATGCGCCCCTATATTATGCAAAAGTTAAAATGTAGTTCTCTATACTATGCAGAAGTTACACTAAAACCCCATATATTACGCAAAATTGTAATTGTTTTACAAAGAATGAGGACTTATCGTGCATTTGTTTTTGCATAGTATATAGACCTTGTGTGGTTTTTGCATAACATAGGGATTTATCATGCAATTTTAGCATATTATAGGTACTTGGTACAATCTTTGTGTAATGTAGAAACATATAGTACATTATTTTCCTAAAATAGGAATTTATCATGCAATTTTTGCGTAAGATAGGTACCCGTCAGTAAGACTAAAAAGAATTGATGGTTATATTTCTTACTTAGACATCAAATTGTAAATTGTACTAAACAGAGAATGTATGTTTCAGGTTATTTGGAGAAATTCAATAAATAAAAGCTTCTTATTATCTTTCTTCTTTCTTGGATTACAGGCTAAGTTTGTAATTCTTCAATTCTTTAGTGTTTACTTAGGAAAAGTTTAAAATCATCATCGGTATTGTCTACACAAATCCAGCATATGCTGCAGCTATACAACCCGTAATTCCAGTATTCATGTTCGTATTAGCCGTAATGATGGGTCTATCTTATATGCAGTACACAAAGATCAAATATGATAACAACAGTAGGTCAAGCTAAAATGTGAGGTACAATTATGTGTGTTTATGGTGCCATTATCATGCTATATTTTTTGGGTCCGCTGTATTTCGAGATGTTGAGTCAAATTTTACAACAAATAGTAAAATTAGCGTCAAATGTCAACCCGAACCTACTGGATGATTAATATCCACTTTTTTAGATCATGACACGATACTTGGCACCTTAGTGTATTAAGTTTTCTCTGAAATTGTATGTGTATGGCAGCTTATCTTTCTATTCAGGTGTCGGTCCCATATTTCGTAATTCATATAATAATATGATAAGTTTTCTGATACGGGTCCCAAATTTGTTTTAGGCGCCACTTTTAGCAAAATATCTTGCGAGTATTTCAAGAACATCATTTTTGTATATTTTTGGTGTTTCGTTTATGGAGTTAACCTCAAAACTATGACAGCCTTTAGAGGAAACATATGACATTACATTTTAGCCAGACAAATAGTATATACTATATAGAATTGGCTAGCATATCTTTCAATTATAAAAATGTTATGTTGTTTCTTAAATAAAATGTAACATGCGCATATTTTATTTTCTTTGATAAATGTATAAACTTGACCAAAAAAGTTATAACAAAAATATAATATTTACTTTGTTTATGAAATAACACTCTTTTGGCTCATTGGAAGATAACTAGGGACACCAAGATCAAGTTCTTCAGTCATACACATATAACACTAATTATTAAAATATATAATAATTACCTTATGATTAAAAAAACTATAACCATATAATTAGATATATTAAATTAATAAATCATTGCCGGAATTAAACAATTAAGGTATAGACCTGCAACTACAATTACAATTGAATATTATATCAGTTGTTGCATGCGGCAAATTATTTTGATAAGTAGGTATGGAAATGGTCAAGAATCTTTAGATAGCAATGAGGATGAACTTGATCGACTATTTAAGAAAACAATTACATTTATTTAATTTTCTGCTCCCATTTACTATTCTGTTACTAAATTTGATGATCAGGTATTTTATATATAACATAGACTTTTCCACATCTTCATCTCTAAAATGTTGTGCTAAGTTCTAAAATCGATTATATATTATATGTATCTTGGTTAAGATGTAATGAGTAGCAACACTTCAAATAATTTGAATATAGCTTAAAATAGATACTAAAATCGTGATATTTTGTTATTGCTTCAGAAAAAAGAAAGACTTTTTTTATGACATCCATATGCCCTTTCTCTCTCATCATGTCTTTTATGTATTGCGTGTATCAAACCAAGTCCCTCTATTTTGAGTATAATAGATAAATATACCCGTGTTTTAACAAGATAAATATCAACCCCTGCTCTATCAACTAATTATTTGGGTTATGTAATCATATTGCAACACTACAAGCACTTATCGCTATGTTTGAATATTCAGATATTAGAAGAAAGATGCAAGCCCACACGGGTTTTTATTTTTCGCACTCCTTCAAGCACAGGTAATATCTAGTATAGGTATATTACAAACTATCCAAATCCAATACATATAATATACTTTTGATTTGTGTTAACTATGATTGATTAAACATTATAGATTTCGAGTATATCATAATTATTTATAAAAATGTCCACGATAGAAGTTGGTTACATCTCCATTAATATATTATAATTAAGTAAATTATTGTCTAAATAAGAAACTCACTATCTTTATTCAATTTAATATCAAAGGGAGAGAGGGGGACTAACATAAACATTCATATATGGCGAGGATGGAGGTAGCTTCAGAAGAAGGTGGCTTCGAATGGAGGTGTAAACACATTTCACGACGGGACTTGTTTGTTAGGTTCAAAGTATGCATTTTTGCATCTACGAGGAAGACGGTGTTAAACAAAAAAAGAAAGCCGACCTTATATTTATAATCCAAAAAAAAAATTATAAGGGTAGAATTTTACATTTACTAAATTTAAGGGAAATATGATTCGTAGTAATTTTTTTACAAAAAAAAAATTATTATAGAGCTGGAATTTTATTTTTTCTAAATTTAGGGGGATCATGGCCTCTCAAATATACACATAACTCTCGTCTCTTATCATTTATAAATTTCAAACAAAAATCTTAAATTTTAGACTAAACATATCAGAATATATATATATATACATATATATATATACTAATGGAGTTGTAATTAACTTTTTTGTTGTACATTAATAAAATATTTATAAAGAATTACAACTCCATTAGTATATAATAATCATTCGATGTTAAGACTAAACAAACATATAAAGAAGAACTTAGAAAATTATCATTCTTTCTCTTAATTGGATTTTATTTTACTTTGTTGAGTATATCTTGGATGATGGTCAAGACCCATATATAGAACAGACCCATGACACTTTATCACCCACCACGACAATTAAATGGACCAGGACATATGTAGTCCTCCAAGGTGTATAGATCGTCGGCAAGTAATAAATAGTAAGTATAAAGAGTTATCGTCTCCACATGGATCATGATTGTTAATTCTTGATGTGTTTTCTTAAGTGTTTTAGAATGAGGTGTGAAACTATAAATAAAAGATAGTAAATATGTATTGGGATTTTATATTAAAGAACAAAAGATGCAATTACAAAGGAAATTAAGCTAAATTATAATTAAACTATAAAATGCAATTAACTAAGAGTACAATGCGAAAAGTATAGATCGAGAACTCGCATGTAATTCCCGCTAGTATTGACTTGATGTTATTGTTTAAAGGAGAACTGATAAATATGCAATAGTCAAAATTATGAACTCTTCCTAACTCCCTTCTTGGTAGCTTAGGCTTCTACATAACACCACTACAGACCTCTTCTGAGTTACATATACGTGAATGATCGGCGCTAAAGTCTCTTACCTTATTAGCTCTCTTCTAACGACGTGACTTTGAGGATGAATCTTGTTTTCTAGAATTCTTATCGCGTATCATGGTATCGTATCTTACAATTACCTAACTTATGCACGTTAGTAGACAATTAACACATAAAAACTCTAAAAGAACGTAAAAGCCAAAACGAGATAAATAATCATAAAACGTCAAATATTAGGGAGAAATCCTTTAAATAAGTCCTAAATACCCCTAAAATGATGTCTCGTGATACGATTACTCTATCGCAAAAAATAAAGACCAATAACCGCCAACTCAAAGTTTTTTCATCCCGATAAAATAAGAACTAAACTAGGAGTCTAAGTTCAACTAATCAAATAAGAAGAAGAGAAAATAATGAATGATCCCAAAGCATTATCTTAAAAAGTCTCGTGTAATAATATCTAAGAACTAATACAAACAATCTAACACATTATAAGTTCAAGATTATTTTAGTTTTGCAATGCAAGAAGGATTGACTTTCACTTAGGCTGATATGGTGGCTATAGGGTGTTCAGTTATCATAGTATCCAATGGTATACTTAGTTACTCCCTAATCGCTTTATTCTTACTTAACCACGTAATTATTAATCCTACGGTCTTTTCGGTTAAAATTTAAGCTTAGGGTCGGTATGATATGTGTTTGAATAGTTTGAAGTGAGATCTTGACTCTCTTCTTAATTAAAATTTTATTGTCACCAAGTATGCTCGGACATCTATGTTAATTATACATCGTAAAATGGTGAATGAACTAGCCTTAAGTAATATATTTAAATTAAATTCAGAATAATTTCCTAAATGGGTTCCCTTGAAGCATTATTATTAAGTATTATATCAAAGAAAATCTAATAGGAGAATTTTTTCATGGCTAATGTAGGAACTTGTATAAGGTATGATTTTATACAAGTTCCTATATTATTCAAAGAAGGTGTAAGGAAATTAAAAAAACATTAAATGTTAATAGGATAATAACGGAATAAGTTGCTGAACAATAGAGGTCATGGTGTAACTTTCTTAGCCTACACCCTGTCTGCCCTTTTCCATTTGGGAAAAGATGTTAATGCAGGAGCTGAGAGCTTTTTTGCTTGCATATACATTTTATTACGTCTGATGGAGCTGCAGATGATTCTCAATGGCGTAAAAGCTCTATCAGGAAATGGCTAAGAACATATGTTCCCTCTAGTGTTGGAAAATTATAGTTACTTTTCAAAAAATATAAAAGTTACACAATTCTTGCTAAATTTAAATATGTAGTAAAATAATAAAGTAACAAATACTTTGCAAAATAATAGTACACCATAGAATTTCTTTGTAAATTACTCAATCTATATTCTAAACAGTTTTTTTCTCCTCTTCGGCGACCATTTCTTGTTCTTATTATGACTTTTTGGCTTCATGTGCCTCATTTTCTCTCTTTTCATGTAATATTTTGGTCACTCCTTCAAGTGAGATATCAATATCTTAATTCCTTAATAATTGCTCACCAGGAGTCACCTGTTGAACAAATTAAATATATAATATTTACAACGAGGTGGTACATGAAAAAAAAAAAAAACAAACAAGAGTTTACCAAGTCATCAAATTTTGTGGCAACTTTAAAAATATTACTCATCACTCTCTCCAAGATTGTCGACAACATCAAAGAGAGAATGATTAGATTCCAAGATAATTAGCTGCTAAAGTCTTGAAGGAACATGTGAATAAGGTCAATCTTTTTAGGGTAATATTCTAACAAATCACTAACAAAATGCATATTAGAAGGCCAATACCAACTATTACTCACTATATATTAGCATAGATTACTTTTTTCTAGTAACCATGAGTACGTATACATAAAGTACTTCCCTTAATACATATATCTCACTAATATACCTTATTATTACAACCATTACCCACATGATGAAGGTACACAAGTACTTAAGATACTGAAATTTTTACTATATTATAGTTGTCCCATTTTAATAGCTTTATGACAGGATCTGCTTTGGAGATGAATGGAGCAGCTATAGTATGTGGCCTTTCACCGATTGTACATTATAAACCAATTCATTTTACATTCATAAAAATAAAAAGTAGAAAATTTCAATATAGACAAGATTAGAAATATCTGATCCCAAAAGGGGAATTATACAACAAAAATAAAGTCTTAGATATCAGAGTAGTATAATAAATCTGAATTTAATAAGTTAAGCTATAGCTTAATACAAGGAAAAAATCTCCAGTCTATGGCCAAAGCACTTTTTAAAAACCCAATTAAGTCCTTTGTTCTTTCTTCATTGTTCCAGATGGAGAGGAGATCCCACATCAATGTCTCTATTTACGCAGTTCTAATTCGGATGCCTGAAAAATATAGATATATGTGAAAAATTTAATTTAAATTTCTTAGTTTGTATAAGGCTGCGTAGATATTTAAAAACTATTATGAGTGTAATTTACCTCTGGAATTTCAATGATTATAGATTTAAGAGAAGGAGCCCTTTCAAGGTAGTAGGTGATAATATCTCTAGAGAAAGTGATGTCACTCTCGCTTTACTTCTCTCCTTGGTTCACAACTGAATAACGAACATCATCAAGTGCCAAGGGATTGTGGGATTGTGATCTAGTAGATTAAAGCATCAGAAGAATTGAATCTCAACCAGAAACATACCACAGAAATATATAAGGGGGATTGCTAAACTTAGTAAATCTTATCATCATACTTATTATTGTTGATGGGAAACTGAAATGACATGGTCATTGACCTCACTATTTTGTAGATGGGCATGTGCATATTGAAAGCATCAAATCTATGTTAACATTTTTTTCTAATTTAGTAAATATGTAAAATTAATGACCAATTAGTATTAATCTAGATTTTATACTCAAAGACGCTTATATTTCTATTTAATATGGTGATATTATGCAATTATGACACATGTGCACAATAGTATAACACATTACTGAGAAAGCTCACCTTCTCCCGTGAAATGGTGAATCCCCTGAAATGGTGAAAGATAGTGGAAGATGATACTGAATTGTTATTCTTAACTTAAGTCAATTAAAAGAACTATTAGTCACTTACATGGGCTGAGTAGGGAGTTTTTGGATACTAAGGCAGGGGCAGTGTGAGTTTATTACCATACAAATCCCAATATTTTACAAAATTTCATCATAGGTCCCTATGTTTTGGGATTATAGGTCCATATAAATGCAAAATAACCTATATTTTGAACTAATTACATAATAAGTCCCTATAATATGCAAAACATCGAAATTCTTTTGAGATAATTACAATATAGGTCCCTATATTAGGTGAAATAATCCATATTTTGCAAAACGATTTGATTTATTAATTAGAATTACCTAAAATATTTGATTTATTAGTTAGAATTACCTATAAGGAGGGATGGAGAGTGCGGCGGCGTGTGCGGGTCATGACTCATTAAAGTGCATATATAATGAATGAGTTGGCTCTCTGAAAATCGAGGCCCGAGTCGTGGAGTGGCTGTTAGAGGCGGAGGTTTGATGATTTTGCGCTGAGCGATGGTAGATGTAGAGTAAAAGAATTAAGTGTTTAAGTTAGGTCAATAAAATAACTAGTTGACTGAGTTCATTTTATACATTAATAAAATATTTAGCTTTATTTTTTCTTTTTTGTTGGGTAAATCAACTTGGCCTCCTCCATCCATGGAACAATAACCTTATTTTTCATTGGAATAATTCTAGGCCCAACATAATTGATTTTGTACTGTCTAAGAAATTTCAGATAATTACATAGAGAATTAATCTATTCCTAGTCTGGAAATTTGACATAACACATTTGTCATGACTCTTGTTCCCTCGATGCCATGTGCCTAACTTCTTTTGCTAGAATGTCTGCTCGACCAGTAAACTGTCACAGAATATGTTCGAAACAAACCAGACAAACTTTTGTTGCCAGATTCTTGATCTGTGTGATCCATGGTCCGAGCCTCTATATTACTGCCGACACCTTTTTGATACCTTGAATTATTTCAAGGTTGTCAGAGAAGGTGGTTATCTCCTCTTGTGGTTCATGTCTCATCATGTCTAATGCGTATATGGTTGTTTGCGCTTCTCCTTTCATACAACATATTCTAGAACTAGGCTAAGCAAATAATTTTTTTTAATTTTAAATTTTTTTCATTAAGATATCTTTATATAACAAATAATAAAACAAAAAAAATTATTCCATACGTCCTAATGTCCACTTACTAAACATGGTGTCCCAAAAATATTGTACATTTTAGAATATCAAGACACTTTTCTTCAAATTTTTCCATCATTACCATTATTAAAAAATCAAAATTTATACTTTCAGTGCATATTTAAAATATTAAGACACTTTATGAGGGGTAATTTTGTAATTGTGTATGTAATTATTAGTTTTTTTAATCTGTGTGAAAAGCTAAGTGGACATTATATTTGGGACGGATGACGTATGTATATTATCACCACCACGGTTTCTTGTCAGTCAACTTCAACAGTCAACGATGGTCAATCCTGATAGTCAATGGTTAACTTCAGCGAGTTTTTTTTGGGTGGGCACCAGTTTACTCATGGAACGAGCTTGGCTCCAGGTGGTGGCGGTAGTTGAAGAGATTTCTTTTTAGTTTTTTTTTTCTAATATGAGTCTGAAGAAGTCGATTTCATTCTTTTTTCAATAAAATAAAAGTTTAATTTTTTTAATGATTTAAAATGTTTATAATAGACGGTTACCGTCCACAGAGGGTAACCAAACACGTTTTGAAACAATAAGGGGTAAATTTACACTTTATACAAAATAGGAGGTAAGTTGACGATTCAGAAAAATTACAGGGGGCAACAAGGGTATTTACGCATTTTAGTGGAAAAAAATAGTATTGGCCTAACTTTAGAAGAAATGACAATAAGTGCTTGCTAATTTGAATATCGGCCTAGCTATAATCATTATTTAATTTGTATTTTAATTTGTGATTATATTGGTCAGTGTGGGTGCAATCGAGAATAGTGATGTCCGGAACATGGTATAATTGTAGAATTTCATCAACCCGTATCGGGTTTTGATAGAATTTTAATTATCTAGATATTTTTACCCAACAGGTCTTTAAACTTCTCCCCTCAATATCGAAGCACCCTCATCCAACCTAATCTTCTTATTAATGGTCAATTATAATATTTACCAATATAACATTATTTCCTACTACACATTTTACGTTCAAATGGTTTTTACTCACTATACATACTAAATCACACAATAAATACACATATATCATATTTCTCACCTACATATCTTAAATCACTCTCTATACCCTCTAACCTCTTTCCACCCCACCCAACCATCGGAAATGGTGTTTTATGGTGGCTACAAGGCGGGTCATACCCTCCGACGACTATGTTTATCTTGTCATGGATCTAATGGAGTTGTGATTGTGTAATAAGGATCCATCCATGGTAAATCGTAGTTCTCAGCCTTACAGCATCAAATTATGGTTCAAGATCCTTGTAGATCAAACTTTTAGTAGCAGATCAGAGTTTTTTTTTGAAGCTATTGTTCGACTTCCATGGAAGCTGAGGCTGAATTTCGAAGGTCCAAGCTAAGCTCAACAAACTTTCGTGTTTGTTCATGGCAGGTGAGATTTTTTTTTTGTATTATTGGAATTTTATATCTTTTAAAGGAATGTAACTTCTTTAATATTTAGTTTGGATTTTTTTCTTAAGGGCTGTAATATTCTTTTATATAATAAAAATAAAATTTGTACAATTTTCTACTTTATTTTTGTATTAATACGCCGTATTTTAGGTAATACTTTGAGAATTCAAAAAGCATACTCAGTGATTTACTTCGCATACTATATAAATTGCTGACTATACATAGAGAATTTCAGTGACTTTTTCGTACTCATTGAATCACTAAGTATGCTCTATGGCAATGTCGGTGGTGATCAGAGATGAATATTACTAATATTCAGTAAAATCAATGAGGAAATACTCCCTGATGCCAGTGTTGGCCGTGTGTGTTGGCTAGAGATGAATAGTGTTGATACTTAGTGACTTGTTACTTAGCAACTCGCTACTCAGTGACACTCTTTACTTAGCGACCCGCTACTCAGTCACTCTATGGTTCATGCTTTTTGCCACTTATTTTTATTTCTTTATGTATTTTTTAATTGTTTAGGATACTTTAGTATTTGTTGTGACCTAATGGAAGAAGACCCTAGCCACATGTTCCCTATTAACGATATAATTGGCCTCCAATTCCTCATACATCAACAACTCTTTTCTCTATGAGCGATTGTTACTCTAACTCCTACATAAGTCTTAGTTCCATCCCGGGTCCAAACCCATTATTATTGGTATGATATAAAATAAGTGGTTTTTACCATTGCAGTTTTTGGAAAACGTTAGTCCGAAATATATATATCTCAAACGAATGAAGGAGCAGCTACTCCAATAATCCTAATTATGATTACTATGACATCAGCTTTGGTTTCTACTAGAGTGAGTATAATGCTTGGAAATTCATATCATCGGAAATCTCTAAGTCAATATAATGTGGCAAATAAAAATACAATAGTTTGGTAATGAAATTTCTATGAAAAGTAAACTTGATCGTGAAAGTGTAGGACCACCGGAATTGACAATTACAAGGAGACACTTGAACAAGCAATAAGAGGATGATTCATCACTCATGAAGAAGATGTTTATTCTAGATTACCATAATCTCTTGTTGCATTATATAAACCAGGTCGCTTCTATTCTTAGCACAAGTAGCTTTTGTAAATTATCTGTAAGTTATATTGAATTACTCATTTATTGTCACCAAGTATGCTCGAACAGCCATATTAATTACTCATCATAAAATGGTGAATAAAAATAGCCTTAAGTAATATATACTTACATTATATTCAGAATAATTTCCTAAATCTGACATACATGATTTGAGATTCTCTATTATATTATTTAAAACTTGAACAAAAACTAAGGTAGGTTCCTTTGAAGCTTTATTATTAAGTAATACATCAAAGACAATCTAATAAAGGAATCTATGAATAGCTAATGTAGGAACTTGTGTAAGGGTGTCCTTTATACAAGTTCCTACATATTCACAGGAGGTGTAAGGAGACTAAAAAAATATTAAATGTTAATAGGAAAATCGCGTAATAAAGGAACAAGTTTCTGAGTAATGGTGGAGGTCATGGTGTAACTTTCATAGCAAACACCTCCTTGTCTGCCCTTTTCTACTTGGAAAAGATGTTGTATACATTCTATTATGTCTTGCGACTGATTCTCGATGGTGTAAGAGATCTATACATGAGAAATGAACACAATGGATAAGAACAAATACTTATTAAAGGTATTTGTTCAATTATTGTTCATTCTTACAATATATGGTCCCTCTGGTTATGGATAAATGTAGTTACTTTTCAAAAACAATAAAAAGTTACACAACTCTTGCTAAATTTAAATCTAAAGTAAAATTATAAAGCAAAAACACCTTGCAAAGTAATAGTACACCATAGAATTGCTTTGTGAAGTACTCAATTTATATTCTAAACAGTTTCTTTCTCCTCTCCGGAGACCAATTATTATTATTTTGACTTTTTGGCTTCACGTTCCTCATTTTCTCTTTTCTTTTCATGTAAGAATTTTGTCCCTCCCTCCAGTAGGATATCAATATCTTCATTCCTTAATAATTGCTCACCAAGAGTCACCTATTGAACATATTACACATATGAGTGACTGTAATTTTTAGAACAAGGTGGTATATGAAAAAAGAAAAAACAAACATAAAAGATTTTGTGACAACTTTACAAATATTACTTTATCTAAAGGTATATAATATTACCTTTGTCGTCTCTACAACATCAAAGAGAGACTGATGAATAATTCAATATAATTAGCTGCTAAAGTCTTGAAGGCACATCTGAATGTCCATATCCATTTGACTAGGCAGGGCTAATCGATCTATATTATTGGTCGTGAATATTATTATTCTCTCATTTCCACAGTCTATCTATGAAATTTAGTAATCCTGTGGCTAGCGTAAAAGCTCTATCAAGCATGAGCAATGAAGATGATGGATAAGAACAAATACTAATCAAAAGGTATTACTTCAATTATTGTTTTTTTTGTTCCAAAACTTCAATTATAGTTTGTTCTTACAACATATGTTCTAGCATAATTAAAATTAAAATAATAAAGTAACAAATACTTTGCAAAATAATAGTACACCATAAAATTGCTTTTTGAATTACTCAATCTATATTCTAAACATCAATTCTTGTTCTTCTTTTGACTTTTTGGTTTCACGTTTCTAATTTTCTCTCTTTTACATGTAAGAATTTGGTCACTCCTTTTAGTGAAGATTACAATATCTTCATTCATTAATAGTTTCTCACCATCAACTGGTGGACTTACAATTTCGACGCGGGCTGGTGGAGGAAGGACCATCTCTTCCTTACGGTGGAAGTTACGGTGGAAGTTACGGTGACAACCACAAGCAACACAAACAATGACAGGATGGATCAGCTGGAAAAGGAGTAATTTCGGGTAGATACTCCATGCATCCATCAACTGCATTTCTGTTGTTGATGCAACGTGGTTTTTCAAATATTATTTGTATATAGTCACAGCAAGGCTGATTCCCATGGGTTCGCGAGATCAAAGCAGGAGATTTGATCCCAGTAGTATTAGGAATAGTGATCTATTAAAAAACTAAGAATAAAGTATATCAAACTTTCTTTCATGTATTACATAATAAGTATATACAGGAAAAACATATATTGTACAACAACATCAATTACTAAATCTTACCATCATACTTAGTATTATTGATGGCAAATTGAAATGACATGGCCACTGACCTTATTCTTGACCTGTGTAGATGCACTAGAATATAAAATATTTAAAGCATCAACTCTATGTTGCCATTTTTTTTAATTTAGTAAATATGTAAAATTAATGATCAATTAGATTTAATCTAGATTGTATACTTATATATACGCTTATGTCTATATTTAATATGTTTCTATTTAATAGGCTTATCACCAGTATACAATTAGGCATATATATATATATATATATATATATATATATATATATATATATATATATATATATACACACAATAGTATAACAGAGAAAATGCGCTTTGTGTGCTGAGAAACCTCACCTTCTTCACTGTGTTGGTAAAAGATAGTGGAAGATGATACTGAGTCGTTATTCTTAACTTAAGTCAATTAAAAGAACTATTAGTAACTTACATGGGCTGAGTAGGGAGTTTTTGGTGGGAGTCCAAGGAGGATCAGGGGCAGTGTAAGTTTATTACCATACAAATCCCTATATTTTACAAAATTTCATCATATGTCCCTATATTTTGGGATTTATAGGTCCCTATAAATGCAAAATAACCTATATTTTGAACTAATTATATAATAAATCCCTATAATATGCAAAACAAAAAAAATTGAACTAATTACAATATAGGTCCCTATATTAGGCAAAATAATCCATATTTTGCAACAATATTGATTTATTAATTAGAATTACCTATAAGGAGGGACGGAGAAGTTGTGCGGTGGTGGCATGTGTGGGTCATGCCTCATTAGCAGGTGGAAGAGTGCATATATAATGAACGAGGTGGTTCTCTAATCCGTGGAGTATTTGACTGCGTCTTGATGATTTTACGTCTAAGCGATCGTTAGATGTATAAGCGTTTAAATCAGGGCAATTAAATGACGAGTTGACTAAGCATTTTATATATATTAATAAAATATTTATCTTTCTTTTTTCTTTTTTCTATCTTCTTTTTCCTTTTTTCTTTTTCCTCTTTTCTTTTTTCTTTTTTGTTGGGTAAACCTTCTCAACCCATTTTTTTGGACAAGGCCTCCTCCATCCATCGAACAATAACCAGATTTTTTATTGGGAACAATTATTTATAAATGTTGTAAAAGTAACTAACGTATAAATCTAGTGACATGTGTTTCGTTAAAATAATCAATGGCTTCGATATAAATGTTGGACCATCCAATATTGGATGGAAGTCTTACCCTTATTTATAAAGGCCCATATAATATTTACAATACTCACAAAATTCTCACTTAATTAATCCAAAAAATCCCAATTAGAAACAATAAAAAATCCCAAAAAGTCTCTCAATACCAATACTATTGCTACTACTAGTACAAAGAAAAAGCTAAAAAAAACCTATTAGGATTTTTTTATCAAACCTCTCCAAAGCCCTTTCTCTCACTCTATCTCCAACACTACGCAAGCATGATAAACCCGCCCCCCTCACCGCCTCCGCTCATGACACCGTCGCCGCCTGGAAAGAAGCCTTACCTCACTCACCCAATGTTGTACTCCTTCTCCGATCTGGTGCTTCGCCTATCTCCACCAGCAGAACCCCGCATCCATTTCTCACGAGGCACAGGGTCAGGTACTCCTCGGCCATTATTGGCCTAGTCTGTTGCCAGAACCGGACCAATTTCCGTTGGAGCCAAGTACGATAAAGTAAACTCAACTGGTACACCATGGCTCTCAACGTATTACTAAACCCGCAAATTTCCAAATCATTCATTTCATGGCTATAAAGGTTACACGAGACCAATTTCCCTTAGTGACTTTTCAATATGATGGATTCATTTCTCCACAAGGCCAATTTTACTTCATGACTTTCAAGTATGATGGATTCATTCTTCCACAACAAAAAATGACAACAGATTCCAAACACGGGTTCCACACCCGATACCGATTTGAATAGATACCATCTCCACCCATCAGGTTTTATTAGATCCCGTCTCCACCCCTTCCGAATTTAACAGTCCAAGCGTGTGCGAAGAGATGTGCTTTAATTTTTTTATTATGGTTTCTGTTTTTTTTAAATTCCAATATTTTTTGTAAAAAGATTTCTATTTCTTTTGTTTTAGATCAAGATTTATATCTCTTTGGAATATATCAAATTGATGTGTTTGGAATATACCAAATTGATGTGTTTGGAATGTACTATAGTGATGTGTTTGGAATGTACCAATTCGTTTTTATCATAAAAAAAAATATCGTGAATAGATTTGTGTAGTATTTTTGCGGGAAAAACATTGTTTGGCGTATACGAATGGGTGAATCTCAACACGATCTTTGATCGGTTTTCTAAATAAATCCGGACATTAATTTTGGGCTTGACAAAAAGCCCTCCACAAGTTTAGAAAAATACTATTAAGGACCCTGAAACGTAAAAACAAACATAAATAGCATTTGGTACATACCAAAACCAGGAAATTGGTACGTTCCAAACAAATAAATATTTGTCTATACCAAAATCAAAAATGTTTGTATGTACCGATAAAAAACTGAGTAGGGGTATAAGGGTAAAAAATCAAACTAAAAAATCAAACTTAGGCCTTTGTTAGAATGATTTTTTGGTTAGAACTTTGTAAAGAATTTTTTGGTTTTTTGGGCTTCTAAAAGTAATTTTCTCTTTTTATTGGCATAATTCTATGCCCAACGTATTTTTTTGACGCCTAACTACATCGAAAATTAACGTATTCCTAGTTAAGAAAATTGACATACCACATTTGTCAATGAATCTTGTTCCCTCGATGCCCTGTGCCTGGCTTCTTTTGCTAGAATGTCTACTCGACCATTATTTCAAGGTTGTCAGAGAAGATGGTTATCTCTTCTTGTGGTTCTTTTCTCTTCCTATCTAATGCTTATATGATTGCTTGCGCTTCTCATTCCGTACAATGTATTATAAAATTAGGCTAAGCATATAAATTTTTTTTATTTTAAATTATTTTAATTAAAATTTCTTTATATAAAAAATAATAATACAAAACAATTATTCCATCAATCCTAAAAATAATGTCCACTTACTAAATATGGTGTCCTAAAAACATTGTCTATTTAAAATATCAAGACACTTTTTTCCAACTATTTTCATTATTACTCTTATTAAGAAATTAAAATATATACTTCGAATACATATTTAAAATATTAAGACACATTATGAAGGGTAATTGTGTAATGGTGTATGTAATTATTAGTTTTCTTAATTTGTGTGAAAAGGTAAGTGGTTATTACATTTGGGACGGGGGAGTATGTATTTTATCACCACTACGGTTGCTTGTCCGTCAACTTTTGCGGTCAATGTTGGTCAATTTTGGGTGGTCAATGGTCAACTATAGTGAGATTTTTTTTTGGGTGGCCACCAGTTTACTCCTGGGACGAGCTTGGCTTCCAAATGGTGGTAGTAGTTGAAGAGATTTCTTATTAGTTTTTTGCTATTATGAGTGTGAAGAAGATGATTTCTTTTTGTTTTAATCAATAAAATAAAAGTTTAATCTTTTTAAATGATTTAAAATGTTTATAATAATAAAAAAGTAATTAGATAATCGCACATGCGCCGCGCCCTAACTTAACAGAGACAATGGACAGAATCCGTCCACAGGGGGTCGCCAAACACGTTTTGAAACAAGAAGGGGTAAATTTACACTTTATATAAATAAAGGGTAAGCTAACGATTAAGAAAAAGTACATGGGGCGTAGGGGTATTTACTCAATTTAGTAAGAAAAAATAGTATTGGCCTAAATTTAGAAAAAATTGTAATAAGTGCTTGCTCATTTAAATATCGACCTAGCTATAAGAATTATTTAATTTGTATTTTAGTTTTTTATTATTTTGTCAGTTTGGGTTGCAATCGAGAATAGAGATGTTTGGATTTTTAGGAGTTGGGGTTGTGGGTGCAAGGTTTGTACATGGTACAACTATAGAATTTTATCAACTCGTATCGAGTTTAATAGAATTTTAATTATCTAGATATTTTCACCCAATGGGCCTTGAAACCTCTCCCCTCAAGACCGAACCACCCTCATTCAACCTATTGTTCTTATTAAAGGTCAAATATAGTATTTAACACTATAACATTATTTCCCACTACATATTTTACGTACAAATGTTTTTTACTCACTATACATACTAATCACACAATAAATACACATATATCATATTTCTCACCTACATATCTTAAATCACTCTCTATACTCTCCCCTCTCTCCACCCCACCCCAACCATTGGAAATGGTGTTTCAAGGTGGCTAAAAGACGGGTCATCAGCAACACCCTCTTACGACTATGTTTACTTTTGTCATGGATCTGATGGAGTTATGATTGTGTAATAAGGATCCAACCATGGAAAATCAAAGTTCTCAGCCTTACAACATAAAAAATAGTTCTAGATCCTTGTAGATCTAACTTTCATTAATAGATCAAAGTTTTTTTTGAACTTTTGTTCGACTTCCGTTGCAGCTGAGGCCGAATTTCGAAGGCCCAAGCTAAGATCAATAAACTTTTGTATTTGTCCATGGCAGGTGAGACTATTTTTTTGTGTATTATTGGAATTATAAATCTTTTTAAGGAATGTAAGTTTTGTAATATTTAGTTTGGATTCTTTCAATTAAGGGCTGTAATATTCTTTTATATCATATAAATAAAATTTGTGCAATTTTCTCCTTTATTTTTGTGTTAATACTCTGTATTTTAGGTAATTCTTAGAGAATTCACTAAGCATACATAGTTATTTTCTTAGCATACTAAGTGAATTGCTAACTATACTAAAAAATTATTGAGTATACTCAGTGACTTTTTCGTACTCATTGAATCACTGAGTATGCTCTGTGGCGATGTCGGATGTGATTGGAGATGAATATTGTTGATAATAAGTAAAATTTATGAGAAAATACGCTCGGGTGGCGGTGTTGGCAGTGGATGCTGGCCAGAGATGAATAGTACTGATACTTATGGAGTTGTTACTTAGCGACTCGCTATTCAGTGACTCTTTACTTAGCGACTCGCTACTCAGTCACTTGGTGGTCCATGCTTTTTGCTACTTATTTTTATTTCTTTATGTAGTGTTTGTTTTTTTAGGATACTTTAGTATCTGTCGTGACCTCTTTGAAGAAGAACCTAGCCACATGTTCCCTAAAGACGATAAAATTGGTCTCCAATACCTCATACATCAACAACTCTTTTCTCTATGAGTGATTGTTACTCGAACTCCTCTCTAAGTCTTACTTCCATCCCGGGTCCAAACCCATTAGTATGAGTATGATATAAAATAAGTTGCTTTTACCATTGCAATTTTTAGAAAACGTTGTTCCAAATTTGAAATTAGGATCCTCAATGTTTGTTTTAGATTTTATCTGTTGCTTTTCCAACTTTTTGGGTGGTAACAAGATGGAAAAAGGTTATTATTATGATATCCACTCTTAGTCTAAGAAATTTTATTGTTGTATATATTATTAATATTTTAAATATTGTATTGTTTTGAAATAAAGTTCTTCTTTCAACTAAAAGAAAAAAAATATTAACAAGATTTTAGGGGACCAAGTATATGTATTGAAAATATATAGAGTCAAACACTTTTAAAAGTGAGAAGGATAATTTTAGATCAAATAATTTGGGGGGTGTGGGAAGGGAAATGGGGACAGTAGTTATATGTTTTTCAAAATATTAGAAGGGGACCATAATATATTATTGAAAAATAAAATAAAATTATATTGTTTAAAATATTTTTTTCTACACTTAAGGGTAAAATTACCCCCTTATCGATATACACATACCATGTTTCATGGTCATTTACGAATTTTAAAGTAAAATCTAAATTTGTAGACTATATATATACTTTTAATATGGTGTGTTACTATAACTGATTTAACATTATAGATTATTAACATATCCTAATCCTTTTATAAACTTGTTATTAATAGAAAAGTTATATACATATCCATATATAATAATCAATTAGTGGTAAAATAAAACAAATAACTAAACAAGTTCTTAGAAATTTATCAACTAGATAGATAATTACTATCGTTCTTCACTTTAATATAAATACAAAAGCTTAGTTGCAGAGAGTTTTGTGTATACAAAGAGAAGAAAAAATAAGAAGTAAACATAAACCTTCACGTTTAGAAAGGATTGAGGTGGCTTCGAAAGGAGGTGGCTTCAGAAGAAGATGTAGATGCCTTTCACGGATGACGTTTTCCTTCATCCGTCCCGGTTGGAAAAATCTTCCATAAGAATTTTGTACTTTTTTTGTCCATTGGTTGTGGTATACCGTAGATAAGTGGTGGTACACCGCTAGCCTATTTTCAAAACAATTGTACAGTATATGGGATTCTCGATACGGTGTGTCGCTGATATGGTCCTGTGGTATACCGCACCTATGCGTGGTATACCGCGGACCTGAGACTTTCCCTCGCACAAAGAACCGTAGTTATAGATAAAGTCCATAGTGTTGTGGCGATACGAGATCTACTGTACATCATTGCTATGGCGTTGTATTATCACGATTCCTATACCTTGTCTTGCACTAAATACCGTAATATAAAAATAAATAAATATATATGTCATCACGGTACCGCATGAGAGGTGAGATACACCACGAAGTGATGTTGGAGGCTCTTATACTCTTATAAAGTCACCCCTAAGTTAGGGGTATACCACCTACACAGTACAACATCTCTACAAACTCCCTTGTCAACTTTATGTCACACTAATAACACAAAAAATCAAGATAATATACACTACAAAAATGAAAAACAATAATTAAAGCAATTGAAATGTGGGTTGTCTCCCACGAGTATTTTTGTTTTAGATTCATTTTTCTAAAAATAGGCTCTCCAAAAATATATGATATTTCTCTAATCAACTAATCAGAATTCGCAAGCTTTCATCACTTTTACCTCAATCACTTTTGACAAAACCACTCGTGTGACAAGGAACGATCCCATCCAAGCATCCTTATACTCGTGTGGTCTGTTGGGGGTTGGGATCTTTCTATTCTACTTCGTTTCTCACCCTAAACTTATTTCATTCTTCCTCTTTTACGGTTTCTTGTGGGGTCTTCTCATTAGCCTTTTCGATCAAAATCCAAATTGCTGAGATATTTCGTATCTCTTTCCTATTCATGTTTCTCGAAACATAAACCAATTGGGATTAATCTTCAATGTGTAGGGTCATGGTTCCTTCGTATACATTAATAATGGTGTACCCCGTATCTAAAAATGGACCCTCCAAGACGAAACATGCATTGTTATCTACATCATAATCTAATATAACAAAGTCAGTTGGAATAGCAAGATTACCTACTTGGGCTAGAACGTCCTTGACTACTACACATGGTTTTGTTATAGATTGATTTGCAATTTGCAAAATGACGGATATTGGTTTGGTATCTCCAATACCCAACTTATCGAATACACACTTGGGCTTGATAGTAAAGTCGTGCACAAATCACACATTTCTTTTTCTTAAATTAGACCACTAATTTTGATAGGGATGTGGAAACCTCCTTGATCGTTGACTTTTGGTGGCAATTTTTGTTGTACTTGTGTCGATACCTCTTCAGTTAACGCCACAATTTCATTTCCGACAAACTTGTTTCTCTTGTAGAGTGTCTTTTTGAAGAATATCAAATACTTTTGACCCTCTTCATGAATTTAAGTAATGGGATTTTTTTTAATTGGACCAAAATTGCTATAAACTCCTTGTACATGGAGTCATCATTCTTCTTGGCTACTCTTGATGGAACCGAGGTAGTGGATGAATTTTGTGTGACGGTCCGCTCTTAGTTTCTCTTGCACCTTCTTTGATGCTTCAACTACTTCCTTTGGTTTTTTGACCATTTTTTCAACCCAAACTTCAATGGTTACCTCATTCAGTTTCATCCTTAAAGGTTTTTTTCTGTTGGAATTGTTACCTCACTAAATACAATCGATGGTGATTCCACCAACTTCATTCCTCTGAGACCAATAGCTTTACTCGATTAGTAACCAACCTTGTCATCAATATTTTGAAATAACTTGATATCATTATTCTTACTTTGGGTCAATGGCAAATATTGAACTTGTTGAATTTGTTAAAGGGTCGTATCAATTTGTAACAATTTGTTGTTGCATGAATTTATTTTACTTTTGAAAAAATCATTTCTTTGTTGTTTCATAATATTCATTGAAGCTTCATGGTAGGGACAAAGGGGTGATAAATAAATGATAATAACACATACACACCTAATACGTCTATGATAAACTCTCCGCAAGTGAAATTATTTTCAAGTAATAAGTAAGTAAAATGGATATCGATCTTAGGGAATACGAAAGTGAGTTTGTGAACAGTGTTCTTACTTTGTATACTAGAGAAAGTTGATAAAATAATACGCGAATATACTGAAATATTTTCTTGATTTTTAAAACTCTGAATAATTAATGATTAATAAACTAAGACTCAAAATAAAGATAATAAATAAAACACGAATGAGAAAGATATGAGAGTTTAGCTAGAGAACTAGCAAGTAATCCCCACTAGCCCTGTTTCTACATTTATTGTCTAAGGGAAAATTGTGTGATATAAAACAGGGTCGGCCCTATGTGTATGCGAAAGACATGGCCGCTTAAGGCCCCCGATAATCTAAATGTATTATGTGTGTATATATATACCAGAAATACCCCATACTTGAAGGTAGTTGGGCTAAAATGAATTATAAAATTATAATGGATTGTGCAAAATTCATAACTGAATTATATATAAAAGAAGGTCAAATCATTCTATTACTTGTAATAATTAGCTTAATGAAAATGATAAAAGCATATCAATACTTATAATTACAATCTTCATTGTGTATTTACACATTTCACTCACAACTTACTATCATTAACTTACTAAGCTTATGATTTTAAGCTATTAAACACATTCTACATCTAATTCCCATGTATCAAAAAATTTAATTTCTACCTAAAAACAAAAAAAATGGAGATGAGAGACAATGAATCCCCACACCCCCAACTCAAAAATGAGCCGTGTCCCCACGACTCGGAAAAGACTCAAAAAAGAAATTTAATTAGCAGATAAAGCGTTTACAGAAATGGTAAGGAAGAAAGAGAAGATACTCTCGAGCCTATTGCCTCGCATTATCGACATCCAAGATAGGATTTGCTGGATCTTTCTTTAATTGCCCAAGGAATGTCATGATGTGCACTTTATTGGATTTGATTTGTGCCACATCTTCGGCTAAGATAGTTTGAGCTGCTTCGACTTTGTTTAGTCGCTCCTCTACCTTATCTTGCCAAATACGATCCTTTTCTTCCTTTGAGACTTGTGTAATTACTGCTCCTCTCAAAATTGTCTTGATCCAGTTGTTATCAATATTATTTATCATGTTAAAATCCAGCTTCTCTTCTTTTCCCGGAATCACATCCATCTTCCGAACAAGACAAGTGACCATAGTAGGATATTTCAAACTAAAGAATGAAGTAGGAGAGACCGAAAATCGCATCACCTCCTCATAGATCATTCGTGCTACATCCACTTCTTCTCCTCTTAAAATACAATTCAACGAAATTGCGTTTTCTTAGTTACCTCCGAGTTTCTTTGGGTTCCAAAGACATTTGTTGTAAGGAAATTGTACCAAACTTTTGTATCTCCTTGGAAGTATTTGTAAGGCCAACGTGCCTTTAATTCTCCCTTACTTTCTTGCACTTTATCCTTGTCTAAGGCATGCTCAAAAAGTAAATACCAATCGAAAGTCTTGATATTTTCCACCGCTTCTCTATACTTACATGGTCCAACCAATCTCTTAAACCAGAAGTGGTTTCGAATTTCTTCAACTGTGAATGGAACTATCTTTCCTCTAACTGGAACAACACCATTACTATCTCAGCTAAAGAGGCCTAAATAGAAATCGAAAACTAACTCTTTACATAAATTTGATCTTCGCAACATGAATGTATACCAACCCAGTCTATCACCCATCTCTATGAATCTCTTATATTCACCCTCTTCAACTTCTTTTTCAAATACACTCTTATAAGCCAAAGGAAGTTCTGTTGCATGTTTCTCTATTGAAGCTAACATTGCCTTGGAAGCTTCATTAATTTTGGTCACAAGATTCTCGATTTGTAAAAGTTGTGGTATCTTCCTTATTAAAGTTGAAACCTTTTAGCTCTTTGAATTTACCACAGGAAGCTTCCCTTTATTTTGAACCTGTTTTACCGTTCAATTTAGTACTTGAACTTTTCTCAATTGATTTATTCTCACTAGGAACCAACACTTTACTTTGATTCTTCTTCATCTACCAGACAGTAGATAATGTTTCTGTTCTTTTCGTCATCACAATTGACCTCCAACTCAAAGCTTTAACCACTCTTGAAATTTGAAACTCTTGATTATAGGTTGTACAAGCTTTATTTGGGTTAGTAAAGGTGTTATGAAGATGATTCTCTATATGGTTAAGATGAATTATCCTTTTATTGGTATGGATCTAAGAAATTGTTGGATGAATTTTGAAAATTTAGGCTTTTGATTCTTGGATTCAAGGTGTTTTAATATGATTTGGGTGGTGGAACCTTCTTTATAATGATGTGGAGAAAGATTTGGATGTGTTTTTATGGTTATTGGGTAGTTTTTTGAGGTTTGGTGAAGGTTTGATGAAGCTTCAATGGTTTTGGGAGAAGTTTGGGGAAGAAAAAAAGGCTTTAGGATTGAAAATTTTGTGTAAGAACTAACCTCTTCTCCTGATTCCCGTAATATACCCTTTCTTTTTCATTCTATCGGCGCCGTGCGGTGCCTTGGACCTGTCATGCGGTGTACCGGACCTAAGGATTTAGAAACCGTGTTCCCGAGTTGTCGACATGGTTTTGAATAGCTGACTATGTATCTTTCGGCAATACACCGTGGCCTATACCTTGGTCACGGTTCTTGATGATGCGGTGTAGCAGAAGTCTAGTGCGGTGTACCGCACCTGATTGTTGTTCATACCGTGGTGACGTTACGAGCCCACGGTTTTTGGCTTCATTTCTCGGCAATGTACCGTGGCCTATACCGCGGTCACGGTTTTCTTCTACTGTATACCAAACCTGTCCTGGGGTGTACCGCAAGGATGGTCAGATTTTCGCCGAATATTCGTTTTTTTTCTCGTAACTTGATTTCTTACGTACCTGAACATCAAAAACACTCATACCTTTCTCAAATATGCAATATCAACTAAAAACAACTAAACTAGACATGAATTAAAACATAAAAACATTAAAAAAAATTGCGGGTCTCCCATACATCACTTTTATTTAACGTCTTTTAAAGTTAGACGCGTTACCTCTATCAAGATTTGCGAATATAACCTCCCCAGCAACGAGCAAGGCTATGAAAGTCTACTAATCTCCGCTTAATGCCCTTATTGGATCTGATCTCTATCACCTTAGCTGAAACAACTTTAGTGACTATGAATGGTCCCATCCACGAGTCTTGATAAACTCGTGGCCTATTCTATGGTTTGTGGGCTTACCATAGAACTTCATGGCCGACCCCAAAATCAGTCTTTGGCTCAGTATCCACAGGTTTTTCGTGGATATTTTCTTTAGGGGCTTTGTGATGTGAAAGGCTATGAATGATAGGAACAGTTGCATCTGACTTCCTTGGTTTATTACCCTAGACATACAATGTCTCGGATACGTTTTTAGCATGAAGGATAATCGTCCCTTCTTTGAAGTTGATTATGCTTTGGCTAGTGGCCATGAAAGGCCTTCCAAGTATGATTGGAACCTGCTTATCTGCATTGAAACAAGTAGAACAAAGTCAGTAGGGATAGTGATATTACCTGATCGGACATAAACGTCCTCCACTGTTCCCCATGTCTTGGTAACTGAGTTGTCAGCAAACTGCAACTTCACTAGAGCTTTCGCTGATTTCTGAAGTCCAAGTCTATCGAACAAGGACTTTGGCATAAGATTCACACCTGCACCCACATCACACATAGCTTTCACCTTGAGCATACCATTTATTTGGATATGAAGATTAAAGCTTCCAGGATCTTTGAGCTTCAATGGTAACTCTTTTTCAACTCTTCTTGAGACTCTCATAGTCTCTTTCTTGGCTTCTACACTCTCTTCTCTCTCAGGAATAACTTGCATAAAACCTTGTTGCGGTGTAAGCCCTTTCTTCGCAATCTCAAGCATTTGGGCGTTGATATTTTCAGGAGTGTATGCCTCTACAAATTTCTTGAGTTCAATGTCACCCTTCGGATTTGTATCAGGAATAATTTGTGACACTTTCTGAACAACTGGTAGCGATCCCACCTTCTCTTCTTCATTCTTTTCTTGCACAGTAGGTGCAACTTCTACTTTCTTTTTTTAGGCTTCTTCCTCTTTCTCTTTAGCTCTCTCATCTTATAACTCCATAACCGATCTAATGTCGTCTTTCATATCCTTTAGAAGTTGTATAAATTTGAATTTTTCTGAAACTTTATCCTCATCTTCAGAACAGTCAGAGTCCACGGGGCTAGACTTGGTTGGTTCTTCTTCAGTACTAGGAATTTCCACAACACTTTCGGCAGCATGCGATACTTCCTTATTTTCTTCAGCCTCAAGGCAAATAGCCTTATAAGCTTCGAACCCTACATTGGAATCACCTCCTTCGATAGCCTGCAATTCTTTTGCTTCTATAATATTAGTAAGAACTCTATTCATTTGTTCTAGTTGCGTACCTAAAATCTGAATTGAAGCTTCTTGTTCTCTTAACTTCGCATTCCGGGAATGAAAAATAGTGGTCATAAGATCCATAAAATTCTTCAATTGTTGATCACCCACAGCTCCTTCTTGAGTATAATGTGGTAGAGCCTTCTGAGCTAAAGCATCTGTATATGCGTCATTAACAGGTTGTTGTGGAGGGGCAGGTCGATTATAATTCTGATTCCCTTGATATGGAGCTTGACCTCTTGGTTGAAAAGAGTTATTCTAGGGACAAGGTTGATAATGACCTGGATTAGCGGCCCCCTGTGGATTTGAATACTGCATACTAGGATGATTCCTATTACCAAATTGATAATTTCCTTGGTTGGATATGAAATAAACAGATGCTGGATTTCTTTCGCACTCTTCCCATGTATGATTTGTAACCCCACACTATTGACAACCTTGTGCTTCTTGCACTACATTCGTTGCGGCTAAATTCTTCTGCATCTCAAGCTTAATCTCTTTGATTTGATTTTCTAGTGCGGACAATTGAGCTAAGTTTGCAGTTTCTACATCTAATCGAAGCGTACCTTTGGCATTTCTAATAGGAGCTCGCAAAAGTGGCCAACTACTTTATGTTTCAATTATGTTTTTCATACCTTCGGCGGCTTCTGTAGGATTCATTGACACAAAATTTCTATTTCCAATATTATCTACCCTCAATCGACTCTCTCTATTGATTCCTTGATAATATATAGCTAATTCTAAAGACGGGGCGTAACCATGGAGTGGACATCTAGCTACCTTATGTTGAAACCTTGTCTATGTGTCTCCTACTTCTTCTCTATTCTCTTGAAAAAACTTCGCAAGTTCTCTTTGGTCTTTGGGTCTCATACTCTTCGGATAAAAAACGGTTAAAGAATGCAGCTCGAAGTTTTTCCCATGTATTAATAGTTCTTTGTTGTTGCCTATCTAGCTACTCACCAGATTTACAGGTTAGGAAGAACGAAAACATGTGACAATAAAGTTGCTCACGTGTAATACCTGGAGTAACATAGGCATCACAATGCTGCATGAAATTCTGAACCGCTCTTACCGGATCTTGAACTGCTGCACCACTATAGAGTCCGAAATTTCGAAATTGCCTGAGCATGCCCGAATCGGGCGTGAATTTGATATTTTGGATCTCTGGAGGACGATAACCTAATATTTGAACTTGAAATGGTGCTCCCAAGCCTGGGAGGTCTTGCTCAACTCTGTTTTAATTATTGTTGTTTCTTTTATCTCATGGTGGTTGTTGTTGGTGGCCTACAACTCCAAGTGGTGGAACTATAGGAATTAGTGGTGGATCTACTCCATGTTGATTTTATTCCATAGCTTTTCTTTGGATTCTTTCTTCTCGTATACGTCTGTAATAAGCTGTGAAGCTCATTTCGGGATCCGGGAGAGGAGGCCAAAGATTCACTGTTAAAACCTGAAAAAGACTAAAGCAAGCCAACAAGCGTAAATCTGAAAAAAATAAAAATAAAAACTGAAAAATAAAAATTAACTATAAACTACTACTCGAAATACATAACCCACACGCTAACGAGATACAAGTCCCCGGCAGCGGCGTCGAAAAACATGGTATCGCCTACGGTGTAAAAAAAATAAGATAAAATAAGCTAGAAAACAATGCACTAATCATCCTAGACAGGCACGGTATGCAAGTATTACAGGACGTATGCAAGTTTTAATGATACGAAGAATTCGTTCTCATGGACTTAATATGTTACACGAATGGGAAAATAATTAGAGTAGCAATTAATAGTTAAGAGATAGAAACTAAAGATGAATAATTGAGAGATTAATAATTAAACTATGTAAAATAAAAGACAATAAAATAAGTATGATAGAATATGAGATGAGAGAGTATAGCTTAGGTTTTGCTAGTATGCACTAATCCTTCTAATTATTTCTATCAGTTTCTGTTAATAAGGGAGATAATAGCTCTTAGATACTTAGTCAGGATTCTAAATTCCTACATATACCCGGAGACCGTATAGGTAGGCTACGGCACAACCACGAGGCAGTTTAAAATAGGGTTATCCTACGCCACTAGGTTCCTAAGCAAACAATTCCTTCAGTTGGTGATATGGTGATTAAAACAAACACAAATGACTATCTAGTTAGACTGGTGTTGTCAAGACAATTCCTTATGCTAGAAGTTTATGTAGTCTTTGAATAATTAGACACCCCTTCCGGGGGACCATCTACCTACTATTAGCACATCCCTAAATTATTCAGGGTTAAGACAGACGATAAATATAAACACATAAATCAAATATAAGGTTAAGTAGCTAGAATCAAATTAAAACATATAATTCCCAAAGAAATTTAGATAGAAAGAAAATAATATTCATCGATTATACATACTGCAAAACCCAAGCTATGGAAAAATTAGTTCATACTTGAAACAAAATAAACTAAAAGATTGATACAATGAATTCATCTACCTCTCTTCAATAACTCTAATGATATAAAACCTAAGGACTAATTAATGGGAGGAAAGGATTACTTTACAAAAGTTTAAGGGTGTATTTATAGGTGTTTAGAAGACCTAATTCGTTTCTTGGAGTGGAAGACAAGTAACATGGACTCCAATCCCAACCCAAATTCGTAACCCTAAAATATAGAAAAGGTAATAATCTGATGTTGTGTTGTTTTGGACGTAACACCTTCGATACTTATCCGATTGATGCGTTCCAATAGTCGAAACAGATCGTCTCAGAAAGCTCTTTAACTTTGCTTTTGACCATTCTTCCAAATTCCTAGCCAATTCTTGAGTTATGATCACTTCTATGGTTGTAGGTGCTGAAATTCAGATTTATTTGGCAACTTTATCTTTTCGTATCTTATCTTTTTTTCCTTATCTCCAATTTCCATGCATATCTTCTCTCCTTTATCTATTATAATTGATTTGGCAACTAATTAATCACCTTATATATCTTTAAAACTTTACAATTAACAAACAATTAAACCAAATATGCTCTAAATTTATAAATCATTAAATCAAGACACAAAATAGGAAAGTGCACTATATCATGTGAAAATCGAGTATTTAGACTTCTAAAACACTAAAAATGATGTCTCCAACTAATATTAATTCATCACAAATGGGAAGACATTAACCCCCAACTCAAAATTGTGTCGTCCCAACACAATAGGAATAAGAATAGCAGGGTAGTCTTTATCAAATAAATATAGAAGAGGAAGAAGTAGCAGAAACAATGGATTATCATAGAGAAAATATCCTAGCAAGTGTCATGTAGTAATGTTAATGAACTAATGCATGCATACACCTAATATACAAACAATCAACATATTATAAATTCAAGTATAGATTAATTTGTAATGCCAGAGGAGCGGGTTTCACTTAACTCGATGCGAAGACTATAAGGTGATCATAGGTCCTAATATAGTATCCAATGGTCCACCTAATTACTCCCTTATCCTTCAATTATTTCTTAACCATATAGTTAGAAATCCTAAGGTATTTTCCGTTTTAATTTAGGCTTTGGGACGATATAATACGTATATTTGGATAATGTGAATCTAGATTTTGGCTCTCTTCTCACTAACCATCACCGGATCACCATATGGGTTGAGTTTCACTCAAAGATGTTCATACTCAACTCAACTTCGATATTCTTGATTCGCAACCCCAAATAACCCAATACAACTTTTCATGATGATTACATAACAATTCCACTTTGCCAGTCCTTTTTATATTAAATCTTTTACATATCACTTTTCTTTCATTTACAAGTTAAGTATGACTCACTATGTGATTCGAGATATCATACTACTTTTTTCTCATATTTCATTTATGTTCAATATTTTTCTCATGTTCGTGGATTAAGTAGATTATCAACTACTTCCAACCTCATGTTCGTTTAGGACTCCCTAAGATTCAACTTTTCTTTTTAAGAATTGCTTATTAGTCTTTTCTATTCTTTACTAACTGTTTTCATGCATGCATACTAAGGCGCGTTATGACATCGTTCAAGAACACACTCCATAATATCATTGACCTAAATATAAACATGCTTAAATAGGGACATTCACCATATTTTATGCAAAATTCCTATATTAAACACTAAATTTTTTATTTTTATGCGAAAACACGAAAAGAAGATGAGGACAATGAATCTCCACCCCTAACTCAATATTGGGTCGTATACCGATGACTCGAAAAAACTCAATAAAGTAAAATTTAAACTGAAGCTACCTGAACACATACAAAATTAAGGAGAGATATTAGGATACATTATTTGGCTTACAAACATCTCCTTTGACTCGTGGTAAAAATGACAATCTCGTTTTCCCCCCGTATAGCCATGATTCTTTTGTTTTTCTAGCTAGCTTCACTTGGTGCACGATGTCGTAGTAGTTCTTATTTTCTAATTTGGTATTTATATTCATCAACATCAATCCCCACTTTGGAGGTTCGAATTCAAAATTATATGTAACATCTTGCGGAGTTGAGGATGAACCATGATTAGTGACTATTGGTTCTTTCTCCTTTTGGTCGGCCGAATTTCACGAGATAGTTTCTCTCTTCAAATCTCATGTGGCTGATTCGGGAGTTGGCCACATCGTTGTTCTTCCTAAATCGTTTGATTCAAACATGTACTATGGAGTCTCCCAAATTGTTTTACCTTATTTTTATTCGAAGAAGAAGTCATACGTTGAATTGGTCATGTGGTTGAACAATCATCCCTTAGCCACTGAATTATTTTTTAAAAACATGGCCTCAAGATCGTGGTAACTAGCATGTTCCTCATTAGTGGTTGGCAAGTACACGGTGGGAATACTAGTAAATAAAATATAATCAACGTCTAGTTGTTTAGAAATACTAGAAGATTATTTACCCTATATTTGTAGTTGGATCTATCCAAGGATTCCAACTTACACATGTTGGAAAATAGATTTTCATTTAGATCATCAACAATAACGGACGGAAAGATCTGTATTAATTAGTGATATTCTAAATTATTTTCTTAATTTTATGTAAAAATGAACTAATAATCAAAATTAAAATCACAAAATTAGAAAAAATAATAAGTGAAACTTACTACAAGTCTGATAGGTAAAAAGAATAACGAATTACAACAAACCAAACTTCCTTACGAAATATTTTCATGATATAGCCCAAACTCCCACCCCACCCGTAAGATATTCATGATACTAAAGTAATAGTTTAATAGAAAGGACAACAAAAAAAATTAATATAAATAATATAATTATGTTATTTTTAGTTATGTGGAAAATCAACAATTTTTCAAAATTGTAAGTTATGGACATTCAAAAAGATTTAGTACATTAATTATTATTAGTGAGTTTTAATTTCTGGATGCATGACTAATAGATTTTTTTTATTTCAATATCAACATGATCAACCATTAACTAAAAACCAGGAGCTTTGATCTCCATGTCAGCCATGGTCAACAACTCTCCATTCTCCATGTGCTTTGTTCAACCTCGCCAACATTGTAGCCTGAGAATGAGAATGCACAGTATTTTCCAAAAATTCATTTAGAATTTTGTGTTTAAAAATATTTTTTTACATGAATGTGATGGAAGTTATGATTTAGTGAGCTAAAGATACATTTGATGCTTGATAACTGTATGAAGTTACGTTCGTAAATAAAGCTACGAAATGGTAAAAAATCTTCTTCAGATGACTAGGAAGAAATCGAAAGAAGTGGATGAGGCGGTTACTTATTTTGTTGTCATGCAAGCTGCAAATTTGAGATATGAAAGCCAATACTACGTTAAAAGGCTATGCAAATATATATCTCAAACTAATGAACAAGCATCTTCTCCAATATTTTCAGTTATGGTTACTATGACATCAGCTTTGGTTTTTTCAAAAGAGAGTATAATGCTCGGAAATTCTTATCATTGACCATCTTTACGTCAATTTAATGTGGAAAATAAAAATATAATTGATTATGAAATTGCTATTGAAGAGTAAACTATGTAATATTAATGACCAGTTAATTCAAATCTAGATTCTATACCCAAATACGATTATGTTTCTATTCAATAGGCTTATCACCAAAATGCAATTATGCATGTTTATACATGCGCATGTGCACAATATTATAAAACAGAAAATGTGCTGAGAAAGCTCAAGCTCACCTTCGCTTGTGAATTGGTGAAAGATAGTGGAAGATTATTGTGTAGGAGTTCAGGGCAGTGTGAGTTTATTACCATAAAAGTCTCTGTATTTTACGAAATTTATTATAAGTCCCTATATTTTGCAATAAATGTATTTTAGGTGCCTATAAATGAAAAATAACCTATAACTACTGTTTACATTATAAGTACTATCATATGCAAAATAACATAATTCTTTTAAAATAATTACAATATAGGTCCCTCAAAATAACGCGTATCTTGCAATAAGATTTGAGTTATCAACGGAATTACCTATAAGAAGCGATGGAGAAGCTGTGTGCCGGCGAGTGTGGGCCATGAGTCATGAGCCTGGCGGAGGAGTGAATATCAACTAGTTAGTTGATTCTTTGAGAATTGAGAGACGACCGAGCTAAGCCGATATGTGAGTCGGAAAAGTATCTGACAAAGGCGGATGAGCTGCTCAATGATTTTGCATCTGAGGAACATGAGATGTTGAGTGAGGGAATTAGGCATTATATTTGAGTTGGGGAAAGAAAATAACTTAGTTTACTTATAAATATTAGTCCGACTTTTTATATTATTAAAACGGGGCCAACCCTTATAAAGAAAATTGGATAATTTAGGTATAAATACCTTAGGCCCAAGATGAATTTAGGCCTCCCTCGTAAGTTTTAAACCCGACCATAATTACCTGACCTTTTTTTAGTACTTTAACTCATGGTTTGGACCCGATCAACTCATATATCGTTCTTTAACTCATGTGCGTCATTTTATAATAAAATATACTTATATGGGTGGAATTATGATTTTTCTAAATTTAGGGGGACCATGGCTTCTCCAATATACACATACCTCCTCCTTTTATCCTTTATATTTTTATGTATATAATAAAGATTATTCATAAGCAATACATATACATGTTTGATTTGTAGTCACTGAAACTAATTGAACATCATAGATTTTAAGCATATAAAATTTCGTTATAAATAAGTTATTAATGTCCAAGAAAAATATTATTTACAACTTCATTAGTATATAATAATCATTCAATGGTAATACTGAACAAACATATAAAGTAATTTAGAAAATTATCATTCTTTCTCTTAGTTGCATTTTATTTGATTTTGTTGAGCATATCTTGGGTGACGGTCGAAATCCCGTATACAGGGCAGACGCAAGACACTTTATGTATGAACACTAATAATACTGTTGTGTCTATTTAAATGCGGATTTGAATATATGCCCTCATAAAGTAGTTACGGGTTTTATTGGGAGAAACCCTGAGTTGTTGTAATCTGCGGGCATACCAGTTCCTATTTATTTTGTTATTTTAGCCAAGTGTCTTGCCACTAGGAGTGCAGTTTTGTTTGCGAGCTAGTTGACTTATGATCGCATCACCATCGAGAGTGATGCTTTAGGCGTAATTTGAGTTATTACGTCATCCACCACGACAATTGAACAGAGAGTTTTACCAATTTTGGAGGATATATGTAGTCCTCCAAGGTGTTATAAAATAATCGACACCTCAAGAGAGCTACTACATGCAAGTGTACGGATCGTTGACAAGTAATTAATAATAAGTAAAAAGATTTATCGTCTACACATGGACAATGATTTTTAATTCTTGATGTGTTCTCAAAAGTGTTTTAGAGTGTGTTGTGAAACTAAAAATAAAAGATAGTAAATATGTATTGTGATTTTATATTAAAAGACTAAAGATGTAATTAAAAAGGAAATTAAACTAAATTATAGTTAAATTAAAAGATTAAATATAAATAGCTAAGAGTGTGGTGAGAAAGGTATAGGTCGAGAAATGGCAAACAATCCCCGATAGTATTGACTTTATGTTATTGTTTAAGGGAGAATTGATAAATATGCAATAGTCGGGATTCTAAATTCTTCTTAACTCCCTTCCAGGCAGCTTAGGAAGCTACATAACACCACTAGAGTTCTCTTATGATTAAAATATACATGATTGATCGGCGCTAAAGTCTCTTACCCTATTAGCTATTAGGCTAGTCATGCCCGTCAGGATCACTAACACACACATGACGCTTATGTATCATGTTCAGTAACCCAAACCCCCCGTCAGTTAAATGCTAATTACTACGGGCAGTTCTATAATTGTCCAGAGTAAGGGATGAAATTGATAGTCAACTACATACTCAAAGCATAAAATTTAACAACTCAAGTTAACTATCTAATCCAAATTCAATAAAAGCATACAACCAATACTAGGATTCGTACGTAAATGATTCTCAAACAATGTAGTATTTAGGGTTAAAATAAGTAATAAAAATCAGAAATTAAAATTATTATATTCATGTTCAACATATAAAACAAAATAAAACTACACTATTTATAGTTGTCGAATGATTATGGAAAGAGGTGGAATGGCATGAATCCTCCGTACTTTCTTCTCCAAGCGTTAATGGTTGGTCACATGTGTATAAAAAGTTGTAAAATGCTATTTTGATCTTCAAATGGTGATATATAGGGTTTCCTAAAATATTTTTTTGTTGTGGGCCCCTATAAGGTGGCAAAAATCAATCCAAAAGTGTTTCCAAGGGTTTGTGAACTGGTTATAACCACGACAATTGAAAATGGAATAAATATTTCATTGTAACTCCAAATCACAAGTCATCACCTATCACACGCTCCTAACTTAAAATGCTTCTTAAAAACCAAAGGTTTTTTTGTTTTTATCAATAAAACAAACTTTTTATTAAAATAAGCCCAAACATCAAGGAACATTACAACTTTGACTACAAAAGACCAAGACAACATACTCGGCCTACATTACTATTACAAAGAGAGCCCATTAAATTTTACTCAAACAAAATACAAATCTAATCTATAAATAATAAGGCCCAATAACTAGATGGACTCTATTTGTTTGCGAGAGAAATAGCTTCTTTAGTCTTGTAATTCCTTCTTCCTACTTTCATAAGGACAAAGTTGAAGATTTTTTTCCAAATGTGATTTTCACTTAGACAAATCCCTCCATGCTTTCTTTCATTTCTTTCCCACCAAACACAGTAAATATAGGTAGTAATAAAAGTCCCCACCATATCAATAATTTTTGCACTCGGTATAGATTTAACAATTTTGACCATCTCTTCTAAATCTGCAGGTGTAACATTTATATTGCACAACACAAGCAGTTTTACCAAGATTCTTTTTGTAAAAGAGCAGCTAATAAATAAGTTATTAACATCCTCTAAACTTGCATTACAAAAACAACATAGTGAATTGACCTGTAAGCCCCAACTAATCAATCTTGCTTTGGCTGCTAATCTATCCTGAAAGCACAACCAAGCTATAAAAGCACATCTTGGTATGCAAGTTTAGTCCACACTATTTTCCACCATTCAACTTCACTCTTAACATCTTCAATTTGCGCAAGAGAGTTGTTTTTGAAAGAGAAGCCTTTTTTAGAGATTTCTTTCCATACAGTTATGTCTTCTCCATTAGTAAGCTTGATATTATTGATGTGAGGAAGAAGTTTACCCACTACTGGAGGTAATCTCCATCTATTACCTCCATATAATAAAAATACAGTCTTATTGCTACTAATATACTCTCTCAGAATATCAATACCTAAGATTTCTTGAGGGCTATTTTCACTCAACCATTTATCCCAAATCAGATATGTATTCTTGCCATTCTTAACATCATGAGTAATAAAGTTGTAAGCAAGGTACCTGATTTTTAAAATTTTCTTCCAAATCCAAGTATGAGCTTGCTTTACATCCAAACTCCAAATACACCCGCCTTTAATGATGTTCTGATGAACCCATAAACTCCACAGATTGTGCTTTTGTGAGTACATTCTCCAAAAAGTTGCTAGAAGACATACTATATTGATATCTTCAATGTTGGGAATACCAAGTCCTCCATACACTTTACTGGAGCATATACCAAAGGTCATGTCCATAATATTAGATGATTGCGTGTGGTGACTCTAGTAAGTTGATTTCCATGTTTACCGGGTAAACGCTCAACCTGTCCAAAAGTGGTTAATGTGTACTCTAATGTTGTGACTTTGGGGTGAATCTTGTTTTCTTGAATTCTTATCACGTATCATGGTATCGTATTATACACGTACCTAATATATGCACGTTAACACACAATTAACGCACAAAAGCTCTAAAAGATTGTAAAGCCAAAACGAGATAAGAAATAATAAATCGTAAAATATTATTGAGAGATCTCTTAAATAAGTCCTAAATACCCCTAAAATTATATCTCGTGATACGATTATTCTATCACAAAAAAAGAGACACCAATACCCCCAACTCAATGTTTTGTAACACAGAAATGCGCTTAGTGTGCTGAGAAAGTTCACCTTCTTCAGTGAATTGGTTAAGGATAGTGGAAGATGATACTGAATTGCGGCTATTAGTCACTTATATGGACTGAGTAAATAATCTTTGTTGAGAGACTGGCAGTGTGAGTTTATTACCATACAAATCCCTATATTTTACAAAATTTCAGTATAGGTACATATACTTTTCAATAACTGTATTATAGGTTCTATAAACGCAAAATAACCTATATTTTAACTAATTACATTAAAAGTTCCTCTAATATGCAAAATAACATAATTCTCTTGAAATAATTACAATATAGGTCCCTATATTATATATTATGCAAAATAATCCATATTTTGCAAAGAGATTTGATTTATTTATTAGAATTACCTATAAGAAGGGAGGGAGAAGCGGTGTGGCGGTGGTGTTGCCTAGAGTGTGATAAATATACTATAAATAAATATTGGAAACAATGCACTAATCACCCTAGACAAGTACAGTACAACACGTATTACAAGACGTATGCAAGTTTTAATGATAAGAAGATTTGTTCCTCAGGGACTTAAGTGTTAGATGAATGGGAAGATAAATCAGAGTAGCGATTAATAATTAAAAGAAAAAAACTAAATAAGATGACTGAGGGATTAATGATTAAACTAACTAAAAGTAAAGACAAGTAATTAAATATGAGAAATACGAGATGAGAGAATATAGCTTAGGTATTTGCTAGTATGCACTAATATTTCTAATTCTTTCTATCAATTTCAGTTTATAAGGGAGATAATAACTCATATATATGTAGTCAGGATTCTAAATTCCTACCTATACCCGGAGAGCGAATAGGTAGGCTACGACACAACCACAAGGTGATCTTCAATATGGGTATCCTACTCCACTAGGTTCCTACGAAAGTATTTCCTTCAATTGATGATATGGTGATTAAAACAAACCCTATTGACTATCTAGTTAGGCTAGTGTTGTCAGGAGTAATTCCTTATTCTAGAAGTTTATGTGGTGTTTCAATAATTAGACACCCGTTTTGGGTGAACATCTAACTACTATTAAGTAAGCCTAAAGTGATCAGGTTTAGGATAGGTAATAAATCAAAGCACATAAAATAAATATATGGTTAAACAACTAATATTAGATTAAAACATATAATTTCCAAAGAAACTTAGATAGAAAAGAAAATAGAATTCATAGATTATACATAATAAAAAACCCAAGCTATGGGAATATTAGTTCATACATGAAGTAAATAAACTAAAAGAATGAATAAAAGACTTTATCTTGCTCTCTACAATAACTCTAATGATATAAAACTTAAGGAGTAATGGAAAGGATGATTTACAAGATTTATAAGGGTGTATTTATAGGTGTAGAGAAGCCATAATTTGTTTTCTTGGAGTGAAAGACAAGTAATGGATTCCAAGCCCAACTCAAATTCGTAGCCCTAAAATATAGAAATGGTAAGATTCTGGTGCTGTTTTGTTTTGGTCGTAGCACCTTCAATATATATCCGTTTGACGTTTTCTGTATGTCTAAATCAATAAACTAGGAAAGCTCTACACTTTGCTTCAGAACATGCATCCAAATTCTTAGCCAATCTTGAGTTATGGTCATGTTTTAGAACGTCGATGGTGAATTTTAGATTTGCTTGGCAGCTTTATCTTTTCCGTTTTAATATTTCTTTCCTTTATCTCCAATTTCCATGCATATCTTCTTTACCATATCTCTTATTCTTGACTTGGCATCTAATTAATATCCATACATATCATTAAAGCTTCACAATTAATAAACAATCAAATCCAATATGCTCTAAAAATTAATAAATCATTAAATCAAGACAAGAAATAGGAAAGTTCACTATATCATGGGAAAATTGAGTATTTAGACTTCTAAAACACTAAAAATTATGTCTCCAACACATATTAAATCATCACAAATGGGGAGACATCAAGACCCCCAATTCAAAGTTGTATTGTCCCGATACAATAAAGATAAAAACGAAAGGAAGTCTCTATATATACACCAAATTCAATTAAGCACAATGGAAAAGAAAATAGCAGAATATATAGAATAGTCTCAAAGCAACTACTCAGAAAATTTCATGTAATAATATTTACAAACAACATACCTGCACACTTTTCATATCCACAATCAACACTGTTAGAATTCAAGATCAGATTAGCTTCGCAATGAAAGAAGGAGATGAACTTTACTCAGTTCACCAAAGAGGCTATGGATTGTTCATCGAACTTCACTAGTATCCAAGGATCCACTTAACTACTCCATAACGGCTCAATCACTTCTAGATTACATATCAAAGAATCATAAGGTCTTTAAGGTTGTAATGTTGGCTTAGGGACGGTATGATAAGTATATTTAGATAATTTATAGTGAGCTTTTGGCTCTCTCCTCACTAGCCATCGCCCTAGAGTTTGAGTTACTCTCATAAAACGTTCTCACTCAACCCAATGATTTCTTGATGCACAAAGTAGCATCCCAATTAACCTAATTAAAGCATAAAGATGTTCACATAAAAATTCCTCTTTGCCGGTCCGAATATATAATCTTTTTTATATAATTTTTTTTCTTTTGTATAGTTATGACTCTCTTTTTGATGTTTGAGATATCACGCTATTTTTTCATAATTTTTTCTTTTCTTTTCATGCTTTCATAGCTTTTTTCATTCACTATTACCCCGACAAAGGGTTACAATAGTAGACATGTGAATCATCATCAATATATAGGACAAAGCACAATTAATAAGCTAAAAAATCCCAACCCAATAACAATTCCCATAATGGTGGACCCACCACCCCAAACTCAATCTCTAAAACAATTGTCTATGCATCGCGATTTGAGTGTGGGTCATATGGAAAAGTCCTAAAATCTAAAGGGATAAGGCTTATAATGTGGCTAATAAAAGGCTTTAGAAAGGCTAGAAGGGGCTGAGAAGGATATAAATATAATAAATGGAAAGCAAGCTAAAAGGAAACAAGGGGTTTATGGATGAACCGCCTTAATCACTTTCTAAACTATGAAATTTCGTCATTCTCTTACCTTTAGCACTTTTATCAAATGGAATATCAACTAGCTTGGATATCACGACCTAGACACCACTCATGGCTCCCTAAGATCGAACATACTTTCTATCACATTGCTAATTGATCTCTTCTTTACTATCAATTTGTGTTTTCCTGCAAATACTCAAAGCATACAAATTAAAGTAGCTCATAAACGTGCCACATTATATCATCAACTTACTATGCTTATGCTTTCAAGCTATTAAACACACTCTACATCTAATTCCCATGTATCAAAAAATTTAATTTCTACCTAAAATCGAAAAGTCACAGAAAAATGGAGATGAGAGACAACGAATCCCCACACCCTAACCCAAAAATGAGGTGTCCCCACAACTCAAAATAGAAATTAAAATTTGCAAATAAAGCATTTACAGAATTGTTAAGGAAGAAAGGAAACATACTCTCGAGGCTATTGCCTCGCTTTATCGACATCCAAGATAGTATTTGATGGACCTTACTTTAATTGATCAAGCAGTGTCATGATGTAAACTTGATTGGATTTGATTTGTGCCAAATCTTCTGCTAAGGAAGTTTGAACTGCTTCGGCTTTATTCAATCGCTCCTCTACTTTCTCTTGCCAAATACGATCATTTTCTTCCTTTGAAACTTGCGTAATTCCTGCCCCTCTCAAAATTTTCATAATCCAAGCATTGTCAATAATATTACTCATCTTAAATTCAAGTTTCTCTCCTTCACCTAAAATCACATTCGCTTTCCGAACAAGATTCGTGGTCATAGTAGGATATTTCACATTAAATAACGAGATAGGAGGATCGGAAATCGCATCACCTCCTCAAAGATCAACTGTGCCACATCCACCTCTTCTCCTCTCAAAATATAATTCAAAAATATGGAATTCTTCTTACTCACTTATGAATTTCTTGTGTTTCCAAAGACATTAGAGGAAAGGAAATTGTGTCAAATTCTAGCATCTGGGTGCAGACATTTGTAAGGCCAAGGTGTCTTTAATTCTCCCTTAAGTGATTTCACTTTCTCCTTATCTAATACATGCTCAAAAAGTAAATTCCAATAACAAGTCCTCTTATTATCCACCTCTTCTCTATACTTGCATGGTCCAACCAATATCTTTAACTGGAAGTGGTTTCTAATATCTTCGACTGTAAAAGGAACAACTTGCTTCTAACTGGAACACAACCTTTACTATCTCGGCTAAAGAAGCCTATATAGAATTCGGAAACTAATTCATGACATAAATTCAAACGTCTTACCATGAATGTAGACCTACCCAATCTTTCCCGTTCTCCAAGAATCTCTTCTACTCTCCTTTACCATCTTCTTCTTCAAATACTTTCTCGTAAGCAAAAGGAAGTTCATGTAATTGTTTCTTTATAGAATCTATCAAGGCCTTTGAAGATTTATATTTTTCTTCATGTGTAGGACCTTTGATTTGTAGAGGTTGTGTTGTCTTCTTTACGAAAGTTGGAACCTTTTTGCCCATTGAATTAAACACAGCTAGCTAACCTCTTGTCTCTTGACCTATTTCACCCTTTGTGTTAGAACTTGAACTTTTCTCACTTGATTACTTCTCAATGGAACCCAATACCTTTCTTTTCTTCATCTCCCTCATACTAGATAATGTCTCTATTCTTTTAGGCATCTCAATTAACCTCCAACTCAAAGCTTTAACCACTCTTGAAAATTCGAAACTCTTGATTATAGGTTGAACAAGATTTATTTGGGTTAGAAAAGATGTTTTGAGGATGATTCTCTATATGGGTAAGATGGATTCTTTATTAATTGGTATGGATCTAAGAAATTGTAGGATGAATTTTGGAAATTTAATTTTTTGATTCTTGGATTCAACGTATTTTGGTGTGATTTGGGTGGTTGAATCTTCTTTGTAATGATGTAGAAAAGGATTGGATGTGTTTTTATGGTGATTGGGTAGTGTTTTGATGTTTGGGAAAGCTTTTATGAAGCTTTAATAGAGTTGGGAGAAGTTTGGAGAAGAAAGGAGGCTTAAAGGATTAATAAATTCGGAATAAACTAGCCTTCCTCTTATTTATAACCTAAATTCACAGAATTTTTTCTCTCTCCAGCGGCCGGACCGGCATACCGGTACCCCTGGGCGGCTTACCGGTGGGTGACTTCATAAACCGTGTCAACCAATGCGACCACGGTTTTTCTTGTGATGCTCTCGGCAATAAACTTATGCGTAAAACCTTGAGCATGGTTTTTGGCTTGCCAACTTACCCGCGGTCGTGACCGGCTTACCGGTGCAGAAATTTTTCAAAAATCTCCTCTCGGCATAAAACCTGGCTCCAAAACCGTGGGCCCTGTTTTTGACCCGCCGGATTACCGTTGATGTGACCGGTATTACTGGTGAGTAAGTCAGAATTTATCCAAAAATTTCCTTTTCCTCCCTAACTTGATTTCTTGAATACCTGAACATGAAAAACACTAATACCTTTCTCAAATATGCAATATCAACTAAAAAAACTAAACTAAACATGAATTAAAAACATAAAATTGCGGGTTCTCTCCCGTACAACACTTTTATTTAACGTCTTTCAAAGTTAGACGTGTTACCTCTATTACGATTTGCGAATATAGCCTCCTCATCAACTAGCAAGGCTATGAGCATCTACTAATCTCCGTTTAATGCCCCTCTTTGGCCTGATTTATATAACTATAGCTTAAACAACCTCAGTGACAATGGATGGTCCCATCCACCAGTCTTTGTAACTTCGTGGCCTATTCTCTAGTTTGCTAGCTTTTAATAAAACTTCATGGCCGACCCCAAACTCATGTTTTAGCTCAGTATCCACATGTTTTACGTGGATTTCCTTTGGGACACGATGATGTGAAAGTTTGTGGATGAAAGGAACGGTGGGATCTGTCTTCTTTGGTTTCTTACCCCAGACATAGAATGTCAGCATGAAGGGTAGTTGTCCCTTCCTGGAAGTTGATTATGCTCTGACTGGTGGCCATGAAAGGCCTCCCAAGTATGATCGGAACCTGCTTATCTGCATCGATATCAAGTATAATAAATTTAGTAGGGATGTGATATTACCCGATCGGACATGAACGTCCTCCACTGTTCCCCATGTCTTTGTAACTGAGTTGTCAGCAAACTGCAATTTCACTGGAGTTTTCTCTGATTTTTGAAGTCCAAGTCTATCAAACACGGACTTCCGCTTAAGATTTACACCTGAACGCACATCGCATATATCTTTCATCTTGAGTGTACCATTTATTTGAATAGGAAGATTAAAGTTTCCAGAATCTCTGAGCTTTAATGGTAACTCCTTCTCTACTAGTCTTGAGACTCTCTCGGCATGAGCCACAGTCTCTTTTCTGGATTCTACAATTGCCTCTTTCTTAGGAATAACTTGCGTAAAAACTTGTTGCAGTGTAAGCCCTTTCTTCGCAATCTCAAGCATTTGGGCATTGATATTCTCAGGAGTATAAGCCTCTACAAATGTCTTGAGTTTAATGTCACCCTTCAGATTTGTATAAGGAAGGGTTTGTGACACTGTTTGGACAATAAATAGTTGTGATTCTACCTTCTCTTCTTCTTTCTTTTCTTGCAAAGCTGGTGCAACTTCTACTCTTGGTTATTTTGAGGCTTCTTCCTCTTTCTCTTTAGCTCTCCCAGCTTGTAACTTCATAACCGATCTAATCTCTTCTTACATATCTCTCAGAAGCTGTATATACTCGAATCCTTCTTCTGATTCTTCATCCTCAGAATAGTCAGAGTCCACGGGGCTACACTTGGCAGGTTCTTCTTTGTTACAGGAACTTCCACGACACTTTCTGTAGCATGCGGTATTTCCTTATTTTCTTCAATTTCAAGGCCTATAGCCTTACAAGATTCGAACGCAACAGTGGCATCACCTCCTTCAATAGCCTTCAATTCATGTCCTTCCATAATATTTGTTAGAACTTTATTCATTTGTTCTACTTGCGTACCTAAAATCTGAATTGAAGCTTCATGTTCTCTTAACTTCTCATTCTATGAATGCATATGAGTGGTCATAAGATCCATAAAATTCTTCAGTTGTTGATCACCCACAAATCCTTCTTGAGGATATTGTGGTAGGGCTTTCTGAGCTAAAGTATCGGTATATGCATCATTAACAGGTTGTTATGGTGGAGCAAGTCGATTATAATTCTGATTTCCTTGATATGGAGCTTGACCTCTGTGTTGGAAAGAGTTGTTCTTGGGGAGAGGTTGATAATGACCTGGATTAGCGGCCCCTTGTGATTTTGAATACTGCATACCAGATAATTTCTGTTATTGAACTGGTAATTCCCTCGGTTTGATATGAAATAAACAGATTCTGGATTTCCTTCGCAGTCTTCCCATGTATGATTTGGTACCCCACATTGTGGACAACCTTGTGCTTCTTGTACTACATTCGCTATGGCTAAGTTCTTCTGCATCTCAAACTTAATCTCTTTGATTTGATTCTCTAATGCGGCAAATTGAGTTGAGGCTGCAGTATCTTCGTCTAATCGAAGCGTACGTCTGGTATTTGTAATAGGATCTCGCTAAAGTGGCCAACTCCTTTCTGTTTCTATGATATTTTCCAGACCTTCGGCATCTTCTTTAGGATCCATGGATACAAAATTTCCCTTTCCAAGATTATCTACCCCAATTCTACTTTCGGCATTGACACCTTGATAGAATATAGCATGTTGTTACGATGGGGTGTAACCGTGGAGTGGACATCTAGCTAAATTAAGTTGAAGCCTTATCCATGCGTCTCCTACTTCTTCGCCATTCTCTTGGCAAAACTTAGCAAAATTGCTTTGATCTTTGAGTCGCATACTCTTCAGATAAAAACGGCTAAAGACAGCGGCTTGAAGTTTTTTCCAAGTCTTGATTGTATCTGGTGGTTGTCTATCTAGCCAATCACCAGCTTTACGGGTCAGAAAGAACGAAAACATGTGACAATACAGTTGCTCGCGTGAAATGCCAGGAGTAACATATGCATGAACTTCTAAATCACTCTTACCGGATCTTGCGCTACTGCACCAATATAGAGTCCAAAACTTTGAAATTGACTGAGCATACCCGTATCGGGTCTAAATTTGATATTCTGGATCTTTGGAGGCGAAAACCTAATGGTTGAACACGAAACGGGGCTCCCAAGCCAGGGAGATATTGCTCAACTCTGTTCTGGTTATTGTTTCTGGTATCTCCTACCGGTGGTGGTAAATGTCCTAAAGGACCAAGTGGTGGATCCTTTACGCCTTGTTGTTCTTCTGACATAGCTCTTCTTAAGGTTCTTTCTCCTCTAACTCGTTTGTTGTAAGGTCTGAAGCTCCTTTCGGGCTCCGGAAGAGGAGGCCAAGGATGCCTGCTTAAAACCTGAAAAAGACTAAAACAAAACAACAAGCGTAAATCTGGAAAAATAAAAATAACAATAAAAATAAAAACTTAACTAAAAACTACTACTACTGAAAATAAATAGCCCACACGCTAATGAAACACAAGTCCACAACATCGGCGCCAATAACTTGGTGTCGCCTAGGGTGTGATAAAAATATGATAAATAAAGTTTGGAAACAATGCACTAGTCACCCTAGACAAGCACAGTACTGCAAGTATTACAAGACGTATGCAAATTTTAATGATAAGAAGATTAGTTTCTCAGGGACTTAAATGTGATAGATGAATGGGCATATAAATCAGAGTAGGAATTTAATAATTAAAAGACAAAAACTAAATAAGATGATTGAGAGATTAATGATTAAACTAAATAAAAGTAAAAACAAGTAATTAAATATTAGAAATATGAGATGAGAGAATATAGATTAGGTATTTGCTAGTATGCACTAATCCTTCTATTCTATCTATCAATTTTAGTTTATAAGGGAGATAATAACTCTTAGATATGTAGTCAGTATTCTAAATTCCTACCTACACCTGGAGAGCGAATAGGTAGGCTACGACACAACCACGAAGTGACCTTAAATAGGGTTATCCTACGCCACTAGGTTCCTAAGCAAGTCTTTCCTTCAATTGGTGATATGGTGATTAAAACAAACCCTAATGACTATCTAGTTAGACTTGTGATGTTAGGATAAATTCCTTATTGTAGACGTTTATGTGGTGTTTCAATAATTAGACACCCCTTCCGGGTGAACATCTAACTACTATTAAGAAAGCCTAAAATGACCAAGTTTAGGACAGGAAATAAATCAAAGCACATAAAACAAATATATGGTTAAGCAGCTAATATCATATTAAAATATATAATTCCCAAAGAAACTTAAATAAAGGAAAATAGAATTCATAGATTATACACAATGCAAAACCCAAGCTATGAGAAAGTTAGTTCATACCTGAAGTAAATAAACTAAAAGAATGAATAAAAGACTTCATCTTGCTCTATACAATAACTCTAATGATATAAACCTTAAGGACTAATTTATGTGACGCAAGGATGATTTACAAGATTTATAAGGGTGTATCTATAGGTGTAGAGAAGCCCTAATTTGTTTTGTTGGAGTGAAAGACAAGTAATGGACTCCAAACCCAACTCAAATTCGTAGCCCTAAAATAGAGAAAAGGTAAGATTCTGGTGTTGTTTTGTTTTGGCCGTAACCCCTTTAATACTTATCCGTTTGACGCTTTTTATGTCAAAATCGATCATCTCCGAAAGCTATACACTTTTGCTTCAGAAAATTCATCCAAATTTTAATTTTTTTAAATGATTGTAAATGTTATTAATAATAAAAAATAATTAAATAATCGCACATGCGTTGCACCCGCTAACTTAACGAATATAATGGAAGGAATCCGTCCATAGGGTGTAACCAGACACGTTTTGAAAAGATAGTGGGTAAAATTACACGTCAAACAAAATAGGGGATAAGCTGACAATTCGGGGAAAATACAGGGGCAACATGGGTATTTACTCATTTTAGTAAAGAAAATTAGTATTAGCCTAAATTTAGAAAAAATTGTAGTAAGCGCTTGCTCATTTGAATATCGACCTAGCTATAATCATTATTTGATTTGTATTTTAGTTTGTGATTATTTTGGTCATTGCGGGTTGCAAATCGCGAATAGTGATGTCTAGATTTTTAGGAGTTGGGGTCGTGTGTGTAGGGTTTGTACATGGTACATCTACTATAGAATTTCATCAACTTGTATCGGGTTTAGATAGAATTTTAATTATCTATAGATTTTTACCTAACATGTCTTGAAACCTCTCCCCACAAGAACGAAGAACCCCCATCCAATCTATTCTTCTTATTAAAGGTCAGTTATAATATTTAACACTAGACCATTATTTCCCACTACACATTTTACGTTCAACAGTTTTTTACTCACTATATATACTAAATCACACAATAAATACACATATATCATATTTCTCACCTAAATATATTTGATCACTCTCTATACTCTCCCCTCTCTCCACCCCACCCCTAACCATCGAAAATGGTGTTTCTTGGTGGCTAAAATACGGATCATCAGCAACACCTTCTGACAACTATGTTTATTCTTGTCACGGATCTGATGGAGTTATAATTGTGTAATAAGGATCCAGCCATGGAAAATCCGACTTCTCAGCCTTAAAACATCAAAAACTGGTTCGAGATCTTGGTAGATCTAACTTTCAATATCATATCAGATTTATTTGTTTTTTTAGCTTTTGTTTGACTTCCATGGTAGCTAAGGTTGAATTTTGAAGGTCGAAGTTAAGCTCAGCGAACTTTTGTGTTTTTCCATGGTAGGTGAGACCGGTTTTTTTGTATTATTGGAATTTTAGATATTTTTAAAGAATGTAACTTTTGTAATATTTAGTTTGAATTTTTTATGAATGGATGTTTTATTATTTTATATCATAAAAATTAAATTTGAGGAATTATCTCTTTCATTTTTGTGATAATACTCTGTATTTTAGGTAATACTTAGAGAATTCACTAAGCATACTAAGTGATTTTCTTAGCATACTAAGTTAATTGTTGACTATCCTCAAAGAATTAATGAGTATACTCAGTAATTTTTTGTTTTCATTGGACCACTAATTATGCTTTATGGCGATGTCGGTGGTGATCGGAGATGAATATTACTGATATTAAGTAAATTCTATGAGAAAATACGCCCGGGTGGCAGTGTTGGCACTGGGTGTTGTCCAGAGATAAATAGTACTAATACGTAGCGACTTGTTACTTAGCGATTCGCTAATCAGTGACTCTTTCCTTAGCGACTCACTACTCAGTGAATCAGTGGTCCATGCTTTTTGCCACTTATTTTAATTTCTTTATGTAGTTTTTGTTTATTTAGGATATTTTAGTATTTGTTCAGACCTCTTTGAAGAAGAACCTAGCCACATGTTCACTACTGACAATAAAATTGGTCTCCAATACCTCATACGTCAACCACTATTTTTTTATAGGCGGTTGTTACTCGAACTCCTCCATAAGTCTTAGTTCCATCCGAGTCCAATCCCATTCTTATGGGTATGATAGAAAAAAGGTTTTTTTTACGACTGCAGTTTTAGAAAACGTTGGTCCATATTCGAAATTAGGATCTTCCATGTTGGTTTTGGATTTTATCTGTGTTGCTTTTACAACTTTTTAGGTGGTAACAAGATGGAAAGAGGTTGTTCATATGATATCCACTCTTAGTCTGAGCAATATTATTGTTGTATATATTATTAATATTGTAAATATTGTATTGCTTTGAAATAAAGCTCTTCTTTCAACCAAAAGAAAAAAAGATATTAATAAGATTTTTGAAGACCAAGTATATGTTTTGAAAATATAGGGTCAAACACTTTGAAAAGTGAGAATGTTAATTTTAGATTTAACAAGTTGGGGGTGTAGGAATGGAATGGGGGACAACAATGATATGTTTTTCAAAATACTAGAAGGGGACCATAATATATTATTAAAAAAATTATAGGGGTAAGAATATTTTTTCTACATTTAAGGGGACAATGCCTCCCCTTCCAGCTATACACATACCCCGTTCTCTGGTTATTTAAGAATTTTAAAGTAAAATCTTAATTTATAGACTATATATATATATATACACTTTAAGTTTGTTGTTACTATAACTGACTTAACATTATAGATTATGAATATATCATAAACTTTATATAAAATTATTTTTAATAAAAAAAAATTAATTGCATATCCATCAATATATAATAATCAACTAGGGGAAAAATTGACCAAATACATAAACAAGAACTTAGAAAATTACTATCGTTCTTCACTTTAATATAAAATATCAATGTTTAGTTGTAGAGAGAGTTTTGTGTATAAAGAGAGAAGAAAAAATGAGAAGTAAACATAAACCTTCACGTTTGGAAAGGATTAAGGTGGCTTCGGAAGGAGGTGGATTCAAGAGAATATGTAGATCCTTTTCATGGCTGACGTTGTTCTTGGTCCGTCCCGGTTGAAAAAATCTACCATAAGATTTTTGTACTCTTTTTGTCCCTTAGCCGTGGTATACCATAGACAAGTGGAGGTACACCGCAAGCTTCTTTTCGAAACAATGGTACGGTATATTAGGTTCTCGATACGGTGTGTCGCTGATATGGTCGTGCGATATACCGCGCCTAGGCGTGGAACCCTGCGGACCCGAGGCTTTCCCTTGCACAAGAAGCGTAGTTATAGATAGAATGCATAGTGTTGTGGCGTTACTTGATCTACATTACACCACAACGATGGATTTGTATTCTCACGAGTCCTATACCTTGTCTTGCACTAAATACCGTAATATAAATAAATGTTTATTTGTCATCACGGTACCGCATGCGAGGTGCGGTACATCGCGAAGTGCTGCCGGAAGCTCTTATACTCTTATAAAATCACCCCAAAGTCAAGTGTATACTACGTACACAATAAAACATCTCTACAAACTCTCTCATCAACTTTAATTTACACTTATAACACAAAATCGCAAGATAATAATACTACAAAAATGAATAAAATAATTAAACCAAATGAAATGTGGATTGTCTCCCCCGAGCATTTTTTATTTAAATCGTTTAAATATTGAAAGTTGTACCTCAAGATTCATTTTTCTTAAAATAGGCTCCCCAAAAACATGTGAGACTTCTCGAATAAACTAATCAAAATTCACTAGCTTTCTTCACTCTTACCTTAATCACTTATGACAAAACCACACGAATGACAAGGAACGACCCCATTCAAACATCCTTATACTCGTGTGGTCTATTGGGGGTTGGGATCTTTCTATTCTACTTCATCTCCCACCTTAAACTAATTTTATTCTTTCTTTCTCACGGTTTCTTGTAGGGGCTTCTCATTAGTCTTTTCGGTCACAATCCAGATTGCTAAGATATTTCGTACCTCTTTCTTGATCATCTTTCTCAAAACATAAAACATTTGGGATTCATCTTTAATATGGAGGGTCATGGTTTCTTCGTATACATTTATCATGGTGCACCCTGTATCTAATAATGGACCCTCCAAGATGAAACATTCATTCTTATCCACGTCATAATTCAATATATTAAAGACGGCTGAATTAGCAAGATAACTTACTTGGGCTAAAACGTCCTTGACTACTCCCCATGGTTAGGTTATAGATTGATCTGCCATTTGCAAGATGATGCATGTTGGTTTGGTATCTCCAATACCCAACTTATCGAATACACACTTGGGCATGAGATTAAAATTGTGCCCAAATCACACATTTCTTTTTCTTCAAATATACCACCACTTTCGATAGGGAAGTGGAAACCTTTTGCTCGTTGACTTTTGGTGGTAATTTTTTTTGTACATGAGTCTATCCTCTTCAGTTAATGCCACAATTTCATTTTTTGGCAAACTTTTTTTTCTTGTAGAGTGTATCTTTGAAATTATTAAATACTTTGACGCTCTCTTCATGATTTTGAGTATTGGGATACTGATTTTTAAATGGATCAAAATTTCAATGAACTTCTTGTACATGGATTCATCATTCTTCTTGGCTACTCTTGATGGGAACTGAGGTAATGGATGAATTTTTTGTGGCGGCCCGCTCTCAGTTTCTTTTGCACCTTTGGTGCTTCAACTACTTTCTTTGTTTTTTACCACTTCTTCAACCTAATATAAATTGTTACCTCATCTAGATTCATCCTTAAAGGTTCTTTTCTATTGGAATTGTTACCTCACTAAATATAACCGGTGGTAATTCCACCAGCTTCCTAGCTCGAGGACCAATAGCTTTACACTATCAGTAACCAACCTGCTCATCAACATTTTGAATTAACATGACATCGTTATTCGTACTTTGGGTCAATTGCAAAGGTTGAACTTGTTGAATTTTTTGAAGGGCCGTATCAATTTGTGACAATTTGTTGTTGCATGAATTAATTTTTCTTTTAAAAAATCATTTTATTGTTTCATAATATTCACTAAAGCATCATGGTAGCGCTAAAAGGGTGATAAATAAATGATAATAAAGAACACACACCTAAGATGACTATGATTAACTTTCCACAAGTGAACTGATTGTTTGCAAGTAATAAGTATGTAAATAGATATTGATCTCAGGGAATACGAAAGTAAGTTTGTGAACAATGTTCTTACTAAGTATAATAGAGAAAGTTGATAAAATAATATGCAAAGACACTAGAATATTTGTTTGATTTTTATGTTTCTTAAAAATTAATGATTAATAATCTAAGACTCAAATTTAAGATAATAAATAGAACACGAATGAGAAAATATGAGAGTATAGCTAGAGAACTAGCAAGTAATCCCCACTAGCACTGTTTGTACATTGTCTAAGGGTCAATTGTATAATATAAAAGAAATAGTTGGGATTTTAAATTCCTCCTAACTCCCGTCAAGGTAGCTTAGGAGGCAACTTCATACTACCGGGGGACTTAGGTATGTGGATACTTCACAATGATCGGTGGTTATATCTAACCCTATTAACTATCTAGTTAGGCAAGCCTATAAGATCACTACAACACACGAAACGATTATGTGTCGTTTTCTTTAATTGAACCCCATATTAGGGTGATAGTCCAAATTACTGAAGGTGTAGCCCTATACCTTCGCATAGAAAGGACTACAAAACTAGGTCAAACGTAAAATACAAATAAATCACGACAATTCATTTAAAGGCAAATTCCAAATTCAATAAATGCATAAAACAAGTCTAGGGTCCATGCCCATATCTTATTCTCAAGCTACATATATTTAGTTCATACTAAATTAATAAAACTATCAATTTATAATACCATATTCATGTTCAGAAGACAAAAGAAAATAAGAATACAATACTAATTGCTTAATAACTAATAAAGGGAAGGGTTGGAATGGCATGAACAACTTTCCAATTCCTTATGATGTTCTTCTCTCTTGCTCCATGGTGGTGTAAAGAGTGTGATAAAAATAAGGAGGGAGGGAGAAGCTGTGCGGCGGCGTGTGTGGGTCATGCCTCATTAGCAGGCGGAAGAGTGCATTTATAGTGAACGATTCGGTTCTCTGAAAATCGAGAGACGACTGCGCTAATCCCAACTTGATACATGGAGTAGTTGACAGAGGCGTTAGGGCAATAAAATGACGAGTTGACTGAGCATTTTATATATTAATAAAAAAATTATTGGTGTCTCCTAGTGTGTTCTAAATAAACACACCTAAAAAGGCAATACACGTACCGCAAGTGTACGGGTCGTCATAGTAATATCCGGTAAACGGGATTTCGATCTCAAGGACGGATTAGGTATGATTTAAAGTGTTATGCAATAAATGGAAATAGTTGCTTGAATGAAAATTAAAAAATAAAGAAATAGATTTTTATTTTGTTTTTTATTAAAGGACTAAAGTGAAAATAAAGTAAATATTAAACTAAAATTAAATTTAATGCAAGAAAATAAATATGAAGAGACTAAAAGATGAGGGAGTAGTACTTGAGTCACGCTAGGTTTCACCAAAATAAACTTAATCAATGCTTCTTCTAAGGGACAAATTAGTAACAAGTAGTAGTCGGGATTCTAGATTCTCCTAACCCCTGTCAGGATGGACTTAGGAGCTATTCTCAGGTGTTACAAACCCCGCCAAGGCGATCATAATCCACCTTCAAATGTCAAGTTCTCTACCCAATTGGCTATAAGATTAACTAAGTCCGTCAGGATCAATAATTTCTATCTTACGTTTATTATCTATATCAGTAATTAAACCCCCCGTAAAGATGATCACTTCCCCACCAAAGTGAATAGCCTAATTACTCAAACCCATGTCTAATTGATCATATTAAATATAGTGAAATTAACTTACGATAACAAACAATACTAAATTACTCAATTTGAATTAAATTATAAAAATCTCAAATCAGTAAGTATCAATTAATTAAATTAAGGTTCAACCCTTATAGCGATTCTCAAGAAAATAAAACTAAAACTATGAAATTAAAAGACATAATGTTTTACAGAAAGAAAATAAATAAACCTAATGAAGAGGTCGGGTTTGGCTTTGAATTGGAGATATAGACAGTCTCCAGCTCCTAGATTTCTTACTTCCTGCTTGCTTTGACTTGAATCCTTAAGCCTCTTTGATAATTATATTAAGTGTGTCTAAAATAGGAGGCTTAGGGGTGTATTTATAGGTGTTAGGAGCCTCTAGGTCGAATTTACTTGGAGCGGAAGACAAGTCAAGAACTCTTTAATTCGTAACCCTAAAATCTAGGAAAGGTAAGATTTTGCTGCTGATTTGATTTGGTCATATCTTTTTCAATACTTATCCGTTTGAGGAGTTCCAGTATATGAAACTGCTTGTCTCCGAAAGAGATTTCTATTGGTGCAAACCACTTGTCAAGATTCCTAGCCAATATTTAGTTATGGACTTATCTTTGAAACGTGGCTGGAATTTCAGATTCATAAGGCAGCTTTATCTTTTCCTTCTTTGCATATATCCTTCCTTAATCTTCTTATTCCCATGTAAATCTCTTTCCCCTCCTTTTATAACTTGACTTGGTCTCTAAATAATTACCATTTATCTTTTAAAGCTTCACATTAAATAAATAATTAAACCGCATATGCTTAAAAAGAATAAATCAATAATTCAAGAAATAGAAATAGGAAAGTGCACTCTAAAAATAGAAACTCGAGTAAAAACATTTCCTAACACTCTAAAATACACTTAAGACTTTATTCTAACTTTTCTTCCTTGGATTGGTCTTTCATGAAATTCAAGAACCTATTTAACTTTGCACTAAAAATAGTCAAATTTACGAACAAAAGCTCAGAAAATGCAAATAGTTAAATTCCAAGGGGGAAAAGTGTAATATGACAAATTATGCATAAAAGTCTGGCTAATAAGTTAATTATTCACCTAAAATGATGTCTCCAGAGGGCTAATATTTTAAACAAATTGGGAGACATCAAGACCCCAACTCAAACCTTTGTTGTCCCGACAAAGTAAAAACAAAGGCCCCTTTTAGGTGAATGCATAAGGTAGAATGTAGAAAATATACCCAAAGCACAACTTAAAATAAATATCATATAGTCTAGTCTAGGAATTAATATACACATACACATATCATGCAAAATCAAACAAAAAATAATATCAATCCAAAATTAACTTCACAATGCTAGAAGGTTACGCTTATTACTTATCTCAAGATGGTGGCTATAGGGTGTTCCTCGATCTTTACTTGCTTTGAACGCTCCACTTAGCATACTCCCTATTAACTCACTGTGTATGTAGGAATCACGAGGTCTTTACGGTTTTAATATCGGCTCAGGGACGGTATGGTATGTATATTTGGTAAATTTGAAGTGAGCTTTTGGCTCTCTCCTCACTTACCATCAACAAATTGTCCAAGAGATTGAGTTTACACTCGAATAATGTTCTCACTCAACCCAATTTATGCGCTTAATTAGCGTCCCCAAATTAACCCAATAAGCACCAAGGACGATTCACCTAAAAATTTCCACTTTGCCGGTCCGAATATATATTCTTTTCAAATCATTTATTCATTTTTTTGTATAGCTATGACTCTCTTTTTAATGTTGAGATATCATGCTATTTTTTCATAGTTATGCCTTTTCATAACTTGAGCTCGTAGCTTCTTTTCCATTCACTATTACCCCGGCAAAGGGTTACAATATCATAAAACTGTGAATCATCAAAATATATCACCGAGCACAATTGATAAACTCAAAAATCCCAACCCAATAAATTCCCATAATAGTGGACCCATCACCCCAAACTCAAGCTCAAGACAGGTAGTCTCAGGATCGTGATTCAAGTGCGGGTCATATGGTCATGCCTAACAATCTAAAGGGATATTGGCTTATAATGTGGCGACAAAAGAAAGGCTTAAAGGCTAAAAATTTTGCTAAGAAGAATACAATTAATTCAGGGGTAGAAGGCCAAAAGGATTCAAAGGGCTAACAAAGAACTGTCTCTATCATCTTCCTATTTACACAGCTTGCCTCATTTAGATCTCACATTCTACAAACCACCCATTATCCTTAAGCACAAGTTTACTTCTTTTGCATTGTTCATTAATTCTCTCTATCAATTATCGCATGTTTGCATGCAATCAAATTGCGTTTTATACTAAACCCTAAAGTCAACTATTTTCTATCATAAATTCATAAAGAAAAATGCTTGATGGGGGCATTTAAGATATTCTACAGTCAACCGTAACCCTAAAAAAAATTCTTTCTGAAAAGCATGTAAAACACAAAAAACTGGGATAAGGCAACGAACCCCACCCCAAACTCAAAAGTGAGTCGTGTCCCCACGACTCGAAAAAGACTCAATAAAGCATTAAAAATAAAAACTAAACTACCTAGTGCCTACCATCAATTAAGAAAAAGAATTAGAACGGGGTACCTGGCCATAAAGATCCATCATATCCTCCTCCTTCGAAGAAGAATTATTATCAATATCCATGTTCAAAGTTACCTTACCCCTTCTTGAATTCATCTTGGCAATTTCCTCCCAAAGTGCTATGTTTTGTTCCCTTAGATGATCGATTTGTTGTTGAAATTTGATAGCCCATGGGGGTGTGCAAGAATAATTCTGAGAATAAGAAGAAGAACCTTGATCTTGGATTGATGTCTTTTCTTTAGGCTTTGATGGTACCTTCATCCTAGCTGTGAATTTCTTGTGTAGTGGTTGTGCAGGTGCCTCTTCTTGTTGTTTTTCTTCACTAGGCTCATCAAGATTGATGGCCTTTTCAATTGTAGAACCAGGCAAATTTTTGTTCTTCCCTAGAGTATAACGCTTCCTCTTGTAATCCATATCATCTCTTCTGGTTGTCATGGTTGATTTGACCCCAAACTCAAGTTACACCAAGGATATAATAAAGTTAAGAAAGATTGTTGTAGCTTGAGTTTCTAGCTTGGATTTGATGAAGAAAGAAGGTTTCTTGATGAAACTTGGAAAAACTTTTGATAGCTTGATGATCTTGATGGTGTTTAATGGTGTTTTGTGATGAATTTGATGAAAAAATTGTGTTTATGGAAGATGGAGGAGAGAATTATTGATGTTATTGTGTTTGTTGTAGAGGTTTTATCAAGCTTCAAGGTGTATTTGTAAGGTTGGGAGATGGAAAATTCGTATGGGGAAGGCTAGGGTTTGCTTCCAATAAGGTAAGAGTTGTACAAGGCATGGAATTCTTCAAAACCGACATGCTGACCGGCATACCGGCGGATCTGGCCGGCTAGCCGGTACTGGGCTTCTTCCTTTTGGACCTCTCGTTAAGCAAACCGAGACTCTACCCCGTGGCCACGTGATTTCTCTTGGCCGGTATACCGGGGATTTCCACCGGCATACCGATGCTGCTTTTTGTCTAGGAGAGACTCCGTCCAAATACCCGAGGCGAGCTACCCGAGGCCACGGGTTTTCTTCTGGCCGGCATACCGGTCGTGTGACCGGCTAGCCGGTGCGCTTCGTGTGAATTTTTGGACCTCTCGTCAAACAACATGAGCTTGGACCCGTGGGCACATGTTCTGCTCTGCCGGCATACCGGTAATCTGGCCGGCTAGCTGGTCAGAGTAGTAGATCTTTCCCTCTTTCGTTCCTAGCACTCCAAACTCAATTTCCTGCACAACTAACACACTACCTTTCTCATTTATTTTAAAAGTAAACACTAAACTTGACACTAACTTAGAATTATACACTAAGAATGGAAAAACACAAAGCAATGAACTAATATACAAGTAACTGGCTTTTGTTTATCGTCGTTAAGCTCGACGGGTTACCTCTCGCAACTATTCAGCTTCAAGGAGGTACATGACCTCCCCAGAATGTGGATCCACCATGTGATTAGTATCCTCACCTCCATGATTAACTTTCAATCGATGGCCATTCACCATAAAGGTGCGGTGCTCGATTGGATGTTCAATCTCTATAGCTCCATGAGGCGTAACTTCGGTCACAATGTAAGGACCAGACCACTTCGACCTCAACTTTCCTGGATAGTTACTGAACTTGTAGTTGTATTTCAGAACCTTATGTCCAACTTCAAACTTCTTCACTCGAATTCGGTTATCATGCCATCTCTTAGTGTTCTCATTATAGAGTTTAGCATTTTCATAGGCATGTAACCGAAACTCATCAAGTTCATTCAGTTTCATCATACGATTCGCACTGGCCAAAGTAGGGTCTAAATTCAACTGCGCTATTGCCCAATATGCACCCAATTCAAGTTCAAGAGGTAAGTGGTGGTCCTTTGTGTGTTCTAAAAATAAATGCAAATGCTAATCGAACCACAACCGCAAGTGTACAGTTGTCCCAAGTAGTATGTATGATAATACAGATTCGTTCCAAGGACGGATGGTTGATCACAATGTTTAGCAAGTAGTGATTGATGCACTTATGAAAGTAAAAGATTATAAAATGTTTGTTTGGTTTTGTTGATTAAAGCTAATGAATAAAAGACAAATAATTAAATGCAAGTAAAAGCTAAGACGCAAGTAAAATGAGTGAAAACGCAATATGAGATGTAGTACTTGAAACGCAAGGATCCTCCTAATCTTATTTCCTAACTTATGTTGTTTAAGGGCTAAATTGGTCAATTACAATGGTCGGGATTCTAAATTCCTTATACCCCCGTCAGGGTGGACTATAAGGCGATCCTAAAGTGTCACTAGTCCCGTCAGGGTAAATATGATCCACCGTTGGATGATTAAGTGTTTTACCTCATTGGCCCTAGAATTAGCTAAGTTCGTCAGAATCAATAGCTTTTATCCTAGATTGAATAATTAATTCTATACCTAAACCCTCCGTCAGGATGATCCACACGCCACATATATGGAATAGCTTAGATGCTAATACCTAATTTTAGTTCGCGACTCTAAAATCAGTAAATAATCACAAATTATCGAAAAGAGTAATGAACCCAATCTAATTTAATTTAGCATAAACCCAAATTCAACATTCGTTATTTCATAAAATTAAGATTCACCCATTGTTTGTTCTCAAGCACTATGAAAAGCTTAGCTCATATTAAAATTAAAAACCAAATTAAAAGAAATGGAATTCATATTGTTTACAAAATTAAAATATAAAAAGAACCTAATTTACAGAATTGGAATGACTACGAACGGAGCTATAGACCCACTCCATCTCTTGTAGCTTCTTCTTCTTCCTTCTGTTGCTTCTCTCTGGTGTTTTAATCTTCTGGAATGTGAATTGTGTGAAAAATAGAAGTCCAGACCTCCTTTTATAAGCATAAATTCGTTCTAGGGCTTGGACCAGAAAATAGAATATTAATTAAATGTCCAAGCCCACTTTCTAAGCCCAAAATCCCGTAACTGCTGATACACCTTCACTAAAACGGCTTTTCCCGATCCGTTATGACTCCGATTGACCTCATTCCAGTTGCTAAAGTTCCGTAACTCGATAAGGAATGTTTTCTCTTCAAAGGTCAGCGGCTAAATCATTGCTTAAGCACCTCGAAATCAGCACTCTATGGCCTGGAAAATGGATTTTCAGCTCTAAAAATAATATCTTCGGGATTTATCTTCAAGTCTTGACTCTAATTCACGATCTTTGACTTTCTCCTTGGATTCCTCTCCTAGCTAACATCTAAAACCTGTAAACTTTTCACTAAAAATACCAATATTACGCGCAAAAGTTTAATCAATTAAAAATGCTAGAAATAAAAAGGTAATTCCGGATTATTGAATATTTAGTACAAAAGTCTATCAAATTAATTAAATAAACACCAAAAATGATGTCTACCAAGGGTCGAAAATAAGAACAATTAGGGAGACATCAAGACCCCCAACTCAAACCTTTGTCGTCCCGACAAAGTAAAACAAAACAAAGGGGTAGAAGTAAGCATATAAACCAATAGAAGCTAGCAAATAAACCCTAAAGCAATTCTCAAAATAGATCTCATATAGCAAACTCTAGAAACTAATATACACATACACTAATCATGCAACATCAAACATAAATAATCTCAATCATAAAATTAAAGTCGCAATGCTTGAAGGTTATACTTGTACTCATCTCTGTATGATGGCTATAGGGTGGTCATTAATCCTAACTCGCATTGAACGCTCCACCTAGTATATTCCCTATCAACAGAATCATAAATTCACTATGCACTTAGGAATCACGAGGTCTTTACGGTTATAATATTGGCTTAAGGACGGGTGTGGATGTATATTTGGTAAATTTGAAGTGAGCTTTTGGCTCTCTCCTCACTTACCATCAACAGTGTCCTCGAGCTTGAGTTAACGCTCAAAAAATGTTCTCACTCACCCATATACGCAACAATTTAGCGTCCCATGTTTACCCACTATTAACAAGATGATTTTCAGAAAATTCCACTTTGCCGGATGTTTTATTCATTCATATTTTTCTTTTTCTTTTCTTTTCTCTTTTTCTTCCTCTTTTTTGTACAGAAGCAAACCGGGTTCCCGGTTTTGACGAATCCGGGTTCCCGGTTCCTACTGTATGATTTTTCAAATTTTTTTCATTTTTTCTTTCTTTTTCATTTTTTCTTCATTCCCGGCAAAGGGTTACAAGTATATATCATTTGCAATTGTGCTACAATACAAAGCACATCAATCCCAACCCATTAAATTCCCCATATGTGGTCCCACCACCCCAAACTCAAGCTCGAGACATGTCTCAGGATTGTGATTCAAGTGCGGGTCATATGGTCATGCCTAATAATCTAAGGGATAATGGCTTATATCGTGGCTACAAAGAAAAGGCTAAAGGCTCAAAGTGGGCTAAGACGGATAATCATTAATACAAGGGATAGAAGGCTAAAAAGGCACAAATGGCTAACAAAGAACTGCCCCTATCATTTTCCTAAGTACATAGCTTGTCTTTAGTTCATATCTAGGTGGGTTCTCTACTAATTAGGATTTCACGTTCTACACACCAAACATATTCCTTGAGTACAAGTTTACTTCATTTGCATTGTTCATTAATTTTTCCTATCAATTACCTATGTTCGCATGCAATTGTAAGTGCGTTTTATATCAATCCCTAAAGTCCACTATTTACTATCATAGATTTATCAAGAGTATGCTTAAAGGGATATTTAAAAATTTCTACAGTCAAACGCAACTCCGAAAATTCTTTTATTGAAAGCAAATAACACATAAAAATTGGGATGAGGCAACGAACCCCACCCCAAACTCAAAAATGAGTCGTGTCCCCACGACTCGAAAAGACTCAATAAAGCATGTAAACTAATATACACTAAGAGGAAAGTTTAGAAAACGTAGCTTAACCAGCACGAGGCTGGTTATCGGTGTTGCGTTCTGGACCTTTATCTCGCGTAACAGCATCATAAATCGCGTTTTGAAGTGTATTTACGCCTAGGATTAAATTTCGCAATAGGTCCAATTCTTTTGTAACGTTTCCCAAGGTAGCAATCACCTTCTCCTGATTCTCTTCCAACACCTGAATCTTCGATTCCAACTCAGGTACAGTCTTCGCTTTCTTCGATTGAGGAGTTCTCGGACTCTTGGTAGTTCGTGTTGCTTCTTCATGGATATTCTTGATTGTGCTCAAAGCTATACTCACACCAACTGAAACAACGTCAGTATCAGCGTCCTTACGCGGAATCTTTGCGTCTAGACACAACTGAGTAATAGTACAAGGAAACTTCAGATTTTGTTGTTTCATTGGGGATTTCGCGAACTCCATGATTGTATCATAAATGATCTTAGCAACATCAAATCGTTTCTCCTCCAAAATACACCTAATACAAATTACGTGCTCTCTCTTCAACTCGGAAGTGTGTTTAATACCAAAGAAAGTGGGTATTATAAAGCGAGACCAAACCTTAGCACGAGGTGTCAAATTACTGCTGTAAAACTGTCCAGGATATCTTTCTCCTTCAGGAATTGGGCTAATCCCATTAATAAGCACGGTCCCCCAAAGGGATTCAAAATCGAAAGAAGGGTCATTAAGAGTTTCTTGGAAAGGGCATGTACCAGAAAATTTGGGTAATTTCAAGGATTTCCGAATACGTTCAATATAGAAAGGAACTACCTTTTTGCGGATAGCAATGGCATCACGGGAGATTGCTAAACCTTCATAAAATTCTCGCACAAAAGTAGGAATAAACTCAAGCTTCCTTTCTTGCAAATCTTTCCAACCAAATTTAGCACATGTCACAGCATATTCTTTGTAATCACTACTCATAATACCCTTAGGAAAATTCGTCTCCTCACCAAATTTCAAAAATTCAATTCTTTCACGAACCTGAGTATTCCAACAAGTGTAAACCCTCTTGGGCTTGTGGGCCCACATCTTCGTACGCGGGGGTTTCTGAACGGGTGCTTCCGGAATCCCTAGTTCAGTTTCCTTCTCAATGTTCTTCGCAATTTCCTCTTCTGGTTCCTTCTCACTTTCAATCTCATCAATCAATCTTCTCTTCTGACCTGTGATTTTTCTGTTAGAATCAAGCTTTGCTTCGTCAATTTTTCGTTTAGGACGCGAATCAGGAATTTCAATAGCTTGTTCTTGAGAACCACCAATGGTGGTCGTTCTTCTAGGAGCAGTTCTTCGAAAATCGCCGGTTCTGTTAGTCATCTCTTTTCACCCCAAACTCAAAACTTCAAATAATGAAAAACTTAGGGAAAAGTTTAGAATTTTGATGTTTTGAGGTTTAAGAATTTAAGAACTAGGTGACATATGAGATGCGTCTTGGTTAATTTGTATGGGAGAAGAAAGAATTGGGTTTAATTTAAGGAATTGGGTGAAGAAGAATCTTGGGAAAAACTAAGGATTTGATGTTATTTTGGAGAGGAGGTGAGTTGATCTTATGTTTTTGTGGTGAAAGAGGGTAGGATTTGATGATATATAGTGTTTTGGTAGATGAATTTCGGAGGTGGGGAGGCTATTGGTGCGTTTTAGGTAAAATCTTGCAGAAGAGGCTAAGAAAACTAGGTTAAAACACCCAAAACCGCCTCTCACAGCTTTCAAACCGGGTTCCCGGTTCTGCCAAATGCGGGTTCCCGGTTTTGTGTCGATGGCGCGAACCAAAACGCAGCAAAACGCAAGCTTCCAAGACGCTGGGTCAGAAAATTTCAGAAATCACAGCACCAAAACCGGGTACCCGGTTTCGCCAAATGCGGGTTCCCGGTTCCGACGCTGTGTCATGAACCCAAAACGCGAGGTGCTGCGTATATAGTGTTGGTACCAGCTCCAAAACCAGGCTCCCGGTTTTGTGAAACCGGGTTCCCGGTTTCTCCTGGACATCCAACATATCTTTCTCCTAATTTTGCCTCATCGACCCCAAACTCTTGACCTTTTTACCCCTGAAATCATCAAAAACAACTACCCTTCCTCATTTCTTAATAATAAACACTAAAATTACGAAAATCAAACTACTCTAAAATGCAAAAAATTAAAAACTCAGCTAATATACAATGAATTGGCTTTTGTTTAACGTCGTTAAGCTCGACGGGTTACCTCACGCTCTTAAGGAGTTTCGAGGAGATACATGACCTCCCCGGGATGTGGATCTTCCGAGCGATTGGTATCTTCACCTCCATGGTATATCTTTAATCTGTGACCGTTAACCATAAATGTACGGTTCTCTAGCGGATGTTCTATTTCTATCGCCCCATGAGGTGTAACTTTGGTCACAATATATGGTCCTGACCACTTAGATCTTAACTTACCCGGATAATTGCTGAACTTTGAGTTATATTTCAATACTCATTGCCCCACTTCAAAGTTCTTTGGACAAATCCGATTGTCATGCCATTTCTTTGTGTTTTCTTTGTAAAGTTTGGCATTTTCATAAGCATGCAATCGGAATTCATCAAGTTCATTAAGCTTCATCATACGATTCTTTCCGGCTAAGATAGGATCTAAGTTCAACTGCGCAATTGCCCAATAGGCACCCATTTCAAGCTCTAAAGGTAAGTGACAAGACTTACCATACACCATACGATAGGGAGATGCACCAACTGGAGTCTTAAACGCAGTACGATAGGCCCACAACGCATCATCTAACTTCATTGACCAATCGTTTCTTGTAGGACCAACGGTTTTCTCTAGGATTGACTTGACTTCACGGTTCGAAACTTCAGCTTGACCATTGGATTGTGGATGGTATGCAGTAGATACACGGTGTCTAACTCCATATTTCTCTAGAACAGTCTTCAGATATTTATTAACGAAATGAGATCCTCCATCGCTAATAATCACTCTAGGTGTACCATGTCTAGTGAAAATATGTGATTTCAAGAACTTGATCACAACTCGTGAGTCATTGGTAGGTAAAGCCACTGCTTCTACCCACTTAGACACATAATCAACAGCTAATAAGATATAGAGGTTACCATTTGAAGGAACGAAAGGACACATAAAGTCTATGCCCCACACATCGAATATTTCAACCTCTAACACATTATTACGTGGCATCTCATCCCTCTTGGATATGTTTCCGGTAAACTGGCATCTCGTACATTTCATAACATATTCATGACAATCTTTTATAAGAGAAGGCCAGTAAAAACCTGATTGAAATACCTTCGCAGCAGTTCTGTCTCCTTTGAAATGTCCTCCATATAGTGAATCATGGCATCCAGCTATAATGGCTTGAGTCTCTTCCCTTGCTACACATCTTCGTATCATTTGGTCAGCACAAACTTTATAGAGGAACGGATCCTCCCAAAAGAACTGTCTGGCACGATGAGCTAACCTCTTTCTTTCTTGATAAGTAGAACCTTCAGGAAAAACACCACTCACCACTAAATTCGCAATATCTGCATACCACGGAGCCTCATAATCTCGAACAACGAACAAACTCTCATCAGGAAACTCTTCTCTAACTGCTTCAGTACCACTATTCATCTCTGAACCCTCTAAGCGCGATAGATGATCTACAACCTGATTCTCACAACCCTTTCTATCTTTGATCTCTAAATCGAACTCTTGAAGCAATAACACCCATCTAATTAACCTTGGTTTCGCATCTTTCTTCTCCATAAGAAACCTGATCGCGGAATGATCTGTATAAACAATAACTTTCGCTCCAAGAAGATAGGAGCGAAATTTATCAAACGAATATACAACTGCTAGCAACTCTTTTTCTGTAACTGTGTAATTAATCTGAGCACCACTAAAAGTTTTACTGGCATAGTAAATCGAATGAAAAACCTTCTCTTTTCTCTGTCCCAATACAGCTCCCATACACAAATCACTCGCATCACACATAACCTCAAACGGTAAATTCCAATCTGGAGGTAACACTATAGGAGCAGAAATGAGTTTTTCCTTAATTGCTTGGAAGGCCGCTAAACAAGCTTCATCAAAAAGGAATTTGCAATCCTTTTCGAGTAAGTTGCATAACGGTTTAGCAATCTTAGAAAAATCCTTAATAAAACGCCTATAAAAGCCAGCATGGCCCAGAAAACTCCTTACCCCTTTAACAGAAACAGGAGGGGGAAGAGTTTTAATTACCTCTATCTTTGCTCTATCAACCTCTAAACCAGCACTCGAAACTTTGTGACCCAGAACAATACCTTCACGAACCATGAAATGAAATGACACTTCTCCCAGTTTAACACCAAGTCTGATTCTTTGCATCTAACCAACACTTTCTCCAAGTTATCCAAACACTTATCAAAATCATCACCAAACACGGAGAAATCGTCCATAAACACTTCCAGGAAATTATCAATCATATCCCAGAAGATGGCCATCATGCATCTCTGAAAAGTAGCGGGAGCGTTACACAACCCAAATGGCATTCTGCGATATGCAAAAGTACCAAAAGGGCATGTAAAAGTAGTCTTATGTTGATCTTCCGGAGCCACGTAAATCTGATTGTACCCGGAGTAACCATCCAAGAAGCAATAGTACTCTCTTCCGGCTAATTTGTCTAACATCTGATCAATGAAGGGTAAAGGGAAATGATCTTTTCTGGTGGCCTTGTTCTGCTTTCTGTAATCCATGCAAACTCTCCAACCTACTACCGTTCTTGAAGGAATAGCCTCATTTTTATCGTTAAGAATTGTTGTTATTCCTCCTTTCTTCGGTACACACTGAACTGGGCTCACCCATTCACTACTCGAAATGGGATAGATAATCCCCGCATCTAGAAGCTTGATCACCTCTTTCTTTACCACATCCTTCATCACGGTCATCAATCTCCTTTGGCCTTCAACTGAGCGTGCGTTAACATCTTCAAGTATGATTTTGTGTTGACAATAGGATGGACTAATGCCTTTGATGTCAGCAATTGTCCAGCCTATTGCTTCTTTGTTGGCTCTTAACACACGCAACAGTTTATCTTCTTGAGAACCTGTTAAATTAGCTGAAACAATAACAGGTAGAGTTTCATTAGTACCCAAATAAGCATACCTCAAGTGTGCTGGCAATGGTTTTTCTTCCAACTCCGGAGGGGATTCAATTGAAGGCTTCTTTTTAGGAATAATCTCCCCCGGTTCTCTCACAGGTTCATAGGCAAGACGCCTATACTTCGGATTTTCAGAATTTAGAGCTGCCACTGTTTCGGTAAGCTCCTCCATCATCTCAGGTGAATCTAATGTCAAAGCAGCCTGCAAGATATCATCAAAATTTAAGCAATTAAATACCTCTTCCGATGCTTGCTCTACCACATCCATTCTGAAGCAATCTTCCTGAGAATCTAGGAATTTCATAGCTCGAAATACATTGAATATCACTTCCTCATCTTGTATCCTCATTGTCAATTCGCCATTTTCTACATCGATCAATGTTCTCCCTGTAGCTAGGAATGGTCTACCCAAAATAATGGGGACATTTCTATCTGCATTGTATTAAAGAATTACGAAATCAACAGGAAATATAAGTGTACCTGCCTTAACAAGGACATCCTCAATACGGCCTTCCGGATGAGCAAGAGACCTGTCTGCCATTTGCAAGACCATAGAGGTAGGTCTTGCGTTTCCAATTTTAAGCTTATCAAAGACTGACTTGGGCATCAAGTTGATGCTCGCCCCCAAATCACATAGCGCCTTTCCTTTCCATTCTTCTCCAATTGATATGGGAATCGTGAAACTCCCCGGATCAACTAACTTCGGGGGTAATTTACTCTGGCAAATCGCACTACACTCTTCAGGAAGGCCAATCATCTCATTATCACAGTAGGGCCTTTTATTAGTGAGGGCCCTCTTCAAAAATTTCGTATACTTAGGAATATCTCGAATTGCCTTAAGTAACGGAATATTAATACTCAAACCCTTCACTCTATTAAAGAACTTCTGAAAATCAGCCATATCACCCTTTTTCTGAACTCGCGATGGAAACGGTGGTGGAGGGCGATTGCTTACAATTTCATCTCTCTTTTTCAGAATTTCTCTTGGTCTTTCTATTTCTTCCACCTCACTATCTTTCTCATTCTCTTTCTCTTTCTCTTTCTCACCCACTTCCTTTTCTTTTCTTGGGACTTCTTTCTCTTTCATAACGGGAAAAGGAAGTGGAGGGAGGTTCTTACCACTTCTTAATGTAACAGCCTTGCAATCTTCACGTTGTGTTGGATTTTTCGTATCGCTAGGAAGTTGCCCTTGTGGACGCTGATTCAGCTGTTTATTAATTTGACTTAGCTGATTCTGGAAAATCTTCATATTCGCTTCAGCTGCGTTCTGACGTTCCAAAGCTTGTGTTTGAAGAGCAATCAAATTTCAACGGTTTTCTGAAGGGTAACTACTCCTTCTTGTGGATGGGCAGGTAAAGCTTTCTGGTTTAGATTCTCATCGTAGGTATTCTGAGAAGCTTGTCTTTGTACATAATTGTTTTGATTCTGTCCTCCTTGATGATTGTTGTGTGGTCTTGGATTATAGTTGTTGCCTTGAGGACGCGGCTGATACGCGTAAGTAGGATTGGCTGCCCCATTGGGATTTGAGTATTGAAACCCAGGATGGTTTCTGTTAGGCTGATATTGGTGGTCCTTTGTGTGTTCTAAAAATAATGCAATAAATAATCGAACCACAACCGCAAGTGTACGGTTGTCCCAAGTAATATTTCTGATAAATCAGATTCGTTACAAGGACGGAATGGTTGATCACAATGTTTAGCAAGTAGTGATTGATGCACTTATGAAAATAAAAGACAATAATATATTTGTTTGGTTTTTGTTATAAGACTAATGAATGAAAGACAAATATTAAATTGCAAGTAAAAGCTAAGACGCAAGTAAAATGATGTAAAACGCAATATGAGAAGTAGCACTTGAGAACGCAAGGATCCTCCCTATCATATTTCTTAACTTATGTTGTTTAAGGGCTAAATTAGTCAATTACAATGGTCGGGATTCTAATTTCCTTATACCCCCGTCAGGGTGGACTATAAGGCGATCCTAAAGTGTCACTAGTCCCGTCAGGGTAAATATGATCCACCGTTGGATGATTAAGTATTATTACCTCATTGGCCCTAGGATTAGCTAAGCTCGTCAGAATCATTAACTTCTATCCTAGATTGAATAAATGGTTCCGTATTTAAACCCTCCGTCAGGATGATCCAATTGCCACTAATTGGAATAGCCTAAATACTATTACCTGTTCCTAGTTCATGACGCTAAAAACAGTAAATATTCATGATTTATCGAAAAGAGTAAAAGCCCTAATTTAGTTTAATTCAATAAAAACCCAAATTCAACATTCGTTAATTAATAGGAATTGGGATTCACCCATTGTTTGTTCTCAAGCACTACATAAAACTTAGCTCATATTAAAATGAAATACGAAATTAAAATTAAAGGAATTCATATTGTTTACAGAATTAAAAAGATAAAAGAACCTAATTTCCGGAATCGGAATGACTACGAACGGAGATATAGACCCTCTCCAGCTCTTGTAGCTTCTTCTCCTTCCTTCAGTTGCTTCTCTCTGGTGTTTTTAATCTTGCAGAATGTGAATTGTTTGTAAAATAGAAGTCAAGGGCTGATTTTATAGGTGGAAATTCGGACTTGGACCTAGGCTTTTAATTAAATGAAATATAAAAGGCCCAAGTCCACTAACTTAGCCCAAAATCCCGTAACTGCTGATATACCTTCACTAAAACAGCTTTTCCCGATGCGTTACAACTCCGATTGACCTCATTCCAGTTGCTAAAGTTCCGTAACTCGATAAGGAATGATTTCTCTTCAAAGGTCAACAGCTAGATCATCGCTTAAGCACCTCGAAATCAGCAATCTATGGCCTGGAAAATGGATTTTCAGCTCTAAAAATAATATCTTCGGGATTTCTTTTCAAGTCTTGACTCTATCTTTTGATCTTTGACTTTCTCCTCGGATTCCTCTTCTAGCTAACATCTAAAACCTGTAAAATACTCACTAAAAATACCAATATTACGCGCAAAAGCTTAATAAATCAAAAATGCTAGAAATAAAAGAGGAAAATCATATTATTGCATATTTAGTCCAAAAGTCTATCGAAATGATTAAATAAACACCAAAAATGATGTCTCCTAAGGGTCGAAAATAAGAACATTTAAGGAGACATCAAGACCCCCAACTCAAACCTTTGTCGTCCCGACAAAGCAAAACAAAACAAAACAAGGGGTAGAAGTAAACGCAAGAACAAATAGAAGCTTAGCAAATAAACCTAAAGCAATTCTTAAGATAAATCTCATATAGCAAAACTTTAAGAACTAACATATACATACACTAATCATGCAAAATCAAACATAAATAATCTCAATCATAAAATTAAAGTTGCAATGCTTGAAGGTTACACTTGTACTCATATCTGTATGATGGCTATAGGGTGGTCATTAATCATAAATCGCTTTGAATGTTCCACCTAAATATTCCCTATCAACAGAAGTGTAAATTCACTATGTATTTAAGAATCAAGAGGTCTTTATGGTTTTAATATTGGCTTAAGGACGGTATGAATATATATTTGGTAAATTTGAAGTGAGCTTTTGGCTCTCTCCTCACTTACCATCCACATGTCCTCGAGCTTGAGTTACGCTAAAAAATGTTCTCACTCACCCATTTGACGCGCTAAAGTTGCGTCCCCAATGTCAACCCAAATAATTTTAAGACGATTTCCAAAAACATTCCACTTTGCCGATTTATTCATTTTTTTCTTTCTTTTTATTTTCTTTTTCATTTCTTTTCTTCTTCTTTTTTTGTACAAGATACCCATGACCCTCGTTTTGATGTGAAAGGTCATGTCTCTTATAAATTTCTTTTTTTTTTTTTTTTTTCAAATATCGGCAAAGGGTTACAAAATAATCATATCATCTACATTTTTGTGCCTCAATACAAACACATATAGTCCCTTCCCAATGTATCTTCCCAAATGTGGACCCACCACCCCAAACTCAAGCTCGAGACAAGTTTCAGGGTTGTGATTCGAGTGCGGGTCATTTGGTCATGCCTAATAATCTAAAGGATAATGGGCTTATATCGTGGCTACAAAAGAAAAGGCTTAAGGCTCAAAATTGGGCTAAGACGGATAAAATTATAATAAGGGATAGCAAGCTAAAAGGCTTCAAATGGCTAACAAAGAACGGCCCCTATCATTTTCCTAAGTACATAGCTTGTCTTTAGTTCATATCTAGGTGGGTTCTCTACTAATTAGGATTTCACGTTCTACACACCAAACATATTCCTTAAGTACAAGCTTACTTCATTTGCATTGTTCATTAATTTTTCCTATCAATTACCTATGTTCGCATGCAATTGTAAGTGCGTTCTATATCAGTCCCTAAAGTCCACTATTTACTATCATAGATTCATCAAAAGTATGCTTAAAGGAACATTTAAAATCTTCTATAGTCAAACGCAACTCCGAAAATTATTTTTATTGAAAGCAAATAAAACATATAACACATAAAAATTTGGATGAGGCAACGAACCCCACCCCAAACTCAAAAATGAGTCGTGTCCCCACGACTCGAAAAGACTCAACGCAATAAAAATAAACTAAACTAACTAAAACGCGAAAGGGATAGAAAACGTATCTTAACCAGCTCGAGGCTGGTTATCGGTGTTGCGTCCATGAACTTTCTCCTGTGTAAGAATACCATAGGTGGCGTGTTGAATTGTGCTCACCCCCAATAACATGTTTCGGAGAAGTTCTAACTCTTTTGTAACGTTTCCTAAAGATGCAATCATCTTCACTTGGTTCTCTTCTAACACCTTCACTTTAGCTTCCAACTCATCAGTTGTATGCATCTTCTTCTTTGGAGGAGCTCTAGGATTCCTTGTTGCTTTTACCACTTCATCATGAATATTCTTGATCAAAGTTAAACCCATGCTCTCACACCCTACAACACGATCAATCTCTGCGTCTTTACGCGGAACCTTTGCGTCTAAACACAAAGTAGTGACAGTACAAGGAAATTTGAGATTTTGTTGTGAAGTAGGAATTCTAGCAAATTCCATGATGGTATCATATATCACACGAGCAACATCCATGGGTTTCTCCTCAATAATACATTTAATGAACAAAAGATGCTCCTTCTTCACTTCCGATATGTGTTTAACTCCGAAGAAGGTAGGTATTATGAAACGTGACCAAATCTTAGCACATGGTAGCAAGTTACTACTATACATCTGTCCAGGATATCTCTCTCCTTCGGGAATTGGGTGGGCCCCATCAACAATCACTTTCCCCCAAAGGGATTCATAATCAAACGAAGGCTCTTTAAGAGATTCTTGAAACGGACATATTCCGGAAAACTTGGGTAACTTCAATGATTTACGAATAAGCTCAACGGAGAAAGGAACTACCTTTTTGCGAATAATGACAGCTTCTTTTGAGAAGGCGATTCCTTCATAAAAATCTCGCACCAAGGTAGGAATATACTCAAGCTTCCTTTCTCTCAATTCTTTCCAACCCAATTTATCACAAGTAACACCATAATCTTTATAAGCACTAGTCATAATACCTTTAGGAAGATTCATCTCCTCACCAAACTTCAAAAATTCAATTCGATCACGAACCTGAGTATCCCAAGGAACGAAGACTCTCTTAGGCTTTTGAGCCCAAGCTTTCCTACGCGGAGCTTTCGGTTGTTGCACTGGTTCTTCGGGAACTTCTTGTTCAGTTTCTTCAATTTCTTCTTCAACTTCTTCCTCGCTTTCTTCATCACTCTCGTCAATTAACCTGCTCTTTTTCGGATTAGCCTTACTTGGATTTTCTTTTCGTTTTGGAGCAATTGGGTTTTGGACAGTCTTTTTGGATCGCGAATCCGGAATCTCAATTGCTTGGTCTGGGCTAGCTCCAACAGTGTTCCTGTTTCTTGGTATGTTTCTTCGATAGTTACACATGGAATCGGTTCTGTTAGTCATCTCTTTTCACCCCAAACTCAAAACTTCAAATAGAGAAAAAGCTAGAGAAAAGCTTTGAAATTTGATGTTTTGAGGCTTAAAACTTGAAGAACTAGGTGTTATATGAGATGGGTTAAGGTTATTAGAGAGATATTTAGAAAGAATTGGGTTTAATTTCAAGGTTGGGAAGAGGAAATTTCTGGAGAAAAGGTGAAATTTGATGATGTTTTGGAGAGGATGTGAGTTGATTTTGTGTTTTTGTGATGATAGAAGGCTTGATTTGATGATTTTATAGCTGTTTGTTGATGATTTTCGGAGTAGGTGGAGGCAAGAATTCGGATTATAAGGTTTGGCTTGGAAAAGAGGCAAAAAACTAGGTTTAATGAAGTCAAAACCGCCTCTCGCAACAGCTGGCCGGCTAGCCGGCGGATTCGCCGGTATGCCGGGCGAGAGGTCGGCGAATTTTTTTTTTTTTTTTTTTTTTTTACCTCAAAACGCAAGTGCATTGCGTCGTTGCTGACGCAATGGTCAGGGAATTTGAAATCCTTGACCGGCTAGCCGGCGGTTTCGCCGGTATGCCTGTAAGATCTCGATGGCGCATTTGATGACGCAACAACCTTGCGTCGTCGCTGACGCAAGGACCAGAACATTCTTCCTCGTTGGCCGGCTAGCCGGTCAGTTGACCGGCATGCCGGCGCTTTCTCGCTGGCGCGAATGAAGACGCAGCATTGCTGCGTTGTCGCTGACGCAGTGGTCAGGGAGTTGGGGTCTATCTGCTCGTTTGGCCGGTATGCCGGCTAGCTCGCCGGCTAGCCGGTCAAACCTGCTGTGGACTTCAATTTTTCTCCGTTTTTCCCATCGTTTGACCCCAAACTCATGACCATTATACCCCTGAAATCATCAAAAACAAACACCCTTCCTCATTTCTTAAAAATAAACTAAAATAAACGAAAACCTTAACTAATTTATACTACGGAAATTGAAATACGTAAACTAATATACAAGAAATTGGCTTTTGTTTAACGTCGTTAAGCTCGACGGGTTACCTCGTGCTTCTAAGGAGCTTCGAGGAGGTACATGACCTCTCCGGGATGTGGGTCTTTTGCACGATCGGTGTCTTCACCTCCATGATAAATTTTTAAACGATGACCGTTCACCATGAATGTACGGTTCTCAAGTGGATGTTCTATCTCTATAGCTCCATGAGGTGTAACCTTGGTTACAATATAAGGACCCGACCACTTCGATCTTAATTTCCCCGGATAATTACTGAACTTCGAATTATATTTCAACACTCTTTGTCCCACTACAAAGTTCTTCTCTCGAATTCGATTATCATGCCATCTCTTAGTATTTTCTTTATAAAGCTTAGCATTTTCATAAGCATGTAATCTGAATTCATCTAGCTCATTAAGTTTCATCATTCGATTCTCACCAGCTAGCGTAGGATCTAAATTTAACTTTGCAATAGCCCAATAGGCACCCATTTCTAACTCAAGAGGTAAGTGACAAGCCTTACCATAAACCATTCGATACGGAGAAGCGCCTACTTGGGTTTTGAAAGCAGTTCGATATGCCCAAAGTGCATCATCTAATTTCATAGACCAATCTTTTCTTGTAGGACCAACGGTTTTCTCTAAAATAGATTTTACCTCACGATTTGATACTTCGGCTTGACCATTGGCTTGTGGATGATAAGCGGTAGACACACGATGTCTGACTCCATATTTCTCTAGAACAGTCTTCAAATACTTATTAACGAAATGAGTACCTCCATCGCTAATAATCACCCTTGGAGTTCAATGTCTGGTGAAAATATGTGATTTTAAGAACTTAATCACCACTCTAGAATCATTGGTAGGTAAAGCCACTGCTTCTACCCACTTAGACACGTAATCAACAGCTAATAAGATGTAGAGGTTACCATTTGAAGGAACGAACGGACCCATAAAATCTATACCCCAAACATCAAATATTTCAACTTCTAATACATTATTACGTGGCATCTCATCCCTCTTGGATATGTTTCCGGTAAATTGGCATCTATTACATCTTTTAGTATATTCATGACAATCTTTTGTAATAGAAGGCCAATAGAAACCAGATTGTAATACCTTAGCAGCAGTTCGATCTCCTTTGAAATGTCCACCGTAAGGTGAATCATGACACCCAGCTATAATCGCCTCAATTTCTTCCTTGGCTACACATCTTCTTACCATCTGATCAGCACACACTTTATAGAGGAACGGATCCTCCCAAAAGAACTGTCTTGCACGGTGAGCTAATCTTTTTCTCTCTTGATAAGTTGAACCTTCAGGAAAAGAACCACTTACCACTAAGTTTGCAATATCCGTGTACCAAGGAGCTTCATAATCACGGACTTCGAATAGATTCTCATCAGGAAATTCTTCTCTAACTGCTTCAGTACCACTATTCAACTCTGAACCTTCTAATCTCGATAGATGATCTGCAACCTAATTCTCGCACCCTTTTCTATCCTTGATCTCTAAATCGAACTCTTGAAGTAATAACACCCATCTGATTAACCTTGGTTTAGCATCTTTCTTTTCCATAAGATATCGAATTGCTGAATGGTCTGTATAAACAATAACTTTCGCTCCAAGAAGATAAGAGCGAAATTTATCGAATGAATACACAACCGCTAGCAACTCCTTTTCTGTAACTGTATAATTGATCTGAGCACCATTAAAAGTTTTACTAGCATAATAAATCGAATGAAAAACTTTCTCTTTTCTTTGTCCTAATACAGCTCCCATACATAAATCACTCGCATCACACATAACCTCAAACGGTAGATTCCAATCTGGAGGCACTACTATAGGAGCAGAAATAAGCTTTTCCTTGATTGCTTTGAAAGCCGCTAAACAAGCTTCATCAAAAAGGAATTTGGAATCCTTTTCAAGTAAGTTGCATAACGGTTTCGCAATCTTAGAAAAATCTTTGATAAATCGTCTATAAAAGCCAGCATGGCCTAGAAAACTTCTTACCCCTTTAACAGAAACAGGAGGGGGAAGAGTTTTAATTACCTCAATTTTCGCTCTATCGACTTCCAATCCAACACTTGAAACTTTGTGACCCAGAACAATACCCTCGCGAACCATGAAATGACACTTCTCCCAGTTTAATACCAAATCTGTTTCCTTGCATCTGATTAACACTTTCTCTAAATTGTCTAAGCACTTATCAAAATCATCACCAAATACAGAGAAATCATCCATAAACACTTCAAGAAAGTTATCGATCATATCCCAGAAGATGGCCATCATGCATCTTTGAAAGGTAGCAGGAGCATTACACAGCCCAAATGGCATTCTACGATATGCAAAAGTACCAAAGGGGCATGTAAATGTTGTTTTATGTTGATCTTCTGGAGCCACGTAAATTTGATTATACCCAGAATAACCATCCAAGAAGCAATAGTACTCTCTTCCGGCTAATTTGTCTAACATCTGATCTATGAAGGGCAAAGGGAAATGATCTTTTCTGGTGGCCTTGTTCAGCTTTCTATAATCCATGCAAACTCTCCATCCAACTACCGTTCTTGAAGGAATCGCTTCATTTTTATCATTAAGAACTGTTGTCATTCCTCCCTTCTTCGGTACACACTGAACCGGACTCACCCTTTCACTACTCGAAATGGGATAAATAATCCCCGCATCTAAAAGCTTGATCACCTCTTTCTTTACCACATCCTTCATAGCGGGCATTAATCTTCTTTGACCTTCAACTGAGCGTGCGTTAGCATCTTCAAGTATGATTTTGTGTTGACAATAGGATGGACTAATGCCTTTGATGTCAGCAATTGTCCAACCTATTGCTTCTTTGTTTGCTCTTAACACACGCAACAGTTTATCTTCTTGAGGACCTGTTAAATTAGCTGAAACAATAACAGGTAGAGTTTCATTAGTACCTAAATACGCATACCTCAAGTGTGCTGGCAATGGTTTTTCTTCCAATTCCGGAGGAGATTCAATTGAAGGCTTCTTTTTAGGAACAATCTCCCCCGGTTCTCTCACAGGTTCATAGGCAGGACGCCTATACTTCGGATTTTCAGAATTGAGAGCTGCTATTGTTTCAGTAAGCTCTTCCATCATCTCAGGTGAATCTAATGTTAAAGCAGCCTGCAAGATATCATCGAAATTTAAACAATTAAATACCTCTTGCGATGCTTGCTCTACTACATCCATTCTGAAGCAATCTTCCTGAGAATCTGGGAATTTCATAGCTCGAAATACATTGAATTTCACTTCCTCATCTTGTATCCTCATTGTTAATTCGCCATTCTCTACATCGATCAATGTTCTCCCTGTAGCTAGGAATGGTCTACCCAAAATAATGGGGATATTTCTATCTGCATTGTATTCAAGGATTACGAAATCAACAGGAAATATAAGTGTACCTGCCTTAACAAGGACATCCTCAATGCGGCCTTCAGGATGAGCAAGAGATCTGTCCGCCATTTGCAAGACCATAGAAGTGGGTCTTGCGTTTCCAATTTTTAGCTTGTCAAAGATCGACTTGGGCATCAAATTGATGCTAGCTCCCAAGTCACATAGCGCCTTTCCTTTCCATTCCTCTCCAATTGATATAGGAATCGTGAAACTTCCTGGATCTACTAACTTCGGAGGTAATTTACTTTGACAAATCGCGCTACACTCTTCTGGAAGACCAATCATCTCGTTATCACAATAGGGCCTTTTGTTAGTGAGGGCCCTCTTCAAAAACTTTGTATACTTCGGAATATCTCGGATTGCCTCAAGTAACGGAATATTAATACTTAAACCCTTCACTCTATTAAAGAATTTCTGAAAATCACCCAAATCACCCTTTTTCTGAACTCGCGATGGAAACGGTGGTGGAGGGCGGCTACTAATAATATCATCTGTCTTTTTCGGAACCTCTCTTGGTCTCACTATTTCTTCAACCTCACTATCTTTCTCATTTTCTTTCTCTTTCTCCACCACTTCCTTTTCTTTTCTTGGTACTTCTTTCTCTTTCATAATGGGAAAAGGAGGGGGAGGAAGATTCTTACCACTTCTCAATGTAACAGCATTACAATCTTCGCGTTGCTTCGGATTCTCAGTATCGCTAGGAAGTTGCCCTTGTGGGCGCTGATTCAGCTGTTTATTAATTTGGCTTAGCTGATTCTGGAAAATCTTCATATTCGCTTCAGCTGCGTTCTGACGTTCTAAGGCTTGTGTTTGAAGAGCAATCAAATTTTCAACGGTTTTCTGAAGGGTAATTACTCCTTCTTGTGGATGGGCAGGTAAGGCTTTTTGGTTTAAAGTTTCATCGTATGTATTCTGAGGAGTATTCTGAGGAGCTTGCCTTTGTACATAATTTCCCTGATTCTGTCCTCCTTGATAATTGTTATGTGATCTTGGATTATACTTGTTACCTTGGGGACGCGGCTAATACGCATAGGTAGGATTGGCTGCCCCATTAGGATTTGAGTATTGAAACCCAGGATGGTTTCTGTTAGGCTGATATCCATTACCACTTGAATTGAAATTACCTCTATTGGACATGAAATTCACTGATTCTTGGTTATTCGGACAACTTTCTTCGTCATGGTCATCTACCTTACAAATCGAACACATATACACCTCTTGTGCAGCATGCACAGCTACCTTCTTACCCGAAAAACCTTCTTTTACAGCTAAAGTAAGCTGCTTCAATTGTTGCTCTATAGTATTCTGGATCTTATTCTCAAACGTAGCAAATTTCTCTTCCATGTCAACATTATTTACTCCCTTAACCGGTGCTCTTACTGAATTCCACCCAACTTCATTCTTGACTGTTCTCTCTAAAATGATTTTGGCATGAGCGGGTTGAACTTGAAGAAAACCTGCTCCACATAGCGTATCCAATTTCTCTCTTGAAATTCCATCAAGGCCTCTATAAAAGATCTTTAACTGTTGTTATTCTGAAAAGCCATGATTAGGAACTTTACGCAAACACATCTGAAATCTTGTCCAACTCCTACCCACAGTTTCTTCATACTCTTGACGGAATTGTGTCAATTCTAGTTCAGCATCTAACCTCATGTTACTTGGGTAATACCTGTCAAAGAAAGCAATTTCTAATTGGTCCCAGTTGGTAATCCTCGTAGGATCTTGCGTATCGTGCCATTCACTTGCTCCATCAATGACAAAGAATTTGAAAGCAGCAAAATACATCTGTTCTCTTTAAACCCCTTGTGTGATATAAGAATCACATATCTGCTTAAATTTTTGTACCGCTCTAAGAGGATCTTCCGATGGTCTTCCGCGAAAATTTCCAAAGTTTTGGAACTGAGCTAGCATACCCGAATCTGGACGGAATCTCGGAACATTAATATCTGGAGCACCTACTCCTATAGCTGGAGCGCGGAATGGAACTTCTGGAGGACCATTAGTAAACCATGGATCTTGATTCATCACTATCTGAACTTGAGGATTAGGATTTAGTGGTTGGACTGGAGGAATAACGCCTGGAGCTAAAGGTTGGACATTTGCATCTAGTTGGCCTTGTCCATTATTCTGTTGACCATTAAGATTGATATTCTCCATTCTGTTACTTAACGCTTCTACTTCTAAAGCTTCTCGTTCTCTTCTTCTTCTGTTAGCAAGTCTGATCAACGATTCTGGATTACTAAGGATCGGAGGTGTTGGCTCTAGATCCTTGAATAGCCTTCTTCGCATACACCAAACCTAAAAACCTGAAAAAGCTAACAAACAAAAAGCGTAAAACTGATAAAAACAAAAATAAAAATAAATGCACTATCACTAAAGGATAAACACCGTGGTCACACGCTACCGTCCCCGGCAGCGGCGCCAAAAACTTGGTGGTCCTTTGTGTGTTCTAAAAATAAATGCAAATGCTAATCGAACCACAACCGCAAGTGTACGGTTGTCCCAAGTAGTATGTATGATAATACAGATTCGTTCCAAGGACGGATGGTTGATCACAATGTTTAGCAAGTAGTGATTGATGCACTTATGAAAGTAAAAGATTATAAAATGTTTGTTTGGTTTTGTTGATTAAAGCTAATGAATAAAAGACAAATAATTAAATGCAAGTAAAAGCTAAGACGCAAGTAAAATGAGTGAAAACGCAATATGAGATGTAGTACTTGAGAACGCAAGGATCCTCCTAATCTTATTTCCTAACTTATGTTGTTTAAGGGCTAAATTGGTCAATTACAATGGTCGGGATTATAAATTCCTTATACCCCCGTCAGGGTGGACTATAAGGCGATCCCAAAGTGGCACTAGTCCCGTCAGGGTAAATATGATCCACCGTTGGATGATTAAGTGTTTTACCTCATTGGCCCTAGAATTAGCTAAGTTCGTCAGAATCAATAGCTTTTATCCTAGATTGAATAATTAATTCTATACCTAAACCCTCCGTCAGGATGATCCACACGCCACATATATGGAATAGCTTAGATGCTAATACCTAATTTTAGTTCACGACTCTAAAATCAGTAAATAATCACAAATTATCGAAAAGAGTAATGAACCCAATCTAATTTAATTTAGCATAAACCCAAATTCAACATTCGTTATTTCATAAAATTAAGATTCACCCATTGTTTGTTCTCAAGCACTATGAAAAGCTTAGCTCATATTAAAATTAAAAACCAAATTAAAAGAAATGGAATTCATATTGTTTACAAAATTAAAATATAAAAAGAACCTAATTTCCAGAATTGGAATGACTACGAACGGAGCTATAGACCCACTCCAGCTCTTGTAGCTTCTTCTTCTTCCTTCTGTTGCTTCTCTCTGGTGTTTTAATCTTCTGGAATGTGAATTGTGTGAAAAATAGAAGTCCAGACCTCCTTTTATAAGCATAAATTCGTTCTAGGGCTTGGACCAGAAAATAGAATATTAATTACATGTCCAAGCCCACTTTCTAAGCCCAAAATCCCGTAACTGCTGATACACCTTCACTAAAACGGCTTTTCCCGATGCGTTATGACTCCGATTGACCTCATTCTAGTTGCTAAAGTTCCGTAACTCGATAAGGAATGTTTTCTCTTCAAAGGTCAGCGGCTAAATCATTGCTTAAGCACCTCGAAATCAGCACTCTATGGCCTGGAAAATGGATTTTCAGCTCTAAAAATAATATCTTCGGGATTTATCTTCAAGTCTTGACTCTAATTCACGATCTTTGACTTTCTCCTTGGATTCCTCTCCTAGCTAACATCTAAAACCTGTAAACTTTTCACTAAAAATACCAATATTACGCGCAAAAGTTTAATCAATTAAAAATGCTAGAAATAAAAAGGTAATTCCGGATTATTGAATATTTAGTACAAAAGTCTATCAAATTAATTAAATAAACACCAAAAATGATGTCTCCCAAGGGTCGAAAATAAGAACAATTAGGGAGACATCAGTAAGTGACAAGCCTTACCATAAACCATACGATACGGAGATGCACCAACTGGATTTTTGTACGCAGTACGATAGACCCATAAAGCATCATCTAACTTCATTGACCAATCTTTTCTTGTAGGCCCAACAGTATTCTCTAGGATAGATTTACCTCTCGATTTGAAACCTCAGCTTGACCGTTGGCTTATGGATGATACGCTGTAGAAACACGATGTCTTATCCCATTCCTTTCTAGCACTGTCTTCAGATATTTGTTCACAAAGTGTGAACCTCCATCACTGATAATAACTCTGGGTGTACCATGTCTAGTGAAAATATGAGATTTCAAGAATTTAATCACCACTCGCGAATCATTGGTTGGTAGAGCTACAGCCTCTACCTATTTAGACACGTAATCAACAACTAATAGGATGTATTGATTTCCGTTGAATGGTACAAAAGGACCCATGAAATCAATAACCCAAAAATCAAATATTTCAACTTCAAGAACGTTGTTACGCTACATCTCATCCCTCTTGGATATATTACCAGTAAACTTGCATCTATGACACTTCTTAACATACTCATGACAATCCTTATGCGATGTAGGCCAATAAAAACCGGATTGTAATACCTTAGCAGCTCTGTGGTCGCCTTTAAAGTGTCCTCCATAAGGTGAATCGTGACAACCCGCAACTATTCCTAACACCTCTTTCTTAGGTATACATCTTCTCACCATCTGATCACTACACACTTTGTAAAGGAAAGGATCCTCCCAAAAGAATTGTTTAGAACGGCGGAACTTTGGTTTTTCCTCGCACAAAGAACCGTAGTCATTAATAAAATGCATAGTGTTGTGGCGGTACAGAATCTATGGTACACCACAGCTATGGCGTTGTATTATCACGAGTTCTATACCTTGTCTTGCACTAAATACCGTAACGTAAAATAAATGAATATATTTCATCACGGTACCGCATGCGAGGTGCGGTACACCGCAAAGTGCTGCTGGAGGCTCTTATACTCTTATAAAATCACCCCAAAGTAAAGGATATACCACTTACACTATAAAACATCTATACAAACTCCTTTATCAACTTTATTTACACCAATAACAAAAAAACTCAAGATAATATACACTACAAAAATGAAAAACAATAATTAAAGCAATTGAAATGTGGGTTGTCTCCCACACGTATTTTTGTTTTACGTAGTTAAATGTTTGATAGTACCTCAAGATTCATTTTTCTTAAATCAGGCTCTCAAAAAACATGTGATACTTGTCGAATCAACTAATCAAAATTTGCTAGCTTTCTTCGGTCTTACATCAGTCACTTTTGACAAAACCACTTGAGTGACAAGGAACGACCCCATCAGAGCATCCTTATACTCGTGTGGTCTGTTAGGAGTTGGGATCTTACTATTATACTTCGTCTCCCATACTAAACTCATTTTATTCTTTCTTTCTCACGGTTCCTGGTGGGGTCTTCTTATTAGACTTTCCGATCAAAATCCTGATTACTGAGATATTTTTTACCTCTTTCCTGTTCATCTTTCTCGAAACATAAACCGTTTGGGATTCATCTTCAATGTGTAGGGTCATGGTTCCTTCATATACATTGATCATTGTGCAGCCCATATCTAATAATGGACCCTCCAAGATGAAACAAACATTCTTATCTACATCATAATCCAATATAATAAAGTCAATTCAAATAGCAAGATTACCTACTTGGGCTAGAACGTCCTTAACTACTCCCCATGCTTTTGTTATAGATTGATCTGCAATTTGCAAGATGACGAATGTTGGTTTGGTATCTCCAATACCTAACTTATTGAATACACAATTGGGCATGAGATTAAAATCGTGCACAAATCACACATTGCTTTTTTCTTAAAATATACCACCAAATTTGATAGGGAAGTGGAAACCTCCTTAATCGATGACTTTTTGTGGCAAAGTTCGATGTACTTGTGTCGATACCTCGCCAGTTAAAGCCACAATTTCATTTTTTGGAAAACTTGTTTGTCTTGTAGAGTGTGTCTTTGAAAAATATCAAATACTTTGGCGCCCTCTTTATGATTTTTAGTAATGGGATATTGTTTTTTAATTGGCTCAAACTTTCAATGAACTTCATTTACATGGAGTCATTATTCTTCTTGGCTACTCTTGATGAGAACCAAGGTAGTGGATGAATTTTTTGGGGCGGTCTGCTCTCAGATTTTCTTGCACCTTTGATGCTTCAACTACTTCCTTTGGTCTTCTGACCACTTCTTTAACCCAATGTTCAATGATTACCTCATCTAGATTCATCCTTAACGTTTCTTTTTCTGTTGGAATTGTTACCTCACTAAACAACCGGTGGTGATTCCACCAGCTTCCTATATCGGAGACTTGTAGCTTTACACGATTAGTAACCAACCTTGTCATCAACATTAAATTGATATCTTTATTCATGCTTTGGGTCAATTGCAAAGGTTAACCTTATGGATTTTGTTGAAGGGTCGTATCAACTTGTAACAATTTGTTGTTGCATGAATTGATTTTGCTTTTGATAAAATCATTTGTTGTTTCATAATCTTCATTGAAGCTTCATGGTAGGGATAAAGAAAAGATAAATACATGTTAATGAAGCACACACACCTAAGACGGCTATGATAAGACTCTCCGCAAGTGAACTGATAGTTTTTAAGTAATAAGTAAGAAAACTAGACAGGGAATATAAAAGTGAGTTTGTGAACAGTGTTCTTACTAAGTATACTAGAAAAAGTTGGTAGAATAATACGCGAAGACACTAAAATATTTGTTTGATTTTTTAAGACATTGAATAATTAATGATTAATAAACTAAGACTCAAATTGAAGACAAGAAATAAAACAAAAATGAGAAATATATGAGAGTTTAGCTAGAAAACTAGCAAGTAATCCCACTAGCCCTGTTTCTACATTAATTGTCTAAGGGCCAGTTGTGTGATATAAAACACGGTCCTCTTAAGGCCCTCGATAATCTAAATGTATTATGTGTGTATATATATATCCTAGATTTAAATAATTATATACAATAGTATTATTAGTTAGGTGGTAATGTTGCACGTTTTATTTTATTAGGTGTAAAGCTCAAACCATGCTAATAGTAATAATATTTTTATTTATGTCGGGAGTCCTATTATGTGAGTTTGCTTAGGGCCTCCAAAATATCAGGGCCGACCCTGATATAAAAGAAATATTTCGTATATTAAATTCCTCCTCACTCCCGTCAGGGTAGCTTAGGAGGCAACTTCAACACTACCCAGGGGCTTAGGTAAGGGAACCCTTCGCAATGATCGGTGTTTTTATCTAAACCTATTGACTATCTAGTAGGGAAAGTCCATAAGATCACTACCGCACACGAAACGATTATGTGTGGTTTTCTTTAATTGAACCCCCATCAGGGTGACATACCAAACTACTAAAGGTGTAGATTTATACTTTCTTATAGAAAGGACTACAAACCTAGGTCAAACGTAAAATACAAATAAAATCAGAATAATTTATTTAAAGGAATTTCCAAATTCAATAGATGCATAAAACAATTATAGGGTTCATACTATATGTTATTATCAAACTAAATAGGTTTAGTTCCTACTCAAATAAATAAAACTATTAACTAATAATATCATATTCATGTTCAAAGGACAAAACAAAAATAAGAATACTATACTAATTGCTTAAAAATGATAAAGGGAAGGGTTGCAATGGCATGAACAGCTTTCCAACTCCTATTGCTATTCTTCTCTCTTGCTCCGGGAATTTTTCTCTCTTAAAACTGACTAAGGACTCCTTACTAAGGTTAATAGGTGATGTCTCCCTATTTGTTATGATTTAATCTATCTTGGAGATATCATTTTAGGTGTATTTATTAAAGTATAGGTCGATTTTATCATGATTTAGTACATTTTCCTATTTTGGGTTTTGAATTGATTATTTATTATTTTTAGAGCATATTGGGTTTAATTGTTTATTTAGTGTGAAACTTTAGAGATATATGGTAATTAATTAGAGTCCAAGTTGGTTCCAAGAGCTAAAGGAAAGAAGATAAACATGGAAATTGAAGATAAGGAAGTAAAAGCTAAAACTATTGAAAAGGACAAGCTGCCTTAAATCTGAATTCGAGCACCTACGACCACAAATCAGCTTATACCTCAAAATTGGTAAGAAATTTGTAAACACGGTCAAGAGAAAAGTTAAAGATCTTTCCGAGACAATGAATTTCGACTACTCATACGCATCATACGGATGAGTATTGAAGCTGCTAGGACCAAACCAAAAGCGGGGCTAATTCCATGTTTTTGGGCTACGAATTTGAGTTGGGCTAGGAGTCCAATATTTACCTTTTCCTTCAAGAAAACGATTAGGTCTTCCTATGTACTATAAATACAACCAATTATCATTAAAAAAATCATCCTAGGCCAAACCTTAAGGTCAGGAGAAGCTTACAACAAGAAGAGAAGTCTGAAAGGAGCTGTGCATCAATCATGTCTTCTTCAACCTTCATTTCTGTAATTCTTTTATTTTCTTTCTTTAGTATGAACTAGATTCTATTTATCTTGAGTTTTAGCGTATATGTATGAGCCCTAGTTTTGGTTGACATCTATCTAATTTGATTGAATTTATGTTTTGATTTCTCTGTTTATGTGTTGAATTTATATTATGTGTTCTTTACGGTGTACAACGTATAGGATTACCATCATAGTAGTTAGATAACCGGTATATTTGACTATCGAATTAGCACATAACGTATAGAATAGGGTTTGATCTGACAACCCAGCCTAACTAGATAGTCAATGGTTTAGTGTATTTCTATTTAATCAATTGCAGGAACAGTTTGCTTAGGTTCTTATTGACACAGGTAAACCCTATTTGAAACTACCTAGCGCAATTGAAACCAAACTATTGAAATACTACATGATTCATACCTTACATGCTTAGAACGGCAAAACTAGTGGGGATTACTTGCTAATTACTCAGGCTAAACTTTCATACTATCTTCTTTTCTTTTCTTTTATTTATTTTCTATCTTTTAGTTTATTAGTTTAATTTTCCTTTATTGAAAATCAAATAAAAATCTATCTTTCTCTTCGTTACCCTTGCGTATTATTATTCTAGCTTAGTTATTTGCACTTGAATATTTGCATAAGTTCTTCTTAACCTTCGTAGTCCCTGAGGATCGATTTCTACTTATTCATTAAAACTTGCATACGATCTGTATACTTGCAGAACCGTGCTCAGCTTAGGGTGTTTGTTTGCACTTATTTACATCATTATTTTATCACACCTTAGGCGAAACCAAGTTTTTGGCACCGCTGTTGGGGACTACATCGTTAGTCCTTTTGCAATTATCTAGTTCTTTTATTTTAGTTAGTTCTATTTTACGCTTTTCTTTTTAGTTTTTGTCTTTACAGATTTTTACAGATGGAGAATCCAAGGAGACTTGACCTTCCCATCACATCCAGAGTGCAACCACGTGGAATCCGCACTCCAGAAATCCAAGCCGCTAATTTTAGACCAGATCCAGGCATGATAGCGCAGTTTGCGAGTCATGGACAATTTAGCGGTGCTGCACAACAAGATACGGTCCGGTATGTTCAGAAATTTATGCAGATCTGTGATATTTGCATTACCAGAGGCGTTACAAAGGAGCAAATGTATTACATTATGTTCCAATTCTTTTTAACCGGAAGTGCAAGCGATTGGTACGATACCCAACACCCTTACGTTATTCCAGATTGGGACAAGCTTAAATCTAAATTCCTAGACCGATTTTATCCAGTTAGTAGAAGACTAAAAGATATGTTGGAGCTTAAACAATTTATGCAGGAAGACGGAGAAAGTTTGGGTGAAGCATGGTTACGTTTTAACGAGATGAAGGCGAGGTGTCCATGCCATATATCATCGCCAGAATATTCATTAACCATGTTCTATAGAGGACTTAATGACGAGTCCAGAAAAAGAGTAGATATATTAGGAAGAAAAGGTTTTGTGTTATTAGATCCTGAAGAAGCTAAAAATATTATGGAGAATGTTCTTGAGAACGAGAGAAGTTGGCCAGTTGAATTAGAAAAACAAGAAGAGCCCTTAGAATCTCTAAGTCTCAAGGAGTTAAACCAACAACTTAAGGAATTACGAGAACAAGCACGAACAATAGCTCAGGTGAATCTAGTACCTACTTTACCTTTATGTCCAGGTTGTGGAGCACGAAACCATTCGTGGGAGAATTGCATGCATAATATAGCCTCACCTTCCTTCGTATCTTATCAAAGACACCATTATTCTAATGGTTGTTATCATCCTCAAGGAAGTTATGCTAATTATCAGCCCCCACAAAATAAAAATTGGGTCGGAAATTAAGAGAATTATTAGCAACCTCGACCTCAATCATACCATCCACCACAACCTATTTATCAAGAAGCGCCGAATTACAAAGAACTCTATCAAGAAGCGCCGGTTTATAAAGAAGCTTATCAAGAACCACCTCAATATTCAATGCAACAAGCTCCACAAAAGCAACCTTCGAGTTTGAATTCGAATATGGCTTCAATGATGAAACTAGTTGAAGAAAATATAAAGATGAGCCAGCAAAGAAACCAAACCCAATCCAAGTTAATTAAGAACCTTGAGCATACAATATCACGAATGGCGAGTGCATTGCAAAATAAGCCAAAAGGGCAACTCCCAAGTGATACTGTTGTTCCTGAAGATCATGCTTATCATGCAGTTGAATTGAGAAGTGGAAAACAATTACCTCCGCCTAGAGTAGAACCAGAACCAACCTCTATTCTTGAGAAAGTGGTTGAAGAAACAATCAAAGACAAGGTGGAAGAGGTAATCCAAAAACGAGTGTCCCAGAGAAGACATCAGAAAAGAAAAAGAGCACAGTGGTAACCAACACACGTCCTCCTCCACCATTCCCGTCACGTGTCAGAAATCAGAACAATGAAAAAGAATTCAAGAAGTTCCTTGACATGGTGAACGAGTTAAAGATCAACATCCCGTTTGTAGAAGATCTCACAGGAATAACCAAATATCGTAAATTCATGAAGTACATTCTTTCTAACAAACAAGGGACGATTTGATTGTTAGAGGAGTGCAAAGCGACAAACGAAATAGAGTTACCACAAGACGAACATACACCCCAGAACTTATGGATGAAACCATCCAATAGATCCGAAAAGTTCATGGGAGTTAGAGGCAAGGGGTGGAAATTTCGTCATTCATAATCGAGGTAACACGTCTAACTTTAAAAGACGTTAAATAAAAGTGCTATACGGGAGACAGCCCGTAGTTTCTTCTATATTTTCATGTTTTTATGTTTTTACTTTATGTTTAGTTTAGTTATTTTTAGTTGATATTGCATATTTGAGGAAGGTATTAGTGTTTTTGTTGTTTAGGTGCTAAAGAAATCGAAATTGGGAGAAAAACGAAATTTTTCGGAAAATTCAGATCCCAGCACCGGTATACCGGGCCATATGTCCGGTATACCGCAGGTCAAAAACCCGTGCCCACGGGGTGTCACCATGTGGTCTTCGCTGAGAGTAAAAAAACGAAGGAGTTCAGCTACGGTATACCGGGCCATACCTTCGGTATACCGCCCAACACAAAAACCCGTGCCCACGTGTTACGACTCGGGTATTTTGACGTAACTCGACCTGGAAGAAAAATAGCTCCGGTAAACCGGGCCCTATGGCCGGTATTCCGCCCACACCCGCTGTGTCGAAAAAAATAAAAATAAAAATTAAAAAAAAATTCTGGACACAATCTGAGAAAATTTCGGCAAGTCATATCTTTGCGCTCGGATTTCGGAATCAGGTGATCTTTGAGCCTAAACTGCATAACTTTTTGAGATCTAGTTGTTGGAGAGGTTTTCGTTCTCGACCTGTATGTCGGCCAGAACTTCGGTATGCCGGCCAAAAACCCGTGCCCACGGGTACGAGTCACGTGTTTTATGCCGAGACCGGTATACCGCCCGACACTGCTGGAGAGAGGAAATTTTCGCGTTTTTTAGGTTATAAGGGAGAGGAGGTTGCTCTATTACGAATTTTTCAATCCCTAAGCTTCTCCTTCTTCACCAAACCTCTCCCAACTTTATTGAAACTTTATCAAACCTTCCCTAATCATCAAAATTCTACCCAATTACCATGAAAACACATCCAATTCCTTCTCCATATCATTACAAAGGAGATTCAACCACCCATATCTTACCAAAACACATTGAATCCAAGAATCAAAAGCTTAAAATTCAGAAATTCATCCAACAATTTCTTAGATCCATACCAATCCATCAAGAATCCATCTTTCCCATATAGAGAATCATCATCAAAACTCATTTTCTAACCCAAATAAAGCTTGTACAACCAATAATCAAGAGTTTCAAATTTCAAGAGTGGTTAAAGCTTTGAGTTGGGGGTCAATTGAGATGATTAAGAGAACAGAAACATTATCTACTGTAAGGTAGATGATAAAAAGCAAGGTATTGGGTTCTATTGAGAAGAAATCAAGTAAGAAAAGTTCTAGTTCCAACACAAAGGGTGAAACATGTCATGAGAAGAGAGGTAAGCTAGATGTGTCTGATTCAATAGGCAAAAAGGTTCCAACTTTCGTGAAGAAAACAACACAACCTCTACAAATTGAAAACCCTACACCCGAAGAAAAAGAGAAAGCTTCAATGGCCATGATAGCTTCTCCGAAGAAACAATTAAAGGAAATACCTTTTTCTTATGAGAAAGTATTTGAAGAAGAAATTGATAAAGGAGAATACAAAACTTTTCTTGGAGATTTAAGAAAGATTGGGTTGGTCTACGTTCATGGTAAGACGTTCTAAAAAACATTCTTTTTGTTGAATTGTATTTTGAGAGGAGAAGAAGAGGATGTGGAACAATTTATCTATGAGGAGGTGATGCGATTTTCGATCTCTCCCATGTCGTTATTTAATGCAATATCCTACTATGATAACGTGTCTTGATCGGAAAGCGAATATCAAGTTGGGTGAAGGAGAAACACTTGGTCAATAAGGCGAGGTAATAGACTCGAAGAATATGTTTTCTTTCTTCCTTACAATTTCTTTATGTGCAATATGTATGCTAATTTTAAATTTTATGTTTCTTGAGTCTTTTTCGAGTCGTGGGGACATGGCTCATTTTTTAGTTGGGGGTGGGGGTTCGTTGTCCTCATCTTCCCTTTTCGTTTTTGCATAAAATTTAAATTTTTTTAGGTTGAATAGGCATAGAATATGTTGAATGTACCTATTTGAGCATAATTTTAATTAAGTTAATGATAGTAAGTAGTATGTTTTTGAAATATGTCATAAATATGTTTAGCATGCATGTATGAAAACAGGAAATAAAAGATAGAAAAGTTAATGAGCAATACTAAGAAGTTAGGTTGAAACTTAGGGAGAGTTATTTGGTGTGTAGAATGTGAGGTTTGAAATTAGGTGAAAACCCGCTTAATTATGAACTAGTAGTGAAAAAGTAACAAAATCCGGTAGTTAGAAAAGTGAATAAGGCAGTTCTTTCATATTGAAGCCACTTGAAGCCTTTTTTACCTTCTTACCCTTTTATTTGATTATTGTAATTATTTATCCGTCTTAGCCCCTCCGAGCCTTTCTAAAACCTTTTATTTAACAACATTAGAATCCATACCCTTAGTTTGTAGGACTTATCTATATGACCTGCACTCGAATCGCAAAACCTGAAACAAGTCGTTTTAAGAGCTTGAGTTTGGGGTGGTGGGTTTCATCATTAAGGAACATTGGGATATGAAATTGTAATTGTGATTTTATTGATGATAAAAAATTTATTATTGTAACCCTTTGCCGGGGTAATAGTGAATGAAAAAGAAGCTACGAGCTAAAATTGCCAACAAGGGCATAAAAAGAAAAAACTATATATATGAAAAAAATAGCGTGATATGTCAACATTAAAAAGAGAGTCATAGCTATACACAAGAAAAAAAATTAATATGAAAAGAATATATATTCGGACTAGCAAAGTGGAATTTGTATATCATCACAAAAGGTTTTAATTGGGATTATTGGGGATGCACATCAAAAGCAGCAATAAATTGGGTTGAGTGAGAACATCTTCGAGTGAAAACTCAAGCTCTAGGGTGATTCATTGATGGAATGTGAGGAGAGATCCAAAAGCTCACTTTTTCATTATCCAAATATACCACACCGTCCTTAAGCCAAGTTATAACCAAAGACCTAGAATTTCTAACTGCTTGGTGGAGAAACAATTGAGATATTAGGCAGTAGGTAAGTGGACCACTGAATGCTATATTAGGACCTATGAACAACCTATAGCCATTAGCATGACCTAATTTATCAACCTCCCCTTCTGGCATTGCGAAATTAATCTTGACTTGAATTCATGGATTGTTGATTATGTGTATATTAAGCATACTTGTGCATTATTTCTTGATCATTACTACGTGAGACTTTTTAGGTATTTTGCTCTCGGATCATTCATTATGTTATGTTCTTATTCTCCTCCTACTTCTTCTTCTTGACTTTCCTAAGATTCTTTATTTTTATTGTATCGGGACGATACAACTTTGAGTTGGGGGTCTTGATGTCTCCCTATTTGTGATGATTTAATCTATCTTGGAGACATCAGTTTAGGTGTATTTATTAAAGTATAGGTCGATTTTATCATGATTCAGTACACTTTCCTATTTTGGGTCTTGAATTGATTATTTATTATTTTTAGAACATATTGGGTTTAATTATTTATTTAGTGTGAAGCTTTAGAGATATATGGTAATTAATTAGAGTCCCAAGTTGGTTCCAAGAGCTTAAGGAAAGAAGATAAACATGGAAATTGAAGACAAGGAAGAAAAAGCTAAAAATATGGAAAAGGAAAAGCTGCCTTAAATATGAATTCCAGCACCTACGACCACTAATTAGCTTATATCTCAAAATCGGTGAGGAATTTGAAGAAACGGTTCAGAGAAAAGTTAAATATCTTTCCGAGACGATGAATTTCGACTACTCATACGCGTCAAACGGATGCGTATTGAAGCTGCTAGGACAAAAACAAAAACGGGTCTGATTCCATGTTTTTGGGCTATGAATTTGAGTTGGGCTAGGAGTCCAATATTTACCTTTTCCTTCAAGAAAATGATTAAGTCTTCCTATGCACTATAAATAAAACCTATTATCATTAGAAAAATAATCCTTGGCAAAACCTTAAGGTCAGGAAGCAGCTTACAACAAGAAGAGAAGTCTAGAAGGAGCTGTGCATCAATCATGTCTTCTTCAACCTTCAATTTTGTAATTCTTTTCTTTTATTTATTTAGTATGAACTAGATTCTATTTAGCTTGAGTTTTAGCGTATATGTATGAACCCTAGTTTGGGTTGACATCTATCTAATTTGATTGAATTTATGTTTTGATTTCTCTGTTTATGTGTTGGATTTATATTCTGTATTCTTTACGGTGTACAACGTATATGATTACCATCATATTAGTTAGATAACCGGTATATACGACTATAGAATTAGCACATAACGTCTAGAATAAGGTTTGATCTGACAACTCAGTCAAACTAGATAGTCAATGGTTTAGTGTATTGTTATTTAATCAATTGCAGGAACAGTTTGCTTAGGTTCTTATTGACACAGGTAAACCCTATTTGAAACTACCTAGCGCAATTGAAACCAAACTATTGAAATACTACATGATTCATACCTTACATGTTTAGAACGGCAAAACTAGTGGGGATTACTTGCTAATTACTCAGGCTAAACTTTCATACTATCTTCTTTTCTTTTCTATTATTTATTTTCTATCTTTTAGTTTATTAGTTTAATTTTCCTTTATTGAAAATAAAATAAAAATCTATATTTCTCTTCTTTACCCTTGCGTATTATTATTCTAGCTTAATTATTTGCACTTGAATATTTGCATAACTTCTTCTTAACCTTCGTAGTCCCTGAGGAACGAAGTCTACTTATTCATTAAAACTTGCATACGATCTGTATACTTGCAGAACCGTGCTCAACATAAGGTGTTTGTTTGCACTTATTTACATCATTATTTTATCACACCTTAGGAGACACCAATAGGGATTATACATAGGTCTAGAAAATGTTTTATGGGTCATGGGCTTCTTTTATTTAACCTAATCTAACCCAAAAATGTTTTACTAAAGAGATTTCTAGTCAAAACCACGGTAGTGGCAATTAACATAACTTATTTGTTTCAGCTCTGAATTGAAAATCATCAAATCCTACATGTTCTTGACTTCAAATACTAGTTGGATATCTAAGGGCTCTTCCAGAATTATTTTCAATCTTGCGTGGCACCTCGATGGATAAACTTTCCAAATATGGCTGGCATAAACTTTCTCTTTCTGAATGTGATCGAATCTTCCTTTTTTCCATAACTAAGTGTTTATTCGATTCTTCACTTCTTATAATAATTTCAAGGTGTTATAGATTCCAAGTACATATAAGCTACACAAATTACGCGCAAATGATCTTAAAATAGCAAAACACCTAAACCTAACAAGACAGTGTAAACCATCAGTATATGGAGAAAATCCCTCTACTAAGCATTAATTACCTCTAAAATGACGTCTCATGACTATATTATTCTATCAGATAAACAGAGACATCGAGACCCCCAACTCAAAATTGTGTCGTCCTTACAAAACATAAATAAAAAATAGTAGTGTAGTCTTTACCAAATAAATATAGAAGAGGAAGAAGTAATAGAAAACAATGAATGGTCATAAAGCAAATATCCTATTAAGTATACATACGATCAACATATCATAAATTCAAGTTTAGATTAATTTGTAATGCTAGAAGGAGAGGATTTCAGTTAATTCGATGTGGAGGCTATAAGGTGATCATAGGTCCTAATATAGTATCCAATGGTCCACCTAATTACTCCTTAATCATTTAATTGTTTCCTAACCATATAGTTAGAAATCCTAAGGTATTTTCTGTTGTAATGTAGGCTTTAGGATGGTATAATACGTATATTTGGATAATCTAAAGTGAGGTTTTGGCTCTCATCTCACTAACTATCAACGAATCTCCATAAGGATTGCCTTTCACTCGAAGACGTTCTCACTCAACTCAATTCTGATGCTCTTGATTCGCATCCCCAAATAACCCAATACAACTTTTCATGATGATTCCATAACAATTCCATTTTTCCAGTCCTTTTCATATTAAATCTTTTACATATCATTTTTCTTTCATTACCAAGTTAGTTATGACTCACTTTTTGATTCGAGATATCATGCTACTTTTTTTCTCATATTTCATTTTATGTTCAATATTTTTCTCTTTTTACCTCGACAAGGGGTTACAATAAAGATCATCATCAATAATATTGCAAATACAATTCATAAAATCCAATGTATCCCTATGATGAATCCCACCACCCCAAACAAAAGCTCTAAAGATAAATCTCTTAGGGTTGTGGTTTGAGTGCGGGTCATATGGATAAGGCATATCACCTAATGGATATGGCTTGTAATGTGGCTAATAAAAGGATTTAGGAAGACTAAGAAGTTGCTGAGATGGATAATATATATTCAATTCAATAGGTGAGAAAGCTAAAGGCTTCAAGTGGTTATGAAAGAACTGTCATATTCATTTATCTAAATTATTATGTCTCGTTAATTTTTCACTTTGAGTTCACGGATTAAATAGGTCATCAACTATTTCAGGCCTCACATTCTACACACCACTCAAGGCCACCTAAGATTCAATGTTTCTTCTTACACATTTATTTTTAGTATTTTCTATCCTTTACTTACTGTTTTTGTGCATGCATACTAAGCTGCGTTATGATATCGTTCAAAAACATACTCCCTAATATCATTGACCTAACTAGAAACATGCTCAAATAGGGACATTCACCATATTTTATGCCAAATCCCTATATTAGACACTAAATTTTTTAAATTTTATGCGGAAACACGAGAAGAAGATGATGACAACAAATCTCCACCCCTAACTCAAAACTGAGTCATGTCCTGATGACTCGAAAAAACTCAATAAAGTAGTAAAATTTAAACTAATGCTACCTAAACACATACAAGATTAAGGAGGATACGTTACTTGGACTACAAACATCTCCTCCAACTCGTGGTAAAAAAGAAAATATAAATTTTCCCAGTGTAGCCATGATTCTTTTGATTTTTCTGGCTAGCTTCACTTGGTGCACGATATTGTAGTTGTTCTTATTTTCTAATTTGGTAATTCAATTAATCAACATTATCCCCACTATGGAGGTTCAGATTCAAAACTATATGCACCGTTTTGAGGAGTTAGGGATGAACCATGCCTAGTGACAATTGGTTCTTTATCCATTTGGTTGGCCAAATTTCTCGAGACAGATTCTCTCTTTAACTTTCATGTGTCTGATTCATGAGTTGGCCACATCGTTGTTCTTCCTAAATCGTTTGCTTCAACCATGTTCTATATAGTATCCCACAATGTTTTAGCCTATTTCTATTCAAAGAAAAATTCGTACATTGAATTGGTCATGTAGAAAGACCAGTAAATAAAAAATATCCTAAATTTGTAGTTGGATTAGGATTCGAACTTACACATGTTGGGAAATAAAATTTCATTTAGATTAACGATAATAAAAGGATGAGAATAATAGAAAGACCTTATTATCAGTGATATTTTAAATTGTTTTCTTAATTTGGTGAAAATAAAATAATAATCAGAATTAGAATCACAAAATTAGAAATATATTAAGTAAAACTTACTACAAATTTGATACGTAAAAAAATAATGAAATACAACAAACCAAAACTTACTTATGAAATATTTTCATGGTATAGCCAAAACTCCCACCCCACCCATAAGATAATCATGATACTTTTTATCTCTAAAGTAATGGGTTTAATCGAAAGGACAACAAAAAAAATTAATATAACTAATACTCCCTCCGTCTCAAAAATAATATCCACTTAGTTTTTCACATAGATTAAGAAATCTTATAATTGCATATACAAATTATAAAATTACCCCTAATGAAGTATTTTGATATTTTAAATATGCAGTAGAAGTATAATTTTTTTAATAAGGGCAATAATAAAAAAAGTCGGAAAAGCGTGTCTTGATATTCTAAGTGGACAATAATTTTTAATTTTCTTATTTTTAGTCAATGTCTGGTAATCAACCTTTAAAAATATTTAGTACATTGATTATTATTTGTGAGTTTTAATGCCGTTTTTTGGTTGCATGACTAACCTAACTTATGTTATTGATTCTAATATCACCATGAACAATAACAAATAACAACATGAGCAACCATTAACGAGCAACCAGGAGCTTTAATCTCCATTTCAACCATGTTTAACAACTCTCCATTCTCCAACTTGATCGTTGTTGAACCTCGTCAACAATGTAGCCTGAGAATTAGAATTCAGGGTATTCCAAAAATTCATTTATAATTTTGTGTTTAAAAAAATATTTGTACATGAATTTGATGGAAGTTATGATCTAGTGAGCTAAAGGTAAATTTTATGCTTGGTAATGGTATGAAATTACGTTTGTAAATAAAGATGCAAAATGGTAAAATAATCTTCTTCACAGGCCTAGGAAGAAATGGAAAGAAGCAGATGAGGCGGTTACTTATTTTGTTGTCATGCAAGCTGCAAATTTGAGCTGTGAAAGCCAAGAGCGTTAAAGGGTTTTGTAAATATATATCTCAAGCGAATGAAGAAGCAGGTACTCCAATAATCCTAATTATGGTTACTATGACAGCATTGGTTTCTACTAAAGAGAGTATAATTCTTGAAAATTCTTATCATCGGCCATCTCTAAGTCAATATAATGTGACAAATAAAAATACAATTAGTTACGAAATTGCTATTGAAAAGTAAACTTGATCGTGAAAGTGTAGGACCACCGGAATTGACAATTACAAAGGAGACACTTGAACAAGCAATAAGAGGATGATTCATCACTCATGAAGAAGATGTTTATTCTAGATTACCATAACCTCTTGTTGCATTATGTAAACCAGGTTGCTTCAATTCTTAACACAAATAGCTTTTGTAAATTATCTATAAGTTATATTAAATTACTCATTTATTGTCAACAGGTATGCTCGAACAGCTATATTAATTATTCATCATAAAATGGTGAATAAAAATAGCCTTAAGTAATATACTTACATTAAATTTTGAATAATTTCCTAAATCTGATATACATGATTTGAGATTCTCTATTATATAATATAAAACTTGAACAAAAACTAAGGTAGGTTCCTTTGAAGCTTTATTATTAAGTAATACATTAAAGACAATCTAATAAAGGAATATATGAATAGATAATGTAGGAACTTGTGTAAGTTTTGCTTTTATACAAGTTCCTACATTATTCACAGGAGGTGTAAGGAGATTATAAAAATATTAAATGTTAATAGGAGAATCGCGTAATAAAGGAACAAGTTGCTGAGTAATGGTGGAGGTCATGGTGTAACTTTCATAGCCAACACCTCCTTGTATACCCTTTTTGACTTGGAGAAGATGTTGTATTCATTCTGTTATGTCTGATGGAGCTGCAGACGATTCTCAATGGCGTAAGAGCTCTATACATGATAAACGAAGACAATGGATAAGAACAAATACTTATTAAAGGTATTCGTTCAATTATTGTTCGTTCTTATAACATATGTTCCCTTTGGTTTTGGATAAATATAGTTCCTTTTAAAAAACAATAAAAGTTACACAGCTCTTGCTAAATTTAAATTTGAAGTAAAATAATAAAGCAACAAATACTTTGCAAAATACTAGTACACCATTGAATTACTCAATCGATATTCTTAACGGTTTCTTTCTCCTCTTCGACGACCATTTCTTGTTCTTTTTTTGACTTTTTGGCTTCACGTTCCTCAATTTCTCTTTTATTTTTATGTAATAATTTGGTCACTCCTTTCAGTTGGATATCAATATCTTCATTCCTTAATAATTAGTCACCAGAAGTCACTTGTTGAACATATTACATATATAAGTGACTATAATCTTTAAAACAAGGTGGTATATGAAAAAAAATGATTTTACGACAACTTTAAAAATATTACTTTATCTTAAGGTATATAATATTACCTTTGTCGTCTCTACAACATCAAAGAGAGAGTGATGAATAATTCCAATATAATTAGCTGCTAAAGTCTTGAAGGCACATGTGAATGTGCATATCCATTCGACCAGGCAAGGCTAATTGATCTATATTATTGGTAGTGAATATTATTATTTGCTCATCTCCACAGTCGATCTATGAAATTTAGTAATCTCGTGGCTGGCGTAAAAGCTCTATCAAGCATGAGAAAAGAAGACGATGGATAAGAACAAATACTAATCAAAAGGTATTACTTATTGTTTGTTCTTACAACATATGTTCTAGCATAATTTAAAGTAAAATAATAAAGCAACAAACACTTTGCAAAATAATAGTACACCATAAAATTGCTTTTTGAACTACTCTATCTATATTCTAAACATCAATTCTTGTCTTCTTTTGACTTTTGGGCTTCACGTTTCTCATTTTCTATCTTTTACATGTAAGGATTTGGTCACTCCTCTCAGTGAAGATTAAAATATCTTCATTCATTAATAATTGCTCACCATCAACTGGTGGACTTACATTTTCGACACGAGCTAGTGGAGGAAGGAGCGTCTCTTCCTTACGGTGGACGTTACGGTGACAACTACAAGCCGCACAAACAATGGCGGATGGATCAGATGAAAAAGGAGTAATTCCGCGTAGATACTTGGTGGGTCCTGGGGTGTTATAAAATTAAGTGCAAAATAAGAGGAACCACTTAACCGCAAGTGTACGGTTGTCTCAAGTAATATATGATAATCAAGTTCGTTCTCAGGGACGGATTAGGTTCAACCCAAATATTAATCAGATAGTAGAGATAATTGCTAAACAGAAAATAAAAGACAATAATTTTTGTTTGGTTTTTGTAAGATAAAAGATGCAAATAAAGTAAAGACTAAATTAACTAAACAGAAAAGAAATAAAGCAAATAACGACTAACTTCAGATAAGAGAGATACTTGATCCTCGCAAAGGAATCCACTTAATCAATATAATCTATGCTATGTTTAAGGGTAGAATTGGAATTATAATATTAGTCGGGACTCTAATATCTCCTAGCCCCCTGTCGGGTGGACCTAGGAGCTATCCTAAAGTATCATAAACACCTGTATGGTCGAATATGGCTCTTCGGATGATAAGATTTTACCTCTTTGACTATGTAACTATTTAAGCCTGTCGGTCAATGACGGACATTACACACGTATTACCTAGATCTGTATTCAAACCCCCCTGTCGGATGATCACTTCGCCACTAAAGTGAATAGCCCAAATACTAAAAGCTAATTCTAGTTGTTCCTACAAGAATTAGCAATAAAAACAAAGTAATATCCAACACCTAAAACTCAATTCAATTTAAATCTAAACAATCCCAAATTCAAAACATAGAAAACATTAATTAAGGTTCATCCCTTTTATGCGATTCTCAAGTATAAAGAAATTTAGCTCATAATGAAATTAAAAACTAACATAAAAGAAAATGAATTCATGTTCAATTACAAGAAAGAAATAAATAACCTAAAGGGTTGAATGACTATTGTTGGAAGAACAGGATTCCTCCAGCTTCTAGCTTCTTCTCTCCTTCGTGCTCTGACTTGAAAACCTTAAGCCTCTTGTTTAATTCTCTGAAGTGTGTGAAAGTAGGAGGTTAAGGGGTGTATTTATAGGTGTTGGAGGAACCTAGGTCGAATTTTGCTTGGAGTGGAAGACAAGACAAAGACTCTTAAATTCGTAGCTCTAAAAGATAAGATTCTGCTGATTTGATTTGGTCATATCTTTTTCAATACTTATCCGTTTGAGAAGTTCCAATATATGAAACTGCTTGTCTTGGAAAGCTCTTTCTATTGGTGCTGACCACTCGTCCAGAATCCAAGCCAATCTTTTATTATGATTTAATCTCTAAAACGTGGCTGGATTTCAGATTTCAAAAGGCAGCTTTATCTTTTCCTCCTTTGAATAAATCTTTCCTAAATCTTCTTGTTTCCATGTAAATCTTCTTTCCTTTCATCTCTATCTTGACTTGGTCTCTAAGTAATTACCATTTATCTTTTAAAGCTTCACATTAAATAAATAATTAAACCGCATATGCTTAAAAAGAATAAATCAATAAATCAAGAAATCGAAATAGGAAAGTGTACTCTAAAAATAGAAACTCGACTAGAAATCACTTCCTACCACTCTAAAATACACTAAGACTTTATTCTCACTTTTTCTCCTTGGATTGGTCTTTCATGAGATTCATGAACCAATTAACTTTGCATTTAAAAATAGTCAAATTTAGGCACAAAAGCTCAGATTCTGCAAATAGTTAATTTCCAAGGGGAGAAAGTGTAATATGATCAAATAAGCTTAAAAGTCTATCAAACAAGTCATTATTCACCTAAAAGGATGTCTCCAAAGGGCTAATAATTATAACAAAACGGGAGACATCAAGACCCTAAACTCAAACCTTTGTCGTCCCGACAAAGTAAAATAAAAACAAAGGATATTTTAGGTGAACACAGAAGGTAGAATCTAGAAAATAATCCCAAAGCAAAGCTTAAAACAAATTTCATATAGTCTAACCTAGGAATTAATATACACCTACACTTATCATGCAAAATCAAATACAAAACAATATCAATCAAAAATTAATTTCACAATGCTAGAAGGTTACGCTTAATACTTATCTCAAGATGGTGGCTATAGGGTGTTCCTCGATCTTTACTTGTGTTGAATGTTCCACTTAGAATAATCCCTATTAACTCACCGTGCATCTAGGAATCACGAGGTCTTTACGGTTTTAGCGTAGGCTTAAGGATGGTATGGGATGTATATTTGGTAAATTTGAAGTGAGCTTTTGGCTCTCTCCTCACTTACCATCAACAAAACTGTCCAAGAGCTTGAGTTTACACTCGAATTACGTTCTCACTCAACCCAATTGACGCGCTTAATTAGCGTCCCCAAATTAACCCAATAAGCACTAAGGATGATTCACCTAAAATTTCCACTTTGCTGGTCCGAATATGTAAATTCTTTTCAAATCATTCGTTTTTTTCTTATAGCTATGACTCTCTTTATGATGTTTGAGATATCATGCTATTTTTCATAGTTATGCCTATTCATAAAGCTTCTTTTCCATTCACTATTACCCCGGCAAAGGGTTACAATATAATAAACCTGTGAATCATCATCATGTATAGCAAAAAGCATCATTGATAAGCTCAAAAACTCCCAACCCAATGTAACTTCCCATATAGTGGACCCACCACCCCAAACTCAAGCTCAAGACAGGAAGTCTCAGGATCGTGATTCAAGTGCGGGTCATATGGTCATGCCTAACAATCTAAAGGGAAATTGGCTTATAATGTGGCGACAAAAGAAAGGCTTAAAGGCTAAAAATTTGTCTAAGAAGGATAAAATTAATTCAGGGATAGACAGCAAAAAAGGATTCAAAGGGCTAACAAAGAACTGCCTCTATCATCTTCCTATTTACACAACTTGCCTCTAGTTCATACCTAAGTGGGTTCTCTACTCATTTGGATCTCACGTTCTACAAACCACCTATTTTCCTTAAGCACAAGTTTACTTCTTTTGCATTGTTCATTAATTTTTCCTATCAATTATCTCATACTTGCATGCAATCAAAGTTCAGCTTCATACTAACTCCTAAAGTCAACTATTTTCTATCATTAATTCACAAAAAGAATGCTTGATGGGGGCATTTAAAATTCTCTACAGTCATCGCAACCCTAAGATTAATTTTATTGAAAGCATGTAAAACACAAAAAATTGGGATGAGGCAACGAACCCCACCCCAAACTCAAAAGTGAGTCGTGTCCCCACGACTCGAAAAAGACTCAATAAAGCAATAAAATTAAACTAACTACCTAACTAGTGCCTACCATCAATTAAGAAGAAGAATTAGAACGGGGTACTTGGCCATGAAGATCCATAGTGTTCTCCTCCGAAGGGGGAGTATAATTATCAATATCCATGAACAAAGTTACCTCTTCCAATGTTGACTTAATCTGTGTAATTTCCTTCCATAGTACTCCGATGTCTAATCGTAAAAGTTCGAACTCTTGGTGCAAATTGTGAGCCCATGGAGGAATACCAGCATCAGTTTGAGAAGAAGAAGAACCTTGAACTTGAAATTGTAGCTTGTCTGTAGGCTTTGATGATACCCTCATCCTTGCTGTTAATTTCCCTTGTTGTGGTGGTGCAGGTGCCTTTTCTTCTTGTGTTTCTTCAGTAGGCTCATCAATATTGATGGCCTTTTCCAGTGTAGAACCAGGCAAATTCTTGTTCTTCCCTAGGATATAACACTTCCTCTTATAATCCAAAGCATCTGTTCTGTTAGTCATGTTTGAATTGACCCCAAACTCAAGTTTATACCAAGGATATAATAAAGTTAAGAAAACTTGGTATAGCTTGAGTTTCTTGCCTGGATTAGATGAAGGAAGTTGTTTTCTTGATGAATCTTGGAAGAACTCTTGAAAGCTTGATGATCTTGATTGTGTTTAATGGTGTTTTGTGATGAATTTGATGAAGAGGTTATGTTTATGGAGGATGGAGGAGAGATTTGATGATGTTAATGTGTTTGTTGTGGAGGTTTGATCAAGCTTCAAGGTGTTTTTATAGGGTTGGGAGCTGGAAAATTCGTTTGGAAGAGGCTAGGGTTTATCTCCTTAAGGTTAGAAGTTGACTGAGCTTTGGACTCTTCACAAACTGCCTGGCGCGGTGCATCCTTGCGGTGCATGGGGTATACCGCGGGGTACACCGCAGCACTGCTGGTGTGATTTTTCTCGCTTCTGTCTTGTACCCGTGCTAGCACCCCGTGGCACGCGTTTTGCCGTGCGGTGCAGGGGTGCGGTGCATGGGGTAGTCCGCACGTGCTCCGTCAAAAAACCCGCGGTACACACCCGGTGGCACGCGTTATGGGCGTGCGGTGTAGGGCGCGGTGCACCGCGGCTATCAGCTTCTATTTTTATCGCTTCTGGATAAGACCCGTGGTGCGCGACCCGTGGTACGGGTTTTTTGGGGCGCGGTACATCCCTGCGGTATAGGGGGTACACCGCGGGGTAGTCCGTGCCAGCCTTGATTTTTCCAATTTTTTTTTTCTAGCACCCCAAACTCGATTCCTGCACCATTAACACAATACCCTTCTCATTTCTTAAAAGTAGACATGAAAACTCGACACTAACTTAGAATTATACACTAGGAATTGAAAAACTGAAAGCAATAAACTAATATACATTGAAATGGCTTTTGTTTAACGTCGTTAAGCTCGACGGGTTACCTCTCGAATCATTTTTTTACGTAACCTCCCCAGCTGTGAGTGAGGTCATCAATGTTTGCTACACAGAACTTGCATCCCTTAGCTTTTATTACCACCAATTGATCAGAGATAACTCTTGTGACCATGAACGGTCCTTGCCAAGAACTCTTGGCTTTGCACGCTTTCGGAGGGGGATCAGGCTTCTTCATTGCGACCTCTTCGCCTACACTGAACTCCCTCTTCTTTCTTTCTTTCTTAGGTTCTTTTGGAACCTTCGTTGCTTGCACCTTTTCTTTCTTTTAGCATGGTCAAGGTGTGGATTTTTCTTAGGACATGGAGGATTTATGTTAGGTGGTTTCTTTCTGAGCTCTTTTTCCTCCATTCCTAAGGTTCCCACAACCTTGGTTGGCTCTTGTTCAATCACATCCATCCGCAAGCACTCCTCCTTGGATTCCGGAAACTTCATTGGTCTGAACACGTTAAACTTCACTTCCTCGTCTTGGATTCGCATAGTCAATTCTCCATTCCCTACATCAATCAAAGTACGCCCCGTGGCTAGGAATGGTCTTCCCAAAATAATTGGGACATTCCTATCCGCGTCGTAGTCAAGTATAACGAAATCAACTGGAAAAATTAACGTACCTGCCTTGACGAGGGCATTTTCTACTCTTCCCTCTGGATGCACGAGGGATCTGTCAGCCATTTGCAAGACCATAGAAGTTGGTCTTGCGTCTCCTATCTTCAACTTTTCAAAAACTGATTTGGGCATAAGATTAATACTCGCTCCCAAATCGCATAAAGCTTTCGCTTGCCACTCATTACCAATAGAGATGGGAATAGTAAAACTCCCAGGATCAAGTAACTTCGGTGGTAACTTACTCTGTCATATCGCACTACATTCTTCTGGCAAGCCTACCATTTCATTCTCAAGATACCGACGTTTGTTTGTGAGAGCTCTTTTCAGGAATTTCAAATATTTTGGTACCCCCTTGATAGCCTCTAAGAAAGGTATATTAATATTGAGCTTACTCACCATGTTCATGAATCTTTTATATTCAGCAGTATCTCCTTTCTTCTGAACTCTGGGGGGGAATGGTGGAGGAGGACGGGTTTCTGTAACATCTTTCTTCTTTGGATTTTCCGGAATCTTCTCCACTTCTATCACTTCAGGTTCTTCATCTTTTTCTTCCACCTCCTCTAATGGTTTTTCTTTTCTAGTTACTTCTTTTTCTTTCATAACCGGGAAAGGGTGGTGGTTGCACAGTCTTACCGCTTCTGGTAGTGATCGCTTTACAACTTTCAAATTGCTTAGGAACCTCCGTATCAGTTGGAAGTTGGCCTTGACCTCGGACATTTAAATTATTGGCGATCTTTGATATTTGACTCTCTAAGACTTTTAACGAAGCGGAATGTGAGTTTAATGTTTCTTCCATCCTATTTTCTCTCATGTGGGTTTCATCCATGAATCGCGATAGCTGGTTTTCAATTTTCTCCGACCTCTTATCCGCATGGGATATGTATTGCGTCAAAGTAAGTGCTAACTCACTTGCGGTAATTTCGCCTTCGTGAGGTCGAGAGGGAAGCGCTTTTTGAGCTAATGTGTCGGCATACGCGTCTTGATCTGTTCTGGTTTGGTTTCCTTGGTATTGGTTTTGCGTTCGAAACTGATAGTTGTTCCCTTGAGGCCTTTGTTGATAAGTTCCAGGATTGGCTGCCCTTTGTGGATTTGAGTACTGAAAGCCCGGATGATTTCTGTTTTGATTTCCATACCCTTGACCACCTGAATAGTTACCTCGCTGATTAACGAAGTATACGGATTCTGGGTTGTTGGCACATTCTTCCCAGCCATGATCATCCCCTCCACAACTAGAACATAATTCTGGTTCATTAACAACATTTACCACAACTTTATTCGACATAGATAATTGTTTCAGCTTGTTCTCAAGTGCGGAAATCTTAGCATTCAAAGCAGTTTCTGTATCCAAATTCAAAGTACCTCTTTCAGGAGCTCTAACCGATGATTTCGAGGATTGCCAACTCATTTCATTCTTCACAATTCGGTCCATGATAATCAGAGCTTGATCAGTTATGACCATCATGAGACCACCTTGGCACATAGTATCGATTTTATCTTTTGCAGCATCACCTAAACTTCGATAAAATATTCCAAGTTGTAATTCAAGAGAGTACCCATGTAATGGGCACTTGCGTAATAATGTTTGAAAACGAGTACATGCAGCACCTACAGTTTCTCCTGGCTCTTGGCGAAAATAAACAATATCTAGTTGCCCACTGAGTCGAGCACTTTGAGGATAGTACCTATCGAAAAAGGCTGTCTGAAGTTGATCCCAAGTCAAAATCGCAGTGTGTGGCTGTTGATCGTACCACTCACTTGCTCCTCCGGTGAGGAAGAATGGAAACATGTGAAAGTACATTTGTTCTTGGGTTACTCCAGGGGTGACATATGCATCACAGATTTGCATAAACTTGTACATAGCACGAATAGGATCTTCACGAGCTGCACCACTATACTGTCCCACGGTTGTAAACTGGTTGATCATCCCTGCGTCTGGTCTGAATCGAACTCCTTGAATTGCAGGAGGACGGAGTCCTAGTGGTTGTAGAAGGAAAGGTCCATGTTTGTTCGGTTGGAAGATCTGCGGTCCATGATCGTATAGTACTCCACCATTATTATTGACTTGCTGTTGATTTCCGGGAGGAGCTGGTAATTGGACTCCTACCGGTGGAATTGGTAATTGAACTCCTACCGGTGGAGCTATTGGGAGACCGTTGTCATCTAACTGAATCGCGGGATCTTGAATCACGGGATCTTGAGCATTATCTTCTGCCATTGCTTTTTCTAGCTTTGCTTGTTATCTTGCTTCTTTATCTCTTTTGTTTTTCTCTCGTAATAGGCGTTCGGGATTATCATGGATCACGATATCTCCAAGCATATACCAAAACCTGTAAATCTGGGAAAGCAAGAACAACCCAAAACGTAAAACTGAAAAATAAAAATTAAAACTAAACTGACAATTAAACTACTAAAGATTAACACCGGGGTCACACGCTACCGTCCCCGGCAGCGGCGCCAAAAACTTGGTGGGTCCTGGGGTGTTATAAAATTAAGTGCAAAATAAGAGGAACCACTTAACCGCAAGTGTACGGTTGTCCCAAGTAATATATGATAATCAAGTTCGTTCTCAAGGACGGATTAGGTTCAACCCAAATATTAATCAGATAGTAGAGATAATTGCTAAACAGAAAATAAAAGATAATAATTTTTGTTTGGTTTTTGTAAGATAAAAGATGCAAATAAAGTAAAGACTAAATTAACTAAATAGAAAAAAAATAAAGCAAATAACGACTAACTTCAGATAAGAGAGATACTTGATCCTCGCAAAGGAATCCACTTAATCAATATAATCTATGCTATGTTTAAGGGTAGAATTGGAATTATAATATTAGTCGGGACTCTAATATCTCCTAGCCCCCTGTCGGGTGGACCTAGGAGTTATCCTAAAGTATCATAAACACCTGCATGGTCGAATATGGCTCTTCGGATGATAAGATTTTACCTCTTTGGCTATGTAACTAGTTAAGCCTGTCGGTCAATAACGGACATTACACGGGTATTACCTAGATCTGTATTCAAACCCCCCTGTCGGATGATCACTTCGCCACTAAAGTGAATAGCCCAAATACTAAAAGCTAATTCTAGTTGTTCCTAAAAGAATTAGTAATAAAAACAAAGTAATATCCAATACCTAAAACTCAATTCAATTTAAATCTAAACAATCCCAAATTCAAAACATAGAAAACATTAATTAAGGTTCATCCCTTTTATGCGATTCTCAAGTATAAAGAAATTTAGCTCATAATGAAATTATAAACTAAAATAAAAGAAAAGGAATTCATGTTCAATTACAAGAAAGAAATAAATAACCTAAAGGGTTGAATGACTATTGTTGGAAGAACAGGATTCCTACAGCTTCTAGCTTCTTCTCTCCTTCGTGCTCTGACTTGAAAACCTTAAGCCTCTTGTTTAATTCTCTTAAGTGTGTGAAAGTAGGAGGTTAAGGGGTGTATTTATAGGTGTTGGAGGAACCTAGGTCGAATTTTGCTTGGAGTGGAAGACAAGACAAAGACTCTCAAATTCGTAGCTCTAAAAGATAAGATTCTGCTGATTTGATTTGGTCATATCTTTTTCAATACTTATCCGTTTGAGAAGTTCCAATATATGAAACTGCTTGTCTTGGAAAGCTCTTTCTATTGGTTCAGACCACTCGTCCAGAATCCAAGCCAATCTTTTATTATGATTTAATCTCTAAAACGCGGCTGGATTTCAGATTTCAAAAGGCAGCTTTATCTTTTCCTCCTTTGAATAAATCTTTCCTAAATCTTCTTGTTTCCATGTAAATCTTCTTTCCTTTCATCTTTATCTTGACTTGGTCTCTAAGTAATTACCATTTATCTTTTAAAGCTTCACATTAAATAAATAATTAAACCGCATATGCTTAAAAAGAATAAATCAATAAATCAAGAAATCGAAATAGGAAAGTGTACTATAGAAATAGAAACTCGACTAGAAATCACTTCCTACCACTCTAAAATACCCTAAGACTTTATTCTCACTTTTTCTCCTTGGATTGGTCTTTCATGAGATTCAAGAACCAATTAACTTTGCATTTAAAAATAGTCAAATTTAGGCACAAAAGCTCAGATTCTGCAAATAGTTAATTTCCAAGGAGAGAAAGTGTAATATGATCAAATAAGCTTAAAAGTCTATCAAACAAGTCATTATTCACCTAAAAGGATGTCTCCAAAGGGCTAATAATTAGAACAAAACGGGAGACATTAATACTCCATGCATCCATCAACTGCATTTCCATTGATTGACGCAGCCTGGTTTTTTAAACATTCTTTGTATATCGTTACAGCACGTGTGATTCCCAACTTGGGTTCGCGAGATAGGAGCCCAGTAGTATCAGGAGTAGTGACCTATTAAAAAACCCAAGAATAAAGTATATCAAACTTTCTTTAATGTATTAAATAATAAGTATATACTGAAAAAACATGTATTGTATAACAAGTTCAATTACTAAATCTTACCGTCATACTTAGTATTGTTGATCACAAATTGAAATGACATGGTCATTGACTTTAATTTTGACATGTGTAGATGGACCTATGCAGAATTATGCATATATATATATACATATATATATATACATATATATATATATACATATATATATATATACATATATATATATACTAGGTATGAACCCGTGCCTGAAGGCACTCTTACAATATTAACTTAGAAAAATAAATATAAAACACCAAAAATAGAATCAATTTCACACATTAACAGAGTTCTTTTTTAGACTATATTCTAAACTACTTAATTTATTTTTCCTTTATTTCATATGCTTTGTGTTTTATTTTGCAATTGATTTGACATACATGGACTATTAATCAATTAAAATTGGATATTTCCTTTTTTACCATAAATTTTCATTAAAAATCAAACTATCCTGTATAGCTATAAACATCAAAGTGACATGTTTTTTTCCATTACAACATATGACCTGTTCGAGTTACACATCTAATTAAAAACATAAATTAGCCTTTGCAGCTGCAACATCAACATAACAATGCTCCAAGACACACTTCCTATTAACAATGCTCAACGAAACACCCTGAAATAAGAAAGAATAATTAATATATGCCCTTTCAAGACATTTCAATTAACGAAAGAGTTTTAACTTGTGAGGGAACTGAAGACCGTCTGTGCCTATAAATGCGCCTCCATTTACTCTCATCTTGTAATGTTTCACCTGTGATGTAAACATAGCAAATGAGAGTTTATATAGAGAAATGAAGAATAATATGTAATTATGTGAGGGTAGATTTATGTGAGACACACTACAGTAATTTAAAGCATGTAAGCATAACTGGTTTTTAGCTTAATTGCACTACAGGTCCCTGTAAGCATGTACATAATAACATGTTTTATACCTAAATACCCATAACTAAATTTACTAAAATTTCACCAATAACCCCTTGAAGAATTCGGGTTATCCAAAATATTCCTAAATTCGACAAAGCATCCTCAAATTTCCGAATTATAACAAACCCCATTATCATCCCCACTTCACTCTCCTCAAATCACGCCTTCTCCATAATCTTCTCCATAAGCTTAATCAAACTACTCTCCATATTTAAAGAACATAACCCCTCATCCAACACATAAAACGAAGAAAACTCAAACACAAACTCTTTCCTGATCAGTCTTCCACCAGATTAAATCCATACCTGATTTTTTGATGAGATAAAATTAGTTGGTTTAGAGAAAATTAAGTGTAAAAGCTCGTTTTAATGAAAGCGATGAAATTAAGCTAAGTATTTGGTTTCTGCAGTGTTCATTCGGTGGAACTGAAAGGAACAGGGGATCTTTTTGCAATGAAAGCGATTGATAAAGCGATTTACATCAAGATAATATTCAACATTGCTTGACAATATAGTCAAAAGGTGTTGTCGTTGTTAATCTTTTTGATTCTTTTTCTTGGTAAATAATATTCTTCACCAATGAGCAAAATAAATCCAGTTGTTCTGCTAATTATTGTAATAGCAGCCCATTGTTTTTTTGTATTTGGTTTACTTCATCTTCAGATAAAGTATCTTATAAAACTTAAACCTTTTTCATCAATTTCACGATAGTACCATATTATGCAATAACCGTAGCAGGTCCCTATATGACAGAAACATGATGAAACCTTGAGTACATAAACCCTCAGATAGTTGCATTGCTAATTCAAGACCATTGTTTTTCATAAATACAAATGGACCAAAAATGGATATGGAAGTAGAGAAGTTACCTTAATGAGTCTAATGCATGTGCAACTTCATCATCTTCTTCACCTTCTCTTATTTCACTATAAACACAAAATAACAGCTAATCAAGATTCAAAATCTGATTTGAAAAAAGGGAAATATATAAGAGTTTTACCGTGCAATACTATTCAAAATCTCTTCAACTTCTTCTTTCAAAAGAGGATCAGTTGCATCAGGTACTGAAATCATCCTTTCTTTTTGTAATCTAAGAATCTACCTTTCAAGCTTGCTGTCGCAACTTGCAAATCCCTCAGCCGTTACATGCTTTGGCTTTTGATTCTTTACTTCTTAAATTCATCATCTGAATCCTGCAGAAACATAAATAAGAAGTGTAAAAGCACTTTTTTTCGGCATTAAAATAGAACAATCAGTTTACTTAAAATAGTAAACAGTCAATTTGCAAAATACATCTAAAATAGTACATAAATAAGAAGTGTAAAAGCAACTGTGACTCATTTTTATATACTTTGAGTAGACAAACAGGTGAGAACATACAAAAAAGGAGACAGTCCAGATATGAGCTGCTGAAAGAAGTATCTAGCCTGAAAACATTTATGGAGAATAACAACTAATCAGAAAGAAAGTAAAAACTAAAAATTAAATTAAAAAAAAATATATTTAATACCTGTGTGTGTTTGATTGTTCTCTCCAGAAGTGAATCAATGCTACACTGTGTTTAAGATTGATTAAACAAAGACAAAGAGAAGTATCTAAACCTCATATCTTCACACATTGCATTTAAAAAAAACAAAAAGAAGCATCTTCACACTCACCTTCCCACCAAGCCGGTTACGTGTACAAAAATATCGCCTGTGCTCCGAAACCGCGCCTTCCTCTAAGGACCATCTCCCTCCCAAAAAATGCCTACCGGGGAGCTTCATTTTGTACTAAACTTGTTCATGTTTTAAATCTATCTCCAATGATACTCCATAATTTTACCATTCTAACTGTTTTTTGTGTTTTCCACCGCCCCATTTATTCTTAGATATGATTGTTTATTAGTACAAACACACATAATCATAACAATAACAATATCACACTTAAATATCAAATAATATGTTTAATTTCAATACTTCCAACCAACCAAACCAAAACCATCTTAGAAATAAAAAAAGACTGCTGTTTATAATCACAATATAACCTTTTCCAAGAAACCCATTTTTGATCAGTGGATTTTAATCTCTTCGAGAAACACATCCATAAGAACAGTCTTCGATTGCAGGGACGCTTTCAATAGCTTCAAAACTTGTGACACACAACACGTAACTGAAACTTCAATAATTAAAAATAATATATGTTCCTTGTATATTAGTCAACGTGAGTTGTACCTCATCAGGGTCAAATCGACCACTTTTTCCTCCAAAGCTCCGAAGTCTATAACATTTAACTTACTCAACAGTGCAATGCTAGAGATAGAAGACATATGGGAAAGTAGTCTTAAAAAATGACAATATAGTTTTAAAAGGGACAAATACCCCCCCAACTCTGACAACTCATTCATTCCCATATATATATATATATCACTAAGGCGTATGCCATGAGTTGTAACAGAGCTGGAATAACACAGAGGTGTATTTGTCCCTTTTTTAAGACTGTTGTAATTTTCTATCAATATTATCTTCAAATCACACCACTCAATAACCACAAACACAAGAAATTAAAGCGAGAAAGTAAGAACACAGATTTTATCGTGGTTCAGTCCAAATCAGACCTACATCCACGTTGAGCTCCGATGAGAGGTGCTCGGCTACTAGAAATCACAAGAGATACAATATTTCAGTTCACCTTACAATACAAACCACACAATCGAATGAATACCACTTCTAATCTAACTCTCGAACCCTAATCTAATGAATAAGGCTATCTAGTGATTAATCAAGATGATTATCACAATTTACACGAGATATTACAATCAAGAAGCTATCTAATCGATTACAAGAAGAATCAGAGGTTGATCTTCTACAAAACTAGGGTTAGTGTATGAGAGAGGCGAGAGAGAACGCGGAAGTTGAGAGAGAAAGGGTTATGACTTCGGTCAACCCTTTTTCCCTTATATAAGAGACAAAGACCACGAGCGAATGAGAGCCGTTGGATGGTAATAAGATCAAGCGCACGAGATTAAGCCACGTATGTGCCACGTCAATAAGTAATCAGCCTATTAGAACATAACACTTCACATAATATATATATACCCACATATATATATTCTTCAATCTCCACCTTGAAGTGTTAAACCTCCACCTCCACCTGAAACTGCACCTTAAGGATTTCTAGCCAGCCTAAGCCATCTCCATCATCATCTCAGCCCAAAACACCTGCAAAAATTTCAACCAATAGAAAGCAAATCCAAGCAATGCTTGAACTTGACATTAGTAACAATTTTAGTACCAAAATCAGCAGGATTATCCTCAGTAGCAACCTTTAACAACTTAACTTCACCACTAGCCAGTATATCCCTTATATAATGATACTTAACATCAATATGTTTGGTCCTTTCATGATATACTGGGTTTTTACTCAGTTGAATTGCACTTTGACTGTCAGAGAATATAGTAGCTTTACCTTTCACTATACAAGCCTCAGATAACAGATTTTGAAGCCAAATTGCTTCTTTAGAAGCATCAGTTATAGCCACATATTCAGCCTCAGTAGTGGACAAAGCCACTAAGGGTTGAAGTTGAGACTTCCAAGAAATACAATTACCTCCAAGAGTGAAACAGTAAGAGGTAGTAGACTTTCTTGAGTCTCTATCTCCAGCAAAATCTGAATCTACATATCCAACTAACTCAAAAGGTATATTATGATTTCCATAACACAGTCCAACACCCAAAGTACTTCCAACATATGAAAGAACATGTTTAAGAGCACACCAATGATCCCCACCAGGATTTGACATGTACCTGCTCAATAGAGATATAGCAAAGGACAAATCTGGTCTAGTACTAATCATGGCATACATGAGGGACCCTATAACATTAGCATATGGGACAGTATCAATCTTAAGAATATCAGACTGAGACTTGGGGCACAAATGTTTAGACAAAACAAAATGACCAGCCAAAGGAGTCATAACATTTTTGCAATTCAAGCTACCAAATTTTGAAATTACTTTTCTCAAATAAGGTTCCTGGTGAAGCTTAATCATGCATTTATCTCTATCTCTATCAATCATCATCCCTAAGATTTTCTTAGCATTTCCAAGGTCTTTCATATCAAATTCCTTACTAAGTTTCCTCTTTAACTCAGATATATACTTAAGGGACTTAGAAATAATGAGCATATCATCAACATAGAGTAAAACATATACATGATGATCAGTTTTAACAGATAGATACAAGCAAGCATCATAATCAGATCTCACATAGTCACATTTAAGCATAAATGAGTCAAACTTCTTATACCATTGTCTAGGGGACTGTTTTAAACCATAAAGAGATTTTTTCAACAAGCATACATGATCAGGCAATTTAGGGTCAATAAAACCCTCAGGTTGTCTCATGAAAATTGTTTCATCTAGGTCACCATGCAAAAAGGCAGTCTTAACATCTAATTGCTCAATTTCTAGGTTATAACAAGCAGCAAAAGCTAACATAGCCCTAATAGTCTTAAACTTAACCACAGGAGAGAAAATTTCATTGAAATCAATACCTTCCCTTTGAGTATAGCCTTTTGCCACCAACCTAGCTTTATACCTTGGAGGGTCAGTCTCAGAGATGCCCTCTTTGAGCTTAAACAACCACCTACACTCAACCACCTTTTGTTTATGGGGTAGTTCAGTGAGAATCCAGGTGTTATTATCATGTAATGATTTAATCTCTTCCTTCATAGCTTTTTCCCACTGTATGCTATCCTCTGCCTCCATAGCATCCATATAGGATGTTGGTTCAGAGTTTGTGACCTCAATTGAAGCATTCAAAGCTGTATATACTAGATCTGCATATGAGTATCTTGAAGGAGCTCTGGTTTCCCTTCTAGTCCTATCTCTAGTGAGTTGATAGTTCTGAAGTTGCCCTGTTGAAGACTCAGGATGATGTTCCTCACCCTCATTGTCCTCAGTAGCTTCAGCTTCATCATGGGGAGGGCTTGGTTCATCTCCATGATCATCAACTGGACTGGAAGACTCAGACTCCACCTCTTTCTCTATTCCCACCACTTGTTGAGGTTGTGCAGGTTCAGGTAAACCATCATCACCTGTACCTGTACCATTTTTGAAAGGAAATGTTAGTTCATCAAAAATCACATCTCTACTAACAATAACTTTGAAACCCCTACTGTCTTTTTCCCACAGTCTATAACCCTTTACACCATGTTGGTTTTGATAACCCAACATTATGCATTTGATAGACCTAGGATCCAACTTACCCTCCTTTGTGTGTGCATAAGCTGCACACCCAAAGGGTTTAAGAAATGATAGATTTGGTTTCTGCCCCTTCCAAATTTCCATAGGAGTCTTAAGTCCTATAGACCTGTTTGGACTCCTATTAACAAGGTATGTGGCTGTATAAAGAGCTTATCCCCAAAATTCTTTGGGTAAGCCTGAGGTGAAGAGCATACATCTGACTTTCTCAAGGAGTGTCCTGTTCATCCTCTCAGCTACACCATTTTGTTGTGGTGTATGCCTAACTGTCCTGTGTCTCAAAATTCCATTAGTCTTACAATATAAATCAAACTCAGTGTTACAAAATTCAAGACCATTATCAGTTCTCAAAACTTTTAAAGTTAAACCAGTTTGATTTTCTTCCAAACACTTCCATTCTTTGATTTTTTGAAAAGTTTCATCTTTAGTTTTAAGTAAAAAGGTCCAGACCCTTCTACTAAAGTCATCAACTAAAGAAAGGAAGTATTTGAAATTACCATGTGCATCATACCTCTCAGGACCCCAAAGGTCTGCATGAACATATTCAAGACAAGCCTTGGAATTATGAGTTCCAGGCTTGAAACTTACCCTATGTTGTTTACCCAACACACAAGTCTCACAGAAGGGGAGGTCCCCAACTGCATGTTTTCCAAGCATACCTTGTTTGCTAAGGACACTGAGTCCTTGTTGACTCATATGCCCTAGCCTTAAGTGCCACTTTTCAGTGATTGCCTGAGATGAAGCATTAGTAACAGAATTCACAGAACCAACTATATGAGTACCATCAAGAACATATAAACCAGCATGTTTAACACCAGATAAAAGCAATTTACCATTCTTATAAACATGAATAACACCTTTAGAAACATTGGAAACACAACCAAGATCATCTAAAGCACCCAAAGAAATTAAATTTCTTTTCAAATCAGGAATATATCTAACATTAGTCAATTCAATACATTTCCCAGAACCCATTCTCAATTTAATCTTCCCAATACCGTTAACCTCACAAGTGTTGTTATTCCCCATATATACAGTTTCATTGTTCACACAAGACAAGTCATGAAATAGTTCAAGTATGGGGCACATGTGAAAGGTACAACCAGAATCAAGTATCCAACTAGCATGCTCAGACAAATTGCTCACATTCAGGACTTCAAATACATCATCAGTAGTCTTAGGCATACTAGCAATATTAGATTCATTATTGTTCAACTTGATTTTCAACTTATAGCAATTTTTCTTTAAATGTCCAGCTTTCCCACAATGAAAACACTTCCTAGTTTCTTTATTCTTAGAACTAGTGGTTTTCTTACCTTTCTTATTCTTAGCTAAGTCAAGTGATTGAGTAGTATCTGTTCTAGGGTTAACATACATGTTAATACCAGTTCTTTTAAGGGACTTTAATTCATTTTCTCGGGTCTTAAGTACAGTAACAACTTGATCATAAGTAAGGACAGTACTAGCATATTGAAACACATCTTTCACAACTTGAAAAGATTCAGGTATAGCATTTAAAAGAATCATACATTTACTAGTGTCATCTAAGGCCATAGTGGTTCCTTTCAGAACAAGGGACATCTTAGTAAATTCATCTAAATTCTCATCAATAGACTTAGAAACATCCATTTTATAATTAAACAAAGAACCTTTCAAGAAAGCAAGATTAGGGACAGAGTTAGAGGCATAGAGAGTTTCGAGTTTACCCCACAGCTCAAGAGCTGTATCAGCACCATCAACTTGTCGAATGACAGAGTCAGAAAGATTCAAGAATAGGATATTATATGCTTCTTCTTTGATTTGTGCTTCTTTGTCAAGTTCTCCTTCACGCCACTCTTTAATGTCCTCAATAAGAGCACTTCCCACTTTATGATGAGAGAGTAGAACCCTCATCTTTTTCTGCCAAACACCGAAATCCATCTTACCATCGAACACGGACATATCGATACGTGTAGAGGTAGTCATCGTATGATTGAAACAAGAACGGAGAGAAATCGAACTAAAACCCACGAGATGAAATTAGGCGAAACCCTAATTTTCCAAGAACACCGATTTGAAAACCTTAATCTGATAGCCCAAGATTAATACTCAAGCTCTGATACCACTGTTGTAATTTTCTATCAATATTATCTTCAAATCACACCACTCAATAACCACAAACACAAGAAATTAAAGCGAGAAAGTAAGAACACAGATTTTATCGTGGTTCAGTCCAAATCAGACCTACATCCACGTTGAGCTCCGATGAGAGGTGCTCGGCTACTAGAAATCACAAGAGATACAATATTTCAGTTCACCTTACAATACAAACCACACAATCGAATAAATACCACTTCTAATCTAACTCTCGAACCCTAATCTAATGAATAAGGCTATCTAGTGATTAATCAAGATGATTATCACAATTTACACGAGATATTACAATCAAGAAGCTATCTAATCGATTACAAGAAGAATCAGAGGTTGATCTTCTACAAAACTAGGGTTAGTGTATGAGAGAGGCGATAGAGAACGCGGAAGTTGAGAGAGTAAGGGTTATGACTTCGGTCAACCCTTTTTCCCTTATATAAGAGACAAAGACCACGAGCGAATGAGAGCCGTTGGATGGTAATAAGATCAAGCGCACGAGATTAAGCCACGTATGTGCCACGTCAATAAGTAATCAGCCTATTAGAACATAACACTTCACATAATATATATATACCCACATATATATATTCTTCAAAGACCATACCAAGAAAGTAAAAGATTGTAACTTACCTCAGAGAGTTGAACAATAACATCACTTTGGAGAGGAGTGTAAAAACGTCTTGAATATCAGGGACTATAAGCATCAATGGTTGAAAGAATAGTTTAAGTCAGATAATTAAACTATAGGTCACTATGTGATGAGATTAGTTAAAAATAATTCAATCTTTTTAGAGATTCAATAGTAAAAATCAATTTTTTTTACCTTAACTGCATTGCTACAGATATATCTGAAGCAAGTGATGCTAAAGCAGAGCAAGCTTGCTCAACCTATGAATTAATTAGATCTAATTAGATTTAATCGGAATTTTAACAAAAAAGAAAAGAAATTAGACATACCACATGTTGAATCCAATACAAAGTCAGATACATTATGGAGATGTATACACACGTTAGATTCGAAACTCCATGGCTATGTCTGAAATTGGAGATGGCTATGTTGTTGTGTGCGCTATTGTTCGATTGGGCAGGAGATGGGTTCTTCGATTGGGCAGGAGAGCGGCTTGGTGGGAATATTTAATGTTTGGTTCTTCGATTGTGAATTAAGAGATGGAGGGCTATGAGGGTTTCTCGATGATGGTGGCATGGTGAAGTGAGAGAGAGAGACGAAGACGGTGTCTCATTGATGATGACGGTGGAGGATGCATTGGGATTGTGAAGAGATGGAGGGCTATTAGGGTTCTTCGATGATGGTGGCTTGGTGAAGTGAGAGAGAGACGAAGATTGGGATTGTGAAAAATGGTGAATGGTGAAGTGATTTTGCTTTTTGTTATTAATTTTAAATTTTAAAAATAAGTAATCCAAGGGCTGAAAAATATAGAAGAGACATCAAGACATTTTAAATCGTAGATTGAATTTAGACAATCTGGACCATTAATTGAAATCGATCTAAAGGCCGAAAGTGATTGAAATTTGATCCAAAGGCTAAAAAATATGGAGAAAAATGAGAGACATTTCGGGCCGTTGGCCCTTCTCCAATATTATATAGATATACATATATATATATATACATATATATATATATATGTATATATATATATATGTATGTATGTATATATGTATAAATATATATATATATATATATATATATATATATATATATATATATATGTATGTATGTATATATAGTATAAGTTTATTACCATACAAATTCCTATATTTTACAAAATTTCATGATAGGTCCATATATTTTGGGATTTATAGGTCCCTATAATGCAAAATACCCTATATTCTGAATTAATTACATAATAAGTCCCTATAATATTCAAAATAACAAAAAATTGAAATAATTACAATATAGGTCCCTATATTAGGCAAAATAATCCATATTTTGCAAAAATATTTGATTTACTAATTAGAATTACCTATAAGGAGGGACATGGAAGTTGTGCGGCGGCGTGTGTGAGTCATGCCTCATAACGAGTTGGTTCTCTGAAAAAGATGACCGCGCTAATCCCAACTTGAGCCGTGGAGTATTTGACCGAGGCGGAGGCTTGGCTTGGTAATTTTGCTTCATAGTAAATGTAAAGTAAGAGAATTAAGTGTTTAAGTTAGGGCAATAAAATGACGAGTTGACTGAGCATTTTATATATTAATAAAATATTTATCTTTCTTTTTTCATTTTTCATTTTTGTTAGATAAACCTTCTCAACCCATTTTTATGGACAAGGCCTCATCCATCCATCGAACAATAACCTGATTTTTTATTGGGAGCAATTATTTATAAAGACCCATATAATATTTACAATACTCACAAAATTCTCACTTAATTAATCCATTAAATCCCAACTAGAAACAACAAAAAATCCCAAAAAGCCCCCCAATACAAATACTATTGCTACTACTAGTAAAAAGAAAAATCTAAAAAAAAACCTATTAGGATTTGTTTTTTATAAGATCTCTCCAAAGCATATTCTCTCACTCTATCTCCAACGAGACGCAAGCATGATGAAGCCGCCCCCTCACCATTTTCAGCGCACCACCGCCTCATTTGACACTGTCGCCGCCTGGAAAGCAGCCTTACGTCACTCACCCGATGTTGTACTCCTTCTCCGATCTGGTGCTTCGCCTGTCTCCACCAGTAGAACCCCGCTACCATCTCGCACGAGGCACAGGAGGCACAGGTGTCAGGTACTACTCCGCCGTTATTTGCATATTCTCTCACCGGAAACCGCACCAATCTCCAGTTCTGACGAAGTCACGCTGTTCGCCGGCGTCACGCTTGATCTTTGCGTTGGACCCAAGTATGAGAAAGTAAACTCTCCTGGTACACCATGGCTCTCAACGTACTACTAACCCGCAAATTTCCAAATCATTCATTTCATGGCCATAAAGGTTACACGAGACCGATTTCCCTTGGTGACTTTTCAATATGATGGATTCATTTCTCCACAAGGCCAATTTTACTTCATGACTTTCAAATAGGATGGATTCATTCTTCCACAACAGAAAAGGACAACAGATCCCAAACACGGGTTCCACACCCGATACCGATTTGAAAAGATACCATCTCCACCCATCCGGTTTTATTAGATCCCGTCTCCACCCCTTCTGATTTGAATAGTCTGTGCGCTTGCGAAAAGATGTGCTTTAATTTTTTTATTCTGGTTTCTGTTTTTTTTAATTCCAATATTTTTTGTAAAAATATTTCTATTTATTTTGTTTTAGATCTAGATTTAGATCTAGATTTAGATCTAGATTTAGATTTCTTTAGAATATATCAAATTGATGTGTTTGGAATGTACCAAATTGATGTGTTTGGAATGTATCAATTTGATGTGTTTGGAATGTAATAAAGTGATGTGTTTGGAATGTACCAATTTGTATTATTCATGAAAAAAGATATCGTGAATAGATTCGTGTACTATTTTTGCGGGAAAAACTTTGTTTGGCGCATACGAATAGGAGAATCTCGACACGATCTTTGATCGGTTTTCTAAATAAATCTGGACATTAACTTTGGGCATGACAAAAAGCCTTCCATAAGTTTAGAAAAATACTATTAAGGACCCTAAAACGTAAAAAAAAACATAAATAGTATTTGATACATACCAGATCCAGAAAATTGGTACGTTCCAAACAAATAAATATTGGTCTATGCCAAACTTAAAAAATGTTGGTATGTACCGATAAAAAACTGAGTAGGGGTATAAGGGTAAAACATCTAACTATAAAATCAAAGTTAGGCCTTTGTTAAAATAATTTTTTAGTTAGGACTTTCTAAAGAAATTTTTGGTATTTCGGGCTTCTGAAAGTAATTTTCTCTTTTTATTGGGATAATTCTAGGCCCAACTTATTTTTTTCGTCTAAGAAATTTCAGATAACTACATCGAAAATTGACCTATTCCTAGTTAGGAAAATTGACATACCACATTTGTCAATGAATCTTGTTCCCTTGATGCCCTGTTCCTGGCTTCTTTAGCTAGAATGTCTGCTCGACCATTAAACCGTTGCAGAATATGTTTAAAACAATCTAGAACAACTTATGTTGCCAACTTCTTGATCTGCGTGATCCATGGTCCGAGCCTCCATCTGGCTACCGATACCTCCTTGATACCTTGAATTATTTCAAGGTTGTCAGAGAAGATGGTTATCTCCTCTTTTGATTCTTGTCTCTTCCTATCTAATGCGTATATGATTGCTTACGCTTTTCCTTCCGTACAATGTATTCTAAAATTAGGCTAAGCAAAATAATTTTTTATATTTATTTTTTTAATTAAAATTCTTTATATAAAAAATAATAATACAAAAACATTATTCCATCCATCCTAAAAATAATGTCCTCTTACGAAATATGGTGTCCTAAAAATATTGTCCATTTAGAATATCAAGACACTTTTTTCCAACTATTTTCATTATTACTCTTATTAAGAAATTAAAATTTATACTTCCAATACATATTTAAAATATTAAGATACTTTAAGAAGGGTAATAGTGTAATGGTGTATGTAATTATTAGTTTTCTTAATCTATGAAAAGCTAAGTGGACATTACATTTGGGACGGGGGGAGTAGACATTTTATCACCACCACGGTTGCTTGTCTGTCAACTTCAAGTGTCAATGTTGGTCAATTTCGCGTGGTAAATTGTCAACTCCAGTGAGATTTTTTTGGGTATCCACCAAATTACTCCTGGAACGAGCTTGGCTTCAGGTGGTGGTAGCAGTTGCAGAGATTTATTTTTAGTTTTTCATAATATGAGTGTGAAGACGACGATTTCTTTTTGTTTATATCAATAAAATAAACGTTTAATCTTTTTTAATGATTTAAAATGTTTATAATAATAAAAAAATAATTAAATAATCACACATGCGTCACGCCCTAACTTTACAGAGATAATGGACGGAATCCGTCCACGAGGGGTAGCCAAACACGTTTTAAAAGAATAAGGGGTAAATTTACACTTTATATAAAATAATGGGTAAGCTAACAATTAAGAAAAAGTATAAGGGGGATCAGGGATATTTACTCAATTTATTAAGAAAAAATAGTATTGGTGCAGGGTTCGTACATGGTACAACTATAGAATTTCATCAACTCGTATCGAGTTTTTATAGAATTTTAATTATCAAGAGATTTTCACCCAACGGGCCTTGAAACCTCTCCCCTCAAGACCGAACCACCCTCATTTAACCTATTGTTCTTATTAAAGGTCAAATATAATATTTAACACTATAACATTATTTCCCGCTACACATTTTACGTACAAATGTTTTTTACTCACTATACATACTAAATCACACAATAAATACACATATATCATATTTCTCACCTACATATCTTAAATCACTCTCCCCTCTCTCCACCCCACCCCAACCATCGCAAATGGTGTTTCATGGTGGCTAAAAGATCTGTCATCAGCAACACCCTCTGAAGACAATGTTTACTCTTGTCATGGATTTAACATTAGCATGAGCTAAATTCCTTAAGTGTTTGAGAATCGCATTAATGGTTTGCACCCAAATTTATTGAATTTATGTTTTTGAATTTGGGATTGATTAATTTAAATTGAATTGGGTAATTCTGTATTGACTATTATTTTGCATTTAAATACTATCTTTGAAGTCATGAATCAAATATAGGAATTAGTAATTAAGCTATTCCCTTTGGTGGGGAAGTGACCATCTTGACGGGGGGTTTAATTACGGAATCAAATAATAGATGTAAGGTAGAAATTATTGACCCTGGCGGGCTTAGTTAACCTTATAGCCAATTGGGTAGAATACTTGACCATTCGAAGGTGGATTATAATCACCCTGGCGGGGTCCGTAACACCTAAGAATAACTCCTAATCTACCCTGACGGGGGTTAGGAGACTATAGAATCCCGACTAGTACTTAATCCCGATTCATCCCTTAAACAAAAACATTGATTTAATAGATTTAGGTGAAACCCTTGTGAAACTCAAGTAATGCGTTCAAATCTTTGCGTCTACTCATTTTTATTTACTTGCGTCTTATTTATTTGCATTAGTTAATTTAGTATTTATTTTATTTGCATCTTAGTCTTTAATCAAACAACCACAACAAATCTTTATATCATTTATTTTCCGCATCATATAACAATTATTCACACTTATTACATAACATCGAAAGTCATATCCAATCCGTCCCTATGATCGAAATCCCGTTTACCGGACATTACTTGGACGACCCGTACACTTGCGGTACGTGTCTTGCCTTTTTAGGTGTGTTATTTTAGAACACACAAAAGACACCAAGTTTTTGGCGCCGCTGCCGGGGACGGTAGCGTGTGACCTCAGTGTTATGCGTAAGTGTTTTAATTGTTATTTTTAATTTTTATTTTAAGTTTTACGCTTTTCTTAATTTTTGTTCTTTTTCAGGTCTTACAGGTTTGGTGCATGTACTCAAAGCCTGAGAGGTTAATTCGAGAGAGAAACAAAACAGATAAAGAAGCAAGAGAACAAGCAAAGAGAACAAGGGAAATGGAGAATTTGAACATTCATCACGCTGAAGATCCTGGCGTTCAGTTGGATGCAAATGGCCAACCAATAATACTGCCAATCATTCTGAATCCCCCAATCATTCCGAATGTAGTTCTCAACAATCAACAAAATCATCCACCTATGCAACAAGCTCAACACCGTATGTATTATGATCCATGGTTCGTACATGGTCCAGAGCAAGCTCCCTATCACGCTCCTGCTCTCGGTATTGGTCCTGCAAATATCAATGTTGCACGTTATAGAATGATCCGGGTATGCTATCCCAATGTCAAAATTCCAGAAACTTTCATGGACCACTTGGAGAAGACCCTATTCATGCAGTTCAAAAGTTTATGCAAATCTGCGATTTTATATATAACTCAAGGAGTGTCTAAAGAGCATATGTAATTTGCTAATTTGAGATTTTTCGTGATAGACGCAGCTAGTGAGTGGCACGATTCGAAGGAACCTGGAACAATCAATACTTGGGATGAGCTACAGACATCATTTTTTGATCTCTATTATCCGACAAATATGAGATTAGACGCACATGTAGATTTGACATAGTTTATCCAAGAGCAAGATGAAAATTTGGGAAGATGTTGGACAAAATTTCAATAATGTTTGAGAAGAGTTCCCGACCATGGCCTTAATGAATAACAACAATTCAAAATATTTTATAATGGCTTATATGGAGGATCAAGAAAAGACCTCGATTTATTATGTGGTGGTGGATTTTTACAGGTAGCTCCAGCCAATGCGAAGATTATTTTAAATAGAACGGTAACAAATGAGCAAGGATGGAGTTGTGTGAGAACACCTATACGAGGTAGAAAAGAAATTAATATGGGTATTGACGAGAAATTCTCCTCTTTGGAGGATAAACTGAAGAGTACTTTAGAACATCAAATGAAACAGCTCACTTTAGCTGTTAAAGAAGGTTTTTCAGGTAAAAAGGCAAGCGTTAATGTGACTCAAGAGGTATATGGGTGTTCGAATTGGAGTGTTCAAGACTATGACTGGGAACATTGTGAAAGTAATCCAGAAGTTGTAATGTTTGTTTCTAATAGGGGGAATTACAATTCGAGTTGTCAAGGAGACCAACCCGACAGAATCCATCCGGGTTTCCAATATTCGAATCCTAATGGGGCAGCTAATCCTACTTATGCTTATCAACAGCGTCTTTAAGGTAACACTTATCAACCTAGACCATAAAATAATTATTAGGGAGGATAGAATTATGGAAATCATGTTCAGAGACAGCCTCCTCAAGGTAATTACAATGATACAATGAATCAAAAAACCTTACCTTCTCAACCTCAAGAAGGTACAGATTATCTGCGTCAAACTATAGAAAGATTAATGGCACTTCAAGCACAATATATTCAGTCAGCAAGATAATGAAGCTGCAATTAAGCTACTAGAGAATCAAATTAGTGAGATGTCAAAACAAATAAATCATCGCCCACAGGGGCCACTCCCTGGTGATACTGAAGTTCCAAGGCAAACCGAAGATTGTAATGCTATTGCTTTAAGAAGTTGTAAGAAGCTTCCTCCACCTCATTTTCTTGTTATGAAAGAGAAAGAAGTTATCAATAAAGATAAACCGGTAAAAGAGGTGGAAGAAAAAGAAAATGAACCTTAAGTGTTAGAAGTGGAGAAGAGTCTGGAAGTTCAGAAAAATAAAGATGTTGTAGAAACCCGTCCTCCTCCACCCTTTCCCTCAAGAGTTCAGAAAAAAGGAGATATGGCTGAGTATCAGAGATTTTTTAATAGTGTGAGAGGTCTTAACATTAACATTCCATTGTTATAAGCTATTAAGGACATACCGAAGTACGTGAAGTTTTTGAAGAGAGCCCTTACCAACAAAAGACCATATTGTGACAATGAGATGATTGGATTTCCTAAAGAGTGTAGCGCCATTTGTCAAAATAAGTTGCCACCTAAGTTGCTTGATCCTGGGAGTTTTACAATTCCGATTTCAATTGGTAATGAGTGGCAAGGAAAAGCGTTATGCGATTTCGGTGCGAGTATTAATCTCATGCCCAAATCAATTTTTGATATGTAGAAGATGGGAGATGTGAGACCTACCTCTATGGTCTTACAAATGGCTGATCGATCCCTCATCTATCTTGAGAGACGAATCGAAGATGTCCTCGTCAAGGCAGGTATTTTAGTTTTTCCCGCTGATTTTGTTATTCTTGAATACGACGCAGATAGGAATGTCCCCATCATTTTGGGACGACCATTCCTAGGATTTATTGCTGACATACATCTTCAAGAAGGCCAATGCATGTACACAAAATCATTCTTGAAGATGATAGGATTTCATTGTTGACATACATCTTCAAGAATGATTTTGTGTACATGTACTAGGAATGTCATTCCTATTGTCAACACAAAATCATTCTTGAAGATGATAGTGCACGCTTAGTTGAAGGCTAAATGAGACTAATGCCATCAATGAAAGTAGAGGTGAAGAAAGAAGTTATCAAGCTACTAGATGCGGAATCATCTATCCAATAGCTAGTAGTGAGTGGGTAAGTCCAGTTTAATGCGTACCAAAGAAGGGTGGTATCACTACCGTCCTAAATGCTCAGAATGAATCCATTTCCACGAGAACCGTTGTTTTCTGAAGAGTGTGTATGGACTATCGCAAGTTGAACAAGGCTACGAGAAAAGATCACTTCCCCCTTCCTTTCATAGATCAGATGTTGGATAAATTGGCTGGTAGCGAGTATTATTGCTTTTTTGATGATTCTTCAGGGTATAATCAAATCTACGTAGATCCAGCTGACCAACATAAAACCACCTTTACATGTCCTTTTTATAACTTTGCCTATAGAAGGATTCCATTTGGATTGTGTAATGCACATGCTACTTTTCAGAGATGTATGATGGCGATTTTTTGGGATACTATCGATAATTTCCTTTAGGTATTTATGGATGACTCATATGTGTTTGGTGATAACTTTGATGAGTGTTTACAGAACTTGGAGAAGGTGTTGATTAGTTGCAAGGAAACTAATTTGGTGTTAAATTGGGAGAAATGTCATTTTATGGTGCGTGAAGGTATAGTGTTGGGACACAAAGTTTCTAGTGCATGCTTAGAAGTTGATCATGCTAATATTGAGGTAATAAAGACTCTTGCCCCTCCCATTTCCGTAAAAAGGGTGATAAGCTTTTTAGGCCATGCTGGGTTTTATCTTCGATTCATCAAAGAATTTTCAAAGATCACAACCATTGTGTAACTTACTCGAAAAGGACACCAAATTTTGTTTTTATGAAGCTTGCATGAAGTCATTTCAAGAGTTAAAGGAGAAACTTATCACTGCGCCTATTGTACTACCTCCTGATTGGAAGATTTCGTTTGAAGTTATGTGTGACGCTAGTGATTTAGCTATGGGTGATGTGTTGGGTTAGAGAAAGGATAAGGCATTTCATTCTATCTATTATGCGAGTAAGACCTTCACTAGTGCTCAAATCAATTATACAGTGACTGAGAAGGAACTTTTAGCGGTTGTTTATGCCTTTGAAAATTTTTGCTCCTATCTCCTTGGGGCGAAAATTGTTGTATTAACCAGCCATTCCTCTATTAAGTACCTTATGGAGAAGAAAGATGCCAAACTGAGGTTAATCTGATGGGTTTTATTGCTTCAAGAGTTTGATTTGGAGATTCGAGATCGTAAGGGTTGTGATAATCAGGTTGCAGATCATTTGTCGCATCTTGAAGGTTCCGAATCGAATAGTAGTCCTGAATTAGTTAGAGAGGAGTTCCTAGATGAGATTTTATTTGTGATTTATAATGGAGCTCCTTGGTACATATATATTGCCAACCTTGTTGTAAGTGATTCTTTTCCCGAAGGGGCAACTTCACAAGACAAGAAGAGATTAATCAGCCGTCCTAAACAATTCTTTTGGGAGGATCCTTTCCTCTACAAAGTATGTGGTGACCAAATGGTAAGAAGATGCATATCTAAGAGTGAGATTTATTCAGTAGTTGCAGGTTGTCACGATTCAACATATGGAGGACATTTCAAGGGTGACCGCACAGCTGCTAAGGTATTACAGTCTGGTTTTTATTGGCCTACGTTACATAAAGATTGTCATAAGTATGTTAAGAAGTGTCACATATGCCAGTTTACTGGTAATATATCCAAGAGGGATGAGATGCCACGAAACAATGTTCTTGAAGTAGAAATATTCGATTTTTGGGGTATTGATTTCACGGGTCCCTTTGTACCATCCAATGGAAATCAATACATTCTATTAGCTATTGATTACGTGTCTAAATGGGTAAAGGCTGCAGCTCTACCAACCAATGATTCAAGAGTAGTGATCAAATTCTTGAAATATCATATTTTCACTGGACATGGCACACCTAGAATATTAATTAGTGATGGAGGTTCACACTTTGTGAACAAATATCTGAAGACAGTTCTAGAGAATAATGAGATAAGACATCGTGTATCTACTACTTATGATCCTCAAGCCAATAGTCAAGCTAAAGTATCTAATCGAGAGTTAAAATCTATTTTAGAGAAGACTGTTGGTCCCACAAGAAAAGATTGGTCCATGAAGTTAGATGATGCATTGTGGGCATATCGTACTGCTTTCATGACTACAGTTGGTGCATCTCCGTATTGCATGGTATATTGTAAGGCGTGTCACTTACCTCTTGAACTTGAATTAGGTGCATATTGGGCTATAACACAGTTGAATTTTGATCGTACTTTAACTGGTGAGAACCGTATGATGAAGTTAAATGAACTTGACGAGTTTCAAATACATGCCTATTAGAATGCTAAACTTTACAAAGAAAATACCAAGAGATTGCATGATAATCGTATTCGTGCGAAAAGGTTTGAAGTTGGACAAAGGGTCCTAAAATACAACCCCAAGTTCAGCAATTATCCGGGTAAGTTGAGGTCGAAATGGTCTGGTCCCTACGTAATGACCAAAGTCACGCCTCATGGAGCTATAGAGATTGAACATCCAGTCGAGCACCACACCTTTATGGTGAATGGTCATCGATTGAAAATTTTCCATGGAGGCGAGGATACCAATTCTTCGAAAGATCCACATCACGGAGAGGTCATGTACCTCCTCGAAGCTCCTTAGAAGCGAGAGGTAACCCGTCGAGCTTAACGACGTTAAACAAAAGCCATTTCGTATGTATATTAGTTTATTTCAGTCAAAAGTCTTTCCATTCTGTAGTATAGATTAGCTAAGTGTTGTTTATTATCGTATACTCTTAAAAAAATGAGAAAGGTCTGGTGTTTTGATAATTACAGGAACTTAATCCATGAGTGTGGGGTTAACAGGTGTGAGACGCGAGAAAAAGCATGTTTTGGTCATAAGATTGACCACTCACACCTGCTAACCGATTAAACATTCTGTCTTGGAGACCATTACATGCACCTATACAGTGCGTCGCCGAAAAAATCGCTCGCGCGACCGGCTAGCCCGTTATCTGACCGGTATGCCGGCTTGAGGAAAACGCTAGGCCTCGGGTATTTTGCTGAGGTGAAGTATTTTGAAAAGTACCCCACCGGTATGCCGGTACGGCCGCCAACTTAAAACCCTAGTGTACATATTACCGCTTGCTAAAGTATGGTCTCAGTTCATCATTCCAACATTCTTTGGTAACAATCACATCTCCCGAGGTAACACGTGAACAACTAATCTTCATTAAATGTATTATCGAAAAGAAGGAGATTTATGTAGCTCAAATAATTTACAACTCCATCATGGCTTATACGAAGAGTCCCATTAGTGCACGCAACCTCAAGTTCCCATGCACCATCACAAAAATCTATTTTACCACACGGGTGCCACTTAGGAACATCGAGGATGAACCGGTCGAAAAAGGTACAGCTCTTAAAGTTATTCAATTGCAAATATTTGTAGTGAGGCGAAAAAGAATGGGATTGAGTTTGACAAGCATTTTGGAGAAGAGAATAAAACGCGTTCTCCTAAACGAAAAGCGAAAGTTGCCAAAGATCATGGTGTTATTGAAAGAATGAAAGCATTTGAGGAGAAACGTAAAGACGTGTCGAAAGTTATAGGAAGCGTAAAACAAGAGTTGGTCTCGATGAAAGATACAATTGGTGTGTTGGTTGATTCCCAACAAACCATCTTCACTATGCTTAAGAAGATGACCCAACCTGGACGCAACACCGAAAACCAGCCTAGCGCTGGCTGAGATACGTTTACCTAACTCTCTCATTTAGTAGTGTATAATAGTTTAATCTCTTTATTAAGTCTTTTCGAGTCGTGGGGACACGACTCATTTTTGAGTTTGGGGTGGGGTTCGTCGCCTCATCCCAATTTTATATGTTATTTGTTTTAATTTCTTTCAATAAAACTAATTTTAGGGTTGCGTTTGACTGTAGAGAATTTTAAATGTCCCCATTAAGAATTTTTTTTATAAATTTATGATAGAAAATAGTAGACTTTAGGAGTTAGTATAAATCGTATTTAGATTGCATGCAAACATAGATAATTGATAGGTAGAATTAATGAACAATTTAAATGAAATAAACTTGTACTTAAGGAAAATGTTTGGTTTGTAGAACGTGAAATCTAAATTAGTAGAGAACCCAATTAGGTATGAACTAGAGGCAAGCTATGTAAATAGGAAAATGATAGAGGCAGTTCTTTGTTATCCCTTTGAGACTTTTTATCTTTTTGACCTTTAATATAATATCCGCCTTAGCCCCATTTTTAGCCTTTAAGCTTTTCTTTTGTCGCCACGATATAAGCCCATATCCCCTTAGATTAATAGGCATTACGATATGAACCGCACTTGAATCACAATCCTGAGACTTCCTGTCTTGAGCTTGAGTTTGGATTGGTGGTTTCATTATTGGGTGATTACACTGGGAGGGATTTTGTATGCGTTTGTATTTATGCGAAATTGTTGATGATGTATTATTTTTAAACCTTTGCTGGGGTCTTTAAAAAAAATTATAAGAGACATGACCTTTCACATCAAAATGATGGTCATGGGTATCTTGTACAAAAAAATAGAAAATTGAATTGAAAAAGAAAATAGAGAAAAGAAAAAAAATAAAGTAACCGGCAAAGTGGAAGTTTTAGAAATCATCTTTACTACTTATTGGGAAATTTTGGGGATGTGGCATTAGTGCGTCAAATGGGTTGAGTGAGACGATATTCAAGTGTAAACTCAAGCTCAAGAACAGTTTGTTGATGGTAAGTGAGGAGAGAGCCAAAAGCTCACTTCAAATTTACCAAATATACATTCTATACCGTCCCTAAGCCTACGCTATAACCATAAAGTCCTCGTGATTCCTTGTCATGTAGTGGATTTGTAATTCAGCTCATAGGGAGTATGGTAAGTGGAGCGTTCAAAGTTAGTGAGGATCGATGAACACCCTATAGCCATCATCTTGAGATAAGTACAAGCGTAAACTTATAGCATTGTGAAGTTAATTTTTAATTGATTATTTGTGTTTGATTTTGCATGACATCTGTATGTGTATATTAATTCCTAGGATCATACTATATGAGATTTGTTTCAAGTTATGCTTTGGGTGTTATTAATTAGACTCTACCTTTTTGCGTATCACTTTGAACCCTTGTTTTTGTTTTACTTTGTCGGGACGACAAAGGTTTGAGTTTTGGGTCTTCATGTCTCCCTTTTTGTTCTAATTATATGCCCTTAGGAGACATTAAATTTGGTGATTATTTGACTTATTTGAAAGACTTTTAAGCTTATTTGGTCATATTATGTTTCCCTTGGATTTGGATTATTTTTGTTTTAAAGCTTTTATGCGTTAATTCGTTTATTTTTAGTGTAAAGTTCTTAGGTTTATGATTTGGATTAAAGTTTTGGATTAAGTTTGAAGTCAAAGGCGAGAATAATTGATTCGAAGTAATTAGTGGTGAATGAAATCTAGAATTATGTCACAAATCACTGTTTTTGAGCATCTTAGCCATTGATTCAGCTTTGGAGCTAAAAATGAAGTCGATAGAGCATGAAGTCAGGAAGATTTTCCAATTTGAAAAAAGTGATTACGAGTCTGGACGCAAAGGTTACAACTGTTTTAGTAACAGCAATACACCAGCTATGGATTTCATTAAAGGGACTGGGCTTTTACTGTAATTAACCTAATCCTTCTTTTTAAAATCTCAATCCGTTTTTTCTTACTATAAAAAGTCTTTAGACTTCAGCTTTGAGACACACAATTCACATTAGAGAAAAAACAACGCTTTGGAGAAGTCAGAGAAGCAAAAAGGAGAGAGAAAGGTGAAGCTGGAGAATTATTTCTTCCAACCATCAGTCCTATCAATCCTTTAATTAGGTTTTTATAATTCTGTAATTCATTATGAACCCTTTTTATTTCAATTTAGTAGTTTTTAACATTAGCATGAGCTAAATTCCTGAAGTGCTTGTGAATCGCATTAATGGGTTGAACCCATATTTATTGAATCTATGTTTTTGAATTTGGGATTGATTAATTAAATTGAATTGGGTAATTTGGTATTGACTATTATTTTGCATTTAAATACTGTCTTTGAAGTCATGAATCAAATATAGGAATTAGTAATTAAGCTATTCACTTTGTTGGGAAAAGGGATCGCCTTGACGAGGGGATTAATTACGGAACAAAATAATAGACGTAAGGTAGAAATTATTGACCCTGGCGGGCTTAGTTAACCTTATAGCCAATTAGGTAGAATACTTGACCATTCGAAGGTAGATTATAATCACCCTGGCGGGGTTCGTAACACCTAAGAATAGCTCCTAAGTCCACCCTGACGGGGGGTTAGGAGACTATAGAATCCCGACTAATAATGAATCCCGATTCATCCCTTAAACAAAAACATTGATTTAATAGATTTAGGTGAAACCCTTGCGAAACTCAAGTACCGCGTTCAATTCTTTGCGTCTACTCATTTTTATATACTTGCGTCTTATTTATTTGCATTAGTTAATTTAGTATTTATTTTATTTGCATCTTATTCCTTAATCAAACAACCAAAACAAATCATTATATCATTTATTTTCTGCATCATATAACAATCATTCACACTTATTACATAACATCGAACGTCATATTCAATTCGTCCCTGAGATCGAAATCCCGTTTACCGGATATTACTTGGACGACCGGTACACTTTCGGTACGTGTCTTGCCTTTTTATGTGTGTTATTTTAGAACGCACAAGGAGACACCACCAAGTCACTGCCAACTCATAATAGTTGACTAATGTTTAACTTTACTTTCAACATGGACATATAAAAAGATTTTGTACATTGATTATTATTAGTGAGTTTTAATGTTGTTTTTCGGATGCATGACTAACGTAATTTATTTTATTAATTTCAATATGACCATGAACAACAACGACATGAGCAACTATTAACGAGCAACCAGGAGCTCTGGTCTTCATTTCAACCATGTTCAACAACTCTCCATTCTACAAGCTTGGTCGTTGTTGAACCTTGTGAAAAATGTAGCCTGAGAGTGAGAATGTAGAGTATTTTCCAAAAATTCATTTAGAATTTTGGGTTCAAAAATATATTTTTACATGAATATGATGGAAGTTATTATTTAGAGAACTGAAGGTATATTTGTTGCTTGATAATGGTATGAAGTTACATTCGTAAATAAAGCTGTGAAGTGGTAAAAAGATCTTCTTCACAGGACTAGAAAGAATTTGAAAGAAGCTAATGAGGCGGTTACTTATTTTGTTGTCATGCAAGCTGCGAATTTGAGTTGTGAAAGCCAAGAGTAAGTTAAAGGGTTGTGTAAATATATATCTCGAACGAATGAACTAGTAGCTACTCCAATCATTATAATTATGGTTACTACGACGTCAGCTTTCCTTTCATCAAAAGAGAGTATAATGCACGGAAATTCTTATCATCGGCCATCTCTAAGTCAATTTAATGTGGAAAATAAAAATATAATTAGTTATGAAATTGCTATTAAAGAGTAGACTTGATCTTGAAAGTATAGGACCACCTGAATCGATAATTACCAAGGAGACACTTGAACAAGCAATAAGAGGATGATTTGTCACTCATGAAGAAGATATTTGTTATAGATTATCATGATCTGTTGTTGCATTATGTGAATTAGGTCGCTTTAATTCCTAGCCCAAGTAGGTCGCTTTTATTCCCAACCCAAGTAGCTTTTGCAAATTATATATAAATTAAACTGAATTACTCACATATTTCTCTACCAGGGAATGTTATTTGGTCTTATTGTAAATTATCTGTAAATTAAATTGAATTTATCATATATTTCTCTATTAGGGAATGTTATTTGGTCTTACTTATTGAAATTGACGTTATACACAAGTCTCTATTTTGATTATAATCATCTGAGACAAATTTGCAAGATAACATATATACTCTCTTGATTCCTAAGATCTATTTCTCGATCTTTAGTATTTAATCTTGATTATAATATTATGTGAATTCTTGAATCTCCTATTGTTAATAAAGAACTTTAAATTAGTATTTGAAATTTTATGTCCAAAAGTAGAATAAAGTTTATGATAGTAAAAACAAGCTCTTAAAAAGTTTCCCACGTCGTTTGATTCATTAGTTTTTTTTCCTTTTTTCGGAAAATAATTAAGAAAACCGACTTCCAAAAGATAAAAACCATGCAACATCAAACATTAACTTAGTAAGTCATTTATTGTCACCAGGTATAATCAGATAGCTATGTTAACTATACATCATAAAATGGTGAATGGAAATAGAGATTCCCTATTATATATTTTAAAAAACTAGAACAAAAACTGAGGCAGATTCTCTTGAAGCTTTATTATTAAGTAATACATCAAATAAAATCTAATAGAAGAATCTACGAATCTTTAATGTAGTAGCTTGTGAGGTTTGGCCTTCTTCATCAGCTTTATCCTTTTATCTTCAGCTCATTCTCCTAATGAGATTTTCTTCCACATCTGCACAATATTTTATATCTTAAGGATCCATTTTGCTCAAAAAGGAATTAACATAAAGTAACGAAATAAAATATAATTAGTTATTCCTCAATAAGTAAAACCCTACCATGATAAAGTATTGATGGTTGACTGAAATAACATGACCGCCAATTTTTATTTTATGAGTTACCACAATCGTATTTTGGTTATATTTTGGTTATATAAAGATGTATTTTATCCTCCCTAAATAGCTAAAATGGCTAAAGTTCCATTTAACTTGTGAAGCTATTTATGTAGCAAGATTAAACAATTCATTCTAGGAAAAAACACACAACAATGCGACTTGTATTCAACCTTTGTCGTCCTCTTGCACAATCGGTCACTTTTTTGGCATTGCGGAAGAGTATGGATGTATTGAGTTACCCGTCTATTATGGAAAAAATGTTAAGCTTCAGTGATTTTGAAATTAATTAAGCTCTCTAGAGTCTGAGTTATGGCTCTTGTATTCCAATTCAAATTAATCACTACTTACTTATATAATAAGTATATACAACAAAAACATGTATTGTACAACACGATCAATTTTAGTAAATCTTACCATGAAACTTAATATTGTTTATGGCAAACTGAAATGACATGGCCATTGACCGTATTCTTGACATGACAATAATTCAACTATTTTGTAGATGTACCTTTGCATGTTGAAAGCATCAAATTTTAGCCAACATTTTTTTCTAATTTAGTAAATATGTAATATTAATGACCAATTTATTCAAATCTAGATTCTGTACTCAAATACGCTTATGTTTCTATTCAATAGGCTTATCACTAGTATGCAAATATGCATATATATATATAGGCACATGTGCACAATAGTATAACACAGAAAATGCATTGAGAAAGCTCAAGCCCACCTTCATTTGTGAATTGATGAAAGATAGTGCAAGATTATTATGAATCAGGGCTGAATCAATCTTAACAAAGTTAATTAAAATGACTCTTTTATTAGGGGGGCCAAAGGGGTTCAGGGCAGTGTGAGTTATTTACCATAAAATTCCCTGTATTTTACAAAATTCATTATAGATACCTATATTTTGTAATAACTGCATTATATGTACTTATACATGTAAAATAACCTATAATTACTGTTTACATTGTATGTCGTATCATATGCAAAATAACATAATTCTTTTAAAATAATTACAATATAGGTCTCTATATTATGCAAAATAACCCGTATCTTGGAATAAGATTTGAGTTATCAATGGAATTACCTAGAAGGAGTGACTGATAAGCTGTGTCCTGCGAGTATGGTCCATGAGTCATGAGCCGTGGCGGAGGAGTGAATATTAACTAGTTGGTTGATTCTTTGAGAAACGAGATTCGACCAAGCTAAGCCAATCCGTGAGTCGTGAAAGTAGCTGACAAAGGCGGAGTAGGCTCGATGATTTTGTGTCTGACGGAACGTGAGATGTAGAGTGAGGAAATTAAGTGTTAGATTTGATTTGGGGAAAGAAAATATTAGGCCGACTTTTGATATTGTTAAAATGGGTCCAATCCTTATCAAGAAAATTGGATAATTTGGGTATAAATACCTTAGGCCAACGAAAAATTTGGGCCGCCCACTTAAGTTTTAAAACCGACTATAATAACCATGCCTTTTTTAGTACTTTAACTCATGGTTTAGACCAGATCAACCCATATATAATTCTTTAACTCATGGGCCTCATTTTATACGTTAATTTCCTTCTAGAGAAGCTCTAAAAACTACTCAATCCAATCAATGCATAGATATTTCAATCACTTTATCATCTAATCCTACTATGTTTCTACTTTTCTATGTGGCTTCATAATGTTTTCCACCAAATTGTGGTTAAACATTAAATGTCTTAGGCCTTGATTGGTAGTTTCAATGGAAATCAATAAATGTATATCTAAATCCGACTTAAATATGAGTTTTTGAGGTCTATGGTAGTCGTTTATGATGGTTTAACTTGATGGGTTGCTAAATTTTTCATAGATTGTGTTATATATATGAGTTCTTTAGGACTTCTAAATCTTATCGGTGGAATTTAAGTTGTCTCCTTGTTTGTGTTATTTATTAGACCTTATTTTATGACCTTGTTTTTGGTTATATAATGGTCCCCTTCAAAAATATTAGCTAGCTATAAAATGTTAAACTTATCATCGAAATGGTTTGTCTCTTCAAATTTCGTGTGGTTGACTCGGGAATTGGCAACATCGTTGTTCTTCCTAAAAAAATTGCTTCAAACATGTTGGGTAGAGTCTCCCAAATTTTTTAGCCTATTTCTCTTAGAGAAGAAGTCATACATGGAATGTTATGTGGTTGAACAACCACACCTTAGCCACTGAATTAATTTTTCTAAACATTACCTCAAGATCGTGGTAACTAGCAAGTATCTGTTACCTGATGTCAAGTACACCGTGGGAAGACCCGTAACCAAAACATAATCAAAATCTAGTTATTTTATAACACATAGAAGACTAGTTACCCAATGTTCGTAGTTGGATCCATCCAAGAATTCCAACTTACACATGTTGAGAAATGGATTTTCTTTTAGAGAAATGTATCAGGTTGATAGGAAGAGTAGAAGGACCCCATTACTCAGTTTTTTTCAATAATAAATTATTTTTTTATGTAACTAAAATCACAAAATTAGAAAAATTATAAGTGAAACTTACAACTAGTTTTATATGTAAAATAATAATGAAGGTGAAATTACCATAACCATCCTAGAAGGAGATTATGGTTACCCATAAAAGTCATGTCTAAATTTTCCATCTCACTAATAATGCCCTTGAATTGTATTCATCTCACTAAATTTTCCCACCAAAAAATATTTGACTAAAATTTTCCGCAAATATTTTCCCGGCCAAATTTTTTCCGCGAAACAAAATCCTCACCAAATTACATTGATTTATGTTGTATTTGTGAACGAATCCCACCAAACTAGTTTTGATATATGTTATTGCCCACCAAACCACCTTTCTATTTATACATTTAGTGAATCAATTACCACAAACTATTTTTGCTTTGTTGTTTGTTAAACAAATCTTAGTGAACTACATTTGGATTTATACTTTTGTTTGGTGTGAAATCCTACAAAGATGTATGTAAGTACATGTTATTTGGATGAAAATGCCACCAAATTATATTTGGGTTAATATTGTTATTTGGTGGGTAATTTGCCACCAAATATTTTTATTTTATACTTTTTGGATAAAGAATCCCACTAAATAAAATAAATTTGGTTTTGAAACTTTGTTGTAATGAAGGAAATTTAAATCATTTTCTAATTTTTGCCTTGTCAAATGATTATGTTCAGGTGTTACTGAAAAATAGGAGATGTTAAAAAAATTCTTTTCGTGATATCTAAGTTATTAAATAATAACTTTCTTTAGTTTCCAGATACATAATACTCTCAAGAGTTTTTTGATCGATGGATATGAAACAAAACTCCAGAACACAAAACCGATGGATAAGGAACAAAACTCCAGAACATAAAATCCTGGAGATCGATAGTTGGCCTATTGGTTAGGTATTCCGCAGAGACCAAAAGGTCCTGGGATCGAATCGACTCCGAGTCCAAAGTGGCTCTCTCATGTATTCAAAAAAAATTCTAGTATTATTCTATAGAAAACAATATATGTAGTTGGAAAGAAACTCAATGAAAAAGAAACAAAAATAAACAAACTTATCTAAAATAAACACCTGCGTGTCTATTATATATCCAAATTCAACTTATTACTCAAAAGCTAGTTTCAACAGATTAACATATTTTTATTATTTTTTACTTATTAAGTTTTTTTTGATGGTCAAGTGATAGTTGAAAATGATGAGCTATCAAAATATAGTTTAGAGAATCAGGAATGTTATTTACTTGATTGTGGGGCCGAGGTTTTTGTTTGGGTTGGTCGTGTAACACAAGGTTCTATTCAAGCCGCTGAGATGAATTCTTTTGTTTTTAAATATTAAATATACCCACGTGGTTTAATAAAATAGATAAGGTGCAACATTCATCCTTATAGCATCATTATTGAGTTAGTTAACTTCCTCTATCTTTCTCCCTTCAGCATCACCTTCGGCCTCCTCAAGTGGGGGCATCTCAGCATCAGCAATTTTTGTAAAATACAAGGACCTAAAGTGCAATTTTTGCTAAATAGAGGGACATATACTACAATTATCTCAAAATATTATCCCGTTGCCCCAAACCCATCAGCTTACATTACGAGAATACACCTTAAACAGAATACAAGGAAAGAAATTGCACACAAGTCCTACAAACATCCAAAACATCAAAATACACCTCAAAACAGGAATTTGGTATAAACTTTACCTCTGTATTTTTGGATAGTGTTATTCAATTGGATTTTTTCAAGTGTGGACTAAAGATGTTGAAAAAACTGAGAGATATTCACTTGGTTAAAAAAAATGAAATTGATGAGAAATTGAGTATACAAATTTGGAGAAGAAAACGAAAGAAGTTTAGAAATTATTTTGCATATGTTGAGTTTTGAACACGGGACGTGTGACAAGTAAGCTGAAATAAGATTTGTTTTGTTCACGTGTGTGTAAATAAAACACTAAGTAAAATTTTACTAAAATTCGAACTTGTGACCATTAAATAACATATGCGGACGTGTAAACTAAGAAATAGATCTTAAGGAAATTGAACCAAGTTCAAGCCTCAAAATTTATTTTTGCATTTTGTACGGTAAGTTTATTAATTATATTTATTAATTCATGTATTAATATTTGGTTAAATTTATTTGTTTGCATGTTTTAACATAGCATAAGCAACAACTTAAGATCTATTAGTTTTTTGTTGTGTTAATTATTTGAAAAAATTGTTTTCTCTTATGTGAAAGTTTTTTGCTTTTGGTTTTTCAAACTTGAAACTGTTTTGTTTTAATATACTATCATTTTATGTAAATTTGATAGTTATGCATTTGTTTAGTTAATCCTTCTTCTGTAATATATATTTTTTGTTTTGATTTGAATCCAGTAACTTTATAGTCTTAGACACCTTTTTTTTTTATCAAATTACTGTCATTTGTACAATCACATTTATTTACTTTTGTTTCTGTTTACTATTTGTTTTATCTAATTTTTTTTACTTTATTCGTTTGTTGCTTGTACCCCTTTAGTTCCTTTTGTCTTCTGCAACAAGAATATAAATAAAACTTTGGGGACTAAAAAGAATTTAAAAACTTAAGTAATTAAAGGATACTCTATCGATCTTCCTAAACAAGAAGTTATTCTTGGTGATAACCTTGGGGAAACGTTTATATTCCTTTTTAGTTGTTTAATCCTTTTTGAGAAGGATCGTGTTGTTCTCTATTTGATTTTATTATAAAAACAATTTGTTGAATAATTGTGGTTTCTATTTGTGATAGAAACGATGTCTACTGAGATAGGCAATGCGTCCGGAAATGATGGAACCGGTAACAACATACCAGTTGCAATCCAGATTATGAGGAATGCATTTGCCCCTATTGGACCCGCTGAGAAGTCTGAGAACTTCAATGAAAATGACTTCAAGAGGTGGCAACAAAAGATGGTGTTTTATTTAACCACCTTGACATTAACTAAGTACTTAACAGAAGATTCCAAGACAATCATGAGGGTACAAGAGTTCCAATTAATATTGCATGAGCTCGATGCTGAAGGCATGAAACTGGAAGAAACTTTAAAAGCGGCTAATATAGTTGAAAAACTTCCTCCTTCGTGGATAGATTTCAAGAATTATCTGAAACACAAACACAAGGAGATGTCAGTTGAAGATCTAATTGTGAGACTAAGGATTGAGGAAGATAATCAGATGTTTGAAAGGAAGACCGATAATCGTTTTGTGGAGACAAAGGCAAATATTGTAGAGCAAAACAGGACCAATAACAAAAAATGAAAGAACTCAATCTAAGATAAGTCGATCAACAATAAGAAGATCAAGTTTTATGGGAACTGTTATGTGTGTGGGAAATTGGGACACCGTGCCAAATACTATCGAAGTAGCTAAGACAATGGAAAAAGCAATTTCAAGAAAGGAAAGAAAGGTCAAGCCAACATGACTGAGATTAACGATCTGGTTGAAGACGTAATGAGATTGATCTCGCTGCAGTTGTTTCTGAAGTGAATTTGGTTGGGAATTCCAAACAATAGAGGGTGGACATTGGGGCAACTCGACATCTATGCTCTGAGAGAAAGACGTTCAAAACATACAAACCAGCGACAACTGAAGAGATCTTATTTATGGACAATTCCGCTACTTTAAAAGTACTTCGAACAGGAACCGTTGTCTTGAAGATGACTTCCGGCAAAGAGTTAAGTCTCAATAATGGTTTGCATGTACCTGATACTAGAATTTAGTAAAAAGGTTCCTTGTTCAGTAAAAATGGATTTAATTTAGTTTTTGAATCTAATAAGTTTGTACTCACTAAAAGTGGGATGTTTGTAGGTAAAGAGTACCTCTCTGTGACGGTTTATTTCAGATGAATGTAATGACCGTGAGACCCGAAACTACTTGTAGGAATGTATCTGACAATGCTATTAATATTATTACTAGTTCTTCTTACTTGCTTGAGTCTCCTTATTTATGGCATAACAGATTAAGACATGTGCATTTTAAATCTTTGCAAAACCTTGTGAATTTAGGTCTAATACCTAAATTGGATCTCGATTCTCATAATAAAGGCGAGATATGTGTTGAAGCCAAATTGGCTAAAGCTCCTTTTAATATGTGGAAAGGAGAATTGAACCATTAGGGTTAATACACGGTGATATATGTGATTTAAAATATGTGCAAATGAGAGGTGGTAAAAAGTATTTTATTACCTTTGTCGATGACAACACTAGGTATTGCTATGTCTACTTTTTGAAAAGTGAAGATGAAGCATTTGAGGCCTTCAAGCAATACAAAAGTGATGTTGAAAATCAACTAAGTAAAAGGATCAAAATACCGAGGAGTGATAGAGGTGGAGAATATGTATTCCCATTCGAGAAATACTATCTAGAGCAAGGTATTATTCATCAAATTAATGCTCCTTATTCTTTTCAACAAAACGGTATTGAAGAACGCAAAAACCATACTCTAAAAGAAATGATGATTTTTTTGTTGATTAATTCTGTTTTACCCCAGAATTTATGGGGGGAAGTTGTCTTAACAACGAATCATATTCTCAATAAGTTACCCCATAAGAAACTTGAGAAAACTCCATATGATTTATGAAAAGGACGACCACCTAGATTTCAATACTTAAAAGTGTGGGGGTGTCTAGCTAAAGTAAGAGTTCCTACTCCGAAAGAAGTAAAGATTGGACCTAAAACGGTTGATGGAATATTTATGGATATGCGAACAATAGTTCCGCTTATCAATTTCTTGTTCATAAATCTGAAATTGATGAAATTCATGCCAATACAATTATAGATTCAAGAAAAGCATTCTTCTTTGAAGATATATTTCCTTGTAACGTTAGACAAGGAGAAACGTCTCTTAGAAGAACTCATGAGCATAGTAATGATAGACAATTAGACCAAGAGTCTATAAAAGAAGATGAACCAAGACGTTGAAAATGGGCTAGAACGGCCCAGTCATTTGGTTCAGATTTTATAACTTATTTGTTATAAAATGAACCCAAAACTTTTCAGTAGGCAATGTCGACTCCCGAAGCTCCTAATTGGAGAGAAGCTGTAAACAACGAAACTGAGTCTATATAAAAAATCATACATGGCAACTGGTGGATCTTCCTCCTGGAAATAAACCCTTAGGATGCAAATGGATTTTCAAAAGAAAGATGAAGGCCGATGGAACAATTGATAAGTACAAAGCTAGGCATGTAACAATTGATAATATTGCGAATCTGCTTACCAAAGGACTATCTAGAGAGTTAGTTTATAATTCATCGAGGTGAATGGGTCTTAAACCTATATCTTGAAAGTTTCCATGCGGAAACTCTACCTAGTTTACTGGAGATCCCAAGATCTAGGTTCAAGAAGACAACTGGTATGTAAATTGCAGCTAGTTATACACTATAGAGGTTTTGTAAACCTCCGACCTATTCCTAGGATGAGCAGAAAGTGTCACCTGTAAAATGTTAAGGTTAAGTTATTATTTTAATGGTTCTTATAGCTTGATAAATTCAAGTTGTGTAGTACAAGATACTCTTAACAAGTCAACCACCTATCTGAGTATGGAGTGGGCCGCTCCTACGAGAACATTTAAGGTTTAATTCTCAAAGAGTACTCATAAAAGCAGGAGTTGTTCAGGGCCAAAATGAACACAACAATGAGAACTTCAAGAATGTAGTGAGGGATGTTCTGTGATTTCCATTGTCTTGGTATACACAAAAATCCGAATAGTTCAAGACATCGCGTTCACTGGTTGGCGAGTATATCCGATAGATCTCACTAGGGCAAGGTTCAAGGTCTTTGGATACTTTTCTCGATGCAGTATCTCTCTACTGTCTTCTCTCTCGTGTTATTGCATGGTTTTTGGTTTGTTAGTCAATTTCCATTCATGTGGGAGATTGTTCGTCAATTCGGTTTTTCCAAGTGAGGAATAACGACGTTGACTCAATCGAGAGATATTCAATTGGTTAAAACCATTGCGCAGTGAATGCGAAATTGAGTACAAAAATTTTGAGAACAAAAAGAAAGAAGTTTAGAAATATATTTGCGTATCTTGAGTTTCGAACACCAACGTGTGACAAGTAAGCTGAAATAGGATTTTTTTTCTTCATGTGTGTGTAAATAAAACACTAAAGAAAACTTTATTACAATTTAAACTTGTGACCATTGTCTAACATATGCGCACGTGTAAACTAAGACCCATTGTCACTGGAACAACGCGTTGTTTCATGTCATGCTTCATCCGTGTTAATGGTTAAACGTCTCCAAATTTGAACAGTCACATACCCATTGAATGGTGTTGCATTGCCTCCTTTTCATTTCGATAAATAGGGAGGCCTCCCACCATTTTTACAAGAAGAATCAAAAAAATTTAAAATCTGAAAATTTATTAGTGTTTTTGCATATTCAAATTACAACATTTTTTAGAGAGAAAGACAATACAATTTTAGTTCGCCATTGTCAATATTTGTGTAGTGCTGTTATCGATTGACTTAAGTCCGTTGTATCCTAGGAGATCATCACTATCAATTGTGAGCACCATAGCAGAGCGAATAGATATTAAGGAAATTGAACCAAGTTCAAGCCTCAAAATTTCTTTTTACATTTTGTAATGTAAGTTTATAATTATATTTCTTAATTTCTGTATTTATATTTAGTTAAATTTATTTTTTTGCATGTTTTGACGCACCAGAATTCCTCACTTTCATCAAGCTTCAACCCCTCCTTAGTAGCGGAAACAAGCTTTTTCCCTTCGAATTCCTTCAACAGTCTAATAACATCAACCATGTATATAACCTCATAACCTTTCTTCTTCAAATTCTCAAGCAAAGGTGATATTTCAACAACTTTTTTACTCTCACCAGTGATATAGTAAATATCATTATGTCCTTACTTCATACGTTTCACGTAATCCTATAAACTAGTCATCTCATCACCATTTTTGGTAGAGTGGTACCTCAAAAGATCACGTATCAGTATATTAAGAAAGGCATGAGCTTACGGAAACTTCTTCTAGGGGCTCCCCATGTATCAGTATATCAATAGATTGAATCGATGTGACTTGATGAACTCCCACAATTCTTCTCTGTAATTTTTTACAGTAAAAAATTGAGAATAATGATTAGAAATCAGAGACTGGTGGTCCTTTGTGTGTTCCAAAATAAATGCAAATGTGATCGAACCACAACCGCAAGTGTACGGTTGTCCCAAGTAGTAATAATGATTCTAGGATTGTTCGCAGGGACGGTTTGGTTGACTACAATGTTTAACAAGTAATGAGTGGTTGCACTTATGAAAACAAGTAAAGAAATAATTATTGATTTGGTTTTTGTATTAACTCTACTTAATGAAAGACTAATGATAAAATGCAAGTAAAAGGTAAAACACAAGTAAAAAGATCTAAACGCAGTATGAGAAGGTAGCACTTGAGAACACAAGGGATCCTCCTAATCCTATTTCTTAAATTATGTTGTTTAAGGGCTAAATTGGTCAATTACAATGGTCGGGATTCTAAATTCCTTATACCCCCGTCAGGGTGGACTATAAGGCTATCCTAGAGTGTCACTAGTCCCGTCAGGGTAAATATGATCCACTTTTAGATGTTTAAGAATTTTACCTCATTGGCCCTAAAATTTGCTAATTTCGTCAGAATCAATAGCTTCTATTTTAGATTGAATAACTGGTTCTGTACCTAAACCCTCCGTCAGGATGATCCACACGCCACATATATGGAATAGCCTAGATACTAACACCTCAATGATGTCTCCTAAGGGTCGAAAATAAGAACAATTAGGGAGACATCAAGACCCCCAACTCAAACCTTTGTCGTCCCGACAAAGTAAAACAAAACAAAGGGGTGTAAGTAAACGTATAAACAAGTAGAAGCTAACAAATAAACCCTAAAGCAATTCTCAAAATAAATCTCATATAGCAAACTCTAGAAACTAATATACACATACATCTAAAATGCAACATCAAACATAAATAATCTCAATCATAAAATTAAAGTTACAATGCTTGAAGGTTACACTTCTACTCATCTCTGTATGATGGCTATAGGGTGGTCATTAATCCTAACTCGCTTTGAACGCTCCACCTAGTATATTCCCTATTAACAGAATCATAAATTCACTATGCACTTAGGAATCACGAGGTCTTTATGGTTATAATATTGGCTTAAGGACGGGTGTGGATGTATATTTGGTAAATTTGAAGTGAGCTTTTGGCTCTCTCTCCTCAATTACCATCAACAGTGTCCTCGAGCTTGAGTTAACGCTCAAAAGATGTTCTCACTCACCCATATACGCAACAATTTAGCGTCCCATGTCTACCCACTATAAACAAGACGATTTTCAGAAAAATTCCACTCTACCGGATGTTTTATTCATTCATATTTTTCTTTTTATTTTCTTTTCTCTTTTTCTCTTTTTTTTGTACAGAAGCAAACCGGGTTCCCGGTTTTGACGAAACCGGGTTCCCTGTTCCTACTGTATGATTTTTCAATTTTTTTTCATTTTTTCTTTCTTTTTCATTTTTCTTCATTCCCGGCAAAGGGTTACAAGTATATATCATCTGCAATTGTGCTACAATACAAAGCACATCAATCCCAACCCATTAAATTCCCCATAAGTGGTCCCACCACCCCAAACTCAAGCTCGAGACATGTCTCAGGATTGTGATTCATGTGCGGGTCATATGGTCATGCCTAATAATCTAAGGGATAATGGCTTATATCGTGGCTACAAAGAAAAGGCTAAGGCTCAAAGTGGGCTAAGATGGATAATAATTAATACAAGGGATAGAAGGCTAAAAAGGCACAAATGGCTAACAAAGAACTGCCTCTATCATTTTCCTAAGTACATAGCTTGTCTTTAGTTCATATCTAAGTGGGTTCTCTACTAATTAGGATTTCACGTTCTACACACCAAACATATTCCTTAAGTACAAGCTTACTTCATTTGCATTGTTCATTAATTTTTTTCTATCAATTACCTATGTTTGCATGCAATTCTAAATGTGTTTTATATCAATCCCTAAAGTCCACTATTTACTATCATGGATTCATCAAAAGTATGCTTAAAGGGATATTTAAAAATTTCTACAGTCAAACGCAACTCCGAAAATTATTTTATTGAAAGCAAATAAAACATATAACAAATAAAAACTGGGATGAGGCAACGAACCCCACCCCAAACTCAAAAATAAGTCGTGTCCCCACGACTCGAAAAGACTCAAAGCAATAAAATAATCTACACTAAATGAGAAGGGATAGAAAACGTATCTTAACCAGCGCGAGGCTGGTTGTCGGTGTTGTGTCCCTGAACTTTATCTCGCGTCTAGACATCGTAAGTTGTGCTTTGAACAAATAAAGTTCAACTTATTTGTAAAGTTTCCCAAAATAGCGCACCTCGTATCCTGATTCTCTTCCGACACCTTGATTTTCGATTCCAACTCATCATCGGATCATTTTCTTCCTCACTTTCAGGTTCCTCAATCACTTCTCTCTTCTTAGGATTAGCTTTAATTTTTAACCTCTTCAGTCTTGTGTTTGCAACGCGAATTAGGAATCTCAATAGCTTGTTCTTGAACAGTACCAAAAGTGTTTCTGTTTCTTGGAGAATTCCTTCGATAAGTACACATGAAAACGGTTCTGATAAGCATCTCTTTCCACCCCAAACTTAAAACCTCAAATAGTGAGAAGCTAAGGCTTAGAACTTTGATGTTTTGAGGCTTAAGACTTGAAGATTATGGTGGAATATGAGATAGGTAAAGGCTAATTGATGTGGGGGAAGAGGGAAGAGTGTTGAAATATAATTCAAAGTTCAGTAATTATCCGAGGAAATTAAGATCGAAGTGGTAGGGTCCTTACATTGTAACCAAGGTTACACCTCATGGAGCTATAGAGATAGAACATCCACTTGAAAACCGTACATTCATGGTGAACGGTCATCGATTAAAGATATATCATGGAGGTGAAGACACCGATCGTGCAAAAGACCCACATCCCAGAGAGGTCATGTACCTCCTCGAAGCTCCTTAGAAGCACGAGGTAACCCGTCGAGCTTAACGACGTTAAACAAAAGCCAATTTCTTGTATATTAGTTTAAGTATTTCATTTTCCGTAGTGTAAATTAGTTAAGTTTTCGTTGAATTTAGCGTTTATTTTTAAGAAATGAGGAAGGGTGTTTGTTTTTGATGATTTCAGGGGTATAATGGTCATGAGTTTGGGGTCAAAACGATGAGAAAAACGAAAAAAAATTTGAAGTCCACAGCAGGTTTGACCGGCTAGCCGGCGAGCTGGCCGGCATACCGGCCAAACGAGCTGAAGGACCCCAACTCTCTGACCACTGCGTCAGCGATGACGCAGCATTGCTGCGTCACAGTTCGCGCCATCGAGATTTCACCGGCATGCCGACGAATCCGCCGGCTAGCCGGCCAAATGGAGGAAAGGTTCTGGTCCTTGCGTCAGCGACGACGCAAGGTTGCCGCGTCATCAATTGCGCCATCGACATCCCGCCGGCATACCGGCGAATCCGCCGGCTAGCCGACCAGGAATGTCGAGAGTTCTGATCACTGCGTCAGCGACGACGCAAGAAGCTTGCGTTTTGAGGTAAAAAAAAAAATCGAATTTTGTAATTTCTTTCGCCGCCCTCGCGACCGGCATGCCGGCGAATCCGCCGGCTAGCCGGCCAGCTGTTGCGAGAGGCGGTTTTGAGTTGTTTTAACCTAGTTTGTTGCCTCTTTCTCCAAGCTATCTTTATATTCCGAATCCTTGCCTCCACCTACTCCGAAAATCATCAACAAACAACTATAAAATCATCAAATCAAGCCTTCTTTCATCACAAAAACATACAATCAACTCATAGCTTCTCCAAAACATCACCAAAATCCATCTTTTCTTCACAAATTTCCTCTTCCCAACCTTGAAATTAAACCAAATTCTTTCAAAATCCCTCTCACATATCCTTAACCCATCTCATATTCCACCTAATCCTTCAAGTTTTAAGCCTCAAAACATCAAATTTCGAAGCTTTTCTCTAGCTTTTTCTCTATTTGAAGTTTTGAGTTTGGGGTGAAAAGAGATGACTAACATAACCGATTTCATGTGCAACTATCGAAGAAACATACCGAGAATAGGAACAATGTTGGAACTAGCCTAGACCAAGCAATTGAGATTCCGGATTCGCGATCCAAAAAGACTGTCCAAAACCCAATTGCTCTGAAACGAAAAGAAAATCTGAGTAAGGCTAATCCGAAAAAGAGTAGGTTAATTGATGAGAGTGATGAAGAAAGTGAGGAAGAAGTTGAAGAAGAGATTGAGGAAGAATCTGAACAAGAAGTTCCCGAAGAACCAGTGCAACAACCAAAAGCTCCGCGTAGGAAAGCTTGGGCTCAAAAGCCTAAGAGAGTCTTCGTTCCATGGGATACTCAGGTTCGTGATAGAATTGAATTTTTGAAGTTTGGTGAGGAGATGAATCTTCCTAAAGGTATTATGACTAGTGCTTATAAATATTATGGTATTACTTGTGATAAATTGGGTTGGAAAGAATTGCGTGAAAGGAAGCTTGAGTATATTCCTACCTTGGTGTGAGATTTTTATGAAGGAATCGCCTTCTCAAAAGAAGCTGTTATTATTCGCAAAAAGGTAGTTCCTTTCTCCGTTGAGCTTATTCGTAAATCATTAAAATTACCCGAGTTTTCCGAAATATGTTCGTTTCAAGAGTCTCTAAAAGAACCTACATTTGATTATGAATCCCTTTGGGGGAAAGTGCTTGTTGATGGGGGCCCGCCCAATTCCCGAAGGAGAGAGATATCCAGGACAGATGTATAGTATTAACTTGCTACCATGTGCTAAGATTTGGTCACGTTTCATAATCCCTACCTTCTTCGGAGTTAAACACATATCGGAAGTGAAGAAGGAGCATCTTTTGTTCATTAAGTGTATTATTGAGGAGAAACCCATGGATGTTGCTCGTGTGATATATGATACCATCATGGAATTTGCAAGAATTCCGACTTCACAACAAAATCTCAAATTTCCTTGTACCATCACTACTTTGTGCTTAGACGCAAAGGTTCCGCGTAAAGACGCAGAGATTGATCGTGTTGTAGTGTGTGAGAGTATGGGTTTAATTTCGATCAAGAATATTCATGATGAGAGATTAAAAGCAACAAGAAATCCTAGAGCTCCTCCAAAGAAGAAGATGCATACCACCAATGAGTTGGAAGCGAAAGTGAGGGTGTTAGAAGAGAACCAAGAGAAGATGATTGCGTCTTTGGGAAACGTTACAAAAGAGTTAGAACTTCTCCGAAACATGTTAATGGGGGTGAGAACAATTCAACACGCCACCTATGGTATTCTTACGCAAGAGAAAGTTCATGGACGCAACACCGATAACCAGTCTCGCGCTGGTTAAGATACGTTTTCTATCCCTTTCGCGTTTTAGTTAGTTTAGTTTATTTTTATTGCGTTGAGTCTTTTCGAGTCGTGGGGACACGACTCATTTTTGAGTTTGGGGTGGGGTTCGTTGCCTCATCCCAGTTTTTATGTGTTATGTGTTTTATTTGCTTTCAAGAAAATAATTTTCGGAGTTGCGTTTGACTATAGAAGATTTTAAATGTCCCTTTAAGCATACTTTTGATGAATCAATGATAGTAAATAGTGGACTTTAGGGAATAACATAAAACGCACTTACAATTGCATGCGAACATAGGTAATTGATAGGAAAAATTAATGAACAATGCAAATGAAGTAAGCTTGTACTTAAGGAATTTGTTTGGTGGGTAGAACGTAAAATCCTAATTAGTAGAGAACCCACCTAGATATGAACTAAAGACAAGCTATGTACTTAGGAAAATGATAGGGGCAAGTCTTTGTTAGCCATTTGAAGCCTTTTAGCTTGCTATCCCTTATTATAATTTTATCCGTCTTAACCTAATTTTGAGCCTTAAACCTTTCTTTTGTAGCCACGATATAAGCCCATTATCCTTTAGATTATTAGGCATGACCAAATGACCCGCACTTGAATCACAACCCTGAGACTTGTCTCGAGCTTGAGTTTGGGGTGGAGGGTCCACATTTGGGAAATTACATTGGGAAGGGATTATATGTGTTTGTATTGAGGCACAAAAACAAAAGATGATATGATTATTTGTAACCCTTTGCCGAAATTTGAAAAAAAAAAGAGAAAAAGAAAATTATAAGAGACATGACTTTTCGCATCAAAATGATAGTCATGGGTATCTTGTACAAAAAAAAAAGAAATGAAAAAGAAAATAAAAAGAAAGAATCAAAATCGGCAAAGTGGAATATTTTGGAAATCATCTTAGTTTAGTTGGGTTGACATTGGGGACGCAACATTAGCGCGTCAAATGGGTGAGTGAGAACATTTTTTAGCGTAAACTCAAGCTCGAGGACATGTTGATGGTAAGTGAGGAGAGAGCCAAAAGCTCACTTCAAATTTACCAAATATACATCCATACCGTCCTTAAGCCATTATTAAAACCATAAAGACCTCGTGATTCTTAAGTACATAGTGAATTTACAATTCTGTTGATAGGGAATACACTAAGTGGAGCGTTCAAAGCGAGGTAGGATTAATGACCACCCTATAGCCATCATACAGAGATGAGTACAAGTGTAACCTTCAAGCATTGCGACTTTAATTTTATGATTGAGATTATTTATGTTTGATGTTGCATGATTAGTGTATGTGTATGTTAGTTTTTAAAGTTTTGCCATATGAGATTTATCTTAAGACTTGCTTTAGGTTTATTTGCTAGCTTCTATTTGTTCTTGCGTTTAATTCTACCCCTTGTTTTGTTTTGTTTTGCTTTGTCGGGACGACAAAAGTTTGAGTTGGGGGTCTTAATGTCTCCTTAATTGTTCTTATTTTCGACCCTTAGGAGACATCAATTTTGGTGTTTATTTAATCAATTTGATAGACTTTTGGACTAAATATGCAATATTATAATTTTCCTCTTTTATTTCTAGCATTTTTAGTTTATTAAGCTTTTGCGCGTAATATTGGTATTTTTAGTGTAAAGTTTAAAGGTTTTAAAGTTAGCTAGAAGAGGAATCCAAGGAGAAAGTCAAAGATCAAGAGATAGAGTCAAGACTTGAAGATAAATCCCGAAGATAATATTTTTAGAGCTGAAAATCCATTTTCCAGGCCATAGATTGCTGATTTCGAGGTACTTAAGCGATGATTTAGCCGCTGACCTTTGAAGAGAAAACATTCCTTATCGAGTTACGGAACTTTAGCAACTGGAATAAGGTCAATCGGAGTCACAACGCATCAGGAAAAGCCGTTTTAGTGAAGACATATCAGCAGTTACGGGATTTTGGGCTAAGTTAGTGGACTTGGGCCTTTTGTATTTCATTTAATTAAAAGCCTAGGTCCAAGTCCGAATTTGCACTTATAAAAGGAGGTCTGGACTTCTATTTTACAGAAAAATTCACATTCTGCAAGATTAAAAACACCAGAGAGAAGCAACTGAAGGAAGGAGAAGAAGCTACAAGAGCTGGAGAGAGTCTATATCTCCGTTCGTAGTCATTCCGATTCCGGAAATTAGGTTTTTCTTATCTTTTAATTTTGTAAACAGTATGAATTCCTTTACATTTAATTTAGTATTTCATTTTAATATGAGCTAAGCTTTTCATAGTGCTTGAGAAAAAACAATGGGTGAATCCCAATCTTATTAAATAACGAATGTTGAATTTGGGTTTCTGTTAAATTAAACTAAATTAGGGCTTTTACTCTTTTCGATAAATTGAGAATATTTACTGTTTTTAGCGTCATGAACTAGGAACAGGTGTTAGTATTTAGGCTATTCCAGTTAGTGGCGATTGGATCATCCTGACGGAGGGTTTAAATACGGAACCATTTATTCAATCTAGGATAGAAGCTATTGATTCTGTCGAACTTAGCTAATCCTAGGGCCAATGAGGTAATAAAACTTAATCATCCAACGGTGGATCATATTTACCCTGACGGGACTAGTGACACTTTAGGATCGTCTTATAGTCCACCCTGACGGGGGTATAAGGAATTTAGAATCCCGACCATTGTAATTGACTAATTTAGCCCTTAAACAATATAAGTTAGGAAATAGGATTGGGAGGATCCTTGCGTTCTCAAGTGCTACTTCTCATATTGCGTTTTACATCATTTACTTGCGTCTTAGCTTTTATTTTAATTTTAATTATTGTCTTTCATTTACTTAGCATTAATACAAAACCAAATAAACATTTTACCTTTATTTGTATTCATAAGTGCATCAATCATTAATAGATAATCATTGTAGTCAACCATCCCGTCCTTGGAACGAATCTGTATTATCAGTTATACTACTTGGGACAACCGCACACTTGCGGTTGTGGTTTGATTTACATTTGCATTTAATTTAGAACACACAAAGGACCACCAGTAGAATACTTGACCATTCGAAGGTAGATTATAATCACCCTGGCGGGGTTCGTAACACCTAAGAATAGTTCCTAAGTCCACCCTGACGGGGGGGTTAGGAGACTATAGAATCCCGACTAATACTTAATCCCGATCCATCCCTTAAACAAAAGCATTGATTTAATAGATTTAGGTGAAACCCTTGCGAAACTCAAGTACCGCGTTCAATTCTTTGCGTCTACTCATTTTTATGTACTTGCGTCTTATTTATTTGCATAAGTTAATTTAGTAATTATTTTATTTGCATCTTAATCCTTAATCAAACAACCAAAACAAATATTTATATCATTTATTTTCCGCATAATATAACAATCATTCACACTTATTACATAACATCGAAAGTCATATTCAATTCGTCCCTGAGATCGAAATCCCGTTTACCAGATATTACTTAGACGACCCGTACACTTGCGGTACGTGTCTTGCCTTTTTAGGTATGTTATTTTAGAACACACAAGGAGACACCACCAAGTCACTGCCAACTCATAATAGTTGACTGATGTTTGACTTTACTTTCAACATGGACCTATAAAAAGATATTGTACATTGACTATTATTAGTGAGTTTTAATGCTGTTTTTCGGATGCATGACTAACATAATTTATTTTATTAATTTCAATATCACCATGAACAACAACGACATGAGCAACTATTAACGAGCAACCAGGAGCTCTGGTCTTCATTTTAACCATGTCCAACAACTCTCCATTCTACAAGCTTGGTCGTTGTTGAACCTTGTCAAAAATGTAGCCTGAGAGTGAGAATGTAGGGTATTTTCCAAAAATTCATTTAGAATTTTGGGTTCAAAAATATATTTTTACATGAATGTGATGGAAGTTATTATTTAGCGAGATGAAGGTATATTTGATGATTGAAAATTGTATGAAGTTACGTTCGTAAATAAAGCTGCGAAGTGGTAAAAAGATCTTCTTCACAGGACTAGAAAGAATTTGAAAGAAGCCAATGAGGAGGTTACTTATTTTGTTGTCATGCAAGCTGCGAATTTGAGTTGTGAAAGCCAAGAGTAAGTTAAAGGGTTGTGTAAATATATATCTCGAACGAATGAACTAGTAGCTACTCCAATCATTAAAATTATGGTTAGTACGATGTCAGCTTTCCTTTCATAAAAAAAAGAGTATAATGCTCGGAAATTCTTATCATCGGCCATCTCTAAGTCAATTTAATGTGGCAAATAAAAATATAATTGGTTATGAAATTGCTATGAAGAGTAAACTTGATCTTGAAAGTATAGGACAACCTGAATTGATAATTACCAAGGAGACACTTGAACAAAAAAAAAGAGGATGATTCGTCACTCACGAAGAAGATATTTTTTGTAGATTATCATGATCTGTTGTTGCATTATGTGAATTAGGTCGCTTCAATTTCTAGCCCAAGTAGGTCGCTTTTATTCCCAACCCAAGTAGCTTTTGCAAATTATATATAAATTAAACTGAATTACTCACATATTTCTCTACCAAGGAATGTTATTTGGTCTTATTGCAAATTATCTGTAAATTAAATTGAATTTATCATATATTTCTCTATTAGGGAATGTTATTTGGTCTTACTTATTGAAATTGACGTTATACACAAGTCCCTGTTTTGATTATAATCATCTGAGACAAATTTGCAAGAGAACATATTTACTCTCTTGTTTCCTAGGATCTAGTTCTCGATCTTTAGTTTGATTATGATATTATGTGAATTCTTGAATTACCTGTTGTTAATAGAGAACTGTAAATTAGTATTTGATATTTTATGTCCAGAAGTGGAATAAAGCTTATGATAGTAAAAACAAGCTCTTAAAAAGTTTCCCACGTCGTTTGATTCATTAGTTTTTTTCCTTTTTCGGAAAATAATTAAGAAAACCAACTTCCAAAAGATGAAAACCATGCAACATCAGACATTACCTTAGTAAGTCATTTATTATCACCAGGTATTATCAGACAGCTATGTTAACTATACATCATAAAATGGTGAATGGAAATAGAGATTCCCTATTATATATTTTAAAAAACTAGAACAAAAACTGAGGCAGATTCTCTTGAAGCTTTATTATTAAGTAATACATCAAATAAAATCTAATAGAAGAATCTACGAATTTTTAATGCAGTAGCTTGTGAGGTTTGGCCTTCTTCATCAGCTTTATCTTTTTATCTTCAGTTCATTCTCCTAATGAGATTTTCTTCCACATCTGCACAATATTTTATATCTTAAGGATCCATTTAGCTCAAAAAGGAAATAACATAAAGTGAAGAAATAAACTATAATCATTTATTCCTCAATAAGTAAAATCTTACCATGATAAAGTAGTGATAGTTGACTGAAATAACATGACCACCAATTTTTGTTTTATGAGTTACCACAATCGTATTTTGGTTATATAAAGATGTATTTTATCCTCCCTAAATAGCTAAAATGGCTGGAGTTTCATTTAACTTGTGAAGCTATTTATGTAGCAAGATTAAACAATTCATTCTTGGAAAAAACACACAAGAATGCGACTTGTATTCAACCTTTGTCGTACTCTTGCACAATCGATCACTGTTTTGGCATTGCGGAAGAGTATGGATGTATTGAGTTACCCGTCTATTATGGAAAAAATGTTAAGCTTCAGTGATTTTGAAATTAATTTAGCTCTCTAGAGTCTGAGTTATGGCTCCTGTATCAATATGAACAAGAGCTAATCATAACTTTTCCAATTCAAATTAATCACTACTTACTTATATAATAAGTATATACAACAAAAACATGTATTGTACAACACGATCAATTTTAGTAAATCTTACCATGAAACTTAATATTGTTTATGGAAAACTGAAATGACATGGCCATTGACCGTATTCTTGACATGACAATAATTCAACTATTTTTTAGATGGACCTTTGCATGTTGAAAGCATCAAATTTTAGTCAACATTATTTTCTAATTTAGTAAATATGTAAATTAATGACCAATTTATTCAATTCTAGATTCTATACTCAAATACGCTTATGTTTCTATTCAATAGGCTTATCACCAGTATGCAAATATGCATATATATATATATATATATATATATATATATATATATATATATATATATATATATATAGGCACATGTGCACAATAGTATAACACAAAAAATGCATTAAGAAAGCTCAAGCTCACCTTCATCTGTGAATTGGTGAAAGATAGTGCAAGATTATTATGAATCAGGGCTGAATTAATCTTAACAAAGTTAATTAAAAGGACTCTTTTATTAGGACGGCCAAAGGGGTTCAGGCAGTGTGAGTTTTTTACCATAAAATTCCCTGTATTTTACAAAATTCATTATAGATCCCTATATTTTGTAATAATTGCATTATATGTACTTATAAATGTAAAATAACCTATACTTACGGTTTACATTATAAGTCGTATCATATGAAAAATAACATAATTCTTTTAAAATAATTACGAAATAGGTCTCTATATTATGCAAATTAACCCGTATCTTGGAATAAGATTTGAGTTATCAATGGAATTACGTAGAAGGGCGGTGTCCTGCGAGTATGGTCCTTGAGTCATGAGCCGTGGCGGAGGAGTGAATATTAACTAGTTGGTTGATTCTTTGAGAAACGAGAGCCGACCGAGCTAAGCCAATCTGTGAGTCGTGAAAGTACCTGACGGAGTAGGCTCAATGATTTTGTGTCTGAGGGAACGTGAGATGTAGAGTGATGAAATTAAGTGTTAGATTTGATTTGGGAAAGAAATGACTTATTTGACTTATAAGTATTAGCCCGACTTTTGATATTGTTAAAACGGGCACAATCCTTATCAAGAAAATTGGATATTTGGGTATAAAGACCTTAGGCCAACGAAGAATTTGGGCCTCCCACTTAAGTTTTAAAACCAACTATAATAACGAGGCCTTTTTTCAGTACTTTAACTCATGGTTTAGACCAGATCAACCCATATATAATTCTTTAACTCATGGGCCGCATTTTATACGTTAAATTTCCTTCTCGAGAAACTCTAAAAAACCTATTCAATCCAATCGATGCATAGATATTTCAATCACTTTATCATCTAATCCCACTATGTTTCTACTTTCTATGTGGCTTCATAACGTTTTCCACCAAATTGTGGTTAAACATTAAATGCCTTAGGCCTTGATTGGTAGTTTCTACGGAAATAAATTAATGCATATCTAAATCCGACTTAAATATGAGTTTTTGAGGTCTATGGTAGTCGTTTATGATGGTTTAACTTGATGGGTTGCTAATTTTTCATAGATTGTGTTATATATATGAGTTCTTTAGGACTTCTAAATCTTATCGGTGGAATTCAAGTTGTCTCCTTGTTTGTGTTCTTGATTAGACCTTATTTTATAACCTTGATTTTGGTTATATAATGGTCCCTTCAAAAATATTAGCTAGCTATGAAACTGTTAAACTTATCATCGAAATGGTTTGTCTCTTCAAATTTCGTGTGGTTGACTCGGGAATTGGCAACATCATTGTTCTTCCTAAAAAAGTTGCTTCAAACATGTTGGGTAGAGTCTCCCAAATTGTTTTATCCTATTTCTCTTAGAGAAGAAGTCATACATGGAATGTTATGTGGTTGAACAACCACACCTTAGCCACTGAATTAATTTTTCTAAACATTACCTCAAGATCGTGGTAACTAGCAAGTATTTGTTACCTGAAGTTAAGTACACAGTGGGAAGACCCGTAACCAAAACATAATCAACATCTAGTTATTTTATAAAACATAGAAGACTAGTTACCCAATGTTTGTAGTTGGATCCATCCAAGAATTCCAACTTACACATGTTGAGAAATGGATTTTCTTTTAGAGCAATGTATCAGGTTGATGGGAAGAGTAGAAGGACCCATTACTCAATTTTTTTCAATAATAAATTATTTTTTTATGTAACTAAAATCACAAAATTAGACAAATTATAAGTGAAACTTACAACTAGTTTTATATCTAAAATAATAATGAATAAGCAATTACCATAACCATCCTAAAAGGAGATGATATTACCCATAAAAGTTATGTATAAATTTTCCATCTCACTAATAATACCCTTGAATTGTATTCATCTCACAATATTTTCCCACCAAAAAAAAATCTGACCAAAATTTCCCGCAAAAAATTTGCCGGCCAAATTTTTTCTCGCAAACAAAATCCCCACCAAAATTTTATGTTGTTATTTAGTGGAAAAAATCTCACCAAATTACATTTATTTATGTTGTATTGGTGAACAATCCCACCAAACTAGTTTTGATATATGTTGTTCAGTATGATAAATGCCACTTAATTTCATTTTAGTTTATATTGTTATTTCCCACCAAACAACCTTTCGATTTATACATTTAGTTAATCAATTACCACAAAATATTTTTGCTTTGTTGTTTGGTAGACAAATCTTAGTGAACTACATTTGGATTTATACTTTTGTTTGGCATGAATTCCTACAAAGATGTATTTTAAGTACATGTTATTTGGATGAAAATGCCACTAAATTATATTTGGGTTTATATTGTTATTTGGTGGGTAATTTGCCACCAAATATTTTTAATTTATATTGTTTGGTGGAAAAATTCTACTAAATAAAATAAATTTGGTTTTGAAACTTTGTTGTAATGAAGGAAATTTAAATCATTTCCTAATTTTTGCCTTGTCAAATGATTATGTTCAGGTGTTACTGAAAAATAGGAGATGTTAAAAAAATTCTTTTCGTGATATCTATGTTATTAAATAATAACTTTCTTTGGTTTCCAGATACATAATACTCTCAAGAGTTTTTTGATCGATGGATATGAAACAAAACTCCAGAACACTAAACCGATGGATAAGGAACGAAACTCCAGAACATAAAATCCTGGAGATCGATAGTTGGCCTAGTGGTTAGGTTACTCCGCAGAGACCAAGAGGTCCTGGGATCGAATCTCAGAGTCAAAATGACTCCGAGTTCAAAGTGTCTCTCTCATGTATTGAAAAAAAAAATCGTAGTATTATTCTATGGAAAACAATATATGTAGTTGGAAACAAACTCAATGAAAAGGAAACAAAAATAAACAAACTTATCTAAAATAAACACTTGCGTGTCTATTAAATATCCAAACTCAACTTATAACTCAAAAGCAAGTTTCAACAGATTAACATATTTTTATTATTTATTACTCATTAAGTTTTTTTATGGTCAAGTGATAGTTGAAAATGATGAGCTATCAAAATCTAGTTTAGAGAATCAGGAATTTTATTTACTTGACTGTGGGGACGAGGTTTTTGTTTGGGTTGGTCGTGTAACACAAGTTGCTATTCAAGCCGCTGAGATGAATTCTTTTGTTTTTAAATATCAAATATACCCATGTGGTTTAATAAAATAGAAAAGATGCAACATTCATCCTAATAACAACATTATTGAGTTAGTCAACCTCCTCTATCTTGCTTCCTTCAGCATCACCTTCGGCCTCCTCAAGTGGGGGCATCTCAGCATCAGCAATTTTTGTAAAATACAATGACCTATAGTGCAATTTTTGCTAAATAGAGGGACATATACTACAATTATCTCAAATAATTATCCCGTTGCCCCGAACCCATCAGCTTACATTACGAGAATACACCGTAAACAAGAAACAAGGAACGAAATTGCACACAAGTCCTACAAACATCTAGAACATCAAAATACACCTCAAAAAGAACATCAAAATACACCTCAAAACAGGAATTTGGTATAAACTTTACCTCTGTCATTTTGGACAGTGTTAGTCAATTGGATTTTTTCAAGTGTGGACTAACGATGTTGACTCAAATGAGAGATATTCACTTGGTTAAAATCATTGAAAGTGAATGAGACATTGAGTATAAAAATTTGGATAAGAAAAAGAAAGAAGTTTAGAATTTTTTTTGCATATGCTGAGTTTTGAACATGGGACGTGTGACAAGTAAGCTGAAATAAGATTTGTTTTGTTAATGTGTGTGTAAACAAAACACTAAGTAAAACTTTACTAAAATTCGAACTTGTGACCATTATATAACATATGCGCACGCGTAAACTAAGAAATAGATCTTAAGGAAATTGAACCAAGTTCAAGCCTCAAAATTTATTTTTGCATTTTGTACTATAAGTTTATTAATTATATTTATTAATTCATGTATTAATATTTTGTTAAATTTATTTGTTTGCATGTTTTAACATAGCAGAAGCAACAACTTAAGATCTATTAGTTTTTTGTTGTGTTAATTATTTGGAAAAATTGTTTTCTCTTATGTGAAAGTTTTTTTCTTTTGGTTTTTCAAACTTGTTACTGTTTTATTTTAATAAACTATCATTTTATGTAAATTTGATAGTTGTGCATTTGTTTAGTTAATCCTTCTTCTGTAATATATATTTATTGTTTTGATTTGAATCCAGTAACTTTAGAGTCTTAGACACCTTTTTTTTTAACAAAAAACTGTCATTTTGTACAATAACATTTATTTACTTTTGTTTCTGTTTACTATTTGTTTTATCTAATTTTTTTTGACTTTATTTGTTTTTTGCTTGTACCCATTTAGTTCCTTTTGTATTCTACAACAAGAATATAAATAAAACTTTGGGGACTAAAAAGAATTTAAAAACTTGGGTAATTAAAGGATACTTTATCGATCTTTCTAAACAAGAAGTTATTCTTGGTGATAACCTTGGGGAAACGTTTATATTCCTTTTTTGTTGTCTAATCATTTTTTAGAAGGATCATGTTGTTCGCTATTTGATTTTATTATAAAAACAATTTGTTGAATAATTGTGGTTTCTATTTGTGATAGAAACGATGTCTACTAAGATAGGCAATGCGTCCGGAAATGATGGAACCGGTAACAACATACCAGCTGCAATCCAGATTATGAGGAATGCATTTGGCCCTATTGGACCCGCTGAGATGTCTGAGAACTTCAATGGAAATGACTTCAAGAGGTGGCAACAGAAGATGGTGTTTTATTTAACCACCTTGAATTTAACTAAGTACTTAACGGAAGATGCACATGCATTTGGTGAAAATCCAGACGTACAGACAGTTGCATCAATTGATGTCTGGAAAAATGCTGATTTCTTATGTAGGAATTATATACTAAATGCATTGGATAATACACATTACAATGTGTATAGTCCCTAGAAGACTGCTAAGGAATTGTGGGAATCTCTTGATCGAAAGTACAAAACTAAAGATGCTGGCACATATAAATTTGTAGTCGGAAATTTCTTGACTTCAAGATGGTAGAATCCAAGACAATCATGAGGGTACAAGAGTTCCAATTAATATTGCATGAGCTCGATGTTGAAGGCATGAAATTGGAAAAAACTTTATAAGCGGCTAATATAGTCGAAAAACTTCCTCCTTCGTGGATAGATTTCAAGAATTATCTGAAACACAAACGCAAGGAGATGTCAATTGAAGACCTAATTGCGAGGCTAAGGATTGAGGAAGATAATCAGATGTCTGAAAGGAAGACCGATAATCTTTTTGTGGAGTCAAAGGCAAATATTATAGAGCAAAACAGGACCAATAACAAAAAACGAAAGAACTCAATCCAAGAGAAGTCGATCAACAATAAGAAGATCAAGTTATTTGGGAACTGTTATGTGTGTGGGAAATTGGAACACCATGCCAAATACTGTCAAAGTAGCAAAGACAATGGCAAAAGCAATTTCAAGAAAGGAAAGCAAGGTCAAGCCAACATGATTGAGATTAACGTTCTGGTTGAAGACGTCAATGAGATTGATCTCGATGCAGTTGTTTCTGAAGTGAATTTGGTTGGGAATCCCAAACAATAGAGGGTGGTCATTGGGGCAACTCGACATCTATGCTCTAAGAGAAAGACGTTCAAATCATACAAACCAGCGACAACTGAATAGATCTTATTTATGGACAATTCCGCTACTTTAAAAGTACTTCGAACAGGAACCGTTGTCTTGAAGATGACTTCCGGAAAAGAGTTAAGTCTCAATAATGTTTTGCATGTACCTGATACTAGAAAGAATTTAGCGTCAGGTTGCTTGTTGAGTAAAAATGGATTTAAGTTAGTTTTTGAATCTAATAAGTTTGTACTCACTAAAAGTGGGATGTTTGTAGGTAAAGAATACCTCTCTATGATGGTTTATTTAAGATGAATGTAATGACCGTGATGCCCAAAACTACTTGTAGGAATGTAACTGACAATGCTATTAATAATATTACTAGTTCTTCTTACTTGCTTGAGTCTCCTAATTTATGGCATAAAAGATTAAGACATGTGCATTTTAAATCATTGCATAACCTTGTGAATTTAGGTCTAATACCTAAATTGGATCTCGATTCTCATTATAAATTAGAGATATGTGTTGAAGCCAAATTGGCTAAAGCTCCTTTTAATCTGTGGAAAGGAGAATTGAACCATTAGGGTTAATACACGGTGATATCTGTGATTTGAAATATGTGCAAACGAGTGGCGGTAAAAAGTATTTTATTACTTTTATCGATGACAACACTAGGTATTTCTATGTCTATTTTTTGAAAAGTAAAGATGAAGCATTTGAGGCCTTCAAGCAATACAAAAGTGATGTTGAAAATAAACTAAGTAAAAAGATTAAAATGCCGAGGAGTGATAGAGGTGGAGAATATGTATTCACATTCGAGAAATACTGTCAAGAGCAAGGTATTATTCATCAAATTAATGCTCATTATTATTTTCAACAAAATGGTATTGCAGAACACAAAAACCATACTCCAAAGGAAATGATGAATTTTTTGTTGATTAATTCTGTTTTACCCCAGAATTTGTGGGGGGAAGTTGTCTTTACAACGAATCATATTCTCAATAAGTTACCCCATAAGAAACTTGACAAAACTCCATATGATTTATGGAAAGGACGACCACCTAGCTTTCAATACTTAAAAGTGTGGGGGTGTCTAGCTAAAGTAAGAGTTCCTACTCCGAAAGAAGTAAAGATTGGACCTAAAACGGTTGATGGAATATTTATTGGATATGCGAACAATAGTTCTGTTTATCGATATCTTGTTCATAAATCTGAAATTGATGACATTCATGCCAATACAATTATAGAGTCAAGAAAAGCACTCTTCTTTGAAGATATATTTCCTTATAACATTAGACAAGGAGAAATGTCCCTTAGAAGAACTCATGAGCAGAGTCATGATAGAGAATTAGACCAAGAGTCTATAAGTGAAGATGAACCAAGACGTGGAAAAAGGGATAGAACGGCCAAGTCCTTTGGTCCAGATTTTATAACTTATTTGTTATAAAATGAGCCTAAAACTTTTCAGTAGGCAATGTCGACTCCTGAAGCTCCTAATTGGAGAGAAGCTGTAAACAGCGAAATTGAGTCTATCATGAAAAAACAAACATGGAAACTGGTGGATGTTCCTCCAAAAAAAAACCCTTAGGATACAAATGGATTTTTAAAAGAAAGATGAAGGTCGATGGAACAATTGATAAGTACAAGGCTAGGCTTGTAACCAAGGGTTATAGGCAAAAAGAGGTCCTTGACTATTTTGATACTTATTCACCAGTTAGCCGCATAACATCCATCCGTATGTTAATTGCGATTGCGGCGATTAACAATCTTGAGATACATCAAATAGATGTAAAGATAGCCTTATTAAACGGCGAGTTAGATGAAGAGATATATATGGAACGACTCGAGGGGTTTGTGGTTCGCAGCCAAGAGAATAAGGTGTGTAAGCTTATCAAATTGTTATTTTGTTTGAAACAAGATCCTAAACAATGGCATGTGAAATTCGATCAAGTCATGTTGTCAAATGGCTTTAGAATTAATGAGTGTGACAAATGTGTGTTTGTAAACGGCACAAATCACGAGTATATCAATTTTTGTCTTTATGTGGATGATATGGTAATTTAGATATCATCAAAGCGACAAAGAAGATGTTGAATACGAAGTTCGACATGAAAGATTTAGGAGTGGTAGATGTCATTTTGGGAATGAAAATTATTAAAACCTCCAATGGACTTATCCTATCTTAATCTCGTTACATTGAGAAAATTCTTGATATATTCAAGAAATATGACTCAAGACTAGTGAAGACTCCTATAGATGTAAATTTACATCTAAATAAGAATACTGGCAAAGGAATAGCTCAGTTGGAATATTCTCGCATTATTGGTAGTCTAATGTACTTAATGAATTGTACAAGACCTTATATTGCATATTCCGTCAGTAAGTTGAGTATATATACTAGCAATCCAGGGAAAACATTGGATATCTATTGTAAGCGTTCTTAGATATTTGAGATATACTAAGAACTATGTGTTGCATTATACAAAATATCTAGCTTTTCTAGAGGGATACAACAATGCGAATTGGATATCGGATTCAAGTGAAACAAAATCTACTAGTGGGTATGTATTCACATTGGGAGGTGCAGCCGTATCTTGGAAACCTTCTAAGCAAACATTCTTAGCTAGATCCACAATGGAATCTGAGTTCATTACTTTGGATAAAGCTAAAGAAGAAGTAGAGTGGCTTCGAATTTTTTTAGAAGATATAACATGTTGAACTAATCATATGCCAACTATTTCTATTCATTGCGATAGTCAATCTGTAATTGGAGGGGCACAAAGTAGCATTTACAATGGTAAGTCTATACATATTCGTCGTAGACATAATACCATAAAAGAACTACTCTCTAATGGATTTATCTCAATTGACTATGTGAGGTCAAAAGATAATATTGCGAATCTGCTTACCAAAGGACTATCTAGAGAGTTAGTTTATAATTCATCGAGGTGAATGGGTCTTAAACCTATATCTTGAAAGTTTCCATGCGGAAACTCTACCTAGTTTACTGGAGATCCCAAGATCTAGGTTCAAGAAGACAACTGGTATGTAAATTGCAGCTAGTTATACACTATAGAGGTTTTGTAAACCTCCGACCTATTCCTAGGATGAGCAGACAGTGTCACCTGTAAAATGTTAAGGTTAAGTTATTATTTTAATGGTTCTTATAGCTTGATAAATTCAAGTTGTGTAGTACAAGATACTCTTAACAAGTCAACCACCTATCGGAGTATGGAGTGGTCCGCTCCTACGAGAACTTTTAAGGTTTAATTCTCAAAGAGTACTCATAAAAGCAGGAGTTGTTCAGGGCCAAAATGAACACAACAATGAGAACTTCAAGAATGTAGTGAGGGATGTTGTGTGATTTCCATTGTCTTGGTATACACAAGAATCCGAACAGTTCAAGACATCGCGTTCACTGGTTGGAGAGTATATCCGATAGATCTCACTAGGGCAAGTTTTAAGGTCTTTGGATACCTTTCTCGATTCAATATCTCTCTACTATCTTCTCTCTCGTGTTATTGCATGTTTTTTGGTTTGTTAGTCAATTTCGATTCATGTGGGAGATTGTTAGTCAATTCGATTTTTCCAAGTGAGGACTAACGACGTTGACTCAATCGAGAGATATTCAATTGGTTAAAACCATTGAGAAGTGAATGTGAAATTGAGTACAAAAACATTGAGAACAAAAAGAAAAAAGTTTAAAAATATATTTGCGTATCTTGAGTTTTGAACACCAACGTGTGACAAGTAAGCTGAAATATGATTTTTTTTCATGTGTGTGTAAATAAAACACTAAAGAAAACTTTTATTAAAATTCAAACTTGTGACCATTGTCTAACATATGTGCACGTGTAAACTAAGACCCGTTGTCACTGGAATAACGCATTGTTTCATGTCATGCTTCATCCGTGTTAATGGATAAACGTCTCCAAATTTGAAGAGTCACATACCCATTGAATGGTGTTGCATTGCCTCCTTTTCATTTCTATAAATAGGGAGGCCTCACACCATTTTTATAAGAAGAATCAAAAAAATTTAAATCCAAAAATTTATTAGGGTTTTTGCATATTCAAATTAAAACATTTTTTAGAGAGAAAGACAATACAATTTTAGTTCGCCGTTGTCAATCTTTGTGTAGTGCTGTTATCGATTGACTTGAGTCTGTTGTATCCTGGGAGATCATTACTATCAATTGTGAGCACCATAGCAGGGTGAATAGATCTTAAGGAAATTGAACCAAGTTCAAGCCTCAAAATTTCTTTTTGCATTCTGTAATGTAAGTTTATAATTATATTTCTTAATTCATGTATTTATATTTAGTTAAATTTATTTGTTTGCATGTTTTAACGCACCAGAATTCCTCACTTTCATCAAGCTTCAACCCCTCTTAGTAGCGGAAACAAGCTTTTTCCCTTCGAATTCCTTCAATAATCTAATAGCATCAACCATGTATATAACCTCATAACCTTTCTTCTTCAAATTCTCAAGCAAAGGTGATATTTCAATAACTTTTTTACTCTCACCAGTGATATAGTAAATATCATTTTGTCCTTACTTTATACGTTTCACGTAATCCTATAAACTAGTCATCTCATCACCATTTTTGGCAGAGTGGTACCTCAAAAGATCACGTATTAGTATATTAAGAAAGGCATGAGCTTACGGAAGCTTTTTTCTAGGGGCTCCCCATGTATCAGTATATCAATAGATTGAATCGATGTGACTTAATGAAATCCCACAATTCTTCTCTGTAAATCAGAGACCAGAGACAAATCAGAGAAGGTGAAGGAATAAAACCTTGATTAACTCAACAATGGTGACAGTTATGTTGATTGCATTCTACCCATTCCTTTGAATGCAGTTTTATCAGTAAGGCATCAAGCTGGACATCGAAATATTTATCTGAAGGAGGGAAGGAAGTGCTTGTTAAAGCGGTGCTTCAAGTTATACCCAACTACGCGATGTCAATCTTCGAATTCCCAAAAGGACTTTGCAAAAAACTGTCAACGATCGTTTCTAACTTTTATTGGGATACGATGGAAAAGAAAAAGATACATTGGGTCTCTTGGAAAAAGATCGCTAGGTCCAAAAAAATTGGCGGACTCGGGTTCAGGGACTTCCACCAGATGAATCTCGCAATGCTCGCTAAGCAAGCATGGAGACTAATTTGTAACCCTACAACGCTAGTGGCGCAAGTCTTAAAAGGAATCTATTTCCCAAACACTGATATGTGGAACGCTAAGGTCAAACAAAAAAGGTCTTGGAGCTGGTATAGCATCTAGAAAGGACTACAGCTCCTTAAAGAAGAATGTTGCTGGCAAATCGGAAATGGACTCACAACTAATATTTGGGAGGATAAGTGGGTGGCTCCGGGAATGAAACTGGACAAATGTGAATGGTTACCGATGGAAAAAGTTGCGGAATTATTCAATAACGGCTGTGAAGGATGGAACAATAATTTAATAAAGCTTATATGCAATGAAAGAGAATGTGGGGAAGTCAACAAAATTAAATGCTTTAATATTGAGAAAGAAGACAAATTAATTTGGCCCTATACAAAAGATGGAGAATACTTGACTAAATCGGGTTATCATGTCTTGGTCAATAAGGAAATTAGCAAGGAGGGGAGCACATCAACCAAAAAGATTCTAGAAGACGATCCGTCTCTTTGGTCGCTTGTAGGTCATCTAATGTACCAAAGAGAATGAGGAACTTTGTCTGAAAAATAGTAAATGATGCACTACCTATCAAGGAGAATTTATACAAAAGATGGTGTGCTAATAATAAGTTATGCGAGTGGTGCGAGGAAGCCAAGGAAACAAAAGAACGCTTTTTTATTCAATGTCCATTTAGCGTTGCGGTTTGGGCAGAATCAGCACTTCATACCAAGATTGACCAAAGTGAAGATATTAAATTTAAAGATTGGTTTGTTAGCATTATAAAAAATTATTCGGAAAATGGATGGGACAAGAAAATTCTGGTTAGTAATTTGATCGTTACGCTTTGGAACCTTTGGAAAGCCAAAATGAAAGGCTTCTTCGAAACAAAGGAATGGGACATTTCAGAAATTATAAATAATTCGAATAGAATTGTCGACAGGCTTTATGGCACAAATCAAGGGCAACTAGGAGAGTGCATTATCCAAAGAATGAGACAGCCTGAAATTGTATCAAATACAAACATGCCTGAGGAACAAGTAGATATGATTTGGCATAATGATGCTTCCTTCACCGGAGAACAAGAACAAGCGGGAATTGCCTCGATCGGAATAGACAGGAATAAGCAAATATTTAGCAAGCAATGCAGGAAGGGTTCCTTTAGGAATGCAAAGGAAGGGGAGGCGTGGGCTATTGTGCAGGATATGAAGGCATCTGAAGTCCTCGACAGTAGGAGAATTATCTTCTATACCGATAACCTTGAAATAGCTCAAGGTATTAACAAAAAGACAGGAATTGACTGGACGATTCGGCCTATTTACGAACGTATTTGGCAATGGATCGCTAAATTTCCTGAATGGAAAGTTAGAAATATAAAGAGGGAGCAGAATACTATTGCGGATCTTGCGGCAAAATTTGTACGAAGGAACGGTGTCATGGAAAACTGGAAATCTAGAAGAATACTTGATAGTGTAGAATTTCTTATGTACGCATTAAAACGTTGTAACTAACTCTTAACTCTTTTGACAAAAAAAAAAGAAAAAGAAATAGTGAATATTTGTGAGACCCCGGAAAATATTAAGTTATATCACATATAATATTGTTTTATTTTTTATATTATATTTAAATACCAACTTATAATCCATTATTAGAATTTTTATATTATTCTTGACCAATGTAGTTGGTTTAAATATTCGAGCTATTTAATAAGGCTTAATTGTTAGCATATTATCCAAGAGGAAAACCTGATATATACACTAAGTTAACACTATAACTTTTAATAAATCCTATATCTTAGTTTTATGATAAATTTGCCACATCTTTACTTGCATGACTCTTGAGACCTAAACTAACATATATGTTATGTGGATAATGTTATTGCATGACATTAAACTAGCTATTATCATATACAGACACTAATTTACATTGCATTCACCTATATATACTGACTACGAATTAGATGAAATAAAGAAGAAATATGCATAGTAACAAGAAAGGAAAAATATAGCAAAACTCACCCGCTTTAAATACCCAAACTGAAATCTCAATTTATACTACAAAATATATTTTAAAAGGAAAATGATTTTATATGGTAAAGTAGGAAAATCAATATATAGCTAGATGATAAAAATAGTAAATAACGAGATATCTTTGAAGTTGGAAAGTTATGGAGATCTTGGTTGGAAGGACGGCCACTTAATAAATTATCCATTAATAGCCTCTTTTCAGGTGAGAGTTTAAATAATCTTTAATATGTTTATCTTTTACCCTATTTTAAATTATTCAGTAATACATTTGATTTGGTGATTTTGGAATCTATGTGTTTTAATTTATTTGAATTACATTGTCTCGTTATTATTGAATTAATTGTATTATTTCGTTATCATATGAATAAATATTTAATTGAGATAGAACATCCTACCTCGTCTATCCATTAATTGTTAATTGTTATCGTTGTTGAATCAACCTACTTAGTCGTTTTATATTTGATATATTCAGATCAATCGTTCGACATGATACAATCGTGTGGCACTGGGCGGCAGCGGGCTTGCCAGGGTTTACACGACTATCATGATCTATTCCCACCTGGCACATGTGACAGAGAGTTCCTTGGCCAATGGGTATGAGGTTCGGTTCACCCGGGGTATTACCAGTGGGAGTTATAAGGGATCGAGTGTTACGGCGGGCGTTATAAGGGCAAGACCACAATATCCTTTGCAATGTGATTATTATTTACTAGTGCATATGGCTTGCTAGGTAGTATTGGCTTCCTAGTTGGCTAAATACACCTATCTGATTTATTTATCGCTTTATTAATGTTTAAATTATATTCAGACCTGTATCAGTTTAATGAAAACGTTTAAATATAATTACTGACCCTAGGTTAAAGTCTACATATGACCATTATTTATTTTCTCACTAAGCTAGTGGAAGCTCACACCCCTTTCCCCACACTTTCAGGTTAAGATAACTTAAGGACTTGGGTAGTGGTTAGTAGACCAAGATCAGTTGCAGAGGAAGAATAGAGTTTTGTATCTATTAGTTTGTATTTATTTATTTATTTTTAATCAATGTAATGTAATGAATAATTAATTATTGTAATAAAATGTCTTTTAGATATTTAAAGTTAGATAGAATAGTCGCGTTTTTTGAGCGTGACAAGTTGGTAACAGAGTTTAGAGTAGTCTCTAAGCGTAAGCAGGGATAGGATTTTCAGACTGTGGAAAATGGGTAGAAAACAAAATAAAACCGATAAAAAAATTAATAAAACTAATTTTGTTAGTGGTTGTCATTGAACTAACTCCAAGATATCTCTTGAGGTTGATCCCTCGTCTAGTGCTATGGTTGATGGAATTTTCTTGAATCTGGCAAGCTCAAGGAGGTGTCATTTTTTTTGTTACTAGATTGACCTATATATGGACATTTAGGATCTTAGTAGTAATTTAATCAAAGGATTAATTATGTGATTTTGGTTAAGTGTATGAATTTTTCAATATTTGTACTTGATAATCAGTCATGATTTATTAGGATTTGTGATTTTGAGTTATATTTTAACTGCATAAATTTAGTATTCGGATCTAGTTTAAAATGATAAATCAAAAATTTCATAAACTGGATCAAAATTCAATAGAAACATGAATTTTGAGGGTGAAATTCTAAAAAGGTTGATAGAGTGTGAGACCCCGAAAAATATTAAGTGATATCCCGTATAATAGTTTTGATATTAATTTGTACTTTTATATTACTTTTAAATACCAACTTATAATCAATTATTAGTATTTATATATTATTCTTGACCAATGTAGTCGAGTTATTTAATAAGCCTTAATTGTTAGCATATTATCCAAGAGCTGAGTTAACACTTTAACTTTTAATAAATCCTATATCTTAGTTTATGATAAAGTTACCATATCTTTACTTGCATGACTCTTGAATCCTATAACTAACATATAGGTTACGTGGATAATGTTATTGCATGACATTAAACTAGCTATTAACATATAGGGACACTAATTTACATTGCATTCACCTATATATACTGACTATGAATTAGATGAATTAAAGAACAAATATGCATTGTAACAAGAAAGAAAAATATAGCAAAACTCACCCTCTTTAAATATAAAAAACGAAACTCTCATTTTATACTACAAAATATATTTTAAAAGAAATGTAATTTTATACTGTAAAGTAGGAAAACCAATATATAGCAAGATGATAAAAATAGTAAATAACGAGATATCTTTGAAGTTGGAAAATTATGGCGATCTTGGTTGGAAGGACAGACACATAATAAATTATCTATTGATAGCCTATTTTTCCGATGAGTGTTTAAATAATCTTTAATATGTTTATCTTTAACCTTATTTTAAATTATTCAGTAACAAATTTAATTTGGTGATTTTGTACTCTATATGTTATTATTTATCTGAATTATATTGTCTTGTTATCATTGAATTAATTGTATTATTTTGTTATCATATAATAAATTGTATAATTGGGATAACACGTCCTACTTCTTCGTATATCCATTCATTGTTAATTGCTATCCTTGTTGAATCGACCGACTTAGTCGTTTCATATTTGATATTTGATATATCTATCGATAGATCATTCGACATGATACAATCGTGTGGCACTAGGCGGCAACGGGCTTACCAAGGTTAACACGACTATCATGATCTATTTCTACCTGCCGCTTGCGGAGAGTTCCTTGGCCAGTTGGTCGTAGGTTCGGTTTACCTAGGATATTACCAGTCACAGTATCCTTTGCAACGTGATTATTATTTGCTAGTTTATATGGTTTGCTGGGTAGTATGGGCTGCCTAGTTGGCCATAAACACCTATCTGATTTATTTATCGCTTTATTAATGTTTAAATTATATTCGGACATATATCAGTTCAATGACAACGTTTATAAATAATTAATGCCCCTAGGTTAAAGTCTACATATGACAATTATTTATTTTCTCACTAAGCTAGTGGAAGCTCAACCTCTTTCCCCACCCTTTCAGGTTAAGATAACTTAAGGACTTGGGTAGTGGTTAGTAGCACAAGATCAGTTGTAGAGCAAGAATAGACTTTTGTATTTATTAGTTTGTATATATTTATTTTTAATTAGTGTAATGTAATAAATAGTTAATTATTGTAATAAAATGTCTTCTAGTCATTTTAAATTAGATAGAATAGTTGTGTTTTTTGGGGCATTACAATATTAGATAATAATATAGTTAATAGAGCATTAAGCACAGTAAATAAACTACATAGAGCAAGCTCATGGCATAGGTGATGTACTTTCACAATCTTCCCTAGCTAGTAATTTGAATCTCATTCTCATCAATAGGTGTTAATCATACAATGAACAGATAAACGGTAATATCAGATGGTCACAATTTTAAAATATAAAATAAGAATACTCATACTAAGTTCAAAAGATCTTTGTGGTATTCAGTTACAGGTTTGGAAATCTGTAGCCTACTAGCTTCTTTAATCGCTGAAGATTTCCTCTCAGTATCGAATATCACAACACAATCGGGTAGTTCCATAGCCCGGAGATTGAGCTTCTTGTTCCTGAAACTTCTTAGGGCTCGAGCTATTGGTTAAGAACCCTCTAGTCGCCATGAATTATCATTCTTGACAATGGTGGATTTGGTCATCAGATTTCCAAAGAATCGTGCCTGATGTCTTAGAGGGGCGGCTGTGATGTTATGGGTGAAAGGTCGCGCTCGAACAGAGATGCATATTTTGATGGTGGTGTTGGGTGGTGGCGAGGGAGAGACGAAGCTTATTGTTATGTTCCGATGAAATATAATATATATTAGATTAATCAAAAGAGAACACAAAATAGGGGCAAAAAAGGAAAGTAATTTTTTTTTTACTTTTAAAGGAAATATTAAAGGGGATGGCAGAGGGAAGTTATTGTTAGATTTGGGGTGTAGATGGTAATAATTCCTTTTTTAAAATTTTAATACATGAAACTGTAAAAATTTAAGTATAACGATCATTAGTGAGTTTTAATTCTGTTTTTTTGGATGCATGATCAATGAAATTCTTTTATTAATTCCAATATTACTATGAACAACAATGATACGAGTACCCATTACCGAGCAACATGACATGTCTGTTTCAAGCATGGACCTCTAGCTCAGTCATAATCAACAACTCTTCATTCTCCAAGTTTTAATCGTCAATCAACCTAAGGAAAGTTCAGTTGGAATTTTGTATATATAATTATATTGTACATGAATATGATGGAAATTATGATTTAGCGAGATTAGAGTATGTTTGCTGCTTGATAATGATATGAAGTTACGTTCGGAGATAAAGCTGCGCAATGGTTAATTATCTTCTCCACATGACTAGGAAGAAATCGAAAGAAGCAGATGAGGCGGTTACTCAATTTTTTTGTAATGCAAGCTACAAATCTGAGCGGTGAAAAAGACATGAGTACGTTAAAGGGATGTGTAAATATATGTATCTCAAACGAATGAACGAGCAACTACTCCAATAATTTTAATCATAGTTACTATGATGTCAGCTTCGGTTTCTTCAAACAAGAGTATGATGCCAGAAAATTCTTATCATCGGCGTAGTCCATATCTAAGTCAATTTAATGTGGCAAATAAAAAATAATTACCAAGGAGACACTAGAACAAACAATAATAGAATTATTCATCACTCATTAAGAAGATGTTTTTTCTATATTACCATAATCTGTTGTTGCATTGTGTCAATCAGGTCGGTTCTATTTCTAAAGCATGTAGCTTTTATAAATTATCTGTAAGTTAAATTGGATCACTCACATCTTCGCTATCATAATTATTATCATCCCGAACGAATTTGAAAGATAATATATCTTTTACTCTCTTTTTTCCACGATTCTAGTTCTTGATTTTTTGTATTTAATCTTGATTGTAAGATAATGTGTATCCATAAATCTGTTATCATTTGGGTCTTTACCCAAGTGAAATTGCTCACTTTAGCTCAATTTTTAAGTGGGTCATGGACCTCTTTATAGGTCAGGACAAAGACGAATGTTGTTCGTCTTACTTTGGTAATGAATTTCATGTATTCATTTGTGTAAAACAAATGGAAGGTGAATAAGAAATTGAGTGTTAAATGTGAGGTATATGAAGAGTTTTGGAAAAGTAAGGAAATAATAGTCACTTAGTTTAGCACTTAAGGATTGGGCCTTTGGGGGCACCAGCTTTTGGGCCTGGGCTTGGGCTTGGCTGGACTATATTTTGTAAAATTAAAACGTTATGTCTTTAAAGTTCTAATTTTTTAAAACAGCTTCTTCTTCCTCAAACGTCATCTCCTATGTCTGAAACGTTGCAGGTCAGTTTTAAACAGGTGCTTCTACACCTATAAATACTTGGCCAAAAATCATTTTCATCATTCAATATTTTTTTACAAACAAATATCATAAAAGAGAGAGATTAAACGCCATTTAAAGTTCGAAGTTCTGCAGATTTTCAAGTGTCTAATATTTGCAGTGTTGATCGTTGTATCCTGGAGGTTGAAGCCATTACAAAACGAAAGACACCAGTGCGTGGCTAATAAAACTTAAAGACATAGGATCCAATCCTAGCCTCGATCAGTAACAGGTTTTCTGTTAATTTTCATTTCTGTCTTTTCTGCATTTTTGTTTTTCTTCCATTTTTGCTTTCTGAATCAAAATAAAGTACTGGAGATAACAATTTAAGGTTTATTACTTCACAAGTTGTTTTGATTAAGAAATTGTTTTTCCAACTATTGAATCTGAATTCTAAGTTCTACAACAAGATCTAAAAACTTGGGACTTTAATCTGCCTAACAAGAGCTAAACTCTTGGGAAAGATAAGAATCTAGATATTCAGTTGTAAGACGATTTTATTTTATACTTCTACTGTATCAAATTTCATCTTCTGTTTTGTTTTGTTGAAAGTAACAGAATGTCTAACGAATCAGAAAATGCAAATGCTACTGCAACAATGCAAAAGCAAAATGAAATTGGTGGTAGTTTAAGGCATAACATGCATATGACAGCACCTATGGGTCCTGCTGAAAAACCAGAGAATTTTGGTGGTGCAAACTTCAAAACATGGCAACAGAAAATGTTGTTCTATTTGACTACTTTGAGTCTTGCAAGGTTTCTCAAAGAAGATGCTACAGAAATGGGAGATGATCCTGATGCTCAAACTGTTCATGCCGTAGAAGCATGGAACCATTCAGACTTTTTGTGCAAAAACTACATTCTCAATTGTCTAGACAATTCTCTGTATAATGTGTATTGCACTATGAATTCGGCTAAAAAACTCTGGGATTCCCTAGAGAAAAAATACAAAACTGAAGACGCCGGTACTAAAAAGTTTGTGGTTGGTAAGTTTTTGGAGTTTAAAATGGTAGACTCGAAATCTCTGATGTCGCAGGTGCAGCAGTTTCAGTTAATACTACATGAGTTAGATGCTGAAGGAATGAGATTGGTGGAATCCTTCCAAGTTGCTGCATTGGTTGAAAAATTACCACCAATATACAAAGACTTCAAGAACTATCTGAAACACAAGTGCAAGCAGATCAGTCTTGAAGATTTAATCGTTCGGTTGAGGATTGAAGAAGACAACCGACTAGCCGAGAAAGGAAGTAACTTTCGTTTGTTTGAAGCCAAGGTTAATGTTGTGGAACAACCGAGGTTTAACCACAACAACAAACGGAAAAGGCAAGGACAATCTAATGACACCAAGAAGAAGGCTAAGTTTGACGGAAATTGTCACAACTGTGGCAAACATGGTCATCGCGCAAAATATTGTCGAAACAATAAGGCACAAGGTAACCAGAAGAAAGGTAACAATAGTCAAGCAAATATGACAGAGCTTTCTGATGGTGTTGAAGAGATGAATCTCGCTGCAATGATTTCTGAGGTGAATCTCGTTGGAAACCCAAAACAGTTGTTGGTTGACACCGGAGCAACAAGGCATGTGTGTTCGGAGAAAAACATGTTCAAGACCTACAAGACGTCTCCAAATGAAGAAATTCTTTATATGGGAAATTCGTCAACCTCAAAAGTTCAAGGAGTGGGGCAAGTTGTGCTGAAGATGACCTCTGGAAAGGAGTTAACCTTGAACAATGTGCTACATGTACCTGATATTCGTTAGAATCTAGTTTATGGTTCCTTACTTAACAAGGCCGGATTTAAGCTTGTATTTGTAGCTGATAAATTTGTACTTTCGAAAAATGAGATGTATGTAGGCAAGGGGTACCTATGTGACGGTTTGTTTAAGCTAAATGTAATGACCGTGGTACCTCCTAAAAATGTAACAAATGATGTGATGAATAAGAATATTTCTTCTGTTTACTTGTTGGATTCTCCTAATTTATGGCATGATAGATTAGGACATGTTAATTTTTGTTCATTAACTAAACTTGTAAACGATGGTTTGTTACCAAATGTTAACTTTAAATCTCAAGAAAAATGTGAGATATGCGTAGAGTCCAAGTTGACAAGAAATTCGTTTAAAAATGTTGAAAGGTCATCAGAACCTTTAGAGTTAATTCACAGTGACATATGTGACTTAAAGTTTGTGCAAACTAGAAGTGGTAAGAAATACTTCATTACCTTTATAGACGATTGCACAAGATATTGCTATATCTACTTGCTTCATCGTAAGGATGAGGCATTAGAAGCATTTAAGCAATATAAAACTGAGGTTGAGAATCAACTAAGTAAAAAGATCAAAAATCTCAGAACAGATAGGGGAGGAGAATATGTCTCTCCTTTTGAAGAATATTGTGCCGAACATGGAATAATCCATCAAACAACAACCCCTTATTCGCCTCAACAAAACGGTGTTGCGGAACGCAAGAACCGTACATTAAAAGAAATGATGAATGCTCTTTTGATAAACTCGGGAGCACCGCAAAACTTGTGGGGAGAAGCTTTGCTTAGTGCAAATCATATCTTAAATAAAGTACCCCACAAGAAACTAGATAAGACCCCCTACGAACTTTGGAAAGGAAAACTGCCTTCATTCAAATACTTAAAAGAGTGGGGACGCCTAGCAAAGGTTGCTGTTCCAGCACCAAAAATGGTCAAGATAGGACCAAAAACGATAGACTGTGTATTCATTGGATATGTTCACAATAGTGCAGCCTATCAGTTTCTTGTGCATCGATAAAACAATGTTGACATCAGTGTTAACACGGTAATTGAATCAAGAAATGCATATTTCTTTGAAACAAGTTTCCTTTACAAAATTACACAAGAACAAAGTTCTTTAAAAAGGACTCATGTTGACAAAGAAGATGGTCATCAAGAGAAGGACCAAGAAGCATTACAAGATAACGATGAACCGAGAAGAAGTAAGAGAATGAGAACCTCTACTTCTTTTGGTCCTGACTTCCTTACCTTTTTATTGGAAGACGAACCGCGAACTTTCAAAGAAGCTATGTCTACTCCAGATGCCGCTTATTGGAAAGAAGCGGTTAAAAGTGAGATAGATTCTATCATGCAGAACCATACATGGGAGTTAGTAGATCTTCCCCCTGGGAGTAAACCACTGGGAATTAAATGGATTTTCAAAAGAAAATTGAAAACTCATGGATCTATCGAGAAGTATAAGGCAAGATTGGTAGTAAAAGGTTATAGTAAAAAAGAAGGACTTGACTATTTTGATACCTTTTCACCAGTAACCAGAATTTCATCCATAAGAATGCTTATTGCAATATCATCGATCTATAAGCTTGAAATTCATCAAATGGATGTTAAAACTGCTTTTCACAACGGGGAACTTAAAGAGGAAATCTATATGGAACAACCCGAAGGATATAAAGTTCCGGGAAAAGAAAGGATGGTGTGTAGGCTGATCAAATCCTTATATGGATTAAAGCAAGCACCCAAACAATGGCATGAAAAATTTGATAAAGTCATGATTGGTAATGGCTTTAAAATAAATGAGTGTGACAAATGTGTATATGTAAAAGGCGTTGATAAAGGATATGTCATTGTTTGTTTATAAGTAGATGATATGTTAAGTATTGGGAGTAATAATGACATAAGCACTTCTACAAAGAAGATGCTCTCAAGTAAGTTCGACATGAAAGACTTTGGCATTGCTGATGTTATCTTAGGTATTAAGATAATGAGAAAATCTGAGGGGTTAGTATTAAATCAATCCCATTACATTGAAAAAATACTAAATAAGTTTAGTAAAGGCGATACTAATATTGCAAAGACTCCAGTTGACGTAAATCTACACTTGGCAAAGAATACTGGCGATACAATCAATCAGTTAGAGTATTCTCGTATAATTGGAAGTCTAATGTACTTAATGAACTGCACAAGGCCTGATATTGCACATGCAGTTAGTAAGATAAGTAGATTTACAATAAATCCAGGAAGAGATCACTGGATTGCAATAGTAAGAGTTCTACGGTACTTGAGATACACTCTAAACGAAGGATTGCACTACACTGGAGAACCAGCGGTATTAGAAGGATATAACGATGCTAACTGGATATCTGATTCCTTTGACTCAAAATCCACGAGCGGATTTGTCTTTATGTTAGGAGGAGCAGCAGTCTCGTGGAAATCTTCTAAACAAACATGTATAGCTCGATCCACCATGGAATCTGAATTTATAGCTTTGGATAAAGCTGCTGAGGAAGCCGAATGGCTTCGTAATTTCCTAGAAGATTTTCCTAATTGGCCAAAACCAGTTCCAGCTATCTGCATACACTGTGATAGTCAGGCTGCCATCGGTAGAGCCTCAAATGAAATGTATAATGGTAAGTCTAGACATATACGTCGTAGACACAATACCGTAAAACAACTTCTCTCAAATGGGGTTATCACAATTGACTATGTAAGGTCAAAGGATAACATTGCTGATCCCTTGACTAAAGGATTACCAAAAGAGCAAGTGCGTAACTTATCTAGGGGAATGGGTCTAAAGCCTATTCAAATGAGTTGCCATAATGGAAACCCTACTTAGTAGATTGGAGATCCCATGATCTAAGTTCAAAGGGAAAACCGAATTATGCAAAAAGCAACTCGATGCTAAGAATTGTGGGGATTTCTCTCGAAACCATTCCTAGAACCTAAATACAATGCTTCTTGTACAAAGATGAGGTTAAGCAAAGCTTTTAATGGTTCTTGTATCTTAAATTAAAAGATAGGGTATAACATGATACTCTTGACAAGAGACCACCTATATGAGTAAAGGAGTGAGGGCCGCTCCTAAGAAAATTTGAAAGGCTGATTTTCTGAAAAATTACTCATGAATCCAGGAGTTGTCCAGGGCCAAAAATGGACACAACCGTGAGAACCATATAATGGTCGGCAGGGTACTATGTAAGTTCTATTGACTTGATTTACATCAAAGCTGAACAGTTCAAGACATCAAGTTCACTGGTTAGCAAGTAAATCCGATAGCCCTTACTAGAGAAGGTTCAAGGCCAAAAGCTACCTTTCTCGACGTAGTATTCTTCCATGTTTTTTCTCTCTCATTTTGTTTTTTATATGCATTATGACCAGTCAATTTCATTTATGTGGGGAATGTTATCATTTGGGTCTTTACCCAAGTGAAATTGCTCACTTTAGCTCAATATTTAAGTGGGTCATGGACCTCTTTATAGGTCAGGACAAAGACGAATGTTGTTCGTCTTACTTTGGTAATGAATTTCATGTATTCACTTGTGTAAAACAAATGGAAGGTGAATGAGAAATTGAGTGTTAAATGTGAGGTATATGAAGAGTTTTGGAAAAGTAAGGAAATAATAGTCACTTAGCTTAGCACTTAAGGATTGGGCCTTTGGGGGCACCAGCTTTTGGGCCTGGGCTTGGGATTGGCTGGACTATATTTTGTAAAATTAAAACGTTATGTCTTTAACGTTCTAATTTTTTAAAACAGCTTCTTCTTCCTCAAACGCATCTCCTATGTCTGAAACGTTGCAGGTCAGTTTTAAACAGGTGCTTCTACACCTATAAATACTTGGCCAAAAATCATTTTCATCATTCAATATTTTTTTACAAACAAATATCATAAAAGAGAGAGATTAAACGCCATTTAAAGTTCGAAGTTCTGCAGATTTTCAAGTGTCTGATATTTGCAGTGTTGATCGTTGTATCCTGGAGGTTGAAGCCATTACAAAACGAAAGACACCAGTGCGTGGCTAATAAACCTTAAAGACATAGGATCCAATCCTAGCCTCGATCAGTCACAGGTTTTCTGTTAATTTTCATTTCTGTCGTTTCTGCATTTTTGTTTTTCTTCCATTTTTGCTTTCTGAATCAAAATAAATCACTGGAGATAACAAAATCTCATGATGTTAATAAAGAACTATAAATGAGTATTTGATATTTTATGTCCAGAAGTATAATAAAGCTTACATAATAAACAAGCTCTTAAAAACTTTCCCACATCATTTGATTCATTAGTTGTTAACCACTTTATATATGGGAAGATACTAATATTAACGCAGGGTTGTAACTAATGTGAGGGTGTCAAAGTGTTAACACAGGCTTGTAGCAAATATCAGGAGTATTAAAGCGATAGAACATTGATTCGGTCCAAGATTTGGGCTAAGGCTATTATGAGGCATATATTGCCCATCCCACCTAGAGAGCATAATTAGAGAACTTTCTTTCTATTTTTGGTCAGAACATAATTAGAACACATGAGTTCCAAAAGATAAAAACCATGCAACATCAGACACTACCTAGTAAGTCAATTATTGTCACCAAGTATGCTCATAGCTACGTTAATTATACCTCATAAAATGGTGAACAAAAGTAGCCTTAAGTAATATACTGAAAGTCCTAGAGGGGGGTGAATAGGATTACTAATAAGATTAATGCCTAATTAAAAATCTTTTGGACAATTATAAGTTTAAGTGAAAACTTCTAAGTCAACTAAATATATCAAACACTTATAGGATCATGCAAAGGATAAGTTAGAGGTTCGATATATAAGTATAACAAGTAAATCGACAATCTAATATCTTACTACTCTAGAAGACTATATGTTAGATAAACTAGATAAACAATATCACAATAATCATGCTAGCATATTATCAAACATATAAAGTACGGAAAGTAAATAGAGTAGGGATAGAAAGATACACGAGATTTATAGTGGTTCGGTTTCCCTACATCCACTACCTAAGGAAGCCTCCTTAGGATTTCAAGCTTTTCACTAAGCTCCCGTGTCTCTCTTAACCGGGTCGAGAACACAATAACCCTTACAACCTCTTCGATAACACGAAGGACAACCTCTTCGAAACCACGAAGGAAACTCTTGTGTAATCACAACACAAGGACACCGAGTATACTCCCGATACTCTAATTCTCTCTTAATCTATCTATTACAAGAACTAGACTTAAGAGGATAAATACAAAGAGTTTAAAGGGTGAAACTACTTTGCTAACAATCTCCTAATGAGTAGATATAACACTTAAGCATGAAAAACTCCTCTTGAGTAGATAGAACTTTGTGGCTTATTGGATTAACTCCTTAATTGAGTGGATATGACAATGTATAGCTCTTGACACCTTCTTGGATGATAACAATTAAGCCCCTAAGTGTATATGGGTTGAAGGTGTTGTTGTAGCCTTGAAAGACCTTCAATTTATAGCTGCAAAATGCTCCCAACGGTCATAAGACTTGTCTCCAACGGATATATTAATATCCCCAACGGATCTATTCTTTTTGTCTTCATTTTGCTGCAGGAAACCCTAATCTGCGGTGCACCGCGGGGTTGGTGAGGTGCACCGCGGGATTGGTGAGGTGCACCGCGCCAAGCTTGCTAAATTCACTTGCTCTCTGACGGGCTAGCCCCCTGGTCCGTGCCCTGGTCCGCACATCTGCGGTGTACCGTGCCCATAGTGCGGTGTACCGCACCAAAGGTCTAAAACACCTTTTAATGAGTATATCTTTCACTACGATGCTCGGATCAGAAAACCTTCTTCACGAGAATTGTTGGAAACATCATTCTAAGAAACTTTGTAGTTGATCACTAAAGCTAATTCTCAATGTACACAAAGATAAGGTTAAAAGTATTTGTATGAGAATTAGTTTCATAAGATATAACAATAAAGCTTTGATCTAAATGATAAAGATGTGCTTTTTGATGAATTAGAGTGCAAGATAGAATATGTATAACAAGAGTAATTAGCACACTAAACACAAGAGGATTTGTCACATTAAAACAACCTATTAAGGGAGGCTATATGCCAACAATCTCCCCCTTTTTGATGATGACAAATCCTTCACTAAAACACCCTAGGAATGATATGAAAGTATAAGCTCTTATCAAATTTAGCTCCCCCTCACAATAAGCATTTAAGTAAAAATGAATATAAGATATGAAATGCATTTCTGAGTATTAAAAAGTGCAATTTTGAAAAGTTTTAGTGCACATATTTCTCCCCCTTTGTCTTCATCAAAAAGACGGGATAATAAAATAAAACCAAAACAACTAAACATAGAAGAGCACAAACTCAAGTGAATAGATTTTGAAAAACAACATAGAGAGATCAAGGGTTAAGAGCTTTTTACAACATTTTAATTTTGAAATGTATAAAGATTAACAATGTAAAGCATGAAACAAGATGAAAGAGAGATATAAGGGATAAGAACGTTTTACCAACTTCTAGATCGGAAGATTATCATCTTATAAGCTTTCTATAAACGCAAACGATTAGTGCAATTATGAGATAAACGATTAACCAAGCATTTGAGTTTTTAAAGATAATTTAAGAAAAACTCCCCCTCACAAAATGCATAGAGTGTTTGTTTCAATTTTGAAAAAGTTTGACCAATAATTTCTCCCCTTTTACTAATAAGAATATTTGAACCGATTTTAAGAAATCAAGGGGTAAAATTTGATCTTTGAAAAGTATAGGGGTCAAAATGCATTTTTCAAAAGTTTAGGGACTAAATGCAATTTTGGAAAACTTCAAGGACCTAAGTATAACTTTCTCAAGACAATAGGGACCTAGGTCTAATTTTCAAGCATAAGAAAGCTAGATGCAACTTGTTCAAACTATAGGGACCTCAAATCAATATTTTTCAACTTATAGGGATCACAATGCAATATTTTCAACCAATAGGGACCACAATGCAAAATAAAACAAGATCAAGGATAAATGATGCAATAGTACCTATATTATCAAGGAAAGAGTTAGCAACATCAACACAAAAATCCGAAGCATATAATTAAAGCATCTAAACATCAAATATCCGAAATTAAAACATAGCATACTAAACCAAATATCCAAATCATATCAAATATAGCAATAAAATCCTAAATATCCAAAACATGGATCCAGGCGAAACCCTAATTCGCGGTGTACCGCGATTACTGTGCGGTGTACCGCACTGTAGAATATGTTTGCGAATAAAATGGGCGAAAGATAAAGAAAAATAACAAGGCAGAAACCCTGGATTGCGGTGTACCGCGGAGTGGTCCGGTGCACCGCAAAAACGTTCGACGAAGACACTAAGAAGGAATTTTTTGGTTCTTTTAAAAACACCCGAAACACATTCGAAACTTCCCCAAAAGATTCGGAATGGTATAAAACTTATAAGATAATTTATGTTTTGAAAAGATACAACAAGGAAATCCCGAAAACAAATAAAACAGTTTATTTCACAAATACCCCTATATTTTTAAAAAAGTACAAAAAGACCCAATGTAAAAACTAAGCAATTTTAAGCATGAAAAGGTCAAGTTATACAAGATATTTGCACAATAGGGAATAAACCATATAAGCACATAATGAAGCACAACATATAGATAGTAAGGTTAAGCAAATTCATGCAAATGAGTTAATGACCAATAATGGATAAAATTCCCATAATTCTATGCATAAAAACATTTTTGAAATGCTATGGAAAATGCAAAAGATTATCGGAAAAATATTTTGAAAAGCAATTTCGTTAAAAACTCACCTATATGAAAATGCAAATTTGTGATCAAAGATAAATTAAGATTTGAAAGAGTAAACTAATATCTTTGATCTTTTTCCCTTTTATCAAACAATAAGCACTTTTAAAAGGATATAAAAACTTGTAAAAATAAAAAGTGCAATTTATAATCGTTGAGGGACTAAAAAGCAATTTCACATAGTAAGGACTAAAAATGCAATTTTTTAAAAAAAAATATGAACTAAGATGGCAAATATTACATGTGAAAGAATATGAAGTCCAAACTATGATACTTTGGAGAATTTAAAACTATGAGGGGTCAAAGTGCAATTTTGAAAATTTTGGGGACTAAGATGCAATTACCAAAATTCTAAGAGCTAAAGTGCAAAAACATCATTCATGAGAATTAGATGCAATAACACTAATAACATTAAAACAATGATAAGAATCACAAGATAATATCCAAAGATAAAACATGATAACAACAAACACAACTAATCAAATCACAACCCAAAACATGATTAAAAACGCAAGCCATAAGGAGGAAACGCAATATAATATACGAGATAAAGAAAAGAAATCACCGGATTTTCTTTTTTCGAGATTTGAGCGTTCTTTCGTATATTAATTCTTCCATTTGTTTCCTCCAAGCAAAGTAACGATTACCTACAAGAAAATGGAGGTTGTGTAGAAAACAACTCTTCCAAAAGATTAGATTCCAAATCGTTTACTCTACTAACGGTTAAGCTATTCACGTAGAGTTATGCTCTGATACCAATTGAAAGTCCTAGAGGGGGGTGAATAGGATTACTAATAAGATTAATGCCTAATTAAAAATTTTTTGGACAATTATAAGTTTAAGTGAAAACTTCTAAGTCAACTAAATATATCAAACACTTATAGGATCATGCAAAGGATAAGTTAGAGGTTCGATATATAAGTATAACAAGTAAATCGACAATCTAATATCTTACTACTCTAGAAGACTATATGTTAGATAAACTAGATAAACAATATCACAATAATCATGCTAGCATATTATCAAACATATAAAGTACGGAAAGTAAATAGAGTAGGGATAGAAAGATACACGAGATTTATAGTGGTTCGGTTTCCCTACATCCACTACCTAAGGAAGCCTCCTTAGGATTTCAAGCTTTTCACTAAGCTCCCGTGTCTCTCTTAACCGGGTCGAGAACACGATAACCCTTACAACCTCTTCGATAACACGAAGGACAACCTCTTCGAAACCACAAAGGAAACTCTTGTGTAATCACAACACAAGGACACCGAGTATACTCCCGATACTCTAATTCTCTCTTAATCTATCTATTACAAGAACTAGACTTAAGAGGATAAATACAAAGAGTTTAAAGGGTGAAACTACTTTGCTAACAATCTCCTAATGAGTAGATATAACACTTAAGCATGAAAGACTCCTCTTGAGTAGATAGAACTTTGTGGCTTATTGGATTAACTCCTTAACTGAGTGGATATGACAATGTATAGCTCTTGACACCTTCTTGGATGATAACAATTAAGCCCCTAAGTGTATATGGGTTGAAGGTGTTGTTGTAGCCTTGAAAGACCTTCAATTTATAGCTGCAAAATGCTCCCAACGGTCATAAGACTTGTCTCCAACGGATATATTAATATCCCCAACGGATCTATTCCTTTTGTCTTCATTTTGCTGCAGGAAACCCTAATCTGCGGTGCACCGCGGGGTTGGTGAGGTGCACCGCGGGATTGGTGAGGTGCACCGCGCCAAGCTTGCTAAATTCACTTGCTCTCTGACGGGCTAGCCCCCTGGTCCGTGCCCTGGTCCGCACATCTGCGGTGTACCGTGCCCATAGTGCGGTGTACCGCACCAAAGGTCTAAAACACCTTTTAATGAGTATATCTTTCACTACGATGCTCGGATCAGAAAACCTTCTTCACGAGAATTGTTGGAAACATCATTCTAAGAAACTTTGTAGTTGATCACTAAAGCTAATTCTCAATGCACACAAAGATAAGGTTAAAAGTATTTGTATGAGAATTAGTTTCATAAGATATAACAATAAAGCTTTGATCTAAATGATAAAGATGTGCTTTTTGATGAATTAGAGTGCAAGATAGAATATGTATAACAAGAGTAATTAGCACACTAAACACAAGAGGATTTGTCACATTAAAACAACCTATTAAGGGAGGTTATATGCCAACATATACTCACATTAATTTTAATATAATTTCCTAAATCTGATATATAGGAAATGAGATTTCCTATTATATATTTTAAAACTTGAACAAAAACTATAGAGGGTTCCTTGATGATGTATTATTAAGTAATACATCAAAGAGAATTTAGTAGAAGAATCTATAAATGTTTAATGTAGGAGTTTGTCTAGGGTTGGCCTTTTCATCAGCTTTATCTTTACTCAAGCTCTATAGTTTATCATTCTTCTGACGAGATTTTGTTCCTCATCTTAATTCAGCTAAAAAGGAATTAGCATAAAGAGGAGAAATATAACATAATAGTTTTATTTAAAATTTGAGCATTAGATTTTTAAGCCTCAAGAAGTAAAATCTTACCATGATAAGTACAGAAATAAGATGACCACCGATTTTCTTCCTTCTTTTGTGAAGCAAGACAGAGTATTTTAAAGAGGTTTAATGTAAAATTACATCATCAACATTTATGTTGATGTTGAATAAACTATTGAATTATCCACCCACAATTTTTTACATTCTGAATCAAAATGAACAAAAGCTAATGATCACTATTTCAATCTAATTAATCACTATTTACCTACATAATAAGTATATAAAGCAAAAACATCTATTGTACAACACGATCAATTAGTAAATCTTACCATCACACTTAGTATTGTTGATGTCAAACTGAAACACGACATGGCCATTGACCTTATTCTTGACATGACAATAAGTCAACTATTTTGTTGATGGACCTGTGCATAATATAAAATTGTTGAAAGCATCAAATCTATGTTAACATTTTTTTATAATTTAGTAAATATCTAAAATTAATGACAAATTAGTTTTAATCTAGATTCTACACTACGACAGATCGGTGATTTGCCCACGACAATTCGCCTACGACACGTAGTTTCGTCGGTAAACTTTTGTTATTTAACGACCACACCAATTTACCCACGAGAAACGGTCGCCGGTAATTTACCGACGTCCTATCTCGTGGGTAAAGGGTCAAAACGCCGTCGTTAATTTTTTTTTAAAATTTTTTGTGTTTGGATTTGTCGCCGGTAAATTACTGACAACAACGTAGTCATCGGTAATTGTATAATTTACCGACGACATTTATTGTTTACCGACGGAATTACGTGTCGTCGGTAAAAAAACGTGTATATAATTCTGGACAAACTGTATTTTTATCTCTTTAAACCCCAAAACCCCCATTTTTCCTCCCAATTTCTCCCAAAAACATCAATCAATCTCATTCAAATTTTTTGCAATACCTTCTCCAATTCATCTTTAACCATTTGCAAACTTATAATCAAGGTGGGACATCCTCAATACACAATTTCATCCACAAATATTAGGTAAATTCTTTAATTTTTATTTTATTTTATTATCATCATATTTGGTGTAATTCTTGCAATATTATGGGTTTAGGTTTAGTAATACATTATCAAGGTTGAGACTTCATCATCAATCTCTAATTTTTTCCACCAATGTAAGGTATTTTCTTAAAATTTCAAACTTTTTAATTTGTTTTGGTAATGCATGGTTTTTGATTTGTGTATTAGTTGCTATAGGTTATGATTGTGTATATTTTTTGATTGTCTTGTTATATATTGTGTATAAATCATGCATACATTCATTTATTTCATATATTATGTTTCATATATTTTTGTATTTGTGTATTTAATTATATGAAATTGTTTATATATTTATCGTGTTGTAATTTTATTTATTTATTTATTGTGATGTAATTTTATTTATTTATTTATTGTGATGTAATTTTATTTATTTATTGGTTTGTAATTATATTCAAGCCATTGGTTTGTAATTTGTATTATTTTTATTCATTGTGTTGTAATTTTTATTCATTTTATTAATTGGGTTTTAATAATTATTTATTTTATTTTCATATGAATGTAGTTGTCTAGTTATCTAAAATTGTTGTAAAGAGATGGCTTTGGATAAGAATTGGATGGATGCTACAGATTTACTCGCTCCAGACTATCTTATGGGGGTTCTGGATTTTATCGCATATGCAAAACAACATTCAAATTATAAAGATCTTATTTATTGCCCGTGTAACTATTGTAAAATTAATTGTCGATTACCCACTCGGACGGTTACGGGCCACCTTTATAAGGAAGGGATTATGAAGTCGTATCGGGTTTGGATAAAACACGGTGAGCAGCCGATCATTCCCGAAGAAAACCCTATTCCGAATATAGTTAATGAAATTGCTGAGGTTTATGACGATGTGAGACACAGTTACGATGTTGGCAGACATCAGGGTGACACCGAGATGAGAGACGCAGAAATTCCAAGTAGTAGCAGTTTCGAAAAACTGTTTAACGAATTGGAGACAGAATTATATCCGGGTTGTAAAGAGATGAGTTCAATGAACTTCATTGCCAAGCTTATGCACGTAAAAGTAAAGAACAAGTGGAATAACACGTCATTCACCGAGCTATTAGAGTTGGTTGGTCGTATTTTGCCCAAACCTTACACTTTGCCCGATACTTATGATGCATGCAACAAGAAGTTGAAAAGTTTGGGTATGGGGTATATTACTATCTATTTTTGTTTGAATGATTGTGTCATATTTTATAAAGAGAATAAAGACCTCGATAAGTGTCCAGTCTGTAGCGAGTCTAGATGGGATCCAAAGAAGGGTATCAAAGTACCGCATAAGAAGCTTTGTTACTTTCCGATTGGTCCCAAATTACAGCGACTATTCGCTTCAAAGCACACCGCTGAAGACATGATTTGGCACCATACCGGTAAGAGTGCCGATCTGGATGTGTTGCGTCATCCGGTTGATGGTGATAGTTGGAAGAGATTTGCAGCGCTACACCCTGAGTTTGCTAGCGAACCTCGTAATGTATTTTTGGGTCTCGGTATCGACGGGTTTTGTCCTTTCTCTATGCAAAACAACTCGTACAGCATGTGGCCTGTCATATTAACCGTCTATAACTTGCCACCGTGGGTATGCATGAAGGAAACCATATTTCAGCTTTGTTTGTTGATTCCGGGTCCTCGTTCACCCGGTAAGGACATGGATGTTTACCTCCGCCCTATGATAGATGAGTTGGACGAGTTGTGGGGTAAAGGGATCCTTACGTATGATGCCCATACAAAGCAAGAGTTTACTATGAAGGTTTGTCTGTTGTCCACGATCAATGATTTCCCCACTCGGTCATGCACTTCAGGATGGTCGGGTCAAGGTTACATGGCTTGCCCATAATGCATGGATTCTACTCCGTCATTTGGTGTGAAAAAAGGTGTGGTTTATATATATATTTATGTTTATATTTATATTTATAATTATATATATATTTATATTTATATATTTATATTTATATTTATATATATATATTTATATATAAATTTATATTTATATTTATATTAACTTATTTATATTCATTTATGTTTTTAGTGAACACAAATCCACCCTTACGGGAACGAGTGAGGAAATAGAGATTATGCATCGTCAAAGGTTAAAGAGTTGGTTTGTGGAATAGGTATGTACTTTAGACGTTGGTTTAAATATAATCTAATTATTTCCAAAGTTCTAAGTATTATTTTTGATGACAGGTTCATGGAATAGAAGAGTCAGTTGACGTATTAGCTACCACTGAGATGGTATCCGTGGCAAGCATGTCTTTTGGTGCGCTGGATAGATACGATTCATGTGTTGTGAATGGTGTCAAGTGGGTAACTAAGGGTAAAGGAGAAAAAAGAGTGACGCTGGATTACGGAGTTTGTACCATGTACGAAGATAGACCATGTTATGGAGAATTAGTGAAAATATTGGAGGTTAATTACACTAAATGGAGCTCAGTTGTCTTATTCGTTTGTAAGTGGTACAAAATGGCTGATTCGAGGACGGAACGTAGGGTAACCTTTATTAACACGTCAAACTTTGAGTGGGCCGACGAACCATACATTTTAGCATCGGAAGCCAAGAAAGTGTTCTACATTGACGAGATTAGTGCAAAGAAATCAATGAAGTGTTGGAAAGCCGTTTAGGAATAAATGATCGTCACGGATGGAGTCCCGAGTTATGGGGTTCGGAATCACTATCTACTAACAACGAGAGCATTAGTATACCTTTGGGTAACACTGGGACGGTTTCCGAACCAGAGAACTTGGCAACTACCGAGGAGATCGAGATTGACCCAGCTCATTTTCGTATTGAGATGGATTTTGAAATGGTTATTGATGAAAACCAGGAAATCGAAGATGACTCGTGGGACGAATATGGGGATGAAGAAGAACCTATAGAGGTTAATAGCGATAATGAACCTATAGATATATAGAGCTTAATAGTGCTAATGAACATATAGATATTAGTGGATATGAAACTTATTAGGATATTTTGTATTTGTTTATTGGTCTTAGAACATTTTGCTGGTCCTTGGAGTTGAACATTAATTTATTTTGATACACTAAACACCTCAAACACTCAAGTTTTACTCTCACTGTTGACTAAACACCCCCAAACAATCAAGTTTGACCCTAACTGTTGACTAAACACCCCAAACACTAACATTTGACTCTAACTGTTGACTAAACACCCCAAACAGTCAAGTTTAACCCTAACTGTTGACTAAACACCCCCAAACACTCAAGTTTGACCCTAACTGTTGACTAAACACCCCGAACACTCAAGTTTGACCCTAACTGTTGACTACACACCCCAAACACTAACATTTGACTCTAACTGTTGACTAAACACCCCAAACACTCAAGTTTGACCCTCACTGTTGACTAAACACCCCCAAACACTCAAGTTTGACCCTAACTGTTGACTAAACACCCCGAACACTCAAGTTTGACCCTAACTATTGACTAAACATCCCAAACACTCAAGTTTGACTCTAACTGTTGACTAAACACCCCAAACACTCGAGTTTGACTCTAACTGTTGACTAAACACCCCAAACACTAACATTTGACTCTAACTGTTGACTAAACACCCCAAACAGTCAAGTTTGACCCTAACTGTTGACTAAACACCCCAAACACTCAAGTTTGACCCTAACTGTTGACTAAACACCCCGAACACTCAAGTTTGACCCAAACAGTTGACTACACACCCCAAACACTAACATTTGACTCTAACTGTTGACTAAACACCCCAAACACTCAAGTTTGACCCTCACTGTTGACTAAACACCCCAAACACTCAAGTTTGACCCTAAATGTTGACTAAACACCCCGAACACTCAAGTTTGACCCTAACTATTGACTAAACACCCCGAACACTCAAGTTTGACCCTAAGTATTGACTAAACACCCCAAACACTCAAGTTTGACTCTAACTATTGACTAAACACCCCAAACACTCGAGTTTGACTCTAACTGTTGACTAAACACCCCAAACACTAACATTTGACTCTAACTGTTGACTAAACACCCCAAACACTCAAGTTTGACTCTAACTGTTGACTAAACACCCCCAAACACTCGAGTTTGACTCTAACTGTTCACTAAACACCCCAAACACTAAAGTTTGACCCTAACTGTTGACTAAACACCCCAAACACTCAAGTTTGACCCTAACTGTTGACTAAACACCCCAAACACTCGAGTTTGACCCTAACTGTTGACTAGACACCCCAAACACTCGAGTTTGACTCTAACTGTTGACTAAACATCCCAAACAGTAACATTTGACTCTAACTGTTGACTAAGCACCCCCAAACACTCACGTTTGACTCTTACTGTCGACTAAACACCCCAAACACTCAAGTTTGACCATAACTGTTGACTAAACACCCCAAACACTCAAGTTTGACCCTAACTGTTGATTAAACACCCAAACACTCAAGTTTGACTCACACTGTTGACTAAACACACCAAACACTCGAGTTTGACTCTAACTGTTGACTAAACACCCCAAACACTAACATTTGACTCTAACTGTTGACTAAACACCCCAAACACTCAAGTTTGACCCTAACTGTTGACTAAACACCCCAAACACTCAAGTTTGACCCTAACTGTTAACGAAACACCCCAAACACTAACATTTGACTCTAACTGTTGACTAAACACCCCAAACACTCAAGTTTGACTCTAACTGTTGACTAAACACCCCAAACACTAACATTTGACTCTAACTGTTGACTAAACACCCCAAACACTCAAGTTTGACCCTAACTGTTGACTAAACACCCCAAACACTCAAGTTTGACCCTAACTGTTGACTAAACACCCCAAACACTAACATTTGACTCTAACTGTTGACTAAACACCCCAAACACTCAAGTTTGACTCTAACTGTTGACTAAACACCCCAAACACTAACATTTGACTCTAACTGTGGACTAAACACCCCAAACACTCAAGTTTGACTCTAACTGTTGACTAAACACCCCCAAACACTCAAGTTTGACCCTAACTGTTGACTAAACACCCCATACACTCAAGTTTGACTCTAACTATTGACTAAACAACCCCAAACACTTGAGTTTGACTTTAACTGTTGACTAAACACCCTAAACACTCGAGTTTGACTCTAACTGTCGACTAAACACCCCGGACATTAAGATTTGACTAAATACCTCAAACACTAATGTTTGTGTGTATATCTCAATCTCAAAAAGAATAAAAAAAAGAAAAGAAATGAAAAAACAAAAAAAACATTTACTGGCGACATTCAGTGTTTACCGACGACATTCTTGAAATGAATGTCGTCGTTAAAATTTTAACGACGACATTCATTTCATGAATGTTGTCGGTAATCGTTTAACGGCGACATTCATTTCCGCAAGTCGTCGGTAAACGAAAATCCAAAATTTATTGGTCAAAATGGGCGGTCCATTTTCCCGCCCAAGAGGTTTACCGACGACTTGCGAAAAGTAGTCGTCGATAAACCAGGACACGCAATAGTCATGCGTACGACTGTTTGACGCGTGTCACGTTTAACGACGAGATCGCCCTGTTTACCGACGACACGCGTGTCGTCAGTAAACAATTTATCTATTAAACCCTATCGAGCTCATTTCTGGAACACAAAAACATCAAAACTCTCTCAATAAATTCGATTCCGAGGTAGAAGGAGCTGTTCCGAGCCATTCCAACACCCACACAACATCAAATGTAAGTGATTTCATGCCAAAACTCTATTGTTTCTTCAATTTTTTTCCTTTTTTCTAAATCAAATCCTAACTTTTTTTTTTTGTTTTTGTTTTTGTTTTTCCTCTCTTCTTGCTTGGCATGGATTGCTGGATATGTTCAACACAATCTCCACGTAACAGGTACACAAAATCCGAATCAAAACCCTTTTTTTAAATTTATGAATTGATTTTTTTTATTTTGTATTGGATTATTTGTTAATTCCGAATTATTGTGATAGTTTAGGTATTGTTAAAATGTATTTTGTTGTTAAATAGAACATGTAACGTGATTTTTTTTTAATTTTTAGCAAAATTAGGGTTTGGATAGGTTTTTGGATTTTTGATGTTGTGAAATGTAAGGATTTATATGCAAATAAATATGGTTATTTTTGTATATAAGAAAACTTTGTGAACTAAAATGCAGTTTTATAAACTTTTAAAAAAAGATATTAATAGATTTTGGAGTATTTTTTTGAAATTTTAATAATATAAGGACTAAAATGCAATTTAAAAAATATAGACTAAAATGCAATTTAAAAAATATGGACTAAAATGCAATTTAAAAAGTATGGACTTTCAAATTTACGTTATATTTATTATTGTTAATTTTATAAAATATAAGGACTAAAATGCTATTTAAAAAGTATGGACTTTCAAATTTAAGTTATATTTATTTTTGTTAATTTTATGAAATATAAGGACTAAAATGCAATTTAAAAAATACCCCAAAAATATATTATAGTATAATTTAGGGTATTTTTGTAAATTTTAAATATATAACGACTAAAATGCAATTTACACAATATTAAAAAACTTATATAATAGATTTTAAGGGTATTTGTGTACATTTTAAAAATATATGGATTATTTCGTAAATATAAATAAAAACTAATTTATTAATTTTATTTAAATTATAGATGGCCGATGTGATGCCGAATTACCATCGGGGCGACGGTAACGGTGAAGATCCGAACCGGAATCAACCCCTAAACCTAAATGACTGTAACCAGCCGCCCAGTAATATAAATTAATTTATAAAATTCAGTTAATATAAATTAGTAATTTATTTAATATAATTTCATTAAACAGTTAGGAGAAAGAGGAGACCCCGAAATGTTTCGACCTTGAAAACCGCCAATGATGCTAAAGAGAAATTAGGTTGACCCCTACCAGTCGACTTCTACATCTTGGATGACACGTGGAACCCATACGGTGAATATGGGAAGCACGTGGCCCAAGTGGTGGGGCTCGCGGTCCGAGAAACAGTCCCTCCCTACCATAGATCGTGGAGTGATGTACCGAGGGGACTAATAATTACGATTCTCGAAAAACTAGAGGAGTTTTTCGACCTCGAGGAGTGGAGTTCCCGCGATGATTGGAACTTTATCAGCGGGAAGCTACAGTCGTCTCAGGCCGCTGCCTACAGGCGGTGGAAGCATGACCTGAAGGTCGATTACTTGGATACGGACGAGTGTCCTCTGGATGTGCTTCCCGAGGATTGTAAGCTGACCCTTGATATGATGAAAGACCCGAACAAGAAGGTAAAATTATAATTTAATTATTTTATTATTAAATTAGTGTTTAATTAGTTTTTTAACTTGAATTGTAACCGGCTCAGGCGGAGATTAATAAAAAGAATAGGCAGAACCAAAAGAAGCCGAACAAGTCAGGTTCTAGGAACCAAACACAGACCCGCCACGAGATTATCGAGGTATAATTTCTTAAAGTAAAAATAAAATTTATTAGTTATTTAATTTAATTTACTAATAATTATAAATTTTTATGTATATTTTATAGGGTAAGCTGAAGGTTCTTACGAAGGATCCCCTGAGCTTTATTGACGAGCAGACCCAAGAGGAGGTCCCACTTCCACCTATGGGTGGATATTTCGAGTACTTGGGCTATGACGGAGCGAAGGGCAGCTGGGTTGACGATAGATGGGAGCAGGCTAGTGTAAGTGTTCTATTTTCCTTTTTATTGTTTAAAATTAATTATTTAACTTTAATTATATTTTTTGTTAGTTTTATTAATTATTTATTTGAAATTTTATTACAGGGAGTTTATAGGGAGAAGCTTAAAGATCGGGTTATCCCAATCGGCTGAAGATGTTCTAGTGGAGGAGCAGATAGGAGCGTTGAAGGAGAAGGTACAGGAGGTGATGAAATCGGCTAAGAGTAGACACTGGATCCCGTCAATCGGAGATGTCTTCAAGAAAAAAAAGACCCGGGGCCGTCTGTTTCAGACAAGACCGCAAAGAAAAACGCGGTAAAAATCCAGCGGATATTCGAGGGTATGAACAAGCTCCGCGCACTCCAAGGATTGCCTCCTATGCCGGATGAAGATACTCCACCGAGCGCCTCGTCAAAGTCCGATGATTTTTTCACGAAGATGCTCAAAGGCCTCAACGAATCTCGTGCCAAAAATGGTCTCCCTCCGGTCTCCGATGAAGATGAAGATAGTGAAGCTAGTGAAGGCGGTGAAGATAATGAAAATGAAGAAGATTTGTCCGGCCCTTGATTGATTTGTTATATTTATGACTTTTATTTTATTACGTTTATATTTATGAGTTTTATTATGATTTTATGTAATATTTTGACTTTTAACTCCAGGAGTTTGACTTTATTCCCGGGGTTTGACTACCCTGGTTTAGTTATATATTATAAATATAATTCATGGTTTCTAGTTATATTGTCATGTATTAGTATATTAAATTATAAAAAATCAAAAAACAAAATTAAATAAAAAAAATTCAAAAAAAAAAATAATTAAAATTTTAAAAAAAAAATTAAATACGAACGACATTCTTCACATGAATGTCGTTGGTAAACATACAGAAAAATAATAATAAAATAATGTTTACCGACGACATTCGTGTAAAGAATATCGTAAGTATTTAATTTAAATTAAAAAAAGGCGTTTAATTAATACGATACCGGCGACCAAGTCGTTGGTAATTTATAGAATTACAGACGACATAGGTCGTCGGTAAAATGGTAAATATTACCGGCGACAAAAATAGACGTCGTCGGTAAGCCACGATTTGCCGACGGGTTGTTCTCATCGGTAAAAAAAGTTGGTTTATCGACGAGTGCCTAAAATCGCCGTCGACAAGAGCGGATTTACCGACCAATGTCTAGGGATGACAGTTTACCGACGAGTGGTCGTCGGTAAACTATTTTACCGACGAAACGCGGTTGTTTACCGACGACACGTGTAGTCGGTAAATAAGCAACCTATTGTAGTGATATACTCAAATATGCTTGTTTTTCTATTCAATAGGCTTATAACCAGTATGCAATTATGCATATATATACAAACACATATGCACAATAGTATAGCACTAAAAATGTGCAGAGAAAGCTCAAGGTCACCTTCATTAGTGAATTGGTGAATGATAATCATAAATCGCGCTTAGTCATTCTTAACTAATAATATGACTATTTTATGGGGGACCAAGGAGGTTCAAGGAAGTGTGTGTTTATTACCATACAAGTCCCTGTATATTACAAAAATTCATTATATTTCCAAAATATTTTGCAATAACTGTATTATGGGTACCTATAAATGCAGAATAATATATATTTTGAACTAGTTGCATCATAAGTCCCTATAATATGAAAAATACCATAATTATTTTTAAATAATTACAGTACGAGTCCCTATTTTATAAAAAATAACCCCTATTTTACAAAAAGATTTGATTTACTAATCGAATTGCCTAAAACAATCGATGGAGAAGCATTGTCGGCGTGTGTGGATCATCATGAGTCATAAGCCGTGGAGGAGGAGTGAATATTAACTTTTTGGCTAACTCTTTGGGAATCGAGAGACGACCAAGATAAGCCGACCATGTGAGTAGTGAAAGCAGCTGACAAAAGCGGAGGATCTCAATGATTTTGCGTCTGAGCGAAGGTGAGATGTAGAATGAGGGAATTAAGCGTTCGATTTGAGTTAGGAAATTAAAATGACTTAGGTGACTTAATTAATTATAAACATTAGGCCGACTTGACTTTTGGTAGTATTAAAAAAATTGGTATACATGCCTTAAGCTTAAGAAAAAATTGGTCTTTTTAGGCCTTCTCCTTAAGTTTTGAAACCCGGTCATAATAACGGGCTTCTCTTTAATACTTTAACTCATGAATTAATCCAACCAGCCTCTTTCACAAAAAACTTATATATATATATATATATATATATATATATGGCGTTCTTTAACTCATGAGTCTCATTTTATATCATGTTTTTTTGCTCTTGTACATTAAATTCTCCTCTTAAGAAATCTTAAAAGAAAACCTATTCAATTCAATCAATCTAGGGCTATTTCTATCGCTTTATCATTTAATCCTACTACGTTTATACTCTACTATGTGACTTTATAATATTTTCCACCAGACCGTAGTTAAGCATCAAATTCCTTCGGGTTTGGTTGGTAGTTTCAATGCCGACATAAATAGATGTTGTTGAGATATGTGGTAGCCGTTTGTGAGGATTTAACTTAATGGGTTGCTGGATTTTTACATATTTGTATAGTATGTTATATCATCATTTTAGATATTATATATTTAATTCATCCCTTTTTTAGTATTTGCATTATTTATTGTTATATATATATATATATATATTAATATATATTTTACATAACTAATATTTATTTGTATACTGCTTTTTGGCCAAAATCATTTGAAATACCTTTTTATTGTGTGAGAAAATTAAACAAAGGGTCTTGAAGACACACCTGTATGACTCAACCACACCTCCCTAATCTTGGCACAAACAAGATTTAATATTATAAGCCTAAATTCTCAATCAATTTTTTACCCCTTTTCATATTTTTTTCTTTTTTTTCCTCACGTGAAACTCAAAACTCACTTTATGAAAAAACAAACAAGGCTCCATCGATTCCAGTCGTGACCGACATCAGAAGAATTCATCAGAAGACCACCAACAGCTCGCTTGCACAAGAAACCGGCGCCGGCGCTGAGAAGCCCGAGGCGAAGAACTTTAGTCTCAGAAGCTCAAATCCGTTGAAGAAGACCACCGGAGTTCGTGAATCTTTGGCGAGACCCTAGATCAGAGATGCTGCATAAAGTTGTCTTCACCGGTGACGGCATAGACTTCTTCTACCGAAAAATCCAGCCTTCTTCTTCTTTGCAGCTTCATCATAAGCCATAGAAGCTTTTTCAGCAGTAGCGAATGAGTCTAACCAAATACAGATTCGTTTTTTGGGCTATCAAATTTCAACCACCCATTTACCCCAAGTTTTTTGGCGAAATCCTAGATGCACATGGAGTTTTGGGGTCTGCATTGACTCTTGATGGGCCTTTTTTCTATGGCTTTAAAGGGTTTTTTATGAATTCATCCAAGATTGATTAAGTAAGTAGTGATAAATGAGTATGATGAAGTGACTTTTAAGGAAATTGTAGTTTGCAGAAGATCCATTTTTCATTATTCCCTTTTTTTCGTTTAAAGTAAATGCTGTAATATTTTTTCTTTTTGTTTTTATTGAGTAGGTACCTGTGCATTCTTACTTTTTTATTTGATCGAAAGTGGATTCTTGCTGAAGTCTACTCAACACTTTTCAATTTTTTCCCTTTTTCTTTTTCCTTCGTGGACATGCTCAACACTTTACTTTTAGCTGTAATTTTTTATTTTTTTATTTTCTTTAATACTTAGAACACCATATAGTAATAATTTGAGTTGTACTTTTTTATATAAATAATATAAATTAAGGTAATAATGAAATTCAGTAACTTTCTCTGAATGACTATAAAATTAAAAAAACTCAATGAATTTTTCTCGATACTTAGTAAACTTTCTTAGTATACTTTGTAAAATTACTGAGCATGCTCAGTCTTTTCACCCGATACTCAGAAAAATACATGATACTCAATGAATTTTTTTTAATACTCAGTAACTTTGTCCAATACTCAACACTTTTTCCAAAACTCAACACGTTTTTCGATACTCAGTAATTTTTCTAGCGACACTTGCGGTGATTTGTGGTGGTTTACGATGGATGGTCGGTGGTTGTGGTCGGAGCTGGAAAGTATTGATATTTAATGGAAGAGGAGGGAGAAAAATGACAATGGAGGAAAGAGAAAAATTAATAAGGAATGAGAGAGAAAAATAGAAATGGAGGAGAGAATTGAATCTTATTTTTGTCTTATATACACTATAAGGGTAGTAATGACATTTGTTATCTTAGAGACCTCTTTGATTGAGATAGAGATATTACTTTTGTAGCACTAAAATGGTCTTCAAGACCATAAAGATAATTTACCCTTTATTGTGCATCTATAAGCCATTTTCTCATTCTATACTTTTTTATTTTTATTTATTTGATGTTTCTTTTATACATAAGAATGTTTTGGGATTTATAATGGACCATTGGTATAATATATTCAGTTATTTGAGTCGAAGAATTGGATTTCTGATTTTGAAAGTTTATTTGATTATGAAAATATTTTGATCTTTTTTTGGACATAGGAAGGTGCCTAAGCATCAAGCAAGGAAACAAGAAAGGAAAAGAAAAAGCAAAACAAAGAAACAAAAGAAAAAGATTGGAAGGCCGTAGGTTCATCCAAATCCTGGTCTACTAAATATTTCAAAAAAATGGAAAAAAGAACTTGATGTTCCAAAAGCCATGGTAGTCCCGTGTATAACCTCTTTTGCGAGGTTATCCACCTGACTGTTGAAATCCCTTTTGATGAAATGAAAGGAATCTGGACCAAACTCAGTAACTTTTTGTTTGATCTTATCAATAATAAACCAGATTTTTCAATTCGCAACTGACATCTGCTTAATACCTTGAACGATCTCAAGGTTATCTGAAAGAATAATATTTCAATCCTCCGGTAATCCTCGCATTTTTGTACCGCTCTGAGGCCTGCAAAAGCTTCCCTTTCAAGAGCCGATTCACACATTAAGTTGGTTTTGAATGCAGTTGTGTTTCGCATTCTCTTATATTGTTGTATGATCCGTATTCTAGTTGGTTCATATTTATATTTATATGATGCGTCACACTTTAGAATTATATCCGCTTCCTCATTCTCCAGACCATTTTCTTCATGTAATAATATATTAGTAATCATCTTAACTGGATTATGAATTTTTCCAGTTTATTCCATGAATCTCGTTCATAAGTATATTAGTATTAAATATAATACTTTCTCTCTCAAATTATTTTTCTTCATGTAACACTTTCATCGTTTCTTTCCATATATTCCATATGTTGATCATTAAATAATCTCTAATTGTAGTTTCATTCCATCCCCATTCTGTATAAATCCCTATGATCTTAATTATCCATTCCATAAGTCTTATATTCTCCGTTTCATCGATCCTAATCTGTAACTAGGTGCATGCCTATATTTCCTTATACATTTTACAATATAGTAATAAATGTTCCACCGTATCCGAGTCATATTCACACCATATACACATCTTATCATCTGCACATTTCCTTGCATAGAGATTGTTTCTCGTATGTACTGCATTATTACAACTTTCCAATTAAATATTTTCATTTTTTGGAATATTATATTTCCATATAATTCTCCATATCTTAGAATTATAATTAGATGGATCCTCAACTTGTTCTGGCTTATCAAGTACCGTTCTTCAACAAGTTTCTTATATCCGGTATTCATATTATATTTTCCATTTTTAGCATATGGCCAAATAAATATATCTTCATTATTAATATCAATAATATGTATTCCAGTTATCGTTGAGACAATAGGTCTTGGTAATATATAATTAATAGCTTCCAAATTCCAAATATTTGAATTATATTTTGATTTCTGATTTCAAATCTTATTAAGATAAAATAAGGGTGTAATTTTTTATTTCTAAAGTTTAGTCGATTTCTTGTTTCGAAAAGGTTTTTGATATTTTATTCCGAAAATGTTTGTTTGATTGTAATATTCAGTATAATGACCTAAACCTATCCTAGAACAAAGCTTCATATATACCTTAAAGATTAATATGAAAATATAGAATTGAATTTATGCATAACAATATTCACTTTTACTTTCTTATTGAAGTTCTTGTGAAACTTAATCTTTATTTACGACATGTGAAATGTTATTTCTTGAAGTAAGCTAGATGGACTTTACTTCAAAGAAAATTTGCGAGTGGGAAAGAAGCCTTAACCCGCTTATTTCTCATTTCAGGTCTATTTATTGGGCTAGATGTATTTCTCAAGGTAACTTTAACATTACTCATGTACATCCTTTCTCTCTCATCTCATTTCAAAATTATAGTTGCACTCTTTTCTTATCTAGTCAATATATTTTTTCGGCTTTAGTGTTCCACTTTACACCAATAATACAAACGGCACACAATGTGTGAAATGGGGATTCCGTTCATTCACAAGTTAGTTATTTCTGGAGTGTATGGTATCATTTTTTCTCTATCGCTCTAAATATAGAGAGAGGATTTCAAGTTAGTTTTAAATTCCTATAATTGAGTATGTAATAATGAAATCTTTTTAATCATTTCGATATGTCATGTCTCTTGCAGCAAGACCACCTTTCTACAATAATATCACTATCATGTTTGTCTTAAATTCACTTGATTTGTTTGCATGTGCACTTGCAGCTAATGTTGGATGTGAATCGTTATTATAGAAGCTTTCATCGAATTATCCACCGAAATGTTTGATAAATATCAACCAGAATGTCCACTAATTCCCTATAAGCCCTTACTCATTATTATTGTTTTATTAACATGTATTTGGTAACTACAATTACTTGTTGCCTACATGTTTGAAACACAATCTGGTGATGAGGTATAGTTACTTTCCTGGAACTCCAAGGTGATTTTACAACCATATTTGAGGCCGATGAAAGTATTTATTACACGAGGCATGTGACGATTTATCAATTAAAAATTAATATTTCTTGCCTATGATGAAACTAAACATTTCTGAAGCTTAAGGCTTAATATATTCAATTTCTAAACCTTGTTTGATTGGTGTAAGCTACATATTATACTAGAATGAATTTCATGGACATTTGAAGACTATATTTGTGAATGAATTTGAATTGTAATACTTGTAATATTTTTGTGAATCGTAAGGAACTTGTAATAATTTTGTGATTGTACTTCAAATGAAAAATATTTTATTTAACTTAGAGTATTTTGTATTACTTTTGTATTGCTTCATATAAGACTTATTAAAAACATTCCTAGTTAAACTACCCTTGGGTAAACCCAAGATTAACCCGTGTATGGGTAACCTAAGGATAGGGTAATATTTTACCTACCCTTACCCTTGGCAAAACCTAGACCCGACTACATTACAATACCCTTAACCTAGTGGTGGGGGCAAATGTGTAATAAATAAACAAATAAATAAGATAATAATAAAGGACAAACACCCTTGTCTACCACGAGAGACTCACTGCAAGTATTACATATCATTTGCAACTTTAGTTGATAAGTAAAGTTCATTTGCAGGGATTTAATATGTTAAGTCTACTTCTATTCAAGAAGCACAGATTAATTTAGATGTTTAGATTAAAATAAAATAAGATGAATAATTACCTGACGTATCCAAATAAATTAATATGAATGTAAATTAGATACATAGGGGTACTAATATGATTATATCTTACTAAGTTGTTATTCTAATCTCAAGGGTGAATTGAGCATTATATATTAACCGGGATTCTAAAATCTTTCTAACCCCGTCAGGGTGGACTTAGGAGCAACCTCTCCACTACTAGGGGACTTGGTTAAGGGGACCCTGAGTAATGATCAGTGGTTGAATCAAACATTTATGGCTATCTAGTTAGGTCAGGATCATTACTGCACAGTAGACGATTATGTGGCGTTGTCAATAATTAAATCCCCCTTTCAGGTGGTAAGTCAATTATTAAGGATAGTCCTAAGATTTCCCAAATCTAGGGCTGTGACCATCATTCAAAGCACACAATACAGATATACGCCAAGATCAAATTAATTAAAATAAAAAATAGTATTATTGAATTTAAGACAAAATAATAACCCAACAATTAAGAATAAAACTTATAGAATAAAAGTTAAGAAATATAGTGAAGCCACAAATCTATAGCTAATTAACCTAAACATAGAGAAGGTGAGATGTAGAAGAGGGGTTTGTCAATCTCCAACTATTTTCCTCTTGTCTTCTCTATAGGTTAGCTTGCTTCTTGGATGATAAACTTGATACTAAGGATTAATATTCAAGTAAAGACTAATATATGGCTTAGAACTGGGCAAAGATATGTTTTCAATGATAAGAGGGTGTATTTATAGGTATTAAGAAGCTTCTAGGTCGGATTCTTGGAGTAGAAGGCAAGAAATTAGACTCATTTTCCAATTCAAATTAGTTTCCTAAAATATAGGAGGTAGGAGAAACACTGTATTCTTGTTTCGGTCGTGTCTCATTCTCCATTGTTCCGATTTTCACCTACGTTATATCAAAACAACCTCGTCAAAAATATCTTCACTTTTCCTTTAGATTACTCCTCCAAATTCTAAGCCGATTTTAAGTTATCTTCACTTTAGTAGACATGGATGAAGAAATTCAGATTTACTTGACAACTTTTCCTTTCCTATTTTAACTCTACTTCCTTTTATCTCCAATTACTATCCTTATCTTCTTTCCTTATCTCTTTATAATTGATTTTGAATCTAATGAATTGTCATATATATTTAAAGATTCACATTAACACACAAATTAAACCAAATATTCTCTAAAAATAATAAATCATCAACTCAAGATAAGAAATAAGAAATTCTCAAAATACGAATACAAATCTATTATTAAATACTCAAATTCACCTAAAATGATGTCTCCAACCTAGATTAATTCATCACAAATAGGGAGACATCACCTTACCCCAACCCGGGATAAACCTGGCAAGTGCTCCCCCAATAAATATTAATAAAAATTATCCTCATTTATCTTTCCTTTTTATTCTTTTTTGTCGGTAAACCTCCTTATCCATCTAACAATAAGCTTTTGTTTTGTATTAGATTTTAGTTATTTTAGTAAAAAATTTGATTATCGGTTATTTTTGTAAAATCTTGCTTAATCTTGTTTCCCCGACCATGGGCGATGGTAATAGGCGCTTTCCTTTTAGATAATAGACCTACATATTATCATTGTTCAGTACTTTAACTTGTGATTTATTTGGTCGGAGTGGGATGCAATCGAATATAGTGAGGTGCAGATTTTCAGCAGTTGGATCGTGGGTGCAAGGTGTGTACCTATTATAACAACTAATGAATTTTACAAGTTCTTACCGAATTTTGATGGAATTTTCTTTATGGACGTGTTACTCGAACACCCTCATAAGTCTTAATTCCCCTGGGTCCAAACAATTCTTATCGGTGTAATAAAGGAATGATGGTTATACCATTATAGGTTTGGATAAACGTTGCTCCATATCTGAAATTAGGACCTTCTTTGGCAGTTCTGTATGTTTTATATGTATGGCTTTTACAACTTTTTGGGTGGTAGGAACTAGTAAGGTGGAAAGAGGTTGTTTGTGGGATATTATTTTTTAGTTTGAGCCATGTTTTTATTGTATATTTTCTGAATATTGTAAATATTTAATTGTTTTGAATTAAAGTTCATCGTTGGACCAAAATAAAAAAAGAGATTGTTACCCAACGGATCTGTAAGACGCCCCCTAAGACATAATCACACCTCACCTAGTTGTTGTTCTTACTAAAGGTCACAAAAACCTCCCTAACAATTATATCCTTTCTTTTTTTAATATGTACATTAATTAATTGATATTTTATTCATAATCCTAAAAAGTCATTACGTAATATCACACTCTTTATTCTCTCTTTATCAAAGGAACACTATCTCTTTACCCGAAGAGAACAATGGTAGCACGAAAACCGCCCCCACTCGCAATAAAACCGCTTCCGCTCCGATGAAGTTGAAGAAGTCAGCGATGTGAAACCGTTGAAGGTGTCCGACCAAAATGCGAGTGGTGTTCTTCTTCAGTTCCTCATCAACGGCGTTCGAGAAGTTCATTCCAGTTGATTAGTTAGTGTACGGTGGAGAAGCTCCTGCCATGTTCGAGATGTGAAGTTTGACTCTCCTTTTCTTTTGCAACCATGGCTGTTGTAGCTTCAAAGACCTCCGCCGGAATAGACTTGTCATTCGTGAATGATAGCATTGGCGTTTGGTGAAGACGAAGTTGTGCGAAGTTCTAAAGCTCGAGTGTTTGGTGAGAAGGAGATCTCGTGAGAATTTTAATTCGTAGACAATCTCCAGCTCACTTAGCCATGAAGACAGTTCCAGCCATGGAGATTAATCTCACCTTTTTTTTTTCTTTTTTCTTTTTCTTTTGTTTGAAATCTCTGATTAGCTTTTTTCTCTTTCTTTTGTTCGCTGATGCAATTAGTTAGAGTATAGTGTTGCTTTTTTATGTCCTTATCGAGCAGCTAGTACTTTTGTATATTTTTTTCTTTTCTTCATTTGAATATTATTACTAATACATTAGTTGTAAAATGTTACAAAATATAATCCATGGAATATATTGTATAATACTCCTTGTTTATGAATAATACTTTGTGTTTTTGAATAATACTATGTGTTTTTGAATATTACTCAATATTTTCCACTGGTTTCTCAGTGTTTTTCACGAGTTCTTGGAGATCGTGTTCTTTCTCTGAGTACTTTTTAAAATCTCTTAGTACACCACTAGTGGTGACGCCAGCGGTGGTCGGTGGATGGTGGCCGAATTTGAGATGGAACCTGCGGTGGTCGGTCGGTGGTAGGCTGGTGGTCGGAGTCGAAAAGTGTCAACATGCATCAAGTTTATTTTTTTTGTTTTAGTGTTTTTTATATGAGGGTATCATAGACAATTACAAAATCGTTGGCTTCTTTCGAGAAGCAAGACTCCACACATTCCCTATAGAAAGAAAATCTAGTTTTCAAAACACTATATGCCATTCACCCATAAAAAAGAGATATTATATTGAGGACCGAGTATATGTTTTGAAAATACAAGGATAAATATTTTAAAAAGTGAAAATGTTAGTTTTGGATTTAATGCTTTGGGGAGGGGGATTATATATTTTTCAAAATATCATAAGGGGACCATAATATATTTTTACAAATAAAAAAATTATAGGGATCAAAATTTACTTTTTCTACACTTAGAGGGACAATGGACCTCCCACCCTATATACAAATACCCCGTTCCCCGGTTATTTACGAATTCCAGTCTAAAATCTTAATTTCTAGAGTAAAATCTATCGATATGATTTCAGATCATCCAAATCCAATACATATATATACTTTTGATTTGTGATTACTATAACTAGTTAAAGATTATAGATTTCGATTATATCACGATTTCTTATAATTTTTTTATTAATGTCTACGATAAAGTTAATTAATCAGTGGTAAAATTAAACAAATACATAAAAAAGTACTTCGTAAATTATCTAATTAAAAAATTACTATCTTTGTTCACTTTAATATCAAAGAGAGAGAGAGAGAGAGAAGTAAACATAATCTTTCATATTTAGCGGGGATGGAGGTAGCTTCGAGAAGAGGTGGTTTCGGAAGAGGTGTAGACACATTTCACGACTGGTCTTGTTTGCTAGGTTCAAAGTTTGCATTTTGTATCATGTACGAGGAAGTCAGTGTTAACACAAAAAAAGTAAGTCGACCTTGTATTTATACTGAAAAAAATAGATTGAGACATGAATCAAATATTGATTATATGAATCCTAATTAAAATCAGATATTAGATATTCAAAATATCATAAGAGAAACCATAGTGAATTTAAAAAAATATTATAGGGGTAGAATTTACTTTATCTAAATTTAGGGAAACATAATTCATAGCGAATCTTTTACAAATAATATATAATTCTAGCGGTGAGAATTTTACTTTTTCTAAATTTAGTGGGACCATGGCTTTTTCAATATACACATACCTCCATCCCTTATTATTAATAAATTTTAAACTAAATTCTTAATTTCTAGATCAAATATATATTAGTATATATATGTATATATATAAATTTCCATAAACAATACATATACACGTTTGATTTGTCGTTACTAAAATTGATTGAAGATAACAGATTTTGGGTATATCACAATTTTTTATAAATAACTTATTAATGTCCAAGAAAAAATTTAATTACAATTCCATTAGTATATAATAATCATCCCGACAAAATAAGAACTAAAAGTAAATAATGAATAATCCCAAAGCACCATCCTAAAAAGTCTCATGTTATAATATCTGAGAACTAATACAAACAATATACCACGTTATAAGTTCAAAATTAGATTAGAATTGCAATGTAGGATTGATTTTTACTTAGTATCCAATGGTATACTTAGTCATTCCCTAATCACTTCATTGGTTACTTAACCACGTAATTTGTAATCGTAATGTCTTTTTGGTTATAATGTAGGCTTAGATTCGGTATGATACGTATTTGAATAGTTTGAAGAGAGCTTTTGGCTCTTTCCTTTAATAAAATATCTATTGTCACCAGGTAACCGCTATATTAATTATACATCATAAAATGGTGAATAAAACTAGCCTTAAGTAATATACTTACATTAGACTTAGAAAAATTTCCTGAATTTGATATACAAGATATGATATTCCCTATTATATATTTTAAAACTTAAACAAAAAAAACTGAATGCTGGGTTCCCTTGAAGTTTTTTTACTAAGTAATATATCAAATAAAATCCAATAGAAGAATTTATGAATATTTAATGTAGCAGCTTGTGCAGGGTTGGCCTTCCTTTTATCTTTAGTTCATTCTCCTGACAAGATTTCCTTCCTTATCTGCAAAAATTTTTGTGTATCAAAGGAATTCATTTGGCTAAAAAAGGAATTAACAGAAAGAGAAGAAATAAAACATAATAATTTAAGTTAGAATTCAAGAAGTAAAATCTTACCATGGTGAGTAGTGATAGTTGACTCAAATGACATGATCGCCGATCTTTAATCCACCTTGACTTTCACTTCTTCATTTCCTCTCTTGAGTTTCAAAACAATCTCAAACACAAGACTTCCTTTACCCACCACCTATTCAACATATACATTCACAACTATAATAAATAAATCTTAAAACAAAATACCCAAAAAGTATGTAGAATATTAATTACCACAACTTTAGCTTCAGTAATCTCCTAAATCACATATGTGAATAGTTAATAACAATTCCGATTAATGGGAAAGTTAAATGACATTGTCGTATTCTTGACATGATAATAAGTCAACTATTTTGTAGATGAACCTGTGCAGAATATAAAAAGTTGAATATTTAAGCATCACATCTATTTTACCATTTTTTCTAAATTAGTAAATATGGAAAATTTATGAACTCAAATACACTTAGGTTTCTATTCAGTAGGCTTATCACCCGTAATTTCGCATATATATATATATATATATATATATATATATATATATATATAGACATGTGTGCATAATAGTATAACACAGAAAATGCCTTGAAAAATATCATATATTGGTGCTGAATCATTCTTAACTAAGTCAAATAAAAGGACTATTTTATAGGAGGACTATTTTATAGGGGACCAATGGGTTCAGGGGCATTGTGAGTTTATTACCATACAAGTCCTAGTATTTTAAAAAATTTAATTAGAGGTCATTATATTTTGCAATAACTGTATTATAGGTACCTATAAATGCAAAATAACTTATATTTTAAACTAATTGCATTATATGTCCCTATTATAATATACTATGGAAAATAATCCATATTTTGCAAAAAGATTTGAGTTATCAATCGAATTACCTAAGAGGTTTTGTGCCGGCACATGTGGGTCGTCATTAGTCATCATGAGTCGTGGCAGAGGAGTGAATAATAAGTAGTTGGTTGATTGTTTGAGAATCGAGTGACGACCGACCTAAGCCGACCAGTGAGTAGTAAAAGTAGTTGACAGAGCCGGAGGATCTTCTCGTTGATTTTGCGTCTGAGTGAAGGTGAGATTTAGAGTCTGCGAGGGAATTAAGCGTTAGAGTTTGGGGAAAAAAATGACTTAACTTAGTTAATTATAAATGTTAGTAGGGTTAAAACTAGTTTTAACCTGCATAAAAATTGGATAATTTGGGTATAATTACCCTATGCCCAAGAATAACTTGGGCCTCCCCCTTAAATTTTAAAATCGACCATAATAACCTAGCCTTTTTGGAAAATTCTTTTATGGATAAACCTACACCAATCATATTAATACACATATCCTATGTTTAAACTTACAAAGGTAATTAAGTAATTAATGTAATGACACGATGTGAATATTGGACCATCGGATGGAAGTCTTAACCCTGTTTTTAATACTTTAACCGTTTTTTAATTCATGGGTCTCTTTTTATAGAGTAAATAGCACTTTTGCCCCCTACATTTATACCCGATTGACAGGTTGCCCCTTAACCTTTAAAATACGACTCGTTCCTCCTTAAGTTTTACTTTCGTGCCCCGTTACCCCCTGACTGTGTGTTCCGTCCATTTTTGCCGTTAAAAGTGACGTGGCATTTCCATGTCACATTTTTTTTTAATCCTAATCTTAATTAATTTAAAGTAAGGGTAAAAGAGGTTTTTTATCAATAGTTTTTATGCCATTAAAAATAAATAATAAAATAAACCCTCCACCCCACCTCACCCCTACCCCCCCCCCCCTCTTCTTCTTCTTCTTTCCAATTCTTCTTTCCCGACCACCTGCAACTCTTCCTAAAAAAAAAACCCCCAATAATTGACATCAACACAGGGTACTACACTATTATTAAATTAGCCTTTACCAACATATCTCATGATTTATTTAAGCTCTTTAATTGCCTAATTCATAACCCTATTATTAAATCCCCAGGGTACTACACTAAATCCAAATCCTGAAGATGCACTTTTTCAGGAGTCTATTGTTAAAGTTGTAAATGAAAACGCCAAAGCTGGATGGGTTGCTACCATGAATACTCGTTTCTCAAACTACACAGTTCTGTATCGTATCCTAATCGATTTGTACTAGTATATATATATATATATATATATATATATATATATATATATATATATATTATATTGCGATTTGCAAATGCATTAATTGTTGTTGTCTATGTTTTGAATGCACAGGTTGGCCAATTCAAGCGCATACTTGGAGTTAAACCAACACCAGAGAGTGAGTTGAAGGGCATTCCTGTTATGACTCATACACATCATCTGAAGCTTCCTTCTCAGTTTGATGCTCGAACAGCTTGGCCCCATTGTCGTACCATACCAAGTATTCTTGGTCAGTTGCTTTCTTTTTCTCCTATATAGGCTATTATTTATGTGTCCAAGCTACTAATACCTTTTCTTTTTCTTTTCTCTTTGCTTTTTTCCTTGTGCCTCAAAGATCAGGTAGGCTTGCACCGTTAATTAGATTGTCAAGTTGCAGAACTGATAAAAAGAAATTCAATATTATTTTCAGGGGCATTGTGGTTCTTGTTGGGCCTTTGCTGCTGTTGAGTCACTCTTTGATCGTTTTTGTATCCATTTTGGCATGGTATATTGTTTTCCCAAATCAATGGTTGTTTATGTATCTAACTTTCCCAAATAAACTTGTACTTCCCCAGAATATTACTCTCTCAGTCAATGATCTTTTAGCATGTTGAAGAAGATGAGACTGAGCCTTGTTGTAGTGCTAGGGATTGTAAAGATCCGGTCGCTGCTGTGTTGATGTCAATTATTGTTTTTTTTTTTAATTTAGGAAGAGTTGCAGGTGGTCGGGGAAGAAGAATGGGAAAGAAGAAGAAGAGGGGGGTAGGGGGTCCAGTGGGGTGGGGGGAGTTTATTTTATTATTTATTTTTAATGGTATAAAAACTATTGATAAAAAACTTATTTTACCCTTACTTTAAATTAATTAAATGATTAATTAAGATTAGGATTTAAAAAAAATGTGACATGGAAATGCCACGTCACTTTTATCGGCAAAAATGGACGGAACGCACAGTCAGGGGGTAACGGGGCACGAAAGTAAAACTTAAGGGGGAACGAGTCGCATTTTAAAGGTTAGGGGGCAACCTTTCAATCGAGTATAAACACAGGGGGAAAAAGTGATATTTACTCCATTTTATATTAAATCTAATTTCCTCTCTTATTTCATACGTTAAATTCACCTCTCGAGTAATCCTAAAAGAAAACCTATTTAATCCAAAAAATGCAGAGATATTCTAATCTTACTATGTTTCTACTCTTCTATGTGGCTTAATATTGTTTTTCTATTAAATGCCTTCAGGATTGGTTGGTAGTTCAATTGTAATCCATAAATGAAAGTCTAAATCCGACTGAAATAAGTGTTGTTCAGGTCTGTGGTAGTGATGATTTAATTTGATAGGTTGCTAAATTTTTTATAGATTGTATTGTATTTGTTGCTATATATATATACATACATTATATATATATATATATATATATATATATATATATATATATATATATATATATATATATATATAGTTCTTTAGAAAATGGTTATATCACTATTTTAAGTATTACATTTTAATTATCTCTTTTTTGCTTTATACATTATTTATTGTTATACATTTTTACATAACTAATATTTTTTTGTATATCGATTTTTGACCAGTCATTCGAAATACCTGTTATTGTGCATCAGTGAGTCTTTTTTCATTCTGTATTTTATTTATTTGTTTGTTTGTTGTTTCTTTTAAACATAAGAATGTTTTGAAATTTATAGTGGACCATTAAGATAATATATTTTAGTAATTTGTGTCGAAAATTGAATTTCTGATTTTGAAAATTCCTTTTATAGCAAAAGTTTATTTGATTACGAAAATGTTTTGATTTCGAATATTATTAAGATAAGATAAGGGTTTTATTTCTGATTTTGAAAATTCAGGTGATTTTTTATTTTAAAAACATTTTTATTTTTTTATTTAAAAAGTGTTTGTTTGATTGTAAAACTTAGTGTAATGACGTAAACATTTTTTGGAACAAAGCTTCATTTTTGCCTTCAAGATTAATATGAAATTTAGAATTGAATTTTGCATACCAATATTCACTTTTATTTTCTTATTGAATTCCTTGTTCACCTTTATCTTTATTTACGACATGTCGAATGTTACTTCTTGAAGTAATCTTTACTTCAAGGAAATTCTACCCAGTGGAACAAGAGCTTAACCCACATAATTCTCATTTCAGGTCTACTTGTTGGGTTAGATGTATTTCTCAAGGTAACATTAATATTACACAATTACATCCTTTCTCTCTCATCTCATTTGAAAATTATAACCGCGCTCCTTGCTTCTCTAGCCAATCTATTTGTTCGGCTTTAGTGTTCCTCTTTTCGTCGATAATACAAATGGCACACAACGTTTGCAATAAGGATTATGGGTCATTAACAAGTTATTTATTTTCGGAGTGTATGTTAAATTTTTCTTTTCTTTGTCGCTCTAAATATAGATATAGGCTTTCATGCCAGTCTTAAATTCCTATAATTGAGTTTGTAATAATAATTTTTTTTAATTAATTTGATATGTTATGTCTCTTGCACCAAGGCTAGCTTTCTACAATTATATCACTATCATGTTTATCTTTAATGCACTTGCTTTGTTTGCATGTACACTTGCAGCTAAAATAGTTGGATATGTGAATCGGTTGACGATATAAGATGTCATGGATAAATAACAATCACAATGTTGGATAAATATCAACCAAAATGTCCAAATTTCTTGGTAAGCCCTTACTCATTATCATTGTGTTTACTAATATGTATCTGGTAGCCGCCATAAGTAGTTGCACACGTGTTTGAAACACAATTAGACCGATGAAAGTGTATATTACACGACGCCTATGATGATTTACCCATTAAAGATTAATATTTCCAGCCTATGATGACACTAAACAATTCCGAGGCTTAAGGGTTAATATATTCAAGTGTTAAACCTTGTTTGGAATGGTGTAAGTTACATATTATCCCATACTGCATTACAGTCGAATTTGAAGACTATTTTTGTGAATGAACTTGTAATTAAGTACTTGTAACATTTTTGTGAATCATAAGGAACTTGTAACTACTTTGTGATTTTACCTTAAATGAAAAGTATTTTTTTGAACTTAGAGTATTTTGTATAATTTTTGTATTGCTTCATATAAGATTTATAGTAAATTTCTCACTTACCCGCTGTTTGCCCCCACTAAAAGTTTTAATCATTTTGAATAGAGAGTTTTACCAATTTTGGAGGACATATGTAGTCCTCCAAGGTGTTATAAAATAATCGACACCTTAAGAGAAATACTACCTACAAGTGTACAGATCGTTGACAAGTAATTAATAATAAGCAAAAAGAGTTATTGTCTACACATGGACAATGATTGTTAATTCTTGATGTGTTCTCATAAGTGTTTTAGAATGTGTTATGAAACTAAAAATAAAAGATAGTAAATATGTATTCAGATTTTATGTTAAAAGACTAAAGATGCAATTAAAAAGGTAATTAAGTTAAATTATAGTTAAATTAAAATATTGAATATAAAAAGCTAAGAGTGTGGTGAGAAAGGCATAGGTCGAGAAATGGCAAGTAATCCCCGATAGTATTGACTTTATGTTATTGTTTAAGGGAAAATTGATTAATATGCAATAGTCGGGATTCTAAATTCTTCTTACCTCCCTTCCAGAGGTAGCTTAGGAAGCTACATAACACCACTAGATTTCTCTTATGAGTGAAATATACATAAATGATCGGCGCTAAAGTCTCTCACCATATTAGCTATTAGGATAGCCATTCCCTAGGATCACTAACACACACATGAGCTTATGTATCATATTTTGTAACCCAAACCCCCAATCTGGACAATGCTAATTACCAAGGAAGTCCTATACTTGTCCAGAGTAATGGATGAAATTGATAGTCAACTACATACTCAAAGCATAAAACTTAACAACTCATCTTAACTATGTAATCCTAATTCAATAAAATCATACAATCAATACTAGGATTCGTACGTGTGTAAAAATAAATAATCAAAATCAGAAATTAAAATTATTATATTCATGTTCAAAAGATAAAACGAAATAAAATTAAACTATTGATATTTGTCGAATGATTATGGAAACAAATGAATGGCATGAATCCTCTGTTATTTCTTCTCCAAGCGTTAATGGTTGCTCACATGCGTATAAAAAGATGTAGAACACTATTTTGATGTTCTGATGGTGATATATAGGGTTTCCTAAAATGTTTTTTGAGTTGTGGGCCCCTATTAAGTGGAAAAAATCAATCCAAAAGTGTTTCCAAGGGTTTGCGATCTAGTTATAACCACGACAATTGAAAATTGAATAAATCTTTCATTGTAACTCCAAATCACAAGTTGTCACCTATCACACACTCCTGACTTAAAATGCTTCCATAAAACCAAAGGACTTGTCCATAATATTAGCCAATTGAGCATGGTGACTTTAGTAAATTGATTTCCAGTTTTTCGGGTAAACGCTCAACCTGTCCAAAAGTGGTCAACGTGTACTCTAATGCTGTGACTTTGGGGTGAATCTTGTTTTCTTATATTCTTATCACACATCATGGTATCGTATTATACAAGTACATAATATATGCACTTTAACACACAATTAACGCACAAAAGCTCTAAAAGAACGTAAAGCCAAAACGAGATAAGAAATAATAAATTGTCAAAAATTATGGAAAGATCCCTTAAATAAGTCCTAAATACCCCTAAAATGAAATCTCGTGATACGATTATTCTATCACAAAAAAAAAGAGACACCAATACACCCAACTCAAAGTTTTGTCATCCCGCCAAATTAAGAAATAAACTAGGAGCCTAAGTCAAACTAATACGAGTGATCCCTAAGCACTATCCTAAAAAATCTCATGTAATAGTATCTAAGAACTAATACAAACAATCTAACACGTTATAAGTTCAAGATTAACTAGTTTTTTGATGCAAGACGGATTGATTTTTACTACTTTTATATGACGGATATAGGTTGTTCATCGATCCTAACATAGTATCCAATGGTATACTTAGTTTTCTCTAATCGCTTCATTGTTACTTAACCACTTAGTTAGTAATCCTAAGGTTTTATCGGTTATAATGTAAGCTTAGGGTCTGTATGATACGTATTTAAATAGTTTGCAGTCAGCCTTTGGCTCTCTCCTTAAGTAAATATATATGATCACCAGGTATGCTCAGACATATATGTTAATTATACATCATAAGATTGTGAGTGAAACTAGAATTAAGTAATATACTTACATTAACTTCAGAATAATTTCCTAAATCTGATTTACATGATTTGAGATTCCCTGTTATATAATTTTAATCTTGAACAAAAAATGAGATGGGTTCCCTTGAAGTATTCTTATTAAGTAATACATAGAAGAAAACCAAACAGAAGAATCTATGAATGAGAATCACATAATAAAGGAACAAGTTGATGAGTAATGGAGATCATGGTGTAACTTTCATAGCCAACACCTTCTTCTCAGCCCTTTTCCACTTGGGAAAAGATGTTCATCCAAGAGTTGAGACCTTTTTTTGCTAGCATATCCATTCTATTATGTCTGGTTCGACTGATTCTCAATGTCTCTATGAGGCAATGGATAAGAACACATACTTATCAAAAGATATTCCTTCAGTTATTGTTTGTTCTTACAACATCTGTTCCATCTGGTTTTGGATAAATATAATTACTTTGCTCTTGCATAATTTAAATCTGAAGTAAAATAATAAAGCAACAAACACTTTGCAAAATAATAGTACACCATAGAATTTCTTTGTGAATTACTCAATCTATATTCTAAACAACTTCTTTCTCCTCTTCAGCGACAATTTCTTGTTCTTCTTGTAAATGTTTGACTTCATGTTCCTCATTTACTAGTTTTTTCATGTAAGAATTTGGCCACTCCTTATAGTGCGATATCAATATCTTCATTCCTTAATAATTGCTCACCAGTTTTAGCTGGAGTCACCTGTTGAACATGTTAAATATATAAGTCACTATAAAACGAGGTGGTATATGAAAATATTACTTAAAGGTATATAATATTACCTTGGTTGTCTCTACATCAAAGAGAAAGTGATGAGTAATTACAATATAATTAGCTGCTAAAGTCTTGAAGGCACATGTGAATGTGCATATCCATTTAACCAGGCAGGGTCTAATCTATCTATATGACTGGTCATGAGTATTATTATTCGCTCATCTCCACTGTCCATCTATGAATAAGTAATATGGAGCACGTAACCTATTAAAAGAACCCAACAACAAAGTACATCAAATTTACTTTCATGTATTTCGTAATAAGTATATACAACAAAAACATGGTACAACAAGATCAATTAGTAAATCTTACCATTATACTTATTGTTGTTGATGGTAAACTGAAATGACATGGCCATTGACCTATTCTTGACCTGTTCCGAATATAAAATGTTGAAAGCAATAAATCTATGTTAACATTTTTTTCTAATTTAGTAAATATGTAAAATTAACGACCAATTAGTTTTAATCTATATTTTATACTTAAATATGTTTCTATTTAATAGGCTAATCACCAGTATGAAATTATATATATATATATATATATATATACAAATGTGCACAATAGTGTAATACAGAAATGCGCTTAGTGTGTTGAGAAAACTCACCTTATTTAGTGATTTGGTGAAGGATAGTGGAAGATGATAGTGAATTGAGGCTGAATAATTCATAAATTAGTCAATTAAAAGGATTATTAGTCACTTATATGGACAGAGTAAGGAATCTTTGTTGGGAGACTGGCAGTGTGAATTTATTACAATACAAATCCTTATATTTTACAAAGTTTCAGTATAGGTCCATATACTTTTAAATAACTGTATTATAGGTTTTGTGAATGCAAAATAACCTATATTTAAACTAATTACATTATAAGTCCTTCTAATGTGCAAAATAACATAATTCTCTTGAAATAATTACAATATAGGTCCATATATTATATATTATGCAAAATAATCCATATTTTGCAAAGATATTTGAATTATTAATTAGAATTACCTATAAGGAGGGACGGAGAAGCGGTGTGGCGGCGTGGGTGGGTCATGACTCATTAGGCATGACGTGACGGAATAGTACATATATAATGAACAAGAGACGGCTACGCTAAGCCGAACTGTGAGTCGTGAGAGTAGATGACAATGGCGGAGAAGCGGCTTGATGATTTTGCGTATGACAGATCGTTATATGTAAAGTAAGAGAATTAAGCATTGGAGTTAAGTTAGGGCAATAAAATAATAAAACTAAGAATGTTGACTGAGTTCATTTTAGATATTAATAATATATTTATTTTTCATTTTTCTTTTTGTTGGGTAAACCTACTCAACTTTTTTTTGGAATAGGCCTTAGTGCCACAAAGGAACTAGTCCATTGCTCTCACCTCCAAAGAGGCCTCTATGATGCCCATTATCATTACTACCCTTCTAGTGCATATAAGACAAAAAATTAGATTCTTATCTCTCCTCCCTTACCTTAATCTCTCAACTCCTTTATCATTTTTTCTCTCTCCTCCTTCATTAACTATCAATAATTTCCAGCTCCGACTACCATCACCGATCATTGTCGACCACTGCCAGAAAAAGTTCTGAGCCTAGAAAAAGTTATTGAGCATGAGGTACTGAGCATAGAAAAAGTTAGTGATCATGGGCTACTGAGCATGGAAAAAGGTTCTTAGTATCGGAAAAAGTGCTGAGTGTCGAAAAATGTTGTTGAGTATTCATATTTTTTTATTGAGTAGATATACTGAGCATGGTCGTTTGTTTAGTATCTTTACTGAGCGTGCTCATATAATCAGTAACTTTGCTTAGCATGCTCGTATAATTGGTAACTTTGCTGAGCATTTTAAAGAAAATGTATTGAGCTTAAAAAAATTTCTCGAATCAAAATTTTTCATATATAAAAAATTAAAGAAAGAGCAGTAGGGTAGTTTATTATAGTCCACAACAGAAAGCTTGGGTCCCCTTCTGATAATTTGATAACAATTAATAGAAATATTCATCATGTAATCACTTATCGAAGCACCTAAATAAATAATTCGCAAAAATTGTTTAGTAATTTATTATAGTCCACACAAGAAACATTAGATACTCACTTATCAGAGAACCTAAAAAACCATTCTAAATTGAATAATAAAAGAAGAGGGGAAAGAGGTTACAACTTTGTTCTTCTCACAGTCAAATCAGAAAAAAAGCAAATTAAACAGAGCCAAACAACCATCTCGCTACACCACCTCGATCTGGTCGGATTAATAGTTTATTATAGTCCACAACAGAAAGAAAAGATCAAAGCAGAACAAAGAAGATCTACAACAGAAATCTTGGGTCGCCATTCTCCTTCGTTGTGTGTCGATGGAAGAAAGAGAAGATCTAAAGCAGAATAGAGTAAATCTACAACAGAAAGCTTGGCTTGCCGTTCTCCTTGGCTCAGGCAACAGTCCTGCCGACAACGGTGGTGTGATGGTGGCGCGTCAGTTATTGTCAGATCTCGAAGGCGTTGGTGGTGTGACGGAATCCGTTTGTCATCTAGTACGCAGGGAGCTAGTTCGCATATCGAAGGCATTGGTGGTGCGATGGACTCCGTTCGCCTTTGCGTGCAACGATGACAACTTTTTGCACTGGTGAACGAATCTAAGATAGGTGTTGCCGGAGTCTTCTTCTCTGCTCACAAGCTGGAAAGATTCACAACCATGCCTCGCCTTTAGAGCTTCGCTAGCGGAAAAAAAATGAAGAGCTCTGATTTTGTTTTGATGCTAAAACCAAATAAAAGGAATAGATAGATAGTCATCATGGGAGATGAGAGAGGAGAGAGAGGAGAGAGAAGAGAGAGAGGAGAGAGAAATTAATTTTTAGGGTTTATTAGATAATTCTAATAAAAATTAGTATATATAGGAATAAATAACAATAAGGGACAAAAAGGTAACTGGAAATTTTATTTATAGTGTTAATATTTTGTTGTGCCCTTTAGTAAGAAGAGGGTATAGACCCAGTCTTGTTGGGTCTTGGGGTGGTTTCTTCAAGACCCTTGGGTAATAATCTCTGAAAATATTTTTTTTCATTATAAATGAGATCGAAGCTAGCTTCCTTATAATTTATTGATTATCTAAACTCGCACTTGGTACGGCCCAACCGTACCTATCTCTCGCTAAAATGCGCCACAAGTCGTCAGGCGGTACCTGTAATAAACTGGATCCTCTTTACTTTTCGCTCCAATTTTTGCTAACCAGTTCGCACATCTTTAGCTTCACGAAAACCAATATCAATTCCTATTTCTCCCGAATAGCTAACACGTTTCTACACTTGTTAATGACATTGTATCGCGTGAACTATCTCGAGTCAACTTTGATAATAAAGTAAGTAAACCCACGATTTACCAGCATACACAATCCAAAATGTAATGCAATAAGCTCCATTTCAGAAAACGTTCGCACAACGCAAGACCCTTCAAATCTGTCTAGATATTCACCCTTGTTATTGCGAAATAATACTCCAATACCTACTAAGGATTTACTCATGTAAAAGGCTCCATCAACAACCAACTTAACCCCGTCTTGTGGCTTAATCCATTTGACCAAAACGTTCTTCGCCGATGTAACTAAACCGCCATCTCTCTAAAAACCCCACGCCCGAACATAATGGCTAGCCGAATTACGAACAATAACACATAATACTCTACTAGATTTCCTACGTGCGGATTGATCGAAGATCTTTGTATTTCTATCAACCCAAATGTACCAAATAAGTGTGGCTGCAATATAACACTTTTTAAAATCATTTATTCATTTTCTACATGATAAAAGTTTGGTCAACCAATCCTTTATCATATCCGATCCCATGATTGTGTTACAGGTACGTCCTTACTTTGACAAAGAAGATGTTGTACTACTTCAATTCCATTTGACAGAACCTCCTGCTGCACTTGGAATTGGAAAACAGAAGCTCCCCTTCCACGTAGATGATGAGGAGATATCACAGAAGGATTTTCCACCCCCTGTCCACCTATGGCTAGTCCATTAGTCACAAAAGTAGCTGCTCAGCAGCCATTTGTTCACTATCACACTACACCTGTTCCACTTGCTCACCAGAACCAATTAAGAATTTTTTCACCACTTCACTATAACAGCTACAACTCCCGAACAAGTGCGCATCGTTTTAGACTTCTAGTCCACAACCCCGCGACACCGGATATTCCATCACACCACGCAACACTAAATTTCCTCTTGTCGGTAATCGATCCCAAATAGCGCGCCAAAGCAATACTTTTATCTTTTGCGGGCATTTAAAAGACCATACCAAATTCGAATTAAAAATCGCTACTTCGCTTCCTGGTAATTAACTCCTATATGCTGACTTGACCGAAAATATTTCTGATGCTTCAAGAATCCACTTGTAGAAACTCCCATTCCACTTATTAAAACATTCTTATATAACAAATAATAAGACAAAACAATTTTGTATTTTATCACCATTACAGTTGCTTGTAAGTCAACTTTAACCATCAACGTGGGTAAAATTTGGTAGTCAGTTTACTCCTAGGACGAGCTTGGCTCCAGTTGGTGGCGGCAGTTGAAGAGATTTATTTTTAATTTTTTTCTAGTATGAGTATGAAGAAGACGATTGCTTTTTTTGTTTTTATTAATAACATAAAAGTTTAAATTTTTTTAATGATTTTAAATGTTATTAATAATAGAAAATAATTAAATAATAGCACATGCGTCGCACATGCTAACTTACAGAGATAGTGGGAGGAATCCGTCCTTAGGGGGTAACCAAACACGTTTTGAAAGGATAGTGGGTAAAATTACACTTTAAACAAAATAGGGGATAAGCGGACAATTTGGGGAAAATATAGGGGGCAATATGGTTATATACTCATTTTACTAAAGAAAATTAGTATTGGCCTTAATTTAGAAAAAATGGTAATAAGTGCGTGCTCATTTGAATATCGACCTAGCTATAATCATTATTTGATTTGTATTTTAGTTTGCGATTATTTTGGTCGGTGGGGGTTGCAATCGCGGGTGAAGGGTTTGTACATGGTACATCGACTATAGAATTTCATCAACTTGTATCGGGTTTCGATAGAATTTTAATTATCTATGGTTTTTTACCCAACAGGTCTTGAAACGTCTCCCCTAAAGAATGAAGCACCCCCATCCAACCCATTCTTGTTATTAAAGGTCAGTTATAGTATTTAACACTAGACCATTATTTCCCACTACATATTTTATGTTCAAATGTTTTTTACTCACTATATATACTAAATCACACAATAAATACACATATATCATATTTCTCAGCTAAATATCTTTAATCACTCTCTATACTCTCACCTCTCTCCACCCCACCCCCAACCATCAGAAATGGTGTTTCATGGTGGCAAAAAGATGGGTCATCAGCAAAACCTTCCGACAACTATGTTTATTCTTGTCATGGATCTGATGGAGTTGTAATTGTGTAATAAGGATCCAACCATGGAAAATCCGAGTTCTCAGCCTTAAAACATCAAAAAATGGTTCGAGATATTGGTAGATCTAACTTTCAATATCATATCAAAGTTATTTGTTTTGTTTTTTGAGCTTTTGTTTGACTTCCCTGGTAGCTAAGGTCGAATTTTGAAGGTCCAAGCTAAGCTCAGCAAACTTTTGTGTTTGTCCATGGCAGGTGAGACTGTTTTTTCTCGTATTATTGGAATTTTAGATCTTTTTAAAGAATGTAACTTTTGTAATATTTAGTTTGGAATTTTTTATGAAGGGATGTAATATTATTTTATATCATACAAATTAGATTTGTGCAATTATCTCTTTTATTTTTGTGTTAATACTCCATATTTTAGGTAATACTTAGATAATTCACTAAGCATACTAAGTGATTTGCTTAGAATACTAAGTGAATTGATGAATATACTCAAAGAATTAATGAGTATACTCAGTAATTTATTTGTACTCATTGGATCACTAAGTATGCTTTATGGCGATGTCAGTGGTGATTAGAGATGAATATTATTGATATTAAGTAAATTCTATGAGAAAATACACCCGGGTGGCTGTGTTGGCACTGGGTGTTGTCCAGAGATAATTAGTACTAATACTTATTGACTTGTTACTTAGCAATTCGCTAATCAGGGACTCTTGCCTTAGCGACTCGCTACTCAGTGAATCGGTGGTCCATGCTTTTTGCCACTTATTTTAATTTCTTTATGTAGTTTTTGTTTGTTTATGATATTTTAGTATTTGTTGTGACCTCTTTAATGAAGAACCTAGCCACATGTTCACTATTGACAATAAAATTGGTCTACAATACCTCATACATTAATCACTATTTTCTTTATAGGCGATTGTTACTCAAACTCCTCCATAAGTCTTAGTTCCATCACAAGTCCAAACCCATTCTTATAGGTATGATAGAAAAAAGGTGGTTTTTACCACTGCAGTTCTTAGAAAACGTTGGTCCATATTCGAAATTAGGATCTTCCATGTTGGTTTTGTATTTTATTTGTGTTGATTTTACAACTTTTTAGGTGGTAACAAGATGGAAAAAGGTTTTTCATATGATATCCACTCTTAGTCTGAGCAATGTTATTGTTGTATATATTATTAATCTTGTAAATATTGTATTGTTTTGAAATAAAGCTCTTATTTCAACCAAAAGAAAAAAAGATATTAATAAGATTTTGGGAGACCAAGTATATGTTTTGAAAATATAGGGTTAAACACTTTAAAAAGTAATAATGTTAATTTTAGATTGACAATTTGGGGGTGTGGGAAGGGAAAGAGGGACACCAATTATATGTTTTTCAAAATACTAGAAGAGGACCAAAATATATTATTAAAGAAATTATAGGGGTCTAAATAATTTTTTATACTTAAAGGGGACAATGCCTCCCCTTCCAGATATACACATACCCCGTTCTCTGGTTATTTATAAATTTAAAGTAAAATTTTAATTTATAGAATATATATACGTTTTGTTTGTTGTTACTATATCTGACTTAACATTATTGATTATGAATATATCATAAACATTTAATAAATTTTTTATTAATAAAAAAATTAATTGCATATCCATCAATATATCATAATCAACTAGGGGTAAAATTGAACAAATACATAAACAAGTACTTAGAAAATTATCAACTAATTAGATAATTACTATAGTTCTTCACTTTAATATAAAAAATCAAAGTTTAGTTGTAGTGAGAGTTTTGTGTATAAAGAAAGAAGAAAAGATGAGAAGTAAACATAAACAATCCTGTTTGGAAAGGATTAAGGTAGCTTCAGAAGGAGGCGGCTTCAGGGGAATATGTAGACACCTTCCATGGCTGACGTTGTTCTTGGTCCGTCCCGGTTGAAAAAATCTTCCATAAGATTTTTGTACTTTTTTTGTCCCTTGGCCGTGGTATACCGTAGAAAAGGGGCCGTACACCGCAAGCCTCTTTTCAAAACAATAGTACGATATATGGGGTTCTTGATACGGTGTGTCGCTGGTATGGTCGTGCGGTATACCGCACCTAGGCATGGTACACTGCGGACCCGAGGCTTTTCCCTCGAATAAGAACCGTAGTTATGGATAAAATGCATATTGTTGTGGTGTTACGTGATCTACATTACACCACAACTACGACGTTGTATTCTCATGAGTCCTATACCTTGTCTTGCACTAAATACCATAATATAAGTAAATGTTTATCTGTCATCATGGTACCGCATGCGAGGTACGGTACATCGTGAAGTGCTGTCAGAAGCTCTTATACTCTATTAAAATCACCCCAAAGTCAACGGTATATCACCTACACAATAAAACATCTCTACAAATTCTCTCATCAACTTTAATTCACACTTATAACACAAAATCTCAAGATAATATACACTACAAAAATGAAAAAAATAATTAAAGCAAATGAAATGTTGGTTGTCTCCCCCAAGAATTTTTATTTACGTCATGAAAAGTTTGACAGTTGTACATCAAGATTCATTTTTCTTAAAATAGGCTCCCCAAAAACATGTGACACTTCTCGAATCAACTAATCAGAATTCACAAGCTCTCTTCGCTCTTACCTTAATCACTTTTGAAAAAACCACTCGAATGACAAGGAACGTGCCCATTCAATCATCCTTATACTCGTGTGGTCTGTTGGGGGTTTGGATCTTTCTATTCTACTTCATCTTCCACCTCAAACTCATTTTATTCTTTCTTTCTCACGATTTCTTATTGGGTCTTCTCATTAGACTTTTCGATCACAATCCAAATTCCTGAGATATTTCGTACCTCTTTCTTGATCATCTTTCTCGAAACATAAAACAATTGGGATTCATCTTTAATATGGAGGGTCATGGTTTCTTTGTATACACTTATTATGGTGTACCCCGTATCTAATAATGGACCATCCAAGATGAAACATACATTCTTATGTACATCATAATCCAATATAATAAAGTCAGTTGAATTAGCAAGATAACCTACTTGGGCTAAACGTCCTTGACTACTCCTTATGGTTTTATTATAGATTGATCCGCCATTTGCAAGATGATGGATGTTGGTTTGGTATCTCCAGTTCCCAACTTATCGAATACACACTTGGGTATAAAATTAAAATAGTGCCCAAATCACACATTGTTTTTTCTTCAAATATACCACCAATTTTGATAGGGAAGTGGAAACCTCCTTTCTCGTTGTCTTTTGGTGGCAATATTTTTTATACTTGTGTCGATCCTCTTCAGTTAATGCCACAATTTCTTTTTTTGGCAAACTTTTTTTTCTTGTAGAGTATATCTTTGAAGAATATTAAATACTAAGGCGTATATTAACTCAAGTTATCTTAAGGGTTTTTCACTACTATGAGTTAGTCTCATCTTTGCGCACATCTTGTGCCAAAGGCGATTGCCCATGTGATAGGGCCAATCTAATTCCTTAGGACATACTTACATACAAAATCTTACACATTATATTACATATCAAACATGATATTATTAAAACAAACAGTTAAATAAAAATACTAATGGAAATATATATACATGAATGCACATAAACTTGAAATAATTCACACATTATATCTTGTTTAATCCTATAGATCTAACATGGTCCATGAACACATCTCTTGGGATAGCCTTTGTGAATGGATCGGTAAGCATATTGTGTGTGGGTATATATTGCAAAGTAACATCCTTTTGTGCAATTATATCTCTAACGAAATTATACTTTATATAGATGTGTTTGGTCGTGTTGTGATATTTTGGATCTTTTACATAAGACATTGCAGTTTGACTATCAGTGTATATCGTAATTGGATTCCCACTATCACTAGAGGTTCCTAAATGTTCAAAGAACCTTTTTAACCAAACAGCCTCCGCAGCCGAGCAAGTTACAAATTCAGCTTCCATCGTTGACAAACTACACATATTTTTTTCTTGCTACTCCAAGAAATTGCGCAATTATTCAACAAGAATACATAACCTGAAGTGTATTTACGCCAATCTATATCACCAACCCAATCAGCGTCTGTGAATTCTTCTAGGCGTAATCTATCTCCTCGAAAGCATAAGGCATGATCTTTAGTGCCTTTTAGATATCTCAATATCCTTTTCACAGCTTTCCAATGCTCTCGTACACATCATAACATGCATAAGACTGCCAATGGCACTAGAATATAAGACTGTTGACATTTTTTGTTTCTCTTCTGTAGTACTTAGACACATGTCGAGATAAGTTTATTCCCTTTGCTACGAAGTGTCAATGGCATTGCACGTATTCATACTAAAGCGCTCAAGTACATTCATGATGTAAGGTTCTTGAGATAAAGATAATAGTCTTCTAGACCTATCTATGTGAATCTTAAACCCAGGAATATATTTTGCTTCTCCCATATCTTTCATATCAAATTGAGTAGATAGCCAGTCCTTATTAGCTTGAATAAACTATTTATCATTCCCAGCTAATAGGATGTCATCCAAATATAGGATAAAATTATGAAATTTTTCTTGCAACGTATTTATCATCTCAAATCCATTTGACGAGATGACTTATAAAATCTCAAATTCAATGTCTTGAGCCTTTCTTAAGACCATAGATTGATTTCAACAATCGATATACTTTATTCTCTTGATCTTTTGCAACGAAAACCCGAGGTTTGTTCCATGAAAATTATCTCTTCTAAATCTTCATTTAAAAATGCAGTTTTAGCATCCATTTGGTGCGACTCTAGATCGAGATGTGTCATAGCTAAAATAAGACGTATTGAGGTAAATTTAATAACAAGAGAAAAAGTTTCCTCAAAATCTATTCCTTCCCATTGTCTTTCGCTACCAAGCGAGCTTTATACATGTCAATGGAATATTCAGGTTTCCTCTTTATTTTGAGAACCAATTTGTTCCCAATTGCGTTCCGTCCTTTCGGAAAATCAACCGGTTCCCATACCTGAGTTTTCTTCATCTACTCTATTTCTTCTTCCATTGCTTTTCTCCGTTCATTATTAGCGGGACATGAAAATGCTTTATTAACTGTTTGAGGTTCTCCTTCTTCTTGTGGAGTTATCATAAAGACTTCTCCTTCTATTTCAAACTGACGACAAGGAAATAAACTTCTAGAACTTCTCTTAGGTTGAGAATCACGACAAATACGATTACTAGATGAAGTAATGGTTTCTTCTGTCTCAAGATTTAGAGGAGTGTCTGTCTCTATTTCCTGAGTACGTGTTACCTCATCAGGTGTCACATTTGTTTGCATATCATCTTCCTGAATCTCATTTAATTCACATAAAATATAATTTCTATCAACCCCACCTGTGCTAGGAAAATCATTCTCTAAGAATGTGACATCTCGTGACTCAATTTCAATAAGACCCACATCGTAATGTTCACCAATAAACACATATCCTTTAAAGTGATTTGGGTATCTAATAAAGATACACTTCTTTCCTCTTGGACCCAACTTCCTATATTTATGAGATAGATCATGAACATACCATGCTGACCCCCAAGGTCGCAAGTATGACATATTAGGTTTCCTACCTGTCCATAGTTCATAAGGAGTTGATGAAATAGTCTTCGTCGATACTCGGTTAAGTATATAATAGGCAGTAAGCAAGGCCACTACCCAATAAGATATTGGAAGATTTGCATGTGCCATCATAGACCTAACTATTTCTAGGAGTGTTCTATTCCTCCTTTCAGCCACACCATTCATGGACCCTGAGGCTTAATTGCATTTAGACTTTCATCTTCCAATGTCACACATGACGAGTAGCATCATCAAAGGTTTTATGGTGTGGTTGTGAGTCAAGTTTATCTTCAAATTCTCCCAGTTATTCGGAAGATATTGGATCACAGCTTGAACATGTTGTTCATCAGTAAGGTTATGACCTGCAGTCTTAAGTTTCCTAATCATGTTAGACATCTCTCGGAGATGTTATTGCATGGTTTGATTAGGCGTATTCTTGTAAGTGTCAAACTTAATGGTAAATTAACGCAACTTAGTCACAGTCGTACCTCCATACTTGTGATTAAGAGCATTCCACATCTCGTGAGTAGTGAGGTATTGTTGACATTCATAGACATGATCGTCATTCATGGAGCCTGTCAAGATTCCTCTTGTAGTGGAATCTTTCTATTTACACTTCTGATAAGCCTCCATGTCCCTTCAGTTATAAGTTGTGTTGCCTTCCTCAGGCTAAGCCAAGACATTGTTAATTGCCTCAAGAACATCTTGCTCATCTATAACATAGTGTATCTTGAGCTTCCAAAGATTATAGTTCTCACCGTTCATCATTTATCAATTGTTGATATCAGAAATGATTGTTTTTTATGCCATTTTCTCTATAAAGTAAGAGATTTTCATTAATAACATACAGTTTTTAACAACTCTATGCTATTCATGCAAATGGAATGAATAAGAAAGATAACAAAATAAGTGACAAAGAAAGTTCACTATGTTCCCAATCATGAACCACCATATTTTTTTTGTCTTATTCATTCAATCAATTTCATTAACTGCAAAATTATGTTATTCAAGAACTCCCACTAAATCTAACATAAATAGAGCGAAAATGTATGAAAAATAACAACTAATAACATAAAAGCAAAGGAACTAGTTTAATTAATACATAATTAAAAAAAACATGCTCGATAAGCAAATAACCGAATTAAAAAAAACTAATGCAATTCCTAACAAACAGGGATTAAAGAACATTGAGAAAAAACAAACTACTAATCAAACTACCTACTGCAAGTTCCAAATAGCAAACGCTTTTCATATCCAAAACCTTAACTTAGGAATTGACTCCTTAAAGTGCACTTTCTCATATTTTCCAATTGGAAAATATCTATCAACATCAGTAGTTGGATAATGCATTCCATAGTTGCATTGGTCCGGCCTAGTGGAACTATTAAAATGCCTCCACAAGTGAGATTCAGTCGAAGCATAAACAAGCCACTCATATGTATCATCTCTTCCATGAACATAGTTCCCCGGAAACTCACACACCAATAAAATTTTGAGATCCCTTTGCAACTCTCTTGGCAAAGTTTTGCGAAGGACATCAACCTGTGATCTTTACATATGATATCACCCAAAATGATGACATCTTGAATCAACCTATTCACAATTGCTACATGTTGCACTCAAGTGTGATTAGGTCTCTTCTTATAGCGGAGTGCTTTGATACTATTCCTCAAAGCTTGTTTTTGTCCCAGTGTCCATGCAACTCTTGGTGTTTAAACCCTTAATGGTCTATTAGAATTTGTGATGTTCCTATGGAGCCCTCAGTAATTTCTTAGTAGATTTAGCCTCGATGCTCGTGATCCCCTAGATTGTGTCGATGTCATTTTCTCTATATAGAAAAATAAGAACAATTAAGAACAAAACACCAAAATTGATTAGGAGAAGGAAAGAAACATATTTAAGAAACACAATATGTTTCCAAAAACTCTATACATTAACAACATCTTTAGGTAGTGTATCAGGTTAGACTGCTAGTCACTGGAATCAATTGTGCACACATGGCTGATTTATCCAAAATCCAAAATTAAAAACAAATCATCTAAACAAATAAGAATTAAAACACACGTACCCAATAGTAATGTAGGCTCTAAAACAAATCAGAATTAAAACATGGTCTGTACAACAATAATGTACAATAGACAGACTCACATGTAGTAGATTATATCGTTGACAACATCTAATATATTGATATAATAGCAAAGTAAACTACAAATCTAATACACATGCACTTAACATATATATATATATATATAATTATATATATATATAATTATATATATATATAGTAGATTATATCGTTAACAACATCTAATATATTGATACAATAGCAAAGTAAACTACAGATCTAATACACATGCACTTAATATATATATATATATATATATATATATATATATATATATATATATATATCAGGTAAAAATGATTTCGACATAAAAAAACAACTCATTTTTGGACAAAACGAAAAAAATTACTTTTCTTTTCTAATTCAAAGATATAATTATATAAATTATTAAACCAAATTATTTTATATACCAATTGATAGATTTAATTGGAAAAAAATAAATACAAGAGATTTAATTCGCATTTACCTCCTGAGCAGCGGAAATCAGAATAAGAACTAAAGCTTGGATCATGAATCCTCTTATAGTGAGGAATTATCTTGTTCAGCACCTAAGAGCCTCAGATGCTTTGTACTTGTGTACTTGATATTGCAAACAGAGAATAAAATAGAAAAGAAAGAAGCGTTGGTTATTTCTTTTCTAATAGGAGCAGTTTTGATTTTATTCTTTTCTGTTAGATAATGATCATAAGTTATGGGATAATGGTTGGAGAAACATATAATTACAAACCACGTAAAAATAGCTTCCCACTACTTTTGAATTTTAAATTAATATAAATAAACTTTATTATGGCAGATACAGTGAAGAGATAAATAAAAACATTGTTTATTTATTTATTTCTTTCACTACCGTTTAGGTGTTGATTAATGTATTATATAAGTTTAATGGGCATGAAGAAGCAAAAAAAAGGTATACTGAGATGATTTGTCATAAAAAAATTTAAAATTCATGTACTTACACTACATTACATGATTCATATTGTAAGAAAGGATTAATAGATAGTGCTCTAAAATTATTTACTGATATAAAGGATTAATAGATAATGCTCTAAAAGTATTCAACTGTTTTGGCCTAATACTCTGTATAAATCCTGAAAATTCTGTACAAGCATGCTGAATAAAGTTACTGAGCATACGAGCATACTCAGTAAAGTTAATGAGCAAACGAGCATACTCAGTAAAGTTACTCAACAAAAAAATTCAAAGACTCAGCAACCTTTTCCGATAATTAGTAACTTTTTCAAATAATCACTAACTTTTTTCAATATTTAGTAACTTTTTTCGATACTCAATACTTTTTCCATGCTCAGTAACTTTTCTCATACTCAGTACTCCATGCTCAGAAACTTTTTCCATTCTCAGTATCCAATACTTTCCATGCTCAAAACTTTTTTCGGCGGTGATCGGTGGTTGTGGTCGGAGTTCGAAATTATTGATAGTGAATGAAGGAGAAGAGAGAAAAAATGATAAAGTATAAGAGATTAATGGTAATGGAGTAGAGAGAATAATGGTATTGGAGGAGAGAGAAAAATCTATTTTTTTGTCTTATATACACACTATAAGGGTTGTAATGACAATGGCAACTTATAGACCTCTTTGGAGGAGAGAAGAATGGACTAGTTCCTTTGTGGCACTAAGATGGTCTCCAAGTCCCATGGGTAGATTGCCATTATGATAAAAGACATAAACAAGTACTTCATAAATTATTGATTAATTATACTATCATTATTCACTTTAATATCAAAAGAGAGAAAGATAGAAAGAGAGATATGAAAGTAAACATAAACTTTCATATTTAGCAGGGATGTAGGTGGCTTCAGGGGGAGGTGTAGACTCATTTCAAAGTAAGCATTTTTGCATTGTGTACAAGGAAGGCAGTGTTAGACAACAAAAAAAAACTTTATATTTATACTCAAAAAAAATTGAGACGTGAATTAAATATATATACATGAATCCTAATTACAATTAGATGTTAGATATTATATATTCAAAATATTAGAATAGAACCAATAGTGAATTTTAAAATAATAATAATTATAGAGGTAGAATTTTACTATTGCTAAATTCAGAGGAAACATGATTCATGGTGAATTTTTGACAAATAAACATAATTATAGGGGTGGGATTTTAATTTTTATAAATTTAAGGGGATAATGACCTATTCAATTAAGGGGGACCATGACCTCTACAATACACACATACAGACACACACACACACACACATATATATATATACCAAAGATTATCCATAAACAATACATATACACGCTTGATTTGTCGTTATTAAAACTAATAAACATCATACATTTTTAGTATATCATAATTCTTTATATTTTTTTTATTAATGTCCAAGAAAAAGTTAATTACAACTCTATTAGTATATAATAATCATTCGGTGGAAAAACTGAACAAACATATAAAGAAGAACTTAGAAAATTATCATTCTTTCTTTTAATTTCATTTTATTTGATTTTGTTTAGTATATTTTGAGTGATGTTCGAAGCCCATATACAGGGCAGACCCACACACTTTATCTATGAACACTAATAATATTGATGTGTCTATTTTGTTTTTTCATTTGCTGGATACTATAAAAATAAATATGGTTTTGATTGTGTGCCTTCATGGAGTAGCAATAGGTTTTATTAGGAGAAACCATGAGGGGGTTTTAATCGGTGGGCATACCAGCACTATTCCTATATGTTATATTCTTTTAGCCGAGTGTCTAGTCACTAGGAGTGTAATTCTGTGTGCGAGCTAGTTGACCTATGATTGCATCACCATCGAGAGTGATGCTTTAACTCTTATCCAAGTTATTTTGTCACCCACCACGACAAATGAATGGAGAGTTTTACCAAGATAGTAAGTATATACAGCAAAAACATGTATTGTACAACATGATCAATTAGTAAATATTACCATCATACTTAGTATTGTTGATGGAAAACTGAAATGACATGGTCATTGAACTTATTCTTGACATGACAATAAGTCAACTATTTTGTAGATGGACCTGTGCAGAATGTAAAATGTTGAAAGCATCAAATCTATGCTATCATTTATACCAGTTTAGTAAATATGTAAAATTAATGACCAATTAGTTTTAATCTAGATTTTATACTCAAATACGAGAATGTTTCTATTTAATATGGTGATAGTATGCAATTATGCATATATATATAGACATATGTGCACAATAGTATGACATATAAAATGTGCTTAGTGTGTTGAGAAAGCTCACCTTCAGTGAATTTTTGAAAGATAGTGGAAGATGATACTTAATCAGTGTTGAATTATACTATATAAGTCAATTAAAAGGACTATTAGTCACTTACATAGGCGGAGCCAGAAATTTTTGTTGGATGACAAAGGGGGTTCAGGGGTCGTGTGAGTTTATTAACATCAAGATTTCATTATAGGTCCTATATTTTGCAATAACTGTGTCATAGGTCCCTATAAATGCAAAATAACCTATATTTTAAACTAATTACATTATAAATCCCTATAATATGAAAAATAAATAGCTCTATGAAATAATTACAATATAGGTCATGTATTATGCAAAATAATCCATATTTTGTATAAATATTTGAATTAATAATTAGAATTACCTATAAAAAGGGATGGATAAGTGGTGTGGCGGCGTGTGTGGGTCATGACGAAAGAGTGTATATATAATGAACGACTTGATTCTCTGAAAATCGAGAGATGACTGCGCTAACCCCAACTGTTAGTCGTGAGAGTAGCTGACTTAGGCGGAGGAGGGGCTTGATGATTTTGCGTCTAAGATAGTTAGATGTAAAGTGATAGAACTAAGTGTTGATTTAATTTATGGCAATAAAATAACCAGTTGCTGTAGCTCAACTACCCAGAGCCTTGTTATTTATTTAGCCTTAAAGAGGGTAAAGCAAGAGGTGCAGGGTTCAGATCCCTTCTTATTAAGTTGTATACCTAATTAAGGCTTTAAAACCCAACTAGAAGGAAATAAAAACCCAAAAATATCCTTCTCCACTCTTATTTTTTTAGTACACGTTTTGTAATAAAAAAAAAGCTTAATAGGTTTTTTAATCCATTTCATTCTCTCTCTCTCTCTCTCTCTCTCTCTCTCTCTCTCTCTCTCTCTCTCTCTCTCTCTCTCTCTCTCTCTCTCTCTCTCTCTCTCTCTCTCTCTCTCTCTCTCTCTCTCTCTCTCTCTCTCTCTCTCTCTCTCTCTTTGAACAAAAAAAAATCTCTGTTCACATCTCCTGCGGTCTTTGCACAAAGTCGCTCTCATGCACAATAAACTGCCGCATGTACAAGAAACTGCCGCCGCCTGCACAAGGAAACCGACACCACCACCTGCACTAGAAATCTGCTGCCGCCTAATAGTGTTTTTTCAATCCATTTCAATCTTTTTTTGTTTCATTGTTTTATCATGTTTCATTTTTTCATTTCCAATTTTATTACATTTCATTGTTTTTTAAATATAAAAAAAAATATTAAGTGATTTGTTTTTTTGATTCAATGGTAAGTGTGAAGAGATCTCTTTTTGTATTTTTTGTTCCAAGCGAATGTAAAGGATTCCATTTGTTATTCGTTCAATTGGTTGGTGAATGTGAAACGATTTCTTTTAGTTTTTTCTTCCAAGCAGTAGCTACGAGTGTGAAGGGTTTTAATTTTCTTTCCAATGGTGAGTGAAAAGATTTCCCTTTTGTTCCAATGGTTAGTCTATAGAGATTTTTTTGTGTTTTTGTTCCAAATGTGTTATTGTGTAGAGATTTCTTTTTGTTTATGTTTCATTATTTTTCAACGTTTTTTTCTTAAACCGATTTTCCGGATTTTTTTTTCAGAATTTAGTCCAACATTGAATCCAGTTTTAGTAGGTACCAATTTGATACGAATTGGATCTGATTGATAGATACCAATTGAATCTAATTGATATGTACCAATTAATTTTTTTTTATTCTTTTTCAATGCCTGAGTATGAAGAAATTGGTTTTTCTTTCTTGATTTTTTTAAATTTTTGTTCAAAAGAGTTTTTTTCTTTTCATTTTAGTTCTAATGTCGGGTGTGAAGATATTTCTCTTTGTTTTTTTGTTTTAGAGAGTGTGCATAGATTTCTAGATCCATATCGGTTTGGTATGTACCAAACAGATCTGTTTGGTACATACCAATTTGGACATTAACCTTGCACCTTGACACGTACCAAATCTTGGAACTTGACATCGTAGCTTCTATTGGGTATCTAATAAAATATGGAAATTAATCTTGGACATGGAAAAAACCATTTAAGTTTAAAAAAATACTATTAGGGACCAATCATGTAATTATAAAAAAAATTGATCGTATAATAAATCGTAAAACGAACATGTTAAAATTTGGTACATACCAAACAAAACAAATTAATACGTACCAAATAGGAAAATATTGGTACTTACCATAACGGCAAAAAATATCGTTACGTATCAACGACTAATTGAATAGGGGTAGAAGGTTAAAAAAGAAAACCAAAAAATTAAACTTAGACCTTTTAGAGAATATTTTTTTAGTTAGGATTGTGAATAATGTTTTTCAATTTTAGGCCATTACTTTAATTTTCATCATAAATTATTTATCTTTCATTTACTTTTTTGTTCGGTAAACCTTCTCATCCCATTATCTTTGGACAAGGCCTCCTCATCCATCGAACAATAACTTAGACTTTTTATTAAGATAATTATAGGCCCAACCTATTATAAAATTAGGCTTAGCAAATATTTTTTTTTATTTTAAACTTTTTAAATAAAATATCATAATATAATAATAATAAAAAAATATATATTTTCTCACCATCATAGTTGCTTGTCAGTCAACTTCAACAGTCAATGCTTGTCAATTCTGGTAGTCAATAGTCAACTCCAACGAGATTTTTTTTATTCGCGGTGACCACCCGTTTACTCTTGGAAAAGCTTGACTCCTGCTAGTGGCGGTAGTTGAAGAACGTTTTTGTTTTGTTCTAATGTTAGTGTGAAGAAGACGGTTGCTTTTAGTTTTTTATTTTTATTAATAAAATAAGAGTCTGGTTTTTTAAAAATGATTTTAAATGTTTTTCATAATAAAAAATGATTAAATAATCGCATATGCTAACATAACGGAGGTAATGTCCGAAATCCATTCATAGGATGTAACTAGATACGTTTTGAAAACATATGGGGTAAACTTACACTTTATATGAATAACGGGTAAGTTGACAATTTGGGGAAAGTACAGGTGACGACAGTGGGTATTTACTCATTTTAGTAAGGAAAAATAATATTGGCCTAAATATAAAAGAAATGGTAATAAGAGCTTCCTCATTTGACTATCGACCTTTCTATAATCATTATTTAATTTGTATTTTAGTTAGTTATTATTTTGGTCGGTGTAGGTTGCAATCGAGAATAGTGATGCATGGTTTTTAGAAGTTGGGGTCCTAGGTGTAGGGTTTATACATGGTACAAAAACTATAAAATTTTATCAAGTCGTATCGGGCTTTGATAGAATTTTAATTATCTGGAGATTTTTATCCACCGGGTCTTGAAACCTCTCACCTCAAAGGTCAATTCTAATATTTAACACTATACCATTATTTCCAACTACACATTTTACGTTCAAATATTTTTTTACTCACTATATACATACTAAATCACACAATAAATACACATATAACATATTTCTCACCTACATATCTTAAATTGCTCTATATGCCCTTTCCTCTCTTCGTCCACCCCAACAACCAGAAATGGTGTTTCCTGGTGGCTAATAGACGGGTCATCAACGATACTCCCCGACAGCTCTGTTTGTTCTTGTCATGGATATAATGGAGATGTAAATGTGTAATAAGGATCCAACCATGGAAATTCAGAGTTCTCAGCCAGCTTCAAAAAATGGTTCGAGATCCTAGTAGATCTAACTTTCACTAACATATGGGAGTTCTCTGTTTTTGAGCTTTTGTTCGACTTCCATGGCAGCTTAGGCTGAATTCCGGAGGTCCAAGCTAAGCTCAGCGAACTTCCGTGTTTGTCCATTGTAGGTGAGATGTTTTTCTTGCGCACTATTGGAATTTTAGATTTTTTAAGGAATGTATCTTTTGTCATATTTAGTTAGAATTTATTTTATTAAGGGCTTTAATATTCTTTTAAATCATAAACATAAAATTTGTGCAATTTTCTCCTTTATTTTTGTGTTAATACTCGGTATTTTAGGTAATACTTTAAGAATTCACTAGGCATACTAAGTAAATTGCTGACTATAATCAGATAATTATTGAGTATACTTAGTGACTTTTTCTTACTCGTTAAATCACCAAGTACGCTCTGTGGCGATGTCGGTGGTGATCGGAGATGAATATTGGCAATATTAAGTAAAATCTATGAGAAAATACGCCTGGGGGCGGTGCTGGCAGTAGGTGCTGGCCAGAGATGAATGTATTGGTATTTAGTGACTCGTCACTTAGCGACTCGATATTCATTGAATCGGCGATCCATGCTTTTTGCCACTTGTTTGTATTTCTTTATGTAGTTTTTGTTTTTATAGGATACTTAAGTATTTGATGTGACCTCTTTGAGAAGAACCTAGCCACATGTTTCCTATTGACAATAAAATTGGTCTTCAAAACCTCATACGTCAACCGCTCTTTTCTCTATGGGCGATTGTTACTCAAACTCCTCCATATGTTTTCCATCCCGGGTCTAAATCCATTCTTATGGATATGATAGAAAAATTGTTGTTTTTTACCATTGCAGTTCTTAGAAAATGTTGGTCTGTATTTGAAATTAGGTTCATCCATGTTGGTTTTGGATGTTTTATCCGTGTTGCTTTTACAACTTTTTGGGTGGTAACAAGATGGAAAAAGGTTGTTCATACGATATCCAATCTTAGTCGAAACAGTGTTTTTGTTGTATATATATTATTAATATTTTAAATATTGTATTGTTTTGAAATAAAGTTCTTCTTTCAACCAAAAGAAAAAAAAGATATTAATAAGTTTATGGGGGACCAAGTATATGTTTTGCAAGTATAGGGTCAAATACTTTTAAAAGTGAGAATGTTAATTTTAGATTTAATAATTTGGGGGTGTGGGAAGGGAAGGGATGGGAAGGGGACAACAATTATATGTTTTTCAAAATATTAGAAAGGGGACCATGACATATAATTAAAAATAAAATAAAATTAAAAGGTTCAATATATTTTTGCTGAACTTAAGGGGACAATGGCCCCCTCCCTGATATACACAAACCCCGTTCCCTGGTCATTCTTACATATATTCTAAAGTAAAATCTTAATTTCTAGACTATATATACATTTAATTTGATGTTATCATAACCAATTTAATATTATAGATTATGAATATATAAATTTTTTATAGATTGTTATTAATAGGAAAATTTAATTACATCTCCATCCATATATTATAATCAACTAGTGGTAAAATCGAATAAATAAATAAACAAGTACTTATACAATTATCAGCTAACTAAATAATTACTATCGTTCTTCACTTTAATATAATCAAAGCTTAGTTGCACGGAGAGGTATGTGTATAGATAAAGAAGAAAAATGAGTAGTAATCATAAACCTTCACATTTAGAAAGGATTGAGGTGGCTTAAAAAAAATGCGGCTTCATAGTAGATGTGGACGCCTTTCACGGGTGACGTTGTTCCTTGGTCCATCCTGGTTGAAAAAATCATCGATAATAATTTTATTCATTTTTGTCATTGGCCGCGGTATACAAAAGATAAGTGGCGGTACAACGCAAGCCTCTTTCGAAAATAGTGGTATGGTATATGGAGTTCTCGATATGGTGCGTCGCTGATACGGTAGTATGGTATACCGTACCTAGACGTGGTGCACCGTGGACCAGAGGCTTTCCCTCGCACAATGAACGATAGTTATAAATAACATGCATAGTGTTGTGACGGTATGGGATATACGGTACACCATAGCTATGATGTTGTATTATCACGAGTCCTATACCTTGTCCTGCACTAAATACCGTAATATATAATAAATGAATATCTGTCATCACGGTGCGCATACGGTACACCGCACGCAAGGTGAGATACACCGCGAAGTTCTGTTGGAAGCTCTTATACTCCTAAAAAATCACTCAAACTCAAGAGTATACCACCTAGACATAAAACATCTCTACAAACTCCTTCATCAACCTTAATTCACACCATAATAAAAACAATTAAGATAGTATACACTACAAAAATGAAAAACAATAATTAAAGCAATTGAAATGTGGGTTGTCTCCCACGAGTATTTTTGTTTTACATCGTTAAAAGTTTGACAATGGTACCTAAAGATTCATTTTTATTAAAATAGCCTCCCTAAAAACATGTGAAACTTCTCGAATCAACTAATCAGAATTCACAAGATTTCTTCTCTCTTACCTCAATCACTTTTCTCAAAACCATTTGAGTGACAAGGAACGACTCCATCCAAGCATCATCATACTTGTGTTGTCTGTTGTGGGTTGGTATCTTTCCATTCTACTTCGTCTTGCACCCTAAAATCATTTTATTTTTTCTTTCTCACGATTTCTTGTGGGGTTATCTAATTAGATTTTTCGGTCACAATCTAGATTGCTGAGATATTTTGTACCTCTTTTCTGATCATCTTTCTCAAAGCATATAACATTTGGAATTCATATTCAATGTATAGGGTCATGGTTCCATGGTATACATTGATCATGGTGCACCCCGTATCCAATAATGGACAATCCACGATGAATTGGACATTCTTATCTACAACAAGATTACCTACTTGGAAGATGAAGGACGTAGGTTTGGAATCTCCAACACCCAACTTATCGAGTACACACTTGGTCATGAGATTAAAATTGTGCCTAAATCACATATTTATTTTTCTTCAAATATACCACCAATTTTGATTCGGAGGTGGAAACCTCCTTGATCATTGACTTTTGGTGGCAATTTTCTTTGTACTTTTGTCGATACCTCTTCAGTTAATGCCACACTTTCATTTTCAGAAAACTTTATTTTCTTGGAGAGTGTCTCTTTGAAGAATATTAATAATTTGGCACCCTCTTGATGATTTTGAGTAATGGATATTGATCTTTAATTGGCTCAACCTTTCGAAGAAATTCTTATACTTGGAGACATCATTCTTCTTGGCTACTCTTGATGGGAACCACGGTAGTGGATGAATTTCTTGCAGCGTCGGTTCTTCTCTCAGTTTCTCTAGCACCTTTGGTGCTTCAACTACTTCATTCGGTTTTTTGACCATTTCTTCAACACAATCTTCAATGGTTACCTCATCTAGATTCATCCTTAAAGGTTATTTTTCTTTTGGAATTGGTACCTCACTAGATACAACATGTGGTGATTACACCATCTTCCTACCTTAGAGACCAATAGCTTGACACGATTAGTAACCAAACTTGTCATTAACATTTTGAATTAACTTGACATCATTATTTGTCCTTTAAGTCAATTACGAAGGTTGACCTTGTTGAATTTGTTGAAGGGTTGTATCAATTTGTGATAATATGTTGTTGCATGAATTGTTTTTACTTTTGATAAATTCATTTTGTTGTTTCATAATCTTCACTGAAGCTTCATGGTAGGGCCAAAGGGGTGATAAATAAATGATAATAAATCACAAACACCTAATACGACTATGATTAACTCTACTCAAATGAACTGATCATTTGCAAGTAATAAGTAAGTAAAATAGATATCAATCTCAGGGACTAAAAAAGTGAGTTTGAGAACAGTGTTCTTACTAAGTATACAAGAGAAAGTTGATAAAATTAATTGCAAAGACACTAAAATATTTGTTTGATTTTTAAGACTCTGAATAATTAATTATTAACAAACTAAGACTCAAAATGAAGACAAGAAATTAAACACAAATGAGAAAGATATGAGAGTTTAGCTCGAACACTAGCAAGTAATCTCCTAGCCTTGTTTCTACATATATTGTTTAAGGAACAACTGTGTGATATAAAATAAATAGTTTGGAATTTAAATTCCTCCTAACTCCCATCAACCATACTAGAGGACTTAGGTAAGGGGACCCTTTGCAATAATTGGTGGTTATATCTAACCTTATTGTCTACTAGTTAGGCAATCCCATCAGGATCACTACCGCACATTAAACGATTATGTGTCATTTTCTATAATTGAACCCCCATTAGGGTGACAGTCCAAATTACTAAAGGTGCAACCCTATACTTGCGTGTAGGAAGGATTAAAAACCTTGTTTAATCATAAAATACAAAGCAATCATGACAATTCATTTTAAGGAAAATCCCAAAATTCAACAAATGCATAATTCAAGTATAAGGTTCATTCCCATATGTCATTTTCAAGCTAAATAGATTAAGTTCATACTCAAATAAATAAAACTAGCAATTAAAAATATCATATTCATGTTCAAAAGACAAAACAAAATAAGAATACTATACTAATTGCTTAAAAACTTATAAAGAGAAGCGTTGGAATGGCCTGAACATCTTCTCAACTCCTTCTTCTCTTCTTCTCTCTTGCTCCAGGCATTTTTCTCTCGTAAAACTGTCTAAGGACTCCTTAATAATGTTAATAAGGAGTATATATAGGTCCATAATATGTTTTATGGATTATGGGATTCTTTTAGTTGACCTATCCAACCCAAAAATGTTTTACCAAAAAGATCTCTAGTTAAAACTACGATAGTAGAAATTAACATAACTTTTCCGTTTCAGCTCCGAATTGAAAATCATCATATCCTATGAGTTTTTTACTTCAAATACTTGTTTGATATCCAAGGGATCTTCAAGAATCATTGTCAGTCTTGCATGGCACCTCGATCGATAAATTTCCCAAATTTGGCTAGCATAAACTTTCACTTTCTAAATGTTGTTGAATCTTCCTTTTTTCTATAACTAAGGGGTTTACTCGATTTCTTCACTTCTTATCATCATCTCAAGGTGTTATAGATTTCAAGTACATATAAGATACATAAATAAAACACAAATTGCGTGCTAAAGATTTTAAAGTAGCAAAACACCTAAACTAAACAAGACAACGCAAAACATCAGTTTATGAGGAAAATCCCTCTACTAAGCATTAATTACCCCTAAAATAATGTCTCGTGACTAGATTATTCTATAACATAAACAGAGACATCAAGGCCCCAACTCGAAATTGTGTCGTCTTGACACAATATAAATAACAACAATATAGTAGTCTTTATCAAATAAATATAAAAGAGGAAGAAGTCGCAGAAAACAATGAATGATACTAGAGAAAATATCCTAGAAAGTGTCATGTAGTACTGTAAAAGAACTAATGCACACTACACCTAATATACAAACAATCAACATATAATAAATTCAAGTTTAGATTAATTTTGTAATGCTAGAAGGAGCGGATTTCACTTAATTTGGTATGGAGGCTATATATTGTGATCATATGTACTAATACAGTATTTAATGGTCCACCTAATTACTCCCTAATCATTCAATTATTTCTTAACCATGTAGATAGAAATCCTAAGGTCTTTTCAGATGTAATGTAGGCTTTGGGATGGTATGATACGTATATTTGGATAATATGAAGTGAGCTTTTGGCTCTCTCTCGCTAACCATCAACGAATCGCAATCCGCTTGAGTTTCACTCGAAGAAGTCCACTTTGGCGGTCCTTTTTATATTAATTTTTTTCATATAATTTTTCTTTATTTTACAAGTTAGTTATGACTCTCTTTTTGAGGCGAGATATCATACTACTTTTTTCTCATATTTCATTTTTTCATTATTTTTCTCTTTTTACCCCGAGAAGGGGTTACATTAAAGATCATCATCAATAATAGCGCAAATTGAAATCATAAAATCTCAATGATGAATCCTACTACCCCAAACTCAAGCTCTAAAGACGAATGTCTTAGGGTTATGATTCGAGTGCGGGTCATATGGATAAGTCCTATCAAATAAAGGGTATGGCTTGTAATCTGGCTAATAAAAGGATTTAGAAGGGCTAAGAGGGGGCTAAGACAGATAATATATATTCAGTTCAATGGGAGAGAAGCTAAAGGCTTCAAATGTCTTCTGAAAGAACTGTTATATTCATTTTTTAAACTAATTAGATCTCATTACTTATTCTCTTTTAGTTCATATATTAAGCAAATTATCAACTACTTCAGACCTCATGCTCTACACGCCGCTCAAGGCTCCCTAAGATTCAACTTTTCTTCTTACACATTAATTATCAATCTTTTCTATCCTTTACTTACTATTTTCATACATGAATACTAAGGCGCGTTATGACATCGTTCAAAAACATACTCCATATATCATTGACCTAACCGTAAATATGCTCAATTAGGGACATTCACCATATTTTATGCCAAATCCCTATATCATACACTAATTTTTAAAATTTTATGCAAAAACACGAAAAGAAGATGAGGACAACCAATCCCCATACCTAACTCAAAATTAAGTCGTGTCCTGATGACTCGAAAAAACTCAAAAAAGTTGTAAAATTTTAACCAAAGCTACCTAAACACATACAAGATTAAGGAGGGGGATTATAGGATACGTTACTTGGCCTATAAACATCTTCTCTAACTCGTGGACAAAAAGAGAATCTTGTTCTTCCCTACATCCATATTTCTTTTGATTATTCTGGCTAGCTTCACTTGGTGCACGATGTTGTAGTTGTTCTTATTTTCTATTTTGGTAATTTTATTCACCAGTATCAATCCCCACTCTAGAGGTTGGGATTCAAAACTATGTGCACCGTCTTGCGGAGTTGAGGATGAACCATGATCAGTGACTATTAATTCTTTCTCATTTTGGTTGGCCGAATTTCTCAAGACAGTTTCTCTCTTCAACTTTCATGTGGCTGACTCGGGAGTTGGCTACATTGTTGTTCTTCCTAAATCATTTGCTTCAAACATATTCTATAGAGTTTCCCAATTTGTTTTAGCCTATTTTTATTCAGAGAAGAAGTCGTACATTGAATTGGTCATGTGGTTAACCAATCATCCCTTAGCCACTGAGTTTTTTTTTCTTAAAACATGGCCTAAAGATCGTGGTAAATAACATTTTCCTCATTAGTGGTTGGCAAGTACAAAGTGGGAAGATCACTAAACAAAACATAATAGACTTCTAAATGTTTAGAAATACCAGAAGATTTTTACCCTAAGTTTGTAGTTGGATCGATCCAAGTATTCCAACTAACATATGTCGAAAAATAGATTTTCATTCAAAAGGATGAAAGAGTAGAAGGACCCTATAATCAGTGATATTCTAAATTGTCTTCTTAATTTGTTGAATAAATGAACCAATAATCGAAATTAAAATCACAAAATTAGAAAGATAATAAGTGAAACTTACCACAAGTTTCATATGTAAAAGAATCATGAGATACAACTAACCAAAACTTATGAAATATTTTCATGGTATTAGCCCAAAATCTCAATCTGCACCACTAGATTGGATGACCAAAACTCTGTCCCGTGAGGTAATCCCAACTAGTTATTCATGATACTCTTTATCTCTAAAGTAATGGGCAGAAGAACAGTTAAAAAAATTAATATAAATAATATAATTATCCTATATGTAGTCAATGTGGGAAAATCAACTGTTACTTTAAAAAGATTTAATACATTGATTATTATTAGTGAGTTTTAATTATGTTTTTCGGATGCATGACTAACAAAATTTATTTTATTAATTCCAATATCACCATAAAAGACGACTTGAGTAACCATTAACGAGCAACTAGGAGCTGTGATCTCCATTTCAGTCATGGTCAACAACTCTACAGTTTGCAAGTTCGATCGTGGTTCAACATTGTCAACAATGTAGCCTGAGAATAAGAATATGCAGTGTATTTTCCAAAAGTTCATTTACAATTTTGTATTTACAAACATATTCTTACATGAATGTGATGAATTTTATGATTTAGCCGCTGAAGGTACATTTGATGTTTGATAATGGTATGAAGTTACATTTGTAAATAAAGTTGTGAAATAGTAAAAAATCTTCACAGAACTAGGAAGAAATCGAAAGAAGTAGGTGAGGCGGTTATTTATTTTGTTTTCATGCAAGTTGCAAATTTGAGCTGTGAAAGCCAAAAGCATGTCAAAGGACTGTGGATATATATATATATATATATATATATATATATATATCACTATGACATCAGCTTTGGTTTCATCAAAAGAGAGTATAATGCTCGGAAATTCTTATCAACGGCCATCTCTAAGTCAATTTGATGTGGCAAATAAAAATATAATTGGTTATGAAATTGCTATTGAAGAGTAAACTTGATCGTGAACGTGTAGGACCACCTGAATCAATAATTACCAAGGGGACACTTGAACAAGCAATAAGAGGATGATTCATCACTCACGAATAAGATATTTATTATAGATTACCATGATCTGCATTATGTGAATCAGGTCGCTTCTATTCCTAACGCAAAGTAGCAAATTACTCACATCTTTCTCTACTAGGGAAAGTTATTTTGTCTTACTTATTGAATTGTTAATATACACATGTCGCTATTTTAATTATATTCATCCGGACAAATATATAAGAATTTTTGGTCTTCAAACTTGACTGTAATATTATGTGTATTCTTAAATCCCGTGTTGTTAATAAAGAACTGTATATTAGAATTTGATATTTTATGTCCAGAAGTAGAATAAAGCTTTATGATAATAAGAACAAGCTCTTAAAAAGTTTTCCACGTCGTTTGATTCATTAGTTGTTTTCCTTTTTTAGTCAAAAAATAATTTAAAAATTGACTTCAAAAAGATAAACACCATGAAACATTAGACATTACCTTAGTAAGTCATTAGGTATAATCATAAAGCTATGTTGATTATATATCATAAAATGGTTAATGTAAATAGCCTTAAGTTTAATAATTACATAAGATTCAGATTAATTTCCTATGTCTTATATACAATATAAGAGATTCCCTATTATATATTTTTAGAAACTTGAACAAAAACTGAGGTAGATACCCATAGAGCTTTATTATTAAGTAATACATTAATTAAAATCTAATAGAAGAATCTATGAATGTTTAATGTAGTAGCTTGTGCAGGGTTGGCCTTCTATTTATCTTTAGTTCATTCCCCTAACAAGATTTTATTCCTCATCTGCACAAGCTTTTGTATCAAAAGGATCCATTTAGCTCAAAAAGAAATTAACATCAACTGGAGACATAAAACATAATAATTTAAGTTATAATTATAGAAGTAAAATCTTACCATGATAAGTAGTGAAAGTTGACTAAAATGACATGACCGGCGATCTTTAATCCAAGTTGAAGAGTTTTTTTATTTTGAAACCAAAACTTAATTTGCGACAACTCCAACCATAACTTATAAATTATAAACAACAAAATATATAATTAGCTTAAATGGATATGATAATTCAGATCAGCAGTAGATAGTAAAACACGATTTACGATATCATATTTTTTTCAATTAAATTTATTTATTGAGATTTACGCTTTCATCTCTTTTATTTGTGATTTAGTATAACCATGGTTGCGCTTTCTCTTACGATGTTGTTGATCATCTTGGTCATAACAATCACCAGATGCGTAATCGTTCTCGTTGTTGTTATCATTTGTGTGATTGTCCCGAAATTTAGCGTCCTTTGATTCTTTATCGAAGTTCATTGCATGCGGTTGTTGAAGTTGTTCCTCCCTCAAGTTATTAGGCGATCTTAAATGACATGGTCATTGACCGCATTCTTGATATGACAATAAGTTAACTACTTTGTAGATGGACCTGTGCATGTTGAAAGCATCAAAGTTATGTTAACATTTTTTTTTCTAATTTAGTAAAAATGTAATATTAATGACCAAATAAATCAAGACAAGATTCTATACTCATATACGCTTATGTTTCTATTAAATAGGCTTATCACCAGTATGCAATAACACGGAAATTAGGCTGAGAAAGCTCAAGCTCACCTTCATTTGTGAACTGATGAAAGATAGTAGAAGATAATCATGAATTGGGGCCGAATCATTCTTAACTAAGTTAATTAAAATGACTATTTTATTGGGGGACCAAAGGGGTTCAAGCAGTGTGAGTTTATTACAATAAAAGTCCTTGTATTTTACAAAATTCATTATATGTTCCTATATTTTGCAATAACATTATTATAGGTACCTATAAATGCAAAATAACCTGTAATTACTGTTTACACTAAAAGTCGTATAATATGCAAAATAACATAATTTTTGTAAAACAATTACAATATAGGTCCCTATATTATGCAAAATAACACATATCTTGCAATACGATTCGAGTCATCAATGAAATTACCTATAAGGAGCGGCAGAGAAGCTATGTGTCGGCGAGTGAATATTAACTAGTTGGTTTATTCTTTGAGAATCGAGAGAGGACTGAGCTAAGCCTTTCTGTGATCGTGAAAGTAGCTAACAAAGGCGGAGGAGCTGCTCGATGATTTTGAGTCTTAGTGAACATGAAATGTACAGTGAGGGAATAAGCGTTGGATTTGGGTTGTGGAAAGAACATGACTTAGTTGACTTATAAATATTAGGCTGAAATTTAGTATTGTTAAACGTGTCCGTATAAATAAAATTGGATATTTTGGGTATAAATACCTTAGGCCCAAGAAGAATTCAGGCCTCCCTCGTAAGTTTTAAAACCAACCATAATAACTTGGTCTTTTCTTAGTACTTTAAATCATGGTTTATGTAAGTAAAAGAGTCACCGTTTGAAAACGAAAAGAAAGAAAATGGCAATTCAGAAAAATGTAAAATCAATTTAAACCTAAACTAACTATTACAATAATTGAGATTACAAACGAAAATCGAACTTACACGGAATAAAAAGCGAAAACACTAATACAATCGTAGCGTAAAAAAGATATTCCGGCGGTGCCGGTATCTCTAACGAAAAAGACTAAGCTTTATCGGAGAGAAGAGAAAGTAGAGAGTTTTTTCTTTGCTTTGTGATTTTCGTAGTCCATACTGCTGAAGAATGAACTCTATTTATAGGGTAGAGGGGGAGTTTGAAACCTTTGACCAACGTAACCGATCAATTAAGTCCACGATTGCCTCCTATTGATTGATTGACAGTTTCTGATTTGATTCTTTTAATCACACGTTTTGTTGACTTCTTATTCCATACGTTTTCTGATTTGATGCTTGTGTAACCGCTGGTTGACTTGGCTGTGGAATGATCTTTAACCGACGCGTGATTGGTGGAGTTTTTCTTGCGTTTTACTTCTAATTGATTGCCAGCGATTCTATAATAGCTGATAGTAAAACTTGTTTCATTTTTCATTTTTTGACTCCCCAAACTCCACCACGAACCACGCCGCCGCCCACGCCGTCGCCGTCGCCGGTGCCGGTGCCGGGCCTGGCGGGTGGGTTGTGATGGTGGTGGTGGTGCGCACGTGCGGCCTTCTCCAATAATTTTCCATATGCATGAGGTTGGGCACTTTGGAAGCTAATGCCACCACATTTGCTAAAAAGACTTTTAGTCCCTTTCTTTCTACCGATGTGGGAAAAAGAAATCCTTCCCACTTTAAATGGTCCAACAATCCCCCACACATTTGAAGTGTCAACAGAGGTTTGGAGAGAAGGTGTTCAGGTTTCCATGACTTTCAACGTTTGGGTGAATTGTACTTAAGTGCCAATATCTTTTGATTTGAATTGTGACGTAGCGAAGTGAGGCAACCACCGAATTCTGGTTAAGTGAACCTACTCTTGAACTTTAACGGTTTTCGATCGAGGCCCTCACAACACATACTATACCCTGCTGAAAGTTATGGTTACCTCGAACCTCACCTTTCAGTTGAGTTCATCAAGTCCTTCTTTAAGAACCACCCTTGCGGGCTATGAACTTTGTGGATACCTTTATTTACATTTGTTCAAGGACGTCTCCTTAACATTCTGCTTATAAAGGTTTGAGTTTTGCTACTACCCTTGAATTCATCAAGTCCTTCTTGAAAGGACCACCATAGAGGCTATGAATTTCGATTGATCAAGTCCTTCTCAAAAGGACCACCAAAAGTGGCTATGAATCCATATTACTTTAGTTTTATGCCATAGGGATGAATGGAGATCACCTTGACTCAAGAGTCACATGTTCCCCATTGATGGGTCTCAACCCCATCCCCCTCGACGTTTCCAGGACTACTCTCCTGGGTAGGCCTTTGGTAAATGGATCAACGAGTTTTTCCTCTAATCGTACATACTCTAAGGCTATCACACCATTCTTCAGTAACTGTTTTACTGAGCCATTTCTGATGCATATATGTCTCTTCTTTCCATAGTAGGCACTTTGATGAGCGACTGCAATGGCTGCTTGTGAATCACAATGGATACACACAGGTGTGGCCTTACCTTCCAAAAGGGGCACATCTGATAAGAGACTTCTCAACCACTCAGCTTCTTGTCCAGCCATTTCCAGTGCTATAAACTCAGACTCCATGGTGGAGCGTGCTATACAAGTCTGCTTAGAGGACTTCCACGATATAACACCTCCTCCTAAGGGGAAAACATAACCACTGGTGGAGTTAACTTCGTCATTGTCAGAGTTCCAATTTGCATCACAGAATCCCTCAAGAACTGCAGGGAATGAGCTGAAATGCAGACCTAGAGTCATAGTACCTCGCAGGTACTTTAGAAGACGACGAAGTGCATCCCAGTGGTCATTACGCGGGTTATGAGTATAGCGACTAAGTCTACTAACGGCGTAGGCAATATCGGGTCGAGTGTAGTTCATTAAGAACATCACACTACCTGTGATTTTGGCATATTCATTTTTGGATACAGCATCCCCAGAATTTTTCGACAAATGAATACTGGAATCATAAGGAGTATTTACAGGTGTCACCTCAAAGGAGTCGAATTTCTTCAACATCCTCTCTACGTAATGAGATTGATTCAGGGTAATGCCATTACTACTCCTAATGATTTTTACCCCGAAAATCACATCTGCTTCTCTCATATCTTTCATGTCAAACTTAGAAGACAAGAAGCGTTTGGTCTCATTTATGGTATGAAGGGAAGTGCCGAAGATGAGCATGTCATCTATATACAGGCAAATGATGGTACACTCTGATCCTATTACTTTGGACTAAACACATGAGTCAAAAGTGTTGACCACAAACCCATTTGAAATTAGGGTACTATTGAGTTTTTCATACCATTTTTTGGGTGCCTGTTTTAAGCCATACAAAGACTTCTTTAGCTTGCACAATTTAACCCATTGACCAAGAACCACACACCCTTCAGGCTGGGTCATATAGATCTCTTCATCTAGGTCCCCATTCAGAAACGCAGTCTTAACATCCATCTGATGTATGACAAGTTTATGAATGACCGCAATAGCGATGAGGGTCCTAATGGTGGCGATTTTCGTCACAGGGGAACAAGTGTCGAAGAAATCAAGGCCTTTCTTTTGGGTGAAACCCCTAATAACAAGCCTAGCTTTCAATTTTTCCATTGAGCTATCTGGCCTCAACTTTTTCTTAAAAATCCATTTGCTGTTGATGGGTTTGCTGCCTTTGAGTAAGTCAGTCAATTCCCACGTATGATTACTTCTAATAGACTCAAGTTCGCTATTGATAGCTTCTTTCCGAAACTGGCATCAACTGATCTCAAAGCATCGACATAAGTTTTTTGGTCTTCCTCAATGAGGAGACAGGTGACAATATGTTTACTTATCAGGTCAATGTGAAAACCTTCGGTCAAGAAGGCTGTGACAAAATCAGGTCCGAAGCTGGACTCGGTCCTACGCCTCTTACTCCTCCTAAGTTCTTCCTCAGAAACACTACTGGGTATATAGGAGGTAGAGGGGCCAGGGGCACTATCATAAAAAGGTACATTAACATCATCAGATAAGTTACTAGAAGACAAAGAAGCATCAACAGTATTCATAGTTTTCAAAGGGAAAATGTTTTCAAAGAATTCAACACCCCTAGATTAAAAAATAGAGTTATCATCTAATGATAGGAATGTATAGGCTGCACTATTCAGAGCATACCCTATGAATACAGATTCTATTGTTTTGGGTCCAACAGTGACTGTTTTAAAATCGGGTAGTTTGACTTTGGCCAGACACACCCACACTTTAAAAAAATCCAGATTAGGTGGAAAGCCTTTCCACATCTCATAGGGAGTCTTATCTAGGGATTTATGGGGTACCCTCTTAAGGACATAACAGGTTGACAAAACAGTTTCCCCCACATGTTCGTTGGTAAACCTGAACTTATTAACATAGCATTCATAGTCTCTTTAAGGGATCTATTTTTCCTATCGGCTATGCCATTTTGTTGGGGTGTATAGGGGGCACTAAGTTCGTGGATTATCCCATTTGTTTCACAAAACTCTTTAAGTGAATTAGAACTATATTCGCCTCCTCTATCTGACCTAAACCTTTTGATTTTACAGTCTAGTTGATTTTCTACTTCAGCTTTGTATTTTAAAAACGCGTTTTCCGCCTCGTCTTTAGTTCTAAGGAAATATACTTTAGTGAACCTAGAGTAGTTATCTACAAAGGTTATATAGTAAAGTTTTCCTCCTCTACTAGCGGAGTTTTTAAAATCAGCTAAGTCAGAATGCACTAATTCTAGTAATTTAGTCTTTCTCGTGGTCACAGGCTTAAAGGGTTTCTTTGCAAGTTTGGACTCTACACATATTTGACATTTGGAAAAGTCATCTATTTTATTGAGGGGTAGTAGTCCAAGTTCTTTAAGCCTTTTAATAGAAGATATATTAAGGTGACCTAGTCTACCATGCCAAGTGTCAAGAGATTCAACGACATAAGCAAAATCAGAGGCATTCTCATTCATTGGTACAGTATTTAAAACAAACAAGCCACCATTCATGTACTCTTTCCCCAAAAATCTATCATTTTTGGTAATAACCATTTTCCCCCCTTCAAATACGAGTTTAAGGCCTACTTTATTAAGGAGAGCTCCGGAAACTAGGTTCCTACGGAGACATGGGACGAAGAGAACGACATTCAACTCTAAGATTTTACCAGAAGTGAGTCTGAGAGAAACCTGTCCTTTACCGAAGACCATGGTGGTTGAGGAGTCACCCATGTAGACAAATTCACAATTTTTTGCTTCTTCGAACTTCTTGAACATGGATCTCGTTGAGCAGAAATGACTTGAAGCTCCAGTGTCAAGAATCCACTCGGTTTTGTTCTCAATTAAGTTTACCTCAACCATCACTGCAGCAATAACCTCTTCGGTCACGACCAGATTTGCGGCAGGTTTGGGACCTTGATCAGCTCTAAGTTTGCACTCGAAAGCCCTATGTCCTTCCTTCCCACAACAGGTAACACGCTCCTTTGGGTTTTTGAATCTTACCAGAGGTTTTGAGCCCACCACCTTTGGAGTTGCTGTGATTCTTGTTTCCCCCAGATTTGGATTTGTACTGGCCTTGTTGCTTTCCCTTCCCTTTGAACCTGTCTTTGTTAGGTTGACCAGAAGTTTCGACAAGGATAGCTTTGGATGATTGAGGAGGGAAAGAGAAAGACCTGTCTTTGAGTCGATTTGCCTCCTCGACTTGCATATGACTGATTAGCTCTTGTAATGTCATTTCCTTGCTCTTGTGCTTCAAGTGATTGCGGTATTCGCTCCAGGAAGGTGGGAACTTTTCTAACAGGACATTGGCTTGGAGCACTTCACACATTTTCATACCTTCAGCAATTACATCTGCGCAAAGGTTCTCATAGACATTGAGTTGTTCGGTCATGGGTTTCTGATTGGTGAGACGGAAGTTGTACCAAACTCCAGTGACATATTTCTTCTTACCCGAATCCTCAGCTCCATATTTTTTCTCAAGAGTCTCCCATATGATCTTTGCCGATTTTTCTTTGGCAAGAAGATCAAAGATGAGGTTCGAGACATTATTTAACATCCAACCCCGAGCCATAGTATTGGCCCGTTTGAATTTGGCATCAAGGGCACGATACCTAGCCTGATCTTCTTCAGTGGGAACTCCCTCGTCCACCAAAAGTGGAGGATCCTCGTATAAAACGAAGTCCAGTTCGTACTATTCAAGACAGATTAGAATCTTTTGTGCCCAACGCTTGTAGTTGGAACCATTAAGGGGCTCCAACTTGTCAGCATCGGGGAAGGCCTTTGCGTTCAATTGTGAAGCAACTGCCGAATTGTGAAAAGCCATTTCAGAAAAGGAGAACGGTGATAAAAACAGAAAAATATCTTTTTAATTTGTAAGTAAAAGAGTCACCGTTTGAAAACGAAAAGAAAGAAAATGGCAATTCGGAAAAATGTAAAATCAAACGAATTGAGATTACAAACGAAAATCGAACTTACACGGAATAAAAAGCGAAAACACTAATACAATCGTAGCGTTAAAAAGATATTCCGGCGGTGCCGGTATCTCTAACGGAAAAGACTAAGCTTTATCGGAGAGAAGAGAAAGTAGAGAGTGTTTTCTTTGCTTTGTGATTTTCGTAGTCCATACTGCTGAAGAATGAACTCTATTTATAGGGGAGAGGGGGAGTTTGAAACCTTTGACCAACGTAACCGATCAATTAAATCCACGATTGCCTCCTATTGATTGATTGACAGTTTCTGATTTGATTCTTTTAATCACACGTTTTGTTTACTTCTTATTCCACACGTTTTCTGATTTGATGCTTGTGTAACCGCTGGTTGACTTGGCTGTGGAATGATCTTTAACCGACGCGTGATTGGTGAAGCTTGTCTTGCGTTGTACTTCTAATTGATTGCCAGCGATTCTATAATAGCTGATAGTAAAACTTGTTTCATTTTTTGCCTCCCCACGAACTCACGAACCACGAACCACGAACCACGCCGCCGGTGCCGGGTCGGGCGGGTGGGTGGTGTGCGCGTGTGGCCTTCTCCAATACTTTTCCATATGCATGGGGTTGGGCTCTTTGGAAGCTAATGCCACAACATTTGCTAAAAAGACTCTTAGTCCCTTTCTTTCTACCGATGTGGGAAAAAGAAATCCTTCCCACTTTAAATGGTCCAACAGTTTAGACCCAATCAACCCATATATCATTCTTTAACTCATGGCCTCATTTTATACGTTAAATTTCCCTCTTAAGGAATTAAAAAAAAACCTATTCAATCCAATCAATTCACGACTATTTCTTTCACTTTATCATCTAAGTCTACTATGTTTCTACTTTTCTATGTGGCTTCATAATATTTTCCACCAAATTGTGGTTTAACATTAAATGCCTTAGGCCTTGGTTGGTAGTTTCAATGACAATCATAAATGCACATCCAAATCAGAATGAATATGCGTTTTGAGGTCTATGGTAGTCGTTTATGATGGTTTAACTTCATGGGTTGCTGAATTTTTCATAGATCGTGTTGTATTTGTTGTTATATATATGAGTTCTTTCGGAAATGGTTATATCACCATTTCTCATATTAAATTTTAAATTTACCTCTCTTTTGCTATATACATTTTTATTGTTATACATTTTTTACATAACTAATACTTCGTTTGTATGTTGTTTTCTAGCTAGAGTCATTCGAAAAACCTGTTTATTGTGCATACTTGATCCATTTACTCATTCTTTATTATTTATTTTTATTTATTTCTTGTTTCTTTTAACCATAAGAATGTTTTGTTGTTTATAATGAACCATTAAGATAATATATCTACTTATTTGTGTCAAAAGTTAGATTTTTTATTTTGAAAGTTTATTTTATATCAAAAGTTTATTTGATTATGAAAATGTTTTGATTACGAATCTTATTAAGATAAGATAAGGGTTTAATTTCCGAATTTTAAAGTTTAGTTGATTTCTAGATTTCGAAAATGTTTTTGATTTTTGATTTCAAAATTGAATGCTTGATTACAATATTTAGTGTAATGATTTAAACCTTTTCTAGAACAAAGCCTCATTTTTTCCTTAAAGATTAATATGAAATATAGAATTGAATTTCTGCATACTTGTATCCATTTTTATTTTCTTATTGAATTCCTTATGCACCTTTATTTTTATTTACGACATGTGGAATTTTATTTCTTGAAGTAAGCTCGATGGCCTTTACTTCAAGGAAATTTCACGGGTGGCCAAAAAGGCTTAACCCACATATTTCTCATTTTAGGTCTACTTGTAAGGCTAGATGTATTTCTCAAGGTAACATTAACATTATTTATGTATATTATTCCTCTAATCTCATTACAAAATTATAATCGCTCTCCTTGCTTCTCTAGCCAATCTAATTATTTAGCTTTGGTGATCCACTTTTCATCAGTAATACAAATGGCACACAACGTGTGATCACAAGTTAGTTATTGCCAGAGTGTATGGTATCAATTTTCTCTCTCACTCTAAATATAAAGAGCGGCTTTCTAGACAGTTTTAAAATCCTATAATTGAGTTTGTAATGGTGAAATCTTTTTAATTAATTTGATATGTTATGTCTCTTGCAGCAAGACCGGCTTTCTACAATTATATCACTATCATGTTTGTCTGGAATGCACTTGCTTTGCTTGCCTTTTCACTTGCAGCTAATGTAGTTGAATATGTGAATCATTAACGATAGAATCTGCCATGGATAAATAACAATGAGAATGTTGGTTAAACATCAACAAAATTGTCCACTAATTCCTGGCAAGCCCTTACTCATTATCATTGTGTTTATTAATATGTATTTGGTAGCCTCTATTAGTAGTTGTCTAAGTGTTTGAAACACAATCAGGAAATAAGGTATAGTTACTTTTCCAGGAGTCCCATGATATTTTCCAACTATATCTTAGGATGATGAAAGTGTATATTACACGAGGCTTGTGATGATTTACCAATTAAAAATTAATATTTCCAGCCTATGACGAAACTAATCAATTATGAGACTTAAGGCTTAATATATTCAAGTGCTAAACTTTGTTTTGAATGGTGTAAGGTACATATTATCCCAAAATGCATTACAGTGACATTTGAAGACTATTTTTGTTAATAAACTTGTAATATTTTTGTTAATCATAAGGAACTTGTAATGATTTTGTTATTTTACTTCAAATAAAACGTATTTTTGTTGAACTTAAAGTATTTTGTATTACTTTTGTATAGATTCATATAAGACATATTAAAAAAATTCCTAGTTAAACTGCCATTGGGTAAACCCGGATATAAGGATAGGGTAAAATCTTACCTACCCTAACCCTTTGCAAAACCTAGACCCGACTACATTACCATACCCTTACCCTAGGACCCAACCCGGGGTAAACCTGACCAGTGGTCACCCCTAATAAATATTAATAAAAATTATCCTCAATTATCTTTCTTTATTTTTTTCTTCTTTTTTGTCGGTTATCCTCCCAATCCATCTAACAATAAACTTCAAATTTGTATCATATTTGAGTTCTTTTACTAATTTTTGTTTAATTAATAATTAGATTATGGATGTATTTTTGTTAATGGTTGCTTAATCTTTTTCTATTGGTACACCTCCTCGTCCATCTAACAATAATCTTTAATTTTGTATCATCTTTGAGTTTTTTTACTTAATTTTGTTTAGTTAATAATTAGATTATCAATTTATTTTTGTAATAGGTTGCTTAATCTTTTTTTATTGATTAACCTTCTCGTCTATCTAACAATAAGCTTTAATTTTGTATCATCTTTGAGTTCTTTTACTTAAATTTGTTTTGTTAATAATTAGATTATTGATTTATTTTTGTAAAAGGTTACTTAATCTTGTAGGGTGCTTGTATTTTTATCATTGACCTACCTATAATGGTTGTTCAGTCAGTACTTTAACTTGTGATTAAATTTGTTGGAGTAGGCTGCAATCGAAGACGGCGAGGTGTGGATTTCTAGGAGTTTGGTCATGGGTGCAGGGTGTGCACCTGTTACAACAAATATAGAATTTCGGCAGCTCATATCGGTTTTGATGGAATTTTCTTTATGGACGATTCTTACTCTAAATTTTTCCTTAAGTGTTAGTTCCCTGGTCCAAACCATTCTTATGGTATGGTGGAGGAATGATGGTATTTACTATTGTAGGTTTTGAAAAACGTCAGTATTTGAAAATAGGATTGTTCGTGTTAGTTCTGTATGTTTTATATGTTTTATAACTGTGGAATTTACAACTTTTTAGGTGGTAGCAACTAGAAAGATGAACAGAGGTTGTTCATTGGATAATCTCTCTTAGTTTGAGCCATGTTTTTGTTGTATATATTCTGAATATTGTAAATAGTGTTTTGTTTAAAAATAAAGTTCATCTTTGGACAAAAAAAAATATTATTTGGGGGACCAAGTATATGTGTTGAAAATATACGGATAAATATTTTTAAAAGTGAAAATTCTAGTTTTATATTTAATACTTTGGGGAGAGGGGATTATATATTTTTCAAACTATCAAAAGGGGACCATAATATATTCTTGAAAATAAAACAATTAATTGATCAAAATTTACTTTTGCTAAACTTAGGGGGTGTATTCAATTGGGAGTCTGGTTGATTTTTTTAGACTTTAAAAGTTTAGGTGTATTCAATTAACATTTTAAAAAAGTCTTTAAAATTTGAGTGTATTCAATCAAGAATTTTTTAAATCCTTTAAAATATTAGGGTATTGAAAAATGACTGGACTCTTCAAATCATTAGATTTTGTAGGAGTTTAGAGTTTAAATATAACTAAAAAAACTACTTAACAAATCTCTTTACACAAGTAGAGATTTATGAAATCCATCCATGAGAAAAAAAACAAAGCACAAAACGCAAGCAAATATTAACATGCTTTTTTTCTTCCTTTACTTTTTTATTATTATTAGGATTTTTATTTCAGGTCTGTGAACGAGAAATATAATTCTTGAGGCATTTTTCATCAAATGCGTGGAGTTATCAAATAAGATGAGGTCGATGCAAAAGTTCGTCCTTCAAAGACAATATCAAAACAATATTGCAATAATAAGTTTCAAATCTTAGCAGCATTTCAAGAGCTCATTTATTTTTTTACATTTGCTAATTTCATTGAATATATTTAAGAAAGTAGCTGCCAAATATTATTGTATTATGACCTAGAGTGTAATGCATAACTTGAAGTGTGGGTTTTTTCCAACATTTACCTTTTAAAGTTTTCTTCCTCTAATACCCACATGGGAAAGCCAAAACAGAAAGTCCATCATCTCTAATCACATATTATGTCTTCTTGCCTCGTTTTGCCCTTGCTTGAATACTCCCTCCATTCCATAATAATTGACACTTTAGGTAAAATAATTTGTTTCAAAATATATATCATATTTCAAGATTCAATACAAAATAAATGATCTATATCCTATTTTACCATCTTTCTAAAATCTTTCAATACATAATATTTTCTCTCTCTTAAAAGTAGGGACATATTATTCATTTTTGACTAAATTTTCTCTACCATCTAGATTCCTTAATATGTGTGAAAAACTCTAAAGAGTCAATTATTATTGAATCGATGTAGTATTCACACAAGTCTTGTTGTACCTAGGAATTGTAGCTCTCGAATTTTATTGATAAAAACTGATCAAATATAAAATCGAGTAATAAAGACTTTATTAAATCGCCTTTTCCAATCGGTTTGAAGCAATACAATTTACTCCCTTCATCCCAAGAATAATGGTCACTTAACTTTTCACACAAATTGAGAAACATATTTATTACATTCACCATTACCAAAATACCATCATAAATTGTTCTAATATTTTAATTATTCGTTGGAAACATAAACTCAAAAAATATTTTAATAAAGGTATTAGTTGAAAAAGGTGAAATAATATGTCTTCAAATTCTAAGTGGATATCTTTTTAGACCACTATATTTATTAAGTGGACATTATTTTTGGCATGGATAGAGTAGAAAATAAACATTTTCTAAATAACTATAGGCTAAAAACAATGCATCGTAATTTTCAACTCAATTCAACTGCCATAAAGTTTGACTGTGCATCACCAACACTTTAAAGCAAAATCTGCAACCTATATGAGAAAATCATTACACAATCACACAATAAATCTGACCAAATACCAATCAAATTGTTAAGAAAAAGAAATGTATCATAGCAGACCTTGGCTTCCTCGAGCTTATATGAACATATTGTTGATCGTGAAATCTCTTGGGGTAGGGCAATGAATGTAATATCCTAGGCTCTCTTCTAGATATGATCAATGCACTGATTTCCTTTGTTAAGGTTTTATCCTATTAAATTTTGCATAGCAAGATTATTAATGGCCAGCGCCATGAAAGTGACTGCAAATTTCTTCTAATAACATAAAAATATAAATGCAAGATTATTATACAACTAAAGGTTCTTTAAGATCTCGGATCTAATATACTTTTAAAATTTAACAATTAATCAAATGGTTATCCACATTATGGAATCTCGATCTCTCGATACTTGTCAGGAAATAAATTATAAATTTTTATCTAACAAAGAAACATTGAATTATTTGAATACACAAAAAAATGTAAAATATAGTAAAATATTTTTATTCATATGAAATCTACTTCTTCACATATAAAGATGTGGTTTTTTGCCCAAACTGATAATGGCCTTATTTTCATAATAAAAAGAAAAAAAAAAGATTGAGCAACATTTTCATAAACTGAGCATCTCGAAACTATGCCGTGTTCTTGGCTTTCTTCAATACATGATCAAATTAAAGGTCTAGCTCATGAGTCTCTAAGTTGATTCGATAATGCAAGACATAAAGAGGCACACCAGGCTTGATCTCTGGGTTATCATCATATGACCTTTCAGCACGAACTGTCAGCGCTATGGGAATATGAGTAACCATCAGATGAAATCTTTCCGGAAGTTAGCTAAATCCTTAGTATTAGTGAAATTTTTTTATATTCAAATATAGCTTTTATGTCATCTAGAGGCAAAGACTAAGTTGCCTCAAATAGTTTGACCATTATGCTCCCTGATTGAAAATCAACCTTTTCCTAATTTTTAACTTGAGATCCCTTCTTCAAAATAAGACCAGACACGAAAATCATATTGATGTCCCTGGTCTCAGTAAACTTGGCTTCAGTATTGCTGTTTCTATTTACCTCAGACCAAAGTAGCCATGGACGACTAATGGGCATTGCATAAATCCTTCAACATGATTTTCGACTGCTTTAGCCAGAGAGAAACTTCCAGCAGACCTTCATTTGTAAAAAGAAAAAAATTATATTGATAGATATAACTGGAAGCCAAAATAAAAATAAGTCAAAGATGAAATAGATAGATATTACTGGATTACATCAACGCCACCAGAGGAGGAAGGATAAAAAATTGAAGAATGGAAGTTATTTTATATCTTGTTTTGACATTGGTCAATAGAAAGTCACGCGGACAATGGCAAGTTAAGATTTCTAAGTAGTGAAGAGTCTTCTTGTTACAGGTAATCAAGATTTTCAAAAAGGTTTCTTGCAGTTATTAAATATTCTCACTGCAATTTACGGATAATTACTCTTTAAACCTACTCATTAATTCCCTTTGGATTAGGAGATCCAAAAATATTTTTTTTAGGTATGTGAAAACTCCCCCAAAACCCCTCCCCCTCCCCGTCCCCCCTCCCCTTTTTTTGGTTTATTTAATTGCACTATAGTTCATATAAACAATTTCACTTCTTCCTTTATTTAATTCGTTATGATTGAAGTGCACTATAGGACCCTCGATTAGGAAAAATAAACAATATATTATCATAGAAACACTGGAATGTTTAAAAACAACAAATAAATTTAATCCTAAAAAGATAATTTAAAAAATTGAGGGAGACGAAGTGAGTATTCTGAAATAGTAAAGCATATTATTGTGCATAAGGTATTGTTTTGTATGTTTATACATTATAATTTTCTTGCTTTGAATTATTGTCTGATGAATTTAGAAAAAAGTAATTTATAAGCATAAAAAACAAAAATTAATACTTTGTACAGCCTAACTTTGAAAAATCTTAACATTTATTACTATTAAAATTTCAGGAACATATAGCATATATACACTTCTGCATTATAGAATGACATACACGAGTTTAAGGCAAAAACAAAGAAAGGGAAAATACAAAGATAGCATTTAGAGATAAGGCAAATAAAAAATAAATATTCATTACAAAATTCAACAACATAAATTATTTTTTGATTACATATGTGAGCCATTTGACTCGTTGACTACACGAGCATTCAACCAACCACTAGAACACGAGCATTGATGTCTCCATAATTGTTCTTATTTTAGACCCTTGGGAGACATCATTTTTGGTGTTTATTTAATTAATTAGATAGACTTTTGGACTAAATATTCAATAATCCGGAATTACCTTTTTAATTCTAGCATTTTTAATTTATTAAACTTTTGCGCGTAATATTGGTATTTTTAGTGTAAAGTTTACACGTTTTAAATGTTAGCTAGGAGAGGAATCCGAGGAGAAAGTCAAAGATCGTGAATTAGAGTCAAGACTTGAAGACAAATCCCGAAGATATTATTTTTAGAGCTGAAAATCCACTTTCCAGGCCATAGATTGCTGATTTCGAGGTGCTTAAGCGATGATTTAGCCGCTGACATTTGAAGAGAAATCATTCCTTATCGAGTTACGGAACTTTAGCAACTGGAATGAGGTCAATCGGAGTTGTAACGCATCGGGAAAAGCTGTTTTAGTGAAGGCCTATCATCAGTTACGGGATTTTGGGCTTAGAAAGTGGGCTTGGACATTTAATTAGGCTTTTATTTTCTGGTCCAAGCCCTAGTCCGAATTTTTACTTATAAAAGGAGGTCTGGACTTCTATTTTTCATACAATTCACATTCCACAAGATTAAACACCAGAGAGAAGCAACAGAAGGAAGAAAGAAGAAGCTACAAGAGCTGGAGTGGGTCTATAGCTCCGTTCGTAGTCATTCCAATTCCGGAAATTAGGTTCTTTTCGTATTTTAATTTTGTAAACAATATGAATTCCAATTCTTTTAATTTAGTTTTTAATTTTAATATGAGCTAAGCTTTCATTAGTGCTTGAGAACAAACAATGGGTGAATCCTAGTTTTATTTTATAACGAATGTTGAATTTGGGTTTCTGTTAAATTAAATTAAATCAGGTCTTTTACTCTTTTCGACAATTTGTGATTATTTACTGATTTTAGAGTCGCGAACTAAAATTAGGTATTAGTATCTAAGCTATTCCACATATGTGGCGTGTGGATCATCTTGACGGGGGGTTTAGGTACAGAATTAATTGTTCAATCTGGGATAAAAACTATTGATTCTGACGAACTTAGTTAATCCTAGGGCCAAAGTGGTAATAAATCTTAATTATCCAACGGTGGATCATATTTACCCTGACGGGACTAGTGACACTTTAGGATTGCCTTATAGTCCACCCTGACGGGGGTATAAGGAATTTAGAATCCCGACCATTGTAATTGACTGATTTAACCCTTAAACAGCATAAGTTAGAAAGTAAAATTAGGAGGATCCTTGCGTTCTCAAGTACTACATCTCATATTGCGTTTTCACTTATTTTACTTGCGTCTTAGCTTCTACTTGCATTTTAATATTTGTCTTTCATTCATTAGCTTTAATAAACAAAAACCAAACAAACATATTATTATCTTTTATTTTCATAAGTGCATCAATCACTACTTGCTAAACATTGTGATCAACCATCCGTCCTTGGAACGAATCTGATTTATCAGTTATTACTACTTGGGACAACCGTACACTTGCGGTTGTGGTTCGATTATCTTTTGCATTTATTTTAGAACACACAAAGGACCACCAAGTTTTTGGCGCCGCTGCCGGGGACGGTAGCGTGTGACCACGGTGTTTATCCTTTAGTGATAAGTGCATTTATTTTATTTTATCAGTTTTACGCTTTTTGTTTGTTAGCTTTTTCAGGTTTTTAGGTTTGGTGTATGCGAAGAAGGCTATTCAAGGATCTAGAGCCAGCACCTCCGATCCTTAGTAATCCAGAATCGTTGATCAGACTTGCGAACAGAAGAAGAAGAGAACGAGAAGCTTTAGAAGTAGAAGAATTAAGTAACAGAATGGAGAATATCATTATTCAAGGTCAACAGAATGGACAAGGCCAGTTAGATGCAAATGGCCAACCTTTAGCTCCAGGCGTTATTCCTCAAGTTCAACCACTAAATCCTAATCCTCTAGTCCAGATAGTGATGAATCATGATCCGTGGTTCACTAATGGCCCTCCAGAAGTTCCATTCCGCGCTCCAGCTATAGGAGTAGGTGCTCCAGATATTAATGTTCCGAGATTCCGTCCAGACTCGGGTATGCTAGCTCAGTTCCAAAACTTTGGAAATTTTCGCGGAAGACCATCGGAAGATCCTCTTAGAGCGGTACAAAAATTCAAACAGATATGTGATTCTTATATCACACAAGGGGTTTCAAGAGAACAGATGTATTTTGCTGCTTTCAAATTCTTTGTCATTGATGGAGCAAGTGAATGGCACGATACGCAAGATCCTACGAGGATTACAAATTGGGACCAATTAGAAATTGCTTTCTTTGACAGGTATTACCCAAGTAACATGAGGTTAGATGCTGAACTAGAATTGACACAATTCCGTCAAGAGTATGAAGAAACTGTAGGAAGGAGTTGGACAAGATTTCAGATGTGTTTGCGTAAAGTTCCTAATCACGGCTTTTCAGAACAACAACAGTTAAAGATCTTTTATAGAGGCCTTGATGGAATTTCAAGAGAGAAATTGGATACGCTATGTGGAGCAGGTTTTCTTCAAGTTCAACCCGCTCATGCCAAAATTATTTTAGAGAGAACAGTCAAGAATGAAGTTGGGTGGAGCTCAGTAAGAACACCAGTTAAGGGAGTAAATAATGTTGACATGGAAGAGAAATTTGCTACGTTTGAAAATAAGATCCAAAATACCATAGAGCAACAATTGAAGCAGCTTACTTTAGCTGTGAAAGAGGGATTTTCGGGTAAGAAGGTAGCTGTGCATGCTGCACAAGAAGTGTATATGTGTTCGATTTGTAAGGTAGATGATCATGATGAGGAAAGTTGTCCGAATAACCAAGAATCAGTGAATTTTATGTCCAATAGAGGTAATTTCAATTCAAGTGGTAATGGATATCAGCCTAACAGAAACCATCCTGGGTTTCAATACTCAAATCCTAATGGGGCAGCCAATCCTACTTACGCGTATCAGCCGCGTCCTCAAGGCAACAACTATAATCCAAGACCACATAACAATCATCAAGGAGGACAGAATCAAAACAATTATGTGCAAAGACAAGCTCCTCAGAATACCTACGATGAGAATTTAAACCAGAAAGCTCTACCTGCCCATCCACAAGAAGGAGTAATTACCCTTCAGAAAACCGTTGAAAATTTGATTGCTCTTCAAACACAAGCTTTGGAACGTCAAAATGCAGCTGAAGCAAATATAAAGATTTTCCAGAATCAGCTAAGTCAAATTAATAAACAGTTGAATCAGCGTCCACAAGGGCAACTTCCTAGCGATACGGAAAATCCAACACAACATGAAGATTGCAAGGCTGTTACATTAAGAAGTGGTAAGAACCTCCCTCCACCTCCTTTTCCCGTTATGAAAGAGAAAGAAGTCCCAAGAAAAGAAAAGGAAGTGGGTGAGAAAGAGAAAGAGAATGAGAAAGATAGTGAGGTTGAAGAGATAGAAAGACCAAGAGAAATTCCGAAAAAGAGAGATGAAATTGTAAGCAATCGCCCTCCACCACCGTTTCCATCGCGAGTTCAGAAAAAGGGTGATATGGGTGATTTTCAGAAATTCTTCAATAGAGTGAGGGGTTTGAGTATTAATATTCCGTTACTTGAGGCAATTCGAGATATTCCTAAGTATACGAAGTTTTTGAAGAGGGCCCTCACTAATAAAAGGCCCTACTGTGATAATGAGATGATTGGCCTTCCTGAAGAGTGTAGTGCGATTTGCCAGAGCAAATTACCTCCGAAGTTAGTTGATCCAGGGAGTTTCACGATTCCCATATCGATTGGAGAAGAATGCAAAGGAAAGGCGCTATGCGATCTAGGGGCAAGCATCAACTTGATGCCTAAGTCAGTCTTTGATAAGCTTAAAATTGGAAATGCAAGACCCACCTCTATGGTCTTGCAAATGGCGGACAGGTCTCTTGCTCATCCTGAAGGCCGTATTGAGGATGTCCTTGTTAAGGCAGGTACACTTATATTTCCTGTTGATTTCGTAATTCTTGAATACAATGCAGATAGAAATGTCCCCATTATTTTGGGTAGACCCTTCCTAGCTACAGGGAGGACATTGATCGATGTAGAGAATGGCGAATTAACGATGAGGATACAAGATGAGGAAGTGAAATTCAATGTATTTCGAGCCATGAAATTCCCAGATTCTCAGGAAGATTGCTTCAGAATGGATGTAGTAGAGCAAGCATCGCAAGAGGTGTTTAATTGTTTAAATTTTGATGATATCTTGCAGGCTGCTTTGACATTAGATTCACCTGAGATGATGGAGGAGCTTACAGAAACAGTGGCAGCTCTCAATTCTGAAAATCCAAAGTATAGGCGTCTTGCCTATGAACCTGTGAGAGAACCGGGGGAGATTATTCCTAAAAAGAAGCCTTCAATTGAATCTCCTCCGGAGTTGGAAGAAAAACCATTGCCAGCACACTTGAGGTATGCTTATTTGGGTACTAATGAAACTCTACCTGTTATTGTTTCAGCTAATTTAACAGGTCCTCAAGAAGATAAACTGTTGCGTGTGTTAAGAGCCAACAAAGAAGCAATAGGTTGGACAATTGCTGATATCAAAGGCATTAGTCCATCCTATTGTCAACACAAAATCATACTAGAAGATGTTAATGCACGCTCAGTTGAAGGTCAGAGAAGATTAATGCCAGCCATGAAGGATGTGGTGAAGAAGGAGGTGATTAAGCTTTTAGATGCGGGGATTATTTATCCCATTTCGAGTAGTGAATGGGTGAGTCCAGTTCAGTGTGTACCGAAGAAAGGAGGAATTACAACAGTTCTTAATGATAAAAATGAGGCGATTCCTTCAAGAACGGTAGTAGGTTGGAGAGTTTGCATGGATTACAGAAAGCTGAACAAGGCCACCAGAAAAGATCATTTCCCTTTGCCCTTCATTGATCAAATGTTAGACAAATTAGCTGGAAGAGAATATTATTGTTTCTTGGATGGTTACTCCGGGTACAATCAGATTTACGTGGCTCCAGAAGATCAACATAAGACTACCTTTACATGCCCATTTGGTACTTTTGCATATCGCCGAATGCCATTTGGATTGTGTAACGCTCCCGCTACTTTTCAAAGGTGTATGATGGCCATCTTCTGGGACATGATAGATAATTTCCTTGAAGTGTTCATGGATGATTTCTCCGTGTTTGGTGATGATTTTGATATATGTTTGGATAACTTGGAGAAAGTGTTAGTGAGATGCAAGGAAACAGATTTGGTGCTCAACTGGGAGAAGTGTCACTTCATGGTTCGCGAAGGTATTGTTCTGGGTCACAAAGTTTCGAGTGTTGGTTTAGAGGTTGATAGAGCAAAGATAGAGGTAATTAAAACTCTTCCCCCTCCCGTTTCTGTTAAAGGGGTAAGGAGTTTTCTTGGCCATGCTGGCTTTTATAGGCGTTTCATTAAAGATTTTTCTAAGATTGCTAAACCGTTATGCAACTTACTCGAAAAGGATTGCAAATTCCTTTTTGATGAAGCTTGTTTAGCGGCTTTCAAAGCAATCAAAGAAAAGCTTATTTCTGCTCCTATAGTGTTACCTCCAGATTGGAATTTACCGTTTGAAGTTATGTGTGATGCGAGTGATTTGTGTATGGGAGCTGTATTAGGACAGAGGAAAGAGAAGGTTTTTCATTCGATTTACTATGCTAGTAAAACTTTTAGTGGTGCTCAGATTAATTACACAGTTACAGAAAAAGAGTTGCTAGCAGTTGTCTATTCGTTTGATAAATTTCGCTCTTATCTTCTTGGAGCGAAAGTTATTGTTTATACAGATCATTCCGCGATCAGATTTCTTATGGAGAAGAAAGATGCGAAACCAAGGTTGATCAGATGGGTGTTATTGCTTCAAGAGTTCGATTTAGAGATCAAAGATAGAAAGGGTTGTGAGAATCAGGTTGCAGATCATCTATCGCGTTTAGAGGGTTCAGAGATGAATAGTGGTACTGAAGCAGTTAGAGAAGAGTTTCCTGATGAGATTTTATTCGTTGTTCGAGATTATGAAGCTCCTTGGTATGCAGATATTGCAAATTTAGTGGTGAGTGGTGTTTTTCCTGAAGGTTCTACTTATCAAGAAAGAAAGAGGTTAGCTCATCGTGCTAGACAGTTCTTTTGGGAGGATCCGTTCCTCTATAAAGTTTGTGCTGACCAAATGATACGAAGATGTGTAGCAAGGGAAGAGACTCAAGCCATTATAGCTGGATGCCACGATTCATTATATGGAGGACATTTCAAAGGAGACAGAACTGCTGCAAAAGTGTTTCAATCAGGTTTTTACTGGCCTTCTCTTATAAAAGATTGTCATGAATATGTTAAGAAGTGTACGAGATGTCAGTTTACCGGAAACATATCTAAGAGGGATGAGATGCCGCGCAATAATGTGTTAGAGGTTGAGATATTCGATGTGTGGGGCATAGACTTTATGGGCCCTTTCGTTCCTTCAAATGGTAACCTCTATATCTTATTAGCTGTTGATTATGTGTCTAAGTGGGTAGAAGCGGTGGCTTTACCTACTAATGATTCACGAGTGGTGATTAAGTTCTTGAAGTCACATATTTTCACTAGACATGGCACACCTAGAGTGATTATTAGCGATGGAGGATCTCATTTCGTTAATAAATATCTGAAGACTATTCTAGAGAAATATGGAGTTAGACACCGTGTATCTACTGCATATCATCCACAATCCAATGGTCAAGCTGAAGTTTCGAATCGTGAAGTCAAATCAATCCTAGAGAAAACCGTTGGTCCTACAAGAAAAGATTGGTCAATTAAGTTAGATGATGCGTTGTGGGCCTATCGTACTGCGTTTAAGACTCCAGTTGGTGCATCTCCCTATCGTATGGTGTATGGTAAGGCTTGTCACTTACCTTTAGAGCTTGAAATGGGTGCCTATTGGGCGATTGCGCAGTTGAACTTAGATCCTATCTTAGCCGGAAAGAATCGTATGATGAAGCTTAATGAACTTGACGAATTCCGGTTGCATGCTTATGAAAATGCCAAACTTTACAAAGAAAACACAAAGAAATGGCATGACAATCGGATTCGTCCAAAGAACTTTGAAGTGGGGAAAAAAGTATTAAAGTATAATTCAAAGTTCAGCAATTTTCCGGGTAAGTTAAGATCTAAGTGGTCAGGTCCATACATAGTGACCAAAGTTACACCTCATGGGGCGATAGAAATAGAACACCCGCTAGAGAACCGTACCTTTATGGTTAACGGTCACAGATTAAAGATATACCATGGAGGTGAAGATACCAATCGCTCGGAAGATCCACATCCCGGGGAGGTCATGTATCTCCTCGAGAATCCTTAGAAGCGTGAGGTAACCCGTCGAGCTTAACGACGTTAAACAAAAGCCAATTACTTGTATATTAGCTGAGTTTTTACATTTTTGCAATTTAGATTAGTTTGATTTTCGTAATTTTATTGTTTTTATTAAGATATGAGGAAGGGTAGTTGTTTTTGATGATTTCAGGGGTAAAAAGGACTTGAGTTTGGGGTCGATTTGGCGAAAACAGAAGAAAAATTGGTTGGATGTCCAGGAGAAACCGGGAACCCGGTTTCGCACAAACCGGGAACCCGGTTTTGGAGCTGGTACCAACCATTTTAACGCAACACTTGGCGTTTTTGGGTAATATCACAGCGTCGGAACCGGGAACCCGCATTTGGCAAAACCGGGTACCCGGTTTTGGTGCTGTGATTTCTGAAAATCCCTGACCCAGCGTTTTGGTGGATTGCGTTTTCGTGCGTTTTAGTTCGCGCCATCGACACAAATCCGGGTACCCGCATTTGGCAGAACCGGGTACCCGGTTTCGGAGCTGTAAACATCCAAAAGTTCTGGTCCAGCGTTTTGAGGTGCTGCGTTTTGGCGCGTTTTGACTCGCGCCATCGAGAAAATCCGGGAACCCGCATTCCACAGAACCGGGTACCCGGTTTCGGCGAGTAAAATCCCTGACCCCGCGTCTTGGGGTCCAGCGTTTTGGTGCGTTTTGAAAAAAAAAAAAAAAAGAGTCCACAATTATTTTTCCGCGCCGTCACAGCGACGCGGAACCGGGAACCCGGTTTGCCAAAACCGGGAACCCGGTTTGAAAGCTGTGAGAGGCGGTTTTGAGGTGTTTTAACCTAGTTTTTAGCCTCTTTTCCAAGTCTTTACCTAAAAACGCACCAATAGCATCCCCACCTCCGAAATTCATCTACCAAAACACTATATATCATCAAATCCTACCCTCTTTCACCACAAAAACATAAGATCAACTCACATCCTCTCCAAAATAACATCAAATCCTTAGTTTTTCCCAAGATTCTTCTTCACCCAATTCCTTAAATTAAACCCAATTCTTTCTTCTCCCATACAAATTAACAAAGACCCATCTCATAATTCACCTAGTTCTTAAATTCTTAAACCTCAAAACATCAAAATTCTAAACTTTTCCCTAAGTTTTTCATTATTTGAAGTTTTGAGTTTGGGCTGAAAAGAGATGACTAACAGAACCGGTGATTTCCGAAGAACTGCTCCTAGAAGAAAGACCACCATTGGTGGTTCTCAAGAACAAGCTATTGAGATTCCTGATTCGCGTCCTAAACGAAAAATTGACGAAGTTAAGCTTGATTCTAACAGAAAAGAAATCACAGGTCTAAAGAGAAGATTGATTGATGAGATTGAAAGTGAGAAGGAACCAGAAGAGGAAATTGCGAAGAACATTGAGGAAGAAACTGAACAAGAGATTCCGGAAGCACCCGTTACGAAACCTCCGCGTATGAAGATGTGGGCCCACAAGCCTAAGAGGGTTTACACTTGTTGGAATACTCAGGTTCGTGAAAGAATTGAATTTTTGAAATTTGGTGAGGAGACGAATTTTCCTAAGGGTATTATGAGTAGTGATTACAAGGAGTATGCTGTGACATGTGCTAAGTTTGGTTGGAAAGAGTTACAAGAAAGGAAGCTTGAGTTTATTCCTACTTTTGTGCGAGAATTTTACGAAGGTTTAGCTACCTCCCATGATGCCATTGATATCCGCAAAAAGGTAGTTCCTTTCTCTATTGAACGTATTCGGAAATCATTGAAACTACCCAACTTTTCTGGAACATGTCCCTTCCAAGAAATTCTTAATGACCCTTCTTTTGATTTTGAATCCCTTTGGGGGACCGTGCTTGTTAATGGGACTAGCCCAATTCCTGAAGGTGAAAGATATCCTGGACAGTTTTACAGCAGTAGTTTGACACCTCGTGCAAAGGTTTGGTCTCGTTTCATAATACCCACTTTCTTTGGTATTAAACACACTTCTGAGTTGAAGAAAGAGCACATATTTGTTATTAAGTGTATTTTGGAGGAGAGACCATTTGACGTTGCTAAGATCATTTATGATACGATCATGGAGTTCGCGAAATCACCAATGAAACAACAAAATCTGAAGTTTCCTTGTACTATTACTCAGTTATGTCTAGACGCAAAGATTCCGCGTAAGAACGCAGATATTGACATTGTTTCAGTTGGTGTGAGTATAGCTTTGAGCACAATCAAGAACATCCATGAAGAGGCAACACGAGCTACAAGAAGTCCAAGAACTCCTCAATCAAAGAAAGCGAAAACTGTACCTGAGTTGGAAGCGAAGATTCAGGTGTTGGAAGAGAATCAGGAGAGGATGATTGCTACCTTGGGAAACGTTACAAAAGAATTGGACCTGCTTCGAAATTTAATCCTAGGCGTAAATACACTTCAAAACGCGATTTATGATGCTGTTACGCGAGATAAAGGTCCAGAACGCAACACCGATAACCAGCCTCGCGCTGGTTAAGATACGTTTTCTAAACTTTCCTCTTAGTGTATATTAGTTTAAATGCTTTATTGAGTCTTTTCGAGTCGTGGGGACACGACTCATTTTTGAGTTTGGGGTGGGTTCGTTGCCTCATCCCAGTTTTTTATGTGTTATTTGCTTTATTTGCTTTCAATAAAAGAATTTTCGGAGTTGCGTTTGACTGTAGAAATTTTTAAATATCCCTTTAAGCATACTTTTGATGAATCTATGATAGTAAATAGTGGACTTTAGGGATTGATATAAAACGCACTTACAATTGCATGCGAACATAGGTAATTGATAGGAAAAATTAATTAACAATGCAAATGAAGTAAGCTTGTACTCAAGGAATATGTTTGGTGTGTAGAACGTGAAATCCTAATTAGTAGAGAACCCACCTAGATATGAACTAAAGACAAGCTATGTACTTAGGAAAATGATAGGGGCAGTTCTTTGTTAGCCATTTGTGCCTTTTTAACCTTCTATCCCTTGTATTAATTATTATCCGTCTTAGCCCACTTTGAGCCTTTAGCCTTTTCTTTGTAGCCACGATATAAGCCATTATCCCTTAGATTATTAGGCATGACCATATGACCCGCACTTGAATCACAATCCTGAGACATGTCTCGAGCTTGAGTTTGGGGTGGTGGGACCATATATGGGGAATTAAATGGGTAGGGATCGATGTGCTTTGTATTGTAGCACAATTGCAGATGATATATACTTGTAACCCTTTGCCGGGAATGAAGAAAAATGAAAAAGAAAGAAAAAATGAAAAAATTTGAAAAATCATACAGTAGGAACCGGGAACCCGGATTCGTCAAAACCGGGAACCCGGTTTGCTTCTGTACAAAAAAAAAGAAAGAAAAAGAGAAAAAGAAAAGAAAAAGAAAAATATGAATGAATAAAACATCCGGGAAAGTGGAATTTTCTGAAAATCATCTTATTTATAGTGGGTAGACATGGGACGCTAAATTGGTGCGTATATGGGTGAGTGAGAACATCTTTTTGAGCGTTAACTCAAGCTCGAGGACATTGTTGATGGTAAGTGAGGAGAGAGCCAAAAGCTCACTTCAAATTTACCAAATATACATCCACACCTGTCCTTAAGCCAATATTATAACCGTAAAGACCTCGTGATTCCTAAGTGCATAGTGAATTTATTATTCTGTTGATAGGGAATACACTAGGTGGAGCATTCAAAGCGAGTTAGGATTAATGACCACCCTATAGCCATCATACATAGATGAGTACAAGTGTAACCTTCAAGCATTGCGACTTTAATTTTATGATTGAGATTATTTATGTCTGATGTTGCATGATTAGTGTATGTGTATATTAGTTTCTAGAGTTTGTTATATGAGATTTATTTTGAGAATTGCTTTAGGGTTTATTTGCTAGCTTCTATGTGTTTATACGTTTACTTCTACCCCTTTGTTTTATTTTACTTTGTCGGGACGACAAAGGTTTGAGTTGGGGGTCTTGATGTCTCCCTAATTGTTCTTATTTTAGACCCTTGGGAGACATCATTTTTGGTGTTTATTTAATTAATTAGATAGACTTTTGGACTAAATATTCAATAATCCGGAATTACCTTTTTATTTCTAGCATTTTTAATTTATTAAACTTTTGCGCGTAATATTGGTATTTTTAGTGTAAAGTTTACAGGTTTTAAATGTTAGCTAGGAGAGGAATCCGAGGAGAAAGTCAAAGATCGTGAATTAGAGTCAAGACTTGAAGACAAATCCCGAAGATATTATTTTTAGAGCTGAAAATCCACTTTCCAGGCCATAGATTGCTGATTTCGAGGTGCTTAAGCGATGATTTAGCTGCTGACCTTTGAAGAGAAATCATTCCTTATCGAGTTACGGAACTTTAGCAACTGGAATGAGGTCAATCGGAGTTGTAACGCATCGGGAAAAGCTGTTTTAGTGAAGGCCTATCATCAGTTACGGGATTTTGGGCTTAGAAAGTGGGCTTGGACATTTAATTAGGCTTTTATTTTCTGGTCCAAGCCCTAGTCCGAATTTTTACTTATAAAAGGAGGTCTGGACTTCTATTTTTCATACAATTCACATTCCACAAGATTAAACACCAGAGAGAAGCAACAGAAGGAAGAAAGAAGAAGCTAAAGAGCTGGAGTGGGTCTATAGCTCCGTTCGTAGTCATTCCAATTCCGGAAATTAGGTTCTTTTCGTATTTTAATTTTGTAAACAATATGAATTCCAATTCTTTTAATTTAGTTTTTAATTTTAATATGAGCTAAGCTTTCATTAGTGCTTGAGAACAAACAATGGGTGAATCCTAGTTTTATTTTATAACGAATGTTGAATTTGGGTTTCTGTTAAATTAAATTAAATCAGGTCTTTTACTCTTTTCGACAATTTGTGATTATTTACTGATTTTAGAGTCGCGAACTAAAATTAGGTATTAGTATCTAAGCTATTCCACATATGTGGCGTGTGGATCATCTTGACGGGGGGTTTAGGTACAGAATTAATTGTTCAATCTGAGATAAAAACTATTGATTCTGACGAACTTAGTTAATCCTAGGGCCAAAGTGGTAATAAATCTTAATCATCCAACGGTGGATCATATTTACCCTGACGGGACTAGTGACACTTTAGGATTGCCTTATAGTCCACCCTGACGGGGGTATAAGGAATTTAGAATCCCGACCATTGTAATTGACTGATTTAACCCTTAAACAGCATAAGTTAGAAAGTAAAATTAGGAGGATCCTTGCGTTCTCAAGTACTACATCTCATATTGCGTTTTCACTTATTTTACTTGCGTCTTAGCTTCTACTTGCATTTTAATATTCGTCTTTCATTCATTAGCTTTAATAAACAAAAACCAAACAAACATATTATTATCTTTTATTTTCATAAGTGCATCAATCACTACTTGCTAAACAATGTGATCAACCATCCGTCCTTGGAACGAATCTGATTTATCAGTTATTACTACTTGGGACTACCGTACACTTGCGGTTGTGGTTCGATTATCTTTTGCATTTATTTTAGAACACACAAAGGACCACCAAGCATTCAACCAACCACTAGAGCAACTGTTGATCTTAACAATGTTAATTTGAACACTAAATTACATGACAAGCAATACTTTAAATAACATGATAATTGACATGTACTGGGCTCTTATACGCCATGACTTGATGAATTTAAGCCAAATGTTGAGATATATAAGTTAAGCTCAAAGATCTGGGAAGATATGAGTCATGTTGCACTTCATTATCACGTTGTTGAGTCCTTTATTGCTTATGTAAATGGGTATGCACATTGGATTGGGGTGGCTGAGGGTCAAAATATACGATTGTAATATTTGATTTCCATAATGATGTATTTCGGGAAATGTTCTTGATCTTGTCATGTTGTCCGGAAAATGATTTTGTTGTTAAAGATTACCTAGAAGATCTTACAATTTTCGGTGCTCAAGGGTCACTTAGTTGTTACATCATGATGAATTTTGGGAGAGGTTTGATATATGGTATATGAAGAGTTATGGTGTAGATGAAACCCCACCTTAATGTTTACGTCTAAAGATATCTCCATAGCCTTTGTGACTTTGGTTCCACAACAAATTTCTCTGATATAACCAAATTTATTCACTCTGAAAAATTATTAGTTATATATTAATTTATCGCATAAAAAGGCAATAAAGTAATACTAGATATAAATATGGAACACACATAAGGAAATGATCAACATATTACAAGTGTGAACAAGTACTAACTGTTGCATGATTTATTAGGTTGTTTGATTACTCAATACTCTCTGTATCATTTTATATCCTCAAAGCCATATAATTTTTAATTTATTCTAATTGGTCTATCTAAATTAATATTATTTTCTAAACATACCCAACACCCATATACATGTATAGATGAGCATATATGCTAGAAACGCAAAAATAAAAGCATGAATGAACATGAGCACAACAATTTAAAATAGAGATACTTTTTACACAATAATATACATGTACAAGTTATAATATAACAATTTTATGAATGTTTGGAAGACTAGTACCTAAGCAGTTGCTCAGTTTGATATTTTTCATCAAGACCTTTAAAATATATAAGCTTCTCCAGATCTTCTACATATACCAACAACCCACCTTAACCCTGCCAAAGTTTGAAACCACATATGATCTACAATTGTACAATATATAAATAAAGAAATATTCATTAATATTTCATACCATAGTAGAATACTAAGTAATTGTAAATATTTATTGACATATTAAAAAGTAATTTTGTATTTTGAAACTTCTTGAAAGGGGAAAGGAAAAATTAATTAATAAATTTTAGGTCTAACATCAATTGACTTTTTGCATTTCTCTATTTATTTTAACATTTATCTAAACCTTTCTCATACAACATCAAACTAATGCCTTCAATTGCTCATTTTGTTTTTTTGGTTTACTTGCTGAATAAATCATAATAGCCCACTATAAAGGTATGTAAAAATTTACAAGGAAAACCGTGTACCCTCTTCTTAGGTAAATACTTATATTTTAAAATTAAAAACTACTTGAATTTTAAGTTTCTAATAGTTAAAGTTATGTCTTATTTATTCATAAATATCATGTCTTTAAAAGTATATTATTACAGCTGAATATTGCAAGCTAGGTATAACAGATAAGATATTAAAGATAAGAATCACACAATTAAATTATCTAAGAGTAATAAAAATACTCGTTTCAACATGATTTTTCTATGCCCTAGTAGAAATTTTTGTCAGCAATGGATTAAAAATAATAAAAAAACAATTCTGATGATAAAAATGAGACTGAAAATTAAATCAAACCTGTCTAGAAGTGTCCAAGATTTTGAAAATGCACACATTGATTTCGATTGCATATTATAATTTAAATGTTATGACCAACAACCTAAAATAAGAGGATACAAAATACATTTTACTGGAAGAGGGGAGCTTCCCTATGACACAACTTTGTATAGAATTAAGAAGACTGTGGAGTCATGATAAAAATGATTGTTTCAAGGATCGAGTAATAGAAAAGAAAGATTATAAATCAAAAGTGTATGTATATCTAAAGGAGGCGGGTAGATAGGGTTTTATTGAAAAAAGGAACGAAAAGATATTTATGATTTATATTGCATTAAACCTCTAGAACGACATAGTTTTGTTTAAATATTTTTTTAAAGTTTTATTTTGTTTTTCTTGTAAAATAGATTATTTAAAACAAAAAACTAAAAAAAATTAGAGAATATTGGATTTGTCTCATTAAATTTTGGAGCTTATTTTTATATATTATTTTACTCAAATATATTCTACATATTAGTAACTCGGTAAAAATTATATTTTATTCATGGATTTACAAAATACTAATAAAATTTAAGTTTATAAATTCTAACATCCCTAATATCTACAAAGGTTTAATTTTCTCGAAATTATTTTCATACATAGATCATACATAAAATATTTTTTAATTTTTTTAAAATTTTGATGTCCTTAAAAGTTTAATTAACAAATCTGCATTCCAATTTTTGTTTTTTAAATACAAAAACATTTTTATGGCATGGAATACGTAGAAAGTGATATTTTACATCAATATATTTTCTCTTTCAACGTAAAACGTGATGATTTAATAACGTATTCCAAAAACATTTTTACAATAAATTATTTTTTGACCTTAGGCATTATTGTGTAATTTCTTTAGTAATCTTGGTAACTAAATTACATAACATGAACTCAATGTTGCATCAACAAATCTCACTTCTATAGTTGATAGAGTATCTAGTTGTTGCTTATTTGACAATCATGAAACAATACCAAAATTCATTAAAATACAAAATCAAATGTATTTTTTGTCATTAATGTCATTAACATAATACCTCAACTAACGAGATATATATTTTGTCTTAAAATGCTTTCCTAGGTATCTCACATAGATTTCTCAATTATGTAGCTCAATAAAACATTCAACATACGTATACCTTCTTTTTAATACCTTTTTCTCGTCTAACTATGATTTGAACTTACTCTGCTACATGTGTTAATCTTTCATAAAATTTCATGGAAAGTGAAATTTTGTCTTATGGTGGGTCTTTAAAATAATTCTAAAACATTGATACTTGAAACACTTATGCAACCTCGATATTTCATACAAAAAAGAAATATGTAGAAAACCGAGCCTATCAAGTCCACAATCTCATATAATGTAATAAATCTTGGACTCAACTTCACTTTGAAATGGAATTTTAATACCCTTTATATTGTATGTCAGCCCTATTTGTGAATTGTATTTTATTGTTGGTCTTGGATGATATTTATGGTTTCAAATTACTTACACCAATTATGTTTTAGCCCTAGATTATATTCTGATATCCATAGTTAAGTTGTTGAATTTTGACTTGTTGGACTTAAACCAATACAAAAACATTTCAACACCAAAACACGATGTGCTAGTTACCATTGATCTTGATCGAGATGAACGGTTTTGATAGAAATCCTCTTATGTCCCATACATATACTCACACTTCATTTAATAGACTTAAATCTTTCGTCATCTTTTTTGCTAGTTCTCTTTCTATTCACTGTTATGAACTAGAGTTTATTGTTAGGGTTAGGTTGAATCATTGATCAACTATGTAATAGTTAGTATACCATTCATTGTCACAAAGACTCGTGGATGAGATCATTCGTTGTCACTAAAGTTGTTTCAGCTATGGTGAAAGAAATGAGGCCTAAGAGGGACATTCAACAGAGGTTAATAGAAGTTCATAGCCTTTCTCATTGCTGGGGAGGCTATATTCACAAATCTTGATTAAGGTAACACATCTAACTTTAAAGAACGTTAAATAAAAGTGTTGTACGGGAGACAACCCGCAATTTCATATGTTTTTATGTTTGTAATTCATGTTTAGTTTAGTTGTTTTTAGTTGATATTGCATGTTTGAGAAAACTATTAGTGGTTTTGATGTTCATGTAATAAAGATTATTTACCTTTTTGTGAAGTGCTTCCACAAGATCTAGTCTTGAATACTTGTACCATGTCAACGCAATAATAACTCTTTTGAGTGTTTTGGTAATCTGATGACATAGGAGTCGGGATTGTTTGAATAGTTTCATGATATGCTGACATAGAATTTAATCTTGTAAGTTACTTCATGGATGGGGAGAAAGTAATCTAATAAGACTACATGGACTTGAAATATTCCGACGTGAGAATATAAGGGGGTTGCAGAAGAAGATCTCTACCAAAATCCTCAGCTCTACTAGAATCCATAGGCAAAGACATCTCACAACCTCATCAAATTCGTAGCCGAACATGGTTGATGTCTAAGCTTTTGTAATTTTAAATTACAAAAAAATTGATTGGTAGCTTGAGATGCTCAAAGTATGAACACACGTTTATAATTTGGATTTTTATTGTCTAAAATTTAGATTTTATATTTAAATTAAATAAGAATTGTTGTTGTTGTTGTACTTATCTTTGTTATTTAACAAATACCAAGTATAGAAGACCCATATAATTTCATAAGGGAGCAAGGAATTATTCATCAAATTGGTTCTTCTGGCTAGCCTAGTGTATGTCATGTCTATTTTCTCATCTTTTATTACTTTTTACAAAAAATTGGCGACAATAATTGCAAACTTTTGTGGAACTCAGCGAAACGCCGTCACATGCACTATATTTCTAAGAAGAAGTTGGTCGTCGATAAATTGTTAAATGGTATGGGATTTTTGGATATCCAGCGAATGGACCCTATGTTGCTTACTACCCAGGATAGGAAAATTCTAATGAACCTGATATCTTTGTCAGCTAGACTACTGAAAGGTATTTACTTTACCAAAACTAATTTCTTGGATGTTAAACTATGACAAGGCCACTCGTGGTTTTGGGATAGTATTATTAAAAGACGTGTTTTCAGTCGAAAGAATGGAAAGTTTTAGATTTGTAACTGGGATACTACTAATATTTGGGATCCTTGGTGTTTGAAATTGGGTTGGTCTTTGGACAAACCAATGAACTCATATATCTAATTTGTATCATAACTTATAAATAGAGACAAATAAGGATGTGATACGGATACTTTTTGGATAATATTTTCTCTAGTCGAGTGATTTCTTGAATTACTCGAATGTCAATCTTACAGCGAGATAAACTAGATCGATTAATTTGACCTCCAAGATGAGAAAGTACACAAAAAATATTAGATAACAGGTACTCACGAACAATGTTGTTTTGAAGTAACCTTAGACTTGATAGCTAATGAGGCCTCTAATCCTGATTTATGTACTATAGTTTTTAAATTGAATGTCCCAACCAAGGTTCAAATTATTGCATGGAAAGGGTTTAATAACTCTATAACCACTGCCCAAAATATAATGAATCGAAAGTGTTTTGAGGAAGATTGTTGTTATTCGTGCCAGGATAATTGTGAATTGGTGACACATCTTCTACTTTGTCGTCCAGCTAGTATCCAGGTTTGGCAGGCTTGAACATGGATGGTGGTTTGCTAACGTTATAAGGTGTTATGTATTAATTATGCTCTAGAATATCTAGAAAGAAAGGATGAGAGCTTATACGATAAATGAGGAATAAATGTAGATGTGGTGATCGTAACGACTAAGAGAGTTATGATAGAGAAATTTGGAAACGATTAGTTACTATAGGAACAACCTCATAGGGCAACATCTTATCGCGTACCCATGTATTAATTTTGGTGGAGATATTTCATTTTCATACTGGTGTTGGCTAAGGTGTGATAAAAATATGATAATAAAAGATGCAACTATCTCCCTAGCCTAAACATGTTCCTCACTGGAAGTATCTCAGTTCGTATGCAAGTTTTGATGATAAGTAGAAGTCGTTCCTCAGAGACTACGAAAGTTAGGAGAACTCATGAAATTTATAAAGTGAAAATAAAAGAAGTTAGAAGAATAATACGCTAGAAATAAAAGACTCTAAAATATTTATTTGGTTTTTAAGACTCTAACTTACTAAATAAAATAAAGACAGGAAATTAAAGGAAATAGATAGAAGCTTATGATAATTTAGCTTGATAACTAGCAAGTAATCCACACTATACTTGTTCTAGCACATTTTCACCACCTCCCGAGAGGATTTAACGTTCAAGCAGACATCATTTCTAAAGTCTCTAAGTAAAGGGTTAGGTCTCAAGGGAATCATATACATACATATATCTTCTTGACGAATCTTAGGATTGGTTGATGGATTGATTTAGAATCGAGTACCATATTTAGCGTAAAAAAAGACAAACCTTGGTAACAAAAGAAAGCGTGAAAACCTACCTAGATTTGTTACAAAAATAATGAATTCCTCACAAGTTTCCTTTATACTATACATAAGTTCATTGATAAACTATATTTATTTTCATTTGAAATGCAAGAAACTAAATCATTATATAAAAAAAATAGAATACTATCTTAAAAAATCAACTATTACAGTGTTGGAGCCATATTTGTCTTTACACAGAAAAAGAAATTAATGCAAAAAATGTCAGATGTCAATATGTCAAGAAGAAAAATTAAAGCAAATCCGTGTTTTATAAAAGAAATTACCCAACAAATATTGTAAATTTTACTATACCATCATGATGTTTTAGGTAAGTGCACGAGGTTCCCCTGAAGTATATATACTAACATGACAATTTTTCATTAAAAATTAGATTTGACATTTAAAATTTCACAGAGTAGGCAAGTTTTAAAAATGTAAGGGGTTGTCACGCTAGTTAATTTACATTCGGTTTCTGATACTTATCCTATCATCCCTTTAATCTTTAATTTTTTACCATAAATTTCGAGCTCATATATTTTTTCCATAGTGACCTCACTCACTGGTATTAACTTGTAAATTAAGTACTAAGCACTATCATAGGAAAACTTTACTTTCCTGAATGAATTATTACATTACCATAATCAAACAAGTATTATACAATTAGGGGAACAAGGACTTCGATACAATATTATATATGATCCTGATGACTTATTTTATTGGTGGTCTCCAACTAGCCAAACATAACATAATTAAGTAGCAATATGAAGTGCATTTTAAGAAGTTGAGTATAAAGAGAAGAAAAAATATGATGAGGTAGCATATTAATTAACTATATAAGCAAGAAGATGGAAAAAAATAGGAATCAGGAAGTTATAATAAAATATTTTATTTAAAGACAATAGTAAAATAATAAAAAGAACAAAGTAGATAATAAAATAATATGAGCAAGAAATTATGATATCCAAGTTATTACTTTAGAAGATGAAAAGATGTATATCACTTTCACTCACACACTTTCAACATCACTAATATCCTTTCTTCATTTTTCTTCTTCCATATTTGGTCAAGAGAAGCTCCACGTTCGTGGTGGACTGGTGGAATTCATTCTTTTGATAACTTATTTTTAATAAAAATCATATTAAATCATGGTAGCATTATGCCAATATATAAGTGGATTTGTTGTACATATATTCCATAAAACTAACAAACCAAAAAAATGTATCATACATGTTTGTCTCATTTCCTTATATTGTATTATGCATCTTTCAACTATGAAATAAAACACATTTACATAAAAAGAACACGATTCATATCATGGTAAAGAATACATAACCTGAAGTGTATTTACGCCAATCTATATCACCAACCCAATCAGCGTCTGTGAATTAGCAAGATAACCTACTTGGGCTAAACGTCCTTGAATACTCCCTATGGTTTTGTTATAGATTGATCCGCCATTTGCAAGATGATGGATGTTGGTTTGGTATCTCCGGTTTCCAACTTATCGAATACACACTTGGGCATAAAATTAAAATAGTGCCCAAATCACACATTGTTTTTTCTTCAAATATACAACCAATTTTGATAGGGAAGTGGAAACCTCCCTTCTCGTTGTCTTTTGGTTGCAATATTTTTTATACTTGTGTCCATCCTCTTCAGTTAATGCCACAATTTCTTTTTTTGGCAAACTTTTTTTCTTGTAGAGTGTATCTTTGAAGAATATTAAATACTAAGACGACTATATTAACTCAAGTTATCTTAAGGGTTTTTCACTACTATGAGTTAGTCTCATCTTTGCGCACATCTTGTGCCAAAGGCGATTGCCCATGTGATAGGGCCAATCTAATTCCTTAGGACATACTTACATACAAAATCATACACATTATATTACATATCAAACATGATATTATTAAAATAAATAGTTAAATAAAAATACTAATGGAAATATATATACATGAATGCACATAAACTTGAAATAATTCACACATTATATCTTGTTTAATCATATAGATCTAACATGGTCCATGAACACATCTCTTGGGATAGCCTTTGTGAATGGATCGGTAAGCATATTGTGTGTGGTATATATTGCAAAGTAACATTCTTTTGTGCAATTATATCTCTAACGAAATTATACTTTATATAAATGTGTTTGGTCGTGTTGTGATATTTTTGATCTTTTACATAAGACATTGCAACTTGACTATCAGTGTATATCGTAATTGGATTCCCACTATCACTAGAGAATCCTAAATGTTCAAAGAACCTTTTTAACCAAACAGTCTCCGCAGCCGAGCAAGTTACAAATTCAGCTTCCATCGTTGACAAACTACACATAATTTTTTGTTGCTACTCCATGAAATTGCGCAATTATTCAACAAGAATACATAACCTGAAGTGTATTTACGCCAATCTATATCACCAACCCAATCAGCGTCTGTGAATTCTTCTAGGCGTAATCTATCTCCTCGAAAGCATAAGGCATGATCTTTAGTGCCTTTTAGATATCTCAATATCCTTTTCACAGCTTTCCAATACTCTTGTCCAGGGTTCGATTGAAAATGACTAACTAAACCTACTAACATAACATATGTCTGGTCTCATACACATCATAACATACATAAGACTGCCAATGACACTAGAATATAAGACTATTGACATTTTTTGTTTCTCTTCTATAGTACTTAGACACATGTCGAGATAAGTTTATTCCCTTTGCTACGAAGTGTCAATGGCATTGCACGTATTCATACTGAAGCGCTCAAGTACATTCATGATGTAAGGTTCTTGAGATGAAGATAATAGTCTTCTAGACCTATCTCTGTGAATCTTAAACCCAGGAATATATTTTGCTTCTCCCATATCTTTCATATCAAATTGAGTAGATAGCCACTCCTTATTAGCTTGAATAAACTATTTATCATTCCCAGCTAATAGGATGTCATCCACATATAGGATAAAATTATGAAATTTTTCTTGCAACGTATTTATCATCTCAAATCCATTTGACGAGATGACTTATAAAATCTCAAATTCAATGTCTTGAGGCTTTCTTAAGACCATAGATTGATTTCAACAATCGATATAATTTATTCTCTTGATCTTTTGAAACGCAAACCCGAGGTTTGTTCAATGAAAATTATCTCTTCTAAATCTCCATTAAAAATTGCAGTTTTACCATCCATTTGGTGCGACTCTAGATCGAGATGTGTCATAGCTAAAATAAGACGTATTGAGGTAAATTTAACAACAAGAGAAAAAGTTTCCTCAAAATCTATTCCTTCCCGTTGAGTATAATCTTTCGCTACCAAGCGAGCTTTATACATGTCAATGGAATATTCAGGTTTCCTCTTTATTTTGAGAACCAATTTGTTCCCAATTGTGTTCCGTCCTTTCGGAAAATCAACCCGTTCCCATACCTGAGTTTTCTTCATCTACTTTATTTCTTCTTCCACTGCTTTTCTCCGTTCATTATTAGCGGGACATGAAAGTGCTTTATTAACCGTTTGAGGTTCTTCTTCTTCTTGTGGAGTTATCATAAAGACTTCTCCTTCTATTTCAAACCGACGACAAGGAAATAAACTTCTAGCACTTCTCTTAGTTTGAGAATCACGACAAATACGATTACTAGATGAAGTAATGGTTTCTTCTGTCTCAAGATTTAGAGGAGTGTCTGTCTCTATTTCTTGAGTACGTGTTACCTCATCAGGTGTCACATTTGTTTGCATATCATCTTCCTGAATCTCATTTAATTCACATAAGATATAATTTCTATCTACCTCACCTGTGCTAGGAAAATCATTCTCTAAGAATGTGACATCTCGTGACTCAATTTCAATAAGACCCACATCGTAATGTTCACCAATAAACACATATCCTTTAAAGGGATTTGGGTATCTAATAAAGATACACTTCTTGCCTGTTGGACCCAACTTCCTATATTTATGAGATAGATCATGAACATACCATGCTGACCCCCAAGGTCGCAAGTATGACATATTAGGTTTCCTACCTGTCCATAGTTCATAAGGAGTTGATGGAATAGTCTTCGTCGATACTCGGTTAAGTATATAATAGGCAGTACGCAAGGCCACTACCCAATAAGATATTGGAAGATTTGCATGTGCCATCATAGACCTAACCATTTCTAGGAGTGTTCTATTCCTCCTTTCAGCCACACCATTCATGGACCCTGAGGCTTAATTGCATTTAGACTTTCATCTTCCAATGTCACACATGACTAGTAGCATCATCAAAGGTTTTATGTTGTGGTTGTGAGTCAAGTTTATCTTCAAATTCTCCCAGTTATTTGGAAGAGATTGGATCACAGCTTGAACATGTTGTTCATCAGTAAGGTTATGACCTGCAGTCTTAAGTTTCCTAATCATGTTAGACATCTCTCGGAGATGTTGTTGCATGGTTTGATTAGGCTTATTCTTGTAAGTGTCAAACTTAATGGTAAATTAACGCAACTTAGTCACAGTCGTGCCTCCATACTTCTGATTAAGAACATTCCACATCTCGTGAGTAGTGAGGTATTGTTGACATTCATAGACATGATCGTCATTCATGGAGCCTGTCAAGATTCATCTTGTAGTGGAATCCTTCTATTGACACTTCTGATAAGCCTCTATGTCCCTTCAGTTATAAGTTGTGTTGCCTTCCTCTGGCTGAGCCAAGACGTTGTTAATTGCCTCAAGAACATCTTGCTTATCTATAACATAGTGTATCTTGAGCTTCCAAAGATTATAGTTCTCACCATTCATCTTTTATCAATTGTTGATATCAGCAATGATGGTTTTTTATGTCATTTTCTCTATAAAGTAAGAGATTTTCATTAATAACACACAGTTTTTAACAACTCTATGCTATTCATGCAAATTGAATGTATAAGAAAGATACCAAAATAAGTGACAAAGAAAGTTCACTATGTTCCCAATCATGAACCACCATATTTTGTTTGTCTTATTCGTTCAATCAATTTCATTAACTGCAAAATTAAGTTCTTCAAGAACTCCCACTAAATCTAACATAAAGAGAGCGAAAAATGTATGAAAAATAACAACTAATAACATAAAAGCAAAGTAACTAGTTTAATTAATACATAATTAAAAAAAAATATGCTCGATAAGCAAATAACCGAATTAAAAAAAACTAATGCAATTCCTAACAAACAGGGATTAAAGAACATTGAGAAAAAACAAACTACTAATCAAACTACCTACTGCAAGTTCCAAATAGCAAACGCTTTTCATATCCAAAACCTTAACTTAGGAATTGACTCCTTAAAGTGCACTTTCTCATATTTTCCAATTGAAAAATATCTATCAACATCAGTAGTTGGATAATGCATTCCACAGTTGCATTGGTCCGACCTAGTGGAACTATTAAAATGCCTCCACAAGTGAGATTCAGTCGAAGCATAAACAAGCCACTCATATGTATCATCTCTTCCATGAACATAGTTCTCCGGAAACTCACACACCCCTAAGATTTTGAGATCCCTTTGCAACTCTCTTGGCAAAGTTTTGCGAAGGACTTCAACCTGTGATCTTTACATATGATATCACCCAAAATGATGACATCTTGAATCAACCTATTCACAATTGCTACATGTTGCACTCAAGTCTGATTAGGTCTCTTCTTATAGCGGAGTGCTTTGATACTATTCCTCAAAGCCATTTTTTGTCCCAGTGTCCATGCAACTCTTGGTGTTTAAAATCTTAATGGTCTATTAGAATTTGTGATGTTCCTATGGAGCCCTCAGTAATTTCTTAGTAGATTTAGCCTCGATGCTCGTGATCCCGTAGATTGTGTCGATGTCATTTTCTCTATATAGAAAAATAAGAACAATTAAGAACAAAACACCAAAATTGATTAGGAGAAGGAAAAAAACATATTTTAGAAACACAATATGTTTCAAAAAACTCTATACATTAACAACATCTTTAGGTAGTGTATCAGGTTAGACTGCTAGTCACTGGAATCAATTGTGCACACATGGCTGATTTATCCAAAATCCAAAATTAAAAACAAATCATATAAAAAATTAGAATTAAAACACACGTACCCAATAGTAATGTAGGCTCTAAAACAAATCAGAATTAAAACATGGTCTGTACAACAATAATGTACAATAGACAGATTCACATGTAGTAGATTATATCGTTGACAACATCTAATATATTGATATAATAGCAAAGTAAACTACAAATCTAATACACATGCACTTAATATATATATATATAATTATATATATATATAGTAGATTATATCGTTGACAACATCTAATATATTGATACAATAGCGAAGTAAACTACAGATCTAATACACATGCACTTAATATATATATATATATATATATATATATATATATATATATCAGGTAAAAACGATTTCGACATAAAAAACAACTCATTTTTGGACAAAACGAAAAAAATTGCTTTTTTTTCTACTTCAAAGAAATAATTATATAAATTATTAAACCCAATTATTTTAATTACCAATTGAAAGATTTAATTGGAAAAAAATAAATACAAGAGGATTTAATTTGCATTTACCTCTTGAGCAGTGGAAATCAGAATATGAACTAAAGCTTGGATCACGAATCCTCTTATAGTGAAGAATTATCTTGTTCACCACCTAAAAGCCTCAGATGCTTTGTACTTGTGTACTTGATATTATGAACAGAGAATAAAATAAAAAAGAAAGAAGCGTTGGTTATTTCTTTTCTAATAGGAGCAGTTTTGATTTTATTCTTTTCTGTTAGATAATGATCATAAGTTATGGGATAATGGTTGGAGAAACATATAATTACAAACCACGTAAAAATAGCTTCCCACTACTTTTGAATTTTAAATTAATATAAATAAACTTTATTATGGCAGATACACAGTGAAGAGATAAATAAAAATATTGTTTATTTATTTATTTCTTTCACTGCCGTTTAGGTGTTGATTAATGTATTATACAAGTTTAATGGGCATGGAGAAGAAAAAAAAGGTATACTGAGATGATTTGTCATAAAAAAAATTAAAATTCATGTACTTACACTACATTACATGATTCATATTGTAAGAAAGGATTAATAGATAGTGCTCTAAATTTATTTCCTGATATAAAGGATTAATAGATAATGCTCTAAAAGTATTCAACTGTTTTGGCCTAATACTCTGTAACAATCCTGAAAATTCTGTACAAGCATGCTAAGTAAAGTTACCGAGCATACGAGCATGCTCAGTAAAGTTAATGAGCAAACGAGCATGCCCAGTAAAGTGACTGAACAAAAAAATTCAAAGACTCAGCAACCTTTTCCGATAATCAGTAACTTTTTCAAATAATCACTAACTTTTTCCGATATTTAGTAACTTTTTTCGATACTCAATACTTTTTCCATGCTCAGTAACTTTTCTCATACTCAGTACTCCATGCTCGAAACTTTTTCCATGCTCAGTACCCAATACTTTCCATGCTCAAAACTTTTTTTGGCGGTGATCGGTGGTTGTGGTCGGAGTTGGAAATTATTGATAGTTAATGAAGGAGAAGAGAGAAAAAATGATAAAGTATAAGAGATTAATGGTAATGGAGTAGAGAGAATAATGGAATTGGAGGAGAGAGAAGAATCTATTTTTTTGTCTTATATACACACTATAAGGGTTGTAATGACAATGGCAACTTAGAAACCTCTTTGGAGGAGAGAGGAATGGACTAGTTCCTTTGTGGAACTAAGATGGTCTCCAAGTCCCCATGGGTAGATTTCCATTATGATAAAAGACATAAACAAGTACTTCATAAATTATTGATTAATTTTACTATCATTATTCACTTTAATATCAAAAGAGAGGAAGATAGAGAGAGAGAGAGAGATATGAAAGTAAACATAAACTTTCATATTTAGCAGGGATGTAGGTGGCTTAGGGGGAGGTGTAGACTCATTTCAAAGTAAGCATTTTTGCATTGTGTACAAGGAAGGCAGTGTTAGACAACAAAAAAAAAACTTTATATTTATACTCAGAAAAAATTGAGACGTGAATTAAATATATATACATGAATCCTAATTACAATTAGATATTAGATATTATATATTCAAAATATTAGAATAGAACCAATAGTGAATTTTAAAATAATAATAATTATAGAGGTAGAATTTTACTATTGCTAAATTCAGAGGAAACATGATTCATGGTGAATTTTTGACAAATAAACATAATTATAGGGGTGGGATTTTAATTTTTATAAATTTAAGGGGATCATGACCTATCCAATTAAGGGGGACTATGATCTCTCCAATACACACAGACAGACACACACACATATATATATATATATATATATATATATATATATATATATATACCAAAGATTATCCATAAACTATACATATACACGCTTGATTTGTCGTTATTAAAACTAATAAACATCATACATTTTGAGTATATCATAATTCTTTATATTTTTTTTATTAATGTCGAAGAAAAAGTTAATTACAACTCTATTAGTATATAATAATCATTCGGTGGAAAAACTGAACAAACATATAAAGAAGAACTTAGAATATTATCATTCTTTCTTTTAATTTCATTTTATTTGATTTTGTTTAGTATATTTTGAGTGATGGTCGAAGCCCATATACAGGGCAGACCCACACACTTTATCTATGAACACTAATAATATTGATGTGTCTATTTTGTTTTTTCATTTGCTGGATACTATAAAAAGAAATATGGTTTTGATTGTGGGCCTTCATGGAGTAGCAACAGGTTTTATTAGGAGAAACCATGAGGGGGTTTTAATCGGCGGGCATACCAGCACTATTCCTATATGTTATATTCTTTTAGCCGAGTGTCTAGTCACTAGGAGTGTAATTCTGTGTGCGAGCTAGTTGACCTATGATGCTTTAACTGTTATCCGAGTTATTTTGTCACTCACTACGACAAATGAATGAAGACTTTTACCAAGATAGTAAGTATATACAACAAAAACATGTATTGTACAACATGATCAATTAGAAAATATTACCATCATACTTAGTATTGTTGATGGCAAACTGAAATGACATGGTCATTGAACTTATTCTTGACATGACAATAAGTCAACTGTTTTGTAGATGGACGTGTGCAGAATGTAAAATGTTGAAAGCATCAAATCTATGCTATCATTTTTACTAGTTTAGTAAATATGTAAAATTCATGACCAATTAGTTTTAATCTAGATTTTATACTCAAATACGAGAATGTTTCTATTTAATATGGTGATAGTATGCAATTATGCATATATATATATATAGACATATGTGCACAATAATATGACATATACAATGTGCTTAGTGTGTTGAGAAAGCTCACCTTCAGTGAATTTTTGAAAGATAGTGGAAGATGATACTTAATCAGTGTTGAATTATACTATATATGTTAATTAAAAGGACTATTAGTCACTTACATAGGCGGAGTAAGAAATTTTTGTTGGATGACAAAGGGGGTTCAGGGGCCGTGTGAGTTTATTAACATCCAAATCGCTGTATTTTACAAGATTTCAAGATTTCATTATAGGTCCTATATTTTGCAATAACTGTGTCATAGGTCCCTATAAATGCAAAATAACCTATATTTTAAACTAATTACATTATAAATCCCTATAATATGAAAAATAAATAGCTCTATGAAATAATTACAATATAGGTCACTGTATTATGCAAAATAATCCATATTTTGTATAAATATTTGAATTAATAATTAGAATTACCTATAAAAAGGGATGGATAAGTGGTGTGGCGGCGTGTGTGGGTCATAACTCATTAGGCATGACATGACGAAAGAGTGTATATATAATGAACGACTTGATTATCTGAAAAGCGAGAGATGACTGCGCTAACCCCAACTATTAGTCGTGAGAGTAGCTGACATAGGCGGAGGAGGGGCTTGATGATTTTGCGTCTAAGATTGTTAGATGTAAAGTGATAGAACTAAGTGTTTATTTAATTTATGGCAATAAAATAACCAGTTGTGGTAGCTCAACTACCCAGAGCCTTGTTATTTATTTAGCCTTAAAGAGTGTAAAGCAAGAGGTGCAGGGTTCAGATCCCTTCTTATTAAGTTGTATACCTAATTAAGGCTTTAAAACCCAACTAGAAGGAAATAAAAACCCAATAATATCCTTCTCCACTCTTATTTTTTCAGTACACGTTGTGTAATAAAAAAAGCTTAATAGGTTTTTTTTATCCATTTCATTTGCTCTCTCTCTCGTATTGAACAAAAAAAAATTTCTGTTCACATTTCCTCCGGTCTCACCTTCGCACAAAGTCGCTCTCATGCACAATAAACTGCCGCATGTACAAGAAACTGCCTAATAGTGTTTTTCCAATCCATTTCAATCAGTTTTTGTTTCATTTTTTTATCATGTTTTATTTTTTCATTTCCAGTTTTATTACATTTCATTGTTTTTTAAATATAAAAAAAATATTAAGTGATTTGTTTTTTTGGTTCAATGGTAAGTGTGAAGAGATCTCTTTTTGTATTTTTTGTTCTAAGCAAATGTAAAGGATTCCATTTGTTATTCGTTCAATTGGTTGGTGAATGTGAAATTTTTTTTTAGTTTTTTCTTCCAAGCAGCAGCTACGAGTGTGAAGGGTTTTAATTTTCTTTCCAATGGTGAGTGAAAAGATTTCTCTTTTGTTCCAATGGTCAGTCTATAGAGATTTTTTTGTGTTTTTGTTCCAAATGTGTTATTGTGTAGAGATTTCTTTTTGTTTATGTTTCATTATTTTTCAACGTTTTTTTCTTAAACGGATTTTTTAGATTTTTTTTTTCAGAATTTAGTCCAACATTGAATCCAGTTTTAGTAGGTACCAATTTGATCTGATTAATACATACCAATTGGATCTGATTGATAGATACCAATTGAATCTAATTGATATGTACCAATTGATTTTTTTTAATTCTTTTTCAATGCCGAGTATGAAGAAATTGGTTTTTCTTTCTTGATTTTTTTAAATATTTGTTCAAAAGAGTTTTTTTCTTTTCATTTTAGTTCTAATGTCGGGTGTGAAGATATTTCTTTTTGTTTTTTTGTTTCAGAGAGTGTGCATAGATTTCTAGATCCATATCTGTTTGGTACGTACCAAACAGATCTGTTTGGTACATACCAATTTGGAGATTAACCTTGCACCTTGACACGTACCAAAGCTTGGAACTTGACATCGTAGCTTCTATTGGGTATCTAATAAAATATGGAAATTAATCTTGGACATGGAAAAAACCATTTAAGTTTACAAAAATACTATTAGGGACTAATCATGCAATTATAAAAAAAATTGATAGTATAATAAATCGTAAAACGAACATGTTAAAATTTGGTACATACCAAACAAAACAAATTAATACGTACCAAATAGGAAAATATTGGTACTTACCATAACGGCAAAAAATATCGTTACGTATCAACGACTAATTGAATAGGGGTAGAAGGGTAAAAAAGAAAACCAAAAAATTAAACTTAGACCTTTTAGAGAATATTTTTTTAGTTAGGATTGTGAATAATGTTTTTCAATTTTAGGCCATTACTTTAATTTTCATCATAAATTATTTATCTTTCATTTACTTTTTTGTTCGGTAAACCTTCCCATCCCATTATCTTTGGACAAGGCCTCCTCATCCATCGAACAATAACTTAGAATTTTTATTTAGATAATTATAGGTCCACCTATTATAAAATTAGGCTTAGCAAATATTTTTTTTATTTTAAACTTTTTAAATACAATATCCTAATATAATAATAATAAAAAAAATATTTTCTCACCATCATAGTTGCTTGTCAGTCAACTTCAATAGTCAATGCTTGTCAATTCTGGTAGTCAATAGTCAACTCCAACGAGATTTTTTTTATTCGCGGTGACCAACCGTTTACTCCTGGAAAAGCTTGGCTCCTGCTAGTGGCGGTAGTTGAAGAGATTTCGTTTTTGTTTTGTTCTAATGTTAGTGTGAAAAAGACGGTTGCTTTTAGTTTTTTATTTTTATTAATAAAATAAGAGTCTGGTTTTTTTAAAATGATTTAAAATGTTTTTCATAATAAAAAATGATTAAATAATCGCATATATTAACATAACGGAAGTAATGGCTGAAATCCATTCATAGGATGTAACTAGATACGTTTTGAAAACATATGGGGTAAACTTACACTTTATACGAATAACGGGTAAGTTGACAATTTGGGAAAAGTACAGGTGACGACAGTGGGTATTTACTCATTTTAGTAAGGAAAAATAATATTGGCCTAAATATAAAAGAAATGGTAATAAGAGCTTCCTCATTTGACTATCGACCTTTCTATAATCATTATTTAATTTGTATTTTAGTTAGTTATTATTTTGGTCGGTGTAGGTTGCAATCGAGAATAGTGATGTATGGTTTTTAGAAGTTGGGGTCCTGGGTGTAGGGTTTATACATGGTACGAAAACTATATAATTTTATCAAGTCGTATCGGGCTTTGATAGAATTTTAATTATCTGGAGATTTTTATCCACCGGGTCTTGAAACCTCTCACCTCAAAGGTCAATTCTAATATTTAACACTATACCATTATTTCCAACTACACATTTTACGTTCAAATGTTTTTTTACTCACTATATACATACTAAATCACACAATAAATACACATATAACATATTTCTCACCTACATATCTTAAATTGCTCTATATGCCCTCCCCTCTCTTCTTCCACCCCAACAACCAGAAATGGTGTTTCCTGGTGGCTAATAGACGGGTCATCAACGATACTCCCCGACAACTCTGTTTTTTCTTGTCATGGATATAATGGAGATGTAAATGTGTAATAAGGATCCAACCATGGAAATTCAGAGTTCTCAGCCAGCTTTAAAATATGGTTCGAGATCCTAGTAGATCTAACTTTCAATAACATATGGGAGTTCTTTGTTTTTGAGCTTTTGTTCGACTTCCATGGCAGCTTAGGCTGAATTCCGGAGGTCCAAGCTAAGCTCAGCGGACTTCCGTGTTTGTCCATTGTAGGTGAGATGTTTTTCTTGCGTACTATTGGAATTTTAGATTTTTTAAGGAATGTCTCTTTTGTCATATTTAGTTAGAATTTATTTTATTAAGGGCTTTAATATTCTTTTAAATCATAAACATAAAATTTGTGCAATTTTGTCCTTTATTTTTGTGTTAATACTAGGTATTTTAGGTAATACTTTAAGAATTCACTAGGCATACTAAGTAAATTGCTGACTATAATCAGATAATTATTGAGTATACTTAGTGACTTTTTCTTACTCGTTAAATCACCAAGTACGCCCTGTAGCGATGTCGGTGGTGATCGGAGATGAATATTGCCAATATTAAGTAAAATCTATGAGAAAATACGCCTGGGTGGCGGTTTTGGCAGTAGGTGCTGGCCAGAGATGAATGTATTTATACTTAGTGACTCGTCACTTAGCGACTCGCTATTCATTGAATCGGCGGTCAATGCTTTTTGCCACTTGTTTGTATTTCTTTATGTAGTTTTTGTTTTTATAGGATACTTAAGTTTTTGATGTGACCTCTTTGAGAAGAACCTAGCCACATGTTTCCTATTGACAATAAAATTGGTCTTCAAAACCTCATACGTCAGCCGCTCTTTCTCTATGGGCGATTGTTACTCAAACTCCTCCATATGTTTTCAATCCGGTGTCTGTATTTTACCATTGCAGTTCTTAGAAAATGTTGTTTTTTACCATTGCAGTTCTTAGAAAATGTTGGTTTGTATTTGAAATTAGGTTCATCCACGTTGGTTTTGGATGTTTTATCCGTGTTGCTTTTACAACTTTTTGGGTAGTAACAAGATGGAAAAAGGTTGTTCATATGATATCCACTCTTAGTCGAAACAGTGTTTTTGTTGTATATATATTATTAATATTTTAAATATTGTATTGTTTTGAAATAAAGTTCTTCTTTCAACTAAAAGAAAAAAAATATATTAATAAGTTTATGGGGGACCAAGTATATGTTTTGAAAATATAGGGTCAAATACTTTTAAAAGTGAGAATGTTAATTTTAGATTTAATAATTTGTGGGTGTGGGAAGGGAAGGGAAGGGAAGGGGACAACAATTATATGTTTTTCAAAATATTAGAAAGGGGACCATGACATATAATTAAAAATAAAATAAAATTAAAAGGGTCAATTTATTTTTGCTAAACTTAAGGGGACAATGGCCCCCTCCCCGATATACACAAACCCCATTCCTTGGTCATTCTTACATATTCTAGAGTAAAATCTTAATTTCTGGACTATATATACATTTAATTTGATGTTACTATAACCAATTTAATATTATAGATTATGAATATATAATTTTTTTATAGATTGTTATTAATAGGAAAATTTAATTACATCTCCATCCATATATTATAATCAACTAGTGGTAAAATCGAATAAATAAATAAACAAGTACTTATAAAATTATCAGCTAATTAAATAATTACTATCGTTCTTCACTTTAATATAATCAAAGCTTAGTTGCACGGAGAGGTATGTGTATAGATAAAGAAGAAAAATGAGTAGTAATCATAAACCTTCACATTTAGAAAGGATTGAGGTGGCTTAAAAAAAACGTGGCTTCATAGTAGATGTGGACGCCTTTCACGGGTGACGTTGTTCCTTGGTCCATCCTGGTTGAAAAAATCTTCGATAATAATTTTGTACATTTTTGTCCTTGGCCGCGGTATACCATAGATAAGTGGCGGTACAACGCAAGCCTCTTTCGAAAACAGTGGTATGGTATATGGAGTTCTCGATATGGTGCGTCGCTGATACGGTAGTATGGTAAACCGTACCTAGACGTGGTGCACCGTGGACCAGAGGCTTTCCCTCGCACAATGAATGGTAGTTATAAATAACATGCATAGTGTTGTAACGGTATGCGATCTACGGTACACCATAGCTATGGTCTTGTATTATCACGAGTCCTATACCTTGTCTTGCACTAAATACCGTAATATATAATAAATGAATATCTGTCATTAGGGTGCGCCTACGGTACACCGCACGCAAGGTGAGATACACCGCGAAGTTCTGTTGGAAGCTATTATACTCCTATAAAATCACTCAAACTCAAGAGTATACCACCTACACAATAAAACATCTCTACAAACTCCTTCATCAACCTTAATTCACACCAATAACAAAAACAATTAAGATAGTATACACTACAAAAATGAAAAACAGTAATTAAAGAAATTGAAATGTGGGTTGTCTCCCACGAGCATTTTTGTTTTACATCGTTAAAAGTTTGACAGTGGTACCTCAAGATTCATTTCTATTAAAATAGCCTCCCTAAAAACGTGTGAAACTTCTCGAATCAACTAATCAGAATTCACAAGATTTCTTCTCTCTTACCTCAATCACTTTTCTCAAAACCATTTGAGTGACAAGGAACGACTCCATCCAAGCATCATCATACTTGTGTGGTCTGTTGTGGGTTGGTATCTTTCCATTCTACTTCGTCTTGCACCCTAAAATCATTTTATTCTTTCTTTCTCACGATTTCTTGTGGGGTTATCTAATTATACTTTTCGGTCACAATCTAGATTGCTGAGATATTTTGTACCTCTTTTCTGATCATCTTTCTCAAAGCATATAACATTTGGAATTCATATTCAATGTATAGGGTCATGGTTCCATGGTATACATTGATCATGGTGCACCCCGTATCCAATAATGGACACTCCACGATGAACTGGACATTCTTATCTACAAAAAGATTACCTACTTGGAAGATGAAGGACGTAGGTTTGGCATCTCCAACACCCAACTTATCGAGTACACACTTGGGCATGAGATTGAAATTGTGCATAAATCACATATTTCTTTTTCTTCAAATATACCACCAATTTTGATTGGGAGGTGGAAACCTCCTTGATCATTGACTTTTGGTGGCAATTTTCTTAATTTGTATTAGAAAAATTCTTCCATCCAATATTGGATGATCCTACACCAATAATATTAATACACCTACCCCATGTTTTAAACTTGTAAAAGTAACTAACATATTAATCTAGTGACATGTGTTTTGTTAAAATAATCCATGGCTATGATATGAATATTGGACCATCCAATATTGGATGGAAGTCTTACCCTTTGTATTATGCATCTTTCAACTATGAAATAAAACACGTTTACATAAAAAAAACACGATTCATATCATGATAAAATAAAACGGATGCATGGTCGAAATTCTAAAGGTGTACATTGATTTCATTTAAACATCTACAAAATGGTTATGAATAAGCATAAAGCATCATTCCTCACCATATATATAGAGACCTTTACATTCAAAATAGATCATGTTATGCTTTCATACTTTACACAGTTTCATAATGCTATATAGTGTGAAAATCCCAATATTCCTTGAAATTCAACATGACCAAGAAAAACATCAATCCTTAGGCCAAAGTTTTTATTCTCTTTGGATGTTAGCAATATTGTTTGTTGTGCAGAAATCTCATCCAAACATCCAATGGCCTATCAAATAAACTACAAAATTTAAGATCTTTATCATATGATTAATGATTTCAATCAAGCAACAATACGTTAGTTCGAGTTTGGCTTTGAACTAATCTTGTGTATCCCTCAACTCTATCTCTGAAAGAGAGAAATCTTAATATAGTTTAAAAATTATATAACCTAAAGGTCCCTAATTATGCAAAATTTATTAATAAAAAAACTAGAATTAAGTGTGGAAGGTCTCAAACCCATATATGACATTTTTTTACTTGGCATTTACCCAGTAAAAGGATTAAAACATAAAAATGAAAAACAATAATCATAATTGGGAGGAATGAAGTTAGTTGAAGTTTAAAAATTATCACTTGAAGTATCCTCACTTATTAATTATTAATTAGTATACATGATAATGAATATCTTAATACCATGAACAAGGACACCAACTAGATTGTGGTATGTTTCCATTTATAAGAGCTGATTAAATGTCAAACAGTATTTAGGCAAGTAAATGTTACAATGGGGAATAATGAAAGTTGAGTGTAATGACATGATTTATGACAAGGTATCGTCGATAGCATGTGCAAAATGTACCATTACATATGAATCAAACCTCATCATTAATTTCTTCCATTTGAAATAGCAAAGTTGTTTCTTGTCTGAACCTTTTCATGTGCCAATTCTCAGCTAGTATATCGTCTATCATCTCTATTTCCTCTTCCATTTTCCTTTCCATTTTACCCTCCTCCCTATAAAGATCCTTCATATCATAACCCAACTCCATGGATGAACAAATAGGGTCATGTTGATGAGTGAAGGCAGTGAAATCCAATAATTGTCCACTCTTCTTTGTAAGTGCTTCTGAATCATATATCACAAATTGTTGTGTTTGGATCTCTAGTACATCCCAAGAGTATTGGTTATGAAGAGGCAATGGAAGAACAAATCAATACAAACTTAGAACAAAAGACAAACAAGTATAGCAGGTCTAGTCTTTTCAAATTTACACCAATATTAACAATATTATTCTACTACAACAATCTAATTTTTTTAATCATAATTAGCAAGTAAGTAAATCTTACCAAACAATTAATGATGTTGATACTTGACTAAAATGTCATGGTCACATATCTAATTTTTTTTGGATTAAAGTCTTATCATTTCCATACCCTAAATCTTGAGGAATATATGTGCAAAATCTATAGATAGATATTAAAAATCACTCATAAACTTCACAATCACAATATATATATATATAAAGTATATGATAAATTTTTCATATGTTTGATAGAAAACTTAATTGCAAATTGCGAAAATATATAAATCATTAAGCCAAAACTAAATCTTTTCTAATTTTATATTAATATTAAAAAAAATAGTTGTATATCTAAGCATTTTATAGAGGTAATTTATGTTTTGGAGAAAATGTGATAAAAGGCGACGGTTCAGTTTTTAGATTCGAATTTGATTCAGATTTTGTTTGATTTGGTTTTCAGAAGGAGTTAACAAAGATCAAGAAAGTAAGAAATATTTACCCTTTACCATCTGCACATACTGATGATGTTAAATAACATATACAAAGTCACAATTAAGTTTCTATATGGATTTTAAAAGCTAAAAAAATATCATAAAAAATTAGTTATACCTTCAAATCCTTTACCATCATTAGATGATGTTCAATGATTACAAAAAATCACAAAATAGTGTCGAGATACTTTCAACGAGTATTAAGGTTTTTAATTAAAAACAATTTAACTTTTACATGACGATCCTTGAAGAATAAATTCTGATGGGTAGCATGTGCAGGAGAAGATATAGTTTTATATTTATGTTATAATATTTAGCAATTAGGTTCGATTTCTTTTTATATCTATAAAAAATTGTGATATTTTATAAAACTGTGTCATTTTGTTATATATCTAGAGTTTACTTTTTTTGTTTCACACAAAGAAAACTCAACCGAATATGTTTCTCTATTTTTTAAAATCATATTTTCCTAAAACCCAATTCACTCTTGTTTTGACTAGTTAAGGAAAAATACTTCCCAAATGATAATTTTCTTAATACTAAACGAGGAAATAATTCCTCATGGGTTTTGAAAAGTATGATTTGTAGTAGAGACAGTCTTCTTATAATTATATTCTGAAATGTCGGAGATGGTTAGTCCACTTAAACAAATGGTGTCTTTCGAGATGTAATGCAAATTCAGCACTCAAAACATCAAAACTCGCAAGTGTACGAGTAGTCACAAGTAATAATAGTAATAAATAAATTCACCTTCATAAAAATTTAAACGTTAATATAGAAATTTACTTTCGATTAGTAATTCGTTGAGAATAAATGGACGAGAAAGTAATATATATGTTTTGGTTCTTTTTATTACGATTAACTACTAAGCTAAAAATTATGGTTATATGTAACAAAATCAAATTAAACTAAGAATTATGAACTATGGAGAGAAACGTAGCACGAGACACTCATATTAAGACAAGGTCACTTTATTTTTCAAAAAAAACGGGACGTTGTAGCTAGTCAGGATTCAATGGTACACCCTAAGTCTCTTCCGAGTAAGTAGGTACTGCTATTTAATACTGGGAGTCTGTCTTGATTGAACACCCAATATTACCTAACGATCAAGACTAATTTACCCTCTCGTGCTTACTTATTGAGTTTATCTCTTCCGAGTCTTCAACTCCAAAAGATGTATTTTATCCTATATAATACTAATTTACCCTCTCGTGCTTACTTATTGAGTTTATCTCTTCCGAGTCTTCAACTCCAAAAGATGTATTTTATCCTATATAATACTAAATTCCTACAAGACATAATTTAATATCTAACGAATACTAAATATCCGTACATCATATAAAATTTCAGCATAGGCACAAGAAAAATCACAACAACAAAAATGCACATTTTATTTAAATTAAAAATCCCAAAATTCTTCCAAATTAAATCCCAATCACAAATTGAGTATAAAATGGAAAAACTAGAGATCTACACTAATTCCGGTGACAAAGATATTAAATAAGGTGCTATGGGTGATCTCCTTGCTTCTTTCCCCTTTCTCCAAACATTTTAAGATGTAAAATATGATAATTTATTTTTTTTAGACTAAAACAAGAATACATAGTCCCAAATCACGTTTTAAATCAATTAGGTCAACTTAAGTGAGTCAAAAGTGGAACAATTGACTCTTCTAAATCTAGACAACTTTGCGTCTTGCTAGTAGAACGCCCTAACTTATTCCACTCAACTTCGAATTCCAAAATGTTCCTGCTCATGCGATATACATTTGAAGGTGTATCTTGATCTTGAATTTCATGAAAAACTTTTCACTTATTATGAGTTATGAAATTCAAAAATCGATGGACGCAGTTTGTCAACAATTCTCATCAAAATCAAATGGAAGCAGTCTGTCAACAATTCTTGTTGAAATTTAATAGAATTCTTGAAACCTTTTACGTCTTGTCTTGAATTTCTTCGTAGATTTTTGTCTTCCTAGCTTCATATTAGCATCTAATAATTTCATGTATTAAAAATATATATACTTAACACACAAATTATCTCAGATTGCTCTAAAAATACATATATCATCCAAGATTAGCTATAACTTAGGTAACATCAAATAAGGGATTATCCCACAATAAAACCTCGAAGACAACCTAAATGATGTCTCTGAACTCTCTAAATATATCACAAAAGGAGAGACATAAAAAAATTAATAGGTTGTGGGTAAACTGTCCTAGTATGGTCTATAAATTTACAAATAATGATGGAACATCATTGCATACAACATTATTAATAATTTATTTCCTGTAAAATTTCCGACAACCATAAGATCCATATCTTCTAGTTTAGATGATTTGAGTGTTAGAGAATGTTATATGATCTTAAGGAAGGCTCAAGAGGAACAAGAAGAGAAAAAGAATACTAATAAAGGAAATTTCCCTTTTTATTCCTCTAATTAGATATGGAAGTTTATTTGGAACCTCAAAATGGCTCCTAAACTAAAAAAATTCATATGGAAATATTGCAAAAAATGGAACAGACGACAATGAGAATAGGTATTAGAGAAAATGTATCCCTATTTATCAATGTACTATATGCAATGTTCCTAAAATTATCAATCATTTGAGGTCTCCACTTGTGTAACAATGAATAACATCTTAAGAGTCAAAGGTATAAAGAACTACATATGTACTTGATGGTGGAATATACCTTAGAAGGTAAAGGGTTCAAATAGACCTCTAGAAATGCGTACTAATGGATTTCTTATTCGAAGGTAATCTAAAGAGTCAAACTAGCTTTAATGCCCATTCGAAAGGGGCGATGAACCCTTGAACATATAAAGCACATGGAATCTGTCGCCCCTACATAATGTGGAGTATTGTTGCATGTTACTCACAAATATGAAGGGATTACCCAGCTGATGATTGAATTATCTTTTACTATCACAACTGTGTTTTGGTGCTCCTAGGAAATAGGGACACTATCAACAAGCTAAGAAGTGCAATGGATTTCCAAACCTGAAAGTAAATATAACATACAAAATAGCTCTCGACACCCTAAAACATCGACTAAGGGGTCGGTCAATGGATTTCTCAATCTAAAAAAAGTGAAAAAATGTATAAAATATTTCTCGGCACCCTAAGATAATCGATTAGCGGCTAGGTCAGTGGATTTTCCGATCTAAAAAAGGCGATATAAAATATTAACAAAAACTTCTTGACACCTAAATGTCATTGACTAAGGTTTGAGCGATGGATTTCTCCACCTGAAAAAACCAATAGTGTATAAAAGAAATTTTCGTGAGCCTAAGATCATTGACTACGGGGCCGCCAATGTATTTCTTGACCAGAAAAAATCGATAGAATAAAAAAAAACTTTTCATAAGACCAACTTTGAATTGGCCTCATATTCAGAAGACTATTGCCTTTAGCAAACTTGCTCCATGCTTAATCAGCTAATGAGTCTTCCAACATGGATACTCGTCTGGGAAAAAGATTAGCTTATATGTTAAAAGTATCATTTTTACGAGATATAATTTTTTATAATATGTTGAATAAACCGCAAGTAAGAAATTATGCTAGGTATTCGTAAGACTAACGTAGCATCGACAATCAAAGAAATTAGTAATATTGACGAAAAATCACAATTGATAAGTCTGAAATAGACTCAACGATCATACTCAAAGTTCGATCGTATGGTCGGCATGAAGACATATAAAATATAGAATACTTTATAAAAATTCGGAGTACTCAAGAAAAAAATAATTTCTTTATATCCAAACAAACCAAATTACTCATTAGCAAGCCCTTAAAAGTTACATAAGAAATTATAAAACAAAACTCCTAATTCTAACTAAACTTTCCTAAAAAAAAACTAAACTAACTTAACCTGTTTTGTTAAAAAAAAAAAGAAGAATGAAATGAAAATAGAAAAATAAGCTAAATACTAAATGAAACGCGTACTACATTTGAAAAAAAAAAATCCACATCAGCAGCTAATCATAGAAAAGCAGAACAATGGAGTTAGCGTAGCAATTGATAAAACTCTTTTAAAGCACCGGTCCCACTTTGTGTATTTTGATTAACACCTGATTTTGAAGAAGATAAATCAACACCAAGAAGAAAATATAAACTACTATAAGAGGCATGCACAAACTATGGCGGTCTTCTCTGGCTATCGCCTCCATCTCAGGCAGCCGTTGTGGTTCGTTGTGTTCTCCGGCAAAGAAGACCTTCAGGAACTTGCAGTGGCCATGGCTAGCTGTCTTTCCTGGCAAAGTAGATCGAGTATCTCGATGTCTTCTAACGAACATAACCTTCAGGAACTCACACAGAGGCAGGTGGATCTCGTCACCCTGAGCTTTACGATTTCGTCGCCTGAGCTTCATGAATGGAGGCACCTGGATCTCGTGGCCTTAGCTTCACGAACGAGGGGGACTTCAACATCTTTATTCTCTCAGTGGCCATGGCTCGATGTTGCTGGATCATTCACCTGTGAGTTGCTGCTGTGACCTGAAGCTTCAGCGAAGCTTCATTTCGCGGCCAAGTTCATGAAATAAAGAGAGCAGGAAAGTAATTGATAGGAGAGAGAGGAGAGATAAAATAATGAGTAGGGTTTTAATAATTTTCTGAATATATTAGTATATATAGGTGGAAACAACAAAAATTGATAAAAATATAAATTTGGGTTTATGCCTATAGTGTTAAAATATGTTTGAGGTCTTTAGTAAGAAGAGAAGGGAAGTTTGGTTGGGAATGGAAATAAGGGGTGTCTTCAATACCATTTAGGGAAAAATATCAAAGATCAATTGTATTGTTGGTGAGAAAAGTTTGACGTAGTATTGGTAAAAGGTGAATCAAATTTTTGGTAATAGTATTAAAAAAATACCCAATGTATCATTGGCAAGGAGACTCGACTATATCGTCGAGTGTAAAATGAAGAAGGACAATATTAATATTGGTAAAAGGTTAACAATTTCATTGGTGGATAGCAACCTCAAGGTACTTTTAACATAAAAATCCTTTTTAGTAATCAACACAATACAGACCACTAAAGCATTTGAGAGTAAAAATATAGAGAGAAAATGCCAACCATGTTAGCAACAAAGACCAAGAAAACATTGGCAGGAACTAAATGTATGAAAGTAGCCTAAAATTGGGAAAAAAGTTAGTAAAACACCCTCGGCCTGCAAGCTACGGGGTAGAGTTAAATAAGTCTTTAAATTTATTCAACACAAAGCTCAAAGTAAATTTTTAAATATATAAAGAGACCTATAATAGTAACATGAAGGAAAACTAATATTTTCGAGGCAAATGGGTATAAAGCATATTCCAAACAAAGAAGATGCATTCGAACAATAAGCGAATAGAAAATAAAGCAAGTAAAGAAGAAGGTGACAAATAAGAAAACCTTTTATTGCAAACTACTATTTTTGTTGCAAAGTTACAAAGTAATATACAAAAGCTAAAGAAATATGAGCCACAAAAAAATTACAAAGTAAAAGGATGTATAAATGGAAAAAGCAAAAGACACATTCAAGGTGTAAGCTTCCAATATTGTGGTGCAAAACAAAGTTGTAAAGCTGAAAAAGTGCTCAAAACAAGGATTGAACAAGATGCTCTTGAATCTAAAATTGTCCAGACATGAATCGAAGGCAATATAAGCCAAGGCGATAAGGGTGCCTCCAAACACGTCGAGATCAGGGATGTCCAAATCCATAACCATTCGATAACAAAACATCTCAACATGTAGGTAGATCTATAAAACACACGAGAGTAATAATCAAATATGTCATAGTAAGTGTTGAAGACTTATACATTCATGTCAATTTTGTGGTTTCGGATATAGACCCCATTAATAAGTCGACTATGTATGCATATTTTATAGGTTGTAGGCCATTTTTTCCACCCAAAAACTCGTAGATTCATGGTAGGATTTGAGCCATTGAAATTAAGTTTGGACACTTCAAGGTAACCATGGAAGTAACAAAGCTAGACTAAAAAAGAGATCGATACAAAACATTACATGATCAACTGCAAGACACTGATAGGTGAGTGAAGCATAAGCAATAGATTTAATTTAAATATCCGGTAGAGGAAAAAACCATTGAATAAAAGTATAAAATACAAGTCTAAATACATTCACACCCCTAAGAAAATTACAACGATGATCAATAATGAACCTAAAAGTATACTAGGAATACAACCTCAAGGAGAAGAGGACGAATATTTTAGAGTGCTCAGAGGCTTAGAGTGCTCAAAGGCATAGTTAAGGATCCAATTGGTGATCCTAACAAAAATAAGAGATCCACATGAATAATTTAATGATCAAATTAAGATAGAAATAAGCTAGAAATATGTGATTTAAAAAAAAAACAGACCTAGAAGAAGCTGATATACGATCGACATTGGTCAAACCACCAGGCATGGTAGAAAGAAAAGATAAATATATAGACGATGGGATTAGTTATTAGGAGCCGAATGGAGTGATATCCATGAGAAAAAAGTTGATAAAATGGTAAATTTCACATGAGAAAGAACCCATAATGAATCTGTGTGTACACAAAAAAAAGTTAAGGATATCCCTAGATAAAGTAAAAAGGAGGTAACATCGACACCTGGATAAATAGTAATAAAACAACGAATACTGGGAGGCAACCCAAAATATATTTTATTATTAGAGTTGAATTTAGTCTTAGTTATCTTCAAAACAAAAAAATAAAATTTTACACAATGGGTCTTGAAGATCCCTCCTCAAGAACCATGCACCCCCAACACACTCTTGATACTGTACGTCACAAATAAAATTTAACACTATAAGTAAATATGAGGCTTTTTGTTTACTACCTAATATCCGCTTTAACTACTCACTATATAGACTAAGTAAAATCACCACATAAATTATAAAGGCAAAAAAAAACTTTAATTTATATTCCCGATCTCTCCTCTTCTTCACCATAAACTAAATTGCCAAAAACACAAATAAAATCATCAACTAGAGCCATTGATAGAAAGGCCTTTTCAGTGTCCATGGAGCTTGGAGGATTTTTGAAACTCAACGCATGCATTTCAAAGCCATAAAGCTTAGAGTATTTTATGCCATGCCTTTTTTGAATCTTGAGTTTAAGCCACCTAGAGCCTCGAGTTTATGGGTCAATTTTAAGATCTTAGAAGCCATTAAACAAACCAAACACAACAAAACAAACAAAAAAGATTATATTCATGTTTTAAGATATTATTGTAGGTTCACATGAGCCTCATACGTTTTGTCTTCTTATATATGTATTTGGTATTTTTCAACTATGGACTTTCATTTTACCGAAGAAAGGAAACAAGACTAAGATTGTGTGATAAAATAAAAAAAAGGCATGGTCAAAACACTAAAGTGTACATTGGCTTTATTCAATCCTCTAAAAAATGGTTATGAACACACATAAATCATCATATTGCACCACTTAAAGCTTCAAGAGTTACATTATTTTTCATATATATATAGACCTTTACATTCACAATAGATCATGTTACAATTTCATCCTTTGCACGTTCTCAGAAAGGTAGTTAGTGAGGAAAAAAATCTTCATATTCCTCGAAATACAATGAACAAACAAAAACCCAATCCTCATACACGGAGGTTTTGTTGTCTTAGGTGGTGCGAATTGTTTGATGAGCTGAGATATCATCCAAAGATCCAATGACCTTTCAAAGAACCTGCAACATTTATAGAACATATTTGTCAAATGATCAATGACCTTAATTAAACAACATGGTGAAACAAGTATTCTTATTCAATATAAGCTAGTTCAAGTAAGATATTTCTGTTTTTTCTCTTATAAATTAGTATACATGATATTGAATAATTTTATACCATGAAAAAGTCGGTCAACTAGATTATGGTGTTTTTTAATTTATAAAAATTGATTGATTTTGATTACTATAATTAGGGAGAAGCTATACAGAAACTTATTGAGTGAATGAAACTATAGTGATATAGCACATCATATGAATAATATAAAAAATTAACTCTTAGTATCTTAGAGTATTTAGGCAAGAATATGTTACCAGGAGAAATAGGGAAAGGTTGACCGAAATGACATGATCATCCACTCTGAAGCACTTCGAAAACATGATGCACATACTTGGTCGGGTTCATTTACTCTATTTTTGTTAACCTAGATATCTTTAGTCTCGTTTCTGGTTATACTTGTCCATGGATGCTTAACTGAAGCACATACTCCATAGCTAAAATCCAACATCATTTTCTAGACAACATGCAACACCTTCTTTCTTCCTTCCAGACCTCGAAACACTATAAACCCAACGAAACATAAATATAGGAAGTATAAACTTCAAACTATGGTTAGTTTGGAGAAATAAATTACCCGTATATAGAAGCTAGATGGACGAGTGGCAATCACATCAACGAGACGGGCTTACTGCTCAAGAGTATAAACCCAATGGTTATCACCAAAAGGAAGACCTGCATTCACGAGTGGCTTATAAAACCGATGGACCCCTTTATCAGCTATCTCTCCACGTTCAAGCCATGCAACCTACAAACCATTGAAATTTGAAATTCGTTAAATAAAAGAGATATTTTGCAAGCCAGCGTGTTGCTTGGGAGCTGGGACCACACCCCTTTAAATTTTTAAAAATTGAAATTGATGTCTCCTCATTTGTGATAGATTTATGTTAGGATGAGACATCATTTTAAGTGATTTAGAAGTCAATAATGTCGATTTTCTTGAGTTTTAGTGCACTTTCCTATTTTGAGTCTTGATTTGTAGAATTATTATTTTTAGAGCATATTGGGTTTAATTGTTTATTTAGTGTGTAGCTTTAAAGATAATTTTGGAGCTTAATTAGAGTCCAAGTCAAAGACAACAACTTATGGAAAGAGATTTGCATGGTAATTGGAGATAAGGAAACAAAGGCTAAAAAGATGGAAAAGGAAAAGCTGCCTAAATCTAGGATTCTGCATACACGTCCAAAGATATGCGATTTTACCTAAGAAATAGGCCGATTCTGGTGATTTCCTTCTTTAGGGTCAAGATAATTCTGTTGCGATTCTTTTGGTATCTTATGTAGCTCAAACCGACCAATAACGAAGAAGATGTGCTCAAAACGGTCCAGCAGTGTTTATCTTTATTTCCATACGAATTTGAGTTGGGCTAGAAGTCCAATACCTTAACTCTTCCTCAAGAAAACAAATTAGGTCTTCTAAATACCTATAAATACACCCTTATATCACTTGTAAATCATCCTTGGCTCATAGTAATTAGTTCTTAAGGTTTTATTCTTCCAGTTTATTGTAGAGAGCAAGATGATGTCTTTTGTAATTTCTTTTAGTTTATTTCCTTCAGGTATGAACTAAACTCCCCATAGCTTGGGTTTTGCATAATGTATAATCTATGAATTCTAATTCTTCTATCTAAGTTTCTTTGGGAATTATATGTTTTAATTTGATATTAGCTACTTACTTAATATTTGTTTATGTGTTTTGATTTATTGTCTTTCCTAGAACTGATCACTTTACGATTGTTTTAATAGTAGTTAGAGGGGTCCTTGACAGGGTGTTTAACTATTGAACCACCACATAATGTCTAGTGTCGATATTAGTTCTGACAAAACATGATTCTAACTAGATACTCATTAGGGTTTGTTTTAACCACCATATCACCAGGATTACAGTATTTGCTTAGGGCCTTAGTGGTGTTTGATAACCCTAAGATAAAACACTTCTTGGTTGTGCCGTAGCCCCCTTAGTCGCTCTCAAGGTCTAAGGTATGGGAATTTAGAATCGTGACTAAGTATACCAAGAGCTAATATTCTCCCTTATTAACTAGATTTATAGATAGAATTAGAAGGATTAGTGCATACTAGCAAAACCTGAGCTATACTTCTCATCTCATATTTCTTATCTTCTATTTTATTGTCTTTATTTTCTTAGTTTTAATTGCATAATCTCGAAATCTGTTCCCTTTACTTTTCTGTGTTTAATTATTTACTTCTTACTCGTTATTCCTACTCACGCGATTAACACACTTAAGTCCCTGAGAACGAAATCTATTTATCATTAAAACTTGCATACGTCCTGTAATACATGCAGTACTGTGCCTGTCTAGGGTGAGAGTGCGTAGTTTTCTTGACCTTTATTTGTATTAATTTTATCACACCCTAGGCACCACCAGAAATCTTTTCATTATTAAAAAATTCTAAACTAATAACTCGTATAATAAAATAGTGAACTTTTTTAAAATCCACACACCAAACTATTTTTATAAATTGGTCATTTTTAGTTATTATTATTAAAATTATATTACTATAATAAAATAGGTGTAAAAATATATGAACCTATAATATATATTATTAAAATAAGAACTTCTAATATATAATCTTAAGCTTATAGGGTAACTAGTGCGATATATAGAACCCTAAAATGTAATGTTTTTCCAGAAACAGAATTTATAATGAAATTGGTTATAAAATAAAATCCAGGCGTTACCTCTTCCCCATCTAAAAAATAATTCTTGGTTATCTCCATGTTTGCGGGTATGCATATATACATAGCTTTGAGTGCCTTTTGGTAATGTTTAAATAAAACACCCTCCGCATGTTGTTTACCATACCGAGCAAACTGACTTTCATGAGTCAAAATTATGGGAGATGGAAATTAAAGTTCTGCGCTCATCTGAAAAGAAAAAAAGGATTATGTTAGGGGGTAGGTCTTCCATCCAATATATAAATCATGCTCATTAGATATAACAAGACACATGTTTATAGTTTACTTTATGTAATTTTTATAACATGGGACATGTGTAGTAATATAAATGGCTACTCCTAATATTGGTTCATCCAATATTGAATTATAGAATTTTTCTATGTTAGACTTTAGAAAAATGAAGACTAGATAATATTTTATATATGGTACATACCACTTGCACAAAGTGACGGTATAACATCCACCTTATCCTGATGATATAACATCAGTGAGTATGCTTGGGAAACAATTGAAATACACTTTCCTATCCTACTGGTTCTATCAATTGATCACAAGTTATTTATTGCACATGATTCTTAAATTGAGCCTAATAATATATTTCTGATATAACATTACGCAAAATAGCCTATATTTGTGTCATTTTTAAATAAATGTTAATGAAAATTAAAATTATAATTCCAAAATAATTTTTCATTATAATATTATATACTTTTTTCTAATTTTTTCTATTATTACATTTATCAAAATATTATATAAGTAAATTTTACCACAACATTTAATAATCTTGATGCTTGCCTGAAATGAAATGGTCATCAATCTTTTTTCAGTTTCTTTGTTGTAAACGATTTTATCATATACATGTCTTAAATCTTGAAGGACCTGCTTGCAAATACCATATATGTATAAAAAATAATCATCCATAAATAATATATTAAATTTCAAAATCACAATATATCATAAATCTCGAAATCTTAAAATCATATATATATTAAAAATTATCCTTGAAATAACACATTAAATTTCACAATCAAAATGACTTGATATCCTAAATTCATAGAAAATCATAAGATGTTAAAAAAATTATTTTTTATGAATTACATAATGGTTAATTTGGATAAAATTTAACAAATATATACATAAATACATTAGAAGATTAACATATAATCCAAATCACTATTTTTTTCACTTTAATATTAATATTAAAATCCTAATTTGTATGCATCCTAGATTGGTTCCAAACCCATTTGTGTACGAATCTCTCATATTCAGTTTGAATTTGTATCTGATTAATATTTGGTTTGGATATGGTTTTTGGAATGAGTTAAACAAAGATAGTAAGAAAATAACCAATATACCTTAAACCCCTTTATCCTCTCTTATTTTAGAGATTATTTTTATATATTAAGGAATTAACTGAAAAATATATAACTTTTACTTGATAGATATTGTTGGCAGAATATTTCATGTTGATAGTGCAGAAGTGTGTGTATGATTGTAGATCTGAATGTATATTTTGTTGAATGTTGTGTGTGATGTGTTGGCCTGATGGAAAAAGAGATAAGTTTTAGTTTTATAATTTAATATTTTAACAATTAAGTCAAAACAATTTATTTATACCAATAAAATATTAGGTAACTATAATACTTTTCTTGGTTCCGTATACAAAATTCGAAATTCGGCTTTTCAATTTGATTTTACAAAGGAAAATCTAAATATTTATGATATTTTAAAATTCCTATGTGTAATCTATTTTCTTAAATTTAGGTTTTGTTGTGATTTCTTTTTTTCAATTTTTTCAATTTGATTGGTTTTTAGGTTATATTGTTTTGGACGAGTTCAATATATAGAAAGAAAAGATAGTGAGGAGTAATTATACATAATAAAATTTGATGACAATAAAGGTGACATCAAATAGGATGGATGAGAAAGTGGTGGCCTTCACGACAAACGTTGGTCAAAAAAATCAAAGCACAACGTTTGTATGTTTGGTTTTGTTCCATATTTATACGACATTTAAACTGTGTATAAGGATGACATATTTGAGAATTTATAAGTCTAGAAAAAATTATTATTTAATTGATTTTTTTTTTTAAATTGTATTTTTGACTTGTTTAGTGTGGTTTTGGTTTTTGTGTCATGTTTTGTTATCAACTTGTGATTGGTCTACATGTTGTGTAAGTTTTCTTGTGGTAATTTTTTTGTTGGTTGTGGTCAAGTCTGGGGTTGGATTTTCGAATGGCTTATGATTGTTATAGCTGGGGTTTTGGTGGTTTAAAATCAATTTTTTCATTCTTGTTGTTAGATGGGTGGTTATCGGGTTCTCTAGTCAGTTGAGTATCCTCGATTGTGTGAAATGACTAAAATGAATAAAATGCAAAAAGATGAATTTCAAGCAATAATGATTAAAGCATTGAATATGTGATCGGTTATCTAGAGAAATAATTTCAATCCCCGTCTAGACATGATTTAATTGTTTTTTTAAGGGTAAAATTAAATTTTTGACATTACTTGATTCAATTATCCACCTAAATTTCTCTCAGGTAGTTATGGGATGATCTAAGACCCTAGGGATCTCTGCTGAGTTAACCTACATTCTTCAAAATAATAAACTCTAACCCTATTGACTATCAGACTGGTCTAGAGTTTTCGGTCAATAGATGAAAACCAAACAGTTACAAACTAGCTTCACAATACGACCCTCAGGTGTAGTCAATTTTCTATCCTAACCTACTAACATGGCTAGAGTATGATGTTCACAAATTTGTACAATTTTATATTTAACTTCATCGAAAAAGTGAACCCCAAATTGCAAGAACACTGTAAATTCATCATCTCAAACTCATAGAAATTCTCAAGTTAATGAACGTTTAGTTCATACGAATGGAAGAAAATACAATACTGATAATAATAATATTTATGAAAAAAATAAGAAGTAAAATAAACAACGCTAATAATAATATTCTTAAGGAATTGGAATATTGAATAAGGGTAGAATGATGTTGAGTTGACTTCTTTTTATTAAATTTGTGTGATTGACTTCTATCTTCAATTTCACCTAAGTATAGCATGGAAAACATTTTTGGATTATAGGATCCACTTATATAATAGGCACTTTAAAAGATCATCTACCTCCTATGGTTTGAGAAACCTGCTTTTTAGTCCTAATCCAGTTTATATCATTACAGTTATTATTACAGTTATCATTACAATGATATAAAGGAGTAGGGCCAATATGGACAAGAGACAGAGCAAAGAATGTATATTGGGAAGGGGGAAATCGTTTTTGTGACCATTACTTCTAAATCTTTTTTAGTTAATTGCGCTCTAGGTCTCATAATAAATCAAGTGTAATGTAGGTCTCTACTTATGAAAATATTGCATTTTATACCCTTATATTATGCAAAAAAATGTATTAATTAATTGTACTTTAAGTCCTTATATTGTAAAAAAATAACATATAGTTTATATAAATAATAAAATTCAAACAAATCGACTAAAGCTTAAAAAAATGAAAAATTGAGAGTACCACCCAGTGAGATTCTGAAAACCACAAGTTATTTAGAAATAATTATAGGGCTAAAAAATAATCTCAAATGTCAAGGGGATTGCCCCCATACCATCGGGTGGCTACTCCCTTTGTTCGGGAGTGACATTACCGGTTTTTTTAATTGGGGTTGTTGATTACAAAATACCATTATTAGTTAGACAAACTTTCCCGGTATGGGTGCTTGTTCTTTTATTTATCATTTCTACTATTTCAATTACCCTCGCGGGTTTTTCCTGGAAAACACAAAATTATGGGCAAAAGGGGAAAGTTATCCCAATGAACTCATATTCTCTAATTAATATAATTACTAGACTAAAGAGAATATTTTTGCTAAAGGATTAATGCATACCATAATAAGGTGGGATAATAGCCTATTTTTTCATGATTTCTAGAGTCACCTTATATATAGATGAATTTATTTCGGGTAAGACTAATTTTTTAGGTGATAATGAAATAAGCTTAATAGGCCCAATTTCTGTGAACTTTTTGCATCTTGGCCCAAACATTACTAACAAAAAAACCCTTCAACATAATATCTCTACATCCTCTTAAAAGTTCAACAACCATACTTGATTCAAATAGTCATAATTTTACTCTACGAAACCACCCCGAACCTCCTCACCACCACTCTTAAAACCAACTTTGAACACAAAACCTCCGATGAATGGAACCACCACCGAAAGCTATAATCTTAGACCCTACATTGGAAAATATTGATCCTAACTCCACAACCCCTATAAGGTTTCTGTACTGGAACCATATCCCCCCACATCCGCACATTCATCAAAGCCCAATTCCAGTGTCACAATTCCATGTCACAATTCCATATCGCACCAGCAATCCTTCGAACCCACCTGTTTTGAGTCAATTGAAAGAGTTGACTTTGAATTTTCTTTATGACTGTAGTACACTGCATCATTTTGCTCTAAAAGTTCATTATGTTGTTTCAGGTCTTGATTCTATTGTTGCAGGCTTTGCGCTACTGATGCATCGATCTTTTACTCAAGTTTGCTCATATTGTCCTTTGAGAAGTTGATTAATTGATTAATAGTCTATTTTAACTCAATGATATCTTCTCGATGATGTGATAGAAGTGCTAATGGAAGAGTAGCTTGATTTTCATAAGCTTGTTCCTGCATATATAGCTATTGAGGTGGCACTTGGATGCTTTTCTCAACTATTATAGCGAACTATTGTATTTAATCTTGCAATTTTGAAAACCTCGCCTCTGTATCAATATTAGTGGTAGGAGCTTGTGATTGTGGCCAACTCATGTTGGTTTCGATAATTATTTCCATACGACTCTTTGCTTCTTTCGGTTCTATGGAGATAAAACCAGCACGACCCAGATCATCTACTCTTAATATTGATTCTGCACTGAGTTCTTTATAGAACATCGATAATTGTAATTCTTGCGTGTATCCATGTTGTGGACATCTTGCCAACTTTATGTGAAATCTAGTTTATGTTTCGCCAACACTCTCTTCAGCTTCTAGTAAGAAATTCATAAGCTTCAATTGTTCCTTCACTCTCATACTTGTAGAATAAAATCGATCAAGGAATCTTGCTTGATGCTTGTCCCAATTTGTTATTAACTCGGAAGGTCGATAATCTAACTCATTGCTTGCTTTCCCGGTCAAGAAGAACTGAGACATTAAATAATACATATGTTCTTGCATGACACCTTCAGTAATATAGGAATCACATAATTGCATAAATTTCTGAACAGACCTAACCAGATCTAGATATGTAGCACCACTATATTTCTCATAGCTCACGAATTGATTAATCAAAATAGGATCAGGATTGAATCGAACGACTTCAATAGCTGAAGGGCGAATCACTATGGGCTGCACTCAAAATGGGTCAGGAAGACCTAGCTCTAACTTTTGATTTCCCATCTAAACAACTGAAAAAGACAAAAACCAAAAACAAAAAGTGTAAAATAGAAATAACTAAAAATAAATGTTATAAATAAATGCACAAGGACTAATAATGTAGTCCCCGATAGTGGCGTCAAGGTATGATAAAAATATGATAATAAAAGATGGAACTAATAAACTAGCCTAAACACGTTACTCACTGTATCGTATGCAAGCTTAAATGATAAGTATAATTCGTTGCTCAAAGACTACGAAAGTTAGGAGAAGTAATGCAATTTATAAAGTGCAAATAAAAGAAACTAGAAGAATAATACGCTGGAAATAAAATACCCTAAAATATATATTTTGGTTTTTAATACTCTAATTTACTAAATAAAATAAAGACAGGAAAATTAATTAAATAGATTGAAGCTTATGATAGTTTAGCTTGAGAACTAGCAAGTGATCCCTACTAGCCTTTTTCTAACATTTTTACCACCTCCCGAGAGGATTAAACGTTTATGTAGACATCATTTCTAAGGTCGCTAAGTAAAGGGATAGTTCTCAAGGGTATCCACCAGATACATATATATTCTTTACAAATCGTAGGATTGGGTGATGGATTGGTTTAGAATCGAGTACCATATTTAGCGTAAAAAAGACAAACCTTGGTAACAAAAGAAAGCATATTATGACCTAGATTTGTTACAGACATAATGAACTCCTCATAAGTTGCCCTTAGACTATCCATAAGTTCATTGATAAACTATATTTATTTTCATTTGACATGCAAGAAATTAAGTCATTGTATAAATAAAAATACAATAATAACATAAAAAATCAACTATTACAGTGTAAGAGCCATATTCTTCTTTACATAAAAAAAAAGAAATTAATGCATAAAATGTCAGATGTCAAGTTGTCAAGAAGAAAAATGAAAGCAAAGATATGTTTTATAAAAGAAATTACCCAACAAATATAGTTTATTGTACGATACCATCCTGAGGTTTTAGGTAAGTGCACGAGGTTCCCCTGAAGTATATATACTAACATGACAATTTTCCATTAAAAATTAGATTTAAAAATTAAAATTTCACAGGGTAGGCAAGTTTTTAAAACATAAGGGGTAGTCACGTTAGTTAATTTACATTGGGTTTCTCTTACTTATCTTATCATCCCTTAAATCTTTTATTTTTTACCATAAATTTCTAGTTCATATATTTTTTCCATAGTGACCTAAGTCACTTGTATTAACTTGTAAATAAATTACTAAGCACTAACATATGAGTCATTTACTGTCCTGAATGAAATATTACATTAACATAATCAAACCAGTATTACACAATCAGGGGTACAAGAACTTCTATACAATATTATATATGATCGTGGTGACTTATTTTTTTAATGGTCTCTAACTAGCCAAACATAACATAATTAAGTAGCAATAAGAAGTGCATTTTAAGAAGTTTAGTATAAAGAGAAGAAAACATATGATAAGGTAGCATATTAATTAACTATAATATGCGGGTAATTTATTTTTCAAAACTAACCATGAATTAAAGTTTATACTTCCTAGATTTATGTTTCTTTGGGTTTATAGTGTTTCGAGGTCTGGAAGGAAGAAAGAAGGTGTTGCATGTTGTCGAGAAAATGATGTTAGATTTTGGCAGTGGAGTATGTGCTTCTGTTAAGCATCCATGGACAAGTATAACCAGAAACGAGACTAAAGATATCCAGGTTAACAAAAAGAGTGTAAATGAACCCGACCAAGTATGTGCATCATGTTGTCGAAGTGATTCAAAGTGGATGATCATGTCATTTCAGTCAACCTTTCACTATTTCTCCTGGTAACATATTCATGCCTAAATACTCTAAGATACTAAGAGTTAATTTTTTATATTATTCATATGATGAGCTATATCACTATAGATTTCACTCAATAAGTTTTATAGCTTCTCCCTAAATATAGTAATCAAAATCAATCAACTTTTATAAATGAAAAAACACCATAATCTAGTTGACTGACTTTTTCATGGTATAAAGTTATTCAATATCATGTATACTAATTTATAAGAGAAAAAACAGAAATATCTTACTTGAACTAGCTTATATTGAATAAGAATACTTGTTTCACCATGTTTTTTAATTGAGGTCATTGATTATTTGACAAATATGTTCTATAAATGTTACAGGTTCTTTGAAAGGTCATTGGATCTTTGGATGAGATCTCAGCTCATCAAACAATTCGCACCACCTAGGACAACAAAATCTCCGTGTCTGAGGATTGGGTTTTTGTTTGTTCATTGTATTTCGAGGAATATGAAGATTTTTTTCCTCATTAACTACCTTTCTGAGAACGTACAAAGGATGAAATTGTAACATGATCTATTGTCAATGTAAAGGTCTCTATATATATATGAAAAATAATGTAACTCTTGAAGCTCTAAGTGGTGCAATATGATGATTTATGTGTGTTCTTAACAATTTTTTAGAGGTTTGAATAAAGCCAATGTACACTTTAGTGTTTTGACCATGCCTTTTTTTATTTTATCACACAATCTTAGTCTTGTTTTCTTTCTTCGATAAAATGAAAGTCCATAGTTGAAAAATACCAAATACATATATAAGAAGACAAAATGTATGGGGATCATGTCAACCTACAATAATATCTTAAAACATGAATATAATCTTTGTTGTTTGTTTTGTTGTGTTTGGTTTGTTTAGTTTGTTTTCTTAAGTGACATCCAAAGACGTCGTGACGACCACTAGGATTTATTATTTAGTATGTATTGTTGTGAGGTGATTCTTTATTATCTTTTAAAAAAATAACTTGGTAGTATTCTTTCCTACTCAAATTCTTTTTTTATTTATTCGGTCTTCTTATTCTTTTTTTTATATTTTAAATAACTCTATCATTAGTTGAAATATTTTATTATGGTTTTGTATTTTTAGTACCTATAGCACATTTAGTCAATTAATACCAATCATGCAATATACCCAATTTTATCCATACATTTATTTTTATAAAACATATATTTACTTTCATTTTGCTTCATGACATTTTATATTCTCTAACATGCATATAAAGTTTGCCCAATTTGCTTTATCAATCACAGCTGCGGTGTTACATTCCAGGTATGCCATCTAGTTTTGCTCCCTTAATTGATCTCTTGTAAGATTCGGAATAGCCTTTGCGATTGTACATTATTTCCCTTTCTATCTTTCTTCTTCTGTCTGCCTATTTTTCCTCTTGTAAATCCAAACTCTTTGGTGAAATAAATAAATTAATGCAATGATATGTTGATGGAAAGAGAATATATGAGAAGCGGAAAAACTAACAATTGAACTTTTGAATATTGGCTCGAAATGGGAATCAAATACATTAATATTACTTGACTCTTGATGCTTATTTATTGGAAATGTACTTACTTGTATGATACTTTTCCACTAAATCTTGTTCATGAAACCAAAATATACTCATGTGATACTTAATATGGGATGAAAAATAATAGGGATAATGATCGAAAAAGTCCATATTACACACGAAGAATATCCATAAAAAGATATTAATTTACATATAATAGATCTATTGGATTTTTACCCATCAAACTATTATGTGTAAAACTTTGTTGGTTAATTTTTACAACCTTTAATGAGAAATCCATGATTTCTTAAACTTGTTTGGGTTAATCATCCAAAATAATGAAACAAACTGAAAAAATGAGATGAATGAACACATTGCAATAAATAAATTCATGACATTATTAAGATAATAAAGCAAGGCTACCTTTTTCTTTCCGTGTCTATTAGTTCATATTACATGATCCTCCTTTCATATGTTTTATTTCCTATTTAGTTCTCTATATTTGAAGGGTTAACACATCATTAGAAGCGTCTAATCTAGAAGTTTAGAAGAGTCTATAAACATGCTTCGATTCTTACAGGGTGTAAATCATCTCTTTTGAAGATAAATTATTAAAATGTTTGAAATATTTGTAATGGAGTCCTTCACTGTTAAGCGAAATTGATAAGATTTCGAAGGGACGAATGGTCGTTCAGCTTCGAATCTTTGAAGTGTTCCTCGATGCTTGAAAACCGAAAGACAATATTTATATATAAAACAAATTTTAGAAGCTACAAACTGGGGATCAATCATTTGAACACACCTTAACTTTCTTTTGAAGGTCGGAAGGGTGGACTAGAAAATCTAGCTTATATTAACAATTTTAGATTCATTCATACATTGACTATTCTTCCTAGATCGTATACTACGATGGACGATTTTAAGTATTATTGACCTATGGGTCTTGGAAACAAAATTATTGGTTTATAGGGAACATGTTGCTAGTTCTTTGTTAAAGTGGTCACCATTTCATTTTATAGATTATATGTCAAGAGTGAAATTGTTGTTGACTACACGTCGTCTTCTTTAATTTTTTATTTTTTTTTCGAAAATCAACTCCAAATCATTGAATACATGAGTTTGAAACTTGACATAAAACTCAGATTTGTAATTTATTTTTTAATGATCAATTATGGCACAACGAAGATCATAGATACGAGCTTCAATTCTATTGAGTATCTCCGTTCAGCTTCAATTCTATTGAGTATCTTCGTTCAATGGATTCACCACCATCTCAGATTCGAGCTCTCATATCCAAAACATGAAACCAACGAACTGTAGCATCCATGGCTGCTAAGATCTTAAAATTGACCCATAAACTCGAGGCTCTAGGTGGCTTAAACTCAAGATTCAAAAAGGCATGGCATAAAATACTCTAAGCACCATGGCTTTGAAATGCATGCGTTGAGTTTCAAAAATCCTCCAAGCTCCATGGACATTGAAAAGGCCTTTATATCAATGGCTCTGATTGATGATTTTATTTGTGTTTTTGGTAATTTAGTTTGTGGTGCTGTAATTGGGTTGGAGTGTGAAGAAGAGGAGAGATGGGGAATATAAATTAAAGTTTTTTTTGTGCCGTTATAATTTATGTGGTGATTTTACTTAGTCTATATAGTGAGTAGTTAAAGTGGATATTAGGTAGTAAACAAAAAGCCTTATATTTGCTTATAGTGTTATATTTTATTTGTGACCTTCAGTATTAAGAGTGGGTTGGGGTGCATGGTTCTTGAGGAGGGATCTTCAAGACCCATTGTGTAAAAGTTTATTTTTTTGTTTCATAAATTGAAGATAACTAAGACTAAATTCATCTCTCATTATAAAATATATTTTGGGTTGCCTCCCAGTATTCGTTATTTTATTACTATTTATCTAGGTGTTGATGTTACCTCCTTTTTACTTTATCTAGGGATATCCTTAACTTTTTTTGTGTACAAAAAGATTCATTATGGGTTCTTTCTCATATGAAATTTACCATTTTATCAACTTTTTTCCCATGGATGTCACTCCATTCGGCTCCTAATAACTTATCCCATCGTTTATATATTTATCTTTTCTTTCTACCCTGCCTGGTGGTTTGACAATTGTCGACCGTATATCAGCTTCTTCTAGGTATGTTTTTTTAAAATCACACATTTAGAGCTTATTTCTATCTTAATTCGATCATTAATTTATTTATGTGGATCTCTTATTTTTGTTAGGATCACCAATTGGATCCTTAACTATGCCTTTGAGCACTCTAAAATCTTCCTCCTCTTGTCCTTGAGGTTGTATTGCTAGTATACTTGTAGGTTCATTATTGATCATCCTTGTAATTTTCTTAAGGGTGTGAATGTATTTAGACTTGTATTTTATACTTTTTTTCAATGTTTTTTCCTCTACCAGATATTTAAATTAAATTTATTTCTTATGCTTCACTCACCTATCCAGTGTCTTGCAGTTGATCATGTAATGTTTCGTATCGATCTCTTTTTTAGTCTAGCTTTGTTACTTCCATGTTTACCTTGAAGTTTCCAAACATAATTTCAATGGCTCATTTCCTACCATGAATCTACGAGTTTTTTTGTGGAAAAAATGGCCTACCAACTATAAAATATGCATACATAGTCGACTTATTAATGGGGTCTATATCCGAAACCACAAAATTGACATGAAAGTATAAGTCTTCATCACTTACTATGACATATTTGATTACTACTCTCGTGTGTTATATAGATCTACCTACATGTTGAGATGTTTTTTTATCGATAGGTTATGGATTTGGACATCCCTGATCTCGACGTGTTTGGAGGCACCCTTATCGCCTTGGCTTATATTGCCTTCGATTCATGTCTGGACAATTTTAGATTCGGGAGCATCTTGTTCAATCCTAGTTTTGGAGCACTTTTTCAGCTTTACAACTTTGTTTTGCACCTCAATATTGGAAGCTTACACCTTGAATGTGTCTTTTGCTTTTTCCACTTATACATCCTTTTACTTTGTAATTTTTTTTATGGCTCATATTTCTTTAGCTTTTGTATATTACTTTGTAACTTTGTAATAAAAATAGTAGATTGCAATAAAAGGTTTTCTTATTTGTCAACTTCTTTTTTACTTGCTTTATTTTCTATTCGCTTATTGTTCGAATGCATCTTCTTTGTTTGGAATATGCTTTATACCCATTTGCCTCAAAAATATTAGTTTCCCTTCATGTTATTGTTATAGGTCTCTTTATATATTTAAAAATTTACTTTGAGCTTTGTGTTGAATAAATTTAAAGACTTATTAACTCGACCCCGTGGCTTGCAGGCCGAGGATGTTTTACTAACTTTTTGCCCATTTCTAGGCTACTCTCATACATTTAATTCCTGCCAATGTTTTCTTGGTCTTTGTTTGCTAACATGGTTGGCATTTTCTCTATATATTTTTACTCTCCAATGCTTTAGTGGTTTGTATTGTGTTGATTACTAAAAAGGATTTTTATGTTAAAAGTACCTTGAGGTTGCTATCCACCAATGAAATTGTTAACCTTCTACCAATATTAATATTGTCCTTCTTCATTTTACACTCGACGATATAGTCGAGTCTCCTTGCCAATGATACATTGGGTATTTTTTTAATACTATTGCCAACAATTCAATTCGCCTTTTACCAATACTACGTCAAACTTTTCTCACCAACAATACAATTGATCTTTGATATTTTTCCCTAAATGGTATTGAAGACACCCCTTATTTCCATTCCCAACCACACTTCCCTTCTCTTCTTACTAAAGACCTCAAATATATTTTAACACTATAGGCTTAAACCCAAATTTATATTTTATCAATTTTTGTTTTTTCCACCTATATATACTAATATATTCAGAAAATTATTAAGACCCTACTCTTTATTTTATCTCTCCTATCTCTCCTATCAATCACTTTCCTGCTCTCACTATTTCATGAACTTGGCCGAGAAATGAAGCTTCGCGGAAGCTTCAGGTCACAGCAGCAACTCACATGTGAATGATCCAGCAACTTCGAGCCATGGCCACTAAGAGAATAAAGATGTTCAAGTCCCCCTTTGTTCGTGAAGCTCAGGCCACGAGATCTAGGTGCCTCCATTCATGAAGCTCCGGCGACAAATCGTAAAGCTCAGGGCAACGAGATCCACCTGCCTCTGTGTGAGTTCGTGAAGGTGATGTTCGTTAGAAGACATCGAGATGCTCGATCTACTTTGCCAGGAAAGACAGCGAACCATGGCCACTGCAAGTTCCTTAAGGTCTTCTTTGCCGGAGAACACAACGAGCCACAGCGGCTGCCTGAGATGGAGGCGATAGTCAGAGAAGACCACCATAGTTCGTGCATGCCTCTTATAGTAGTTTATATTTTCTTGATGATCTTCTTGGTGTTGATTTATCTTCTTCAAAATCAGGTGTTAATCAAAATACACAAAGTGGGACCGGTGCTTTACAAGAGTTTTATCAATTGCTACACCTATAACTCCATTGTTCTACTTTTCTGTGATTAGCTGCTGATGTGGATTTTTTTTGTTCAAATGTAGTACGCGTTTCATTCAGTGTTTAGCTTATTTTTCTATTTTCATTTCATTCTTCTTTTTTTACAAAACAGGTTAGGTTAGTTTAATTTAGTTTTATTTTTCTTTTTTAGGAAAGTTTAGTTAGAATTAGGAGTTTTGTATTATAATTTTGTATGTAACTTTTAATGGCTTGCTAATGAGTATTTTGGTTTGTTAGATATTAGCAATTACTTTTTTCTTGAGTACTCCGAATTTTTATAGAGTACTCTATATTTTTTATAGAGTACACTATATTTTTATTGAGTACTCTATAGTTTTTAAATATTACTCTATATTTTTTATTCCGATACTCTATTATTTCCTAGTACTCTATATTAATTTTCATGATACAATATTTTTTTCGATACTCTATACTTTTTCAAGCGGTGGGTGGTGGCCGGAGGTCGGTGGGTGGTAGTACCAGCACTTAAACGACTTTTTTTTAAGTTTTTTTTTATTATATAAGGGTATTTTAGTATTTGTCATCCTTGAGATCCTTTAAAAGTAATCAGATTTCAACTAAGTGTTATAGGACAAAAATCTAGTTTCCAAGACCCTATATCTCATTCACCCTTGATCTTTTTTCGATACCACGACGTACTTTTCTCTTCAATAATACAATTCGTCTTTTGCCAATTCTACGTCATACTTTTCTTGCCAATAATACAATTGTCTTTTTTATCGAAGCTATGTTAGTCTATTGTTAATGCTATGCCAAACTTTTTACGGGAGTTATATCGATATCTTGTCTATACTTTGTCGGTCTTTGAATGACATCTCCGAGACTATGTAGGAGTTACGAATATACCTTTCTGTCGTCCTTATGTCGGAGTTTGAATAAGAACACTGAGACTACGTCATACTTACGATATATCTTTGTTCTAGTCTTACGGTCGAATACTAAATAAGATCGCCAAGACTATATCAGTTTTACAAATATGTCTTCTTGTCGACTTTAGGGTGTGAAATTTTAGTACGATCAGAAATTACATTGGAATTGCGAATATGTCGTCGTGTCGATTTTATAACCAGACTTACATATATGTCTTCATGCCGACCATACGATCGAACTTTGAGTATGATCGTTGACTTATCAATTGTGATTCTTCGTCAATATTACTAATATCTTTGATTGTCGATGCTACGTTAGTCTTACGAATACCTAGCATAATTTCTTACTTGCGGTTTATTCAACATATTATAAAAAATTATATCTAGTAAAAATGATACTTTTAACATATAAGCTAATCTTTTCCCAGACGAGTATCCATGTTGGAAGACTCATTAGCTGATTAAGCATGGAGCTAGTTTGTTAAAGGCAATGGTCTTCTGACTATGAGGCTAATTCAAAGTTGGTCTTATGAAAAAAAAAATTATTCTATCGATTTTTTCAGGTCAAGAAATACATTGGCCGGCCCCGTAGTCAATGATCTTAGGCTCACGAAAATTTCTTTTAAGATATTTCAACCATCAACTGGGTAATCCCTTCAGATGCGTGAGTAACATGCAACAATACTCCACATTATGTAGGGGCGACAGATTCCATGTGCTTTATATGTACAAGGGTTCATCGCCCCTTTCGTATGGGCATTAATGCTAGTTTGACTCTTCTGATTACCTTAGAATAAGAAATCAATCAGTACGCATTTCTAGAGGTCTATTTGAACCCTTTACATTCTAAGGTATATTCCACCATCAAATACATATGTAGTTCTTTATACCTTTGACTCTTAAGATGTTATTAATTGTTACACAAGTGGAGATCGCAAATTATTGATAATTTTAGGAACATTGCATATAGTACATTGATAAATTGGGACACATTTTCTCTAATACCTATTCTCATTGTCGTGTGTTCCATTTTTGAAATATTTCCATATGATTTTTTTTAGTTTAGGAGCCATTTTGAGGTTTCAAATAAACTTCCATATCTCATTAGAGGTATAAAAAGGGAAATTTCCTTTATTAGTATTTTTTTTCTCTTCTTGTTCCTCTTGAGCCTTCCTTAAGATATATAACATTCTCTAATACTCACATCCTCTAAACTAGAAGATATGGATCTTATGGTTGTCGAAAATTTTACAGGAAATAAATTATTAATAATGTTGTATGCATGATGTTCCATCATTATTTGTAAATTTATAGACCATACTAGGTCAGTTTACCCGCAACCTATTAATTTTTTATCTCTCTCCTTTTGTGATATATTTTGAGAGTTCAGAGACATCATTTAGGTTGTTTTCGAGGTTTTAGCAATAATCCCTTTATTTGATGTTACCTGAGTTATAGCTAATCTTGGAAGATATATGTATTTTATAGAGTAATCTGAGATAATTTATGTGTTAAGTATATAGCTTTTTAATACATGAAAAATATTAGATGCTAATATGAAGCTAGGAAGAAAAAAATCTACGAAGAAATTCAAGACAAGACGTAAAAGGTTTCAAGAATTTAAATTTCAACAAGAATTGTTGATAGACTGCTTCCATTTGATTTTGATGAGAATTGTTGACAAACTGCGTCCATCAATTTTTGAATTTCATAACTCATAATAAGTGAAAAGTTTTCCATGAAATTCAAGATCAAGATACACCTTCAAATGTATATCGCTTGAGCAGGAACATTTTGGAATTCGAAGTTCTGTGGAATAAGTTAGGGCGTTCTACTAGTAAGACGCAAAGTTGTCTAGATTTAGAAGAGTCAATTGTGCCACTTTTGACTCACTTAAGTTGACCCAATTGATTTAAAACGTGATTTCGGACTATGTATTCTTGGTTTAGTCTAAAAAAAATCAATTATCATATTTTACATCTTAAAATGTTTGGAGAAAGGGGAAAGAAGCAAGGAGAACACTCATAGCACCTTATTTAATATCTTTGTCACCAGAATTAGTGTAGATCTCTAGTTTTTCCATTTTTATACTCAATTTGTGATTGGGCATTAATTTTGAAGAATTTTAGGATTTTTAATTTAAATAAAATGTGCATCTTTGTTGTTGTAATTTTTCTTGTGCCTATGCTGAAATTTTATATGATGTACGCATATTTAGTATTCGTTAGATATTAAATTTTGTCCTGTAGGAATTTAGTATTATATAGAATAAAATACATCTTTTGGAGTTGAAGACTCGGAAGAGATAAACTCAATAAGTAAGCACGAGAGGGTAAATTAGTCTTGACCGTTAGGTAATATTGGGTGTTCAATCAAGAGAGACTCCTAGTATTAAATAGCAGTACATACTTTCTCGGAAGAGACTTAGGGTGTACCATTGAATCCTGGCTAGCTACAGCGTCCCGTTTTTTTTTTGAAAAATAAAGTGACCTTGTCTTAATATGAGTGTCTCGTGCTACGTTTCTCTCCATAGTTCACAATTCTTCGTTTAATTTGATTATGTTACATATAACCATAATTTTTAGCTTAGTAGTTAATCGTAATAAAAAGACCCCAAACAAATATTTTACTTTCTCGTCCATTTATTCTCAACGAATTACTAATCGAAAGTAAATTTCTATATTAACTTTTAAATTTTTATGAAGGTGAATTTATTTATTACTATTATTACTCGTGAACTACTCGTACACTTGTGAGTTTTAATGTTTTGAGTGTTGAATTTGCATTACATCTCGAAAGACACCGTTTGTTTAAGTGGACTGACCATCTCCAACATTTCAGAATATAATTATTACAGAACTGTCTCTACTACAAATCATATTATTCAAAACCCATGAGGAATTATTTCCTCATTTAGTATTAAGAAAATTATCATTTGGGAAGTATTTTTCCTTAAGTAGTCTAAACAAGAGTGAATTAGGTTTTAGGAAATATGATTTTAAAAAATCGAGAAACTTATTCGGTTGAGTTTTCTTTGTGTGAAACAAAAAAAGTAAACTCTAGATATATAACAAAATGACACAGTTTTATAAAATATCACCATTTTGTATTGATATAAAAAGAAATCGAACCTAATTGCTAAATATTATAACATAAATATAAAACTATATCTTCCCCTGCACATGCTACCCATCAGAATTTATTCTTCAAGGATCATCATGTAAAAGTTAAATTGTTTTCAATTAAAAACCTTAATACTCGTTGAAAGTATCTCGAAACTAGTTTGTGATTTTTTGTAATCATTGAACATCATCTAGAGATGGTAAAGGATTTGAAGGTATAACTAATTTTTTATGATAGTTTTTTAGCTTTTAAAATCCAAATAGAACCTTAATTGTGACTTTGTATATGTTATTGAACATCATCTGAGTGTCCAGATGGTAAAGGGTAAATATTTCTTACTTTCTTGATCTTTGTTAATTCCTTCTGAAAACCAAATCAAACAGAATCTGAATTAAATTCGAATCTAAAAACTGAACCGTCCTCGTTTATCTCATTTTCCCCCAAAACATAAATTACCTCTCTAAAATGCTTATATATACAACTATTTTTTAATATTAAATATAAAATTAGAAAAGATTTAGTTTTGGTTTTATGATTTATATATTTTCGCAATTTGCAATTAAGTTTTCTATCAAACATATGAAAAATTTATCATATACTTTATATACATATATATATATATATATATATACACATATATATATATATATATATATATATATATATATATATATATATATATATATATATATACACATATATATATATACATATATATATACATATATATACACATATATATATACATATATATATATATATATATATGTATATCTATATATATATCCCTAAGGGGGTATAAAGAAGGGCCGGGATCGATTCTTAGCCAAAAATATGTCACGAGCGACGCTCCAGATCGTTCCGTTACTTAAAAAATTAAATACTTCCTAATCTACCCTTAGTATATATAGTACCTATTAAATAAAAAAAGCTAAAAAATAAATGAAAACATAATGCGCTCACTCTCTCTCTCTTCAGAAATTAGCTCACACTTTTCATTTCCTTTTCCCTTTTCGTTATTTTCTTTCCTTTCCCTTACGTTTCCACGCGTCACCACCTCCCATCTCCGGCTAATCTCCGACAAGCGATAAACCATATCGTATCGTGTGTGGTGGTGTTACGTCACCTCCTCTCAACAATCACCGGCCAACTTTACGGCTCCGCTCACCTTCACCGGCTCTTCATTTCTCACTGTATCATCGGCTCTTCATTGCTCACCGATTCACTCATCTCCACTCACCTTCACCGGTCCATTTCACCGTCCATCACCGCCTCATCTCCGACTCCGCCTAAACTTCAACGTAGCTCCTCATCTCATGTCGCCTGAGTTTCTCACCTCATCTACCATATCGTATTGAAGGTGTTCGATTAAAGGCCCAGAAGAACAGGTATGTCGATCGATTTTGGTTCCAGAAGAATGGAGTTTCGAAAAAGGAATTGTCAATCGATTTTGGTAATTAATTAGTTTATCTGGATTCTCTTAATCTGTTTGTTGTATATTAGTATATCCGAAAATTATTTTAATTTTATTCCGTTAAAAAAATGCGCATAATAATCCAAACCTTAGGCTCAAGCTGTTAATAGTAAGAAACTACACTACAATTTTTGCACTGTATCTCCCTATACTATGCAAAAATTGTAGTGTAGGTCCTGTACTATGCAAAATAAAATAAGCTATATAATTAGTTTTTAACTTATGTGTGACAGCCGTGCTTACTATTATCATTGTATAATATAGGGAACTATGGTACAAATCTCCAAAGTAACAAATTTACCCATGCTTTATGTTTCAAATCTACCCCTTTTACGTGCTTACACATACTGATCTTTAAAATACTTAGGGGTATATTTGTTACTTTTTGTGAATACAGGTATATTTAGCTATTTACCTATTTACCCTTTTGTTTTTTTACGTATACTTGATGCGCTGTGCTGTATAAATGTGTATAAAGTTTTAACTTTTTTCACCAAATGGACTAAATTATGTTGTAATTAAAAAACATTTCCGTGAAAAAGTATTATTTTAAGGGTTTTAATAAATTTTATGTTTTGTTGGTTCTTATAAATGGAATTGCTTTGAATTTAAGCATTCATAATTTTATATGATTGTTAGAAGGATTAATTGCATAATTAATCCCTGAAACAGGGGAGTATTTGACTATTTTGCATAACACAGGGACCAATTCTCGAAGCTGACAAGGTACCTCTTCTTTCTGTTGGGTGTAGATCTTTTTAAGGATTCAACTAATTATATGGTAAACTTTATATTTATCATCATTAATTTAACTTTGTCTTTTACCTTTTACTCATTCTTTCCTGGTAATTTAGTTATTAACTTTATAATTGTTAAGGTTGGTAAATTTAGTTTTCCTGAGCTGATAACTTGATTTTAATGGTGTATATATGTTCTGTTCTTTGCAGATTTCTGAAAGACTCAAAGACCCATTAAAGCTTTTAGTACTTATATGCTTTCAACTTTTGACCTGTTTTTCTCATCTGAGATTAAGCTTTATTCTTAAATGAATCAAATTGAGGGATAAGCGAATCTCTATATCTTATTTTTGTGGGTGTAAAAATTGTTTACTTTCTTAGTTTATCTATAAGGATTTTCAGAATCATCTGAATTATTGCGAATTTATTATGGTTCCAGAGAAGACCTTCAAGGTTTCTTTCTTTCTTATTAGATATCTTAATGCTCTTTCTGATCCTCACCTCACTTTCCCTTCTTCAGTTTAATGATAATAATTCGATATCACTATCTCATTTTCGAGTTATTTTGGTTAATAATTCAATTCCGATATCGAGACTCCTCTTATTTCTTCTGAACTTTAGTTCCAGGTGAATTAGATTTAAGAGATGATGGTGATAAAAGGAAAGATTGAAAAAGCTGACTTATTTTCGGGTTATGTTAGACCATCTCCTGCAATTGCGCCACATGGATATTTACTCAAAACAATTAAAAAATAGAGTATAAGGCCAAATTACACACTCCAACAGTCACAACAGATTATGGACCCACAAAATTTACACGCATCCCTTCCCTAGATATGTTATTTTTGGAGCATCACTTCTCTTTCGGTAAAAGCCTCCAACGGTCATAAAATGACCCATGTAGGATTTGTGTCAAAATATAATAAACATCACGATTGTAATTATACTTAAATCAGATAAATTTGAAAATTTGTAAAAGTGATGAGATTAGAAATAATATAATGTTTTTACCTTAATTTGGGTTCTTCACCAAGCATGGCTGATGATGGTGGAGAATGGTGTGGAAGGTGATTGTGAAGAGGTTTTTTTGTTCTTATGTGAGTGTGAAGAAATGGGTTTGTATATTTTTTTTTATCTTAAATTTATTATTTATCTAATATTTGGAATGTAAAATCGACAAAAAAAAAAATTAGAAACAAAATTCGGGTGGCAAAACCAAAAACTTCGAAAAATTAATATGTAGTTTTAATTCTGATACGAAATTTTTGGGAAAACCCAGAAATTTGCAATTTCAGATCTAGTTTCCACCCTTTCCTCTATACCACCACGTTCTTTAGGTCTGAGATGTTATAGTGATACCTTTACATGTTGTATTAATTTAGATTTCTATTGGAACTATCAATTTTATTTTTATGGTTATAAAACATATTACTAGAAAAGTTTAGTTAATTCAAATAGTCAAATTTACTTATGATCCAATATCAGATTTTACTCAACTACTTTTAATTACTACAGATTTTTTCTATAATACACTGCACCATATAACTATAAACACGAGAAATAGTTTCTCTAAAAATACTCTTTGATCGTATTGAAGGGAAATACGTTTTTTTATATCATTTTCATTCAAGTAATGATATAAACTAAACTATGAATTTTGCATTATCGATTATTATTAGTTAAATTAATTTTTGTCTAAATACCCTCAAGTACGGGGCCTTTCCTAAAATTAGCTTAAATAATGATATTTTTCGCAGAGTCTTATATAATGCACGTATAATATTGCCCAAAACTGGAATACATATATGAAATATGTAAATATTTTATAATATAGCGAAGTTTATCTTACGTTTGTAGAGTTATGAGAGGAATTGATAAATACATATCAATTTTTTTGGACGATATAAATACATATATATATATAAGATAGTGATTATATCTATTGATATATTAATTATTTTATAAACCCATTTTTTTTGTTACATAGATGAGTCATTGACTCGGTTCGAACCTGCACCACTAAACTGGATGACTAAGGCCGTGTCCAGTGAACCAATCCCAACTGGTTAACTAATTTTTACAAGTAATAGAACGACTTACACTTCTGTTATATATAATTCAGTTATTAATTTTACACAATTAATTATAGCCCAAGTACCTTCAGGTACGGGGCATTCCCTAGTATATATATATATATATACATATATATATATATATATATATACATATATATACATATATATATATATATGTATATATATACGTATATATATATGTATATACATATATATATATATATATATATATGTATATATATATACATATATATATATACATATATATATGTATATATTGTGATTGTGTGAAGTTTATGAGTGATTTTTAATATGTATTTATAGATTTTGCACGTATATTCCTCAAGATTTAGGGTATGGAAATGATAAGACTTTTATCCAAAAAAAAAGATATGTGACCATGAAATTTTAGTCAAGTATCAACATCATTAATTTTCTGGTAACATTTACTTACTTTCTAATTAAGATTAAAAAAATTAGATTGTTGTAGTAGAATAATATTGTTAATATTGGTGTAAATTTAAAAAGACTATACCTGCTATACTTGTTTGTCTTTTGTTCTAAGTTTGTATTGATTTGTTCTTCCATTGCCTCTTCATCAGCAATACTCTTGGGATGTACTAGAGATCCAAACACAACAACTTGTGATATATGATTCAGAAGCATTTACAAAGAAGAGTGGACAATTATTGGATTTCACTACCTTCACTCATCAACATGACCCTATTTGATCATCCATGGAGTTGGGTTATGATATGAAGGATCTTTATAGGGAGGAGGGTAAAACGGAAAGGAAAATGGAAGAGAAAATAGAGATGATAGACGATATACTATATGTGAATTGGCACATGAAAAGGTTCAGACAAGAAACAACTTTGCTATTTCAAATGGAAGAAATTAATGATGAGGATTGATTCATATGTAATGGTACATTTTGCACATGCTATCGACGATACCTTGTCATAAATCATGTCATTACACTCAACTTTCATTATTCCCCATTGTAACATTTACTTGCCTAAATACTGTTTAACATTTAATCAGCTCTTATAAATGGAAACATACCACAATCTAGTTGGTTTCCTTGTTCATTGTATTAAAATATTCATTATCATGTATACTAATTAATAATTAATAAGTGCGGATACTTCAAGTGATAATTTTTAAACTTCAACTAACTTCGTTCCTCCCAATTATGATTATTGTTTTTCATTTTTATGTTTTGATCCTTTTACTGGGTAAATGCCAAGTAAAAAATGTCATATATGGGTTTGAGACCTTCAACACTTAATTCTAGTTTTTTATTAATAAATTTTGCATAATTTGGGACTTTTAGGTTATATAATTTTCAAACTATATTAAGATTTCTCTCTTTCAGAGATAGAGTTGAGGGATACACAAGATTAGTTCAAAGCCAAACTCAAACTAACTTATTGTTGCTTGATTGAAATCATTAATCATATGATAAAGATCTTAAATTTTGAAGTTTATTTGATAGGCCATTGGATGTTTGGGTGAGATTTCTGCACAACAAACAATATTGCTAACATGCATAGAGAATAAAAATTTTGGTCTAAGGATTGATGTTTTTCTTGGTCATGTTGAATTTCGAGGAGTATTGGGATTTTCCCACTATATAGCTTTATGAGACTGTGTAAAGTATGAAAGCATAACATGATCTATTTTGAATGTAAAGGTCTATATATATATGGTGAGGAATGATGCTTTATGCTTATTCATAACCATTTTGTAGATGTTTAAATGAAACCAATGTACACCTTTAGAATTTCAACCATGCCTTCGTTTTATTTTATCATGATATGAATCGTGTTCTTTTTTTGTAAACGTGTTTTATTTCATAGTTGAAAGATGCATAATACAATATAAGGAAATGAGACAAACATGTATGATACATTTTTTATACAATAATGTTGCGTCATCCGGTTGATGGTGATAGTTGGAAGAGATTTGCAGCGCTACACCCTGAGTTTGCTAGCGAACCTCGTAATGTATTTTTGGGTCTCGGTATCGACGGGTTTTGTCCTTTCTCTATGCAAAACAACTCGTACAGCATGTGGCCTGTCATATTAACCGTCTATAACTTGCCACCGTGGGTATGCATGAAGGAAACCACATTTCAGATTTGTTTGTTGATTCCGGGTCCTCGTTCACCCGGTAATGACATGGATGTTTACCTCCGCCCTATGATAGATGAGTTGGACGAGTTGTGGGGTAAAGGGATCTTTACGTATGATGCCCATACAAAGCAAGAGTTTACTATGAGGGTTTGTCTGTTTTCCACGACCAATGATTTCCCCGCTCGGTCATACACTTCAGGATGGTCGGGTCAAGGTTACATGGCTTGCCCATAATGCATGGATTCTACTCCGTCATTTGGTGTGAAAACAAGTGTGGTTTATATATATATATTTATATTTATATTTATATTTATATTTATATTTATATTTATATATTTATATTTATATATATATATATTTATATATATATATATATATATATTTATATTTATATTAACTTATTTATATTCATTTATGTTTTTAGTGAACACAAATCCACCCTTACGGGAACGAGTGAGGAAATAGAGATTATGCATCGTCAAAGGTTTAAGAGTTGGTTTCTGGAAAAGGTATGTACTTTAGACGTTGGTTTGAATATAATCTAATTATTTCTAAAGTATTATTTTTTTATGACAGGTTCATGGAATGAAAGAGTCAGGTGATGTATTAGCTACCACTGAGATGGTATCCGTGGCAAGCATGTCTTTTGGTGCGGTGGATAGATACGATTCATGTGTTGTGAATGGTTTAAAGTGGGTAACTAAGGGTAAAGGAGAAAAAAGAGTGACACAGGATTACTGAGTTTGTACTATGTACGAAGATAGACCATGTTATGGAGAATTAGTGAAAATATTGGAGGTTAATTACACTAAAGGGTGCTCAGTTGTCTTATTCGTTTGTAAGTGGTACAAAATGGCTGAGTCGAGGACAGAACGTAGGGTAACCTTTATTAACACGTCAAACTTTGAGTGGGCCGACGAACCATACATTTTAGCATCGCAAGCCAAGAAAGTGTTCTACATTGACGAGATTAGTGCAAAGAAATCAATGAAATGTTGGAAAGCCGTTTTGGAAATAAATGATCGTCACGGATGGAGTCCCGAGTTATGGGGTTCGGAATCACTATCTACTAACAACGAGAGCATTAGTATACCGTTGGGTAACACTGGGACGGTTTCCGAACCGGAGAACTTGGAAACTACCGAGGAGATCGAGATTGACCCAGCTCATTTTCGTATTGAGATGGCTTTTGAAATGGTTATTGATGAAAACTAGGAAATCGAAGATGACACGTGGGACGAATATGAGGATGAAGAAGAACCTATAGAGGTTAATAGAGATGATGAAACTATAGATATTAGTGGATATGAAACTGATTAGGATATTTTGTATTTGTTTAGTAGTCTTAGAACATTTTGCTGGTCCTTGGAGTTGAACATTAATTTATTTTGATACACTAATCACCCCCAAACACTCGAGTTTGACCCTAACTGTTGACTAAACACCCCCAAACACTCGAGTTTGACTCTAACTGTTGACTAAACACCCCAAACACAAACATTTAACTCTAACAGTTGACTAAACACCCCAAACACTCAAGTTTGACTCTGACTGTTGACTAAACACCCCAAACACTCAAGTTTGACCCTAACTGTTGACTAAACACCCCAAACACTCAAGTTTGACCCTAACTGTTGACTAAACACCCCAAACACTCAAATTTGACTCTAACTGTTGACTAAACACACCAAACACTCGAGTTTGACTCTAACTGTTGACTAAACACCCCAAACACTAACATTTGACTCTAACGGTAGACTAAACACCCCAAACACTCAAGTTTGACCCTAACTGTTGACTAAACACCCACAAAAACTCAAGTTTGACCCTAACTATTGACTAAACACCCCAAACACTAACATTTGACTCTAACTGTTGACTAAACACCCCACACACTCAAGTTTGACTCTAACTGTTGACTAAACACCCAAACACTCGAGTTTGACTCTAACTATTAACTAAACACCCTCAAACACTAACATTTGACTCTAACTGTTGACTAAACACCACAAACACTCAAGTTTGACTCTAACTGTTGATTGAACACCCCCAAACGCTCAAGTTTGACCCTAACTGTTGACTAAACACCCCAAACACTCAAGTTTGACCCTAACTGCTGACTAAACACCCCAAACACTAACATTTGACTCTAACTGTTGACTAAACACCCCAAACAGTCAAGTTTGACTCTAACTGTTGACTAAACACCCCAAACACTAACATTTGACTCTAATTGTTGACTAAACACCCCAAACACTCAAGTTTGACTCTAACAGTTGACTAAACACCCCAAACACTCAAGTTTGACCCTAACTGTTGACTAAACACCCCAAACACTCAAGTTTGACCCTAACTGTTGACTAAACACCCCAAACACTCAAGTTTGACTCTAACTGTTGACTAAACACCCCAAACACTCGAGTTTGACTCTAACTGTTGACTAAACACCCCAACCACTCGAGTTTGGCTCTAACTGTTGACTAAACACCCCGAACACTAAGATTTGACTAAATACCTCAAACACTAATTTTTGTGTGTATATCTCAATCTCAAAAAGAATAAAAAAAGAAAAGAAATGAAAAAACATTTACCGGCGACATTCATTTTTTACCGACGACATTCTTGAAATGAATGTCGTCGTTAAAATTTTAGCGACGACATTCATTTCCGCAAGTCGTCGGTAATCGAAAATCCAAAAATTGTTCGTCAAAATGGGCGGTCCATTTTCCCGCCCAAGGGGTTTACCGACGACTTGCGAAAAGTAGTCGTCGGTAAACCAGGACACGCAACAGTCATGCGTACGACTGTTTGACGCGTGTCACGTTTAACGACGAGATCGCCCTGTTTACCGACGACACGCGTGTCGTCAGTAAACAATTTATCTATTAAACCCTACCGAGCTCATTTCTGAAACACAAAAACATCAAAACTCTCTCAAAAAATTTGATTGCGATGTAGAAGGAGCTGTTCCGAGCCATTCCAACACCCATACAACATCAAATGTAAGTGATTTCATGCCAAAACTCTATTGTTTCTTCAATTTTTTTCCTTTTTTCTAAATCAAATCCTGACTTTTTTTTTTCCTCTCTTCTTGCTTGGCATGGATTGCTGGATATGTTCAACACAATCTCCACGTAACACGTACACAAAATCCAAATCAAAACCCTTTTTTTTAATTTATGAATTGATTTTTTTAATTTTGTAATGGATTATTTGTTAATTCTGAATTATTGTGATAGTCTAGGTATTGTTAAAATGTATTTTGTTGTTAAATAGAACATGTAACATGAATTTTTGTTAATTTTTAGCAAAATTAGGGGTTCGATAGGTTTTTGGATTTTTGATGTTTTGAAATGTAAGGATTTATATGCAAATAAATATGGTTATTTTTGTATATAAGAAAACTTTGTGGACTAAAATGCAGTTTTATAAACTTTAAAAAAAAGATATTAATAAATTTTAGAGTATTTTTTTGAAATTTTAATAATATAAGGACTAAAATGCAATTTAGAAAATATGGACTAAAATGCAATTTAAAAAGTATGGACTTTCAAATTTAAGTTATATTTATTTTTGTTAATTTTATAAAATATAAGGACTAAAATGCTATTTAAAAAGTATGGACTTTCAAATTTAAGTTATATTTATTTTTGTTAATTTTATGAAATATAAGGACTAAAATGCAATTTAAAAATTACCCCAAAAGTATATCATAGTATAATTTAGGGTATTTTTGTAAATTTTAAATAGATAAGGACTAAAATGCAATTTACAAAATATTAAAAAACTAATATAATAGATTTTAAGGGTATTTGTGTACATCTTTAAAATATATGGATTATTTCGTAAATATAAATAAAAACTAATTTATTAATTTTATTTGAATTATAGATGGCCGATGTGATGCCGAATTACCATTGGGGTAACGGTAACGGTGAAGATCCGAACCGGAATCAACCCCCAAACCTAAATGACTGTAATCAGCCGCGCGGTAATATAAATTAATTTATAAAATTTAATCAATATAAATTAGTAATTTATTTCATATAATTTCATTAAACAGTTAGGAGAAAGAGGAGACCCCGAAATGTTTCGACCTTGAAAACCGCCAATGATGCTAAAGAGAAATTAGGTGGACCCCTACCAGTCGACTTCTGCATCTTGGATGACACGTGGAACCCATACGGTGAATATGGGAAGCACGTGGCCCAAGTGGTGGGGCTCGCGGTCCGAGAAACAGTCCCTCCCTACCATAGATCGTGGAGTGATGTACCGAGGGGACTAAAAATTACGATTCTCGGAAAACTAGAGGAGTTTTTCGACCTCAAGGAGTGGAGGGCCCGCGATGATTAGAACTTTATCAGCGGGAAGCTACAGTCGTCTCAGGCCGCTGCCTACACGCGGTGGAAGCATGACCTGAAGGCCGATTAGTTGGATACGGGCGAATGTCCTCCGGATGTGCTACCCGAGGATTGTAAGCTGACCCTTGATATGATGAATGACCCGAAGAAGAAGGTAAAATTATAATTTAATTATTTTATTATTAAATTAGTGTTTAGTTATTATTTTAACTTGAATTGTAACAGGCTCAGGCGGTGATTAATAAAAGGAATAGGCAGAACCAAAAGAAGCCGAACAAGTCAGGTTCTAGGAACAAAACACACACCACGAGATTATCGAGGTATAATTTCTTAAAGTAAAAATAAAATTTATTAGTTATTTAATTTAATTTTCTAATTATTATAATTTTGTATGTATATTTTTTAGGGTAAGCTGAAGGTTCTTACGAAGGATCCCCTGAGCTTTATTGACGAGCAGACCCAAGAGGAGGTCCCACTTCCACCGATAGGCGGATATTTCGAGTACTTGGGCTATGACGGAGCGAAGGGCAGCTAGGTTGACGATAGATGGGAGCAGGCTAGTGTAAGTGTTCTATTTTCCTTTTTATTGTTCAAAATTAGTTATTTAACTTTAAATTTATTTTTTGTTAGTTTTATTAATTATTTATTTGAAATTTTATTACAGGGAGTTTATAGGGAGAAGCTTAAAGATCGGGTTATCGAGTCGGGGTCCCAATCGGCTGAAGATGTTCCAGTGGAGGAGCAGATAGGAGCGTTGAAGGAGACGGTACAGGAGGTGATGAAACCGGCTAAGAGTAGACACTAGATCCCGTCAATCAGAGATGTCTTCAAGAAAAAAAAGGACCCGAAGCCGTCTGTTTCAGACAAGACCGGAAAGAAAAACGCGGTAAAAATCCAGCGGATATTCGAGGGTATGAACAAGCTCCGCGCACTCCAAGGATTGCCTCCTATGCCGGATGAAGATACTCCACCGAGCGTCTCGTCAAAGTCCGATGTTTTTTCACGAAGATGCTCAAAGGCCTCAACGAATCTCGTGCCAAAAATGGTCTCCCTCCGGTCTCCGATGAAGATGAAGATAGTGAAGCTAGTGAAGGCGGTGAAGATAATGAAAATGAAGAAGATTTGTCCGACCCTTGATTGATTTGTTATATTTATGACTTTTATTTTATTACGTTTATATTTATGACTTTTATTATGATTTTATGTAATGTTTTGACCTTTAACTCTAGGAGTTTGACTTTATTCCCGGGGTTTAACTTTATTGCCCGGGGTTTGACTACCCGGGTTTATTTATATATTATAAATATAATTCATGGTTTCTAGTTATATTGTCATGTATTAGTATATTAAATTATAAAAAATCAAAAAATCAAAAAACCAAATTTAATTAAAAAAAAAATTAAAAAAAACAAAAAAAATTAAAATTTTAAAAAAAAATTAAATACGGACGATATTCTTCACATGAATGTCGTCGAAACATACAGAAAAATAATAATAAAATAATGTTTACCGACGACATTCGTGTAAAGAATATCGTTGGTATTTAATTTAAATTAAAAAAAGGCGTTTAATTAATACGATACCGACGACCAAGTCGTCGGTAATTTATAGAATTACAGACGACATAGGTCGTCGGTAAAATGGTAAATATTATCGGCGACAAAAATAGACGTCGTCGGTAAGCCACGATTTGCCGACGGGTTGTTCTCATCGGTAAAAAAAAGTTGGTTTATCGACGAGTGCCCAAAATCGCCGTCGACAAGAGCGGATTTACCGACCAATGTCTAGGGACGACAGTTTACCGACGAAACGCGGCTGTTTACCGACGACACGTGTAGTCGGTAAATCAGCGACCTGTTGTAGTGCTATACTCAAATATGCTTGTTTTTCTATTAAATAGTCTTATAACAAGAATGCAATTTTGCATATATATACAAACACATATGCACAATAGTATAGCACAGAAAATGTGCAGAGAAAGCTCAAGGTCACCTTCATTAGTGAATTGGTGAATGATAATCATAAATCGGGGCTTAATCATTCTTAACTAATAATATGACTATTTTATTAGGGACCAAGGAGGTTCAAGGAAGTGTGTGTTTATTACCATACAAGTCCCTGTACTTTACAAAAATTCATTATATTTCAAAATATTTTGCAATAACTGTATTATGGGTACCTATAAATGCAGAATAATATATATTTTGAACTAGTTGCATCATAAGTCCCTATAATATGCAAAATACCATAATTATTTTGAAATAATTACAGTACGAGTCCCTGTTTTATATAAAATAACCCCTATTTTACAAATAGATTTGAGTTACTAATCGAATTGCCTAAAACAAACGATGGAGAAGCAGTGCCGGCGCGTGTGGATCATCATGAGTCATAAGCCGTGGCGGAGGAGTGAATATTAACTTTTTAGCTAACTCTTTGGGAATCGAGAGACGACCAAGATGTGAGTAGTAAAAGCAGCTAAGAAAAGCGGAGGATCTCGGTGATTTTGCGTCTGAGCGAAGGTGAGATGTAGAATGAGGGAATTAAGCGTTCGATTTGAGTTAGGAAATTAAAATGACTTAGGTGACTTAATTAATTATAAACATTAGGCCGACTTGACTTTTGGTAGTATTAAAAAAATTGGTATAAATGCCTTAAGCTTAAGAAAAAATTGGTCTTTTTAGGCATGTTTTTTTTCTTAACCATGTTTTTTTTCCAACCATGTTTTTTTTCTCTTGTACATTAAATTCTCCAACCATGTTTTTTTTCTCTTGTACATTAAATTCTCCTCTCAAGAAATCTTAAAAGAAAACCTATTCAATTCAATCAATCTAGGGCTATTTCTATCGCTTTATCATTTAATCCTACTATGTTTCTACTCTACTATGTGACTTTATAATATTTTTCCACCAAACCGTAGTTAAGCATCAAATTCCTTCGGGTTTGGTTGGTAGTTTCAATGCCGACTGAAATAGATGTTGTTAAAATATGTGGTAGCCGTTTGTGAGGATTTAACTTAATGGGTTACTGGATTTTTACATATTTGTATTGTATATTATATCATCATTTCAGATATTACATATTTAATTCATCCCTTTTTAAATATTTGCATTATTTATTGTTATATAGATATATATATTTATATATATATTTTACATAACTAATATTTATTTGTATACTGCTTTTTGGCCAAAATCATTTGAAATACCTTTTTATTGTGTGAGAAAATTAAACAAAGGGTCTTGAAGACACATCTGTATGACTCAACCACACCTCCCTAATCTTGGCACAAACAAGATTTAATATTATAAGCCTAAATTCTCAATCAATTTTTTACCCCTTTTCATATTTTTTTCTTTTTTTTCCTCAGGTGAAACTCAAAACTCACTTTATGAAAAAACAAACAAGGCTCCATCGATTCCGGTCGTGACCGACAGCGGAAGAATTCATCAGAAGACCACCAACAGCTCGCTTACACAAGAAACCGGCGCCGGCGCTGAGAAGTCCGAGGCGAAGAACTTTGGTCTCAGAAGCTCAAATCCGTCGAAGAAGACATCCGGAGTTCGTGAATCTTTGGCGAGACCCTAGATCGGAGCTGCTGCATAAAGTTGTCTTCACCGGTGACGGCATAGACTTCTTCTACAGAAAAATCCAGCCATCTTCTTCTTTGCAGCTTTATCATAAGCCATAGCAGCTTTTTCAGCAGTAGTGAAGGAGTCTAACCAAATTCTGATTCGTTTTTTGGGCTATCAAATTTCAACCACCCATTTACCCCAAGTTCTTTGGCAAACTCCTAGATGCACATGGAGTTTTGGGGTCTGCATTGACTCTTGATGGGCCTTTTTTATATGGCTTTAAAGGGTTTTTTATGAATTCATCCAATATTGATTAAGGAAGTAGTGATAAATGAGTATGATGAAGTGACCTTAAGGAAATTGTAGTTTGCAGAAGATCCATTTTTCATTATTCCCTTTTTTTTATTTAAAGTAAATGCTGTAATATTTTTTCTTTTTGTTTTTATTGAGTAGGTACCTGTGCATTCTTACTTTTTTATTTGATCGAAAGTGGATTCTTGCTGAAGTCTACTCAACACTTTTCAATTTTTTCCCTTTTTCTTTTTCCTTCGTCGACATGCTCAACACTTTACTTTTTTAGTTGTAATTTTTTTATTTTTTTATTTTCTTTAATACTCAGAACACCATATAGTAATAATTTGAGCTGTAATTTTTTATATAAATAATATAAATTAAGATAATAATGAAATTCAGTAACTTTCTCTGAATGACTATAAAATCAAAAAAACTCAATGAATTTTTTTCGATACTCAGTAAACTTTCTTAGTATACTTTGTAAAATTACTGAGCATGCTCAGTCTTTTCACCCGATACTCAGAAAAATACATGATACTTAATGAATTTTTTTGAATACTCAGTAACTTTGTCCAATACTCAACACTTTTTCCGAAACTCAACACTTTTTTCGATACTCAGTACATTTTCTAGCGACACTTGCGGTGATTTGTGGTGGTTTACGATGGTCGGTGGTTGTGGTCGGAGTTGGAAAGTATCGATATTTAATGGAAGAGGAGGGAGAAAAATAACAATGGAGGAAATAGAAAAAGTAATAAGCAATGAGAGAGAAAAATGGTAATGGAGGAGAGAATTGAATCTTATTTTTGTCTTATATACACTATAAGGGTAGTAATGACATTTGTTATCTTAGAGGCCTCTTTGATTGAGATAGAGATATTACTTTTGTAGCACTAAAATGGTCTTCAAGACCATATAGATAATTTACCCTTTATTGTGCATCTGTAAGCCATTTTCTCATTCTATACTTTTTTATTTTTATTTATTTGATGTTTCTTTTATACATAAGAATGTTTTGGGAATTATAATGGAGCATTGGTATAATATATTCAGTTATTTGAGTCGAAGAATTGGATTTCTGATTTTAAAAGTTTATTTGATTATGAAAATATTTTGATCTTTTTTTGGACATAGGAAGGTGCCTAAGCATCAAGCAAGGAAACAAGAAAGGAAAAGGAAAATCAAAACAAAGAAACAAAAGAAAAAGATTGGAAGGCCGTAGGTTCATCCAAACCCTGGTCTACTAAATATTTCAAAAAAATGGAAAAAAGAACTTGATGTTCCAAAAGCCATGGTAGTCTCGTGTATAACCTCTTTTGCGAGCTTATCCACCTGACTGTTGAATTCCCTTTTGATGAAATGAAAGGAATCTGGACCAAACTCAATAGCTTTTTGTTTGATCTTATCAATAATAAACCAGATTTTCCAATTCGCGACTGACATCTGCTTAATACCTTGAACGATCTCAAGGTTATCTGAAAGAATAATATTTTGATCCTCCGGTAATCCTCGCATTTTTGTACCGCTCTGAGGACTGCAAAAGCTTCCCTTTCAAGAGCCGATTCACTTATTAAGTTGGTTTTGAGTGCAGTTGTGTTTCGCATTCTCTTATATTGTTGTATGATCCCTATTCCAGTTGGTTCATATTTATATTTAGATGATGCGTCACACTTTAGAATTATATCCGCTTCCTCATTCTCCAGACCATTTTCTTCATGTAATAATATATTAGTAATCATCTTAACTGGATTATGAATTTTTCCAGTTTATTCCATGATCTCGTTCATAAGTATATAATACTTTCTCTCTCAAATTCTTAGGATTTTATCAGGAATAGGTGATGACACTGTTTGAACAACCGGTGGCGGTTCCACCTTTTCTTCTTCTTTCTCTTCTTGCACAGCAGGTGCAACTTCAACTTCAACTTTTGATTCCTCCTTTGAGGCTTCTTTCTCTTTCTATTTAGCCAACTCAGCTTGATAATCTATAACCGATCGAATCTCTTCTTGCATATCCTTCAGAAGCTGTATAAATTCGGCTTTTTCTGAATCGTCGTCCACATCAACCTCAGAACAGTCAGATTCCACGGGGCTAGACTTGGTTGGTTCTTCTTCGGTACTCGGAACCTCCACGGACTAACGGCAGCATGTGGTACTTCCTTCTTTTCTTCTTCAATTTCAAGGAAAATAGCCTTACAAGCTTCGAACCCAACATTGTCATCACCTCCTTAGATAGCCTTTAATTCTTTTTGTTCCATTAAATTCGTGAGAACTTTGTTCAACTGTTCTACTTGAGTACCTAAAATCTGAATTGCGGCATCTTGTCCTCGTAACTTTTCATCCTGAGCGTTCATATTCGTGGTCAAACAGTCCAAGACTTTTACTAATTGTTGATTACCATAGATCCCTCTTGATGATACTGTGGTAAAGCTTTCTAATCTAACACATCGGTATAGGCATCTTGAACAGGTTGTTGAGCGGGGTCATGTCTATTTTGATGTTGATTTTGATACTGACCTCTTGGTTGGAAAAATTTGTTATGGGGACGCGGTTGATAATGACCAAGATTAGCGGCCCCCTGAGGATTTGAATACTGCATACCCGGATGGTTTCGGTTACCAAATTGATAGCCTCCTCGGTTGGATATGAAGTAAACAGATTGTGGATTTACTTCACACTCTTCCCATGTATGATTATTAATCCCACATTGTTGACAACCTTGTGCTTCTTGTACTACGTTTGCTGCGGCTAAATTCTTTTGCATCTCTAGCTTAAGTTCTTTCTTTTGATTTTCTAATGCGGATATTTGAGCTGAGTTTGTAGTTTCTTCATCTAAACGAAGCGTACCTCGGGTCTTTGCTACAGGAGCTCGCGTAGAAGGCCAACTCCTTTATTTTTCTATAATATTCTCCGAAAACTCGGATGCTTCATTATGATTTATGGACACGAAATTTCCCTTTCCTATGTTATCCACCTTCTCTCTACCTCTATCATTGAGACCTTCATAGAATATAGCTAATTGTAAAGAGGGGGTATAACCATGGAGCGGACATCTTGCTAATTTATGTTGAAACTTGTCAATGATTCTCCTATTGTTTCTCTATCTTCCTAACAAAATCTTGCAAGCTCGCTTTGATCTTTGAGTCTCATACTCTTTGGATAAAAACGGTTAAAGAATGCGGCTTGAAGTTCTGTCCATGAATTGATTGTCCCTGGTGGCTTCCTATCTAGCCACTCACTAGCTCTACCGGTCAAGAAGAACGAAAACATATGACAATATAGTTTCTCGCGTGTGATGCCTGGAGTAACGTAAGCATCACAAATCTGCATAAACTTCTGAATCGCTCTTACCGGATCTTGAAATGCTGTACCACTGTAGAGTCCATAACTTTGAAATTGACTGAGCATACCCGGATCGGGTAGAAATTTAATATTTTGGATCTCTGGAGGACGGTAACCTATTGGTTGAACATAAAACGGCACATGGAGACTAGGAAGGTCTTGCTCAACTAGATTCTGCCCATCACCTCATCCTAGTGGTTGTTGTACACCAGATGGAATGAATGGTGGTGGTCTCCTTGGTGCATAGTATTGTAATCCCTCAGGTGGGATTCCAAGTGGTGGATCTAACTGCTCTTGTACGCCTGTCATAGCTCTTCTTAAGGCTCTTTCCTCACGAACACGTTTATTATAAGATCTGAAGCTCCTCTCAGGCTCCGGTAACGGAGGCCAAGAATTAAACACTGTGAAACATGAAAAAGACTAAAGCAAATCACAAGCGTAAATCCGAAAAAACAAAAACTAAATATTGAAAAATAAAAATTAATTAAAAACTACTACTCGAAATAGATAGCCCACACGCTAACGAGACACAAGTCCCCGGCAGCGGCGCCAAAAACTTGGTGTCGCCTAGGGTGTGATAAAAATAAGATTAATATAAGTCAAGAAAACTACGCACTCTCACCCGAGACAAACATAGTACTGCAAGTATTACAGGACGTTTGCAAGTTTTAGTTGATAAGTTGAGTTCGTTCTCAAGGACTTAGTGTGCTAGTCGAATGGGTAGCAATAACGAGTAAGCAATAATTAATTAAAAGACAGAAAATAAAATAAATAAATTTCGAGATTAATTAATTAAACTAAGAAAATTAAAGACAATAAAATAAATACGAAGAATATGAGATAAGAATTATAGTTTAGGTTTTGCTAGTATGCACTAATCCTTCTAATTCTTTCTATGGAATCTAGTTAATAAGGGATATAATTAGCTTTTGTATATTTAGTGAGGATTCTAAGTTCCCATACCTTAGACCTTGAGAGCGACTTAGGGGGCTACGGACACACCACGAGGCTAGTTCAAATAAGGTTATCAAACGCTACTAAGGCCCTAAGCAATCAATTTCCATACATGGTGATAGTGATTAAATCATACCCTAATGACTATCTAGTTAGAATCAGTGTTGTCAGGACTAATATCGACACTAGACGTTATGTGGTGTTTCAATAATTAGACACCCATCTAAGGTGATCATCTAACTACTATTAACGTAATCCTATACTCGTGCACTAGCAAGGAAAACGTACATTAAGTCAAAACACATAAACAAATATAAAGGTAAGCAGCTAATATCATATTAAAACATGTAATTCCCAAAGAAACTTAGATTGAAAGGAATTAGAAAGATCTAGTGATTTAGCAGTTAAAGAAAGATCTAGTAAATCCTGTCTTGGATGTCGATAATTGATGTCTCCTCATTTGTGATAGATTTATGTTAAGATGAGACATCATTTTTAGTGATTTAGAAGTCATAATAGTCGATTTTCTTGAGAAATAGTGCACTTTCCTATTTTGAGTCTTGATTTAGTAAAATAATATTTGTAGAGCATATTGGGTTTAATTATTTATTTAGTGTGAAGCTTTAAAGATATTATGGCGATTAATTAGAGTCCAAGTCAAAGACTACAAGATATGGAAAGAGATAAGTATGGAAATTGGAGATAAGGAAACAAAAGCTAAAAACAAGGAAAAGGAAAAGCTGTCTTAATCCTAAATTTTTGCACCTACGACCACAAATCAGCTTATATCTCAAACACGGTGTGGAATTTGGAGAACAGGTCAAGAGCAAAATTGAAGATCTTTCCGAGACGATGAATTTAGTGTACTCATACGCGTCAAATGGATGAGTATTGAAGCAGCTAGGACCAAATGAAAAACGGGCCTGATTTCATGTTTTCAAGGTTACGAATTTGAGTTGGGCTTGGAGTCCATTACTTACCTTTTCCTTCAAGAAAACGAATTAGGTCTTCTAAACACCTATAAGTACACCCTTATATCACTTGTAAATCATCCTTGCCTCATAGTAATTAGTTCTTAAGGTTTTATTCTTCCAAGTTATTGTAGAGAGCAAGATGATGTCTTTATTTATTTCCCTTAGTTTATTTCCTTCAGGTATGAACTAATTTTCCCATAGCTTGGGTTTTGCGTCATGTATAATCTAAGTTTCTTTGGGAATTACATGTTTTAATATGATATTAGCTGCTTACCTTTATATTTATTTATGTGTTTTGACTTAATGTACGTTTTCCTTGCTAGTGCACGAGTATAGGATTACCTTAATAGTAGTTAGATGATCACCTTAGATGGGTGTCTAATTATTGAAAGACCACATAACGTCTAGTGTCGATATTAGTCCTAACAACACTGATTCTAACTAGATAGTCATTAGGGTATGATTTAATCACTATCACCATGTATGGAAATTGATTGCTTAGGGCCTTAGTAGCGTTTGATAACCTTATTTGAACTAGCCTCGTGTTGTGCCGTAGCCCCCTTAGTCGCTCTCAAGGTCTAAGGTATGGGAAATTAGAATCATGACTAAGTATACCAAGAGCTAATATTCTCCCTTATAAACTAGATCTAAAAGAATTAGAAGGATTAGTGCATACTAGCAAAACCTGAGCTATATCTCTCATCTCATATTCTTAGTATTTTATTTACTGTCTTTTATTTTCCTAGTTTTAATTAGTAATTTCGAAGTTCACATCTCTTTAATTTACTGTCTTTTAATAATTTACTTTTACTCGTTATTCCTATCCACGCGTATAACACACTTAAGTCCCTGAGAACGAACTCAACTTACTAACTAAAACTTGCATACGTCCTGTAATACCTGCAGTATGATGTATGAGAGTGCGTAGTTTTCTTGACCTTAATTTATCATATTTTTATCACACCCTAGGCGACACCATATTTGATGTATGATCTATGTATGAAAATAATTTCGATAAAATCAAACCTTTGTAGATATTAGGGAGGTTAGAATTTATAAACATAAATTTTATAAGTATTTTGTAAATCCATGAATAAAATATAATTATTACCGAGTTACTAATATGTGGAATATATTTGACTAAAATAATATATAAAAATAAGTTCCAAAATTTAATGAAAGAAATCCAATATTATCTAATTTATTTTAGTTTTTTGTTTAAAATAAATCAATTTTAGAAGAAAAAAAAATTAAACTTTGAAAAACATTTAAACAAAATATGTCGTTCTAGAGGTTTAATGCAATATAAATCATAAATATCTTTTCGTTCTTTTTTTCAATAAAACCCTAACTACCCGCCTCCTTTAGATATACATACACTTTTGATTTATAATCTTTCTTTTCTGTTACTTGATCCTTAAAACAATCATTTTTATCATAACTCCATAGTCTTCTTAATTCTATACAAAGTTGTGTCATCGGGAAGCTCCCATCTTCCAGTAAAATGTATTTTGTATCCTCTTATTTTAGGCTGTTGGTCATAACATTTCAATTATAATATACAATCCAAATCAATCTGTGCATTTTCAAAATCTTGGACTCTTCTAGACAGGTTTGATTTAATTTTAGTCTTATTTTTATCATCAGAATGTTTTTTGATTATTTTTAATCCATTGCTGACAAAAATTTCTACTAGGGCATAGGAAAAATCATGTTGAAACAGGTATTTTTATTACTCTTAGACAATTTAATTGTGTGATTCTTATCTTTAATATCTTATTTGTTATACCTAGCTTGCAATATTTAGCTGTAATAATATACTTTTAAAGACAGGATATTTATGAATAAATAAGACATAACTTTAACTATTAGAAACTTAAAATTCAACTAGTTTTAATTTTAAAATCTAAGTATTTACCTAAGAAGAGGGTACACGGTTTTCCTTGTAAATTTTTACATACCTTTATAGTGGGTTATTATGATTTATTCAGCAAGTAAACAAAAAACAAAATGAGCAATTCTGATTTCTGAAGACATTAGTTTAATGTTATATGAGAAAGGTTTAGATAAATGTTAAAATAAATAGAGAAATACAAAAAGTCAATTGATGTTAGACCTTAAATTTATTAATTAATTTTTCCTTTCCCCTTTCAATAATTTTAAAATACAAAATAACTTTTTAATATGTCAATAAATATTTACAATTTACTTAGTATTCTACTATGGTATGAAATATTTATGAATATTTCTTTATTTATATATTTTACAATTGTAGATCATATGTGGTTTCAAACTTTGCAGGGGTTAAGGTGGGATGTTGGTATATGTAGAAGATCTGGAGAAGCTTATATATCAAACTGAGCAACTCTTAGGTACTAGTCTTCCACACATTCATAAAATTGTTATATTATAATTTGTACATGTATATTATTGTGTAAAAACTGTGTCTATTTTAAATTGTTGTGCTCATCTTCATTCATACTTTTATTTTTGCGTTTCTAGCATATATGCTCATCTATACATGTATATGGGTGTTGGGTATGTTTAGAAAATAATATTAATTTAGATAGACCAATTAGAATAAATTAAAAATTATATAGCCTTGAGGATATAAAATGATACCGAGATTATTGAGTAATCAAACAACCTAATAAACTATGCAACAATTAGTACTTGTTCACACTTGTAATCTATTGATCATTCCCTTATGTGTGTTCCATATTTTTATCTAGTATTACTTCATTGCCTTTTTATGCGATAAATTAATATATAGCTAATAATTTTTCAGAGTGAATAAATTTGGTTATATCTGAGAAATTTGTTGTGGAACCAAAGTCACGAAAGCTATGAAGATATCTTTAGACGTAAACATTAAGGTGGGGTTTCATCTACACCGTAACTCTTCATATACCATATATCAAACCTCTCCCCAAATTCATCATGATGTAACAACTAAGTGACCCTTGAGCACCGAAAATTGTAAGATGTTCTAGGTAATCTTAAACAACAAAATTATTTTCCGGACAACATGACAAGATCAAGAACATTTCCCGAAATACATCATTATGGAAATCAAATATTACAATCGTATATTTTGACCCTCAGCCACCCCAATCCAATGTGCATACCCATTTACATAAGCAACAAAGGACTCAGCGACGTGATAATAAAGTGCAACATGCTTAACCTATATATATCAACATTTGGCTTAAATTCATCAAGTCGTGACGTATAAGAGACCCAATACATGTCAAGTATCATGTTCTTTAAAGTATTGCTTGTCATGTAATTTAGTGTTCAAATTAAGATTGTTAAGATCAACTGTTGCTCTAGTGGTTGGTTGAATGCTCGTGTAGTCAACGAGTCAAATGGCTCACAGATGTAATAAAAAAATAATTTATGTTGTTGAATTTTGTAATGAATATTTATTTTTTATTTGCCTTATCTCCAAATTCTATCTTTGTATTTTCCCTTTCTTTTTTTTCCCTTAAACTCTTGTATGTCATTCTATAATGCAGAAGTGTATATATGCTATATGTTCTTGAAATTTTAATAGTAATAAATGTTAAGATTTTTCAAAGTTAGGGTGTATAAAGTATTAATTTTTGTTTTTTATGCTTATAAATTACTTTTTTCTAAATTCATCTGACAATAATTCAAAACAAGAAAATTATAATTTATAAGCATAAAAAAATAATACCTTATGCACAATAAGAAGCTTTACTATTTCAGAATACTTACTTGGTCTCCCTCAATTTTTTAAATTATATTTTTAGGATTAAATTTATTTGTTGTTTTTGAACATTATAGTGTTTCTATGATAATATATAGTTTATTTTTCCTAAACGAGGGTCCTATAGTGCACTTCAATCAAAACGAATTAAATAAAGAAAGAAGTGCAATTGTTTATATGTAGAGAACTATAGTGCAATTAAATAAACCAAAAAAAGGGGAGGGGGGAGGGGGGAGGGGGAGGGGGAGGGGGAGGGGTTGTGGGGGAGTTTCCACATACCTAACAAAAATATTTCAGGATCTCCTAACCCAATGGGAATTAATGAGTAGGTTTAAGGAGTAATTATCCGTAAATTGCAGTGAGAATATTTAATAACTGCAAGAAAACTTTTTGAAAATCTTGATTACCTTTAACAAGAAGACGCTTCACTACTTAGAAATTTTAACTCGCCATTGTCCGGGTTGCGTAACTTGCTATTGACTAGGGATGGCAGTGGTTACGATTTTAATCCGAAACCGACGGATTACCGAACCGAATAAAAACCGATTATGTAACCGTGGTTAAATCCATTAGGGTTTGGTTTTAAAAAGTTAAACTGATGGTTAAAACCGTTAGGTTATGGTTTTAGATTAACAAAAATCCGAAAAACTGAAAATCTGTTATATATATATATATATAATCTGATTTTATTTTACCTATTAAAGGCTAAAATCCACGTACTTTTATATTTTGAACTCCATATTTCTTATATTTTTTTAATTTTTAATTACCAAAAGGCCAAAAGTCTCAACCCAACTATAGATATGGATGGAAATGGTTATGTTTAAAATCAAAATCGATGGAAATTTGAACTGATTAAAAATCAATTATGCAACCATGGATAAAACCGTTAGGTAATGGTTCTGAAAAATGTAATTGATGGTTAAATCCTTTAGCTTAAAATTTTAGATAAAAATAAAATCAATAACCAAAAACCCGTTTATTATCATCTATATTTGTATATTTTATAGTAATATTGATAAAAAACTATTTTCATATCTCAAAACTAAAATTTAAATATTAGAATTAACAAAAACGTTATTTAATCAAAGATCAACATATTATTTTATATATTGGAGATTTTTCATGTATTTGTGATCTCGTTTATATATTTAGAGGGTTATAGTTTGGCATGTCACAAGAGCGGGGCGAGTTTAGGAATCCTACTGCGAGAGGGACACCTCGCGAGCCGGGTTATGGTTGATATCCGAAAAACCGTTTAAAAAACCGAATCCGAATTATTCGGATATGGTTTTAAAAAGTTAGTCTGATGGTTAAATCCGTTAGGGTTTGGTTTTTGATAAATTAAATGGATATGGACATGGTTTTGGATTTTTTTGCAATTATCTAATCCGTTGCCATCCCTACTATTGACCAATCTCAAACAAGATATAAAATAACTTCCATTCTCCAATTTTTTATCCTTCCTCCTCCGGTGGCGTTGATGTCATCCAGTAGTATCTATCCATTTCATCTTTGACTTTTTTTTATTGTGGCTTCCAGTTATATCTATCCATATAATTTTTTTCTTTTTACAGATGAAGGTATGATGGAAGTTCCCCTCTGGCTAAAGGAGTCGAAAATCATGTTGAAAGATTTATGCAATGCCCACTAGTTGTCCATGGCTACTTTGGTATGAGGTAAATAAAAACAGTGATACTGAAGCAATGTTTACTGAGGCAGGGACATCAATATGATTTTCGTGTCTGGTCTGGTTTTGAAGAAGGGGTCTCAAGTTAAGAATAAGGAAAAGGTTGATTTTCAACCAGGGAGCATAATGGTCAAACTATTCGAGACAACTTAGTCTTTGCCTCTAAACGACAGAAAAGCTATATTTGAATACAAAAAAGTTTCACTAATACTAAGGATTTAGCTAACTTCCGGAAAGATTTCATCTGATGGTTACTCATATTCCCATAGTGCTGACAGTTCCTGATGAAAGGTCATATGATGAAAACCCAGAGATCAAGCCTGGTGTGCCTCTTTATGTCTTGCATTATCGAATCAACTTAGAGACTCATGAGCTAGACCTTTAATTTGATCATGTATTGAAGAAAGCCAAGAACACAACATAGTTTCCAGATGCTCAGTTTATGAAAATGTTGCTCAATCTTTTTTTTGTTGTCTTTTTATTATGAAAATAAGGCCATTATCAGTTTGGGCAAAATACCACATCTTTGTATGTGAAGAAGTAGATTTCATATGAATAAAAATAATTTACTATATTTTACATTTTTTTTTGTGTATTCAAATAATTTAATGTTTCTTTGTTAGGCAAAAATCTATAATTTATTTCCTAACAAGTATCAAGAGATCAAGATTCCATAAGGTGGATAACCATTTGATTAATTGTTAAATTTTAAAAGTATATTAGATCCGAGATCTTAGAGAATCTTTAGTTGTATAATAATCTTGCATTTATATTTTTATGTTATTAGAAGAAATTTGCAGTCACTTTCGTGGCGCTGGCCATTAAAAATCTTGCTATGCAAAATTTAATAGGATAAAACCTTAACAAACGAAATCAGTGCATTGATAATATCTATAAGAGAGCCTAGGATATTACATTCATTGCCCTACCCCAAGGGATTTAACGATCAATAATATGTTCATATATGCTCGAGGAAGCCAAGGTGTGCTATGATACATTGTATTTTTCTTAACAATTTGATTGGTATTTGGTCAGATTTATTGTGTGATTGTGTAATGATTTTATCATATAGGTTGCAGATTTTGCTTTAAGGTGTTGGTGATGCACAGTCAAACTTTATGGCAGTTGCATTGAGTTAAAAATTACAATGCATTGTCTTTAGCCTATAGTTATTTAGAAAATGTTTATTTGCTAGTCCATCCATCCCAAAAATAATGTCCACTTAATAAATATAGTGGACTAAAAAATATCCACTTAGAATTTGAAGACATGTTATTTCACCTTTTTCAACTAATACTTTTATTAAAATATTTTTAAGTTTATGTTTCTATCTAATAATTAAAATATTAGAACAATTTATGATGGTATTTTAGTAATGGTGGATGTAATAAATATGTTTCTCAATTTGTGTGAAAAGTTAAGTGACCATTATTCTTGGGATGAAGGGAGTAAATTGTATTGCTTCAAACCGATTTGAAAAGGCTATTTAATAAAGTCTTTATTACTCGATTTCATATTTGATCGGTTTTTATCAATAAAATTCGAGAGCTACAATTTCTAGGTACAACAAGACTTGTGTGAATACTACATCGATTCAATAATAATTGACTTTTTAGAGTTTTTCACATATATTAAGGAATTTAGATGGTAGAGAAAATTTAGTTAAAAATGAATAATATGTCCCTACATTTAAGAGAGAGAAAATATTATGTACTGAAAGATTTTAGGAAGATGGTAAAATAGGATATAGATCATTTATTTTGTATTGAATCTTGAAATATGATATATATTTTGAAACAAAATACTTTGCCTAAAGTGTCAATTATTATGGAATGGATGGAGTATTCAAGCAAGGGCAAAACGAGGCAAGAAGACATAATATGTGATTAGAGATGATGGACTTTATGTTTTGGCTTTCCCATGTGGGTATTAGAGGAAGAAAACTTTAAAAGGTAAATGTTGGAAAAACCCCACACTTCAAGTTATGCATTACACCCTAGGTCATAATACAATAATATTTGGCAGTAAATTTTTTTATTAAGAGTCGGGAATGGGAAATAAACTATTCGGTTATTTGGCTCATTGCTTGACGTGTCAATTGTCGAACAACAACATCTAACGGCTTGATTATATTCTTTTCCCAACAAGTGACTATGGCATCGATTAAGATCTTCAAGGCACCAATAAAAATCAAGTTTACTTTTAGTTCATGTATATATCTCACATTTGTGAATCTAACAAATTTATAATGATACATTTTCCAGTGTAATCTTTATCATTGTTATTCTCAGAAGTTTGATCATTTCCCATGTATAGAGTTCCATTACGATATTCAATTAGATCCTAAAACTCATCAGGAAAGGGTAATTTATAATTTCACATACATCATATATATCTTAGGAACACTGACTATATTAGATTCATTATTATTAACATTCAATTTATTCTTTAGTTTAAAAAACTTCTTCTCTAAGTATCGAACCTTCCCACATTGAAAATATTATTTAGTCTCTTTAGACTTATAATTGTCTTTATTTATTTTCTTGTTCTTATAAGGGTCAAGGACATATGTTGTATCTATTGTAGGTTTGGTAACAAATTTGAACCAATTATTCTTTTTTACTTTATCTACTTTTCTCTATTTCTTAAAGTATCAACTACTTGATCAAAAGTAGGGACATTACTAGCGTACTTTAACATATTTTTCACAACTTGACAGGACTAAGGATTAAAAGGCAAACTAATCATACATTTTTAGTATCATTAAAATCTTGAAGGCTACCATTCAACATCGAATTTTCCTTGAAAAGTTCATTAAGATTATGATTTAAATAATTGCTAGTATCCATTTATAATTTAACATAGATCCTTTCACTAAACCAGGTTTGGTAAAGACTTAGTAGAATATAAAGAGTCAAGCTTACCCGAAAGAGCAATTGTAGAAATTTCACCATCTATCTTTCGGATAATTGAGTCAGAAATATTAAGAATGATTATATTTTAAGCTTCTTCGTTAATTTCATCCGCCTTATACAACAAATATATAGGTTATTTCTTGATATAATGGTACAAATGATATCCAACCTTATGATGTACTGATAATTCTTTCATCTTTGTATGTCATACACAAAAGTCAATTTTTCTATTATACACCGACAACTCTACACGAGTTGTAGCCATCATGTTTTTATAATGAAAGTATATTAATATATATAATTAGTAGTAACAGACATGATGAACTTCAGAGTAATTTTACTTTTAAATCATGCTTTTAAAAAATAATACAAGATTTTGAAACAAGAATGCTTACAAGAATTCCAAATACTTAGAGAACCCTAGAAATTTTATGAACCCAAATAATTCAAAAAAACCATTTGAATCCAAGAATAAGAAAAAGAAAAATCTAATACATATTTTAACTCTTAACACAATTGCAACTAGTCAAACCCTTTTTAATTAGTCGCTAGATTAAACATATTCTGATACCATTGTTGTAAATATTTATGAATCAGAACTAGTTTTCACATTGATTTAATGAAGAAACTAGAAAATATTTATTGTGTCGGAAAAAGAAAACAACACAAGCACAATTTTTTTTTGATACGTGGGTTCCGAGCTTACACAGTTGAGAGACAAGGACCCTGGCCAGTTGAGCTAGCTCAACTGGTTAGCACAATTTTTTCTTTGTTCGAAATAAATGTATATGTCCATGTCTAGCTCCGATAATAGTTACTATTTCCTTATTGAATGTTTCAAATTAGGAATTATAATCTTATATTAGAGTATCCAGAATGAATTAACTCATTATCTCACAAGTAAATTTTAACTCTCAAATCCCTAATCAACCTACAGTTGAATATAACTTATATAAGAATTAAGGGGATCCTTATCTAGATGAGGTATACTAACTATTACATAGATGATCAACGATTCAACCTAACCCTAACAATAAACACTAGTTCACAATAGTGAATAGAAAGAGAACTAGAAAAAAAAGATGAATGAAAGAATGATGTCTTATAAATGAAGTGTGAGTATATGTATGGGACATAAGAGGATTTCTATCTCAACAGTTCATCTCGATCAAGATAATTGGTAACTAGCACATCGTGTTTTGGTGTTGAAAATTTGTTATATTTGTTTAAGTCCAATAAGTAAAAATTCACTAACTTAACTATGGATAACAAAATATAATCTAGGCCTAAAACATAATTGGTGTAAGTCATCTAAAACCATAAATATCATCCAAGTCCAACAACAAAATACAATTCACAACTAGGGCTGACATATAATAGAAAGGGTATTAATATTCCCTTTCAAAGTGAAGTTGAGTCCAAGATTTATTACATCATATGAGATCGTGGATTTGATAGGCTCGGTTTCCTACACATTTCTTTTTTTTATGAATTATCGAGGTTGCATAAGTGTTTTAAGTATCAATGTTTTAGAATTATTTTAAAGACTCATCATAAGACTTAATATCATTTTCCATGAAATTTTATTAAAGATTAACACATGTAGAAGTGTAAGTTCAAATCCTAGTTAGACGAGAAGAGGTATTAAAAAGAAGTTATACATATGTCGAATGTTTTATGGAGCTACATAATTGAGAAAAATATGTGAGATACCCAGGAATGCATTTTAACACAAAATATGTATCTCGTTAGTTGAGGTATTATGTTAATGACATTAATGACAAAAAATAAATTTGATTTTTTATTTTTAATTGATTTTGGAGTTGTTTCATGATTGTCAAAGAAGAAACAACTAGATACTCTATCAACTATAGAAGTGGGATTTGTTGATGCAACATTGAGTTCATGTAATGGAATTTAGGTACCAAGATTATTTGAGAAATTAAACAATAAAATGATTTATTGTAAAAATCTTTTTGCAATAAGTTATCAAATCATCACGTTTTACGTTGAAAGAGAAAATATATTGAGGTAATATATCATATTCTACGTAATCCATGCAATAACAATGTTTTGTATTTAAAAAATAAAAAATTGGAATGCAGATTTGTTAATTAAACTTTTGAGGACTTCAAAATTTTAAAAAAATTAAAAAATATTCTATGTATGACGATAATTTCGAGGAAATTAAATTTATGCGGATATTAGGGAGGTTAGAATTTATAAACATAAATTATTTAAGTATTTTGTAAATCTATAAATAAAATATAATTTTTTTTATCTTTTTTCTTTCTACCGAGTTACTAATATGTAGAATAGAGTTGTGGGATACACAAGATAAGTTCAAAGTCAAACTCGAATTAACTTATTGTTGCTTGATTCAAATCATTAACCATTTGATAAAGATCTTAAATTTAGCAAGTTATTTGATAGGCCATTGGAAGATTGGATGAGATCTTAGCACAACAAACAATATTGCTACCATCCAAAGAGAATAAAGGCTCAGTTCTAAGGATTGATGTTTTTCTTGGTCATGTTGAATTTCGATGAATATTGAGATTTTCCAACTATATAAGTTTATGAGACTGTGTAAAGTATGAAAGCATTACATGATCTATTTTGAATGTAAATGTCTATATATATGGAAAATAATGTAACTCCTGAAGCTCTAATGGTGAGGAATGATGTTTCATACTTGTTCAAAACCATTTTGTAGATGTTTAAATGAAATCAATGTACACCTTTAAAATTTCGACCATGCCTTTGTTTTATTTTATCATGATATGAATCGTGTTCTTTGTTTTTTGTAAATGTGTTTTATTTCATAGTTGAAAGATGTGTAATATACAATATAAGGAAATGAGGCAAACATGTATGATAAACTTTTTTGTTTTTTTGGTTTGTTTGTTTTATGGAATATATGTATAACAAATCCACTCATAGACTGGCATAATGCTACCACTATTTAATATGATATTCATTAAAAATAAGTTATCAAATGAATGAAATGCACCAGTCCACCACGAACGTGGAGCTTCTTTTGACCACATATGAAAGAAAAAAATGAAGAAAGGATGGTGGTGATGTTGAAAGTGATTGAGTGGAAGTGATATACTTCTTTTCATCTTCTAAAGTAATAAATATGATATCACTATTTCATGCTCATATTATTTTATTATCTAATTCATTCTTTTTATTTTTTTACTGTTGTCTTTAAATAAAATGTTTTATTATAACTTTCTCATTATAATATTTTCATCTTCTTGCCTATATAGTTAATTAATATGCTACCTTATCATACGTTTTCTTCTCTTTATACTAAACTTCTTAAAATGTACTTCCTATTGCTACTTAATTATGTTATGTTTGGCTAGTTAGAGACCATTAAAAAAATAAGTCACCACGATCATATATAATATTGTATAGAAGTCCTTGTACCCCTGATTGTGTAATACTGGTTTGATTATGTTAATGTGATATTTCATTCAGGAAAGTGAATGACTCTTATGTTAGTTCTTAGTAATTTATTTACAAGTTAATACAAGTGACTTATGTCACTATGGAAAAAAATATGAACTAGAAATTTATGGTAAAAAATAAAAGATTTAAGGGATGATAGGATAAGTAAGAGAAACCTAATGTAAATTAACTAACGTGACTACCCCCTACGTTTTGAAAACTTGCCTACCCTGTGAAATTTTAATTTTTAAATCTAATTTCTAAGGGAAAATTGTCATGTTAGTATATATACTTCAGGAGAACCTCGTGCACTTACCTAAAACCTCAGGATGGTATCGTACAATAAACTATAGTTGTTGGGTAATTTCTTTTATAAAACATGTCTTTGCTTTCTTTTTTCTTCTTGACAACTTGACATCTTACATTTTATGCATTAATTTCTTTTTTTATGTAAAGACAAATATGGCTCTTACACTGTAATAGTTGATTTTTTATGTTATTATTCTATTTTTATTTATAAAATGACTTAATTTCTTGCGTGTCAAATGAAAATAAATATAGTTTATCAATGAACTTATGTATAGTCTAAAGGCAACTTATGAGGAGTTCATTACGTCTGTAACAAATCTAGGTGGGTTCTCATGCTTTCTTTTGTTACCAAGGTTTGTCTTTTATTACGCTAAATATGGTACTCGATTCTAAACCAATCCATAAGCCAATCCTAAGATTCGTAGAGAATATATATGTATCTGTAGGATACCCTTGAGACCTAAACCTTTACTTAGCGACCTTAGAAATGATGTCTACATAAACGTTAAATCCTCTCGGGAGGTGGTGAAAATATGTTAGAAAAAGGCTAGTGGGGATTACTTGCTAGTTCTCAAGCTAAACTATCATAAGGTTCTATCTATTTAATTAATTTTCCTGTCTTTATTTTATTTAGTAAATTAGAGTCTTAAAAACCAAAATAAAGATTTTAGAGTATTTTATTTCCAGAGTATTATTCTTCTAGCTTCTTTTATTTTCACTTTATAAATTGCATGACTTCTCCTAACTTTCGTAGTCTCTGAGCAACAAATCTACTTATCATTTAAGCTTGCATACGATACAGTGAGTAACGTGTTTAGGCTAGGGTTTTAGTTCCATTTTTTATTATCATATTATTATCATATCTTGGCGCCACTATCGGGGACTACATTATTAGTCCTTGTGCATTTATTTATAATATTTATTTTTAGTTATTTCTATTTTACACTTTTTGTTTTTTGTTTTTGTCTTTTTCATTTGTTTAGATGGGAAATCAAAAGTTAGAGCTAGGTCTTCCTGACCCATTTTGGGTGCATCCCATAGGGATTCGCCCTCCAGTTATTGAAGTCGTTCGATTCAATCCTGATCCTAATTTGATTAATCAATTCGTGAGTTATGAGAAATATAGTGGTGCTACACATCAAGATCTGGTCCGGTCTGTTCAGAAATTTATGCAATTATGTGATGCCTACATTACTGAAGGTGTCATGCAAGAACATATGTATTTTTTAATGTTTCAATTCTTCTTGACCGGGAAAGCAAGCGATTAGTTAGATGATCGACCTCCCGAGTTAATAACAAATTGGGACAAGTTTCAAGCAAGATTCCTTGATCGATTATATTCTACAAGTGTGAGCGTGAAGGAACAGTTGAAGCTTATGAATTTCTTACTAGAAGCCGAAGAGAGTGTTGGCGAAACATAAACTAGATTTCACATAAAGTTGGCAAGATGTCCACAACATGGATACACGCCAGAATTACAATTAGCGATGTTCTATAAAGAAATCAGTGCAGAGTCAATATTAAGAGTAGATGATTTGGGTCGTGCTGGTTTTATCTCCATAGAACCGAAAGAAGCAAAGAGTCGTATGGAAATAATTATCGAAACCGACATGAGTTGGCCACAATCACAAGCTCCTACCACTAATATTGATACATAGGCGAGGTATTCAAGATTGCAAGATTAAATACAATAGTTTGTTATAACAGTTGAGAAAAGCATCCAGGTGCCACCTCAATAGCTATATATGAAGGAACAGGCCTATGATAATCAAGCTACTCTTCCATTAGAACTTCTATCACATCCTCAAGAAGATATCATCGAGTTAAAATAGACTATTAATCAATTAATAAACTTCTCAAAGGACAATATAAGCAGACTTGAGTAAAAGATTGCATCTGTAGCGCAAAGCCTGCAACAACAGAATCAAGACCTGAAACAACATAATGAACTTTTAGAGCAAAATGATGCAGTGTACTACAGTCATAAAGTAAATTCAAAGTCGACTCTTACAATTGACTCAAAACAGGTGGGTTCGAAGGATTGCTGGTGCGATATGGATATGGAGTTGGGCTCAATATTTTCCGATGTAGGGTCTAAGATTATAGCTTTCGGTGGTGGTTCCATTCGTTGGAGGTTTTGTGTTCAAAGTTGGTTTTAAGAGTGGTTGTGAGGAGGTTCGTGGTGGTTTCTTAGAGTAAAATTATGACTATTTGAATCCAGTAGGGTTGTTGAACTTTTAAGAGGATGTAGAGATATTATGTTGAAGGGTTTTTTTGTTAGTAATGTTTGGGCCAAGATGCATAAAGTTCACAGAAATTGGGCCTATTAGGCTTATTTCATTATCACCTAAAAAATTAGTCTTAACCGGAATAAATTCATCTACATATAAGGTGACTCTAGAAATCATGAAAGAATAGGCTATTGTCCCACCTTATTATGGTATGCATTAATCCTTTAGCAAAACTATTGTATTTAGTCTAGTAATTATATTAATTAGAGAATATGAGTTCATTGAGATAACTTTCCCCTTTTGCCCATAATTTTGTGTTTTTCAGGAAAAACCCTTGAGGGTAAATGAAATAGTAGAAATGATTAATAAAAGAACAAGCACCCATACTGGGAAAGTTTTTCTAACTAATAAAGGTATTTTGTAATCTACAACCCCAATTAAAAAAAACGGTAATGTCACTCCCGAACAAAGGGAGTAGCCACCCAATGGTATGGGGGCAATCCCCTTGACATATGAGATTATTTTTTACCCCTATAATTATTTCTAAATAACTTGTGGTTTTCAGAATTTCACCGGGGTGTCCTCTCAATTTTTCATTTTTTAAGCTTTAATCTATTTGTTTGAATTTTATTATTAATATAAACTATATGTTATATTTTTACAATATAAGGACTTAAAGTACAATTAATTAAATGCAATATTTTCATAAGTAGGGACCTACATTACACTTGATTTATTATGAGACCTAGAGCGCAATTAACTTAAAAAGATTTAGAAGTAATGGTCACAAAAAAGATTTCCCCTTCCCAATATAAATTCTTTGCTCTGTCTCTTGTCCATATTGTCCCCTTCTTCTTTATATCAATATAATGATAACTGTAATGATATAAACTGGATTAGGACTAAAAAGCAGGTTTCTCAAACCATAGGAGGTAGATGATACTCAACGTGCCTATTATATAAATATGTAATGAACGCTAGTCCTTAAATATAGTCAAAATAATATAGATTGAAGACTTATGGTTGAATTTGGCTCTTATATATAACTCTTTAGTCGCATCTACCGTCATAGAATATTAAGCTCAAAATTATAAGTACTTTATAATTGTTAAAAAAAAGGTAATTACCACCTACATGTAAACCACTTTAACTATTTATTTTCATGCTTTTAATTATGGTTGTGAAACTGATTAGTACTCGTCATATAAGTTTACCTAAAGGTCATATTTTGATTGACGTGTTTGTGAGAAAACATTGTATTTTGGACTACTTGATCTTATGAGGAATGTAGAGATTGTTTATAAGTATTGTAGGCTCAATTGAGAAGGAATATGATGAAGAAATAGGATCATCAAACCTCCGAGGAGCTAAAGAGCAGACAACCTATGCTAGCTAGTTGAAGACAAAAGCAAAAGAGTTGATTTCCGGACCTCCTAAGAGTCAAAGGACGGACAACGTAAAGTCATTCAAGATTGAAGGTTGAAAATATAAAAAGTACTGGCCTCCGACCTATGAGAAGAATAGAGTGCTTAAATTAATTCGAGAATAAAAGTTAATAAAGAGTAATGTTCGAACCTCCGAAGTGAAGATTATGAACTTAGTTGGATAAAATGGGTGGAATCAAGGAAGGCTGGTGCGAGATGGAAGGGTAACACTAGTGTGGGGCTTTGATGAATGGGTGGAGGTGGGGGCTAGGATTGTGGAGTTGGGATCAAGATTTGTCCATGTACGACATTTGGGGATAGATTATTTGTAGCCGTTTATGGTAGTTCCATTCATTAGAGGTTATATGTTCAGAGTTGGTTTTAACTGTGGTGGTGAGGAGGTTTGGGGAATTTGTTTGAAATAAAATTAGGACAATGTGAATCTAGTAGGTTTGTTGGGACTTTTATGAGGATATAGAGTTATTATTCTGAAGTGGTTATTTGGGACAAGGTGCATGAAGCTAACGCAAATTGGGCCTTATTTTTACACTTATTAGTATTCTAAAAGTTTTACAATTACAACAAAGTAAATCTATTTTTAGAATTTCTGACATGACTTATTTTTTCATAGATTTGCATGGTCATGAGACATATTTTTGAGGGGTTATTTGATGTATTTGTAAGATATATCCCAAGAATGTGTCTTTCTTTGAATTCTTTACTTATATAAGATTTTTTTGTTATACTTGAATCTATTTTGTTAATTATGTCTTAAGTATATAAAGCGTAGAGTTGAGACTTCAAAGTTATAATATTTTCACTGTAACGCACACATGTCCAACATAGTTATAAAATATTTTTTTTCTCACTTTTTACCCACCCAAGTGGATCCTATAATCCAAAAATGTTTTCCACGCTATACTTAGGTGGAATTGAAGATAGAAGTCAATCACACAAATTTAATAAGAAGAAGAAGTAAACTCAACATCATTCTACCCTTATTCATTATTCCAATTCCTTAAAAATATTATTATTAGCGTAGTTTATTTTACTTTTTATTTTTTAAAATATTATTATTATCATTATTGTATTTTCTTCCATTAGTATGAACTAAACGTTCATTAACTTGGGAATTTCTATGTGTCTGAGATGATGAATTTACAGTGTTCTTGCAATTTGGGATTCACTTTTTCGATGAAGTTGAATATAAACTTGTACAAATTTGTGAACATCATACTTTAGCCATGTTAGTAGGTTAGGATAGAAAATTGACTAAACCTGAGGGTCGTATTGTGGATCTAGTTTGTAACTGCTTGGTTTTCATCTATTGACCGAAAAGTCTAGACTAGTCTGATAGTCAATAGGGTTAGAGTTTATTATTTTGAAGATTGTAGGTTAACTCAGCAGAGATCCCTAGGGTCTTAGATCATCCCATAACTACCCGAGAGAAAATTAGGTGGATAATTGAATCAAGTAATGTGAAAAATTTAATTTTACCCTTAAAAAAATAATTAAATCATGTCTAGACGGGGATTGAAATTATTTCTCTAGATAACCGATCACATATTCAATGCTTTAATCATTATTGCTTGAAATTCATCTTTTTGAATTTTAGTCATTTTAGTAATTTTAGTCATTTTAGTCATTTCACACAATCGAGTATACTCAACTGACTAGAGAACCTGATAACCACCCATCTAACAACAAGAATGAAAAAATTGATTCCAAACCACCGAAACCCCATCTATAACAATCATAAGTCATTCGAAAATCCAACCCCAGACTTGACCATAACCAACAAAAAAAAAATTACCACAAGAAAACTTACACAACATGTAAACCAACCACTAGTTGATAGCAAAACATGAGACAAAAACAAAAACCACACTAAACAAGTCAAGAATATAATTGAAAAAAAGAAAATTAAATAAATTAAATAATAATTTTTTCTAGACTTATAAATTCTCAAATAAGTCATCCTTATACATAGTGTAAATGTCGTATAAATTTGGAACAAAACAAATACCGTATAAACAAAAATACAAACATTGTGCATTGATTTTTTTGACCAACGTTTGTCCGTGAAGGCCACCACTTTCTCCTCCATCCTATTTGGTGTCACCTTTATTGTCATCAAAATTTATTATGTATATTTACTCCTCACTATCTTTTCTTTCTATATATTGAACTCGTCTAAAACAATATAACCTAAAAACCAATCACATTGAAAAAATTGAACAAAAGAAATCACAACAAAATCTAAATTTGAGAAAATAGATTAAACATAGAAATTTTAAAATATCATAAATATTTAGATTTTCCTTTGTAAAATCAAATTGAAAAGCCAAATTTTGTATACGGAACCAAGAAAATTATTATAGTTACCTAATATTTTATTGGTATAAATAAATTGTTTTGACTCAATTGTTAAAATATTAAATTATAAAACTAAAACTTATCTCTCTTTCCATCAGGCCAACACATCACACACAACATTCAACAAAATATACATTCAGATCTACAATCATACACACACTTCTACATTATCAATATGAAATATTCTGCCAACACCATCTATCAGGTAAAAGCTATACATTTTTCAGTTAATTCCTTAATATATAAAAATAATCTCTAAAATAAGAGACGATAAAGGGTTTAATATTAATCAGATACAAATTCAAATTGAGTATGAGAGATTCGTACACAAACGGGTTTGGAACCGAATCTCGGATGCATACAAATTAGGCTTTTAATACTAATATTAAAGTGAAAAAAATAGTGATTTGGATTATATGTTAATCTTCTAATATATTTATGTATATATTTGTTAAATTTTACCCAAATTAACCATTATGTAATTCATAAAAAATAATTTTTTTAACATCTTATGATTTTTTATGAATTTAGGATATCCAGTCATTTTGATTGTGAAATTTAATGTGTTATTTCAGGGATAATTTTTAATATATATATGATTTTAAGATTTCGAGATTTATGATATATCGTGATCTTGAAATTTAATATATTATTTATGGATGATTATTTTTTATATATCTATGGTTTTTGCAAGCAGGTCCTTCAAGATTTAAGACATGTATAGGATAAAATCGTTTTCAACAAAGAAACAAACGAGAAAAAAAGATTGATGACCATTTCATTTCAGGCAAGCATCAAGATTATTAAATGTTGTGGTAAAATTTACTTACTTAATATTTTGATAAATGTAATAATAGAAGAAATTAGAAAAAGTTATATAATATTATAATGAAAAATTATTTTGGAATTACAATTTTAATTTTTATAAACATTTATTTAAGAATGACACAAATATAGGCTATTTTGCGTAATATTATCTCAAAATATATTATTAGGCATAATTTAAGAATCATGTGCAATTAATAACTTGTGATCAATTGATAGAACCAGTTCTAAAGTGTATTTCAATTGTTTCCCAGGATAAGGTGGATGTTATACCGTCACTTTGTGCAAGTGGTATGTACCATATATAAAATATTATCTAGTCTTCATTTTTCTAAAGTCTAACATAGAAAAATTCTTCAATTCAATATTGGATGGACCAATTTTAGGAGTAGCCATTTATATTACTACACATATCACATGTTATAAAAATTACATAAAGTGAAGTATAAACATGTGTCTTGTTATATCTAATGACCATGATTTATATATTGGATGGAAGACTTACCCCCTAACATACTCATTTTATTTCTTTTCAGATGAGCGTAGAACTTTAATTTCCATCTCCCATAATTTTGACTCATGAAAGTCAGTTTGCTCGGTATGGTAAACAACATGCGGAAGGTGTTTCATTGAAACATTACCCAAAAGGCACTAAAAGGTATGTGTATATGCATACCCGCAAACATAGAGATAACCAAGAATTATTTTTTTGATGGGGAAGAGGTAATGCCTACATTTTATTTTATAACCAATGTCATTATAAATTCTGTTTTTGGAAAAACATTACATTTTAGGGTTCCATATTTTGCACTAGTTACCCTATAAGCTTAAGATTATATATTAGAAGTTCTTATATTAAAAATATATATTATAGGTTCATATATTTTTACACCTATTTTATTATAATAATATAATTTTAATAATAATAACTAAAAATGACCAATTTATAAAAATAGTTTGGTGTGTAGATTTTAAAAAAGTTCACTATTTTATTTTACAAGTTATTAGTTTAGAATTTTTCAATAATGAAGAGATTTCAATTTTTAAAAATTTAAAGGGGTGTGGTCCCAGCTCCCAAGCAACACGCTGGCTTGCGAAATATCTCTTTTATTTAACGAATTTCAAATTTCAATGGTTTGTAGTTAGCATGGCTTGAACGTGGAGAGATAGCTAAGGGGTCCATCGTTTATATAAGCCACTCATGAATGCAGGTCTTCCTTTTGGTGCTAACCATTGGGTTTATACTATTGAGAGGTAAGCCCGTCTCGTTGATGTGATTGCTACTCGTCCATCTAGCTTCTATATACGGGTAATTTATTTTTCAAAACTAACCATGAATTAAAGTTTATACTTCCTATATTTATGTTTCTTTGGGTTTATAGTGTTTCGAGGTCTGGAAGGAAGAAAGAAGGTGTTGCATGTTGTCGAGAAAATGATGTTGGATTTTGGCAGTGGAGTATGTGCTTCTATTAAGCATCCATGGACAAGTATAACCAGAAACGAGACTAAAGATATCCAGGTTAATAAAAAGAGTGTAAATGAACCCGACCAAGTATGTGCATCATGTTTTCGAAGTGCTTCAGAGTGGATGATCATGTCATTTCAGTCAACCTTTCACTATTTCTCCTGGTAACATATTCATGCCTAAATACTCTAAGATACTAAGAGTTAATTTTTTATATTATTCATATGATGAGCTATATTACTGTTACCTATTAAATTAAATAGTAAAAGTTTTTAGACAAACCTCTTACGCAGCGGATTGATTTCTGAATTCCTATTTTCTGAATTCTTGCTTTCTGATCGTGAATTTAATTACAAGAATTAAATTCTTTGTTTTCACCACCTAAGTGTCTGCGAATCTTGTTTAAGTGTAATGGAATAAGAGAAGGAATTTTTTTGAAGAAATTGTGTGCTGTGAAGCTGTGTAGAAGATGGAGTAGGAGACTCCTATTTATAGAGTCCAGGAAGCGTTGGTTTATTAACTGATAATAAACCACCTTCACATGATCTCCACCCCAAGCACTAAGAAAGTGGGTAAGTTCTTTCAGTTAAACCCAGGTAACTATCTTAGCACGTTCATGTTAACCCATCATGGGTGACATGGAAATAAATCTATTAATTTATTTTATTTCTTTCATTCTCCCACTCACACATGATGGAGTTACCATCGTACTATTAGGTACGTGCATCACAATGTCCCATACATAAAAAAATTCTCAAAATTCTCTCATATACACTCTACTACAATAATTCATCATACTTGACAAATAGGTCGTGCGACCGACAAGCATACGAGCATATGTTACTATTAACCTGTTAGGGTACATAGTTGCTCAAATGAAATCTCATTCCTTACGTATCTTGTAGTACCCCAGACTAACAATATGTTGTATCATATTACAGTAACTCTGACCCCTTCAAATTTATATCACAACTTCTATGTGAAAAAGAGTTCACTTGTCATTTCGTTTATGTGTCTCACTATCATGTTATAGTCCATATTGACTTACATGATCGGTTAACCTGCAAGCACACATTTGATACACAATTCTAGTCTTCCCTTTACACTTATATCCTTGTATATTGATTAGGTTGCTTTCCCAAACATACCCCATTAGACCGAATCACTCATGATCATTGGTAATGTGTTCAAAGTAGCATACACCTAATCAAAATATCAAGATATAGTCAAAAGTAATAAGGGCACAAATCAAAGGTATCACACAGTGAAGAAACAGGGATCAATTCTTCACTTCCTTTTGGTCGAAAGCACACGTGGTATGACACACGTGTTATGGTATTATTCATATATCTCAAACTGTATGTCACAATTTTACAAATACCATACAGATATATAATTAGACAAGCCTCGTTGCCTAAGATGAATTCTTCGATCGATCAACCCTTCTATGAAATCAATCAAGCAATTCATATCTGGCTATTATAGACTACGTAGATAGTGGGATTCTACTTCGATCATAATATAAGCTTAACATGGTTTATCCATGTTTATGATCTCATCTTAACACTTAGTTAAGGCGACTATCTTAACTCAAGTTATCTTAAGGGTTCTTCACTACTATGAGTTAGTCTCATCTTTGCGCACTTCTTATGCCAAAGGCGATTGCCCGTGTGACAGGGACAATCTCAGTCTATAGGACATACATACTTACAAAATCACACGCAATATATATAATACATATCAAACATGATATCATTAAAATAAACAGTTAAATAAACATACTAATGGAAATATATACATGAATGCACATAAACTAGCAATAATTCATACATTATATCTTGCTTAATCGTATAGATCTAACATGATCCATGAATACATCCCTTGGGATAGCTTTTGTGAATGGATCAGCAAGCATATTGCGTGTGGGTATATATTGCAAAGTAACATCCTTTTGTGCAATTATATCTCTAACGAAGTTATACTTTATATCAATGTGTTTGGTCTTGCTGTGATATTTTGGATCTTTCACATAAGCCATTGCAGCTTGACTATCACAGTATATTGTTATTGGACTCCCACTATCACCAGAGAATCCTAAATGTTCAAAGAACCTTTTTAACCAAACAGCCTCTTGAACCGCAGCTAAGCAAGCTACAAACTCAGCTTCCATCATTGACAAAGCTACACAGGTTTGTTTCTTGCTACTCCATGAGATTGCGCAATTATTTAGCAAGAATACATAACCTGAAGTGGATTTACGCCCATCTATATCACCAGCCCAATCAGCGTCTGTATATCCCTCTAGGCGTAATCTATCTCCTCGAAAGCATAAGGCATGATCTTTGGTGCCTTTTAGGTATCTCAATATCCTTTTCACAGCTTTCCAATGCTCTTGTCCCGGGTTCGATTGAAAACGACTAACTAAACCTACTGCATAACAAATGTCTGGTCTCGTACACATCATAACATACATAAGACTACCAATGGCACTAGAATATGGTACTGTTGACATTTTCTGTTTTTCTTCTGTAGTACTAGGACACATGTCGAGAGTTAAGACTATTCCATTTGCTACAGGAGTGTCAATGGCATTGCACGTAGTCATACCAAAGCGCTCAAGTACATTCATGATGTAAGGTTCTTGAGATAGAGATAATAGTCTTCTAGACCTATCTCTGTGAATCTTAACACCAAGAATATAATTTGCTTCTCCCATATCTTTCATATCAAATTGAGAAGCTAGTCACTCCTTGTTAGCTTGAATAAACTCTTTATCATTCCCAGCTAATAGGATGTCATCCACATATAGAGATAAAATCATGAAATTTTTCTTGGAACGTTTAATATAAACACAGTGGTCTTCACTTATCATTTCAAATCCATTTGACGAGATGACTTCATGAAATCTCAAATTCCACTGTCTCGAGGCTTGCTTAAGACCATATATTGATTTCAACAATCTACATACTTTATTCTCTTGATCTTTTGCAACGAAACCCGAGGGTTGTTCCATGAAAATTACCTCTTCTAAATCTCCATTTAGAAATGCAGTTTTAACATCCATTTGGTGCAACTCCAGATCGAGATGCGCCACAATAGCTAAAATAAGACGTATCGAGGTAAATCTAACAACAGGAGAAAAAGTTTCCTCAAAATCTATTCCTTCCCGTTGAGTATAGCCTTTCGCTACCAAGCGAGCTTTATACCTGTCAATGGAATTGTCAGGTTTCCTCTTTATTTTGAGAACCCATTTGTTCCCAATTGCTTTACGTCTTTTTGGGAGATCAACCAGTTCCCATACCTGGTTTTTCTTCATCGACTCCATTTCTTCTTCCATTGCTTTCCTCCATTCATTCTTAGCGGGACATGAGAGTGCTTCATTAACTGTTCGAGGTTCATCTCCGTCTTGTGGAGTTATCATAAAGACTTCTCCTTCGATTTCAAATCGGCGACGAGGAACTAAACCTCTAGCACTTCTCTTAAGTTGAGAATCTTGAGAAATAGGATTACTAGATGATGCAATGGTTTCTTCCGTCTCAAGATTTAGAGGAGTGCCCGTCTCTATTTCTTGAGTATGTGTTACCTCATCAGGCGTCACATTTGTTTGCATATCATCTTCCTGAATCTCATTTAATTCACATAAAATGGAATTTCTGTCAACCTCACCTCTGCTAGGAAAATCATTCTCTAAGAACGTAACATCTCGTGACTCAATTTCAGTAAGACCCCCATCATTATGTTCACCAATAAACACATATCCTTTAGAGTGATCTGGGTATCTAATAAAGATACACTTCTTACCTCTTGGACCTAACTTCCCATACTTATGAGATAGATCATGAACATAGCCTGCCGACCCCCAAGGTCGCAAGTATGACAGATTAGGTTTCCTACCTGTACATAGTTCATAAAAAGTTGATGGAATAGTCATTGTGGGTACTCGGTGAAGTATATAACAGGTGGTTAACAAGGCATCTCCCCAATAAGATATTGGAAGATTTGCTTGTGCCATCATAGACCTAACCATTTCTAGGAGTGTTCTGTTCCTCCTTTCAGCCACACCATTCTGTTGTGGTGTTCTAGGAATTGTAAGTTGCCTTACTATCCCTTTTTCATCACACAGTTCTTTAAACTGATCAGATAGATATTCACGTCCTCGAACGGTTCTTAAGGTTTTCACCTTCCTCTCTAACTGATTTTCCACATCATTGATAAATGTCATAAAACATTTCAATGCTTCGGATTTGTGAGAAATCAGGTAGACATAACCAAACCTAGTGAAATCATCTATGAAAGTGATGAAATAACGTTCCCCACGTCTAGTTTGAACACTAATTGGGCCACAGATGTCTGATTGAATTACTTGTAATGGGTACTCGACTCGTTTAGCCTTTCCAAATGGTTTCCGTTTTGCTTTACCTGCTAGACAATTTTCACAAGTTGGCAAGTTGACTTTAGTCAACGAACCCAAAAGGTTTGCCTTAGCCAACAAATTCATACGGTCTTGACCAATATGACCTAATCTAGCATGCCATACATTTTCTTCTACATTAGAATTACTAGAAGAAGTATTAGTGGAAAAGCAACTACTTAAACAATAACTATTAAACGAGTTATCATCATCTAGTACAATTAAACCATGCGAAATAAAACCAGAACCATAATACCTAGCATCATAATAGATATCTACTTGTTTGTTATGAAAATGCAAATTAAAACCTAATCCTAGAAGAACAGTGACCGAGACTAAGTTCCGTCGAATATCAGGTGTGTAAAGTACATCATGCAGGTACAAGGTTTGACCACCTCGCAAGTTCAACTTGCAAGTGCCAACTCCTTTGACTTCAACCTTATTGTTGTCTCCTACATATATCCACCTTGATCCCTCTGGAATCCGACGGTACTCTACATATGCCTCTCGGTCTTTGGCTACATGGTCTGTCGCTCCTGAGTCCGCAGTCCACAAAGGATTAGAATCAGCAAGCAATACCGTACTAGTAACATAAGTAAAATTACAAGAAGTAAATGACATTGCTACCTTTCTGGGCTCGCTGCACTCGCGAGCGAAGTGACCCATTTTCTCACAGTTAAAGCATTTCATCTTACTCTTGTCTTTCTTCTTACGGAAACGTTTTCCATTATTGTTACCACCCTTCTTGTTCTTCTTGGAAACATGCTCATTTCCGTTCTTCTTCCCATTGTTCTTGCACTTATTGCCAGAAACTTTGTGCGAACTTGACTCAGCAACATAAGCCTGACCCTGAGGCTTAATTGCATCTAGACGTTCATCTTCCAATGTCACATGACGAGCAGCATCATCAAAGGTTTTGATGTTGTTATTGCGAGTCAAGTTTATCTTCAAATGCTCTCGGTTATTTGGAAGAGATCGGATCACAGCTTGAACCTGTTGTTCATCAGTAAGGTTATGACCTGCATTCTTAAGTTCCCTAATCATGTTAGACATCTCTCGGAGATGTTGTTGCATGGTTTGATTAGGCTTCTTCTTGCAAGTGTCAAACTTAATGGTCAATTGACGCAACTTAGTCACAGTCGTACCCCCATACTTCTCCTTAAGAGCATTCCACATTTCGTGAGCAGTGAGGTATCGTTGACATTCATAGACAAGATCGTCATTCATGGAGCCTATCAAGATGCCTCTTGCAGTGGAATCTTTCTTTTTCCACTTCTCATAAGCCTCCATGTCCCTTCTGTTTTGAGCCGTGTTGCCTTCCTCAGACTGAGCCATGACATTGTTAACAGCCTCAAGAACATCTTGCTCTTCTAGAACATAGTGTATCTTGAGCTTCCAAAAGGTTATAGTTCTCACCATTCATCTTTTCTCCTTTGTTGAGATCAGCAATGATGGTTTTCGATGCCATTTTCTCTATAAAGTGAGAGATTTCCATTAGTGTCATACATTTATTTAACAACTCTATGCTATTAATGCAAACGGAATGAATAAGAAAGATAACAAAATAACTGATTAAGAAAGTTCACTATGTTCCCAATCATGAACCACTATATTTTGTTTGTCTTAACCATTCAATCAATTTCATTAACTGCAAAATTAAGTTCTTCAAGAACTCCCACTTACTCTAACATGAATAGAGCAAAAATGTATGAAAACTAAACAACTAATAACATAAAAGCAAATAATCTAGTTGAATTCATACATAAATGAAAAAACATGTTTGGTAAACAAATAACCAAATAAAATTCAAAGACTAACATTTGAAACGAACTACCAAAATAAACTACCTAGCAAAGAAACTCTAACTTATACATGACAATCACTCGTATCTCGTTTTCAAAGGAATCGATTTTTCAAAACCCTTTTTTACATAGAGACTTATCGGATCATACTTAGTAGGCGAATTCATCTCACAAGGACATTTGAAAAAACTTGTATGCCTTTTAAAATGATTCCATATATGAGATTCAGTGAAGGCATATACGACCCAACCATATGTTTTTGATCTCCTATCTACATAATTTTCGCGATTCACATTCCTCCATATATCAAGGAGATCTTTTCTCAAGTCTTTTGGCAAAGTCCTGAGAAGAGCATCAACCTTGTCATTCTCATTCATGTGATAGGCATATTTTATGACACCTTGTATCATATCATTTACAATCTTCACGTGTTGTATTAAAGAATGTGATGATTTCATCTTATAATTTCGAAGTGTCATTATTTTGTTTTTCAAATCTTCCCTTTGTCCATCTGACTCGGGTTCTTTGGCGGTGTAAACCAATTTTGCTTTATTAGTATTCTTTATGTTCTTGTAATCAGTCCTGTAGTTCATCAACAGGTCGCGTCTGAATGCACGTAATCCCCGGGATCGTGTAATCACCATTTTCTTCTATAGAAAAATTAAGAACAAAATAATTCACCACCTTTTTGAATTAAAATAATACATTTCTGCAATTTGTTATAAATGAAACATATATTCTTGTAAGTAACAACTAATTGTATAGAAAAAGTGGTTAAGTGACTAGTCATTGGTAGGTTTGGCGAGGTTCGAATCCCCTTTCATGCAAAATAATTTTACTACTCATAAATAGCTCCGAAAAAATTAATTCTAAAAGATAAAAACGGGCCAGACTAAATAAATAGTATATTTGGATTCGGCCCAAAAAATTAATTAAATCTAAAATTAATTACGGCCCAAAAAAAATAGGTTCGGCCCAAAATAAATTAATTAAATTAAATCACCAAAATTCGGCCATAAGGATTCGGCCCAAAAAAAAAAATTAAATCACTGCCAATAAACGGTCCAAAAATAGATAATAATATGGGCTCTAATAAATTAGGAGTGGTCCATCAAAGAAATCCATAAGGCCATAAATTAATTTGGGCTGTATAGTACATATTCAGGTCCAAAAAAATATATATAACCTACTAATAAGCATACGGTAGTAGCAGATATTTAATCAATGACCTAACAAAAATAAAAAAAACTTTTCTTTTTCTTTTCTAAATACATGTGACGACAGAGAGAAGAAATAAAACTTCCGACAATTTTTTTTTTTAATTATCATGAATCGCATGAAAAAACACAGAAGAAGAAGTAAACAATTATCCAGGTAACAAACGCCCTGATACCAATTGTTACCTATTAAATTAAATAGTAAAAGTTTTTAGACAAACCTCTTACGCAGCGGATTGATTTCTGAATTCCTATTTTCTGAATTCTTGCTTTCTGATCGTGAATTTAATTACAAGAATTAAATTCTTTGTTTTCACCACCTAAGTGTCTGAGAATCTTGTTTAAGTGTAATGGAATAAGAGAAGGAATTTTTGTTGAAGAAATTGTGTGCTGTGAAGCTGTGTTGAAGATGGAGTAGGAGACTCCTATTTATAGAGTCCAGGAAGCGTTGGTTTATTAACTGATAATAAACCACCTTCCCATGATCTCCACCCCAAGCACTAAGAAAGTGGGTAAGTTCTTTCAGTTAAACCCAGGTAACTATCTTAGCACGTTCATGTTAACCCATCATGGGTGACATGGAAATAAATCTATTAATTTATTTTATTTCTTTCAATTACTATAGATTTCACTCAATAAGTTTTATAGCTTCTCCCTAAATATAGTAATCAAAATTAATCAACTTTTATAAATGAAAAAACACCATAATCTAGTTGACTGACTTTTTCATGGTATAAAATTATTCAATATCATGTATACTAATTTATAAGAGAAAAAACAGAAATATCTTACTTGAACTAGCTTATATTGAATAAGAATACTTGTTTCACCATGTTGTTTAATTGCGGTCATTGATTATTTGACAAATATGTTCTATAAATGTTGCAGGTTCTTTGAAAGGTCATTGGATCTTTGGATGAGATCACAGCTCAACAAACAATTTGCACCACCTAAGACAACAAAATCTCCGTGTCTAAGGATTGGGTTTTTGTTTGTTCATTGTATTTCGAGGAATATGAAGATTTTTTTCCTCATTAACTACCTTTCTTAGAACGTGCAAAGGATGAAATTGTAACATGATCTATTGTGAATGTAAAGGTCTCTATATATATGACAAAATAATGTAACTCTTGAAGCTCTAAGTGGTGCAATATGATGATTTATGTGTGTTCTAAACCATTTTTTAGAGGTTTGAATAAAGCCAATGTACACTTTAGTGTTTGGACCATGCCTTTTTTTATTTGGTATGTATTGTTGTGAGGTGATTCTTTATTATCTTTTAAAAAAATAACTTGGTAGTATTCTTTCCTGCTCAAATTCTTTTGTTATTCATTCGGTCTTCTTATTCTTTCTTTTATATTTTAAATAACTCTATCATTAGTTGAAATATTTTATTATGGTTTTGTATTTGTAGTACCTATAGCACATTTAGTCAATTAATACCAATCATGCAATATACCCAATTTTATGCATACATTTATTTTTATAAAACATATATTTACTTTCATTTTGCTTCATGACATTTTATATTCTCTAACATGCATATAAAGTTTGCCCAATTTGCTTTATCAATCACAGCTTCGGTGTTACATTCCAAGTATGCCATCTAGTTTTGCTCCCCTAATTGATCTCTTGTAAGATTCAGAATAGCCTTTTGCGATTGTACATTATTTCCCTTTCTATCTTTCTTCTTCTGTCTGCCTATGTGTTCCTCTTGTAAATCCAAACTCTTTGGTGAAATAAATAAATTAATGCAATGATATGTTGATGGAAAGAGAATATATGAGAAGAGGAAAAACTAACAATTGAACTTTTGAATATTGGCTCGAAATAGGAATCAAATACATTAATATTAATTGACTCTTGATGCTTATTTATTGGAAATGTACATACTTGTATGATACTTTTCCACTAAATGTTGGTCATGAAACCAAAATATACTCATGTGATACTTAATATGGGATGAAAAATAATAGGGATAATGATCGAAAAAGTCCATATTACACACGAAGAATATCCATAAAAAGATATGAATTTACATATAATAGATCTATTGGATTTTTACCCATGAAACTATTATGTGTAAAACTTTGGTGGTTAATTTTTACAACCTTTAATGAGAAATCCATTATTTCTTAAACTTGTTTGGATTAATCATCCAAAATAATGAAACAAACTGAAAAAATGAGATGAATGAACACATTGCAATAAATAAATTCATGACATTATTAAGATAATAAAGCAAGGCTACTTTTTTCCTTTCGTGTCTATTAGTTCATATTACTTGATCCTCCTTTAATATGTTTATTTCCTATTTATTTCTCTATATTTGAAGGGTTAACACATCATTAGAAGCGTCTAATCTAGAAGTTTAGAAGAGTCTATAAACATGATTTGATTCTTACAGGGTGTAAATCATCTCTTTTGAAGATAAATTTTAAAATGTTTGAAATATTTGTAATGGAGTCCTTCACTGTTAAGCGAAATTGATAAGATTTCGAAGGGACGAATGGTCGTTCAACTTCGAATCCTTGAAGTGTTCCTCGATGCTTCAAAACCGAAAGACAATATTTTATATATAAAACAAATTTTAGAAGCTACAAACTGGGGATCAATCATTTGAACACACCTTAACTTTCTTTTGAAGGTCGGAAGGGTGGACTAGAAAATCTAGCTTATATTTACAATTTTAGCTTCATTCATACATTAACTATTCTTCCTAGATCGTATACTACGATGGACGATTTTTAAGTATTATTGACCTATGGGTCTTGGAAACAAAATTATTGGTTTATAGGGAACATGTTACTAGTTCTTTGTTAAAGTGGTCACCATTTCATTTTATAGATTATATGTCAAGGGTGAAATTGTTGTTGACTACACATCGTCTTCTTTAATTTTTTTTTTCGAAAATCAACTCCAAATCATTGAATACATGAGTTTGAAACTTGACATAAAACTCAGATTTGTAGTTTATTTTTTAATGATCAATTATGGCACAACGAAGCTCATAGATACGAGCTTCAATTCTATTGAGTATCTCCGTTCAGCTTCAATTCTATTGAGTATCTTCGTTCAATGGATTCACCACCATCTCAGATTCGAGCTCTCATATCCAAAACATGAAACCAACGAACTGTAGCTTCCATGGCTGCTAAGATCTTAAAATTGACCCATAAACTCGAGGCTCTAGGTGGCTTAAACTCAAGATTCAAAAAGGCATGGCATAAAATACTCTAAGCTCCATGGCTTTGAAATGCATGCGTTGAGTTTCAAAAATCCTCCAAGGTCCATAGACATTGAAAAGGCCTTTCTATCAATGGCTCTGGTTGATGATTTTATTTGTGTTTTTGGCAATTTAGTTTGTGGTGCTGCAATTGGGGTGGATTGTGAAGAAGAGGAGAGATGGGGAATATAAATTAATGTTTTTTTTGTGCCGTTATAATTTATGTCGTGATTTTACTTAGTCTATATAGTGAATAGTTAAAGTGGATATTAGGTAGTAAACAAAAAGCCTTATATTTGCTTATAGTGTTATATTTTATTTGAGACCTTCAGTATTAAGAGTGGGTTGGGGTGCATGGTTCTTGAGGAGGGATCTTCAAGACCCATTGTGTAAAATTTTATTTTTTTGTTTCATAAGTTGAAGATAACTAAGACTAAATTCAACTCTCATAATAAAATATATTTTGGGTTGTGGTCGTCCTTTGTGTGTTCTAAAAATAATGCAATAAATAATCGAACCACAACCGCAAGTGTACGGTTGTCCCAAGTAATAATAGTGATAATACAGATTCGTTCCAAGGACGGGATGGTTGACTACAATGCTTATCCACTAATGAATGATTGCACTTATGAAAGCAAATAAAGATAGTATGTTTGATTGGTTTTGGTATTAATCCTAAGTAATAAAAGACTAAATGGAAAATGCAATTAAAAGCTAAGACGCAAGTAAAATGATGTAAAACGCAAGTATGAGAAGATAGCACTTGAGAACGCAAGGGGTCATCCTAATCCTATTTCATAACCTATGATTTTTAAAGGTTAAATTGGTCAATTACAATGGTCGGGAATCTAAATTCCTTATACCCCCGTCAGGGTGGACTATAAGACTACCCTAGAGTGTCACTAGTCCCGTCAGGGTAAATATGATCCACTTTTAGATGTTTAAGTTTTATTACCTCATTGGCCCTAGAATTAGCTAAGTTTGTCAGAATCAATAGCTTCTATCCTAGATTGAATAAATGGTTCTGTATCTAAACACTCCATTAGGATGATCCAATCGCCACTAATTGGAATAGCCTAAATACTAACACCTGTTCCTAGTTCATGACTCTAAAAACAGTAAATATTCTTAATTTATCGAAAAGAGTAAAAGACACTATCTAATTTAATTTAACAGAAACCCAAATTCAACATATGAAATTTAATACGATTGGGAATTACCCATATAGCATTCTCAAGCACTAATAAATGTTTAACTCATACTAATTGAAAACAAAACTAAATTAAAGAAAATGGAATTAATATTGTTTTACAAAATTAAAGATAAAAGAACCTAATTTCCGGAATAGGAATGACTGAGAACGGAGATATAGACCCTCTCCAGCTTTTGCAGCTTCTTCTTTCTTCCTTCTGTTGCTTCTCTCTGGTGTTTAATCTTGTAGAATGTGAATTGTTATGAAAATAGAAGTCAAAGGCTCCTTTTATAAGTGGAAAAACGGATTAGGGCTTGGACCTAAGAATAAAACACTAATTAAATGTCCAAGCCCAAATTCTAAGCCCAAATTCTAAGCCCAAATTCTAAGCCCAAATTCTAAGCCCAAAATCCCGTAACTGCTGATACACCTTCACTAAAACGGCTTTTCCTGCTTTGTTATGGCTCCGATTGACTTGATTCCAGTTGCTAAAGTTCTGTAACTCGATAAGGAATGTTTTCTCTTCAAAGGTCAGCGGCTAAATCATCTCTTAAGCACCTCGAAATCAGCAATATATGGCCTGGAAAATAGATTTTCAGCTCTAAAAATAATTTCGGGGATTTATCTTAAAGTCTTGACTCCATATCACGATATTTGTCTCTCTTCTCGGATTTCATTCCTAGCTAATATTGAAAACCTACAAACTTTTCACTAAAATACACAAGATTACACGCAAAAGTTTAATAAATTAAAAATACTAGAAATAAAATGGAAATTCCGAATTATTGCAGTTTTAACTCAAAAGTCTATCAAATTAATCAAATAAACACAAAAAATGATGTCTCCTAAGGGTCGAAAATAAGAACAATTAGGGAAACATCAGGTTGCCTCCCAGTATTCGTTGTTTTATTATCATTTATCTAGGTGTTGATGTTACCTCCTTTTTACTTTATCTAGGGATATCCTTAACTTTTTTTGTGTACACAAAGATTCATTATGGGTTCTTTCTCATGTGAAATTTACCATTTTATCAACTTTTTTCCCATGTATATCACACCATTCGGCTCCTAATAACTTATCCCATCGTTTATATATATATCTTTTCTTTCTACCCTGCCTGGTTGTTTGACAATTGTCGATCGTATATCAGCTTCTTCTAGGTATGTTTTTTTAAAAGCAAACATTTATAGCTTATTTCTATCTTAATTTGATCATTAATTTATTCATGTGGATCTCTTATTTTTGTTAGGATCACCAATTGGATCCTTAACTATGCCTTTGAGCACTCTAAAATCTTCCTCCTCTTGTCCTTGAAGTTGTATTGCTAGTATACTTTTAGGTTCATTATTGATCATCCTTGTAATTTTCCTAAGGGTGTGAATGTATTTAGACTTGTATTTTATACTTTTTTTCAATGTTTTTTCTCAATGTTTTTTCCTCTACCAGATATTTAAATTAAATCTATTTCTTATGCTTCACTCACCTATCCAGTGTCTTGCAGTTGATCATGTAATGTTTTGTATCGATCTCTTTTTAGTCTAGCTTTGTTACTTCCATGTTTACCTTGAAGTGTCCAAACATAATTTCAATGGCTCATTTCCTACCATGAATCTACGAGTTTTTTTGTGGAAAAAATGGCCTACCAACTATAAAATATGCATACATAGTCGACTTATTAATGGGGTCTATATCCGAAACCACAAAATTGACATGAAAGTATAAGTCTTCAACACTTACTATGACATATTTGATTACTACTCTCGCGTGTTATATAGATCTACCTACATGTTGAGATGTTTTTTATCGATAGGTTATGGATTTGGACATCCCTGATCTCGACGTGTTTGGAGGCACCCTTATCGCCTTGGCTTATATTGCCTTCGATTCATGTCTGGACAATTTTAGATTCGGGAGCATCTTGTTCAATCCTAGTTTTGGAGCACTTTTTTAGCTTTACAACTTTGTTTTGCACCTCAATATTGGAAGCTTACACCTTGCATGTGTCTTTTGCTTTTTCCACTTATACATCCTTTTACTTTGAAATTTTTTTTTATGGCTCATATTTCTTTAGCTTTTGTATATTACTTTGTAACTTTGTAATAAAAATAGTAGTTTGCAATAAAAGGTTTTCTTATTTTTCAACTTCTTCTTTACTTGCTTTATTTTCTATTCGCTTATTGTTCGAATGCATCTTCTTTGTTTGGAATATGCTTTATTCCCATTTGCCTCAAAAATATTAGTTTCCCTTCATGTTATTGTTATAGGTCTCTTTATATATTTAAAAATTTACTTTGAGCTTTGTGTTGAATAAATTTAAAGACTTATTTAACTCGACCCCGTGGCTTGCAGGTCGAGGGTGTTTTACTAACTTTTTGCCCATGTCTAGGCTACTTTCATACATTTAGTTCCTGCCAATGTTTTCTTTGTCTTTGTTTGCTAACATGGTTGGCAGTTTCTCTATATATTTTTACTCTCCAATGCTTTAGTGGTTTGTATTGTGTTGATTACTGAAAAGGATTTTTATGTTAAAAGTACCTTGAGGTTGCTATCCACCAATGAAATTGTTAACCTTTTACCAATATTAATATTGTCCTTCTTCATTTTACACTCGACGATATAGTCGAGTCTCCTTGCCAATGATACATTGGGTATTTTTTTAATACTATTGCCAACAATTCAATTCGCCTTTTACCAATACTACGTCAAACTTTTCTCACCAACAATACAATTGATCTTTGATATATTTCCCTAAATGGTATTGAAGACACCCCTTATTTCCATTCCCAACCACACTTCCCTTCTCTTCTTACTAAAGACCTCAAATATATTTTAACACTATAGGCTTAAACCCAAATTTATATTTTTTTATCAATTTTTGTTTTTTCCACCTATATATACTAATATATTCTGAAAATTATTAAAACCCTACTCATTATTTTATCTCTCCTCTCTCTCCTATCAATCACTTTCCTGCTCTCTCTATTTCATGAACTTGGCCGAGAAATGAAGCTTCGCGGAAGCTTCAGGTCACAGCAGCAACTCACAGGTGAATGATCCAGGAACTTCGAGCCATGGCCACTGAGAGAATAAAGATGTTCAAGTCCCCCTCCATTCGTGAAGCTCAGACCACGAGATCCATATGCCTCCATTCATGAAGCTCGGGCGACGAAATCGTAAAGCTCAGGGCAACGAGATCCACCTGCCTCTGTGTGAGTTCGTGAAGGTTATGTTCGTTAGAAGATATCGAGATGCTCGATCTACTTTGCCAGGAAAGACAGCGAGCCATGGCCACTGCAAGTTCCTTAAGGTCTTCTTTGCCGGAGAACACAACGAGCCACATCGGCTGCCTGAGATGGAGACGATAGCCAGAGAAGACCACCATAGTTCGTGCATGCCTCTTATAGTAGTTTATATTTTCTTGATGATCTTCTTGGTGTTGATTTATCTTCTTCAAAATCAGGTGTTAATCAAAATACACAAAGTGGGACCGGTGCTTTACAAGAGTTTTATCAATTGCTACACCTATAACTCCATTGTTCTACTTTTCTGTGATTAGCTGCTAATGTGGATTTTTTTTGTTCAAATGTAGTACGCGTTTCATTCAGTGTTTAGCTTATTTTTCTATTTTCATTTCATTCTTCTTTTTTTTACAAAACAGGTTAGGTTAGTTTAGTTTTGTTTTATTTTTCTTTTTTAGGAAAGTTTAGTTAGAATTAGGAGTCTTGTTTTATAATTTCGTATGTAACTTTTAATGGCTTGCTAATGAGTATTTTGGTTTGTTGGATATTAGCAATTATTTTTTTCTTGAGTACTCCGAATTTTTATAGAGTACTCTATATTTTTTATAGAGTACACTATATTTTTATTGAGTACTCTATAGTTTTTAAATATTACTCTGTATTTTTTATTCTGATACTCTATTATTTCCTAGTACTCTATATTAATTTTCATGATACAATATTTTATTCGATACTCTATACTTTTTCAAGCGGTGGGTGGTGGTCCGAGGTCGGTTGGTGGTAGTACCAGCACTTAAACAACTTTTTTTTGTTTTTTTTTTGTATTATATAAGGGTATTTTAATATTTGTCATCCTTGAGATCCTTTTAAAGTAATCAGATTTCAACTAAGTGTTATAGGACAAAAATCTAGTTTCCAAGACCCTATGTCTCATTCACCCTTGATCTTTTTTCGATACCACGACATACTTTTCTCTTTATTAATACAATTCGTCTTTTGCCAATTCTACGTCATACTTTTCTTGCCAATAATACAATTGTCTTTTTTATCGAAGGTATGTTAGTCTCTTACTAATGCTATGCCAAACTTTTTACGGGAGTTATATCGATATCTTGTCTATACTTCGTCGGTCTTTGAATGACATCTCCGAGACTATGTAGGAGTTACGAATATACCTTTCTGCCTTATGTCGGAGTTTGAATAAGAACACTGAGACTACGTCATACTTACGATATATCTTTGTTCCAGTCTTACGGTCGAATACTAAATAAGATCGCCAAGACTATATCGGTTTTACAAATATGTCTTCTTGTCGACTTTACGGTGTGAAATTTTAGTACGATCAGAAATTACATTGGAATTGTGAATATGTCGTCGTGTCGATTTTATAACCAGACTTACATATATGTCTTCATGCCGACCATACGATCGAAGTTTGAGTAAGATCGTTGAGTCTATTTCAGACTTATCTATTGTGATTCTTCGTCAATATTACTAATATCTTTGATTGTCGATGCTACGTTAGTCTTACGAGTACCTAGCATAATTTCTTACTTGCGGTTTATTCAACATATTATAATAAATTATATCTCGTAAGAATGATACTTTTAACATATAAGCTAATCTTTTCCTCAGACGAGTATCCATGTTGGAAGATTCATTAGCTGATTAAGCATGGAGCTAGTTTGCTAAAGGCAATGGTCTTTTGATTATGAGGCCAATTCAAAGTTGGTCTTATGAGATGTTTTTTTATTCTATCGATTTTTTCAGGTCAAGAAATACATTGGCCGGCCCAATAGTCAATGATCTTAGGCTCACGAAAATTTCTTTTATACACTATTGGTTTTTTCAGGTGGAGAAATCCATCGCTCGAAACCTTAGTCAATGACATTTAGGTGTCAAGAAGTTTTTTTTAATATTATATCGCCTTTTTTAGATCGGAAAATCCATTGACCGAGCCGCTAATCGATTATCTTAGGGTGCCGAGAAATATTTTATACATTTTTCAACTTTTTTTAGATTGAGAAATCCATTGACCGACCCCTTAGTCGATGTTTTAGGGTGTCGAGAGCTATTTTGTATGTTATATTTACTTTCAGGTTTGGAAATCCATTGCACTTTTTAGCTTGTTGATAGTGTCCCTATTTCCTAGGAGCACCAAAACAGAGTTGTGATAGTAAAAGATATTTCAACCATCAACTGGGTAATCCCTTCAGATGTGTGAGTAACATGCAACAATACTTCACATTATGTAGGGGCGACAGATTCCATGTGCTTTATATGTACAAGGGTTCATCGCCCCTTTCGAATGGGCATTAAAGCTAGTTTGACTCTTCTGATTACCTTCGAATAAGAAATCAATCAGTATGCATTTCTAGAGGTCTATTTGAACCCTTTACATTCTAAGGTATATTCCACCATCAAATACATATGTAGTTCTTTATACCTTTGACTCTTAAGATGTTATTAATTGTTACACAAGTGGAGACCTCAAATGATTGATAATTTTAGGAACATTGCATATAGTACATTGATAAATTGGGACACATTTTCTCTAATACCTATTCTCATTGTCGTGTGTTCCATTTTTGAAATATTTCCATATGAATTTTTTTAGTTTAGGAGCCATTTTGAGGTTCCAAATAAACTTCCATATCTCATTAGAGGAATAAAAAGGGAAATTTCCTTTATTAGTATTCTTTTTCTCTCTTGTTCCTCTTGAGCCTTCCTTAAGATCATATAACATTCTCTAATACTCACATCCTCTAAACTAGAAGATATGGATCTTATGGTTGTCGAAATTTTTACAGGAAATAAATTATTAATAATGTTGTATGCATGATGTTCCATCATTATTTGTAAATTTATAGACCATACTAGGACAGTTTACCCGCAACCTATTAATTTTTTATGTCTCTCCTTTTGTGATATATTTTGTGAGTTCAGAGACATCATTTAGGTTGTTTTCGAGGTTTTAGCAATAATCCCTTTATTTGATGTTACCTGAGTTATAGCTAATCTTGGAAGATATATGTATTTTCTAGAGTAATCTGAGATAATTTATGTGTTAAGTATATAGCTTTTTAATACATAAAAAATACTAGATGCTAATATGAAGCTAGGAAGACAAAAATCTACGAAGAAATTCAAGACAAGACGTAAAAGGTTTCAAGAATTTAAATTTCAATAAGAATTGTTGATAGACTGCTTCCATTTGATTTTGATGAGAATTGTTGACAAACTACGTCCATCAATTTTTGAATTTCATAACTCATAATAAGTGAAAAATATTTCATAAAATTCAAGATCAAGATACACCTTCAAATGTATATCGCATGAGCAGGAACATTTTGGAATTCGAAGTTGAGTGGAATAAGTTAGGGCGTTCTACTAGTAAGACGCAAAGTTGTCTAGATTTAGAAGAGTCAATTGTGCCACTTTTGACTCACTTAAATTTACCCAATTGATTTAAAACGTGATTTGGGACTATGTATTCTTGGTTTAGTCTAAAAAAAATCAATTATCATATTTTACATCTTAAAATGTTTGGAGAAAGGGGAAAGAAGCAAGGAGAACACCCATAGAACCTTATTTAATATCTTTGTCTCCAGAATTAGTGTAAATCTCTAGTTTTTCCATTTTTATACTCAATTTGTGATGGGCTTTAATTTGGAAGAATTTTGGGATTTTTAATTTAAATAAAATGTGCATCTTTGTTGTTGTAATTTTTCTTGTGCCTATGCTGAAATTTTATATGATGTAAGCATATTTAGTATTCGTTAGATATTAAATTATGTCCTGTAGGAATTTAGTATTATATAGAATAAAATACATCTTTTGGAGTTGAAGACTCGGAAGAGATAAACTCAATAAGTAAGCACGAGAGGGTAAATTAGTCTTGACCGTTAGGTAATATTGGGTGTTCAATCAAGAAAGACTCCCAGTATTAAATAGCAGTACATACTTTCTCGGAAGAGACTTAGGGTGTACCATTGAATCCTGACTAGCTACAGCGTCCCGTTTTTTTTTTGAAAAATAAAGTGTCCTTGTCTTAATATGAGTGTCTCGTGCTACGTTTCTCTCCATAGTTCATAATTCTTTGTTTAATTTGATTATGTTACATATAACCATAATTTTTAGTTTAGTAGTTAATCATAATAAAAAGACCCCAAACAAATATTTTACTTTCTCGTCCATTTATTCTCAACGAATTACTAATCGAACGTAAATTTCTATATTAACTTTTAAATTTTTATGAAGGTGAATTTATTTATTACTATTATTACTCGTGAACTACTCGTACACTTGTGAGTTTTAATGTTTTGAGTGTGGAATTTGCATTACATCTCGAAAGACACCGTTTGTTTAAGTGGACTGACCATCTCCAACATTTCAGAATATAATTATTACAGAACTGTCTCTACTACAAATCATATTATTCAAAACCCATGAGGAATTATTTCCTCGTTTAGTATTAAGAAAATTATCATTTGGGAAGTATTTTTCCTTAAGTAGTCTAAACAAGAGTGAATTAGGTTTTAGGAAATATGATTTTAAAAAATCGAGAAACTTATTCGGTTGAGTTTTCTTTGTGTGAAACAAAAAAAGTAAACTCTAGATATATAACAAAATGACACAGTTTTATAATATATCACCATTTTGTATTGATATAAAAAGAAATCGAACCTAATTGCTAAATATTATAACATAAATATAAAACTATATCTTCCCCTGCACATGCTACCCATCAGAATTTATTCTTTAAGGACCATCATGTAAAAGTTAAATTGTTTTCAATTAAAAACCTTAATACTCGTTGAAAGTATCTCGAAACTAGTTTGTGATTTTTTGTAATCATTGAACATCATCTAGAGATGGTAAAGGATTTGAAGGTATAACTAATTTTTTATGATAGTTTTTTAGCTTTTAAAATCCAAATAGAAACTTAATTGTGACTTTGTATATGTTATTGAACATCATCAGAGTGTCCAGATGGTAAAGGGTAAATATTTCTTACTTTCTTGATCTTTGTTAATTCCTTCTGAAAACCAAATCAAACAGAATCTGAATCAAATTCGAATCTAAAAACTGAACCGTCCTCGTTTATCACATTTTCCCCCAAAACATAAATTACCTCTCTAAAATGCTTAGATATACAACTATTTTTTAATATTTAATATAAAATTAGAAAAGATTTAGTTTTGGCTTTATGATTTATATATTTTCGCAATTTGCAATTAAGTTTTCTATCAAACATATGAAAAATTTATCATATACTTTATATATGTATATATATATATATACACATATATATATATACATATATATATATATACATATATATATATATATATACATATATATATATACATATATATATATATATATACATATATATATATATATATATATATACATATATATATATATATATATATACATATATATATATATATATATATATATATATATATATATATTGTGATTGTGTGAAGTTTATGAGTGATTTTTAATATGTATCTATAGATTTTGCACGTATATTCCTCAAGATTTAGAGTATGGAAATGATAAAACTTTTATCCAAAAAAAAAGATATGTGACCATGAAATTTTAGTCAAGTATCAACATCATTAATTTTCTGGTAAGATTTACTTACTTTCTAATTAAGATTAAGAAAATTAGATTGTTGTAGTAGAATAATATTATTAATATTGGTGTAAATTTAAAAAGACTATACCTGCTATACTTGTTTGTCTTTTGTTCTAAGTGTGTATTGATTTGTTCTTCCATTGCCTCTTCATCAACAATACTCTTGGGATGTACTAGAGATCCAAACACAACAACTTGTGATATATGATTCAGAAGCATTTACAAAGAAGAGTGGACAATTATTGGATTTCACTACCTTCACTCATCAACGTGACCCTATTTGATCATCCATGGAGTTGGGTTATGATATGAAGGATCTTTATAGGGAGGAGGGTAAAACCGAAAGGAAAATGGAAGAGAAAATAGAGATGATAGACGATATACTATATGTGAATTGGCACATGAAAAGGTTCAGACAAGAAACAACTTTGCTATTTCAAATGGAAGAAATTAATGATGAGGATTGATTCATATGTAATGGTACATTTTGCACATGCTATCGACGATACCTTGTCATAAATCATGTCATTACACTCAACTTTCATTATTCCCCATTGTAACATTTACTTGCCTAAATACTGTTTAACATTTAATCAGCTCTTATAAATGGAAACATACCACAATCTAGTTGGTTTCCTTGTTCATTGTATTAAAATATTCATTATCATGTATACTAATTAACAATTAATAAGTGAGGATACTTCAAGTGATAATTTTTAAACTTCAACTAACTTCGTTCCTCCCAATTATGATTATTGTTTTTCATTTTTATGTTTTGATCCTTTTACTGGGTAAATGCCAAGTAAAAAATGTCATATATGAGTTTGAGACCTTCCACACTTAATTCTAGTTTTTTATTAATAAATTTTGCATAATTTGGGACTTTTACGTTATATAATTTTCAAACTATATTAAGATTTCTCTCTTTCAGAGATAGAGTTGAGGGATACACAAGATTAGTTCAAAGCCAAACTCGAACTAACTTATTGTTGCTTGATTGAAATCATTAATCATATGATAAAGATCTTAAATTTTGAAGTTTATTTGATAGTCCATTGGATGTTTGGATAAGATTTCTGCACAACAAACAATATTGCTAACATCCAAAGAGAATAAAAACTTTGGTCTAAGGATTGATGTTTTTCTTGGTCATGTTGAATTTCGAGGAATATTGGGATTTTCCCACTATATAGCTTTATGAGACTGTGTAAAGTATGAAAGCATAACATGATCTATTTTGAATGTAAAGGTCTCTATATATATGGTGAGGAATGATGCTTTATGCTTATTCATAACCATTTTGTAGATGTTTAAATGAAATCAATGTACACCTTTAGAATTTCAACCATGCCTTCGTTTTATTTTATCATGATATGAATCGTGTTCTTTTTTTGTTAAACGTGTTTTATTTCATAGTTGAAAGATGCATAATACAATATAAGGAAATGAGACAAACATGTATGATACATTTTTTATACAATAATGTTGTGTCATCCGGTTGATGGTGATAGTTGGAAGAGATTTGCAGCGCTACACCCTGAGTTTGCTAGCGAACCTCGTAATGTATTTTTGGGTCTCGGTATCGACGGGTTTTGTCCTTTCTCTATGCAAAACAACTCGTACAGCATGTGGCCTGTCATATCCGTCTATAACTTGCCACCGTGGGTATGCATGAAGGAAACCACGTTTCAGCTTTGTTTGTTGATTCCGGGTCCTCGTTAACCCGGTAAGGACATGGATGTTTACCTCCGCCCTATGATAGATGAGTTGGACGAGTTGTGGGGTAAAGGGATCCTTACGTATGATGCCCATACAAAACAAGAGTTTACTATGAAGGTTTGTCTGTTTTCCACGACCAATGATTTCCCCGCTCGGTCATACACTTCAGGATGGTCGGGTCAAGGTTACATGGCTTGCCCATAATGCATGGATTCTACTCTGTCATTTGGTGTGAAAAAAGGTGTGGTTTATATATATATATTTATATATATATATATATATTTATATTTATATTCATATTTATATTTATATTTATATTTATATTTATATTTATATTTATATTTATATATATATATATATTTATATATATATATTTATATTTATATTTATATTAACTTATTTATATTCATTTATGTTTTTAGTGAACACAAATCCACCCTTACGGGAACGAGTGAGGAAATAGAGATTATGCATCATCAAAGGTTTAAGAGTTGGTTTCTGGAAAAGGTATGTACTTTAGACGTTGGTTTAAGTATAATTTAATTATTTCTAAAGTTCTAAGTATTATTTTTGTATGACAGGTTCATGGAATGAAAGAGTCAGGTGATGTATTAGCTACCACTGAGATGGTATCCGTGGCAAGCATGTCTTTTGGTGCGGTGGATAGATACGATTCATGTGTTGTGAATGGTGTCAAGTGGGTAACTAAGGGTAAAGGAGAAAAAAGAGTGACGCAGGATTACAGAGTTTGTACCATGTACGAAGATAGACCATGTTATGGAGAATTAGTGAAAATATTGGAGGTTAATTACACTAAAGGGTGCTCAGTTGTCTTATTCGTTTGTAAGTGGTACAAAATGGCTGATTCGAGGACAGAACGTAGGGTAACCTTTATTAACACGTCAAACTTTGAGTGGGCCGACGAACCATACATTTTAGCATCGCAAGCCAAGAAAGTGTTCTACATTGACGAGATTAGTGCAAAGAAATCAATGAAGTGTTGGAAAGCCGTTTGGGAAATAAATGATAGTCACGGATGGAGTCCCGAGTTATGGGGTTCGGAATCACTATCTACTAACAACGAGAGCATTAGTATACCGTTGGGTAACACTGGGACGGTTTCCGAACCAGAGAACTTGGAAACTACCGAGGAGATCGAGATTGACCCAGCTCATTTTCGTATTGAGATGGCTTTTAAAATGGTTATTGATGAAAACCAGGAAATCGAAGATGACACGTGGGACGAATATGGGGATGAAGAAGAACCTATAGAGGTTAATAGCGATGATGAACCTATTGATATTAGTGGATATAAAACTGATTAGGTTATTTTGTATTTGTTTAGTAGTCTTAGAACATTTTGCTGGTCCTTGGAGTTGAACATTAATTTATTTTGATACACTAAACACCCCAAACACTCGAGTTTGACCCTGACTGTTGACTAAACACCCCCAAACACTCGAGTTTGACTCTAACTGTTGACTAAACACCCCCAAACACTAACAATTAACTCTAACTGTTGACTAAACACCCCAAACACTCAAGTTTGACTCTAACTGTTGACTAAACACCCCCAAACACTCAAGTTTGACCCTAATTGTTGACTAAGCACCCCAAACACTCAAGTTTGACCCTAACTGTTGACTAAACAACCCAAACACTCAAGTTTGACTCTAACTGTTGACTAAACACACCGAACACTCGAGTTTGACCTTAACTGTTGACTAAACATCCCCAAACACTAACATTTGACTCTAACGGTTGACTAAACACCCCAAACACTCAAGTTTGACCCTAACTGTTGACTAAACACCCCCAAACATTCAAGTTTGACCCTAACTATTGACTAAACACCCCAAACACTAACATTTGACTCTAACTGTTGACTAAACACCCCAAACACTCAAGTTTGACTCTAACTGTTGACTAAACACCCCAAACACTCGAGTTTGACTCTAACTATTGACTAAACACCCTGAAACACTAACATTTGACTTTAACTGTTGACTAAACACCATAAACACTCAAGTTTGACTCTAACTGTTGACTGAACACCCCAAACACTCAAGTTTGACCCTAACTGTTGAGTAAACACCCCAAACACTCAAGTTTGACCCTAACTGTTGACTAAACACCCCAAACACTAACATTTGACTCTAAATGTTGACTAAACACCCCAAACACTCAAGTTTGACTCTAACTGTTGACTAAACACCCCAAACACTAACATTTGACTCTAACTGTTGACTAAACACCCCCAAACACTCAAGTTTGACTCTAACAGCTGACTAAACACCCCAAACACTCAAGTTTGACCCAAACTGTTGACTAAACACCCCAAACACTCAAGTTTGACCCTAACTGTTGACTAAACACCCCAAACACTCAAGTTTGACTCTAACTGTTGACTAAACACCCAAACACTCGAGTTTGACTCTAACTGTTGAATAAACACCCCAACTACTCGAGTTTGGCTCTAACTGTTGACTAAACACCCCGAACACTAAGATTTGACTAAATACCTCAAACACTAATTTTTGTGTGTATATCTCAATCTCAAAAAGAATAAAAAAAGAAAAGAAATGAAAAAACATTTACCGGCGACATTCATTTTTTACCAACGACATTCTTGAAATGAATGTCGTCGTTAAAATTTTAACGACGACATTCATTTCCGCAAGTCGTCGGTAAACGAAAATCCAAAATTTATTGGTCAAAATGGGCGGTCCATTTTCCCGCCCAAGGGGTTTACCGACGACTTGCGGAAAGTAGTCGTCGGTAAACCAGGACACGCAACAGTCATGCGTACGACTGTTTGACGCGTGTCACGTTTAACGACGAGATCGCCCTGATTACCGACGACACGCGTGTCGTCAGTAAACAATTTATCTATTAAACCCTACCGAGCTCAATTCTGAAACACAAAATCATCAAAACTCTTTCAAAAAATTCGATTCCGAGGTAGAAGGAGCTGTTCCGAGCCATTCCAACACCCATACAACATCAAATGTAAGTGATTTCATGCCAAAACTCTATTGTTTCTTCAATTTTTTTCCTTTTTTCTTAATCAAATCCTAACTTTTTTTTTGTTTTTGTTTTTCCTCTCTTCTTGCTTGGCATGGATTGCTGGATATGTTCAACACAATCTCCACGTAACACGTACACAAAATCCGAATCAAAACCCTTTTTTTAAATTTATGAATTGATTTTTTTATTTTGTATTGGATTATTTGTTAATTTTGAATTATTGTGATAGTTTAGGTATTGTTAAAATGTATTTTGTTGTTAAATAGAACATGTAACATGAATTTTTGTTAATTTTTAGCAAAATTAGGGGTTGGATAGGTTTTTGGATTTTTGATATTGTGAAATGTAATGATTTATATGCAAATAAATATGGTTCTTTTTGTATATAAGAAAACTTTGTGGACTAAAATGCAGTTTTATAAACTTTAAAAAAAATATATTAATAGATTTTAGAGTATTTTTTTGAAATTTTAATAATATAAGGACTAAAATGCAATTTAAAAAATATGGACTAAAATGAAATTTAAAAAATATGGACTAAAATGCAATTTAAAAAGTATGGACTTTCAAATATAAGTTATATTTATTTTTGTTAATTTTATAAAATATAAGGACTAAAATGCTATTTAAAAAGTATGGACTTTCAAATTTAAGTTATATTTATTTTTGTTAATTTTATGAAATATAAGGACTAAAATGCAATTTAAAAATTACCCCAAAAGCATATTATAGTATAATTTAGGGTATTTTTGTAAATTTTAAATAGATAAGGAATAAAATGCAATTTACAAAATATTAAAAAACTGATATAATAGATTTTAAGGGTATTTGTGTACATCTTTAAAATATATGGATTATTTCGTAAATATAAATAAAAACTAATTTATTAATTTTATTTGAATTATAGATGGCCGATGTGATGCCGAATTACCATCGGGGTGACGGTAACGGTGAAGATCCGAACCGGAATCAACCCCCAAACCTAAATGACTGTAACCAGCCGCGCGGTAATATAAATTAATTTATAAAATTTATTTCATATAATTTCATTAAACAGTTAGGAGAAAGAGGAGACCCCGAAATGTTTCGACCTTGAAAACCGCCAATGATGCTAAAGAGAAAATAGGTGGACCCCTACCAGTCGACTTATGCATCTTGGATGACACGTGGAACCCATACGGTGAATATGGGAAGCACGTGGCCCAAGTGGTGGGGCTCGCGGTCCGAGAAACTGTCCCTCCCTACCATAGATCGTGGAGTGATGTACCGAGGGGACTAAAAATTACGATTCTCGGAAAACTAGAGGAGTTTTTCGACCTCGAGGAGTGGAGGGCCCGCGATGATTGGAACTTTATCAGCGGGAAGCTACAGTCGTCGTCTCAGGCCGTTGCCTACAGGCGGTGGAAGCATGACCTGAAGGCCGATTACTTGGATACGGACGAAGGTCCTCCGGATGTGCTTCCCGAGGATTGTAAGCTGACCCTTGATATGATGAATGACCCGAAGAAGAAGGTAAAATTATAATTCAATTATTTTATTATTAAATTAGTGTTTAATTATTTTTGTAACTTGAATTGTAACAGGCTCAGGCGGAGATTAATAAAAGGAATAGGCAGAACCAAAAGAAGCCGAACAAGTCAGGTTCTAGGAACCAAACACAGACCCGCCACGAGATTATCAAGGTATAATTTCTTAAAGTAAAAATAAAATTTATTAGTTATTTAATTTAATTTTCTAATAATTATAATTTTTTATGTATATTTTATAGGGTAAGCTAAAGGTTCTTACGAAGGATCCCCTGAGCTTTATTGACGAGCAGACCCAAGAGGAGGTCCCACTTCCACCGATGGGCGGATATTTCGAGTACTTGGGCTATGACGGAGCGAAGGCCAGCTGGATTGACGATAGATGGGAGCAGGCTAGTGTAAGTGTTCTATTTTCCTTTTTATTGTTCAAAATTAATTATTTAACTTTAAATTTATTTTTTGTTAGTTTTATTAATTATTTATTTGAAATTTTATTACAGGGAGTTTATAGGGAGAAGCTTAAAGATCGGGTTATCGAGTCGGGATCCCAATCGGCTGAAGATGTTCCAGTGGAGGAGCATATAGGAGCGTTGAAGGAGACGGTACAGGACGTGATGAAACCGGCTAAGAGTAGACACTGGATCCTGTCAATCGGAGATGTCTTCAAGAGAAAAAAAACCTGAAGTCGTCTGTTTCAGACAATACCGCAAAGACAAACGCGGTAAAAATCCAGCGGATATTCGAGTGTATGAACAAGCTCCGCGCACTCCAAGGATTGCCTCCTATGCCGGATGAAGATACTCCACCGAGCGACTCGTCAAAGTCCAATGATTTTTTCACGAAGATGCTCAAAAAGGCCTCAACAAATCTCGTGCCAAAAATGGTCTCCCTCCGGTCTGCGATTAAGATGAAGATAGTGAAGCTAGTGAAGGTGGTGAAGGTAATGAAAATGAAGAAGATTTGTCCGGCCCTTGATTGATTTGTTATATTTTTTACTTTTATTTTATTACGTTTATATTTATGACTTTTATTATGATTTTATGTAATATTTTGACCTTTAACTCCAGGAGTTTGACTTTATTCCCGGGGTTTGACTTTATTGCCCGGGGTTTGACTACCCGGGTTTATTTATATATTATATATATAATTCATGGTTTCTAGTTATATTGTCATGTATTAGTATATTAAATTATAAAAAATCAAAAAACCAAATTAAATAAAAATAAAAATAAAATTAAAAAAATTAAAAAAAAACAAAAAAAAATTAAATACGGACGACATTCTTCACATGAATGTCGTCGGTAAACATACAGAAAAATAATAATAAAATAATGTTTACCGGCGACATTCGTGTAAAGAATATCGTCGGTATTTAATTTAAATTAAAAAAAGCGTTTAATTAATACGATACCGACGACCAAGTTGTCGGTAATTTATAGAATTACAGACGACATAGGTCGTCGATAAAATGGTAAATATTATCGGCGACAAAAATAGATGTCGTCGGTAAGCCACGATTTGTCGACGGGTTGTTCTCATCGGTAAAAAAAGTTGGTTTATCGACGAGTGCCCAAAATCGCCGTCGACAAGAGCGGATTTACCGACCAATGTCTAGGGACGACAGTTTACCGACGAGTGGTCGTCGGTAAACTATTTTACCGACGAAAAGCGGCTGTTTACCGACGACACGTGTAGTCGGTAAATCAGCGACCTGTTGTAGTGCTATACTCAAATATGCTTGTTTATCTATTCAATAGGCTTATAACAAGTATGCATTTTGCATATATATACAAACACATATGCACAATAGTATAGCACAGAAAATGTGCAGAGAAAGCTCAAGGTCACCATCATTAGTGAATTGGTGAATGATAATCATAAATCGGGGCTTAATCATTCTTAACTAATAATATGACTATTTTATTAGGGACCAAGGAGGTTCAAGGAAGTGTGTGTTTATTACCATACAAGTCCCTGTATTTTACAAAAATTCATTATATTTCAAAATATTTTGCAATAACTGTATTACGGGTACCTATAAATGCAGAATAATATATATTTTGAACTAGTTGCATCATAAGTCCCTATAATATGCAAAATACCATAAGTATTTTGAAATAATTACATTACGAGTCCCTGTTTTATAAAAAATAACCCCTATTTTACAAAAAGATTTGAGTTACTAATCGAATTGCCTAAAACAAACGATGGAGAAGCAGTGCCGGCGCGTGTGGATCATCATGAGTCATAAGCCGTGGCGGAGGAGTGAATATTAACTTTTTGGCTAACTCTTTGGGAATCGAGAGACGACCAAGATAAGCCGACCATGTGAGTAGTGAAAGCAGCTGAGAAAGCGGAGGATCTCGGTGATTTTGCGTCTGAGCGAAGATGAGATGTAGAATGAGGGAATTAAGCGTTCGATTTGAGTTAGGAAATTAAAATGACTTAGGTGACTTAATTAATTATAAACATTAGGCCGACTTGACTTTTGGTAGTATTAAAAAATTGGTATAAATGCCTTAAGCTTAAGAAAAAATTGGTCTTTTTAGGCCTTCTCCTTAAGTTTTGAAACCCGGTCATAATAACCGGGCTTCTCTTTAGTACTTTAACTCACGGAATTATCCAACCATGTTTTTTTGCTCTTGTACATTAAATTCTCCTCTCAAGAAATCTTAAATGAAAACCTATTCAATTTAATCAATCTAGGGCTATTTCTATCGCTTTATCATTTAATCCTACTATGTTTCTACTCTACTATGTGACTTTATAATAATTTTCCACCAAACCGTAGTTAAGCATCAAATTCCTTCGGGTTTGGTTGGTAGTTTCAATGCCGACTGAAATAGATGTTGTTGAGCCGTTTGTGAGGATTTAACTTAATGGGTTGCTGGATTTTTACATATTTGTATTGTATGTTATATCATCATTTCAGATATTACATATTTAATTCATCCCTTTTTTAGTATTTGCATTATTTATTGTTATATAGATATATATTTATATATATTTTTTTACATAACTAATATTTATTTGTATACTGCTTTTTGGCCAAAATCATTTGAAATACCTTTTTATTGTGTGAGAAAATTAAACAAAGGGTCTTGAAGACACACCTGTATGATTCAACCACACCTCCCTAATCTTGGCACAAACACGATTTAATATTATAAGCCTAAATTCTCAATCAATTTTTTACCCCTTTTCATATTTTTTTCTTTTTTTCCTCACGTGAAACTCAAAACTCACTTTATGAAAAAACAAACAAGGCTCCATCGATTCCGGTCGTGACCGACAGCGGAAGAATTCATCAGAAGACCACCAATAGCTCGCTTGCACAAGAAACCGGCGCTGAGAAGTCCGAGGCGAAGAACTTTGGTCTCAGAAGCTCAAATCCTTCGAAGAAGACCACCGGAGTTCGTGAATCTTTGGCGAGACCCTAGATCGGAGTAACTGCATAAAGTTGTCTTCACCGGTGACGGTATAGACTTCTTCTACAGAAAAATCCAGCCTTCTTCTTCTTTGCAGTTTCATCATAAGCCATATCAGCTTTTTCAGCAGTAGTGAATGAGTCTAACCAAATTCTGATTCGTTTTTTGGGCTATCAAATTTCAACCACCCATTTACCCCAAGTTCTTTAGCTAACTCCTAGATGCACATGGAGTTTTGGGGTCTGCATTGACTCTTGATGGGCCTTTTTTCTATGGCTTTAAAGGGTTTTTAATGAATTCATCCAATATTGATTAAGGAAGTAGTGATAAATGAGTATGATGAAGTGACCTTAAGGAAATTGTAGTTTGCAGAAGATCCATTTTTCATTATTCCCTTTTTTTCGTTTAAAGTAAATGCTGTAATATTTTTTCTTTTTGTTTTTATTGAGTAGGTACCTGTGCATTCTTACTTTTTTATTTGATCGAAAGTGGATTCTTGCTGAAGTCTATTCAACACTTTTCAATTTTTTTTCCTTTTTCTTTTTCCTTCGTCGACATGCTCAACACTTTACTTTTTTAGCTGTATTTTTTTTATTTTTTTATTTTCTTTAATACTCAGAACACCATATAGTAATAATTTGAGCTGTATTTTTTAATATAAATAATATAAATTAAGATATAATGAAATTCAGTAACTTTCTCTGAATGACTATAAAATCAAAAAAACTCAATGAATTTTTTTCGATACTCAGTAAACTTTCTTAGTATACTTTGTAAAATTACTGAGCATGCTCAGTCTTTTCACCTGATACTCAGAAAAATACATGATACTCAATGAATTTTTTTGAATACTCAGTAACTTTGTCCAATACTCAACACTTTTTCCGAAACTCAACTCTTTTTTCGATACTCAGTACTTTTTCTAGCGACACTTGCGGTGATTTGTGGTGGTTTACGATGGTCGGTGGTTGTGGTCGGAGTTGGAAAGTATTGATATTTAATGGAAGAGGAGGGAGAAAAATGAAAACGGAGGAAAGAGAAAAAGTAATAAGGAATGAGAGAGAAAAATGGTAATGGAGGAGAGAATTGAATCTTATTTTTGTCTTATATACACTATAAGGGTAGTAATGACATTTGTTATCTTAGAGGCCTCTTTGATTGAGATAGAGATATTACTTTTGTAGCACTAAAATGGTCTTCAAGACCATATAGATAATTTACCCTTTATTGTGCAGCTGTAAGCCATTTTCTTATTCTATACTTTTTTATATTTATTTATTTGATGTTTCTTTTATACATAAGAATGTTTTGGGATTTATAATGGACCATTGGTAAAATATATTCAGTTATTTAAGTCGAAGAATTGGATTTCTGATTTTGAAAGTTTATTTGATTATGAAAATATTTTGATCTTTTTTTGGACATAGGAAGGTGCCTAAGCATCAAGCAAGGAAACAAGAAAGGAAAAGGAAAATCAAAACAAATAAATAAAAGAAAAAGATTGGAAGGCCGTAGGATTATCCAAACCCTGGTCTACTAAATATTCCAAAAAAATGGAAAAAAGAACTTGATGTTCCAAAAGCCATGGTAGTCCCGTGTATAACCTCTTTTGCGAGCTTATCCACCTGACTGTTGAATTCCCTTTTGATGAAATGAAAGGAATCTGGACCAAACTCAGTAGCTTTTTGTTTGATCTTATCAATAATAAACCAGATTTTCCAATTCGTGACTGACATCTGCTTAATACCTTGAACGATCTCAAGGTTATCTGAAAGAATAATATTTTGATCATCCGGTTATCCTCGCATTTTTGTACCGCTCTAAGGACTGCAAAAGCTTCCCTTTCAAGAGCCGATTCACTTATTAAGTTGGTTTTGAGTGCAGTTGTGTTTCACATTCTCTTATATTGTTGTATGATCCCTATTCCAGTTGGTTCATATTTATATTTAGATGATGCGTCACACTTTAGAATTATATCCACTTCCTCATTCTCCAGACCATTTTCTTCATGTAATAATATATTCGTAATCATCTTAACTGTATTATGAATTTTTCCAGTTTATTCCATGAATCTCGTTCATAAGTATATAATACTTTCTCTCTCAAATCCTTAGGATTTTATCAGGAATAGGTGATGACACTGTTTGAACAATCGGTGGCGGTTCCACCTCCTCTTCTTCTTTCTCTTCTTGCACAGCAGGTGTAACTTCAACTTCAACTTTTGATTCCTCCTTTGAGACTTCTTTCTCTTTCTCTTTAGCCAACTCAGCTTGATAATCCATAACCGATCGAATCTATCTTGCATATCCTTCAGAAGCTGTATAAATTCGGCTTTTTCTGAATCGTTGTCCACATCAACCTCAGAACAGTCAGATTCCACGGGGCTAGACTTGGTTGGTTCTTCTTCGGTACTCGAAACCTCCACGGACTAACGGCAGCATGTGGTACTTCCTTCTTTTCTTATTCAATTTCATGGAAAATAGCCTTACAAGCTTCGAACCCAACATTGTCATCACTTCCTTAGATAGCCTTTAATTCTTTTTGTTCCATTAAATTCGTGAGAACTTTGTTCAACTGTTTTACTTGAGTACCTAAAATCTGAATTGCGGCATCTTGTCCTCGTAACTTTTAATCGTGAGCGTTCATATTCGTGGTCAAACGGTCCAAGACTTTTACTAATTGTTTATTATCCAAAAATCCCTCTTGAGGATACTGTGGTAAAGCTTTCTGATCTAACACATCGGTATAGGCATCTTGAACAGGTTGTTGAGGGGGAGCATGTCTATTTTGATGTTGATTTTGATACTGACCTCTTGGTTGGAAAAAGTTGTTATGGGGACGCGGTTGATAATGACCAGGATTAGCGGCCCCCTGAGGATTTGAATACTGCATACCCGGATGGTTTCGGTTACCAAATTGATAGCCTCCTCGGTTGGATATGAAGTAAACAGATTGTGGATTTCCTTCGCACTCTTCCCATGTATGATTATTAACCCCACATTGTTGACAACCTTGTGCTTCTTGTACTACGTTTGCTGCGGCTAAATTCTTTTGCATCTCTAGCTTAAGTTCTTTGATTTGATTTTCTAATGCGGATATTTGAGCTGAGTTTGCAGTTTCTTCATCTAAACGAAGCGTACCTCGGGTCTTTGCTACAGGAGCTCGCGTAGAAGGCCAACTCCTTTATTGTTCTATAATATTCTCCAAAACCTCGGATGCTTCATTATGATTTATGGACACGAAATTTCCCTTTCCTATGTTATCCACCTTCTCTCTACCTCTATCATTTAGACCTTCATAGAATATAGCTAATTGTAAAGAGGGGGTATAACCATGGAGCGGACATCTTGCTAATTTATGTTGAAACCTTGTCAATAATTCTCCTACTGTTTCTCTATCTTCCTAACAAAATCTTGCAAGCTCGCTTTGATCTTTGAGTCTCATACTCTTCGGATAAAAACGGTTAAAGAAAGCGGCTTGAAGTTCTGTCCATGAATTGATTGTCCCTGGTGGATTCCTATCTAGCCACTCACTAGCTCTACCGGTCAAGAAGAACGAAAACATATGACAATACAGTTGCTCGCGTGTGATGCCTGGAGTAACGTAAGCATCACAAATCTGCATAAAATTCTGAATCGCTCTTACCGGATCTTGAATTGCTGTACCACTGTAGAGTCCATAACTTTGAAATTGACTGAGCATACCCGGATTGGGTAGAAATTTAATATTTTGGATCTCTGGAGGACGGTAACCTATTGGTTGAACATAAAACGGCACATGGAGACTAGGAAGGTCTTGCTCAACTGGATTCTGCCCATCACCTCGTCCTAGTGGTTGTTGTACACCAGGTGGAATGAATGGTGGTGGTCCTCTTGGTGCATAGTATTGTAATCCCTCAGGTGGGATTCCAAGTGGTGGATCTAACTGCTCTTGTACGCCTACCATAGCTCTTCTTAAGGCTCTTTCCTCACGAACACGTTTGTTATAAGATCTGAAGCTCCTCTCAGGCTCCGGTAACGGAGGCCAAGAATTAAACACTGTGAAACCTGAAAAAGACTAAAGCAAATCACAAGAGTAAATCCGGAAAAACAAAAACTAAATACTGAAAAATAAATATTAATTAAAAACTACTACTCGAAATAGATAGCCCACACGCTAACGAGACACAAGTCCCCGGCAGCGGCGCCAAAAACTTGGTGTCGCCTAGGGTGTGATAAAAATAAGATAAATATAAGTCAAGAAAACAACGCACTCTCACCCGAGACAGACATAGTACTACAAGTATTACAAGACGTATGCAAGTTTCAGTTGATAAGTTGAGTTCGTTCTCAGGGACGTATGATGTCTCATCTTAACATAAATCTATCACACTTAAGTCCCTGAGAACGAACTCAACTTACTAACTAAAACTTGCATACGTCCTGTAATACTTGCAGTACTGTGCCTGTCTAGGGTGAGAGTGTGTAGTTTTCTTGACCTTAATTTATCTTATTTTTATCACACCCTAGGCGACACCAAGTTTTTGGCGCCGCTGCCGGGGACTTGTGTCTCGTTAGCGTGTGGGTTATCTATTTCGAGTAGTAGTTTTTAATTAGTTTTTATTTTTTAGTTTTTAGTTTTGATTTTTCCAGATTTACGCTTGTGGTTTGCTTTAGTCTTTTTCAGGTTTCACAGTGTTTAATTCTTGGCCTCCTTTATCGGAGCCTGAGAGGAGCTTCAGACCTTACAACAAACGAGTTCGTAAGGAAAGAGCCTTAAGAAGAGTAATGGCAGCCCATCAAGATCCACCACTTGGTGACCAACTTGGAGTAAATCCGAGAGGTCCACCACCTCCACCACCACCTGGTGGACTACAGCAAAATCCACCAGGGATCCAACAACATGATCCACCTGGTGTACAACTACCATTAGGAGGAGGTAATGGACAGAATAACCTTAATAATCAACAGAACCGAGTTGAACAAGACCTTCTTGACCTTCATGTACCATTCCATGTTCAACCAATCGGTTACCGCCCTCCAGAGATTCCGAATATTAAAATTAGATCCGATCCAGGTATGCTCTGTCAATTTCAAAGTTTCTCTACAATGTTACAGCAATTCAAGAACCGGTAAGATCGATTCAGCAGTTCATGCAGATTTGTGATGCCTACATTACTCCTAGCATTACAGCGAGCAACTGTATTGTCATATGTATTCGTTCTTCTTGACCAGTAGAGCTAGCGATTGGCTAGAAAGACAACCACATGGAACCATTCATTCTTGTAGAGAACTTCAAACCGCGTTCTTTAACCGTTTTTATCCGAAGAGCATGAGACTTAAAGATCAGGCGGAACTTGCAAGATTTTGTCAAGAAGATGGAGAAACAGTAGGAGAGGCATGGACAAGGTTTCAACAAAAATTAGCTAGATGTCCGCTCCATGGTTACACCCCTACTCTACAACTTGCTATATTCTATGATGGTCTTAATAATAAAGGTAGAGAGAAGGTGGATAACATCGGAAAGGGAAATTTTGTGTCCATGAATCATAATGAAGCTTACGAGTTTTTAGGAAATATTATGGAACAAGAAAGAAGTTGGCCTTCAACGCGAGCTTCTGTCGCTAATACCCGAGGAACACTTCGTTTAGATGCAGAAACCGCAAACTCAGCTCAAATATCCGTATTGGAGAATCAAATCAAAGAGCTGAAGAATTTAGCCGCTGCGAACGTAGTACAAGAAGCACAAGGTTATCAACAATGTGGGGTTAACAATCATACATGGGAAGAGTGCGAATCAAATCCACAATCTGTGTACTTCATATCCAACTGCGTAGGTTATCAATGGGGTAACCGAAACCATCCTGGTATGCAGTATTCAAATCCACAAGGGGCCGCTAATCCTGGTCATTATCAACCGCGACCCCAGAACAACACTTTTCAACAGAGAGGTCAATACCAGAACAGACCTGCTCCCCCTCAACAACCTGTTCAAGATACCTATACCGATTCATTAGAACATAAATCTTTACCTCAGCACCCATAAGAAGGATCTATGGATAATCAGCAAATAATGCAAACCTTGCATCGTTTGACCACGAGTATGAACGCTCAAGAAGAAAAGGTCAGAGGACAAGATGCCGTACTTCAGATTTTAGGTACTCAAGTAGAACAGTTAAACAAAGTTTTAACAAATTTAATGGAACAGAAGGAAGTAAAGGCAATCGAAGGAGGTTATGACAATGTTGGGTTCGAAGCTTGTAAGGCTATTTGCCTTGAGATTGAAGAAGAACTGAAGGAAGCGCCACATGCTGCCGTTGGTGCCGTGGAAGTTCTGAGTACCGAAGAAGAACCAACCAAGTCTAGCCCCGTGGAATCTTACTGTCCTGAAGTTTATGTGGAGGACGATCAAGAAAAAGCCGAATTTATACAACTTTTGAGGAAGATGCAAGAGGAGATTCGATCGGTAATTGATTATGAAGCTGAGCTGGCTAAAGAGAAAGAGAAAGAAGCCTCAAAGGAGGAATCAGAAGATGAAGTTGCACCTGCTGTACATAAAGAGAAAGAAGAAGAGAAGGTGGAATCGCCACCTATTGTTCAACCAGTGTCATCAACTATTCCTAAGACAAATCCCAAAGATGACACTGTACTCATGACATTTGTAGAGGCGTATCAACCTGAAAATATCAATGCCCAAATGCTTGAGATTGCGAAGAAAGGACTTACACCGCAACAAGTTTTTACGCAAGTTATTACTGAGAAAGAGGCGAGTGTAGAGATCCCAAGAGAGAACCTGAGAGTTTCAAGAAGAAGTGAACGAGTGCTACCAACAAAGCTTAAAGATCCGGGAAGTTTCAACCCTCCTATTCAAATTAATGGTATGCTCAAGGTGAAAGCCATGTACGATGTGGGTTATGGTGTGAATCTTATGCCTAAGTCCGTGTTCGAGAGACTTGGACATCAGAAATCAGATAAAACTCCAGTGAAGTTGCAGTTTGATGACAACTCAGTTAAGAGGACATGGGGAACAGTGGAGGACGTCTTAGTCCGTGTAGGTAATATCGCCATCCCTAATGACTTTGTTATACTTGAGTTTGATGCAGATAAGCAGGTTCCAATCATACTTGGAAGGCCTATCATGGCCACAAGCCAAAGTGTCATCAACTTCCAAGAAGGGACCATCACCCTTCATGCAAAGAATGTATCCAAGACATTCTATGTCTTGGGTAAAAAACCAAAGAAGTTAGATGCCACCGTTCATGTCATCCACAACCTTTCACATCACAAAGTCCCTCCTGAGAAGATCCACTTAAAGCCTGTGGATACTGAGCCAACCATTGAGTTTGGGGTTGGCCATGAAGTTCTATGGAAAGCTCACAAACGAGAGAATAGGCCACGAAGTTTCAAAGACTCGTGGATGGGACCTTTAATTGTCACTAAGGTTGTTTCAGCCAAGGTGATAGAAATTCGACCCAAAACTGGGGTCAAGCGCAGATTAGTTGACGTTCATAGCCTAACTCGTTGTTGGGGAGGCTCTATTCGCAAATCTTGGCAGAGGTAACACGTCTAACTTTGAAAGACGTTAAACAAAAGTGCTGTACGGGAGACAACCCGTAGTTTTTTTAGTTTTTATGTCTTTAGTTTATATTTAGTTTAGTTATTTTAGTTGATATTGCATATTTGAGGAAGGTATTAGTGTTTTTGATGTTTAGGTAATGGAGAAATCGAGTTAGGGAAGAAACAAAATTTTCGGAGCAGAAGAAACACCTGCACGGTGCACCCCTGCGGTGTACCCCCTAGTCCGCAGAAGAGAAAAACCCGTACGACGGGTTGGAGCCGCGGGTTTTATACCGAGACGAAAAAACAACCCGTGCGGACTACCCCCTGCACCGCACCTTTACACCGCTCGCATAAAACCCGTGCCACGGGGTGCTCCAACGGGTATTTTGACGAAGGAAGCATCAGAAGCCGCGGTACACCCCTGCGGTGTACCCCCCTAGTCCGCACCATGGTCCGCGAGCTTAAAACCCGTGCCACGGGGTATGTACCACGGGTATATTGCCGAGGCGAAAATTTTAAATCAATAGAAGCTGCGGTGTACCCCACGGGGTACCCATGTACCGCAGCCATGGTCCGCGCCGCACAACTAGAGAAAGAAAGTTACGGGATTCAAGGTTATAAAGAGGTATTATGCTCATTAATCCGAATTTCATAAACCTTAAGCCTCTTTCTCTTCTCCAAAACTCTCCCAACTCCATTGAAGCTCATAAAAACCTTCACCAATCATCAAAACACTACCCAATCATCAAGAAGAACACATCAAACCTTCTCTCCATATCATTACAAGAGAGAATCAAGCACCCAATCCTCACCAAGTCCATCAAATTGAAGAATCAAGAGCTCAAATTTTCACAATTCATCCTACAATTTCTCAAATCCAAGACAACCCATTACAAATCCACCTCACCCACATAAATATTCATCATCAATTCACCTATCATAAGCCATATCAAGCTTGTTCAACCAACAATTCACAAATTCAAATTTCAAGGGTTGTTAAAGCTTTGAGTTGAGGGTTAATTGAGGATGACTAATAGAACAACAATATTAGCTAACAAGAGGGAGGTGAAGAAGAGAAAGGGATTGGATTTAATCAAGAAGAAATCAATTGACAAAGGTTCTAGTTCTAATTCAAAGGGTAAAGATAAAGTTGAAGAATGTGCAATAACTTTGTGTGATCGTAATGGTAAAAAGCTTTACTTTTATCCAAAGGAGAAAACACAACTTCCACAAGGTCCTACACCCAAGGAGAAAGAAGAAGCTTTAAAAGCCTTAAAAGCTTCTGCAGAGAAACAGTTAAAAGATCTACCTTTTGCTTATGAGAACGTATTCAAGGAAGAAGTTGGTACAGGAGAATATGCAAGATTCTTAGAGCTTGGCGAGAAATTGGGTTGGTCTACGTTCATGGTAAGACGTTCTGAATTATGTCATGAGTTAGTTTTGGAATTCTATTTAGGCCTCTTTTGCCGAGATAGTAAAGGTTGTGTTCCGATTAGAGGAAAGTTAGTTCCTTTCACAGTTAAGGAGATTAGGAACCACTTCAAGTTTAAGAAATTGAAAGGTTATTGTAAATTTGAAGAAGCGGTTGCTAAACGAAAAATATTTGATGAGGAATTACTTTTTGAGCAGGTATTAGACAAGGAGAAAGTGAAATCACATAAGGGAGAATTGAAGGCACCTTGGCCTTACAAATATCTTCAACCGGATGCAAGAATTTGGCACAATTTCCTTATTCCTAATGTCTTCGGAAACACACGAACTTTGGATGTGACTATGAAGTACGATCTACTTTAGGACTGTATTTTGAGAGGAGAAGAAGTAGATGTGGCACAGTTGATCTATGAGGAGGTGATACGATTTTCGGTCTCTCCTAAATCGATTTATAACGTTAAATTTCCTACTATGATCACGTGTCTTGTGCGAAAAGTGAATGTTACATTGGACGAAGAAGAGAAACTCGAGTTTAAGACGAGTTATATTGATAATGCTTGGATCAAGGATATCATTCGAAGAGCGGGTTCTACGCAAGTCTCGAAAGAAGAAAAGGAGCAAAGTTGGCCAGAGAAGATGGAGGAATGTTTAAACAAATTCGAAGCAGCTCAAACTTCCTTAGTCAATGATGTGGCACAAATCAATGCTAATCAAGTGCACATCATGAAACTCCTTGAGAAATTAACGAAAGATCAAGCAAATCCGACCTTCGATATCAATGATTCGAGGGAATAAGCCTCGAGAGTATGTTCTCTTTCTTCCTTACTATTTCTGTAAATATGTTTATCTACTAATTTTAATTTCTGTTTCAAGTCTTTTTCGAGTCGTGGGGACACGGCTCATTTTTAAGTTGGGGGTGTGGGATTCGTTGTCTCTCATCTCCATTTTTCTGTTTTTAGGTAGAAATTAAAATTTTTGATACATGAGAATTAGATGTAGAGTGTGTCTAATAGCTTGAAAGCATAAGCTCAGTGAATTGATTATAGTATGTAGTATGTTTATGAGCTATTTTATTTGTATGCTTTGAGTATTTGCAGGAAAACACACGTTGATAGTAAAGAAAAGATTAGTGAGCAATGCGATAGAAAGTATATTCGATCTCAGGGAACCTTGAGAAGTGTGTAGGCCGTGAGATCCAAGCTAGTTGATAAACCATTTGATGAAAGTGCTAAAGGTAAGAAAATAACGAAATTACATAGTGTAGAAAGTGATTAAGGCGGTTCTTTCATATTTGAAGCCTTTGAAGCCTTTTTATACCTTCTCACCTTGTGATTTTTGATTTTATATGTTATATCCTTCTCAGCCCCTTCTATCCTTTCTAAAGATTTTTATTGAAACACGTTATAAGCCATATCCCTTTAGATTATAGGACTTTTCCATATGACCCGCACTCGAATCGCGATGCATAGACAGTTGTTTTAGAGCTTGAGTTTGGGGTGGTGGGTACACCATTACGGAAATTGTTATTGGGCTGGGATTTTTGAGCTTATTAATTGTGCTTTGTGCTTTATATTGATGATGATTCACAGATTTTTATTGTAACCCTTTGCCAGGGTAATAGTAAATGAAAAAGAAGGTACGAGCTAATTTTGCCAATAAGGGCATTAAAAGAAATATATATATATATATATATATATATATATATATATATATATATATATATATGAGAAATTAGCATGATATCTCATCATTAAAGAGAGTCATAGCTTGAGAAATTGATTTGAAAAGAAAAGAAAATATATATATTCGGACCGGCAAAGTGGAATTTTATGTGAACATCTTAAGCTTTAATTGGGTTATTGGGGATGCTAATTTGTGCATCAAGGAGTTCATTGGGTTGAGTGAGAAACGTTTTATGAGAGTAACTCAAGCTCTAGGGTGATTCGTTGATGGCTAGTAGGAGAGAGCCAAAAGCTCGCACCAAATTTTCCAAATATACTATCATACCGTCCCTAAGCCTACATTACAACCTTAAAGACCTTGTGATTCTTTGCTATGTAATTGAGAAGTGATTGAGCCATTAGAAATTAGTTGAGTGGATCTTTGAATACTAGTGGAAATCGAGGAACAATCTATAGGTCTCTTGGGGAACTGAGTAAAGTCCCAATCCTTCTTACATTGCGAAACTAATCTGATCTTGAATTCAAGCCGTGTTGACTGTGGATATGAGAAGTGTACAGGTATGTAGTTTATAAATATTATTGCACGAAATTTTCTGAGTTATGTGCTTTAGGTTTATTCTATATATTCTGCTATGCTTTGTCCTATTGTGTTAAGAATTTTATAAGTGTGTATTTATAGACTTCCATTTGTTTTTATCTTTATTGTATCGGGACGATACAACTTTGAGTTGGGGGTCTTGATGTCTCCTCATTTGTGATAGATTTATGTTAGGATGAGACATCATTTTTAGTGATTTAGAAGTCAAAATGTCGAGTTTCTTGAGAAATAGTGCACTTTCCTATTTTGAGTCTTGATTTAGTAAAATAATATTTTTAGAGCATATTGGGTTTAATTGTTTATTTAGTGTGTAGCTTTAAAGATAATTATGGAGATTAATTAGAGCCCAAGTCAAAGACTACAACTTATAGAAAGAGATTAGCATGGTAATTGGAGATAAGGAAACAAAAGCTAAAAATATGGAAAAGGAAAAGTTGCCTAAATCTGGGATTCTGCAGCACACGCCTAAAGAAGTGCTATTAACCCCAAGAAATATGCCGATTTTGGTAATTTCCTTTCATAGGGACATAGAAAATTCTGTGAGGATTCTTTTGGTATCTTATGGAGCTCAAACCGACCAATAACGAAGAAGATATGCTCAAAACGGTCCAGCAGTGTTTATCTTTATTTCCATACAAATTTGAGTTGGGCTAGGAGTCCGATACTTTATCTCTTCCTCAAGAAAACGAATTAGGTCTTCTAAACACCTATAAATACACCCTTATATCACTTGTAAACAATCCTTGCTTAGTTCAAAACCTTATTATTATTTCTTAGTCATTGTAGAGAGCAAGATGATGTCTTTTGTAATTTCTTTTAGTTTATTTCCATCAGGTATGAACTAAACTCCCCATAGCTTGGGTTTTGCATCATGTATAATATATGAATTCTAATTCTTCTATTTAAGTTTCTTTGGGAATTACATGTTTTAATTTAATATTAGCTACTTAACTCATATTTGTTTATGTGTTTTGATTTATTGTCTTTCCTAGAACTGATCACTTTAGGATTGTTTTAATAATAGTTAGATGGTCTCCTAACTGGGTGTTTAACTATTGAACCACCACATAATGTCTAGTGTCGATATTAGTTCTGACAAAACATGATTCTAACTAGATAGTCATTAGGATTTGTTTTAATCACCATATCACCAATTTATTGTTGCGTTTGCTTAGGGCCTTAGTAGCGTTTGATAACCCTATTTGTAACCACGTCTTGGTTGTGCCGTAGCCTCCTTAGTCGCTCTCAAGGTCTAAGGTATGGGAATTTAGAATCCTGACTAAGTATACCAAGAGCTAATATTCTCCCTTATAAACTAGATCTAAAAGAATTAGAAGGATTAGTGCATACTAGCAAAACCTGAGCTATATCTCTCATCTCATATTCTTAGTATTTTATTTACTGTCTTTTATTTTCCTAGTTTTAATTAGTAATTTCGAAGTTCACATCTCTTTAATTTACTGTCTTTTAATTATTTACTTTTACTCGTTATTCCTATCCACGCGTATAACACACTTAAGTCCCTGAGAACGAACTCAACTTACTAACTAAAACTTGCATACGTCCTGTAATACTTGCAGTACTGTGCCTGTCTAGGGTGAGAGTGCGTAGTTTTCTTGACCTTAATTTATCTTATTTTTATCACACCCTAGGCGACACCATATTTGATGTATGATCTATGTATGAAAATAATTTCGAGAAAATCAAACCTTTGTAGATATTAGGGAGGTTAGAATTTATAAACATAAATTTTATAAGTATTTTGTAAATCCATGAATAAAATATAATTATTACCGAGTTACTAATATGTGGAATATATTTGACTAAAATAATATATAAAAATAAGTTCCAAAATTTAATGAAAGAAATCAAATATTCTCTAATTTATTTTAGTTTTTTGTTTAAAATAATCAATTTTAGAAGAAAAAATAAATAAAACTTTGAAAAAATATTTAAACAAAACTATGTCGTTCTAGAGGTTTAATGCAATATAAATCATAAATATCTTTTCGTTCTTTTTTCAATAAAACCCTAACTACCCGCCTCCTTTAGATATACATACACTTTTGATTTATAATCTTTCTTTTCTATTACTCGATCCATAAAACAATCGTTTTTATCATAACTCCACAATCTTCTTAATTCTATACAAAGTTGTGTCATCGGGAAGCTCCCATCTTCCAGTAAAATGTATTTTGTATCCTCTTATTTTAGGATGTTGGTCATAACATTTCAATTATAATATCCAATCCAAATCAATTAGTGCATTTTCAAAATCTTGGAATCTTCTAGACAGGTTTGATTTAATTTTAGTCTTATTTTTATCATCGGAATGTTTTTTGATTATTTTTAATCCATTGCTGACAAAAATTTCTACTAGGGCATAGGAAAAATCATGTTGAAACGGGTATTTTTATTACTCTTAGACAATTTAATTGTGTGATTCTTATCTTTAATATCTTATTTGTTATACCTAGCTTGCAATATTTAGCTGTAATAATATACTTTTAATAACAGGATATTTATGAATAAATAAGACATAACTTTAACTATTAAAAACTTAAAATGCAACTAGTTTTAATTTTAAAATCTAAGTATTTACCTAAGAAGAGGGTACACGGTTTTCCTTGTAAATTTTTACATACCTTTAAAGTGGGCTATTATGATTTATTCAGCAAGTAAACAAAAAAAGAAAATGAGCAATTCTGATTTCTGAAGACATTAGTTTGATGTTATATGAGAAAGGTTTAGATAAATGTTAAAATAAATAGAGAAATGCAAAAAGTCAATTGATGTTAGACCTAAAATTTATTAATTAATTTTTCCTTTCCCCTTTCAAGAATTTTAAAATACAAAATAACTTTTTAATATGTCAATAAATATTTACAAGTTACTTAGTATTCTACTATGGTATGAAATATTTATGAATATTTCTTTATTTATAGATTTTACAATTGTAGATCATATGTGGTTTCAAACTTTGGCAGGGGTTAAGGTGGGATGTTGGTATATGTAGAAGATCTGGAGAAGCTTATATATCAAACTGAGCAACTGCTTAGGTACTAGTCTTCCACACATTCATAAAATTGTTATATTATAATTTGGACATGTATATTATTGTGTAAAAACTGTGTCTATTTTAAATTGTTGTGCTCATCTTCATTCATGCTTTTATTTTTGCGTTTCTAGCATATATGCCCATCTATACATGTATATGCGTGTTGGGTATGTTTAGAAAATAATATTGATTTAGATAGACCAATTAGAATAAATTAAAAATTATATGGCCTTGAGGATATAAAATGATACAGAGAGTATTGAGTAATCAAACAACCTAATAAACTATGCAACAATTAGTACTTGTTCACACTTGTAATCTGTTGATCATTCCCTTATGTGTGTTCCATATTTTTATCTAGTATTACTTCATTACCTTTTTATGCGATAAATTAATATATAGCTAATAATTTTTCAGAGTGAATAAATTTGGTTATATCAGAGAAATTTGTTGTGGAACCAAAGTCACAAAAGCTATGAAGATATCTTTAGACGTAAACATTAAGGTGGGGTTTCATCTACACCGTAACTCTTCATATACCATATATCAAACCTCTCCCCAAATTCATCATGATGTAACAACTAAGTGACCCTTGAGCACCGAAAATTGTAAGATCTTCTAGGTAATCTTGAACAACAAAATCATTTTCCGGACAACATGACAAGCTCAAGAACATTTCCCGAAATACATCATTATGGAAATCAAATATTACAATCGTATATTTTGACCCTCAACCACCCCAATCCAATGTGCATACCCATTTACATAAGCAACAAAGGACTCAACAACGTGATAATGAAGTGCAACATGTCTCATATCTTCCCATATCTTTGTGCTTAACCTATATATATATATATATATATATATATATATATATATATATATATATATATATATCAACATTTGGCTTAAATTCATCAAGTCGTGACGTATAAGAGACCCCGTACATGTCAAGTATCATGTTCTTTAAAGTATTGCTTGTCATATAATTTAGTGTTCAAATTAACATTGTTAAGATCAACAGTTGCTCTAGTGGTTGGTTGAATGCTCGTGTTCTAGTGGTTGGTTGAATGCTCGTGTAGTCAATGAGTCAAATGGCTCACAGATGTAATGAAAAAATAATTTATGTTGTTGAATTTTGTAATGAATATTTATTTTTTATTTGCCTTATCTCCAAATGCTATCTTTGTATTTTCCCTTTCTTTTTTTTTTTCCTTAAACTCTTGTATGTCATTGTATAATGCAGAAGTGTATATATGCTATATGTTCCTGAAATTTTAATAGTAATAAATGTTAAGATTTTTCAAAGTTAGGGTGTATAAAGTATTAATTTTTTGTTTTTTATGCTTATAAATTACTTTTTTCTAAATTCATCTGACAGTAATTCAAAACAAGAAAATTATAATTTATAAGCATAAAAAAATAATACCTTATGCACAATAAGAAGCTTTACTATTTCAGAATACTTACTTGGTCTCCCTCAATTTTTTAAATTATCTTTTTAGGATTAAATTTATTTGTTGTTTTTGAACATTATAGTGTTTCTATGATAATATATTGTTTATTTTTTCTAATCGAGGGTCCTATAGTGCACTTCAATCAAAACGAATTAAATAAAGGAAGAAGTGCAATTGTTTATATGTAGAGAACTATAGTGCAATTAAATAAACCAAAAAAAGGGGAGGGGGGAAGGGGAGGGGGAGGGGTTGTGGGGGGAGTTTCCACATACCTAACAAAAATATTTAGGATCTCCTAACCCAATGGGAATTAATGAGTAGGTTTAAGGAGTAATTATCCGTAAATTGCAGTGAGAATATTTAATAACTGCAAGAAAAGTGTTTGAAAATCTTGATTACCTTTAACAAGAAGACGCTTCACTACTTAGAAATCTTAACTCGCCATTGTCCGGGTTGCGTAACTTGCTATTGACCAATCTCAAACAAGATATAAAATAACTTCCATTCTCCAATTTTTTATCCTTCCTCCTCCGGTGGCGTTGATGTCATCCAGTAGTATCTATCCATTTCATCTTTGACTTATTTTTATTGTGGCTTCCAGTTATATCGATCCATATAATTTTTTTCTTTTTATAGATGAAGGTCTGCTGGAAGTTCCCCTCTGGCTAAAGCAGTCGAAAATCATGTTGAAAGATTTATGCAATGCTCACTAGTCGTCCATGGCTACTTTGGTATGGGGTAAATAAAAACAGTGATACTGAAGCAATGTTTACATATGATTTTCGTTTCTGATCTTGTTTTGAAGAAGGGGTCTCAAGTTAAGAATAAGGAAAAGGTTGATTTCAACCAGGGAGCATAATGGTCAAACTATTCGAGACAACTTAGTCTTTGCCTCTAAACGACAGAAAAGCTATATTTGAATACAAAAAAGTTTCACTAATACTAAGGATTTAGCTAACTTCCGGAAAAATTTCATCTGATGGTTACTCATATGATTAAAACCAAGAGATCAAGCCTGGTGTGCCTCTTTATGTCTTGCATTATCGAATCAACTTAGAGACTCATGAGCTAGACCTTTAATTTGATCATGTATTGAAGAAAGCCAAGAACACAACATAGTTTCCAGATGCTCAGTTTATGAAAATGTTGCTCAATCTTTTTTTTGTTGTCTTTTTATTATGAAAATAAGGTCATTATCAGTTTGGGCAAAAAACCACATCTTTGTATGTGAAGAAGTAGATTTCATTTGAATAAAAATATTTTACTATATTTTACATTTTTTTTGTGTATTCAAATAATTTAATGTTTCTTTGTTAGGTAAAAATCTATAATTTATTTCCTGACAAGTATCAAGAGATCGAGATTTCATAAGGTGGATAACCATTTGATTAATTGTTAAATTTTAAAAGTATATTAGATCCGAGATCTTAGAGAATATTTAGTTGTATAATAATCTTGCATTTATATTTTTATGTTATTAGAAGAAATTTGTAGTCACTTTCGTGGCCCTGGCCATTAAAAATCTTGCTATGCAAAATTTAATAGGATAAAACCTTAACAAACGAAATCAGTGCATTGATAATATCTATAAGAGAGCCTAGGATATTACTTTCATTGCCCTACCCCAAGGGATTTAACGATCAATAATATGTTCATATATGCTCGAGGAAGCCAAGGTCTGCTATGATACATTTAATTTTTCTTAACAATTTGATTGGTATTTGGTCAGATTTATTGTGTGATTGTGTAATGATTTTATCATATAGGTTGTAGATTTTGCTTTAAAGTGTTGGTGATCCACAATCAAACTTTATGGCAGTTGCATTGAGTTAAGAATTACAATGCCTTGTTTTTAGCATATGGTTATTTAGAAAATGTTTATTTGCTACTCCATCCATCCCAAAAATATTATCCACTTAATAAATATAGTGGACTAAAAAAATATCCACTTAGAATTTGAAGACATATTATTTCACCTTTTTCAACTAATACTTTTATTAAAATATTTTTAAGTTTATGTTTCGAACGAATAATTAAAATATTAGAACAATTTATGATGGTATTTTAGTAATGGTGAATGTAATAAATATGTTTCTCAATTTGTGTGAAAAGTTAAGTGACCATTATTCTTGGGATGAAGGGAGTAAATTGTATTGCTTCAAACCGATTTGAAAAGGCTATTTAATAAAGTCTTTATTACTCGATTTCATATTTGATCGGTTTTTATCAATAAAATTCGAGAGCTACAATTCCTAGGTACAACAAGACTTGTGTGAATACTATATCGATTCAATAATAATTGACTTTTTAGAGTTTTTCACATATATTAAGGAATTTAGATAGTAGAGAAAATTTAGTTAAAAATGAATAATATGTCCCTACTTTTAAGAGAGAGAAAATATTATGTACTGAAAGATTTTAGGAAGATGGTAAAATAGGATATAGATCATTTATTTTGTATTTAATCTTGAACTATGATATATATTTTGAAACAAAATACTTTGGCTAAAGTGTCAATTATTATGGAATGGAGGGAGTATTCAAGCAAGGGCAAAACGAGGCAAGAAGACATAATATGTGATTAGAGATGATGGACTATATGTTTTGGCTTTCCCATGTGGGTATTAAAGGAAGAAAACTTTAAAAGGTAAATGTTGGAAAAAACCCACACTTCAAGTTATGCATTACACCATAGGTCATAATACAATAATATTTGGCAGTAAATTTTTTTATTAAGAGTCGGGAATGGAAAATAAACTATTCGGTTATTTGGCTCATTGCTTGACGTGTCGATTGTCGAACAACAACATCTAACGGCTTGATTATATTCTTTTCCCAACAAGTGACTATGACATCGATTAAGATCTTCAAGGCACCAATAAAAATCAAGTTTACTTTTAGTTCATGTAAATATCTCACATTTGTGAATGTAACAAATTTATAATGATACATTTTCCAGTGTAATCTTTATCATTGTTATTCTCAGAAGTTTGATCATTTCCCATGTATAGAGTTCCATTACGAAATTGAATGAGATCCTGAAACTCATCAGGAAAGGGTAATTTATAATTTCACATACATCATACATATCTTAGGAACACTGACTATATTAGATTCATTATTATTAACATTCAATTTATTCTTGAGTTTGAAAAACTTCTTCTCTAAGTATCGAACCTTCCCACATTGAAAATATTATTTAGTCTCTTTAGACTTATAATTGTCTTTATGTATTTTCTTGTTCTTATAAGGGTCAAGGACATATGTTGTATCTATTGTAGGTTTGGTAACAAATTTGAACCAGTTATTCTTTTTTACTTTATCTCCTTTTCTCTATTTCTTAAAGTATCAACTACTTGATTAAAAGTAGGGAAATTACTAGCGTACATTAACATATTTTTCACAACTTGACAGGACTAAGGATTAAAATGCAAGTTAATCATACATTTTTAGTATCATCTAAATCTTGAAGGCTACCATTCAACATCGAATTCTCCTTGAAAAGTTCATTAAAATTATGATTTAAATAATTGCTAGTATCCATTTTATAATTTAACATAGATCCTTTCACTAAACCAGGTTTGGTAAAGACTTAGTAGAATATAAAGAGTAAAGCTTACCCCAAAGAGCAATTGTAGAAATTTCACCAGCTATCTTTCGGATAATTGAGTCAGAAATATTAAGAAAGATTATATTTCAAGCTTCTTCGTTAATTTCATCCGCCTTATACAACAAATATATAGGTCATTTCTTGATATAATGGTACAAATGATATCCAAACTTATGATGTACAGATAATTCTTTCATCTTTTTATGTCATACACAAAAGTCAATTTTTCTATCATACACCGACAACTCTACACGAGTTGTAGCCATCATGTTTTTATAATGAAAGTATATAAATATATATAATTACTAGTAACAGACATGATGAACTTCAGAGTAATTTTACTTTTAAATCATGCTTTTAAAAAATAATACAAGATTTTGAAACAAGAATGCTTACAAGAATTCCAAATACTTAGAGAACCCTAGAAATTTTATGAATTCAAATAATTCAAAAAAACTGTTTGAATCCAAGAATAAGAAAAAGAAAAATCTAATACATATTTTAACTCTTAACACCATTGCAACTAGTCAAACCCTTTTAAATTAGTCGCTAGATTTAACAATTTCTGATACCGTTGTTGTAAATATTTATGAATCAGAACTAGTTTTCACATTGATTTAATGAAGAAACAAGAAAATATTTAATGTGTCGGAAAAAGAAAACAACACAAACACAATTTTTTTTTGATACGTGGGTTCCGAGCTTACACCCGACTAATCCCACAGGGAATATGACCGCCTCCCCAACCATATCCCCGGGATTCGGATGAGACAATAGAGCCCTGTCCAATAACGATCTTAATGGATGAGATAATAGAGCTCTGGCCAATAACCTTCTTAACTTTCTTCCACCTCCGGGATTCGAACCTTGGACCTCATGGATGAGACAATAGAGCTCAGGCCAACAACATTTTTTAACTTTTTTTTTCCACCTTCGGGATTCGAACTCTGTACCTCTTAGTTGAGAGACAAGGGCCCTAGCCAGTTAACACAATTTTTTCTTTGTTCGAAATAAATGTATATGTCCATGTCTAGCTCCGATAATAGTTACTATTTCCTTATTGAATGTTTCAAATTAGGAATTATAATCTTATATTAGAGTATCCAGAATGAATTAACTCATTATCTCACAAGTAAATTTTAACTCTCAAATCCCTAATCAACCTACAGTTGAATATAACTTATATAAGAATTAAGGGGATCCTTATCTATATGAGGTATACTAACTATTACATAGATGATCAACGATTCAACCTAACCCTAACAATAAACTCTAGTTCACAATAGTGAATAGAAAGAGAACTGGAAAAAAAGATGAATGAAAGAATGATGTCTTATAAATGAAGTGTGAGTATATGTATGGGACATAAGAGGATTTCTGTCTCAACAGTTCATCTCGATCAAGATAATTGTTAACTAGCACATCGTGTTTTGGTGTTGAAAATTTGTTATATTTGTTTAAGTCCAATAAGTAAAAATTCACTATCTTAACTATGGATAACAAAATATAATATAGGCCTAAAACATAATTGGTGTAAGTCATCTAAAACAATAAATATCATCCAAGTCCAACAACAAAATACAATTCACAACTAGGGCTGACATATAATAGAAAGGGTATTAAAATTCCCTTTCAAAGTGAAGTTGAGTCCAAGATTTATTACATCATATGAGATCGTGGATTTGATAGACTCGGTTTCCTACACATTTTTTTTGTATGAATTATCGAGGTTGCATAAGTGTTTTAAGTATCAATGTTTTAGAATTATTTTAAAGACTCATCATAAGACTTAATATCATTTTCCATGAAATTTTATTAAAGATTAACACATGTAGAAGTGTAAGTTCAAATCCTAGTTAGACGAGAAGAGGTATTAGAAAGAAGTTATACATATGTCGAATGTTTTATGGAGCTACATAATTGAGAAAAATATGTGAGATACCTAGGAATTCATTTTAACTCAAAATATGTATCTCGTTAGTTGAGGTATTATGTTAATGACATTAATGACAAAAAATAAATTTGATTTTTTATTTTTAATTGATTTTGGAGTTGTTTCATGATTGTCAAAGAAGAAACAACTAGATACTCTATCAACTATAGAAGTGGGATTTGTTGATGCAACATTGAGTTCATGTTATGGAATTTAGTTACTAAGATTATTTGAGAAATTACACAATAAAATGATTTATTGTAAAAATGTTATTGCAATAAGTTATCAAATCATCACGTTTTACGTTGAAGAGAAAATATATTGAGGTAATATATCATTTTCTACGTAATCCATGCAATAAAAATGTTTTGTATTTAAAAAATAAAAAATCGGAATGCAGATTTGTTAATTAAACTTTTGAGGACTTCAAAATTTTTAAAAAATTAAAAAATATTCTATGTATGATCTATGTATGACGATAATTTCGAGGAAATTAAATTTATCCGGATATTAGGGAGGTTAGAATTTATAAACATAAATTATTTAAGTATTTTGTAAATCTATAAATAAAATTATATTTTTTTTATCTTTTTTCTTTCTACCGAGTTACTAATATGTAGAATAGAGTTGTGGGATACACAAGATAAGTTCAAAGTCAAACTCGAACTAACTTATTGTTGCTTGATTCAAATCATTAACCATTTGATAAAGATCTTAAATTTAGCAAGTTATTTGATAGGCCATTGGAAGATTGGATGAGATCTTAGCACAACAAACAATATTGCTACCATCCAAAGATAATAAAGGCTCTGTTCTAAGGATTAATGTTTTTCTTGGTCATGTTGAATTTCGATGAATATTGAGATTTTCCAACTATATAGCTTTATGAGACTGTGTAAAGTATGAAAGCATTACATGATCTATTTTGAATGTAAATGTCTATATATATGGAAAATAATGTAACTCCTGAAGCTCTAATGGTGAGGAATAATGTTTTATACTTGTTCAAAACCATTTTGTAGATGTTTAAATGAAATCAATGTACACCTTAAAATTTCGACCATGCCTTTGTTTTATTTTATCATGATATGAATCGTGTTCTTTGTTTTTTGTAAATGTGTTTTATTTCATAGTTGAAAGATGCGTAATATACAATATAAGGAAATGAGATAAACATGTATGATAAACTTTTTTGTTTTTTTGGTTTGTTTGTTTTATGGAATATATGTATAACAAATCCACTCATAGATTGGCATAATGCTACCACTATTTAATATGATTTTCATTAAAAATAAGTTATAAAAAGAATGAAATACACCAGTCCACCACGAACGTGGAGCTTCTTTTGACCGCATATGAAAGAAGAAAAATGAAGAAAGGATGGTGGTGATGTTGAAAGTGATATACTTCTTTTCATCTTCTAAAGTAATAAATATGATATCACTATTTCATGCTCATATTATTTTATTATCTAATTCGTTCTTTTTATTTTTTTACTGTTGTCTTTAAATAAAATGTTTTATTACAACTTTCTCATTATAATATTTTCATCTTCTTGCCTATATAGTTAATTAATATGCTACCTTATCATACGTTTTCTTCTCTTTATACTAAACTTCTTAAAATGCACTTCCTATTGCTACTTAATTATCTTATGTTTGGCTAGTTAGAGACCATTAAAAAAATAAGTCACCACGATCATATATAATATTGTATAGAAGTCCTTGTACCCCTGATTGTGTAATACTGGTTTGATTATGTTAATGTAATATTTCATTCAGGAAAGTGAATGACTCTTATGTTAGTACTTAGTAATTTATTTACAAGTTAATACAAGTGACTTATGTCACTATGGAAAAAAATATGAACTAGAAATTTATGGTAAAAAATAAAATATTTAAGGGATGATAGGATAAGTAAGAGAAACCTAATGTAAATTAATTAACGTGACTACCCCTTATGTTTTGAAAACTTGCCTACCCTGTGAAATTTTAATTTTTAAATCTAATTTCTAATGGAAAATTGTCATGTTAGTATATATACTTCAGGGGAACCTCGTGCACTTACCTGAAACCTCAGGATGGTATCGTACAATAAACTATAGTTGTTGGGTAATTTCTTTTATAAAACATGTCTTTGCTTTCATTTTTCTTCTTGACAACTTGACATCTGACATTTTATGATTAATTTCTTTTTTTTATGTAAAGACGAATATGGCTCTTTTTTTTTTGCATACATAAATAGGCTCTTACACTGTAATAGTTGATTTTTTATGTTATTATTCTATTTTTATTTATAAAATAACTTAATTTCTTGCATGTCAAATGAAAATAAATATAGTTTATCAATGAACTTATGGATAGTCTAAAGGCAACTTATGAGGAGTTCATTATGTCTGTAACAAATCTAGGTGGGTTCTCATGCTTTCTTTTGTTACCTAGGTTTGTCTTTTTCTACGCTAAATATGGTACTCGATTCTAAACCAATCCATCAGCCAATCCTAAGATTCGTAGAGAATATATATGTATCTGTAGGATACCATTGAGACCTAACCCTTTACTTAGCGACCTTAGAAATGATGTCTACATAAACGTTAAATCCTCTCGGGAGGTGGTGAAAATATGTTAGAAAAAGGCTAGTGAGGATTACTTGCTAGTTCTCAAGCTAAACTATCACAAGCTTCTATCTATTTAATTAATTTTCCTGTCTTTATTTTATTTCGTAAATTAGAGTCTTAAAAACCAAAATAAATATTTTAGAGTATATTATTTCTAGTGTATTATTCTTCTAGCTTCTTTTATTTTCACTTTATAAATTGCATGACTTCTCCTAACATTCGTAGTCTCTGAGCAACAAATTCCACTTATCATTTAAGCTTGCATACGATACAGTGAGTAACATGTTTAGGCTAGGGTTTTAGTTCCATCTTTTATTATCATATTTTTATCATACCTTGGCGCCACTATCGGGGACTACATTATTAGTCCTTGTACATTTATTTATAATATTTATTTTTAGTTATTTCTATTTTACACTTTTTGTTTTTTGTTTTTGTCTTTTTCATTTGTTTAGATGGGAAATCAAAAGTTAGAGATAGGTCTTCCTGGCCCATTTTGAGTGCAGCCCATAGGCATTTGCCCTCCAATTATTGAAGTCGTTCGATTCAATCCTGATCCTAATTTGATTAATCAATTCGTGAGTTATGAGAAATATAGTGGTGCTACACATCAAGATCTGGTCCGGTCTGTTCAAAAATTTATGCAATTATGTGATGTCTACATTACTGAAGGTGTCATGCAAGAACATATGTATTATTTAATGTTTCAATTCTTCTTGACTGGGAAAGTAAGCGATTAGTTAGATGATCGACCTCCCGAGTTAATAACAAATTGGGACAAGTTTCAAGCAAGATTCCTTGATCGATTTTATTCTACAAGTGTGAGAGTGAAGGAACAGTTGAAGCTTATGAATTTCTTACAAGAAGCCGAAGATAGTGTTGGCGAAACATAAACTAGATTTCACATAAAGTTGCCAAGATATCCACAACATGGATACACGCAAGAATTACAATTAGCGATGTTCTATAAAGAAATCAGTGCAGAGTCAATATTAAGAGTAGATGATCTGGGTCGTGCTGGTTTTATCTCCATAGAACCGAAAGAAGCAAAGAGTCGTATGGAAATAATTATCGAAACCGACATGAGTTGGCCACAATCACAAGCTCCTACCACTAATATTGATACAGAGGCGAGGTATTCAAGATTGCAAGATTAAATACAATAGTTCGTTATAACAGTTGAGAAAAGCATCCAAGTGCCACCTCAATAGCTATATATGCAGGAACAGGCCTATGAAAATCAAGCTACTCTTCAATTAGCACTTCTATCACATCCTCAAGAAGATATCATCGAGTTAAAATAGACTATTAATCAATTAATAAACTTCTCAAAGGACAATATAAGCAGACTTGAGTAAAAGATTGCATCAGTAGCGCAAAGCATGCAACAACAGAATCAAGACCTGAAACAACATAATGAACTTTTAGAGCAAAATGATGCAGTGTACTACAGTCATAAAGAAAATTCAAAGTCGACTCTTGCAATTGACTCAAAACAGGTGGGTTCGAAGGATTGCTGGTGCGATATGGAATTGTGGCACTGCAATGGGCTTTGATGAATGTGCGGATGTGGGGGGATATGGTTACAGTACAGAAACCTTATAGTGGTTGTGGAGTTGGGCTCAATATTTTCCGATGTAGGGTCTAAGATTATAGCTTTCGGTGGTGGTTCCATTCGTTGGAGGTTTTGTGTTCAAAGTTGGTTTTAAGAGTGGTGGTGAGGAGGTTCGGGGTGGTTTCTTAGAGTAAAATTATGACTATTTGAATCAAGTAGGGTTGTTGAACTTTTAAGAGGATGTGGAGATATTATGTTGAAGGGATTTTTTGTTAGTAATGTTTGGGCCAAGATGCATAAAGTTCACAGAAATTGGGCCTATGATGTCTCCCTAATTGTTCTTATTTTCGACCCTTGGGAGACATCATTTTTGGTGTTTATTTAATTAATTTGATAGACTTTTGGACTAAACATGCAATAATCCGGAATTCCCTTTTTATTTCTAGCATTTTTTATTTATTAAACTTTTGCGCGTAATATTGGTATTTTTAGTGAAAAGTTTACAGGTTTTAGATGTTAGCTAGGAGAGGAATCCGAGGAGAAAGTCAAAGATCGTGAATTAGAGTCAAGACTTGAAGATAAATCCCGAAGATATTATTTTTAGAGGTGAAAATCCATTTTCCAGGCCATAGAGTGCTGATTTCGAGGTTCTTAAGCGATGATTTAGCCGCTAACCTTTGAAGAGAAAACATTTCTTATCGAGTTACGGAACTTTAGCAACTGGAATGAGGTCAATCGGAGTTATAACGCATCAGGAAAATCCGTTTTAGTGAAGGTATATCAGCAGTTACGGGATTTTGGGCTTAGAAATTGGGATTGGACATTTAATTAGTGTTTTATTTTCTGGTCCAAGCCCTAGTCCAAATTTATGCTTATAAAAGGAGGTCTGGACTTCTATTTTTCACACAATTCACATTCCACAATATTAAACACCAGAGAGAAGCAACAGAAGGAAGAAAGAAGAAGTTACAAGAGCTGGAGAGGGTCTATATCTCCGTTCGTAGTCATTCCAATTCTGGAAATTAGGTTCTTTTTATATTTTAATTTTGTAAACAATATGAATTCCATTTCTTTTAATTTAGTTTTTAATTTTAATATGAGCTAAGCTTTTCATAGTGCTTGAGAACAAACAATGGGTGAATCTTAATTTTATGAAATAACGAATGTTGAATTAGGGTTTATATTAAATTAAATTAGATTGGGTTTATTACTCTTTTCGATAATTTGTGATTATTTACTGATTTTAGAGTCGCGAACTAAGAACAGGTATTAGTATCTAAGCTATTTCACATATGTGGCGTGTGGATCATCCTGACGGAGGGTTTAGGTATAGAATTAATTATTCAATCTAGGATAAAAGCTATTGATTCTGACGAACTTAGCTAATTCTAGGGCCAATGAGGTAAAACACTTAATCATCCAACGGTGGATCATATTTACCCTGACGGGACTAGTGACACTTTAGGATTGCCTTATAGTCCACCCTGACGGGGGTATAAGGAATTTAGAATCCCGACCAGTGTAATTGACCAATTTAGCCCTTAAACAGCATAAGTTAGATAATAAGATTAGGAGGATCCTTGCGTTCTCAAGTACTACATCTCATATTGCGTTTTCACTCATTTTACTTGCGTCTTAGCTTTTACTTGCATTTATAATTTGTCTTTCATTTAGTAGTTTTAATAAACAAAACCAAACAAATATATTATTATCTTTTATTTTCATAAGTGCATCAATCACTATTTGCTAAACATTGTGATCAACCATCCGTCCTTGGAACGAATCTGTATTATCCTTATTACTACTTGGGACAACCGTACACTTGCGGTTGTGGTTCGATTAGCATTTGCATTTATTTTTAGAACACACAAAGGACCACCAGCCTATTAGGCTTATTTCATTATCACCTAAAAAATTAGTCTTACCCGGAATAAATTCATCTATATATAAGGTGACTCTAGAATCATGAAAGAATAGGCTATTGTTCCACCTTATTATGGTATGCATTAATCCTTTAGCAAAACTATTGTATTTAGTCTAGTAATTATATTAATTAGAGAATATGAGTTCATTGAGATAACTTTCCCCTTTTGCCCATAATTTTGTGTTTTTCAGGAAACACCCTTGAGGGTAAATGAAATAGTAGAAATGATTAATAAAAGAACAAGCACCCATACCGGGAAAGTTTTTCTAACTAATAATGGTATTTTGTAATCTACAACCCCAATTAAAAAAACCGGTAATGTCACTCCCGAACAAAGGGAGTAGCCACCCAATGGTATGGGGCAATCCCCTTGACATTTGAGATTATTTTTTACCCCTATAATTATTTCTAAATAACTCGTGGTTTTCAGAATCTCACCAAGGTGTCCTCTCAATTTTTCACTTTTTTAAGCTTTAATCTATTTGTTTGAATTTTATAATTAATATAAACTATATGTTATATTTTTACAATATAAGGACTTAAAGTACAATTAATTAAATAAAATATATGAACCTATAATACATTTGTTTGCATAATATAAGGGTATAAAATGCAATATTTTCATAAGAAGGGACCTACATTACACTTGATTTATTATGAGACCTAGAGCGAAATTAACTTAAAAAGATATAGAAGTAATGGTCACAAAAACGATTTCCCCCTTCCCAATATAAATTCATTGCTCTGTCTCTTGTCCATATTGTCCCCTTCTTCTTTATATCAATGTAATGATATCTGTAATGATATAAACTGGATTAGGACTAAAAAGCAGGTTTCTCAAACCATAGGAGGTAGATGATTTTTAACGTGCCTATTATATAAATATGTAATGAACGCTAGTCCTTAAATATAGTCAAAATAATATAGATTGAAGACTTCTGGTTGAATTTGGCTCTTATATATAACTTTTTAGTCGCATCTACCGTCATAGAATATTAAGCTCAAAATTATAAGTACTTTATAATAGTTAAAAAAAAGGTAATTACCACCTACATGTAAACCACTTTAACTATTTATTTTCATGCTTTTAATTATGGGTGTGAAACTGATTTGTACTCGTCATATAAGTTTACCTAAAGGTCATATTTTGATCGATTTTTTTGTGAGAAAACATTGTATTTTGGACTACTTGATCTTACGAGGAATGTAAAGATTGTTTATAAGTATTGTAGGCTCAATTGAGAAGGAATATGATGAAGAAATAGGATCATCAAACCTCCGAGGAGCTAAAGAGCAGACAACCTAAGATAGCTAGTTGAAGACAAAAGCAAAAGAGTTGATTTCCGGACCTCCTAAGAGTCAAAGGACGGACAACGTAAAGTCATTCAAGATTGAAGGTTGAAAATATAAGAAGTACTGACCTCCGACCTATGAGAAGAATAGAGTGCTTAAATTAATTCGAGAATGAAAGTCAATAAAGAGTAATGCTCGAACCTCCGAAGTGAAGATTATGAACTTAGTTGGATAAAATGGGTGGAATCAAGGAAGGCTGGTGCGAGATGGAAGGGTGACACTAGTGTGGGGCTTTGATGAATGGGTGGAGGTGGGGGCTAGGATTGTGGAGTTGGGATCAAGATTTGTCGATGTACGAAATTTGGGGATAGATTAATTGTAGCCGTTTATGGTAGTTCCATTCATTAAAGGTTATATGTTCAGAGTTGGTTTTAACTATGGTGGTGAGGAGGTTTGGGGCATTTGTTTGAAATAAAATTAGGACAATGTGAATCTAGTAGGTTTGTTGGGACTTTTATGAGGATATAGAGTTATTATTCTGAAGTGGTTATTTGGGACAAGGTTCGTGAAGTTTACACAAATTGGGCCTTTAAGGCTTACTTTTACACTTATTAGTATTCTAAAAGTTTTACAATTACAACAAACTAAATCTATTTTTAGAATTTCTGACATGACTTGTTTTTTCATAGATTTGCATGGTCATGAGACATATTTTTGAGGGGTTATTTGATGTATTTGTAAGATATATCCCAAGAATGTGACTTTCTTTGAATTCTTTACTTATATAAGACTTTTTTGTTATACTTGAATCTATTTTGTTAATTATGTCTTAAGTATGTAAAGCTTAGAGTTGAGACTTCAAAGTTATAATATTTTCACTGTAACGCACACATGTCCAACATAGTAATAAAATATTTTTTCTCACTTTTTACCCACCCAAGTGGATCATATAATCCAAAAATGTTTTCCACACTATACTTAGGTGAAATTGAAGATAGAAGTCAATCACACAAATTTAATAAGAAGAAGAAGTCAACTCAACATCATTCTACCCTTATTCATTATTCCAATTCCTTAAAATTATTATTATTAGCGTAGTTTATTTTACTTCTTATTTTTTTAAATATTATTATTATCATCATTGTATTATCTTCCATTAGTATGATCTAAACGTTCATTAACTTGAGAATTTCTATGAGTCTGAGATGATGAATTTACAGTGTTCTTGCAATTTGGGATTCACTTTTTCGATGAAGTTGAATATAAACTTGTACAAATTTGTGAACATCATACTTTAGCCATGTTAGTAGGTTAGGATAGAAAATTGACTAAACCTGAGGGTCGTATTGTGGAGTTAGTTTGTAACTGTTTGGTTTTCATCTATTGACAGAAAAGTCTAGACTAGTCTGATAGTCAATAGGGTTAGAGTTTATTATTTTGAAGATTGTAGGTTAACTCAGCAGAGATCCCTAGGGTCTTAGATCATCCCATAACTACCCGAGAGAAATTTAGGTGGATAATTGAATCAAGTAATGTGAAAAATTTAATTTTATCCTTAAAAAAACAATTAAATCATGTCTAGACGGGGATTGAAATTATTTCTCTAGATAACCGATCACATATTCAATGCTTTAATCATTATTGCTTGAAATTCATCTTTTTGCATTTTAGTCATTTTAGTCATTTTAGTCATTTTAGTCATTTTAGTAGTTTTAGTCATTTTAGTCATTTCACACAATCGAGTATACTCAACTGACTAGAGAACCTGATAACCACCCATCTAACAACAAGAATGAAAAAATTGATTCCAAACCACCGAAACCCCAACTATAACAATCATAAGTCATTCGAAAATCCAACCCCAGACTTGACCATAACCAACAAAAAAAATTACCACAAGAAAACTTACACAACATGTAGACCAACCACCAGTTGATAGCAAAACATGAGACAAAAACAAAACCCACACTGAACAAGTCAAGAATAAAATTGAAAAAAAGAAAATTAAATAAATTAAATAATAATTTTTTCTAGACTTATAAATTCTCAAATATGTTATCCTTATAAACTATGTAAATGTCGTATAAATTTGGAACAAAACAAATACCGTATAAACAAAAATACAAACATTGTGCATTTGTTTTTTTGACCAACGTTTGTCGTGAAGGCCACCACTTTCTCCTCCATCCTATTTGGTGTCACCTTTATTGTCATCAAATTTTATTATGTATATTTACTCCTCACTATCTTTTCTTTCTATATATTGAACTCGTCTAAAACAATATAACCTAAAAACCAATCACATTGAAAAAACTGAAAAAAAGAAATCACAACAAAATCTAAATTTGAGAAAATAGATTAAACATAGGAATTTTAAAATATCATAAATATTTAGATTTTCATTTGTAAATTCAAATTGAAAAGCCAAATTTTGTATACGGAACCAGGAAAAGTATTATAGTTACCTAATATTTTATTAGTATAAATAAATTGTTTTGACTTAATTGTTAAAATATTAAATTATAAAACTAAAACTTATCTCTCTTTCCATCAGGCCAACACATCACACACAACATTCAACAAAATATACATTCAGATCTACAATCATACACACACTTCTGCACTATCAATGAAATATTCTACCAACACCATCTATCAGGTAAAAGCTATACATTTTTCAGACGATAAAGGGTTTTAAGGTATATTGGTTATTTTCTTACTATCTTTGTTTAACTCATTCCAAAAACCATATCCAAACCAAATATTAATCAGATAAAAATTCAAATTGAATATGAGAGATTTGTACACAAATGGGTTTGGAACCGAATCTCGGATGCATACAAATTAGGCTTTTAATACTAATATTAAAGTGAAAAAATAGTGATTTGGATTATATGTTAATCTTCTAATATATTTATGTATATATTTGTTAAATTTTACCCAAATTAACCATTATGTAATTCATAAAAAATAATTTTTTTAACATCTTATGATTTTTTATGAATATAGGATATCCAGTCATTTTGATTGTGAAATTTAATGTGTTATTTCAGGGATAATTTTTAATATATACATGATTTTAAGATTTCGAGATTTATGATATATCGTGATCTTGAAATTTAATATATTATTTATGGATGATTATTTTTTATATATCTATGGTTTTTGCAAGCAGGTCCTTCAAGATTTAAGACATGTACGAGAAAAAAAGATTGATGACCATTTCATTTCAGGCAAGCATCAAGATTATTAAATGTTGTGGTAAAATTTACTTACTTAATATTTTGATAAATGTAATTATAGAAGAAATTAGAAAAAATTATATAATATTTTAATGAAAAATTATTTTGGAATTACAATTTTAATTTTTATAAACATTTATTTAAGAATGACACAAATATAGGCTATTTTGCATAATATTATCTCAAAATATATTATTAGGCATAATTTAAGAATCATGTGCAATTAATAACTTGTGATCAATTGATAGAACCAGTAGAAAAGTGTATTACAATTGTTTCCCAAGCATACTCACTGATGTTATATCATCAGGATAAGGTGGATGTTATACCATCACTTTGTGCAAGTGGTATGTACCTTATATAAAATATTATCTAGTCTTCATTTTTCTAAAGTCTAACATAGAAAAATTCTTCAATTCAATAATTGATGGACCAATATTAGGAGTAGCCATTTATATTACTACACATGTCCCATGTTATAAAAATTACATAAAATAAAGTATAAACATGTGTCTTGTTATATCTAATGAGAATGATTTATATATTGGATAGAAGACTTACCCCCTAACATAATCATTTTTTTCTTTTCAGATGAGCGTAGAACTTTAATTTCCATCTCCCATAATTTTGACTCATGAAAGTCAGTTTGCTCGGCATGGTAAACAACATGCGGAGGGTGTTTTATTCAAATATTACCCAAAAGGCACTAAAAGGTATGTATATATGCATACCCGCAAACATAGAGATAACCAAGAATTATTTTTTTGATGGGGAAGAGGTAATGCCTGGATTTTATTTTATAACCAATTTCATTATAAATTCTGTTTTTGGAAAAACATTACATTTTAGGGTTCTATATTTTGCACTAGTTACCCTATAAGCTTAAGATTATATATTATAAGTTCTTATATTAAAAATATATATTATAGGTTCATATATTTTTACACCTATTTTATTATAATAATATAATTTTAATAATAATAACTAAAAATGACGAATTTATAAAAATAGTTTGGTGTGTGGATTTTAAAAAAGTTCACTATTTTATTTTACGAGTTATTAGTTTAGAATTTTTTAATAATGAAAAGATTTCAATTTTTAAAAATTTAAAGGGGTGTGGTCCCAGCTCCCAAGCAACACGCTGGCTTGCGAAATATCTCTTTTATTTAACGAATTTCAAATTTCAATGGTTTGTAGGTGGCATGGCTTGAACGTGGAGAGATAGCTAAGGGGTCCATTGTTTATATAAGCCACTCATGAAGGCCTTCCCTTTGGTGCTAACCATTTGGTTTATACTATTGAGAAGTAAGCCCGTCTCGTTGATGTGATTGCCACTCGTCCATCTAGCTTCTATATACGGGTAATTTTTTTTCAAAACTAACCATGAATTAAAGTTTATAATTCCTATATTTATGTTTCTTTGGGTTTATAGTGTTTCGAGGTCTGGAAGGAAGAAAGAAGGTGTTGCATGTTGTCGAGAAAATGATGTTGGATTTTGGCAGTGGAGTATGTGCTTCTGTTAAGCATCCATGGACAAGTATAACCAGAAACGAGACTAAAGATATCCAGGTTAACAAAAAGAGTGTAAATGAACCCGACCAAGTATGTGCATCATGTTGTCGAAGTGCTTCAGAGTGGATGATCATGTCATTTCAGTCAACCTTTCACTATTTCTCCTGGTAACATATTCATGCCTAAATACTCTAAGATACTAAGAGTTAAATTTTTATATTTATCATATGATGAGCTATATCACTATAGATTTCACTCAATAAGTTTTATAGCTTCTCCCTAAATATAGTAATCAAAATAAATCAACTTTTATAAATGAAAAAACTCCATAATCTAGTTGACTGACTTTTTCATGGTATAAAATTATTCAATATCATGTATACAAATTTATAAGAGAAAAAACAGAAATATCATACTTGAACTAGCTTATATTGAATAAGAATACTTGTTTCACCATGTTGTTTAATTGAGGTGATTGATTATTTGACAAATATGTTCTATAAATGTTGTAGGTACTTTGAAAGATCATTGGATCTTTGTATGAGATCTCAGCTCAACAAACAATTTGCACCACCTAAGACAACAAAATCTCCGTGTCTCAGGATTGGGTTTTTGTTTGTTCATTGTATTTCGAGGAATATGAAAAAAAAAATTCCTCATTAACTACCTTTCTGAGAACGTGCAAAGGATGAAATTGTAACATGATCTATTGCGAATAAAAAGGTCTCTATATATATGAAAAATAATGAAACTCTTGAAGCTCTAAGTGGTGCAATATGATGATTTATGTGTGTTCTTAACAAGTTTTTAGAGGTTTGAATAAAGCCAATGTACACTTTAGTGTTTTGACCATGGAAAAACTAACAATTGAACTTTTGAATATTGGCTCGAAATAGGAATCAAATACATTAATATTACTTGACTCTTGATGCTTATTTATTGGAAATGTACTTACTTGTATGATACTTTTCCACTAAATCTTGTTCATGAAACCAAAATATACTCATGTGATACTTAATATGGGATGAAAAATAATAGGGATAATGATCGAAAAAGTCCATATTACACACGAAGAATATCCATTAAAAGATATGAATTCACATATAATAGATCTATTGGATTTTTACCCATTAAACTATTATGTGTAAAACTTTGGTGGTTAATTTTTACAACCTCTAATGAGAAATCCATTATTTCTTAAACTTGTTTGGGTTAATCATCCAAAATAATGAAACAAACTGAAAAAATGAGATGAATGAACACATTGCAATAAATAAATTCATGACATTATTAAGATAATAAAGCAAGGCTACCTTTTTCTTTCCGTGTCTATTAGTTCATATTACTTGATCCTCCTTTCATATGTTTTATTTCCTATTTAGTTCTCGATATTTGAAGGGTTAACACATCATTAGAAGCGTCTAATCTAGAAGTTTAGAAGAGTCTATAAACATGCTTCGATTCTTACAGGGCGTAAATCATCTCTTTTGAAGATAAATTATTAAAATGTTTGAAATATTTGTAATGGAGCCCTTCACTGTTAAGCGAAATTGATAAGATTTCGAAAGGACGAATGGTCGTTCAGCTTCGAATCCTTGAAGTGTTCCTCGATGCTTCAAAACCGAAAGACAATATTTTATATACAAAACAAATTTTAGAAGCTACGAACTGGGGATCAATCATTTGAACACACCTTAACTTTCTTTTGAAGGTCGAAAGGGTGGACTAGAAAATCTACCTTATATTAACAATTTTAGATTCATTCATACATTGACTATTCTTCCTAGATCGTATACTACGATGGACGATTTTTAAGTATTATTGACCTATGGGTCTTGGAAACAACATTATTGGTTTATAGGCAACATGTTGCTAGTTCTTTGTTAAAGTGGTCACCATTTCATTTTATAGATTATATGTCAAGGGTGAAATTGTTGTTGACTACACGTCGTCTTCTTTAATTTTTTTTTTTCGAATATCAACTCCAAATCATTGAATACATGAGTTTGAAACTTGACATAAAACTCAGATTTGTAGTTTATTTTTTAATGATCAATTTTGGCACAACGAAGCTCATAGATACGAGCTTAGATTCTATTGAGTATCTCCGTTCAGCTTCAATTCTATTGAGTATCTTCGTTCAATAGATTCACCACCATCTCAGATTCGAGCTCTCATATCCAAAACATGAAACCAACGAACTGTAGCTTCCATGGCTGCTAAGATCTTAAAATTGACCCATAAACTCGAGGCTCTAGGTGGCTTAAACTCAAGATTCAAAAAGGCATGGCATAAAATACTCTAAGCTCCATGGCTTTGAAATGCATGCGTTGAGTTTCAAAAATCCTCCAAGCTCCATGGACATTGAAAAGGCCTTTCTATCAATGGCTCTGGTTGATGATTTTATTTGTGTTTTTGGCAATTTAGTTTGTGGTGCTGTAATTGGGTTAGAGTGTGAAGAAGAGTAGAGATGGGGAATATAAATTAAAGTTTTTTTTGTGCCGTTATAATTTATGTGGTGATTTTACTTAGTCTATATAGTGAGTAGTTAAAGTGGATATTAGGTAGTACACAAAAAGCCTTATATTTGCTTATAGTGTTATATTATATTTGTGACCTTCGGTATTAAGAGTGGGTTGGGGTGCATGGTTCTTGAGGAGGGATCTTCAAGACTCATTGTGTAAAATTTTATTTTTTTGTTTCATAAATTGAAGATAACTAAGACTAAATTCAACACTAATTAAATGTCCAAGCCCAAATTCTAAGCCCAAATTCTAATCCCAAAATTCCGTAACTGCTGATACACCTTCACTAAAACGGCTTTTCCCGCTTTGTTATGACTCCGATTGACTTGATTCCAGTTGCTAAAGTTCTGTAACTCGATAAGGAATGTTTTCTCTTCAAAGGTCAGCGGCTAAATCATCTCTTAAGCACCTCGAAATCAGCAATATATGGCCTGGAAAATAGATTTTCAGCTCTAAAAATAATTTCGGGGATTTATCTTCAAGTCTTGACTCCATATCACGATATTTGACTCTCTTCTCGGATTTCATTCCTAGCTAATATTCAAAACCTACAAACTTTTCACTAAAATACACAAGATTACGCGTAAAAGTTTAATAAATTAAAAATACTAGAAATAAAATGGAAATTCCGGATTATTGCAGTTTTAACTCAAAAGTCTATCAAATTAATCAAATAAACACAAAAATGATGTCTCTAAAGGGTCGAAAATAAGAACAATTAGGGAAACATCAGGTTGCCTCCCAGTATTCGTTGTTTTATTATCATTTATCTAGGTGTTGATGTTACCTCCTTTTTACTTTATCTAGGGATATCCTTAACTTTTTTTGTGTACACAAAGATTCATTATGGGTTCTTTCTCATGTGAAATTTACCATTTTATCAACTTTTTTTCCATGGATATCACTCCATTCGGCTCCTAATAACTTATCCCATCGTTTATATATTTATCTTTTCTTTCTACCATGCCTGGTGGTTTGACAATTGTCGATCGTATATCAGCTTCTTCTAGGTATGTTTTTTTAAAATCACACATGTCTAGCTTATTTCTATCTTAATTTGATCATTAATTTATTCATGTGGATCTCTTATTTTTGTTAGGATCACCAATTGGATCCTTAACTATGCCTTTGAGCACTCTTAAATCTTCCTCCTCTTGTCCTTGAGGTTGTATTGCTAGTATACTTTTAGGTTCATTATTGATCATCCTTGTAATTTTCTTAAGGGTGTGAATGTATTTAGACTTGTATTTTATACTTTTTTTCAATGTTTTTTCCTCTACCAGATATTTAAATTAAATCTATTTCTTATGCTTCACTCACCTATCTAGTGTAGTGTCTTGCAGTTGATCATGTAATGTTTCGTATCGATCTCTTTTTTAGTCTAGCTTTGTTACTTCCATGTTTACCTTGAAGTGTCCAAACATAATTTCAATGGCTCATTTCCTACCATGAATCTACGAGTTTTTTTGTGGAAAAAATGGCCTACGAACTATAAAATATGCATACATAGTCGACTTATTAATGGGGTCTATATCCGAAACCACAAAATTGACATGAAAGTATAAGTCTTCAACACTTGCTATGACATATTTGATTACTACTCTCGTGTGTTATATAGATCTACCTATTGCCTTGGCTATGGATAGGTTATGGATTTGGACATCCCTGATCTCGACGTGTTTGGAGGCACCCTTATTGCCTTGGCTTATATTGCCTTCGATTCATGTCTGGACAATTTTAGATTCGGGAGCATCTTGTTCAATCCTAGTTTTGGAGCACTTTTTCAGCTTTACAACTTTGTTTTGCACCTCAATATTGGAAGCTTACACCTTGAATGTGTCTTTTGCTTTTCCACTTATACATCCTTTTACTTTGTAATTTTTTTATGGCTCATATTTCTTTAGCTTTTGTATATTACTTTGTAACTTTGTAATAAAAATAGTAGTTTGCAATAAAAGGTTTTCTTATTTGTCAACTTCTTCTTTACTTGCTTTATTTTCTATTCGCTTATTGTTCGAATGCATCTTCTTTGTTTGGAATATGCTTTATACCCATTTGCCTCAAAAATATTAGTTTCCCTTCATATTATTGTTATAGGTCTCTTTATATATTTAAAAATTTACTTTGAGCTTTGTGTTGAATAAATTTAAAGACTTATTTAACTCTGACCCCGTGGCTTGCAGGCCGAGGGTGTTTTACCAACTTTTTGCCCATTTCTAGGCTACTTTCATACATTTAGTTCCTGCCAATGTTTTCTTGGTCTTTGTTTGCTAACATGGTTTGCATTTTCTCTATATATTTTTACGCTCCAATGCTTTAATGGTTTGTATTGTGTTGATTACTGAAAAGGATTTTTATGTTAAACGTACCTTGAGGTTGCTATCCACCAATGAAATTGTTAACCTTTTACCAATATTAATATTGTCCTTCTTCATTTTACACTCGACGATATAGTCGAGTATCCTTGCCAATGATACATTGGGTATTTTTTTAATACTATTGCCAACAATTCAATTCGCCTTTTACCAATACTACGTCAAACTTTTCTCACCAACAATACAATTGATCTTTGATATTTTTCCCTAAATGGTATTGAAGACACCCCTTATTTCCATTCCCAACCACACTTCCCTTCTCTTCTTACTAAAGACCTCAAATTTATTTTAACACTATAGGCTTAAACCCAAATTTATATTTTTATCAATTTTTGTTTTTTCCACCTATATATACTAATATATTAAGTAAATTATTAAAACCCTACTCATTATTTTATCTCTCCTCTCTCTCCTATCAATCACTTTCATGAACTTGTCCGAGAAATGAAGCTTCGCGGAAGCTTTCAGGTCACAGCAGCAACTCACAGGTGAATGATCCAGCAACTTCGAGCCATGGCCACTGAGAGAATAAAGATGTTCAAGTCCCCCTCCGTTCGTGAAGCTCAGGCCACAAGATCCAGGTGCCTCCATTCATGAAACTCAGGCGACGAAATCGTAAAGCTCAGGGCAACGAGATCCACCTGCCTCTGTGTGAGTTCATGAAGGTTATGTTCGTTAGAAGACATCGAGATGCTCGATCTACTTTGCCAGGAAAGACAGCGAGCCATGGCCACTGCAAGTTCCTTAAGGTCTTCTTTGCCGGAGAACACAACAAGCCACAGCGGCTGCCTGAGATGGAGGCGATAGCCAGAGAAGACCACCATAGTTCGTGCGTGCCTCTTATAGTAGTTTATATTTTCTTGATGATCTTGGTGTTGATTTATTTTCTTCAAAATCAGGTGTTAATCAAAATACACAAAGTGGGACCGGTGCTTTACAAGAGTTTTATCAATTGCTACACCTATAACTCCATTGTTCTACTTTTCTGTGATTAGCTGCTGATGTGGATTTTTTTGTTCAAATGTAGTACGCGTTTCGCGTTTCATTCAGTGTTTAGCTTATTTTTCTATTTTCATTTTATTCTTATTTTTTTTACAAAACAGGTTAGGTTAGTTTAGTTTAGTTTTATTTTTCTTTTTTAGGAAAGTTTAGTTAGAATTAGGAGTTTTGTTTTATAATTTCGTATGTAACTTTTAATGGCTTGCTAATGAGTATTTTGGTTTGTTGGATATTAGCAATTATTTTTTTCTTGAGTACTCCGAATTTTTATAGAGTACTCTATATTTTTTATAGAGTACTCTATATTTTTTATAGAGTACACTATATTTTTATTGAGTACTCTATAGTTTTTAAATATTACTCTGTATTTTTTATTCCGATACTCTATTATTTCCTAGTACTCTATATTAATTTTCATGATACAATATTTTTTTTCGATACTCTATACTTTTTCAAGCGGTGGGTGGTGGCCGGAGGTCGGTGGGTGGTAGTACCAGCACTTAAACAACTTTTTTTTTAGTTTTTTTTGGTATTATATAAGGGTATTTTAGTATTTGTCATCCTTGAGATCCTTTTAAATTAATCAGATTTCAACTAAGTGTTATAGGACAAAAATCTAGTTTCCAAGACCCTATGTCTCATTCTCCCTTGATCTTTTTTCGATACCACGACATACTTTTCTCTTCAATAATACAATTCGTCTTTTGCCAATTCTACGTCATACTTTCTTGCCAATAATACAATTGTCTTTTTTATCGAAGCTATGTTAGTCTCTTGCTAATGCTATGCCAATCTTTTTACGGGAGTTATATCGATATCTTGTCTATACTTCGTCGGACTTTGAATGACATCTCCGAGACTATGTAGGAGTTACGAATATACCTTTCTGTCGTCCTTATGTCGGAGTTTGAATAAGAACACTGAGACTACGTCATACTTACGATATATCTTTGTTCCAGTCTTACGGTCGAATACTAAATAAGATCGCCAAGACTATATCGGTTTTACAAGTATGTCTTCTTGTCGACTTTACGGTGTGAAATTTTAGTACGATCAGAAATTACATTGGAATTGCGAATATGTCGTGTCGATTTTATAACCAGACTTACATATATGTCTTCATGCCGACCATACGATCGGAGTTTGAGTAAGATCGTTGAGTCTATTTCAGACTTATCAATTGTGATTCTTCGTCAATATTACTAATATCTTTGATTGTCAATGCTACGTTAGTCTTACGAATACCTAGCATAATTTCTTACTTGCGGTTTATTCAACATATTATAAAAAATTATATCTCGTAAAAATGATACTTTTAACATATAAGCTAATCTTTTCCTCAGACGAGTATCCATGTTTGAAGACTCATTAGCTGATTAAGCATGGAGCTAGTTTTCTAAAGGCAATGGTCTTCTGATTATGAGGCCAATTCAAAGTTGGTCTTATGAATTTTTTTTTTATTCTATCGATTTTTTCAGGTCAAGAAATACATTGACAGGCCCCGTAGTCAATGATCTTATGCTCACGAAAATTTCTTTTATACACTATTGGGTTTTTTCAGGTGGAGAAATCCATCGCTCGAAACCTTAGTCAATGACATTTAGGTGTCAAGAATTTTTTTTAATATTATATCGCCTTTTTTAGATCGGAAAATCCATTGACCGAGCCGCTAATCGATTATCTTAGGGTGCCGAGAAATATTTTATACATTTTTCAACTTTTTTTAGATTGAGAAATCCATTGACCGAGTCGATGTTTTAGGGTGTCGAGAGCTATTTTGTATGTAATATTTACTTTCAGGTTTGGGAATCCATTGCACTTTTTAGCTTGTTGATAGTGTCCCTATTTCCTAGGAGGACCAAAACACAGTTGTGATAGCAAAAGATATTTCAACCATCAACTGGGTAATCCCTTCAGATGTGTGAGTAACATGCAACAATACTCCACATTATATAGGGGCGACAGATTCCATGTGGTTTATATGTACAAGGGTTCATCGCCCCTTCCGAATGGGCATTAAAGCTAGTTTGACTCTTCTGATTACCTTCAAATAAGAAATCAATCAGTACGCATTTCTAGAGGTCTATTTGAGCCCTTTACATTCTAAGGTATATTCAACCATCAAATACATATGTAGTTCTTTATACCTTTGACTCTTAAGATGTTATTAATTGTTACACAAGTGGAGACCTCAAATGATTGATAATTTTAGGAACATTGCATATAGTACATTGATAAATTGGGACACATTTTCTCTAATACCTATTCTCATTGTCGTGTGTTCCATTTTTGAAATATTTCCATATGAATTTTTTTAGTTTATTGTAAATTTATAGACCATACTAGGACAGTTTACCCGCAACCTATTAATTTTTTATGTCTCTCCTTTTGTGATATATTTTGAGAGTTCAGGGACATCATTTAGGTTGTTTTCAAGGTTTTAGCAATAATCCCTTTATTTGATGTTACCTGAGTTATAGCTAATCTTGGAAGATATATGTATTTTCTAGAGTAATCTGAGATAATTTATGTGTTAATTATACAGCTTTGTAATACATGAAAAATATTAGATGCTAATATGAAGCTAGGGAGACAAAAATCTACGAAGAAATTCAAGACAAGACATAAAAGGTTTCAAGAATTTAAATTTCAACAAGAATTGTTGATAGACTGCTTCCATTTGATTTTGATGAGAATTGTTGACAAATGCGTCCATCAATTTTTGAATTTCATAAATCATAATAAGTGAAAAGTTTTTCATGAAATTCAAGATCAAGATACACCTTCAAATGTATATCGCATGAGCAGGAACATTTTGGAATTCAAAGTTGAGTGGAATAAGTTAGGGCATTCTACTAGTAAGACGCAAAGTTGTCTAGATTTAGAAGAGTCAATTGTGCCACTTTTGACTCACTTAAATTGACCCAATTGATTTAAAACGTGATTTGGGACTATGTATTCTTGTTTTAGTCTAAAAAAAATCAATTATCATATTTTACATCTTAAAATGTTTAGAGAAAGGGGAAAGAAGCAAGGAGAACACTCATAGCACCTTATTTAATATCTTTGTCACCATAATTAGTGTAGATCTCTAGTTTTTCCATTTTTATACTCAATTTGTGATTGGGCTTTAATTTGGAAGAATTTTGGGATTTTTAATTTAAATAAAATGTGCATCTTTGTTGTTGTAATTTTTCTTGTTCCTATGCTGAAATTTTATATGATGTACGCATATTTAGTATTCGTTACATATTAAATTATGTCCTGTAGGAATTTAGTATTATATAGGATAAAATACATCTTTTGGAGTTGACGACTCGGAAGAGATAAACTCAATAAGTAAGCACGAGAGGGTAAATTAGTCTTGATCGTTAGGTAATATTGGGTGTTCAATCAAGAGAGACTCCCAGTATTAAATAGCAGTACATACTTTCTCGGAAGAGACTTAGGGTGTACCATTGAATCCTGACTAGCTACAACGTCCCGTTTTTTTTGAAAAATAAAGTGACCTTATCTTAATATGAGTGTCTCGTGCTACGTTTCTCTCCATAGTTCATAATTCTTTGTTTAATTTGATTATGTTACATATAACCATAATTTTTAGCTTAGTAGTTAATCGTAATAAAAAGATCCCAAACAAATATTTTACTTTCTCGTCCATTTATTCTCAACGAATTACTAATCGAAAGTAAATTTCAATATTAACTTTTAAATTTTTATGAAGGTGAATTTATTTATTACTATTATTACTCGTGACTACTCGTACACTTGTGAGTTTTAATGTTTTGAGTGTTAAATTTGCATTACATCTCGAAAGACACCGTTTGTTTAAGTGGACTGACCATCTCCAACATTTCAGAATATAATTATTACAGAACTGTCTCTACTACAAATCATACTATTCAAAACCCATGAGGAATTATTTCCTCGTTTAGTATTAAGAAAATTATCATTTGGGAAGTATTTTTCCTTAAGTAGTATAAACAATAGTGAATTAGGTTTTAGGAAAATATGATTTTAAAAAATCGAGAAACTTATTCGGTTGAGTTTTCTTTGTGTGAAACAAAAAAAGTAAACTCTAGATATATAACAAAATGACACAGTTTTATAAAATATCACCATTTCGTATTGATATAAAAAGAAATCGAACCTAATTGCTAAATATTATAACATAAATATAAAACTATATCTTCCCCTGCACATGCTACCCATCAGAATTTATTCTTCAAGGATCATCATGTAAAAGTTAAATTGTTTTCAATTAAAAACCTTAATACTCGTTGAAAGTATCTCGAAACTAGTTTTTGATTTTTTGTAATCATTGAACATCATCTAGAGATGGTAAGGGATTTGAAGGTATAACTATTTTTTTATGATATTTTTTTAGCTTTTAAAATCCAAATAGAAGCTTAATTGTGACTTTGTATATGTTATTGAACATCATCAGAGTGTCCAGATGGTAAAGGGTAAATATTTCTTACTTTCTTGGTCTTTGTTAACTCCTTCGGAAACCCAAATCAAACAGAATCTGAATCAAATTCGAATCTAAAAACTGAACCGTCCTCGTTTATCACATTTTCCCCCAAAACATAAATTACCTCTCTAAAATGCTTAGATATACAACTATTTTTTAATATTTAATATAAAATTAGAAAAGATTTAGTTTTGGCTTTATGATTTATATATTTTCACAATTTGCAATTAAGTTTTCTATCAAACATATGAAAAATTTATCATATACTTTATATATATACATATATATATATATACATATATATATACATGCATATATATATACATATATATACATATATACATATATATACATATATATATTGTGATTGTGTGAAGTTTATGAGTGATTTTTAATATGTATCTATAGATTCTGCACATATATTCCTCAAGATTTAGGGTATGGAAATGATAAGATTTTTATCCAAAAAAAATAAGATATGTGACCATGAAATTTTAGTCAAGTATCAACATCATTAATTTTCTGGTAAGATTTACTTACTTTCTAATTAAGATTAAAAAATTAGATTGTTGTAGTAGAATAATATTGTTAATATTGGTGTAAATTTAAAAATACTATACATGTTATACTTGTTTGTCTTTTGTTCTAAGTTTGTGTTGATTTGTTCTTCCATTGCCTCTTCATCAACAATACTCTTGGGATGTACTAGAGATCCAAACACAACAACTTGTGATATATGATTAAGAAGCATTTACAAAGAAGAGTGGACAATTATTGGATTTCACTACCTTCACTCATCAACATGACCCTATTTGATCATCTATGGAGTTGGGTTATGATATGAAGGATCTTTATAGGGAGGAGGGTAAAACGGAAAGGAAAATGGAAGAGAATAGAGAGATGATAGACGATATACTATCTGTGAATTGGCACATGAAAAGGTTCAGACAAGAAACAACTTTGCTATTTCAAATGGAAGAAATTAATGATGAGGATTGATTTATATGTAATGGTACATTTTGCACATGCTATCGACGATATCTTGTCATAAATCATGTCATTACTCTCGACTTTCATTATTCCCCATTGTAACATTTACTTGCCTAAATACTGTTTAACATTTAATCATCTCTTATAAATGGAAACATACCACAATCTAGTTGGTTTCCTTGTTCATTGTATTAAAATATTCATTATCATGTATACTAATTAATAATTAATAAGTGAGGATACTTCAAGCGATAATTTTTAAACTTCAACTAACTTCGGTCCTCCCAATTATGATTATTGTTTTTCATTTTTATGTTTTGATCCTTTTACTGGGTAAATGCCAAGTAAAAAATTTCATATATGGGTTTGAGACCTTCCATACTTAATTCTAGTTTTTTATTAATAAATTTTGCATAATTTGGGACTTTTAGGTTATATAATTTTCAAACTATATTAAGATTTCTCTCTTTTAGAGATAGAGTTGAGGGATAAACAAGATTAGTTCAAAGCCAAACTCGAACTAACTTATTGTTGCTTGATTGAAATCATTAATCATATGATAAAGATCTTTAATTTTGAAGTTTATTTGATAGGCCATTGGATGTTTGGATGAGATTTCTGCACAACAAACAATATTGCTAACATCCAAAGAGAATAAAAACTTTGGTCTAAGGATTGATGTTTTTCTTGGTCATGCATGTTGATTTTCGAGGAATATTGGGATTTTCCCACTATATAGCTTTTTGAGACTGTGTAAAGTATGAAAGCATAACATGATCTATTTTGAATGTAAAGGTCTCTATATATATTGTGAGGAATGATGCTTTATGCTTATTCATAACCATTTTGAAGATGTTTAAATGAAATCAATGTACACCTTTAGAATTTCAACAATGCCTTCGTTTTATTTTATCATGATATGAATCGTGTTCTTTTTTTGTAAACGTGTTTTATTTCATAGTTGAAAGATGCATAATACAATATAAGGAAATGAGACAAACATGTATGATACATTTTTTATACAATAATGTTGCGTCATCCGGTTGATGGTGATAGTTGGAAGAGATTTGCAGCGCTACACCCTGAGTTTGCTAGCGAAACTTGTAATGTATTTTTGGGTCTCGGTATCAACGGGTTTTGTCCTTTCTCTATGCAAAACAACTCGTACAGCATGTGGCCTGTCATATTAACCGTCTATAACTTGCCACCGTGGGTATGCATGAAGGAAACCAAATTTCAGCTTTGTTTGTTGATTCCGGGTCCTCGTTCACCCGTTAAGGACATGGATGTTTACCTCCGCCCTATGATAGATGAGTTGGACGAGTTGTGGGGTAAAAGGATCCTTACGTATGATGCCCATACAAAGCAAGAGTTTGCTATGAAGGTTTGTCTGTTTTCCACGACCAATGATTTCCCCGCTCGGTCATACACTTCAGGATGGTCGGGTCAAGGTTACATGGCTTGCCCATAATGCATGGATTCTACTCCGTCATTTGGTGTGAAAAAAGGTGTGGTTTATATATATATATTTATATTTATATATATATATATATATTTATATTTATATTTATATTTATATATTTATATTTATATTTATATATATATATTTACTAGGTATGAACCCGTGCCTGAAGGCACTATAAAAATTATCTATTTTAATTTATTTGTTAATTTATGATGAAAAATTAAATGTTCTAAATTTAGTTGTTCACGTAACAGAAGCATGAATGGTTCTCGTGAGCCCATAAGACCATCTCTAACAGTTATGCCAAATAGATATTAGTACAAACAATTCAAAAAATGCAGTATAACACCAAATTGCTCACTCCAAGAGCTAATCACTTCTCATACGGTAAAAAAGGTTTCCAACGGTCATAAAATGGCCAATACAGGATTTCTATAAAAATATAATAAACAACACGATTGTAATAATACTTAAATTGATAAATCTGAAAAAATGTAAGAGTAATTAGATTAGGTTAAAATAAATTCAATTTCTTAGAGTTTCAGTGATAAAATTTAATTGAATTTAACCTTAATTTGGGTTTTTCGTGGAAATTGGTCCCGGAGTGGCCGCGTTTTCTTGTGCAGGAGAGACCTGAGTGTGTGAAGAGATTTTTTTTTTCCAATCCGAGTGTGAAGACAAAGAGTCTTACGGTAAATATCATTAGCTTATTTGGTAAGGTTTCCATCTGTCATAAAATGCCATGGTAGGACTTGTATAAAAATATTATAAACATCACGATAGTACTTATACTTATATCATACCGTTATAATACAAATAAAATACATCGCAGAAACATCGGCTACAATTATTACAAAATCAACAAATGAATAATATTCTTCTACAACAGATACAATGCGTAGCTGAAATTGAAGAGAAATTAAGACTCTTATAGTTGAATGGAAGTGGGGAGCTGTTGCCAAAGATCAGAGCCCAGTTATGCAGTTTTTTGAACAAAATCAGAAGATCAGAGCCCAGTTATGCTGTTTTCAAACGAAGTTTGAATATGTATTTACATTATATAAATGAATTAATCATATTTGTCTTTGTTGAATAAACATCTGTTTTTTTTTCTTTTTCTGTTGACAAAAAAGAAACTAACCCAATTTGAAATAAGATAAAATATTTGAACTTGAAATTTTACTAACCTTTCCCCAAACTTTGGATGCGGAAGATAGCAGACGGACATCAGAACGAAATTGTTTTACTGCAGCAGTTGCGTCAAATGATTATTTAACAATTCAAAAAATGATCGTATAACACCAAATTGCTCTCGCGAAATCATGAAAACCACAACTTACACGGCAGGTCCTATGTGGCGGTGACTTGTAAAGGAGAGACGCTTGGTGAGAAGGTAAGTGTGAAGAGAAGCCTGCGAGTGCTAGAAAAATAACTAAGAAGACAAAATTTAAAACACCAAAGATATAAATGAGCCTGTGTTGTAAATATAGGGAGAATTAGTGCAATTAATACAAAAAGATCAAAATAGGAATATAGGACAATATGAACCTGTAATGCAAATTTTGCATAATACAGGGACTTAAGCAAGTGAACTTGGGAAAGATAATTTCTCACCTTAATTTGGGTTATTCGATTGTTGATGATGGTAAGTGCATCACTTCTCATATTGTACTTCTCAGGTAAAAGGCTTCAAATGGTCCTATAGGATTTGTATAAAAAATAATAAACAACACTGGTAATTATAGTTAAACTGGAAATTTCTGAATAATAAAATAATGTTTACCGACGACATTCGTGTAAAGAATATCGTCGGTATCTAATTTAAATTAAAAAAAAGGCGTTTAATTAATACGATACCGACGACTAAGTCGTCGGTAATTTATAGAATTACAGATGACATAGGTCGTCGGTAAAATGGTAAATATTATCGGCGACAAAACTTGACGTCGTCGGTAAGCCACGATTTGCCGATAGGTTGTTCTCATCGGTAAAAAAAGTTGGTTTATCGACGAGTGCCCAAAATCGCCGTCGACAAGAGCGTATTTACCGACCAATGTCTAGGGACGACAGTTTACCGACGAGTGGTCGTCGGTAAACTATTTTACCGACGAAACGCGGCTGTTTAACGACGACACGTGTAGTCGGTAGATCAGCGACCTGTTGTAGTGCTATACTCAAATATGCTTGTTTATCTATTCAATAGGCTTATAACAAGTATGCAATTTTTCATATATATACAAACACATATGCACAATAGTATAGCACAGAAAATATGCAGAGAAAGCTCAAGGTCACCTTCATTAAAGAATTGGTGAATGATAATCATAAATCGGGGCTTAATCATTCTTAACTAATAATATGACTATTTTATTAGGGACCAAGGAGGTTCAAGGAAGTGTGTGTTTATTACCATACAAGTCCCAGTATTTTACAAAAATTCATTATATTTCAAAATATTTTGCAATAACTATATTATGGGTACCTATAAATGCAGAATAATATATATTTTGAACTAGTTGCATCATAAGTCCCTATAATATGCAAAATACCATAATTATTTTGAAATAATTACAGTACGAGTCCCTGTTTTATAATAAATTACCCCTATTTTACAAAAAGATTTGAGTTACTAATCGAATTGCCTAAAACAAACGATGGAGAAGCAGTCCCAGCGCGTGTGGATCATCATGAGTCATAAGCCGTGGCAGAGGAGTGAATATTAACTTTTTGGCTAACTCTTTGGAAATCGAGAGATGACCAAGATAAGCCGACCATGTGAGTAGTGGCTAACTCTTTAGTACTTTAACTCACGGAATTATTCAACCATGTTTTTTTGCTCTTGTACATTAAATTTTCCTCTCAAGAAATCTTAAAAGAAAACCTATTCAATTCAATCAATCTAAGGCTATTTCTATCGCTTTATCATTTAATCCTACTATGTTTCTACTCTACTATGTGACTTTATAATATTTTTCCACCAAACCGTAGTTAAGCATCAAATTCCTTCGGGTTTGGTTGGTAGTTTCAATGCCGACTGAAATAGATGTTGTTGAGATATGTGGTAGCCATTTGTGAGGATTTAACTTAATGGGTTGCTGGATTTTTACATATTTGTATTGTATGTTATATCATCATTTCAAATATTACATATTTAATTCATCCCTTTTTTAGTAATTGCATTATTTATTGTTATATATATATATATATATATATATATATATTTATATATATATTTTATATAACTAATATTTATTTGTATACTACTTTTTGGCCAAAATCATTTGAAATACCTTTTTGTTGTGTGAGAAAATTAAACAAAGGGTCTTGAAGACACACCTGTATGACTCAACCACACCTCCCTAATCTTGGCACAAACAAGATTTAATATTATAAGCCTAAATTCTCAATCAATTTTTTGCCCCTTTTCATATTTTTTTCTTTTTTTTCCTCACGTGAAACTCAAAACTCACTTTATTAAAAAACAAACAAGGCTCCATCGATTCCGGTCGTGACCGACAGCGGAAGAATTCATCAGAAGACCACCAACAGCTTGCTTGCGCAAGAAACCGGCGCCGGCGCTGAGAAGTCCGAGGCGAAGAACTTTGGTCTCAGAAGCTCAAATCCTTCGAAGAAGACCACCGGAGTTCGTGAATCTTTGGCGAGACCCTAGATCGGAGCTGCTGCATAAAGTTGTCTTCACCGGTGACGACATAGACTTCTTCTACAGAAAAATATAGCCTTCTTCTTCTTTGCAGCTTCATCATAAGCCATAGCAACTTTTTCAGCAGTAGTGAATGAGTCTAACCAAATTCTGATTCGCTTTTTGGGCTATCAAATTTCAACCACCCATTTACCCCAAGTTCTTTGGCGAACTCCTAGATGCACATGGAGTTTTGGGGTCTGCATTGACTCTTGATGGGCCTTTTTTCTATGGCTTTAAAGGATTTTTTTTGAATTCATCCAATATTGATTAAGGAAGTAGTGATAAATGAGTATGATGAAGTGACCTTAAGGAAATTGTAGTTTGCAGAAGATCCATTTTTCATTATTCCCTTTTTTTCGTTTAAAGTAAATGCTGTAATATTTTTTCTTTTTGTTTTTATTGAGTAGGTACCTGTGCATTCTTACTTTTTTATTTGATCGAAAGTGGATTCTTGCTGAAGTCTACTCAACACTTTTCAATTTTTTTCCTTTTTCTTTTTTCTTCGTCGACATGCTCAACACTTTACTTTTTTAGCTGTAATTTTTTTATTTTTTTATTTTCTTTAATACTCAGAACACCATATAGTAATAATTTGAGTTGTACTTTTTTATATAAATAATATAAGTTAAGATAATAATGAAATTCAGTAACTTTCTCTGAATGACTATAAAATCAAAAAAACTCAATGAATTTTTTTCGATACTCAGTATACTTTCTTAGTATACTTTGTAAAATTACTGAGCATTCACCCGATACTCAGAAAAATACATGATACTTAAGGAATTTTTTTGAATACTCAGTAACTTTGTCCAATACTCAACACTTTTTCCAAAACTCAACACTTTTTTCGATACTCAGTACTTTTTCTAGCAACACTTGCGGTGATTTGTGGTGGTTTACGTTGGTCTGTGGTTGTGGTCGGAGTTGGAAAGTATTGATAATTAATGGAAGAGGAGGGAGAAAATTGACAATGGAGGAAAGATAAAAAGTAATAAGGAACAAGAGGGAAAAATGGTAATGGAGGAGAGAATTGAATCTTATTTTTGTCTTATATACACTATAAGTGTAGTAATGACATTTGTTATCTTAGAGGCCTCTTTAATTGAGATAGAGATATTACTTTTGTAGCACTAAAATGGTCTTCAAGACCATATAGATAATTTACCATTTATTGTGCATCTGTAAGCCATTTTTTCATTCTATACATTTTTATTTTTATTTATTTGATGTTTCTTTTATACATAAGAATGTTTTGGGATTTAAAATGGACCATTGGTATAATATATTCAGTTATTTGAGTCGAAGAATTGGATTTCTGATTTTGAAAGTTTATTTGATTATGAAAATATTTTGATCTTTTTTTGGACATAGGAAGGTGCCTAAGCATCAAGCAAGGAAACAAGAAAGGAAAAGGAAAATCAAAACAAAGAAACAAAAGAAAAAGATTGGAAGGCCGTAGGTTTATCCAAAGCCTGGTCTACTAAATATTTCAAAACAATGGAAAAAAGAACTTGATGTTCCAAAAGCCATGGTAGTCCCGTGTATAACCTCTTTTGCGAGCTTATCCACCTGACTGTTGAATTCCCTTTTGATGAAATGAAAGGAATCAGGACCAAACTCAGTAGCTTTTTGTTTGATCTTATCAATAATAAACCAGATTTTTCAATTCACGGTTGACATCTGCTTAATACCTTGAACGATCTCAAGGTTATCTGAAAGAATAATATTTTGATCCTCCGGTAATCCTCGCATTTTTGTACCGCTTTGAGGACTGCAAAAGCTTGCCTTTCAAGAGCCGATTCACTTATTAAGTTGGTTTTGAGTGCCGTTGTGTTTCGCATTCTCTTATATTGTTGTATGATCCCTATTCCAGTTGGTTCATATTTATATTTAGATGATGCGTCACACTTTAGAATTATATCCGCTTCCTCAATCTCCAGACCATTTTCTTCATGTAATAATATATTAGTAATCATCTTAACTGGATTATGAATTTTTCTAGTTTATTCCATGAATTCGTTCATAAGTATATAAGTATTAAATATAATACTTTCTCTCTCAAATTCTTAGGATTTTATCAGGAATAGGTGATGACACTGTTTGAACAACCGGTGGCGGTTCCACCTTCTCTTCTTCTTTCTCTTCTTGTACATCAGGTGCAACTTCAACTTCAACTTTTGATTCCTCCTTTGAGGCTTCTTTCTCTTTCTCTTTAGCCAACTCAGCTTGAGAATCCATAACCGATCGAATCTCTTCTTGCATATCCTTCAGAAGCTGTATAAATTCGGCATTTTCTGAATCGTCCTCCACATAACCTCAGAACAGTCAGATTCCACGGGGCTAGACTTGGTTGGTTCTTCTTCGGTACTCGGAACCTCCACGGACTAAGGGCAGTATGTGGTACTTCGTTCTTTTCTTCTTCAATTTCAAGGAAAATAGCCTTACAAGCTTCGAACCCAACATTGTCATCACCTCCTTAGATAGCCTTTAATTCTTTTTGTTCCATTAAATTCGTGAGAACTTTGTTCAACTGTTCTACTTGAGTACCTAAAATCTGAATTGCGGCATCTTGTCCTCGTAACTTTTCATCCTGAGCGTTCATATTCGTGGTCAAACGGTCCAAGACTTTTACTAATTGTTGATTATCCATAGATCCCTCTTGAGGATACTGTGGTAAAGCTTTCTGATCTAACACATCGGTATAGGCATCTTGAACAGGTTGTTGAGGGGGAGCATGTCTATTTTGATGTTGATTTTGATACTGACCTCTTGGTTGGAAAAAGTTGTTATGGGGACGCGGTTGATAATGACCAGGATTAGCGGCCCCCTGAGGATCTGAATACTGCATACCCGGATGGTTTCGGTTACCAAATTGATAGCCTCCTCGGTTGGATATGAAGTAAACAGATTGTGGATTTCCTTCGCACTTTTCCCATGTATGATTATTAACCCCACATTGTTGACAACCTTGTGCTTCTTGTACTACGTTTGATGCGGCTAAATTCTTCTGCATCTCTAGCTAAGTTCTTTGATTTGATTTTCTAATGCGGATATTTGAGCTGAGTTTGCAGTTTCTCTATCTAAACGAAGCGTACCTCAGGTCTTTGCTACAAGAGCTCGCGTAGAAGGCCAACTCCTTTATTGTTTTATAATATTCTCCAAAACCTCGGATGCTTCATTATGATTTATGGACACAAAATTTCCCTTTCCTATGTTATCCACCTTCTCTCTACCTCTATCATTGAGACCTTCATAGAATATAGCTAATTGTAAAGAGGGGGTATAACCATGGAGCGTACATCTTGCTAATTTATGTTGAAACCTTGTCAATGATTCTCCTACTGTTTCTCTATCTTCCTAACAAAATCTTGCAAGCTCGCTTTGATCTTTGAGTCTCATACTCTTCGCTTAAAAACGGTTAAAGAATGCGGCTTGAAGTTCTGTCCATGAATTGATTGTCCCTGGTGGCTTCCTATCTAGCCACTCACTAGCTCTACCGGTCAAGAAGAACGAAAACATATGACAATACAGTTGCTCATGTGTGATGCCTGGAGTAACGTAAGCATCACAAATCTGCATAAACTTCTGAATCGCTCTTACCGGATCTTGAATTGATGTACCACTGTAGAGTCCATAACTTTGAAATTGACTGAGCATACCCGGATCGGGTAGAAATTTAATATTTTGGATCTCTGGAGGACGGTAACCTACTGGTTGAACATAAAACGGCACATGGAGACTAGGAAGGTCTTGCTCAACTGGATTCTGCCCATCACCTCGTCCTAGTGGTTGTTGTACACCAGGTGGAATGAATGGTGGTGGTCCTCTTGGTGCATAGTATTGTAATCCCTCAGGTGGGATTCCAAGTGGTGGATCTAACTGCTCTTGTACGCCTGCCATAGCTCTTCTTAAGGCTCTTTCCTGACGAACACGTTTATTATAAGATCTGAAGCTCCTCTCAGGCTCTGGTAACGGAGGCCAAGAATTAAAAACTGAGAAACCTGAAAAAGACTAAAGCAAATCACAAGCGTAAATCCGGAAAAACAAAAACTAAATACTGAAAAATAAAAATTAATTAAAAACTACTACTCGAAATAGATAGCCCACACGCTAACGAGACACAAGTCCCCGGCAGCGTCGCCAAAAACTTGGTATCGCCTAGGGTGTGATAAAAATAAGATAAATATAAGTCAAGAAAACTACGCACTCTCACCATAGACAGACATAGTACTGCAAGTATTACAGGACGTATGCAAGTTTTAGTTGATAAGTTGAGTTCGTTCTCAGGGACTTAGTGTGCTAGTCGAATGGGTAGCAATAACGAGTAAGCAATAATTAATTAAAAGACAAAAATTAAAAGAAATAAATTTCGAGATTAATTAATTATACTAAGAAAATTAAAGACAATAAAATAAATACGAAGAATATGAGATGAGAAGTATAGCTTAGAGTTTGCTAGTATGCACTAATCCTTCTAATTCTTTCTATCGAATCTAGTTAATAAGGGATATAATTAGCTCTTGTATATTTAGTCAGGATTCTAAATTCCCATACCTTAGACCTTGAGAGCGACTAAGGGGGCTAAGGACACACCACGAGGCTAGTTCAAATAAGGTTATCAAACGCTACCAAGGCCCTAAGCAATCAATTTCCATACATGGTGATAGTGATTAAATCATATCCTAATGACTATCTAGTTAGAATCAGTGTTGTCAGGACTAATATCGACACTAGACGTTATGTGGTGTTTCAATAATTAGACACCCATCTAAGGTGATCATCTACCTACTATTAAGGTAATCCTATACTCGTGCACTAGCAAGGAAAACATACATTAAGTCAAAACACATAAACAAATATAAAGGTAAACAGCTAATATCATATTAAAACATGTAATTCCCAAAGAAACTTAGATAGAAAGAAATTAGAATTCATATATTATACATGATGCAAAACACAAGCTATGGGAAAAATAGTTCATACCTGAAGGAAATAAACTAAGGGAAATAAATAAAGACATCATCTTACTCTCTACAATAACTTGGAAGAATAAAACCTTAAGAACTAATACAATGAGGCAAGGATGATTTAGAAGTGATATAAGGGTGTATTTATAGGTGTTTAGAAGACCTAATTCGTTTTCTTGAAGGAAAAGGTAAGTAATGGACTCCAAACCCAACTCAAATTCGTAACCCTAAGAACATGAAATCAGGCCTGTTTTTCATTTGGTCCTAGCTGCTTCAATACTAATCCGTTTGACGCGTATGAGTACACCAAATTCATCGCCTCGGAAAGATCTTCAACTTTTCTCTTGACCTGTTCTCCAAATTCCACACCGTTTTTGAGATATCAGCTGATTTGTGGTCATAGGTGCAGAAATTTAGGATTAAGGCAGCTTTTCCTTTACCTTTTCCTTGTTTTTAGCTTTTGATTCCTTATCTCCAATTTCCATACTTATCTCTTTCCATATCTTGTAGTCTTTGACTTGGACTCTAATTAATCGCCATAATTATCTTTAAAGCTTCACACTAAATAAATAATTAAACCCAATATGCTCTAAAAATATTATTTTACTAAATCAAGACTCGAAATAGGAAAGTGCACTATTTCTCAAGAAAATCGACTATTATGACTTCTAAATCACTGAAAATGATGTCTCATCTTAACATAAATCTATCACAAATGAGGAGACATCAATTATCGACATCCAAGATAGGATTTACTAGATCTTTCTTTAACTGCTCAAGGAGTGTCATGATGTGAACTTGATTGGATTTGATTTATGCCACATCATTGGCTAATGAAGTTTGTGTTGCTTTGACTTTGTTTAATCGTTCCTCCATCTTCTCTTGCCAACTACGGTCCTTTTCTTCTTTTGAAAGTTGCGTAACTCCCGCTCCTCTCAAAACTTTCATGATCCAAGCATTGTAAAAATTGTTACTCATCTTAAACTCAACTTTCTCTACTTCACCCAAAATCACATTCTCTTCCCGAAAAAGACACGTGATCATAGTAGGATATGTCACATTAAATAACAAAATAAAAGAGACCGGAAACCGCATCACCTCCTCAAAGATCAACTGTGCCACGTCCACTTCTTCTCCCCTCAAAATACAATGTAAAAAGATAGCGTTCTTCTTACTTATATCCAAATTTCTTAGGTTTCCAAAGACATTAGTGGAAAGGAAATTGTGCCAAATTCTAGTATTCGGTTGGAGATATTTGTAAGGACAAGGTGCCTTTAATTCTCCCTTATGTGACTGCACTTTCTCCTTATCTAATACATGCTCATAAAGTAAATTTTAATAAAAAATCTTCTTATTGTCCACCACTTCTCTATACTTTCATGGTCTAACCAATTTATTAAATTGGAAGTGGTTTCTTATTGTAAAAGGAACTAACTTGCCTCTAACTAGAACACAAATTCGAACGTCTTACCATGAATGTAAACCAACCCAATCTTTCACTGATCTCCAAGAATCTCTTATATTCTCCTTTACCAACTTCTTCTTCAAATACTTTCTCATATGCAAAAGGAAGTTCCTGTAATTCTTTCTTTGCAGAAGCTATCAAGGCCTTTGAAGCTTTTTCTTTTTCCTTGGATGTAGGACCTTCAATTTGTAGAGGTGGTATTGTCTTCTTGAAGAAAGCTGAAACATTTTTGCCTATTGAATTAAACACAGCTAACTGACCTCTCTTTTCATGACCTATTTTACCCTTTATGTTGAAACTAGAACTTTTCTCACTTGATTTCTTCTCAATATAACCCAATACCTTGCTTTTCTTCATCTCCCTCACAGTAGATGATATTTCTGCTCTTTTAGTCATCTCAATTAACCTCCAACTCAAAGATTTAACCTCTCTTGAAATTGTAAATTTTGATAATAGGTTGAACAAGATTTATTTGGGTTAGGAAATGTGTTTTGATGATGATTCTCTATATGGTTAAGATGGATTTCATGTTGATTGGTATGGATATAAGAAGTTGTTGGATTAATTTTTGAAATTTAGGCTTTTGATTCTTGGATTCACAGTGTTTTGGTATGATTTGTATGGTTGAATCTTCTTTGTAATGATATGGAGAAAGGATTGGATGTGTTTTATGGTGATTGGGTAGTGTTTTGATGTTTTGGGAAGGTTTGTTGAAGATTTAATGGAGTTGGGGAGAGGGTTAGAGAAGAAAGGAGGCTTTAAGGATTGATAAATTCGTAATAGACTAACCTTCCTATTCTTTATAACTAAAAACTCGAAATTTTCTCTCTCCAGCGGCGCTGACCTGTAAACCGGTGGTTTGACCGGCTAGGCGCTCCTGGTGAAATCATAAATCGTGTCGACCAATGCGACAACGGTTTTTGCTTGTTGCTCTCGACATTGAACCTGAGTCGTAAAACAGCGTCACAGTTTTTGACTGACCATATACCGGTCGTGTGATCGGGTTGTCAGGGCGTAATTTTTTGAAAAATCTTGTCTCGGCATAAAACCTGATTCGTAAAATCGTGACACTGTTTTTGGCTCACCGGCTTACCGGTCGTATGGCTGACTTACCGGCGGGCAGGTTCGAATATGCACAATAATTTCTTTTTCCTCCCTAACTTGATTTCTTTATTACATAAACATCAAAACCAGTAATAACTTTCTCAAACATGCAATAACAAAAAACAACTAAACTAAACATGAATTAAAAACATAAAAACATATAAAATTGGGGGTTGTCTCCCGTACAACACTTTTATTTAACGTTCTTTAAAGTTAGATGCGTTACCTTAATCAAGATTTGTGAAAATAGCCTCCCCAGCAATGAGAAAGGCTATGAACTTCTACTAACCTCTGTTAAATGCCCCTCTTAGGCCTGATTTCTATCACCATAGCTGAAACAACTTTAGTGACAACAAATGGTCTCATCCACGAGTCTTTGTGACAATGAATGATATACTAACTATTACATAGATGATTAATGATTCAACCTAACCCTAACGTAAACTCTAGTTCATAACAGTGAATAGAAAGAGAACCAGCAAAAAAGATGACGAAAGAATTAAGTCTATTAAATGAAGTGTGAGTATATGTATGGGACATAAGATGATTTCCTCAATGGTAACTAGCAAATCGTGTTTTGGGGTTGAAATCTTTTTGTATTGGTTTAAGTCCAACAAGTAAAAATTCAACAACTTAACTATGGATATCAAAATATAATCTAGGCCTAAAACATAATTGGTGTAAGTAATCTGAAACCATAAATATCATCCAAGTCCAACCACAAAATACAATTCACAAATACGGCTGATATACAATAGAAAGGGTATTAAAATTCCATTTCAAAGTGAAGTTGAGTCAAAGATTTATTACATTATATGAGATTGTGGATTTGATAGTCTCGGTTTTCTACATATTTCTTTTTTGTATGAATTATCGAGGTTGCATAAGTGTTTCAAGTATCAATGTTTTAGAATTACTTTAAAGACCCACCATAAGACTAAATTTCATTTTCCATGAAATTTTATTAAAGATTAACACATGTAGAAGAGTAAGTTCAAATCCTAGTTAGACGAGAAAAAGGTATTAAAAAGAAGTTATACGTATGTTGAATGTTTTATGGAGCTACATAATTGAGAAATCTATGTGAAATACCTAGGAAAGCATTTTAAGACAAAATATGCATCTCTTTAGTTGAGGAATTATGTTAATGACATTAATGACAAAAAATACATTTGATTTTGTATTTTAATGAATTTTGGAGTTGTTTCATGATTGTCATATAAGCAACAACTAGATACTCTATCAACTATAAAAGTGAGATTTGTTGATGCAAAATTGAGTTCATGTTATGCAATTTAGTTACCAAGGTTACTAAAGAAATTACACAATAATGCCTAAGGCCAAAAAATGATTTATTGTAAAAATGTTTTTGCAATAAGTTATTAAATCATCACGTTTTACGTTGAAAGAGAAATTATATTGATGTAAAATATCACTTTCTACGTATTCCATGCCATAAAAATGTTTTTGTATTTAAAAAACAAAAATTGGAATGCAGATTTGTTAATTGAACTTTTAAGGACTTCAGAATTTTAAAAAAATTAAAAAATACTTGATGTATGATCTATGTATGAAAATAATTTCGAGAAAATCAAACCTTTGTAGATATTAGGGAGGTTAGAATTCATAAACATAAATTTTATAAGTATTTTGTAAATCCAATAACCCATGAATAAAATATAATTATTACCGAGTTACTAATATGTGGAATATATTTGACTAAAATAATATATAAAAATAAGTTCCAAAATTTAATGAAAGAAATCCAATATTCTCCAATTTATTTTAGTTTTTTGTTTAAAATAATCAATTTTAGAAGAAAAAAAAATAAAACTTTTAAAAAATATTTAAACAAAACTATGCCGTTCTAGAGGTTTAATGCAATATAAATCATAAATATATTTTTGTTCTTTTTTCAATAAAACCCTAACTACCCGCCTCCTTTAAATATACATACACTTTTGATTTATAATCTTTCTTTTCTATTACTCATCCTTAAAACAATCATTTTTATCATAACTCCACAGTCTTCTTAATTCTATACAAAGTTGTGTAATTGGAAAGCTCCCATCTTCCAGTAAAATGTATTTTGTATCCTCTTATTTTAGGTTGTTGGTCATAACATTTCAATTATAATATACCATCCAAATCAATCTGTGCATTTTCAAAATCATGGACTCTTCTAGACAGGTTTGATTTAATTTTAGTCTTATTTTTATCATTAGAATATTTTTTGATTATTTTTAATCCATTGCTGACAAAAATTTCTACTAGGGCATATGAAAAATCATGTTGAAAAGGGTATTTTTATTACTCTTAGACAATTTAATTGTGTGATTCTTATCTTTAATATCTTATTTGTTATACGTAGCTTGCAATATTTAGCTGTAATAATATACTTTTAAAGACAGGATATTTATGAATAAATAAGACATAACTTTAACTATTAGAAACTTAAAATTCAACTAGTTTTAATTTTAAAATCTAAGTATTTACCTAAGAAGAGGGTACACGGTTTTCCTTGTAAATTTTTACATACCTTTATAGTGGGCTATTATGATTTATTCAGCAAGTAAACAAAAAAACAAAATGAGCAATTCTGATTTCTGAAGACATTAGTTTGATGTTATATGAGAAAGGTTTAGATAAATGTTAAAATAAATAGAGAAATGCAAAAATTCAATTGATGTTAGACCTAAAATTTATTAATTAATTTTTCCTTTCCCCTTTCAAGAATTTTAAAATACAAAATAACTTTTTAATATGTCAATAAATATTTACAAGTTACTTAGTATTCTACTATGGTATGAAATATTTATGAATATTTCCTTATTTATATATTTTACAATTGTTGATCATATGTGGTTTCAAACTTTGGCAGGGGTTAAGGTGGGATGTTGGTATATCTAGAAGATCTGGAGAAGCTTATATATCAAACTGAGCAACTGCTTAGGTACTAGTCTTCCACACATTCATAAAATTGGTATATTATAATTTGTACATGTATATTATTGTGTAAAAACTGTGTCTATTTTAAATTGTTGTGCTCATCTTCATTCATGCTTTTATTTTTGCGTTTCTAGCATATATGCTCATCTATACATGTATATGGGTGTTGGGTATGTTTAGAAAATAATATTAATTTAGATAGACCAATTAGAATAAATTAAAAATTATATGGCCTTGAGGATATAAAATGATACAGAGAGTATTGAGTAATCAAACAACCTAATAAACTATGCAACAATTAGTACTTGTTCACACTTGTAATCTGTTGATCATTCCATTATGTGTGTTCCATATTTTTATCTAGTATTATTTCATTGCCTTTTTATGCGATAACTTAATATATAGCTAATAATTTTTCAGAGTGAATAAATTATGTTATATCAGAGAAATTTGTTGTGGAACCAAAGTTACAAAAGCTATGAAGATATCTTTAGACGTAAACATTAAGGTGGGGTTTCATCTACATCGTAGCTCTTCATATACCATATATCAAACCTCTCCCCAAATTCATCGTTATGTAACAACTAAGTGACCCTTGAGCACCGAAAATTGTAAGATCTTCTAGGTAATCTTTAACAACAAAATCATTTTCCGGACAACATGACAAGATCAAGAACATTTCCCGAAATAGATCATTATGGAAATCAAATATTGCAATAGTATATTTTGACCCTCAGCCACCCCAATCCAATGTGCATACCCATTTCCATAAGCAACAAAGGACTCAACGACGTGATAAAGAAGTGCAACATGACTCATATCTTCCCATATCTTTGTGCTTAACCTATATATATCAACATTTCGCTTAAATTCATCAAGTCGTGACGTATAAGAGACCCAGTACATGTCAAGTATCATGTTCTTTAAAGTATTGCTTGTCATGTAATTTAGTGTTCAAATTAACATTGTTAAGATCAACAGTTGCTCTAGTGGTTGGTTGAATGCTCGTGTTCTAGTGGTTGGTTGAATGCTCGTGTAGTCAACGAATCAAATGGCTCACAGATGTAACCAAAAAATAATTTATGTTGTTGAATTTTGTAATGAATATTTATTTTTTATTTGCCTTATCTCCAAATGCTATCTTTCTATTTTCCCTTTCTTTTTTTTCCCTTAAACTCTTGTATGTCATTCTATAATGCAGAAGTGTATATATGCTATATGTTCCTGAAATTTTAATAGTAATAAATGTTAAGATTTTTCAAAGTTAGGGTGTATAAAGTATTAATTTTTGGTTTTTATGCTTATAAATTACTTTTTTTGAAATTCATCTGACAATAATTCAAAACAAGAAAATTATAATTTATAAGCATAAAAATATAATACCTTATGCAAATAAGAAGCTTTACTATTTCAGAATACTTACTTGGTCTCCCTCAATTTTTTAAATTATCTTTTTAGGATTAAGTTTATTTGTTGTTTTTGAACATTCTAGTGTTTCTATGATAATATATTGTTTATTTTTCCTAATCGAGGGTCCTATAGTGCACTTCAATCAAAACGAATTAAATAAAGGAAGAAGTGCAATTGTTTATATGTAGAGAACTATAGTGCAATTAAATAAACCAAAAAAAGGGGAGGGGTTATGGGGGAGTTTCCACATACCTAACAAAAATATTTCTGGATCTCCTAACCCAATGGGAATTAATGAGTACGTTTAAGGAGTAATTATCCGTAAATTGCAGTGAGAATATTTAATAACTACAAGAAAACTTTTTGAAAATCTTGATTACCTTAGAAATCTTAACTTGCCATTGTCCGGAGTGCGTAACTTGCTATTGACCAAAACCAAACAAGATATAAAATAACTTCCATTCTCCAAATTTTTATCCTTCCTCCTCCGGTGGCGTTGATGTCATCCAGTAGTATCTATCCATTTCATCTTTGACTTATTTTTATTGTGGCTTCCAGTTATATCTATCCATATAATTTTTTTCGAAGGTCTGCTGGAAGTTCCCCTCTGGCTAAAGCAGTTGAAAATCATGTTGAAAGATTTATGCAATGCCCACTAGTCGTCCATGGCTACTTTGGTATGAGGTAAATAAAAACAATGATACTGAAAGCAATGTTTACTGAGGCAGAGGCAGGGACATCAATATGATTTTCGTGTCTGATCTGGTTTTGAAGAAGGGGTCTCAAGTTAAGAATAAGGAAAAGGTTTATTTTCAACCAGGGAGCATAATGGTCAAACTATTCGAGACAACTTAGTCTTTGCCTCTAAACGACAGAAAAGCTATATTTGAATACAAAAAAGTTTCACTAATACTCAGGATTTAGCTAACTTCCAGAAAGATTTCATCTGATGGTTACTCATATTCCCATAGCGCTGAAAGTTCCTGCTGAAAGGTCATATAATGAAAACCCAGAGATCAAGCCTGGTGTGCCTCTTTATGTCTTGCATTATCGAATCAACTTAGAGACTCATGGGCTAGACCTTTAATTTGATCATGTATTGAAGAAAGCCAAGAACACAACATAGTTTCCAGATGCTCAGTTTATGAAAATGTTGCTCAATCTTTTTTTTGTTGTCTTTTTATTATGAAAATAAGGCCATTATCAGTTTGGGCAAAAAACCACATCTTTGTATGTGAAGAAGTAGATTTCATATGAATAAAAATATTTTACTATATTTTACATTTTTTTGTGTATTCAAATAATTTAATGTTTCTTTGTTAGGTAAAAATCTATAATTTATTTCCTGACAAGTATCAAGAGATCGAGATTCCATAAGGTGGATAACCATTTGATTAATTGTTAAATTTTAAAAGTATATTAGATCCGAGATCTTAGAGAATCTTTAGTTGTATAATAATCTTACATTTATATTTTTATGTTATTAGAAGAAATTTGCAGTCACTTGCGTGGCGCTGGCCATTAAAAATCTTGCTATGCAAAATTTAATAGGATAAAACCTTAACAAAGGAAATCAGTGCATTGATAATATTTATAGGAGAGCCTAGGATATTACATTCATTGCCCTACCCCAAGGGATTTAACGATCAATAATATGTTCATATATGCTCGAGGAAGCCAAGGTCTGCTATGATACATTTAATTTTTCTTAATAATTTGATTGGTATTTGGTCAGATTTATTGTGTGATTGTGTAATGATTTTATCATATAGGTTGCAGATTTTGATTTAAAGTGTTGGTGATGCACATTCAAACTTTATGGACTAAAAAAATATCCACTTAGAATTTGAAGACATATTATTTCACCTTTTTCAACTAATACCTTTATTAAAATATTTTTAAGTTTATGTTTCCAACGAATAATTAAAATATTAGAACAATTTATATGGTATTTTAGTAATGGTGAATGTAATGAATATGTTTCTCAATTTGTGTGAAAAGTTAATCGACCATTATTCTTGGGATGAAGGGAGTAAATTGTATTGCTTCAAACCGATTTGAAAAGACTATTTAATAAAGTCTTTATTACTCGATTTCATATTTGATCGGTTTTTATCAATAAAATTCGAGAGCTACAATTCCTAGGTACAACAAGACTTGTGTGAATACTACATCGATTCAATAATAATTGACTTTTTAGAGTTTTTCACATATATTAAGAAATTTAGATGGTAGAGAAAATTTAGTTAAAAATGAATAATATGTCCCTACTTTTAAGAAAGAGAAAATATTATGTACTGAAAGATTTTAGGAAGATGGTAAAATAGGATATAGATAATTTATTTGGTATTGAATTTTGAAATATGATATATATTTTGAAACAAATTACTTTGCCTAAAGTGTCAATTATTATGGAATGGAGGGAGTATTCAAGCAAGGGCAAAACAAGGCAAGAAGACATAATATGTGATTAGAGATGATGGACTTTATGTTTTGGCTTTCCCATGTGGGTATTAGAGGAAGAAAACTTTAAAAGGTAAATGTAGGAAAAAACCCACACTTCAAGTTATGCATTACACCCTAGGTCATAATACAATAATATTTGGCAGTAAATTTTTTTATTAAGAGTTGGGAATGGAAAATAAACTATTACGTGATTTGGCTCATTGCTTGACGTGTCAATTGTCGAACAACAACATCTAACGGCTTGATTATATTCTTTTCCCAACAAGTGACTATGGCATCGATTAAGATCTTCAAGGTTCCAATAAAATCAAGTTTACTTTTAGTTCATGTATATATCTCAGATTTGTGAATGTAACAAATTTATAATGATACATTTTCTAGTGTAATCTTTATCATTGTTATTCTCAGAAGTTTGATCATTTCCCATGTATAGAGTTCCATTACGAGATTTAATTAGATCCTGAAACTCATGAGGAAAGGGTAATTTATAATTTCACATACATCATATATATCTTAGGAACACTGACTATATTAGATTCATTATTATTAACATTCAATTTATTCTTGAGTTTGAAAAACTTCTTCTCTAAGTATCGAACCTTCCCACATTGAAAATATTATTTAGTATCTTTAGACTTATAATTGTCTTTATGTATTTTCTTGTTCTTATAAGGGTCAAGGACATATGTTGCATCTATTGTAGGTTTGGTAACAAATTTGAACCAGTTATTCTTTTTTACTTTATCTCCTTTTCTCTATTTCTTAAAGTATCAACTACTTGATCAAAAGTAGGGACATTACTAGCGTACTTTAACATATTTTTCACAACTTGACAGGACTAAGGATTAAAATGCAAGTTAATCATACATTTTTATTATCATCTAAATCTTGAAGGCTACCATTCAACATCGAATTCTCCTTGAAAAGTTCATTAAGATTATGATTTAAATAATTGCTAGTATCCATTTTATAATTTAACATAGATCCTTTCACTAAACCAGGTTTGGTAAAGAATTAGTAGAATATAAAGAGTCAAGCTTACCCAAAGAGCAATTGTAGAAATTTCACCATCTATCTTTCGGATAATTGAGTCAGAAATATTAAAAAAGATTATATTTTAAGCTTCTTCGTTAATTTCATCCGCCTTATACAACAAATATATAGGTCATTTCTTGATATAATGGTACAAATGATATCCAACCTTATGATGTACAGATAATTCTTTCATCTTTTTACGTCATACACAAAAGTCAATTTTTCTATCATACACCGACAACTCTAGCCGTCATGTTTTTATAATGAAAGTATATAAATATATATCATTAGTAGTAACAGACATGATGAACTTCAGAGTAATTTTACTTTTAAATCATGCTTTTAAAAAATAATACAAGATTTTGAAACAAGAATGTTTACAAGAATTCCAAATACTTAAGAACCCTATAAATTTTATGAACTGAAATAATTCAAAAAAACCGTTTGAATCCAGGAATAAGAAAAAGAAAAATATAATATATATTTTAACTCTTAACACCATTGCAACTAGTCAAACCCTTTTAAATTAGTCGCTAGATTTAACAAATTCTGATACATTGTTATAAATATTTATGAATCAGAACTAGTTTTCACATTGATTTAATGAAGAAAATAGAAAATATTTAATGTGTCGGAAAAAGAAAACAACACAAACACAATTTTTTCTTTGTTCAAAATAAATGTATATGTCCATGTCTAACTCCGATAATAGTTACTATTTCCTTATTGAATGTTTCAAATTAGGAATTATAATCTTATATTAGAGTATCCAGAATGAATTAACTCATTATCTCACAAGTAAATTTTAACTCTTAAAACCCTAATCAACCTACAGTTGAATATCTTATAAAAGAATCAAGGGGATCCTTATCTATATGAGGTATACTAACTATTAAATAGACGATCAACGATTTAACCTAACCCTAACAATAAACTCTAGTTCACAATAGTGAATAGAAAGAGAACTAGAAAAAAAAGATGAATTAAAGAATGATGTCTTATAAATGAAGTGTGAGTATATGTATGGGACATAAGAGGATTTCTATCTCAATAGTTCATCTCGATTAAGATAATTGTTAACTAGCACATCGTGTTTTGGTGTTGAAAATTTGTTATATTGGTTTAAGTCCAATAAGTAAAAATTCACTAACTTAACTATGGATAACAAAATATAATCTAGGCCTAAAACATAATTGGTATAAGTCATCTAAAACCATAAATATCATCCAAGTCCAACAACAAAATACAATTCCGGAATATAAGGCTCGAACTCCTCCCTGAACATGGGTCACCTAGTTCTTATTTACCTGGGAATATACATGGGGAGGCGTGTATATCCCCGTGGGATTAGTCGGGTGCGCGCAAGCAATCCCGGAACCCATGTACCAAAAAAAAAAAACCAACAAAATACAATTCACAACTATGGCTGACATACAATAGAAAGGGTATTAAAATTCCCTTTCAAAGTGAAGTTGATTCCAAGATTTATTACATCATATGAGATCGTGGATTTGATAGGCTCGGTTTCCTACACATTTCTTTTTTGTATGAATTATCGAGGTTGCATAAGTGTTTTAAGTATCAATGTATTAGATTTATTTTAAAGACTCATCACAAGACTTAATATCATTTTCCATGAAATTTTATTAAAGATTAACACATGTAGAAGTGTAAGTTCAAATCCTAGTTAGACGAGAAGAGGTTTAAAAAAGAAGTTATACATATGTCGAATGTTTTATGGAGCTACATAATTGAGAAAAATATGTGAGATACTTAGGAATGCATTTTAACACAAAATATGTATCTCGTTAGTTGAGGTATTATGTTAATGACATTAATGACAAAAAATAAATTTGATTTTTTATTTTTAATTGATTTTGGAGTTGTTTCATGATTGTCAAAGAAGAAACAACTAGATACTCTATCAACTATAGAAGTGGGATTTGTTGATGCAACATTGAGTTCAGGTAATGAAATTCAGTTACCAAGATTATTTGAGAAATTAGACGATAAAATGATTTATTGTAAAACAAAATTTGCAATAAGTTATCAAATCATCACGTTTTACGTTGAAAGAGAAAATATATTGAGGTAATATATCATTTTCTACGTAATCCATGAAATAAAAATGTTTTGTATTTAAAAAATAAAAAATTGGAATGCAGATTTGTTAATTAAACTTTTGAGGACTTCAACATTTTAAAAAAATTAAAAAATATTCTATGTATGATCTATGTATGACGATAATTTCGAGGAAATTAAATTTATGCGGATATTAGGGAGGTTAGAATATATAAACATAAATTATTTAAGTATTTTGTAAATCTATAAATAATATATAATATTTTTTTTATCTTTTTTCTTTCTACCGAGTTACTAATATGTAGAATAGAGTTGTGGATACACAAGATAAGTTCAAAGTCAAACTCGAACTAACTTATTGTTGCTTGATTCAAATCATTAACCATTTGATAAAGATCTTAAATTTAGCAAGTTATTTGATAGGCCATTGGAAGATTGGATGAGATCTTAGCACAACAAACAATATTGCTACCATCCAAAGAGAATAAAAGCTCTGTTCTAAGGATTGATGTTATTCTTGGTCATGTTGAATTTCGATGAATATTGAGATTTTCCAACTATATAGCTTTATGAAACTGTGTAAAGTATGAAAGCATTACATGATCTATTTTGAATGTAAATGTCTATGTATATGGAAAATAATGTAACTCCTGAAGCTCTAACGGTGAGGAATGATGTTTTATACTTGTTCAAAACAATTTTGTAGATGTTTAAATAAAATCAATGTACACCTTTAAAATTTCGACCATGCCTTTGTTTTATTTTATCATGATATGAATCGTGTTCATTGTTTTTTGTAAATGTGTTTTATTTCATAGTTGAAAGATGTGTAATATACAATATAAGGAAATGAGATAAACATGTATGATAAACTTTTTTGTTTTTTTGGTTTGTTTGTTTTATGGAATATATGTATAACAAATCCACTCATAGATTGACATAATGCTACCACTATTTAATATGATTTTCATTAAAAATAAGTTATCAAAAGTATGAAATGCACCAGTCCACCACGAACGTGGAGCTTCTTTTGACCGCATATGAAAGAAGGAAAATGAAGAAAGGATGGTGGTGATGTTGAAAGTGATTGAGTGGAAGTGTTATACTTCTTTTCATCTTCTAAAGTAATAAATATGATATCACTATTTCATGCTCATATTATTTTATTATCTAATTCGTTCTTTTTATTTTTTTTATTGTTGTCTTTAAATAAAATGTTTTATTATAGCTTTCTCATTATAATATTTTCATATTCTTGCCTATATAGTTAATTAATATGCTACCTTATCATACGTTTTCTTCTCTTTATACTAAACTTCTTAAAATGCACTTCCTATTGCTACTTAATTATGTTATGTTTGGCTAGTTAGAGACCATTAAAAAAATAAGTCACCACGCTCATATATAATATTGTATAGAAGTCCTTGTACCCCTGATTGTGTAATACTGGTTTGATTATGTTAATGTAATATTTCATTCATGGAAGTGAATGACTCTTATGTTAGTGCTTAGTAATTTATTTACAGGTTAATACAAGTGACTTAGGTCACTATGGAAATAAATATGAACTAGAAATTTATGGTAAAAAATAAAAGATTTAAGAGATGATAGGATAAGTAAGAGAAACCTAATGTAAATTAACTAACGTGACTACCCCTTACGTTTTGAAAACTTGCCTTGTGAAATTTTAATTTTTAAATCTAATTTCTAATGGAAAATTGTCATGTTAGTGTATGTACTTTAGGGGAACCTCGTGCACTTACCTAAAACCTCAGGATGTTATCGTACAATAAACTATAGTTGTTGGGTAATTTGCTTTCATTTTTCTTCTTGACAACTTGACATCTGACATTTTATGCATTAATTTCTTTTTTTTATGTAAAGACGAATATGGCTTTACACTGTAATAGTTGATTTTTTATGTTATTATTCTATTTTTATTTATAAAATGACTTAATTTCTTGCATGTCAAATGAAAATAAATATAGTTTATCAATGTACTTATGGATAGTCTAAAGGCAACTCATGAGGAGTTCATTATGTCTGTAACAAATCTAGGTGGGTTCTCATGCTTTCTTTTGTTACCAAGGTTTGTCTTTTTTTACGCTAAATATGGTACTCAATTCTAAACCAATCCATCAGCCAATCCTAAGATTCGTAGAGAATATATATGTATATGTAGGATACCCTTGAGACCTAACCCTTTACTTAGCGACCTTAGAAATGATGTCTACATAAACGTTAAATCCTCTCGGGAGGTGGTGAAAATATGTTAGAAAAAGGCTAGTGGGGATTACTTGCTAGTTCTTAAGCTAAACTATCATAAGCTTCTATCTATTTAATTAATTTCCATGTCTTTATTTTATTTAGTAAATTAGAGTCTTAAAACCAAAATAAATATTTTAGAGTATCTTATTTCCAGCGTATTATTCTTCTAGCTTCTTTTATTTTCACTTTATAAATTGCATGACTTCTCCTAACTTTCGTAGTCTCTGAGCAACAAATTCTACTTATCATTTAAGCTTGCATACGATACAGTGAGTAACGTGTTTAGGTTAGGGTGTTAGTTCCATCTTTTATTATCATATTTTTATCATACCTTGACGCCACTATCGGGGACTACATTATTAGTCCTTGTGCATTTATTTTTAGTTATTTCTATTTTACACTTTTTGTTTTTTCTTTTTGTCTTTTTCATTTGTTTAGATGGGAAATCAAAAGTTAGAGCTAGGTCTTCCTGACCCATTTTGAGTGCAGCCCATAGGGATTCGCCCTCTAGTTATTGAAGTTGTTCGATTCAATCCTGATCCTGATTTGATTAATCAATTCGTGAGCTATGAGAAATATAGTGGTGCTACACATCAAGATCTGGTCCGGTCTGTTCAGAAATTTATGCAATTATGTGATGCCTACATTACCGAAGGTGTCATGCAAGAACATATGTATTATTTAATGTGTCAATTCTTCTTGACCGGGAAAGCAAGCGATTAGTTAGATGATCGACCTCCCGAGTTAATAACAAATTGGGACAAGCTTCTAGCAATATTCCTTGATCGATTTTATTCTACAAGTGTGAGAGTAAAGGAACTGTTGAAGCTTATGAATTTCTTACTAGAAGCCGAAGAGAGTGTTGGCGAAACATAAACTAGATTTCACATAAAGTTGGCAAGATGTCCACAACATGGATACATGCCAGAATTACAATTAGCGATGTTCTATAAAGAAATCAGTGCAGAGTCAATATTAAGAGTAGATGATCTGCGTCGTGCTGGTTTTATCTCCATAGAACCGAAAGAAGCAAAGAGTCGTATGGAAATAATTATCGAAACCGACATGAGTTGGCCACAATTACAAGCTCCTACCACTAATATTGATACAGAGGCGAGGTATTCAAGAATGCAAGATTAAATACAATAGTTCGTTATAACAGTTGAGAAAAGCATCCAAGTGCCACCTCAATAGCTATATATGCAGGAACAAGCCTATGAAAATCAAGCTACTCTTCCATTAGCACTTCTATCACATCCTCAAGAAGATATCATTGAGTTAAAATAGACTATTAATCAACTAATAAACTTCTCAAAGGACAATATAAGCAGACTTGAGTAAAAGATTGCATCAGTAGCGCAAAGCCTGCAACAACAGAATCAAGACCTAAAACAACATAATGAACTTTTAGAGCAAAATGATGCAGTGTACTGTACTACAGTCATACAGCAAATTCAAAGTCGACTCTTGCAATTGACTCAAAACAGGTGGGTTCGAAGGATTGCTGGTGCAATATGGAATTGTGACACTCGCTTTGGGCTTTGATGAATGTGCGGATGTGGGGGGATATGGTTACAGTACAGAAACCTTATAGGGTTTGTGGAGTTGGGCTCAATATTTTCCGATGTAGGGTCTAAGATTATAGCTTTCGTTGGTGGTTCCATTCGTTGGAGGTTTTGTGTTCAAAGTTGGTTTTAAGAGTGGTGGTGAGGAGGTTCGGAGTGGTTTCTTAGAGTAAAATTATGACTATTTGAATCAATTAGGGTTGTTGAACTTTTAAGAGGATGTAGAGATATTATGTTGAAGGGTTTTTTTGTTAGTAATGTTTGGGCCAAGATGCATAAAGTTCACAGAAATTGGGCCTATTAGGCTTATTTCATTATCACCTAAAAAATTAGTCTTACCTGGAATAAATTCATCTATATATAAGGTGACTCTAGAAATCATGAAAGAATAGGCTATTGTCCCACCTTATTATGGTATGCATTAATCCTTTAGCAAAACTATTGTATTTAGTCTAGTAATTATATTAATTAGAGAATATGAGTTCATTGAGATAACTTTCCCCTTTTGCCCATAATTTTGTGTTTTTCAGGAAACACCCTCGAGGGTAAATGAAATAGTAGAAATGATTAATAAAAGAACAAGCACCCATACCGGGAAAGTTTGTCTAACTAATAATGGTATTTTGTAATCTACAAACCAAATTTAAAAACCGGAAATGTCACTCCCGAACAAAGGGAGTAGCCACCCAATGGTATGGGGGCAATCCCCTTGACATTTGAGATTATTTTTTACCCCTATAATTATTTTTAATTGATTTTGGAGTTGTTTCATGATTGTCAAAGAAGAAACAACTAGATACTCTATCAAATATAGAAGTGGGATTTGTTGATGCAACATTGAGTTCAGGTAATGAAATTCAGTTACCAAGATTATTTGAGAAATTACACAATAAAATGACTTATTGTAAAAAAAAATTTGCAATAAGTTATCAAATCATCACGTTTTACGTTGAAAGAGAAAATATATTGAGGTAATATATTATTTTCTACGTAATCCATGAAATAAAAATGTTTTGTATTTAAAAAATAAAAAATTGGAATGCAGATTTGTTAATTAAACTTTTGAGGACTTCAACATTTTAAAAAAATTAAAAAATATTCTATGTATGACGATAATTTCGAGGAAATTAAATTTATGCGGATATTAGGGAGGTTAGAATTTATAAACATAAATTATTTAAGTATTTTGTAAATATATAAATAATATATAATTTTTTTTATCTTTTTTCTTTCTACCGAGTTACTAATATGTAGAATAGAGTTGTGGGACACACAAGATAAGTTCAAAGTCAAACTCGAACTAACTTATTGTTGCTTGATTCAAATCATTAACCATTTGATAAAGATCTTAAATTTAGCAAGTTATTTGATAGGCCATTGGAAGATTGGATGAGATCTTAGCACAACAAACAATATTGCTACCATCCAAAGAGAATAAAAGCTCTGTTCTAAGGATTGATGTTATTCTTGGTCATGTTGAATTTCGATGAATATTGAGATTTTCCAACTATATAGCTTTATGAGACTGTGTAAAGTATGAAAGCATTACATGATCTATTTTGAATGTAAATGTCTATGTATATGGAAAATAATGTAACTCCTGAAGCTCTAATGGTGAGGAATGGTGTTTTATACTTGTTCAAAACAATTTTGTAGATGTTTAAATAAAATTAATGTACACTTTTAAAATTTCGACCATGCCTTTGTTTTATTTTATCATGATATGAATCGTGTTCTTTGTTTTTTGTAAATGTGTTTTATTTCATAGTTGAAAGATGTGTAATATACAATATAAGGAAATGAGATAAACATGTATGATAAACTTTTTTGTTTTTTTGGTTTGTTTGTTTTATGGAATATATGTATAACAAATCCACTCATAGATTGACATAATGCTACCACTATTTATTATAATTTTCATTAAAAATAAGTTATCAAAAGAATGAAATGCACCAGTCCACCACGAACGTGGAGCTTCTTTTGACCGCATATGAAAGAAGAAAAATGAAGAAAAGATGGTGGTGATGTTGAAAGTGATTGAGTGGAAGTGATATACTTCTTTTCATCTTCTAAAGTAATAAATATGATATCACTATTTCATGCTCATATTATTTTATTATCTAATTCGTTCTTTTTATTTTTTTATTGTTGTCTTTAAATAAAATGTTTTATTGTAACTTTCTCATTATAATATTTTCATCTTCTTGCCTATATAGTTAATTAATATGCTACCTTATCATACGTTTTCTTCTCTTTATACTAAACTTCTTAAAATGCACTTCCTATTGCTACTTAATTATGTTATGTTTGGCTAGTTAGAGACCATTAAAAAAATAAGTCACCACGATCATATATAATATTGTATAGAAGTCCTTGTACACCTGATTGTGTAATACTGGTTTGATTATGTTAATGTAATATTTCATTCAGGGAAGTGAATGACTCTTATGTTAGTGCTTAGTAATTTATTTACAGGTTAATACAAGTGACTTAGGTCACTATGGAAAAAAATATGAACTAGAAATTTATGGTAAAAAATAAAAGATTTAAGAGATGATAGGATAAGTAAGAGAAACCTAATGTAAATTAACTAACGTGACTACCCCTTATGTTTTGAAAACTTGCCTACCCTGTGAAATTTTAATTTTTAAATCTAATTTCTAATGGAAAATTGTCATGTTAGTGTATATACTTCAGGGGAACCTCGTGCACTTACCTAAAACCTCAGGATGGTATCGTACAATAAACTATAGTTGTTGGGTAATTTGTTTTATAAAACATGTCTTTGCTTTCATTTTTCTTCTTGACAACTTGACATCTGACATTTTATGCATTAATTTCTTTTTTTTATGTAAAGACGAATATGGCTCTTACACTGTAATAGTTGATTTTTTATGTTATTATTCTATTTTTATTTATAAAATGACTTAATTTCTTGCATGTCAAATGAAAATAAATATAGTTTATCAATGTACTTATGGATAGTCTAAAGGCAACTTATGAGGAGTTCATTATGTCTGTAACAAATCTAGGTGGGTTCTCATGCTTTCTTTTGTTACCAAGGTTTGTCTTTTTTTACGCTAAATATGGTACTCGATTCTAAACCAATCCATCAGCCAATCCTAAGATTCGTAGAGAATATATATGTATCTATAGGATACCCTTGAGACCTAACCCTTTACTTAGCGACCTTAGAAATGAGGTCTACATAAATGTTAAATCCTCTCGGGAGGTGGTGAAAATATGTTAGAAAAAGGCTAGTGGGGATTACTTGCTAGTTCTCAAGCTAAACTATCATAAGCTTCTATCTATTTAATTAATTTTCATGTCTTTATTTTATTTATTAAATTAGAGTCTTAAAAACCAAAATAAATATTTTAGAGTATTTTATATCCAGCGTATTATTCTTCTAGCTTCTTTTATTTTCACTTTATAAATTGCATGACTTCTCCTAACTTTCGTAGTCTCTGAGCAACAAATTCTACTTATCATTTAAGCTTGCATACGATACAGTGAGTAACGTGTTTAAGCTAGGGTGTTAGTTCCATCTTTTATTATCATATTTTTATCATACCTTGACGCCACTATCGGGGACTACATTATTAGTCCTTGTGCATTTATTTATAATATTTATTTTTAGTTATTTCTATTTTACACTTTTTGTTTTTTGTTTTTGTCTTTTTCATTTGTTTAGATGGGAAATCAAAAGTTAGAGCTAGGTCATCCTGACCCATTTTGAGTGCAGCCCATAGGGATTCGCCCTCGTTATTGAAGTCGTTCGATTCAATCCTGATCCTAATTTGATTAATCAATTCGTGAGCTATGAGAAATATAGTCGTGCTACACATCAAGATCTGGTCCGGTCTGTTCAGAAATTTATGCAATTATGTGATGCCTACATTACTGAAGGTGTCATGCAAGAACATATGTATTATTTAATGTGTCAATTCTTCTTGACCGGGAAAGCAAGCGATTAGTTAGATGATCGACCTCCCGAGTTAATAACAAATTGGGACAAGCTTCAAGCAAGATTCCTTGATCGATTTTAGTCTACAAGTGTGAGAGTAAAGGAACTGTTGAAGCTTATGAATTTCTTACTAGAAGCCGAAGAGAGTGTTGGCGAAACATAAACTAGATTTCACATAAAGTTGGCAAGATGTCCACAACATGGATACACGCCAGAATTACAATTAGCGATGTTCTATAAAGAAATCAGTGCAGAGTCAATATTAAAAGTAGATGATCTAGGTCGTGCTGGTTTTATCTCCATAGAACCGAAAGAAGCAAAGAGTCGTATGGAAATAATTATCGAAACCGACATGAGTTGGCCACAATTACAAGCTCCTACCACTAATATTGATACAGAGGGGCGAGGTATTCAAAATTGCAAGATTAAATACAATAGTTCGTTATAACAATTAAGAAAAGCATCCAAGTGCCACCTCAATAGCTATATATGCTGGAACAAGCCTATGAAAATCAAGCTACTCTTCCATTAGCACTTCTATCACATCCTCAAGAAGATATCATCGAGTTAAAATAGACTATTAATCAACTAATAAACTTCTTAAAGGACAATATAAGCAGACTTGAGTAAAAGATTGCATCAGTAGCGCAAAGCCTGCAACAACAGAATCAAGACCTAAAACAACATAATGAACTTTTAGAGCAAAATGATGCAGTGTACTACAGTCATAAAGCAAATTCAAAGTCGACTCTTGCAATTGACTCAAAACAGGTGGGTTCGAAGGATTGCTGGTGCCATATGGAATTGTGACACTCGCTTTGGGCTTTGATGAATGTGCGGATGTGGGGGGATATGGTTACAGTACAGAAACCTTATAGGGTTTGTGGAGTTGGGCTCAATATTTTCCGATGTAGGGTCTAAGATTATAGCTTTCGTTGGTGGTTCCATTCGTTGGAGGTTTTGTGTTCAAAGTTGGTTTTAAGAGTGGTGGTGAGGAGGTTCGGAGTGGTTTCTTAGAGTAAAATTATGACTATTTGAATCAATTAGGGTTGTTGAACTTTTTTAAGATGATGTAGAGATATTATGTTGAAGGGTTTTTTTGTTAGTAATGTTTGGGCCAAGATGCATAAAGTTCACAGAAATTGGGCCTATTAGGATTATTTCATTATCACCTAAAAAATTAGTCTTACCCGGAATAATTTCATCTATATATAAGGTGACTCTAGAAATCATGAAAGAATAGGCTATTGTCCCACCTTATTATGGTATGCATTAATCCTTTAGCAAAACTATTGTATTTAGTCTATTAATTATATTAATTAGAGAATATGAGTTCATTGAGATAACTTTCCCCTTTTGCCCATAATTTGTGTTTTTCAGGAAACACCCTCGAGGGTAAATGAAATAGTAGAAATGATTAATAAAAGAACAAGCACCCATATCGGGAAAGTTTGTCTAGCTAATAATGGTATTTTGTAATCTACAAACCAAATTAAAAAAACCGGAAATGTCACTCCCGAACAAAGGGAGTAGCCACCCAATGGTATGGGGGCAATCCCCTTGACATTTGAGATTATTTTTTACCCCTATAATTATTTCTAAATAACTTGTGGTTTTCAGAATCTCACCCGGGTGTCCTCTTAATTTTTCATTTTTTTATGCTTTTATCTATTTGTTTGAATTTTATTATTAATATAAACTATATGTTATATTTTTACAATATAAGGACTTAAAGTACAATTAATTAAATAAAATATATGAACCTATAATACATTTGTTTGCATAATATAAGGGTATAAAATGCAACATTTTCATAAGTAGGGACCTACATTACACTTGATTTATTATGAGACCTAGAGCGCAATTAACTTAAAAAAATTTAGAAGTAATGGTCACAAAAACGATTTCCCCCTTCCCAATATAAATTCTTTGCTCTGTTTCTTGTCCATATTGTCACCTTCTTCTTTATATCAATGTAATGATAACTGTAATGATATAAACTGGATTAGGACTAAAAAGCAGGTTTCTCAAACCATAAGAGGTAGATGATTTTTAACATGCCTATTATATACATATGTAATGAACGCTAGTCCTTAAATATAGTCAAAATAATATAGATTGAAGACTTCTGGTTGAATTTGGCTCTTCTATATATCTCTTTAGTCGCATCTACCGTCATAGATTATTAAGCTCAAAATTATAAGTACTTTATAATAGTTAAAAAAAAGGTAATTACCACCTACATGTAAGTTGTGAAACTGATTAGTACTCGTCATATAAGTTTACCTAAAGGTCATATTTTGATTGATGTGTTTGTGAGAAAACATTGTATTTTTTACTACTTGATCTTACGAGGAATGTAGAGATTGTTTATAAGTATTGTAGGCTCAGTTGAGAAGGAATATGATGAAGAAATAGGATCATCAAACCTCCGAGGAGCTAAAGAGCAGACAACCTAAGATAGCTAGTTGAAGACAAAAGCAAAAGAGTTGATTTCTGGACCTCCTAAGAGTCAAAGGACAGACAACGTAAAGTCATTCAAGATTGAAGGTTGAAAATATAAGAAGTACTGACCTCCGACCTATGAGAAGAATAGAGTGCTTAAATTAATTCGAGAATGAAAGTCAATAAAGAGTGATGCTCGAACCTCCGAAGTGATGATTATGAACTTAGTTGGATAAAATGGGTGGAATCAATGAAGGCTGGTGTGAGATGGAAGGGTGACACTATTGTGGGGATTTTATGAATGGGTGGAGGTGGGGGCTAGGATTGTGGAGTTGGGATCAAGATTTTCCGATGTACGACATTTAGGGATAGATTAATTGTAGCCGTTTATGGTAGTTCCATTCATTAGAGGTTATATGTTCAGAGTTGGTTTTAACTGTGGTGGTGAGGAGGTTTGGGGCATTTGTTTGAAATAAAATTAGGACAATGTGAATCTAGTAGGTTTGTTGGGACTTTTATGAGGATATAGAGTTATTATTCTAAAGTGGTTATTTGGGACAAGGTGCATGAAGTTTACACAAATTGGGCCTTTAAGGCTTATTTTTACACTTATTAGTATTCTAAAAGTTTTACAATTACAACAAAGTAAATCTATTTTTAGAATTTCTGACATGACTTATTTTTTCATAGATTTGCGTGGTCATGAGACATATTTTTGAGGGGTTATTTGATGTATTTGTAAGATATATCCCAAGAATGTGACTTTCTTTGAATTATTTACTTATATAAGATTTTTTGTTATACTTGAATCTATTTTGTTAATTATGTCTTAAGTATGTAAAGCGTAGAGTTGAGACTTCAAAGTTATAATATTTTCACTGTAACGCACACATGTCCAACATAGTTATAAAATATTTTTTTCTCACTTTTTACCCACCCAAGTGGATCCTATAATCCAAAAATGTTTTCCACGCCATACTTAGGTGAAATTGAAGATAGAAGTCAATCACACAAATTTAATAAGAAGAAGAAGTCAACTCAACATCATTCTACCCTTATTCATTATTCCAATTCCTTAAAAATATTATTATTAGCGTAGTTTATTTTACTTCTTATTTTTTTAAATATTATTATTATCATTATTGTATTTTCTTCAATTAATATGAACTAAACGTTCATTAACTTGAGAATTTTTATGAGTATGAGATGATGAATTTACAATATTCTTGGAATTTGGGATTCACTTTCGATGAAGTTGAATATAAACTTGTACAAATTTGTGAACATCATAATTTAGCCATATTAGTAGGTTAGGATAGAAAATTGACTAAACCTGAGGGTCGTATTGTGGAGCTAGTTTGTAACTGTATGGTTTTCATCTATTGACCAAAAAGTCTAGACTAGTCTGATAGTCAATAGGGTTAGAGTTTATTATTTTGAAGATTGTAGGTTAACTCAGCAGAGATCCCTAGGGTCTTAGATCATCCCATAACTACCCGAGAGAAATTTAGGTGGATAATTGAATCAAGTAATGTGAAAAAATTAATTTTACCCTTAAAAAAACAAGTAAATCATGTCTAGACGGGGATTGAAATTATTTCTCTAGATAACCGATCACATATTCAATGCTTTAATCATTATTGCTTGAAATTCATCTTTCTGCATTTTAGTCATTTTAGTCATTTTAGTCATTTTAGTCATTTTAGTCATTTTAGTCATTTTAGTCATTTCACACAATCGAGGATACTCAACTGACTAGAGAACCTGATAACCACCCATCTAACAACAAGAATGAAAAAATTGATTCCAAACCACCGAAACCCCAGCTATAACAATCATAAGTCATTCGAAAATCCAACCCCAGACTTGACCATAACCAACAAAAAAAATTACCACAAGAAAACTTACACAACATGTAGACCAACAACCAGTTGATAGCAAAACATGACACAAAAACAAAAACCACACTAAACAAGTCAAGAATAAAATTGAAAAAAATAAAATAAAATAATTTAAATAATAATTTTTTCTAGACTTATAAATTCTCAAATATGTCATCCTTATACACAGTGCAAAATGTCGTATAAATTTGGAACAAAATAAATACCGTATAAACAAAAATACAAAAATTGTGCATTGATTTTTTTGACCAACGTTTGTCGTGAAGGCCACCACTTTCTCCTCCATCCTATTTGGTGTCACCTTTATTGTCATCAAATTTTATTATGTATATTTACTCCTCACTATCTTTTCTTTATATATATTGAACTTGTCTAAAACAATATAACCTAAAAACCAATCACATTGAAAAAATTGAAAAAAAGAAATCACAACAAAATCTAAATTTGAGAAAATAGATTAAACATAGGAATTTTAAAATATCATAAATATTTAGATATACCTTTGTAAAATCAAATTGAAAAGCCAAATTTTGTATACGGAACCAAGAAAAGTATTATAGTTACCTAATATTTTATTGGTATAAATAAATTGTTTTGACTTAATTGTTAAAATATTAAATTATAAACCTAAAACTTATCTCTCTTTCCATCATGCCAACACATCACACACAACATTCAACAAAATATACATTCAGATCTACAATCATACACACACTTCTGCACTATCAATATGAAATATTCTGCCAACACCATCAATCAAGTAAAAGCTATACATTTTTCAGTTAATTCCTTAATATATAAAAATAATCTCTAAAATAAGAGACGATAAAGGGTTTTAAGGTATATTGGTTATTTTCTTACTATCTTTGTTTAACTCATTCCAAAAACCATATCCAAACCAAATATTAATCAGATACAAATTCAAATTGAATATGAGAGATTCGTACACAAATGGGTTTGGACCCGAATCTCGAATGCATACAAATTAGGTTTTTAATACTAATATTAAAGTGAAAAAAATAGTGATTTGGATTATATGTTAATCTTCTAATGTATTTATGTATATATTTGTTAAATTTTACCCAAATTAACCATTATGTAATTCATAAAAAATCATTTTTTTAACATCTTATGATTTTTTATGAATTTAGGATATCCAGTCATTTTGATTGTGAAATTTAATGTGTTATTTCAGGGATAATTTTTAATATATATAATTTTAAGATTTCTAGATTTATGATATATCGTATGATCTTGAAATTTAATATATTATTTATGGATGATTATTTTTTATATATCTATGGTTTTTGCAAGCAGGTCCTTCAAGATTTAAGACATGTATAGGATAAAATCGTTTTCAACAAAGAAACGAGAAAAAAGATTGATGACCATTTCATTTCAGGCAAGCATCAAGATTATTAAATGTTGTGGTAAAATTTACTTACTTAATATTTTGATAAATGTAATAATAGAAGAAATTAGAAAAAAGTATATAATATTATAATGAAAAATTATTTTGGAATTAAAATTTTAAGTTTTATAAACATTTATTTAAGAATGACACAAATATAGGCTATTTTTCGTAATATTATCTCAAAATATATTATTAGGCATAATTTAAGAATCATGTGCAATTAATAACTTGTGATAGTGTATTTCAATTGTTTCCCATGCATACTCACTGATGTTATATCATTAAGATAAGGTGGATGTTATACCGTCACTTTGTGCAAGTGGTATGTACCATGTATAAAATATTATCTAGTCTTCATTTTTCTAAAGTCTAACATAGAAAAATTCTTCAATTCAATATTGGAAGGACCAATATTAGGAGTATCCATTTACATTACTACACATGTCCCATGTTATAAAAATTACATAAAGTAAAGTATAAACATGTGTCTTGTTATATCTAATGAGCATGATTTATATATTGGATGGAAGATTTACCCCCTAACATAATCATTTTTTTCTTTTCAGATGAGCGCAGAACATTAATTTCCATCTCCCATAATTTTGACTCATGAAAGTCAGTTTGCTCGGTATGGTAAACAACATGCGGAGGGTGTTTTATTCAAACATTACCCAAAAGGCACTTAAAGGTATGTATATATGCATACCCGCAAACATAGAGATAACCAAGAATTATTTTTTGGATGGGGAAGAGGTAATGCCTGGATTTTATTTTATAACCAATTTCATTATAAATTCTATTTTTGGAAAAACATTACATTTTAGGGTTCTATATTTTGCACTAGTTACCCTATAAGCTTAAGATTATATATTAGAAGTTCTTATATTAAAAATATGTATTATAGGTTCATATATTTTTACACCTATTTTATTATAATAATATAATTTTAATAATAATAACTAAAAATAACCAATTTATAAAAATAGTTTGGTGTGTGGATTTTAAAAAAGTTCACTATTTTATATTACGAGTTATTAGTTTAGAATTTTTTAATAATGAAAAGATTTCAATTTTTAAAATTTAAAGTGGTGTGGTCCCAGCTCCCAAGCAACACGCTGGCTTGCGAAATATCTCTTTTATTTAACGAATTTCAAATTTCAATGGTTTGTAGGTGGCATGGCTTGAACGTGGAGAGATAGCTAAGGGGTCCATTGTTTATATAAGCCACTCATGAATGCAGGTCTTCCTTTTGGTGCTAACCATTGGGTTTATACTATTGAGCAGTAAGCCCGTCTCGTTGATGTGATTGCCACTCGTCCATCTAGCTTCTATATACAGGTAATTTATTATTCAAAACTAACCATGAATTAAAGTTTATACTTCCTATATTTATGTTTCTTTGGGTTTATAGTGTTTCGAGGTCTGGAAGGAAGAAAGAAGGTGTTGCATGTTGTCGAGAAAATGATGTTGGATTTTGGCACTGGAGTATGTGCTTCTGTTAAGCATCCATGGACAAGTATAACCAGAGACGAGACTAAAGATATCCAGGTTAACAAAAAGAGTGTAAATGAACCCGACCAGGTATGTGCATCATGTTATCGAAGTGCTTCATAGTGGATGATCATGTCATTTCAGTCAACCTCTCACTACTTCTCCTGGTAACATATTCATGCCTAAATACTCTAAGATACTAAGAGTTAATTTTTTATATTATTCATATGATGAGCTATATCACTATAGATTCATTCACTCATGTTTTATAGCTTCTCCCTAATTATAGTAATCAAAATCAATCAACATTTATAAATGAAAAAACACCATAATCTAGTTGACTGACATTTTCATGGTATAAAATTATTCAATATCATGTATACTAATTTATAAGAGAAAAAACAGAAATATCTTACTTGAACTAGCTTATATTGAATAAGAATACTTGTTTCACCATGTTGTTTAATTGAGGTCATTGATTATTTGACAAATATGTTCTATAAATGTTGCAGGTTCTTTGAAAGGTCATTGGATCTGTGGATGAGATCTCAGCTCAACAAATAATTTGCACCACCTAAGACAACAAAACCTCCGTGTCTGAGGATTGGGTTTTTGTTTATTCATTGTATTTCGAGGAATATGAAGATTTTTTTCCTCATTAACTACCTTTCTGAGAACATGCAAAGGATAAAATTGTAACATGATCTATTGTAAATGTAAAGGTCTCTATATATATGAAAAATAATGTAACTCTTGAAGCTCTAAGTGGTGCAATATGATGATTTATGTGTGTTATTAACAATTTTTTAGAGGTTTGAATAAAGCCAATGTACACTTTAGTGTTTTGACCATGCCTTTTTTTATTTTATCACACAATCTTAGTCTTGTTTTCTTTCTTCGGTAAAATGAAAGTCCATAGTTGAAAGATATCAGATACATATATAAGAAGACAAAATGTATGAGACTCATGTGAACCTACAATAATATCTTAAAACATGAATATAATCTTTGTTGTTTGTTTTGTTATGTTTGGTTTGGTTAGTTTGTTTTCTTAAGTGACATCCAAAGACGTAGTGACGACCACTAGGATTTATTATTTGGTATGTATTGTTGTGAGGTGATTCTTTATTATCTTTTAAAAAAATAACTTGGTAGTATTCTTTCCTACTCAAATTCTTTTGTTATTCATTCAGTCTTCTAATTCTTTCTTTTATATTTTAAATAACTCTATCATTAGTTGAAATATTTTATTATGGTTTTGTATTTTTAGTACCTATATCACATTTAGTCAATTAATAGCAATCATGCAATATACCCAATGTTATGCATACATTTATTTTTATAAAACATATATTTACTTTCATTTTGTTTCATGACATTTTATATTCTCTAACATGCATATAAAGTTTGCCCAATTTGCTTTATCAATCACAGTTTCGGTGTTACATTCCAGGTATGCCATCTAGTTTTGCTTCCCTAATTGATCTCTTGTAAGATTCGGAATAGCCTTTTGCGATTGTACATTATTTCCCTTTCTGTCTTTCTTCTTCTGTCTGCCTATGTGTTCCTCCTATAAATCCAAACTCTTTGGTGAAATAAAAAAATTAATGCAATGATATGTTGATGGAAAGAGAATATATGAGAAGAGGAAAAACTAACAATTGAACTTTTGAATATTGGCTTGAAATAAGAATCAAATTCATTAATATTACTTGCTTATTTATTGGAAATGTACTTACTTGTATGATACTTTTCCACTAAATCTTGTTCATGAAACCAAAATATACTCATGTGATACTTAATATGGGATGATTAATTATAGGGATAATGATCGAAAAAGTCTATATTACACACGAAGAATATCCATAAAAAGATATGAATTTACATATAATAGAACTATTGGATTTTTACCCATCAAACTATTATGTGTAAAACTTTGGTAGTTAATTTTCACAACCTTTAATGAGAAATCCATTATTTCTTAAACTTGTTTGGGTTAATCATCCAAAATAATGAAACAAACTGAAAAAATGAGATGAATGAACACATTGCAATAAATAAATTCATGACATTATTAAGATAATAAAGCAAGGCTACCTTTTTCTTTCCGTGTCTATTAGTTCATATTACTTGATCCTCCTTTCATATGTTTTATTTCCTATTTAGTTCTCTATATTTGAAGGGTTAACACATCATTAGAAGCGTCTAATCTAGAAGTTTAGAAGAGTCTATAAACATGCTTCGATTATTACAGGGTGTAAATCATCTCTTTTGAAGATAAATTATTGAAATGTTTGAAATATTTGTAATGGAGTCCTTCACTGTTAAGCGAAATTGATAAGATTTCGAAGGGACGAATGGTCGTTCAGCTTCGAATCCTTGAAGTGTTCCTCGATGCTTCAAAACCGAAAGACAATATTTTATATATAAAACAAATTTTAGAAGCTACAAACTGGGGATCAATCATTTGAACACACCTTAACGTTCTTTTGAAGGTTGGAAGGGTTGACTAGAAAATCTAGCTTATATTAACAATTTTAGATTCATTCATACATTGACTATTCTTCCTAGATCGTATACTACGATGGACGATTTTTAAGTATTATTGACCTATGGGTTTTGGAAACAAAATTAATGGTTTATAGGGAACATGTTGCTAGTTCTTTGTTAAAGTGGTCACCATCTCATTTTATAGATTATATGTCAAGGGTGAAATTGTTGTTGACTACACATCGTCTTCTTTAATTTTCTTTTTTTTTTCGAAAATCAACTTCAAATCATTGAATACATGAGTTTGAAACTTGACATAAAACTCAGATTTGTAGTTTATTTTTTAATGATCAATTATGGCATAACGAAGCTCATAGATACGAGCTTCAATTCTATTGAGTATCTTCGTTCAATGGATTCACCACCATCTCAGATTCGACCTCTCATATCCAAAACATGAAACCAACAAACTGTAGCTTCCATGGCTGCTAAGATCTTATAATTGACCCATAAACTCGAGGCTCTAGGTGGCTTAAACTCAAGATTCAAAAAGGCATGGCATAAAACACTCTAAGCTCCATGGCTTTGAAATGCATGCGTTGAGTTTCAAAAATCCTCCAAGCTCCATGGACATTGAAAAGGCCTTTCTATCAATGGCTCTGGTTGATGATTTTATTTGTGTTTTTGGAAATTTAGTTTGTGGTGCTGCAATTGGGTTGGAGTGTGAAGAAGAGGAGAGATGGGGAATATAAATTAAAGTTGTTTTGTGCCGTTATAATTTATGTGGTTATTTTACTTAGTCTATATAGTGAGCAGTTAAAGTGGATATTAGGCAGTAAACAAAAAGCCTTATATTTGCTTATAGTGTTATATTTTATTTGTGACCTTCAGTATTAAGAGTGGGTTGGGGTGCATGGTTCTTGAGGAGGGATCTTCAAGACCCATTGTGTAAAATTTTATTTTTTGTTTCTTAAATTGGAGATAATTAAGACTAAATTCAACTCTCATAATAAAATATATTTTGGGTTGCCTCCCAGTATTCGTTGTTTTATTATCATTTATCTAGGTGTTGATGTTACCTCCTTTTTACTTTATCTAGGGATATCCTTAACTTTTTTTTGTGTACACAAAGATTCATTATGGGTTCTTTATCATGTGAAATTTACCATTTTATCAACTTTTCCCCCATGGATATCACTCCATTCGGCTCCTAATAACTTATCCCATCATTTATATATTTATCTTTTCTTTCTACCCTGCCTGGTGGTTTGACAATTGTCGATCGTATATCAGCTTCTTCTGGGTATGTTTTTTTAAAATCACACTTTTCTAGCTTATTTCTATCTTAATTTGATCATTAAATTATTCATGTGGATCTCTTATTTTTGTTAGGATCACCAATTGGATCCTTAACTATGCCTTTGAGCACTCTAAAATCTTCTTCCTCTTGTCCTTGAGGTTGTATTGCTAGTATACTTTTAGGTTCATTATTTATCATCCTTGTAATTTTCTTAAGGGTGTGAATGTATTTAGACTTGTATTTTATACTTTTTTTCAATATTTTTTCCTCTACCAGATATATAAATTAAATCTATTTCTTATGCTTCACTCACCTATACAGTGTCTTGCAGTTGATCATGTAATGTTTCGTATCGATCTCTTTTTTAGTCTAGCTTTGTTACTTCCATGTTTACCTTGAAGTGTCCAAACATAATTTCAATGGCTCATTTCCTACCATGAATCTACGAGTTTTTTTGTGGAAAAAATGGCCTACCAACTATAAAATATGCATACATAGTCGACTTATTAATGGGGTCTATATCTGAAACCACAAAATTGACATGAAAGTATAAGTCTTCAACACTTACTATGACATATTTGATTACTACTCTCGTGTGTTGTATAGATCTACCTACATGCTGAGATGTTTTTTTATCGATAGGTTATGGATTTGGACATCCCTGATCTCGACGTGTTTGGAGGCACCCTTATCGCCTTGGCTTATATTGCCTTCGATTCATGTCTGGACAATTTTAGATTCGGGAGCATCTTGTTCAATCCTAGTTTTGGAGCACTTTTTCAGCTTTACAACTTTGTTTTGCACCTCAATATTGGAAGCTTACACCTTGAATGTGTGTTTTGCTTTATCCACTTATACATCCTTTTACTTTGTAATTTTTTTTATGGCTCATATTTCTTTAGCTTTTGTATATTACTTTGTAACTTTGTAATAAAAATAGTAGTTTGCAATAAAAGGTTTTCTTATTTGTCAACTTCTTCTTTACTTGCTTTATTTTCTATTCGCTTATTGTTCGAATGCATTTTCTTTGTTTGGAATATGCTTTATACCCATTTGCCTCAAAAATATTAGTTTCCCTTCATGTTATTATTATAGGTCTCTTTATATATTTAAAAATTTACTTTGAGCTTTGTGTTGAATAAATTTAAAGACTTATTTAACTCGACCCCGTGGCTTGCAGGCCGAGGGTGTTTTACTAACTTTTTGCCCATTTCTAGGCTACTTTCATACATTTAGTTCCTGCCAATGTTTTCTTGGTCTTTGTTTGCTTACATGGTTGGCATTTTCTCTATATATTTTTACTCTCCAATGCTTTAGTGGTATGTATTGTGTTGATTACTGAAAAGGATTTTTATGTTAAAAGTACCTTGAGGTTGCTATCCACCAATGAAATTGTTAACCTTTTACCAATATTAATATTGTCCTTCTTCATTTTACACTCGACGATATAGTCGAGTCTCCTTGCCAATGATACATTGGGTATTTTTTTAATACTATTGCCAACAATTCAATTCGCCTTTTACCAATACTACGTCAAACTTTTCTCACCAACAATACAATTGATCTTTGATATTTTTCCCTAAATGGTATTGAAGACACCCCTTATTTCCATTCCCAACCACACTTCCCTTCTCTTCTTATTAAAGATCTCAAATATATTTTAACACTATAGGCTTAAACCTAAATTTATATTTTTATCAATTTTTGTTTTTTCCACCTATATATACTAATATATTCAGAAAATTATTAAAACCCTACTCATTATTTTATCTCTCCTCTCTCTCCTATCAATCACTTTCCTGCTCTCTCTATTTAATGAACTTGGCCGAGAAATGAAGCTTCGCGGAAGCTTCAGGTCACAGCAACAACTCACAGGTGAATGATCCAGCAACTTCGAGCCATGGCCACTGAGAGAATAAAGATGTTCAAGTCCGCCTCCGTTCGTGAAGCTCAGGCCACGAGATCCAGGTGCCTCCATTCATGAAGCTCAAGCGACGAAATCGTAAAGCTCAGGGCAATGAGATCCACCTGCCTCTGTGTGAGTTCGTGAAGGTTATGTTCGTTAGAAGACATCGAGATGCTCGATCTACTTTGCCAGGAAAGACAGCGAGCCATGGCCACTGCAAGTTCCTTAAGGTCTTCTTTGCCGGAGAACACAACGAGCCACAGCGGCTGCCTGAGATGGAGGCGATAGCCAGAGAAGACCACCATAGTTCGTGCATGCCTCTTATAGTAGTTTATAATTTCTTGATGATCTTCTTGGTGTTGATTTATCTTCTTCAAAATCAGGTGTTAATCAAAATACACAAAGTAGGACCGGTGCTTTACAAGAGTTTTATCAATTGCTACACCTATAACTCTATTGTTCTACTTTTCTGTCTGATGTGGTTTTTGTTCAAATGTAGTACGCGTTTCATTCAGTGTTTAGGTTATTTTTCTATTTTCATTTCATTCTTCTTTTTTTTACAAAAGAGGTTTGGTTAGTTTAGTTTAGTTTTATTTTTCTTTTTTAGAAAAGTTTAGTTAGAATTAGGAGTTTTGTTTTATAATTTCGTATGTAAATTTTAATGGCTTGCTAATGAGTATTTTGGTTTGTTGGATATTAGAAACTATTTTTTTCTTGAGTACTCTGAATTTTTATAGAGTGCTCTATATTTTTTATAGAATACTCTATATTTTTTATAGAGTGCACAATATTTTTATTGAGTACTCTATAGTTTTTAAATATTACTCTGTATTTTTTATTCCGATACTCTATTATTTCCTAGTACTCTATATTAATTTTCATGATACTATATTTTTTTTGATACTCTATACTTTTTCAAGCGGTGGGTGGTGGCCGGAGGTCGGTGGGTGGTAGTACCAGCACTTAAACAACTTTTTTTTAGTTTTTTTTGTATTATATAAGGGTATTTTAGTATTTGTCATCCTTGAGATCCTTTTAAAGTAATCAGATTTCAACTAAGTGTTATAGGACAAAAATCTAGTTTCCAAGACCCTATGTCTCATTCACCCTTGATCTTTTTTCGATACCACGACATACTTTTCTCTTCAATAATACAATTCGTCTTTTACCAATTCTACGTCATACTTTTCTTGCCAATAATACAATTGTCTTTTTTATCGAAGCTATGTTAGTCTCTTGATAATGCTATGCCAAACTTTTTACGGGAGTTATATCGATATCTTGTCTATACTTCGTCGGACTTTGAATGACATCTCCGAGACTATGTAGGAGTTACGAATATACCTTTCTGTCGTCCTTATATCGGAGTTTGAATAAGAACACTGAGACTACGTCATACTTACGATATATCTTTGTCCCAGTCTTACGGTCGAATACTAAATAAGATCGCCAAGACTATATCGGTTTTACAAATATGTCTTCTTGTCGACTTTACGGTGTGAAATTTTAGTACGATCAGAAATTACATTGGAATTGCGAATATGTCGTCATGTGGATTTTATAACCAGACTTACATATATGTCTTCATGCCGACAATACGACCGAACTTTGAGTAAGATCGTTGAGTCTATTTCAGACTCATCAATTGTGATTCTTCTTCAATATTACTAATATCTTTGATTGTCGATGCTACGTTAGTCTTACGAATACCTAGCATAATTTCTTACTTGCGGTTTATTCAACACCACGATGAGGCTGGTCCCTCTTTTAGTTATTATAAAAAATTATATCTCGTAAAAATGATACTTTTAACATATAAGCTAATCTTTTCCTCAGACGAGTATCCATGTTGGGAGACTCGTTAACTGATTAAGCATGGAGCTAGTTTGCTAAAGGCAATGGTCTTCTGATTATGAGGCCAATTCAAAGTTGGTCTTATGAATTTTTTTTTTATTCTATCGATTTTTTCAGGTCAAGAAATACATTGGCCGGCCCCGTAGTCAATGATCTTAGGCTCACGAAAATTTCTTTTATACACTATTGGTTTTTTCAGGTGGAGAAATCCATCGATCGAAACCTTAGTCAATGACATTTAGGTGTCAAGAAGTTTTTTTTAATATTATATCGCCTTTTTTAGATCGGAAAATCCATTGACCGAGCCGCTAATCGATTATCTTAGGGTGCCGAGAAATATTTTATACATTTTTCCACTTTTTTTAGATTGAGAAATCCATTGACCGACCCCTGAGTCGATGTTTTAGGGTGTCGGGAGCTATTTTGTATGTTATATTTACTTTCAGGTTTGGAAATCCATTGCACTTTTTAGCTTGTTGATAGTGTCCCTCTTTCCTAAGAGCACCAAAACACAGTTGTGATAGTAAAAGATATTTCAACCATTAACTGGGTAATCCCTTCAGATGTGTGAGTAACATGCAACAATACTCCACATTATGTAGGGGCGACAGATTCCATGTGCTTTATATGTACAAGGGTTCATCGCCCCTTTCGCATGGGCATTAAAGCAAGTTTGACTCTTTTGATTACCTTCGAATAAGAAATCAATCAGTTCGCATTTCTAGAGGTCTATTTGAACCCTTTACCTTCTAAGGTATATTCCACCATCAAATACATATGTAGTTCTTTATACCTTTGACTCTTAAGATGTTATTAATTGTTACACAAGTGGAGACCTCAAATGATTGATAATTTTAGGAACATTGCATATAGTACATTGATAAATTGGGACACATTTTCTCTAATACCTATTCTCATTGTCGTGTGTTCCATTTTTGAAATATTTCCGTATGAATTTTTTTAGTTTAGGAGCCATTTTGAGGTTCCAAATAAACTTCCATATCTCATTAGAGGAATAAAAAGGAAAATTTCCTTTATTAGTATTCTTTTTCTCTTCTTGTTCCTCTTGAGCCTTCCTTAAGATCATATAACATTCTCTAACACTCACATCCTCTAAACTAGAAGATATGGATCTTATGGTTGTCGAAATTTTTACAGGAAATAAATTATTAATAATGTTGTATGCATGATGTTCCATCATTATTTCTAAATTTATAGACCATACTAGGACAGTTTACCCGCAACCTATTAATTTTTTATGTCTCTCCTTTTGTGATATATTTTGAGAGTTCAGAGACATCATTTAGGTTGTTTTCGAGGTTTTAGCAATAATCCCTTTATTTGATGTTACCTGAGTTATAGCTAATCTTGGAAGATATATGTATTTTTTAGAGTAATCTGAGATAATTTATGTGTTAAGTATATAGCTTTTAATACATGAAAAATATTAGATGCTTATATGAAGCTAGGAAGACAAAAATCTATGAAGAAATTCAAGACAAGACGTAAAAGGTTTCAAGAATTTAAATTTCAACAAGAATTGTTGACAGACTGCTTCCATTTGATTTTGATGAGAATTGTTGACAAACTGCGTCCATCAATTTTTAAATTTCATAACTCATAATAAGTGAAAAGTTTTATATGAAATTCAAGATCAAGATACACCTTCAAATGTATATCGCATGAGCAGGAACATTTTGGAATTCGAAGTTGAGTGGAATAAGTTAGGGTGTTCTACTAGTAAGTCGCAAAGTTGTCTAGATTTAGAAGAGTCAATTGTGCCACTTTTGACTCACTTAAGTTGACCCAATTGATTTAAAACGTTATTTGGGACTATGTATTCTTGGTTTAGTCTAAAAAAAAAATTATCATATTTTACATCTTAAAATGTTTGGAGATTGGGGAAAGAAGCAAGGAGAACACCCATAGCACCTTATTTAATATCTTTGTCACTAGAATTAGTGTAGATCTCTAGTTTTTCCATTTTTATACTCAATTTATGATTGGGCTTTAATTTGGAAGAATTTTGGGATTTTTAATTTAAATAAAATGTGCATCTTTGTTGTTGTAATTTTTATTGTGCCTATGCTGAAATTTTATATGATGTACGCATATTTAGTATCCGTTAGATATTAAATTATGTCCTCTAGGAATTTAGTATTATATAGGATAAAATACATCTTTTGGAGTTGAAGACTCAGAAGAGATAAACTCAATAAGTAAGCACGAGAAGGTAAATTAGTCTTGATCGTTAGGTAATATTGGGTGTTCAATCAAGAGAGACTCCCAGTATTAAATAGCAGTACATACTTACTCGGAAGAGACTTAGGGTGTACTATTGAATCCTGACTAGCTACAACGTCCCGTTTTTTTTGAAAAATAAAGTGACCTTGTCTTAATATGAGTGTCTTGTGCTACGTTTCTCTCCATAGTTCATAATTCTTTGTTTAATTTGATTATGTTACATATAACCATAATTTTTAGCTTAGTAGTTAATCGTAATAAAACGACCCCAAACAAATATTTTACTTTCTCATCCATTTATTCTCAACGAATTACTAATCGAAAGTAAATTTCTATATTAACTTTTAAATTTTTATGAAGGTGAATTTATTTATTACTATTATTACTCGTGACTACTAGTACACTTGCGAGTTTTAATGTTTTGAGTGTTGAATTTGAATTACATCTCGAAAGACACCATTTGTTTAAGTGGACTGACCATCTCCAACATTTCAGAATATAATTATTACGAAACTGTCTCTACTACAAATCATACTATTCAAAAGCCATGAGGAATTATTTCTTCATTTAGTATTAAGAAAATTATCATTTGGGAAGTATTTTTCCTTAAGTAGTCTAAACAAGAGTGAATTAGGTTTTAGGAAAATATGATTTTAAAAAATCGAGAAACTTATTCGGTTGAATTTTCTTTGTGTGAAACAAAAAAAAGTAAACTCTAGATATATAACAAAATGACACAGTATTATAAAATATCACCATTTTGTATTGATATAAAAAGAAATCGATCCTAATTGCTAAATATTATAACATAAATATAAAACTATATCTTCCCCTACACATGCTACCCATCATAATTTATTCTTCAAGGATCATCATGTAAAAGTTAAATTGTTTTCAATTAAAAACCTTAATACTCGTTGAAAGTATCTCGAAACTAGTTTGTGATTTTTTGTAATCATTGAACATCATCTAGAGACGGTAAAGGATTTGAAGGTATAACTAATTTTTTATGATATTTTTTTAGCTTTTAAAATCTAAATAGAAACTTAATTGTGACTTTGTATATGTTATTGAACATCATCAGAGTGTCCAGATGGTAAAGGGTAAAACTTTCTTACTTTCTTGATCTTTGTTAACTCCTTCTGAAAACCAAATCAAACAAAATCTAAATCAAATTCGAATCTAAAAACTGAACCGTCCTCTTTTATCACATTTTCCCCCAAAACATAAATTACCTCTCTAAAATGCTTAGATATACAACTATTTTTTAATATTTAATATAAAATTAGAAAAGATTTAGTTTTGGCTTTATGATTTATATATTTTCGCAATTTGCAATTAAGTTTTCTATCAAACATATGAAAAATTTATCATATACTTTATATATGTATATATATATATATACATATATATATTGTGATTGTGTGAAGTTTATGAGTGATTTTTAATATGTACCTATAGATTTTGCACATATATTCCTCAAGATTTAGGGTATGGAAATGATAAGACTTTTATCCAAAAAAATAAGATATGTGACCATGAAATTTTAGTCAAGTATCAACATCATTAATTTTCTGGTAAGATTTACTTACTTGCTTATTAAGATTAAAAAAATTTGATTGTTGTAGTAGAATAATATTTTAAAATTGGTGTAAACTTGAAAAGACTATACCTGCTATACTTGTTTGTCTTTTGTTCTAAGTTTGTATTGATTTGTTCTTCCATTGCCTCTTCATCAACAATACCCTTGGGATGTTCTAGAGATCCAAACACAACAACTTGTGATATATGATTCAGAAGCATTTACAAAGAAGAGTGGACAATTATTCGATTTCACTACCTTCACTCATCAACATGACCCTATTTGATCATCCATGGAGTTGGGTTATGATATGAAGGATCTTTATAGGGAGGAGGGTAAAACGGAAAGGAAAATGGAAGAGAAAATAGATATGATAGACGATATACTATCTGTGAATTGACACATGAAAAGGTTCAGACAAGAAACAACTTTGCTATTTCAAATGGAAGAAATTAATGATGAGGATTGATTCATATGTGATGGTACATTTTGCACATGCTATCGACGATACCTTGTCATAAATCATGTCATTACACTCAACTTTCATTATTCCCCATTGTAATATTTACTTGCCTAAATACTGTTTAACATTTAATCAGCTCTTATAAATGGAAACATACCACAATCTAGTTGGTTTCCTTGTTCATTGTATTAAAATATTCATTATCATGTATACTGATTAATAATTAATAAGTGAGGATACTTCATGTGATAATTTTTAAACTTCAACTGACTTCGTTCCTCCCAATTATGACTATTGTTTTTCATTTTTATGTTTTGATCCTTTTACTGGGTAAATGCCAAGTAAAAAATGTCATATATGGGTTTGAGACCTTCCACACATAATTCTAGTTTTTTATTAATAAATTTTGCATAATTTGGGACTTTTAGGTTATATAATGATGTCTCCTCATTTGTGATAACAAAATATACTTCTGAGACATCATTTCAGGCTTATTTATTAGTTTATAGGTTGATTTTAGCTTAGTTTAGTGCACTTTCCTATTTTGGGTCTTGATTTAGTAACATAATATTTTTAGAGCATATTGGGTTTAATTGTTTATTTAGTGTGAATCTTTAAAGATAATTATGGAGATTAATTAGAGTCCAAGTCAAAGACTACAACTTATGGAAAGAGATTTACATGGAAATTGGAGATAAAGGAAACAAAGGCTAAAAACATGGAAAAGGAAAAGCTGCCTAATCTGAATTTTTGTAGCACACGCCTAAAGAAGTGGTAATTACTCCTACAAGGAAGCCGATTTTGTAAGATTCTTTCTTAGGGATAGAGATACTTCTGTTACGATTCTTTTGGTATCTTATGGAGCTCAAACCGACCAATAACAAAGAAGATATGTCCAAAATGGTTAAGCAGTGTTTATCTTTATTTCCTTACGAATTTGAGTTGGGCTAGGAGTCCATTACTTAACTTATCTCTAAAGAAACGAATTAGGTCAACCTATACACTATAAATACAGCCTCTTAACACTCTTAAATCATCCTTGATGAAACCTTAAACCAAGAGAAAGCTTACAACACAAGAGAGAAGTCTGGAAGGAACTATTCATCAACAATGTCTTCTTCTACCTTTAAATTTGTAATTTCTTTCTTCTCTTTCATGAACTAAATTTCTTTAACTTGAGTTTTAGCATTAATGTATGAACCCTAGTTTTGAGTTGACATCTTTCTAATTTGGGAATTTAATGTTTTAAATAGAATTATAGTTTTTATTCTCTGTTTATATGTTTGGATTTATATTCTGTGTTCTTGTGGACGGCCGCCATATAGAATTACCATCTAGTAATTAGGTCACCATTGACAACGGTGTTTACTTGCATGTTTAGCACATAACGTCTAGTATTAGGTCTGATCTGACAACCCAACCAAGCTAGATAATCACTATGGTTTAGTTCTTGTGACTATTTACCAATTACAGGAAAAGTTTGCTTAGGAAGCCTTATTGACACAGGTAAATCCTATTTGAAACTACTGATAGCGAATTGGGACCGATTAGGGAAATACTACATAATTCACCCTTGCATGTTTAGAACGGCAAAACTAGTGGGAATTACATGCTAACAACTTAAGCTATATTCTCATATCACTTCTCTTTCATATTTATTTTCTGTCTTTTAAATCTTAGTTTTAAATTAGTTAATTATTTGAGCAACTCCATCTTTATTTGTCTTTACTTTTATTTGCGCTTAGTTGTTCTAGATTTAATTTATTGCACCTGATTATTGCATAAGATTCTCCTAATCTTCGTAGTCTCTGCGGAACGAATCTTAATCTTTTAACTAAAACTTGCATACGATCTGTATACTTGCAGAACCGTGTAGCGTTAGGGTGTCATCTTGCACGTTAATTATATCTTATTCTATCACACCCTAGGCCCCACCAAATTTTTGGCGCCGATGCCGGGGACTACATCGTTAGTCCTTGTGCATATATCTTGTGCTTTTAATTTCAGTTAGTTCTATTTTACGCTTTTGTTTTTAGTTTTGTTTTTCAGATTTAGTTACATATGGAGAACCCAATGAGACTTGAGCTACCCATCGAATTTAGAGTGGAGCCACGAGGAATTCGCGCTCCAGAAATCCAAGCCGCGAAATTTAAACCTGATCCAGGGATGCTAACTCAGTTTGCATCTCATGGACTATTCAGCGGAGTTGCACATCAAGATCTGATCCGATACATTCAGAAATTCATGCAGATCTGTGATGCTTATATGGTAAGAGGAGTTATTAGGGAGCAAGTATATTACCTTATGTTCCAGTTCTTCTTGACCGGATGTGCAAGCGATTGGTATGATACCCAATACCCTCATGTTATTCCAGATTGGGACAAGCTTCAAACAAGATTCCTAGACCGTTTTTATCTGGTTAGTAGACGTTTAAAAGATATGTTGGAGCTTGAACAATTTATACAGAAAGACGAAGAGAGTTTCGGTGAAGCATGGTTACAATTTACAGAGAAGAAGGCGAGATGTCCATATTATAGATCCTCGCCAGAATATTATTTAACCTTGTTTTATGGAGGCCTTAATGAGAAATCAAGAGAGAAAGCAGATTCGTTAGGAAACGCAGGTTTTGTGCTGCTAGATCCTGAAGAGGCTGAGTTGGGGATGGAAATAATTCTTGAGAACAAGAGAAGTTGGCCAAAAAGAGCAGAAAAAGAAAACAATTCAGAATCTCTGAAGCTTAAAGAATTGGCTAAACAACTCGAAGAACTACAAGAACAAGCCCGAACAATTGCACAGGTGAATACGGTACGCACAATTCCTTCGTGTCCTGGTTGTGGATCAAGAAATCATGTGTGGGAAGGGTGTATGAATAATCCAGCAGTAGCTTCCGATACATATCCTCAAGATACCAATTATTCTAATGGTTATACTTATCCTCAAGAAAGCTACACCAATTATCAACAACCTTCACAGCATAAGAGTTGGGTCAAAAAGCAAGAGACTTATCATAAACCCCAACCTCAATCCCATGATCCACCACAACCTATTCAGAAAAAGGCACCCATTGTTGAGAAAGCTTGTCAAGAACCAAAGAAAGATCCACCTAAACAATCAACGCAACTGGAAAAGAAGGAACTAATCCCAAGCTTGAAGTTGAGTATGGCTAAATTAATGCAAGCAGCTGAGAAAATGAATCAGAGCCAACAGAAAGTTCGGACCCAGGATAAGATTATCAAGCAACTAGAGCATACTATATCACATTTGGCGAGTACATTACAAAATCGGCCAAAAGGGCAACTCCCTAGTGATACTATTGCTCCTATAGATGATTCTTGCCATGTAGTTGAATTGCGAAGTGGAAAACAACTACCTCCCCCAAGACCAGAACCAAAACCAGTCCCTATTCCAGAACAGAGGGGGGAAGTAACAATCAAAGATACAGTTGAGGAGGTAGTTAAACCAAAGAGTGTCCAAACCGAGACACCTGAAAAGACAAGAAAACCAGTGGAAATCAATACACGCCCTCCACCACAATAACCTTCACGTGTCAGAAAGAAGGACAATGACCTGGAATTCAAGAAGTTCGTTGACATGTTGAAGAAATTGGAAGTTAATATACCCCTTGTTGAAGCTCTCAAGAGAATGCCAACCTATCTTAAATTCATGAAAGACATTCTCTCCAACAAGCGAAGTATAGAAACTGGGGAAACAATTGGATTACCTAGGGAGTGCAGTGATAAATGTCAAGGTGAGTTGCCACCAAAATTAGAAGATCCCGGAAGTTTTACAATTCTTATCGGCATTGGAGATAGTTGGACCGGGAAAGCATTATGTGATCTAGGCGCGAGCATCAATCTCATGCCTAGATCTCTGTTCGAGAAGCTTAACATTGGAGAAGTAGTACCCACATCTGTGGTATTACAAATGGCAGATCGCTCCCTTTCACGACCAATAGATAAAATTGAAGATGTTTTAGTTAAAGCTGGCTCTTTTATTTTTCCTTGTGACTTTATTATTCTTGACTACGACGCGGATAAGAATGTCCCCATCATTTTGGGTAGACCATTCTTAGCCACGGGGCATACACAAATTGATGTTGAGAATGGTGAGTTAATCATGAGAGTACACGGCGAACAGATACGATTCAATGTGTTTCAGGCTATGAAATTACCAATGTCAAAAGATGAGTGCTTCAAAATAGATGTCATCGGAAAAATTGCGCAAGAAGTCTTCAATGAAGCAAGGTTAGATGATGATCTTGACAAAGCCTTAGCACTTGAATCACCAGAAGAATTCGAAATTCCCCCTGAAGATGTTGCTACATTAGGATCAAATGTGCGAGAACTACTTAGAGAACTAGGTGACATTGAACCAATGAAACAACCATCTATAATATGTCCACCTATTCTCGAAGAAAAACCACTTCCAGATCATCTACGCTATGCATATCTAGGTACGAACAAAACTTTGCATGTTATTGTTTCTGCTAACCTTTCAGGTCCTCAAGAGGAGAAACTACTTCAAGTACTTCGCGCAAACAAAGAAGCAATTGGATGGACTATTGCCGACATCAAGGGAATTAGTCCTTCCGTTTGCAAACACAAAATCATTCTTGAGAACAAAGGCGGGTGATCTATAGAAGGACAGAGAAGACTCATGCCAGCTATGAAAGAAGTACTGAGGAAGGAAGTTATCAAGTTGTTAGATCCAGGAATTATCTATCCGATTGCTAGCAGTGATTGGGTTAGTCCAGTGCAATGTGTTCTGAAGAAATGAGGTATCACTACCATCCTTAATGATCAAGGCGAAGCCATACCATCAAGACCAGTTGTGGGGTGGCGAGTGTGCATGGATTAGCGAAGACTGAACAAAGCAACAAAGAAAGATCACTTCCCGCTACCATTCATTGATCAGATGCTAGACAAACTCGCAGGGAGAGAATATTATTGTTTCCTTGACGGATATTCGGGTTATAATCAGATTTGTGTGGATCCCCTCGATCAACACAAAACAACTTTTACATGTCCGTTTGGTACTTTTGCTTATAGAAGAATGCCGTTTGGTTTATGCAATGCACCTGTCATGTTCCAGAGGTGCATGATGGCGATATTTTGGGACATGATTGATAAATATTTGGAGGTTTTTATGGATGATTTTTCGGTGTTTGGAGATAGTTTTGATGATTGTTTGAATAATCTTGAGAAAGTCCTTGTGAGATGTAGAGAAAAAGATCTTGTGCTTAATTGGGAAAAATGCCACTTCATGGTTCAAGAGGGAATTGTGTTGGGACATAAAGTTTCGAAGGTAGGGATGGAGGTTGATCGTGCTAAAATTGAAGTTATCAAAACACTACCACCTCCAATTTCTGTTAAAGGAGTGAGAAGTTTCTTGGGTCACGCAGGATTTTATCGAAGATTTATTAAAGATTTCTCCAAGATCGCCAAACCGCTTTGCTCTTTGCTTGAAAAGGATACTCCTTTTAATTTCACTGATGAATGTCTTCAAGAGTTTTTGACGATTAAAGAAAAACTGATCTCTACACCTATTGTTATACCTCCTGATTGGAAAGCTCCGTTTGAACTTATGTGCGATGCCAGTGATCACGCTATGGGTGTTGTGTTGGGACAGAGGAAAGACAAGATTTTCCACACGATTTATTATGCAAGTAAGACTTTCAACGCTGCCCAGATGAATTGTATAGTGACGGAGAAAGAGATGTTGGCCGTGGTTTATGCTTTTGATAAATTTCGTTCCTATCTGGTTGGAAAGAAAACTGTTGTATACACGGACCATACAGCTATTAGGTACCTCATGGAGAAAAAGGACGCTAAGCCGCGTCTTATTAGATGGGTACTATTACTTCAAGAATTCGACATAGATATTCGAGACCGAAAAGGATGCGAAAATCAAGTTGCTGATCATTTAACAAGGCTCGAAGGATCTGATGCGAACAAAGAACCATTGTTGGTTAAAGAGGTATTCCCTGATGAACAAATTTTTGCTATTAAACATGCTTTTGTGCCATGGTATGCAGATCTAGTCAACCTCATTGTGAGTGGTGTCTTTCCCAAAGATATCCACCCACAACAAAAACACAGATTGAGTCACCAGGCCAAGGAATATTATTGGGATGAACCCTTGATGTCTCCTTAATTGTTCGTATTTTCGACCCTTAGGAGACATCATTTTTGGTGTTTATTTGACTATTTAGATAGACTTTTGGTGCTAATATGCAATAATATGATTTTCCTCTTTTATTTCTAGCATTTTTGATTTATTAAGCTTTTGCGCGTAATATTGGTATTTTTAGTGAAGATTTTACAGGTTTTAGATGTTAGCTAGAAGAGAAATCCGAGGAGAAAGTCAAAGATCAAAAGATAGAGTCAAGACTTGAAAAGAAATCCCGAAGATATTATTTTTAGAGCTGAAAATCCATTTTCCAGGCCATAGATTTCTGATTTCGAGGTGCTTAAGCGATGATCTAGCTGTTGACCTTTGAAGAGAAATCATTCCTTATCGCGTTACAGAACTTTAGCAACTGGAATGAGGTCAATCGGAGTTGTAACGCATCGGGAAAAGCCGTTTTAGTGAAGGTGTATCAGTAGTTACGGGATTTTGGGCTTAGAAAGTGGGCTTGGACATTTAATTAATATTCTATTTTCTGGTCCAAGCCCTAGAACGAATTTGCACTTATAAAAGGAGGTCTGGACTTCTATTTTACATACAATTCACATTCTGCAAGATTAAAAACACCAGAGAGAAGCAACTGAAGGAAGGAGAAGAAGCTACAAGCGCTGGAGAGGGTCTATATCTCCGTTCGTAGTCAATCCGATTCCGGAAATTAGGTTCTTTTATCTTTTTAATTCTGTAAACAATATGAATTCCTTTAATTTTAATTTCGTATTTCATTTTAATATGAGCTAAGTTTTCTATAGTGCTTGAGAACAAACAATGGGTGAATCCCAGTTCCTATTAATTAACGAATGTTGAATTTGGGTTTTTATTGAATTAAACTAAATTAGGGTTTTTACTCTTTTCGATAAATCATGAATATTTACTGTTTTTAGCGTCATGAACTAGGAACAGGTAATAGTATTTAGGCTATTCCAATTAGTGGCAATTGGATCATCCTGACGGAGGGTTTAAATACGGAAACATTTATTCAATCTAGGATAGAAGTTAATGATTCTGACGAGCTTAGCTAATCCTAGGGCCAATGAGGTAATAACACTTAATCATCCAACGGTGGATCATATTTACCCTGACGGGACTAGTGACACTTTAGGATCGCCTTATAGTCCACCCTGACGGGGGTATAAGGAAATTAGAATCCCGACCATTGTAATTGACTAATTTAGCCCTTAAACAACATAAGTTAAGAAATAGGATAGGGAGGATCCTTGCGTTCTCAAGTGCTACTTCTCATATTGCGTTTTACATCATTTTACTTGCGTCTTAGCTTTTATTTGCATTTTAATATTTGTCTTTCATTCATTAGCTTTAATAACAAAAACCAAACAAACATATTATTGTCTTTTATTTCCACAAGTGCATCAATCACTATTTGCTAGATATTGTGATCAACCATTCCGTCCTTGGAACGAATCGGTATTATCAGAATACTACTTGGGACAACCGTACACTTGCGGTTGTGGTTCGATTAGCATTTGCATTTATTTTTAGAACACACAAAGGACCACCAAGTTTTTGGCACCGCTGCCGGGGACGGTAGCGTGTGACCACGGTGTTTATCCTATAGTGATAAGTGCATTTTATTTTATTTTATTAGTTTTACGCTTTTTGTTTAGTTTCTTTTCAGGTTTTTAGGTTTGGTGTATGCGAAGAAGGTTATTCAAGGATCTAGAGCCAACACCTCCGATCCTTAGTAATCCAGAATCGTTGATCAGACTTGCTAACAAGAGAAGAAGAGAACGAGAAGCTTTAGGGGTAGAAGAGTTAAGTAACAGAATGGAAGAAATGAATCTTCAAGATAATCCACAAGGTCAACTAGGCGCAAATGGCCAACCTTTGGCTCCAGGCGCTATTCCTCCAATTCCACAACCACTGAATCCAAATCCTCAAGTTCAGATAGTGATGAATCAAGATCCGTGGTTTACTAATGGTCCTCCAGAAGTTCCATTCCATGCTCCAGCTATAGGAGTAGGTGCTCCAGATATTAATGTTCCGCGTTTTCGTCCAGATTCGGGTATGTTAGCTCAGTTCCAGAATTTTGGTAATTTTCGTGGTAGACCAGCAGAAGATCCTCTCAGGGCAGTACAGAAATTCAAACAGATATGTGATTCTTATATCACACAAGGGGTCTCGAGAGAACATATGTATTTTGCTGCTTTTAAGTTCTTTGTTACTGAGGGAGCAAGTGAATGGCACGATACGCAAGATTCTACGAAGATCACCAATTGGGACCAATTAGAGATTGCGTTCTTTGACAGGTATTACCCAAGTAACATGAGGTTAGATGCTGAATTAGAATTGACACATTTCCGTCAAGAATATGATGAAACTTTGGGTAAGAGTTGGACAAGATTTCAGATGTGCTTACGAAGAGTTCCCAATCATGGCTATTCAGAACAACAACAACTTAAGATCTTTTATAGAGGCCTTGATGGGAAGTCAAGAGAGAAGTTGGATACGCTATGCGGTGCAGGTTTTCTTCAAGTTCAACCCGCTCATGCTAAAATTATCTTAGAGAGAACAGTCAAGAATGAAGTTGGGTGGAATTCAGTAAGAACACCGGTTAAGGGAGTGAATAATGTTGATATGGAAGAGAAATTTGCTACGTTTGAGAATAAGATTCAGAATACTATTGAGCAACAATTGAAGCAGCTTACTTTAGCTGTAAAAGAAGGATTTTCTGGTAAGAAGGTAGCTGTGCATGCTGCACAAGAGGTTTATATGTGTTCGATTTGCTAGGTAGATGATCATGATGAGGAAAATTGTCCAAATAACCAAGAATCCGTGATGTTCATGTCCAATAGAGGTAACTTCAATTCAAGTGGTAATGGATATCAGCCTAACAGAAACCATCCTGGGTTTCAATACTCAAATCCTAATGGGGCAGCCAATCCTACCTATGCGTATCAGCCGCGCCCCCAAGGTAACAACTATAATCCAAGACCACACAACAATTATCAAGGAGGACAGAATCAAGGTAACTATGTACAAAGGCAAGCTCCTCAAAATACTCCTCAGAATACATACGATGAAACCTTAAACCAAAAAGCCTTACCTGCCCATCCACAAGAAGGAGTAGTCACTCTTCAGAAATCAGTTGAAAGTTTAATTGCTCTCCAAACACAAGCTATGGAACGTCAAAATGCAATCGAAGCCAATATGAGTTTGTTCCAGAATCAGCTAAGCCAAATCAATAAACAACTGAATCAACGTCCACAAGGACAACTTCCAAGCGATACTGAGAATCCGAAGCAACGCGAAAATTGTAATGCTGTTACATTGAGAAGTGGTAAGAACCTTCCCCCACCTCCTTTTCCCGTTATGAAAGAAAAAGAAGTACCAAGAAAAGAAAAGGAAGTGGTGGAAAAAGAGGAAGAAAATGAGAAAGATAGTGAGGTTGAAGAAATAGTGAGAACAAGAGAAGTTCCGAAAAAGAGAGATGATAGTGTTAGTAGTCGCCCTCCACCACCGTTTCCATCGCGAGTTCAGAAAAAGGGTGATTTGGGTGATTTTCAGAAATTCTTTAATAGGGTAAAGGGTCTAAGTATTAATATTCCGTTACTTGAGGCGATTCGAGATATTCCTAAGTACACGAAGTTTTTGAAGAGGGCCCTCACTAACAAAAGGCCCTATTGTAATAATGAGATGATTGGTCTTCCAGAAGAGTGTAGCGCGATTTGTCAAAGAAAATTACCTCCGAAGTTAGTAGATCCGGGGAGTTTCACGATTCCCATATCAATTGGAGAAGAATGAAAAGGAAAAGCGCTATGTGACTTGGGAGCTAGCATCAATTTGATGCCCAAGTCGATCTTTGACAAGCTAATAATTGGAAACGCAAGACCCACTTCTATGGTCTTGCAAATGGCGGACAGGTCTCTTGCTCATCCTGAAGGCCGCATTGAGGATGTCCTTGTTAAGGCAGGTACACTTATATTTCCTGTTGATTTCGTAATCCTTGAATACAATGCAGATAGAAATGTCCCCATTATTTTGGGTAGACTATTCCTAGCTACAGGGAGAACATTGATCGATGTAGAGAATGGCGAATTAACAATGAGGATACAAGATGAGGAAGTGAAATTCAATGTATTTCGAGCTATGAAATTCCCAGATTCTCAGGAAGATTGCTTCAGAATGGATGTAGTAGAGCAAGCATCGCAAGAGGTATTTAATTGTTTAAATTTTGATGATATCTTGCAGGCTGCTTTAACATTAGATTCACCTGAGATGATGGAAGAGCTTACTGAAACAATAGCAGCTCTCAATTCTGAAAATCCGAAGTATAGGCGTCCTGCCTATGAACCTGTGAGAGAACCGGGGGAGATTGTTCCAAAAAAGAAGCCGTCAATTGAATCTCCTCCGGAATTGGAAGAAAAACCAATGCCAGCACACTTGAGGTATGCGTATCTAGGTACTAATGAAACTCTACCTATTATTGTTTCAGCTAATTTAACAGGTCCTCAAGAAGATAAACTGTTGCGTGTGTTAAGAGCAAACAAAGAAGCAATAGGTTGGACAATTGCTGACATCAAAGGCATTAGTCCATCCTATTGTCAACACAAAATCATACTTGAAGATGTTAACGCACGCTCAGTTGAAGGTCAAAGAAGATTAATGCCCGCTATGAAGGATGTGGTAAAGAAAGAGGTGATCAAGCTTTTAGATGCGGGGATTATTTATCCCATTTCGAGTAGTGAATGGGTGAGTCCGGTTCAGTGTGTACCGAAGAAGGGAGGAATGACAAAAGTTCTTAATGATAAAAATGAAGCGATTCCTTCAAGATCGGTAGTTGGATGGAGAGTTTGTATGTATTATAGAAAGCTGAACAAGGCCACCAGAAAAGATCATTTCCCTTTACCCTTCATAGATCAGATGTTAGATAAATTAGCCGGAAGAGAGTATTATTGCTTCTTGGATGGTTATTCAGGGTATAATCAAATTTACGTGGCTCCAGAAGATCAACATAAAACAACATTTACATGCCCCTTTGGTACTTTTGCATATCGTAGGATGCCATTTGGGCTGTGTAATGCTCCTGCTACCTTTCAAAGATGCATGATGGCCATCTTCTGGGATATGATTGATAATTTTCTTGAAGTGTTTATGGATGATTTCTCTGTATTTGGTGATGATTTTGATAAGTGCTTAGATAATTTAGAGAAAGTGTTAATCAGATGCAAAGAAACAGATTTTTGGAGAAGTGTTAAATTGGGAGAAGTGTCACTTCATGGTATGGTAAATGGTCTTTAGATTGGGAGAAGTGTCACTTCATGGTATGGTAAATTATCTTTTTCTAATTGAATTTCCTAAATAGATTTGAGAACCTAAAATTCAAGGAGTGTAATTTATTTAGTAATATATTAAAAACTCAAATAATTTTTCTCAAGTTATATATGTGTAAATTTAGCTTCTTAATTATGTTTTGACATTGTGAGATGATCATGTTATATTATAAATAATGTAAGATATGTTTTTTTCTCATCCTGTATTTCATATTGATTTCAATTGCCACCTACATTTTAAAAAAAACGTAATAGTTTAGTTATTGTAATATTAATTTTGAATAAATGAATCAATATAGATATGTATATCTTTTTATCTTATAGGTCCCTTGGTATAAGGGAAGTAATTTGATTAGAGGTCCCTTTATAGTTAAATATATCATGTCTTTACAAAAGTTTAAAAAATATTTTAATAGCTATATATTTATAGTATTTATAATCTTAGCATACTGATAAATGACAAATGATAAGAACAATACAAAAATAAAAATAAAAATATATCAAGATTTAAACTTATATATTTTTTTATTATATTGAAGAGTTTTTTGCTCCAAATTAACAACTAGAACAACTATCGACCTTAAATATTCCAAATAACCATATAGTGAGGATGTATTGGTTCGCAAAATGAGGCAATGAATGATTTTGGGCATCACCATAGAAAATCAATAAAAATTATCTTAATATTTTTTATGCGTAACTAACATAATATTCTCAAAATGAGATTTCAAAGTGTCTTCTCCCATTGGCCCCTCCAAACTTGTTGGAGAGTGAAGTGTTTCTGAAGACTAAAGACCATTTACCATACAGTAAAAGTTCTCATTTGGGCAGCTCTTCAATATAATAGTTTGGTTATTGTAATATTAGTTTTAAATAAATGCTACATATGTATATCTTTTTATCTTATAGGTCCCTTGGTAAAAGAGAGGTAAGTTGACTAGAGTTCCCTGTATAGTTAAATATATCAAAAAATACAAAAAATAAAAAAATGAAGAGTCTTTTGCTCCTAATTAACAACTAGAACAACTATCGACCTTATATATTTCAAACAACCATATTTAAACTGTTGTTGCTAGTGAGGATGTTCTAGTTGGCAAAATGAGGAAATGAATTTTTTTGGGCAACACCATAATCTTCTGAAAATCTATATAAAAAGTGTCTTAAGATTTTTTATGCGCAATCAACATAATCTTCTCAAAATGAGACTTCAAACTGTATTCTCCCATTGGCCCCCGCAAACATGTTGGACAGTGAAGTTTTCCAGAGACTAAAAGACCATTTACCATACTGTAAAAGTTCTCATTTGGGAAGCTCTTCAATGTTCTCCAATAATTATGCTTTATACTATAAATATTTGTCTCAGTATAATTATCTACAAGACCACCAACAAGTAATACAACTTTATAATATTCATTTACTTCATCATACACGAACCAAGTATAACGACACCCCAATGGTCGGTATATATGGTAACCACAATCTATGGAACTTTTTCAAAGATGGGTTTTAAATTATATATGTATCTGACCTCGGAGATACACAAAACAAGTCATTACAATAGGGAATTGAAAATGGAATCAATTATTGATAAACCAATAAACTTTTTAGCATTCACTGAGGAGCTAAAATCATATATAATTTGAGTAATAAGGGTACACATAGTAAGTGGAATTGTTGGTAGATTATTCTATAGCTTGTATAATCACCCTCTGGTTGGCATAATTGTTGTATTTTGATTTCTTGATTAGATGAATTATGATGAATCAAGCCGATGAGATTAGAGAACACCAAGATTTGCAAACACATGAAATTTAACAAGAGATTTCACATGTAGCCTTGACAAACCTCATTGTCGAAGAAGTCTTCCGGAAGAAGATAATAATTTAATTTCCCCATCGGTGAGATCATCAATGGTGTCACTTGAGAAGGTTATGCACTTTCTTTACTTCTAACCATTTTTAATAAGGGTTAGCAAAGAGTAATTAAAAGGACTGTCTAGAGATTAATAAAAATATTGTTTCATAATTATAGAAAATTTTATTATTTTTGTCAAAAAACATTTCAAACATATCAAGGTAAAAAAAAGTTTGGAATAGAAAGCACATTTGTTTAAATTGAAAATAAAATTTTCATCCAAAAATTAGAAATTCCAAATATGTATATCCATTATCTTTTAAGAATTTCTTTCAGCTCCAAAATATTCTGTTTTATATATTTGTACCTCAAGTAAACTATGTTGATAAATAAATTAACAGGTTGTAGAGAAAGAAAACAAATTAGACATTGCTATCCAAAAACCCAAAAAAAAGGTCAACTAAGTTGATCTCTAAAAAAATCCAATTCATCTATCCTTCTACAAATTTTATTTGTCAATAGTGACAAAATATAGGATGGAAAAAATATATATTAGAAGAAAAAATCATTTTATTTAGTGTAAATGTTTCACAACTCATGCTAGGACCAGTGCCAGTATGTACTAGTTAGAGCGGGTTTTAATATATACAACTTGAGACTACCTCATAAACTAGTACTTTCTCTATGTATTGATTCATTATTAAAAAAATGGTATGAAATGTTAACCTTTTAAAAGTATAAATTGATAATGAATTTATTCAATAAGGTTAGTAATTGGTTCAATTCAAGGTTATACGGATTTTTAGGTAATAATTTTTGTGATGTTTCCAAAAATATAAATTGATTGGATGATTGACAAATATAATGCATAAATAAAACATAAATACATTTTATTTATCTACCGAATTAAAAAAATGTATAACTCAACCATAATATTTCTGTGCTCATAAGGGTAAATTATATTCTTCAATATATATATATATATATATATATATATATATATATATCTTATCAATAAATTTCTTATACAATAAATTTCTCATACAATATCATTGCATATGATATATTTGAGTGTTTTCAATCACAAATTAAATAAAAAAAATTTAATTAAGCTATATTAATATCAAAAGAATCAATATCCCCAAACTTTTCTAATTATAACTCAAAATCATTTTGTAAATTTTTGTTAACAAATAAAAGATCCTATAGAAACTATCTTAAACAAGAAGAAATTAATTCTGATAGAATACATAAATTTTGAATAACAATTATCTATTTACAAAGAACAATGATTAATAAAATTAAGCCTTACTTGAAATATAAGGATCATCAATCTGAACAAAGAAAGATGCACAATTAACTTAATAGACGTAAGATCTTGATAGTGAAGATGATGAAGGAGGAAACATAATACAAAAAAGAGAGATAAGACAAAAGAGAGATTAGTGAAATAAGTAGATTAAAGAGGAGGAGGAAAAAAGACAATGACGGCTTAAATAAAAAAATCAAGTATTCGGGTTTGATATTAGATATAAAGCAAGCGTAATTTATAATTTGTAAAAACAACACATGTCATCAATCCTTTGGATATAATTTATTTATTTATTTGTATTATAAGAAATTTAACAAATACATAACATTAGTATACTATTTATCTCTAGTGACATATATTTATATAATAATTTAAATTATTAGTTTTTTAATATATAATTTAATTTGTTGATAATTTTTTTGTATCGTTTGTCTCTTATCTCCATTCTTATATGATTTATTGTCTTTTTAGGAAAAAATATTTTTTAAGAGATGGAATGAGATGTAGAATGTGTTTAATGGCCTAAAAAGTATAAAATTTAGTGTGTAAATGGTATAAAATTGATGTGTTAGAAACTAGTAATATTGTATTTTTTGAAATATAAACAAGTAAAAACACACCTTAGGCCAAGTTATAGCGTATTTTGGGATAATCCAGAACTGTAAGGATAAGAGGAGTACATGCACTATCTTTGAATCGGTTCTTTATTAAAATGATTAATCATGTTATCCAGACGCCAACATTGATTTGTGATTATTTAGATTAATTGCTACTATCTTAACATTGAACTTAAATGATCTCACACTTACGAGCATGATAAATTTGATTATGACTATTACTTATATTCCTTATATGATAATGAAAATTATTTAATAGTATATTTTAAATAGTAATATATATAAAATTGTATATTAATATAATATATGGCTAATTTTAAGGGAGTGATATTTTTGGAGCCAAATTTGAAAATTAAAGTTAAAATTTTAGCCAAATTTAGAGTCAATGTATAAAATAAAATTTGGAATCAAAGTTTATTTACTAGGTCCCTACTTTCCAAAAAAATATATAGTGATGTTGATCATTATATTTTTAAGATAAAATATTTTATAAAAAAGAAAGATAATTTTAGTAGTATTTTTTTCTCAATTCTCTACAAAATTATAAGATTTTTCTTTAGGTGAAAAAATTAGTTACTTCCAAATATTTAAGAACATGCATTAAAAATTTTAAACTCAAGGAGTTAATTAAGAAGTAATATTCAATTTTTTTTATTGAAAACTTATAGACTTCATATTTTTGAAGTCGCAGAACAACTCTGCAACAATGTAATGTAAACCTCGCGTAAATTCTTATTGCACTACATTGATATTTGATATTCTATGATATTTTTTATTTAGTATTTCGTATATGGTGATATTTGAAAAAAATTATCTTTTTCTAATTGAATTTCCTAAATAGATTTGAGAACCTAAAATTCAAGGAGTGTAATTTATTTAGTAATATATTAAAAACTCAAATAATTTTTCTCAAGTTATATATGTGTAAATTTAGCTTCTTAATTATGTTTTGACATTGTGAGATGATCATGTTATATTATAAATAATGTAAGATATGTTTTTTTCTCATCCTGTATTTCATATTGATTTCAATTGCCACCTACATTTTAAAAAAAACGTAATAGTTTAGTTATTGTAATATTAATTTTGAATAAATGAATCAATATAGATATGTATATCTTTTTATCTTATAGGTCCCTTGGTATAAGGGAAGTAATTTGATTAGAGGTCCCTTTATAGTTAAATATATCATGTCTTTACAAAAGTTTAAAAAATATTTTAATAGCTATATATTTATAGTATTTATAATCTTAGCATACTGATAAATGACAAATGATAAGAACAATACAAAAATAAAAATAAAAATATATCAAGATTTAAACTTATATATTTTTTTATTATATTGAAGAGTTTTTTGCTCCAAATTAACAACTAGAACAACTATCGACCTTAAATATTCCAAATAACCATATAGTGAGGATGTATTGGTTCGCAAAATGAGGCAATGAATGATTTTGGGCATCACCATAGAAAATCAATAAAAATTATCTTAATATTTTTTATGCGTAACTAACATAATATTCTCAAAATGAGATTTCAAAGTGTCTTCTCCCATTGGCCCCTCCAAACTTGTTGGAGAGTGAAGTGTTTCTGAAGACTAAAGACCATTTACCATAAAGTGTTAAATTGGGAGAAGTGTCACTTCATGGTTCGCGAAGGTATTGTTCTGGGTCACAAAGTTTCGAGTGTTGGATTGGAAGTCGATAGAGCGAAGATTGAGGTAATTAAAACTCTTCCCCCTCCTGTTTCTGTTAAAGGGGTAAGAAGTTTTCTAGGCCATGCTGGCTTTTATAGGCGATTTATCAAAGATTTTTCTAAGATTGCGAAACCGTTATGCAACTTACTTGAAAAGGAGTCCAAATTCCTTTTTGATGAAGCTTGTTTAGCGGCTTTCAAAGCAATCAAGGAAAAGCTTATTTCTGCTCCTATAGTAATGCCTCCAGATTGGAATTTACCGTTTGAGGTTATGTGTGATGCGAGTGATTTATGTATGGGAGCTGTATTAGGACAAAGAAAAGAGAAAGTTTTTCATTCGATTTATTATGCTAGTAAAACTTTTAATGGTGCTCAGATCAATTATACAGTTACAGAAAAGGAGTTGCTAGCGGTTGTGTATTCATTCGATAAATTTTGCTCTTATCTTCGTGGAGCGAAAGTTATTGTTTATACAGATCATTTAGCGATTTGATATCTTATGGAGAAGAAAGATGCTAAACCAAGGTTAATCAGATGGGTTTTATTCTCCAAGAGTTTGATTTAGAGATCAAGGATAGAAAAGGGTGCGAGAATCAGGTTGCAGATCATCTATCGAGATTAGAAGGTTCAGAGTTGAATAGTGGTACTGAAGCGGTTAGAGAAGAATTTCCTGATGAGAATCTATTCGAAGTTCGTGACTATGAAGCCCCTTGGTACGCGGATATTGCAAACCTAGTGGTAAGTGGTTCTTTTCCTGAAGGTTCAACTTATCAAGAGAGAAAAAGATTAGCTCACCGTGCAAGACAGTTCTTTTGGGAGGATCCGTTCCTCTATAAAGTGTGTGCTGATCAGATGGTAAGAAGATGTGTAGCCAAGGAAGAAATTGAGGCGATTATATCTGGGTGTCATGATTCACCTTACGGTGGACATTTCAAAGGAGATCGAACTGCTGCTAAGGTATTACAATCTGGTTTCTATTGGCCTTCTATTATAAAAGATTGTCATGAATATACTAAAAAATGTAATAGATGCCAATTTACCGGAAACATATCCAAGAGGGATGAGATGCCACGTAATAATGTATTAGAAGTTGAAATATTTGATGTTTGGGGTATAGATTTTATGGGTCCGTTCGTTCCTTCAAATGGCAACCTCTACATATTATTAGCTGTTGACTACGTGTCTAAGTGGGTAGAAGCGGTGGCTTTACCTACCAATGATTCTAGAGTGATGATTAAGTTCTTAAAATCACAGATTTTCACTAGACATGGAACTCCAAGGGTGATTATTAGCGATGGAGGTACTCATTTCGTTAATAAATATTTGAAGACTGTTCTAGAGAAATATGGAGTGAGACATCGTGTGTCTACCGCATTTTAATATTTGTCTTTCATTCATTAGCTTTAATAACAAAAACCAAACAAACATATTATTGTCTTTTATTTCCACAAGTGCATCAATCACTATTTGCTAGACGTTGTGATCAACCATTCCGTCCTTGGAACGAATCTGTATTATCAGAAATACTACTTGGGACAACCGTACACTTGCGGTTGTGGTTCGATTAGCATTTGCATTTATTTTTAGAACACACAAAGGACCACCAACCGTACCTTTGGAAGATTTGTAGTGACCAAATGGTTAGAAGATGTGTGCATGAAGGTGAAATGGAGAAGATCATTGAAGGTTGTCATAGTTCACCTTATGGAGGTCACTTTAAAGGCGATAGAACCGCAGCTAAAATTCTTCAATCTGGGTTCTATTGGCCTACCATACACAAAGATTGTCATCGTTTTGTCTAGTCATGTCAAAGATGCCAGTTCACTGGTAATATATCAAAAAGAGACGCGATGCCGCTTAATAATATTCTTGAAGTTGAAATCTTTGATGTATGGGGAATAGATTTCATGGGACCTTTCATCACTTCCCAGGGAAATCTTTATATTTTGCTTGCGGTAGATTATGTATCAAAATGGGTAGAAGCAGTGGCAACACCAAAGAACGATACTCAGACTGTGATTAAGTTCTTAAAATCAAACATCTTTTCAAGACATGGTACCCCACGTGTTCTCATCAGTGATAAAGGTACCCATTTTCTTAATGCTCCTCTGAGAAACTATCTTCGTAAGTTTGGAGTGAGACTCCGTACTTCAACCGGTTATCACCCACAAACTAACGGTCAAGCTGAAGTTTCCAACCGGGAAATCAAATCCATTCATGAGAAGACCGTGAATAAATCGAGGAAAGATTGGTCTTTAAAGCTAGATGATGCTCTCTGGGCTTACAGAACAGCATTTAAAACACCAGTTGGGGCATCTCCATATCGCATGGTCTACGGCAAAGCGTGTCATCTACCGATTGAACTTGAAGCTCGAGCCTACTGGGCTATTAAAACTCTGAATCTAGACCCAGATTTGGCCGGGAAACAAAGGATGATGCAGTTGAACGAGTTGGAGGAGTTTCGTTATCTTGCCTATGAAAATTCACGCCTCTATAAAGAGAAAACAAAGCGATGGCATGATAAACGGCTCCGTCTAAAGCATTTCGAGATAGGACAAAAAGTTTTATTATACAACTCTCGATTTTCGAACTACCCAGGAAAGCTTAAATCCCGTTGGGGAGGACCTTACATTATTACTAAAGTCACACCTCATGGAGCAATTGAAATTGAATATCCAACTGAGCCACGGGCATTCATGGTGAATGGCCAGCGTTTGAAGAGATACCATGACAGTGAGGACTTCGGGCGAGAGGAAACAATCCATCTCGTTGAATGCGCTTAGCCTGAGGTACACGTCTAACTCAAAGACGTTAAGCAAAAGTGCTCTTGGGAGACACGCCTGGTTTTAATTGCTTTTTAGATTAGTTGTTTTTGCTTTGTAGTGTATAATTTTAAGTTAGTGTATATTTTTAATTGTGTTTACAAGCTAATAGGAGAGAAAGGTAGTGTGTTATTGTGTAGGAAACGAGTTTGGGGTCAAGAGGAAAAATCTGGAGAAATTTAAGGCCTGGCGCGGACTACCCATGGTCCGCAGGGATGCACCGTGCCCAGAAAACCCGTACCACGGGTCGGGTACCACAGGTTTTATCCAGAAGCAAGAAAAAGTAGACCTGATAGGCGCGGTGCACCGCACGCCCAAAACGCGTGCCACGGGGTCAGGCACCACGGGTTTTTTGACGGAGCACCCGCGGACTACCCATGCTCCGCACCCCTATACTGCATGCACAAAACACGTGCCACGGGGTGGTAGCTCGGGTATTATCCAGTGGACAAAAATTTGAAGAGCTGATGAGTCTGGTACACCGCGGATCTGGTCCGGTGCACCGCACAGAGGCGGTTTGTGAAGGAAGTTCTTTCCGAATCAATTTCTTACCTTAACAAGATAAACCCTAGCCTTCTATACACGAATTTTTCAGACCCAAACCCTATATATACATCTTAAAGCTTGTGCAAACCTTCACAACTAACACAACAACTCATCAAATCCTCTCCTCCATCTTCCATAAACACAATCTCTTCATCAAATTCATCACACTACACCATTAAAACACCATCAAATTCATCAAGCTTTAAATATTTCTTCCACGATCTATCAAGAAACCTTTCTCTTTCATCAATTCCAAGCAACAACCTCAAGCTACACCAAATTTTCCTTAAAAGTTTTAATCCATCCTTGGTATAACTTGAGTTGTGGGTAAATCAAGCATGACTAACAGATCTGAAGCTATGGAATACAAGAGAAAGTGCTCTATCCTTGGGAAGAATAAGAAATTGCCTGGGGCCACCATTGAAAAACCCATCAATCTTGATGAGGTTACTGAAGAATCAAAAGAAAAGGCACCAACACAACCACTACCAAAGAAGTTAACTGCTAGAATGTCCATACCATCAAGGAGGCCTTTGAAGAAGATAAAAATCCAAGACCAAGGTTCTTCCACCTCTTCCTCTGAAATTGTTTATGATCTTCCTCCTTGGGCTCTCAAGTTCAGAACGATATCGAACGATTACAAGAAGATAACAGAGAACTTTGGACAGAAGTCATACAGTTGGAATCACAGATAGAATATTTGACCTTGGAAAAGCATATTGATGATTATTCTGATCCTTCAGCTTCGGATGAGGATGAGGATATAATGGATCTCTATGGCCAGCCATGTAGGTCATTCTATTTTTTCTTAATAGCTTGTATGCATTAGGTAGTTTAGTTAGTTTAGTTAGTTTAGTTAGTTTTATTTTAAATTTTATTCCATTCTTAAGTCTTTTTCGAGTCGTGGGGACACGGCTCACTTTTGAGTTGGGGGTGGGGATTCGTTGTCCTCATCTTCTTTTCGTTTTTGCATAAAATTTAAAATTGCTAGGTTGAATTAAGGCATAGAATATCTTGAATGTACCTATTTGAGAATGATTTTATTAGGTCAATGATAGTAAGTAGTATGTTTTTGAAAGATGCAACAAACTTGTTTAGATGCATGTATGAAAACAGGAAATAAAGGATAGAAAAGTTAATGAACAATGCTAAGAAGTCACGTTGAAACTGAGGAATAGTTATTTGGTGTGTAGAACGTGAGGTTTAAAATTAGTTGAAAACCCACTTGTCTACTAATAATGAAAACGTAAAGAAATCCGGTAGTTAAAAAAATGACTAACGCAGTTCTTTCATGATAAAACACTTGAAGCCTTTAGACTTTCTCACCCTTTTGTTTGATATTATTGTTAATTATCCGTCTTAGCCCCTCTGAGCCTTTATTGAAACACATTATGATCCATACCCTAGTTTTTAGGACTAATCTATATGACCCGCACTCGAATCGCAAAACCTGAGACAAACTCGTTATAGAGCTTGAGTTTGGGGTGGTGGGTTTCATAATTAGGGAACTTTGGGAATTTGGGAATTATCTTTGTGATTTTATTGATGATGAAAATGTTATTGTAACCCTTTGCCGGGGTAATAGTGAATGAAAAAGAAGCTACGAGCTAATTTTGCCAACAAGGGCATAAAAAGAATATATATATGAAAAAAAATAGTGTGATATCTCAACATCAAAAGAGAATCATAGCTATACAAAAGAAAAATTGATGTGAAAATAAAATATATATTCGGATCGGCAAAGTGGATTGTATATCATCAAAGGTTTTAATTTGGATTATTGGGGATGCACATCAAAACCATCAATAAAGTGGGTTGAGTGAGAACATCTTCGAGTGAAAACTCAAGCTCTAGGGCGATTCGTTGATGGCTAGTGAGGAGAGAGCCAAAAGCTCACTTTTCATTATCCAAATATACCACACCCGTCCTTAAGCCAAGTTATAACCAAGACCTTAGTATTTCTAACTGCTAGGTGGAGAAACAGTTGAGCTATTAGGTAGTAGGTAAGTGGAACATTGGATGCTGTATTTGAGACCTATGAACAACCTATAGCCATTAACCTGAACTAAGTTATCATCCTCTCCTTCTGGCATTGCGAAATTAATCTTAACTTGAATTTATGGATTGTTGATTACATGTATATTAAGTATATTTGTGCATTATTTCTTGAGCATTACTACATGAGACTTTTTGGATTTTATGCTCTAGGATCATTCATTATATTTTGTTCTTGTTCTCCTCCGACATCTTCTTGTTTATTTTGACTACCCTACTGTTCTTTACTTTTATTGTATCGGGACGATACAACTTTGAGTTGGGGGTCTTGATGTCTCCTCATTTGTGATAACAAAATATACTTCTGAGACATCATTTTGGGCTTATTTATTAGTTTATAGGTTAGTTTAGTGCACTTTCCTATTTTGGGTCTTGATTTAGTAACATAATATTTCTATAGCATATTGGGTTTAATTGTTTATTTAGTGTGAAGCTTTAAAGATAATTATGGAGATTAATTAGAGTCCAAGTCAAAGACTACAACTTATGGAAAGATATTTACATGGAAATTGGAGATAAAGGAAACAAAGGCTAAAAACATGGAAAAAGAAAAGCTGCCTAATCTGAATTCCTGCAGCACACGCCTAAAGAAGTGGTAATTACTCCTACAAGGAAGCCGATTTTGTAAGATTCCTTTAATAGGGATAGAGATAATTCTGTTACGATTCTTTTGGTATCTTATGGAGCTCAAAACGACCAATAACAAAGAAGATATGCCAAAAATGGTCAAGCAGTGTTTATCTTTATTTCCTTACGAATTTGAGTTGGGTTAGGAGTCCATTACTTAACTTATCTCTAAAGAAACGAATTAGGTCAACCTATGCACTATAAATACAGCCTCTTAACACTCTTAAATCATCCTTGGTGAAACCTTAAACCAAGAGGAAGCTTACAACACAAGAGAGAAGTCTGGAAGGAACTATTCATCAACAATGTCTTCTTCTACCTTTAAATTTGTAATTTCTTTCTTTTCTTTCATGAACTAAATTTCTGTAGCTTGAGTTTTAGCATTGATGTATGAACCCTAGTTTTGAGTTGACATCTATCTAATTTGGGAATTTAATGTTTTAAATAGAATTATAGTTTTTATTCTCTATTTATGTGTTTGGATTTATATTCTGTGTTCTTGTGGACGGCCGCCATATAGAATTACCATCTAGTAATTAGGTCACCATTGACAACGGTGTTTAATTGCATGTTTAGCACATAACGTCTAGTATTAGGTCTGATCTGACAACCCAGCCTAGCTAGATACTCACTATGGTTTAATTCTTGTGACTATTTACCAATTACAGGAAAGGTTTGTTTAGGAAGCCTTATTGACACAGGTAAATCCTATTTGAAACTACCGATAGCGAATTGGGACCGATTAGGGAAATACTACATAATTCACCCTTACATGTTTAGAACGGCAAAACTAGTGGGGATTACATGCTAACAACTTAAGCTATATTCTCATATCACTTCTCTTTCATATTTATTTTCTGTCTTTTAAATCTTAGTTTTAAATTATTTAATTATTTGAGCAACTCCATCTTTATTTGTCTTTACTTTTATTTGCGCTTAGTTGTTCTAGCTTTAATTTATTGCACCTGATTATTGCATAAGATTCTCCTAACCTTCGTAGTCTCTGCGGAACGAATCTTAATCTTTTAACTAGAACTTGCATACGATCTGTATACTTGCAGAACCGTGTAGCGTTAGGGTGTCATCTTGCACGTTAATTATATCTTATTTTATCACACCCTAGGCCCCACCATATAATTTTCAAAGTATATTAAGATTTCTCTCTTTCATAGATATAGTTGAGGGATACACAAGATTAGTTCAAAGCCAAACTCGAACTAACTTATTGTTGCTTGATTGAAATAATTAAGCATATGATAAAGATCTTAAATTTTGAAGTTTATTTGATAGGCCATTGGATGTTTGGATAAGATTTCTGCACAACAAACAATATTGCTAACATCCAAAGAGAATAAAAACTTTGGTCTAAGATTTGATGTTTTTCTTGGTCCTGTTGAATTTCGAGGAATATTGGGATTTTCCCACTATATAGCTTTATGAGACTGTGTAAAGTATGAAAGCATAACATGATCTTTTTTGAATGTAAAGGTCTCTATATATATGGTGAGGAATGATGCTTTATGCTTATTCATAACCATTTTGTAGATGTTTAAATGAAATCAATGTACACCTTTAGAATTTCAACCATGCCTTCGTTTTATTTTATCATGATATGAATCGTGTTCTTTTTTTGTAAACGTGTTTTATTTCATAGTTGAAAGATGCATAATACAATATAAGGAAATGAGACAAACATGTATGATACATTTTTTATACAATAATGTTGCGTCTTCCGGTTGATGGTGATAGTTGGAAGAGATTTGCAGCGCTACACCCTGAGTTTGCTAGCGAACCTCGTAATGTATTTTTGGGTCTCGGTATCAACGGGTTTTGTCCTTTCTCAATGCAAAACAACTCGTACAGCATGTGGCCTGTCATATTAACCGTCTATAACTTGCCACCGTGGGTATGCATGAAGGAAACCACATTTCAGCTTTGTTTGTTGATTTCGGGTCCTCGTTCACCAGGTAAGGACATGGATGTTTACCTCCGCCCTATGATAGATGAGTTGGACGAGTTGTGGGGTAAAGGGATCCTTACGTATGATGCCCATACAAAGCAAGAGTTTACTATGAAGGTTTGTCTGTTGTCCACGATCAATGATTTCCCCGCTCGGTCATACACTTCAGGATAGTCGAGTCAAGGTTACATGGCTTGCCCATAATGAATGGATTCTACTCCGTCATTTGGTGTGAAAAAAGGTGTGGTTTATATATATATATATATATATTTATATTTATATTTATATATTTATATTTATATTTATATTTATATATTTATATTTATATTTATATTTATATTTATATTTATATTTATATTTATATTTATATTTATATATATATATATATGTATATATATTTATATTTATATTTGTATTTATATTTATATTAACTTATTTATATTCATTTATGTTTTAGTGAACACAAATCCACTCTTACGGGAACGAGTGAGGAAATAGAGATTATGCATCGTCAAAGGTTTAAGAGTTGGTTTCTGGAAAAGGTATGTACTTTAGACGTTGGTTTAAATATAATCTAATTATTTCTAAAGTTCTAAGTATTATTTTTGTATGACAGGTTCATGGAATGAAGGAGTCAGGTGATGTATTAGCTACCACTGAGATTGTATCCGTGGCAAGCATGTCTTTTGGTGCGATGGATAGATACGATTCATGTGTTGTGAATGGTGTCAAGTGGGTAACTATGGGTAAAGGAGAAAAAAGAGTGACGCAGGATTACAGAGTTTGTACCATGTATGAAGATAGACCATGTTATGGAGAATTAGTGAAAATATTGGAGGTTAATTACACTAAAGGGTGCTCAGTTGTCTTATTCGTTTGTAAGTGGTACAAAATGGCTGATTCGAGGACAGAACGTAGGCTAACCTATATTAACACGTCAAACTTTAAGTGGGCCGACGAACCATACATTTTAGCATCGCAAGCCAAGAAAGTGTTCTACATTGACGAGATTAGTGCAAAGAAATCAATGAAGTGTTGGAAAGCTGTTTGGGAAATAAATGATCGTCACGGATGAAGTCCCGAGTTATGGGGTTAGGAATCACTATCTACTAACAACGAGAGCATTAGTATACCTTTGGGTAACACTGGGACAGTTTCCGAACCGGAGAACTTGGCTACTACCGAGGAGATCGAGATTGACCCAGCTCATTTTCGTATTGAGATGGCTTTTGAAATGGTTATTGATGAAAACCAGGTAATCGAAGATGACACGTGGGACGAATATGGGGATGAAGAAGAACCTATAGAGGTTAATAGCGATGATGAATCTATAGATATTAGTGGATATGAAACTGATTAGGATTTTTTTTATTTGTTTATTAGTCTTAGAATATTTTGCTGGTCCGTAGAGTTGAACATTAATTTGTTTTGATACACTAAACACCCCAAACACTCAAGTTTGACCCTAACTGTTGACTAAACACCCCAAACACTCGAGTTTGACTCTAACTGTTGACTAAACACCCCAAACACTAACATTTGACTCTAACTGTTGACTAAACACCCCAAACACTCAAGTTTGACTCTAACTGTTGATTAAACACCCCAAATACTCAAGTTTGACCCTAACTGTTGACTAAACACCCCCAAACACTCAATTTTGACCGTAACTGTTGACTAAACACCCCAAACACTCAAGTTTGACTCTAACTGTTGACTAAACACACCAAACACTGTAGTTTGACTCTAACTGTTGAATAAACACCCCAAACACTAACATTTGACTCTAACGGTTGACTAAACACCCCAAACACTCAAGTTTGACTTTAACTGTTGACTAAACACCCCAAACACTCAAGTTTGACCCTAACTATTGACTAAACACCCGAAACACTAACATATGACTCTAACTGTTGACTAAACACCCCAAACACTCAAGTTTGACTCTAACTGTTGACTAAACACCCCAAACACTCGAGTTTGACTCTAACTATTGACTAAACACCCTCAAACACTAAAATTTGACTCTAACTGTTGACTCAACACCACAAACACTCAATTTTGACTCTAACTGTTGACTGAACACCCCAAACACTCAAGTCTGACCCTAACTGTTGACTAAACACCCGAAACACTCAAGTTTGACCCTAACTGTTGACTAAACACCCCAAACACTAACATTTGACTCTAAATGTTGACTAAACACCCCAAACACTCAAGTTTGACTCTAACTGTTGACTAAACACCCCCAAACACTAACATTTGACTCTAACTGTTGACTAAACACCCCCAACCACTCAAGTTTGACTCTAATAGTTGACTAAACACCCCAAACACTCAAGTTTGACCCTAACTGTTGACTAAACACCCCAAACACTCAAGTTTGACCCTAACTGTTGACTAAACACCCCAAACACTCAAGTTTGACTTTAACTGTTGACTAAACACCCCAAACACTTGAGTTTGACTCTAATTGTTGACTAAACACCCCAAACACTCGAGTTTGGCTCTTACTGTTGACTAAACACCCCGAACACTAAGATTTGACTAAATACCTCAAACACTAATTTTTGTGTGTATATCTCGATCTCAAAAAGAATAAAAAAAGAAAAGAAATGAAAAAACATTTACCAGCGACATTCATTGTTTACCGACGACATTCTTGAAATGAATGTCGTCGTTAAAATCGTTTAACGACGACATTCATTTCCGCAAGTCGTCGGTAAACGAAAATCCAAAAATCATTGATCAAAATGGGCGGTCCATTTTCCCGCCCAAGGGGTTTACCAACGACTTGCGAAAAGTAGTCGTCGGTAAACCAGGACACGCAACAGTCATGCGTACGACTGTTTGACGCGTGTCACGTTTAACGACGAGATCGCCCTGTTTACCAACGACACGCGTGTCGTCAGTAAACAAATTATCTATTAAACCCTACCGAGCTCATTTCTGAAACACAAAAACATCAAAACTCTCTCAAAAATTCGATTCTGAGGTAGAAGGAACTGTTCCGAGCCATTCCAACACCCATACAACATCAAATGTAAGTGATTCATGCCAAAACTCTATTGTTTCTTCAATTTTTTTTCTTTTTTCTAAATCAAATCCTACCTTTTTTTTTGTTTTTGTTTTTCCTCTCTTCTTGCTTGGCACGGATTGCTCGATATGTTCAACACAATCACCACGTAACACGTACACAAAATCCGAATCAAAACCTTTTTTTTTAAATTTATGAATTGATTTTTTTTAATTTTGTATTGGATTATTTGTTAATTCTGAATTATTGTGATAGTTTAGGTATTGTTAAAATGTATTTTGTTGTTAAATAGAACATGTAACATGAATTTTTGTTAATTTTTAGCAGAATTAGGGGTTGGATAGGTTTTTGGATTTTTGATGTTGTGAAATGTAAGGTTTTATATGCAAATAAATATGGTTATTTTTGTATATAAGAAAACTTTGTGGACTAAAATGCAGTTTTATAAACTTTGAAAAAAAGATATTAATAGATTTTAGAGTATTTTTTTGAAATTTTAATAATATAAGGACTAAAATGCAATTTAAAAAATATGGACTAAAATGCAATTTAAAAAGTATGGACTTTCAAATTTAAGTTATATTTATTTTTGTTAATATATAAAATATAAGGACTAAAATGCTATTTAAAAAGTATGGACTTTCAAATTTAGGTTATATTTATTTTTGTTAATTTTATGAAATATAAGGACTAAAATGCAATTTAAAAAATACCCCAAAAATATATTATAGTATAATTTAGGGTATTTTTGTTAATTTTAAATATATAAGGACTAAAATGCAATTTACAAAATATTAAAAAACTTATATAATAGATTTTAAGGGTATTTGTGTATGTTTTAAAAATATATGGATTATTTCGTAAATATAAATAAAAACTAATTTATTAATTTTATTTAAATTATAGATGGCCGATGTGATGCCGAATTACCATCGGGGTGACGGTAACGGTGAAGATCCGAACCGGAATCAACCCCCAAACCTAAATGACTGTAACCAGCTGGGCGGTAATATAAATTAATTTATAAAATTCAATTAATATAAATTAGTAATTTATTTCATATAATTTCATTAAACAGTTAGGAGAAAGAGGAGACCCCGAAATGTTTCGACCTTGAAAACCGCCAATGATGCTAAAGAGAAATTAGGTGGACCCCTACCAGTCGACTTCTGCATCTTGGATGACACGTGGAACCCATACGGTGAATATGGGAAGCACGTGGCCCAAGTGGTGGGGCTCGCGGTCCGAGAAACAGTCCCTCCCTACCATAGATCGTGGAGTGATGTACCGAGGGGACTAAAAATTACGATTCCCGGAAAACTAGAGGAGTTTTTCGACCTCGAGGAGTGGAGGGCCCGCGATGATTGGAACTTTGTCAGCGGGAAGCTACAGTCATCTCAGGCCGCTGCCTACAGGCGGTGGAAGCATGACCTGAAGGCCGATTACTTGGATACGGACGAATGTCCTCCGGATGTGCATCCCGAGGATTGTAAGCTGGCCCTTGATATGATGAATGACCTGAACAAGAAGGTAAAATTATTATTTTATTATTTTATTATTAAATTAGTGTTTAATTATTTTTTTAACTTGAATTGTAACAGGCTCAGGCGGAAATTATTAAAAGGAATAGGCAGAACCAAAAGAAGCTGAACAAGTCAGGTGTTTCCTGGTGGCTAATAGACGGGTCATCAAAGATACTCCCCGACAGCTCTGTTTGTTCTTGTCATGGATATAATGGAGATGTAAATGTGTAATAAGGATCCAACCATGAAAATTCTGAGTTCTCAACCAGTTTCAAAAAATGGTTCGAGATCCTAGTAGATCTAACTGTCACTAACATATGGGAGTTCTTTGTTTTTGAGCTTTTGTTCGACTTCCATGGCAGCTTAGGCTGAATTCCGGAGGTCCAAGCTAAGCTCAGCGAACTTCCGTGTTTGTCCATAGTAGGTGAGATTTTTTTCTTGCGTACTATTGGAATTTTAGGTTTTTTAAGGAATGTATCTTTTGTCATATTTAGTTAGGATTTCTTTTATTAAGGGCTTTAATATTCTTTTAAATCATAAACATAAAATTTGTGCAATTTTCTCCTTTATTTTTGTGTTAATACTCGGTATTTTAGGTAATACTTTAAGAATTCACTAGGCATACTCAGTAAATTGTTGACTATAATCTGATAATTATTGAGTATACTTAGTGACTTTTTCTTACTCGTTAAATCACTAAGTACGCTCTGTGGTGATGTCAGTGGTGATCGGAGATGAATATTGCCGATATTAAGTAAAATCTATGAGAAAATACTCCTGGGTGGCGGTGTTAGCAGTAGATGCTGGCCAGAGATGAATTTATTAATACTTAGTGACTCGTCGCTTAGCGACTCGCTATTCATTGAATCGGCGGTCCATGCTTTTTGCCACTTGTTTGTATTTCTTTATGTAGTTTTTGTTTTTATAGGATACTTAAGTGTTTGATGTGACCTCTTTGAGAAGAACCTAGCCACATGTTTCCTATTGACAATAAAATTGGTCTTCAAAACCTCATACGTCAACCACTCTTTTCTCTATTGGCGATTGTTACTCAAACTCCTCCATATGTTTTCCATCCCGGGTCTAAATCCATTCTTATGGGTATGATAGAAAAATTGTGGTTTTTTACCATTGCAGTTCTTAGAAAATGTTGGACTGTATTTGAAATTAGGTTCCTCCACGTTGGTTTTGGATGTTTTATCCGTGTTGCTTTTACAACTTTTTGGGTGGTAACAAGATGGAAAAAGGTTGTTCATATGATATCCACTCTTATTCGAAATAGTGTTTTTGTTGTATATATATTATTAATATTTTAAATATTGTATTGTTTTGAAATAAAGTTCTTCTATCAACCAAAAGAAAAAAAAAAGATATTAATAAGTTTATGGGGGACCAAGTATATGTTTTGAAAATATAGGGTCAAATACTTTTAAAAGTGAGAATGTTAAATTTAGATTTAATAATTTGGGGGTGTAGGAAGGGAAGGGAAGGGGACAAAAATTATATGTTTTTCAAAATATTAAAAAGGGGACCATGACATATCATTAAAAATAAAATAAAATTAAAATGGTCAATATATTTTTGATAAACTTAAGGGGACAATGGCCCCCTCCTCGATATACACAAACCCCGTTCCCTGGTCATTCTTACATATTCTAAAGTAAAATCTTAATTTCTAGACTATATATACATTTAATTTGATGTTACTATAACCAATTTAATATTATAGATTATGAATATATAAACTTTTTATAGATTGTTATTAATAGGAAAATTTAATTACATCTCCATCCATATATTATAATCAACTAGTGGTAAAATCGAATAAATAAATAAACAAGTACTTATAAAATTATCAGCTAATTAAATAATTACTATCGTTCTTCACTTTAATATAATCAAAGCTTAGTTGCACGGAGAGGTATGTGTATAGAGAAAGAAGAAAAATGAGTAGTAATCATAAACCTTCACATTTAGAAAGGATTGAGGTGGCTTCAAAAAAAAATGTGGCTTCATAGTAGATGTGGACGCCTTTCACGGGTGACGTTGTTCCTTGGTCCATCCTGGTTGAAAAAATCTTCGATAATAATTTTGTACTTTTTTGTCCTTGGCCGCGGTATACCATAGATAAGTGGCGGTACAACGCAAGCCTCTTTCGAAAACAGTGGTATGTATATGGATTTCTCGATATGGTGCATCGTTGATACAGTAGTATGGTATACCGTACCTAGACGTGGTGCACCGTGGACCAGAGGCTTTCCCTCGCACAATGAACGGTAGTTATAAATAACATGCATAGTGTTGTGACGGTATGGGATCTACGGTACACCATAGCTATGGTATTGTATTATCACGAGTCCTTGTTGTGTCCTCATTTGTGATAGATTTATATTAGGATGAGACATCATTTTTAGTGATTTAGAAGTCTTTCTAATCGATTTTCTTGAGAAATAGTGCACTTTCCTATTTTGAGTCTTAGTTTAGTAAAATAATATTTTTAAAGCATATTGGGTTTTATTGTTTATTTAGTGTGTAGCTTTAAAGATAATTATGGAGATTAATTAGAGTCCAAGTCAAAGACTACAATATATGGAAAGAGATTAGCATGGTAAATGGAGATAAGGAAACAAAAGCTAAAAATATGGAAAAGGAAAAGCTGCCTAAATATGAATTTCTGCAGCAACGCCTAAAGAAGTGGTGATAACTCCAAAAAAGAAGCCGATTTTGGTAAATTTCTTTCATAGAGACGTATATAATTCGTTGAGGATTCTTTTGGTATATTGTGGAGCAAAATCCGATCAATAACGAAGAAGATATGCTCAAAACAGTCCAGCAGTGTTTATCTTTATTTCCATACAATACCTCTCCCTCAAGAAAACGAATTAGGTCTTCTAAACACCTATAAATACACCCTTATATCAGTTGTAAATCAGCCTTGCCTCATAGTAATTAGTTCTTAAGGTTTTATTCTTCCAGTTTATTGTAGAGAGCAAGATGATGTCTTTTATAATTTCTTTTAGTTTATTTCCATCAGGTATGAACTAATCTTCCCATAGCATGGGTTTTGCATCATGTATAATCTATGAATTCTAATTCTTCTATCTAAGTTTTTTTGGGAATTACATGTTTTAATTTGATATTAGCTATTTATCTTTATATTTGTTTATGTGTTTTGATTTATTGTCTATCCTAGAACTGATCACTTTAGGATTGTTTTAATAGTAGTTAGATGGTCACCTTAGCTGGGTGTCTAATTATTGAACCACCACATAACGTCTAGTGTCGATATTAGTCCTGACAAAACTGATTCTAATTAGGTAGTCATTAGGGTATAATTTAATCACCATATCACCAATGAATGAATTGTTTGCTTAGGGCCTTAGTAGCGTTTGATAACCCTATTTGAAACAGCTTCTTGGTTGTGCCGTAGCCCCCTTAGTCGCTCTCAAGGTCTAAGGAATGAGAATTTAGAATCCTGACTAAGTATGCAAGAGCTAATATTCTCCCTTATTAACTAGATCTAATAGAAAGAATTAGAAGGATTAGTGCATACTAGCAAAACCTAAGCTATATCTCTCATCTCATATTCTTCGTATTTTATTGTCTTTATTTTCTTAGCTTTAATTAGTTATTTTCGAATTACTCTCTTTAATTTATTGTCTTTTAATTAATTATTACTTGCTCGTTATTGTTACCTACTCGTATAACACACTTAAGTCCCTGAGAACGAACTCAACTTACTAACTAAAACTTGCATACGTCCTGTAATACTTGCAGTACTGTGCCTGTCTAGGGTGAGAGTGTGTAGTTTTCTAGACTTTAGTTTATCTTATTTTTATCACACCCTAGGCGACACCAAGTTTTTGGCGCCGCTGCCGGGGACTTGTGTCTCGTTAGCGTGTGGGTTATCTATTTCGAGTAGTAGTTTTTAATGAATTTTTATTTTTCAGTTTTTAGTTTTTATTTTTCCGGATTTACGCTTGTGGTTTGCTTTAGTCTTTTTCAGGTTTCACAGTGTTTAATTCTTGGTCTCCTTTATCGGAGCTTGAGAGGAGCTTCAGACCTTACAACAAACGAGTTCGTGAGGAAAGAGCCTTAAGAAGAGCAATGGCAGCCCAACTAAATCCACCACTTGGAGTCCCACCAGGAGGACCCTAATTAGTTCCACCTGGTGGTCCATAGCAGGATCCACCTGGTATACAAGGACAACAACAACATCCTTTAGGAGGAGGTAATGAGCAGAATAACGTTAATCAACAGAATCGAGTACAGCAAGACCTCCTTGGTCTTCATGTACCGTTCCATGTTCAACCAATCAGTTACCGTCCTCCAGAGATCCAGAATATCAAATTTAGACCCGATCCGGGTATGCTTAGTCAATTCCAAAGTTTTGGACTCTACAACGGTACAGCAATTCAAGATCCGGTAAGATCGATTCAGAAGTTCATGCAGATTTGTGATGCCTATATTACTCCTGGCATTACACGCGAGCATTTGTATTGTCATATGTTTTCGTTCTTCTTGACCGGTTGAGCTAGCGATTGGCTAGAAAGACAACCACATGGAAAAATTAATTGTTGGACAGAACTTCAAGCCGCGTTCTTTAACCGTTTTTATCCGAAGAGCATAAGACTCAAAGATCAAACAGAGCTTGCAAGATTTTGTCAACAAGATGGAGATACAGTAGGAGAATCATGGACAAGGTTTCAACATAAATTAGCTAGATGTCCGCTCCATGGTTATACACCCGCTCTACAACTTGCTATACTCTATGAAGGTCTTAATGATAAAGGTAGAGAGAAGGTGGATAACATTGGAAAGGGTAATTTCGTGTCCATGAACCATAATGAAGCTTCCGAGGTTTTAGAAAATATTATGGAACAAGAAAGGATTTGGCCTTCAACGCGAGCTCCTATTACAAAGACTCGAGGAACGCTTCGTTTAGATGCAGAAACTGCGAACTCAGCTCAAATATCCGCATTAGAGAATCAAATCAAAGAGCTGAAGTTAGAGATGCAAAAGAATTTAGCCGCAGCAAACGTTGTACAAGAAGCACAAGGTTGTCAACAATGTGGGGTTAACAATCATACATGGGAAGAGTGCGAATCAAATCCACAATCTGTGTACTTCATATCCAACCGAGGAGGTTATAAATGGGGTAACCGAAATCATCCGGGTATGCAGTATTCAAATCCACAAGGGGCCGCTAATTCTGGTCATTATCAACCGCGCCCCCAGAACAACTCTTTCCAACCTAGAGGTCAGTATCAAAATAAATATCAAAATAGACCTGCTCCCCCTCAACAACCTGTTCAAGAAGCCTATACCGATACGTTAGATCAGAAAGCTTTACCTCAATTTCCTCAAGACGGATCTATGGATAATCAGCAAGTAATACAAATCTTGAACCGTTTGACCACAAATATGAACGCTCAGGAAGAGAAAGTCCGAGGACAAGATGACGCACTTCAGATTTTAGGTACTCAAGTAGAACAGTTAAACAAAGTTCTAACAAATTTAATGGAATAGAAAGAAGTGAAGGCAATCGAAGGAGGTGATAACAATATTGAGTTCGAAGCTTGTAAGGCTATTTTCCTTGAGATTGAAGAAGAACAGAAGGAAGTACCGCATGCTGCCGTTAGTGCCGTGGAAGTTCCGAGTACCGAAGAAGAACCAACCAAGTCTAGCCCCGTGGAATCTGAGTGTTCTGAGGTTTATGTGGAGGACGATTCAGAAGGAGCCGAATTTATACAGCTTCTGAAGAAGATGCAAGAGGAAATTCGATCGGTTATGGATTATCAAGCTGAGCTGGCTAAAGAGAAAGAGAAAGAAGCCTCCAAGGAGGATTCGAAAGTGGAGGATGAAGTTGCACCTGCTGTGCAAGAAGAGAAAGAAGAAGAGAAGGTGGAACCGCCACCTGTTATTCAACCAGTGTCACCAACTATTCCTGATACAAATCCTAAGGATGACACTGAACTCAAGACATTTGTAGAGGCGTATACACCTGAAAATATCAACGCCCAAATGCTTGAGATAGCAAAGAAAGGACTTACACCGCAACAAGTTTTTACGCAAGTTATCCTGAGAAAGAAGCGAGTGTAGAGATCCCAAGAGAAAATATAAGAGTTTCGAGAAGAAGTGAACGAGAGCTACCAACAAAGCTTATAGATCCGGGGAGTTTCAACCTCCCTATTCAAATAAATGGTATGCTCAAGGTGAAAGCTATGTACGATGTGGGTTCTGGTGTGAATCTTATGCCTAAGTCCGTGTTCGAGAGACTTGGACTTCAGAAATTAGAGAAAACTCCAGTGAAGTTGCAGTTCGCTGACAACTCAGTTACCAGGACATGGGGAACAGTGGAGGACGTCTTAGTCCATGCAGGTAATATCGCCATCCCTACTGACTTTGTTATACTTGAGTTTGATGCAGATAAGTAGGTTCCAATCATACTTGGACGGCCTTTCATGGCCACAAGTCAAAGTGTAATAAACTTCCAAGAAGGGACCATTACCCTTCATGCAAAGAATGTATCCGAGACCTTCTATGTCTTGGGTAAGAAACCAAGGAAGTTAGATCCCACCGTTTCTGTCATCCACAGCCTTTCACATCACAAAGTCCCTCCTGAGAAGATCCACTTAAAGCCTGTGGATACTGAGCCAAACATTGAGTTTGGGGTTGGCCATGAAGTTCTATGGAAAGCTCACAAACGCGAGAATAGGCCACGTAGTTTCAAAGACTCGTGGATGGGACCATTCATTGTCACTAAGGTTGTTTCAGCCAAGGTGATAGAAATTCGACCCAAGAAGGGGATCAAGCGCAGATTAGTTGACGTTCATAGCCTAACTCGTTGTTGGGGAGGCTATCTTCGCAAATCTTGATAGAGGTAACGCGTCTAACTTTGAAAGACGTTAAATAAAAGTGATGTACGGGAGACAACCCGCAATTTTTTTAGTTTTTATGTCTTTTACGTTTTTAGTTTATGTTTAGAGTAGTTGTTTTAGCTGATAATGCATATTTGAGAAAGGTATTAGTGTTTTTGGTGTTTAGGAATTGTAGAAATCGAGTTAGGGAAGCAAACAAAATTTTTCGGAAAAACTGAAGCAGGGGTGCGGTATACCGGACCTCAGCCCCGGTATACCGCAGGGGAAGAAAACCCGTACCACGGGTATCTGCCACGAGTTTTATGCCGAGACGAAAAAAAATCACAGCGATGGGCCCGGTATACCGGACCCTATGCGCGGTATACCTCGGGTCCAAAAACCCGTGCCACGGGTTGCTAGCGCGTGTTTATTGCCGAAGCGAAAATTTTTGGAGCATCAGATGTTCCGGTATACCGGAGGATATGCCCGGTATACCGCGCCGCGCCGCCAGAGAAAGAGAAAAACGGGTTTAAGGTTATAAAAGAGGTATAAAGCTTATAATTCCGAATTTCATAAACCTCAAGCCTCTTCTCTTCTCCAAAACTCTCCCAACTCCATTGAAGCTCATAAAAACCTTCACCAATCATCAAAACACTACCCAATCATCAAGAAAAACACATCAAACCTTCTCTCCACCTGATTACAAGAGAGATTCAAGCACCCAATCCTCACCAAATCCATCAAATTGAAGAATCAAGAGCTTAAATTTTCAAAATTCATCCTACAATTTCTTAAATACAAGCCAGTCCATCAAGAAATAACCTCACCCACATAGAGATTCATCATCAATTCACCTATCCTAAGCCAAATCAAGTTTGTTCAACCAAAAATTCACAAGTTCAAATTTCAAGGGTTGCTAAAGCTTTGAGTTGGGGGTTAATTGAGGATGACTAATAGAACAACAATATTAGCTAACAAGAGAGAGGTGAAGAAAAGCAAGGTATTGGATCCAATCAAGAAGAAATCAAATAACAAAGGTTCTAGTTCTAAATCAAAGGGTAAAGATGATGTTGAAGATGGAGGTATAACTTTGCTTGATCGTAATTGTAAAAAGCTTTACTTTTATGCAAAGGAGTAAACACAACTTCCACAAGGTCCTACACTCAAGGATAAAGAGGAAGCTTCAAGGGTCCTGAAAGTTTCTGCAGAGAAACAATTGAAAGAGCTACCTTTTGCTTATGAGAAAGTATTCAAGGAAGAAGTTGGTACAGGAGAATACGCAAGATTCTTAGAGCTTGGTGAAAAATTGGGTTGGTCTACGTTCATGGTAAGACGTTCTGGATTATGTCATGAGTTAGGTTTGGAATTCTATTTAGGCCTCTTTAGCCGAGATAGTAAATGCTGTGTTCTAATTAGAGGAAAACTAGTTCCTTTCACAGTTGATGAGATTAGAAACCACTTCAAGTTTAAGAAATTGAAAGGTTATTGCAAGTTTGATGAAGCGGTTGCTAAACGAAAAATCTTTGATGAGGAATTACTTTTTGAGCATGTATTAGACAAGGAGAAAGTGCAATTACATAAAGGAGAATTGAAGGCACCTTGGCCTTACAAATATCTTCAATCGGATGCGAGAATTTGGCACAATTTCCTTATTCCTAATGTCTTTGGAAACACACGAACTTTGCATGTGACTATGAAGAACGCTCTACTGTTGGACTGTATTTTGAGAGCAGAAGAAGTAGATGTGGCACAGTTGATCTATGAGGAGGTGATATGATTTTCGGTCTCTCCTAAATCAGTTTATAATGATAAATTTCCGACTATGATCACGTGTCTTGTGCGAAAAGCGAATGTTACGTTGGGTGAAGAAGAGAAACTCGAATTTAAGACGAGTTATATTGATAATGCTTGGATCAAGGATATCTTTCGAAGAGCAGGCTCTACGCAAGTCTCGAAAGAAGAAAAGGAGCAAAATTGGCAAGAGAATATGGAGGAGCGTTTAACAAAATTCGAAGCAGCTCAAACTTCCTTAGTCAATGATGTGGCACAAATCAACGCTAATCAAGTGAACATCATGAAACTCCTTGAGCAATTAATGAAAGGTCAAACAAATCCTACCTCGGATATCAATGATGCGAGGCAATAAGCCTCGAGAGTATGTTCTCTTTCTTCGTTACCATTTCTGTAAATATGTTTATCTGCTAATTTTAATTTCTGTTTCGAGTCTTTTTCGAGTCATGGGGACACGACTCATTTTTGAGTTGGGGGTGTGGGGATTCGTTGTCTCTCATCTCCATTTTTCCGTTTTTAGGTAGAAATTAAAATTTTTGATACATGGGAATTAGACGTAGGATGTGTTTAATAGCTTGAAAGCATAAGCTCAGTGAATTGATGATTGTAAGTAATATGTTTATGAGCTGTTTTATTTGTATGCTTTGAGTATTTGCAGGAAAACACACGTTGATAGTAAAGAAAAGATTAGTGAGCAATGCGATAGAAAGTATCTTCGATCTCAGGGAACCTTCAGAAGTGTGTAGGCCGTGAGATCCAAGCTAGTTGACAGAACCATTTGATGAAAGTGCTAAAGGTAAGAAAATAACGAAATTACATAGTGTAGAAAGTGATTAGCGGTTCTTTCATGTTTGAAGCCCTTGAAGCCTTTTTATACCTTCTCACCTTGTGATTTTTTATTTTATATGCTATATCCTTCTCAGCCCCTTCTAGCCTTTCTAAAGATTTTTATTGAAACACGTTATAAGCCATATCCCTTTAGATTATAGGACTTTTCCATATGACCCGCACTCGAATCGCGATACATAGACAGTTGTTTTAGAGCTTGAGTTTGGGGTGGTGGGTCCACCATTATGGGAATTTTTATTGGGTTGGGATGTTTGGAGCTTATTAATTGTGCTTTGTGCTTCATATTGATGATTCACAGTTTTTTATTGTAACCCTTTGCCAGGGTAATAGTGAATGAAAAAGAAGCTACAAGCTAAATTTGCCAACAAGGGCATTAAAAGAAAAAATATATATATGAGAAATTAGCGTGATATCTCAACATTAAAAGAGAGTCATAGCTATAGAAGAAATTGATTTGAAAAGAAAAGAAAATATATATATTCGGACCGGCAAAGTGGAATTTTTATGTGAACATCTTATGCTTTAATTGGGTTATTTGGGATGCTAAATTGTGCATCAAGGAATTCATTGGGTTGAGTGAGAAACGCTTTATGAGAGTAACTCAAGCTCTAAGGTGATTCGTTGATGGCTAGTGAGGAGAGAGCCAAAAGCTCACTCTAAAATATCCAAATATACTACCACACCGTCCCTAAGCCTAAATTACAACCTTAAAGACCTTTTGATTCTTTGCTATGTAATTGAGAAGTGATTGAGCCATTAGAGAGTAGTTAAATGGATCTTTGAATACTAGTGAGGTTTGATGAACAATCTATAGCTTCCTTGGGGAACTAAGTAAAGTCCCAATCCTTCTTACATTGCGAAACTAATCTGATCTTGAATTCAAGCCGTGTTGACTGTGGCTATGAGAAGTGTACAGGTATGTAGTTTATGAATTTTATTACATGAAATTTTCTGAGTTGTTGCTTTATGTTTATTCTATTTATTCTGCTATGTTCTTCCCATTGTAATGAGAATTTTATAGGTGTGTATTTATAGATTTCCCTTTGTTTTTATCTTTATTGTATCGGGACGATACAACTTTGAGTTGGGGGTCATGATGTCTCCTCATTTGTAATAGATTTATATTATGATGAGACATCATTTTTAGTGATTTAGAAGTCTTTCTAATCATTTTTCTTGAGAAATAGTGCACTTTCCTATTTTGAGTCTTGATTTAGTAAAATAATATTTTTAGAGCATATTGGGTTTAATTGTTTATTTAGTGTGTAGCTTTAAAGATAATTATGGAGATTAATTAGAGTATAAGACAAAGACTACAATATATGGAAAGAGATTAGCATGGTAATTGGAGATAAGGAAACAAAAGCTAAAAATATGGAAAAGGAAAAGCTGCCTAAATCTGAATTTCTGCAGCAACGCCTAAAGAAGTGGTGATAACTCAAATAACAAAGCCGATTTTGGTAAATTCCTTTCATAAGGACGTAGATAATTCGATGAGGATTATTTTGGTATATTGTGGAGCAAAAACAGACCAATAACGAAGAAGATATGCTCAAAACAGTTTAGCGGTGTTTATCTTTATTTCCATACGAATTTGAGTTGGGCTTGGAGTCCACTACTTTACCTCTCCCTCAAGAAAAACGAATTAGGTCTTCTAAACACCTATAAATACAGCCTTATATCACTTGTAAATCAGCCTTGCCTCATAGTAATTAGTTCTTAAGGTTTTATACTTCCAGTTTATTGTAGAGAGCAAGATGATGTCTTTTGTAATTTCTTTTAGTTTATTTCCATCAGGTATGAACTAAACTTCCCATAGCTTGGGTTTTTCATCATGTATAATCTATGAATTCTAACTTCTATCTAAGTTTCTTTGGGAATTACATGTTTTAATTTGATATTAGCTACTTATCTTTATATTTGTTTATGTGTTTTGATTTCTTGCCTGTCCTAGAACTGATCACTTTAGTATTGTTTTAATAGTAGTTAGATGGTCACCTTAGCTGGGTGTCTAATTATTGAACCACCACATAACGTATAGTGTCGATATTAGTCCTGACAAAACTGATTCTAACTAGGTAGTCATTAGGGTATAATTTAATCACCATATCACCAATGAATGAATTGTTTACTTAGGGCCTTAGTAGCGTTTGATAACCCTATTTGAAACAGCTTCTTGGTTGTGCCGTAGCCCCCTTAGTTTCTCATGTCGTTTGATTCATTAGTTGTTTTCCTTTTTTAGTCAAAAAATAATTTAAAAAAATGACTTCCAAAAGATAAACACCATGAAACATTAGACATTACCTTAGTAAGTCATTAGGTATAATCATAAAGCTATGATGATTATATATCATAAAATGGTTAATGGAAATAGCCTTAAGTAAAATAATTACATAATATTCAGATTAATTTCCTATGTCTTATATACAATATAAGAGATTCCCTATTATATATTTTAAGAAACTTGAACAAAACCCGAGGTAGATACCCTTAGAGCTTTATTATTAAGTAATACATAAATTAAAATCTATTTATCTTTAGTTCATTCCCTAACAAGATTTTATTCCTCATGTGCACAAGTTTTTGTATCAAAAGGATCCATTTAGCTTAAAAAGGAATTAACATCAAGTGGAGAAATAAAACATAATAATTTAAGTTATAATTATAGAAGTAAAATCTTACCATGATAAATAGTGATAGTTGACTGAAATGACATGACCGGCGATCATTAATCCAAGTTGAATAGTTTTTTTATTTTGAAACCAAAACATAATTTGCGACAACTCCAACCATAACTTATAAATTATAAACAACAAAATATATAATTAGCTTAAATGGATATGATAACTCCAATCAGCAGTAGATAGTAAAACACGATTTACGATATCATATTTTTTCAATTAAATTTATTTATCGACATTTACGCTTCCATCTCTTTAATTTGTGATTTAGTATAACCATGGTTGCGCTTTCTCTTACGATGTTGTTGATCATCTTGGTCATAACAATCACCAGATGCGTAATCCTTCTTGTTGTTGTTATCATTTGTGTGATTGTCCCCAAATTTAGCGTCATTTGATTCTTTATCAGAGTTCATTGCATGCGGTTGTTGAAGTTGTTCCTCCCTCAAAATATTAGTCGAACTTAAATGACATGGTCAATGACCGCATTCTTGATATGACAATAAGTTAACTACTTTGTAGATGGACATGTGCATGTTGAAAGCATCAAAGTTATGTTAACATTTTTTTCTAATTTTGTAAATATGTAATATTAATGACCAATTAATTCAAATCAAGATTCTATACTCATATATGCTTATGTTTCTATTCAATAGGCTTATCACCAGTATGCAATAACACTGAAAATACGCTGAGAAAGCTCAAGCTCACCTTCATTTGTGAACTGATAAAAGATAGTGGAAGATATTCATGAATCGGGGCCGAATCATTCTTAACTAAGTTAATTAAAATGACTATTTTATTGGGGACCAAAGGGGTTCAAGCAGTGTGAGTTTATTACAATAAAAGTCCTTGTATTTTACAAAATTCATTATATGTTCCTATATTTTGCAATAACATTATTATAGGTACCTATAAATGCAAAATAACCTGTAATTACTGTTTACATTAAAAGTCGTATAATATGCAAAATAACATAATTTTTGTAAAACAATTACAATATAGGTCTCTATATTATACAAAATAACACATATCTTGCAATACGATTTGAGTCATCAATGAAATTCCCTATAAGGAGTGGCAGAGAAGCTATGTGTCGGCGAGTGAATATTAACTAGTTGGTTTATTCTTTGAGAATCGAGAGAGGACCGAGCTAATCCTTTCTTTGATCGTGAAAGTAGCTAACAGAGGCGGAGGAGCTGCTCGATGATTTTGAGTCTGAGTGAACATGAAATGTACAGTGAGGGAATAAGCGTTGGATTTGGGTTGTGGAAAGAAAATGACTTAGTTGACTTATAAATATTAGGCCGAAATTTAGTATTGTTAAAACGTGTCCGTATAAAGAAAATTGGATATTTTGGGTATAAATACCTTAGGCCCAAGAAAAATTCAGGCCTCCCTCCTAAGTTTTAAAACCAACCAGAATAACTTGGTCTTTTCTTAGTACTTTAAATTATGGTTTAGACCCAATCAACCCATATATCATTCTTTAACTCATGGCCTCATTTTATACGTTAAATTTCCCTCTTAAGGAATTAAAAAAAAAACCTATTCAATCCAATCAATTCACGGCTATTTCTATCACTTCATCATCTATGTCTACTATGTTTCTACTTTTCTATGTGGCTTCATAATATTTTCCACCAAATTGTGGTTAAACATTAAATGCGTTAGGCCTTGGTTGGTAGTTTCAATGACGATCATAAATGCATATCCCAATCCGACTGAATATGCGTTTTGAGGTCTATGGTAGTAGTTTATGATGGTTTAACTTGATGGGTTGCTGAATTTTTCATAGATCGTGTTGTATTTGTTGTTATATATATGAGTTCTTTCGAAAATGGTTATATCACCATTTCTCATATTACATTTTAAATTTACCTCTCTTTTGCTATATACATTTTTTATTGTTATACATTTTTTACGTAACTAATACTTTGTTTGTATGTTGTTTTCTAGCTAGAGTCATTCGAAAAACCTGTTTATTTTGCATACTTGATCCATTTACTCATTCTTTATTTTTTTATTTTTTTATTTGTTGTTTCTTTTAAACATAAGAATGTTTTGGGGTTTATAATTAACCATTAAGATAATATATCGACTTATTTGTGTCAAAAGTTGGATTTCTTATTTTGAAAGTTTATTTTATATCAAAAGTTTATTTGATTACGAAAATGTTTTGATTAGGAATCTTATTAAGATAAGATATGGGTTAAATTTGCGAATTTTAAAGTTTAGTTGATTTATAGATTTCGAAAATGTTTTTGATTTTTTATTTCAAAATTGAATGCTTGATTACAATATTTAGTGTAATGATTTAAACCTTTTCTAGAACAAAGCCTCATTTTTTCCTTAAAGATTAATATGAAATATAGAATTGAATTTCTGTATACCAATATCCATTTTTATTTTTTTATTTAATTCCTTATGCACCTTTATTTTTATTTACGACATGTGGAATTTTATTTCTTGAAATAAGCTCGATGGCCTTTACTTTAAGGAAATTTCACGGGTGGCCAAAAAGGCTTAACCCACATATTTCTCATTTTAGGTCTACTTGTTAGGCTAGATGTATTTCTCAAGGTAACATTAACATTATTTATGTATATTATTCCTCTAATCTCATTTCAAAATTATAATCGCTCTCCTTGCTTCTCTACCCAATCTAATTATTTAGCTTTGGTGATCCACTTTTCATCAATAATACAAATGGCACACAAAGTGTGATCACAAGTTAGTTATTTCCAGAGTGTACGGTATCAATTTTTCTCTCTCACCCTAAATATAAAGAGCGGCTTTCTTGACAATTTTAAAATCCTATAATTGAGTTTGTAATGGTGAAACCTTTTTAATTAATTTGATATGTTGTGTCTCTTGCAGCAAGACAAGCTTTCTACAATTATATCACTATCATGTTTGTCTTGAATGCAGTTGCTTTGCTTGCCTTTGCACTTGCAGCTAATGTAGTTGAATATGTGAATCATTAACGATAGAATCTGCCATGGATAAATAATAATGAGAATGTTGGTTAAACATCAACAAAATTGTCCACTAATTCCTGGCAAGCCCTTACTCATTATCATTGTGTTTATTAATATGTATTTGGTAGCCTCTATTAGTAGTTGTCTAAGTGTTTGAAACACAATCAGGAAATAAGGTATAGTTACTTTTTGGGGAGTCCCATGATATTTTCCAACTATATCTTAGGATGATGAAAGTGTATATTACACGAGGCTTGTGATGATTTACCAATTAAAAATTAATATTTCCAGCCTATGACGAAACTAATCAATTATGAGACTTAAGGCTTAATATATTCAAGTGCTAAACTTTGTTTTGAATGGTGTAAGGTACATATTATCCCAAAATGCATTACAGTGACATTTGAAGACTATTTTTGTTAATAAACTTGTAATATTTTTGTTAATCATAAGGAACTTGTAATGATTTTGTTATTTTACTTCAAATAAAAAGTATTTTTGTTGAACTTAAAGTATTTTGTATTACTTTTGTACAGATTCATATAAGACATATTAAAAAAATTCCTAGTTAAACTACCATTGGGTAAACCCGGGTTTAAGGATAGGGTAAAATCTTACCTACCCTAACCCTTGGCAAAACCTATACCCGACTACATTACTATACCCTTACCCTAGGACCCAACCCGTGGTAAACCTGACCAGTGGTCACCCCTAATAAATATTAATAAAAATTATCCTCATTTATCTTTCTTTATTTTTTTCTTCTTTTTTGTCGGTTATCCTCCCAATCCATCTAACAATAAACTTCAATTTGGTATCATATTCGAGCTCTTTTACTAATTTTTGTTTAATTAATAATTAGATTATGGATGTATTTTTGTTAATGGTTGCTTAATCTTTTTCTATTGGTATACCTCCTCGTCCATCTAACAATAATCTTTAATTTTGTATCATCTTTGAGTTTTTTACTTAATTTTGTTTAGTTAATAATTATATTATCGATTTATTTTGGTAATAGGTTGCTTAATCTTTTTTTATTGGTAAACCTTATCGTCTATCTAACAATAATCTTTAATTTTGTATCATCTTTGAGTTCTTTTACTTAAATTTGTTTAGTTAATAATTAGATTATTGAGTTATTTTTGTTAAAGGTTACTTGATCTTGTTAGGTGCTTGTATTTTTATCATTGACCTACCTATAATGGTTGTTCAGTAAGTACTTTAACTTGTGATTAAATTTGTTGGAGTAGGCTGCAATCGAAGACGGCGAGGTGTGGATTTCTAGGAGTTGGGTCATGGGTGCAGGGTGTACACCTGTTACAACAAATATAGAATTTCGGCAGCTCGTATCGGTTTTGATGGAATTTTCTTTATGGACGATTGTCACTCTAAAATTTTCCTAAGTGTTAGTTCCCCGGTCCAAACCATTCTTATGGTATGGTGGAGGAATGATGGTATTTACTATTGTAGGTTTTGAAAAACGTCAGTATTTGAAATTAGGATTGTTCGTGTTAGTTCTATATGTTTTATAACTGTGGAATTTACAACTTTTTAGGTGGTAGCAACTAGCAAGATAAACAGAGGTTGTTCATGGGATATTCTTTCTTAGTTTGAGCCATGTTTTTGTTGTATATATTCTGAATCTTGTAAATAGTGTATTGTTTCAAAATAAAGTTCATCTTTGGACCAAAAAAATATATTACTTGGGGGACCAAGTATATGTGTTGAAAATATACGGATAAATATATTTAAAAGTGAAAATTCTAGTTTTAGATTTAAAACTTTGGAGAGAGGGGATTATATATTTTTCAAAATATCAAAAGGGGACCATAATATATTCTTGAAAATAATACAATTATAGGATCAAAATTTACTTTTGCTAAACTTAGGGGGTGTGTTCAATTGCGAGTCTGATTAATTTTTTTAGACTTTAAAAGTTTAGGTATATTCAATTCAAATTTTAAAAAAGTCTTTAAAATTTGGGTGTATTCAATCAAATTTTTTTAAAATCTTTTAAAATCTTAGTATATTCAATCAAGAATTTTTTAAATCCTTTAAAATACTAGGGTATTGAAAAATGATTGGACTCTTCAAATCATTAGATTTTGTAAGAGTTTAAATATAACTAAAAAAACTACTTAACAAATCTCTTTACACAAGTAGAGATTTATGAAATCCATCCATGAGAAAAATAACAAAGCACAAAACGCAGGCAAATATTAACATGATTTTTTTCTTCCTTTACTTTTTTATTATTATTAGGATTTTTATTTTAGGTCTGTGAACCAGAAATATAATTCTGGAGGCATTTTTCATCAAATGCGTGGAGTTATCAAATAAGATGAGGTCGATGCAAAAGTTCGTCCTTCAAAGACAATATCAAAACAATATTGTCTTAGCAGCATTTCAAGAGCTCATTTATTTTTTTACATTTGCTAATTTCATTGAAAATATTTAAGAAGAAGGAGAAGGCATTGAGTAAACAAAATTAGCTGTTGTCTAAAATCATAACTAATGACGGCCATGGTGAAAACTTGCCTTACTTCGATGGATGGAAAGCATACTATAACAATCAATAATCCTTATGATCCTAGTAGTAGACCTCATGGTGTTATTCAAATGGGGTTAGCTGCAAATCAGGTATATCATTACTTATCAGTTGATTAGAATAAGTCATTCATCTTCATGTTATACAAATGTCTAAACAACATGTACATGTTTTAAATGTGATTTTGATATATATATCCTCTTAAAACGACTGTTTAAAGCATCACAATTACCTTGTAGTAATAATTAATTATGTGTTGTTATTTGCAGCTTTGCTATAATTTAATTCGAGAATGGGTGGTGAATAATCCAAAAGCCCCATTTACACACCTGAAGGAGCTGAAGATTTCAGGAATATTGCTATATTTCAAAATTATTACGGATTACCGAAGTTTAGAAGTGTAAGTAAAAACATTAAAAAATTATTTTTGTTATTTACTGATTAATTTTCTAGAATTATGAAAAAGTTGCAGGCAATTGCAAGATTCATGGAGAAAGTAAGAGGAGACAAGATTACATTTGATCCCAATCGAATTGTTATGAGTGGTGGAGCAACTGGTGCTCATGAAATGGTGGCCGCTTGTTTGGCTAATCCTGGTGATGCATTTTGGTGCCAACTCCATATTAATTCTTAGTAACTTTGCTTGATTTTGTTATTGAATTATCTCCATCATATTCTTGATATTAGTAGCAATTGAGTCTAAATAAGTAATGAAGGATTAGCTAGTAATTTGTAACTATTTCGGCAACCACGAGAAATTAATTTTATAGGATAATGTGGTTTAGTCCAGTTACAAAGTACTGCAGATTTTGAAACATTATTTTTATTTGTATTTTGTTCCAACGTTGTTTTTATTAGTTATTCTTGAATACACAAGAAATGTTGGATAAAGAGTCTACATGGAATTAAAAAAAAATCTATCAAATTCTAAAAGAACTCTACATAAAAATAAAATATCTGGATAGATTTTAAAAAATCCAAGGATTCCCGAAGTCTATGAATAATAAAAACGTCAATAAACTCTTTTAAAATTTGAATTGAATACATCCTCCTAATACTTGGAGACTTCACATTGCTGAAATTATGTGGAATGATAGACCACAAAATGGTACAAACGAGAATCAATATAATGATGAAGAAAGAGACACAATGAGAATTAAGAGGATCAAACATAATAAAGTTGAAGAATTTTAGATTCGTTTAATTGAAGTGATTTTTAATTAAGTATGGATTTACGAATTGATTTTATGGATAATTTTTAGCGTCATACATTTAAATTTATTACGAAAGTGTATTTTTTTTATTAGAAGAGATACATTTTTTATGGTGGATTCGTATAAGAATGAATGTATATTTTCTTTTTTAAAGTCCATTAAAATCTATTAAAGTCAATTAAAATCCATTAAAATCTTAACATAAGAATCCATAAAACTCTATATAGAATTAAAAAGAATGCGTCAAACTTCATTGAAATATGTGGAGTTTACAAAGTCTATGGACTTTTAAAAGTCCAAAAAAATTTACAGTTCAGTTGAATACACCCCCTTATAGAGACAATTCCACCCAGCCCCATCCACGATATACATATAACCCATTCCCTGATCATTTATTAATTTCAAACTAAAATCTTAATTTCAAGACTAAAATCTATCTATATGTATTTCATATTATCCAACTCCAATACATATTCTTTTGATTTGTGATTACTATAGCTGATTAACAATATAGATTCCAAGTATATCATATTTTTTTTTACAAATTTGTTATTAATGTCCATGATAAAAGTTAATTACATATCCATATATAATAATTAACTAGTGGTTAAATTAAACAAATACATAAACAAGTACTTAGAAAATTATCAGCAGTAGAAAAAATATCATCTTTCTTCACTTTAATATGAGAGAGAGAGAGAGATGGAAATTAGAATTAAACACAAACTTTCATATATGGCGAGGATGGTGGTAGCTTCGAGAGGAGGTGTAGACACATTTCAAGGCTGGCCTGGTTCACTAGGTTATAAGTAGTATGCATTTTTTATCGTGTACGAGAAAGAAAGTGTTAGACAAATACAGACGGGCATATATTTATAGTTAAAAAACATGAATTGAATATTTAATATATGAATCAAAATAAAAGTTAGATAGTACATATTCGAAAATACAGAAGAGAAGCCATAGTGAATTTTTGTTTTTAAAATTATATGTGTAGAATTTTAGTTTTGCTAAACTTAAGGAAAGCATGTTTCATAGTGAATTTTTTACAAATAATATATGATTATAAGGGTAAAGTTTTACTTTTTCTAAATTTAGGGGGACCACGACCTCTCCAATCACATACATCTGCCCTTTATTTTTATAAATTTCAAACTAAAATAGTTATATAAAAGATACACATTTGATTTATGGTTAGTAAAACTAATTAAAAATTATAGATTTTAAGTATATCATAACTTTCTAAAAATTTGTTATTAATTTCCAAGAAAAAAATTTAATTATAGCTCCATTAGTATATAATAATCATTTTGTGGTAAAAATGAACACATATATAAAGAAAAACTTTAAAAAGCGTGCTTCTTTCTCGTAATTGCATTAATTTAATTTTGGTGAGCATATCTTGGGTGATGGTCAAGGCTCGTATATAGGGCAGACCCATGACACTTTATTTTTGCACTAATAATACCAATAAATGTGGATTCGATTGTGGGCCAAGATGGAGTAACAACAGGTTTTATTTGGAGAAACCCTGAGGGGGTTGTAGTCAGCGGTCATACCAACATTATTCCCATTTATTCAATTTTTCAGCCAAGTGTCTTGCCACCATGAGTGCAATTCTGTTTGCGAGCTAGTTGACCTACGATAGTAAAGAATTTATACCAGGTATTTAGTAAGGGTTGCTCGTATTATTTTTTCTTGGATACATGGGTGTCGGGCTAGCTTTCGCGTACCATGACTTGTCCCATGGGTGTCTGGGTTGCTCGTATTCTTGGTCCAATAGATGGGGAAAAGATAAACTTATTAAAAATCTCTTAGATAGATGTTGAAGTAAATCCAATTAGAACAATATGTCCCCTGATGCTTGGGTTTAACTTTTACCTTTACATGTAGTTGTATCTAGCCATAACCCCTTACTGCTTAATTATGAGGATAGTAATAATAAAATGTACAAAATATTTTACTTTGAAAATTATTGGACTTTAGAGAAAGATAGCAATGATATTATTAAAAATGTTTAGGACTTTAGAAAAACCATAAAAGATATTACTAGAAATGGTCTTACAGTGAAACTTAATATGTACCAAAGATTACTCACTTTTATAGTAAGAGAAAATTTAAAAACAATAGCAAAAAGATTGATGATATTATGAATGAGTTAAAATCCTCACTAACAATACTATTATCAATGAATATGATAGACATAATTATAATACCATTGTAAAAGAGATTGAAGTTATACGGAAAAGAGAGGAGAATTTTTGGGCCTCTAGATCTAAAAATGCGTGGTTAAATAAATGGGCAACAATACTCCTTATTTCCAAGCTATTGCTAAAGAAAGAAGTGGAATTAATAAAATTAATAATATTATGAATGAAGAGGGTATTTGGTTGGATGATCAAAGGTATGTGAATAAAAATATAATGAATTGCATCTTTCCTAAGAATTCGAAACATAAACATTTAGGATTTATCTTCAATGTGGAGGATCATGGTTCCTTCATATACATTGATCATGCACCCCATATCTAATCATGGACGATCCAAGATGAAACATACATTCTTATCTACATCATAATCCAATATAATAAAGTCAGGTGGAATAGTAAGAATAAACGAGCAACTATGGTAATTTCAATTATGGTTACTACGACATCAACTTTGGTTTGTTCAAAACAGAGTATAATGCTCGGAAATTCTTATCACCAATCATCCCTAAGTTAATTTGATGTGGCAATAAAAATACAATTGGTTATGAAATTTCCACTGAGAGTAAACTTGATCGTGAAAGTGTAGGACCACATTGTTTGATTCATTAGTTTTCCTAATTTAGTAGGAAACTAAGTGAAAAAAAAGACTTCCAAAAGATAAACACCATGCAACATCATATTTTACCTTAGTGAGCCATTTATTGTCACCAAGGTATGCTCAGACAACTATGTCAATTATACCTCATAAAAAAGTCAATGAAACTAGCCTTAAATAATAGAGTTGCATTAACTTTTAAATAACTTCTTAAAATTTAAAACTTGAACAAAAAAAACTGAAGCTGGGGTTCCATTGAAGCTTTATTACTAAGTAATATAACAAAGAAAATCTAATAAAAGAATCTATGAATGATTAATGTTGGAGCTTTTGCAGGGTTGGCCTTTTCATCAACTTTATCATTTTATCTTTAATGTAGCTCTAAAGTTATTCATTCTTCTGACGAGATTTCCTTCCTCATCTGCATAATATTTTATATCAGAAGGATTAATTCAGCTAAAAAAGGAATTAACATAAAAAGCAGAGAAAAAAACACAATAGTTTTAGTTCAAAGTTGAGAATTAGATATTTAAGCCTCAAGAAGTAAAATCTTACCATGATAAGTACTGAAATGACATGACCACCGATTTTGTTTCTGAGTTTCTGAAGCAAGAGAGGGTATCGATATCTAAAGGGAGTTTATTAATAAAAATGTTTTTTAGATTTATATGGTAATTTTGGGGTTTAATTAAAAGAAGGTTGTTCAGGTAGGGGTATTTAAGAGAAATTAAGGCCCTGTTTGGTTTGAACTACAATAACACAAACTAGATTCAAACAATCCTCTCGATTTGATTCAAGCGAAAACAACCTGACCGTGACTTTCAGTTCTTCTTGAGTTTCACTACAATATCAAACACGAGACATCCTTCACCCACCACCTATTAACCATTAACATTCACAACTATAAATAATAAATAAATCTTAAAACAAAATATTCAGTATTAATTATCGCATGTCTAGCTTCAATAATCTCCTGAATCGCATATGGGAATAGCGAATAACAATTTCTATTAATGGCGAACTGAAATGACATGGACATTGACGTATTCTTTACATGACAGTAAGTCAACTATTTTGTAGATGGACCTGTGCAGAATATTAAATGGTGAATATTTATGCATCAAATCTATTTCAACATTTTTTTTTCTAATTTAGTAAATATGTTAAATTAATGAACTCAAATACGCTAAGGTTTCTATTAAATAGGCTTATCACTCGTACGCAATTGTGCATATATATATAGAGAGAGAGGCTCATTTGCATAATAGTATAACACAGAAAATTCGCTGAAAAATATCATATATTGGGGCTGAATCATTCTTAACTAAGTCAATTAAAAGGACTATTTTATAGGGGAAAAAGGGGGTTTAGGGCATTGTGAGTATATTACCATACAAGTCCCTGTATTTTACAAAATTTCTTTATAGGTCCTTATATTTTGCAATAATTGTACCATAGGTACCTATAAATACAAGATAACCTATATTTTGAACTAATTACATTGTAAATCCATGTAATATGCAAATTTACGTAATTATTTCACAATAATTACAATACAAGACCCTATCTTATGGAAAATAACCCATATTTTGCAAAAAGATTTGAGTTATCAATCATATTAGCTAAAAAGAGCGACAAAGAAGCTGTGTACCAGCGCGTGTGGGTCATCATGAGTCATGAGCCATGAGCCATGACGGAGGAGTGAATATTAACTAGTTGGTTGATTCTTTGAGAATCGAGAGATGACCGACCTATTCCCACTGTGAGTCGTGAAAGTAGCTGACAGAGGCGGAGGATCTGCTCCGTGATTTTGCATCTGAGCGAAGGTGAGATGTAGAGTGAGGGAATTAAGTATTAGAGCTTGGGGAAATAATTTGACTTAGTTGACTTACTTAATTATAAATATTTTTAGGGTTAAAACTGGCTCATCCTGTATAAAAGAATGGATAATTGGGTATAAATACCTTATGCCCAAGAATAACTTGGACCTCACCTTAATTTTTAAAATCGGCCATAATAACCTGGCCTTTTTTAATACTTTAATTCACGGGTTGGACCCGACCAACCCATATACCGTTCTTTAACTCATGGGTCTCATTTTATATCAAATCTCTTTTTCTCTCTTCTCTTGTCACTACTACACGCGTGATCTCTAGTGACTAAATCATTCTCAACTACATACTTGTAGTAGCTAAAGATATAACTTTAACGACTACTACGTATTGCCGACTACTTTACATCTTTTTCAACTACGTAAGTAGTCGTAAATACATTTTGTTTTTATCGATTACTAAAAGTAGACGTTAAAGTTGTATACGTAGTCGCTTGTATATTTTAATTTTGTAATTATTTTTGTTCACCGACACAAGTAGTCGCAAATGACCTTTAGTATTTTACGACGACTTCGGTAGTCGTTAGTAGTCATTAATAGCGACTACCACTATATCTTTAGCAACTACTTGTGTAGTCGCGAATGCTCGTAGCTTATTTATTATAGAGATTTGCGAATTGAAATCCTTAATACCTAATATTTTATATCTTTCCCACTATTCTCTAAAAACTCTCCCAATTTTTTCCCACTAATAATCATGAAATATTATTTCAACACAAGTAAAAGCTTTCCCGGTCCAATGAACAACGTGGGACCTACTCAATTATCAATTTCTCCAAACAAATTTACCCAAAATTAGGTACTTTTTCTTTATTAAAAATTTTTAAAATTTATTTTATCCGTTTACAATTGTGTAGTTAATGTTAAATAGTATGATTGGGTTGTTATAAAGAGGTTGAATTTTATAATCTATATGATATAGTATTGTATGAGAAATAAATGCAAAAATGAAATATTTATTTTGTATTCTTTTATATATGTATAGTTGATTATATTTGTAATAGAGGATGGCTTCGGGTATTGATAAAAGTTGGATTAATTTCGTTCATCGTGTTTCGCGTGAATTTGTTAAGGGGATTAAAGAATTTCTCGCATTTGCTAAAAAAAATGATTTTAATGAAACTTTTTTTGTCCGTGTATAAGTGTTTGAATTATCGTCGGTATGACGTGGACAAAGTTAGGTCACACCTTTTACGATTTGGGTTTGGTCCACGTATGAGATTTGGATAAAGTATGGTGAGACCGATGAAATTCTAGAGACTCGATATGTATAAAATGAAATGTTGAATTACTATGAAGATTTGAGACCTAATTAAGAAGGTGGTGTCCATTCGGGTGACACCGAGATGATAGACTCGAACAATTCAACAAGTGGAAGTTTCGGAACTATGTTTGAGAAATTGGAGACTGAGTTATACCCTAGTTGTACAATAATGAGTTCATTAAATTTCAGCGTGAAGCTAATGCACGTGAAGGTGAAGAACAAGTGGACTAACACATCATTCACCGAGTTGCTTGAACTTTTGTGTCGCGTGTTGCCCAAACCTCATACCTTGCCGGAGTCTTACAAGGAGTGCAACAAAAAGTTAAAAAAGAATAGGTATGGGGTACACTTCCATTGATGTTTGCGTGAACAATTGTGCCTTATTTTACAAGGAGAATGAATTCTTCAACAAGTGTCTACTATGTAGTGAATTCAGATGGGACCCGAAGAAGGGTCATTAAAAGCGCATAAGAAACGCTGATATTCCCTGATTGCCCCGAGGTTGCAGCGACTTTATGCTTCGAGACACACTGCCGAATTGGCACCGTACATGGAAGAGTACAGATCCATATATGTTGCGACATCCTGTTGATGGTGATAGTTGGAAGGAAATTGTTCAGTTACATCTTAAGTTTGTTAGTGAACCTTGGAATGTGTTCATGGGTTTGGGTATCCATGGTTTTTGTCCGTTCTCTATGCATAACAACTTGTACAACATGTGGCAGGTTATATTGACCATCTACAACTTACCACCGTGGGAATGCATGAAGAAGACGACATTTCATATTTGTTTGTTGATTCTGGGACCCCATTCACTCTGTGAGGACATGAATGTCTTTCTTCGACCTGATGAGTTGGACGAGTTGTTGGATAAATGGATCCCTTACGTATGATTCCCACACGAAGCAAGAGTTTACAGTGAAGGTTCGTTTGTTGTACACGACTAATGATTACCTCGCTAGGTCTTATACTTCAGGATGGTCGGGTCAAGGTTACTTAACTTGTCCAGAATGCATAGATTCTACTCTGTCATTGAGGGTGAAGAAAGGGGTTGTTTACTTTGACCATCGACGTTAGTTACCTCCCAAACATAGATTTAGAAAAGACAAGGTTTCGTACCCGGCTGCCGATCATAGGGGGCCCACCTAAGAACATACTCCTGCTATGTTCTAAACAGTTTATTTCTCCTCTTCGGCGACTATATGTTATTTTTTTGACTATTTGGCTTCACGTTCCTCATTTTCTCTTTTCTTTTCATGTAAGAATTTTGTCACTCCTTCCGGTGGGATATCAATATCTTCATTCCTTAATAATTGCTCACCGGGAATCGCCTGTTGAAAACTTTAAAAATATTACTTTATCTAAAGGTATATAATATTACCTTGGTCGTCTCTTCAACATCAAAGAGAGACTGATGAATAATTCCAATATAATTAGCTGCTAAAGTCTTGAAGGCGCATATGAATGTGCATATACATTCGACCAGGAAAGCCTAATCGATCTTTATTATTGGTATTGAATATTATTATTCGCTCATCTCCACAGTCCATCTATGAAATTTAGTAATCATGTATGGCTGGCGTAAAAGTTCCATCAAGCATGAGCAAAGAAGACGATGGATAAGAACAAATACTAATCAAAAGGTATTACTTCAATTATGTTTTTTTTTTGTTCCAAAACTTCAATTTTAGTTTACAACATATGTTCTAACATAATTTAAATTAAAATAATAAAGCAACAAATACTTTTAAAAATAATAATAGTACACCATAAAATTTCTTTTTGAATTACTCAATCTATATTCTAAACATCAATTCGTGTTCTTCTTTTAACTTTTTGGTTTCGAGTTTCTAATTTTCTCTCTTTTACATGTAAGAATTTGGTCCCTCATTTCAGTGAAGATTACAATATCTTCAGTCATTAATAATTTCTCACCATCAACTGGTGGACTTACAATTCCGACACGGTCTGGTGGAGGAAGGAGCATCTCTTCCTTACGGTGGAAGTTACGGTGACAACCACACGCAGCAGAAACAATGATTGATGGATCAGCTGGAAAAGGAGTAATTCCAGGTAGATACTCCATGCATCCATCAACTGCATTTCTATTGTTGACGCAACGTGGATTTTCAAACATTCTTTGTATATCGTCACAACACGGCTGATTCCCAACTTGGGTTTGCGAGATCGGAGCACGAGATTTGATCCCAGTAGTATCAGGGATAGTGACCTATTAAAAAAACCAAGAATAAAGTATATCAAACTTTCTTTCATGTATTACATAATAAGTATATACAAAAAAAATATGTATTGTACAACAAGATCAATTACTAAATCTTACCATCATACTTAGTATTGTTGATTGAAAATTGAAATGACATGACCATTGACCTTATTTTTGACTTGTGTAGATGGACCTATGCAGAATATATAATGTTGAAAGCATCAACTCTATGTTAACATTTTTTTCTAATTTAGTAAATATGTAAAATTAATGATCAATTAGATTTAATCTAGATTTTATACTTATATATACGCTTATTATTATATTTAATATGTTTCTATTTAATAGGCTTATCACTAGTACACAACTTATCTGCATCAAACTCAAGAATAACAAAGTCATTAGGGATGGCGATATTACCTGCACGGACTAAGACGTCCTCCACTGTTCCCCATGTCCTTTTCACTGAGTTGTCAGCAAACTGCAACTTCACTGGAGTTTTCTTTGATTTCTGAAGTCCAAGTCTTTCGAACACGGACTTAGGCATAAGATTCACACCAGAACCCACATCGTACATAGCTTTCACTTTGAGCATACCATGTAATTGAATAGGAAGATTGAAACTTCCCGGATCTTTAAGCTTTGTAGGTAGCTCTCTTTCACTTCTTCTTGAAACCCTCAGGTTCTCTCTCGGGATCTCTACACTCGCCTCTTTCTCATGAATAACTTGTGTATAAACTTGTTGCGGTGTAAGTCCTCTCTTCGCAATCTAAAGCATTTGGGCGTTGATATTTTTAGGTTGATACGCCTTTACAATTGTCTTGAAAACGGTGTCATCCTTAGTATTTGTATCAGGAATAGTTGATGACACTGGTTGAATAATAGGTGGCGATTCCACCTTCTCTTCTTCTTTTTCTTCATGCACAGCAGGTGCAACTTCATCTTCTGATTCCTCCTTTGAGGCTTCTTTCTCTTTCTCTTTAGCCAGGTCAGCTGCATAGTCTACCACCGATCTAATCTCCTCTTGCATCTTCCTCAGTAGCTCTATAAATTCGGCTTTTTCTTGATCGTCCTCCACATAAACTTCAGAACAGTCAGATTCCACGGGGCTAGACTTGGTTGGTTTTTCTTTAGTACTTGGAACTTCCACGGCACTAATGGCAGCATGTGGTGCTTCCTCTTTTGCTTCTTCAATTTCAAGGCATATAGCCTTGCAAGCTTCGAACCCAACGTTGTTTTCACCTCCTTCGATTGCCTTTACTTCCTGTTGTTCTACAAAACATGTTAAAACTTTGTTCATCTGTTCTACTTGAGTACGTATTATCTGAAGTACGGCATCGTGTCCTCTGATCTTCTCTTCACGTTCATATTCGCGGTCAAACGAGCTAGATCTTGTTGATCCAAAGATCCTTCTTGAGGGTACTGAGGTAAAGCTTTCTGATCTAATGAATCAGTATAGGCATCTTGATCAGGTTGTTGTGGGGGAGCAGGACTATTCTGATTTTGGTACTGACCTCTCTGTTGGAAAGAGTTGTTCTGGGGACGCTGTTGATAATGACCAGGATTAGCGGCCCCTTGTGGATTTTAATACTGCATACCCGGATGGTTTCTGTTACCCCATTGGTAACCTCCGCGAATGGATATAAAGTAAACAGATTGCGGATTTGATTCGCACTCTTCCCATGTATGATCGTTAACACCACATTGTTGACAACCTTGTGCTTCTTGTACTACTTTTGTTGTGGCTAAATTCTTCTCCATCGCTATCTTCAGCTCTTTGATTTTATTTTCTAAAGCGGATATTTGAGCTGAGTTTGCAGTTTCTGCATCTAAACGAAGCGTTCCTCGGGTCTTTGCTACAGAAGCTCGCGTTGAGGGCCAACTTCTTTCTCTTTCCATAATATTCTCTAAAACCTCGGAAGCTTCATTGTGATTCATGGAAACAAAATTACCCTTTCCAATGTTATCCACCTTTTCTCTACCGTTATCATTAAGACCTTCATAGAATATAGCAAGTTGTAGAGCAGGTGTATAACCATGGAGCGGACATCTAGCTAACTTTTGTTGAAACCTTGTCCATGCTTCTCCCACTGTTTCTCCATCTTCTTGGGATAATCTTGCAAGCTCGGCTTGATCTTTGAGTCTCATGCTCTTCAGATAAAATCGGTTAAGGAACGTGGCTTGAAATTCTCTCCAAGAATGAATGGTTCCATGTGGTTGTCTTTCTAGCCAATCGCTAGCTCTTCCGGTCAAGAAAAACGAAAACATATGACAATACAGTTGCCCGCGTGTAATACCAGGAGTAATGTAGGCATCACAAATCTGCATAAACTTCTGGATCGATTTTACCGGATCTTGAATTGATGTACCAGTATAGAGTCCGAAACTTTGAAATTGACTGAGCATACCCGGATCGGGTCTAAATTTGATATTCGGAATCTCAGGAGGGCGGTAACCGATGGGTTGAACATGGAATGGTACATTAAGGCCAGGAAGGTCTTGTTCAACTCGGTTCTGTTGATTATTAAGATTATTCTGCCCATTACCTCCTCCTACTGGTATTTGTACACCGTACATGGAAGAGTACAGATCCATATATGTTGCGACATCCTGTTGATGGTGATAGTTGGAAGGAAATTGTTCAGTTACATCTTAAGTTTGTTAGTGAACCTTGGAATGTGTTCATGGGTTTGGGTATCCATGGTTTTTGTCCGTTCTCTATGCATAACAACTTGTACAACATGTGGCAGGTTATATTGACCATCTACAACTTACCACCGTGGGAATGCATGAAGAAGACGACATTTCATATTTGTTTGTTGATTCTGGGACCCCATTCACTCTGTGAGGACATGAATGTCTTTCTTCGACCTGATGAGTTGGACGAGTTGTTGGATAAATGGATCCCTTACGTATGATTCCCACACGAAGCAAGAGTTTACAGAGGAGGAATCAAGAGTTGCACCTTCTGTGCATAAAGAGAAAGAAAAAGAGAAGGTAGAACCACCACCTATTGTTCAAACAGTGTCCCCAACTATTCCTGATACAAATCCTAAGGATGACACTGAACTCAAGACATTTGTAGAGGCGTATACAGCTGAAAATATCAACGCCCAAATGCTTGAGATAGCAAAGAAAGGACTTACACCGCAACAAGTTTTTACGCAAGTTATTCCTGAGAAAGAAGCGAGTGTAGAGATCCCAAGAGAGAATTTAAGAGTTTCGAGAAGAAGTGAACGAGAGCTACCAACAAATCTTAAAGATCCGGGAAGTTTTAACCTTCCTATTCAAATAAATGGTATGCTCAAAGTGAAAGCTATGTACGATGTGGGTTCTGGTATGAATCTTATGCCTAAGTCCGTGTTCGAGAGACTTGGACTTCAGAAATCAAAGAAAACTCCAGTGAAGTTGCAGTTCGCTGACAACTCAGTTACGAGGACATGGGGAACAGTGAAGGACGTCTTAGTCCGTGCAGGTAGTATCGCCATCCCTACTGACTTTGTTATACTTGAGTTTGATGCAGATAAGAAGGTTCCAATCATACTTGGACGGTCCTTCATGGCCACAAGTCAAAGTGTAATCAACTTCCAAGAAGGGACCATCACCCTTCATGCAAAGAATGTATCCGAGACCTTCTATGTCTTGGGTAAGAAACCAAGGAAGTTAGATCCCACCGTTCCTGTCATCCATAGCCTTTCACATCACAAAGTCCCTTTTGAGAAGATCCACTTAAAGCCTGTGGATACTGAGCCAAACATTGAGTTTGGCGTTGGCCATGAAGTTCTATGGAAAGCTCACAAACGTGAGAATAGGCCACGTAGTTTCAAAGACTCGTGGATGGGACCATTCATTGTCACTAAGGTTGTTTCAGCCAAGGTGATAGAAATTCGACCCAAGAAGGGGATCAAGCGCAGATTAGTTGACGTTCATAGCCTAACTCGTTGTTGGGGAGGCTATATTCGCAAATCTTGATAGAGGTAACACGTCTAACTTTGAAAGACGTTAAACAAAAGTGATGTACGGGAGACAACCCGTAGTTTTTTTTAGTTTTTATGTCTTTTACGCTTTTAGTTTATGTTTTGTTTAGTTATTTTTAGTTGATATTGCATATTTTAGAAAGGTATTAGTGGTTTTGATGCTTAGGTATTGGAGAAATCGAGTTAGGAAGAAACAAAAATTTTCAGAAAGGATACACCATCGGTGCGGTATACCGCACCTCAGCCGCGGTGTACCGCAGAGGACAAAAACCCGTACCACGGGTAGATGCCGCGGGTTTTATGCTGAGACAAGAAAATATCATAGCGTTGGCTGCGGTGTACCGGACCCTGTACCGCACCCCTATACCGTACGCCCAAAGCCCGTGCCACGGGGTGCTACCACGTGTATTTTTCCGAAGCGAAATTTTTTTGAGCTACAGAAGCTGCGGTGCACCCATGTACCGCACCCATGCACCGCGCCGCGCCGATAGAGAGAGAAAGTTACGGGATTTAGGTTATAAAAGAGGTATAAAGCTTATTATTCCGAATTTACAAAACCTCAAGCCTCTTTCTCTTCTCCAAAACTCTCCCAACTCCATTGAAGCTCATAAAAACCTTCACCAATCATCAAAACACTACCCAATCATCAAGAAAAACACATCAAACCTTCTCTCCACATCATTACAAGAGAGACTCAAGCACCCAATCCTCACCAAATCCATCAAATTGAAGAATCAAGAGCTCAAATTTTCAAAATTCATCCTACAATTTCTTAAATCCAAGCCAATCCATCAAGAATACACCTCACCCACATAGAGATTCATCATCAATTCACATATCCTAAGCCAAATCAAGCTTGTTCAACCAAAAAATCACAAGTTCAAATTTCAAGGGTTGCTAAAGCTTTGAGTTGGGGGTTAATTGAGGATGACTAATAGAACAACAATATTAGCTAGCAAGAGGGAGGTGAATAAAAGCAAGGTATTGGATCCAATCAAGAAGAAATCAAATAACAAAGGTTCTAGTTCTAAATAAAAGGGTAAAGACGATGTTGAAGATGGAGGTATAACTTTGCTTGTTCGTAATGGTAAAAGCTTTACTTTTATGTGAAGGAGAAAACACAACTTTCACAAGGTCCTACACCCAAGGATAAAGAGGAAGCTTCAAGGGCCCTGAAAGCTTCTGCAGAGAAACAATTAAAAGAACTACCTTTTGCTTATGAGAAAGTATTCAAGGAAGATGTTGGTACAGGAGAATACAAGATATTCTTAGAGCTTGGTGCGAAATTGGGTTGGTCTACGTTCATGGTAAGCCATTCTGAATTATGTCATGAGTTAGTTTTGGAGTTCTATTTAGGCCTCTTTAGCCGAGATAGTAAAGGTTGTGTTCTGATTAGAGGAAAGCTAGATCCTTTCACAGTTGAGGAGATTAGAAACCACTTCAAATTTAAGGAATTGAAAGGTTATTGCAAGTTTGATGAAGGGGTTTCTAAACGAAAAATATTTGATGAGGAATTACCTTTTGAGCATGTATTAGACAAGGAGAAAGTGCAATCACATAAGGGAGAATTGAAGGCACCTTGGCCTTACAAATATCTTCAATCGGATGCGAGAATTTGGCACAATTTCCTTATTGCTAATGTCTTTGGAAACACACGAACTTTGGATGTGACTATGAAGAACGCTCTACTATTGGACTGTATTTTGAGAGGAGAAGAAGTAGATGTGGCACAGTTGATCTATGAGGAGGTGATACGATTTTCGGTCTCTCCTAAATCAGTTTATAATGTAAAATTTCCGACTATGATCACGTGTCTTGTGCGAAAAGCGAATGTTACATTGGGTGAAGAAGAGAAACTCGAATTTAAGACGAGTTATATTGATAATTCTTGGATCAAGGATATCTTTCGAAGAGCGGGTTCTATGCAAGTCTCGAAAGAAGAAAAGGAGCAAGTTGGCAAGAGAAGATGGAGTAGCGTTTAACAAAATTTGAAGCAGCTCAAACTTCTTTAGTCAATGATGTGGCACAAATCAACGCTAATCAAGTGCACATCATGAAACTCCTTGAGAAATTAACGAAAGATCCAGCAAATTCTACCTTGGATGTCAATGATGCGAGGCAATAAGCCTCGAGAGTATGTTCTCTTTCTTCCTTACCATTTCTGTAAATGCTTTTATCTGCTAATTTTAATTTCTTTTTCGAGTCTTTTTCAAGTCGTGAGGACACGGCTCATTTTTGAGTTGGGGGTGTGGGGATTCGTTGTCTCTCATCTCCATTTTTCTGTTTTTAGGTAGAAATTAAAATTTTTGATACATGGGAATTAGATGTATAGTGTGTTTAATAGCTTGAAAGCATAAGCTCAGTGAATTAATGATAATAAGTAGTATGTTTATGAGCTATTTCATTTGTATGCTTGGAGTATTTTTAGGAAAACACACGTTGATAGTAAAGAAAAGATTAGTGAGCAATGCGATAGAAAGTATGTTCGATCTCAGGGAACCTTGAGAAGTGTGTAGGCCGTGAGATCCAAGCTAGTTGTCAAACCCATTTGATGAAAGTGCTAAAGGTAAGAAAATAATGAAATTACATAGTGTAGAAAGTGATTAAGGCGGTTCTTTCATATTTGAAGCCTTTTTATACCTTCTTACCTTGTGATTTCTGATTTTATATGCTATATCCTTCTCAGCCCCTTCTAGCCTTTCTAAAGCTTTTTATTGAAACACGCTATAAGCCATATCCCTTAGATTATAGGACTTTTCCATATGACCCGCACTCAAATCGCGATGCATAGACAGTTGTTTTAGAGCTTGAGTTTGGGGTGGTGGGTCCACCAGTATGGGAATCGTTATTGGGTTGGGATTTTTGAGCTTATTAATTGTTCTTTGTGCTTTATATTGATGATGATTCACAGATTTTTATTGTAACCCTTTGCCGGGGTAATAGTGAATGAAAAAGAAGCTACGAGCTAAATTTGCCAACAAGGACATTAAAAGAAAAATATATATATATGCAAAAATAGCGTGATATCTCAACATTAAAAGAGAGTCATAGCTATAGTAAAACATTGATTTAAAAAGAAAAGAAAATATATATATTCGGACCGACAAAGTGGATTTTTATGTGAACATCCTATGCTTTAATTGGGTTATTGGGGATGCTAAATTGTGCATCAAGGAATTCATTGGGTTGAGTGAGAAACGTTTTATGAGAGTAACTCAAGCTCTAGGGTGATTCGTCGATGGCTAGTGAGGAGAGAGACAAAAGCTCACTCTAAATTATCCAAATATACTATCATACCGACCCTAAGCCTAAATTACAACCTTAAAGACCTTTTCATTCTTTACTATGTAATTGAGAAGTGATTGAGCTATTAGAGAGTAATTAAGTGGATCTTTGAATACTAGCGAAGTTCTATGAACAATCTATAGCTTCCTTGGGGAACTGAGTAAAGTCCAAATCCTTCTTACATTGCGAAACTAATCTGATCTTGAATTCAAGCCGTGTTGACTGTAGATATGAGAAGTGTATAGGTATGTAGTTTATGAATATTATTGCATGAAATTTTCTGAGTTGTTGCTTTAGGTTTATTCTCTATATTCTGCTATGCTTTTCCCATTGTGGTGAGAATTTCATAAGTGTGTATTTATAGACTTCCCTTTGTTTTTATCTTTATTGTATCAGGACGATACAACTTTGAGTTGGGGGTCTTGATGTCTCCTCATTAGTGATAGATTTATGTTAAGATGAGACATCATTTTTAGTGATTTAGAAGTCATAATAATCGATTTTCTTGAGAAATAGTGCACTTTTCTATTTTGAGTCTTGATTTAGTAAAATAATATTTTTATAGCACATTGGGATTAATTGTTTATTTAGTGTGTAGCTTTAAAGATAATTATGGAGATTAATTAGAGTCCAAGTCAAATACTACAATATATGGAAAGAGATTAGCATGGTAATTGGAGATAAGGAAACAAAAGCTAAAAATATGGAAAAGGAAAAGCTGCCTAAATCTGAATTTCTGCAGCAACACTAAAGAAGTGGTGATAACTCTAAAAGGAAGCCGATTTTGGAAGATTCCTTTCATAGGGACGTAGATAATTCGCTGAGGATTCTTTTGGTATATTGTGGAGCAAAAACCGACCAATAACGAAAAAGATATGCTCAAAACAGTTCAGCAGTAATTATCTTAATTTCCATACGAATTTGAGTTGGGCTTGGAGTCCATTACCTAACCTCTCCCTCATAAAAACGAATTAGGTCTTCTAAACACCTATAAATACACCCTTATATCACTTGTTAATAATCCTTTCCTCATAGTAATTAGTTCTTAAGGTTTTATTCTTCCAGTTTATTGTAGAGAGAAAGATGATGTCTTTTGTAATTTCTTTTAGTTTATTTCCATCAGGTATGAACTAAACTTCCCATAGCTTGGGTTTTGCATCATGTATAATCTATGAATTCTAATTCTTCTATCTAAGTTTCTTTCGGAATTACATGTTTTAATCTGATATTAGCTAATTACCTTTATATTTGTTTATGTGTTTTGATTTATTGTCTGTCCTAGAACTGATCACTTTAGGATTGTATTAATAGTAATTAGATGGTCACCTTAGCTGGGTGTCTAATTATTGAAACACCACATAACGTCTAGTGTCGATATTAGTCCTGACAAGACTGATTCTAACTAGATAGTCACTAGGGTATAATTTAATCACCATATCACCAATTGAATGAATTGTTTGCTTAGGGCCTTAGTAGCGTTTGATAACCCTATTTGAAACAGCTTCTTGGTTGTGCCGTAGCCCCCTTAGTCGCTCTCAAGGACTAAGGAATGGGAATTTAGAATCCTGACTAAGTATACAAGAGCTAATATTCTCCCTTATAAACTAGATCTAATAGAAAGAATTAGAAGGATTAGTGCATACTAGCAAACCCTAAGCTATATTTCTCATCTCATATTCTTAGTATTTTATTTTATTGTCTTTATTTTTCTGGTTTAATTAGTAATTTCAAAATTCTATTTCTTTAAATTTCTGTCTTTTAATTAATTATTGCTTACTCGTTATCATTACCTACTCGACTAGCACACTTAAGTCCTTGAGAACGAACTCAACTTATCAACTAAAACTTGCATACGTCCTGTAATACTTGCAGTACTGTGCCCGACTAGGGTGAGAGTGCGTAGTTTTCTAGACTTTATTTATCTTATTTTTATCATACCCTAGGCGACACCAGTATTACAAATGGCAGATCGCTCCCTCTCCCGACTAGTAGGTAAAATTGAAGATGTTTTAGTTAAAGCTGGTACTTTTATTTTTCCTTGTGATTTTATTATTCTTGACTACGACACGTATAAGAATGTCCCCATCATCTTGGGTAGACCATTCTTAGCCACGGGGCATACACTAATAGATGTTGAGAATGGTGAGTTGATCATGAGAGTCCAAGACAAACAGGTACGATTCACTGTGTTTAAGACAATGAAATTACCAGATTCGAAGGATGAATGCTTTAAAACAAATGTCATCGGAAAAATTACACAAGAAGTCTTCAATGAAGCAAGCCTAGATGATGATCTTGACGAAGCCTTAACTCTTGAATCACAAGAGGAAAATGAGATTTCCACTGACGAAGTTGCTGCATTAGGATCAAATATACGAGAACAACTTCGAGAATCAGGTGACATTGAACCAATAAAGCAACCATCCATAATATGTCCACCTGTTCTCGAAGAAAAACCACTTCCCGACCATCTACGTTATGCATATCTAGGTACGAACAAAACTTTGTCTGTTATTATTTCTGCTAATCTTTCAGGTCCTCAAGAGGAGAAGCTGCTTCATGTGCTTCACGCTAACAAAGAAACAATTGGATGGACTATTGCTGACATGAAGGGAATTAGTCCTTCCGTTTGCAAACATTAAATTATTCTTGAGAACAAAGGAGGGTGGTCTATAGAGGGACAAAGAAGACTCATGCCAGCTATGAACGAAGTGGTCAAAAAGGAAGTAATCAAGTTACTAGACGCGGGAATTATCTATCCGATAGCAAGCAGTGATTGGGTTAGTCCAGTGCAATGTGTTCCAAAGAAAGGAGGTATTACTACTGTCCTTAATGATCAAGGTGAAGCCATACCATCAAGAACAGTTGTGGGGTGGCGAGTATGCATGGATTACCGAAGACTCAACAAAGCTACAAAGAAAGATCACTTCCCCTTACCATTCACTGATCAGATGCTAGACAAACTCGCAGGGACAGAGTATTATTGTTTCATTGACGGATATTCAGGTTATAATCAGATTTGTGTGGATCCCCTTTATCAACACAAAACAACTTTTACTTGACCGTTTGGTACCTTTTCTTATAGAAGGATGCCGTTTGGTTTATGCAATGCACCTGCCACGTTTCAGAGGTGCATGATGGCTATATTTTTGGACATGATTGAAAAATACTTGAAGGTGTTCATGGATGATTTTTCGGTGTTTGGAGATAGTTTTGATGATTGTTTGAATAATCTTGAGAAAGTCCTTATGAGATGTAGAGAAAAAGATCTTGTGCTTAATTGGGAAAAATGCCACTTCATGGTTCAAGAGGGAATTGTGTTGGGACATAAAGTTTCGAAGGCAGGGATGGAGGTTGATCGTGCTAAAATTGAAGTTATCAAAACACTACCACCTCTCGTTTCTGTGAAGGGAGTGAGAAGTTTCTTGGGTCATGCAGGATTTTATCGTACATTTATTAAATATTTCTCCAAGATCGCCAAACCACCTTGTTCTTTACTTGAAAAGGATATTCCTTTTAATTTTACTGATGAATGTCTTCAAGCGTTTGTGACGATTAAAGAGAAGCTAGTCTCCACACCTATTGTTATACCTCCAGATTGGAAAGCTCTGTTTGAACTTATGTGCAATGCAAGTGATTACGCAATGGGTATAGTGTTGGGACAGAGAAAAGACGAGATCTTCCACACGATTTATTATGTAAGTAAGACCTTTCATGCTGTCCAGATGAATTATACATGTCGGAGAAAGAGATGTTAGCCGTAGTGTATGCTTTCGATAAATTCCGTTCCTACTTGATTGGGAAGAAAACTATTGTGTACACGGACCATTCAGCTATCAGATACCTCATGGAGAAAAGGACGCTAAGACGCGTCTAATCAGATGGGTACTGTTGCTGCAAGAATTTGACATAGATATTCGAGACCGGAAAGGATGCGAGAATCAAGTTGCTGATCACTTATCTCGGCTCGAAGGATCTGATGTGAACAAAGAGCCATTATTGGTCAAAGAGGTATTCCTTGATAAACAACTCTTTACTATTACAGATGCGTTTATGCCTTGGTATGCAGATGTAGTCAACTTCATCGTGAGTGGTGTTTTCCCTACGGATTTCGATTCACAACAACAAAAGAGGTTAGTCCACAAGGTCAAACAATTCTTTTGGAATGAGCCATACGTCTGGAAAATTTGCAGTGACCAAGTAGTTCGAAAATGTGTCCATGAGAGCAAAGTTGATAAGATTATAGCAAGTTTTCATGGTTCACCATATGGAGGTCACTTTAAAGGCGATAGAACTGCAGCTAAAGTTCTTCAATCCGGTTTCTATTGGCCTACCCTACACAAAGATTGTCATAATTTTGTCCAGTCTTGTCAAAGATGCCAGTTTACTGGTAATATATCAAAAAGAGAAGAGATGCTGCTCACCAATATTTTAGAAGTCGAAATATTTGATGTATGGGGGATAGATTTCATGGGACCTTTCGTCACTTCCCATGGTAATCTTTATATCTTGCTAGCAGTAGATTACGTGTCGAAATGGGTAGAAGCAGTGGCAACATAAAAGAACGATGCTTTAACAGTAATAAAATTCTTAAAATCACATATCTTTACGAGACATGGTACACCACGTGTTTTAATCATTGATAAAGGTACCCATTTCATCAATGTTCAGTTGAGAGCCCTCCTTTGTAAGTTTGGAGTGAGACACCGCACATCAACCAGTTATTACCCACAAACTAGGTCTAGCTGAAGTTTCTAACCGATAAATCAAATCCATTCTAGAGAAGACCGTGAACAAAACAAGGAAGGACTGGTCATTAAAGCTGGATGATGCTCTCTGGGCTTACAGAACAGCATTTAAAACAGCAGTTGGGGCATCTCCTTACCGCGTGGTCTACGGCAAAGCATGTCATCTACCTATTGAGATTGAAGCTCGAGCGTTCTGGGCTATTAAAACTTTGAATCTAAACCCAGAATTGGCCGGGAAACAAAGGTTGATGCGGTTGAACGAGTTGGAGGAGTTTCGCCGTCATGCCTATGAAAATTCGCGTCTTTACAAGGAGAAAACAAAGAGATGGCATGATAATCGAATCCATCCAAAGCATTTTGAGAGAGGACAAAAGGTACTATTATACAACTCTCGATTCTCGAACTACCCAGGAAAGCTTAAATCCCGTTGGGGAGGACCTTACATTGCAATAAGAGTCACACCGCATAGAGCGATTGAAATTGATCATCCAACCGAACAAAGGACATTCAGCGTTTGAAAAAATACCATGACAGTGAATACTTTGGTCGAGAGGAGACAATCCATCTCGCAGAACACGCTTAGCCTGAGGTAAACGTCTAACTCAAAGACGTTAAACAAAAGTGTTCTTGGGAGACACTCCTTGTTTTAAATTGCTTTTTAGATTAGTTTAAAGCTTTGTACTGTATATTTCTAAGTTAGTGTATATTTTTAATTGTGTTTACAAGCTATAGGAGAGAAAGTTAGTGTGTTATTGTGCAGTAAATGAGTTTGGGGTCAAAAAAAATATTTGGGAAAAATTCGTTTTACTAGCCGGTAGGCCGGTCAAACCACCGGCATGTTGGTGGGGAGACACGTGCCCACGGGTTGGTGACTCGAGTTCTGAACAGATTGTGCGAAAAACAAAGGGCAGGCGCACCGGTATGCCGCTCAGGGCACCGGTATACCGGCCAGAGGAAAAAAACGTGCCCATAGGTTCCAAGGCATGGGTTTTTTGACGGAGTTGCTTCTGGACGAAAAACAGCACCGGCATGCCGGTGAAAACCGCCGGTAAGCCGGCGAACTAAAAACAGGTGGCCTCGGGTTTCGTTACGGGTTCAACACAAAAAGGTGAGAGAAAGAGACACGTCCAGCACCGGTATGCCGGCGCTAGGTTGGTTTTGGAGAATTATATTCCTATTCCACTTCTTACCTTATCAAACTTAACCCTAGCCTCCTCTACACGAAATTTTCAGACCCAAACACTATAAATACACCTTGAAGCTTGTACAAACCTTCACAATTAATACAACAACATCAATAATCTTCTCCTCCATCCTCCATAAACACAAATTCTTCATCATGTTCATCACACTACCCCATAAAACACCATCAAGAACATCAAGCTTTCAAGAATTCTTCCAAGTTTCATCAAGAAACCTTCTTCTTTCATCAAATCCAAGCAACAAACTCAAGCTATACCAATCTTTCTTAACTTTTAATTCATCCTTGGTGTAACTTGAGTTGTGGGTCAATCAAAATGACAAACCGAACTGATGCTATGGATTACAAGAGGAAGTGTTCCATCCTAGGGAAGAACAAAAAATTGCCTGGAGCCACCATTGAAAAGCCTATCAATCTTGAGGAGGCTATTGAAGAAACAGTAAAGATAGAAGCACCAGCACAACCACTACCAAAGAGATTAACAGCTAGGATGTCTGAACCATCAAAGCCTAAAGAAAAGACAAAGATTCATGATCAAGGTTCTTCTTCTTCCTCTTCTAAGGATAATTCTTGTATTCCCCCATGGGCTATTAAATTGCAACATGAAGTCGAACGTTTAAGAGAAAAAAACAGTGAACTTTGGGAGAAAATAACACAGATTAATTCACAATTGGAGGAGGTAACTACGACCATGGATATCGACAATTATTCTTCTTCTTCTTCGGAGGACATTATGGATCTTTATGGCCAACCGGGTACCCCGTTCTAATTCTTCTTCTTATGTGCTTGAATGCATTAGGTAGTTTACTTTAGTTTAATTTTAAAATTATTGCTTTATTGAGTCTTTTTCGAGTCGTGGGGACACGGCTCACTTTTGAGTTGGTGGTGGGGATTCGTTGTCCTCATCTTCTTTTCGTTTTTGCATAAAATTTAAAATTTTTGGGTTGACTTGGGCATAGAATATGTTGAATGTACCTATTTGAGCATGATTTCAATTAGGTCAATGATAGTAGGTAGTATGTTTTTGAAAGATGTCATAAATATGTTTAGCATGCATGTATGAAAACAGGAAATAAAAGATAGAAAAGTTAATAAGCAATGCTAAGAAGTTACATTGAAACTTAGGGAGAGTTATTTGGTGTGTAGAAAGTGAGGTTTGAAATTAGTTGAAAACCCACTTGTCTATGAACTAGTAGTGAAAAAGTAACAAAATCTGGTAGTTAGAAAAGTGAATAAGGCAGTTCTTTCATATTGAAGCCACTTGAAGCCTTCTTATACCTTCTCACCCTTTTATTTGTTTATTGTTATTATTTATCCGTCTTAGCCCCTCTGAGCCTTTCTAAAGCTTTTTATTGAACCACATTATAATCCATACCCCTTAGTTTGTAGCACTTATCTATATGACCCGCACTCGAATCGCAAAACCTGAAACAACTCATTTTTAGAGCTTGAGTTTGGGGTGGTGGGTTTCATCATTAGGGAACATTGGGTTTGGGAATGGTAACTGTGATTTTATTGATCATGAAAAAGTTATTATTGTAACCCTTTACCGGGGTAATAGTGAATGAAAAAGAAGCTACGAGCTAATAGTTATGAAAAAGCATAACCTTGAGAAAAATAGTGTGATATCTCAACATGAAAAAGAGAGTCATAGCTATACAAAAAGAAAAAAAATTGATAAGAAAAGAATATATATTCGGACCGGCAAAGTGGAAATTGTAGTTCATCATGAAAAGGTTTTATTTTGGATTAATGGGGATGCACATCAAAAGCATCAAAAATTGGGTTGAGTGAGAACATCTTCGAGTGAAAACTCAAGCTCTAGGGCGATTCGTTGATGGAATGTGAGGAGAGAGCCAAAATCTCACTTTTCATTGTCCAAATATACCACACTGTCCCTAAGTCCCGTTATAACCAAAGACCTTAGGATTTCTAACTGCTTGGTGGAGAAACAATTGAGCTATTAGGTAGTAGGTAAGTGGACCATTGGATGCTATATTAGGACCTATGAACAACCTATAGCCATTAGCATGAACTAAGTTATCAACCTCTCCTTTGACATTGCGAAATTAATATGGACTTGAATTTATGGATTGTTGATTATGTGTATATTGAGCATACTTGTGCATTATTTCTTGAGCATTACTACATGATACTTTTCAGATATTTATGCTCTAGGATCATTCATTGTGTTCTGTTCTTATTCCTCCTCCTACTTCTTCTTCTTGACTTCCCTACTGTTCTTTACTTTTATTGTATCGGAACGATACAAATTTGAGTTGGGGGTCTTGACGTCTCCCTATTTATCATGAAATAATCATACCTGGAGACATCATTTTAGTTGTATTCATAGGTTTATAGGTCGATTTTCACATGATTTAGCACACTTTCCTATTTTGTGTCTTAAATTGATTATTTATTATTTTTAGAGCAAATTGAGTTTAAATATCTATTTAGTGTGAAGCTTTAGAGATATATGGTAATTAATTAGAGTCCAAGTTGGTTCCAGGAGCTAAAGGAAAGAAGATAAACATGGAAATTGAATATAAGGAAGTATAAGCTAAAAACATGGAAAAGGAAAAATTGCCATAAATCTGAATTCCAGCACCTACGACCACAAATAAGCTTATATCTCAAAATAGGTGAGAAATTTGGTAGAACGGTCAAGAGAAAAGTTAAATATCTTTCCGATATGATGAATTTTGACTACTCATACACGTCAAACGGATAAGTATTGAAACTGTTAGGAACAAAACAAAAACGGGGCTGATTTCATATTTTTGGGCTACGAATTTGAGTTGGGCTTGGAGTCCAGCACTTACCTTTTCCTTCAAGAAAACGATTAGGTCTTTCTATACACTATAAATACAACCTATTATCATTATAAAAATCATCCTTGGCAAAACCTTAAGCCAAGAGGAAGTTGCAACACAAGAGAAGAAGTTTGGAAGGAGCAGAACACCATATTATGTCTTCTTCTACCTTTAAAATTGTAATTTCTTTCTTTTCTTTCTCTAGTATGAACTAATTTACTTTTATCTTGATATTTAGCGTTTATGTATGAACCCTAGTTTTTCTATTTGATTTGGGATACTACGGTATTTAGTTGTAAATTTATGTTTTATGTTTTGTTTATTTGTTTTGATTTATTGACTGTTTTCCTTTCTAGTGCACGAGTATAGGATTACCTTAATAGTAGTTAGATGATCACCTTAGCTGGGTGTTTAACTATTGAAACACCACATAGCGTCTACAATTCGGTTTAGACCTGACAAATCAACCTAACTAGATAATCATTAGGGTATGTTTTCACCACTATCATCATGTTTGGATTGAATTGCTTAGGGCCTTAGTGGCGTCTGATAACCCTAGGTTCAGGTTGCCTCGTGATATGTCTGTAGCCCCCTTAGTCTCTCTTAAGGTCTAAGGTATGAGAATTAACCAGGTGAGCTAGCTCATCTGGCCAGTGCTCTGTTTCTCAAGTGAGAGGTACAGGGTTCGAATTTCGTAGGAGGCAGAAAGTTATTAAAGTTTGGAAACTTCTCTCAAGTGAGAGGTACATGGTTCGAATCCCGCAGGCGGCAGAAAGTTATTAAAGTTTGGAAACTTCTCTCAAGTGAGAGGTACATGGTTCGAATCTCGCAGGCAGAAGAATGTTATTAAAGCTTGGAAAGTTTCCAAGGTTCAAAATCCTCCCCAGAACATTGGAAACCTAGTTCTGAATTGCCTGGAGGTATGGTTGGGGAGGCAGTCATATCTCCCGTGGGACTAGTCGGGTGTAAGCCCGGAACCCTCGTACGAAAAAAAAGGTATGGGATTATTTCATAATACATAATTCACCCTTAGACGATAGAATAACCAAAACTAGTGGGGATTACTTGCTAATATCTTGAGCTAAACTCTCATACTACTTGCTTTTCTTGTTTATTTAATTTCCAGTCTTTTAATTTAGTAGTTTAATTTTGCGTTTTCAAAGCAAACCAAAATCTCTTTTCTTTTATTTTCTTGTGTATTAATTGTTCTAGGTTTTTAATAGCTGCACTTGAATATTTGCATAAGTTCTTCTTAACCTTCGTAGTCTCTGAGGAACTTATTCTACTTATTCATTAAAACTTGCATACGTCCTGTATACTTGCAGAACCGTGCTAGACTAGGGTGTTTATTTGCACTTATTTACAAATATTTTATAACACCTTAGGCGTCACCACAACTCTTGACATACTCATGGTTGTCTTTATGTAAAGTAGGCCAATAAAAACCGGATTGAAGTACCTTTATAGCTGTACGATCACCTTTGAATTGTCATCCATAAGGTGAGTCATGACAATTAGTAACCACTGATTGAATATCACTCTCTGGTATGCATCTTCTCACTATCTGATCACCACATATTTTGTAGAGGAAAGGATCCTCACAAAATAACTGTTTTGCACGACGAATTAATCGCTTCCTCTCTTGTGAGGTAATTCCTTCTGGAAAAGAACCAGTTACAATAAAATTTGCTATGCCTGCATACCAAGGAGTACCAGTTGCGTGTATAAAAAATAAACACTCGTCAGGAAACTCATCCTAAATCAACTCTTGTCCACTATTAAATTAGAACCTTCAAGACGCGACAAATGATTTGCAACCTAATTATCACAACCCTTTCGATCTCGAATCTCTAAGTCAGACTCTTGTAACAACAATACATATCTGATAAAACGCGTCTTTGCATCTTTCTTCTCCAAAAGGTAATTGAACGCAGAATGATCGGTATACACAAAAAATTTCGCTCCAAGAATATAGGAACGGTTCTTGTCAAATGCATACACAACAACTAGTAGTTCCTTCTCCGTCACGGTATAATTAATCTAAGCACTTGTGAAGGTCTTACTAGAACAGTAAATAGAATGAAAAACCGTATCTTTTCTCTGACCCAATACAACACCATAGCAAGATCACTAGCATCACACATAACTTCAAACAGAATATTCCAATCAGGAGGTAATACAATGCGTGCATATATGAGTTTCTCTTTGATCTCTTTGAATGCCACAATGCAAGCTTCATCAAAAAGGAATTTGGAGTCCTTCTCGAGTAAGTTACACAATGGCTTAGCGATCTTAGAGAAATCGCTAATGAAACGGCGATAAAAACTAGCATGACCCAAGAAACTTCTCACCCCTTTGCACGATCAACCTCTAAGCCTGAACTCGAAACCCTGTGTCCCAAGAATATTCCTTCATGAACCATGAAATGACATTTCTCCCATTTCAAGACCAAATCAGTTTCCTTGAATCTAATTAATACATTTTCTAAATTCTATAAACACACATCAAAGTTATCACCAAACACAGAAAAGTCATCCATAAATACCTCAAGGAATTGATGGATCATGTCCCAAGAGATTGCCATCATGCATCTCTAGAAAGTAGCAGGTGCATTACATAAACAAAATGGGATTCTTCGAAAAAGAAAAGGTACCTAAAGGACATGTAAAGGTTGTTTTATGTTGATCTACAAGGTCTACATATATCTGATCATATCCGGAGTATCTACCCAAAAAGCAATAATATTCTCCCAGCTTACTTATCTCACATCTGATCTATGAACGGAAGAGGAAAGTGATCTTTTCTGGAACCCTTATTCAACTTACAATAATCCATACACCCTCTCCAACCAACAATGGTTCTTCAGGGAATGGCTTCATTCTGAGAATTCAGGATAGTAGTGATACCACCCTTCTTTGGTACTCATTGAACCTGACTCACCCATTCACTGCTAGCTATGGGAAAAATGATTCCCCCATCTAGTAGCTTAATTAATTATTTCTTCACCACCTCTTTTATAGCTGGCATTAATCTCCATTGTCCTTCAACTGAGCATGCAATATCATCTTTCAGGATAATTTTGTGTTGGCAAATGGTAGGACTAATGACTTTGATATTAGCAATAGTCCACCCAATTTCCTTTTTGTTATCTCTTAGTACACGCAACAGTTTATCTTCTTGAGCACCTGTTAAAGTAGCTGAAACAATAACAAGTAAAGTGTTTTTAGTACCTAAATGCGCATACCTCAAGTTTGTCGGAAGCGACTTCTCTTCTAATTGCGGAGGTGATTCAATAGATGGTTTCTTTTTAGCTTCCATCTCCCCTGGTTCTCTCACAGGTTCATATACTAGACGCTTATATTTTGGATTCTCATAATTTAGAGTTGCCACTGTTTTGGCAAGCTCTCCCATCATCTTAGGTAAGTCAAATGTTAGGGCAGCCTGAAAAACATCATCAAAATTCTTATCATCAAGTACCTCTTGCATGGCATTCTCAATTGCATCTACTCGGAAACAATCCTGCTAGGAATCTGGAAACTTCATGGCCCTAAACATGTTGAACTTAACCTCCTCGTCTTGGATTCGCATGGTTAATTCTTTGTTTTCTACATCAATAAGAGTACTCCCCGTGGCTAGGAATTGACTTCCCAAAATAATGGGTACATTCCTATCCGCATTGTATTCAAGTATAACAATATCAACAGGAAAAATTAAAGTACTTGCCTTGACGAGGACATCTTCTTTTCGCTCCTCTAGATGTGGGAGGGATCTTTCAGCCATTTGCAAGACCATAGAGGCCAGCCTTGCATTTCCTATCTTTAACTTCTCAAAAATTGATTTGGGAATGAGATTAATAGTCGCACCCAAATCGCATAAAGCTTTCCCTTGCCACTCATTACAAATAGAAATCAGAATCGCAAAACTCCCAGGATCAAGTAATTTAGGTTGCAACTTACTCTGGCATATGGCACTACACTCTTATGGCAAACCTATCATTTCGTTCTCAAGATATGGCCTTTTGGTGGTGATGGCTCTCTTTAGGAATTTCCCATACTTCGGTACATCTCTAATAGCATCTAAAAATGGTATATTAATGTTAAGACTTCTCACCATATTAATGAATCTCTTATAATCAGCAATATCTCCTTCTTTTGAACTCTAGATGGGAATTGCAGAGGAGGACGATTCTCTACAACATCTTTCTTCTTTGGATTTCCCAGAATTTTCTCCACTCCCACCTCTTCTATATTTTGGTTCAACTTCTTTCTCTACCACATCTCTTAGCGTTTTCTCTTTCACAGTTGTTTCTTTTTCTTTCATAAAGGTAAAGGGAGGTAGTGGTAGATTTTTACCACTTCTAAGTGTTATAGCATTACAATCTTCTCTTTGTTTTTGATCCTCAGTGTCACTTGGGAGTTGCCCTTGTGGACGCTGATTCAACTGTTTTGCCATCTGAGCTATCTGATTTTCTAACATTTTGAATGATGCAATAAAATCTTGTTGATCTTGTTACAATTTCGCTTGCATAGCAATTAGTGTTTGTAAGGTTTGTTGGACATCTAACGCACCTTCTTGAGGTTGAGCAGGTAGAGCTTTTTGATTCATAACATCGGTATAGGTGTCTTGAGGAGGTTGTCTCTAAGCTTGATTTCCGTACTTCAGTCCCCCTTGGTAGTTTTTGTGTGGTCTTAGTTGATAATTATTAACTTGGGAACGCGGTTGATATGCATAAGTTGGATTTGCGTCCCCACTTGGATACAAATATTTGAAACCCGGATGGTTTCTATTAGGGTACATAACCTTGACCCCTTGAATTATAGTTCCCTCGGTTGGAAACAAACATCACGGATTCTGGATTGCTTTGACAATACTCCCAATCATGATCTTGTACACCACAGTTCAAACACCCATATATTTCTTGTGTAACATTAACATCAGCTCTCCTACCTGAAAAACCCTCTTTAATAGCTAAAGTAAGTTGTTTCATTTGTTGCTGAAGTATGTTTTTTCAATTTGTTCCCTAATGAAAAGAAATTCTCATCAATTCTAGCACTACTTACTTTATAACATGTACCTCGGATAGGTGCTCTCAGGATATTCCAACCCAACATATTTTTCACTTTTCTCAAAATAATTTTTGCATTAGCTGGTGTTACCTGTAAGAATCCCCCATGACAAAGTAAGTCTAAATTTTTTCTTGAGCGTCCTTGAAGGACTGTATAAATATCGACATTTGTTGTTTTTCTGAAAGACCACGATCTAGAACTCTTCTCTAACATTGATGGAACCTTGTCCAAAAATTACCCATGGATTCACCTTGTTTTTGCTCAAAGGATATCAACTCGATTTGTGCATTCAATCTCATGTTTCTCGAATAATAACGATCAAAGAACCCAGTCTGTAACTCATGTCAATTAGTGATTGAACCTGGTTCTTGTGAATCATGACATGTACTCTCTGCGTCTATCACGAATAATCTGAAATTTGTATAATACATCTGTTCTCTTATTACACCTTGCGTTATATACGCATCACATATTTGCATAAATTTCTTTACTACTTGAATTAGGTCTTCTCTAGCTACTCCACGAAGATTTCCAAAGTTTTATAATTGAGCTAACATACCAGAATCGGGTCTATATCTTGCGACATCAATTTCGGAATCTGTTAAGGATCTTGTATGTACAATGGATCATGAAGGACATGAGGTTGATCATGTCCTCTAGATGGAGGAGGATTTTCTTCTACAACCACCCGAGGAGGATCACGATTGTCAATATTATCTATTTCTGCTTCTTTGGCTAATCTCTCTTATTTTTCTTCCTTCTTTCTTTTGTTTTAAAGTCTGACTAATATATCGGGGTTATCGAGCATACACCAAACCCGTAAAACCTGATAAAGAAAGAACAAACAAAAGCGTAAACTAAAAAATAAAATAACAATTAAACTACTAAAGGGATTAACACTGGGGTCACACGCTATCGTCCCTAGCAGCGGCGCCAAAAACTTGGTGTCTCCTGGTGTGTGATAAAATCACCACCCTAAATGATAGGGACACTACCCGCAAGTGCACTGGTCGTTCCAAGTAATGTGTAAATAATACGGATTTCGTTCTCAGGGACGTCTAGTTATAACGCTGATATTGATCGGGATAGTAGAATTGACTGTTAAACTAGGAAAGTAAAATGATAAGATTTTTGTTTGGTTTTGATTAAGAACTAATGATGCAATAAAAGAAAATGCTTAAATGTTAACTGAAATAAAACAATGCAAGTAAATGAGTTGGACGCAATAAAGAGAGAGGTACTTGAGTCACACAAGGGTTTCACCTAAATCTTTATCATTAAGTGTCCCTTTGGAATTTCTTTTTAAAATAATTACATGAAGTGATTTTAGATCCTTATAAATACTCTAGACCCTTAATGTCACTTTTACGAAAAGAACTCGAAATGCGATTATTAAAATAATCACTTTTAAATGTCAAAATATTTTTTACAAATAATTTAATTTTAATTGAAAAGCGCTTTAAGTTTCAAAATAATCAATTCCAAACGGGCTCTAATGCTTCTGTTTAAGGGCTAAACTGGTATTATTGTGTTATTCGGGACTCTAATATCTCCTAACCCTTGTTAGGGTGGACTTAGGAGCTATCCTACGGTACTATAAACCCCGTCAAGGCGATTATATCTACTTTCAAATGGTCAAGTCGTTTACCTCATTGGCTGCGTGGTTAGTCAAGCCCGTCAGGATCATTGAAGAACAACACACATCTATTACCTATTTCCATAATTAAACCCTCAGTTAAGATGATCACTTCGCCGCAAAAGTGAATAACCTAATAACTGTAACCTATTCTTGATTTATGACTATAAAAATAGTAAATAAAATACCGAGTTTAAATTATATAATTAAATTCCAAATTCAGAAAACATCAATTAAATAGATTAGGGCTCAACCCATAATGCAATTCTCAAGTACTAAAGAATTTAGCTCATATTCGAATTAAAAACTAAAATAAAATAAATAAAATACATTGTTTTCAATTACAGAAAAGAAATTGGATAACCTAAGTGTTGGATTGGCTGTTGTTGGAAAAAAGAAATTCCTCCAGCTCTAGCTTCTCCTTTGCCTTCTTGCTCTAACTTGAAAATATTGGAACGTGGAATGTAATTCTCTAACCAGTTGGTATTAGTTCACTGGCCAGGGCCTTGGTCATCCATTTTAGTGGTGTAGGTTCGAATCGAGTCAATGACTCCGAGTCCAAAGTGGCTCTCCTATGTAAAAAAACTGTAATTCTATGAAGTGTGTATAAAAAGGAGGTCAAAAGGTATATTGATAATATAGAATTAAGATTGAGCTTTTTACTTCAAAATAATAAGTTAAATAATAAAAAGCCCAACTCCATCTTCAAAATTCCGTAACGGCTATACAGTTGTTGGTAAAACAACCGTAACTTTTGTGTTTCATATCCAATTCACCTGATTCCAATCCTTAAGTCTTCCTAACTCAAAGGCGCAACTTTCTCTTTCAGATTTTTAGGCCTGAATTAGGACCGAAGTGGCTAAAAAACGGAAATTATAAAAGCTTTCTAGATTTTTCTCTCTATTAGTCAACTCTTCGGATAATCTTTTCTAGCTTTTAACCTCTCCGCTTGATCTAAGACTTTAATTATCACTTCTCCTCCTTGTCTTGGTGCTCCATAGTATCCATGGACCTAAGAACTTCATACTAAAAACAAACAAATTAACGTACAAAAGCTCTAAAAAAGGAAATAACATAACTCCAAGGGGAGAAAATGCAATATAACAAAATAAGTATAAAAGTCTATCAAATAAGTCTAATATTCACCTAAAATGATGTCTTCTACGGAAAACTATTTTGAACGAAACGGGATACATCAATTATCTACTAATACTAATATGCTTATAAATAATAAAATTTTGGTCCTTAAACTTCTGTGAACCCTAAAGTATTACCCAGGATGAACCTAGGAGAAGTAAGAGGTGTAATATTGAGTCATGTTTTTAGAGCATATTTGGTTTAATTTTTTGTTAATTGTGAATATTTAAAGATATATGGTAATTAATTAGATGTCAAATCAACTCTAAGAGATAAAGGAAAGAAGATATGCATGGAAATTGGAGATAAAGAAAACAAAAGACAAGTATAGAAAGATAAAGTTGTCAAGTAAATCTGAATTTCACCAGCCACGTCCACAAAACTGATCATAACTCAAGATTGGCTATGAATTTGGAAGAATGGTCTAAAGCAAAGTGATAGAGATTTTGGAGATGATTAGTTTTGGTATAAAGAACGCGTCATTCGGAGTTGTATTGAAGGAGTTACAGCAAAAACAAAACAACAACAGTTTATTACCTTTTTTATATTTTAGGGTTACGAATTAGAGTTGGGCTAGAAGTCTAATTACTTATCTTCCACTCCAAGAAAACGTTTTAGTGCTTCCTAGACTCCTATAAATACACCCTTTAACCTTTGTATCTTTGTTTTAGTTTATTTCTTTCAGGTATGAACTAATTTTCCCATAGCTTGGGTTTTGCATTATGTATAATCTATGCAATATATATTTTTCTATCTAAGTTTCTTTGGGAATTATATGTATTAAATTGATTCTAGTTTCTTAACCAATATTTTATTTATGTGCTTTGATTTATTGTCTGTTTTAAACCTGATCAATTTGGGGTTGTGCTATTAGTAGTTAGATGGTCACCCGGAAAAGGTGTCTAATTATTGAAACATCACATAAACGTCTAGTGTGTGGTTGTAATCCTGACAAGATTTTCCTATCTAGGTAGTCATTAAGGTTTAATTTAATCACCAATCATCATTAGTATGCTAGTCTCATCTAGGAACCTAGTGGCATAGTAGCACCCTATTTGAGTCCCCTCATGATTGTAAGGTCGCCACCCTAGTTCGCTCTCCGGAGATATGGGGAATTTAAAATCCTGACTACTTATCTAAGAGCTATTATCTCCCTTATAAACATATAGAAGAAATAGAATGATTAGTGCATACGAGCAAAACCTAAGCTATATTCTCTCATCTTAATTCTCTCATATTTATTTTATTTTCTTTTATTTTCCTAGTTTAATCATTAATCTCCCAATGAATCATATTTATTTCCTGTCTTTTAATTATTAATTGCTACTCTGATTTATTTACCCATTCGTTTAACACACTTAAGTCCTATTCGTTCTCTCTCATCTCCATTTTTCTGTGACTTTTCTATTTTTAGGTAGAAATTAAAATTTTTGATACTTGGGAATTAGATGTAGAGTGTTTTTAATAGCTTGAAAGCATAAGCTTAGTAAGTTAATGATAGAGTAGTATGTTTATGAGCTGCTTTATTTTGTATGCTTTGAGTATTTGCAGGAAAACACACATTGATAGTAAAGAAAAGATTAGTTAGTAATGCGATAGAAAGTATGTTCGATCTCAGGGAGACATGAGTGGTGTGTAGGCCACGAGATCCAAGCTAGTTGATAAACCCATTTGATGAACGTGCTAAAGGTAGGAGAATTACGAAATTGCATAGTTTAGAAAGTGATTAAGGCTGATCTTTCATAAGCCCCTTGTTTCCTTTTAGCTTGCTGTCCAAATAAATATTTTATATATCCTTCTCAGCCTCTTCTAGCCTTTCTAAAGCCTTTTTATTTAACCACATTATAAGCCATATCCCTTTAGATTATAGGACTTTTCCATATGACCCGCACTAGGATCGCGATGCATAGACAATCGTTTTAGAGCTTGAGTTTGGGATGGTGGGTCCACCATTATGGGAATTGTTATTGTGTTGGGATTTTTGAGCTTATTAATTGTGCTTTGTTCGATATAATGATTATGATTCACAGGCTTATTATATTGTAACCCTTTGTCAAGGTAATAGTGAATGAAAAAAAGCTGAAAAGCATGAAAAGAAAAAAATATATATGAAAAATAGCATGATATATTGACATCAAAAAGAGAGTCATAGCTATACAAAACAAAATGATATGAAAAGAATATATATTTGGATAGGCAAAGTGGAATTCTTATGTGAACATCTTTACGCTTTAATTGGGTTATTGGGGATGCTACATTGTGCATCGAGAACATTATTGGGTTAAGTGAGAACATTTTATGAGAGTAACTCAAGTTCTAGGGCGATTCGTTGATGGCTAGTGAGGAGAGAGCCAAAATATCACTCTAAATTATCCAAATATACTTATCATACCGTCCCTCAGCCAACATTACAACCTTAAAGACATTATGATTCTTTGCTATGTAATCTAGAAGTTATTGAGCCAATAGAGAGTAGTTAAGTGGATCTTTGGATACTAGTGAAGTTCGATGAACAATCTATAGCCTCCTTGGTGAACTGAGTAAAGTTCATCTCCTTCTTACACTGAGAAGCTAATCTGATCTTGAATTCAAGCCGTGTTGATGGCAGATATGAAAAGTATGCATGTATGTAGGTTGTAAATATTATTACATGAAATTTTCTGAGTAGTTTGTTTGATTCTATTCTATATATTCTACTATCTTCTTTCCCAGTGTGCTTAATTAACTTAGGTGTGTATTTAGATACTTCCCATTGTTTTATCTTTATTGTATCGGGACAATATTACTTTGAGTTGGGGTCTTGATGTCTCCCCAGTTGTGATGATTTAATCTTAGTTGGAGACATCATTTTAGGTGTTTTTGGAAGTCTTTTACTCGATTTTATTATGTATTACTGAATTTTCTTATTTCTTGTGTTGATTTGATGATTTTTTTAGAGCATATTTAAGTTAATAGTTTGTTAATTGCGAAGCTTTAAAGATATATGGTAATTAATTAGATGTCAAATCAACTCTAAGAGATAAAGGATAGAAGATATGCATGGAAATTGGAGATAAAGGAAATAAAAGATAAGTATAGAAAGATAAAGTTGTCAAGTAAATCTGAATTTCACCAGCCACGTCCACAAAAGTGATCATAACTCAATATTATATATGAATTTGAATGAATCGTCTAAGGAAAAGTTATAGCGCTTTCCGAGGCGATCAGTTTCAACATAATGAACGTGTCATTCGGATATGTGTTGAAGGAGTTACGGCAAAAACAAAACAGCAATAGTTTATCACCTTTTCTATATTTTAGGGTTACGAATTAGAGTTGGGCTAGAAGTCCAACTGCTTGTCTTCCACTTCAATAAAGCGTTTTAGTTCTTCCTAGACTCCTATAAATACACCATTTAACCTTTGTAAACATATCCTTGCCTTCCACAACTAGTTCTTAAGTTTATTTATCATTAGAGTTATTCAAGAAAGCAAGATGACAATCATGTATCTTTGTTTTAGTTTATTTCTTTCAGGTATGAACTAATTTTCCCATAACTTGGGGTTTGTATTATGTATAATCTATGAATTCTATTTTCATTCTATCTAAGTTTCTTTGGGAATTATATGTTTCAAATTTATTCTAGCTGCTTAACCATTTATTTGATTTATGTGCCTTGATTTATTGTCTGTCTTAAACCTGATCAATTTAGGGCTGTGCTAATAGTAGTTAGATGGTCACTCGGAAGGGTGTTTAATTATTGAAACACCACATAAACGTATAGTGTGCGGTAATATCCTGACACGATTTTCCTAACTAGATAGTTAGGGTTTAATTTAATCACCAATCATAATTAGTAGGTCAGTCTCATCTAGGAACCTAGTTGTGTAGGAGCACCCTATTTGAGTCCCCTCGTGATAGTGAGGTCGCCACCCTAGTTCGCTCTTTGGGGATAGTTGGGAATATAGAATCCTGACTACTTATCTAAGAGCTATTATATCCCTTATAACCAGATAGAAGAAATAGAGAGATTAGTGCATACAAGCAAAACTTAAGCTATATTCTCTCATATTTATTTTATTGTCTTTAATTTTCCTAGTAATCTCTCAATCAATCATATTTATTTCCTGTCTTTTAATTATTAATTGCTACTCTGATTTATTTACCCATCCGTTTAACACACTTAAGTACCTGAGGAACGAATCTTTTTATCATTAAAACTTGCATAGGTCCTGTAATACTTTCAGTACCGTGCTAGTCTATGGTTCTTATTTGCATTATTTATTCTATTATATTATCACACCATAGGCGACACCAAGTTTTTGTCGCCGCTGTTTGTGATGATTTAATCTTAGTTGGAGACATCATTTTAGAGTATTAGTGTCTATTTTTATTAATATTAGTGCATTTTCCTATATCTTGTCTTGATTTGATGATTAATTATTTTTAGAGCATATTGGGTTTAATTGTTTGTTAAATGTGAAGCTTTAAAGATATTTGGTAATTAATTAGATGTCAAATCAATTCTAAGAGATAAGAGAAAGAGGATATACATAGAAATTGGAGATAAAGAAGGTAAGAGATAAGTATGGAAAGATAAAATTGCCAAGTAAATATGAATTTCACCAGCTACGTCCAAAAAGGTTATCGTAATTCAATATTGGCTTGGAATTTGGAAGAACAGTCTGAAGCAAAGTGATAGAGATTTCCGAGGAAATCAAATTTGATATAATAAACGTGTCATACAGAGCAATATTGAAGGAGTTATGAGCAAAACAAAACAACAACAGTTTCTTACCTTTCATATATTTTAGGGTTACGAATTTGATTTGGAAAAGAGTCCTATTACTTGCCCTCTACTCCAACATTTCGACCTAGGGTTTAGATACCTATAAATACACCATCTAATCAATGAAACCACATCCTTGGCCAATCCTTAAGCCAAGAGGAAGCTTACAACAAAAGAAGAGAAGTCTAGTTAGAGCTGAACATCAAATTATGTCTTCACAAGCCTTCAAAATTGTAATTGTTTTCTTTATTTCTCTAGTATGAACTAATTCTGTTTTAGCTTGAAATTTAGCATATGGGTATGAACCCTAGACTTGTTTTACATCTATTTTAATTTTGGATGCCATTGTATTTAAATTGAATTCATATTTTATTCTCTGTTTTATATACTTTGACTTATTGTCTGTTTTCCTTGCAAATGCATGCGTATAGGATTACCTTTATAGTAGTTAGATGGTCACCCGGAAGGGGTGTCTAATTATTGAAACACCACATATACGTCTAGTGTGCGGTAGTGATCCTGACGGGCTGCCCTAACTAGATAGCCATTAGGGTTTAATTTAACCACCGATCATCATTAGTAGGACAGTCTCATTTAGGAACCTAGTGGCACATGAGCACCCTATTTAAGTCCCCTCGTGATTGTGAGGTTTCCACCATAGCCCACTCTAAAGGGGTAAGGGAGGAATTTAGAATCCTGGTTATAGAAATTCTACATTATTCACCTTTACATGATTAGAATAAACGAGGCTAGTGGGGATTACTTGCTATTTCTCGAGCTAAACTCTCATACTATCTTCTCTTCGTATTAAATTTTCTATTCTTTACTTTAGTAGTTTAAATTTCTATTTACAAAAACCAAACAAAAATCTATTTGTCTTCTCTTTATTCTTGCGTATTTAATATTCTAGCTTTTATATTTGCATAAGTTCTCTCTAGCTTTTGTAGTCTCTGAGGAACAAATTCTCTTATCATTAAGACTTGCATACGTCCTGTAATACTTGCAGTACCGCGATAGCCTAGGGTGTTTATTTTATTTTATCTATTATTTTATCACACCTTAGGCGATACCAAGTTTTTGGCGCCACTGCCGGGGACTACATCGTTAGTCCTTGTGCATTTATTTAGTGCTTTTATTTTAGTTAATTCTATTTTCCGCTTTTATTTTTAGTTTTGTTTTACAGACTTTACAGATTTTACAGTTGGAAAACTCGAGGAGACTTGATATTCCATTCTCATTCAGAGTGCAACCGAGAGGATTCCGCACTCCAGAAATCCAAGCCACTAAATATCGACCAGATTCAGACATGATAGCGCAATTTGCGAGTCATGGACAATTTAGTGGTGCTGCACAACAAGATCCAGTCCGCTATTTTTAGAAATTTATGCAGATATGTGACGCTTACATCATCAAAGGCATTACAAAGGAGCAGATGTATTACGTTATGTTCCAAATATTTTTGACCGGAAGTGCAAGCAATTGGTATGATTCCCAACGCCCCGATGTTATTCCAGACTGGTACAAACTCCAATCCAAATTCCTAGACCAATTCTATCCGGTTAGTAGACGTTTAAAAGATATATTGGAGCTTGAACAATTTATGCAAGAAGAAGTGGAGAGTGTAGGTGAAGAATGGTTACGTTTTAGTGAGAAGAAGGCGAGATGTCCATTCCATGTCTCTCCGCCGGAATATTATTTAACCATATTCTATGGAGGACTCAATAACGAGTCCAAGGCAAACGCGGATTTGTTAAGAGATGTAAGTTTTATATTATTAGATCCTGAAGATGCTGATACTATTACGGAGAGAGTTATGGATACCAAGAGGAGTTGGCCATTAAAATCAGAAAAACAAGAAGAGACCACAGAATCTATAGGGTTCAAAGAATTAACCCAACAAATAAAGGAGTTACGAGAACAAGCACGGACAATAGCTCACGTAAATCTAATACATAATTTACCTTCATGTCCTGGTTGTGGAGCAAGAAATCATTCGTGGGAGAATTGTATGAATAATCCAGCTTCGATTCCCTTTATATCTCATCAAAGAAACCATTATTCTAATGGTTATTATCATCCTCAAGGGAATTACACTAATTATTAACCCCCACAAAATCAAAATTGGGACAGATATCAAGAGACATATTATCAAACTCGATCTCAATCTCGCTATCCACCACAACCTATCTATCAAGAAGCGCCAATTTATGAAGAAGCTTATCAAGAACCACCTCAATATCCAACGCAACAAGCCACTCAAGAACAACCTTCGAGTTTCAATTCGAATATAGCTGAACTATTGGGATTAGTAGAAGTATATGAAGATAAGACAGCAAAGACTCCAAACCCAAGCTAAGGTGATTAGAAATCTCGAGCATACCCTATCACAAAATAGAGAGTACACTTACAAATAGGCCAAAAGGGCAACTCCTAAGTGATACTATTGCTCCCAAAGATTATGCTTGTCATGCAGTTCAATTACGAAGTGGAAAACAATTACCTCCGCCTAAAGTAGAACCAGAACCAACCTCTATTCTTGAAAAAGTGGTTGAAGAAACAGTAGACGATACGGTCAAAGAAGTAATTAAACCAAAGAATGTCCCAAAAAAAGACACCAGAAAAAAAGAAAAGCTCAGGGAAATTAATACACGTCCTCCTCCACCATACCGATCACGTTTCAAAAAGAAGAACAATGAAAAATAATTCAAGAAGTTCCTTGACATGGTGAGCAAGCTAGATATCAATATTCCATTTGTAGAAGCTCTCAAGACAATGCCAAAATATCTAAAATTCATGAAGGACATTCTTTCTAACAAATGAAGTTTAGAAACCGAGGAGATGATTGGATTACCAGAGGACTGTAGTGCTATTTGTTAAAACAAGTTGCCACCAAAGCTACAAGATCCCGAAAATTTTACAATTCCCAATGCGATTGGAGATAGTTGGAACATAAAAGATTTATGTGATTTAGGCGTGAGTATCAATCTCATGCCGAAGTCCCTGTTCGGGAAGCTCAACAATGGAAAGGAAGTACCCACTTCAGTGGTATTACAAATGACGGATCGCTCCCTCTCCCAACCAATAGCTAAAATTGAAGATGTTTTAGTTAAACCTGGTACTTTTATATTTCCTTGTGATTTTATTATTCTTGACTACGACGTAAATACGAATGTTTCCATCATCTTGGGTAAACCACTCTTAGCCACGGGGCGTACACTAATAGATGTTGAGAATGGTGAATTGATCATGAGGGTCCAAGACGAAGAGGTACGATTCAATGTGTTCAAGGCTATGAAATATCCAGATACGAAATATGAATGTTTAAAATTATATATGTCATCGGCAAACTTACACAGGAGGTCTTTAATGAATCAAATTGTGATGACGATCTAACCACAGCCTTGGCAGTTGAATTGCCAAGAATATATGATGATACCACTAACGAAGTTGCAGCATTCGACTCAAACATACGAGACCAACTTTGAGAATCAGGAGACATTGAACCAATGAAGAAACCATCTATAATATCTCCACCTTCTCTTAAAGAAAATCCACTTCCAGACCATCTACGTTATGCGTCTTTAGGTATGATCAATACTTTACCTGTTATTATATCTGCTAACCTTTCAGGTCCTCAAGAAGATAAGCTACTTTGTGTGCTTCGTGCTAACAAAGAGGCGATTGGGTGGACTACTGGCGATATCAAGGGAATTAGTCCTTCAATTTGTAAACATAAGATTATTCTTGAGAAAGAAGGAGGGCGAGCTCTAGAGGGGTAAAGAAGGCTCATGCTAGCTATGAAAGAGGTGGTAAGGAAGGATGTAATCAAGTTGTTAGACGCGGGTATTATCTTTTCCTATTGCAAGCAGTGATTGGGTTAGTCTTGTGCAATGTTTTACAAAGAAAGGAGGTATCACTACTATCCTTAATGATCAAGATGAAGTCATTCCATCAAGAACAGTTGTGGAGTGGAGAGTATGCATGGATTACCGAAGGCTCAACAAGGCTACAAAGAAAGATCACTTCCCTCTACTGTTCATTGATCAGATGCTAGACAAACTCACAGGGAGAGAGTATTATTGTTTTCTTGACGGATATTCAGGCTATAATCAGATCTGTGTGGATCCTCTTTATCAACACAAAACAACTTTTACTTGTCCGTTTGGCACCTTTGCTTACAGAAGGATGTCATTTGGTTTATGCAATGCACCAGCCACGTTCCAGAGATGTATGATGGCTATATTTTGGGACATGATTGATAAATACTTGGAGGTCTTCATGGATAATTTTTTGGTTTTTTGGGATAGGTTTGATGATTGCCTCAACAATCTTGAAAAGGTCCTAGTAAGATGTAAATAAACAGATCTTGTGCTTAATTGGGAAAAATGCCGTTTCATGGTTCAAGAAGGGATTATGTTGGGACATAAAGTTTCGAAGGCAGGGATGGAGGTTGATCATACTAAAATTGAAGTTATAAAAACCTTACCACCTCCAGTTTTTTTGTCAAAGGAGTGACAAGTTTCTTGGGTCACACAGGATTCTACAGAAGATTTATTGAAGACTTCTCCAAGATCGCCAAACTGCTTTGTTCTCTACTTGAAAAGGATACTCCTTATAATTTTTATGACGAATTTGTCAATGTGTTTGTGATGATCAAGGAGAAACTCATCTCCACACCGTTTGTTATACCTCTAGATTTGAATGCTCCGTTTGAATTTATGTGTGATGCAAGTGATCACGCAATGGGTGTTGTGTTAGGCAAGAGAAAAGAAAATATCTTCCACACGATTTACTATGCAAGTAAGACCTTTAACGCTGCCAAAATGAATTATACAGTAAAAGAGAAAGAAATGTTAGTCGTGGTATATGCTTTCGATAAATTTTGTTCATATCTGATTGGAATGAAAACTATCGTATGCACAGATCATTCAGCAATCAAATACCTTATGGTGAAAAAGGACGCTAAGCCACGTCTTATTAGATGGGTATTGTTGTTACAAGAATTTGACATAGATATTAGAGACCGCAAGGGGTGCAAAATCAAGTAGCTGATCATTTATCCAGGCTCGAAGGATCTGATGCCAGCAAGGAACCAGTATTGGTTAAAGAGGTATTCCCTGATGAACAACATTTTACGATTAAAGATGCGTTTGTTCCTTGGTATGCAGATATGGTTAACCTCCTCGTGAGTGGTGTGTTCCCTATGGACTTTAATCCGCAACAAAGGTAGAGGTTGAGTCATAAAGCAAACCAATTCTTTTGGGACGAGCCCTACCTCTTCAAGGTTTGCAGTGATCAAGTTATCCGAAGATGCGTCCATGAGGGCTAAATTACTAAGATCATGGAAAGCTGTCAACACCGAAGAATGATGCTAAAACAGTCATAACATTCCTTAAATCACGTATGTTTTCAAGACATGGTATGACACGAGTTCTAATCAGTGATAAAGATGCCCACTTCATCAATTATCAGTTGAGAGCTACCATTCGTAAGTTGGGGGTGAGACACCACACTTCAACTGGATATTATCCCCAAACTAATGGTCAAGCTGAGGTCTCTAACCGAGAAATCAAATCTATTCTCGAGAAGACCGAGAACAAAACAAAAAAGGACTGGTCATTAAAACTTGATGATGTTCTTTAGGCTTAAAGAACAGCATTTGAAACACACGTTGGGGCCTTTCCTTATCGCATGGTCTACGGCAAAGCATGTCATCTTCCTATTGAGATTAAATCCCGACCCTTTTGGGCTATTCAAACTCTGAATCAAAACCCAGACTTGGCCGAAAAACAAAGGATGATGCAGTTGAATGAGTTGGATGAATTTCGTTTCCATGCCTATGATAATTCACGTCTCTACAAGGAGAAAACAAAAACATGGCAAAATAAAGGATTCGTCCAAAGAGATTTGAGAAAGGACAAAAAGTGCTATTATACAACTCTAGATCCGAGAACTATCCGGATGAAGAAATCGTGCTAACCAGCAGCTTGGTGCGGTATACCGCACCTAAGCTGCGGCGCACCGCAGGTCTAAACAGTTGCGACGGTTTCTCACCACGGTATATTGCCGAGACACGAGACGAAAAACCGTATTGGGAATTTGCACCTACGGTTTTTTCCAGCACGTGTCAGGTGTACCGCAAGGTATGTCCGGTGTACCGCAAGGAAGAAAACCGTGGCGACGGTTTTCGAATACGGTTATTTTCCGAGAAGACCCACTAAAAACCGTAGCGACATTTTGCGCCAACGGTTTTGGTCAGAGTTTATGTGCGGTATACCGCACCAGATGTCTGGTGCATCGCACCGAGGCAGTTTGTGAAGAGATTTTTACCTAATCAACTTCTTACCATTTCAAATCATAACCTAGCCTCTCCAGCACGAATTTTTTAGACCCAAACCTTATAAATACACCTTGAAGCTTGATTAAACCTCCACAATAAACACAACAACAACAAGAAATCTTTCCTTCATCCTCCATAAACACATCTACTTTATCAAATTCATCACACTACACCATAAAACACCACCAAAGATCATTAAGCTGTCAAGAATTCTTCCAGGAACAATCAAGAAAATCTTCTTCTACCATTGATAATCATTCATCCAAGTAACAAACTCAAGCCACACCAATCTTTCTTACCTTAATTCAATACTTGGTGTAACTTGAGTTGTGGGTTAATCAGAGATGACAAACTGAACAGATGCTATAGATTATAAGAGGAAGATTTCCATCTTAGGGAAGAACAAGAGATTGCCTGGAGCCACAATAGAAAAGGACATTGATCTTGATGAGCCTATTAAAAAGAAACCAAAGATAGAGGCACCAGCACAACAACTACTAAAGAGATTAACAACTAGAATAAGTGTACCACCAAGGCCTAAAGCAAAGACACCAATGCAAGATCAAAGTTCTTCTTCATATCTTAATAATTCAGGCATGCCACCAATATGGGAAATTAAATTACAAGATGACATTAACTATTTAAGGAAAGAATTTGTTGCATGCTGGGAGGAAATTGCAAAGATTAATCAGGTATTAGATGAAGTTTCTGAAAACTTGGATATTGATAATTCTTCTTCTTCTTCTTCTTCTTCTCTGGGAGATAACTTGCTGGATCTTTATGGCCATATACCCAGTTTTAATTATTCTTCTTAATTTCTTGTATGCATTAGGTAGTTTAGTTTCAAATTTTATTGCTTTATTGAGTCTTTTTCGAGTCGTTGGGTCACGACTCACTTTTGAGTTTGGGGTGGGGATACGTTGTCCTCATCTTCCTTTTTGTTTTTGCGTAAAAATTAAATTTTTTAGGTTTGAATTGGCATAGAATATATTGAACGTACCTATTGAGCATGATTTAATTAAGTTAATGATAGTAGGTAGTATGTTTTTGAACGGTGTCACAAATATGTTTAGTATGCATGTATGAAACAAGGGAGAGTTAGGGAGAGTTATTTGGTGTGTAGAACGTGGGGTTTGAAAGTAGTTGAAAAGACGCTTGTCTATGAACTAGTAGTGAAAAAGTAACGCAATCCGGTAGTTATAAAAGTGAATAAGGCAGTTCTTTCATATTGAAGCCTTTTAGCTTTCTCACCCTTCTATTTGAAGTTGATTATTATATATTTGTCTTTGCCCCTTTGAGCCTTTCTAAAGCCATTTATTTAACCACATTATAGGTCATACCCCTTAGTTTATCGGACTTATCCATATGACCTGCACGCGAAGCGCAAAACCTAAGACTAGTCGTTTTTAGAGCTTGAGTTTAGGGTGGTGGGCTTCAACATTATAGACACTGGGTTTGGAAAACCTATAATTGTGATATTATTGATGATGAAAAAGTTATTATTGTAACCCTTTGTCGGGGTAAGAGTAAATGAAAAAAGCTGAAACGCATTGAAAAGAATTATGAGAAAAAATAGCATGATATCTCAACATCAAAAGGAGAGTCATAGCTATACAAAAGAAAAAAATGAATATGAAAAAATTGAAAAATAATTGGACGGGAAAAGTTGAATTTATTATATCATCATGAAAAAGGTTTTTACTTGGGTTATTGGTGATGCAAATCAAAATCATCAAAAATTGAGCTGGGTGAAACATCTTCAAGTGAAAAACTCAAGATCTAGGGAGATTCGTTGATGGAATGTGAGGAAAGAGCCAAAATCTCACTTTTCATTATCCAAATATATCAAACCGTCCCTACGCCACGTTATAACCATAAAGACCTTAGGATTTATAGCTACTTGGTGGAGAAAAAATGAAGCTATTAGGTTGTAGGTGAGTGGATCATTGGATACTATACTAGGATCTATGAACAACATATAGCCATTAACATGAACTGAGTTGAAAACCTCTCCTTCTGGCATTGCGAAATTAATTTGGACTTAAATTTAGGGATTGTTTATTATGTGTATATTAAGCATATGTGTACATTATTTCTTTAGCATTACTGCATGAGACTTTTTCGATAGTATGCTATAGGATCATTCATTGTGTTCTATGCTTCTTCTCCTCCTACTTCTTCGTCTCTGTTTATTATTTGACTACCCTATTGTTCTTTATCTTTATTGTATCAGGACGATACAAATCTGAGTTGGGGGTCTTGATGTCTCCCTATTTGTGATTATTTACTCTTAGTTGTAGACATCATTTTAGGTGTATTTTAGAGTATTAATGTCAATTTTTATTAATATTAGTGAATTTTCCTATTTCTTGTCTTGATTTGATGATTTATTATTTTTAGAGCATATTGGGTTTAATTGTTTGTTAAATATGAAGCTTTAAAGATATATGGTAATTAATTAGATGTCAAATCAATTCTAAGAGATAAGGGAAAGAGGATATACATAGAAATTAGAGATAAAGGAGGTTAGAGATAAGTATGGAAAGATAAAATTGCCAAGTAAAACTGAATTTCACCTGCCACGTCCAAAAAAGTGATAATAACTCAAGATTGTCATGGAATTTGGAAGAATGGTCTGAAGCAAAGTGATAGAGATTTCCGAGACGATCAGTTTCGGTATACAGAACGCATCAAACGAAGTAGTATTGAAGGAGTTACGGCAAAAACAAAACAACAACAGTTTCTTACATTTCCTATATTTTAGGGTTACGAATTTGATTTGGAAATGAGTCCTATTACTTGTACTCTACTCTAAGATTTCGACCTAGGGTTTAGATTACCCTATAAATACACCCTCTAATCAGTAGAAACACATCCTTGGATAATCCTTAAGCCAAGAGGAAGCTTACAACAAGAGAAGAGAGGTTTAGAAGGAGCTGAACATCAAATTATATCTTCACAAGCCTTCAAATTTGTAATTGTTTTATTTTCTTTCTCTAGTATTAACTAATTTTATTTTAGGTTAAGATTTAGAATATGGGTATGAACTCTAGACTTGGTTTACCTTAAATTGAATTCATGTTTATTCTCTGTTTTATGTGCTTTGACTTATTGTCTGTTTTACTTGCGAATGCGTGCGTATAAGATTACCTTAATATTAGTTAGATGGTCACCTGGAAGGGGTGTCTAATTATTGAAACACCACATAAAACGTCTAGTGTGCGGTATTGATCCTGACGGACTTGCCTAACTAGATAGCCATTAGGGTTTAATTTAACCACCGATCATCATTTGAACACCAGTATCATTTAGGAACCTAGTGGCGTAGGAGCACCCTATTTAAGTCCCCTCGTGATTGTGAGGTCTCCACCCTAGCCCGCTCTAAAGGGGGTAGGGAGAAATTTAGAATCCTGGTTATAGCAATTCTACATAATTCACCCTTACATGATTAGAATAAACAAGGCTAGTGGGGATTACTTGCTATTTCTCGAGCTAAACTCTCATACTATCTTCTCTTTGTATTTAATTTCCTGTCTTTACTTTATTAGTTTAATTTTCTATGTACAAATAACAAACAAAAATCTATTTGTCTTGTCTTTATTCTTGCGTATTTTTTATTCTAGCTTTATATTTGCACTTGATATTTGCATAAGTTCTCTCTAGCTTTTGTGGTCTCTGAGGAACGAATTCTCTTATCATTAAAAATTGCATACGTCCTGTAATAATTGCAGTGCCATCTAGCCTAAGGTGATTATTTTATTTTATCTGTTATTTTATCACACCTTAGGCGACACCAGACCCGGTTTTCTCATAGGGTTTATAACTGAGGGTTTTCATGTATACATCATAAGTAAAGAGGTAGTTACCAGCGTGCTTATGGAGGAAGACCCAAAAACTTATAATGAGGCTTTAAAATCAGTAGACACTAGTTTTTTAAAAGAGGTTATAAATACTTAACTTGAATCTTACAACCAACCATACATGTGAATTAACATACTTACCTAAGGGCAGTAAACCCATTAGTAATAAGTGAATTTGTAAGAAAAAAAATGAGACATTATGTTTCAATAGATAAATTCAAAGTAGACATGTTATTAAGGGTTTCACCCAAAAGAAAGGTTAATATTACTTTATCACTTAATGCCCTGTAAACAAAATAGTCACTTTTAGATTCCTTAATTCCCTAGTTGTCATTACAAACTGGTTATACATCAGATGGATGTCAAACCCACATTGTTGAATGTAGATCTATATGAAGAGATCTACATGTTGAATCTTGATAGGTTTGTGGTTCCTAGACAAGGGGATAACGTATGTAAGCTTAGGAGGTCGTTATATGGCTTAACATAGGCACCTAAACAATGGTATGAAAAGTTAGACAATATCGTAATAAAATATGACTTTATTGTTAACACCTCTAACTCTTGTGTTTACTCTAAGGTAATATGATCAGATTGTATTATTTTTCTATCTTTATGTGGATGACATGCTTATCTTTGGTACATGTATTCATACCATAAATGAGACTAAATGCTTCTAGTACTTTGAAATTTATATGAAAGATATATGAAAAGTTGATGTAATTCTGGGGGTAAACATCATACGAGGTAGTAATGGTATTTCCATTATTTAGTCTCATTATGTGGTAAAGATCTTGAAAAAATAAATATATTTATGTAATGCATGTGAAAAGTCCTTATAATTCTAGAATTCCTCTGCGTGAAAACTATGGGGATGCGGCATCCCAGAACGAATATGCTAAAATTATAGGAAGTGTGATATTCTTAATAAACTATACTCGACTTGATATTGCCTATGTTGGGACCACTGGGTTGTACTTTTTCATTTATTAAAGTAATCGAAAGGTACTATTAATCTAGGTCTGGACTATAAAAATTTCTTGTAATTATTGAAGTATTTTATGTTAAACTGCATCTTAAACAATGGTGAGGTAACATCACCAATGACTAAGTGCTTACACTAGAAGGAGGTGTTATATCATATAAACCCTCTAAACAGACTTATATAGCACACTCCACCATAGATACTGAGATTATAGTACTAGAATTTCCCCGACAAGAATCTGAGTGGTTGAGAAGTCTCCTCCGGTGTTCCACAATAGGAAGGAAGTGTCATACTAGTATGTATCCATTGTGATTTGCAAGAAGTGTTCGATGTCACTCATAATAGCATCTACAGTGGAAAAAAAGACACATTCGCATCAGACATTGTTTAAGTAAAGAAATTGTTGAATAATGGTGTGATAGTCTTGGAGTAGTATGATTGGAGAAGAATCTAGATGATCTTTTCACCGAAGGTCAAACCAAGATATTAGTCCTGGAAGCATCATGGGGTGGGACTAAAACCCATTGATGGGGAACACAAGACTGATGAGTCCATATGATTCACTATCTTCCCATCCCAATGGCATAAATTATGCATACATGAGCATATTAACTCATAATTAATTCATAGCCATTAATGGTGATCCTATTGAGAAAGACTTGATGAATTTATTGATGAGATTGATATATATATATATTGCTCCTAACATGGTCTCAAGACCCTAGATGAGGAGTCTACATTCGATAACTATTCTTTAAGTTTCTCAGGATGAGATTATAAACTCACTATGAGTTCCTATCCGTAGTGGGGGTTCTGTTGAGAAGGATTTGATGAATTTAATAGACATTTGATGAGGTGGAACTCTTGTTCTCTTAAGGATCTCAAGACCCTAGAAGGGCAGTCTACTTGAGAAGACATTCATGGATTTAAACTATGTGTAAAAAAATATGATGAACGAGGAATTAATAACTACTAGCGGGTAAAGTATGTTTTGTGAGAGTCTCGGTCTAAGAATGTAGAGTTCAAGAGTACGTTCACTTGATGGGATTTGGTGGTTGTCTCACTTCACTTTATGTCAATGTAAATAAAAAGATATTGTCACTTAAGTACAACTCACCCAACGCTAGTATGCATAAATACCTGATCACTTTTCCTCCCAAGACTAAGTGAGGGTTTGTTGGAAATAATAAAGAAAAACAAAGGTTACCCATTAAATAGCAATTTTCTTGGAGAAAAGAGAAGACTAGGAGGCTTTTTTACATTAATTTGTCCCAAAAAAATGGAGAAAGAAATATATTAGTATATATTTTCTTCTTCTCCTATAAACTTCAAAATGCTCAAGGATAACTATAAATGTGAACACCCCATGCGCGCACCACCACCACCACTACCATCGGCATGCCCGGTCGGCTCCAACACTACGAGGGAGAGGCTTGGTCATGGGGGGGGGGGTCATCTTGGGGACTTACAAATAAAAAATATTATTTCATAGGAGATCGTAATTATAGACTTCAATGTAAATGTCATCATAAGAAAAGTGTACTAACTTGAATGCTCCTATTGCTAATCGGCTAATGAGCTATTACTTCACTATATACAGTAAAGAAGTCTAAGTTCATTCCAGGCTTTCTTCCATTATTATTGTCTTTATGGAAGGCCATTAAATGTAAACATTTTTCTGAAGGATTCTACCCATCGACCTCTTTATAAAGAAATTTGAGTCATTTGCAAAGCAGCAAAATTATGAATTATAATCACTAGAAAACTCTTAAACTCTCCCTCTCTATTCAAATTCTTTTGAACATTGAGTAGTAATAGATTAGTTTGGAGATGCCGTTTTTAAGCTGAATATCTTTTTTAACACAAGAATTATATTACTATCACTCAAAATTCCGGTATCGTGTATGTTATGTATTTTATATTTCAGTTTCGTGTAATCTTTGTATTTTTTTGATTTGGAAATATATTGTTATACCCAATTTATACGATTAGTGTTCACTGTTTTACCAACAATTGTAGTTGATGTAACTAAAATATTGTACTTGTATATTTACAATTAGATGGCAAAAGATAAAATTATTACTGAATAAAAAAATTAATATATTAAATACACTTAATCAAAACACTATCAAACTTGTAACCCATGTATCACTGGTGGGTCCTGGTCTGTTTATAAATTAAAAACTGAAAATAAGGAAACCACTTAACCGCAAGTGCACGGTTGTCCAAGTAATATATGATAACAAGTTTGTTCCCAGGGACGGATTAGGCACAACTCAGGTATTAATCAAAAAGTTAGAATAATTGCTTGACAGGAATATAAAATAAAGATTTTTGTTTGGTTTTTATAAATTAAAAGTTGCAAGAAAATAAACTACAAAAATAAAATAAAACAAGTAAAAGAGAATTGAAACTTCAGAAGAGAAAGAGTACTTGATCCTCGCAAGGGTTTCACCTAACCTATCTAATTCATGCTTCTGTTTAAGGGCTAAACTGGTATTACTGTGCTAGTCGGGACTCTAATATCTCCTAACCCCCGTCAAGGTGGACCTAAGAGATATCCTACGGTATTATAAACCCCGTCGGGGTGAATATAAGCTACCTTCAGATTAATACTAATTTACCTCATTGGCTGAATGGTTAGTTAAGCCCGCCAGGGTCAATAAAAGATACTATGCGTCTATTATCTAAGTCTGTAATTAAACTCCACCGTCAAGGTGATCCATACGCCACTATATGGAATAGCCTAATTACTATGATCTAAGTTTGATTCATGACTTCAAAATTAGTTATTAAAACAAAATAATAGTCAACACAAGGTACCTAGTCTAATTTAAACAATTAAATCCCAAATTCAGAAAACATAAATTAAACAGAATTAAGTTAACCCATATAGCGATTCTCAAGTACTAAAGAAATTAGTTCATAACGGAAATAATAACTGAAATTAAATAAAAGGAATTCATGTTCAAATACAAAAGATAAATTGATAACCTAAAGGGTAAGATGACTGATGATGGAAGAACAGGACTCCTCCAGCACTAGCTTCTCCTTGCCTTCTTGCTCTGACTTGAAAACCTTAAGCCTCTTGTGTAATTCTCTAAAGTGTGTGAAAAAAGAGGAGGCTAAGGGGTGTATTTATAGGTGTTGGGAAGCCTAGGTCGAATTTACTTGGAGTGGAAGACAAGTTAAGAACTCTTAAATTCGTAGCCCTAAAATCTAGGAAAGGTAAGATTTTGCTGCTTATTTGTTTTGGTCATATCTCATTCAATACTTATCCATTTGACACGTTCCAATATTCTAAACCGCTTGTATAGGAAAGCTCTTTCCATTAAGGCATATCACTCTCCCAAATTCCTATCCAATCTTAAGTGATAGAATCGTCTTTGAAACGTGGCTGGAATTTCAGATTCATAAGACAACTTTATCTTTTTCTTCTTTGCATATATCTTTCCTTAATCTTTTATTTCCATGTAAATCTTCTTTCCTTTACTTCTTTAACTTGACTTGGTCTCTAATTAATTACCATATATCTTTTAAAGTTTCACAATATATAAATAATTAAACCGCATATGCTTTAAAAAGAATAAATCAATAATTCAAGAAATAGAATTAGGAAAGTGCACTCTAAAAATAGAAACTCGAGTAAAAGTATTTCCTAACACACTAAAATACCCTAAGACTTTAATTCTCACTTCTCCTCCTTGGATTGGTCTTTCATGAAATTCAAGAACCTGCTAACTTTGCACTAAAAACAATCAAATTTACGCACAAAAGCTCTAAAAACGCAAATAGTCAATTTCCAAGGGGAGAAAGTGCAATATGATCAAATAAGCATAAAGTCTATCAAATAAGTCATTTATTTACCTAAAAGGATGTCTCCAAAGGGCTAATAATTAGAACAAAATAGGGAGACATCAATCACAAACATAATTGATCACCATATTCTCCATCTTCTCGAGTGCTTGTTCATAGACCTTCACCCTCGTCTTAGTTGTGATAACCAGTTAGAATACATCAAAGAAAATACATGTGATATATTTGTATAAGATTTTGTGAAAATATAGATATATAAGAATTAAAAGAGAAATAAATAAAAGATTAATCAAATAAAGAACACATTAAAATTGATGAAAAATTATCTTTTACAAACAAGGTAATAAGGATTATAATTACATGATATAAATGAGAAACGTGAATTTATGAAGAATTATTCCATAATAAAAAAAATAGTGGGCAAGAAACATATACTAACAAATACGTTAAGTGTATTCTGAAGAATGCTGAAAAACATGGTCAAATGTCCTTTATGCATATTCCTAGACATCTTAATGGTTGAGCTGCCAGAGCTTCTCGGAACGCGAGACAACATGCTACTTGGAGGAATCAACATCTGCAGATCACCTTCCAGTTTGATAGATTGGGGATTGGATAAAAGTTTACCTTCTACCCTTCCTGTCGACCAAAAAAAGAAAAAAAACATATACTAACATGAACCCCCACTAATAAAGAAAGAAGATTTTTAACACTTAATGACATTGATTTTTTCTGTGTGTTTATCAGTAAGACTCTTATTTCAATATAATAATGAACAAATTTTGTCTTAAATAATTGGTCAAAATACGCTTTCTTAAAAAAATGAAAATCTTACAAGTATTTTCTTAATATTGAATTTGAGTATCAATTTTTTTTAACAACCTAACAATTTATCATGTAAATTTATTTGCAATATTCATTAATATCATTATTTTAAATTTTGGGTAGAAAGAAAAATGGGATAAATAATGATGGACCAATTACTTAGTAAATTGTATTCATGTACGATCAGATAAGTTAGAATTGCAAAAACATTGCTAATTTTATCCTAGATTAGAGGATAGATAATAATTATATTATTTGCTAGTAGGACATAACCATTAGCCAAGTACAAGAACCAGGACATCATACAATAGAGAAAATGAAAATCCTATCTAGTTTCTACACTTTTCTACACACACTCACTCACAAATAAACACATACTCTATCCTAAAACATCCATCAAAACGTTAAATTTTTTTGGATTCCTACTCATAAACAGTGTTATAACCTAGTAAACTCTTCACAACATTGAATCTTTCAAGTCCTTTTCATCTCTTTTCAACCTTCACTTCCTTTTTTCCCAATTAAGCTTCCTCGACCTCTTTCAGTTATGGATTTTTTTGCTTCTTCACATCCACTAGCAATGAACAAACAGTTAGTAATAACTCCTGACAAAGATTCTATATAAAAAATGCTAATGAGCCAAAACTAATGGCTAAACTCATGATTCAAGAGAAAGTAAAATTTGTTTCTATCAAAAATCACATTAATAAGTATTAGGGTCTAAAGAAACAAGGAAACAAGGAGGTTGAGCACATAAATCTGTGGATACAGCTCTCAGGAGTATTAATTAACCTTCTCACTACTAAATATCTAGGTAAGATGCTCAGTTTCTTTGGACAAGTTCAAACGATAGAATTATCTGCTTAAGTGAAAATTGATGAATCATTAATAACCTGAGTAAGAGTTGTCTGGGACCTAAAAAATCCGCTTGTACATGGAATTAATTACTGGGAATCAGAATACAAACCAATATGGACTAGATTCAGATACGAGAATATTGTACATGGGTGTTATGGTTGTGGTATATTTGAACATGAGGAATCCAAATGCAAAACCCTAAGGTTATCCCCAAATTAGGAGGATGGATCAAACTCTCCACTAGGGTCCAAACCAAAACATATACGATCCAGAAAGTTGAAGAAGAAAGGAAATAATTTGGGAAATCTATGGAGAACAAGAATCAAAACATCAACAAGACTCAATCCGAGTCATCTAGGAATGATACATGAATCGTGAGCGTACCCAATAACAGAGTTAATAGTACTAACGTGGTATTCAAATTTGGAAATACATCTAGTAATGGAGCTAAGAAAGGACAAGGAGAGGCCATGGCAAAAAGGAAGGACGAAAACAATTTGGTTTATTCGGTTAGTGGAGAGGGTATGAAAGAGAAAGAAGAGAAGAACAAATGTTATAAGGAAAGGGAGGTGAGGCTTTCCGAGCTGGAAAAGAATTTGGTCAAACAAATTGAAACACCTCCTCCACGTGGAAATGAAGTGGTCTTTGGAAGTTTTATTATTCAAGTTTGGTTATAAAAATTCCTAACATTATTATTAAATAATCCATACTTAACACAAAACACAACAATAACCCACCCAACCCAAACACCCCTAAATCATTTCAGACAAATCAAAACACTTAGAACCCTAAATTTTCTCCCGTCCTAAATCCTTCATTTCTAATCTCAACCTCAATCTACCCAAACTCAAAAGCTCTCTGTGAATCCACGAGCCTAGATGGATTTTCAACTCTCCACCAGAACTAAGAACACGTATATTTCTTTGAACAACGAGATTCAATCAATCCTAAACACCAAAAATTTATCAGAAATTATGAAGATGGAGGGGAATCGTATGAAAGAAATAAAGGAGACAGACAATCAATTTAGACGAGAACTATAAAGAACAATTAACATAACCAAACCCACGTAAATTTGATTAGACAAAATACCATATGGGTTTCTAGGAATGCTAGCTACACGGAGAAAATGCATGAAGAAAGGTGAAGATAAAGAGGAGTTTATGAACGAAGAAGAAGAGAAAGCTGAAAAGAATAAAGAAGAGGAGATTGAATGCATAATGATTACTCAACAGGTTTGCGAGGTTGACCTGATTCAACCCCAAGAAAATCAATGACACAAACAACTTTGAAATGTCAGGGTATTGGCAATACCTTGACAGTCCAAACCTTTCTGGTATTGTTACAAAATACCAGACTCGGGTACTTTTTCTTTCGAAAACTAAGAACACCTTTAAATCGGTTAAAAAACTAGAAAAAATTCTTAACATGACCCTTTTAGATAGAGTTGAACCTTTAGGATTAAGCGGGGGTCTAGCTATTTTTATTAAAGAATCGGTAGATATTGCTATACTTAATAAATCTATAATCCACTTCCATTGTGCTATTAAGAATGAGGGGAGTTTGTTTTACACCACCTTCGTATATGGAGCATCGAAGGATAATTGTAAGAATCAATGTCTTAAGTTGTATAGCAGTTGTTGCCCCTTAAACAATGAACATTGGAATTTAATTGGGGATTTTAAATAGTATTTTTGAGAGAAAAAGAGGGGAGATTTGATGTCTCTTTATTTGTTCTAATTATTAGCCCTTTGGAGACATCCTTATAGGTGAATAACTTTTATGCTTAATTGACCATATTGCACTTTCTATCCTTGGAATTTGACTAATTGCGTTTTTAGAGCTTTTCTGCGTAAATTTGATTGTTTTTAATGCAAAGTTAGTAGTTTCTTGAATTTCATGAAAGACCAATCCAAGGAGGAGAAGTGAGAATTATAGTCTTAGGGTATATTAGTGTGTTAGGAAGTACTTTTACTCGAGTATCTATTTTTAGAGTGCACTTTCCTATTTCGAATCTTGAATTATTGATTTATTCTTTTTAAAGCATATGCGGTTTAATTATATATTTATTGTAAAGATTTAAAAAATATATGGTAATTACTTAGAGACCAAGTCGAGATAAAGAAGTAAAGGAAATAATATTTACATGGAAATAAGAAGATTAAGGAAAGATATATGCAAAGAAGGAAAAGATAAAGCTGCCTTATGAATCTGAAATTCCAGCCACATTTCAAAGAAGGGTTTATAACTTAAGATTGACAAGGAATCTGGGCGAGTGGTAGGCACCAATGGAAAGAGCTTTCCGAGACAAGCGGTTTCATATATTGGAACGTGTCAAACGGATAAGTATTGAATGAAATATGACTAAAACAAATCAGCAGCAAAATCTTACCTTTCCTAGATTTTAGGGCTACGAATTTAAGAGTTCTTAACTTGTCTTTCACTCCAAGTAAATTCGACCTAGGCTTCCCAACACCTATAAATACACCCCTTAGCCTCCTCTTTTTTCACACACTTTAGAGAATTACACAAGAGGCTTAAGGTTTTCAAGTCAGAGCAAGAAGGCAAGGAGAAGCTAGTGCTGGAGGAGTCCTGTTCTTCCATCATCAGTCATCTTACCCTTTAGGTTATCAATTTATCATTTGTATTTGAACATGAATTCTTTTTATTTAAATTCATTTTTCCATTCCGTTATGAACTAATTTCTTTAGTACTGGAGAATTGCTATATGGGTTGAACTTAATTCTGTTTAATTTATGTTTTCTGAATTTGGGATTTAATAGTTTAAATTAGACTAGGTATTTTGTGTTGACTATTATTTGGTTTTAATCACTAATTTTGAAGTCATGAATCAAACTTAGCTCATAGTAATTAGTTTATTCCATATAGTGGCCTATGGATCACCTTGACGGGGGGTTTAATTACAGACTTAGATAATAGACGCATAGTATCCGTTATAGACCCTGACGGGCTTAACTAACCATGCAGCCAATGAGGTAAATTAATATTCATATGAAGGTAGCTTATATTCACCCTGAAGGAGTTTGTAATACCATAGATAGCTCTTAGGTCCATCCTGACGGGGGCTAAGAGATATTAGAGTCCCGACTAGCATAATAATACCAGTTTAGCCCTTAAACAGAAGCATGAATTAGATAGGTTAGGTGAAACCATTGCGAGGATCAAGTACTCTTTCTCATCTGAAGTTTCAAGTCTCTTTTATTTGCTTTCTTTTATTTTCGTAATTTATTTTCTTGCATCTTCTAATTTATAAAAAAACCAAACAAAAATCTTATCTTTTATTTTTCTGTTAAGCAATTATTCCTACTTTTCGATTAATACCTGAGTTGTGCCTAATCTGTCCCTACGAACAAACTTGTTTATCATATATTACTTGGAGAACCGTACACTTGCGGTTAAGTGGTTCCTTTATTTTCAGTTCTTAATTTATAAACACACCAGGACCCACCAAGTTTTTGGCGCCGCGGCCGGGGACGGTGGCGTGTGACCCCGGTGTTAATCTGTAGTAGTTTAATTGTTTTAATTTTATTTTTTAGTTTTACGCTCTGGGTTGTCTTTCTTTCTCAGGTTTACGGGTTTTGGTTTATGCGTGAAGATATCGTGATTCTTGCAAATCCCGAAAACCTAGTTCGAGACGCAAACAAAAGAAAGAGAGAAGCTAAAGCAAAAGAGTTAGAGGAGCAATTAGCAAGAGAAGCAATGGCTGAAATCGACCCTCCTCTTGCTCATGTGGTTCCTATTGTTCCACAAGTTCAACCTCCTCTGAACAATTATCTGTGGTTCATCAATGGCCCTGAAGAAGCTCCATTTAGAGCTTCCGCCCTCAGAATTGGCCCAGCAAATATTAATGTCGAGAGATTTAGACCCGATCGTGGTATGTTATCTCAATTTCAGAGTTATGGCAATTTTCGAGGAGCACCTGGCGAAGATCCAATCCGTGCTGTACAGAAGTTCATGCAAATCTACGATTCCTATATTACGCAAGGAGTAACAAGGGAGCAGATGTATTTTGCTAATTTTAGGCATTTCGTTATTGATGGAGAAAGTGAATGGCATGATTCTCAAGAACCCGGAACAATTACAACATGGGACGCATTACAAACTGCGTTCTTTGATAGATACTACCCAACGAATATGAGACTTGATGCGCAAGTTGAATTAAATTCATTCAAACAAGATCAAGATGAGATTTTGGGTAGAAGTTGGAAGAGATTTCAGATTTGTTTAAGAAGAGTCCCTGATCATGGCCTCAGAGAGATTCAACAGACGAAGATATTTTACCGAGGACTTGATGGCTCTTCAAGAAAAGATCTAGACTTGCTTTGTGGTGGTGGATTCCTACAGGTACAACCAGTCCATGCTAAGATCAGTTTGAATAGAACAGTTACGAATGAACTAGGTTGGAATACTGTGAGAACACCTATTCGAGGTGGAAATAGTGCGTTAATTGAAGAAAAATTCACCGCCATGGAAAATAAACTTGAGCAACAAATAAAACAGCTTACTCTAGCTGTTACAAAGAGTGTTGCAGGTAGAAGAGCAGAAGTTAATGTTACACAAGAAGTTTATGGGTGTTCTAACTGCGGTACGCAAGATCATGAATGGGAGCAATGTCAAAACAATCCAGAATCCGTAATTTTGTTTCTAACCGAGGAAACTATAACTCAAGTGGTCAAGGTTATCAACCGAATAGAAATCATCCGGGTTTCCAATATTCAAATCCAAATGGGGCAGCTAATCCGACTTATGCATATCAACCACGCCACTAAGGCAATAACTTTCAACCAAGAAAAAAAACAATTACCAAGGTGGACAAGCGTACGGAAATTAGGCGCAGAGACAACCTCCTCAAGATGCTTACACCAAGACCATGAACTAGAAAGCTCTACCTGCTCAACCTCAAGAAGGTGCATTTGATGTGCAGCAAACCTTGACGACACGAATCAACATTCAACAAACTACGGCCGCAACACTTAAATTGATGGAAACTCAGATGGCTCAGATGGCAAAGCAATTAAATCCGCGTCCACAGGGACAATTACCAAGTGACACTAAAGAACCCAAGCAAAGAGAAGATTGTAATGCAGTGACACTTAGAAGTGGTAAGAATCTCCCACCGCCTCCTTTTCCCGTGATGAAAGAAAAAGAAACAACTGTGAAAAAAACTGGCGAAAGATGCGATGGAGAAAGAAGATGAACCTGAAGTAGTGGAAGTGGAGAAGATATTGGAAAAGACAAAGAAGCCAGATACTACAGAACCCCGTCCTCCTCCACCTTTTCCCTCGAGAGTTCAGAAGAAAGGAGATATGGCTGACTATCAGAAATTCTTGAATGTGGTACGTGGTCTTAATATTAACATTCCATTCCTAGATGCCATTAGAGATGTGCCGAAATATGTCAAATTCCTGAAAAGAGTCGTCGCCAACAAAAGACCACACCTTGAGAATGAGATGATAGGCTTGCCTGAAGAATGTAGTTCCATATGCCAAAGCAAATTGCCACCAAAACTACTTGATCCTGGGAGTCTTACTATTCCTATTTCCATTGGGAATCAGTGGCAAGGTAAATCTTTGTGTGACTTGGGAGAAAGTATCAATCTCATGCCCAAATCAATTTTTCGAGATGTTGAAGATAGGAGAAGTAAGGCCGCAATCCATGGTCTTGTAAATGGCTGATAGATCCATTGCACATCTAGAGGGACGCATAGAAGATGTCCTCGTCAAGGCAGGTACTTTAATTTTTCACGTTGATTTTGTTATTCTTGAACACGACGCGGATAGGAATGTCCCCATCATCTTGGGGCGACCATTCCTAGCCATGGGGCGTACTATTATTGATGTAGAAAACGGAGAATTAACAATGTGAATCCAAGACGAGGAGGTAAAGTTCAACGTGTTAAGGGCAATGAAGTTTCCAGATATGCGAGAAGACTAATTCCAATTGGACGTAATTGATTTAGCCAGACGAGAAGTATGGGAATACATGAACTTTGGTGATATCTTGCAAGCTACCCTAACACATGACTTACCAAAGCCAATCGAAGAGTTAGCCGAAACAGTTGCAGCTCTTAACTCTGGATATCTGAAGCAGAAGTGTCTCACTTATGAAAATGTTCGAGAACCGGGGGAGATAGTTCTTAAAAATTAATCATCTATCGAAGCTCCCCCGAAGATAGAAGAAAATCCACTTCCGACACACCTGAGGTATGCGTATTAAGGTACTAACAAAACTCTGCATGTTATTGTTTTAGCTACTTTAACAGGTCTTCAAGAAGAAAAACTTTTGCGCATAGTAAGAGCTAACAAAGACGCGATTGGTTGGACTATTGCTGACATCAAAGGTATTAGTACTTCCTATTTCCAATAAAAAATCATCTGGACGATGAAAGTGCACGCTCGATTGAAGGACAAAGAAGATTGATTCCAGCTATGAAGGAAGTGGTGAAGAAAGAGGTTATCAAGTTGCTAGATGCAAAAATCATATATCATATATCTAGTAGTGGATGGGTGAGTCCAGTTCAATGCGTACCAAAGAAGGGTGGTATTACTACCATCTTGAATGAACAGAATGAAGACATACCCTCAAGGACCGTTGTTGGTTGGAGAGTGTGGATGGATTACCGTAAGTTGAACAAGGCCACCAGAAAAGATCACTTCCCTCTTCCGTTTATTGATCAGATGTTAGACAAGTTAGCGGTTAGAGAATATTATTGTTTTTTGGATGGGTATTCAGGATACAATCAAATTTATGTAGATCCAAAACACCAACATAAGACCACTTTTACATGTCCTTTTGGTACCTTTGCCTTTCGAAGGATACCATTCGGATTATGTAATGCACCTGCTACTTTTCAAAGATGTATGATGGCGAATTTCTGGGACATGATCGATGATTTTCTTGAGGTATTTATGGATGACTTTTCTGTGTTTGGTGATAACTTTGATGAGTGTTTGCGAAACATGGAGAAGGTGTTGGTTAGATGCAAGGAATCTGGTTTGGTTTTGAACTGGGAAAAATGTCACTTTATGGTTCGTGAAGGTATAGTGTTGGGACACAAGGTTTCGATTTCGGGTTTGGAAGTTGATCGCGCAAAGATTAAGGTAATTAAAACTCTGCCCCCTACGATTTCTGTTAAAGGGGTAAGAAGTTTCTTAGGTCATGTTTGTTTTTACCGTCGTTTCATCAAGGACTTCTCCAAGATCTCTAAGACATTGTGTAACTTACTTGAGAAGGACGCCAAATTCATTTTTGATGAAGCTTGCATGGTGGCCTTTCAAAATATTAAGGAGAAGCTTATTTCTGCACCTATTGTATTACCTCCTGATTGGAAGATTCAGTTTGAAGTTATGTGTGATGCAAGTGATCTTGCTATGGGTGCTGTTCTGGGACAAAGAAAAGATAAGGTATTTCATTCCATCTACTACGCTAGTAAGGTCTTTACAAGTGCTCAAGTAAATTATACCGTAACTGAGAAGGAGTTACTAGCTGTAGTATATGCATTCGACAAATTTCGTTCCTAGCTTCTTGGGGCAAAAGTTGTCGTGTTTACTAATCATTCTGCAATTAGATACCTTATGGAAAGAAAGATGCTAAGCCGCGCTTAATTAGATGGGTGTTATTGTTACAATAATTTGACTTAGAAATCCGAGATCGAAAGGGTTGTGATAATCAGGTTGGAGATCATTTGTCACGTCTCGAAGGTTCAGAGCTTAATAGTGATCCTGAGTTGGTTCGAGAAGAGTTTCCTGATGAGAGTTTATTTGTTATACATGATGGTACTCCTTGGTATGCTGACATTGCAAATCTTATTGTGAGTGGTAACTTTCCTCAAGGAGCCACATCACAAGACAAGAATATATTAATCCATCGTGTTAAACAGTTCTTTTGGGAGGATCCCTTCCTCTACAAAGTATGTAGTGATCAAATGGTGAGAAGATGCATACCTGAGAGAGACGTTTGGGCAGTCATTGTGAGTTGTCATGATTCGACATACGATGGACACTTCAAGGGTTACCACAGCTGCTAAGGTACTACAATCCGATTTTTATTGGCCTACTTTACATAAGTATTGTCATGAGTATGTTCAGAAGTGTCATAGATGCCAGTTTGCTGGAAATATATCCAAGAGGGACGAGATGCCACGTAATAATGTTCTTGAAGTTGAAATATTTGATGTATGGGGTATTGATTTCATGGGTCCTTTTTGTACCATCTAACGAGAATCTTTACATCCTACTAGTTGTTGATTACGTGTCTAAATGGGTAGAGGCTGTAGCTCTACCAACTAATGACTCGCGAGTAGTAATTAAATTTTTAAAGTCACACATCTTCACTAGACATGGTACACCTAGAGTTATTATCAGTGATGGAGGTTCACACTTTGTGAACAAATATCTGAAGACAGTTCTAGAGAAGTATGGTGTGAGACATCGTGTATCTACCGCGTATCATCCACAAGCCAATGGTCAAGCTGAGGTCTCTAATCGAGAGGTAAAATCTATTATAGAAAAGACTGTGGGCCCCACACGAAAAGATTGGTCTATGAAGCTAGATGATGCGTTGTGGGCTTATCGTACTGCGTTTAAAACTCTAGTTGGTGCATCTCCGTATCGTATGGTTTTTGTTAAGGCTTGTCACTTACCTCTTGAACTTGAATTAGGTGCGTACTGGGCTATAGCGCAGTTGAATTTAGATCCTACTTTGGCTGGTGAGAATCCTATGATGAAGCTGAATGAACTTGATGAGTTTCGATTACATGTCTATGATAACACGAAACTTTACAAAGAAAATACGAAGAGGTGGCATGATAATTGTATCCGTGCAAAGACATTTGAAGTGGGACAGAGGGTCCTAAAATACAACTCCAAGTTCAGCAATTATCCGGGAAAGTTGAGATCAAAGTGGTTTGGTCCTTACATTGTGACTAAAGTTACGCCTCATGGAGCTATAGAGATTGAGCATCCAACTGAACACCGCACCATTATGGTGAATGGTCATCGTCTGAAAATCTATCATGGAGGCGAGGATACTAATCACATGGTGGATCCACATCCGGGGGAGGTCATGTACCTCCTTGAAGTTGAATTGTTGTGGGAGGTAACCCGTCGAGCTTAACGACGTTAAACAAAAGCCAGTTCATTGTATATTAGTTTATTGCTTTATATTTTTCAATTCCTAGTGTATAATTCTAAGTTAGTGTCGAGTTTTAGTGTCTACTTTTAAAAAAATAAATGAGAAAGGTAGTGTTTAATAGTGCAGGAATTGAGTTTGGGGTGCTAAGGAAACGGAAAATAATAATTTGTTGCTCTGACCGGTATGCCGGCGGATCAGAAACACGTGCCCACGGGTCCAAGGCTCTGGTTGTTTGCCGAGAGGTTGAGAAAAATTGACGTGTCGCACCGGCATGCCGCCTAGAATTCCGGTATGCCTGCCAGATGGAAAACCCTTGCCCTCGGGTAGCTCGCCTCGGCTATTCTGACGGAGTTCACCCCTGGACAAAAAGCAGCACCGGCATGCCGGCCATTAGCCCCATATGCCGGCGGAACAAAAACACGTGGCCTCGGGTAGAGTCTCGGGTTGTTTGCCGAGAGGTACATAAAGACACACGTCCAGCACCAGCATGCCACCGAGAATTCCAGTATGCCGGCCCGCATGTCGGTTTGAAAGAGATTGTTGCCTTATACACTTCTTACCTTATCAAGTGCAAACCCTAGCCTCTCCCATACAAATTTTCCAGCTCCCAACCTTATAGATAGACTTTGAAGCTTGATTAAACCTCTATAACAAACACAATAACATTAGTAATTCTTTCCTCCATCCTCCATAAACACATCCTCTTCATCAAATTCATCACAAAACACCATTAAAAACCATCAAGATCATCAAGCTTTCAAGAATTCTTCCTAGATTCATCAAGAAGTCTTCTTCTTTCATCTAATCCAAGCAAGAAACTCAAGCTACACCAAGTTTTCTTAACTTTATTCTATCCTTGGTATAACTTGAGTTTGGGGTCAATCAACCATGACAAACAGAACATATGCTATGGATTATAAGAGGAAGTGTTGTATACTAGGGAAGAACAAAAATTTGCTTGGTTCTACAATTGAAAAGGCCATCGATCTTAATAAGCCTATTGAAAAAAAAAAGGAAGAGTCGCCTGCACAACCACTACACAAGAAATTAACAGCAAGGATGAGGGTATCATCAAAGCCTAGAGAAAAGACACAAATTCAAGATCAAGGTTCTTCTTCCTCTCAAACTAATTCTTGTATTCCTCCATGGGATCTCAAATTGCAACATGAAATCGAACAGGGATATTGATAATTATTCTTCTCCTTCGGAGGAGGACATGATGGATCTTTATGGCCAGGTAACCCGTTCTAATTCTTCTTCTTAATTGATGGTAGGCACTAGGTAGGTAGTTTAGTTTAATTTTATTGCTTTATTGAGTCTTTTTCGAGTCGTTGAGGCACGACTCACTTTTGAGTTTGGGGTGGGGTTTGTTGCCTCATCCCAATTTTTTGTGTTTTACATGCTTTCAATAAAATTAATCTTAGAGTTGCATTAACTGTAGAGATTTTAAATGCCCCCATCAAGCATGGTATTTATGAATTTATGATATAAAATAGTTGACTTTAGGGGTTAGTATAACACGCACTTAGATTGCATGCAAATATGAAATAATGTATAGGAAGAATTAATGAACAATGCAAAAGAAGTAAACTTGTGCTTAATGATAATGGGTGGTTTGTAGTATGTGAGATCTAAATGAGTAGAGAACCCACTTAGGTATGAACTTGAGGCAAGCTGTGTAGATAGGAAAATGATAGAGGCAGTTCTTTGTTAGCCTTTTGAATCCTTTTGACCGTCTATCCCTGAATTAATTATATCCTTCTTAGCCAAATTTTTAGCCTTTAAGCCTTTCTTTTGTCGCCACATTATAAGCCAATATCCCTTTAGACTGTTAGGCATGACCATATGACCCGCACTTGAATCACGAACCTGAGACTTCTAGTCTTGAGCTTGAATTTGGGGTGGTTGGTCCACTATATGGGAATTTACATTGGGTTGGGATTTTTGAGCTTATCAATTATGCTCTGTGCTATATTTTAATGATGATTCACAGGTTTATTTTATTGTAACCCTTTGTCGGGGTAATAGTGAATGAAAAAGAAGCTACGAGCTAAAGTTATGAAAAGGCATAACTATGAAAGAATAGCATGATATCTCAACATTAAAAAAGAGAGTCATAGTTATACAAAAGAAAATAAAGAAATGATTTGAAAAGAATATATATATTCGGATCGGGAAAGTAGAAATTTTTATGTGAATCATCCTTAGTGCTTATTGGGTTAATTTGGGGACGCTAATTAAGCGCGTCAATTGGGTTGAGTGAGAACATTATTCATGTGTAAACTCAAGCTCTTGGACAGTTTGTTGATGGGAATTGAGGAGAGAGCCAAAAGCTCACTTCGAATTTACCAAATATACATACCATACCGTCCCTAAGCCTATGTTAAAACCGTAAAGACCTCATGATTCTTAGATACACAGTGAGTTAATAGGGAGTGTGCTAAGTGGAGCGGTCAAAGCAAGTAAATATCAAGGAACACCCTATAGCCACCATCTTTAGATAAGGAATAAGCGTGGCCTTCTAGCATTGTGAATTTAATTTTGGATTGATATTATTTAGTATTTGATTTTGCATGATATGTGTATGTGATGTCTCCTTAATTGTTCTTATTTTCGACCCTTAGGAGACATCATTTTTGGTGTTTATTTAATCAATTCGATAGACTTTTGGACTAAATATGCAATAATATGATTTTCCTCTTTTAATTCTAGCATTTTTGATTTATTAAGCTTTTGCGCGTAATATTGGTATTTTTAGTGAAGATTTTACAGGTTTTAGATGTTAGCTAGAAGAGGAATCCGAGGAGAAAGTCAAAGATCAAAAGATAGAGTCAAGACTTGAAAAGAAATCCCGAAGATATTATTTTTAGAGCTGAAAATCCATTTTCCAGGCCATAGATTGCTGATTTCGAGATGCTTAAGCGATGATTTAGCTGTTTACCTTTGAAGAGAAATCATTCCTTATCGAGTTACGGAACTTTAGCAACTGGAATGAGGTCAATCGGAGTTGTAACGCATCGGGAAAAGCCGTTTTAGTGAAGGTGTATCAGCAGTTACGGGATTTTGGGCTTAGAAAGTGGGCTTGGACATTTAATTAATATTCTATTTTCTGGTCCAAGCCCTAGAACGAATTTGCACTTATAAAAGGAGGTCTGGACTTCTATTTTACACACAATTCATTCTTTACAATTAAAAACACCAGAGAGAAGCAACAGAAGGAAGGAAGAAGAAGCTGCTAGAGCTGGAGTGGGTCTATAGCTCCGTTCTCAGTCATTCCAATTCCGGAAATTAGGTTTCTTTTATCTTTTATTTGTAATCAATTATGAATTCCTTTATTTTTAATTTCGTATTTCTTTTTAATATGAGCTAAACAATTCATAGTGCTTGAGAACAACAATGGGTGAATCCCAATCTTATTAATTAACGAATGTTGAATTTGGGTTTCTGTTAAATTAAATTAAATTAGGGCTTTTACTCTTTTCAATAAATTGAGATTATTTTACTGTTTTTGGAGTAGCTAACTAAGAACAGGTGTTAGTATCTAGGCTATTCCAATTAGTGGCGATTGGATCATCCTGACGGAGGGTTTAAATACAGAACCATTTATTCGAATCTAGGATAGAAGCTATTGATTCTGACGAACTTAGCTAATTCTAGGGCCAATGAGGTAATAAAACTTAAACATCTAAAGGTGGATCATATTTACCCTGACGGGACTAGTGACACCCTAGGATTGCCTTATAGTCCACCCTGACGGGGGTATAAGGAATTTAGAATCCCGACCATTGTAATTGACCAATTTAGCCCTTAAACAACATAAGTTAGGAAATAGGATTGGGAGGATCCTTGCGTTCTCAAGTACTACATCTCATATTGCGTTTTACATCATTTTACTTGCGTCTTAGTTTTTATTTGCATTTTTATAATTTGTCTTTCATTCATTAGCTTTAATAACAAAAACCAAACAAACATATTTTATTTACTTGCTTTCATAAGTGCAACCAATCATTATCTGCTAAACATTGTAGTCAACCATCCCGTCCTTGGAACGAATCTGTATTATCATCTATATTACTTGGGACAACCGTACACTTGCGGTTGTGGTTCGATTAGCATTTGCATTTATTTTAGAACACACAAAGGACCACCAAGTTTTTGGCGCCGCTGCCGGGGAAGGTAGCGTGTGACCACGGTGTTTATCCTTTAGTGATAGTTGCATTTATTTTTATATTTGTTTTTATCAGTTTTACGCTTTTTGCTTGTTTAGTTTTCTCAGGTTTTTAGGTTTGGTGTATGCGAAGATGGCTCAGATTTGAACCGCTAGTTCAAATCCTTGATAATCCGGATTCGTTAATCAGACTTGCAAATAAGAAAAGAAGAGAACAAGAGGAAAGAGAAATGGCGAATATTCAAGATCCATGGTTTACTAATGGTCCACCAGAAGTTCCATTCCGTGCTCCTGCTATAGGAGTAGGTGCTCCAGATATAAATGTTCCGAAGTTTCGTCCAGATCCGGGTATGATAGCTCAATTCCAAAACTTTGGAAATTTTCGTGGTAGAGTTGGAGAAGATCCTCTTAGAGCGATACAGAAATTCAAACAGATATGTGATTCTTACATCACACAAGGAGTTTCAAAAGAACAGATGTACTACGCTGTGTTTAAATTTTTTGTTATTGATGGAGCAAGTGAATGGCACGATACGCAAGATCCGACGAAGATTACTAATTGGGACCAATTAGAGATTGCTTTCTTTGACAGGTATTACCCAAGTAACATGAGGTTAGATGCTGAATTAGAGTTGACGCATTTCCGTCAAGAATATGATGAAACTTTGGGTAGGAGTTGGACAAGATTTCAGATGTGCTTACGTAGAGTCCCCAATCATGGCTTTTCAGAACAACAACAATTAAAAATATTTTATAGAGGCCTTGATGGGACTTCAAGAGAGAAATTGGATATGTTATGTGGTGCAGGTTTTCTTCAAGTTCAACCCGCTCATGCAAAGATCATCTTAGAGAGAACAGTCAAGAATGAAGTTGGGTGGAGTTCAGTAAGAACACCAGTTAAAAGAGTGAATAATGTTGATATGGAAGAAAAGTTTGCTACGCTAGAGACAAAGCTTCAGACCACACTAGAACAACAATTGAGACAACTTACTCTAGCCGTGAAAGAAGGTTTTTCGAATAAAAAAGTTGAGGTAAAGGTTGCACAAGAGGTATATGGATGTGAGTATTGCGGTGTCAATGATCATAGTTGGGAAAATTGTCAAAATAATCAAGAATCCGTGATGTTTGTGTCCAATAGAGGTAACTTTAATTCGAGTGGTAATGGATATCAGCCAAACAGAAACCATCCTGGGTTTCAGTATTCAAATCCTAATGGGGCAGCCAATCCTACCTATGCGTATCAGCCACATCCCCAAGGTAACAACTACAATCCAAGACCACACAACGATTATCAAGGAGGACAGAATCAAAATTATGTTCAGAAACAAGCTCCTCAAGATAGTTACAATGAAACAATGAATCAAAAAGCCTTACCTGCCTATTCACAAGAAGGAGTTACCCTTCAGAAAACAGTTGAAAGTTTGATTGCTCTTCAGACACAAGCTATGGAACGTCAAAATGCAATCGAAGCTAATATGAATTTGTTCCAGAATCAACTAAGTCAAATTAATAAACAACTAAATCAACGTCCACAAGGACAACTTCCTAGCGATACTGAGAATCCAATCCAAATCGAAGATTGTAAAGCTATTACTCTCAGAAGTGGTAAGAACCTTCCTCCACCTCCTTTTCCGGTTATGAAAGAAAAAGAAGTTAGAAAAGAAAAAGAGGTGGTGAATGAAGATAAGGAAGTTGAAGTAGAAGAAGTGGAGAGGTTGAGTGAAGTTCCGAAAAAGAAAGATGATACTATAATAAACCGTCCTCCTCCACCATTTCCATCGCGAGTTCAAAAGAAGGGTGATATGGCTGATTATCAAAAATTCTTTAACAAGGTAAGAGGTCTTAGCATAAATATTCCGTTGTTAGAAGCTATTCGAGATGTGCCCAAGTATGCTAAGTTTCTGAAAAGAGCCCTCACCAACAAAAGGCCGTATTGTGATAATGAGATGATTGGTCTCCCTGAGGAATGTAGTGCTATTTGTCAAGGTAAATTACCTCCAAAGTTAGTTGATCCTGGGAGCTTTACGATTCCGATATCTATTGGTAATGAATGGAGAGGTAAGGCACTATGTGATTTGGGTGCAAGCATAAATCTTATGCCCAAATCAATCTTTGATAAGCTTAATATTGAAGCAAGACCCACTTCTATGGTCTTGCAAATGGCGGATCGATCTCTTGCACATCCAGAAGGCCGAATCGAAGATGTCCTCGTTAAGGCAGGTACGTTAATTTTTCCCGCTGATTTCGTTATACTTGATTACGACGCGGATAGGAATGTCCCCATTATGTTGGGAAGACCATTCCTAGCCACGGGGCGTACTTTGATTGATGTAGAAAACGGTGAAATGATTATGAGAATCCAAGATGAGGAGATGAAGTTTAATGTGTTTAGACCTATGAAGTTTCCGGATTCCAAGGAAGAATGTTTTCGTATAGATGTAAGGGAACCGGTAAGAAAAGAGCCAAGTAATGTTGTGGACACTTTAGGGGTGGAGGAGAAAGAGCTACGAAAGAAACCACCAATTAAAGCTCCTCCATATCCTAAAAATCCACAACTCAATCATGCAAAGAAGAAAGAGAAAGCACGTACCACGAAAGTTCCGAAGGAACCTGAGAAAGAAAGAAAGAAAAAGGGGTTCAAAGTAGGTGAAGAAGTAGCTATGAAGAAACCGAACCCCCATCCAAAGGTACGTGAACCCAAAAGTTCTTGGATAGGACCTTTCATGGTCGCGAAAGTTATCTCAGATAAACTAGTGGGAATAAAAGCAAAGGGATGCAAATTTCGAGTTGCGAATATTGACAACCTCACTCACTGCTGGGGAGGTTATGTCAATGACTAATGAATGAGGTAACACGTCGAGCTTAACGACGTTAAACAAAAGCCAATTCTTTGTATATTAGCTGAGTTTTTAAATTTTTGCAATTTAGATTAGTTTGATTTTCGTAATTTTAGTGTTTATTATTAAGAAATGAGGAAGGGTAGTTGTTTTTTATGATTTCAGGGATAAAAAGGTCATGAGTTTGGGGTCGAAAGGGCGAAAATATGAGAAAAATTTGTGGTGTTCCAGGGGCCAAACCGGGTCCCCGCATTTGCAAATGCGGGTACCCGGTTTCGAAAGCTAAAAATTCCAACATTCTGACCCTGCGTCTTGGGTCCCGCGTTTTGCTGCGTTTTGCTGCGTTTTGCTGCGTTTTGATTCGCGCCATCGACGCAAAACCGGGTACCCGCATTTGCAAATGCGGGCACCCGGTTTCGGAGCTGTAACTTGTGAAATTTTCTGACCCGGCGTCTTGGGAGGTTGCGTTTTGGTGCGTCTTGGCTCGCGCCATCGACGCAAATGCGGGTACCCGCATTTGCAAATGCGGGCACCCGGTTTCGAAGGGCAATTCTCTGACCCCGCGTTTTGGCTGCGTTTTGACGTATAAAAAAAAAAAAAAAAAAAAAAAAAATTATTGCGTCATTTCAGACGCCCAAAAAAAAAAAAAAAGAAGAAAAATCTTTTTCGCGTCGACACAGCGACGCGAAACTGGGGCCCCGCATTTGCAAATGCGGGTACCCGGTTTCATCTGTGACAGGGCCGTTTTGAAGCTTTTTAGCCCTAGATTTTTACCTCCTTCTTCAACCCAGCCTCCAAAAACACTTCCAAAACCCAAAATTTCCTGAACATCATCATCTACAACCACACAATCCTCAAATCTTACCCTCTTCCACCACAATAACATACAATCAATTCATCTCCTATCCAAATCACCATGAAATTCCCACTTTTCTCCAATTGATCTTCATCCAAACTTCAAAGTAAACCCAATTCCCTCTTCCCACACATCAATTAGCCTTTACCCATCTCATATTCCACCATAATCTTCAAGTCTTAAGCCTCAAAACATCAAAGTTCTAAGTCTTAGCTTCTCACTATTTGAAGTTTTGAGTTTGGGGTGGAAAGAGATGCCTATCAAAACCGTTTTCATGTGTGCTTATCGAAGGAATTCTCCAAGAAACAGAAACGCTTTTAGTGCTATTCAAGAACAAGCTATTGAGATTCCTATTTTCACAAGACTGAAGAGGTTCAAATTAAGGCTAATCCGAAGAAGAGGAAAGTGATTGAGGAACCTGAAAGTGAGGAAGCAAATGATCCGATGATGGGTTGGAATCAAAAATCAAGGTGTTGGAAGAGAATCGGGATACGAGGTGCGCTATTTTGGGAAACGTTACAAACAATTTGAACTTTATTTGTTCAAAGCACAACTTACGATGTCTAGACGCGAGATAAAGTTCAGGGACTCAACACCGACAACCAGCCTCGCGCTGGTTAAGATACGTTTTCTATCCCTTCTCATTAAATGTAGATTATTTTATTGCTTTGAGTCTTTTCGAGTCGTGGGGACACGACTCATTTTTTAGTTTGGGGTGGGGTTCGTTGCCTCATCCCAGTTTTTTATGTGTTATTTGTTTTATTTGCTTTCAATAAAATAATTTTCGGAGTTGCGTTTGACTGTAGAAGATTTTAAATGTCCCTTTAAGAATACTTTTGATGAATCAATGATAGTAAATAGTGGACTTTAGAGATTGATATAAAACGCAGTTACAATTGCATGCGAACATAGGTAATTGATAGGAAAAATTAATGAACAATGCAAATGAAGTAAGCTTGTACTCAAGGAATATGTTTGGTGTGTAGAACGTGAAATCCTAATTAGTAGAGAACCCACCTAGATATGAACTAGAGACAAGCTATGTACTTAGGAAAATGATAGGGGCAGTTCTTTGTTAGCCATTTGTGCCTTTTTAGCCTTCTATCCCTTGTATTAATGATTATCCGTCTTAGCCCACTTTGAGCCTTTAGCCTTTTCTTTGTAGCCATGATATAAGCCATTATCCCTTAGATTATTAGGCATGACCATATGACCCGCACTTGAATCACAATCCTGAGACATGTCTCGAGCTTGAGTTTGGGGTGGTGGGACCACATATGGGGAATTTAATGGGTTGGGATTGATGTGCTTTGTATTGTAGCACAATTGCAGATGATATATACTTGTAACCCTTTGCCGGGAATGAAGAAAAATGAAAAAGAAAGAAAAAAATGAAAAAGCTGAAAAATCATACAGTAGGAACCGGGAACCCGGATTCATCAAAACCGGGAACCCGGTTTGCTTCTGTACAAAAAAAAAAAAAGAGAAAAGAAAAGAAAAAGAAAAAAATATGAATAAATAAAACATCCGGCAAAGTGGAATTTTCTGAAAAATCATCTTGTTTATAGTGGGTAGACATGAGACGCTAAATTGTTGCGTATATGGGTGAGTGAGAACATCTTTTTGAGCGTTAACTCAAGCTCGAGGACACTGTTGATGGTAAGTGAGGAGAGAGCCAAAAGCTCACTTCAAATTTACCAAATATACATCCACACCCGTCCTTAAGCCAATATTATAACCGTAAAGACCTCGTGATTCCTAAGTGCATAGTGAATTTATAATTCTGTTGATAGGGAATACACTAAGTGGAGCGTTCAAAGCAAGGTAGGATTAATGACCACCCTATAGCCATCATACAGATATGAGTACAAGTGTAACCTTCAAGCATTGCGACTTTAATTTTATGATTGAGATTATTTATGTTTGATGTTGCATGATTAGTGTATGTATATGTTAGTTCTTAAGTTTTTCTATATGAGATTTATCTTAAGAATTGCTTTAGGTTTATTTGCTAAGCTTCTATTTGTTCTTGCGTTTACTTCTACCCCTTGTTTTGTTTTGTTTTGCTTTGTCGGGACGACAAAGGTTTGAGTTGGGGGTCTTGATGTCTCCTTAATTGTTCTTATTTTCGACCCTTAGGAGACATCATTTTTGGTGTTTATTTAATCAATTCGATAGACTTTTGGACTAAATATGCAATAATATGATTTTCCTCTTTTAATTCTAGCATTTTTGATTTATTAAGCTTTTGCGCGTAATATTGGTATTTTTAGTGAAGATTTTACAGGTTTTAGATGTTAGCTAGAAGAGGAATCCGAGGAGAAAGTCAAAGATCAAAAGATAGAGTCAAGACTTGAAAAGAAATCCCGAAGATATTATTTTTAGAGCTGAAAATCCATTTTCCAGGCCATAGATTGCTGATTTCGAGATGCTTAAGCGATGATTTAGCTGTTGACCTTTGAAGAGAAATCATTCCTTATCGAGTTACGGAACTTTAGCAACTAGAATGAGGTCAATCGGAGTTGTAACGCATCGGGAAAAGCCGTTTTAGTGAAGGTGTATCAGCAGTTACGGGATTTTGGGCTTAGAAAGTGGGCTTGGACATTAAATTAATATTCTATTTTCTGGTCCAAGCCCTAGAACGAATTTGCACTTATAAAAGGAGGTCTGGACTTCTATTCTACACACAATTCATTCTTTACAATTAAAAACACCAGAGAGAAGCAACAGAAGGAAGGAAGAAGAAGCTGCTAGAGCTGGAGTGGGTCTATAGCTCCGTTCTCAGTCATTCCAATTCCGGAAATTAGGTTTCTTTTATCTTTTATTTGTAATCAATTATGAATTCCTTTATTTTTAATTTCGTATTTCTTTTTAATATGAGCTAAACAATTCATAGTGCTTGAGAACAACAATGGGTGAATCCCAATCTTATTAATTAACGAATGTTGAATTTGGGTTTCTGTTAAATTAAATTAAATTAGGGCTTTTACTCTTTTCAATAAATTGAGATTATTTTACTGTTTTTGGAGTAGCTAACTAAGAACAGGTGTTAGTATCTAGGCTATTCCAATTAGTGGAGATTGGATCATCCTGACGGAGGGTTTAAATACAGAACCATTTATTCGAATCTAGGATAGAAGCTATTGATTCTGACGAACTTAGCTAATTCTAGGGCCAATGAGGTAATAAAACTTAAACATCTAAAGGTGGATCATATTTCACCTGACGGGACTAGTGACACCCTAGGATTGCCTTATAGTCCACCCTGACGGGGGTATAAGGAATTTAGAATCCCGACCATTGTAATTGACCAATTTAGCCCTTAAACAACATAAGTTAGGAAATAGGATTGGGAGGATCCTTGCGTTCTCAAGTACTACATCTCATATTGCGTTTTACATCATTTTACTTGCGTCTTAGTTTTTATTTGCATTTTTATAATTTGTCTTTCATTCATTAGCTTTAATAACAAAAACCAAACAAACATATTTTATTTACTTGCTTTCATAAGTGCAACCAATCATTATCTGCTAAACATTGTAGTCAACCATCCCGTCCTTGGAACGAATCTGTATTATCATCTATATTACTTGGGACAACCGTACACTTGCGGTTGTGGTTCGATTAGCATTTGCATTTATTTTAGAACACACAAAGGACCACCAGTATGTGTATATTAATTCCTAGATTAGACTTTATGAGATTTATTTTAAGTTGTGCTTTGGGAATATTTACTAGATTCTACCTTCTGCGTTCACCTAAAAGATCCTTTGTTTTTATTTTACTTTGTCGAGATGACAAATGTTTGAGTTTGGGGTCTTGATGTCTCCCTATTTGTTCTAATTATTAGCCCTTTGGAGACATCCTTTTACGTGAATAAATGACTTATTTGATAGAATTTTATGCTTAATTCATCATATTGCACTTTCTCCCCTTGGAATTTGACTTATTGCGTTTTTAGAGCTTTTGTGCGTAAATTTGATTGTTTTTAATGCAAAGTTAGTAGGTTCTTGAATTTCATGAAAGACCAATCCAAGGAGGATAAGTGAGAATTAAAGTCTTAGGGTATTTTAGTGTGTGAGGAAGTAATTTTACTCGAGTTTCTATTTTTAGAGTGCACTTTCCTATTCTGAATCTTGAATTATTAATTTATTCTTTTTAAAGCATATGCGGTTTAATTATTTATTTATTGTGAAGCTTTAAAAGATATATGGTAATTACTTAGAGAACAAGTCGAGATAAAGAAGTAAAGGAAAGAAGTTTTACATGGAAATAAGAAGATTAAGGAAAGATATATGCAAAGAAGAAAAAGATAAAGCTGTCTTATGAATCTAAAATTCCAGCCACGTTTCAAAGACGAGTCCATAATTTAAGATTGGCTAGGAATCTGGGTGAGTGGTCTGCACCAATGGAAATAGCTTTCCGAGACAAGAGGTTTCATATATTGGAACACCTCGAACGGATATGTATTGAATGAGATATGACCAAAACAAATCAGCAGCAAAATCTTACCTTTCCTAGAATTTAGGGCTACTAATTTAAGAGTTCTTAACTTGTCTTCAACTCCAAGTAAATTAGACCTAGGGCTTGCTAAGACCTATAAATACAACCCTTCGCCTCCTCTTTTCACACACTTCAGAGAATTACACAAGAGGCTTAAGGTTTTCAAGTCAGAGCAAGAAGGCAAGGAGAAGCTAGTGCTGAAGGTGTCTTGTGCTTCCATCATCAGTCATCTTACCCTTTAGGTTATCAATTTCTCTTTTGTATTTGAACATGAATTCCTTTTATTTAAATTTAGTTTTCCATTATGTTATGAACTAATTTCTTTAGTACTTGAGAATCACTATATGGGTTGAACATAATTCTGGTTAATTTATGTTTTCTAAATTTGGGATTTAATAGTTTAAATTAGACTAGGTATTTTGTGTTGACTATTATTTTGTTTTAATCACTAATATTGAAGTCATGAATCAAAATTAGCTCATATTAATTAGGTCATTCCATATAGTGGCGTATGGATCACCGTGACGGGGGGTTTAATTACAGACTTAGATAATAGACGCATGGTATCCGTTATTGACCCTGACGAGCTTAACTAACCATGCAGCCAATGAGGTAAATTATTATTCATCTGAAGGTAGCTTATATTCACCCTAACGGGGTTTGTAATACCGTAGGATAGCTCTTAGGTCCACCCTGACGGGGGCTAAGAGATATTAGAGTCCCGACTAGCACAATAATACCAGTTTAGCCCTTAAACAGAAGCATGAATTAGATAGGTTAGGTGAAACCCTTGCGAGGATCAAGTACTCTTTCTCATCTGAAGTTTCAAGTCTCTTTTATTTGCTTTCTTTTATTTCCGTAATTTATTTTTATTGCATATTTTAATTTATAAAAAAGGAAAAAAAAATCTTATCTTTTATTTCTGTTAAGCAATTATTCCTACTTTTTGATTAATACCTGAGTTGTGCCTAATCCGTCCCTGCGAACGAACTTGTTTATCATATATTACTTGGACAACCATACACTTGCATTTAAGTAGTTCCTTTATTTTCAGTTCATAATTTATAAACACACCAGGACCCACCAAGATTACTTTTAAAAAACAGTGAACCAATTTAATAGATTTGTAAAACATTAAAATCTTGAAGAAATTGTTAGTAAAGGGTGTAAATTTTCATGGACTAATAAAAGAAGTAATGGTGAAATGACCAAATCACTAATTGACAGGGATTTTTGTAATAAAAAATTGGGAGAACTATTCCCAATATCCTAGGTAGCTTTCCTCCCAACTGTAGGATCCAATCACTCCCCACACGTTTTACATATGAAAGAGAATCATATTAGTAAGGGATGCTCTGAGTTATAAACTTAATAAATATATTAAATTGCTAGTTTCCCAGAGTAAAAAGAAGTTCTAAAAGAATAGAAAAAGGATAGATTTCTATGTGAACAAACTGGAAACTATATATAATGACCCCAATACTAGTAATTGGGATAAGTACGATGAGATTATTAAGAAAATGGAGGGGGTATGAAAAAAAAAGACTTTTGGGCTTCTAGGTCCAGAGTCAGTTGGTTCAAAAGAGGTGATAAAAATACTTCATTCTTCCATGCCTCAACTAAAGAAAGAAGAAAAATTAACGAAATTACTAGAATTACTAAATAATATGGTAATTGGAATGAGAAATTTAAGGAAATTAATAATAATATTAAAGAGTATTTTGATAATTTTTCAAAACAGTTGGGAAAAGTGATTATCAAAATATTTTAAACCTTATAAATCCAATTGTAAATAATAATATGAATAAACCTTTAGTTGTGGAGGAAATCATAAGACCTATTAATGAGTTAGGGGCTAATAAATCCCCTGGAACTGATGGATATCTAGGGTTCTTCTATAAAAAGTATTTGGAAATTATAAAACTAGATGTCAAAAGGCTTATTAACAACTTTTGGTACAATGAGGGAAGTATAGAGGATCTAAAGAATACGTTCATTTCGCTTATACAAAAAATTATGAAACACACTAATATTAAACACTATCACCCCATAAGCTACTCTAATTTTTATTTATAAGATTATAGCCAAAATTCTTGTTAACAGAATGCAACCGGTAAAAAATGACTTGATTGATGAAAATCAATCAGCGTTTGTTTCAGGATGGCATATACAAGATAATATTATGGTCGGACATAGGAGAAAAGAAACACTAAAAACTATTATATGACAATAAAGGCGGATATACAAAAAGCGTACGAAAATGTAGAATGAGATTTCTTAAAGGATATGATGGAAAAAATAGGCTTTAAAGATACATGGGTTAGTAAAATCATGAGATGTGTTACCTCGATAACGTACTATGTACTTATTAATGGAACCCCAGTTAAAATAGAGAAACCCCAAAGGGGTTTACGCCAGGGGGGACCCCCTATCCCATTCATAATCTGTATGGTAACATTGTTGTCTATACTTATAAAAAATAAAAAAGATAACAATATTATGGAAGGTATAAAAATTTCTAAATTAGCACCTAGCATCCATCTACTATTTGTGGATGACATTATTTTCATTATGAAAGTGAATTATCAAGAAGTAAATGGCTTTAAAGATATTATTAATAAATATAATTATGCAACAGGGATGAAATTAAATCTAAATAAATATGGGGTTAAATTTAGTCCAAATACTCCCAGTTATATACAATTTATCATGGCACAAAGACTTAATATGCCAATTACTAATATTTTGGGAAATTACTTAGGACTTCCAACTAAATAGGGAAGATCCAATGTAAAGGACCTAAACCTTTTAGTTGAAAGAACATTAACAAAAATAGAAAACTAGATAAAAACCTTTTTTTTTATTTAAAGCTGGTAAATATATACTTATAAAATCTTTTATTCAAAGCCTCCCCAACTACTTTATGTCATCATATCTTATTCTTAAAAAGGTTTGTGATTTGATAGCCTCACAAATTGCAAATTTTTGGTGGGCAGTAATGGGAATAGAAGATACATTGGGGAAGTTGGGACTTTCTTAGTAAGACTAAACATACAGGGGGATAAGGTCATCTCATGAACCTTTATCTACTTGTAAAACAAGCTTGGAACTTAGTCAATAATGATGGCTCTCTTCTTTATAATAAACTAAGAGGAAAATATTTTTCCACTTTGCTCATTCCGTGAAGCTCAATTAGAAAGCTAACCCTTTTGGGGTTGGAGTAGCCTATTGAGTGGAAGATACATTATGAATAATGATCTTAAATGGAAAATCGGTAATGGATATACTAACTTACATACTAATAAGTGGATCAATAATTGTGAAGAGGTAATAAAACCTAATAATGAAGAAATAAGAAAAGTTAAGGATCTTTTTGTTACAAATTAAAGGAAATAGAATGTCCCTGTGGTTAGAGAAATGTTTCACCGTGATGTGGCAGATACAATTTTTAACACTTTCATTCCTCATTCAGGGGGGAAAGACTAGGGATAAGAATGGAATTTACATAGTTAGAAAGTTTTACCAATATTTAAAAAAGAAAAAGATAAAACTGAAAGTGGAAAGAGTATTGATAAGGCAAGATACTCTCATAATATTCTTCTTGAGATATGGAGATTGGTCTGGAGCCTTAAAGTTGCCCCCAAAATAAGAATCTTTTCTTGGAGAGTCATAAAAAATTTGTTACCTAATAATGAGAATGTATATAAAATGAAAGTTATAAAGTCCCCTATATGTGATATATGTAGTAAATCAGTAGAAAATACTGAACATCTACTACTTAAAGTCGACTATGTAAGGCTTGTATGATTTGCCTCCCCTTTTAGCTACTAACTTTCAACCAGTTCTCCAATAAAATGGACACTTGGATGGTAAGTACATTAGAGAGTGATAAAAAAATGAAATCCCAGGATAACTTCATACTTGAATAGATATGCACACTTATGTGTCATATATAGAAAAGCAGAAATGATAATAAGTTAAGTACTTGGAAAATGAGAGTCAAACACTAAATCAAATGCTCCCAAGCCATTCATATCAAACTAAGTTTATTCCACACACACTCTTCCTTTTTTAACCAACAAACACCGTTTTTTTTTCCTTTTTTGGCTTTTTTTCTTTTCAGATTTGATGTTATTTCTTATTCACCTGGGATCTAACAACAAGTCAGCCCTCTTTTTCACCCAAACCACCGACAAAACACCCTCATCCACCCACCCTCACATCACCCTAAGTGTTTAGTCACTCTAAAAAATGACTAAAATGCTAAATTCCAACAAAGTTAATTAAATCGGAAAGTCGATTCCTAGACCTAAAACGAAATACAGCAACATCACAAGAGAAATCTTCTCTCCGAGTAACATTAATGAAGTTAATGAAGTCGTTGAAGTGATTCAAGTGCAAAAATCAGCAGAAAACTCTTCACCGACACAAAGCTCCGAAGTTCATACACCGGTAAACACTCCGATACAACTCGTAGAATGGACACCGGTAAAAAATGTCATTAAAAAGCCTACTATATGGTCAACTCTCTTCAAAAAAGGAGTAGACAAAATGTTCAAACTTGATTTTCACTCGCCGGAACAGCAAGGAGGTAAGAAAGTTATTAAACCGCCTAGAGATGTCTTTGAGAAAGGAGATGAACAATGGGTTAACTGCCTTATAGGTCAATTCCTCTATAACCGTCCAAATTTCTATGCTATTACCAATTTAGTGAAATTTCAATGGAAGAAATTAGGTAAAATAGAAGTAAAATCAAGTGGTAAGGGCCTGTATGTGTTTAAGTTCGAAAATCAACAATAATGCAGTCAAGCTATGGAAAAGTTTTGGCATATCAATGGTAAGCCTCTATTACTAAGACCTTGGACACCTAATGTTCAATTCGAAGCAATAGATGTTACAAGGATCCCAATATGGGCTAAACTAGTTAATATACCGATGAACCTATGTACACAACGCGGTCTAAGTTATGTTGCTAGTGGAATTGGAGTCCCTCCTCAAATGGATTCAATTACAGAGTCGAAAACAAGACTTGGATATGCTAGAGTTTGTGTTGAGGTTGATACTAAAGAAGAGCTACCGGAAAATGTGTATGTGGATGTTTTAAATGAAGAATTACATGAGGTAAAGGTTGAATATGATTGGAAACCGATACTTTGCTTGAAGTGTAACAAGTTTGGACATATTGAAGCAAAATGCAACAGTATTCAGAAAGTATAGAGGCCTAAGAGAATTCAAATGGAGGAACAAGAGAAAACTAATACTAAAGACAATGAATGGAAGAGTGTACGAGGTAAACAAGTTGTGTACTAAGGAGAATCAAGCTCGACCAGAGAACATAGTAGTAAAGTGATTTCAACTGGTAACAAATTCAAGGACTTACAAAATTGTTAAGAAGACATTGATAGAGATGTGCTTCAGTTTATAAATTAGGAAGGAGGGAAAGAAATTACAAGACCCCCAAAAATATGAGTATAGCTACTTGGAATGTCCGAGGTCTAAATAATGTCTTGCATCAACTCAATGTCAAAGACTTCTTAGTTAATAATAAATTCAACCTAGTTGGCCTACTAGAAACAAAAGTTAAGGTTAATAATTTTCCAGCCATAATAAAAGCCCATTTCTCTAATGTAGAAATGATTCATAATTACAATATGAATACTTCAGGCAGAATTTGGATCTTATATGATAAAACCTGAGTCAAGGTTAAGCTTATCAAAGAAACTGCTCAAGCTATGTTCATTGAGATGGAAGTCATAAATAATAAAGAAAACTATTATATTGCAATAGTGTATGCTTTTAATGATGATAGAGATAGAAGAAGCTTATGGAAAGACATTATTCAGTGGAGTAGTGATCATGATAAGGAGAAGGTTTGTGTCTTGGGTGATTTTAATGAAATTCTGAAGATTCAAGACAGGCTGAATTGTGATAAGCTGGAAAATGGGTCTTTAGAATTTGCAGATTGTCTTGATGATGCAAATCGATATGAACACAACTACTCGTGACAATACTAGACATGGACAAATAAGAGTTCATCTGAGATAAGAGCCAGTAAAATAGATAGAGTCTTCATCAATGCTAAGTGGTTGGACACTAAAGCCTCTAAAGTAATCATTATTCCACCTTCTACATCAGATCATTGTGCTTTAAAAGTGGAGTTTGGAGATAAAAGAAAATATAACCCCAGCTCATTTGAATTCTTTAATATATGGGCATCTCATGACAAATTTGTAGAGATTGTAAAGCAAGCTTGGAGTCAAAATGTTGAAGGAAACTTCATGTTCAAACTTTGTATGAAGCAGAAGTGTACCAAACTGGCATTAAAGAAGTTTAATAATTTGTACTTCAGAAGAAATTCAAACAACATAGAGACTATCAAAAGTCAGCTCAGTAAGATACAAACTCATATCATGAGAGGGAATACTGAGGAAGACATACTTAAAGAAGAAAAAATATTAGAAAAAGAGTTTGAAGAGGCAGATTCAACAAAATATATTAAAACAAAAATCAAGAGCTAACTTCACAATAGACATGGATTTCAATTCTTCATATTTTTACAAAATCATTAAAGGAAGGAATGCTAAAAACAATGTCTCTATTCTAATAAATGAAGATAGAGTAACTGTTACAGATACTGACCAAATAAAATCATAGTTTATTAACTTTTACAAAAATCTACCTGGGACTGAGGATGAAAATGAAGAAGTATGTGCAGTTTCAACAATTGAGAAGCTAATTCATTCACAATTAACTAAAGCACAAGCATTTGATCTTATTATTCCTTTCTCAGACTAAAAAATCAAGGAGGCTATGTTCTCAATAAATGAGAAAAAAAGCCCAGGACGTGATGGGCTTAATTCATGTTTCTATAAGGCTTCTTGGAGTGTTATAGGAGATGATTTCATTAGATCTGTTAGTTAATGCCTGGAAAATAGCAAATTGCTTGGACAGGTAAATGCTACAAATCTTCGTCTGCTCCCTAAAGAAAAGAATGCTTCAAGCCTTAAAAAGTTTAGGCCTATTTTGTGTGTTAACACTATATATAAGACCATCTCCAAAGCTATTTTAAACAAGCTCAAGAAAGTGTTAGGAACAATTATATCACTTAATCAGGCAGCTTATGTAGGAGGCAGATACATAAGTGATAATGTATTAGTAGCACAAGACATTGTTCTAGGGTATGAAAAGAAAGATTCCATACCTAAATGCACTATCAATTTGGACTTACAAAAGTCCTATGATAGTGTAAATTGGAGGTTCTTAATTAGTACACTGTATGCTTTCAAATTTCCAGAGAAATTCATTGGATGGATCAAAATGTGTATATGTTCTCCTTAATATTCTGTATGTTTCAATGGACAAGCTTGTGGATATTTCAAAGGGAAGGGAGGGCTCAGGAAAGGATACCCTCTCTCTCCCTATTTGTTTGCTATATGTATGGAAATCTTCTCAAGGTTATTCAATCACATGACTTACAAAAGGCAATTCAGTTATCATCATAAGTGCAGGGAGTTAAAACTCAACACCATGATTTTTGCGGATGATGTGTTGATTTTTCTAAAGGCTAATGTTAGTTCAGCTAAAGTTATCAAAGAAGCTCTCAATATATTTTCTAGATAATCAGGTCTCAGAAGAAACTTCAGCAAAAGTGAACTTTACTTTGGTGGTACTGAAAAGAGTGCTATGAATGATATATCTGCTATTCTTAGTATAAAAATAGGATCAATGCCAGTAAGGTACCTTGGGGTTCCTTTAAACTCCAAGAAGTTATCAGTCTCAGATGGTAACAAACTAGTGGAAAACATATGCAGTTCTATTAATTTTTGGTCATAAAAAATGCTTTCATATGCAAGAAGAATTGAGCTAGTGAAATGTTTACTTATAAGAAAGATATTGTTTGTGTGTAGGGTTTTCCTATTACCAAAACTATTTATATATAAACTCAATCAAAAAATGAGTAGCTTTTTGTGGAGAGGTAACACAGATTGTGCTAGTGGAGCTAAAATTTCATGGCAGAACATTTGTAAAAGTAAAAAACAAGGTGGGCTTGGTATACCTAATGTTAAGGAGTTGAACAGAGTATGTCTTCTTTTTACTTTCTGGAGGATGTACTCTCAGAAAAACAATTTATGGAGTATGTGGGTGCACCAAAATATTGTTAAAGGAAGGTGCATCTGGAGCTTAGACATTAAACAAGCTCACTAATGGATTTGGAAGCAATTAATGAAAGTTAGAAGCACTACCTATGATTCCATCTCACATAATGTCAGAAATGGTAAGTCTACTTATCTTTTATGGGATAACTAGATTGATGGCAAAAATGTACAGGATTTCCTTGGAGACAGAAATAATATTAATAGGGATAAAACTGTTCATAGTTGTTTTGGAGGTAACACGTGGAGATTACCCCCCTTGTGTGGGTAAATTATTTCCTTCCATTTGCAATAATAAACTGAAACAAGGGGAAGATATTATAGTCTGGGCTGAAAGTAAAAAAAATTGTTTCTCTTTTAAAAAGACTTTGAGCAGAATAGCTATGAAATCTGAGGAGGTTAATTCGTATAAACTTTTTTGGTCTAGGCTAAACATTCCTAGATGCTCATTTATAACTTGGATTTCTATACAAGATAGGTTACCTACAAAGCTAAGGATGATTGGTTGGGGTTTGCAAGTAAATACGTTGTGTGTGTTTTGTTATGCAAATTCTGAAGATACACAACATTTATTTGTAAGCTGTTCATTTACAAAAATAATTTTATCTGAGTTTATGAAACCTTGCGCTATGAATTGTAATTCAGTGAATTTGAATGAAGTAGTAGAAAGTATACTACATGGTTCGTGTGAAGAAGGCATAAGTATTGCGAGTCTTGTACTTACTTCATATATATATTGTGTATGGAATGAGATAAATTATCGTGTTCATGGAGGAGATGGTATTAATGAGAAGCAAATAGTGAAAAGAATATATGAAATGTTCAAGGTTAAAGTTAATAGAATGAAGCTTAAAAAGAAAGGGGTTGAAGAGATGGTGTGCAAAGTTAAAGAAGCAATCGAAGTGGGCTAAGGTTAGTGGGCCGCTTGTTTTGTATTTTTTTAATTATTTCTCGGCTATTAAAGATTTTTATGTAATAGGATAAAGTTCATTGTAATAGTGTCTTGTCTATTTGGGCCTATGGCCTCTAGTTTAGTAGGAATGGGCTATTAAAAGTTGTAAGGATATTTGAAATTGATTTTCATTTTAATAAAATTTGATTTAATGATCGAAAAAAAAGAAATGATAATAAGTTCAAATATTTAAAAATATACCCTATGAATGCTATTGTGAAAGCAAGAAAAGAATGGGAAGAATATAAAACCACAAATTATCCTAAGGATTTTAATAATTACTGAAGGATAACAAGTGCCCCAACAACACAAAAAAGGTTGGAAATGAATTAAAAATCAATAGAACGAAAGATACTGATAAATGGGTTCCTCCACCACCAAATATTATGAAACTGCTATGAATAACAAACGTGCTTCTATATCTTGTGTTTCTAGAGATTTTTTAGGTAATGTTAAAGAATGCAAAGCATGAGATATTGTAGCTGAATATCCACTAGAAGCTGAAACTTTAGGCATCCTTAAAACTTGTATTATTGCTTGATATTTGGAAGGATCAAGAGAGATTATTGAGTGTGATTACTTACAAGTAATGCAACCTTTGGAGATGAAGTAGCGTATTTCTATTCCTATGATTTGTAATATTATTAAGAGTATTTACTAATTTCTGAGACTTGTGACCCTATTTTTAGATGGATTAGTCAAAATAAGAATAACTTAGCTGATGGGGTAGCCAAACATAAAATATCTGGCAAGATGGTTGGCTCGTGTTTAGACACATACCCAAGTAGGCTAGCTAAAATCATCAAAAACGAATCCGTTCCTTCCGGAATTGGAAAATTTGTAATAATTTTTTAATATTAGAGTAATATTTTGGAAAAAAAAGTACAAAAATAAATTTCCTTTTCCATTCCAAGCATTAAGTTCAGAAAATTACAATAAAATATGAATACGAGAAATTTGATGATAGTGAACATACATCGTAAATATAAACTTGAAAAAGTCTTGGTAGAATTAAACAAATTTCTCTAACAAGACAACTTTCTGTTATAATATAATACTTTTATATAAAACCTTAGTAAAAAAATCCTGAAAGATTTTTCCCCTTTATACTTATAATTTAGAAACACACGGCTAGATGGGTGAAACAACATATAAAGTAATAAATATTTAAGTTGATAATTTACATTTATTAATAAAAACAAGACTTTTTGTTCTCAAATAGTGGATACGACACTTTACTTTCCACTTAATCACAATTTAAAAAAAAAAATTTAAGGTTAAATTTGAACCACAACTATCTTTAATGTCGTATTAATTAATTTTTTAAAATTTTATTATAAATATTTATAATATAATATTTATTTTGTTATTATTTTTATCTTCGCCCGTCCACCTTCACCATTAACCATCACCACCTCATGAATTTTCCACCGACCACAACCATCACCTCTGGCATTCTCTACCGATCACTACCACCTTCTCCCATAAACACCACGGACTAGCTCCTCCGCCGCCGTCAATCACCACCAACTAATTTCACCACACATACGTTAAATTAAAAAAAAAATTAAATAATCACAATTTTTTGATGGGGCATGTTCATATCTGCGTTTATGAATTTTTTTTAATTTGATATTCTGTTTTATGTTATATTATAAAAAAAAAATAGATCTGTCAATTTCACTACATGGCCGTGTTCGTTAAATATTATGAAAATTCGTAATTGATTCCTGGAAAAATCGAAAAAATAAAAAAATTACAAATTTAGAGGTGACAAGTTTAAATCTATAATTGTGAATTTGTAATTTCTTTTAGATTTCGATATTCAGTTCTATGTGTTACATTAACACACGAAAATATATTTGTGTATTACTATAATACACAAAATCATTGGATATATCTAAAAAAATTAATTTTTTAACTAAATAACCTTTTTTCTTTATTTATCGCATATATATATATATATTATGTTTTTACATGTTTTCAACTATTTTAATGTATTCACTTTTTGTTCAACCACTTTATGTTATTTTGTGACTTGTTGTAATACAAAACTCTACTTTGTGTTTTCCTGTAATATGAAAATTTTGTTTTGTGTATTACAAAAATACACAAAATTACATACTTTCTTTCACTCTAACCCTTTTCAGCCTATAATTTTGTGTGTCCTATTAACACAATGACTGACTTTTTAGTTTGATATTGTAATCACAAAAATAAAAAAAATTAGTTATGATCTTGTCTCTTCTGGTTGTGCAACAAAACTTGTTCACTTTGTTAATCTTTATGTACATCTTTTACTTTATTCTCACGGTTTTGTTATACACCTTTTAATTTTGTGATTTCTTGTGACTTTATGTATTTTCAGTTGGTGCATTCATATAACACCAAATATGACACATCATATCAATATTTTTTCTTATTCTTGTGTGTTGGAATTATACATTAAAGTTTGTTTTGTGTATTATCGGAACATAAAAAATGATAGTATCTATCATACTAGTAATTTTTCTCCTTCTGTGTGATTTTTTATGTTACAAGAATACACAAAAATCTATTTTGTGTATTCTTGAAACATACAAAACTTAAATTTGTGTGTACCAGTTTTGTATATTCTTGAAACACAAAAAAATAACAAACCTTATCATACTTGTCATAATATTTTACCCTTTAGGTTTTAGAGATTCTAGGGTTTACGGTTTTAGAATTTAGGCCTTTAAGGTTAGTGTTCATATGTTTAGGGTTTAGTATTTAGGGTTTTACAGTTTTTTAGTGTTTAGGTTTTTTAAGGTTAGTGTAGGTTTTTATAATTTAGGGTTCTCCTATTTTTAACTCTCATAATAATCCTTTTAGTTTATTTTGGTTACTTTTTTACCATGTTGAGAGTTAGAGCTTATGGGCTTTAGGGTTTAGGGATAGTGTTTATGAAGGAATCGCAATACCAGATATATCAAATATACGCAACGGAAAATATATTGCAATCCTAAGCCAATCTAGTTGCAATTTAAGAATTTAAACAGAAACAAAGAATTCGATTACATACCTTAATCCGTTGTATGAGAATCGAATTGCCCAGTGACTAACTTAGCTTCAAAAACTTGAAGCCTCCACGCTTTGCATACCGAGCTTTAATCCATGCTTTCAGAATCAAAATTCTGACTTGGAAACCAAAAAAAACCTTTTACTTTCTTGTGGAGTCTTTCTTAGAGAAAACTGATGAGAAGTTGTTCTTGTATAATGACTTTCATTATCTTATAAAACCCCAACATAAGAAAATGAAAAGACAAGAATAGGAAAAGTCAGGAACGTATAATGAAATTGATTATCTTAATAATCTAGTCCATTACCACTTGTGAAGTGGATTTGGACCTTCTACATTATACAAAAACAATTGACTAGCCTAGCAGTTAGTGACACATTTCACACTACTAGAGGTCCGTGGTTCGATCCACAAACTTGTCAATTTTTTCCTTTTCCTTTTTGTCTTAGTTCGGTCTTATATTAGAATATTAAATTGTGCTAGCAAATTAATATACCAATATTCCAAGTATATATTTAATTAATATTTATTATCTAATAATAAAATTAATTAACGACATGAAGCAAGATCAATACACTCGTTAGTGTGCGACTACGTGGGTTCATCGTTAAACCGGTAGTATTTAACTTAATTAACTACTAATCGAGGTTGGCGTCTAACAACACTCCCCAACGACCGGATAACGTGAAGTAACTCTATACAAAGAACCCGGTAAAGGATCATACATGTACTCCCTCTATCTTTACAGCTCCGGATCATCCTGGGATATGGTACAACTGTCAAATCCCATTAGAAAATCAACTACGTTACACGTCGATTATCAACGATTGACGAATGACCTAAGAAACTCCTTTCTTCATTCATTCTATCACCTTGGCCAAGGATTCGATACAATCGTTATAATCTTATGACATCGTAGAGCTCAAACTCTTTACCTATAGTTGATAGATTCCATCTTGACTCATCCCTAGGAGCATATATACTTAGCTATGTCCAATATCCTTTCGACTAGCATTATGACACACTAGTAGTCCAGAATCAAAACATAACAAGCACATACACAACTATAGTGATGATCTCAAGTCAAAGGATTACAAGTATAAAAATCCTTATAGAGATTAACCTATTTGTCAGTTCAAGGTAATTAACCATTAGGAATCTCTAGTTTTAGTCGGTTCGATAATCACATCTCTATGTGCATTATCTATGCACCTAACTCGGTAAACGAGAACTACCGATATTTATCCAATAAATACTTGTTAGCTACATATTAATCTAACTGGATCATCGAGGTCCCAACTCGATGATCCTACGATTAAGAACAAGTTTAGATTAAGTCCTATAAGCTAGATTCTCATTATCATAACACCTTATGATATCTAGTTCGTAACTTAATCAAGGATTTGCCTTTATATTATGTAGATTAATACCATAATCATAAAGGCTTGCCATAGATTCAAGGAAACAATTTCTTTAATCAAAACTGTAGGGATAACTATTATCGTGTACAGTAAACACTTGTGTTCAATTCATTACAAGACGATCGGGGCTAGGACATAATTCCAACAATCTCCCACTTGGCCTAGACCCAATCGTTCAAGTACCATAATTCATAACAGTTTGTTCTCATCAGACTCTTCTGATAGACAACTTAGATGAATAGATATACATCGTGTTCCTTCTTCTACCTATTGAATGTGAACATCTTCACGTTCAATTATATCTCGAATCAAGCGGTACTATTGCAGAATTTGTTTGGATCTATAGTTTATTCTAGGTTTCTTTAATCATACAATATCTCAAATATTGTCATTGTATAAAGAAACAATATCTACATTGTGAAACCACACTATGTATATATAAAGAACTAATTTATCCAAACCACTGGCATAGTTGCATCTTATGCTGCTATGTATTCTACTTCTAGTAACCGAAATCTGCTACAGTGTCTTGATTGGAACTATTCCAATTTACTTCTCCTCTATATAGACACAACCATATTTTGATTTGCTATCATCCACGTTTGAAGCAAAACAAGCCTCTATATACCCAATTAGCTTCACCTTATATTCTCCACATATGAGGAATTGGTCCTTAATACTTCTTAAGTACTTAAGGATAGTCTTTACTACTTTCCAACATTTCTCATCAAGGTTACCTGCATACCTACTCGCTACTCCTAGCGTGTAGTGTACTTTAGGTCTTATACATTTTTCATGGTGTGTTAGATAGATCCTTATTGTTTTAACAAATAGGACTATACACATTCTTTCTCTTACTTTTAGGTCCTAGAACAAACCCTAACATTAAGAGTAACTCCAAAGCCTATTGTCGAATAGATACTCTTGGAATTTCCATGCGATACTTCTAAAAAAGTATAAATGTAGTAAGATTGATATAGGTCAAGTAGCTTCTTTGATCTATCTCTGTAGATCCCAATTCAAAGAATATAAGCTACTATCCTAAATATTTCATGGAGAACTATTTAACAATCAAAAACTTGGTTAATTGCTTGGTTGGTATATCATATCCCTATGTGATAATATGTCATCTACATATAACATTAGGAAGATAAGTGTACTCCCACTAGTCCTTTGTACTCTTATGACTCTTATTCTAAAATCATAAAATCAAACTATTTGATTGTATGAAAGAGAATAATCCAACTTAGTGACATTTGTTGTACCCATTAAATGTATTTTGGAACTTACATATTTTATTATGAGTAAATGGAAATATTAGACCTTTAGGATTGGTCTTAAGGACGTCATAAACTCCCATTTAGTGAAAACTATTTTTCACATGAAATTACCATATCTCAAAATAATAGTATGTAGTTACCAATCGAAGAATCTGAAATGAATTAAGCATTTCTATCAAAAAGGAATTCACCATAATAAATGGTTTCCTTTTAATTTAAACGCTTAGCAATTAGAAGGACGTTACATGTCTCTACCTTATCGTCTACTCCAATCATTTCCCTAGCACCCATTTACTATAAATGGATCTTATATCTATTAAAGATTCAACCAAAATACTATACTTTGTTGATTCTTATAGATACAAATACAGATTCTATGGTTCTTAACCACTTGTCACTATCTAGACTAGTCATAGCCTCTTCATAGGGTTTTAGGATCATCACTTGATGGGTATCATCTATATGATCCCCTCATCAACTATCACCATTATTACAATTGATTTTGATGTATGATGATATCTATATAACCTATAGGAAGCTTGTGTACAATAAATTCTTCTTTCTATTGATTTGTTAACTTCCTTTTTCCAAGAAAGGTTCATGAATTGTCCCTAATCCTCAAAGTGTGAGACTTGAACCTTGAATGAAACTATTAACTCATCAAGGAGAGAAAGACTGGCATGCATCAGATGCTCTTTAGCTTGTATAAATAACTCTGAAATCTTTATTTCATTATGATCTATTTCCACATTATGAATTCCTTCACTGTGCAATTCCAATCTATAAAGGTTGTCTACCTTACCACAAACCCTTTGTGTTCAGAATGGTGTGGAAATATTACCTCGTTATTTTCTTTGGGTATCCAACAAATCTATATTTGAAAGATATCAACTCAAGCTTAGCCATCATAAGTCGTTTAGTATAAATCAAACATTTCAAAATCTACATTTTAAGGTTTGATCTATATTATCTCCAAACCACATATGGATTTTATCGACTATTTAGTGGGACCAAAGAGTTCATTAAATATGCAATTGACTTTAAAACATAACCCATAGAAATATTTAAAACCTAGTGAATCACTGAGACAAAATCCAATTTTGTCATAGATAATCTATTAATTCATTGTTAAGATATTCACCTATACAGGTTGATATCTTACTTCCTTCATACTCTTATATACTTGCTTTCAACTTCACACAATAGTAATTTGAACATTTCAAATTATTTATATTGGTGTTACATTTGGTAAACACATATATATATGTTATATAGTTTGTGAAGGAGATGACATAAGAATATCTATCTTTGGCTAAAGTTTAGACTGACCACATACATCAATATATAGTGGACATAATAACTCATTAACGTTGTCTCCATTTTCATCAAAATGAGATTTAGTCATATTTCATTGGGATAAGTCTCACAAGTTTCATATGATTCAAACTCATATTCTTCAAGGAAATCTTCCTTGTGAAACTAGTAAACTTTTTCTCAAAATTTATGACTTAGTCTATAACACCAAAGATAAGGTTTGATTAGTACCATTATCTATTTTGATTTATGACCAGAAACAACTATAACCCTGTTACGTAGTTACTTTAGGCAATTATAATCACCATGTTGTAAGTATCCAATGGGGTGTAATTCATCACTATGAAAAACTCCATTGGTCATTTTATATTACATTAATACACCATAACTATCTTATGATCAAATGACCATTTTTGTTCGAAAACAAGTTTACGAACAAAAAACAGTTTTCTTACAATATGTTTTGCCATATGCATCTTTAAAGAATTAGTTATTACAATTGTGGTTGCAACAATTGCTCCATTACCGAAATTGTAATTTAACTTCTCTTCTTCTTATTTGTCTATTAATCTTTAGAGTATGCAACATTTTGCATATTTCTAAACTACTACGGGTATCCAATACCCTTTCTGTGTAATTAATAGAAGTTCAAGAACTTACGAAAACAATTTCCATTAATGCCCTTACCTTGTTTCTTGGTATTAGATAACTGGTATCTAACGGTCATACTAAGTTACTTATACATCTTCTAAAGATATTTTAAGGATTCATGGGAATATCATGCTTAAAATGTCTTTTGGAGTTCATAACTCATGGATACAATAATATACACTTAGTACCTTACTAAGTTCTTATTACTTTAGACTTGCATCATATACATTCGATGCATCCTCAAGAGACAATTTAGTCAATAACTCATTGAACATATCAATGAGTCTCATGTGCATAAGATAAACTCTCAAGTTGCGGTCACAATTTTTGAGATTACCCAACCAACTTGGGACGATATGAGAAGTGATTTTGCAGAAATATCGAGAAATCTAACCATAGGAATGAATAGGGAACAGCGTTATAGGAACACTATTATATAACTGACAAAGACAAGGACTTTTATCTAACAGATATATAACTGGAAACTTTAAAACATGAATGAGCCCCCTGGTAGTCAGGTCGTTTTTCACGCATAATTAAAGTGAAGAATGAATACTTTAAAACATGAACGAGCCCCCTGGAAGTCAGGTCGTTTCTCATTCATAATTAAAGTGTGGTACATTACCTATTTTATCATATAAAATAAGAGACTCAAAACTATTTAGCCCCCTGGTAGTCAGGTCGTTTCTAATTAGTTTTGTTGAGTTATTCCATCCTATAATAGAATATTATCAATCCTACATCCTCTGGGTAGTCCAGACTAAAAACGTAAAATTAATAATTTAATCCTATTATCAAACAATATAGATTTTTATAGTTTGTACTCGAACTACAAGTCCACCTGGTAGTCAGATCAAAACTTGCAAACTTAACAAATTTGAAACTCTATTTGCGATGGACAAGTCTCACGAAATATCATATATATCGTTTATAATAAACTCTATAATTCTAAATGGTCAAAGTAGGAATAATTTAGAATTCAAAATTCTAAACTTTGGAATGGAAGCGCTGTTCAAAACTGTACGAGGGAGGTAACTTAATATTTACTGATTGAACGGTCTGATCGATCGAATCGATTAGTTTAATTGATTGATTAATAGGTGCGATTTCTAAAACATCAAAAATAATACTATTAGTTTATAATAATTTATCAAAATAAATAAAATAAACCAACCTTTTATTTTATAAACATTAAACACTTTAATGATATAATTTAATGTTATAATCCTTGATAACACCTTATCATAATAATTAAAACCAAATTTTTAATGGTCAATTAATCAAATAAATGATTGTAACCTTCAATCAATAAATATTTTATAAAAACAATTTTTATGTATATTTTTCTGCCGTCCGCAACAAATAAAAACCATCCCTTCCTTTGTTTCTTCTTTTATCAAAAAATAACAAAACCAATTTTGTTATAAATCAATCGAAACAAAAAGTAATAAACGAAAAAGTTCCTTGTACTTTGAGTACAGTAGTGCACAATCAATTTTTAGAGTCCTCTTTGTCTATGCTGACATCCAAAATGGTAGAGGACCAGAAAAGGAAAACAAAAAAAAAATAGAGAATTTTTCACAAAAAATTCTTTTCCTTTTCTTTGTTCAAAGTCACAAAAAATTCTTCAACCTGTTACTACAAATTAGCATTAGGATTACAGCAGCAACTACAGACATACACATTACAAGAATGCAACTCCTGTCAATAGCCGTTCTTATTGACCAACATTTAATAAACGTGACTCATCACATTACAAGCTACACTTTGACACTACAATCACTATTGTACTACTGTATCAGATAACAATTCAACGAATAACAAGAGAAGTAACGCGGCAGCAAATTTATTCAAATAAAAATAAAAACCACAGACCATCACGACCAAGGGAAAAAAGAAATTCTTAATAACAGCAAATTTCATTTTTTTTCTAACCCATGAAGCGAGCGGCCAAGTGCCTTTTTTTTTTCACTGAATTATAATTAAACAATTTAATATAAATCACAGCAAAAAAACTCATATATAAAAAACTTGATTTTATATAAACCTTACAAACAAAAAACATATATTATCTAATAATATCATGTTAAAATACCTAAATCGCAACAATTGGCTCTGATACCAATTGAAGGAATCGCAATACCAGATATATCAAATATACGCAACGGAAAATATATTGCAATCCTAAGCCAATCTAGTTGCAATTTAAGAATTTAAACAGAAACAAAGAATTCGATTACATACCTTAATCCGTTGTATGAGAATCGAATTGCCTAGTGACTAACTTAGCTTCAAAAACTTGAAGCCTCCACGCTTTGCATACCGAGCTTTAATCCATGCTTTCAGAATCAAAATTCTGACTTGGAAACCAAAAAAAACCTTTTACTTTCTTGTGGAGTCTTTCTTAGAGAAAACTGATGAGAAGTTGTTCTTGTATAATGACTTTCATTATCTTATAAAACCCCAACATAAGAAAATGAAAAGACAAGAATAGGAAAAGTCAGGAACGTATAATGAAATTGATTATCTTAATAATCTAGTCCATTACCACTTGTGAAGTGGATTTGGACCTTCTACATTATACAAAAACAATTGACTAGCCTAGCAGTTAGTGACACATTTCACACTACTAGAGGTCCGTGGTTCGATCCACAAACTTGTCAATTTTTTCCTTTTCCTTTTTGTCTTAGTTCGGTCTTATATTAGAATATTAAATTGTGCTAGCAAATTAATATACCAATATTCCAAGTATATATTTAATTAATATTTATTATCTAATAATAAAATTAATTAACGACATGAAGCAAGATCAATACACTCGTTAGTGTGCGACTACGTGGGTTCATCGTTAAACCGGTAGTATTTAACTTAATTAACTACTAATCGAGGTTGGCGTCTAACAACACTCCCCAACGACCGGATAACGTGAAGTAACTCTATACAAAGAACCCGGTAAAGGATCATACATGTACTCCCTCTATCTTTACAGCTCCGGATCATCCTGGGATATGGTACAACTGTCAAATCCCATTAGAAAATCAACTACGTTACACGTCGATTATCAACGATTGACGAATGACCTAAGAAACTCCTTTCTTCATTCATTCTATCACCTTGGCCAAGGATTCGATACAATCGTTATAATCCTATGACATCGTAGAGCTCAAACTCTTTACCTAGAGTTGATAGATTCCATCTTGACTCATCCCTAGGAGCATATATACTTAGCTATGTCCAATATCCTTTCGACTAGCATTATGACACACTAGTAGTCCAGAATCAAAACATAACAAGCACATACACAACTATAGTGATGATCTCAAGTCAAAGGATTACAAGTATAAAAATCCTTATAGAGATTAACCTATTTGACAGTTCAAGGTAATTAACCATTAGGAATCTCTAGTTTTAGTCGGTTCGATAATCACATCTCTATGTGCATTATCTATGCACCTAACTCGGTAAACGAGAACTACCGATATTTATCCAATAAATACTTGTTAGCTACATATTAATCTAACTGGATCATCGAGGTCCCAACTCGATGATCCTACGATTAAGAACAAGTTTAGATTAAGTCCTATAAGCTAGATTCTCATTATCATAACACCTTATGATATCTAGTTCGTAACTTAATCAAGGATTTGCCTTTATATTATGTAGATTAATACCATAATCATAAAGGCTTGCCATAGATTCAAGGAAACAATTTCTTTAATCAAAACTGTAGGGATAACTATTATCGTGTACAGTAAACACTTGTGTTCAATTCATTACAAGACGATCGGGGCTAGGACATAATTCCAACAGTTTATAGAGTTTTAGTAATACACAAAAGACATTTTTATGTAGTATTGTAACACGTTAAATGACAGACTCCATCATACTAATCCTTTTTCTACTTCTCTATGATTTTGTATATTAATTGAACACACGAAACTTAGTTTTGTGTAATCTTGGAACACACAAAACTAAATTGTGTGTGTACCAATTTTGTGTATTCCTTGTCATGGGACAAACAACACTTAGTTTTGTGTACTTCTACAGCATACAAAACTCAATTTTGTGTGTTCCAGATTTGTGTATTATTGGAACACACAAAAGCACAGACGCCGTCATACTATTAATTTTTCTCCTTCTTTGTGGTTTTATATTTTACGGGAATAAAAAAACTCTGATTTTTTTTATTTCTAAATCACACAAAATCACATACCCGATAGTATTAGTCATTTTTCTTCTTTTAGGATTTAGGCTTATGGGTTTTTAGGTTTAAGGTTAGTGTTTTTATTAAAGGTTTGGAGTTTAGGGTTTAGTGTTTTAAGGTTTAGGGTTAACGTCTTTAAATTTAGGGTTTAAGTTTTAGATTAGGGTTTGGAGTTAGGGTTAGTATTTTTAGATTTAAGGTTAGATTTTAGGGGTTACTAATTAAGTTTAGAGTTTATTGGTTTTAGGATTTATGGATTTTAGGCTCGAAGTTTTATGGTTTTTAGTGTTGAAGTTTTATGTTTTCCAGTGTTTAGATTTCCAATGCTAAAGTAATGGACACTATAATATTAGTCATTTTTCTCATTTCTCTGTTATTTTGTGTGTTCCAACAGTACACAAAACTGAGTTTTACGTATTTCTGAAATGCACTCCCGTGTCTGTGATTTGTGTGTTACAAGAACTGAAAAACCTACTTGTTTTTTATATTTCCGTATTACACCACTAAACTTTGTTTTGTTTTATGATTTATGTGTTATAGTAATACACAAAATTATGATTTTTTGTTAATACATTCACGTGAAAATCATATCCACTCTCCAATGTTCCAAGGTCATATGTATCCTTGTATTCGTCGTAGATATCATCATAGTAATAACATCAGTTAAAAAGAATTAAAAAATTATGAGAACTAGTCAACTATCACCAAATCATAATTACTAATATAAATCATTTATTTACTCAACTACTAATATAAATTCATTCAAAGGAAGTAGTCATTGATTCTTCAAGACATCGAACTAAAATTAGCTTTGCCTTAGTTTAACTGAGGTAACAACAAAATACAATCTAATAATGTTTCTTTCTTTACTTTAGTTTGTAGATTTTGTTTTGGTAGATATGGTAGAGAATTGTACTTTTGTGTAGAAGTGTTTTTTTTAGAGTTATATTTATCTTTGGAAAACAATTATTATAATATTGTCATGCCTATCGTGCTCCTTATTTGCTTATAATATAATCATAATTGATATATTTTTGTTGGATTTAGAATTAATATTAATCTCCATAAAAGTTTTATTACATTATTTTTTCAGATAAATATTTTTTACTACATATTCTATTCATTTAAATCAATTTTATATAAATGATTTAAACCGAGGAGAAAATTGAATAGCCTAACACTAGTATAGTGTTATAAATAAAGTCCCATGCTTTGACAAAAAAAGAAATTGACAAAAAAAAGTCCCATACATAACTAACCATTTACTACTCTATTAGATTCTAACTTAATGATATATATATATATATATTTCTATTTCTTTTTTTTCCTTTTCATCACCGACCGAACGTTCTTACGTTCTTCTCCATCTCTCTTTCCATTCTGCTAATAAAACATTCTATCTATCTAAAAGAACTCTCTATCTATCTTTCTTTCTCTCTTCCGGGTGACAATCTAACTATTATGATAATCCTATACGTTTGAATCCGCAAGAACTACATACAATAAATCAAAGCACATAAAAACAGAGATAGCACTACTAATTTCAATTAAATGTATAAGACATCCCAAATTAAAATAAATCTAAAATAAGTCTAGGGTTCATACACTTACGCTAATATCAAACTAAATGGATTTAGTTCATACTACAGAAAGAAAAAAAACTACAAAGGTGAAGGGTTGGAATGGCATGAACAGCTTCCAACTCCTTCTTGTCTTCTTGTCACTTACTTATATGTTGATTAAAGATTGACTAGGAACATAAATGATGATTTCTATAAGGTAGGGATGGATATATATAGGTATTTGGTATAAATATTGAGTAATCCCAAAGTTAAGGAGTCATAATCTTACCAAAATTCATGTTCCTAAATAGTAGGACAAGATAAACCTTTGCAGATTTATTTGGTCATATCTTCTTCGTTACTTATCGGAATTAAGTGTACTACCACTCAAAATGACAGCGATAATAATACATATCAGTTGGTCAAAGGGCTCTTTCAAATTTATGACCTACTTTCTGCAACAATTTAATTAGTGAACATTTTCCAACATGGCAGATTATTTACTTTCCAAATATATCCAAAAACGTTTCCTTTTTTATTATGACTAAGGGATTTCCTTTACTTTTCAACTTCAAATCATTTTCCATAGGTGTAATAGCTTCCACATACCTAATTTCTACACAAATAACACACAAATTACGCGCAAAAGCTCATGAATAACAAAACACCTAAAACTAGACAAGAAAGTGCAAAGTGTGAATAAATAGGAAAATCCCGAAATTAAGTATTATATACCCATAAAATGATTACTCAAGTATAGATTAGTATGTCACAAATATGGAGACATCAAGACCCCCAACTCAAAGTTGTATCGTCTGTATACAATAAAGATAAGAATAGTAGGGTAGTCTAAATAAGAAGAACAAGAAGAAGAATAGGAAGCAATGAATGATCCTTGACAAATATCCTAAAATATCTTATGTAATAATATTAAAGAAGTGTAATGATATATGTCACCCCTTTTCATGTCACCCTTTTATCACCCTTTTATATATATGTTCTGATTTCCTTGAATAGAAGATAGAGAAAAATTAAATAGGATAGAGAGATCAATTCATTGGTACATGTAGGCATACACGTAGGAGGTGATAAAAAGGTGATACAAAAAGGGTGACAAATATCATTACTCATTAAAGAAATGATGCACACACAGGCTTACATAATCAACAATCCATAAATTCAAGTTCAGATTAACTTCACGATGACAGAAGGAGAGGTCATTAACTCAGTTTGTGTTAATGTATATAGGATGATCACAGGTCCTAATATAGTATCCAATGGTCCACCTATCTATGCCCTAATTGTTATATTTTCCTTCCACAAAGTAGTTAGAAATCCTAATATCTTTATGGTTATAACATTAGCTTAGGAACGCTATGTTATATTTGGATAATGAAAAATGAGATTTTGGCTCTCTCCTTCCATTAATGAATCGCCCTAGAGCTTACGTTTAACTCGAAGATGTTATCACTCAACACAATTTTGATGCTTTGATTTGCATACCCAAATAACCCAATAAAACCTTTTATGATGATTACATAATAATTTTCTCTTTGTCGGTCCAAATCTTTTCAATATTTTTCATATATTATTCTAAGTTGGTTATGACTCCCTTTTTGAGGTGAGAAATCATACCACCTTATCTTATAATTCAAATTTATTTTTTTTCATTTACTTTTTATCCCAGTTAAGGGTTACAGTAATCAACTCATCATCATCAATAATATCACAATTACAATCAAATTTCTCAATCCCAATGTTTCCCAATGATAAAACCCACCATCCCAAACTCAAACTCTAAAAATAATTGACTCGGGTTTTGCGATTTGAGTGCGGGTCATATGGATATAAAGTAAGGGGTATGTCTTGTAATGTGGTTAATAAAAGGCTTTCAAAAGGCTCAGAGGGGCTAAGACAGATGATAATAATAATAATAATCAAATAAAAGGGTGAGAGAGCTAAAACTTTCAAGTGTCTTAAATAGGAAACAACTGGCTTATTCAGTTTTTTAACTACCGGATTTCGTTACTCTTTCACTATTAGTTCATAGACAAATGCTTTTTCAACTAATTTCAAACCTCACGTTCTACACACAACTTAACTTTCCCTAAGACCCAACGTGACACTTCATACGCATTGCTTAATAATCTTCCCTATCTTTTACGTCATGTTTTCATGCATGGTTACTAAACATATTTGTGACACTGTTCAAAAACACGCTACTTACTATCACTGGCTTAATTAAAACATGCTCAATGGGAACACTTTACCATATTATATACCAATTCCAACCCTTAAAAAATTTAAATTTTAAGCACAACAAAAAGGAAGATGAGGAAAATGAATCCTCACCCTCAACTCAAAACCGAGTCGTGTCCCCACGACACGAAAAGACTCAATAAAGCAATAAAATTTTAACTAAACTAAACTAATACACATAAGCAGTTAAGAAGAAGGATTAGAAGGTGTTACCTTACCATAAAGCATATTTTTTCATTCATCTTCTGAAGGAGAGTCATTTTCTATATCCAATATATCTATGATCTTGTGAACGTTGTAGTTCATCATTAGAATTTCCATCTAGCAACAATGATATTTTTTTTCTAATCTTGCGATTTTGCTTGTCAACGTCACTGCCCAATTTAGTGGTGTAGATACACCTTCTGATTTGTCAGTAAGATTTGTAGATGAACCTTTATCTTCAATTATTCTCTTTGCTTTAGGCTTGACTGGTACCCTCTTTCTCATGTTATTTCTACGTAGTGGTTGTGTTATTACTTCGAGCTTTGGCTTCTTTGGACTCGGCTCATCAAGATCAATGGGTTTCTATTTTTGTAGTTCTAGACAAATTATTTTTCTTCCCTAAGATGTAACACTTCCTCTTGTAATCCATAGCATCTATTCTGTTAGTCATCTTTGTTTAACCCACATCTCAAGATGCACCAAGTATGGAATGAGGAAGGAATAATTGACGTGTGGTGGAAGACATCTTGAAGACTTGATGATCTTTGGTGTTTTGTGGTGTTATGGAATGAATTAGACTATAATTATGTGTATATGGAAGATGGAGGAGATATTAAATGGTTTTTTTGTATTTGCTTAAAGGTTTGATCAAGGTTCAAAGTGTATTTATAGATTTTGGGTTTGAAAATTTTGTGTTGGGAGATCGGAAGAGGCTAGGATTAGGTCTTGTAGGGTTAAGATCCAAAAAGGAAACAATTTTATCTCTTCAAACCACCTCCCTGCGGTGTACCGCAAGTGACGTCACCTTCTCATGTCATGGTCTTGCGCTGTTGACGAAACGGTCTGGCCTTGTGGCCTCTCGGTATTGGACCTGATTTGCAAACCATGGGGACGGTTTTTCAGTTGGCGCGGTGTACCGCATGAACCTTCTGACCTTGGACCGTGTCAAGGTCTGACGCGACCAACGACACATTTTTATACTTGTTGACTCTCGCAAACGAACCGGAATCCATGAGCCGTGGTGACGGTTTTTCTTGTTGCGGTATACCGCATGAGTCTTATGGATGACACCGTGGCACGGGTTTGCGCGAGTGACGATACGGTTTTTTCCAAGTGGTCTCGCACGTGTACCCAGTCATCATACAGTTGTCACAGTTTTGTGGGGTGCGGTGTACCATACCTAGGTGCTAATTTGTGCAATTCTTCTGTCTTCTTACCCCAAACTCGTTTCCTGCACACTAACACACTACTTTTCTCTCCTATTAGCTTGTAAACACATTTAAATTATACGCTAACTTAAGATTATACACTACAAAACATAATTTAACTAAAAATCAATTTAAACAAGGGACGTGTTACCTCAGGTTACTCGTGTATTGTTCCCCCCTTCCGAAGTCCTCATTGTCATGGTATATCTTCAAGAGATGACCATTCACCATGAAGGTCCTTTGCTCTGTTGGATGTTCGATTTCAATCGCGCCATGAGGTGTGACTTTCGTAACAATGTATGGTCCTCCATAACTGGATTTGAGCTTACTCGGGTAGTTCGAGAACATTGAATTATATAGGAGCACTTTTTGTCCTATCTCGAATCTGTTTATCATGCCATTTTTTTGTTTTCTACCTTGTAGAGAAATGAATTATCATAGGCATAAAGACATAACTCATCTAACTCGTTCAACTATATCATCCTTCTCTTACCCGCTAACTCAACGTTCATGTTAGATATTTAATAGCCCAAAAAGCACGAGATTCGGTCTCGATAGGAAGATGACAGCCTTTGGACTTGGGCTTTTTACTTAAAGGAATAGATTAATGAATAAAATCTCAACTCCTAATTAGAAATCCCGTAACTGATGTACAGCTGTTACTAAAACAGGCGTAAATTTTGCGTCTCAACTTCAAATCACATAATTCCAGTCGCAAAATCTTCCTTACTCAAAAATGAAACTGCCTTATTTCATGGATCTAAGGGAATCAATGGCTAAGTGGATCAAAAACAGCGATTTGTAACAGCTTTCCAGATTTCACTCTCCTCTAATTAATTTATCGGATCATTTCTTCTTGCCTTTGACTTCTCAACTCGATCTAAGACTTTAATTTCCACTTCTCCTCCTTATCTAGGTGCTCCATAGAATCCATGTAACTATGAACTTTACACTAAAAACAAATAAATTAACGCACAAAAGCTCTAAAACTCAAATAATCCAATTCCAATGGGAGAAAATGCAATATAACTAAATAACCTTAAAAGTCTATCAAATAAATCTATTACTAACCTAAAATGATAGCTTCTAAGGGAAAATATTTAGAACAAAATGAAAGAGATCAACGATCAACCTCCATTTATACACACTAAACTTTATATCCCAACACAATCCCTTCGCGAACGATGAAGTATCATTTTTCCCAGTTAAGAACAAGATTTGTTTCTTTACAATGCAGGAGTTACCTTTTCAAGATTGTTAAGGCACTCGTCAAAACTATCTCCAAACACCGAAAATTCATCCATGAAAACTATTAAGAACTTCTCAATCAAGTCCCAAAATATAGCCATTATACACCTCTAGAATTTGGCAGGTGCATTTCATAACCCAAACAACATCCTTCGATAGGCAAAGGTGCCAAACGGACAAGTGAAAGTGGTTTTGTGTTGATCATCGGGATCTACACAAATCTGATTGTATCCTAAATTGCCATAAAGGAAGAAATAACTTATTCAACATTTGATCGATGAGCGATAAAGGGAAGTGATATTTCTTTGTGGCTTTGCTAAGCTTGCGATAATCCATGCATACTCTCCACCCCACAACTGTTCTTGATGGAACAAATTCGTTTTTATCATTGAGGGTGGTAGTGATACCTACTTTCTTTGGGACACACTGCACTGGAGTAACCCACTCACTACTCAAGATCGGGAAGATAATACCCTCATCTAACAACTTGATCGCCTATTTTCTTACCACCTCCTTCATTGTGGGCATAATTCTTCTTTGTCCCATTTTATAACGCTTTACCTAACAATTTTACAAGTAATTTTTGCCTAACTATTTTGTACCATATACTTCAAGAAGTCGGGTTTTGATTCGATAAATAACCTTAAACATATGTAAATATCCATCTGTATTATGCTAATTCCAAGTGTTATATATGCCTAAGAATTCACTATGTACCCATTTGATCCATACCAATTTTTGTATATACAAATCCTCCATAAAATTTTGTGTGGAGGGAATCATTCCTTTCTAAGAGTTCTATAATTTTGAGTCCCCGTAATTTTATCAGCAAGAACATATCATCCAACACTACCTTTGCTAAATTAGAGTTCTAAAAGAAGTTATAAAAAATTTGAGTAATTTTAGTACATAACTCTTTTGGCATATGGAATATCGAGAGTAAAAGAATGTGATTCCTTATAAGACCGAACTGATGAGGTCCGATTTCCCCGCATAAGAGTGGGTCTTTCACTTCCACTTTGTGACACAATCTGTGAGCTTTTCATATCTCAGAGAATAGTCTAGTACACAAAAATATATTATCCATCATTGACACCCCTAAGTATCAAAATGACATAGTATCCTTATTAAGTTGTGTTGATTCACTAATAAGGCTGAACTCACTCAATTTGAAAACGCGTGTAATAGATATTATTCGATTATGATAAGTTGAATGACAGACCCAATCTTTTCTCCAAGTCATTCATACATTCCAAAATAATTTTTATAGAGGAAGAGTCACCTCTATAAAGGAGTATAAGATCATTAGAAAATGAGAGGTGCATGGTGTTAAGATGCTTGTATTTAGGACAAAACTCAAAAAGGGTCCTTGAAGTGACTTCTAAATAAGACATGAGAGATATTCTACACAAAGAATGAAGATGAACGAAAAGAGTGGATCACTTTGTCTAATCCCTTATTCTGCTTCAGAAAACCACACATTCACTCTTTGAAAAGCGATTTAATACAAAGGTGAGGTGATATATTCCATAGCCCAATCAATACACCGCTTTGGAAAATTCAACCAATGTAGAACTTCTCGGATAAATTCCCAAGTGACTGAATCAAATGCTTTTCGAAGATACAATGTAATCATTAATCTTTGTGAACTACTTATAACCCCATAATATTTTAAGAGCTCTTTTATAACATGGGTGTTATCTTTCATGACGCTACATGAAACAAATGTCAATTGAGATTTATCCACGATCCCATCAAGTAACGACACAAGTATTTGAGATATAATGATCATTATCTCCTTGTATATGATATTGCAACAAGATATAGGGGATAACCACTCACAAAATCCATATTATCTAGCTTTTGAATTACTGCAACGATTGTGTGATTTAGTTGCTTAAGGAGTTATATAAATGTGAAAAACTTTAGCCGCATCACTCACTATATCCAAATATTTTGTATATAATTGCGAGGAATACCTATTGGGACCTGGGGCCTTTTCTATTCCAATGCTAAAGATTGTGTATTTCATTTCTTGGTCGATAATTTTTGTACAAAGTTCACGACCTTGCTCTTCAGGCAAGATGAATCCTCATTCAAATACTTCCTTATCAACCTTGATAGTATCATCTTTATTACCTAAGACTGACAAAAAATATTTGACAAACTCTCAATGAACTTGCTCAATACAAGTTATTTTTGTACCGTCCATTTACTGATGAATGTGATATATCTCCTCTGGTTATTCCTCTTGACAAACTCATGAAAGAATTTTGTGTATCCATCATTTATCATATCAAACCCACACTTGGCTTTTTGTTGATAAAATCTTCTTCCGCCATTAGAGAGGAGGATTGATTTTTCATAAAATACGTAATCTCCTCTATGAGTTGTTGATTTCCTGCATCTGTTTGAAGCTTAACTTCCACTTCTTCAAGAGCAAGTTCGTCTCTTTTAAGGACCCGTTTGGAAGTGCTTATTTTGGAGTAAAAAAGCGCTTTTAGAATAAAATTCAAAATTTAAAAAAATTATTAAAATTAATTTTGAAATCTAAAATTATTGTAAGTGCTTTTTTTCAAAAGCACCTAATAGGTGTTTTTCATAAAAGTGCTTTTCAAAGTCAAAAAAACTTTTAAAATTCTAAAAGCACTTTTAAGTGCTTCTCCAAAAAAGCACTTCCAAACGGGCACTAACTCTCTTGGAGATATGGGAAAATGCTCTTTATTGAGGTCTCTAGTATATTTTTTCAAGTGACAAATTATTTTGCAAAGCACAAATTTATTAGTCACATGTTGTTATTTGCTTAATTCCTTGGTTACCACATCATTATACTATTCATGTTCGTCCTACATGACAAAGAAACCAAATCGAGTTTTACCTTTTTCACGATGCGAGAAAAATTTGACAATACATGGTGTGTGATAGGAAATCTTGTTCATTAGTGGAAATTGATCTTCTGTATGATGGTGTGATGTATTTAAATATAGGTTTCCCAATGCATGATAAATATTTATCGATATTTTAAGTTGTGAAATGTGATGTCTTGGTCTATCCAAAGGAGATCAAAGAGAAAAAATCCAAGTAACACTCTGCAAAATCCTGAATATCATATAGTGTAACTTCAACAACATTTCCCTTAAAATTGTAATGATGGATGTTATTGAAGTGTCCAAGGACCAACCACGGTCCACTGAATGTGAATTCAAACTCCCTTAACTCTTGCCAAAGGCGAGTACGAGGGCACATCTGGTTAAAATCAAATACAAAGCTAGTGTAAAAGTTGAGATGTGACCTTACACTCAACGATGAAATGCATACCTTGTGGAACACCACAAGATATTGGTCTTTTGATTATGAGGCTAATGCTAAATTGGTATTTTTGCTAGAGTTGCTAGTCTTTTGGTTATGAGGTCAATGCGAAATCAATCTTATGAAGAAAATTACATCCTACCACTTTTTTAGGATAGGAAATTCATTGGTCGGCCCCCTAGCCAATTATCTTAGGGAGCCGAGAAGAATTTGTACATTATATCAAATTTTCTAGGTTGATAAATCTATTGGTTGATCCCATAGTTGATTACCTTAGGAATCGAGAGCACTTTATACATTCTATTGACTTTTTTAGTTTAGGAAACCTATTGAAAACCCATTGAAGCTTTCAACACGTGTTTATGATATAAAGTTATTCTTTCGTGCTTCATGTTTCCATTACGAACCCCATCCCCCACCCCCCATCCCCTCGATAAGGAAAAAGAGACTGTGCCAAGGACTACTTCAGGTCAATGATGATGCCTGGAAGGAGTTGAAATAGCACTCTCATGCATTCTAAAGATCACCTCGGAAAACTGCTACTGCAAGTGAGGTCAGGAACTTCAGTGTTAAATGGTCTGTCAAGACTATATGCTAAAGGTTATTCAGTGTGGTTCTCCCGATTATGGCATGATATGCTGAATCACAGCTCACTACCACAAACTGTGGGGGCATGTTTTTTTAAAATGTTCCCCTTACAAATACTCATCGGCTACTCATTCTAACTTGTCGGTTGAAAGCTTTGACCCATCAATCCTATGATCAGATTTACGTATGGCTTTACAACCTTCATGTCTATATTCATGATTTAATTCTCTTGTGTATAACACGGCTATTAAATGTCATGTATCGATTAATACCCGACGCATCAACCTATTCTTGATGATTTCTAGGATTACTAACAAATTTCCAAGGGGGAAGTTATCATACTAGCATCCTTATAGGTGAATTGGATGTCATCAGTATGTGTAAGACTCATAGAATGGCAGAGGAAAATAGATCCTTTTAACATTTCTGTTAATCCATGAACATTATTTATACATTTCGATCGAGAAAGAATCTAGATAAAAGAAATAATTGATAGATAGATCGATTTCTCAAAATAAGCAGAAAGTAAACGAAAGATGAAACATTAATCATGGATTAACTAAGTAGTCTCGGGGATTTTTTTAAAGACGAACCTCATGTAAATACCATCATAAAAGGTATGATCCTTTTCATGTTTTTCATGTGAATTTTGTAGCTATTCCATTCTAGAAATGGAAAGTTTGACACAATTGGGTATTTTTTTTTGGAAATTCGATGCAGTTACTAATCCATGATCTAACAGTGTACAATGTGAAAACTTCATTCTTGATTCTACAAGAATTTTTATGAAAGCATTTCATTTGATTCTCTTTGATGGAAGATTTATTTTCTTAAACTGAACAAAGTCAAATTATTGTGAATGTGGTCTTCTAATCCTGGCTATGTATAGACACGTTTGCTCAGACAAAATGGTATCAACCCCCGTTGTGTTTTGGTACTTATCAAGTACAGAATAAATGTACTTCTCTTTGTTCCTACAAACATAATTTTTTGTTATTACCAACATAATAGAACAAATATTAAACCTTGATCAGACTCTGAAATAATCTATAGAACGGGAGGTCCATAGGATAGTAATACTATATTCCAATGCAATAATGTTACATAGTGAAAATATATTTTTAGAAAGTGGTATTTTCCATGGGTTTACCTTATTTGTATTCATACCGTTGTATGGAATGATCCTGGTTGGCTGCTTTTTGTTCATATATTGCATACAAATCTGGTTACCGGTTGGGCTGGTTCGATGGATCTGTATGTATTAGCATTTTTATCCTTATGGCCCTGTTCTTGATCTAATGTGGAGGTCCGACAATGTTCATTATCTCTTTCATGGAACATTTAGGAAGAACCAACTCATGGTGTGGTTGGAGTATCACAGTTCAAAATGTAACGAATCCGGTATTTGGAGTTACAAAGGTGTAGCTCTAACACATATTGGGTTTTCCAACTTATGCTTTTTGACAACTATCTACATTGGTTGTATTGGGATCTAGAAATATTTAGCAATGAACATACATATAAACCTTCTTTGGATTTGCCAATGATGATTGGAATTCATTTATTTCTTTCAGGGGGAGGCTTTCTTTTGTTTTGGTGCATTTCATATAACAGGTTTGTACGGCCCTGAAATATGGGTCTTCGGTCCATATGGACTAACCAATAAAAGTACAACTGATGTCTCCCTATTTTTTCTAAATATTAGCCCTTTGGAGAAATCCTTTTAGGTGAATATTTGACTTATTTGATAGACTTTTATACTTATTTCGTCATATTACACTTTCTCCCCTTGGAATTAGACTATTTGCATTTTTAGAGCTTTTGTGCGTTAATTTGGTTATTTTTAGTGCAAAGTTAGTAGGTTCTGGAATTTCATGGAAAACCAATACAAGGTTGAGAAGTGAGAATTAAAGTCTTAGAGTATTTTTAGTGTGTTAGGAAGTATTTGATTCGAATTTATAATTTTAGAGTGCACTTTCTTATTTCGAGTCTTGATTTAATGATTTATTAATTTTTAAAGCATATGCGGTTTAATTATATATTTATTGTGAAGCTTTAAAATATATAAGGTATTAATTAGAGACCAAGTCAAGTCTAATAAGTAATGGAAAGAAGATATACATGGAAATAAGAAGATTAAGGAAGGATATATGCAAAGAAGGAAAAGTTAAAGTTACCAAATAAATTTGAAATTCCAGCCACGTTCAAATACGATCTCATAACTCAATATTGACTAGTAATTTGGGAGAATGGTCTGGACCAATGGATAGAGCCTTCCGAGACAAGTGATTTCGATATAAAGAACGCGTCAAACGGATAAGTATTGAAGGAGATATGACCAAAACAAATCAGCAACAGAATCTTACCTTTCTTATATTTTAGGGCTGCGAAATAAAGAGTCCTTTATTTGTCTTCCACTCCAAGTAAAAATTAATTAGGGCTTCCTAACACCTATAAACACACCCCTTACCCTCCTCTTTTCACACATTTCGGAGAATTACACAAGAGGCTTAAGGTTTTCAAGTCAGAGCAAGAAGGCAAGAAGAAACTAGAGCTGAGAGAATTCTGTTCTTCTATCAACAGTCATCCTACCCTTTAGGTAATCAATTTATTTTCTGTATTTGAACATGAATTCCTTTTATTTATTTTCAGTCTTTAATTTTATCATCAGCTAAATTTCCATATACTTGAAAATCGCATTAAAGGGATGAACCTTAATTAATTAATCTATGTTTTGAATTTGGGATTGTTATGATTTAATTTGAATTGAGTATTAGATATTGGATATTACTTTGTTTTCATTACTAATTCTTTTATGCGCAACTAGAATTAGCTTTTAGTATTTGGGCTATTCAATTTAGAGTAATGATATATACCACCCAGTGGTGGTCCTTTGTGTGTTCTAAAAATAAATGCAAATGCTAATCGAACCACAACCGCAAGTGTACGGTTGTCCCAAGTAGTATGTATGATAATACAGATTCGTTCCAAGGACGGATGGTTGATCACACTGTTTAGCAAGTAGTGATTGATGCACTTATGAAAATAAAAGATTATAAAATGTTTGTTTGGTTTTGTTGATTAAAGCTAACAATACAAATAAAATGCAAGTAGAAGCTAAGACGCAAGTAAAATAAGTGAAAACGCAATATGAGGTGTAGTACTTGAGAACGCAAGGATCCTCCTAATCTTACTTCCTAACTTATGTTGTTTAAGGGCTAAATCGGTCAATTACAATGGTCGGGATTCTAAAATCCTTATACCCCCGTCAGGGTGGACTATAAGGCAATCCTAAGGTGTCACTAGTCCCGTCAGGGTAAATATGATCCACCGTTGGATGATTAAGATTTATTACCACATTGGCCCTAGGATTAACTAAGTTCGTCAGAATCAATAGTTTTTATCCTAGATTGAACAATTATTTCTGTACCTAAACCCCCCGTCAGGATGATCCATACGCCACATATATGGAATAGCTTAGATACTAACACCTAATTTTAGTTCGCGACTCTAAAATCAGTAAACATTCACAAATTGTCGAAAAGAATAAAAGCCCTAATTTAATTTAATTTCACAGAAACCCAAATTCAACATTCATTATAAAATAAAATCAAGATTCACCCATTGTTTTGTTCTCAAGCACTAATGGAAATTTAGCTCATATTAAAATTAAAAACGAAATTAAAAGAATTGGAATTCATATTGTTTACAAAATTAAAATACGAAAAGAACCTAATTTCCGGAATTGGAATGACTACGAACGGAGCTATAGACCCACTCCAGCTCTTGTAGCTTCTTCTTTCTTCCTTCTGTTGCTTCTCTCTGGTGTTTAATCTTGTGGAATGTGAATTGTCTGAAAAATAGAAGTCCAGACCTCCTTTTATAAGTAAAAATTCGGACTAGGGCTTGGACCAGAAAATAAAAGCCTAATTAAATGTCCAAGCCCACTTTCTAAGCCCAAAATCCCGTAACTGATGATAGGCCTTCACTAAAACAGCTTTTCCCGATGCGTTGCAACTCCGATTGACCTCATTCCAGTTGCTAAAGTTCCGTAACTCGATAAGGAATGATTTCTCTTCAAAGGTCAGCGGCTAAATCATCGCTTAAGCACCTCGAAATCAGCAATCTATGGCCTGGAAAGTGGATTTTCAGCTCTAAAAATAATATCTTCGGGATTTGTCTTCAAGTCTTGATTCTAATTCACGATCTTTGACTTTCTCCTCGGATTCCTCTCCTAGCTAACATCTAAAACCTGTAAACTTTACACTAAAAATACCAATATTACGCGCAAAAGTTTAATAAATTAAAAATGCTAGAAATAAAAAGGTAATTCCGGATTATTGCAAATTTAGTCCAAAAGTCTATCATATTAATCAAATAAACACCAAAAATGATGTCTCCCAAGGGTCTAAAATAAGAACAATTAGGGAGACATCAAGACCCCCAACTCAAACCTTTGTCGTCCCGACAAAGCAAAACTAAAAACAAAGGGGTAGAAGTAAGCGTATAAACACATAGAAGCTAGCAAATAAACCCTAAAGCAATTCTCAAAATAAATCTCATATAGCAAACTCTAGAAACTAATATACACATACACTAATCATGCAACATCAAACATAAATAATCTCAATCATAAAATTAAAGTCGCAATGCTTGAAGGTTACACTTGTACTCATCTCTGTATGATGGCTATAGGGTGGTCATTAATCCTAACTCGCTTTGAACGCTCCACCTAGTGTATTCCCTATCAACAGAATTATAAATTCACTATGCACTTAGGAATCACGAGGTCTTTACGGTTATAATATTGGCTTAAGGACGGGTGTGGATGTATATTTGGTAAATTTGAAGTGAGCTTTTGGCTCTCTCCTCACTTACCATCAACAATGTCCTCGAGCTTGAGTTAACGCTCAAAAAGATGTTCTCACTCACCCATATACGCAACAATTTAGCGTCCCATGTCTACCCACTATAAACAAGATGATTTCAGAAAAATTCCACTTTGCCGGATGTTTTATTCATTCATATTTTTCTTTTTCTTTTCTTTTTTTTTTTTTTTTTTTTTTTTTTTTTTTGTGCAGGAGCAAACCGGGTTCCCGGTTTTGAAGAATCCGGGTTCCCGGTTCCTACTGTATGATTTTCAAATTTTTTCATTTTTTTCTTTCTTTTTCATTTTTCTTCATTCCCGGCAAAGGGTTACAAGTATATATCATCTGCAATTGTGCTACAATACAAAGCACATCGATCCCTACCCATTTAATTCCCCATATGTGGTCCCCCCACCCCAAACTCAAGCTCGAGACATGTCTCAGGATTGTGATTCAAGTGCGGGTCATATGGTCATGCCTAATAATCTAAGGGATAATGGCTTATATCGTGGCTACAAAGAAAATGCTAAAGGCTCAAAGTGGGCTAAGACGGATAATAATTAATACAAGGGATAGAAGGCTAAAAAGGCACAAATGGCTAACAAAGAACTGCCCCTATCATTTTCCTAAGTACATAGCTTATCTTTAGTTCATATCTAGGTGGGTTCTCTACTAATTAGGATTTCACGTTCTACACACCAAACATATTCCTTGAGTACAAGCTTACTTCATTTGCATTGTTCATTAATTTTTCCTATCAATTACCTATGTTCGCATACAATTGTAAGTGCGTTTTATATCAATCCCTAAAGTCCACTATTTACTATCATAGATTTATCAAAAGTATGCTTAAAGGGATATTTAAAAATTTCTATAGTCAAACGCAACTCCGAAAATTCTTTTATTGAAAGCAAATGAAGCAAATAACACATAAAAAACTGGGATGAGGCAACGAACCCCACCCCAAACTCAAAAATGAGTCGTGTCCCCACGACTCGAAAAGACTCAATAAAGCATTTAAACTAATATACACTAAGAGGAAAGTTTAGAAAACGTATCTGAACCAGCGCGAGGCTGGTTATCGGTGTTGCGTTCTGGACCTTTATCTCGCGTAACAGCATCATAAATCGCGTTTTGAAGTGTATTTACGCCTAGGATTAAATTTCGAAGCAGGTCCAATTCTTTTGTAACGTTTCCCAAGGTAGCAATCATCCTCTCCTGATTCTCTTCCAACACCTGAATCTTCGCTTCCAACTCAGGTACAGTTTTCGCTTTCTTTGATTGAGGAGTTCTTGGACTTCTTGTAGGTCGTGTTGCTTCTTCATGGATGTTCTTGATTGTGCTCAAAGCTATGCTCACACCAACTGAAACAGTATCAATATCTGCGTCCTTACGCGGAATCTTTGCGTCTAGACACAACTGAGTAATAGTACAAGGAAACTTCAGATTTTGTTGTTTCATTGGTGATTTCGCGAACTCCATGATCGTATCATAAATGATCTTAGCAACATCAAATGGTTTCTCCTCCAAAATACACTTAATAACAAATATGTGCTCTTTCTTCAACTCGGAAGTGTGTTTAATACCAAAGAAAGTGGGTATTATGAAACGAGACCAAACCTTAGCACGAGGTGTCAAACTACTGCTGTAAAATTGTCCAGGATACCTTTCACCTTCAGGAATTGGGCTAGTCCCATTAACAAGCACGGTCCCCCAAAGGGATTCAAAATCAAAAGAAGGGTCATTAAGAGTTTCTTGGAAGGGGCATGTTCCAGAAAAGTTGGGTAGTTTCAATGATTTCCGAATACGTTCAATAGAGAAAGGAACTACCTTTTTGCGGATATCAATGGCATCATGTGAGGTAGCTAAACCTTCGTAAAATTCTCGCACAAAAGTAGGAATGAACTCAAGCTTCCTTTCTTGTAACTCTCTCCAACCAAACTTAGCACATGTCACAGCATATTCCTTGTAATCACTACTCATAATACCCTTAGGAAAATTCGTCTCCTCACCAAATTTCAAAAATTCAATTCTTTCACGAACCTGAGTATTCCAACAAGTGTAAACCCTCTTAGGCTTGTGGGCCCACATCTTCATACGCGGAGGTTTTTGAACGGGTGCTTCCGGAATCTCTTGTTCATTTTCCTTCTCAATGATCTTCGCAATTTCCTCTTCTGGTTCCTTCTCACTTTCAATCTCATCAATCAATCTTCTCTTTAGACCTGTGATTTCTTTTCTGTTAGAACCAAGCTTAACTTCGTCAATTTTTCGTTTAGGACGCGAATCAGGAATCTCAATAGCTTGTTCTTGAGAACCACCAATGGTGGCCTTTCTTCTAGGAGCAGTTCTTCGGAAATCACCGGTTCTGTTAGTCATCTCTTTTCACCCCAAACTCAAAACTTCAAAGAATGAGAAACTTAGAGAAAAAGATTAGAATTTTGATGTTTTGAGGTTTAAGAATTTAAGAACTAGGTGAAATATGAGATGGGTCTTGGTTAATTTGTATGGGAGAAGAAGAAAAAAATTGGGTTTAATTTAAGGAATTGGGTGAAGAAGAATCTTGGGAAAAACTAAGGATTTGATGATATTTAGGAGAGGAGGTGAGTTGATCTTATGTTTTTGTGGTGAAAGAGGGTAGGATTTGATCATATATAGTGTTTTGGTAGATGAATTTCGGAGGTGGGGAGGCTATTGGTGCGTTTTTAGGTAAAGACTTGGAAAAGAGGCTAAGAAAACTAGGTTAAACCCCTCAAAACCGACATCACAGCTTCGAAAACCGGGTTCCCGGTTTTGGCAAACCGGGTTCCCGGTTCCGCGTCGCTGTGACGGCGCGGAAAAAATACTTAAATAAAAAAAATTTTCTTTTCCTTTTTTTTTTTTTTTTTTTTTTTTTTTTTTTTTTTTTTTTGGAAACGCACCAAAACGCTGGGTCAGGGATTTTGCTCTCCGAAACCGGGTACCCGGTTCTGTGGAATGCGGGTTCCCGGATTTTCTCGATGGCGCGAATGAAAACGCGCCAAAACGCAGCACCCTGAAACGCTGGACCAGAAAATTTCACCAACAGCAGCTCCGAAACCGGGTACCCGGTTCTGCCAAATGCGGGTACCCGGATTTGTGTCGATGGCGCGAACTAAAACGCACGAAAACGCAATCCACCAAAACGCTGGGTCAGGGATTTTCAGAAATCACAGCACCAAAACCGGGTACCCGGTTCTGCCAAATGCGGGTACCCGGATTTGACGCTGTGATATTACCCAAAAACGCCAAGTGTTGCGTTAGAATGGTTGGTACCAGCTCCAAAACCGGGTTCCCGGTTTGTGCGAAACCGGGTTCCCGGTTTCTCCTGGACATCCAACTAATTTTTCTTCTGTTTTCGCCAAATCGACCCCAAACTCAAGTCCTTTTTACCCCTGAAATCATCAAAAACAACTACCCTTCCTCATTTCTTAATAAAAACAATAAAATTACGAAAATCAAACTAATCTAAATTGCAAAAATGTGAAAACTCAGCTAATATACAAGTAATTGGCTTTTGTTTAACGTCGTTAAGCTCGACGGGTTACCTCACGCTTCTAAGGATTCTCGAGGAGATACATGACCTCCCCGGGATGTGGATCTTCCGAGCGATTGGTATCTTCACCTCCATGGTATATCTTTAATCTGTGACCGTTAACCATAAAGGTACGGTTCTCTAGCGGATGTTCTATTTCTATCGCCCCATGAGGTGTAACTTTGGTCACTATGTATGGACCTGACCACTTAGATCTTAACTTACCCGGAAAATTGCTGAACTTTGAATTGTACTTTAATACTTTTTGCCCTACTTCAAAGTTCTTTGGACGAATCCGATTGTCATGCCATTTCTTTGTGTTTTCTTTGTAAAGTTTGGCATTTTCATAAGCATGCAACCGGAATTCGTCAAGTTCATTAAGCTTCATCATACGATTCTTTCCGGCTAAAATAGGATCTAAGTTCAGCTGCGCGATTGCCCAATAGGCACCCATTTCAAGCTCTAAAGGTAAGTGACAAGCCTTACCATACACCATACGATAAGGAGATGCACCTACTGGAGTCTTAAACGCAGTACGATAGGCCCACAACGCATCATCTAACTTCATTGACCAATCTTTTCTTGTAGGACCAACGGTTTTCTCTAGGATTGACTTGACTTCACGGTTCGAAACCTCAGCTTGACCATTGGATTGTGGATGGTATGCAGTAGATACACGGTGTCTGACTCCATATTTCTCTAGAATAGTCTTCAGATATCTATTAACGAAATGAGATCCTCCATCGCTAATAATCACTCTAGGTGTGCCATGTCTAGTGAAAATATGTGACTTCAAGAACTTGATCACCACTCGTGAATCATTAGTAGGTAGAGCCACCGCTTCTACCCACTTAGACACATAATCAACAACTAATAAGATAAAGAGGTTACCATTTGAAGGAACGAAAGGACCCATAAAGTCTATGCCCCACACATCGAATATCTCAACCTCTAACACATTATTACGCGGCATCTCATCCCTCTTAGATATGTTTCCGGTAAACTGGCATCTCGTACATTTCTTAACATATTCATGACAATCTTTTATAAGAGAAGGCCAGTAAAAACCTGATTGAAATACCTTTGCAGCAGTTCTGTCTCCTTTGAAATGTCCTCCATATAATGAATCATGGCATCCAGCTATAATGGCTTGAGTCTCTTCCCTTGCTACACATCTTCGTATCATTTGGTCAGCACAAACTTTATAGAGGAACGGATCCTCCCAAAAGAACTGTCTAGCACGATGAGCTAACCTCTTTCTTTCTTGATAAGTAGAACCTTCAGGAAAAACACCACTCACCACTAAATTCGCAATATCTGCATACCACGGAGCCTCATAATCTCGAACAACGAATAAACTCTCATCAGGAAACTCTTCTCTAACTGCTTCAGTACCACTATTCATCTCTGAACCCTCTAAGCGCGATAGATGATCTGCAACCTGATTCTCACAACCCTTTCTATCTTTGATCTCTAAATCGAACTCTTGAAGCAATAACACCCATCTGATTAACCTTGGTTTCGCATCTTTCTTCTCCATAAGAAATCTGATCGCGGAATGATCTGTATAAACAATAACTTTCGCTCCAAGAAGATAAGAGCGAAATTTATCAAACGAATAGACAACTGCTAGCAACTCCTTTTCTGTAACTGTGTAATTAATCTGAGCACCACTAAAAGTTTTACTAGCATAGTAAATCGAATGAAAAACCTTCTCTTTCCTCTGTCCTAATACAGCTCCCATACACAAATCACTCGCATCACACATAACCTCAAACGGTAAATTCCAATCTGGAGGTAACACTATAGGAGCAGAAATAAGCTTTTCTTTGATTGCTTTGAAGGCCGCTAAACAAGCTTCATCAAAAAGGAATTTGCAATCCTTTTCGAGTAAGTTGCATAGTGGTTTAGCAATCTTAGAAAAATCTTTAATAAAACGCCTATAAAAGCCAGCATGGCCAAGAAAACTCCTTACCCCTTTAACAGAAACAGGAGGGGGAAGAGTTTTAATTACCTCGATCTTCGCTCTATCAACCTCTAAACCAACACTCGAAACTTTGTGACCCAGAACAATACCTTCGCGAACCATGAAGTGACACTTCTCCCAGTTGAGCACCAAATCTGTTTCCTTGCATCTCACTAACACTTTCTCCAAGTTATCCAAACATATATCAAAATCATCACCAAACACGGAGAAATCATCCATGAACACTTCAAGGAAATTATCTATCATGTCCCAGAAGATGGCCATCATACACCTTTGAAAAGTAGCGGGAGCGTTACACAATCCAAATGGCATTCTGCGATATGCAAAAGTACCAAATGGGCATGTAAAGGTAGTCTTATGTTGATCTTCTGGAGCCACGTAAATCTGATTGTACCCGGAGTAACCATCCAAGAAACAATAATATTCTCTTCCGGCTAATTTGTCTAACATCTGATCAATGAAGGGCAAAGGGAAATGATCTTTTCTGGTGGCCTTGTTCAGCTTTCTGTAATCCATGCAAACTCTCCAACCTACTACCGTTCTTGAAGGAATCGCCTCATTTTTATCATTAAGAACTGTTGTAATTCCTCCTTTCTTCGGTACACACTGAACTGGACTCACCCATTCACTACTCGAAATGGGATAAATAATCCCCGCATCTAAAAGCTTAATCACCTCCTTCTTCACCACATCCTTCATGGCTGGCATTAATCTTCTCTGACCTTCAACTGAGCGTGCATTAACATCTTCTAGTATGATTTTGTGTTGACAATAGGATGGACTAATGCCTTTGATATCAGCAATTTTCCAGCCTATTGCTTCTTTGTTGGCTCTTAACACACGCAACAGTTTATCTTCTTGAGGACCTGTTAAATTAGCTGAAACAATAACAGGTAGAGTTTCATTAGTACCCAAATAAGCATACCTCAAGTGTGCTGGCAATGGTTTTTCTTCCAACTCCGGAGGAGATTCAATTGAAGGTTTCTTTTTAGGAATAATCTCCCCCGGTTCTCTCACGGGTTCATAGGCAAGACGCCTATATTTCGGATTTTCAGAATTGAGAGCTGCCACTGTTTCTGTAAGCTCCTCCATCATCTCAGGTGAATCTAATGTCAAAGCAGCCTGCAAGATATCATCAAAATTTAAACAATTAAATACCTCTTGCGATGCTTGCTCTACTACATCCATTCTGAAGCAATCTTCCTGAGAATCTGGGAATTTCATGGCTCGAAATACATTGAATTTCACTTCCTCATCTTGTATCCTCATCGTTAATTCGCCATTCTCTACATCGATCAATGTCCTCCCTGTAGCTAGGAAGGGTCTACCCAAAATAATGGGGACATTTCTATCTGCATTGTATTCAAGAATTACGAAATCAACAGGAAATATAAGTGTACCTGCCTTAACAAGGACATCCTCAATACGGCCTTCAGGATGAGCAAGAGACCTGTCCGCCATTTGCAAGACCATAGAGGTAGGTCTTGCGTTTCCAATTTTAAGCTTATCAAAGACTGACTTAGGCATCAAGTTAATGCTTGCCCCCAAATCGCATAGTGCCTTTCCCTTCCATTCTTCTCCAATCGATATGGGAATCGTGAAACTCCCCGGATCAACTAACTTCGGAGGTAATTTGCTCTGGCAAATCGCACTACACTCTTCAGGAAGGCCAATCATCTCATTATCACAGTAGGGCCTTTTATTAGTGAGGGCCCTCTTCAAAAACTTCGTATACTTAGGAATATCTCGAATTGCCTCAAGTAACGGAATATTAATACTCAAACCCCTCACTCTATTGAAGAATTTCTGAAAATCACCCATATCACCCTTTTTCTGAACTCGCGATGGAAACGGTGGTGGAGGGCGATTGCTTACAATTTCATCTCTCTTTTTCGGAATTTCTCTTGGTCGTTCTATCTCTTCAACCTCACTATCTTTCTCATTCTCTTTCTCTTTCTCACCCACTTCCTTTTCTTTTCTTGGAACTTCTTTCTCTTTCATAACAGGAAAAGGAGGTGGAGGAAGGTTCTTACCACTTCTTAATGTAACAGCCTTGCAATCTTCATGTTGTGTTGGATTTTCCGTATCGCTAGGAAGTTGCCCTTGTGGACGCTGATTCAACTGTTTATTAATTTGACTTAGCTGATTCTGGAAAATCTTCATATTTGCTTCAGCTGCGTTCTGACGTTCCAAAGCTTGTGTTTGAAGAGCAATCAAATTTTCAACGGTTTTCTGAAGGGTAATTACTCCTTCTTGTGGATGGGCAGGTAGAGCTTTCTGGTTTAAATTCTCATCGTAGGTATTCTGAGGAGCTTGTCTTTGCACATAATTGTTTTGATTCTGTCCTCCTTGATGATTGTTATGTGGTCTTGGATTATAGTTGTTGCCTTGAGGACGCGGCTGATACGCGTAAGTGGGATTGGCTGCCCCATTAGGATTTGAGTATTGAAACCCAGGATGGTTTCTGTTAGGCTGATATCCATTACCACTTGAATTGAAATTACCTCTATTGGACATAAAATTCACTGATTCTTGATTATTCGGACAACTTTCCTCATCATGATCATCTACCTTACAAATCGAACACATATACACCTCTTGTGCAGCATGCACAGCTACCTTCTTACCCGAAAATCCTTCTTTCACAGCTAGAGTAAGCTGCTTCAATTGTTGCTCTATGGTATTCTGGATCTTATTCTCAAACGTAGCAAATTTCTCTTCTATGTCAACATTATTTACTCCCTTGACTGGTGTTCTTACTGAGCTCCACCCAACTTTATTCTTGACTGTTCTCTCTAAAATAATTTTGGCATGAGCGGGTTGAACTTGAAGAAAACCTGCTCCACATAGCGTATCCAATTTCTCTCTTGAAATCCTATCAAGGCCTCTATAGAAGATCTTTAACTGTTGTTGTTCTGAAAAGCCATGATTAGGAACTTTACGCAAACACATCTGAAATCTTGTCCAACTCCTTCCCACAGTTTCCTCATACTCTTGACGGAATTGTGTCAATTCTAGTTCAGCATCTAACCTCATGTTACTTGGGTAATACCTGTCAAAGAAAGCAATTTCTAATTGGTCCCAATTAGTAATCCTCGTAGGATCTTGCGTATCGTGCCATTCACTTGCTCCATCAATGACAAAGAATTTGAAAGCAGCAAAATACATCTGTTCTCTTGAAACCCCTTGTGTGATATAAGAATCACATATCTGCTTAAATTTTTGTACCGCTCTAAGAGGATCTTCCGATGGTCTTCCGCGAAAATTTCCAAAGTTTTGGAACTGAGCTAGCATACCCGAATCTGGACGGAATCTCGGAACATTAATATCTGGAGCACCTACTCCTATAGCTGGAGCGCGGAATGGAACTTCTGGAGGGCCATTAGTGAACCACGGATCATGATTCATCACTATCTGGACTGGAGGGTTAGGATTTAGTGGTTGAACTTGAGGAATAACGCCTGGAGCTAAAGGTTGGCCATTTGCATCTAACTGGCCTTGTCCATTCTGTTGACCTTGAATAATGATATTCTCCATTCTGTTACTTAATTCTTCTACTTCTAAAGCTTCTCGTTCTCTTCTTCTTCTGTTCGCAAGTCTGATCAACGTTTCTGGATTACTAAGGATCGGAGGTGCTGGCTCTAGATCCTTGAATAACCTTCTTCGCATACACCAAACCTAAAAACCTGAAAAAGCTAACAAACAAAAAGCGTAAAACTGATAAAATAAAATAAATGCACTTATCACTAAAGGATAAACACCGTGGTCACACGCTACCGTCCCCGGCAGCGGCGCCAAAAACTTGGTGGTCCTTTGTGTGTTCTAAAAATAAATGCAAATGCTAATCGAACCACAACCGCAAGTGTACGGTTGTCCCAAGTAGTATGTATGATAATACAGATTCGTTCCAAGGACGGATGGTTGATCACACTGTTTAGCAAGTAGTGATTGATGCACTTATGAAAATAAAAGATTATAAAATGTTTGTTTGGTTTTGTTGATTAAAGCTAACAATACAAATAAAATGCAAGTAGAAGCTAAGACGCAAGTAAAATAAGTGAAAACGCAATATGAGGTGTAGTACTTGAGAACGCAAGGATCCTCCTAATCTTACTTCCTAACTTATGTTGTTTAAGGGCTAAATCGGTCAATTACAATGGTCGGGATTCTAAAATCCTTATACCCCCGTCAGGGTGGACTATAAGGCAATCCTAAGGTGTCACTAGTCCCGTCAGGGTAAATATGATCCACCGTTGGATGATTAAGATTTATTACCACATTGGCCCTAGGATTAACTAAGTTCTTCAGAATCAATAGTTTTTATCCTAGATTGAACAATTATTTCTGTACCTAAACCCCCCGTCAGGATGATCCATACGCCACATATATGGAATAGCTTAGATACTAACACCTAATTTTAGTTCGCAACTCTAAAATCAGTAAACATTCACAAATTGTCGAAAAGAATAAAAGCCCTAATTTAATTTAATTTCACAGAAACCCAAATTCAACATTCATTATAAAATAAAATCAAGATTCACCCATTGTTTTGTTCTCAAGCACTAATGGAAATTTAGCTCATATTAAAATTAAAAACGAAATTAAAAGAATTGGAATTCATATTGTTTACAAAATTAAAATACGAAAAGAACCTAATTTCCGGAATTGGAATGACTACGAACGGAGCTATAGACCCACTCCAGCTCTTGTAGATTCTTCTTTCTTCCTTCTGTTGCTTCTCTCTGGTGTTTAATCTTGTGGAATGTGAATTGTCTGAAAAATAGAAGTCCAGACCTCCTTTTATAAGTAAAAATTCGGACTAGGGCTTGGACCAGAAAATAAAAGCCTAATTAAATGTCCAAGCCCACTTTCTAAGCCCAAAATCCCGTAACTGATGATAGGCCTTCACTAAAACAGCTTTTCCCGATACGTTGCAACTCCGATTGACCTCATTCCAGTTGCTAAAGTTCCGTAACTCGATAAGGAATGATTTCTCTTCAAAGGTCAGCGGCTAAATCATCGCTTAAGCACCTCGAAATCAGCAATCTATGGCCTGGAAAGTGGATTTTCAGCTCTAAAAATAATATCTTCGGGATTTGTCTTCAAGTCTTGACTCTAATTCACGATCTTTGACTTTCTCCTCGGATTCCTCTCCTAGCTAACATCTAAAACCTGTAAACTTTACACTAAAAATACCAATATTACGCGAAAAAGTTTAATAAATTAAAAATGCTAGAAATAAAAAGGTAATTCCGGATTATTGCAAATTTAGTCCAAAAGTCTATCATATTAATCAAATAAACACCAAAAATGATGTCTCCCAAGGGTCTAAAATAAGAACAATTAGGGAGACATCACCCAGTTACCACCCATGACGTGGCGTGAATTGGTTGGTAATAAATATTTAATCAAATCAAGAAAATAAATTGATTAAAGACTTTTAACCAACTAATTCATGCCACGTGATGGGTGGTATACTTGGGTGGTATATATCATTACTCTTCACTTTAGTGGCGAAGTGATTATCCGACAGGGGGTTTGAATACAGACTTAGGTAATACCCGTGTAATGTCCATTATTGACCGATAGGCTTAACTAATTACATAGCCAAAGAGGTAAATTCATATCATCCGAAGAGGCATATTCGCCCATATAGGGGTTTATAGTACTTTAGGATAGCTTCTAGGTCCACCCGACAGGGGCTAGGAGACATTAGAGTCCCGACTAATATTATAATACCAATTCTACACTTAACCAAAGCATAAGTTACGTTAAATAGGTGGATTCCTTACGAGGCTCAAGTATCTCTCATCTCTGAAGTTAGTCTTTTTATTTGCATTATTTCTTTTCATTAATTTACTTTTAGTCGTTATTTATTTGCATCTTTAGTTATTAGAAAACCAAACAAAAATCATATTATTTTACTTTCATGTTAAGCAATTATTCTTACTACTTGATTAATATTTGGGGTGAACGTAATCCGTCCCTGAGAACGAACCCCGATTTATCAGATATTACTTGGACAACCGTGCACTTGCGGTACTGTGGTTCCTCTTATTTATCGCATTATTTTCTAACACCCTAGGTACCACCAACAACCCGTAAATCCAACGTAGGGAGTGGAAGGCTTTGATCCTTTTGTTCAGGGAGGAATAATCTCTCATCATATTTTCGTAGGGACCTAGAGAATATTGGCAGGTTTATTCCATCTTAACGTTCGGCCCCACAACGTCTATACAAAGAGTTCTGTATGAAAAATATTGAAACCGTCCTTTCAAGTAGTATCACTGCTGTCTTTTTGCAGTTTTTGTTGTTGCTAGAATTATGTGGTATGGCTCAGCAACTACTCCCATCGAATTATTTGGGCCCACTCGTTATTAATGGGATCATCTTTACTTCCAGCAAGAGATACATCGTAGAGTGAGTGAGTGTTGGGTAGTAGTGGGGAAGGCTTGGTCATCGACGACAAGGCTTTTAATTGGAGGGTAGTAACGAGGTGGAATGCAGCAGGATAGGAGCGAGGGAGTGTTTTTTTAAAATGTAAAATGAAAAAGAAAAAAAAACGATTGAGGTTTTAAGTGATTGATTTCTTTATTTTTTTAAAGTTAATTGCTTAAACGGTATAAAACGTGTTCTCTCATCATTAACAATTTCAAATTTTGAACAATTGATGGGTTATGTTTGTGTTTTTAATGTGTTATGAATTTCTTTAATAAGTTGCGTATATTTTATATATGAATTGTGCGCGTGTTTATCAATAGGTTACTTCTGCATCTTAATAGGAAACAATTTTCTATATCAATTTTGTGAGTCAAAATAGTTTTTATATTATTATCCGCATGACTTAATTTTTTTATTAACATAAATTTTTATTATTAGACACGAAGATTGCAAATTCATCGCTAATGACCTTCTCATTGGGGACTATTTATATCGTCGCTAATGAACTTTTCATTAGTGACTATTTTATTTCATTGTTAATGATATCTTTACTAAAGTCCTTTATGGACTGCACGTACGGGAAAAATGTTGAAAGTTTTCTTTTTCTCGTACGAGGGTTCCGAGCTTACACCCGACTAGTCCCACGGGTGATATGACTGCCTCCCCAACCATACTTCCAAGCAATTCAGAACTAGGTTGCCCATGTTCTGGGAGGCTTTAATAACTTTCTTCCGCCTGCGGAATTCGAACCCTGTATACTTGAGAGATAGAGTCCTGGGCAGATGAGCTAGCACACCTAGTTAAATGTTGAAAGTTACATTATCGAAACCAAAGAATGCTTGTCCAAAAAAAAAAAAAACCAACGAATGGTAACGTCGCACATCCAAAATTTGTATAAGTTGTTCCTTTGTGCTCCCCTTTGAGCTAGCCATTGAAGCCTTGAGGAAATTTTATCGTATTCCTCAGCACTAGTATTTTTTTCTAATATTTTGTTCGTGTTAACCATTTAAGATTAGCTTACTAGTCAGAACCTTGGTCATCTAATCTAGTGGTGCAGGTTCGAACCGAGTCAATGATTCCGAGTCCAGAATCCAAAATGGCTCTACTATGTAACAAAAAGAAAATATTTTTTTCTTGTTGGTTTATAAATTTACATATTCAGTCTTACCCTTGTTCTTATCTAGTGAATTTGAATTCTTCATGTCGGAAATTGTTTATAGAATAGGCATCGGATAAAAATTGATTAACTTTATAACTTCATATATGTATATATAACCCCAGTTCAAAGTGTAAAAACTGTGAAAAGTAAAGAGTAGTGAAATCAGACAGGACTAATCCATCTCTTTAACATTTCTAGGGCTGCTTTTGGTTGATCCATAGGAACCATATGTCCAGCATCGTGAACCTTGATGAACGTGAGAGGTCCCTGACTTTTTTGCTCTCCTGCCTCAACCCCATCTACCAAAAATGGAACCGAGGGTGCTGATTTAAAGTCTTTTTGACCAGACCATTTCATGGCATGAACCCATCTTGAGTTTCCTAGCCAGTTGCAAATGAGATCATACTCTCCAGCATATATAAGCACTTTAATTCCATCTTCTAGTAGCGCAGGAATACCCGTTTCAAGATTCCTCATCCAGTCTGACGTCATCGCATCATACACAGTAGAACTACACGAAACAAACTCTATGTCTCCAACACCTAGAGCATCTTTTACTATTTTTTTGTTCAAGAAAATCTCCATATTTGAAAAGTCATAGCAGAACGACACATCCGAACACTTCATTCGAATATCATAATACTGCATTTACAAATGTATTATAACAATATAGAAATAGATGGAGAATGTAAAACATGGTGACTTACGTTTATGTCTCCACCGATATTCATAATATTATCGAAGATTGGGTCGCAGGCTATGCGTGCATCTACGCATTTTGTTACATCCGTACCTGACATTTTCGTTAAGTTAGTTAGAATTAATTTGTGTACTAAATGAGGTTTATGAGAGGGGAATGAATTACCACAGAGTTTGATTGATTGTTCACATTCTGGTATTAACTTGTTTATGGTTTTATAATCCGATTGTTTGATTAGCCCCATGTTAAAAGCATAATCCGTGTATGCCTTATACTGAATTGCTGGATCAGTGAGTCCATTACCAATGGCAAAACCCTGATCATTAGAGCGGGTCATGAAACGAGTTTGAAGGTTAAATATATATATATATATATATATATATATATATACCTTGAGGTTTATATGAATCCCTTGATTGTTTTTATTTCCTTGGTTAATTCGTGTAGCAAAGGCAGGAATGTAATGTCCAGCATATGATTCTCCGGTTATGTAGAAATCATTTTGTGCATACTGAGGATGCTCCTTGAAGAATGCCTATCAAATCAACACAAGAAACTGTCACTAGCTATTTGAGCTATTCTAGATCATGTTAAATCAAGAAACTTTGCATACCTGCAAGAAATTATACAAGTCTTGGCTCACCCCATCTTCATCATGACGAAGATCTTTTTCAGAGGAAGTGTAACTGAAACCGGTCCCAATTGGTTGATCAACATATATGATGTTTGATGCCTACAAAATCTTGTTTCAGTATTTGATAATTCTATGTATGTACGAATGAATATATATACCTTGTCCCAACCATAATCATTCCATATAAGCGACAAGTTTTTTGCTATAGTGTATGGTCCATTTTCATAGAACAAACCCGTTTCACTGCTACACCCTGGTCCTCCATTTAACCATATAACAACAGGATCACTCTTGCTCTTTCTTGATTCAAAGAAAAAGTAGAACATCCTACAAATATTATAACGTATTTTAAAACTGTCATTTTCATAAATTAAAATAATATCATTTTATTATTTATCTTGGCAAAACTTAAATGAAAAGTAATGTTTGATTAGTAGCATATGTTGATACTAACTAGTAACAAAGTCTGAATACATTCACACTTCAACATGAATTAAAGACAATCATATTGGAATTAGCTGGTCAATAAAATTCTCACCAATTAAAGTTTCACTTTATTTTGATCGGACACATTGGATCAATTTAACAAAGAAACCAAAATAAGCTTATAAATATACCTAGCATTTGTGGTATTTGGAATGCGATAATAACCAGCATGATGACCCAAGTCTTTAACTGTAGCTCCAGAATTACTCAGGGAAGGGAGCTCGATACGTTTCTCAACAATAGTTGGTGCAGAAAAGTTATTACTTTTATCAACATGAATGTTCAAATCATGTTTGGGAAACAAATTTAGCTCTCTTATCAACTTTACAGCTTGTGTTTTCTGAAATCTTAGAGCTGAAGAAATTAGAGCATTTTGATGATCGTCAATTTTAGGCAAGGAAAGAGTTTGAAAAATGAAACTGAAGAGAAGTAGAGAAAGAACATTGCAAATCACAAAGGTTTGTGCCATTATATTCACCTATATTGTTTTGTGCTCGAATCAAATATTTATAGTAATTAGCTCACTTAATTACGTGGGAGGAAGGTGGAGTAAAAAGCATGCATTGTATCAGTATTGTGTATACCAGAGAGGGAGGGGGCGGGGAGGAAGGGATTGGAGTTGAGTAGGAGCTCAGGTAAATAAGATTTAACAGCTAATACCCTTTAGGAAACACAGAGGGAGATGATAGTTGGCCTAATGGTTAGGTTACTCCGCAGAGACTAAGAGGTCCTGGGATCGAATTTTATTAGAGTTATTTACTCCGAATCCAAAATGGTTCTTTCATGTATTCATAAAAAAAAAAAATTAAATAACAATTAAAGTTATCCATGTACATGGGTAGTTGAAGTCTTGAAGAGTTGTTTTGGCATATTATTTTTTATTCAAAAATAAAAAACAAGTACCTACCTCTTTGAAAGGAGGTCATTAGATATCTTGTCTTTCCGTAATCGTAGAGTAACAAAAGAAAGACAGTTATAGAATAACTGTCTTCTTTGTAAATCGATTTGTTTACTATAGACGGTCATTGAATGACTATATTTTGGTAAAATAGGGAAAAATATTTATTGTGATGACATAAAATATTTAATTTGTTTCTATATATACTGAGGAAAACTATATCACTATATTTTTATTGTGATGACATAAACATCCTTTTATTCTACTATTAGGGTAAATTGTATTATATTGTTAGTTTAACTATGTTTTTAATCTCTATATTCTTTAGTTTTATTCCTTAAATCATGAACTAATTTTTCCATAACTTGGGGTTGTATTATGTATAATCCTTAAATTTTATTTTTATATTCTATGTTATTTAGGAAAGTAATAGTTAATTGATTGAGCTTTTTTTAATTATATATATGTATTGTGTGCTTTGACTTGACTTATTCCAACCCTAGATCTGGCCAATCTTAGGGTTGTCCTTAGTAGTTGGATTGTCACCTTGGGGGATTCAGTTATAGACAACACCACGCAATAGTCTAGTGTGCAATAGTGATCCTGGCAGGCTTGCCTAACTAGATAGTCAATAGGGTTAGATCCAATCACCGATCTCTGCTCAAGGTCCCCTTACTCAAGTCCCTTGGTAGTGTTGAGGTTGTCTTCTAAATTACCCTACCAGGGAGTAAGAAGGATTATAAATTCTAGGCTACTTATATTTGCTTAAATCACCTTTATGATTAGAATAGTGATCTAGAAAGATAGGTGCATACTAGCAGATTTAAACTATATTTTCATCACCGTTCTCTTTAGTTTATTTATTTGCATTAGTAGTTTAGTTTCTTATTTGAAAACCCAATATATATTTATCTCTTTATTTGTCTTTTACATAAACAATTAATTTCTTCTACACTTTTCATCTAAATACAAGCCGATCTAACAGTGTGAATACTTGTGAAGGAATTTATTTACAGTAATAACTTGCAAAAGATATGTGCACTTGTAGTGAGATTTTCGTGGTAGCAGTGGTTGTGTGTTCTTTATTTATCTTTTATTATCATTATTTCATCACACATTTTCCACTACGAAGTTTTTGTTTCCGCTGCCGGCTATGTTGTAGATTTCCCTGCCTGGCGCCGTCTATGCGTCAACTCCCCTCTCAGCCGCTTACGCCTTTAATTAAAATTATATGTGTTTTTGCCTAGCGCCTTAGTCGCCATGGAATAGGCGCCTATCCCGTTTAGGCATCGACTAATGGCAAAAATGGACGCCGAGACGCCGAGTAATGGCAAAACATGCCCCCGCATATGCCTTCTTCTTGTTTTTTTATTCTCGAGAATTCTTTAATTGATATTATAACTCAATTTTTAGTATTTTAATATTTACTACAGTGTTGTTAGATGAATTTTATGACTTAAATAGTTGAAATTTCTATAATTACTACATATATTACTAAATATACAAAATTACAAAGCGGAATTCAAAATCGTATATAATTCTGCCTAGGCCCCGTGTAATCCCGCTTAGGTGTTAGGCTCTGGTCGACCGCCTAGCGCCCAAAACCGAGATCTACAGCATAGGCTGCCGAGGACTTTTCTTGTTAGTTATTGTGTTTAGTCTAGTATAGTAGTTTTAGTTGTTTTAGTTGTTTTAGTTTTACGCTTGTTTTTTTGTCTCTTTCAGGTTCATTAGGTGTTAGTTTTAGTTTTAGTTGCCGAGAATGACGAGAGTGTAGGAGAGGCATGTATAAGGTCCCAATAAAAATTATCTAGATGTCCACTTCATGGTTACACCCCAGCACTTCAATTTGCTATGTTCTCAAGGCATTAATGTAGAAGGAAGATTAAGGGTAGATAATATTGAAGGAGGAGGTTTTGTGTCCATGGATCCTATAGATGTTGCAGCTGGTATTTCAAGAATAGTTGAGACAGAAAGGAGTCGGCTCGAGTCGTGAGTTCCTATTCCAAATACAAAAGTCACGCTGAGATTAGATATTTGTACTACCCTACAAGCGAAAGTCTCCGTAATGGAAAATCAAATGAAGCAGATGTCACTAACAATAGAGAAAGGTTTCCAAGGGAAACGAGTTGAGACAAAAGTGGTGAAAGAAGTACAAGGTTGTCCGCGTTTTGAGGTCAACGATCATGTATTGGAAGAGTGTGAAGACAACTCGGAATCAGTTTATTTTGTATCAAATCGAGGGAATTACCAATTCGGTAATTGCAATCATCTAGGTATGAAATGGTATAATCCTAATAGGGCCACGAATCAAGGTAATACTTAGCAACCACGACCTCAAAACAACAATTTCCAGTAGAGATCTTAAGGTCCTTATCAAGGGGGCCAGGGTTATAACATGCCAACACCACCACAACCGACATGTAATGCTTATGTCAATAATTTAGCTAGAAAGCCTTGTCACAACATCCACAATAAGGATCTGGATTTGATTTCTAGAAAATAGTGTAAGATCTCTAGTCTTTAACTCAAGACAACAGATTCAATGAAAAGTCCACTGCAATGAAGATATTGAGAATGCAAGTTACCCAAGTAACTAATGTTGTCGAGAAGTTGCAAAAAGATCTTTCTCAAATGGTCCTAGGTATGAAGAATTATGTGAAGGCCATAGATAACAGCGATGTCAGTGCTGGGTTTGGAGCATGTAAGGTTATTTTCCTTTAAACCGTAAAAGTTGTGGAATCACCACGTGCTGCAGAAATTGCCGTGAAAGTTCTAGAAAACATTGAAGAACCAACTAATCGTAGCTCGGAAGAATCATATTTTGGATTTCTACTCAAAGAAATACAAGAATAAATCTAAGCAGTTATTGAGTTACAAGCTAACAAGGGAGAGAAAGAGGTAGAACCCTCGGTTGAGAAGAAAGAAAAGTTACTTGCAACAAGAAGAAAATAAGGTGGGCTCACCACCTAGTGTTCCATAAATGTCACCACCCATTCATATAACACATCTAAAGGGTGAAGAGAAAATCAACGCCCAAGTGCTTGAGATCTATGAGAAAGGACTTACATCGCAACAAGTGTTCACGCATGCCATTCCTGAGAAGGTTTAGATTGCGAGTTTAGAGATCAAGACTGTAACTCATGGTGAGGTAGTATTAAAGAATGTTGAAAAGGAGTTACCACTTAAGCTTCAAGATCCTGGAGGTTTCAACCTCCCAGTCCAAATTAGTGGTAAACTCAACGTGAAAGTTATGTGTGATGTGGGTCCAAGTGTGAACCTTATGCGTAAGTTACTATTAGAGAAGCTAGGAATCAATAATATGAAGAAGATGTTTGTAAAATATTTAGGGTATAGCTAAATAAAAAAGCCATGGCGAATCATAGAGGACGCTCTTGTCCAAGTTGGTAAGTTGACTATCAGTACTGACATTGTTATTCTTGAATATGATGTAGATAAGCAAGTTATGTCATATTCAGGAGGATGTTCTTGGCTACGAGTCGAAGAATCATAGACAACCATGAGGGAACAGTGACCCCCCGCACAAACAAAATATCTGAGACATTCTTTGTTATGGATAAAAACCCAAAGAAGGTGTCACCAAAAGTTCCGGTCACTCGTATTGAGACCGAGGAGATCAAAGAGAAGGTCCATACAAAACATGTGTATATTAGAGCTCAAGGTGAGTTTAGGATAGGTAATGAAGTTGTATGGAAATCCCTCAAACCAGAGATTAGGCCATGATGTTTTAAAAACACGTGGATGGGACCGTTTGTTGTACCACAGGTTGTGCCAGCAAAAGTGATTGAAATCCGACCCAAGAGAGGTCATAAAATCCAAACCGTAGATGTTCATAGCCGCACCTGAAGCTGAGGAGGCTACAAACTAAAAAATTATATGAGGTAACACGTCAAACTTTAACCGATATTAACAAAAGTGATTTCAGAGAGACAACCCAGTTTCTTTTATGTTTTTATATCTTATTTTGTGTTTTAGATTAGTTGTTTTACTAAATATCGAAGTAATAAGGAAGGTATAAGTTTTTTTTCATGTGTAGGTACTTAGAAAATGAGTTTTGAGTGAAGAAGTTTGCAGAAAAACGAAGTCCACACCAGCAGACTGGCAATACCGGCCCACCTCGAAAGGGTCGCGACTGATCACGCCACGGTCAAAGTCAGAAGCTTGTTAATTCTGACAAGCATGCCGGCCATCTGAGCTGGTAGACGGTCTGATATGTGTCATCATTCGCGACAAAGAGTCGCGACTGTTGCAAGACAGATGAAAAAAGAAATTTGATCGACATACCGGTGCGTCAAGAAGGGTCGCGACTGTTCACGCCACTGATCGAGGTTAAAACTATTCAAGATTTCGACCGGCATGCTAGCCCTCCAAGCGTCTAGTCGGTCCCATACTGTGGCGACACGTGTGTCAAGGGTCATGACTGTTTGAAGTCAGAAGGGATGAAGACTGCGACTGGCTAGACGGCCAGACATGCGGCATGCCGGTGCGGGCTGTGACAGGTCAAGAAAATAAGGTGAAAACCATTATAACTTCTAAACCTTAAGCCTTCTTCTTCTCCAAGACATAGAAAATCCATTAAAGCTTCACCCAACCCGAACTATAACAACACCAAATCACCATAAATGCATATCCGAATCCTTTCTTACATTCATACAAACATATTTACCCACCTAAATGATTCCGAAACACCTAGAATCCGAGATCAAAACAAATATTTCCAAATCATTGGTGGTCCTTTGTGTGTTCTAAAAATAAATGCAAATGCTAATCGAACCACAACCGCAAGTGTACGGTTGTCCCAAGTAGTAATTCTGATAAATCAGATTCGTTCCAAGGACGGATGGTTGATCACAATGTTTAGCAAGTAGTGATTGATGCACTTATGGAAATGAAAGATAATAAATTGTTTGTTTTGGTTTTGTTTATTAATTCTAAATGGATGAAAGACAAATAATTAAATGCAAGTAAAAGATAAGACGCAAGTAAAATAAGTGAAAACGCAATATGAGATGTAGTACTTGAGAACGCAAGGATCCTCCTAATTTTAATTTCTAACTTATGTTGTTTAAGGGCTAAATCAGTCAATTACAATGGTCGGGATTCTAAATTCCTTATACCCCCGTCAGGGTGGACTATAAGGCAATCCTAAAGTGTCACTAGTCCCGTCAGGGTAAATATGATCCACCGTTGGATGATTAAGATTTATTACCACTTTGGCCCTAGGATTAACTAAGTTCGTCAGAATCAATAGTTTTTATCCCAGATTGAACAATTAATTCTGTACCTAAACCCCCCGTCAAGATGATCCACACGCCACATATGTGGAATAGCTTAGATACTAATACCTAATTTTAGTTCGCGACTCTAAAATCAGTAAATAATCATAAATTGTCGAAAAGAGTAATAGACCTGATTTAATTTAATTTAACAGAAACCCAAATTCAACATTCGTTATAAAATAAAACTAGGAATCACCCATTGTTTGTTCTCAAGCACTAATGAAAGCTTAGCTCATATTAAAATTAAAAACTAAATTAAAATAATTGGAATTCATATTGTTTACAAAATTAAAATACGAAAAGAACCTAATTTCCGGAATTGGAATGACTACGAACGGAGCTATAGACCCACTCCAGCTCTTGTAGCTTCTTCTTTCTTCCTTCTGTTGCTTCTCTCTGGTGTTTAATCTTGTGGAATGTGAATTGTGTGAAAAATAGAAGTCCAGACCTCCTTTTATAAGTAAAAATTCGGACTAGGGCTTGGACCAGAAAATAAAAGCCTAATTAAATGTCCAAGCCCACTTTCTAAGCCCAAAATCCCGTAACTGATGATAGGACTTCACTAAAACAGCTTTTCCCGATGCGTTACAACTCCGATTGACCTCATTCCAGTTGCTAAAGTCCCGTAACTCGATAAGGAATGATTTCTCTTCAAAGGTCAGCGGCTAAATCATCGCTTAAGCACCTCGAAATCAGCAATATATGGCCTGGAAAGTGGATTTTCAGCTCTAAAAATAATATCTTCGGGATTTGTCTTCAAGTCTTGACTCTAATTCACGATCTTTGACTTTCTCCTCGGATTCCTCTCCTAGCTAACATCTAAAACCTGTAAACTTTACACTAAAAATACCAATATTACGCGCAAAAGTTTAATAAATTAAAAATGCTAGAAATAAAAAGGTAATTCCGGATTATTGCAAATTTAGTCCAAAAGTCTATCATATTAATCAAATAAACACCAAAAATGATGTCTCCTAAGGGTCTAAAATAAGAACAATTAGGGAGACATCAAGACCCCCAACTCAAACCTTTGTCGTCCCGACAAAGTAAAACAAAACAAAGGGGTAGAAGTAAGCGTATAAACACATAGAAGCTTGCAAATAAACCCTAAAGCACTTCTCAAAATAAATCTCATATAGCAAACTCTAGAAACTAATATACACATACACTAATCATGCAACATCAAACATAAATAATCTCAATCATAAAATTAAAGTCGCAATGCTTGAAGGTTACACTCGTACTCATCTCTGTATGATGGCTATAGGGTGGTCATTAATCCTAACTCGCTTTGAACGCTCCACCTAGTGTATTCCCTATCAACAGAATTATAAATTCACTATGCACTTAGGAATCACGAGGTCTTTACGGTTATAATATTGGCTTAAGGACGGGTGTGGATGTATATTTGGTAAATTTGAAGTGAGCTTTTGGCTCTCTCCTCACTTACCATCAACAGTGTCCTCGAGCTTGAGTTAACGCTCAAAAAGATGTTCTCACTCACCCATATACGCAACAATTTAGCGTCCCATGCCTACCCACTATAAATAAGATGATTTTCAGAAAAGTCCACTTTGCCGGATGTTTTATTCATTCATATTTTTCTTTTTTTTTTGTACAGAAGCAAACCGGGTTCCCGGTTTTGACGAATCCGGGTTCCCGGTTCCTACTGTATGATTTTTCAAATTTTTTTTCATTTTTTTCTTTCTTTTTCATTTTTCTTCATTCCCGGCAAAGGGTTACAAGTATATATCATCTGCAATTGTGCTACAATACAAAGCACATCGATCCCTACCCATTTAATTCCCCATATGTGGTCCCACCACCCCAAACTCAAGCTCGAGACATGTCTCAGGATTGTGATTCAAGTGCGGGTCATATGGTCATGCCTAATAATCTAAGGGATAATGGCTTATATCGTGGCTACAAAGAAAAGGCTAAAGGCTCAAAGTGGCTAAGACGGATAATAATTAATACAAGGGATAGAAGGCTAAAAAGGCACAAATGGCTAACAAAGAACTGCCCCTATCATTTTCCTAAGTACATAGCTTGTCTTTAGTTCATGTCTAGGTGGGTTCTCTACTAATTAGGATTTCACGTTCTACACACCAAACATATTCCTTGAGTACAAGCTTACTTCATTTGCATTGTTCATTAATTTTTCCTATCAATTACCTATGTTCGCATGCAATTGTAAGTGCGTTTTATATCAATCCCTAAAGTCCACTATTTACTATCATAGATTTATCAAAAGTATGCTTAAAGGGATATTTAAAAATTTCTATAGTCAAACGCAACTCCGAAAATTCTTTTATTGAAAGCAAATAAAGCAAATAACACATAAAAATTGGGATGAGGCGACGAACCCCACCCCAAACTCAAAAATGAGTCGTGTCCCCACGACTCGAAAAGACTCAATAAAGCATTTAAACTAATCTACACTAAGAGGAGAGTTTAGAAAACGTATCTTAACCAGCACAAGGCTGGTAATCGGTGTTGCGTTCTGGACCTTTATCTCGCGTAACAGCATCATAAATCGCGTTTTGAAGTGTATTTACGCCTAGGATTAAATTTCGAAGCAGGTCCAATTCTTTTGTAACGTTTCCCAAGGTAGCAATCATCCTCTCCTGATTCTCTTCCAACACCTGAATCTTCGATTCCAACTCAGGTACAGTTTTCGCTTTCTTTGATTGAGGAGTTCTAGGACTTCTTGTAGTTCGCGTTGCCTCTTCATGGATGTTCTTGATTGTGCTCAAAGCTATACTCACACCAACTGAAACAATGTCAATATCTGCGTTCTTACGCGGAATCTTTGCGTCTAGACACAACTGAGTAATAGTACAAGGAAACTTCAGATTTTGTTGTTTCATTGGTGATTTCGCGAACTCCATGATTGTATCATAAATGATCTTGGCAACATCAAATGGTTTCTCCTCCAAAATACACTTAATAACAAATATGTGCTCTTTCTTCAACTCGGAAGTGTGTTTAATACCAAAGAAAGTGGGTATTATGAAACGAGACCAAACCTTAGCACGAGGTGTCAAACTGCTGCTGTAAAACTGTCCAGGATACCTTTCACCTTCAGGAATTGGGCTAGTCCCATTAACAAGCACGGTCCCCCAAAGGGATTCAAAATCAAAAGAAGGGTCATTAAGAGTTTCTTGGAAGGGGCATGTTCCAGAAAAGTTGGGTAGTTTCAATGATTTCCGAATACGTTCAATAGAGAAAGGAACTACCTTTTTGCGGATATCAATGGCATCATGTGAGGTAGCTAAACCTTCGTAAAATTCTCGCACAAAAGTAGGAATGAACTCAAGCTTCCTTTCTTGTAACGCCTTCCAACCAAACTTAGCACATGTCACAGCATATTCCTTGTAATCACTACTCATAATACCCTTAGGAAAATTCGTCTCCTCACCAAATTTCAAAAATTCAATTCTTTCACGAACCTGAGTATTCCAACAATTGTAAACCCTCTTAGGCTTGTGGGCCCACATCTTCATACGCGGAGGTTTCGTAACGGGTGCTTCCGGAATCTCTTGTTCAGTTTCTTCCTCAATGTTCTTCGCAATTTCCTCTTCTGGTTCCTTCTCACTTTCAATCTCATCAATCAATCTTCTCTTTAGACCTGTGATTTCTTTTCTGTTAGAACCAAGCTTAACTTCGTCAATTTTTCGTTTAGGACGCGAATCAGGAATCTCAATAGCTTGATCTTGTGAACCACCAATGGTGGTCTTTCTTCTAGGAGCAGTTCTTCGGAAATCACCGGTTCTGTTAGTCATCTCTTTTCACCCCAAACTCAAAACTTCAAATAATGAAAAACTTAGGGAAAAGTTTAGAATTTTGATGTTTTGAGGTTGAAGAATTTAAGAACTAGGTGAAATATGAGATGGGTCTTGGTTAATTTGTATGGGAGAAGAAAGAATTGGGTTTAATTTAAGGAATTGGGTGAAGAAGAATCTTGGGAAAAACTAAGGATTTGATGATATTTTGGAGAGGAGGTGAGTTGATCTTATGTTTTTGTGGTGAAAGAGGGTAGGATTTGATGATATATAGTGTTTTGGTAGATGAATTTCGGAGGTGGGGAGGCTATTGGTGCGTTTTTAGGTAAAGACTTGGAAAAGAGGCTAAAAACTAGGTTAAAACACATCAAAACCGCCTCTCACAGCTTTCAAACCGGGTTCCCGGTTTTGGCAAACCGGGTTCCCGGTTCCGCGTCGCTGTGACGGCGCGGAAAAATAATTGTGGATTTTTTTTTTTTTTTTTTTTTTTTAATACGCAACAAAACGCTGGACCCCAAGACGCGGGGTCAGGGATTTTCTTCGCCGAAACCGGGTACCCGGTTCTGTGGAATGCGGGTTCCCGGATTTTCTCGCTGGCGCGAATCAAGACGCGCCAAAACGCAGCAACTCAAGACGCTGGACCAGAACTTTTGGATGTTTACAGCTCCGAAACCGGGTACCCGGTTCTGCCAAATGCGGGTACCCGGATTTGTGTCGATTGCGCGAACTAAAACGCACGAAAACGCAAGCCACCAAGACGCTGGGTCAGGGATTTTCAGAAATCACAGCACCAAAACCGGGTACCCGGTTTTGCCAAATGCGGGTTCCCGGTTCCGACGCTGTGATATTACCCAAAAACGCCAAGTGTTGCGTTAAAATGGGTGGTTCCAGCTCCAAAACCGGGTTCCCGGTTTTGCGAAACCGGGTTCCCGGTTTCTCCTGGACATCCAACCAATTTTTCTTCTGTTTTCGCCAAATCGACCCCAAACTCAAGTCCTTTTTACCCCTGAAATCATCAAAAACAACTACCCTTCCTCATTTCTTAGTAAAAACAATAGAATTACGAAAATTAAACTAATCTAAATTGCAAAAATGTAAAAACTCAGCTAATATACAAGTAATTGGCTTTTGTTTAACGTCGTTAAGCTCGACGGGTTACCTCACGCTTCTAAGGAGTCTCGAAGAGATACATGACCTCCCCAGGATGTGGATCTTCCGAGCGATTGGTATTTTCACCTCCATGGTATATCTTCAATCTGTGACCGTTAACCATAAATGTACGGTTCTCTAGCGGATGTTCTATTTCTATCGCCCCATGAGGTGTAACTTTGGTCACTATGTATGGACCTGACCACTTAGATCTTAACTTACCCGGAAAATTGCTGAACTTTGAATTATACTTTAATACTTTTTGCCCCACTTCAAAGTTCTTTGGACGAATCCGATTGTCATGCCATTTCTTTGTGTTTTCTTTGTAAAGTTTAGCATTTTCATAAGCATGCAATCGGAATTCGTCAAGTTCATTAAGCTTCATCATACGATTCTTTCCGGCTAAGATAGGATCTAAGTTCAACTGCGCAATCGCCCAATAGGCACCCATTTCAAGCTCTAAAGGTAAGTGACAAGCCTTACCATACACCATACGATAAGGAGATGCACCTACTGGAGTCTTAAACGCAGTACGATAGGCCCACAACGCATCATCTAACTTCATTGACCAATCTTTTCTTGTAGGACCAACGGTTTTCTCTAGGATTGACTTGACTTCACGGTTCGAAACCTCAGCTTGACCATTGGATTGTGGATGGTATGCAGTAGATACACGGTGTCTGACTCCATATTTCTCTAGAATAGTCTTCAGATATCTATTAAACACTTTTTCTTATCACGCTGTTAAGCTCGACACTAAAACTTCCCCAAAACATGTGTTGATTCCCCAGCGATACTCCACCTCTTTGAATAGAGTCATCCTTGAATAATGTCAAAGGTAATTAATTTCCAATCTATTATTTCTTCTATCGATCTTTGATAGGGGTGGGTAGTTTCCTCGTTTTGGCGTCTTTATCTCACAATGAAACAAATTCTTCACATGGTAGTATTTGATGATTATCTTGGATGGTATAAGATTGTTCTTCTCTTCAATTACACATTCATCTTTGTAAGGAGGGAGGTAGTTTTCCCTCGTTGTAGACTTGATTTTGTGTTGTACTACCTCTCTCCAAAGGAAATTGTTGACCGTTTTTGAAGTTGTAGTTTATTTTGGTTCTTTAAAAAACTCATTGATATTCAACGAGTTTTGATATAACTTCCTTCACAAATATTGATGGCAATGGTGGTGGGAAAATTTCTTGAAGCGAAGACTGAACTTTATTTTCATCTCAAACTTTCAATTCTTCAACCGATTTCTCACCCACTTAGTCTTTGTCATCAACCCATTTTTCCATTTTTACATCCTCCATACTAGACTTGGGAAGCTCTTTCCCCTCGGTAACCACTTATTTTAACTCAACCTCCCTCTCTACATATGACGGAAGTGCTTGTTGTATCTCAGCTTCCCTCTCTTGATTATATGCAGATTCCATGTGGATATCATTCGATTATTCGATTTCTAGGATATGTTTAACTACACCTTTCTCCACCACATTCACAAGAGGCTCACCCATATGTTGGTCTTCAACCACTAGATTTTAACCCCCGTGGATTCAAATGATGTTTGCCCATGTTTCTCCAATGATAGAAAATAAAGCTCATCTAATTTTGTAATTGGTTTAGAAATGATTCGCATAAATTTTCCAAGCACATCTTTCAATCGAGAAGCTTGAGGTATCATTGGAGGTTGTTAGGTATTAATGGCTCATTGATTGCACCATATTTTCTCTTGTTAGTATTGATAAGGACCTTGGTAGTAGTTTCCATCCCACTATTGATAACCCAAAGAGTCTTCCTCATAGTTGAATGACCCATGATTTGCAGAATAGCCTCAATAGATTTTCAAACAAATCCTCCCGAGCGGTTGGTGGTCGGAATCACCAATGGGGAGAAGCTTGTACCTAAAGAGAATAAGAACAAAACCAAAAATAAGTGTAAAATCTAACAACAAAAATCTAAATCAAAACCAAAGCTACAATTCACTAAATATACCTCGGCAACAATGCCAAGAATTTGTCCCTCCCCCCCCCCCCCCCCCCGAGGTGTGATATAGATTCAACTCTCGGAGAACGATAACTCGCAAGTGTATGAGTCATCACGGTAGTAAACAAGTGATAAATTATCGTCTGCACGGAGAATAAGAAGTTAAACACATACTTTTAGTTTTAATTTAGATATCGTTGATAACAAACTAAAGTAGAAATATTTTTATTTGGTTTTTGAAAGATTAACTACAAATACGATGTAGATAAGTATAGCTCAAGACTGCATACTCACCACTAGTATGATTTATGACTACTCTTTGATCTAAAGGTAAACTGGGAATTTCACTTACTAGCCGGAATTATAAGCTACACGTTAAGTCCTTTCCATGTAAGTAGAACTTGCAATCTAGTCCTAGAAATCTCTTTTTAGTAATCCTACAGAATTAGCTAACGTCTAAGCACAAATCCTATATTGTCTATCTAACTAGTTTAGATCTTCTGATTCTCAAAAGCAACTAGAAAACTATGTTGTAGATATCGTTTCGCGGCCTAGGAGGTCGATCGATCCTAGAAGCTAGGCGAGACTATAAGGGGCCTAGGCAGGATTAGGAGGTTTTGAATCACGCTGTGTAATTTTGTATATTTGGTAATATATACATATCAATTATAATATTTTTAACTACTTAAGTCATAGACTTAATCTAACAACACTATAGTACATATAAAAATACTAAAATTTGAGTTATAATATCAATTCAAGATTTTTTCGAGAATAAGAAAAATAAAATAAGGCCTAGGTGATATTTTTTGCCATTAATCGGTGCCTAGGCAGGCTAAGCGCCTCTTTCACGACGACTAAGGCACTAGGAAAAAACTCCTAGCATTTTTACTAGGCATAAGAGGATGAGGAGAGGGGGGGTTGACACCTAGGCGGTGCGTATGCGTGCCTGGGCGGCGATTTCTACAACATAGCTAGACAATGATAATTTTATTTTCTAAACATTAAACCTCCTCCTCCGGGTGTAGGTTAATCCCTAATACAATCAAGTTGGACTCAACATAAAGACTTACATGAAGTAGAAGAATTATAACAAGAAAGAGTTCTACAATCAATTTAAATTAACATGTAATCCCAAATTTCATTATACCAAATCAAAGTTAGGTTTCATAGATGTACAATATCAAGCTAAAATGTTTAGTTCATGTTTGGAGAAAGAATAACAAAGTATTAAAGAGACATAATTAATCTAAGAATAGAAAATGAAGAATTACACTAATAAATATGGAAAGAAAGTGAAATAAGGTGTTGTGCTATAACTCCTTGATCCTTCCTTCTTGATCCACATGTTTCTAGCTCTTATGAATATTAATTGATCCGTTTTTAGGCTAAAAACTTATATTTATACCCTAAAAACGTTTGTCATAAGATGGGCCTACTTAAGTGAGTTAAAAGTGGCCCAATGCACTCTTTGTAAGTTCTAGACACACTGGTTTTTCATATAAAAATATTCATAACTTTCTTAAATGAACTCAGATTCGCATATCGTTTCGTCTCACGTAATATAGACCTTACAACAACTTAACTGTAAGATGATGAAGAAGAGTTCTTTTTATTTGAAACATCAAGATCAGAATCTGCACCAGTTATATATCGTAAATTCTTAAAGTTGATGGCTACGTTTTACCGATAATTTTTTTTGAACTTCTTATGAAACTTTTAGCTCCTTCATGACTTGACTCAAGGGTTTTCTTGACTTTTCGACTTCCTAGCTTTATCTCTTAGTCTCATATCATCCATTTTCTTAGGAGTTGCACACTTAACACACAGATTATCTCAAATTGCTAAAAAACTACAATAATATGAAATTAGCTAATAACTTCAAACACGTCAAATTAAGGGATAAATCCCACATTAAATCAAAAAACCACCAAAACGATGTCTCGTATATCTCAAAATCTACCACAAAAGACGAGACGTCAGTGAGTGTCGTAAAATCTATAAAAATTGGCAGGTAGAGAATGTGTTGTGAGGGCCTTGATCGTAGAATGTTAACTTTAAGAGTACATTTACTTCAAGGAATTGGGTTTCTTACATAGATCAATACGAGACAATTTGAATAGAAATATACTAATACATACGTGCAATTCACATTTTAGTAGTTCACTTAGAAAGTACCCTCACTATTTCCTTCACAGTAGTGACCGAGTGGGGATTGTTGGCCTTGTAAGCCTTGAAGTTATGGACGTGGAATTTTAAAATTACAAGAGTAAAATTGGAAGAAAAACCCATATAATAGGGTTATTACTTTTTAATAATACTTACATTATTTTGCCCAAGTAGACTTATTAAAACTAATGGCTACATGGAGAATAAAATATACCACATACGCGCGCACAACCACCACCACCCGCCCGACCGGGCACCGACAACGGCACAAAGATGCGGGTTGAGACTAGACGTGACTTGATGTGACGTGATCGTGGCTGTGGTTCATGTAAAAGCTATTGACCATGTTTGGAAAAGTTATCAGAAGAAAAACGTATGACACTAAATGCTTTAGATTTCCAACGATCTCTGAAATACTTCCACGTGAACAAATATGCCATATAAAAACCCTTGATACTCTCCTCAGATTGGTTGCATAACATAGATGATATTCTCCCACTTAACATCAAAAAGTCGTTCATTAGTCAGATCTCATGTCTCCACCCGCACTACTAGTAAAAAGGATCTTGACAATTTCATTCTACACTAAAATACAACAAACCAGTTCGAAGAAATTTGTCTCTTCTATCTAAAATCATTATTAATTGTAAGTTAACGTACTAAAAAAAGCCTAATTTAAAAGGTAATTTGTACAATTTACGTTATTATTCGATTTCTGGTATTGTTGTAAATTGTCATTAACTTATTTTCTTTTAAAATTTATTTAAAAATTTTATGTTATTTTAAATAATATTTTTTGATTATTATTGGTAAATTATTCAACATTTACCAATATATAAAACCTAGGGGTGTGCATTGGGTTAGAAAACCCGCATAACCCGACCAACCCGATTACATTAACCCAAAATTATACGGGTTAGTCTTTTATTGGGTGGGTTGCGGTTTAGATTTTTATAAAAATATACATTTTCTGCGGGTTGTGGATTTTAAACTTGAAACCCGCAAACCCGCATACTCGATTACCTTGTAGTATAAGAAGTTAGAAAAATTTTGTATTGCTCATTTATATGAAAAATATTATGGGTCATGTGCTTCTCACTATACATATTTTTTTTTATTCCTTTCCTTCTAAATTTTTAAAATCCCTCAATATTTCAATAATATTTTATCTAATGCATATGATTTTCATTTCAATTATGATATTATCTCTATTCTTTGTTTAATTCATAAATTTATTTTCCTAAAATATGATTTTATATTCTTTAATCAGAGGTGATTTGAAATGCATATAAGTATCCTAAACAATATTTTTTGTTATGACTTTCATATGTAATATAAATTTGACTCGCCGAGTGAATATGTATACAAATTCGGCTTATGTATCGAACTAAATAATCCGTAATGCACCCGCAACCCGTCTAACCCGAAACTCAATGGTTTGTTCAATGTATTGGGCGGATGTGAATCTTATTTCTCAAAACCCGCACAAGAACGTGTGGTTTGTGGGTTGGGCATTATTCATTCAAACCCAATCCGCGCACCCCTAATAAAACCCAAACATAACCAGTTGGGATTAGTTCACTGGCTAGGGTCTTGGTTATCCAACCTAGTGGTGCAGGTTTGAACCGAGTCAGTGACTCCGAGTCCAAAGTGGCTCTCCTGTGTTAAAAAAAAAAAACCAAAAACTTTGGTGGGTAAAATCATTCTACACTAAAATACAAAAAACCAGTTAGAAGAAAGATTTGTCTCGTTTATCTAAAATCATTCTTAATTCTAAGTTAAAGTATTCGAAAAAGTCTAATTAAAAAGGAAATTTGTATTCACGTTATTACTCGATTTCTGATAATGTTGTAAATTGTCATTAACTTATTTTCGTTTAAATTTTATGGTAAGTGTTATGTTATTTTGAATAATATTTTTTTTGTTATTATTGGTCAATTATTCAACTTTTACCATTATATAAAACCCAAACTTTGGTGGGTAAATTCAGTATGTGAATCATGCATGTGTACATATCATATTCCATTGATTCATTTACTTCATACGCGTAGGCTTTAAATTTTCCTTTTAGGTAATGGACAAAAAGATGGACAAAAAAGAAAAAAGAGGAAGATTTAATATAATCGACAAAAAGTAAAAGGACAATTTAATATATTAGTTTTATTACGTATACATATGCTACTGAAACGTAGACGTAAGTGATAGTTAACCTTAAATAAAGAAATAAAACCATAGTTGTAACAAAGTCGATCAATTGGAAAAAAAATTAAAACTAATAATTTTGATGGATTTTAAAGAAAATGCGGAAAGATTGGTAAGTTAGATTTACGTAAAAGCATATAACATTTCTATTCATATATTGATTCCCATGTTAAAATTTGGTGGTCCTTTTTAGAGTTTCATCTATACGAAGCGGAGAGACGGATTATACTTGGTCACTAATGTAAGAGATTCGATATTGATGGAAAAGTATTGAATAAAAAAAAATTGAGGGGAAAGTTAAGAATTCTACCGATATAGTAGATTTCCTAGGCATCTAATTTTCTTTACAAATAACACGACCAAACCAATATAAATCGGAATATCAATCGATTCCAAATCTCGAGAATTGGTCCCCTGCCGGCTGAAGACCTTCCCATTCAACGACCCTCCGTCTAGCGGAACCCACGTATCAACCAGTTTGTCCATTCAAACGTTTAGATAGATAAGTGAAAGACACATCGACCATACCTCCTACTTCCTCCCATATTTTTTTTAAAGTAAGGTCGAACTGACCACCGTGTACCTGACGGTGACACAATACATTGAATGATTTCAAGATTGTCCGAGAAAATGATTGTCTCCGTATCTGAAACTTTTACGCAGGACTGCACCGCTTCAAGGATCGCACGTGCTTCGCCTTCAGTGGAAGAGCCCACATAGCATGTCCTTTACTAGACTTTCCTAATACCATTCTCATTATTAATCTTGACAATTCGATTCCTGATAGTTCTACTATATTCCTGAACGATGCATCATACGGGATGAGAATACCTGCGTTTTTGGAAGTCAGTATTATTGTAACTAGTCTCTAATGATCTCTCTTAGTGACTATGGGTTTCATTTTACGTAGCAATCCAATTTTCCCCATATAGGTCTTCCATTCCTTTATTCATAGCTCTTATCACATTTTCTATGTCAACATTTCCATTCTCGTCACCGCTTTCGTTTTTACCTTCCAAATATTCCATAACATCAGTAGGATATACTTTGAGTTCGCACCCGCATCCCATCACCTTCTCCTAAAAGTTTGGGATATACTAGTTAAACCAATCGCCGATACCTTCTATGATCACTTCCTAGTCACGAACCTGAAGTGATGACCCCATCAGATCTAATTATTGTTGGTAAAACTAACATCAAGTAGATTGGCAATCTCAAAAATTATATATTTATCTACAAAATAAACTTACAACAAGTTATACATAGAAAAATAAATATTACAACAAAAAACTTATAACATAATCCAGAATCACCAGGGAATAACGTTACTTCTCACATCACTTCGTGCGAAAAGTATTTTCCGGGTATGACCGGTATCCTCAAAGGGATTACTATTACTACACTATTCTAAGTTCAGAAACATTTTGGGAGGAGAAAATAGCTTTTCTATTCTGATGTTAAAGATAAATTTCTGGTGTACTGAACAATATGACTTCAATCTCTTTATATAGTAGTCTTGTGAGTTTCATAACATTAAAAAATAAATGGCGTCATATATAGTTCACTATAAAACCAAAAATTGTTTCTCTTTTTGGAAACTTTCATGAACCTAAACGTATTCTTTGACAAGGGGGAGAACGAATATGCTTAGGCTTTATAACTATTGAGCCATAAGTGCGGGAGTTACCATTGGGAGCATTCATGTCAGAATTGTAACTTTTGAGCCATAAATGTTGGAGTTACCGTTTGAGGTGATAGCAATCATGACAGTCTTTCAATGCGAGAGTTTCTGACCATTAGGAATAAATACCATGAAGATGACTAGCAGAGGGTACGAGATGACTTAGTTCCAACTCGATAGATACTCACTCCCGAAATATGTTTTATTTTTATTATCCCCAAGATTTCTCGACACCCCTACGACTACGCCGCACCACCTCCCATTTCCTGGATAGATATTTTTGTAGGGTAGTCAAAGGAAAATCATCCCCAAAATAATGTTAAAAGGGGTTTGGACCCTGTTTGGATGCATTTCACAAGATCTATCTTCCCATCTAGGCTAGAACCTTATTGTCTTAAGGCTTTAAAAGGTATACAAAGATACCATATTATGAACCAATATTTTTCCCATCTACATTTTCAATTTTAGGACTTTTCAAGGAAAAGACTCTTGGTATTATCTTTCTCCAAGAGCATGAAAACCATTAAAAGTCTTCTTAATATCCCATAATCCCCCACTCAAAACCAGATTTTTTCATACCAGCGTTGGGTGAATTGTACTTAAATGCCAATATCTTTCGATTTAAATTATCACGTAGTGAAGTGAGGCAACCACCAAATTTCGTCAAGTGATCGTAATCTTGAACTTGTCCGTCTTCGATATAGACCCTCACAACACATAATCTACACACTAGTATTTACAGATTCCTCAATCATCATCTTTTTCTTACACATAAGTTATCTCATAAATGTCTACCCATATTAGCCGATCTATATCGGATCTAGAGATCATTAAGAGTAATAAATCTTTGCCTTATCATGTGTCTCTTGAATTCATCAAGTCCTTCAGAACAGGGTCACCACGACGGGTTATAAAATTCAAAGTTGATTTATATCTCATCCTAATAGGATCATCAAGGACGTCTCCTTGAAGTCATATTATGAACAATGTATCTCAATCTCGTCGGTGAGTTCAACAGTTCCTTCTCAATAGGACTACCATTTAATGGCTAGGAATACATTATGAGTTATAAACTCATCATTAACCTATTTTCAAAGCAACAATCCTCAATCTTATTAGTGAATTCATCAACTCCTTCTCAACAGGAACACTGATGATGGATATGAATTCATTGAGTAAGAGAAATATATATCGACCTCAATGGCGAGTTCATCAAGTCCATCTCAATAGGACCACCACTCATGGCTATGAATTCATTAAGAGTTAATATGCCATCATTCATATGTTCCCCATCAATGGGTTTTAGTACCACCCCCTCGATATTTTCATGACTACTCTCCTGGTTAAGCCTGTGGTGGATGAGTTATTCAACATGAAAAGAGGTTTATTGCATGATTCAAGTTTCTAAGGAAATTAAAATTCAGCTCATCTAGATTCACACATTGAATTATCATCTAGCAATACAAATTTATATGCTGCACGCATCTTGGTATTTCGCGTGAAACTTAAATCTAAGGTCTCTTGCCCGGTGTTGACTTCTAATAAGTCGAGTAGCCCTATCATATGGCCAAATACCCCTCACATTTTAAATTATTTCAGGTTAAGTGGAAAATCTCTTCCAAGGACCCATAAGGGGACTTGTCTAAGTTTTAACCGATACCTTATTAAGTACTAAATATATAAGGTAATTTCGTCCCATATTCTTTTGGGTGAGCCTAAACTAATTAACAATGAATTCATCATTTCTTTAAGGGATCTGTGATTGTGACATTTTATTTGGGATTATATATTGGGACTAAGTTCATAATTTATTCCGTCAATTTTACAAAATTATCAGGGGAATATGAACTATATTTATTACTTTCATCAGACCGAAGAATCTTGATTACTACAAAGTATATTTACTCTTTTAGCTTTGCATATATAAGTTCCGCTTTATCATTACGAGGTAGACTACGGTAAACCTAGAGTAAACATCTACACATCTTATAACATTTGTCTCAGGGATTAGTCTGTGTGTCTTTGACATTATGGTGTTGCCTAAGGTGTGATGAAATAATAGATAAAATAGATGCAAATAAACACCCTAGGCTAGCACGTTACTCACTACAAGCATCACAGGTCGTATGCAAGTTTTAATGATAAATAAATTTCGTTCCTCAGAGACTGAGAAAGTTAAAAGAGCTTATGCAATATAAAGTGCAGTTAAAGAAGCTAGAATAAAAGAAATAAAAGACAAGTAGAATTTTTGTTAGGTTTTTAAATACGAAAATTAACTACGAAAAGTAAAGACAGAAAGTAAAGAGAAGAAGATAGTATGAGAGTTTAGCTCGAGATATAGCAAGTAATCCCCACTAACCTTGTTTATTCTAATCTTGTAAGGGAGAATTATGTAGAATTGCAATAACCAGGATTCTAAATTCTTCCTAACCCCCTTGTGGGTGGACTTATGTGGCGACCTCACAATTTCCAGGGGACTTAACTGGGTGCTCCTATGCCACTAGGTTCTTAGATGAGACTGGCCTGTAATAATTATCAATGGTTAAATCGAACCCTAATGACTATCTAGTTAGGCAAGCCCTTCTGGAATACTACCGCACACTAGACGTTTATGCGGTGTTTCAATAATTAGAAATCTTTTATGGGTGACCATATAACTACTATTAAGGTAATCCTAAACGTTGCGCACCGCAATGAAAACAAACAATAAATCAAAGCACATAAAACAGAGAATAAACCACCAATTCATTTAAATATTATAATGCCAAATTAAAATAGATATAAAACAAGACGAGGGTTCATACCCATATGCTAAATCTCAAGATAAAATCAATTTAGTTCATATTAAAGAAATAAAAGAAAACAAATACAAATTTGAAGGCTTGTGAAGGCATAATTTGATGTTCAACTTCTTCCAGAATTCTCTTCTCTTGATGTAAGCTTCCTCTTAGCTTAAGGTTTGGCTAAGGATGTGTTTCTATTGAATAGAGGGTGGATTTATAGGGTTTTCCTAACCCTATATCGAAATATTGGAGTAGAGGGCAAGTAATAGGACTTTTTTTCAAATCAAATTTGTTTCCTAAAATATAGGAGAAGGGAAAATCTGATGTTGTTTTGTTTTGGGCGTAACCTCTTCGTGTTTACTCCGATTTTCGCCTACTTTATATCGAAACGACGAAGTAGAAAAGATCTAGACGTTCGCTTTATCCGTTCTGCCAAATTCCCAGCCTTTTCTGAGTTATGATCACTTTAGTGGACGTAACTGCTGAAATTCATATTTACTTGACAACTTTTCCTTTCCTATTTTATCTTTACATCCTTCTATCTCCAATTTCCATCATTATCTTCTTTCCCTTATCTCTTAGAATTGATTTGGCATCTAATTAATTACCATATATCTTTAAAGATTCACAATTAACAAACAATTAATCAAAATATGCTCTAAAAAAATTAAATCATCAAATCAAGACAAGAAATAGGAAACTAGAAATTTATGAATGAAATTCGATAATTAAATGCTCTAATACACCTAAAATGATGTCTCCAACCTAGATTAATTCATCACAAATAGGTAGACATCAAGACCTACAACTCAAAGTTGTATCGTCCCGATACAATAAAGAATAAGAATAGTAGGGTAGTCTAATAATAAACAGAGAAGAAAAAGGAGGAGAAGAAGAATAGAATACAACAAATGATCCTGGAGCAAAATATATAAAAAAGTATCATGTAGTAATGTTAAAGAAATAATACACACATAATCAACATTCCATAAATTCAAGTCCGGATTAACTTCGCAAGGCCAGAAGAAGAGGTTTTCAACTCAGTTCATGGTAATGGCTATCAGTTGTTCATAGGTCCTAATATAGTATCCAATGGTCCACGCTCCTACAACCTAGTATCTCTATTTTTTCTCCACCAAGTAGCTAGATATCCTAATGTCTTTACAGTTATAACGTGGTTTAGGGACGGTGTGTTTTATTTGGATAATGAAATAGTGAGCTTTTGGATCTCTCCTTACATTCGATCAACGAATCGCCCCAGAGCTTGAGTCTCACTCGAATATGTTCTCACTCAACCCAATTTTTGATGCTTTGATTTGCATCCCCAAATAACCCAAGTAAAAACCTTCTTATGATGATATAATGAATTTCATTTTTCCGGTCCAAATCTTTTCAATCTCTTCATATATCTTTTTTTCCCATTATATAGCTATGACTCTCTTTTTGATGTTGAGATATCATGCTAATATTTCTCATATATTCTTTTCTTTTCATGCTTTTCAGCTTTTTTTCCATTCACTCTTACCCCGGGAAAGGGTTACAATAATAAATTTCTCATTACTAATAATATCACAATTACAATTTCCCAATCCCAAATGTTCCCCAATGATGAAACCTACCACCCCAAACTCAAACTTTAAGAACGACTTGTCTCAGGTATTGCGATTTGAGTGCGGGTCATATGGATAAGTCCTATAAACTAAGGGGTATGGCTTATAATGTGTTTAAAAAAGGCTTTATAAAGGACCAGAGAGGCTAAGACGTATAATGATAATAATCATATAAAAGGGTGAGAAAGCTAAAAGGCTTCAAGTGGCTTCAATATGAAAGAATTGCCTTATTCACTTTCCAAACTACCGGATTTCGTTACTTTTTCACTATTAGTTCATAGATAAGCGGGTTTTCAACTACTTTCAAACCTCACGTTCTACACACTAAATAACTCTCCCTAAGTTTCAACTTGACTTCTTACGCATTGCTCATTAATCTTCCTTATCTTTTACTTCTTGTTTTCATACATGCATCCAAAAAATATTTGTGACACCTTTCAAAAACATACTACTTACTATCATTGACTTAATTAAAGCATGTTTAATACGTACATTCAATATATTCTATGCCGATTCAAACCAAATATTTTTAAATGTTATGCAAAAACAAAAAAGAAAACGAGGACAACGAATCCCCACCCCCAACTCAAAAGCGAGTCGTGTCCCCACGACTCGAAAAGACTCAACAAAGAAATAAAATTTAAAACTAAACTAATGCATACAAGCAATTAAGAAGAAGAATTAGAACTGGGTACATGGACGTAAAGCATATCTTCTTCTGAAGAAGAATAATCATCTATATCCAACTATTCCGTTACTTCGTTAATTACATAGTTAATCCTTGAAATTTCTTTCCAGCAGACGTTGAATTCTCTTTTTAGACTATCAATCTACTCCATCAATTTAACTGCCCATGCTGGTGGTGTAGATATACTCTCTGAATTTTCATTAAGATTTGAAGACGAATTTTGATTTTGGATTGGTGTCTTTGCTTTAGGCCTTGGTGGTACACTCATTCTAGCTGTTAATTTCCTTCATAGTGGTTGTGCTGGCAATTTCTTGGTGCCTCTATCTTTGGTTTCTTTTCAATAGGCTCATCAAGGTCAATGGCCTTTTATACTGTAGCTCCAGGCAATTTCTTGTTCTTCCCTAAGATTGAACACTTCTTCTTATAAGTCATAGCATCCGTTCTGTTTGTCATCTTTGAATAACCCACAACTCAAGTTACACCAAAGATAGAATAAAGTTATGAAAGATTGGTGTGGCTTGAGTTTGTTGCTTGGATGAATGATTATGATTGGTGGAAGAAGGTTTAATTGATTGTTCTTGGAAGAACTCTTGATAGCTTGATGATCTTTGGTGTGTTTATGGTGTAGTGTAATGAAATTGATGAAGAATATGTGTTTATGAAGGATGGAGGAAACATTTTATGTTGTTGTTGTTTTTATGTGAAGGTTTAATCAAGCTTCCATATATTTTTATAAGGTTTGGGTCTGAAAAATTCGTGTTGTGGAGGTTGGAAGAGGCTAAGGTAAGAGTCCAATAAGACCTCAATTTCCTTTTTCAAACTGACATGGTGTGGTAAACTAGACCTGGGGCGCGGTGTACCAGACTCGAACGCTGATAAAAAAACATGGGCACAAAATATCAACACGGTTTGTATAGGGACCTCTCGGCAATAAACAGTAATTCACAACCGTCACCATGGTTTTCTTCCATGCTGTGCACCAGAAGTATTCTGCGGTGCACCGAACCATGCGTTGACCAAAACCGTAGTCTCTATCTGCTGACACGGTTTTCCTTATTTTTTCTCGGCAATGAACCATTTTAAGAACCGTCGCCACTGTTTTGGACCTGCGGTACACAAGACCTACCTTCCGGTACACCGGAAAAAAGGTATGGTTTTCCTGTTTTTTCATCTTTTCGACCCCAAACTCAATTCCTGCACATATAACACACTACCTTTCTCTCCTATTAGCTTGTAAACACATTAATAATATAAACTAACTTAGAATTATACACTACAAAACATAAAACTAACTAGAAAGAAATTAAAACAAGGGGTGTCTCCCAAGAGCACTTTTGTTTAACGTCGTTTAACTAGACGTGTACCTCGGGTTAAGCGTGTTCTTCGAGATGTATAGTCTCATCTCGTCCAAAGTCCTCACTATCATGGTATATATTCAAGCCATGACCATTCACCATGAATGTCCTTTGCTCGGTTGGATGTTCAATTTTGATTGCTCCATGAGGTGTGGCTTTCGTAAGAATATAAGGTCCTTCCCAATGGGACTTAAGCTTACCCGGATAGTTCGAGAATCTAGAGTTGTATAACAGTACCTTTTGTCCTCTCTCGAACCTCTTTGGATGAATTCGTTTATCATGCCATATTTTTGTTTTCTCCTTGTAGAGACGTGAATTATCATAGACATGGAAGCAGATTTCATGTAACTCATTCAACTGCATCATCCTTTGTTTACCCGCTAGGTCTGCGTTTAGATTTAGAGTTTTAATAGCCCAGAACGCACGAGATTAAATATCAATAGGAAGATGACATGCTTTATCATAGACCATGCGATAGGGAGATGCCTCAACTGGTTTTTTAGATGCTGTTTTGTAAGCCCAGAGAGCATCATCTGATTTTAATGACCAGTCCTTCCTCGTTTTTTTCATGGTCGTCTCTAGAATAGACTTGATCTCTCGGTTAGAGACCTCAGCTTGACCGTTAGTTTGTGGATGATAGCCGGCTGAAGTACGGTGTCTCGCCCCCAACTTACGAAGGGCAGCCCTCAACTGAAAATTTATAAAGTGGGTACCTTTATCACTGATGAGAACACGTGCCATACCATGTCTTGAAAAGATATTTGATTTAAAGAATGATATGACTGTTTTGGCATCGTTCTTCGTGTTGCCACTGCTTCTACCCTCTTGGACACATAATCAACTACTAGCAAAATATAAAGATTGCCATGGGAAGATATGAAGGGCCCCATGAAATATATTCCCCATACATCAAAGATTTCGATTTCCAAGACATTGTTGAGTGGCATTTCGTCTCTTTTTGATATATTGCTAGTGATCTGGCATCTTTGACAAGTCTGGACGAACTGATGACAATATTTGTGTAGGGTAGGGCAATAGAAACTGGATTGAAGAGTTTTAGCTATCGTTCTACCGCCTTTGAATTGGCCACTATATGGTGAACTGTGATAGCTTGCCATGATTTTTCTGATTTCGCCATCATGGACGCATCTTCTGATAACTTGGTCACTGCAAACATTGAAGAGGTAGGGCTCATCCCGAAAGATTTGTCTGGCTTTGTAGCTTAATCTCTGTCTTTGTTGTTGATTAAAGTCCATAGGGAATACACCACTCAGATTAGATTAACTATATATGCATACCAAGGCACAACCACATATTTAATTGCGAAAAGTTGTTCATCAGGGAATACATCTTTAACCAATTCAGGTTCTTTGTTGGCATCAAATCCTTCGAGCCTGGGTGAACGATCAACTACTTGATTCTCGCATCCTTTTCGGTCTTGAGTATCTATGTCAAACTTTTATAGCAGTAGTACGTATCTAATAAGACGCGGCTTAACATCCTTCTTCTTTATGACGTACTTAATTGCTGAATGATCCGTGTGTACTATAGTTTTCATTCCAAGCAGATAGGAACAAAATTTATCGAAAGCATATACCACGTATAATAACTCTTTCACCGTCGCTGTATAGTTCATTTGGGCGGCGTTAAAGGTCTTACTTGCATAATAAATCGTATGGAATATCTTTTCCTTCCTCTGGCCTAACACAAAATCCATGGCGTGATCACTTGCATCACACATAATTTCTAAGAGAGCATTCCAATCTAGATGTATGACAATCGGTGTGGAGATGAGTTTCTCTTTAATCGTAAAAAACGCATTAAGACATTCGTCATTGAAATTAAAAGGAGTATCCTTTTCAAGTAAGGAACAAAGCGGTTTGGCGATCTTGGAGAAATCTTTAATAAATCTTCGATAAAATCCTTCGTGACCCAAGAAACTTTTCATTCCTTTAACAGATACCGGAGGTGGTAAGGTTTTTATAATTTCAATCTTAGCACGATCAACCTCCACTCCTGCACTTGAAACTTTATGTCCCAACACATTTCCTTCTCGAACCATGAAGTGTCATTTTTCCCAATTGAGCACAAGATCTTTCTCTTTACATCGCTGATGTCTTCCTATTTGCGATGAATTAATCTAGGTTAGAGACATCATTTTAGGTGTATTAGGATAGTCAATTCTTGATTTTTACTTATATTTTAGAATTTTCTTATTTCTTGTATTGATTTGATGATTTATTATTTTTAGAGCATATTTGGTTTAATTGTTTGATATTTGTGAATCTTTAAAGATATATGAAAATTAATTGGATTCCAAATTAATTTCAAGAGATAAAGGAAAGAAGATATGGATATAAATTGGAGATAAAGGAAGGAAAAGATTAAATAGGAAAAGAAAAGTTGCCAAGTAAATCTGAATTTCAGCAGCCACGTCCACTAAAGTGATCATAATTTAAAATCGGCTGGGAATTTGGAAGAATTTTCTGAAAAAAAGGTGCAGAGCTTTTTGAGGCGGTCAGTTTCGATATAAAAAATGCGTCAATCGGAGTAATATTAAAGAAGTTACGGTCAAAACAAGACATCAACGATTTATTACCTTTTCTATATTTTAGGGTTATGAATTTGATTTGGTAAAGGAGTCCAATCGCTTGCCTTCTACTCCAAGAAATCTGAATTAGGGCTTCCTAGACCCCTATAAATACACCCTTTAACTATTGTAAACATGTCCTTGCCCATATTTTCCTCCCACCATTAGTCCTTAAGTTTTATTCAATCATTAGGAGCCATTCAAGAGATCAAGTTGACAGTATGTATCTTTCTTTTAGTTTATTTCTTTCTAGCATAGCTTGGGTTTTGCATATGTATAATTTATGAATTCTATTTTCTTCTATCTAAGTTTGTTAGGGAGAACTATTTTAAATTGATTCTAGTTTCTTAACCATATATTTGTTTTATTTGCTTTGATTTATTGTCTGACTTAGACCTGATCAATTTAGGGTTGTGCCAATAGTAGTTAGATGGTCACCCGGAAAGTGTGTATAATTATTGAAATACCACATAAACGTCTACTGTGCGGTAGTGATCCGAAAGGGCTTTCCTAACTAGATAGTCATTAGGGTTTGATTTAATCACCGATCATTATTTGCAGGACAATCTCATCTAAGAACCTAGTGGCGAAGGAGCACCTTAGTTATGTCTGCTGGTAATTGTGAGGTTGCCACCCTAGTCCACCCGGAAGGGGGTAGGGAGGAATTTAGAATCCTGACTACTTATCTAAGAGCTATTATCACCCTTATAAACTAGTAGAAGAAATAGAAGGATTAGTGCATACTAGCAAAATATAAGCTATATTTTCTCATCTCATTCTATCATATTTTATTTGCTTGTCTTTAATATATTTAGTTTAATCATTATCTCCTCAATAATATTGATTTACTTTTCAGTCTTTAATTATTAATTACTACTCTAATATGTTAATCCATTCGTATAACACACTAAGTCCTTGGGAACGGATCTGACTTATCATCAAAACTTGCTTATGATCTGTTATACTTGCAGTGAGTAACGTGTTTAGTCTAGGGTGTTACTGCATTATCTATCTGTATTTTATTATCATATTTTTATCAAACCTTAGTCGACACAAAGTTTTTGGCGCTGCTGCCAGGGGCATGTGTCTTGTTAGCGTGTGGGTTATTTATTTTTGGTAGTAGTAGTTTTTTGTTAATTTTATTTTTTCCAGTTTTACGCTTTTTGTTTGTCTCTGTCCTTTTTCAGGATATAACAGTGTATGCTTGCGGAGCCCGAGTGGAGCTTCAGAGCTTATAACAAACGTATAGAAGAAGTCACAGCACGAAGAAGAGCGATGGCTTAACAACAAGACGAAGTAGATCCCCAGCTTGGTCCTGTAGGACATTTACAACCGCCACCCCCACCATGGGAAGATAACAAAATTCTAAACAGACACGAACAAGATCTTCTGGGCTTGGGAGCACCTTTTCGAGTTCAACCATTAGGTTATCGTCCTTCAGAGATCCAGAATATCAAATTCAGACCCGATCCAGGTATGCTCAGTCAATTTTAAAACTTTGGACTCTATAGTGGTGCAACAATACAAGATCCGGTAAGAGCGATTCTGAAGTTCATGCAGATATGTGATGCCTACATTACTCCATGCATTACACACAAGCAACTTTATTGTCACATGTTTTCGTTCTTTCTGACCGGGATTGACTAGATAGACAACCACCAGGTACAATTAATACTTGGACATAACTTCAAGCCGTACTCTTTAACCGTTTTTATCCGAAGAGTATAAGACTTAAAGATCAAAGTGTGCTTGCTAAGTTTTTCCAAGAGAATGGAGTATAAGTAGGGGATGCATGGACAAGGTTCCAACAAAAGTTAGCTAGATGTCCACTTCATGGTTATACCCCATCTTTACAGTTAGCGATGTTTTATCAAGGTATTAATGCCGAGAGTAGATTGAGGGTAGATAATATTGGAAAATGAGGTTTTGTGTCCGTGGATCTTACACAAGCCTCCGAAGGTATGGAACGAATCATAGAAACAAAAATGAGTTGGTCACTTTCGCGAGCTCCTATTACGAACACCCGAGGTACGGTTCAATTAGATGCAGAGACTTCTAATTCAGCTAAATTAATCGCATTAGAGAATCAAATTAAAGAGATCAAGCTTGAGATGAAAAAGAATTTAGCAGCAACAAATGTAGTGCAAGAGGAACAAGGTTGTCCACAATGTGAGCTACCAAATCATACTTGGGAAAAGTGCGAAGGAAATCCAGCATCTGTTTATTTCATATCCAACCGAGGAAATTATCAATTTGGTAATAGGAATCATCCGGGTATGTCGTATTCAAATCCACAAGGGGCCACTAATCCAAGTAACTATCAACCTCGTCCCTAGAATAACTTTTACCAACGAAGAAGTCAAGTCTCGTATCAGGGAAATCAGAATTATAATCGACCTGCTCCTCCACAACAACCTATCAATGACGCTTATACCGGCAACTTAGCTTAGAAGGCTTTACCGCAATATACTCAAGAGGGAGTTGTGGGAAATAAACAATTGAAATATTGTATGGATCTTATGATAACTAATATGCATTCACATTACGAGAAGTTAAGAGAACAAGAAGCTTCAGTTCAGATTTTAGGTACGCAAGTAGAACAAATGAATAAAGTTCTAACAAATGTTATGGAAGCGAAGGAATTGAAAGCTATCGAAGGAGGTGATGCCAATGTTGGGTTCGAATCTTGTAAGGCTATATGACTTGAGATTGAAAAGAATAAGGAATTACCTCATGCTGCAGAAATTGCCGCAGAAGTTCCATTAACTGAAGAAGAACCAACCAAGTATAGGCCCAAAGACTCTGACTGTTCAGATAATGAGGATTCATCTGAGAGATCCGACTTTATAAACCTTCGAGAGATATGCAATAAGAGATTAGATTGGTTATGAAGTTAAAAGCTGCTAGAGCCAAAGAGAAAGAGGAAGAAGCCTCAAAAGAGCTGAAAGTTGAAGTTGCACGTACTGTGCAAGACGAGAAAGAAGAATAGAAGGTAGAATCACCACCTATTGCTCAAACAATGTCAACAACTATTCCTTATATAAATCTGAAGGTAGACATTGAACTGAAAACATTTGTAGAGGTCTATTCTCCTGAAAATATCAACACCCAAATGCTTGAGATTGCGAAGAAAGGGCTTACACCGCAACAAGTTTTTACACAAGTTATTACAGAGAAAAAAGTGAGTGTAGTATCCAAGAAAGAGACTGTGGCTCATGCTAAGAGAGTCTCGGAAACAGAGTTGAGAAAGAGTTACCATTAAAACTCAATGATCCAGGAAGCTTTGATCTTCCTATTCAAATCAATGGTATACTCAAGATGAAAGCTATGTGTGATGTGGGTTCAAGTGTGAATCTTATGCCGAAGTCCGTGTTGATAGACATAGACTTCATAAAACAAAGAAAGCGCCAGTGAAGTTGCAGTTTGCAGATAGCTCGGTTTCATAGACATGAGAAATAGTGGAGGACTTTCATGTCTGAATAGGTAATATCACCATCCCTACTAACTTTGTTATTCTTGATTATGATGCAGATAAGCAGTTGCCAATTATACTTGAAAGGCATTTCTTGGCGACAAGTCGTAGCATCATCAACTTCCATGAGGGAACAATTACCCTTCATGCTAAAAATGTATCGGAGACATTCCATGTATGGGGTAAGAAACTGGTGTCGCCTAGGGTGTGATAAAAATAAGATAAAAATAAGTCAAGAAACTACTTACTCTCACCCTAGACAGGCACAGTACTGCAAGTATTACATGACGTATGCAAGTTTTAATTAGTAAGTGATGTCTCCCTATTAGTATTTTAGAGTGTTAGGAAATGTTTTTACTCGAGTTTCTATTTTTAGAGTGCACTTTCCTATTTCGAAGCATATGCGGTTTAATTATTTATTTAATGTGAAGCTTTAAAAGATAAATGGTAATTACTTAGAGACCAATTCAAGATAAAGATGAAAGGAAAGAAGATTTACATGGAAATAAGAAGATTTAGGAAAGATTTATTCAAAGGAGGAAAAGATAAAGCTTCCTTGTGAATCTGAAAATCCAGCCACGTTTTAGAGATTAAATCATATTTAAAGATTGGCATGGATTCTGGACGAATGATCTGCACCAATAGAAAGAACTTTCCAAGACAAGCAGTTTCATATATTGGAACTTCTCAAACGGATAAGTATTGAAAAAGATATGACCAAATCAAATCAACAGCAAATCTTACCTTTCCTAGAATTTAGAGCTACGAATTTGAGAGTCTTTGACTTGTCTTCCCCTCCAAGAAATTCGACCTAGGGGTTTCTAACACCTATAAATACACCCCTTAGACCTCATAATTCAGTACCTCTCATTAATCTTTCAATTCTTAACATCCTTAGAGAGAGAGTCAAAGACTTCAGAGCAAGAAGGCAAAGGAGAAGCTAGAGCTGGAGGAATTCTGTTCTTCCATCAACAGTCATCTAATCCTTAGGTTATATATTTCTTTTCTATAAATGAATATGATGTCTTTCTATTTAATTTCAGTCTTTAAATTTACCATGAGCTAAACTTTTACATACTTGAGAATCGCAATAAAGGGATGAACCCTAATTAATTTAATCTTTGTTTTGAATTTGGGATTGTATGATTTAATTTGAGTTGAGTATTAGATATTGGATATTACTTTGTTCTTATTTACTAATTCTTTTCCGCGCAACTAGAATTAGATTTTAGTATTTAGGCTATTCCATATAGTGGCGTATGGATAATCCGACAGGGGGGTTTGAATACAGATCTAGGTAATACCCGTGTAATGTCCGTTATTGACCGACAGGCTTAACTAGTTACATAGCCAAAGAGGTAAAATAGTATTCATCTGAAAGTAGCTTATATTCACCCTGACGGGGTTTGTAATACCGTAGGATAGCTTCTAGGTCCACCCTGACGGGGGCTAGGAGATATTAGATTCCCGACTAGTATACTAATACCAATTCTACCCTTAAGCATAACATAGATTATATTAGTTAGGAGGATTCTTTGCGAGACTCAAGTAATTCTCTTATCTGAAGTCAGTATTTTATTTGCTTTTATTTTAGTTTTTATTATTTTCATCTTTAGTTATTAGAAAACCAAACAAGAATCATCTTACTTTACTTTTCCGTTAAACAATTATTCTTACATTTTGATTAATACCTGAGTTGTGCCTAATCCGTCCCTGCGAACGAACTCGATTTATCGAATATTACTTGGACAACCGTACACTTGCGGTTAAGTGGTTCCTCTTTATTTTGCACTTAATTTTATAACACCCCAGGACCCACCAAGTTTTTGGCGCCGCTGCCGGGGATGGTAGCGTGAGACCCCGGTGTTAATCTTTAGTAGTTTTAATTGTTTATTTATTTTTATTTTTGCAGTTTTACGCTTGTCTTTGTTTTGTTTTGTTTTTACAGGTTCTTTATTTAGGTAATGATCAAGAGATTTTATTGAAAAATGTATAGAGGACATTACCTAGATCCCGATCCATATGATTATTGGGAAGACTCTTCGGGACAACAACAATGGGGTAGTAACTTCTACCAAACACCTTATCAACACCCGCAAGAGAAAAATTGGAACAACCAATGGATCGGGAATAATCAACAACAATCATCATATCACTATCCCCAGGAGCAAGGATGGAACGACCAATGGGTTGGAAACATTCAACAACCTCCACCTCATCACTATCAGCAAGAAATTGACAATGAGATACGTTCTAAACTCCAACACTTATTAGAAGAAACAAACGCCACCGTTGCATGCATGCAACAGATGGTAGAAGAATGGGGTAGTATGTCTTATGAAGATTCCACTCCCCCGAGGGATGGAAGAGATCAACTGGAAGAAGTAGTTGAGGAGGAGGTGTTGAAGGAAGATACTATTGATAGTGATATGACCATCATGCCGGTTATAAATGAAGACCACCATGTGGTTGACAATCCTATTAGCCTGATGGAAGAAGGAGTAGCAACGAAAATCCTAGAAATTGAAACTGAGATTGCTATTCCTATGGTGCGTGCACATGATCAAGACACTGAACGCAAACAAGAAAAAGAGGTGATCGAAATTAAGATTCCACATCAAGAATATGATGAAGTAACAGTGGAAGATTGGGTTGACAGCGAAGACGAATCTGAAGTGGTTGGAGAATCAATTGAAGAATTCAAGGTTCATGCTAAAACAGAAATCGAATCCCCACCACAAAAAGTTCACCAATCACTATCTCCACCACAAATCATCATTAGAGATAGAATATCAGAATCACCTCTATCACTACAAATGATCAATAGATGCTACGCAAGAAAGGTGCTACACCGCGAGAGTAAAGCGGCAAGGAGGAGCACCTACCCACCACACTTTAAAGAGGAACGCGAGATTAAGGAGAATAAAAATGAGCGTATACCATTGAGGACGGTTATCTACTATCGTGTGGTGAAGAATACGTTTCGTCATGAAAGTGAGAACGCGAAACGGAGATACTACCCTCCCCCTTTCAGAGATCGATTGAATAAAATTTTAAGGGGGAAGGTTCTAAAACTTACATGCCAAGGACGAGACGAATTCAAGCGGAGGAGAACCGCAAGGGCCTCAATACCATCTTCATGGAAGGTAACGCGTCGAACTTAAAGACGTAATAAACAAAAGTGCTTCTTGGGAGACAACCCATGTTTAATTTGCTTTATGTTTTTCAATTCCTAGTGTATAATTCTAAGTTAAGTGTCAAGTTTTCGTGTCTACTTTTAAAAGAAATGAGAAAGGTAGTGTGTTAATGGTGCAGGAATCGAGTTTGGGGTGCTAGGAAATTAAAGGGAAAAATTCGGCGCGAGGTCCGGTATATCGCCCCAGAACCCCGGTATACCGCTGGAAGACGAGAAATTGAACAGTGGCAAAAACCCGTGCCACGGGTTACTAACGCGGGTTGTATGCCGTGACGAGAAAAAAGAATCGATGTGCGGTCCGGTATACCGGGCCATACCTCCGGTATACCGCTGGTTGAAAAACCCGTACCATGGGTTGGATATCACGGGATCTTTGCCGAGATGAAAAAAAGGAGTGTTGATGGGTCCGGTATACCGGAGGTTGTGCCCGGTATACCGCGGATATGTCGGTTTGAAGAGTTTGTGCCTTATAAACTTCTTACTTCATCAAGATCAAACCCTAGCCTCTTCAAAAACGAATTTTCCAGACCTTAATCCTTATATACCTGCACAAAGACCACTACAACACCAAAGAACATCAAATCCTTCCTCCTATTTCATTCTAAACACACATCTAACACCACAATCCTTCAAGAAAATCAATAAATCTTCTCCTTCAACCTTAAGCCTCTTCATCAAAGCTTCAATCCTATTCATTAAATCTTCCCCAAGCTATTACATATTGATTACCCATCTCATATAACACCCAAATCCTTCATTACAAATCCTCAAAACATCAAATTTCAAAACTCTTCTCTAGTTCTTGATTATTTGAAGTTTTGAGTTTGGGGTTCATTGAGATGTCGAAGATTGGGAAGACAAGAATACCATGGAGAGGAAGAGGAAGTTGGAGAACATCTTATAAACTTTTGGGTGTTGAAAGATGTAGTTGAAAGAATTTTGGGAGGATAATCATGAAGAGGTGTTGAAACCCATAGGAAAAAATCACAAAAGAGTTGGAGCTTATGCAAATCATATTACGTGGAGTGAGCAATGTTCAACATGCCACCTACGCAACACAAGGAGCTCAACATACACGCAACCATGGAAACCAGCTTCGTGCTGGTTCAGATACGTTTTCCTATCCCTTTCTAATTTGTGTTATTTGTTTATTTGCTTTATTGAGTCCTTTTCGAGTCGTGGGGACACGACTCATTTTTGAGTTTGGGGTGGGGGTTCATTGCCTCATCCCAATTTTATGTGTTTTACTGTTTTTTTTAAATTAATCTAAGGGTTGCGCTGACTGTAGAGTATTTTAAATGCCCCCATCAAGCATGCTTTTTGTGAATTAATGATAGAAAATAGTTGATTTTAGGAGTTAGTGTAAACTGTACTTTAATTGCATGCAAATATGAGATAATTGATAGAAAAAATTAATGAACAATGCAAAAGAAGTAAACTTGTGCTTAAGGATAATCGGTGGTTTGTAGAACGTGAGATCTAAATGAGTAGAGAACCCACTTAGGTATGAACTAGAGGCAAATTGTGTAAATAGGAAGATGATAGAGGCAGTTCTTTGTTAGCCCTTTGAATCCTTTTTGACCTTCTATCCCTGAATTAATTTTATCCTTCTTAGACAAATTTTTAGCCTTTAAGCCTTTCTTTTGTCGCCACATTATAAGCCAATTTCCCTTTAGACTGTTAGGCATGACCATATGACCCGCACTTGAATCACGATCCTGAGACTTCCTGTCATGAGCTTGAGTTTGGGGTGGTGGGTCCACCATATGGGAATTTACATTGGGTTGGGATTTTTTTGAGCTTATCTATGATGCTTTGTGCTATATATGATGATGATTCACAGGTTTATTATATTGTAACCCTTTGCCGGGGTAATAGTGAATGGAAAAGAAGCTTCGAGCTCAAGTTATGAATAGGCATAACTCTGAAAAATAGCATGATATCTCAACATCAAGGAGAGTCATAGCTATAAGAAAAAACTAATGATTTGAAAAGAATATACATATTCGGACCGGCAAAGTGGAAATTTTTAGGTGAATCATCCTTAGTGCTTATTGGGTTAATTTGGGGACGCTAATTAAGCGCTTTAATTGGGTTGAGTGAGAACGTAATTCGAGTGTAAACTCAAGCTCTTGGACAGTTTTGTTGATGGTAAGTGAGGAGAGAGCCAAAAGCTCACTTCAAATTTACCAAATATACATACCATACCGTCCTTCAGCCTACGCTAAAACCGTAAAGTCCTCGTGATTCCTAGATGCACAGTGAGTTAATAGGGAATATGCTGAGTGGAGCGTTCAAAGCAAGTAAAGATCGAGGAACACCCTATAGCCACCATCTTGAGATAAGTAATAAGTGTAACCTTCTAGCATTGTGAAATTAATTTTGGATTGATATTATTTTGTGTTTGATTTTGCATGATATGTGTATGTGGATATTAATTCCTAGAGTAGACTATATGAGATTTATTTTAAGTTGTGCTTTGGGATTATTTTCTAGATTCTACCTTCTGCGTTCACCTAAAAGATCCTTTGTTTTTATTTTACTTTGTCGGGACGACAAAGGTTTGAGTTTGGGGTCTTGATGTCTCCCTATTTGTTATAATTCTTAGCCCATTGGACACATCCTTTTAGGTGAATAAATGAGTTATTTGATAGACTTTTAGTCTTAATTGATCATATTGCACTTCCTCCCCTTGGAAATTAACTATTTGCAGAATCTGAGCTTTTGTGCGTAAATTTGACTATTTTTAATGCAAAGTTAATTGGTTCTTGAATCTCATGAAAGACCAATCCAAGGAGAAAAAGTGAGAATAAAGTCTTAGTGTATTTTAGAGTGTTAGGAAATGTTTTTACTCGAGTTTCTATTTTTAGAGTGCACTTTCCTATTTCGAAGCATATGCGGTTTAATTATTTATTTAATGTGAAGCTTTAAAAGATAAATGGTAATTACTTAGAGACCAAGTCAAGATAAAGATGAAAGGAAAGAAGATTTACATGGAAATAAGAAGTTTTAGGAAAGATTTATTCAAAGGAGGAAAAGATAAAGTTGCCTTGTGAATCTGAAAATCCAGCCACGTTTTAGAGATTAAATCATAATTAAAGATTGGCATGGATTCTGGAAGAATGGTCTGCACCAATAGAAAGAGTTTTCCAAGACAAGCATTTTCATATATTGTAACTTCTCAAACGGATAAGTATTGAAAAAGATATGACCAAATCAAATCAACAGCAAATCTTACGTTTCCTAGAATTTAGAGCTACGAATTTGAGAGTCTTTGACTTCTCTTCCACTCCAAGAAATTCGACCTAGGGGTTTCTAACACCTATAAATACAACCCTTAGACCTCATAATTCAGTACCTCTCATTAATCTTACGATTCTTAACATCCTTAGAGAGAGAGAGTCAAAGACTTCAGAGCAAGAAGGCAAAGGAGAAGCTAGAGCTGGAGGAATTCTGTTCTTCCATCAACAGTCATCTAATCCTTAGGTTATATATTTCTTTTCTATAATTGAATATGATGTCTTTCTATTTAATTTCAGTCTTTAAATTTACCATGAGCTAAACTTTTACATACTTGAGAATCGCAATAAAGGGATGAACCCTAATTAATTTAATCTTTGTTTTGAATTTGGGATTGTATGATTTAATTTGAGTTGAGTATTAGATATTGGATATTACTTTGTTCTTATTTACTAATTCTTTTCCGCGCAACTAGAATTAGATTTTAGTATTTAGGCTATTCCATATAGTGGCGTATGGATCATCCGACAGGGGGGGTTTGAATACAGATCTAGGTAATACCCGTGTAATGTCCGTTATTGACCGACAGGCTTAACTAGTTACAAAGCCAAAGAGGTAAAATAGTATTCATCTGAAAGTAGCTTATATTCACCCTGACGGGGTTTGTAATACCGTAGGATAGCTTCTAGGTCCACCCTGACGGGGGCTAGGAGATATTAGATTCCCGACTAGTATACTAATACCAATTCTACCCTTAAACATAACATAGATTATATTAGTTAGGAGGATTCTTTGCGAGACTCAAGTAATTCTCTTATCTGAAGTCAGTATTTTATTTGCTTTTATTTTAGTTTTTATTATTTTCATCTTTAGTTATTAGAAAACCAAACAAGAATCATCTTACTTTACTTTTCTGTTAAACAATTATTCTTACTTTTTGATTAATACCTGAGTTGTGCCTAATCCGTCCCTGCGAACGAACTCGATTTATCGAATATTACTTGGACAACCGTACACTTGCGGTTAAGTGGTTCCTCTTTATTTTGCACTTAATTTTATAACACCCTAGGACCCACCAGTAAGTTGAGTTCGTTCTCAGGGACTTAAGTGTGTTATACGCGTGAGTAGGAATTACGAGTAAGAAGTAAATAATTAAAAGACAAAAAATAAACCAAATAGATTTTGAGATTACTAATTAAAACTAATTAAAACTATGAAAATAAAGACAATAAAATAAAAGACTAAAAAATATGAGATGAGAAGTATAGCTCAGGTTTTGCTAGTATGCACTAATCCTTCTAATTCTATCTATAAATCTAGTTAATAAGGGAGAATATTAGCTCTTGGTATACTTAGTCAGGATTCTAAATTCCCATACCTTAGACCTTGAGAGCGACTAAGGGGGCTACGACACAACCAAGAAGTGATTTCAAATAGGGTTATCAAACGCTACTAAGGCCCTAAGCAAATACTGCAATCATTGGTGATATGGTGATTAAAACAAACCCTAATGACTATCTAGTTAGAATCATGTTTTGTCAGAACTAATATCGACACTAGACATTATGTGGTGGTTCAATAGTTAAACACCCTGTCAAGGAGACCATCTAACTACTATTAAAACAATCCTAAAGTGATCAGTTCTAGGAAACACAATAAATCAAAACACATACACAAATATAAAGTAAGAAGCTAATATCAAATTAAAACATTTAATTCCCAAAGAAACTTAGATAGAAGAATTAGAATTCATAGATTATACATATGCAAAACCCAAGCTATGGGGAATTTAGTTCATACCTGATGGAAATAAACTAAAAGTAATTACAAAAGACATCATCTTGCTCTCTACAATGACTAAGGACTAATTATAAGGTTTTTCTAAGGAAGGATGATTTACAAGTGATATAAGGGTGTATTTATAGGTGTTTAGAAGACCTAATTCGTTTTCTTGAGGAAGAGGTAAGGCATTGGACTTCTAGCCCAACTCAAATTCGTATGGAAATAAAGATAAACACTGCTGGACCGTTTTGAGCATATCTTCTTCGTTATTGGTAGGTTTGAGCTCCATAAGATACCAAAAGAATCGCAACAGAATTATCTATGTCCCTATGAAAGCAAATTACCAAAATCGGCCTATTTCTTGGGTGAAATCGCACATCTTTAGGCGTGTACTGCAGAATCCTAGATTAGACAGCTTTTTCTTTTCCATCTTTTTAGCTTTTGTTTCCTTATCTCCAATTACCATGCAAATCTCTTTTCATAAGTTGTAGTCTTTGACTTGGACTCTAATTAAGCTCCATAATTGTCTTTAAATCTACACACTAAATAAACAATTAAACCCAATATGCTCTAAAAATATTATTTTACTAAATCATGACTCAAAATAGGAAAGTGCACTATTTCTCAAGAAAATCGACAATTAAGACTTCTAAATCACTACAAATGATGTCTCATCCTAACATTAATCTATCACAAATGAGGAGACATCAGAAACCAAGGAAGTTAGATCGTACCGTTCCTATCATCCACAACCATTCACATCATCGTGTCCTGGAAGAAATCCATACAAAACCTGTACTACTGAGCTAAAGATTGAGTTTGGGGTCGGCCATGAAGTTGTATGGAAAGCCCACAAACCATAGAATAGGCCACAAAGTCACAAATACTCGTGGATGGGACCGTTCGTAGTCACTGAGGTTGTTTCAGCTAAGGTGATAGAGATCAGGCCTAAGAGGGGAATGAAACGAAGGTTAGTAACGTTCATAGCCTTGCTCGTTGCAGGGGAGGCTATATTCGCAAATCTTAATAGAGGTAACACGTCTAACTTTGAAAGACGTTAAGTAAAAGTTTTGTACGGGAGACAACCCGTAATTTTTTATATTTTTATGTCTTTTAAAATTTTGTTTAAGTTAGTTTTTTTAGTTGATATTGCATATTTGAGAAAGGTATGAGTGTTTTTGATGTTCAGGTACGTAAGAAATCGAGTTAGGAAAAGAACTACGGAAAATTTGGCGAAAACCAGACCACCCTTGCGGTATTACCGCGGGAGGGGTCTGGTGCACCACATGAAGAAAAACCGTGGTGATGGTTCGTTCTACGAGTTATTGTCGAGACGAAGGGAGAAAAACCGTTTTGAATTTTCATGACCACGGTCTTAGCACGTGAGAGGTCTGGTACACCGTACCAACCCTCCGGTGTACTGCAGGTCCAAAAACCGTGGAAACGGTTTTCAAATACGGTACATTACCTAGGCCAGCTACCCAAAACCGTGTTGACAACTTGCGACCACGGTTCGAAACCCCTGAGTCTGGTGTATCACACCTCAGCCACGGTGCACCGCATGGCGCCGCCAGACGCAGATCCAAAAGGTTATATGATGGGTAGTAAAGAGCAGCTTCATCAAACCTTTACCAAACATCAAAACACTATCCAATCACCATCATTTCACATCAGATCCTTTCCCCACACCATTATAAAGAAGATTCAACCACCCAAATCATATTAAAACACTTTGGATCCAAGAATCAAAGGCCTAAATTTCCCAATTTCACCCAACAATTCCTTACATCCATACCAATCAAGCAAGAGTTCATCCTACCCACATTAAGATTCACCATCATGACACATTTCCTAACCCGAATAAAGCTTGTTCAACCTATAAATCAAGAGTTTCAAATTTCAAGAGTGGTTAAAGCTTTGAGTTGGAGGTCAATTGAGATGACAAAAAGAATGAAACATTATCTACTGTTAGGGAAATGAAGAAGAATCAAAGTAAATTATTGGTTTCTATTGAGAAGAAATCAATTGAGAAAAGTTCAAGTTCCAGCTTAAAGGGTAAAACAGGTTCAAAAAATAGAGGAAAGATAGATGTGGTAAGTTCAAAAACCAAAAAGGTTTCAACTTTCATAAGGAAGACACCACAAACTCTACAAATCGAGAGTCCTGTGCCCAAGATTAATGAAGCTTCTAAAGCCTTGGTAGCTTCAACAAAGAAACACTTACCAGAACTTCCTTTGGATTATGAAAGAGTATTTTAAGAAGAAGTTGGAGAAGGTGATTACAAGAGATTCATAGAGATGGGAGATAGATTGGTTTGGTATACATTCATGTTGCGAAGATCAAATTTATGTAGAGAGTTAGTTTCTGATTTCTATTTAGGCCTCTTTAGCCGAGATAGTGAAGGTCGTGTTCTAGTTAGAGGAAGTTCCTTTTACAATTGAATAGATTCGAAACCACTTCCAGTTCAAGATATTGGTCGGACCATGTAGGTACAGAGAAGCGGTGGAAAATATCAAGACTTTCGATTGGAATCTACCTTTTGAGAATGTATTAGATAAGGAGAAAGTGCAATCATATAAGGGAGAATTGAAGGCTCCTTGGCCTTACAAATATCTTCAAGCAGATACAAAAGTTTGGCACAATTTCCTTGCAGCAAATGCCTTTGGGAACATAAGAACTTCGAAGGTGACTAAGATGAACACAATCTTGTTGAATTATATTTTAAAGGGGGAAGAAATAGATGTGGCACAATTGATCTTTGAGGAGGTGATGCGATTTTAGGTCTCTCCTACTTTAATATTTAGTTTAAAATAGCCTACTATGATCACGTGCCTTTTCGGATAGCAAATGTAATTCCGGGTAAAGAAGAGAAGTTAATATATAATATGATGAACAATATTGACAACTAATGGATCAAGAATATTTTGAGAGGAGCGGGAGTTACAAAACTCTCGAAAGATGAAGAGGATCGTATTTGGCAAGAAAAGGTAGAGGAACGATTGAATAAAGTTGAAACAACTCAAAGATTCGGCCAAAGAATTGGCACAAATCAAAGCTAATCAAGTGCAAATCATGACACTCTTGGAGCAATTAAAGAAAGGTCCAGTAAATCCTATCTTGGATGTCGATAATGCGAGGAAATAGCCTCAAAAGTATGTTCTCTTTCTTCCTTACCATTTATGTATATGCTTTATCTGCTTTATTTAATTTCCTTTTAGAGTGCTTTTCGAGTTGTGGGTACACGACTCATTTTTGAGTTGGGGGTGTGCGGATTTGTTGTCTCTCATCTCCAATTTATGTGATTTTTAAAGTTTTTAGGTAGAAATTATCATTTTTGATACAAGGGAATTAGATGTAGGGTGTGTTTAATAGCTTTAAAGCATAAGATCAGTAAGTTAATGGTAGATAGTAGTATGTTTATGAGCTGCGTTATTTTGTATGCTTTGATTATTTGCAGGAAAACACACATTGATAGTAGAGAAAAGATTAGTTAGCAATGCAATAGAAAGTATGTTCGATCTCAGGGAGCCATGAGTGGTGTGTAGGCCGTGATATCCAAGCTAGTTGATAAACCCATTTGGTGCACATCCCAAAGGTAAGAGAATAACGAAATTGCATAGTTTCGAAAGTGATTAAGGCGCTTCTTTCATAAGCCCCTTGTTGCCTTTTAGCTTGTTGTCCAAATTATTATATCCTTCTCAGCCCCTTCTGGCCTTTCTAAAGCCTTTTTATTAACCATATTATATGCCATATCCCTTTAGATATTATGACTTTTCCATATGACCCGAACTCGAATCACGATGCATAGACAATTGTTTTAGAGCTTGAGTTTGGGATGGTGGGTCACCATTATGGAAATTGTTATTAAGTTGGGATTTTTTAGCTTATTAATTGTGCTCTATATATTGATGATGATTCACAGGTTTATTATATTCAAAAAGAGAATCATAGCTATACAAAAAAATTGATATGAAAAGATTGAATATATTTTGACTGGCAAAGTAGATTTTTTATGTGAACATCTTTATGCTTTATTGGGTTATTGCGGATGCTACTTAGCGCATCAAGAATCATTGGGTTGAGTGAGAACATTTTATGAGAGTAACTCAAGCTCTAGGGCGATTCGTTGATGGCTAGTATGGAGAGAGCCAAAAGCTCACTCTAAATTATCCAAATATACTTATCATACCGTCCCTAAGCCAACATTACAACCTTAAAGACCTTATGAATCTTTGCTATGTGATCTAGAAGTGATTGAGCCAATAGAGAGTAGTTAAGTGGATCTTTGGATACTAGTGAAATTCGATGAACAATATATAGCCTCCTTGGTAAACTGAGTAAAGATCCTCTCATTCTTACATTAGGAAGCCAATGTAATCTTGAATTCAAGCCGTGTTGATCGTGGATATGACAAGTGTACATGTAATTTAGTTTGTGAATATTATTACATGAAATTTTCTGAGTAGTTGCTTTGAGTCTATTCTGTATATTCTGCTATCTTCTTTCCCACTTTGCTTAATTGATTTAGGTGTGTATTTAGAGACTTCCCTTTGTTTTTATCTTTATTTTATCGGGACGATACAAGTTTGAGTTGGGGGTCTTGATGTCTCCCTATTTGTGATGAATTAATCTAGTTTGGAGACATCATTTTAGGTGTATTAGGATAGTCAATACTTGATTTTTTTCTTATATTTTAGTATTTTCTTATTTCTTGTCTTGGTTTGATGATTTATTATTTTTAGAGCATATTTGGTTTAATTGTTTGATAATTGTGAACCTTTAAAGATATATGGAAATTAATTAGATGCCAAAATCAATTCCAAGAGATAAAGGAAAGATGATATGCTTGGAAATTGGAGATAAAGGAAGGAAAAGAAAAGTTGTCAAGTAAATTTGAATTTCAGCAGCCACGTCCACTAAAGTTATCATAACTCAAAATAGGATAGTAGTTTGGATGAATGATTTGAATCAAACGTATAGAGCTGTCCAAGACGATCAGTTTTGATATAAAGAACACGTCAATCAAAGCAATATTAAAGAAGTTATAGCCAAAACAAGATAACAACAATTTATCACCTTTTCTATATTTTAGGGCTACAAATTTGATTTTGTAAAGGAGTCCATTTGCTTGCCTTCTACTCCAAGATATCCGAATTAGGGCTTCCTAGACCTCTATAATACACCCTTTAATTATTGTAAACATGTCCTTGCCCATCTTTACATATGTATAATCTATGAATTTTATTTTAAATTGATTCTACCTTCTTAACCATATATATGTTTTATGTGCTTTGATTTATTGTCTGTCTTAAACCTGATCAATTTAGGGTTGCGCTAATAGTAGTTAGATGGTCACATAGATTGAAACACCACATAAACATCTAGTGTGCGGTAGTGACCTGGAAGGACTTTCCTAACTAGATAGTCATTAGGGTTTGATTTAATCACCGATCATTATTTGCAGGTCAATCTCATCTAAGAACTTAGTGGAGTAGGAGAACCTTAGTTAAGTCCCCTGGTAATTGTGAGCTCGCCACCCTAGTCCACCTAGAAGGGGGTAGGGAGGACTTTAGAATCCTGACTAGTTATCTAAGAGCTATTATCAACCTTATTAACTAGTAGAAGAAATAAAAGGATTAGTCATATTAGCAAAACTTGAGCTATATTTTCTCATCTCATTCTCTCATATTTTATTTACTTGTCTTTAATTTATTTAGATTAATCATTATCTCCTCAATCATATTTATTTACTTTTCGATCTTTAGTTATTAATTACTACTCTAATATGTTAATACATTCGTATAACACACTAAGTCCTTGAGAAAGAACATGACTTATCATTAAAACTTGCCTACGACCTATGATACTTGCAGTGAGTAACGCGTTTAGTTTAGTGTGTTAGTGCATCATCTGTCTATATTTTATTATCATATTTTTTCACACCTTATTCGACACCAGTCACACAAGGACCTTTTCAAGATTATTGAGTCATTCATAAAAAATATCTCCGAAAATCGAAAAATCAACCATAAAAACCTCCAAGTATTTATCAATCATGTTGCAAAATATTGCCATCATACACCTCTGGAACGTGGCATGTGCATTGCATAAACCAAACGGCATCCTTTATGAGGAAAGGTGCCAAACGGAAAAGTAAAAGTTGTTTTGTGTTGATCAACAGGACCCACACAAATCTAATTATAGATTAAATATCCGTCAAGAAAAAATAATACTATCTTCCCGCGAGTTTGTCTAGCATCTGATCAATGAACAGTTGCGAGAAATGATCTTTCTTTGTAGCCTTGTTGAGCTTGTGGTAATCCATGCATACTCTCCACCCCACAACTATTCTTGATGGAATGGATTCGTTTTGATCATTACGGATGGTAGTGATTCCTCATTTCTTTGGAACACATTGCACTGGACAAACCCAATCACTGCTTGCAATCGAAAAGATAATATCTGCGTCTAATAACTTGATTACCTCATTCCTTACCACCTCTTTCATAGCTGGCATAAGTCTCCTTTGCCCCTTTATTTAGATCGCCCACCTTCGTTCTCAAGAATAATCATATGTTTGCAAACGGAAGGACTGATTCCCTTTATATCAGCAATAGTACACACATCTGCTTCTTATATAGAGTGAAACATATGTAGTAACTTATCTTCTTGAGGGCCTGAAAGGTTAGCATAAATAATAACAGGCAAGGTGTTGTTCATACCAAAATACGCATAACGCAGATGGTCTTGAAGTGGTTTTTCTTCGAGAATAGGTGGGCAGATGATAGATGGTTTCTTCATTGGCTCAATGTCTTCTGATTCTCGAAGTTATTCTCGAATGGCTCTTGGCTTACCATTGAAAGAGTCTAATGCTGCAACTTCTTAAGCTATATCATCATATATTTTTGGAGATTAAAGTGCCAAGGATGATGTTAGAGTGTCATCAAAGCTTGATTCAGTAAAGACTTCTTGTGCAATTTTTCTTATGACATCTATTTTCAAGCACTCATATTTCGTATCTGGATATTTCATAGCCTTGAACACATTGAATCGTACCTGTTTGTCTTGAACTCTAATGATCAATTCACCATTATCAACATCTATTAGTGTACGCCCCGTGGCTAAAAATGTTCTATCCAAGATAATGGGGACATTCTTATCTGCGTCGTAGTTAAGAATAATTAATCACAAGGAAATATAAAACTACCAGCTTTAACTAAAACATCTTCAATTTTACCTATTGGTTGGGAGAGAGAGCGATCTGCCATTTGTAATACCACTGAAGTAGGTACTAACTCGCTTATGTTGAGCTTCTCGAACAGGGATTTCGGCATGAGATTGATACTCGCGCCTAAATCACATAATGATTTTCTGTTCCAACCTTCACCAATAGCAATGGGAATCGTAAAACTTGTGGAATCTTGTAGCTTCGGTGGAAACTTGCTTTGGCATATAATACTACACTCCTTTGATAATCCAATCAATTCCCCAGTTTCTAAACTTCGTTTGTTAGACAGAATGTCCTTCATGAATTTCAAGTATTTCGACATCCTTCTGAGAGCTTCTACAAACGGTATATTAATATCTAGCTTGCTCACCATGTCAAAGAACTTATTAAATTCTTTTTCAGTGTTCTTGTTTTTGACACGTGATGGAAATGGTGGAAGAGGACGTGTATCTTTTACCGCTGAGCTTTTCTTTTTTTCAGGTTTCTTCTCTGGGGAACTCCTTGGTTCAATTGCCTCTTCGACCTTGTCTTCAACTGTTTCTTCTACTCTAGGCGGAGAAAATTGTTTTCCATTTCTTAATTCAACCGCATGACAAGCATCACCCTTCGGGAGAAATGGTATCACTTGGGAGTTGCCCTTTTGGCCTGTTTTGAAGTATACTCTTCATCTGTGAAAGGGTATGCTTGAGTTTTTTAATTAATTTTATTGGGTTTGGAATCTTCGCTGACTTATCTTCATGTTTTCTTCAAATTATCCTATAAGTTCCATTATACTCAGATCCAAACTCGAAGGTTCTTCTTGTGTAGCTTGTTGCGTTGAATATGGAGGTGGTTCTTGATAAATCTCTTCATACTTTGGTGCTTCTTGATAGATAGGTTGTGGTTAATAATAAGATTGAGATCGAGTTTGATAATAAGTACCTTGGTTTTTGACCCAATTCTGATTCTGTGGGGCATAATAATTAGTGTGACTTCTTTGAGGATGATAATAACCATTTGAATAACGGTTTCTTTTAAACACTTTCCCATTCTTCTTGCATAAATTTTTCAAACTCCAACATATCTTTTAAACGTCTACTAACCGGATAGAATCAGTCTAGAAATTTGGCTTGGAGTTTATCCCAATCTGGAATTAAAACAGGGAGTTGGAAATCATACCAACCGCTTTCACTACCGGTCAAGAAGAATTGGAACATAACGTAGTACATTTGTTCCTGTGTAACGCCTTTGATGATATAAGCGCCACAAATCTGCATAAATTTCTGGACATAACGAACCAGATCTTAATGTGCAGCACCGCTAAATTCTCCATGACTCGCAAATTGCGCTATCATGCCTTAATCAGGTTGAAATTAAGAGGCTTGGATTTCTAGAGTGCGGATACCTTTGGGTTGCTCTCTGAATGAGATGGGAAGATCAAGTTTCCTCGGGCTTTCCATATGTAAAATCTGTAAAAACTAAAAACAAAAGCATAAAATAGAACTAACTGAAATAAAAGAACTAAATAAATGCACAAGGACTAACGATGTAGTCCCCGGTAGCGGCGCCAAAAACTTGGTGTTGCCTAAGGTGTGATAAAATAATAGATAATATAGGTGCAAATAAACACCTGGTGTTGCCAAAGGTGTGATAAATAAATAGATAAATAAGATAATAATAAAGAACACACAACCTTATCTACCACGAGAAACTCGCTGCAAGTATTACTGATCGTTTGCAAGTTTTAATGATAAGTCAAGTTCGTTCGCAGGGATTTAATCCTTTAGATCTACTTGTATTAAATAAGCGTAGATGAATTTAGATGTTTAGAATAAAATATAAGATAAGATGAATAATTATCTAACGCGAATAAATAAATAATGCAAAGTAAGTCAGATATATTAGGATCACTAATATGAGTCTATTACTAAGTTGTTACTAACCTGTCACACATTAAACATTATATATTAACCGGGATTCTAAATTCTACCTAACCTCCGTCAGGGTGGGCTTAGGAGCAACCTCTCCAATACCAAGGAACTTGGGTAAAGAAACCTTGAGTAATGATTGGTGGTTAAATTAAACCTTTATGGCTATCTAGGTAGGGTCACTACTAGACGATTATGTGGTGATGTCAATAACTAAGACTAGTCCTAAGATTGGCCAAGTCTAGGGCTGTAACAATAAGTCAAAACACATAGTAACAATATACGCCAAGCTCAAATCAATTAAAATAACAAATAGAATTAATGAATGTAGACAAAATAATAGCCCAACAATAAAAAGTAAAACTTACAAAATAAAAGTTTAGAAATATGGTGAAGCCACAAATCTATAGCTAATTACCCTAAATATAGAGAAGGTGAGATGTGGAACAGGATTTTGTCACTCTCCAACTTCGTGCTTCTTGTCTTCTTCTACAGGCCATCTTGCTTCTTGGATGAATAGCTTGATACTAAGGATAAATAATAAATATAAGAACTAAACTATTATTTAAAACTGAGGAAATACAAGTAAGGACTAAGCATATACTTGGCACTGAGTAAGGACATGTTTACAATGGTTTAAGGGTGTATTTATAGGTGTCTTGGAAGCCCTAACACGTTTTCTTGGAGTAGAAGACAAGTAATGGACTCCTAGCCCAACTCAAATTCGTAACCCTAAAATCTAGGATAGGTAACAATCAGCCACGTTTTTGTTTTGGTCATAACTGATTCAATACTTATCTGTTTGGCGCGTTCCAATAGTCGAAACTGATCGTCTCGGAAAGCTCTTTAACTTTTCTCTTGATCATTCTTCCAAAGTCCTCACCGATTTTGAGATATAAGCCCATTTATGGTCGTGGGTGCTGGAATTCAGATTTATTTGGCAACTTTATCTTTCCATAATCTATCTTTTGTTTCCTTATCTCCAATTTCCATGTATATCTTCTTTCTTTTATTTCTTAGAATTGACTTGACATCTAATTAATCTCCATATATATCTTTAAAGCTTCAATTAAACCCAATATGCTCTAGAAATAATAATTTAATAAAATTTAGAACTAGAAATAGGAAAGTGTAATAATTCATGGGAAAATCGACTCAAAGACTTCCTAAAACACTAAAAATGATGTCTCCAACTAATATTAATTCATGAAAAATGAGGAGACATCAAGACCCCCAACTCAAAGTTGTATCGTCCCGATACAATAAAGATAAAAACAAAGGGAAGTCTCTAAATACACACCTAGGTCAATTAAGCACTGAGAGAAGAAGATAGCAAAATATATAGAATAAACTCAAAGCAACTACTCAGAAAATTTTATGTAATAATATTTACAAACTACATACCTGTACACTTCTCATATCCACAATCAACACGGCTTGAATTCAAGATTAGATTAGCTTCGCAATGTAAGAAGGAGAGGAACTTTACTCAGTTCACTAAGGAAGCTATATATTGTTCATCAGACTTCACTAGTATCCAAAGATCAACTTAAATACTCTCTATTGGCTCAATTACTTCTAGATTATATAGCAAAGAATCAAAAGGTCTTTAAGGTTGTAATGTTGCCTTAGGGACGGTATGATAAGTATATTTGGATAATTTAGAGTGAGCTTTTGGCTCTCTCCTCACTAGCCATCAACGAATCGCCCTAGAGCTTGAGTTACTCTCAAAAAATGTTTTCTCACTCAACCCAATGATTTCCTTGATGCACAAAGTAGCATCCCCAATAACCCAATTAAAGCGTAAAGATGTTCACATAAAAATTCCACTTTTCCGGTCCAAATATATATTCTTTTCATCTCAATTTGTTTTCTTTTGTATAGCTATGACTCTCTTTTTGATGTTGAGATATCACGCTATTTTTCTCATAATTTTTTTTCTTTTCTTTTCATGCTTTTTAGCTTTTTTTCATTCATTATTACCCTGGCAAAAGGTTACAAAATTAACTTGTGAATCATCATCAATATATAGAACAGAGCACAGTTAATAAGCTCAAAAATCCAAACCCAATAACAATTCCCATAATGGTGGACCCACCACCCCAAACTCAAGCTCTAAAACAACTGTCTATGCATCGCGATTCGAGTGCGGGTCATATGTAAAAGTCCTATAATCTAAAGGGATATGGCTTATAATGTGGTTAATAAAAAGGCTTTAGAAAGGCTAGAAGGGGATGAGAAGGATATAAAATAATAGTTTTGGATAGCAAGATAAAAGGCAAAAAGGGGCTTATGAAAGAACCACCTTAATCACTTTCTAAACTATGCAATTTCGTCATTCTCTTACCTTTAGCACGTTCATCAAATGGGTTTATCAACTAGCTTGGATCTCACGGCCTACACACCACTCATGGCTCCCTATGATCGAACATACTTTCTATCGCATTTCTAACTAATCTTTTCATTACCATCAATGTGTGTTTTCCCGCAAATACTCAAAGCATACCAAATAAAATAGCTCATAAACATACTACTTTCTATCTTTAACTTAATGAGCTTATGCTTTCAAGCTATTAAACACACTCTACATACATCTACTCCTTAAAAAAATTAATTTTACCTAAAAACAATAAAACACATAAAAATGGAGATGAGGGACAACAAATCCCCCCACCCCAAACTAAAAAATGAGTCGTGTCCCCACGACTCGAAAAGACTCAAAAATAAGATAACATAAAAAATTAAAATTTTACAGATATTGCACATAAAGAAATGGTAAGGAAGAAAGAAAACATACTCTTCGAGGCTATTGCCTCGCTTAATTAATACACGGAATAGGATACAGTGCTTTCATATATGTAAACTTCTAGTATCACCAATTTCTCTTTCCCTTACATCCTCTTGTGCTCTATCCCAATCAATCACACTCTAGAAATATCTTGTTTATCTTCTTCCAACTTTGCTCTCGAATACTCTCTCATGTGAAGGTGTTTATCCAGGAATATATTTTGAACACAGCTACTAGCGACCCATAAGCTTTTGTTTATCTTGGGTAGAGGGATCTTGATAGGAAGAGGTTATGGTGTCGTATCAATGAAAGCTGAAACCTTTTTTCTCTTTGATTTCACCACTGCATGCTTTCCTCTACTTACTTGACCCAATTTACCTTGTAATTTGTTGCCGAACTAGTACACATCTCAAATGATTTTATTCTTGATCCTACCCATTACCTTTCTTTGATACTTCATCTCCCATAACACTTGATAATATCTCTATCATCTCTTCATCATCTCTTTTGACCCCCAACTCAAAGCTTTGAGCACTCTTGAAATTTGTAACTCTTGATCATAGGTAGAACAATCTTTATTTGGGTTAGGAAAGGTGTTAGGATGATAATTCTATATGTGGGTATGATGAATTCAAGCTTTGATGATATGGGTTTAAGGATTTTTTGGAAAAAGATTTTGAAATTCATGGTTTTGGTTCTTGGTTTCTAGGTGTTTTGATATGATTTAGGTGATTGAATCTTCTGTGTAATGATGTAGGGAAGGAGATTTGATGTGTTTTTATGGTGATTGGGTAGTGTTTTTATGTTGGGTGAAGGTTTGTTGAAGCTTTAATGGAGTTGGGAGAGGTTTGGAGAAGAAAGTGAGGCTTAACGATTGAGAAATTCGGACTAAAACCCACCTCCTCTTCTTTATAACCTAGAAAACGCAACTTTTTTTTCTCTCTCCAGCGGTGCTGGACGTCATACCGCCTGTAGGGGCCGACATACCGGTGATGCTGTTCTTTGAAACTCATGTTACGGCAAAAAACACGAATCGTGCACACGTGGGCTCGGGTTTTGGTCTTGACCGGCATACCCGCAGAATTGCCCGGCATACCGGTGCTGCTTGCTTTCGAAATTCGACCCTCGGCAATGAACACGAGACACGCAGACGAGGGCTCGTGTTTCTGACTCGCCGGCTTACCGGCGGCAGGTTAGAATATGCCCAAAAAAATTCGTTTTGCCTCCCAAACTCGATTTCTTTGCTTCCGGAACATCAAAAACACTAATACCTTTCTCAAATACGCAATATCAAATAAAAAAAACTAAACTAAACTAAACTAAAACATAAATTACTATGGGATGTCTCCCAAAGGCACTTTTGTTTAACGTCTTTAAAATTTAGACGAGTTACCTCAGTTATTTCATTTTATAGCCTCCCCAGCAGTGAGTGAGGTGATTAACATTTACCAAATTGAGCTTGCAACCTTGAATAGCCTTTATTTCAACCACTCCTTCTGAGATGATTTTCGTGATTATGTATGGCCTAATCCAATAACGGTTATGTTTGGGAAAGGGAGGTTTCCAGGTTACCTTGTCTCCCACCCCAAACTCAATTTCTTTTCCTATGGTTTCTTGGGGGCTTGCAAGTTCTGACTTCTTGGTTACAACTCTGATTGGATATAGTTCTTGTGACTTCATTTTCTTCTTCTTCTCCGAAACATAGAATGTTTCAGAATCATCTTCAATACTAAGAGTCACGGTTCCTTCATTCACATTCACTATGGTGTCGCTGGTGGCTAGGAATGGACGCCCAAGAATGATTGGGACGTTCTTATCTGCTTTATAGTCAAGAATAATAAAGTCTGTGGGAATAACAAGGTTACCTACTTGGACGAGTACATCCTCAATTACACCCCACTGCTTTACTGTTGATTGATCCGCAAGTTGTAAGATTAATGATGTTGGTTTCGCATCACTAATACCAATCTTCTTGAATACACTTTTGGGCATGATATTCTCACTTTCCCCTAAATCACACATTGCTTTTCCATAATATATACCACCTATTTTGATTGAGAGGTTAAAATCTCCAGGATCTTTACGCTTCGGTGGTAATCTTCTCTGAACTTGCGATGATATCCCTTTATTGAGTGCTACAGAATTGGATCTTGTGAACCTTTCCTTATTGGAGAGGGCCTCCATAAAGAATCGATCATAGTTTCGCCTTCCTTTCATAGCTTCGAGTAAAGGGACGTTAATTTTCACTTGTTTTAACGCCTCCATACACCTCTCTTTTTGTTCCTTTAGGGGATAATAACAATGTAGGGGTGGTTGTCTTACTCTACTTCTCTCTTCAATTCTTGGTTCATCAACCATTCTTGTCTTCTTACTTTCATCGTGTTCAACTTCTTCAACCCAATCTTCAACAATTATCTCATCTAAGTTCATCCAATTTACTTTTGACTTGTTTGGTAGAACATCCCCTTTTGATGGAGATGGTGGCACTTCAACGATTATCTCGTTGTGTTCTTTCATCTTTTGAGCTTGAAGACTAATAGTCTTAACCTTGTCGTTAACGTTCTTGATCTTCTTCATGTTATAAGTTGTATATTGGGTCAATTGCTCAATTTGACTTTGCATTTGTTCTATGACTGTCGTGAGCCGTATTACATTCTGTTGGAACCTGTTGAAGTGAAACATGGACATGGGGAACTTTTCCTTTTCCCACATCGGTGGGCAGAAAGGTTTTAGAGCATCTTTTAGCCATAGTGATGGCATTAGCTTCCAAAGATCACAACTCCATGTACATGACAAGGTATTGGAGAAGCCCCACACGCGCGCACCACCACCACCACCACCACCACCACCCACCCGCCCGGCCCGGCACCGGCGGCGGCGAGGGCGTGGGTCGTGGTTCGTGGTTCGTGGGGAGTTTGGGGAGTCAAAAAATGAAAAATGAAACAGGTATTACTATCACCTATTAAAGGGACGTTGGAAATCAATCAATAGTAAAACGTAAATCAAAGACTCCACTAATCACGCGTCCGTTGAAGATCATTCCATCAGCTGGCCAAGTCAACCAGCGGTTACACCAGCATGCAAAACGTGGGAATAAAAGAAGTCAACCAAAACGCGTGGAATAAAATCAGAAAACTGTCAAATCAATTATTGGAGGCAATCATGGAATTTGATTGGTCGGTTACAAGGGTCAAAGGTTTCAAACTCCCCTCTCCCCTATAAATAGAGCTCATTCCCCACCAGAGTTCAACACGAATTACAGAGCAAATTAAAGCACAAAGCAGAAAAAAAATCAAAGCACAAAGCAGAAAAAAAATACTCTCTCTATATTATTTTCTTTCTTTAGTTTCTGTTAGAAGATACCGGTACTACGGCCGGAATATCTTTTTAACACCGGGAATTATCCCTTTATCGTGTAAGTTTTTTGCTTTCGTTTTTTCCGTGTAAAAGCTTTGTAATTCATTTTCGTTGTAATTCAATTTTCGTGTAAGAGTTAGTTTACAGTCAATTGAAAGTTTGATTTATTTTGTTTCGTTTTCGTCAAAATTTTTCTAAACGGTGACTTTCTATCACCTACAATTTAAAAAGATATTCCGTAGTTCTTTTTTATCACCGTTTTCTTTTTGATGGCTTTTCAAAACTCGGCGGTTGCTTCATCATTGAATGCAAAAGCCTTTCCCAACGTGAATCAGGTGGAATCTCTTAATGGTTCCAACTACAAGCATTGGGCACAAAAGATCCTTATCTGTCTTGAACAGTACGAACTGGACTTCGTTTTATACGAAGATCCTCCACTTTTAGTGGACAATGGGGTTCCCACTGAAGAAGAACAGACTAGGCATCTTGCTCTGGAAGCCAAGTTCAAGCGAGCTAACACCATGGCTCGAGGATGGATGTTGAACAACGTGTCAAACCTCATCTTTGATCTTCTTGCCAAAGAAAAATCGGCAAAGATCATATGTGAGACACTTGAGAAAAAATATGGGGCTGAGGATTCAGGGAAGAAGAAATATGTCACTGGGGCTTGGTACAACTTTCGTCTCACCGATCAAAAACCCATGACCGAACAACTCCATGTCTATGAGATCCTTTGCGCAGATGTGATTGCTGAAGGTATGAAAATGTGCGAAGTTCTCCAAGCCAATATGTTGTTAGAAAAATTTCCACCTTCCTGGAGCGAATATCGTAATCAACTGAAGCACAAGAAGAAGGAAATGACACTACAAGAGCTGATTAGCCACATTCAAGTCGAAGAGGCTAATCGACTCAAAGACAGGTCTATCTCTTTTCCTACTCAATCCTCCAAAGCTAATCTTGTTGAAATTTCTGGTGAAGGTAACAAAGGCAGGTTCAAAGGAAAGGGTAAACAACAAGGCCACAACAAATCCGAATCTGGGGGGAACAAGAACCGCGGCAACTCCAAAGGTGGTGGGTTCAAAACATCTGGTAAGATTCAGAAACCCAAAGGAGCTTGCTGCTGTTGTGGGAAGGAAGGACATAGGGCTTTCGAATGCAAACTTAGAGCCGATCAAGGTCCTAAACCTGCCGCAAATCTGGTCGAGACCGAAGAGGTTATCGTTGCAGTAATGGTCGAGGTAAACCTAATTGAGAACAAAACCGAGTGGATCCTTGATACTGGAGCTTCTCGTCATTTCTGCTCAACGAGATCCATGTTCAAGAAATTCGAAGAAGCAACAAATGGTGAATTTGTCTACATGGGTGACTCCTCAACCGCCATGGTCTTCGGTAAAGGACAGGTTTCTCTCAAACTCACTTCTAGTAAAATCTTAGAGTTGAATGATGTTCTCTTCGTCCCCTGTCTCCGTAGGAACCTAGTTTCCGGAGCTCTTCTTAATAAAGTAGGCCTTAAACTTGTATTTGAAGGGGGGAAAATGGTTATTACCAAATATGATGAGTTTGTGGGGAAAGGGTACATGAATGATGGTTTATTTGTTTTAAATACTGTACCAATGAATGAGAATGCCTCTGATTTTGCTTATGTTGTTGAATCTCTTGACACTTAGCATGGTAGACTAGGTCACCTTAATATCTCGTCTATTAAAAGGCTTAAAGAACTTGGACTAATACCCCTCAATAAAATAGATGACTTTTCCAAATGTCAAATATGTGTAGAGTCCAAACTTGCTAAGAAACCCTTTAAGCTTGTGACCTCGAGAAAGACTAAACTGCTAGAATTAGTGCATTCTGACTTAGCTGATTTTAAAAACTCTGCTAGTAGAGGAGGAAAACTTTACTATATGACCTTTGTAGATGACTACTCTAGGTTCACTAAAGTGTATCTCCTTAAAACTAAAGACGAGGCGGAAAACGCGTTTTTTAAATATAAAGCTGAAGTAGAAAATCAACAAGACTTTAAAATCAAAAGACTTAGGTCAGATAGAGGAGGCAAATATAGTTCTAATTCACTTAAAGAGTTTTGTGAAACAAATGGGATAATCCACGAACTAAGTGCCCCCCCTATACACCCAACAGAATAGCATAGCTGAGAGAAAAAATAGATCCCTTAAAGAGACTATGAATGCTATGTTAATAAGTTCAGGTTTACCAACCAACATGTGGGGGGAAGCTGTTCTGTCAGCCTGTTATGTCCTTAATAGGGTACCCCATAAATCCCTAGATAAGACCCCCTATGAGATGTGGAAAGGCTTTCCACCTAACCTGAAATTTTTAAAAGTGTGGGGGTGTCTGGCTAAAGTCAAACTACCCGATTTTAAAACAGTCACTGTTGGACCCAAAACAATAGACTCTGTATTCATAGGGTATGTGATGTCTCCCTATTTGTTCTAATTCTTAGCCCATTGGGGACATCCTTTTAGGTGAATAAATGACTTATTTGATAGATTTTTAGTCTTAATTGATCATATTGCACTTCCTCCCCTTGGAAATTAACTATTTGCAGAATCTGAGCTTTTGTGCCTAAATTTGACTGTTTTTAATGCAAAGTTAATGGGTTCTTGAATTTCATGAAAGACCAATCCAAGGAGGAGAAGTGAGAATAAAGTCTTAGTGTATTTTAGAGTGTTAGGGAATGATTTCTAGTCGAGTTTCTATTTTTAGAGTGCACTTTCCTATTTTGATTTCTTGATTTCTTGAATTATTGATTTATTCTTTTTAAGCATATGCGGTTTAATTATTTATTTAATGTGAAGCTTTAAAGAGATAAATGGTAATTACTTAGAGGCCAAGTCAAGATAAAGATGAAAGGAAAGAAGATTTATATGGAAACAAGAAGATTTAGGAAAGATTTATTCAAAGGAGGAAAAGATAAAGCTGCCTTTTGAAATCTGAAATCTAGCCACGTTTTAGGAATTAAATCATAATAAAAGATTGGCTAGGATTCTGGACGAATGGTCTGCACCAATAGAAAGAGCTTTCCAAGACAAGCAGTTTCATATATTGAAACTTCTCAAACGGATAAGTATTCAAAAAGATATGACCAAATCAAATCAGCAGAATCTTACCTTTTTAGAGCTACGAATTTAAGAGTCTTTGCCTTGTCTTCCACTCCAAGCCAATTCGACCTAGGGTCTTCCAACACCTATAAATACACCCCTTAGACCTCATTATTCAGCACCTCTCACAATTTATTCAATATATATATCCTTAGAGAGAGCGTCAAGAGGCGGAAGCAAGAGCAGAAGCTGGAGACTGTCTATATCTCCAACAACAGTTCAAGCCAATTCCTCTATCTAGGTTCTTATTTTATTTATGTTATTAGGACATGTATAATATTAATTTCTTTACTGTTTTTACTTTCAATATGAGCTAAACCTTGATTACTTGAGAATCGCAATAAAGGGATAAAGGGATGAACCCTAATTAATTTAATTTATGTTTTGAATTTGGGATTGCATGATTTAAATAGGATTGAGTTTTATATATTGGTTATTACTTTGTTTTTATTACTAATTCTTTTCCGCGCAACTAGAATTAGCTGTTAGTATTTGGGCTATTCACTTTAGTGGCGAAGTGATCATCCGACAGGGGGGTTTGAATACAGATCTAGGTAATACCCGTGTAATGTCCGTTATTGACCGACAGGCTTAACTAGTTACATAGCCAAAGAGGTAAAATCTTATCATCCGAAAAGCCATATTCGACCATGCAGGTGTTTATGATACTTTAGGATAGCTTCTAGGTCCACCCGACAGGGGGCTAGGAGATATTAGAGTCCCGACTAATATTATAATTCCAATTCTACCCTTAAACATAGCATAGATTATATTGATTAAGTGGATTCCTTGCGAAACTCAAGTATAGCTCATATCTGCATCTAGTCCTTTAGTATTTATTCTCAGTAATTTATTTTCTTTGCATCCAGTAGTTTAATAACTCGAAACCAAATAAATATCTTTCATATTTTCTTTTCTGTAATTGCAATTATTACTATTTATCTATTGAACACTTGGGTTATACCAGTCCAATCCCTGAGAACGAATCCGACTTATCGGAGTATTACTTGGACAACCGTACACTTGCGGTTAAGTGGTTCCTTTATTTTTGCACTTAATTTTATAACACCCCAGGACCCACCAAGTTTTTGGCGCCGCTGCCGGGGATTGCAGCGTGTGACCCCGGTGTTTAATCTTTAAGTAGTTTTAATTGTTTATTTATTTTTATTTTTCAGTTTTACGCTTGGTTTTGTTTTTGTTTTGTTTTTACAGGTTCTTTATTTAGGTAATGTTCAAGAGATTTGATTGAAAGATGTATAGAGGACATTACCCAGATCCCGATCCATATGACTATTGGGAAGACTCTTCAGGACAACAACAATGGGGTTGTAACTTCTACCAACAATCCTATCAATACCCGCAAGAGCAGGATTGGAACAACCAATGGATCGGGAATAATCAACAACAAACATCATATCACTATCAGCAAGAACATGAATGGAACAACCATTGGGTTGAAAACATTCAACAACCCTCACCTCAACACTATCAGCAAGAGACACTACTAGAGAGAGTCAATCGCCTATGCGAGGAATTTCAAGCAGGAGAACCAAAGCGTAAGGCAAGAGATGAGGAATTCAAAGCCACCCATGCACTCATACAACAGAGCCTAGATGAAATGGCTGCCCGAAACAACCCTCCTAACTTAGTTGAAACTGGTAGTATGTCTTATGAAGATTCCACTCCCCCGAGGGATAGAAGAGATCAACTGGAAGAAGTAGTTGAAGAGGAGGTGTTGAAGAAAGATACTATTGATAGTGATATGACCATCATGCCGGTTATAAAAGAAGACCACCATGTGGTTGACAATCCTATTAGCATGGTGGAAGAAGGGGTAGCAACGAAAATCCTAGAAATTGAAACTGAGGTTGCTATTCCTATGGTGCGTGCACATGATCAAGATAATGAACGCAAACAAGAAGAAGAGGCGATTGAGATAATTGAGATTCCATATCAAGAATATGATGAAGTAATAGTGGAAGATTGGGTTGAAAGCAAAGACGAATGTGAAGTGGTTGAGAAATCAATTGAAGAGTTAAAGCTTCATAATAAAAGAGAAATCGAATTCCGACCACAAAAAGTTCACCAATCACTATCTCCACCACAAATCATCATTAGAGATAAAAAATCGGAATCACCTCTATTACTAAAAATGATCAATAGGTGCTACGCAATAAAGGTGCTACACCGCGAGAGTAAAGCGGCAAGGAGGAGCACCTACCCACCACACTTTAAAGAGGAACGCGAGATTGAAGAGAATATAAATGAGCTTATACCGTTGAGGACGGTCATCTACTATCATGTGGTGAAGAACACGTTTCGTCACGAAAGTAAGAAGGCGAAACGAAGATACTACCCTCCCCCTTTCAGAGATCGATTGAATAAAATTTTAAGGGGGAAGCTTCTGAAGCTTACATACCAAGGACGAGGCGAATTCAAGCAGAGGAGAACCGCAAGGGCCTCAATACCATCTTCAAGGAAGGTAACGCGTCGAACTTAAAGACGTAATAAACAAAAGTGCTTCTTGGGAGACAACCCATGTTTAAATTTGCTTTCTGTTTTCAATTCCTAGTGTATAATTCTAAGTAAGTGTCAAGTTTTAGTGTCTACTTTTAAAAGAAATGAGAAAGGTAGTGTGTTATTGGTGCAGGAATCGTTTGGGGTGCTAGGAAACGCAAGAATTTTTTTTGGAAAATTCAGAGGCTGGCGCGGACTACCCCCACGGTGTACCCCCTATACCGCAGGGATGTACCGCGCCCCAAAAACCCGTACCACAGATCCGCACCACGGGTCTTATCCAGAAGTGAGAAAAAAGAGAAGCTGATCGGTGCGGTGCACCGCGCCCTACACCGCACGCCCAAAACGCGTGCCACGGGTATGCACCGCGGGTTTTTTGACAGAGAACGTGCGGGCTACCCCATGCACCGCACCCCTGCACCGCAATACAAAAACGCGTGCCACGGGGTGCTAGCTCGGGGTCAAGACAGGAGCGAAAAAATCAACAGCTGTTGCGCACGGTACACCCCGCGGACTACCCATGCACCGCGCCAGGCGGTTTGTGAAGAGAACAAAGCCCAGTCAACTTCTAACAAAAGGAGATAAACCCTAGCCTCTTCAAAAACAAATTTTTCCAGATTCTAACCCTTATGTACCTGCACAAAGACCACTACAACACCAAACAACATTAAATCCCTCCTCCTAATCCATTCCAAACACACATCTAACACCACAATCCTTCAAGAACATCAAGAAATCTTCTACTTCAAGCTTAAGCCTCTTCATCAAAGCTTCAATCCTATTCATTAAACCTTCCCCAAGCCATTACATATCCATTACCCATCTCATATGACTCCATAATACTTCATTACAAATCCTCAAAACATCAAATTTCAAAACTCCTCTCTAGTTTTGGATTATTTGAAGTTTTGAGTTTGGGGTCCATTGAGATGTCAAAGATTGGGAGGTCAAGAATACCATGAAGAGAAAAGAGAAGTTGGAGAAGCTTGTATTACTTTTGGGTGTTGAAAGATGTAGTTGAAAGAATTTTGGGAGGATAATCATGAAGAGGTGTTGAAACCCATAGGAAAATCACAAAAGAGTTGGAGCTTATGCAAATCATATTACGTGGTGTGAGCAATGTTCAACATGCCACCTACGCAACACAAGGAGCTTAACCTACACGCAACCATGGAAACCAGCTTCGTGCTGGTTCAGATACGTTTTCCTATCCCTTTCTTATTTGTTTTATTTGTTTATTTGCTTTATTGAGTCTTTTTCGAGTCGTGGGGACACGACTCATTTTTGAGTTTGGGGTGGGGTTCGTTGCCTCATCCCAATTTTATGTGTTTTACAGTTTTTTTTAAATTTTAGTTTGAGGAATGTTTTGACTGTAGAGATGTAGAGTGTTTTAAATTCCCCATCAAGCATGCTTTTTATAAATTAATGATAGAAAATAGTTGACTTTAGGAGTTAGTATGAAACTGAACTTTGATTGCATGCAAATATGAAGTAATTGATAAGAAAAATTAATGAACAATGCAAAAGAAGTAAACTTGTGCTTAAGGATAATCGGTGGTTTGTAGAACGTGAGATCTAAATGAGTAGAGAACCCACTTAGGTATGAACTAGAGGCAAATTGTGTAAATAGGAAGATGATAGAGGCAGTTCTTTGTTAGCCCTTTGAATCCTTTTTGGCCGTCTAACCCTGAATTAATTTTATCCTTCTTAGACAAATTTTTAGCCTTTAAGCCTTTCTTTTGTCGCCACATTATAAGCCAATTTCCCTTTAGATTGTTAGGCATGACCATATGACCCGCACTTGAATCACGATCCAGAGACTTCCTGTCTTGAGCTTGAGTTTGGGGTGGTGGGTCCACTATATGGGAATTTATCATTGGGTTGGGATTTTTGAGCTTATCAATGATGCTTTGTGCTTTATTTGATGATGATTCACAGGTTTATTATATTGTAACCCTTTGCCGGGGTAATAGTGAATGGAAAAGAAGCTTCGAGCTCAAGTTATGAATAGGCATAACTATGAAAAAATAGCTTGATATCTCAACATTAAAAGAGAGTCATGGCTATACAAAAGAAAAGAAAAAAATGAATGATTTGAAATGAAAATATATTCGGACCGGCAAAGTGGAAATTTTTAGGTGAATCATCCTTTGTATTTGATTGATATTATTTTGTATTTGATTTTGAATGATTAGTGTAGGTGTTTATTAATTCCTATATTAGACTATATGAGATTTGTTTTAAGTTTTGCTTTGGGATTATTTTCTAGATTCTACCTTCTGCATTCACCTAAAAGATCCTTTGTATTTATTTTACTTTGTCGGGACGACAAAGGTTTGAGTTTGGGGTCTTGATGTCTCCCTATTTGTTCTAATTCTTAGCCCATTGGAGACATCCTTTTAGGTGAATAAATGACTTATTTGATAGATTTTTAGGTTTAATTGATCATATTGCACTTCCTCTCCTTGGAAATTAACTATTTGCAGAATCTGAGCTTTTGTGCCTAAATTTGACTGTTTTTAATGCAAAGTTAATGGGTTCTTGAATTTCATGAAAGACCAATCCAAGGAGGAGAAGTGAGAATAAAGTCTTAGTGTATTTTAGAGTGTTAGGGAATGATTTCTAGTCGAGTTTCTATTTTTAGAGTGCACTTTCCTATTTTGATTTCTTGATTTCTTGAATTATTGATTTATTCTTTTTAAGCATATGCGGTTTAATTATTTATTTAATGTGATGCTTTAAAGAGATAAATGGTAATTACTTAGAGGCCAAGTCAAGATAAAGATGAAAGGAAAGAAGATTTATATGGAAACAAGAAGATTTAGGAAAGATTTATTCAAAGGAGGAAAAGATAAAGCTGCCTTTTGAAATCTGAAATCTAGCCACGTTTTAGGAATTAAATCATAATAAAAGATTGGCTAGGATTCTGGACGAATGTCTGCACCAATAGAAAGAGCTTTCCAAGACAAGCAGTTTCATATATTGGAACTTCTCAAACGGATAAGTATTCAAAAAGATATGACCAAATCAAATCAGCAGAATCTTACCTTTTTAGAGCTACGAATTTAAGAGTCTTTGCCTTGTCTTCCACTCCAAGCCAATTCGACCTAGGGTCTTCCAACACCTATAAATACACCCCTTAGACCTCATTATTCAGCACCTCTCACAATTTATTCAATATATATATCCTTAGAGAGAGCGTCAAGAGGCGGAAGCAAGAGCAGAAGCTGGAGACTGTCTATATCTCCAACAACAGTTCAAGCCAATTCCTCTATCTAGGTTCTTATTTTATTTATGTTATTAGGACATGTATAATATTAATTTCTTTACTGTTTTTACTTTCAATATGAGCTAAACCTTAATTACTTGAGAATCGCAATAAAGGGATAAAGGGATGAACCCTAATTAATTTAATTTATGTTTTGAATTTGGGATTGCATGATTTAAATAGGATTGAGTTTTATATATTGGTTATTACTTTGTTTTTATTACTAATTATTTTCCGCGCAACTAGAATTAGCTGTTAGTATTTGGGCTATTCACTTTAGTGGCGAAGTGATCATCCGACAGGGGGGTTTGAATACAGATCTAGGTAATACCCGTGTAATGTCCGTTATTGACCGACAGGCTTAACTAGTTACATAGCCAAAGAGGTAAAATCTTATCATCCGAAAAGCCATATTCGACCATGCAGGTGTTTATGATACTTTAGGATAGCTTCTAGGTCCACCCGACAGGGGGCTAGGAGATATTAGAGTCCCGACTAATATTATAATTCCAATTCTACCCTTAAACATAGCATAGATTATATTGATTAAGTGGATTCCTTGCGAAACTCAAGTATAGCTCATATCTGCATCTAGTCCTTTAGTATTTATTCTCAGTAATTTATTTTCTTTGCATCCAGTAGTTTAATAACTCGAAACCAAATAAATATCTTTCATATTTTCTTTTCTGTAATTGCAATTATTACTATTTATCTATTGAACACTTGGGTTATACCAGTCCAATCCCTGAGAACGAATCCGACTTATCGGAGTATTACTTGGACAACCGTACACTTGCGGTTAAGTGGTTCCTTTATTTTTGCACTTAATTTTATAACACCCCAGGACCCACCAGTATGCTCAGAATAGTGCAGCCTATAGATTCCTATCATTAGATGATAACTCCGTGTTTGAATCTAGAGATGCTGAATTCTTTGAAAACATTTTCCCTTTGAAAACTGTGAATACTGTTGATGCTTCTTTGTCTTCTAGTAACTTATCTGATGATGTTAATGTTCCTTTGTGTGATAGTGCCCCTGGCCCCTCTACCTCCTATGTACCCAGTAGTATTCCTGAGGAAGAACTTAGGAGGAGTAAGAGGCGTAGGACCGAGTCCAGCTTCGGACCTGATTTTATCACAGCCTTCTTAACCGAAGGTTTTCACATTGACCTGATAAGTGAACAGGTTGTCACCTGTCTCCTCATGGAGGAAGACCCAACAACTTATGCCGATGAAAGAAGCTATTAAGAGCGAGCTTGAGTCTATTAGAAGTAATCATACTTGGGAATTGACTGACTTACCTAAAGGCAGCAAACCCATCAACAGCAAATGGATTTTTAAGAAAAAGTTGAGACCTGATGGCTCAATAGAAAAATTCAAAGCTAGGCTTGTGATTAAGGGTTCACCCAAAAGAAAGGCCTTGATTACTTCGACACTTATTCCCCCGTGACCAAAATAGCCACCATTAGGACCCTCATCGCTCTTGCGGTCATTCACAAATTTGTCATACATCAGATGGATGTTAAGACTGCGTTTCTGAATGGGGACCTAGATGAAGAGATCTATATGGCCCAGCCTGAAGGGTTGGTGGTTCCTGGTCAATGGGATAAAGTGTGCAAGTTAAAGAAATATTTGTATGGCTTAAAACAGGCACCCAAAAAATGGTATGAAAAACTCGATAGTACCCTTATCTCCAATGGGTTTGTTGTCAACACTTCTGACTCGTGTGTTTACTCCAAAGTAACAGGATCAGAATGTACCATCATCTGCCTATATGTAGATGACATGCTCATCTTCGGTACTTCCCTTCATACCATAAATGAGACCAAACGCTTCTTGTCTTCTAAGTTTTATATGAAAGACATGGGGGAAGCAGATGTAATTCTTGGGGTAAAAATAATTAGGAGCAATAATGGTATTTCCCTGAATCAGTCTCATTACGTAGAAAGGATGTTGAAGAAATTCGACTCCTTTGAGGTGACACCTGTAAATACTTCTTATGATTCTAGTATTCAGTTGTCTAAGAATCCTGGGGATGCTGTATCCCAAAATGAATATGCCAAAATCATAGGTAGTGTGATGTTCTTAATGAACAACACTCGACCCGATATTGCCTACGCCGTTAGTAGACTTAGTCGCTATACTCATAACCCGAGTAATGACCACTGGGTTGCACTTCGTCGTCTTCTAAAGTAACTGCGAGGTACCATGGATCTAGGCCTGCATTACAGCTCATTCCCTGCAGTTCTTGAGGGATTCTGTGATGCAAACTGGATCTCTGACAATGACGAAGTTAATTCCACCAGTGGTTATGTTTTCTCCTTAGGAGGAGGTGCTATATCGTGGAAGTCCTCTAAACAGACTTGTATAGCATGCTCCACCATGGAGTCTGAGTTTATAGCACTAGAAATGGCTGGACAAGAAGCTGAGTGGTTGAGAAGTCTCTTATCAGATGTACCCCTTTGGGAAGGTAAGGCCACACCTGTGTGTATCCATTGTGATTCACAAGCAGCCATTGCAGTCGCTCATTAAAGTGCCTACAATGGAAAGAAGAGACATATACGCATCAGACATGACTCAGTAAAACAGTTACTGAAGAATGGTGTGATAGCCTTAGAGTATGTACGATCAGAGGAGAATCTCGCTGATCCTTTTACCAAAGGCCTACCCAGGAGAGTAGTCCTGGAAACGTCGAGGGGGATGGGGTTGAGACCCATTAATGGGGAACATGTGACTCTTGAGTCAAGATGATCTCCATCCATCCCTATGGCATAAAACTAAAGTAATATGGATTCATAGACACTTGTGGTGGTCCTTTTGAGAAGGACTTGATGAATCAGAATTCATAGCCTCTATGGTGGTCCTTTCGAGAAGGACTTGATGAATTCAAGGGTAGTAGCAAAACCCAAACCTTTATAAACAAAATTTTTAAGGAGACGTCCTTGAACAAATGTAAATAAAGGTATCCACAAAGTTCATAGCCCGCAAGGGTGGTTCTTAGAGAAGGACTTGATGAACTAAACTGAAAGGTGAGGTTCGAGGAAACCATACCTTTCAGCAGGGTAGAGTATGTGTTGTGAGGGCCTCTATCGGAAACCGTTAAAGTTCAAGAGTATGTTCACTTAAACAGAATTCGGTGGTTGCCTCACTTCACTACGTGACAATTCAAATCGAAAGATATTGGCACTTAAGTACAATTCACCCAAACGCTGAAAGTCATGGAAACCTGGTCACTCTCTCTCCAAACTTTTGTGAACACTTCAAAAGTGTGGGGGATTGTTGGAACCTGTTGAAGTGAAACATGGACATGGGGGAACTTTTCCTTTTCCCACATCGGCGGTGGGTAGAAAGGTTTTAGAGCATCTTTTAGCCATAGTGATGGCATTAGCTTCCAAAGATCACAACTCCATGTACATGACAAGGTATTGGAGAAGCCCCACACGCGCGCACCACCACCACCACCACCACCACCCACCCGCCTGGCCCGGCACCGGCACCGGCGACGGCGGCGGAGGCGGCGGCGAGGGCGTGGGCGTGGGCGTGGGTCGTGGTTCGTGGTTCGTGGTTCGTGGCTCGTGGGGAGTTTGGGGAGTTAAAAAATGAAAAATGAAACAGGTTTTACTATCAGCTATTAAAGGGACGTTGGCAATCAATCAATAGTAAAACGTAAATCAAAGACTCCACTAATCACGCGTCCGTTGAAGATCATTCCATCAGCTGGCCAAGTCAACCAGCGGTTACACCAGCATGCAAAACGTGGGAATAAAAGAAGTCAATCAAAACGCGTGGAATAAAATCAAAAAACTGTCAAATCAATTAGTGGAGGCAATCACGGAATTTGATTGGTCGGTTACAAGGGTCAAAGGTTTCAAACTCCCCTCTCCCCTATAAATAGAGCTCATTCCCCACCAGAGTTCAACACGAATTACAGAGCAAATCAAAGCACAAAGCAAAAAAAAAATCAAAGCATAAAGCAGAAAAAAATACTCTCTCTATATTATTTTCTTTCTTTAGTTTCTGTTAGAAGATACCGGTACTACGGCCGGAATATCTTTTTAACACCGGGAATTATCCCTTTACCGTGTAAGTTTTCTGCTTTCGTTTTTTCCGCGTAAAAGCTTTGTAATTCATTTTCGTTGTAATTCAATTTTCGTGTAAGAGTTAGTTTACAGTCAATTGAAAGTTGATTTATTTTGTTTCGTTTTCATCAAAAATTTTCTAAACGGTGACTTTCTATCGCCTACACATTCATCTCTAAAAGTTGATTATGTTGTTTCAGATCTTGATTCCGTTGTTGCTGGCTTTTCACTACAGATGCATCGATCTTTGATTCAAGTCTGCTCATATTGTCCTTTGAGAAGTTAATGGATTGACTAATAGTCTCTTTTAACTCAGTGAAGTCTTCTTGAGGACGTGATGGAGCTTGACTTCTATTGTGCACATTGTAGCCCGATGGATGATTAGCTTGATTTTCATAGGCTTGTTCTTGCAGGTATAACTGTTAAGGTGGCATTTGGATGATTTCCTCAACTTCTATAGCGAGTTGTTGTATTTGATCTTGCAAGCTTGAAAATCTCGCTTCTGTTTCTTCATTAGTGGTAGGAGTTTGTTCTTGTGGCCAACTTATGTCGGTTTCGATTATTGTTTCCATACCACTCTTTGCTTCTTTCGGATCCATAGAGACAAAACTACCACGACCCATCATCTACTCTCAGCCTTGACTCTCTATTGAGTCCATTACAGAACATGGATAACTGTAATTGTGGCGTGTATGTATGTATTTGACATCTTGCCAACTTCTTTTGAAATCTCCTCCATGCTTTGCCAACACTCTCTTCGTCTTCTTGTAAAAAATCCATAAGATCCAATTGTTCCTTCACTCGCATACTTGTAGGATAAAATTGATCAAGGAATCTTTCTTGAAGCTTGTCCCAATTTGTTATTAGCTTGGGAGGTTGATCATCTAACCAATCGCTTGATTTCCCGGTCAAGAAAAATTGAAACATTAAATAATACATTTGTTCTTGCGTAACACCTTCGTTAATGTAGAACAGATCTGACCGGATCTTGATGTGTATCACCACTAAATTTCCCATAGCTCGCAAATTGATTAATCAAGTCAGGATCAGGCTTGAATAGTTGGGATGCGAATCCCAATATGTTGCACTCTAAATTGACTAGGGAAACCTAGCTCTAACCGTTGATTAGCCATCTAAAATCCTGAGAAAGATAAAAACAAAAAGAACGCGTAAAACTGAAAACAAATACAAACTTCTACACTAAATAAACACAAAATAGATTTAACTTAAAGATAAATTCCCGGCCACGGCGCCAAAAACTTGGTGGACGCAAAGGTGTGATAAATATATAGATAAATAAGATAATAATAAAGGACACACAACCTTGTTTACCACGATAAACTCTTTTTTTTTTTGTCAAAAACGGAAATAAAAAGAGTTAACGAACTACAAATCTATCCATCCAACTAAAGAAATCTATCATATTCATAGGTTGGCCTGACGAAATGTCAACTCCCCTCCTCGCAAGCTTGGCAGCTTTATCGGCTAGGCAGACGAAATCTCTTTTGCAGTGTATGATTTTCCAAGACGGAATGCGTTTTAACCAGTTAAGAGCTTCACTGACCATTGGTCTAATTCTCCAATTAGAAGACCCTCCATTATTGATACCTTGAATAACCTCAAGGTTATCGGAGTAGAAAGAACAACTCCGGTACTTGAGACCCGCAGCGGATCTCATGGCCTGAAGAATGGCCCATGCTTCACCTTCTGTGCTTGAATTAACTCTCGCTCTTTTTATCACTTTATGTTTCACAATCCCTTCTTTGGAGATTCCAATCGCAGCCATGCCCGCCGGTTCCCAATTATTATTAAAGGAAGCATCATTCATCCAAATGAGATCAGCGTCCTCCTTAAGGATTGGGTTCGGGGTGTCCACCTTTTGACCGTTTTGTCTCTGACTATATTCCTTGTCTCTAGCACTTTCCTTCCCGAAAAGGTGTTTCACCATCATTTTTGTATTACAGTTGATTTCGTATATGTTCCATGGTTTTTTATCATGAAAACCCTTCATTCTAGCTTTCCAGATGTTCCATATCGTGATAAGCACCATGGTCGTACCTAATTTTTTGTCCCATCCATTTCTAGAATAGCTGTCAATTATGTTTTTTATCCATTCACTAACAGAACCTTCCCATTTCTCATCAATTTTAACCTGTAACTGTGAATTCGCCCAAACGCCCAGACTAAATGGGCATTTAATAAACATATGCGTACAGGATTCCTCTTCTTCTTTGCACCATTCACAAACATCATTATCCGTAACCCTGGAAAGCCCTAACACGTTTTCTTGGAGTGGAAGACAAGTAATGGACTCCTAGCCCAACTCAAATTCGTAACCCTAAAATCTAGGAAAGGTAACAATCAGTCACGTTTTTGTTTTGATCATAACTGATTCAATACTTATCTGTTTGACGCGTTCGAATATTCGATACTGATCTTCTTGGAAATCTCTTTAACTTTTCTCTTGACCATTCATCCAAATTCATCACAGATTTTGAGATATAAGCCCATTTATGGTCGTGGGTGCTGGAATTCAGATTTATTTGGTAACTTTATCTTTTTGTACACTATTTTTTGTTTCCTTATCTCCAATTTCTGTGTATATCTTCTTTCCTTTATCTCTTAGAATTGACTTAGCATCTAATTAATCTCCATATATATTTAAAGCTTCACACTAAATAAATAATTAAACCAAATATGCTCTAAAAATAATAATTTAATAAATCAAGACTAGAAATAGGAAAGTGTAATAATTCATGGGAAAATCGACTCAAAGACTTCCTAAAACACTAAAAATGATGTCTCCAACTAATATTAATTTATGACAAATGAGGATACATCAACACCCTAGGCTAGCACGTTACTCACTGCAAGTATCACAGATCGCATGCAATTTTAATGATAAATATAGTTCGTTCCTAAGAGACTGCGAAAGTTAGGAGAGCTTATGTAATATAAAGTGCAATTAAAGAAGCTAGAATAATAATACGCAAGAAATAAAAGACAAGTAGAATTTTAGTTTGATTTTTAAATACAAAAATTAACTGTGAAAAGTAAAAACAGAAAAGTAAGAGGAGAAGATAGTATGAGAGTTTAGCTCGAGATATAGCAAGTAATCCCCACTAGCCTGGTTTATTCTAATCATGTAAGGGAGAATTATGTAGCATTGCAATAAACAGGATTCTAAATTCCTCCTAACCCCCTTCAGGGTGGACTTAGGTGTCGACCTCACAATTACCAGGGGACTTAACTAAGGTTCTCCTACGCCACTAGGTTCTTAGATGAGACTGGCCCGCAATAACGATTGGTGGTTAAATAAAACCCTAATGCCTATCTAGTTAGACAAGCCCTTCCGGTTCACTAGCGCACACTAGACATTTATGTGATGATTCAATAATTAGACACCTCTTCCGGGTGACCATCTAACTACTATTAAGGTAATCCTAAACGTTGCGCATCACAAGGATAACAGACAATAAATCAAAGTACATAAAACAGAGAATAAAACATTAATTCATTTAAATATTATAATCCCAAATTAAAATATATGTAAAACTAGTCTAGGGTTCATAACCATGTGATAAATCTCAAGCTAAAATAAATTTAGCTCATACTAAAGAAAGAAAAGAAAAAAAATACAAATTTGAAGGCTTGTGAAAGCATAATTTGATGTTCAACTCCTTCCAGACTTCTCTTCTCTTAATATAAGCTTCCTCTTGGCTTAAATCTTGGCCAAGGATTTGTTTCTACTGAATAGAGGGTGTATTTATAGGGTTTTCCTAACCCTAGCTCGAAAAAAATGGAGTAGAGGGCAAGTAATAGGACTCTCTTCCAAATCAATTTCGTTTCCTAAAATATAGGAGAAGGAAAAAATAGCTTATGTTTTGTTTTAGGCGTATCTTCTTCGTTTTACTCCGATTTTTGCCTACCTTATATTGAAACTACGGCGTCGAAAATATATACACTTTTGCTTCATACCGTTCTTCCAAATTCTCACCTGTTTTTGAATTATGATCACTTTAGTGGACATAGCTGTTGAAATTCAGATTTACTTGGCAACTTTTTCTTTCCTATTTTATCTTTACTTCCTTCTATCTCCAATTTCTATCATTATATTCTTTCCCTTATCTCTTAGAATTGATTTGACATTTAATTAAGTACCATATATCTTTAAAACTTCACAATTAACAAACAATTAAATCAAATATGCTCTATAAATAATAAATCATCAGATCAAGACAAGAAATAGGAAAATAGAAATTTATGAATTTAAATCGATAATTAAATGCTCTAATATACCCAAAATGATGTCTCCAACCTAGATTAATTCATAATAAATAGGGAGACATCACATTTTTATAATGAGTCTTAATCAACCATGGCACACCTATAAAGATTCAACATTGTACACAAAGGTATATTCATATTCACGAGTTTGGTGTTTAGTAAAACTCAAAAATGGTATCCTTACCCAACATGGTCAACAATTAAAAGTATAACTAATTTTTCTACCCACAAAAACTAGTTAACAGACTCTTGGATGAGACTAGTGAAGGACCACGTAGAATATAAATTAACTCTAAAATATTACCAAAGTAAATATAGAGGAACTTGTTTTTGTTTTTATAATAACGGCAATGGTCGAGTTTCCCTAACAACCTCATTCTCCATCAGCCACTTCTCATACTTCTTGACCACGAATGCCTTCCCAATTCCTTTTTGGTAGTGGTTGGTTGCACTGTTCACAGACGAAAACTCCTTGAACCTAACTGAATCAAAATCAAAATGTTAGAACATAATTATAAGTTCTTATTCCTGACATTTAGTAGTTTGAACTATTCATGGATTTCAACTTCAACACGCCGGGAGATGCTTCTGCATAAAAAAAAAAGAGCAACAACCGAAAGTAAAAACAATTCTGATTAGTGTTCTTGATAATAAAATACATTTTTAAATTGTTGGTAAAACTTACGTCAAGTAGATTGGTAATCTCAAAAATAATATATTTATTCACAAAATAAACTTACAACAAGTTATACGTAGATAAATTAATATTACAACAAAAAACTTACAACATATTCTAGAATCACCGGGTAATAGGATGACTTCAAACATCACTTCGTTTAAAATAAATTTCTGGGTATTGACCGATATCCTCAAATGGATTAATATTACTACTCTATTCTAAGTGCAGAAACATTTTGAGAGGAGTAAAGGAGCTTTTCTATTCTGGATGTTGAAGATAAATTTTTGATGTGTTGAAAAATATGACTTTAACCTCTTTATATAGTAGTCTTGTAAGTTTCATAACATTCAAAATATATGGCGTCATAAATAGTCTACTACAAAACAAGAAATTATTTCTATTTTCGGAAACTAGCATGAACCTGGATGTATTCTTTGACAAAGGGGGGAACAGATCTGGTCAGCCTTTGTAACTACTGAGCCATAAGTGTGGGGGTTAGCGTTGGGAGCATGCATGTAAGCATTTGTAGCTTTTGAGCCATAAATATTGGAGTTACCGTCCGGGGTGATAGCAATCGTGACGGTCTTTTAATGCAGGAGTTTCTAAACATCAATAATAAATGTCATGAAGATGTCTCACAACTCTTCACATGGTAAAAGAAGACTTAGTTCCGACTCGATAAATACCCGCTCCCAAAATATGTTTTAATTTTATTTTCCCCAAGACTTCCCGACACCCCCACCACCACATCGCCCACCGCCCATTTGCTGAATAAAGAGTTTGTTGGGAAGTCAAAGGAAACTCATCCCCAAATTAATATCAAAAGGGTTTGAACCCTGGTTGGATGCATTTCACAGGACCTATATTCCCATCTAGGATAGGACCTCAATGTCTAAAGCCGTTGAAATGTATAAAAAGAGAACATATTATGAACCAATACTTTTAACATCTCCATTTTCGATGTTGGGACTTTTCAAGGAAAAGACTCTTAGTGTTATATTTCTCAGAGAGCATGAAAACCATTAAAAGTCTTTTTAATATCCAATAATTATAGGTCGGGTAAGTCAGTAGTAGATGGCTAACTATATCTGTAGTCTCATTGCACCAATATAACCATTCATCCGTCGCACAAATATGTTGTTTTAGATTTTTCTGAGTAGGTAGGGTTTTCTTGTAAGCTTTCCATGTGAAAAATCTAACTTTTGCGGGAAGGTTAGATTTTAAAGTGTCGCTCAGATTCCATGGTTTGTAGATTCCCCTTTCTAAGTTATTGTGTCATTTCATTTACCAATTTTTTCGTGAAAAGAGCGTATCCTGATTTACTCGTATACTCGCCTGATCGCGAATGTGGCCAGAAGAGTCTATCTTGTTCATGTCTTTTGAAATTTGGTATTCTAGAAATTTTACTCTTTACCGGTTCTGGAAAAACAGAGTTCAGCAGCTCTCCCATACATCTCCTCCTCTATCATAAGTTGTGATACCAATTCGAGGTTCGGATGTGATGATTGTTACAGTTTCCATTTTGATTTAAGACACCTACTCTTCCAAATTGTACATTACCAATTTTCACAATACCTTCTTTTTTAATCAAATATCGTCTTTCGAGAATGCTTGCATAGGAACATGATCTACTTAGTCGTAGTTTTACATAGAGTATTTTTCCTTTTGGGTAATATACCCCTTTGAGTACCTTGGTCGCTAAGGAATTTGGATTCTGCATAACAATCCATGCCTGAGCTCCTAATAGTGTTGTATTCATCGCTTAAATTACCTAAACCCCATACACCCCATTACTTTTGCGACAACCCTTTTTTCCAAGCCACCCAATGAATTTTCCTTTTCTACAGCAAGTTCCATCAAAAGTTAGCAATCAAAGACATTAATTTTTGGCAAAACGTTGTTGGTAAGGAGAAAATACACTATTCATAGATCGGAATGGCTTGTAGGACGCTTCAATCAAGATTTATTTTCCTCCTTCTGACAAGAGTTTGGCCTTCCATCGCTGAGCCTTCAAGATGACTTAGTTAGCGATCCAAGAAAGAGTCTCAACTTTTTACCTCTTGTGACACGAGCGTGCCCCCAAATATTTACCTGTGTCTTATGTTTCTTTGATGTGTGCACTATTGATAATTTCAGATATGTTGTTCTCTGGCGTTCCTTTATTGAAGCAGACTGATGAGTGGCTAAAATTAACACGCTATCTCGCAATAAGTCTCGATACATTTCTGAAATTCATAAATCTCTTGCCCCTCGAGCGCTAGAAAAATCAACAAAAAAATGGGAAAAGTTAGATAGTTACGGGCAATTTTAATGCCCTTAATACATTTACATGCTACTTTTTCTTCAATTAAGCTAATTAGAGATACGTTCATTAATGAAAATAGTAGAGGAACAACAAGATCCTTTGTCTCCAGGCCCTTCCAGGGACAAATTTGGGTAGCCAGTCTCCGTTAATATTGGTTTGGAATGACACAATCGAGATATGGTTCTGTATCTAATATATCCATTTATTATGAAACCCAAGTTTGTGGATAATAATGTAAATAAAATCTCATCATTCTTGGTCGTTGCCTTTTTCCATGTTGATTTTAACAACAACCAAGTGATGGGACCTTTTCTTTTAATTTTCATAATAAATGAAAGTTCTTGTGTTATAATGATATTGTCTTGGGTCACTCGCCCTTAGTGTCGATTGCGTTGGGGTTGTCAGATCGTCATAAATCCCTGTAATCTCTTAGCCTTATTTTTGGAGATAATAACACATGAGATAGGCCTATAGTCACCCACTCCTTTATGAGATTCATCTTGGGTGTCCAAAGTAATCAAAGTCTTGTTAAGTTTGTCCCAAGATAAATTATTATTAAAATATATCATGAATCATAAAAATATCTCATTTAATGATGCCAAAATATTGTTGGTAAAACTTATCATGTAAATCATCCGGTCCCGGTGCCTTAGGGGAGCCATGTCAAAAACTAACTATTGATCTTCTTCCATAGTTGGAATCTTAATAAAGATATCATTAATTTATGCAATGAATTTAGGTTCAATGAACGTTATTGCATCAATCATGTCAGACCCCCTGATTCCGAAAAGAGGTCCCTGTAAAAATTTACCATGTGGTGAATCAACCCAGTTTCCATCTTTCTCTCTAATAGTCAGAATCCTGTATTTATGTATTGTTTGTGTAGTAGAAGCAAATAAAAAATCTATATATCTATCATTATATTTAATCCAGATTTCTCACGCCTTGTCCACCCAATATTTTATTTTATTTATCGAAACCTGGTTAAGCTGGGTTCGCATGATCCATTTCTTATCTTGATCTCTCAGTAATTGAGGTCCGCTAATAATTTTAGTAAGCTCCATTTCCAGAACTGATGTCTCCCGTTTTGTTATAAATATATGCCCTTAGGAGACGTCATTTTAGGTGAAATTTGGATTTATTTGATAGACTTTTATGCTTAATTTAATATATTGCACTTTCTCCCATTGGAATTATGTATTTGCATTTTTAGAGATTTTGTACATTAATTTGTTTGTTTTTACTATAAAGTTGTTAGGTACATGGATGCTATGGAGCACCAAGATAAGGAGTAGATGTAAAGATTAAAGTCTTAGATCAAGCAAAGAGGTTAAAAGCGAGAAAGAATCACCCGAATAGTTGACTAAAAGATTTGAAAATCTAGATATTTGTTACTGATTGCTAATTTGAGCCACATCGGTACTGATTCAGGTCTAGAGATTCCTAAGAGAAAGTTGCGCCTTTGAGTTAGCAAGAGTTGAGGATTGGAATCAGGTGATTTGGAAATGAGACGCAAACGTTACAACTATTTTACTAAGGGGTGTACATCTGTTACATTGCTAAATTGGACTTGGGCTTTTCTCAATTAAATGAGATATTATTAAATAAAAAGCCCAATCCGTTTTATTAATTATAAATAGTCTTTTAAACTTCATTTCCACATACACTTATTTATTTTTCAAGTTAAGAGTCAGAGCAAAAAGGCAGAAGAGAGAGTTAGAGCTGGAGAATTCCTATTCTTCCAACAACAACTCAATCCAACACCTTAATTAGGGTATTTAATTCTTTTCTGTAATTTAGGATAATGAATTATTTTATTTATTTTCATTTTGAATATGAGCTAATTTCATAAGTACTTTAGAATCGCAATAATGGGTTAAAGCCCTAAGTTTATGTAATTTCTGTTTTCCAAAATTTGGATTTCACTATTTAATTTAAGTTGGATATTTTTTGCTAGATTTTATTTTATGCTTGTTTACTATTTATTTTCGGTACAACTAGATATTTATTTTCGGTACAACTAGAAATAGGTTTTAGTAATTGGGTTATTCACTTTAGTGGAGAAGTGATCATCCGACAAGGGGTTTGATTACAGACCTAGGTAATATCCGTATGATGACCGTTATTTTATTTTTTTGATGATGAGGGTTCCCAGGCTTTCACCCGACTAGTCCCCCAGGAGATATGACTGCCTCCCCAACCATACCTCCAGGCAATCAGAACTAGGTTGCCCATGTTCTAGGGAGGGTTTCAGACCTTGGAAACTTTCCAAACATAATAACTTTCTTCCATCTGCGGGATTTGAACCCTGTACTTCTCACTTGAGAGACAGAGCCCTGGCCAGATGAGCTAGCTCACCTGGTTATGATGATCGTTCCGACAAGCTTGACTAATCACATAGCTAAAGAGGTAAGAAATTCACATCCGTAAGTAAATAGACTACCTGAGTGGGGTTTATCTTACCGTAGGATAGCTCCTAGATCCACCCGATAGGGGGATAGGAGATATTGGAGTCCCGACTAGTATACAAATATCGATTTAGCTCTTAAACGAAAACATTAGTTATACGAACTTAGGTGGATCCCGACTCAAGTACATCTCACATATTTGCGTCCACACTTATTAACTTCCAGTATATCCTTTCTGTTAATCTTTCAATTCAGTAATTTATTTTATTGCGTCTTTAGTATTAATTCAAAACCAAAACAAATATATCTTTATCTTTTATTATTCTGTTCTAGTAATTACTTTACTTATCTGATAAACACTAGAGTTATAAATATCCGACCCTGAGAACGAAACCCAATTACCGGATTATTACTTGGAGGACTTGTAAACTTGCGGTCTGTGGATCCTTATTTATTGCTTAATTTTATCACACCCCAGGACCCACCAAGCACTCTGATGCGTTCTTTACTATTGGGGAAAGTATTTTTACTCTGGATAGTTAGCACTCTCGTTGTGTCATTTCATTTATCTAGAAATTTTACCTAGAACTCCTTTAAACCTCGGCAACCTCATGTGTTTTGTATCACTGCTCTAAAATTCTAATGTTCCATACACATATCTTCAAATCTAAGGAATTTCTCTACCTTTCAAGTTCTCTGGTCCAGTTTTAAAATAAGAGGGGAGTGATTTGACCCTATAGCCAGTGGAACAAAAACCATTGCGTTAGGAATCTATCACTCCATTTTGTACATGAGAATTCCCGACCAATTTTTACGCTGACAAGGTCCATGTCCAACCTATGATTTGACCAAGTAAAGAAACATCCAAGAGATTTGATTTCACATAAGAAAGTTGACGTGACAAAAAGATTAAGTTAAGCATGTGTTGAGGGTCTGACAGTATATGACTGCATTTTTTCTTTAAATTAAGAACATCACTAAAATCTCAAATCAGGATCCAAGGATCATCATGTGTGTCTTTCCACTTACATATCTCATTATAAAATTGTAAGCGTAATAATTAACAGATGGTGCATGAACACAATCAAGTAGTGGATAAATTTTTTATCATGACATATGACAAAACGTTAGCTAATGTTGACTATGCTTATGTTCGTAAAATAATGCCAGACTAACGAAATTCCCCCGAGTGCAAAGCAACATTGGGGGATCTTGTACAAAATTATTAGAATAAATTTAATTAGAATAATTTTATTGTCGGACGACTAAGGGGGCATCTGGTAAACTTAACATGGTTTCCAAAAAAACAAGCAGTACTAGGGTTATGATCATCGAGCAGTGCATTCAAGACCTGAAATGTCAAAGGAGCTCGTATCCCGTGGTAGTTCCAAACACAAACAGTCACTTCTACCCGCGACCATGTACGAGGGGTGGTCGCATCCCTTTATCATTCCTTCACCATCCTATATCCCTATCTTCTTTTTTATCCTCAAACATTCACTACGAAACTCGCATATACTTTATGACTCAAAACTACTACCTTTGAACTCCTTATTATTCTCACTAACAACATTATATCTCTCTTCCTCCTATAAAATCAAACTCAATCACGTATTCCCCAACATAAAAAAGATCCATAAAATATTCCGTACTCAAATAAAGATTCGAATTATCCTCCTATCCATCCTCGAAAGGTGAGCGTGTAATGTCAATTTACATTGTTATTTATCCACCCTCTGTCCCTTAACCATATTCTCTCATCCGGTACTTTTTTGCTGTTTGTTCAAGCCCATAAATTGTTTCAAGTAACTCAACCCTCTTTTACACATTCTCTTCTTACATATCCCGACATACCTCCAATTTTTCGTCTCTTTACTGGGTGTCATGTCTTCATTCTTTCTCCCGCTTGTCGCAATATTTGACCCTGTGCTGCCCACGTTTGCCCCTATTGGTTGATTAAAGACCAAAGTAGTGCGTATATCACCTGTTGTTAGTTTTCTTAAATACCTCACCACTTTCTCATTGTCACTGCTATTTTTTTTTTTTTTGTCTTCACTACCTAACACCACTGTACGGCCACTTTATCTTGATAGTACCCTGTAGTTTCTGCCTCGCTAAAATTCTCTTTTATGTGTTTTGCCTTATACTTCTTGCTTCCATTTCCTTATCAATATTCTTTCCATTTCCTTTTTCCTTACATTTATGAGCCCTTTTCCTTTCATGTTGACTTCCCATCACACGCCATTGCCTTCCTATCTTTACATGTCTCCCATCCTTAGCTTTGGCTAAATAACAACGCATGTCTTCCGTTTTGGAGTTTTCCGAAATTACTCGTATATCCCTTACTGAAATGAAGGGATTTCAGGTAGAAATTGGTCCATAACGTATTAACCCAAAGGTGTGCAAGATTGAGCAGAAGCAAAGAGATGCTTCCCATCAAATAAGAAGCCAAAGCTAAGAGTCAAGACGAAAAGAAGCAAGAAAAGAGAAGGATGAGAAACAAACTATACCAAATATGTGCATAATTATTCTTCAAAAGACTGATAAACATGAAAAAGAAAGCATGCATATAGTAAAAATCGAAATATGAGCAAGAGAAACAAGAAAATATCAGCAAAATAGCATTGTTTTGACCCTAGAATGCATGTTGACTGAAGAGAGAGAAAGTTTCTGATTGTGGCTACTAACAATGTATTTCAAATATTTATATAATTAAAAATTAAGAAAAACTCTTAAAAACTTTACTTACCCCCAAAAAACTCCAAATATTAGTTCTCAATCAAAAAATAATTCATCTCTTAATTCGTATTATTTTAAAAGTAAATCCATCTCATGAAAAAATGGAGGGTTAATGTTCCTTATCCTAAAAAATATTTTATGGAGAAAATATAAAAAAAAAATACAATAATCACCACTTTGAATATTACCCCGATTAAATATTACACTATTAGTCCACCTTAAATAAAAAACAAACTCCAAAAAATATGGGATGATACTTGTATTTTACAAATTATTCTAACTTATGGTTCTCGTTAAAATAGATTATTGAATTTGTCTCTAACAACGCTGGAGCAAAGTTTTCTTTAGGGTTATAATTTAAAAGGGAAACAACCATATTAACTTTCTTCACAAGATCCGGCCCATTTTACTAATAATTTATGTCCAAAATACCCTTCAGTGGGCTACAACACAATTCACGGGGATGATACAAATTCATACAAATTCAATGGGCTGTCCGGCACAAATTCACTAGTATTACACAAATTTACAAATTTAGTAGACTGTCCGCCACAAAGTCATTAGGATGTCCGACACAAACTGGGCTATGTAAATATCTTCGGAACTTGCATCAAATGAATATTTACTGCAAAACGACTCAAAAGATACAATATAAGCAACTGTATCAAATAAATATTTATTGCAAACTTACCTTTATTTATGTCTTCGATTGTTGATGGCGTCGCCAAGCAGAGGTTGAAGATGATGGAGAATAGTCCACGAGCAGCGGCAGTTTCTTGTACAGGAGAGCGAGTGTGAAGAGATAATTATTAGGTTTTATGTTTACTATTTTCCAACGTTTTTGGTTTTATATGTTTTTTATTTTTATTTTTTTAAAAGGTTATATTTGGTATAATATAAAACTAAAATAATATTTTGAACCTTATTTATCCAAACTTTCGGGGTGAACTTTTTAAAACATGATTTGTTTTGTTTTGGACCTAATTAGTAATTATCTCTTTTTTTATTATGGGAGTTAGTTTTTTGTTTGGGGTGGATGATTAATGTATATTTAAATGGGATAATATTTAAATCGTGAATATTTTATTTTATTTTGGTTAGATTTTTTCTCTAAAAGAATTCTTCAGAAAAAGTAATACCGGCCCTTTATATTTTTTAAGTCACGCTGAACACTCTTTTTTGTTCTAAACGTTCCTTAATAATAATAAAAACGTATTGACCCTTCATACAAAAGAACCGCTAAACCTCTAGGGATATTATTCAAGTTTGAGCTAAATATGTCGCCCTCTAGCTTATATTTAGCTAACCAATCTGCTGCCCTATTACAATCTCGATACCACCATTTAAAGTATGATTTACATTGTTCCGTGATCATATAAATGCTACTAATAATATTACAAATAGTGGGATTAGAGAATTGCACACATCTTTCAAGGGATTGCATAACAAGAATACTATCACTCTTTACTATCACCCTACAAGAAGCTTCCCGGGCTAGTAGACAAGTTTTAAGAACTCCTAATGCCTCCGCCTCGAGAGAAGAGTCTGTTGAGATGTCCCACGCATTGTAACTCCTAATATTTCCTGGATGATTCATAGTAATATAAGAAATAGTAGTTAAGTTAATATTAAATGTCGATCACTACTTTCTCTTTCATCAATATATTTTTTTTTTCAAAACTATGACCAACATATTAGATAAGTTCATCAAGATGAAAAGTATAAATTAGACTTGTAAACCAAGGATAAGCTATTGGATCTTTTTATCTAAAAATCCTTTACATGAAAAACTATATGATTTTAACTAAAATTAAACATACAATTTTTTTATACCACACATAATGTAAAATATATTCAAATATATTTAAAACATAATAAATTTGATCCAATTTTCTGTTTCTTTGACGATCCTCTTAATTTCTAGCATTTAACATAAAAAATCTCAAAGTTATATATTGACCGATCTTGGTCTTTCACTCTAAGATCTTACTGATTACTATCATGTTTAGAGATGGCAACACATTGAATTATTACAAAAAAAAAATCCAAACCATATTCATAACCATTTTATTAATCAAAAACCAAATATTAACGAATATAACTGTCAAACTTACTTTTCATAATTATAACCGAATAATTCGAATTTGGTTTCTTAAGTGATTTTTGGATTTTAACCATAACTAAAATATAACTCTATAAATATAAATAAAAATCTTCAATTAAGATCACAAATACAAGAAAAGTTTTTTTTATCGGTAAATCAAATTTTATAAAAAAAAAATCCCAACTTCAAATATCCTTACTTTTTTTCTAGCTCACTACTCTCTAAAGCCCAATATGGGCTTGATAAGCTAAGCTATATAAGATATTTAAAATAAAAACATTACATAAAATATTACAATCATTGGGTAATTAAAAAGAATTCAATTCTGGCCCAAAACTCTAGCGCAACTTAATTGTTTCTATCCTTTGAATTAAATTCGCAGCCTCTTTCATTTTAAATATTTTCTTTTTCAGCTTTACGTGAGCAAAACCATAAATTCTTTTTCAAACATGCTCTTCATTTTGACCATTTCCACCATGCTCCCTATCATTTCTTTCACTACAAATGCAGTAAAATAAGTTGTAAGGAAAATACTTATTATATTCACCACTTCATCACATGAACAACTAAATATTTCGTCAATCAGATCATATAAATCAACTGGTACTTTGTTGATGTTACATGCTTCTAAGACTTTACTCATAATTCTTCTGGTGAACGAACAACTAACCATTAGATAATTAATATCTTCTGAGCTTGCTTTACAAAAGATACAATATGGGTTTACTTGCAAAACCCAGCTGATCATTCTCAATTTTGTGGGTGATCTGGCTTGAAGTGCAAGCCAGGCAATAACAGAACACCTAGAAATACATTTCTTAGCCCAAACTATCTTCCACCATTTTATTTCTTCTCTTTGATCAGCTATATTATAGAGAGTCTTTCGAAAAGAAAAACCATTCTTGTTACTATGAACCCAATGTTTTGTATCTTCTCCTTGAGATAATTTTACTTTATCAAGATAGGGTAGTAGTTTTCCTACACATGGAGGTAATCTCCATCTGTCACTTCCATAAAAACTGCTTATGGTTTTATCACAGTTAAGATTATGGTGATCAAGATTAATTTTCAGTATCTCCTGCACTCTTTTACCATTTAACCATTTGTCCCATATAAGGAATGTGTTTTTCCCATCTTTGTCTCTATGAAAAATAAACACATAAGCAATGTACCTTATTTTCATCAATTGTTTCGAACTCCAAGAATGAGATTGCTTGATATCCAAGCTCCAAATACATCTACCCTTGATTATATTTTGTTTTACCCATAAGCTCCACAGAGTATTTGACTGAGAATACATTCTCCAGAAGGAGAACAATAAATATGTCCTATTTAGGTCTTCAATATTTGGAATACCCAGTCCTCCTTGCTTTTTGCTGGTAAACATAATTTGCCAGGCTACTCTAGCACCATAAGCTCCCTCAATATTACCTTTCCACAAGAAGTTGCTCATTTTCTGTTTAAGCTTGTATATCACATGTTTGGTAGTAGAAATACTCTACACCAAATTTTTTTTTACCAATGAGAATACTTTTTATAAGCTCAGCTCTTCCTTTATAAGAAAGAAGTTTTGAAGACCACTGATTTATGTTATTACAGATACATTCAACTAATTTACTCCCATCTGAAACTGCTAGCTTCTTAGAGTTGAGTGGGACCCCCAAATATCTTACATGCATCATGCCTATTTTAATATTAAGAATGGAAGAAATATCTTGCATAATAGACTTTTCAGTTGCTCCAAAATATAACTCACTTTTACCATAGTCAATCCTCAAACCTGAAAGTCTTGTGAATAGGTCAAGAGCATCTTTAATTACTTTAGCTGAGCTTTTATTTGCTTTAAAAAAAATGAGAAAATCATCAGCAAAGATGATGTGATTCAGCTTTAACTCTCTACACTTCTGATGATAGCTAAATTGATTCTTCTGAGCCATGTGTTTGAATAAACCAGTAAAAATCTCCATGCAAATAGAAAACAATTAGTGAGAGAGAGGATCTCCTTGTTTGAGACCTCTCTTACCTTTAAAGTATACACAAATTTGTCCATTAAGGAATATAGACTAAGATGGAGTACACACACATTTTAATCCAATTAACAAACTTCTCAGGAAAATTAAAGGCATATAGTGCATTAATCAAGAACTTCTAGTTGACACTATTATAGGCCTTCTGGAGGTCAATGTTAATTGTACATTTAGAATCAGAATCTCTTTTTTCGTACCCCATGACTATATCCTGAGCTACCAGTATATTATCACTAATATGCCTCCCACTCACATAGGTTGCTTGATTCAAGGTTATAATAGAGCAAAGCACATTTTTGAGCCTATTTGAGATAACTCTAGATAAAGTCTTATATGTAGTATTTACACATGAAATAGGCCCGGGTTTTTTTAAGGCTAGAAGCATTTTTTTTCCTTAGGTATGAAAACTAAGTTTGTAGCATTTACGTGAGATAGTAACTGGCCTGTATCTAGACATTGTTTAATGGCATTTGTGAAATCATCTCCAATTATACTCCATGAGGCCTTGTAAAAGCATGAGTTCAGACCATCAGGTTCTGGACTTTTGTTTTCGTTTATTGAGAATAAGGCTTCTTTAATCTCATTTTCTGAGTTTATTAATTTGATCATCAATGATACTTGAGCTAATGATTGTTTTCATCACAGATATAGAACATACTTCTTCTTCACTATCTTCAGACCCTAAAAGATCTTTATAAAATGATATAAATTCTTCTTTTATGAGGTCAGGTTTAGTTATAGTATCTCTATTCTCTGTGATAAGGGTTGATATGCTATTTCTGGCTATTCTCCCTTTAATAATTTTATAAAAGTATGAGGAGCTGCAATCCATTTCAGTAGTGAAGTTTGCCTTATCCTTCTATTTAAGTATATTATGATGTATGATTATAGCTTCTTCAAGTTCTTTTTCAAGGATTTTCTCCTCTTGTAAGATGTGTGGTTCAAACTTTCCTTCCATGATTTGAACTTGTACCTTGTTTAGCTGGCTTCTTATCTCATCAATATTTGCTGAGTTTCTCCTGAAATACACATTATTAAACTTTTTTAGTGCTACTTTAGTGTGTTTCTGTTTCATACACAGCCTGAACATGTAATTCCCATCTACATTAGTTTGCCAAGCCTGTTGAATAGTATCCATAAACTTTTCATGTGTAGTCCATATATTAAAAAACTTGAAAGAACTGGGAGTAGATTTCTTTATTTCTCCAATAATAACCATGATAGCGTAGTGATCTGAGGTGGAAGATGGTTTAACAATGACATTAGAGTTGTTCATATCTAACCACTTAGAGTTTATATAAACTCTATCAATTTTGCTTGCTCTGATTTCAGTTGATATTTTGTTTGTGCATGTGTAAAACTGACCTGCATAGCTATGTTCATAAAGATTAGCATCGTCTATACAATCAATAAAATCAAGAGCTCCTCTATCAAGTGAATCACAATTGAATCTATCTTGAACATTCAAGATTTCATTAAAATCCCCAAGTATACAGACTTTATCCTTGCAATGAAGATCACTTCATTCAATAATATCCTTCTATAAAGTTCTCTTTTTATCATCATCATCATTATATGCATACACTATCCCAATATAGAATGTTTCCAATTTTTCCAAAACTTTCATCTCCACAAACATAGCCTATGCAGTTTCTTTCATAAGTTTAACTTCAACTTGTATATTATCCCACATAATCCATATTCTACCTGATTCATCTTTCTTATAATTATGCATTATTTTTAGATGAGAAAAATGAGCATTTATTATCCCTAAGTAATTATTTATTTTGACGTTTGTTTCCAAAAGTCCAATTAGCTTAACATTGTTGCTAATTAGGAAGTCATTCACGTCCAGTTGATGTAGGATTTTATTGAGACCACATACATTCCAAGTAGCTAAATTAATATGTTGGGGGGTCTTGTAATATCCTTTCCTCCTTCATGATTAATAAACTGTAGAATATCCTTGTCTATATTAGTTTCAGATTTCTGCAGCTCACTAAATTTGTTACTTGTAGAGGTTAACTTTTTACTATTATTTCCACTTCTAGCTTGTGTATTACTAGATTCTCCTTCTTGATATTTAGTTGTTTTCCCTCTAACCTCCTGCCATTCTCCACTTATACCCTTTCCTTTATCATTCTCTTTCTCAACAACTTGAATATTCTTAGGCCTCCACACTTTCTGAGAGTTGTTATATTTTCCTTCTACATGCCCAAACTTGTTACATTTGAGGCATATAGTGGGTTTCCAATCATATTCAAATTTAACCACATGAAGCTCTTCTGAACCAATATCCACATACACATTATCAGGGAGTGCTTCTTTAGTATCAACTTCAACACATACCCTTGCATATCCTAATGTAGTTTTTGACTCTGTAACAGAGTCCATTTGAATTGGGACTCCGATTCCACTTGCAACGTAACTCAAACCTCTTTGGGTCCATAAATTCATAGGTAAATGATGTCTCCTCATTTGTGATAATAAAATCTATTTCTGAGACATCATTTCAGGCGTATTTATTAGTTTATAGGTCGATCTTAGCTTAATTTAGTGCACTTTCCTATTTTGAGTCTGGATTTAGTAACATAATATTTTTAGAGCGTATTGGGTTTAATTGTTTATTTAGTGTGAAACTTTAAAGATAATTATGGAGATTAATTAGAGTCCAAGTCAAAGACTACAAGATCTGGAAAGAGATTAGCATGGTAATTGGAGATAAGGAACAAAAGCTAAAAATATGGAAAAGGAAAAACTGCTTAAATCTGAATTTCTGCAGCTACGCCTAAAGAAGTGGTGATAAATCCAAAACTAAGCCGATTTTGGAAGATTCCTTTCGTAGGGACGTAGATAATTCTTTGAGGATTCTTTTGGTATCTTGTGGAGCAAAAACCGATCAATAACGAAGAAGATATAATCAAAACAGTTCAGCAGTAATTATCTTTATTTCCATACGAATTAGAGTTGGGCTTGGAGTCCACCACTTACTTCTCATTCAAGAAAACGAATTAGGTCAACCTATACACTATAAATACATCCTCTTAACATTATAAAATCATCCTTGGCCAGACTTAAGGCCAAGAGGAAGCTACAACACAAGAGAAGAAGTCTGGAAGGAGCAAAACACCATATGTCTCCTTCAACCATTGAATCTGTAACTCTTTTCTCTTCTTTTCTTAGTATGAATTAATTCCATTAGTTTGAGTTTTAGCATATATGTATGAACCCTAGTTTTGAGTGACATCTATCTAATTTGGGAATTCTATGTTTTAAATTGAATTATTGTTTTTATTCTCTGTTTATGTGTTTGGATTTATATTATGTGTTCTTGTGGAACCTAGGCCATATAGAATTACCATCTAGTAATTAGGTCACCATTGACAACGGTGTTTAATTACATGTTTAGCACATAACGTCTAGTATTCGGTTTAGATCTGACAAATCAACCAAACTAGATAATCACCATGGTTTAGTACATGTTACTATTTACCAATTACAGGAACAGTTTGCTTAGGAAGCCTTATTGACACAGGTAAATCCTATTTAAAACTACCTAGCGTAATTGGAACCGATTATTGAAATACTACATAATTCACCCTTACATGTTTAGAACGGCAAAACTAGTGGGGATTCCATGCTAATTACTCAAGCTAACTTTCATACTATCTTCTTTTCTTTTCTGTTATTTATTTTCTGTCCTTTAATTAATTAGTTTAGTTTTATTATTTAAAAAACCAAATAAATATTTGTCTATCTTTTCTTTCTATTTGCGTATTATCTTTTCTATTTTTCATATTTTCACTTGATAATTTGCATAAGTTCTTCCTAACTTTCGTCAGTCTCTGAGGAACGAATCTTCTTATCATTAAAACTTGCATACGTCCTGTAATACTTGCAGAACCGTGCTAGTCTAGGGTGTTCATTTGCATCTAAATTATATCATCTTTTTATCACACCCTAGGCCACACCAAGTTTTTGGCGCCGCTGCCGGGGACTACATCGTTAGTCCTTGTGCAATTATCTTGTGCTTATATTTTAGTTAGTTCTATTTTACGCTTTTCTTTTTAGTTTTTGTTTTACAGAATTTTTCTAGGCAAGAGCAGATTTATTAGGAGAAGGAAGTTTCGTATTACTATATCCTGCAGAAATGGATGAGATAAACCGGCAAATGGCTGAATTACGCAAACTATTAGCTCGGGGAAATCTAGTACATACCACACCTTCATGTCCTAGTTGTGGAGCAAGAGATCACTCGTGGGAATATTGCATGAATAATCCAGCTTCAATTTCCTTCATACCTTATCAAAGAAACCATTATTATGATTGTTATTATAAATCTCAAGGAAATTACGCTGATTATCAGCCCCCACAGAATTATAATTGGGTCGGAAATAAACAGACTTATTATCAACCACGACCACAACCTTATTATCCTCCACAACCTATCTATCAAGAAGCGCCGATTTATAATGAAGCTTATCAAGAACCACTTTCTTATTTATTCAATGCAGCAAACTGTACAAGAACAACCTTCGAGTTCGAATTCAAGCATGGCTAAGATAATGAACCTAATTGAAAAGATGGAGATTAGCCAGCAAAGATTCCAAAAATCATCCAATGCGCTTAAGAAGATTGAGCATACAGTGTCACAAATGGTGAATAAACTGCAAATCTTTGCAGAAGGGCAACTCCGAAGTAATACTAGTGCTCCAGAAAACAATGTTTGTCATGCAGTTGAATTAAGAAGTGGAAAACAACTACCTCCACCAAGACCAGAACCAGAACCAGTCCCTATTCCAGAAAAGGGGGGAGAAGAAACAACAAAAGATACAGTCGAAGAGGTAGTTGAACAAAAAAGTGTCCCAGAGAAGACACCAGAAAAGAAAGAGAGCCCAGTGGTAACCAACACATGTCCTCCACCACCATACTCTACACATGTCAGAAAAAAGGACAATGACCTGGAATTCAAGAAGTTCGTTGACATGGTGAGCAAGTTAGAGATTAAAATACCGATTGTAGAAGCTCTCAAGAGAATGACGAAATATCTAAAATTCATGAAGGACATTCTTTCTAACAAACAAAGATTCGAAACTGAGGATATGAGTGGATCACCAGAGGAGAGTAATACTATCGAGTTACCACCAGAAACACCCCTTCCCACGAAATCTTGGATGGCACCATCCTTGATTATGAAGAATCGAGCTGAAAAGTTCGTGGGAATTAGAGGCAAAAGGTGGAAATTTCGTCATTCTTAATCGAGGTAACACGTCTAACTTTAAAAGACGTTAAACAAAGTGCTGAACGGGAGACAACCAGCAATTTTTTTTAAGTTTTTATGTCTTTTACGTTTTAGTTTATGTTTAGTTTAGTTGTTTTTAGTTGATATTGAATATTTGAGAAAGGTATTAGTGTTTTTGATGCTTAGGTATTGGAGAAATCAAGTTTGGGAGGAGAAAACAAATTTTTCGGAGGATTCTGATCAGTGGTGCGGTATACCGTACCTCAGCCGCGGTGTACCACAGAGGAAGAAAACCCGTACCACGGGTTTTATACCGAGACGAAAAAATATCACCTCGATCCGTGCGGTATACCGGACCCTGCACCGCACCATGCACCGCAGGTCCAAAACCCGTGCCACGGGTATGTACCGCGTGTTTATTGACGAAACGAAAAATTTTGGAACGCTGATAGGTGCGGTATACCGGACCATATGCGCGGTATACCGCAGCGCGCCGACTGGAGAGAGAAAAGTGCGTATTTGAGTTTATAAAAGAGGGTTAATGCCATTATTCCGAATTTAATAAACCTCAAGCCACTCTTTCTTCTCCAAAACTCTCTCAACTCCATTAAAGCTCATACAAACCTTTACCAATCATCAAAACACTACCCAATCACCATGAAAACACATCAAATCTTCTCTCCACATCATTACAAAGGAGATTCAAGCAACCAATCCTCACCAAACACATCAATTTGAAGAATCAAGAGCTTAAATTTTCAAAATTCATCCTGCAATTTCTTAAATCCAAGCCAATCCATGAAGAATCCATCTTACCCATATAGAAAATCATCATCAAATCACCTTTCCTAACCCAAATAAAGCTTGTACAACCAATAATCAAGAGTTTCAAATTTCAAGAGTGGTTAAAGCTTTGAGTTGGGGGTCAATTGAGATGATTAAGAGGAAAAAAATATTATCTACTATAAGGGAGATAAAGAAAAGCAAGGTATGGGTCCTATTGAGAAGAAATCAAGTGAGAAAAGTCCTAGTTCCAATTCAAAGGGTAAAACAAGTCAAGAGAAGAGAGGTTAGCATGCTGTGTTGATTCAATGGGCAAAAAGTCTCTAACTTTAGTGAAGAAGACAACACAACCTCTAGAAATCGAAGACCCTACACCCGAATAAAAAGAGAAAGCTTCAAGGGACCTAATAGCTTCTCCGAAGAAACAATTAAAGGAACTACCTTTTTCTTATAAGAAAGTATTTGAAGAAAAAGTTGAAGGAGAATACATGAAGATTCGTGGAGATTTGGAAAGATTAGGTTGGTCTACGCTCATGGTAAGACGTTCTAAAAACGTTCTTTTTGTGAATTGTATTGTGTGAGGAGAAGAGGAAGATGTGGCACAGTTTATCTATGAGGAGGTGATACGAATTTTCGATCCTTCCCATGTCGTTGTTTAATGCAATATCATACAATGATCACGTGTCTTGATCGGGAACACATGAGTTTAAGATGAGTAACAATATTGACAATGCTTGGATTATTAAAGTTTTGAAAGTAATTACGCAACTTTCAAAAGAAGAAAAGGAGTACATCATAACACTCCGTGAGAAATTAAAGAAAAATCCAGCAAAATCCTATTTTGGATGTCATTAAGGCGAGGTAATAGCCTCGAAGAGTATGTTTTCTTTCTTCCCTACCATTTCTTTATGTGCAATATGCATGCTAATTTTAAATTTTATTCTTTCTTGAGTCTTTTTCGAGTCATGGGGACACGGCTCATTTTTGAGTTGGGGGTGGGGATTCGTTGTCCTCATCTTCCTTTTTGTTTTTGCATAAAATTTAAAATTTTTGGGTTGAAATAGGCATAGAATATGTTGAATGTACCTATTGAGCATGATTTAATTAGGTCAATGATAGTAAGTAGTATGTTTTTGAAAGATGTATCAAATATGTTTATTTTGCATGAAAACAGGAAATAAAGGATAGGAAAGTTAATGAGCAATGCTAAGAAATTATGTTGAAACTTAGGGAGAGTTATTTGGTTTGTAGAACGTGAGGTTTGAAATTAGTTGAAAACCCGTTTATCTATGAACTATTAGTGAAAAAGTAACGAAATCTGGTAGTTAGAAAAATGAATAAGGCAGTTCTTTCATGTAAAAACACTTGAAGCCTTTTATACCTTCTCACCCTTTTTGTTTGATTATTGTTATTATTTATCCGTCTTAGCCCCTCTGAGCCTTTCTAAAGCCTTTTTGTTGAAACACATTATAATCCATACCCTTAGTTGTAGGACCTATCTATATGACCCGCACTCGAATCGCAAAACCTGAGACAACTCGTTTTAGAGCTTGAGTTTTGGGTGGTGGGTTTCATCATTAGGGAACATTGGGATTTGGAAATTGTAATTGTGAAATTATTGATGATGAAAAAGTTATTATTGTAACCCTTTGCCGGGGTAATAGTGAATGGAAAAGAAGCTACGAGCTAAATTTGCCAACAAGGGCATAAATAGAATATATATATATATATATATATATATGAAAAAATAGCGTGATATCTCGAACATCAAAAAGAGAGTCAAAGCTATACAAAAGAAAAATTGATATGAAAAGAATATATATTCGGACCGGCAAAGTGGAATTTGTAAATCATCACAAAAGGGTTTTAATTGGGATTGATTGGGGATGCACATCAAAATGCATCAATAAACTGGGTTGAGTAAGAACATCTTCGAGCGAAAACTCAAGCTCTAGGGCGATTCGTTGATGGCTAGTGAGGAGAGAGCCAAAACCTCACTTTTCATTATCCAAATATACCACACCCGTCCTTAAGCCACGTTATAACCAAAGACCTTAGGATTTCTAACTACTTGGTGGAGAACCAATTGAGCTATTAGGTAATAGGCAAGTGGACCATTGGATGCTATATTAGAACCTATGAACAACCTATAGCCATTAACCTGAACTAAGTTATCATCCTCTCCTTCTGGCATTGCGAAATTAATCTTGACTTGAATTTATGGATTGTTGATTACATGTATATTAAGCATACTTGGTCAAGCCAAATGCTCTACTTGGTCATCAAAAATCAACTTGATCATTCAAAGAAGTAAAAAGAACACGCTTAAGGACCTGGTTTTATACTCAATTTTCATAGCTTTCTTTACTACACTTGGAATGCAAGAAACAAGATGATTCACCAAAACATCCTTGAAAAACAGGATGTTATTCTTATTAATATTGGTACAGATGTACAATCAAAGTTATCGTTCAAACAATCTTTCAAGGCCACTCTCCAAAACATGATCATTTTGAGACAATGGGGTCTATAAGGTGCAATCAAACATAATGAAGATAATTGCGCAAGTTAGCTTGTAATTCGTTCAAAAAGTTTTTGTCAAAAGCTCGACTTGAACTTGTGATCTATTGGACAAGCCGGTTTCTTAAAGTTTTGAATATTAGCCCCTATAAGTTTTAGCCTTATACCTTTTACCACTTATGTGCTAGTTTTTTCTATTTTATTTTCTAGATTGTTATTGGTCGTGAAAGTTGTTCATATAACAACTATACTAAGGCTTGTAAATATTGGATTGTTTGAGCAATAAAATGAACACTTACATGTCAAAAAAAAAAACTATCACCTTTTTACAAGCTTTAGTAAAGCCCGACTCGAGTTAACTTTCACGGCCAAAGTAGTGCATTCTAGAAAATAAAAAATAAAAAAACTAGAGGGTACACATGGCATAATAGAAACTTTAGGGGCTAAAATGAAAAAAAATGAAAAGTCGATAGAGTAGCTTAGCAGGTTGACCTTCAAATCCTTATAGAAGCATTACATTATCTTTCTTTCTTTAGCACTCCTTAAAGCCCCAATTCTTCGCAATGATCTTATTACGAATTGAAGCTTCGACGGTGTAATTAAACCAAAGCTTTGAGTGCACATCTCTACGAATATGATGAAGGATATTCGCTTTCTTTTCAAGGTGATTTTGATGGAGCTTTTTGTTTCTCGAGTTCCAAACGTGATAACGAAAAATCTAAAAACTTAAAATGAATACTAGATCTTTGAGGTTGTTCTTCTTGCTTCTGAGGATAATCCAAGCAAATTTTGAGCACCATGTATTACTTTTATCTTGATAACCATGATATTTGAAACATTCAAACTAGATTTGCCTAGAGTAACGGCAATCCATGAACAGGTGATTATGAGTTTCTAATGTAGAATTACATAAAACATGCTTCTTGTCTGTTATTATACTCCATTGTTCTAATATATCTTGAGTTGGTAGTCTATTTAGGAAGGACAACCACGTTAGAAATTGGTGTTTGGGCATGGTCTGTTTCTGCCAAACTGCAATATTCCACTCAACTTTGTTTCCTGGAGTATATAGATCTTTGAGAAGAAGAGAAGTTTAGACATTGTTTTTACCTCCACACTTTCTTGTATTGTGTAACATTTAAGTTAAGTAAATCATGATCAGGAAGGAGGCAAATCGACTCTGAAGGTAATTTTCATATGTTATTTCCAAAGTAGAAGGAAACATTTTTGTGTTTATGTTTGTTGAATTTGTGAGGCTCAATTTGAGGATTGATATCTTTGACATTAGCTCTTTGATTTATCTATCCTCAAGAAGGAAAATGTTATTTCCATTTCCAATAACATGGCAGATACATTTCTGAACAAGGCTTTTAATTTTCAACATTTTTCTCCAAGTCCAAGGTATAATTTGAGTTGAGTCAATGATACATATACATTTATGTTCAAGCCAATTCATATTGACCCAAATGAGCCCATATGTTTTTATCCACTTCATAAATATCAAAAAATCCTTCAACGTGGCTATATCATTTAGGTTTTGCAGATAGCAACTCCTAAACCACCTTAATTAGGCAATTTGCAAAAAAAAAAAATCCAAGACACTTTTGTGCCTTTATAATCTGTGGAGTTTCCTTTCCTTACAAACCTTGAGAAGGTGCTTTCAATTAATTTTTTAATTTTTTTTTTAGGTAAGATCATGACTAAACACCAAAACCGCACTTTACTTTTTAGGACTGTTTTTATAAGGTGAAGCCTACCCACAAAATGAAGGAATTTATGCATCCAATTGTCTATACTTGATCAAATGTTTTTTATGAGTGTCTGAGAAGCTGAAGCATTAAGAATTTTTTTTATGAGAGGTGTGCCAAGGTATCGCACATGGAGTTTGCCTTTTTAAACATTGAGGATAGTACATAGGCTTGTGAATAGTTCTTGATCTTCTCCACTATATTATTATTCACTCTTCTCTGGGCTTATCTTTAGTTCTAAGAGTCTTGAGAATAGATCTAGACCTTCTTTAAGTTGGTTTCAGAAGAAATATCACCATTAAGATATAGAAGACAATCATTTGCAAAGATCAATCGATGGATTTTATTTTGTAGCATCTGGGATGAAAGGTGAATTGTTGTGAGTTGCCCACTTTATCCATGAGTGCACTAAGTGATTTCATAAAATTCACAAAGGTGTAGGGTGAAAGAGGATCACCTTGCTCAAAACTCTTTTGCCTCTACAAAAACCAGTAATTTCTCCATTTATGAGAAACGAGTAAGAATCCGAGTTTAGAATTGAGGCAATATGAAGGTGCTGCGAAATCCCGTAGCTTGTAACATTTTGAGTATGAAGTGGTGGTTTACTATATCAAAATCCTTCTATAAGTCAAGATTGAGAGTACATCTTGATGATTTAAATCTTCTATCATATCCCTGAACAATAATTTGTGCAACAAGCACATTATTTACAATGTTCCTTCCCTTGACAAATGCTTCTTAATTCTGAGATATAAGCCCTGGTAAACAAGCTCTATATATGTTAGCAAGCAAAATTATATTACCTTTGTATATGATTACAATAGGCTATTGGTCTAAAATGCTTCAAGGTACTTGGGTTCGCAACTTTAGGTATTAGAACTAGTGTGGTTGCGTTTCTTTGCTTGAGAATTTGAGTGTTGTTGAAAGCATCTTTAATAGCCATAAATACATCTTGCCCTAATATGTTCCAAGCACACTTAAATAATGTGCTAGTGTATCCATCAGTTCCAGTGGATTTGTATTCATTTATAGAGAAGATGGTTTCATTGATCTCCTTGTCAATTATATCCTTTACCATATAAGTTGCATCTTCCTTAGTGAATTGAGTTTGTATAAGGCTTTTGAGTAAGTGAGTAAGTTTTGATTCTTAATTAGGATCTTTTCTTCAAATAAATTTCATAAGAGTCAGCAAATTCTTCTTTAATTTGCTCTTTTTCTGTGATTTGTATTCCATTATCAAGAGTTTATTGTGAACTTTTGTAGCTTTGATGTCTTTACGATAAAAGGTTGTTCCCAAATCAAATTCACGGGGCAATAATATTCTTGTTTGCTTTTTTTGATAGAAGTTTTGTATAACAAGTAATTCTTCAAGTTCGTCTCTAACCATTTTCTCCTCTGTTAAGTAAGTCAAGTCTCCATTTAGAAGTTGCATTTTGCTTATTTTATCTTGAAGTTATTCAATTTCTTCTGTACTGAAGATTTATAGTCTTTTTTTACCTCCTTGATTTTACACATAAGCTTGAACATAGGATTACCCTCAAGTTCAATCATCCAAGCTTCAAGACACAAAAGGGAGAAATTCTTTATGTTCTGCCCATACTTTATAGAATTTGAATAAAGTATTTCTGCTTGGCTTATCATCACGAATGGTGATAAAAATTAGTGTGTGATCTGAAATACTAGGAGGTAAGGTAATGATAGATGAATTAAATAACTTTAACCCCTCAGCATTGACAAGAACCTTATCAATTTTACTTGATATGAACCCTTCACGTCTTTTATTATTTCATGTGTGACTACAGTATGAGATTTGATGTTCATAGATTTCATTATCACTAAAATAATCTTCAAAATCAACTAAACTAGCTTGGATAATAATGTAGTTCTTTTTCTCATCACATATGCAAATTTCATTAAAATCCCCGCTCCATATCCAAGCTTTTTGATTGATTTGATGTATCCATTTGTTGAGATTTCCCCATAGTATTTTCTTTTTTCTTTATCATTATCTGCATAAATAATTGAAATATAAGTATGAAGATTTCTTTCAATAAAAATGCATTCAAAAAAATTAGCTTGTTCAATGATCTCTATAAGTGTAATTTAGATGTTGCTAGCATTCTACATAATACAAATACTGCCTCTAGAATCCTTGTCAACATCAGTATTTGTAATAAAATTAAAACAAACAAGATTTCCCTTCTTGACTTTACCAAATTTATCTACAAGTAATTTAGTGTCAATAAGTCCAATTAAATCAATTTTGTGGGCCCATTTATGTGATATATTAATCTAGTCACGAGAAATCATTTAAGTGGTATTTTTTACTTAGTTGAGGGATTTTTCCCTATTGTTTGATGTTTTTTCACTTTCTTTTCTAGTTTATGTGTTTATGTTAGTTTTAGAGCATTTATGAGTAATTTGTGTGTTAAGTGTGTTACTCTTAGGTATTTGGATGATAAGATATTCAGAGACAATGATAAGTAGTCAGTGATCACCCCTTAGTCATGGCGTAAAAGACAGGTTCAACAACTTTTAGAAAGTGAAAGCATGTGCAATCCAGATTTAGGAAGCAACTTGTTAGAGTCACCACGCAAGATTGATAAAGATTATGGACGAGCCCTTTGGTTTTTATATATTACTTGGAGTCAGGATAGCGTATGAACTAACAGTTTGTACGTTATTCGTAGTTGAATTGCAAATGTTATCAAATTTGCCGCTGCCGTGGTCTGAACTAGTCCACTCTTTACGAAAAACTTTTCAGGGTTGGATTTGGTCATTTAAAAAAATTCCACAACCCATAACATGTGATGGACCCTATATATACATATATATCAGAAAAGGGTCCCCCAATCAGTATTGAAAGCTAAAAATCCCTTGGAGAAGAGAAGAGAAGAATCTTGGAAGCTGTTAATGCCATTCCAACGCTTACGTCCATCATTAAATTATTAGTGTAAATTTATTTATTTTTATCTTCTAAACATGAATATTAAATTTTAATTGCTAGTTTTTTTCCTTAGTATGAACTAATTTCTCCTATCTTGAGAACAACAACAATGTAAGAAACCTAGTTTTTGTATGATTTTATTGCATTTGGGAGATTACCCTTCAATTTAAATTATTATTTTCTTAAGCTTTGATTATGTATTTTCTTTTAAATTTCATCCCTTACTCTGACCAAGTATAGAAATTCCCTTAGTAATTAGGACTCCCTAACGGGGGGGTTCAATTACTAAAAATGATATATAATACTTTGGTATGTGGTATTGATCTTTATGGGCATGCCTAACCGGATAGTCAATAGGGTTAGAGACTTTTATCCACTGCTCATTGCGTAGGGTCACCTCACCCGACTTCCCTAGTGTTGAAGTAGCTTCCTAAACTACCCTTACAAGAGATAGGAAGAAGTTAAATCCCAACTATTGCATATTTACACAATTCACCCTTAATTAATGAATATAAGTCAATTCCAGTGGGGATTGCTTGCGAGTTCTCAAGCTATACTCTCATATCTTTTCCCTTTCATTATTTACTATACCTGTCTTTACTTTAATATTTATTTCTTTATTTTATTAACGTATTTTCATTTTAGTTCATAAACCAAAACTAATCAAAAATATATCGTTTATCTTTCGTAGTTAATTTAACAATTCATTCTAGTACACTTCATACTTACACTATTTCAAAACTAACCCTCGTAGTACTTATGTAGATGATAACTCTTAATACTTACCTTTTATTTCTTGTCAATGATATGTACACTTGCAGTAGTTAGCTCTCCCAATGTGTGCCTATACTTTCATTATTTTATCATGCCTTGGGAGACGACAAGTTTTTTGCGCCGCTGCCGAGGATTATATCATTAATTTTTTGTTTTTATTTAACATAGTAGAATTAGTTGTTCAGTTTTACGCTTTTCTTTTAGTTTTTCCTTTTTCAGATTATTAGATGGCTAATACACAAAATTAAAGGAGAGAGCAAGGCCATCATGAGCAATTTCGAGTGCAACTCATATGGATTCTCCCTAGGGCTGTAAATGAACCAAGTCGTTGCGAGCAGCTCGAACTCGGCTCGGAGAAAAGGTCGTTCGAGATCGGCTTGAATATAAACAAGCTCAAGCTCAAGATCTAGTTTAATCTTGATAAGTATACGAGCCTGCTCGAGCTCGGCTCGTTAGCTCGTTTAAAATCATAAAAATTATAAATTAATATATTATTAAACCTTCAATATCAAATTGGATATTTTTAATTTCTTTAAACATTTATTTTTTCATTAATGTTATGTTTTATACATTCATACCACACACTCCATCAAATACCAACCACTCAGAAAATTAGGGACCGAGTGTAGCTAATCATCATCGAGAGCCAGAGTCTAATAGTACGTCACAAATTGGGGGATAGTGTTGTTATAGATGCTAAGTTATCTAGTTTAGAGGATCAACTAAAACAACTTGTTAAATATGTGGAGAAAAGCATCAAGCTAAGAGATTCCCCATTCAAGTGGTTCAGGAATAGTATTGTTGTCCGAGTTGTGGGATGAAAAAAAAAACGAGTGTGATAATAATTTTTAATTGGTTTTCTTTGTTTCGAATCGAGGGTCCTACCAATCAAGGGGTCCAACTTATGTTCCAGGAAATAAAAATTATTCGGGTTTCCATTGATCTAATCCAAGTGGGGTCTCTTATTGGGGAAATTTATATCAGCCTCGACCTCAAGAGAATGTTTATTAACCGCAACCTCAAAACTTCTATCAAGGATGTCTGAGTAATGGAGTTCAAGCTCCACCACAGCCCGCGTATGATCCATTTGTGGCGACTTTTACATGACAAGTAAGTCCTCTTTCTCAAGAAAAAATTACGAGTGAGCTTCCACAAACACTAGTTGCATTTATAAAGATGGCGGGGGAAAATCTGAAAGTGAATAACACAAGTCTGAATGAACAATTTGCCTCATTGAAGTTGCTAAAAAGTCAAGTGTGTCATTCATTTACAAGCCTAGACTCAAGCTCAACTTCTGAGAAATACTGAAAAAACATAAACCGATGAAGCTTGTACAGATATTTCACTAAGGAGTGGAAACAACTACCTCTACCCTTAGTCGTTGAAAAAGAATAAGAGAAAGAGTCAACCCCAATTCAAGATGAGGTGGTTGAAGATACTATTGAAGAGCTAGTTAAGCTGTTGAGTAATAATGATGAAGTTGAGAAAGTATCGGAGAAGAAAAGGAAGAAATATTGAGTGGTTAACAGAAAACAAACTCATCCACCGTTCCCTTCACGTGTCCAAAAATAAGAACAATGATCAAGAATTCAAGATGTCCATGAACGCTGTTAGTAAGCTATAAGTTAACTTGATGTTTGTAGAAACCCTTCAAAAAATGCCAATATATTTAAAATTTATGAATGATTTACTTTCCAACAAATGCAAATATGAAGAAGAATAAACGTGCCACCAAAGTTGAAGGATTCGAAATGTTTCAAGATTTCTATCGCGAATGATGAAGGATGGATCGAGAAAGCATTTTGCAACTTAGGCACGAGTATCAATCTCATGAGGAAGTATATGTTTGAGAAGCTATATATTAGGAAGGCTGGACCTACTATCGTGGTATTGCAAAGTGCAAATATGTCTCTTTCCCAAACCAAAAGGCAAAATTGATGATTGATGTCTTCCTTTTTGTGATAAATATATGCCCTTAGGAGAAATCATTTTAGGTATAAATTAGACTTATTTATTAGACTGTTATGCTTATTTTATCTTATTGCATTTATCCCCTCGGAATTGTATTATTTCATTTTTAGAGCTTTTGTGCGTTAATTCATTTTTTAGCATAAATTTCTTAGGTACATGGATGCTGTGAAGCACCAAGATGAGGAGGAGAAGTGAAGTTTTAAGTCTTAGATCAAGATGAGAGGTTAAAAGAGAGAAAGTACCACTCAAGGAGTTGAAGAAAAGCATAAGAATCTGGATAACTGTTACTTCTTACTGATTTCGAGCCAAAACGGTACTGATTCAGGTCTGGTGATTTAAATGAAAAAGGTGCGACTTTGAGTTAACTCAAATTGAGGACTGGAATCAGGTGATGTGGACTTAGGACGCAAAAGTTACTCCTGTTTTACTAGAGTGTGTACAACAAGGTATGGGAATTACTTATTGGACTTGGGCTTTTAATCATTTACTTAAATAAGATTAAAGCCCAATCCGATTTGTATTAGTATAAATAGCCTTTTAGAAATCATTTTTTAGTACGCTTCATATTTTCACAAGTCAACAACATAGAGCAAAAAGATAGAAGGCAAAGGAAGAGCAGGAGAAGTCTTTCTTCTTCAACAATAGGTCAACCCCACCCTTTAATTAGGTTCTTTATCTTATTTCTGTATTAGGAAACATGAATGCTTTAATTTATTTATTTTTTAATTTTAATACGAGCTAAACATTTAGTACTTGAGAATCCCAACTGTAGGTTAAGCACTAGTTATACTAGTTTCTCCTAGGCTGTGACAAAAATAAGATAATAAAATAGAATGACAATGCACTAACACCCTAGACTAAACACGTTACTCACGTCAAGTATCACAGGTCGTATGCAAGTGTTAATGATAAATAAAGATTCGTTCTTAGGGACTTAGTGTGTTATACGAATGGATTAAACATAATAGCATAGTAATAAATAGTAAAGACAAGAAAATAAATAATTATGATTGATGAGGAGATAAGATTAAACTAAATTAAACTAAAGACAATAAAATAAATATGAGAGAATAAGATGAGAAAGTATAGCTCAAGTTTTGCTAGTATGCACTAATCCTTCTATTTATTCTACTAGTTCATAAGGGTGATTAAAACTCTTAGGTAAGTAGCCAGAATTCTATAGTCCTCCTAACCCATTCCTGATGGACTTAAGAGGTGACCTAACAATTACCAGGGGACGTAGGTAAGGGGACCCTGGAAATAATGATCGGTGATAAAATCTCAAGCCCTAATGACTATCTAGTTAGGCAATCCCTTTCGGATCACTATCGCACACTAGACGCTTATGTGATTCAATAATTAGAAACCCCTTCCGGTTGACCATCTAACTACTATTAGCACAACCCTAATTTGATCAGGATTAAGACAAACAATAAATAAAAGCACATAAAATAAATATATTGTTAAGAAGTTATAATCAATTTAAAATAGTTTTCCCAAACAAAATTAGATAGAAGAAAATAGAATTCATAGATTATACATATGAAAAAGCAAATCTATACTAAAATAAAGATACATATTGTCAAATTGCTTCTCTTGAATGACTTCTAATGATGAATAAAACTTAAGGACTAATTGTGGGAGGCAAGGACATGTTTACAATAGTTAAAGGGTGTATTTATAGGCGTTAAAAGGCTTCTAGGTCGGATTTCTTGGAGTAGAAGGCAAAAGGTTTTGCATCTATGGAGGACGATAACCAAAAGGTTGAACTGGAAAAGGTGCTCCCAAGCATGTGAAATCTTGTTCTTGCCTGATATTGCTTTTTGTTATCACCTACTGGTGGTACTCGAGGGATAAGTGGCAAAACCGGGGGATTTGGTACTCGATTTTTATTTTCATTCTGATTAATATTAAGATTAGCATTATCCCCTAGTGGTAGTACTTCTTCCTCTCGTAGAGTCATTGCTTTCCTTTGTTCTCGTTCTTTTCTCAAGTGTTTATTGTAAGTTGTGAAACAACTTTCGGGGTTCTCGATCATACACTAAAAACTTATAAGAGACAATAACAAACCAAAAGCGTAAATCTGAAGAAAAAAAATAACTAAAAGCTACTACTACTAAAAATTAAAAACCCACACTCTAACGAGACACAAGTCCCCGGCAGCGGCACCAAAAACTTGGTGTCGCCTAGGGTGTGATAAAAATAAGATAATAAGATAGAATGAAAAATGCACTAACACCCTGGACTAAACACGTTACTCAGTGCAAGTATCACATGTCGTATGCAAGTTTTAATGATAGATGAAGATTCGTTCTCAGTGACTTAGTGTGTTATACAAATGGATGAAACATAATAGCGTAGTAATAAATAGTAAAGACAAGAAAATAAATAAATATGATTGATGAGGAGATAAGATTAATCTAAAGACAACAAAATAAATATGAGAGAATAAGATGAGAAAGTATAACTCATGTACTAATCCTTTTATTTCTTCTACTAGTTAATAAGAGTGATTAAAGCTCTTAGATAAGTAGCCAAGATTCTATATTCCTCCTAACCCCCTTCTGGACAGACTTAAGAGGCTACCAAACAATTAACATGATACTTGGGTAAAGGGACTCTGCAAATAATGATCGGTGATTAAATCTCAAAGCGTAATGACTATATAGTTAGGTAAGCCCTTCCGGATCACTACTGCACACTATATTCTAATGTGATGTTTCAATAATTAGACACCCCTTTCGGGTGACCATATAACTACTATTAGCACAACCCTAATTTAATCAGGATTAAGACAGACAATAAATCAAAGCACATAAAACAAATATATGGTTAAAAGCTATAATCAATTTAAAATAGTTCTTCTAAACAAACTTAGATAGAAGAAACTAGAATTCAAAGATTATACATGTGAAAAACCCAAATTATGGGAAAATTAGTTCATACTAAAAAGAATGAAACTAAAATAAAGATACATACCGTCAACTTGCTTCTCTTGAATAACTCTAATGATGAATAAAACATAAGGACAAATTGTGGAGGTAAGGACATGTTTACAATAGTTAAAGGGTGTATTTACAGGTGTTAAAAAGCTTCTAGGTCGTATTTCTTGGAGTAAAAGGCAAGCAATTGGGACACCTTTTAAAAATCAAATTCGTTTCCAAAAATATAGGAGATACAATAAACGTTGCTTTCTTGTCGTAACTCATTCGTTATTGCTCCAATTTTCGCCTACTTTATATCAAAAAGACCGCCTCAAAAAGATATACAATTTTCATTTAGATAGATCGTCTAAATTCCTAGCCGATTCTAAGTTATCTTCACTTTAGTGGAGGTGGCTGCAGAATTTTATATTTACTTGGCAGCTTTATTTTCCTATTTTATCACTACTTCCTTTTATCTCCAATTTCCATCAATATCTTCTTTCCTTATCTCTTTAGAATTTATTTGGCATCTAATTACTTACCATATATCTTTAATGCTTCACATTAACACACAAATTAAACCAAATATGCTCTAAAAATAATAATTCATCAAATCAAGACAAGAAATAGGAAAATATCAAAATACGAATAAAAATCTAATATTAATTAAACAAATATACCTAAAATGGTGTCTCCAACCTAGATTAATTTCATCACAAATAGGGATACATCATATACAATTTGATGTTTTTCTGAATTTGGGATTATTTGATTTAAATCAAGTTGGTATTTTGTATTGACTATTATAGTGAGCTTGTTTACTATTTTTAATAATGCGTGCATTAGAAAGAGGTATTTGTAATTGGGCTATTCACTAGTGGCGGAGATCACCTTAATGGGGAGTTTGATTACGGACATATGTAATAGATGCATAGTATTCGTCAATGATCCTGGGGGGCTTGACTAACCACGTCGCCAACTGGGTAAAACACTTCAACATCCAAAAGTAGGTATAATTGTCCTGATAGGGTTTGTAATACTGCAGGATAGCTCCTAATTCCACCCTGACGAGACTCAGGAAAATTTAGAGTCCCGACTAATACATAAATACCGGCTTTACCCTTAAACGGAAGCATTAATTGTATGAATTTAGGTGGATCCCTTGCGAGACTCAAGTACACCTCTCATCTTGCGTTTACATCTCCTTATAATTATTTAATTTACTTTCTGTTAAACTTTAGTTATTTATTTATTTGCATCCAGTAGTTTATAAATTAAAACCAAACAAAAATCTTTTATCATTTATTTTTTGTACTAGCAATTAATACTACTTATCTTTTGAACTTTTGAGTTATACTAGTCGAATCCCTGAGAATGAAATCCCCAACATCTATCTATTACTTGGAACGACCTATACATTTGCAGTTAGTAGGTCTTCTAATTTATCATTAATTTTATCACACCCCAAGACCCACCAAGTTTTTGGTGCCGCTACCGGGAATTGCAGTGTGTGACCCCGGTGTTTAATCCCTTGGTAGTTTTAATTGTTTATTTTTTTAGTTTTATGCTTGGCTTGTGTTTTTGTCCTTTTCATGTCCTTAGGTTTTTTTGTGTATGTACTTAGACCCCAAGGGAATAATAAAAGATGCAGGAAACGTCAAAGGGAGCTACACAAGCTAGAGAAGGAAATAGCCGTAGTAGACAACAACAATGTTAATGATCCTCAGGTGGAAGTGGATGACGATGGAATTCCAATTATCCGTAACCCTCCGATTCCTCAACTTCCAAACAATCAAAATCAAGGAAATCTCCCTCCACCTGGAGGACAAGCTCAACTTCTATTAGACAATGATCCATCGTTAGTGCAAGGTCCTGAACATAAACCATATCGCGCTCCTGCTACAGGTGTTGGCCCTACAGATATTAATGTTGCAAGATTTACACCCGATTCAATTCCAAGACATCAGAAATTTTCAAAGAGTGGATGGAGAAGATCCAATTCGTACGATAAAGATGTTCATAAAAATATGTGATGCATATGTAATGCAAGGTGTAACAAGATAATATATGTACTTTGCAACTTTCAAATTTTTCCTCATTGATGCAGCCAGGACTGATCTTTATGTAATGCTGTCATTATCAACAACAACCAGGACTGATCTATAATCGGGATGATCTACAAACATCATTCTTTGACCATTACTATCCGAGGAACATGATATTGAACGCACAAATTGAGTTGACATCATTCGAACAAGATCGCGGTGAGTCCATATGTACCTGTTAGACAAGATTCCAAATATGTTTGAGAAGAGTTCCTGATCATGGTCTTTCAAAAGAGCAACAAATGTCCATATTTTATAAGGACTTGGGGGGACGGTCATTATTATGCGGTGGAGGATTTTTACAGGTACTACCGGGTCATGCTAAAATTATATTGAACAGAAACATTGAAGAATAAGATGGGTTGGAGTATCCTGAGAACAACTACCCGAGGTGCGATTCATAAAGATAGTGGTGTTGGACTTGATGAGAAATCCTCTTCATTAGAGAATAAGTTGAAGAATACATTTGAGCAAAAACTGAAACAACTCGCTTTAGCTTTTAAAGAAGGTTTTTTGGGTAGAAGAGCTGATGTGAATGTTACACAAGAAATTTATGGATGTTCAAATTGTGGTGTACAAAATCATGAGTGGGAGAATTGTCAAAGCAGCCCAGAATCAATGATGTTTGTTTCCAACCGAGGGAACTATAATTCAGGTGGTCAAGGTTATCAGCCAAATAGAAACCATCTGGGTTTCTAATAATCGAATCTTAATAGGGTCGCGAATCCTACTTATGCATATCAACCACGACCCCAAGGAATTAACTATCAGGAAAGGCCATAAAATAATTACCAAGGGGACAATATTATGGAAACCAAGCCCAGAGACAACATGTTCAAGATTCCTATACTGATAATTTGAATCATAAAGCTCTACCCTCTAAACCTCAAGAAGGTGCATCTGGATGTTCAACAAGCCTTACAAACACTTATCTCTATTACACAGAAAACGCAACAAGAGCAACAATCAAATCCCGCCGCGTTTAAAAATTTAGAGAATCAAGTATCTCAGATGGCAAAGTAGCTAAATCAGCATCCACAAGGGCAACTCCCAAGTGACACTGAAAATCCAAAGCAAAGATAAGATTGTAATGCCATCGCGCTCAGAAGCGTTAATAAATTACCACCACCACATTTTCCCACTATGAAAGAAAAAGAAAAACACTGAAAACGAAAACGGTAAAAGATGTGGTATGGAAAGAAAGTGAAACAGCAGTAATCGAGGTGGTAGTTGGTAATATTCCAGAAAAGCTGAAGAAGAAAGATGTTGTAGTGGAAGAGAATTTCCCTTCTCCACCTTTCCCCTCGAGAGTTCAGAAGAAAGGAGATATGAGTGAATATCAAAGATTCAGGAATGTGGTGAGTAATATTAACATTAATATACCATACTTATATGTTATTAGAGGAGTACCAATATACCTGAAATTGTTGAAAAGATCTATCACCAACAAACGCCCATATATCGAGGATGAAAGATAGGTTTGCCAGAAGAATGTAGTGCAGTATGCCAGAGTAATTTGCCACCTAAATTACTTGATCCTGGGAGTTTTACTATTCCCAATTTTATTGGTGAGGAGTGACAAAGGAGAGCTTTGTGTGATACGGGTGCGATTATTGATCTCATGCCTAGATCAGTTCATGAGAAGTTGTAAGATACAAAACACAAGTACCACAACCATGTTTTTGCAAATGGCTGATAGATCCCTCGCACATCTAGAGGAAAGAGTGGAAGATGTCCTCGTTAATGCAGATAGTTTAATTTTTCCTTTTGATTTTATTATACTTGGTTACGACAGGAATAGGAATGTCCCCTATCATTTTGGGAAGACCATTCCTAGCCACAATGCGTACTCTTATTGATGTACATAATGGAGAATTGATAATACGTGTTCACGACGAGGAGGTTAAGTTTAACGTGTTTAGGGTAATGAAGTTTCCAAATTCCAAGGATGAATGTTTCATGGTGGATGCAATTGATCAAGCCATGCAAGTGGTATTTCACGATATATATGTTGATGTTATCTTGCCAGCTACCCTAACACTTGACTTACCGGAAATGATGGAAGAGCTTGTTGTAACTGTGGCAGGTCTACATTCTGAATATACAAAGCCTAGGTATCTTGCCTATGAGCCAGTGAGATAATTGGGGGAGATTGAACCTCAAAAGAAACCATCTACTGAGTCTCCTCCGTAATTAGAAGAGAAACCGCTTCCGTCACACTTGAGGTATGCTTATTTGGTTATTAACAATACTTTACCTGTTATTGTTTCAGCTACTTTAACAAGTGCCCTAGAGGACAAACTGATGCGCGTACTACGAGCTAATAAAGAGGCAATTGGATGGACTATTGATGATATCAAAGGTATTAATCCTGCCATTTTCCCACACAAAATTATTCTGGAAGTTGAAAGTGCACGCTTAGTTGAAGGACAAATGAGGTTGGTGCCAATAATGAAGGAGATGGTTAAGAAGGAAGTTATCAAATTACTAGATACGGGACTCATTTTTCCCATATCTAGTAGCGAGTGGGTGAGTCTGGTTCAATGCATACCAATGAAGGGTGGTATCCCTACTATCCTAAATGATTAGAAAGAAGCCATACCCTTAAGAACCTTTGTTGGTTGGAGAGTGTTTATGGATTATGGTAAGTTGAACAAGGCCACCAGAAAAGATCATTTTACTCTTCCGTTCATAGATCAGATGTTAGATTAACTAGCCGGAAGTGAGTACTATTGTTTTCTTGATGGATACTTAGGTTATAATCAGATATGTGTAGACCCTTCAGATCAACACAAAACGAGTTTTACATGTCCTTTTGGTACCTTTTCCTTTCGAACGATGCCATTTGGATTATGTAATGCACCTGCTACTTTCCAGAGATGAAAGATGGAAATCTTTTGGGACATGATCAATCGATTCCTCGAGGTATTTATGGATGACTTTTCTATTTTATGTGATAACTTTGATGGTTGTTTGTGAAATCTAGAAAAGGTGTTAATTAGATGCAAGGAAACTAACCTGGTTTTGAATTAGTAGAAATGTCACTTCATGGTTCGTGAGGGAATAGTGTTTCAAGCGTAGGTTTAGAGGTTGATCGTGCAAAGATTGAAGTAATAACGACCCTTCCACCTCCTGTTTATGTTAAATGGGTGAGAAGTTTCTTGGTTCATGCTGGGTTCTACCGTAGATTCATCAAATATTTATCTAAGATAGCCAAGACATTGTGTAACTTACTCGAGAAGGAAACCAAATTCCTTTTTGATGAAGCTTTTATGGCGTCATTTTCGGAGATCAAGGAGAAGCTCATATCCGCTCCGATTGTATTACCTCCTGATTAGAATATTCCGTTTGAAGTTATGTGTGATGCTAGTCATATTGCTATGGGTGTTGTGTTGGTTCAGAGAAAAGACAAGTTATTTCATTCCATTTACTATGCTAGTAAAACCTTCACAAGTGCTCAGATTAATTATACCATGGATGAAAACGAATTAATAGTTGTTGTGTACGCTTTTGACGAATTTCATTCCTATATTATTAGGGCGAAGATTGTTGTGTACAGGGATCATTCTGCGATCAAATACCTTATGGAGAAGAAAGATGTGAAGCCGTGTTTGATTAGATGGGTATTTAACTTAAATATTCAAGATCGAAAAGGAAGTGAGAATCTAGTAGCAAATCATTTGTCTTGAAGCTTCTAAGGTTAATGGTGGACCAGAGTTGGTCAAGAAGGAGTTTCCTAATGAGAGTTTATTTTTGATACATGCAATTGGTACTCCTTGGTATGCAGATATAACAAATCTTATTTCGAGTGGATCCTTTCCAGAAGAATCTAATCCACAAGAGAGAAAGAGATTAGTTCACCGTGCTAAGCAGTTCTTTTGGGAGGATCCTTTCAATCATGCAGTGATCAGATGGTGAGAAGGTGCATACCTGAAGGTGAAGTCCGTGCAGTAGTTGCAGGTTGTCATGATTCACCCTACGGAGGACTTTTCAAAGGTGATCGTACAGCTGCAAAGGTACTTCAATCTGGATTTTATTGGTCTACTTAGCATAATGATTGTCATGCATATGTCAAGGAATGTCACAGATGCCTATACTGGTAATATATCAAAAAGAGATGAGATGTCACGTAATAATGTTCTTGAAGTTGAGATATTTGATGTGTGGGGTATTTATTTCATGGGTCCCTTTGGACCATCCAACTAAAATCTATACGTCCTACTAGCTGTTGATTACGTGTAAAAATGGGTCGAGGTTGTAGCTCTACATACGAATGATTCACGAGTGGTGATAAAGTTATTGAAATCACACATCTACATGAGACATGGTACGCCTAGAGTTATTATTAGTAATGGAGGTACACATTTTGTGAATAAATACTTGAAGGTAGTATTAGAGAAGTATGGAGTGGGACATCGTGTATCTACAGCTTATCATCCACTAGCAAACAGTCAAGCTGAGGTCTCTAATCAGGAGATCAAATACATTCTACAGAAGACTGTTGGACCAACACATAAGGATTGGTCAATAAAATTGGACGATGCATTATGGGTGTATCATACTGCATTCAAAACTCCTATTGGTGCATCTCCGTATCGCATGGTTTATGGTAAGTCTTGTCGCTTACCTCTTGAGCTTGAATTAGATGGATATTGGGTGATAACAGAGTTCAACCTAGATCCTACTTTATCAGGTGAGAATCGTATGTTGAAACTAAATGAACTTGATGAGTTTCAATTTCATGTCTAGGAGAATGCTAAACCGTATAAAGAAAAGGCGAAAAAATGGAATATGATAATCGTATTCGTGAGAAGAAATTTGAAGTTCGACAAATGGTCCTCAAGTTCAACTCTATGTTCAGTAACTATCAGGGGAAGTTAAGATTGAAGTGGTATGGTCCTTACATTGTGACAAAGATTACGCCTCATGGGGTTATAAAGATTGAACATCCAAACGAGGACCGCACCTTCATGGTGAATGGGCATCATTTGAAGATTTATCATAAAGAAAGGGATACCAATTGCATGGAAGATCCACATCACTGGGAGGTGATGTCTCTCTATTTGTGATAAATTAATATATACTTGAGAATTCATTTTAGGGTTACTTAGTAATTAATTTCAATATTTTTCCCCATTTAATTATACTTTGCACTTGTCTAGTTTAAGGTGTTTTGCTAGTTTATGAGTTTTTTAGCGTAATTTGTGTGTTATTTGTGTAGAAATTAGATATATGGAAGCTATTACACCTATGGAAACTGATCTGGAAAGGAAAATAAAGGGAAGTCACTAGTCAAAGTAAAAAAGGAAGAGTTTGGATAAATTTAAAATGTAAAGAAGCTGCAAAAACTGCACATACGTCCACTAATTAATTTACTTCATAAAAAAGGTATAGAATAATGGAGATATATTTATTTGAGCAGCTATATCTTTTCAACGCGGTCGTTTCCATATAAAGAACGTCAAAATCTGATAAGTAACGAATGAAATATGACCAAAACAAAATCTGTGAAGGTTTATCCCTTCCTACAAGTTAGGAATACGAATTTTGGTAAGATCTGGACTCCTTAACTTGGGGATTACTCCAAATTTCGATCAAAGGGCTATATATACTCATACCTACCCTATAAAACTCATCCTTGGTAAGCCTTTAATCATTTAAACTCCAAGATGAAGCTTACATAAAGAGAAGAGAAGATTAGAAGGAATTGAACAACAAATCATGCCTTCTCAATCCTTCAAATTTGTAATTGTTTTTATTTCTTTCTCTAGTATGAACTAATTTGATTTTAGTTTGAGATTAGCATATGGGTATGAACCCTAGACTTGAGTTATATATATTTAAATTTGGGATGTCTTTTACATTTAATTGAAATTAGTGTTTTATTCAATGCTTTTATGTGTTTTGATTTATTGTCTGTACTTTTCGGTGTACAATGTACAAGATAATATTAATAGTAGTGTATAATTATTGAAACACCACATAAACGTCTAGTGTGTGGTAGTGATCCGGAAGGGCTTGCCTGACTAAATAGTTAGTATGGTTTGAGATTAATCACCAATAATTGCGTAAGGTCCCCTTACCCAAGTCCCCTAGTAATTATTAGGTCGCCACCTAAGTCCACCTGGAATGGGGTTAGGAGGAATATAAAATCCTGGCTATTGCATATCACACAATTCTCCCTTACATAAATAGGTTATAACAAGGCTAGTGGGAATTACTTGCTAGATCTCGAGCTAAAATCTCATACTATCTTCTTTTCTTTATTTATTTTCATGTCTTTATTTTATTTAGTTAATTTTTAGAGTTTTAAGAACCAAATAATATTTCCGTGACTTTTATATCTTGCATACTATTCTTCTAGCTATCTTATTTGCACTTTATATTGCATATGTTCTTCATAACTTTCGTAGTCTATAAGGAACGAATCTTACTTACTATTAAGACTTGCATGCGATCTATGAAACTTGCAATGAGTAACGTTTTTAGGTTAGGGTGTCTGGTGGTTCCGGGGGTGTTATAAAATAATGCGATAAAAATAAAGTATCCACATACCACAAGTGTACGGGTCGTTCCAAGTAATAGATATGTAAAGTCGGGATAATCGTCTCCACATGGATTTAAGTAGTTATTCTAACTTCGTGTTCAATATTAGAATGGATAGTTTTAATTGTCTTAATTACAAAGATAAGCAGCAAAGGAGTTTGTTTTCTAATTAACTAAATAATAAAATTAATAATAAATAATTAATAACAAATAATTATGCAAATAAGATAAGAAGATGCAAGTATGAATCTATCCTATTGAATTTATGATTCCTAAGAATAAGGGTGAATAGCAATTCTCACAATAGTCGGGACTCTATAATTTCCTAGCCCCCTGTCGGGTGCACCTAGAAGCTATCCTAAAGTACCATAAACCCCTGTATGGGCGAATGGTCTTCTTCGGATGTGAAGTTCTTTTACCTCTTTGGCCATGTGTGTAGTCAAGCCCCGTCGGTCAATAACGGACACCACACGTCTATATCCTAGTTATGTAATTAAACCCCCCACCCCCCGTCGGATGATCACTCGCCACTAAGTGAATAGCCTAATTACTAAAACATACCTTTGATTCATGACGTCAATGATATTAAACGAGCACAATAATATAGTCAACGGAAATTAAGAAGCAATTCAATTAAATACTAAAATCCTGGATTTAAATTAAAACAGAAAAACAATAATCAATGAATCATATATTTACAATCCTAAAGAGAAATTATGCATAATAAAAATCTTGAATAATAGATTAGAAATACCTCATAGACAAAATAGATCTAATACTAATTTACCCAAAGAATATAGATGGAGAAGTGTTGAATTGATGTAGTTAAGCTCTAGCTCTTACTTCTTCCTCCTCTAGATCCTCCTGATTTCTTCTATAATGAATTGTATATGTATAATAATCTTATGCACCCAAGGCATCATTTTATAAGGTTTTAAACTGATATATATAGGTGCTAGGTCGAAATCTTGGAGTAAGGGTCAAGTAAAAGAGTCCAAGCCCAACTCAAATTCGTAACCCTAATATATAGAAAAGTAAGAAATTGTAGTTGTTTTGTTCTGGCCATAACTCCTTCAATAAAATTTGATTGACGCGTTCTTTATATCATAACTAATCGTATCGGTATGCTCTACACTTTAACTTTAGACCATTTTTCCAAATTCCCATCCAATCATGAGTTATGATCACTTTTGTAGACGTAGCTGCTGAAATCCAGATTTATTTGGCAACTTTTCCTTTCCTAGTTTATCTTTTCCTTCTTCTATCTCCTGATTTCTTCAAGATTTTCTTTCCTTATCTTTTTAGAATTGATTTGGCATCTAATTTATTTCCATATAGCTTTAAAGCTTCACATTAACACACAAATTAAACCAAATCTGCTCTAAAAATAATAATTCATCAAATCAAGACAAGAAATAGGAATACTACAAATTAAGAAAAAAGTCAATATAAAAAGACCATTTTATACCTAAAATGATGTCTCCTAATGGCTTACATTTAGAACAATTAGGGAGATATCTAGAACCCCAACTCAAAGTTGTATCGTCCTGATACAATAAAGAATAAGAACATAGGGAAGTCTCTAAAATACCAGCTAAGTTAATTGAGCACAGGGGAAAAGATGATAGAAGAATATATAGAATAAACTCAAAGCAATTACTTAGAAAATTTCATGTAATAATATTTACAAACCGCATAGCTACACACTCGTCATATCTACAATCAACACGACTTGAATTCAATATTAGATTAGCTTTGCAATGTAAGAAGGAGAGGATCTTTACTCATTTTACCAAGGAGGCTATAGATTATTCATCGAACTTCACTAGTATCCAAAGATCCACTTAACTACTCTCTACCGGCTCAATCACTTCTAGATTATGTAGCAAAGAATCAAAAGGTCTTTAAGGTTGTAATGTTGGCTTAGGGACGGTATGATAAGTATATTTAGATCATTTAGCGTGAGCTTTTGGCTCTCTTTTCACTAGCCATCAATGAATCTCCCTAGAGCTTGAGTTACTCTCATAAAACATTCTCACTCAACCCAATGAATTCCTTGATGCACCAGTTAGCATCCCCAATAACCCACTTAAAGCATAAAGATGTTCACATAAAAATTCCACTTTACCAGTCCAAATATATATATTCTTTTCATAGCTATGACTCTATTTTTGATGTTAAGATATCATGCTATTTTTTTCTAATATATTCTTTCTTTTCTTTCATGCTTTTCAGCTTTTTTCATTTACTCTTACCCCAGAAAAGGGTTACAATATAATAAACGTGTGAATCATCATCAAAATATAGAACATAGTACAATTAATAAGCTCAAAAATCCCAACCCAATAATATTTCCCATAATGGTGGACCCACCACCCCAAACTCAAGCTCTAAAATAACTGTCTATGCTTCGCGATTCGAGTGCGGGTCATATGGAAAAGTCCTATAATCTAAAGTGATATGGCTTATAAAATGGCTAAAATGGCTAATAAAAAGGCCTCAGAAAGGCTAGAAGGGGCTAAGAAGAATACATAATATAATAAATGGACAAAGATCTAAAAGGCAACAAGGGGCTTATGAAAGAACCACCTTAATCACTTTCTAAACTATGTAATTTCGTCATTCTTTTACCTTTAGCATGTTCATTAAATGGGTTTATCAACTAGCTTGAATCTCAAGGCCTACACACCACTCATGGCTCCCTGAGATCGAGCATACTTTCTATCGCATTTGCTAACTTATCTTTTGTGTGTTTTCCTGCAAATACTCAAAGCATGCCAAATAAAGCAGCTCATAAACATACTACTTTCTATCATTAACTTACTAATCTTATGCTTTCAATGTATTAAACACACTCTTCATCTAATCAATCTCGTAAAAATTTCAAATTTCTCTAAAAAACAATAAATCACATAAAATGGTAGAGGAACAATGAATCCCCACACCCCCAACTAAAAAATGAGTCTTGTCCCCACGACTCAAAACAGACTCGATAAAAAAATAAAAACTAACACATATATTGCAAATAGATAAATGGTAGGAAAGAAAGAAAACATACTCTTCGAGGCTATTGTCGCGCATGATCAGTACCCGGAATAGGGTGCAGTGCTTTTCTTGTATGTAACCTTCTAGTATCACGAATTTTTCTTTCCCTTACATCCTCTTATACTCCATCCTAAATAATCACACTCTAGAAATCTCTTGTTTTTCATCAATACTCTCTTATGTGCAGGTGTTTTGATATGATTTGGCTAGTTGAATCTTGTTTGTAATGATGTGGGAAGGATTTGGATGTAAATTTATGGTGATTGGGTAGTGTTTTGATGTTTGGTGAAGGTTTGATGAATCTTTCATGATGTTTCATGGAGTTTGGGTGCCTTGGGGAAGAAAGATAGGTTTAAGGCTTTAAAAATCTTAACTAATACTAACTTCTCTTTAAACCCTTCTTATAACCTTTGTAATTGGATTTGGCGGCGGGTTGCGGTGCACCGGAGCAACGGTGCGGTATATCGGACTCAAGGGTTTCAGACTGTGGTAGAGAGTTGTCGATACAGTTTTGCATAAGCGGTCTCGAAAATTTACCTGATTTCCAAACCGTTGCCACGGTTTTGGCCGTGCGGTGCACCGGAGCTATCGTGCGTTGTACCGCACGAAGTCTCTGGATGCCACGAAAAAATATGTTTTTTATTTTACCTTCAAATCATATTTTCTCCACTCCATTGGATAGATCTCGAAAAAATACGCGATTTAGACTCGAAAAAAAGTGAATTCCGATACCCAAGCGCAAAGTTATGCCAGTTCGAAGTTTCGTTAAAACATTTCACACTGATAGGTACGGTGCACCGCATATACCTACAGTGTACCGCAAAATACTTCTGTCCAAGCATTTTCAACTCCAGAAATTTTCCAGTTTTTCACCCCAAATTCGAACCCTTGCATACCTACACATCAAAAACACTAATACCTTTCTCAAATACGGAATATCAACTAAAAAATATGTAAACTAACTAATACACACTAAAAAAAACTAAACTAATAAAGCAATTATAACTTGGGGTGTCTCCCAAGAGCACTTTTGTTTAACGTCTTCCAAAGTTAGACGTGTAACTCCATTATCCGTTGAGTATGTAGTCTCCCCAACAGTGGGTGAGGCTATGAATGTCTACCATTCGCAGCCTTTGACCTCTCAAAGGTTGTATCTATATTAATTTTGATGTCACCACTCAAGTAACAACAAATGGCCTCATCCACGCATTTTTGAACCCTCGTGGCCTATTTTATTGTTTCGAAGCCTTCCAAGCAACCGTGGTTCAAACCCTAAACTCATTTTTAGCTCTCTTCTTTACGGGGTCATGGTGGTGGTCCTTCTCTTTAACCTCTTTAGATACTTCTGGTACAATTGGGAACTCAAGGTGTACCTCTCCTAGCTTTTTATCCAAAACAAGGGATGTTTCAGACTTTTCTTTTGTTATGAGGGCCACGTTTTCAACCTCGATCTCTACACTCGCATTCTCATTTGTTTCCGAAATAGCTTCCGCGAATACTTGTTGCGGTGTGAGTTCTTTTGTATCACCTTCAAGCATTTGGGTGTAGGTTTTGTCTTCTTTTCATACCTCTACAATTGCTTTATCGATGTCACCATTTGAATGATTCGTCTTCATAGGGCTGGGTGGTGACATCAATGGAGTACTGGGTGGAAAATCCATCCTAGTATTTTCTTCTTCTATGTCTTTTCTAACTAGGATCTCAATATTTGATTCCTCTAAACGCGACATGGCTGGGTTTTCCATGGATGTAAGCTTCCCTTCACAAGGTTTAATTTCAACTTTGACTCGATTATCAACAATTTTCTCATCTATGCTTATCATGGTTGATTCTTCTATTGTTGGAATCTCTAGTTCACTAAGCGTAACTTGTGGCGATTCCACTTCCTTCTCTTCTTGAAGGCTAGAATCTGTAGCTTGACCAGTTGCATAGATGGTACTTGTTTTAGCCTCTCAATTGTTTATGTGAGTTGCATCAGTCATTGCTCCATCAATTGATGTTGTTGTTGCATATTTTGCACCAATGATATAGCAACATCGCTTTTTGCCTCACTCTTTACTACATTATCCATTGAAACCTTAATGATTTGATTGGGAAGTCTTCAACTTCATGAGCCTCTCTTCATGATCACTAAAGCTCCCTCGAGTCAGATCCATGAAAATGTGTGCTTTATCAATAAAGCGTTGTACTTTAATACACCAGGCCTGTGGTGGATTTTGCTCTTCATAGAGGGAATTCTCCATACCTAAAGAAAACCTGGAAAGAGACTAAAACAAAACAAACATAAAACTGAAAACAAATAAAAATACTAAACTAACTTAACACAAAATAAAATAACTACAATAAATCCCCGGCAGCGGCGTCAAAAAATTGGTGGGTCCTGGGGTGTTATAAATAATGTGATAAAAATAAAGGATCCATAGACAGCAAGTGTACGGGTCGGTCCAAGTAATAGATAAGTAAAATATGGATAATCGTCTCCATAAGGATTTAAGTAGTTATTCTAGCTTCGTGTTCAATATTAGAATAAATAGTTTTAATTGTCTTAATTACAAAGATAAATAGCAAAGGAGTTTGTTTTCTAATTAACTAAATAATAAAATAAATAATAAATAATTAATAATTAATAACATATAATTATGCAAATAAGTTAAGGAGATGCAAGTATGAATCTATCCTATTGAATTTATGATTCCTAAGAATAAGGGTGAATGGGAAATCTCACATTCGTCGGGACTCTATAATTTCCTAGCCCCCTGTCGGGTGGACCTAGGAGCTATCCTAAAGTACTATGAACCCCTGTATGGGCGAATATTCATCTTCAGATGTGAAGTTATTTTACCTCTTTGGCTACGTGGTTAGTCAAGCCTGTCTGTCAATAACGGACACCACGCGTCTATATCCTAGTTTTGTAATTAAACCCCCCCTGTCGGATGATCACTCGCCACTAAGTGAATAGCCTAATTACTAAAACCTACCTTGATTCATGACGTCAATGATAGTAAACAACCACAAAATATAGTTAATGGAAATTAAGAACCAATTCAATTAAATACTAAAATCCTAGATTCCAATTAAAACAGAAAACAATAATCAACGAGTCATATAATTACAATCTTAAAGAGAAATTATGCATACTAAAACTCTTGAATAAATAGCTTAGAAATAACTCATAGAATAAATATATCTGATACTCATTTACCCAAAGAATAGAGATGGAGAAGTGTTGAATTCATGTAATTAAGCTCTAGCTCTTTCTTCTTCCTCATCTAGATCCTCCTGGTTGCTTCTATAATGATTTATGTATGTATATTAAGCTTATGCAGCCAAGGGATCATTTTCTAAGGTTTAGAACTAATATATATAGGTGCTAGGTCAAAATCTTGGAGTAGGGGTCGAGTAAAAGAGTCCAAGCCCAACTCAAATTCGTAACCCTAATATATAGAAAAGGTAAGAAATTGATTCTGTTTTGTTTTAGTCGTAACTCTTTAATACTACTCTGATTGACGCGTTCCTTCTATCAAAATTGATTGTCTCGGAAAGCTCTACACTTTAGCTTCAGACCATTCTTCCAAATTCCAAGACAATCTTGAGTTATGATCACTTTTGTGGACGTAATTAGTGAAATTCAGATTTATTTGACAACTTTTCCTTTCCTAGTTTATTTTTTCCTTCTTCTATCTCCTAATTTCTTCAAGATCTTCATTCCTTATCTTCTTAGAATTAATTTGGAATCTAATTTATTTCTATATATCTCTAAATCTTCATATTAACACACAAATTAAACCAAATATGCTCTAATGAAAAAAATCATCAAATTAAGAAAAGGAATAGGAATACTACGAATTAAACACAAAAGTCAATATAAAAATACCATTTTATACCTAAAATGATGTCTCCTAAGGGCTTATATTTAGAACAATCAGGGAGACATCAGTGTCAGTTGCATCTTATTTTATCGTTATTTTATCACGCCCTAACACTACACAAAGATTGTCATAAATTCGTCTAGACTTGTTAAAGAAGCCAGTTCACCGGCAATATATCAAAAAGAGATGAGATGCCACTCAACAATATTTTAGAAGTCAGAATCTTTGATTTGTGGGGGATAGATTTCATGGGACCAATCATCTCTTCCAATAGTAATCTTTATATTTTATAGCAGTAAATTATGTGTCCAAGTAGGTAGAAGCAGTGGCAACACCGAAGAACATTGCCAAGACAGTCATTTCGCTCCTCAAATCAAATGTCTTTTCAAGACATGGTACGCCACGTTGTTTTTATTAGTGATAATGGTACCCACTTTATAAATTTTCAGTTGAGAGCTCCCCTTCATAAGTTGGGGGTAAGACACCGTACTTTAACATGTTATCATCCCCAAACTAACGGTCAAGTCGAGGTCTCTAACCGAGAGATCAAATCTATCCTAGAAAAGACCGTGAACAAAACGAGGAAGGACTTGTAATTAAAACTAGATGATGCTCTCTCGGATTACAGAACAACATTCAAAACATCAGTTGGGGCATCTCCCTATCGCATAGTATACGACAAAGCTTGTCATCTTCCTATCAAGATTGAATCCTGTGCTTTTTGGGATATTAAAGATCTGAACTTAAACGTAGAGTTAGCGGGTAAGAGAAGGATGATGCATTTGAATGAATTAGATGAGTTCTGTTTTCCTGCCTATGATAATTTACGTCTCTATAAGGAAAAAAATGGCATGATAACCAGATTCTCCAAAGAGGTCCGAGAGAGGATAGAAAGTGCTCCTATATAATTCAAATTTTTTCGAATTAACGGGTAAGCTCAAATCTCGTTGGGGAGGACCTTATTTTGTCATAAAAGTCACACCTCATGGCGCAATCAAAATTGAACATCCAACTGAGCAAAGGACCTTCATGGTAAATGGTCATCGCTTAAAGTTATACTATGATAATGAGGACTTATGAAGAGAAGAGACAATACATGTCCAAGAACACGCTTAACTCGAGGTACACGTCTAACTTTGAAAGACGTTTAACAAAATTTACCTTGGGAGACACCCCTTGTTTTAATTTCTTTTTAGTCAGTTTTATGTTTTGTAGTGTATAATATTAGGTTATTGTATACTTTTAACGTGTTTACAAGCTAATAGGAGAGAAAGGTAGTGTGTTAATGTGCAGGAAATGAGTTTGGGGTAAAAAAGAAAGGAATATTTTTGCCAACCAGTAGCTGGGTGCGGTGTACCGCACCCTAGCTGCGGTGCACCACACCCTAGAGACGATTACAACGGTGAGAAAATCAGGTGTAATGCCGAGGAGGGGGTCTTTTACAGCATGTCGTCAAGGTGCACAAGACCGTGGCCACGGTGTCATCCAGAATTAACATGTTGTACACCGCAGGTATTGTCCGGTGCACCGCGCCTTACAAAACCGTCACTACGGTAAGAAAATCAGGGTCAATGCCGAGAGTCAACTATGTCATACCGTGCCGTCAAATGCGAATACCCGTCGCCACGGTATTTATGACGTCACCTACGGTACACTGCGGGGATCGTCTGGTGCACCACACGAGGAACTTTGAAGAGAAGAATTTGACCTCTAATTGGATTCTCACCTTACAAAGGCTAACCCTAGCCTATTGCAACCTTCCCAACACAAAAGTTATAGACCCATAATCTATAAATACACCTTGAAGCTTGAGTAAACCTTTAAACAAACATAACAACACCATCAAATCTTTCCTCCATCTTCCATAAACACATATTCTTTACCAAATCCATTACACAACACCACAAAACACCAAAGACCATCAATCCTTCAATAATTCTTACATAAGAAATCAAGAAATCCTTCTTCTCCCATTGATAATCATTCATCCAAGAAACAACATCAAGCCACACCAATCTCTTATAATTTTATTCCGTAATTGGTGCAACTTGAGTTGTGGGTTGATCAAAGATGACAAACAGAACGGATGCTATGGATTACAAGAGGAAGTGTTCAATCTTAGGGAAGAACCAGAATTTGCCCGGAGCTACAAAAGAAAAGGCCATTGATCATGATGAGCCTATTGAAAGAAAACAGAGTTGGATGCAACAACACAACCACTACGAAGAAAGCTCACAACGAGAATGAGTGTACCACCAAGGCCTAAAGAAAAGATCAAGATTTATCTTCAAATCTTAATGAAGATTCAGAAAGTGTATTGGTGGTCCTTTGTGTGTTCTAAAAATAATGCAATAAATAATTGAACCACAACCGCAAGTGTACGGTTGTCCCAAGTAGTAATTCTGATAAATCAGATTCGTTCCAAGGACGGAATGGTTGATCACAATGTCTAGCAAATAGTGATTGATGCACTTATGAAAATAAAAGACAAATATATGTTTGTTTGGTTTTTGTTATTAAAACTAATGAATGAAAGACAAATATTAAAATGCAAATAAAAGCTAAAACGCAAGTAATTTGATGTAAAACGCGATATGAGAAGTAGCACTTGAGAACGCAAGGATCCTCCCTATCCTATTTCTTAACTTATGTTGTTTAAGGGCTAAATTAGTCAATTACAATGGTCGGGATTCTAATATCCTTATACCCCCGTCAGGGTGGACTATAAGGCGATCCTAAAGTGTCACTAGTCCCGTCAGGGTAAATATGATCCACCGTTGGATGATTAAGTGTTATTACCTCATTGGCCCTAGGATTAGCTAAGCTCGTCAGAATCATTAACTTCTATCCTAGATTGAATAAATAGTTCCGTATTTAAACCCCCCGTCAGGATGATCCAATTGCCACTTATTGGAATAGCCTAAATACTAACACTTGTTCCTAGTTCATGACGCTAAAAACAGTAAAATAATCTCAATTTATTGAAAAGAGTAAAAGCCCTAATCTAGTTTAATTTAACAGAAACCCAAATTCAACATTCGTTATTCAATAAAATTGGGATTCACCCATTGTTTGTTCTCAAGCACTATGAATTGTTTAGCTCATATTAAAAAGAAATACTAAATTAAAATTAAAGGAATTCATATTGTTTACAGAATTAAAAAGATAAAAGAACCTAATTTCCGGAATCGGAATGACTACGAACGGAGATATAGACCCTCTCCAGCTCTTGTAGCTTCTTCTCCTTCCTTCAGTTGCTTCTCTCTGGTGTTTTTAATCTTGCAGAATGTGAATTGTGTGTAAAATAGAAGTCAAGGGCTGATTTTATAGGTGGAAATTCGGACTTGGACCTAGGCTTTTAATTAAATGAAATATAAAAGGCCCAAGTCCACTAACTTAGCCCAAAATCCCGTAACTGCTGATATACCTTCACTAAAACAGCTTTTCCCGATGCGTTACAACTCCGATTGACCTCATTCCAGTTGCTAAAGTTCCGTAATTCGATAAGGAATGATTTCTCTTCAAAGGTCAACAGCTAGATCATCGCTTAAGCGCCTCGAAATCAGCAATCTATGGCCTGGAAAATGGATTTTCAGCTCTAAAAATAATATCTTCGGGATTTCTTTTCAAGTCTTGACTCTATCTTTTGATCTTTGACTTCCTCCTTAGACTCCTCTTCTAGCTAACATCTAAAACCTGTAAAATACTCACTAAAAATACCAATATTACGCGCAAAAGTTTAATAAATCAAAAATGCTAGAATTAAAAGAGGAAAATCATATTATTGCATATTTAGTCCAAAAGTCTATCGAAATGATTAAATAAACACCAAAAATGATGTCTCCTAAGGGTCGAAAATAAGAACAATTAAGGAGACATCAAGACCCCCAACTCAAACCTTTGTCGTCCCGACAAAGCAAAACAAAACAAAACAAGGGGTAGAAGTAAACGCAAGAACAAATAGAAGCTTAGCAAATAAACCTAAAGCAATTCTTAAGATAAATCTCATATAGCAAAACTTTAAGAACTAACATATACATACACTAATCATGCAAAATCAAACATAAATAATCTCAATCATAAAATTAAAGTTGCAATGCTTGAAGGTTACACTTGTACTCATATCTGTATGATGGCTATAGGGTGGTCATTAATCATAAATCGCTTTGAATGTTCCACCTAAATATTCCCTATCAACAGAAGTATAAATTCACTATGTATTTAAGAATCAAGAGGTCTTTATGGTTTTAATATTGGCTTAAGGACGGTATGGATATATATTTGGTAAATTTGAAGTGAGCTTTTGGCTCTCTCCTCACTTACCATCCACATGTCCTCGAGCTTGAGTTACGCTCAAAAATGTTCTCACTCACCCATTTGACGCGCTAAAGTTGCGTCCCCAATGTCAACCCAAATAAATCTAAGATGATTTCCAAAAATATTCCACCTTGCCGGTTTATTTTATTCTTTCTTTCTTTTTATTTTCTTTTTCATTTCTTTTCTTCTTTTTTGTACAAGATACCCATGACCATCATTTTGATGTGAAAAGTCATGTCTCTTATAATTTTCTTTTTCTTTTTCTCTTTTTTTTCATTTTTTTTTTTTTTTTTTTTTTTCAAATCCCGGCAAAGGGTTACAAATAATAATATCATCTACATTTTTGTGCCTCAATACAAACACATATAATCCCTTCCCAATGTAAATTCCCAAAATGTGGACCCTCCACCCCAAACTCAAGCTCGAGACAAGTCTCAGGGTTGTGATTCAAGTGCGGGTCATTTGGTCATGCCTAATAATCTAAAGGATAATGGGCTTATATCGTGGCTACAAAAGAAAAGGCTTAAGGCTCAAAATTGGGCTAAGACGGATAAAATTATAATAAGGGATAGCAAGCTAAAAGGTTTCAAATGGCTTAACAAAGAACTGCCCCTATCATTTTCCTAAGTACATAGCTTGTCTTTAGTTCATATCTAGGTGGGTTCTCTACTAATTAAGATTTCACGTTCTACACACCAAACATATTCCTTAAGTACAAGCTTACTTCATTTGCATTGTTCATTAATTTTTCCTATCAATTACCTATGTTCGCATGCAATTGTAAGTGCGTTCTATATCAGTCCCTAAAGTCCACTATTTACTATCATAGATTCATCAAAAGTATGCTTAAAGGGACATTTAAAATCTTCTATAGGCAAACGCAACTCCGAAAATTATTTTTATTGAAAGCAAATAAAACATATAACACATAAAAATTGGGATGAGGCAACGAACCCCACCCCAAACTCAAAAATGAGTCGTGTCCCCACGACTCGAAAAGACTCAACGCAATAAAAAAAATAAACTAATCTAACTAAAATGCGAAAGGGATAGAAAACGTATCTTAACCAGCTCGAGGCTGGTTATCGGTGTTGCGTCCATGAACTTTCTCCTGCATAAGAATACCATAGGTGGCATGTTGAATTGTGCTCACCCCCGTTAACATGTTTCGGAGAAGTTCTAACTCTTTTGTAACGTTTCCTAAAGATGCAATCATCTTCACTTGGTTCTCTTCTAACACCTTCACTTTAGCTTCCAACTCATCAGTTGTATGCATCTTCTTCTTTGGAGGAGCTCTAGGATTCCTTGTTGCTTTTACCACCTCATCATGAATATTCTTAACCAAAGTTAAACCCATACTCTCACACCCTACAACACGATCAATCTCTGCGTCTTTACGCGGAACCTTTGCGTCCAAGCACAAAGTAGTGACGGTACAAGGAAATTTGAGATTTTGTTGTGAAGTAGGAATTCTAGCAAATTCCATGATGGTATCATATATTACACGAGCAACATCCATGGGTTTCTCCTCAATAATACATTTAATGAACAAAAGATGCTCCTTCTTCACTTCCGATATGTGTTTAACTCCGAAGAAGGTAGGTATTATAAAACGTGACCAAATCTTAGCACATGGTAGCAAGTTACTACTATACATCTGGCCAGGATATCTCTCTCCTTCGGGAATTGGGTGGGCCCCATCAACAAGCACTTTCCCCCAAAGGGATTCATAATCAAACGAAGGCTCTTTAAGAGATTCTTGAAACGGACATATTCCGGAAAACTTGGGTAACTTCAATGATTTACGAATAAGCTCAACGGAGAAAGGAACTACCTTTTTGCGAATTATAACAGCTTCTTTTGAGAAGGCGATTCCTTCATAAAAATCTCGCACCAAGGTAGGAATATACTCAAGCTTCCTTTCTCTCAATTCCTTCCAACCCAATTTATCACAAGTAACACCATAATCTTTATAAGCACTAGTCATAATACCTTTAGGAAGATCCATCTCCTCACCAAACTTCAAAAATTCAATTCGATCACGAACCTGAGTATCCCAAGGAACGAAGACTCTCTTAGGCTTTTGAGCCCAAGCTTTCCTACGCGGAGCTTTCGGTTGTTGCACTGGTTCTTCGGGAACTTCTTGTTCAGCTTCTTCAATTTCTTCTTCAACTTCTTCCTCACTTTCTTCATCACTCTCATCAATTAACCTGCTCTTTTTCGGATTAGCCTTACTCGGATTCTCTTTTCGTTTCGGAGCAATTTGGTTTTGGACAGTCTTTTTGGATCGCGAATCCGGAATCTCAATTGCTTGGTCTGGGCTAGCTCCAACAGTGTTCCTGTTTCTTGGTATGTTTCTTCGATAGTTACACATGGAATCGGTTCTGTTAGTCATCTCTTTTCACCCCAAACTCAAAACTTCAAATAGAGAAAAAGCTAGAGAAAAGCTTTGAAATTTGATGTTTTGAGGCTTAAAACTTGAAGAACTAGGTGTTATATGAGATGGGTTAAGGTTATTAGAGAGAGATTTGGAAAGAATTGGGTTTAATTTCAAGGTTGTGAAGAGGAAATTGTTGGAGAAAAGGTGAAATTTGATGATGTTTTGGAGAAGCTATGAGTTGATTTTGTGTTTTTGTGATGATAGAAGGCTTGATTTGATGATTTTATAGCTGTTTGTTGATGATTTTCGGAGTAGGTGGAGGCAAGAATTCGGATTATAAGGTTTGGCTTGGAAAAGAGGCAAAAAACTAGGTTTAATGAAGTTAAAACCGCCTCTCGTAACAGCTGGCCGGTATGCCTTCGGATTCGCCGGTATACCGGCCGTTTCGCCGGTATGCCGGCCGAGAGGCCGGCGAAATTTTTTTTTTTTTTTTTTTTTTTTTTTTTTTTTTTTTTTTTTTTTTTTTTTTTTTTTTTTTTTTTTTTTTTTTTTTTTTTTTACCTCAAAACGCAAGTATATTGCGTCGTCGCTGACGCAATGGTCAGGGAATTTGAAATCCTTGACCGGCTAGCCGGCGGATTCGCCGGTATGCCTGCGAAATCTCGATGGCGCATTTGATGACGCAGCAACCTTGCGTCGTCGCTGACGCAAGGACCAGAACATTCTTCCTCGTTGGCCGGCTAGCCGGCGGATTCGCCGGCATGCCGGTGCTTCCTCGCTGGCGCGAATGAAGACGCAGCATTGCTGCGTTGTCGCTGACGCAGTGGTCAGGGAGTTGGGGTCTATCTGCTCGTTTGGCCGGTATGCCGGCTAGCTCGCCGGCAAGCCGGTCAAACCTGCTGTGGACTTCAATTTTTCTCCGTTTTTCCCATCGTTTGACCCCAAACTCATGACCATTATACCCCTGAAATCATCAAAAACAAACACCCTTCCTCATTTCTTAAAAATAAAACTAAAATAAACAAAAACTTTAACTAATATACACTACGGAAATTGAAATACTTAAACTAATATACAAGAAATTGGCTTTTGTTTAACGTCGTTAAGCTCGACGGGTTACCTCGTGCTTCTAAGGAGCTTCGAGGAGGTACATGACCTCTCCGGGATGTGGGTCTTTTGCACGATCGGTGTCCTCTCCTCCATGATAAATTTTTAAACGATGACCGTTCACCATGAATGTACGGTTCTCAAGTGGATGTTCTATCTCTATAGCTCCATGAGGTGTAACCTTGGTTACAATGTAAGGACCCGACCACTTCGATCTTAATTTCCCCGGATAATTACTGAACTTCGAATTATATTTCAACACTCTTTGTCCCACTACAAAGTTCTTCTCTCGAATTCGATTATCATGCCATCTCTTAGTGTTTTCTTTGTAAAGTTTAGCATTTTCATAAGCATGTAATCTAAATTCATCAAGCTCATTAAGTTTCATCATTCGATTCTCACCAGCTAGCGTAGGATCTAAATTTAACTTTGCAATAGCCCAATAGGCACCCATTTCAAGTTCAAGAGGTAAGTGACAAGCCTTACCATAAACCATTCGATACGGAGAAGCACCTACTGGGGTTTTGAAAGCAGTTCGATATGCCCAAAGTGCATCATCTAATTTCATAGACCAATCTTTTCTTGTAGGACCAACGGTTTTCTCTAAAATAGTTTTTACCTCACGATTTGATACTTCGGCTTGACCATTGGCTTGTGGATGATAAGCGGTAGACACACGATGTCTGACTCCATATTTCTCTAGAACAGTCTTCAAATACTTATTAACGAAATGAGTACCTCCATCGCTAATAATCACCCTTGGAGTTCCATGTCTAGTGAAAATATGTGATTTTAAGAACTTAATCACCACTCTAGAATCATTGGTAGGTAAAGCCACTGCTTCTACCCACTTAGACACGTAATCAACAGCTAGTAAGATGTAGAGGTTACCATTTGAAGGAACGAACGGACCCATAAAATCTATACCCCAAACATCAAATATTTCAACTTCTAATACATTATTACGTGGCATCTCATCCCTCTTGGATATGTTTCCGGTAAATTGGCATCTATTACATCTTTTAGTATATTCATGACAATCTTTTATAATAGAGGGCCAATAGAAACCTGATTGTAATACCTTAGCAGCAGTTCGATCTCCTTTGAAATGTCCACCGTAAGGTGAATCATGACACCCAGCTATAATCGCCTCAATTTCTTCCTTGGCTACGCATCTTCTTACCATCTGATCAGCACACACTTTGTAAAGGAACGGATCCTCCCAAAAGAACTGTCTTGCACGGTGAGCTAATCTTTTTCTTTCTTGATAAGTTGACCCTTCAGGAAAGGAACCACTTACCACTAAGTTTGCAATGTCTGCATACCAAGGGGCTTCATAATCGCGAACTTCGAATAAATTCTCATCAGGAAATTCCTCTCTAACTGCTTCAGTACCACTATTCAACTCTGAACCTTCTAACCTCGATAGATGATCTGCAACCTGATTCTCGCACCCTTTTCTATCCTTGATCTCTAAATCAAACTCTTGAAGCAATAAAACCCATCTGATTAACCTTGGTTTAGCATCCTTCTTCTCCATAAGATATCGAATCGCTGAATGATCTGTATAGACAATAACTTTCGCTCCAAGAAGATAAGAGCGAAATTTGTCGAATGAATACACAACCGCTAGCAACTCCTTCTCTGTAACTGTATAATTGATCTGAGCACCATTAAAAGTTTTACTAGCATAATAAATCGAATGAAAAACTTTCTCTTTTCTTTGTCCTAATACAGCTCCCATACATAAATCACTCGCATCACACATAACCTCAAACGGTAAATTCCAATCTGGAGGCACTACTATAGGAGCAGAAATAAGCTTTTCTTTGATTGCTTTGAAAGCCGCTAAACAAGCTTCATCAAAAAGGAATTTGGAATCCTTTTCAAGTAAGTTGCATAACGGTTTCGCAATCTTAGAAAAGTCTTTGATAAATCGCCTATAAAAGCCAGCATGGCCTAGAAAACTTCTTACCCCTTTAACAGAAACAGGAGGGGGAAGAGTTTTAATTACCTCAATCTTCGCTCTATCGACTTCCAATCCAACATTCGAAATTTTTTGTGACCCAGAACAATACCTTCGCGAACCATGAAATGACATTTCTCCCAGTTTAAGACCAAATCTGTTTCTTTGCATCTGATTAACACTTTCTCCAAATTGTCTAAGCACTTATCAAAATCATCACCAAATACAGAGAAATCATCCATAAACACTTCAAGAAAGTTATCGATCATATCCCAGAAGATGGCCATCATGCATCTTTGAAAGGTAGCAGGAGCATTACACAACCCAAATGGCATTCTACGATATGCAAAAGTACCAAAGGGGCATGTAAATGTTGTTTTATGTTGATCTTCTGGAGCCACGTAAATTTGATTATACCCTGAATAACCATCCAAGAAGCAATAGTACTCTCTTCCGGCTAATTTGTCTAACATCTGATCTATGAAGGGCAAAGGGAAATGATCTTTTCTGGTGGCCTTGTTCAGCTTCCTATAATCCATGCAAACTCTCCATCCAACTACCGTTCTTGAAGGAATCGCTTCATTTTTATCATTAAGAACTGTTGTCATTCCTCCCTTCTTCGGTACACACTGAACCGGACTCACCCATTCACTACTCGAAATGGGATAAATAATCCCCGCATCTAAAAGCTTGATCACCTCTTTCTTTACCACATCCTTCATGGCGGGCATTAATCTTCTTTGACCTTCAACTGAGCGTGCGTTAACATCTTCAAGTATGATTTTGTGTTGACAATAGGATGGACTAATGCCTTTGATGTCAGCAATTGTCCAACCTATTGCTTCTTTGTTGGCTCTTAACACACGCAACAGTTTATCTTCTTGAGGACCTGTTAAATTAGCTGAAACAATAACAGGTAGAGTTTCATTAGTACCTAAATACGCATACCTCAAGTGTGCTGGCAATGGTTTTTCTTCCAATTCCGGAGGAGATTCAATTGAAGGCTTCTTTTTAGGAACAATCTCCCCCGGTTCTCTCACAGGTTCATAGGCAGGACGCCTATACCTCGGATTTTCAGAATTTAGAGCCGCTATTGTTTCAATAAGCTCTTCCATCATCTCAGGTGAATCTAATGTTAAAGCAGCCTGCAAGATATCATCAAAATTTAAACAATTAAATACCTCTTGCGATGCTTGCTCTACTACATCCATTCTGAAGCAATCTTCCTGAGAGTCTGGGAATTTCATAGCTCGAAATACATTGAATTTCACTTCCTCATCTTGTATCCTCATTGTTAATTCACCATTCTCTACATCGATCAATGTTCTCCCTGTAGCTAGGAATGGTCTACCCAAAATAATGGGGACATTTCTATCTGCATTGTATTCAAGGATTACAAAATCAACAGGAAATATAAGTGTACCTGCCTTAACAAGGACATCCTCAATGCGGCCTTCAGGATGAGCAAGAGATCTGTCCGCCATTTGCAAGACCATAGAAGTGGGTCTTGCGTTTCCAATTTTTAGCTTATCAAATATCGACTTGGGCATCAAATTGATGCTAGCTCCCAAGTCACATAGCGCCTTTCCTTTCCATTCTTCCCCAATTGATATGGGAATCGTGAAACTCCCCGGATCTACTAACTTCGGAGGTAATTTACTTTGGCAAATCGCGCTACACTCTTCTGGGAGACCAATCATCTCGTTATCACAATAGGGCCTTTTGTTAGTGAGGGCCCTCTTCAAAAACTTCGTATACTTCGGAATATCTCGAATCGCCTCAAGTAACGGGATATTAATACTTAGACCCTTCACTCTGTTAAAGAATTTCTGAAAATCACCCAAATCACCCTTTTTCTGAACTCGTGATGGAAACGGTGGTGGAGGGCGATTAATCACCATATCATCTTTCTTTTTCAGAACTTCTCGTGGTCTCACTATTTCTTCAACCTCACTCTCTTTCTCTTTTTCTTTCTCTTTCTCCACCACTTCCTTTTCTTTTCTTGGTACTTCTTTCTCTTTCATAATGGGAAAAGGAGGGGGAGGAAGGTTCTTACCACTTCTCAATGTAACAGCATTACAATCTTCGCGTTGCTTCGGATTCTCAGTATCGCTAGGAAGTTGCCCTTGTGGGCGCTGATTCAGCTGTTTATTAATTTGGCTTAGCTGATTCTGGAAAATCTTCATATTCGCTTCAGCTGCGTTCTGACGTTCTAAGGCTTGTGTTTGAAGAGCAATCAAATTTTCAACGGTTTTCTGAAGGGTAACTACTCCTTCTTGTGGATGGGCAGGTAAGGCTTTTTGGTTTAAAGTTTCATCGTATGTATTCTGAGGAGTATTCTGAGGAGCTTGCCTTTGTACATAATTTCCCTGATTCTGTCCTCCTTGATAATTGTTGTGTGGTCTTGGATTATAGTTATTACCTTGGGGACGCGGCTGATATGCGTAGGTAGGATTGGCTGCCCCATTAGGATTTGAGTATTGAAACCCAGGATGGTTTCTGTTAGGCTGATATCCATTACCACTTGAATTGAAGTTACCTCTGTTGGACATGAACATCACGGATTCTTGGTTATTTGGACAACTTTCCTCATCATGATCATCTACCTGACAAATCGAACACATATAAACCTCTTGTGCAGCATGCACAGCTACCTTCTTACCCGAAAATCCTTCTTTCACAGCTAAAGTAAGCTGTTTCAATTGTTGCTCAATAGTATTCTGAATCTTGTTTTCAAACGTAGCAAATTTCTCTTCCATATCAACATTATTCACTCCCTTAACCGGTGTTCTTACTGAATTCCACCCAACTTCATTCTTAACTGTTCTCTCTAAGATAATTTTAGCATGAGCGGGTTGAACTTGAAGAAAACCTGCACCACATAGCGTATCCAACTTCTCTCTTGACTTCCCATCAAGGCCTCTATAAAAGATCTTAAGTTGTTGTTGTTCTGAATACCCATGATTGGGAACTTTTCGTAAACACATCTGAAATCTTGTCCAACTCTTACCCAAAGTTTCTTCATATTCTTGACGGAAATGCGTCAATTCTAGTTCAGCATCTAACCTCATGTTACTTGGGTAATACCTGTCAAAGAACGCAATCTCTAATTGGTCCCAATTGGTGATCTTCGTAGGATCTTGCGTATCGTGCCATTCACTTGCTCCCTCAGTAACAAAGAACTTAAAAGCAGCAAAATACATCTGTTCTCTCGAGACCCCTTGTGTGATATAAGAATCACATATCTGTTTGAATTTCTGTACTGCCCTGAGAGGATCTTCTGCTGGTCTACCACGAAAATTACCAAAATTCTGGAACTGAGCTAACATACCCGAATCTGGACGAAAACGTGGAACATTAATATCTGGAGCACCTACTCCTATAGCTGGAGCACGGAATGGAACTTCTGGAGGACCATTAGTAAACCACGGATCATGATTCATCACTATCTGGACTGGAGCATTGGGATTTAGTGGTTGAACTGGAGGAATAACGCCCGGAGCTAAAGGTTGGCCATTTGCATCTAGCTGGCCTTGTCCATTATTCTGTTGATTATTTTGAAGATTGATGTCTGCCATTCTGTTACTTAACTCTTCTACCTCTAAAGCTTCTCGTTCTCTTCTTCTCTTGTTTGCAAGTCTGATCAACGATTCTGGATTACTAAGGATCGGAGGTGTTGGCTCTAGATCCTTGAATAGCCTTCTTCGCATACACCAAACCTAAAAACCTGAAAAGAAACTAAACAAAAAGCGTAAAACTGATAAAATAAAAATGCACTTATCACTAAAGGATAAACACCGTGGTCACACGCTACCGTCCCCGGCAGCGGCGCCAAAAACTTGGTGGTCCTTTGTGTGTTCTAAAAATAATGCAATAAATAATTGAACCACAACCGCAAGTGTACGGTTGTCCCAAGTAGTAATTCTGATAAATCAGATTCGTTCCAAGGACGGAATGGTTGATCACAATGTCTAGCAAATAGTGATTGATGCACTTATGAAAATAAAAGACAAATATATGTTTGTTTGGTTTTTGTTATTAAAACTAATGAATGAAAGACAAATATTAAAATGCAAATAAAAGCTAAAACGCAAGTAATTTGATGTAAAACGCGATATGAGAAGTAGCACTTGAGAACGCAAGGATCCTCCCTATCCTATTTCTTAACTTATGTTGTTTAAGGGCTAAATTAGTCAATTACAATGGTCGGGATTCTAATATCCTTATACCCCCGTCAGGGTGGACTATAAGGCGATCCTAAAGTGTCACTAGTCCCGTCAGGGTAAATATGATCCACCGTTGGATGATTAAGTGTTATTACCTCATTGGCCCTAGGATTAGCTAAGCTCGTCAGAATCATTAACTTCTATCCTAGATTGAATAAATAGTTCCGTATTTAAACCCCCCGTCAGGATGATCCAATTGCCACTTATTGGAATAGCCTAAATACTAACACTTGTTCCTAGTTCATGACGCTAAAAACAGTAAAATAATCTCAATTTATTGAAAAGAGTAAAAGCCCTAATCTAGTTTAATTTAACAGAAACCCAAATTCAACATTCGTTATTCAATAAAATTGGGATTCACCCATTGTTTGTTCTCAAGCACTATGAATTGTTTAGCTCATATTAAAAAGAAATACTAAATTAAAATTAAAGGAATTCATATTGTTTACAGAATTAAAAAGATAAAAGAACCTAATTTCCGGAATCGGAATGACTACGAACGGAGATATAGACCCTCTCCAGCTCTTGTAGCTTCTTCTCCTTCCTTCAGTTGCTTCTCTCTGGTGTTTTTAATCTTGCAGAATGTGAATTGTGTGTAAAATAGAAGTCAAGGGCTGATTTTATAGGTGGAAATTCGGACTTGGACCTAGGCTTTTAATTAAATGAAATATAAAAGGCCCAAGTCCACTAACTTAGCCCAAAATCCCGTAACTGCTGATATACCTTCACTAAAACAGCTTTTCCCGATGCGTTACAACTCCGATTGACCTCATTCCAGTTGCTAAAGTTCCGTAATTCGATAAGGAATGATTTCTCTTCAAAGGTCAACAGCTAGATCATCGCTTAAGCGCCTCGAAATCAGCAATCTATGGCCTGGAAAATGGATTTTCAGCTCTAAAAATAATATCTTCGGGATTTCTTTTCAAGTCTTGACTCTATCTTTTGATCTTTGACTTCCTCCTTAGACTCCTCTTCTAGCTAACATCTAAAACCTGTAAAATACTCACTAAAAATACCAATATTACGCGCAAAAGTTTAATAAATCAAAAATGCTAGAATTAAAAGAGGAAAATCATATTATTGCATATTTAGTCCAAAAGTCTATCGAAATGATTAAATAAACACCAAAAATGATGTCTCCTAAGGGTCGAAAATAAGAACAATTAAGGAGACATCATGTATCCACACCATCATTATGGGCAGTAAAATTTATAGAAGATATTAGTAGTTTAAAAAGAGATTTCAACACCTGGTGGATGGAGATTCTGAGGGTAGACTACGTGATGAACAAAGTAACAGAAAACTTTGATATAGATAATGACAATCCTTCAGAAAAGGAATGGCAAGAGATACTTTATGGAAAGGTACCACATTCTATTTCTTCTCCTTAATTTCTTATATGAATTATTTTAGTTTAGTTTAAATTTTATTGCTTTATTGAGTTTTTTTTCGAGTCGCGGGGACACGGCTCACTTTTGAGTTGGGGGTGGGGATTCGTTGTCCTCATCTTCCTTTTTGTTTTTGCATAAACTTTAAAACATTTAGGGTTATAATTGTCATAGAATATAGTGAATGTACCTATTGAGAATGTTTTAATTAAGTCAATGATAGTTAGTAGTATGATTTTGAACGTTGTCACAAATATGTTTAGTATACATGTATGAAAACAGGATGTAAAGGATAGGGAAGATTAATAAGCAATGTGTATGAAGTGTCATGTTGGAACTTAGGGAGAGTTGATTTAAGTGTAGAATGTGAGGTTTGAAATTAGTTGAAATCACACTTTTCTATGAACTAATAGTGAAAAAGTTACGAAATCTGGTAGTTAGAAAAGTGAATAAGGTAGTTCTTTCATATTGGAGCCACTTGGAGCCTATTTTTTGCCTTTTCACCCTTTTATTTGATTATTATTATTATCCATCTTAGCCCCGCTGGGCCTTTATAAAGGTTTTTATTAGTCACATTACAAGCCATACCCCTTAGTTTATAAGACTTATCTATATGATATGCACTTGAATCGCAAAACTTGAGACCAGTTGTTTTAGAGCTTCAGTTTTGGGTGGGGGTTTCATCATACGGAAACATTGGGATTGGGAAATTGTAATTGTGATACTACTGGTGATGATGAGTCTATTATTGTAACCCTTTGTCGGGGTAAAAGTGAATGAAAAAAGTATTGAAAAAGGAAAACAAATTATATGAGAAAAGTATCATGATATCTCACATTAAAAAATGGAGTCATAGCTAGCTATCAAAAGAAAAAAAGAGATATATAAAATGATTAAAAAGATTTGGATCGACGAAGTGGAATTTGTTATATAATCATCATAAGAGGTTGTGTGGGGTTATTTGCGGATTCAAATCAAAGCATAAAAAATTGGGTTGAGTGAGAACATCTTTGAGTATAACTTAAGCTTAGGGAGATTCGTTGAGAAAATGTGAGGAGAGATCCAAAAGTTCACTTTTCATTATCCAAATGTACCATACATCCCTAAGCCACGTTATAAATGAAAAGAACTCAGGATTTCTAACTATTGGGTGGAGGAACAATGGAACAATTAGGGCATAGGAGAGTAGACCATTGGATAATAACCATATGTGTGCATTATTTCTTTAGCATCACTGCATGATATTTTTTAGGTATTTTGCTCTAGGATCATTTATTTTTTTCTTCTTCTTCTTCTATGTTTATTATTTGACTATCCTATTGTTTTTGTCTTATTTGTATCAGGACGATACAACTTTGAGTTGAGGGTCTTGATGTCTCCCTATTTTTGATAAATTAATCTATATTTGAGACATTATTTTAGGGTTATTTAGTTATTAATTTCGGGGTTTTCCCCAATTATTTATGTTTTTCACTTTCTTGTCGAGTTTTAGGTGTTTTTCTATTTGATGAGCTTTTGCGCGTAATTTGTGTGTTATTTGTGTAGCACTTAGATATATGAAAGTTATTACACCTATGGAAATTGATTTTAAAAGGAAAAGTAAAGGAAAACCCTTAGTCAATGTAAAAAAGGAAGAGTATGGATAAATTTGGAATATAAAGAAGCTGCCAAAACTACATATATGTACATTAATTAATTTACTGCAGAAAAATGGTCTGGAATTATTGAGATATTTTTGTATTGGCATCTATATCTTTTCAATGCGGTTATTTTCGTGTAAAAAATGTCAAAATCCAAAAAGTAACGAAGGAGATATGACCAAAACAAAATCTGTTAAGGTTTATCCCTTCCTAAAATCTAGGAATACGAATTTTGGTAAGATCTAGACTCCTTAACTTGGGGATTACTCCTAATTTCGACCAAATACCTATATATACTCCTTCCTACCCTGGAGAGCTCATCCTTGGTCATCCTGTAATCATCTAAAGACCAAGAGGAATCCTACATCAAGAGAAGATAAGACCAGAAGGAATTGGACAACAAATCATGTCTTCCCAATCGTCCTAATTTGTAATTGTTTTTCTTTCTATAGAATGAACTAATTCTATTTTAGCTTGAGATTAGCACATGAGTATGAACTCTAGACTTGTTTTTTATATCTATTTTCATTTGTGATGTCTTTTACATTATATTGCAACGAGTGTTTTATTTTCAGCTTTTATGTGTTTTGATTTATTGTTTGTAGTTCTTGCGGCATACAACGTATATGATTACCTTAGTAGTTGTTAGATGGTCACTCGGAAGGGGTGTCTTATTATTTAAACACCACATAAATTTCTAGTGTGCGGTAGTGATTCGGGAGGGCTTACCTAACTAGATAGTCATTAGGGTTTGAGATTAATCACTGATCATTGCGCAGGGTCCCCTTACCCAAGTCCCCTAGTAATTGTTAGGTACCCACCTAATTTCACCTAGAAGGGGGTTAAGAGGAATATAGAATCATGGCTATTGAGTATCACACAATTATCCCTTACATAAATAGGTTATAACAAGGCTAGTGGAGATTACTTGCTAGATCTTCAGCTAAACTCTCATACTATCTTCTTCTCTTTATTTATTTTCATGTCGTTATTTTATATAGTTAATTGTTAAAGTTTTAAGAACCAAACAAATATTTCAGTGTCTTTTATTTTCTACGTACTAATCTTCTAGTTATCTTATTTGTACTTTATATTGCATAAGTTCTTCCTAACTTTCGTAGTCTCTGAGGAACGAATTTTACTTACTATTAAAACTTGCATACGATCTGTGATACTTGTAGTGAGTAACGTGTTTGGGTTAGGGTGTCAGTTGCATCTTATTTTATCTTTGTTTTATCACGCCCTAACCGACACTAGGAGGTCATGTTCCTCCTCGAAGCTACATAGTGCGAGAGGTAACCAGTCGAGCTTAAACACGTTAAACAAAAGTCATTTCAATCGTATATTAGTTTATCGCTTTAATGTTTTTCAATTCCTACTGTATATTAGAGTAATTGTTGTTAATTAGTGTATAATTTTAAGAAACAAGAAAGCTACTATTTTAATTGTGAAGTAATTGAGTTTAGGATGAACAAAAACGGGAAAAATGTGATACACAGCAGCTTTGTGCGGTATACCGCACCATATCTGCGGTGCACCGCACCCAAGGAAAATCGTCATAACGGTAATGAAATTGGGTACACATGCGAGACATCAGTCCATAAAACGTAGTGTCGCTTGCGCGTGTACTGTGCCACGGGTTCCAATATAGAAATCATGCGGTACACAACACAATACCCGCAGTGCACTGCAGGGTCCAAGACCTTTACAACGGTTTGACAAATCAGGTCCATTGCCGAGAGGACACTTGTTCAAACCGCGTCGTCAGAATTGTAGAACTGTGACACGGTATAGGGAGTGCGTGATGTCATTCGCGGTACACCACAAGGAACCCGCGGTCTACCACAAGATTTCAGTTAGGAAGCAATTTATGCAAATTTTGGATTTTAACCTAACAAAGCCTAACCCTAGCCGTTCCCAAATCCCACAAAATGATTTTTTCAGTTCCAAATCCAAGAAAAACACTTTAAAGACACAAAAACATACTATAACCTTCCCTCCATCAACCATAAATATTCTAATCCGTTCCAAACACAAAATCAAACTTCAAATCCTTCCAAAACACCAAGAAATGTTCACTGTAATCCTAATTACTTCTTCATCAAAGCTTTAATCTTAACCAGTAAACCTCTCCTATACCATAACATAATCATCACTCATCTCATATTACACCACATACCTAATTCCTATATCCTCAAAACATCAAAGTTCAAAACTTTTCTCTATTTTTTGAATTTTGGAAGTGTTTAGTTTGGGGTTCATTGCGATGACAAACATAACCGATTCCTTGTGCTTCAATCATAAGATGCGCATTAATACCAGCACTAGAAATTCTCTTGGGGATACTCTAGACAAAGCTATTGAGATTCCAGATTCGAGTTCTATGACTATGGTTGGAGAGGTCAAGAAAAGTATGGTGATGAAAGATAACCCAAGCAATACTACCCCTAAAAAGCCAAACTTGGATGAAAAAGAAGTGTAAGAACCTATTGTGAGTGAACAATGAATGAACAACATTCTGTAAAAAGAAAAACAATGGTCGTGATACCTAAGAGGCCATTCATGAGTTGGAAAGAACATTTGTGACCAGTTTGCTAAGATAAATTTTGGTGTTGAAAATGGATTTCCGAAGGACATTACGAGCAGTGAAGTCAAAGATTACGCAGTAACTTGTGACGAGTTTGGATGGAAAGAGTTGAGGAATCGAGAATTGTCTTACATCCCAGCCTTAGTTCATGAAATTTATGAAGAGTTGGTATTTGCGGAAAGTAATTCGATTGAAGTTCGTAAGAAGATTGTTCTTTTGCCAGTTGAGCGTATTTGTAAGATACTAAAATTGCCAAACTTGATGGGTGCCTGCCAAAACCATGAAGAGCTTAATGATCCAACCTCCCAATGGGACTCGTTCTACAATCATGTTTTAATTTATGAGTTAAACCCATCCCCGTAGGCCAGAGATATCAATAGAAACCACACGTGAGAGCATGGTCCCATTTCATAATTCCTACCTTCTTCGGAAATTCCCATACTTCTAAGGTATCACGTGATCAACTCATCTTTATTAAATTCATACTTGAGAAGAAAGAAATAGATGTAGCTCACTAATCTATGACCTCATTAAGGTTTACGCAAAATCCTCTATTGGGCAATGTAACCTTAAGTTTCCGTGTTTAATTACCTCGATATGTTCAAAAGCAAAAGTGCCACGCGGAAACGAAGAAGATGAACCCCGTGAATTAGGAGAGAACATTACTACGATTGCAATCGTAAATATTCATAGTGAAACCAAGAAATTGGGTATGGATTTGGATAAGCCTGTTGGGGAAGTTAATGGAGCAATACCTCTGAATTCGGCTAAGGTGTGATAAAAATAAGATAATAAAGATGCAACTAAACACCCTAACAGAGCACGGTACTCAATGCAAGTACCACATGTCATACACAAGTTTTAATGATAAGTAAGATTTTTTCCTCAAAGACTACGAAAGTTAGGAAGAACTTATGCAATATCAAGTGCAAGTAAGAAAGCTAGATGAATAATACGCTGTAAATAAAAGTATAATGGAATATTTGGTTGGTTTTTGAATAAGAACAATTAAATAAATAAAATAAAGACATGAAAATAAATAAGAGAAGAAGATAGTATGAGAGTTTAGCTTGAGATCTAGCGAGTGATCCCCACTAGCCTTGTTTGTTCTAATCATGTAAGGGAGAATTGTGTAATATGAAATAGCCAGGATTCTATATTCCTCCTAACCTCCTTCCCAGTGGACTTAGGTGGATTCCTAACAATTATTAGGGACTTGGGTAAGATGATCCTGTGCAATGATCGGCGATTAATCTCAAACCCTAATGACTATCTAGTTAGGCAAGCCCTTCCAGCTCACTACCGTACACTAGACGTTTACGTGGTGTTTCAATAATTAGACACCCCTTTTGGGTGACCATATAACTACTATTAAGGTAATCCTATACTCGTGCACTAGCAAGAACTACAAACAATAAATCAAAACACATAAATCAAAAAATAAAACACTAATATCAATTTAAATGCGAACATCCCAAGTTAAAATAGATGTAAAACAATTCTAGGGTTCATTTCCATATGCTAATCTCAAGCAAAAATAAAATTAGTTCATACTAGAGAAATAAAAGAAAACAATTACAAATTTGAAGGATTGGGTAGGCATAATTTGTTGTCCAACTCCTTCCAGACTTCTCTTCTCTTATTCTAAGCTTTCTCTTGGTTTAAAGGCTGGCCAAGGATGTATTTCTAATGACAAGAGGGTTTATTTATAGGGTTTTGAAACCCTAGGTCGAAATCTTGGAGTAGAAGGCAAGTAATTTGAGTCAATTTCCAGCTAAAATTTGTTTCCTAAAATATAGAAGACGGGATAAAACGCTGTTGTCTTGTATTGGTCGTATCTCAATCATTATTAATCCAATTTTTGCCTACGTTTTATCAAAACGACCGCAGTAAAACGTTATACACTTTATCTTATTATTTCTCATCTAAATTCCGAGCCAATTTTATGCCATCTTCACTTCAGTGGATGTAACTACAGAATTTCAGATATACATGGGAACTTTTCCTTTCCTATTTTATCTCTACTTCCTTCCATATCTTCTTTCCTTTTCTCTTTTAATTGATTTGGAATCTAATTAATTTCCATATATATTTAAATTTTCACATTAACACACAAGTTGAACCAAATATGCTCTAAAAAATAATAAATCATCAAATCAAGACAAAAAAGAAAAGAAAAAATCAAATTGTGAATAAAAGTCTATAATAAATTTCTCAAATACACCTAAATGATATCTCTAACCTAGATTATTATATCAAAAATAGGGAGAAATCAGGACCCCCAACTCAAATTTGTATCGTCCCGATACAATAAAGATAAAAACAGTAAGGTAGTCAAATAATAAATATAGAAGACGAAGACAAGAAAAAGAATAGAAAACAATAAATGATCCTAGAGCTAAACATTATAACAAGTATCATATAGTAATTCTAAATAAATAATGCACACATATACTTAATATACCTATAATCAACAATCCATAACGTCAAGTCCAGATTAACATCGCAATGCCAGAAGGAGAGGTCTTCAACTTAGTTCCTGTTAACGGCTACAGGTGGATCATAGGTCCTAATATAGTATCCAATGGTACACTCACCTATGCCATAATTGTTCCATTGTTCCTCCAACAAGTAGCTAAAAATCCTAAGGTCTTTACAGTTATAACGTGGCTTAGGGACAGTATGGTATATTCGGATAATGAAAAATGAGCTTTTGGCTCTCTCCATATATTCCATCAAAGAATCTCCCTAGAGCTTGAGTTTTACTCGAAGATTTTCTCACTCAACCCAATTTTGATGATTTTATTTGCATCCCCAAATAACCCAAATAAAAAAATTTCATGATGATTTCATAATAATTTCCACTTTGCCGATCCAAATCTTTTAATCTTTTCCAAATATCTCTTTTTTTCTTCTTATAATAGCTAGCTACGACTCTCTCTTTAATGTGAGATATCATGCTACTATTTCATATATAGTTTTTTCTTTTCATTCACTTTTACCCGACAAAGGGTTACAAAAATAAAACTCATCATCATCAATACTATCACAATTACAATAAATTTCCCAATCACAATATTTCCCAATAATGAAACCCACCACCACAGACTCAAGCTCTAAAACATCTTGTCTCAGGTTTTGCAGTTTGAGGGGGGGGGGGGGGGGGTCATATGGACGATTCCTATAAACTAAGGGGTATGGCTTGTAATGTGGTTAATAAAAGGCTTTAGAAACGCTCAAAAGGGCTAAGATGGTTAATAATAATAATAATCAAATAAAAGGGTGAGAAAGCTAAAAAGGCTTCAAGTGGATTCAATATGAAATAACAGCTTTATTCACTTTTCTAACTAGCGGAATTTGTTAATTTTTCACTATTAGTTCATATACAAGCGGGGTTTCAACTAATTTCAAACCTCACATTCTACACACCAATTAACTCTCTCTAAGTTCCAACTTGACACGTCATACGCATTGCTCATTAATCTCCCCATCTTTTACTCCTATTTTCATATATGCATACTAAACATATTTTTAATAACTTTCAAAAACATACTACTTACTATCATTGACTTAATTAAAGCATGCTCAATAGGTACATTCACCATATTCTATGTCAATTCTAACCCTAAAACTTTTTAAATTTTATGCAAAAATAGAAAAGGAAGTTGAGGAAAATGACTCCCCACCCCCAACTCAAAAGTAAGTCGTGTGCCCACGACTCGAAAAAAACTCAATAAAGCAATAAAATTTAAAACTAAACTAAACTAATTCATACAAGCAATAAAGGAGAAGAATTGGAAAAGGGCGTTGATATTTCATTCCAACAAGTGTTGAAATTTCATTATTTATTTCTTTATTCATTATATCCAAGTCTTCTGTTAATTTGTTCATCACATGATCGATCCTCAAAATTTCATTCAAGAAGGCGTTGAAATTTCTTTTCAAACTATCGATTTCTTTCATCATTCTAACTGCCCATGTTGGTGGTGTTGATACAGTTTTTGAATTTTCATTAAGATTTGAAGACGAACCTTGATCTTGGATTGGTGTCTTTTTTTTATGCCTTGTTGGTATACTCATTCTTGCTGTGAGTTTTCTTCGTAGTGGTTGTGCTGTTACCCCAATCTTTGGCTTATTTTCAATAGGCTTATCAAGGTCAATGATGTGTTCCTTTGTAGCTCCGGAAAAATTGGTGTTCTTCCCTAAGATTGAACACTTCCTTTTGTAATCCATAGCATTTGTTCTATTTGACATCTTTGATTAACCCACAACTCAAGTTACACCAAATATAGAATAAAGTTATGAAAGATTGGTATCGCTCGAGATTGTTTCTTGAATGAATAATCATCAACGATGAAAGAAGGAATTCATAAATGTTTTTGGAAGAACTCTTGAAAGCATGACGATCTTTGGTGTTTTGTTGTGTTGTGTAATGAATTTGATGAAGAACATGTGTTTATAGAGGATGGAGGAAATATTTGATATTGTTGTTGTGTTTATTTGAAGGTTTAATCAAGCTTCAAGGTGTTTTTATATGTTTTGGGTCTGAAAAATTCATCTTTGGAAGGTTGAAGGAGGATAGGGTTTGCTTTAATAAGGTAAGAAGTAGGCTTGGAAGCAAATTCTTCTTCTCAAACCGCCTCGGACCGATATGCCGGTGATATCGGCGGCTAGCCAGTGCCCTGACGTCATCATACCGTGTCGTCAAATGCGACCACGGTTTTTGCTATCCTCGCCTCGGCTTTCACCCTTATTTCATGACTGTCACAACGGTTTTGGATGGACCGGTGAGCCGGTAATTTCGGCGGTATAAGCCGGTCAAAAAAAAATTCCAAACCGTATTGGGCGAGTGACGACACGGTTTTACTACTCCCCACTCCGCATTATACCTAATTTCCTCACCGTTACTTCTCACCGGTATACCGGTCAGAGGATCATAATTTTTCCAACTTTTCCCTTTTGACGCCAAACTCGTTTAATGCAAAATAACACACTACCTTTCTCTCCTATTAGCTTGTAAACACATTAAAAGTGTACACTAACTTAATATTATACAGTACAAAACATAAAACTAATTAAAAAGAAATTAAAACAAGAGGTGTCTCCCAAGAGCACTTTTGTTTAACGTCGTTTAGTTCAACGTGTTACTCGGTGATTATTTCTTAACATCACCTCCCCAACAATGAATTAGTTTATCAATATTTAGCCTGTGAAATTTAAATCCCTTGCCTTTCACGCCCACTAACTTCTCAAATATATTCTTTGAGCCATGAATGAGCCCATCCAAAAAGTTTTAGGTGTGCGTGCTTTTTGTGGAGGATCGGGCTTTTTTCGATGCGACTTCTTCGCCTCTTCTGAACTTCTCTTGGAACCTTTGCGGTACATATTCTGGTTCTCTTTTTCACAACTTGTTTAATAAAGTCTAAGAAAATCTCTCGAAGAACCAGGGAACTTCATCGCTTTAAATACCTTAAATTTCAACTGTTTGTCTTGGAGTCTCATGATCAATTCACCATTCTCAACATCAATTAGTGTACGCCCGTGCCTAAGAATTGTGTACCCAAAATAATGGGGACATTTTTATCAATGTCGTAGATAAGAATAATAAAATCAAAAGGAAATATAAAACTACCAGCCTTAACTAAATCATCATTAATTTTACCTACTGGTTTGGAGAGAGAGCGATCCGACATTTGTAATACCACTGAAGTGGGTACCACCTTTCCTATGTAGAGTTTTTCAAACAGGGACTTTGGCATGAGATTGATACTTGCGCCTAAATCACATAATCCTTTCCCGCTCCATCCTCACCAATAACAATAGGAATTGTAAAACATTTGGGATATTGCAACTTCGGTGGCAACGTGCCTTGACATATATCACTACACTCCTTAGATAGTCCAATCATCTTCCCAGTTTCTAAACTTTGATTATTAGAAAGGATGTCATTCTGAATTTAAGATATTTCGACATTCTATTGAGAATTTCTACAGACGGTATGTTGATATCTAACTTGCTCACCATGTCAAGGAACTTCTTGAATTCTTTTTCAACGATTTAATCCCCAATAATGGAGCCAAAAACTTGGTGTCGGTTGAGGTGTGATAAAAATAAGATAATATAGATGCAACCAAACACCCTAATTGAGCACGGTACTCACTACAAGTATCACATGTCGTCCGCAATGATAAGTAAGATTCATTCCCCAGAGACTACGAAGTTAGGAAGAACTTATGCAATATCAAGTGAAAGATATCTTCTTGAGGACGTGATGGAAATGTTTCAGGAGCTTGACTTACGTTATACTCATTATAGCCTATTGGTTGATTAGCTTAATTTTAATAGGCTTGTTCTTGCAGATATAACTGTTGAGGTGGAATTTGGATGCTTTGATCAACTGTTATAGAGAGTTGTTGTATTTGATCTCGCAAGCTTGAAAACCTCGCCTCCGTATCAATATTAGTGGTACGTGTTTGTGATTGTGGCCAACTCATGTCGGTCTCGATGATTCTTTCCATACCAACCTTTGCTTCCTTCGGATCCATAAGACAAAACTACCACGACCTAAATCATCTACTCTCAGCCTTGACTCTTTATTGAGTCCTTTATCGAACATGGCTAAGTGTAATTCAGACGTGTATTCGTGTAGTGGACATCTTGCTAACTTGTTTTGAAATCTCGCCCATGTTTCTCCAACACTCTATCCGGCTTCTTGTAAGAAATTCATAAGCTCCAATTGTTCATTCACTCTCATACTTGTATGATAAAATTGATCAAGGAATCTTGCTTGAAGCTTGTCCTAATTTGTTATTAGCTCGTGAGGTTGATCATCTAACCAATCGCTTGCTTTCCCAGTCAAGAAGAATTGAAACATTAAATAATACATCAGTTCTTGCGTAACACCTTCGCTAATGTAGGCATCACAGAATTGCATGAATTTCTCAACCGATCGGAATGGATTTTGATGTGTAGCACCACTATATTTCACATAGCTCGCGAATTGATTAATCATGTCAGGATCGGGCTTGAATCGAACGCCTTGAATAACTGAAGGGTGAATCCCAATGGGTTGCACTCGGAATGGGCCAGGAAGACCTAGCTCTAACCATTCATTTATCTTCTAAAACTCTATAAAAGACAAAAACAAAAGGAAACATGTAAAACCGAAAACAAATAAAAACTTCTACACTAAATAAACGCAAATAAAGTAATTTAAAGATAAATCCACAGCAGCGGCACCAAAAACATTGTGGAGGCAAAAATATGATAAATAAACAAATAAATGAAGATAATAATAAAGGACACACCCTTCACTACCACGAGAAACTCACTACAAGTATTACATATCGTTAGCAAGTTTAGTTGATAAGGAAAGTTCATTCGCAGAGATTTAATCTGTTAGATATACTTGTATTCAATAATCGTAGATGAATTTAGATGTTAAGAATAATATATTATAAGACGAATACTTATTAGATGTGAAATAACAAATAAGAATACAGATAAATAAATATGAATGTAAGACAGATAAATTAGGGTTACTAATATGGGCCTATCTTACTAAGTTGTTAATCTAATCTTAAAGGTGAATTGACGTCTCCCTTTTTGTTCTAATTATATGCCCTTAGGAGACATCATTTTAGGTGATTAATTGACTTATTTGATAGACTTTTAAGCTTATTTGATTATATTGTGTTTTCTTCCCTTGCAATTTATTATTTTTCATTTTTAAAGCTCTTGCACATTAAATGGTTTTTTTAGTGCAAAGTTTGTAGGTCCATGAATTAGATGGATCACCAAGACAAGGAAAGGAATCGAGAATTAAAGACTTAGATCGTGTGTAGAAGTCAAATGCGAGAAAAGATGATTCGAAGAATTCACTAGAGGAGAGTGAAATCTGGAAGGCTGTTACAAATCACTGTTTTTGAGCCACTTAGCCACTGATTCAGCCTTAGAGTCGTGAAATAAGGAAGTTGCATCTTTGAGTCAGGAAGATTTTGCAAGTTGAACGGAGTGATTTCGAGTCTGGACGCAAAAGTTACATCTGTTTTAGTAACATTTGCACATCAGTTACGAGATTTCATTTAAGGATTGGGCTTTTATTTCATTAAACCTATTTTTCTTAAGTAAAAAAACCCTAATCTGAATTCTCCACTATATAAAGGCCTTTAGACTTCATTTTTTAGACAACTCAATTTATACAAGTCAGAAAAGCCAGAGAGAAAGTCAGAAGCAATGAAAAGGAGAAAACTAAGAGTGGGAGAAAGTCATCTTCTCCAAATCACAGCCAAACTCAATCCTTAATTAGGTTCTTTCATCCTTCATTTCTGTAATCAAACATTAGTTCATTTTATTTTAATTTAGTTTTTCTTTCCGTTATGAGCTAATTTCCCTTTGTACTTGAGAATCGCATATTGGGTTGAACCTAAACTTGATTAATTTATGTTTCTCCGATTTAGGATTTAAGTATTTAAATTGAATTTGTTATTTTGTGTTGGATCTTATTTCATTCTTGAATTATTATCTTTGGTGTCATGAACTAAGGGTAATTTTTAGTATCTAGGCTATTCACTATAGTGGCGTAGTGATTACCTTGACGGGGGGTTTAGATACAGACCTAGGTAATTGTCGTTGGTATTCGCCAATGACCTTGACAGGCTTGACTAACCAATAGCCAATGAGGTAAAGAACTTGAACCATTTGAAAGTAATTGTAATCATCCTGACAGAATTTATAATACCGTAGGAGAGCTCCTAAGTCCACCCTTACGGGGGTTAGGAGACTTTAGAATCCCAACTAGCACAATTATAGCAATTCGTCCCTTAACAGAAAACATTAATCAAGCAGGTTTAGGTAAAACCCTTGCGTGACTCAGTTACTACTTCTTCTCTTGCATCTACCCTACTTATTTGCATTATTTTCATTTCAATTTAACTAATTTAGAATTTAATATATTTGCATATTACTTTTATAAAATCAAAACAATCATTATATCATTTACTTTTATGTACTTGCAATAATCCTTTATTTGATTCACATATGAGTTGTACCATTCCGTCCCTGTGAACGAATTCTGATTTATTGGTTTATTACTTGGACAACCGTACACTTGCGATCTGTGGTCTTTAACTTTAGCGCATTATTTTATAGCACACAAGGACCACCAGGTTCTTGGCGTCGCTGCCGGGGATGGTAGCGTGTGACCCCGGTGTTAATCCTTTAGTGTTTAATTGCATTTTATTCAGTTTTACGCTTGTTTGTTCTACGTTTTTTCAGGTTTACAGGTTTGGTGTATGCTCGATAACCTTGAGATATTAATCAGACTTGCAAACAGAAGAAAGAAAGAAGAAAAAGAAGCCAGCGAAAGAGAAAAGAGATTAGCTAAAGAAGCAATGGCTCTTGAAAATAATCTTGAACCTAGAGTGGTGGAAAATACTCCTCCACCTGGACAACAAGTTCAACCTCCCATTAACAATGATCCTTGGTTTATAAATGGCCCTGAACAAGCTCCATATCGCACTCATACCCTTGGGATTAGTCCATCAGATATTAATGTTGCGAGATACAGACCTGATCCTGGTATGTTATCTCTTTTCCAGAATTATGGAAATTTCCGTGGAGCACCTGTAGAAGATTCGATTCGCGCAGTACAAAAATTCATGCAGATATGTGATTCATACATAACGCAAGGTGTGACCAGAGAACAGATGTATTATGCAAATTTTAGATACTTTGTGATGGACGCAACGTGGCACAATTCGCAAGAACCAGGATTGATTAATAATTGGGAAGAACTGTAAACTGCATTTTTCGATAGATATTACCCAACCAATATGATATTGAATGCACAAGTTTCTTTAACGTCCTTTGAGAAAGAACAAGAAGTTCCAGTTGTGTTTGAGAAGAGTTCTTGATCATGGCCTTACAGATGCAAAACAAATGAAAATATTCTATAAAGGCCTTGATGGGAAATCAAGAAAAGACTTAGACATACTTTGTGGTGGTGGATTCTTACAAGTACAACCAGTTCACGCTAAGGTTATTTTAAACAGAACAGTAAAGAACGAAATTGGTTGGAACACCGTGAGAACACCTAGCCGAGGTGGAGTTTATAGAGAGAGTAGTGCTGGAATCGATGAAAAATTCTCGTCGTTAGAGAATAAGTTGAAGAATACATTAGAGCAGCAATTGAAACAGCTTACCTTAGCTGTTAAAGAAGGTTTTATAGGTATAAGAGCAGATGTTAATGTGACACAAGATATGTATTAGTGTTCTGATTGTGGTGTACAAGATCACGATTGGGAGCATTGTCAAAGTAATCCTGAATCCGTAATGTTTGTTTCCAACCGAGGGAACTATAATTCAGGTGCTCAAGGGTATCTACCAAATAGAAACCATCCGAGTATCCAACATCCAAATCCTAGTGGGGCAGTTAATTCTACATACGCATATCAGCCACCTCCCCAAGGTAGCAATTATCAACGAAGACCACAAAATAAATACCAATGGGGACAAGGTTACGGAAATCAAGCTCAGAGACAACCTTCTTAAGAATCCTATAATGATACTATGAATAAGAGAGCTTTACCTGCTCAAACTCAAGAAGGTGCGGCAGATATTCATCAAACTTTAGAAAAAATGATCTCCCTTCAAACAAAAGCATGTCAAGATCAACAATCTTCCGATGCAGCTATTAAATTGTTATAAAATCAAATGGGTCAGATGGCAAAACAGTTACAACATAGTCCACAAGGGCAACTCCCAAGTGACACTGATAATCCTAGACAGAAAGAAGATTGTAATGCTATAGCACTCAGAAGCGGTAAGACGCTTCCCCTACCTCCTTTTCCAGTTTTGAAAGAAAAAGAGACAACCAGAAAAGAAAATCTGGTGTAGGATGTGGTGGAAAAAGAAGGTGAACCTGATGTAGTGGAAGTGGAGAATATTCCGGAAATTCCTAAGAAGAAAGATGTTGGAAAAAACCGTCCTCCTCCTCCTTTTCCCTCAAGAGTTCAGAAGAAAGGAGATATGGCTGATTACCAGAGATTCCTAAATGTAGTGAGAGGTCTGGTGTGGCCTAAGGTGTGATAAAATAATGATATAAATAAGTGCAAATAACACCCTAAACTAACACGGTACTGCAAGTATTACAGGACGTATGCAAGTTTTAATGATAAGAAGATTCGTTCCTCAGGGGCTGACGAAAGTTATAGAGAACTTATGCAAACTATCAAGTCATATATAGAAGATAGAAAGATAATACGCAAAGAAAGAAAAGGAAAATAGATTTTTATTTGGTTTTTATAACGAAAACTAAACTACTAAACTAAAGACCATAAAATAAATAAAAGCAAAGAAAAGAAAAGAAGATAGTATGAAAGATATAGCTTAGGTTTCACTAGTATGTACTAATCCTTCTAATTCTATCTATTAGATCTAATTTATAAGGGAGAATATTAGCTCTTGGTATACTTAGTCAGGATTCTAAATTCCCATACCTTAGACCTTGAGAGCGACTAAGGGGGCTACGGCACAACCAAGAAGTGTTTTAAATAGGGTTATCAAACGCCACTAAGGCCCTAAACAAATACTGCAATCCTGGTGATATGGTGGTTAAAACAAACCCTATGACTATCTAGTTAGAATCATGTTTTGTCAGAACTAATATCGACACTAGAGGTTATGTGGTGGTTCAATAGTTAAACACCCAGTTACGGACACCATCTAACTACTATTAAGGTAATCCTATACTCGTGCACTAGCAAGGAAAACAATCATTAAATCAAAACACATAATCAAATATAAAGGTAAGTAGCTAATATCAGATTAAAACATATAATTCCCAAAGAAACTTAGATAGAAGAATTAGAATTCATAGTTTATACATTATGCAAAACCTAAGCTAATAGAATTAATTCATACAAAGAAAAGAAGAGAAAAGAATTACAAAATAAGAGGTTGAAGGAGACATGATTGATGCACAGCTCCTTCCAGACTTCTTCTCTTGTGTTGCAGCTTCCTCTTGGCCTTAAGGTCTGGCCAAGGATGATTTTAGAGTGTTAAGAGGCTGTATTTATAGGGTATAGGAAGACCTAATTCGTTTTCTTGAAGGAGAAGGAAAGTAATGGACTCCTAGTCCAACTAAAATTCGTATGGAAATAAAGATAAACACTACTGGACCGTTTTGAGCATATCTTCTTCGTTATTGGTCGGTTTGAGCTCCATAAGATACCAAAAGAATCGCAACAGAATTATCTCTGCACCGATAAAAGGAAATTACCAAAATCGGCTTATTTCTTAGGTAAATAACCACTTCTTTAGGCGTGTACTGCAGAAATTCAGATTTAGGCAGCTTTTCCTTTTCCTAATTGAACTCTGTTTCCTTCTATCTCCAATTACCATGCATATCTCTTTCCATATCTTGTAGTCTTTGACTTGGACTCTAATTAATCTCCATAATTATCTTTAAAGCTTCACACTAAATAAACAATTAAACCCAATATGCTCTAAAAATATTATATTACTAAATCAGGACCCAAAATAGAAAAGTGCACTAAACTAAGCTAAAATCAACCTATAAACAAATAAATAAGCCTAAAATGATGTCTCTGAAGTATATTATATTATCACAAATGAGGAGACATCAAGACCCCCAACTCAAAGTTGTATCGTCCCGATGCAATAAAAGTAAAGAACAGTAGGGTAGCCAAAATAAACAAGAAGAAGTCGGAGGAGAATAAGAACAAAACATAATAAATGATCCTAGAGCAAAAATATCTAAAAAGTCTCATGTAGTAATGCTCAAGAAATAAGGCACAAAGATGCTTAATATACATGTAATCAACAATCCATAAATTCAAGTTAAGATTAATTTCGCAATGCCAGAAGGAGAGGATGATAACTTAGTTCAGGTTTAATGGCTATAGGTTGTTCATAGGTCCCAAATACAGCATCCAATGGTCCTCTTACCTACTACCTAATAGCTCAATTGTTTCTCCACCAAGCAGTTAGAAATCCTAATGTCTTGGGTTATAACTTGGCTTAGGGACGGTATGATATATTTGGATAATGAAAAGTGAGCTTTTGGCTCTCTCCTCACTAGCCATCAACGAATCGCCCTAGAGCTTGAGTTTTCACTCGAAGATGTTCTCACTCAACCCAATTTATTGATGCTTTTGATTTGCATCCCCAATAATCCTAATTAAAACCTTTAGTGATGATTTACAAAATTCCACTTTACCGGTCCGAATATATATTCTTTTCATATCAATTTCTCTTTTATATAGCTATGACTCTCTTTTTGATGTTTGAGATATCACGCTATTATATATATTCTTTCTTTTTTATGCCCTTGTTGGCAAATTTAGCTCGTAGCTTCTTTTCCATTCACTATTACCCCGGCAAAGGGTTACAATAATAACAATTTCATCATCAATGAAATCACAAAGATAATTCCAAATCCCAATGTTCCCAAATGATGAAACCCACCACCCCAAACTCAAGCTCTAAAACGAGTTGTCTCAGGTTTTGCGATTCGAGTGCGGGTCATATCGATAAGTCCTAAAAACTAGGGTATGGATTATAATGTGTTTCAAATAAAAGGCTTTAGAAAGGCTCAGAGGGGCTAAGACAGATAAATAACAATAATATCAAACAAAAGGGTGAGAAAGTTTAAAGGTTTCAAGTGTTTTATCATGATAGAACTGCCTTAGTCATTTTTCTAGCTACTAGATTTTGTTACGTTTTCATTATTAGTTCATAGACAAGTGGGTTTTCAACTAATTTTAAACCTCACGTTCTACACACCAAATAATTTCCCTAAGTTTCAACGTGACTTCATAGCATTGCTCATTAACTTTTCTATCTTTTATTTCCTGTTTTCATACATGCATCTAAACAACTTTGTAACATCTTTCAAAAACATACTACTTACTATCATTAACCTAATAAAATCATGCTCAATAGGTACACTCAAAGATATTCTATGCCTAATTCAACCTAAAAAATTTAAATTTTATGCACAAACAAAAAGGAAGATGAGGACAACGAATCCCCACCCCCAACTCAAAAATGAGCCGTGTCCCCACGACTCGAAAAAGACTCAAGAAAAAATAAAATTTAAAATTAGCATACATATTGCACATAAAGAAATGGTAGGGAAGAAAGAAAACATACTCTTCGAGGCTATCACCTCGCCTTATCGATACTCATTTAAATCTAATGTATCTTCTTCACCCAACTTCTTATTCGCTTTTCGTTCAGGACACGTGATCATAATAGGATATTGCATTATATAACGTCATGGGAGAGAGCGAAAATTCGTATCACCTCCTCATAGATCAACTGTGCCACATCTTCTTCTTCTCCTCACAGAATACAATTCAAACAAACAACCCAAGTATTCCAAATCTCCATGAACCTTCATGTATTCTCCTTCAAATTCTTCTTCAAATACTTTCTTATAAGAAAAAGGTAGTTCCTTTAATTGTTTCCTTGGAGAAGCTATCAGGGCCCTTGAAGCTTTCTCTTTTTTTCTTTGGGTATAAGGTCTTTAATTTGTAGAGGTTGTGTTGTCTTCTTCACTAAAGTTGGAATCTTTTTGCTCATTGAATCAACACAGCATGCTAACCTCTCTTCTCTTGACTTGTTTTACCCTTTGAATTGGAACTCGGACTTTTCTCACTTGATTTCTTCTCAATTAAATCCAATACCTTGATTTCTTCATCTCCCATACAGTAGATAATGTTCATGTTCTCTTAATCATCTTAATTGACCCCCAACTCAAAGCTTTAACCACTCTTGAAATTTGAAACTCTTGATTATTGGTTGTACAAGCTTTATTGGGTTAGGAGAGGTGATTTGATGATGATTCTCTATGTGGGTAAGATGGATTCTTCATGGATTGGTATGGATTTAAGAAATTGTAAGGATGAATTTTTGAAATTTAAGCTTTTGATTCTTGGATTTAAGGTGTTTTGGTATGATATGGGTGGTTGAATCTTCTTTGTAATGATGTGGAGAATAGATTTGATGTGTTCTCATGGTGATTGGTGAAGGTTTTTATGAGCTTCAGTGGAGTTGGGAGAGGTTTGGAGAAGAGAAGTAGGCTTAAGGTTTATAAAATTCGGAATTAAAAAGCTTCATACCTCTTTTATAACCTTAGATCCGTTTTTCTCTTTCTCTGGCGGCGCGATGCGGTATACCGCGCAGTTCGTCCGGTATACCACACCTATCAGCGTTCAAAATTTTTGCCTCTGCATAATACACGTGGTACGACCCTGTGGCACGGGTTTTGGGCTCGCGGACCATAGCGCGGACTAGGGGGTAGTCCGCAGGGGTACTCCGCACATTCTGATGCTCCCTTCTTCATAAAACACGTGGTAGCTACCCGTGGCACGTGTTTTCTTCGTGCGGTGCATGGCACGGTATAGGGCCCGGTATACCGGACCTATCAGCTTTATTTTTTTATTTTCTGCATAAAACACGTGGCTGCTACCGTGGCACGGGTTTTCTTCTCCTGCGGTATACCGCGGCTGAGGTCCGGTATACCGCACCCCTGCTTCAGTTTTTCCGAAAAATTTTGTCCGCCTTCCCTAACTCGATTTCTCCAATACCTAATCATCAAAAACACTAATACCTTTCTCAAATATGCAATATCAACTAAAATTAACTAAGCTAAACATAAATTTAAAACTAGAATTGTAAAAACATAAAAGAAATTACGGGTTGTCTCCCGTATAGCACTTTTGTTTAACGTCTTTTAAAGTTAGACGTGTTACCTTGATTAAGGATGACGAAATTTCCACCCTCTGCCTTTAATTCCCACGAACTTTTCAGCTCGATTCTTCATAATCATGGATGGTTTCATCCAAGATTTCGTGGGAAGGGGTGAATCTGGTGGTAACTCGATTTCATTTGTAGCATTACACCCCTCTGGCAATCCATTCATCTCTTTAGTTTCGAATCTTCGTTTGTTAGAAAGAATGTCCTTCATGAATTTTGCATATGTTGGCATTCTCTTGAGAGCTTCTACACACGGTATTTTAATCTCTAACTTGTTCACCATGTCAACGAACTTCTTGAATTCCAGGTCATTGTCCTTTCTGACACGTGAAGGGAATGGTGGAGGAGGACATGTTTTGGTTACCACTAGGCTCTCTTTCTTTTCTGGTGCCTTCTCTTGGACACTTTTTTGTTTAACTACCTCTTCGACCTTATCTTTAGTTGTTTCTTCTCCTCCCGTTTCTGGACTAGGGACTGGTTCTGGTTCTGGTCTTGGTGGAGGTAGTTGTTTTCCACTTCTTAATTCAACTGCATGACAAACTTTGTTTGTTGGAGCACTAGTATCACTTCGGAGTTGCTCTTCTGCAAGGATTTGAACTTTATTCACCATTTGTGACACTGACTGCACCATCTTCTGAAGCGCATTTTGTGAGTTTTGGAATTCTTGCTGGCTAATTTCAATATCTTCAATTAGGTTCATTATCTTAGCCATGGTTGAATTCGAACTCGAAGGTGGTTCTTGTACGGTTTGCTGCATTAAATAAGGAGGTGGTTCTTGATAAGTTTTATTGTAAATCGTCGCTTCTTGATAGATAGTTTGTGGAGGATAGTAAGGTTGTGGTCGTGGTTGATCATAGTAATGGTTATTATGATAATAATTCTGTTGATCTCCGACCCAATTGTAATTCTGTGGGGACTGATAATCAGCGTAATTTCCTTGGGATTGGTAATAACCATCATAATAATGGTCTCTTTGATAAGGCATGAAGGAAATTGAGGCTGGATTATTCATGCAATATTCCCACGAGTGATCTCTTGCTCCACAACTAGGACATGAAGGTGAGGTATGTACTAGATTCCTATGAGCTAGTTTTCGCGATTGTTCTCGTAATTCCTCAAGTTGTTGGTTTAACTCCTTGAGCTTTAGAGATTTCATCATGTATTAGCTTCTTCAGGATCTAATAACATGAACCTTTATCTCCTAATAAATCTTCTCTCGCCTAAAAAATCTGTAAAACAAAACTAAAAAGAAAATCGTAAAATAGAACCAACTAAAATAAAAGCACAGGATAATTGCACAAGGACTAACGATGTAGTCCCCGGCAGCGGCGCCAAAAACTTGGTGTGGCCTAAGGTGTGATAAAATAATGATATAAATAAGTGCAAATAACACCCTAAACTAACACGGTATTGCAAGTATTACAGGACGTATGCATGTTTTAATGATAAGAAGATTCGTTCCTCAGGGACTGACGAAAGTTAGAGAGAACTTATGCAAACTATCAAGTACAGATATAGAAGAGAGAAAGATAATACGCAAAGAAAGAAAAGGAAAATAGATTTTTATTTGGTTTTTATAACGAAAACTAAACTACTAAACTAAAGACAATAAAATAAATAAAATCAAAGAAAAGAAAAGAAGATAGTATGAAGGATATAGCTTAGGTTTCGCTAGTATGTACTAATCCTTCTAATTCTATCTATTAGATCTAATTTATAAGGGAGAATATTAGCTCTTGGTATACTTAGTCAGGATTCTAAATTCCCATACATTAGACCTTGAGAGCGACTAAGGGGGCTACGGCACAACCAAGAAGTGTTTTAAATAGGGTTATCAAACGCCACTAAGGCCCTAAACAAATACTGCAATCCTGGTGATATGGTGGTTAAAACAAATCCTATGACTATCTAGTTAGAATCATGTTTTGTCAGAACTAATATCGACACTAGACGTTATGTGGTGGTTCAATAGTTAAACACCCAGTTACGGAGACCATCTAACTACTATTAAGGTAATCCTATACTCGTGCACTAGCAAGGAAAACAATCATTAAATCAAAACACATAATCAAATATAAAGGTAAGCTAATATCAGATTAAAACATATAATTCCCAAAGAAACTTAGATAGAAAAATTAGAATTCATAGTTTATACATTATGCAAAACCTAAACTAATAGAATTAATTCATACAAAGAAAAGAAGAGAAAAGAATTACAAAATCAGAGGTTGAAGGAGACATGATTGATGCACAGCTCCTTCCAGAATTCTTCTCTTGTGTTGCAGCTTCCTCTTGGCCTTAAGGTCTGGCCAAGGATGATTTTAGAGTGTTAAGAGGCTGTATTTATAGGGTATAGGAAGACCTAATTAGTTTTCTTGAAGGAGAAGGAAAGTAATGGACTCCTAGTCCAACTAAAATTCGTATGGAAATAAAGATAAACACTGCTGGACCGTTTTGAGCATATCTTCTTCGTTATTGGTCGGTTTGAGCTCCATAAGATACCAAAAGAATTGCAACAGAATTATCTCTGCACCGATTAAAGGAAATTACCAAAATCGGCCTATTTCTTAGGTAAATAACCACTTCTTTAGGCGTGTACTGCAGAAATTCAGATTTAGGCAGCTTTTCCTTTTCCTAATTGAACTCTGTTTCCTTCTATCTCCAATTACCATGCATATCTCTTTCCATATCTTGTAGTCTTTGACTTGGACTCTAATTAATCTCCATAATTATCTTTAAAACTTCACACTAAATAAACAATTAAACCCAATATGCTCTAAAAATATTATATTACTAAATCAGGACCCAAAATAGGAAAGTGCACTAAACTAAGCTAAAATCAACCTATAAACTAATAAATAAGCCTAAAATGATGTCTCTGAAGTACATTATATTATCACAAATGAGGAGACATCAAGGTCTTAACATCAACATACCATTTTTAGGTGTTATTAAAGATGTACCAAAGTATGTGAAGTTATTGAAGAGGGCCCTCACCAATAAAATGCCATATTGTGATAATGAGATGATAGGGTTGCCAGAAGAGTGTAGTGCAATCTGCCAAAGTAAGTTGCCACCTAAGTTACTCGATCCTGGGAGCTTTACGATTCCAATTTCTATTAGTAATGAGTGGCAAGGAAAAGATTTATGTGATTTGGGAGCAAGTATTAATCTTATTCCCAAATGGATTTTTGAGAAGTTGAAGATTGGAAATGCAAGACCCACTTCTATGGTCTTACAAATGGCTGACAGATCCCTCGCAAATCCTGAGGGACGAATAGAAGATGTCCTCGTCAAGACATGTACTTTAATTTTTCCGGTTGATTTTGTTATTCTTGAATACGACGCGGATAAGAATGACTCCATCATTTTGGGACGACCATTCCTAGCCATATGGCGTACTTTAATTGATGTAGAAAACGGAGAATTGACCATGCAAATCCAAGATAAGGAGGTAAAGTTCAATGTGTTTAAAGCTATGAAGTTTCTAGATTCCACGGGAGAATGTTTCCGAATGGATGTAGTAGAACACACCACGCAAGAGGTATTTGATTGTTTTAATTATGATGATGTCTTGCAGGCTGCCTTGACACTTGACTTACCTGAGATGATGGAAGAGCTTGCCAAAATAGTGGTAGCTCTTAATTCTGAAAATCCAAAGTATAGGCGTCTTGCCTATGAACCTGTAAGAGAACCGGGAGAGATAATAACTAAAAAGAAACCATCCATTGAATCTCTTCTGCAGTTGGAAGAAAATCCACTACCATTACACCTGAGGTATGCGTATTTAGGTACTAATGACACTCTACCTGTTATTGTTTCAGCAAACTTAACAGGTCCTCAAGAAGATAAACTGCTGCGTGTACTTATGGCTAATAAAGAGGCGATTGGTTGGACTATTACTGACATCAAAGGTATCAGTCCTTCCTATTGCCAACACGGAATTATTATGGATGATGAAAGTGCATGCTCAGTTAAAGGCCAAAGGATATTAATACGAGCTATGAAAGAAGTGGTGAAGAAAGAAGTTATTAATTCACTAGATGCAGGAATCATCTACCCCATATCTAGTGGTGAGTGGGTAAGTCCGGTTCAATGCGTACCAAAGATGAGTGGTATCACTACCATCCTAAATGTTCAGAATGAAGCCATTCTCTTGAGGACCGTTGTTGGTTTGAGAGTGTGTATGGATTATCGTAAGTTGAACAAGGCTATTAGAAAATATCACTTGCCTCTTCCTTTCATAGATCAGATGTTAGATAGGAAGTATTATTTCTTTTTAGATAGGTATTCAGGATATAATCAGATTTATGTAGATCCGAAAGATCAACACAAGACCACCTTTACATGTCCTTTTGGTACCTTTGCCTTTCGAAGGATGCCATTTGGATTATGTAATGCACCTTCTACGTTTCAGAGATGTATGATGGCGATTTTATGGGACATGATCGATAACTTCCTTGAGGTATTTATGGATGACTTTTCTGTGTTTGGTGATAACTTTGATGAGTGTTTACAAAAATTTGAGAAGGTATTAATTAGATGCAAAGAGACTGATTTGGTTTTAAACTGGGAAAAATGTCACTTTATGGTTCGTGAAGGTATAGTGTTGGGACATAAGGTTTTGAGTTCAGGTTTAGAAGTTGATCGTGCTAAGATTGAGGTAATTAAGACTCTTCCTCCTCCAAGTTCAGTTAAAGGGGTAAGAAGTTTTTTAGGCCATGTTGGGTTTTATCGTCACTTCATTAAAGACTTCTCTAAGATCACTAATGCATTGTGTAACTTACTCGAAAAGGAAACCAAATTCCTTTTTTATGAAGCTTGCATGATGGAATTTCAAGAGATTAAAGAGAAGCTTATTACTGCGCCTATTGTATTACCTCCTGATTGGAAGATTCCGTATGAAGTCATGTGTGATGCCAGTGATTTAGCTATGGGTGTTGTGTTGGGTCAGAGAAAAGATAAGGTATTCCATTTTATCTACTATTCAAGTAAGACTTTCACTGCTGCTCAGGTTAATTACACCGTGACTGAGAAGGAACTACTAGCAGTTGTGTATGGATTTGACAAGTTCCACTCCTATCTCCTTGGGGCGAAAATTGTTGTGTTTACCAATCATTCTGCGATCAAGTACCTTATGGAGCAGAAAGATGCCAAGCCACGCTTAATCATATGGGTTTTATTGTTACAAGAGTTTGATTTAGAGATTCGAGATCGAAAGGGTTGTGATAATCAAGTTGCATATCATTTGTCTCGTCTTGAAGGTTTTGAGTCTAACAGTGGGCCTGAGTTGGTTAAAGAGAAGTTTCCTGATGAGAGCTTATTTGCCATATATGATGGTACTCCATGGTATGCAGACATCGCAACTCTTATTACGAGTGGCAATTTTCCTCAAGGAGCCACTTCTCAAGAAAGAATGAGATTAAATCACCGTGCTAGGAAATTCTTTTGGGATGATCCTTTACTCTACAAAGTATGTAGTGACCAGAAGGTGAGAAGATGCATACCTGAGAAAGATGTTTTGTCAGTAGTTGCGGGTTGTCACGATTCACCATATGGAGGACATTTCAAAGGTGACCGCACAGCTGCTAAGGTACTAAAATATGGTTTTTGTTGGCCTACTTTACATAAGGATTGTCATGATTATGTTAAGAAATGTCATAGATGCCAGTTTACTGGTAATATATCCAAAAGGGATGGGATCCCACATAAGAATGTTCTTGAAGTTGAGATATTTGATGTATGGGGTATGGATTTCATGGGTCCTTTTGTACCATCCAATGAAATCAATACATCCTATTAGTTGTTGATTACATGTCCAAATGGGTAGAGGCTGTGGCTCTACCAACTAATGATTCGCGAGTAGTGATTAAATCCTTAAGGTCACACATCTTCACTAGACAGGGTAAGCCTAGAGTTATTATCAGTGATGGAGGTTCTCATTTCGAGAACAAATACTTGAAGACAATGTTAGAAAATTATGGGGTGAGACATCGTGTATCTATCGATTATCATACACAAGACAATGGTCAAACTGAGGTCTCTAATCGAGAGGTCAAATCTATACTGGTGAAGACTGTTGGACCCACACGTAACGATTGGTCCCTGAAACTAGATGATGCATTGTGGGAATATCGTACTGCGCTTAAAACACCTGTTGGTGTATCTCCTTATCCTATGGTTTACGGTAAGGCTTGTCACTTACCTCTTGAACTTGAATTAGGTGCATATGGGATATAGCGCAGCTGAATCTAGATCCTACTTTAGCCGGTGAGAATCATATGATGAAGTTGAATGAACTTGATGAGTTTCGATTACATGATTATGAGAATGCTAAACTCTACAAGGAGAATACAAAGAGATGGCATAATAATCATATTCGTGAAAAGAGGTTTGAAGTTGGCCAAAGGGTCTTGAAATATAACTCCAAGTTCAGTAATTATACGGGTAAGCTTAGATCGAAATGGTCTGGTCCTTACATTGTGACCAAAGTTACGCCTCATGGAGCCATAGAGATTGAACATCCAATCAAGCACCGCACCTTTATGGTGAATGGTCATTGATTGAAGATTTATCATGGAGGCGAGGATATCAATCACTCGGAAGATCCACATCCCGGAGAGGTCATGTACCTCCTCAAAGCTCCTTAGAAGCGTGAGGTAACCCGTAGAGCTTGACGGCGTTAAACCAAAGCCATTTTATTTCTATAATAGTTTATTTCATTCATGTCTTTCAAATTCGTAGTGTAAAATAACTTAATTTATGTTTGTTAGTGTATAATATTAAAAATAAATGAGAATGGTTGAATGTTTTTGATGGTTATAGGTACTTAATCCTTGAGTTTGGGGTTAACAGGTGTGAGACGCACGAGTTTGTGTGTTCTTGGTCAAAATTTGATCACTCGCACCGGCCAACGAGGATCAAACATTCTGTCCGCGGACCAATTACACGTAACTTCATCTTGCGTCGCCGAATTCTCGAGTCGCATAAATGGTAGGTCAGTCCCCTGACCGGTATACCGGTCAATAAAAAATTGTTACAGCGCGAGCTACTGTTTGTGGAGAAGTTACACGCAGCTTCAAAATGCGCTACCGAAAATCCAAAGGTCGCGACATGTAAGTCTGTCCCCTAACCGGTATACCGGTCAAGAAGACTTGCTACAGCGCGAGCTACTGTTCAAAAGCCACTTACACAAAGCTTCGTTTTGCGTCTTCGAAAAAAAAATGTCGACAAATTCACTTTGTGACCGGTATTGCCGGTCATCTTATCGGTATACCGCCCAAACTCACTGTAATGGGGCACGATACACTCAACTTCGTTTCGCATCCACGAGATGACAAGAAATTGACGAGAATTTGGGGCCGGTAAGCCGGCAATCCACCGGTATACCAGTGCGGCCACCGACTTTAAACCCTAATGCCTATATTACCATATTTTCTTCTCTTGGACACAGCCTCACACACAAGAAACCATTATTAACGAACCAAAACTCAGCAAGTACCTGCAAAACACCATTACAACATCCAAAAACCTCAAATATTTTCCTGTAATCCATTCCTAACACATACACAACATCAAATCCTTCCACAAAATACTAACAATCTTCACTTTAATCCTTCTTCTTTCTTCATCAAAGCTTCAATTCCACCCATTAAACCTCTCCTACTCCATTAGATATATGGTACCCATCTCATATCACGCCTTCAACCATCTTTCTATTCCTCAAAACATCATAGTTCAGAACTTTTCTTTAGTTTTTGAATTTTTGAAGTTTTGAGTTTGGGGTTCATTGAGATGACAAACAGGACTGATTCCTTGTGTTATAACCAAAGAACTAGACTTGATCCCAACACTCTTGGGGCTATCCAGCTAATTCCATTGAAATTCCAGATTCAAGTTCAAAGCCAATTAATGGAGAAGTTGATGATACTATGAAAAGGAAAGAAAACCCAAATACTGTTGTTCCAGAAGGTCCTATCATGAATGAAGAAAAAGATGAAGAACAAGTGGTAAGTGAACCAATCAACCTTCCTTGTTCAGTTAGAAGAAAAAAAATGCCTGTGAAACTTAAACCTAAGTAGCCATTCGTACCTTGGAAACAACACGTTCGTGAGAGGTTTGCTAGTATTTCTTTTGGTGTTCAGAATGGATTTCCGATAAACATAATGGACGGTGAATTCAAAGATTATGCAATTGCATGTGAAGAGTTTGGATGGAAAGAGTTGCGAGAAAGAGAGTTGAATTATATTCTGGCCTTGGTTCGAGAATTTTATGAAGAACTAATCTTTACGAATGGTAATGCTATTGAAATCCGTAAGAAGATTATTCCTTTCTCCGTTGAGCTTATTCGTAAGGTATTTAACTTACCAAACTTGAATGGTCCATGCCAATATCAAGAAGAACTTATAATCCGGCATTTGAATGGGATTCATTTAATCAAAGTGTTTTGATTCATGGTATTTCGCCCATACCCAAGGGTGCTAGATATGAATGTCAAGACTTTAGTAGTAATTTATCTCACGTGCTAAAGTATTATCTCGTTTAATTATTCCTACATTCTTTGGTAACAATCACATATCTGAGGTAACACGTGAACGACTCATCTTCATTAAATGTATTATCCAGAAGAAGGAGATTGATGCAGCTTGCATAATAGATAACTCCATTATGGCTAACACAAAAGATCCCATTAATGCACGCAACCTCAAGTTCCCTTGCACTATCACAAAATTGTTTATTGACGCGAATGTGCCACTTAGGAACATTGAGGATGAACTGGTAGAAAAAGGTGTCAATCCTAAAACGATTTTAATTGCAAATATTCATAATGAGGCAAAAAATAATGGGATTTAGTTAGACAAGCTGTTTGGACAAGAAAGCAAAGCTAAACCTCCTCAATGCAGAGTTAGAGTTGCCAAGGATCATTAGGTTATTGAAAGGATGAAAGCTTTAGAGGAGAAACATGAAGAGTTGTTGATGGCTATAGGGAGTGTTACAAGAGAATTGGTATTTATGAAAAACAGATTGGATAGGTTGGGAGACTCACAAAATGCCGTTTACACGATGCTTAAGAAGATGACCCAACCTGGACGCAACACTGATAACCAGTCTAGTGCTGGTTAAGATTTGTTTTCCTAACCTTATCTCATTTGGTAGTGTATATTAGTTTAAATAGATTTATCGAGTCTTTTCGAGTCGTGGAGACACGACTCATTTTTGAGTTTGGGGTGGGGTTCGTTGCCTCATCCCAATTTCTTGTTTTATTTTCTTTCAATAAAATTAAGTTTAGCGTTGCGTTTGAATGTAGAAGATTTTAATTTCCCCATTAAGCATACTTTTGATAAATTTATGATAGTAAATAGTGAACTTTAGGGGTTTGTATAAAATTCACTTTAAATGCATGCAAACATTATTAATTGATAGGAATAGTTAATGAACAATGCAAAAGAAGTAAACTTGTACTTAAGGAAAATGTTTGGTATGTAGAACGTGAGATCTGATTAGTAGAGAATCCACTTCAATATGAACTAGAGGCAAGCTATGTAACTACGAAATTGATAGGGGCAGTTCTTTGTTATCCATTTGAGAGTTTTTAGCCTTCTATCCCATGAATTAATTATATCCTTCTTAGCCCAATTTTAATCCTAAAGCCTTTTCTTTTGTCGCCACGATCTAAGCCCATATCCATTTAGATTATTAGGCATTTCCATATGACCCGCACTTGAATCGCAACCCTGAGACTTCTTGTCTTCAACTTGAGTTTGGGGTGGTGGGTTTCATTATTGGGAGATTACATTGGGATGGAATTTTTATGCGTTGGTATTTATGCGAAATTGTTGATGATGTATTATTTGTAACCCTTTGCCGGGATTTGAAAAAAAAGGAAAAGAAAAGAAAAATATATATAAGAGACATGACCATTCACATCAGAATGATAGTCATGGGTATCTTATACAAAAAAATATGAAAAAGAAAACAAAAAGAAAAGAAAAAATAAAGTAACAGGCAAAGTGGAATTTTCGGAAATCATCTTTTGTGCCTATTGGGTAATTTTAGGAATGCTAACTAGCATGTCAAATGGGTTGAGTGAGAACAATATTCGAGTGTAAACTCAAGCTCTTGGACAGTTTGTTGATGATAAGTGACGAGAGAGCCAAAAGCTCACTTCAAATTTACCAAATATACATTCCGTACCGTCCCTAAGCCTACGCTATAACCATAAAGTCCTCGTGATTCCTAGATACATAGTGGATTTGTAATTTGGCTAATAGGGAGTATGCTAAGTGGAGCGTTCAAAGCGAGTAAGGGTCAATGAATATCATATAGCCATCATACTAAGATAGGTACAAGCGTAACCTTCTAGCATTCTTAAATAAATTTTTAGATTGATATTATTCGTGTTTGATTTTTGCATGATAAGTGTATTTGTATATTAATTCATAAATATTCCTATATGAGATTTTTTTATGTTTTGGTTTGGGTGTATTTACTAGATCCTGCATTCTTGCGTTCACCTAAGACCCTTGTTTTTATTTTACTTTGTCGGTATGACAAATGTTTGAGTTTGGGGTCTTAATGTGTCCCTTTTTTATCTAATTATATGCCATTTGGAGACCTAATTTTAGGTGATTAATTGAATTGTTTGATAGACTTTTAAGGTTATTTGATTATATTGCGTTTTCTTCCCTTGGAATTTATTATTTTCATTTTTAAATCTTTTGCACGTTAAATGGTTTGTTTTTAGAGCAGAGTTTGTAGGTCCATGAATTAGATGGAGCACCAAGACAAGGAGAGGAATCGAGAATTAAATTCTTAGATCGTGTGTAGAAGTCAAAGGCAAGAAAAGAGGATTCGAAGAATTAACTGGATGAGAGTGAAATCTAGAAGGCTGTTACATATCACTGTTTTTGAGCCATTTAGCCACTGATTAAGCCTTAGTACTGTGAAATAAGGAAGTTGCATCTTTGAGCCAGGAAGAATTTTCAAGTCAAACGGAGTAATTCCGAATCCGGATGCAAAAGCTACAACTGTTTTAGTAACAGCTGCACATCAGTTATGGGATTTCATTTAGAGATTGGGCTTTTAATTCATTTAACCTATTTTTCTCAAGTAAAAAAGCCAAATCCGAATTCTCCACTATATAAAGGCCTTTAGACTTCATTTTTTAGACAACTCAATTTACACAAGTCAGAAACGTCAGAGAGAAAGTCAGAAGCAAGTTAAAGGAGAAAGAGAAGAGCGGGAGAAAGTCATCTTCTCTAAATCACAGCCAAACTCAATCCTTAATTAGGTTCTTTCATCCTTCATTTATGTAATCAAAAGTGGGTTCTTTTTATTTTAATTTAGTTTTTCTTTATGTTATGAACTAATTTCCCTTTGTACTCGAGAATCGCATATTGGGTTGAACCCAAACTTGATTAATTTATGTTTTTCCAATTTGGGATTTAAGTATTTAAATTGAATTTGTTATTTTCTATTGGCTCTTATTTCATTCTTGAATTATTATCTTTGGAGTCATGAACTAAGGGTAATTTTTAGTATCTAGGCTATTCACTATAGTGGCGTAGAGATCACCTTGACGTGGGGTTTAGATACAGACCTAGGTAATTGCGGTATTCGCCAATGACCTTGACAGGCTTGACTAAAAAATAGCCAATGAGGTAAATAAATTGAACTACCTAAAAGTAATTGTAATCATCCTGATGGAGTTTATAATATTGTAGGAGAGCTCCTAAATCCACCCTGACGGGGGTTAGGAGACTTTAGAATCCCGACTAGCACAATTATACCAATTCATCCCTTAACTGAAAATATTAATTAATAAGTTTTAGGTAAAACTATTGCGTGATTCAAGTACTACTTCTTCTCTTGCGTCTAGCCTGCTTATTTGCATTATTTTCATTTCAATTTAATTAATTTAGCATTTAATTTATTTGCATATTAGTTTTAGAAAACCAAAACAAACATTATATCATTTACTTTTCCGTACTTGCAATTAATCCCCTATTTGATTCATACCCGAGTTGTACCTATTTTGTGCCTGCGAACGAATCCCGATTTATCGGTTTATTACTTGGACAACCGTACACCTGCGGTTTGTGAGTCCTCAACTTTAGCGCATTATTTTATAACACACAAGGAACCACCATGAATTGAGCATTATATATTAAACAGGATTCTAAATTCTTCCTAACCCCCGTCAGGGTGGACTTAGGAGCAACCTCTCACTACCAGGGGACTTGAATAAGGGGACCCTGCATAATGATCGGTGGTTAAACCTTTAATGACTATCTAATTAGGTAGGCCCGTCAAGATCACTACCGCACACTAGATGATTATGTGGTGTTGTCAATAATTGAATCCTCCTTCCGAGTGTTAACTCAATTACAAAGGATAGTCCTAAGATTGGCCAAATCTAGGGTTGGAACAATAAGTCAAAGAACACAATACCAATCTACACTAAGCTCAAATGAATTAAAATAAAAAATAGTATTATGAAATGTAAGACAGAATAATAACCCAACAATTAATAGTAAAACTTACAGAATAAAATCTTAGAAATATGGTGAAGCCACAAATCTATAGCTAATTACCATAAATATAGAGAAGGAGAGAGGTAGAAAATGAGTTTGGTACTCTCCAACTTCTTGCTTCTTGTCTCCTCTACAGGTCAGCTTGCTTCTTGGATGATAAACTTGACACTAAGGATTAATATTGAAGCAAATACTAATATACGGCTTAGAACTGAGCATGGACATGTTTAGAAGGCCCTAGCTCGAAATCTTGGAGTAGAAGGCAAGTAATTGGAATACTTTTCCAAATCAAATTTGTTTCCTAAAATATAGGAAATAGGATAAATACTGTTGTCTTGTTATGGTTGTAACTTCTTCATTATTGCTCTGATTTTCACCTGCTGTATATTGCAATGACTGCGTCGGAAAGTTCTGCACTTTTCCTTTAGATTGCTCCACCAAACTCTCAACCCGATTTTGATTTATCTTCACTTTAGCGGACGTGGCTGCAGAATTTCAAATTTACATGGAAACTTTTCCTTTCCTATTTGGAGACAGTTTGATGAGTGCCTTGACAATATTGAGAAGGTTCTATTACGTTGTAAAGAAATTGATCATGTGCTTAATTGGGATAAGTTGCTATTCATGGTTCGTGAAGGGATTGTGTTCAGACACAAAGTTTCGAGTGTTGGTATGGAGGTAGACGTGCTAACATTGAGGTATTCAAAACCTCAAAACCCCGAACTATTATCCAAGGAGTTAGAAGTTTCATGGGTCATGCAGGTTTCTACCATATATTCATGACAGACTTATCCAAGATTGCCTAACCGCTTCGAAATATACTTGAGAAGGATATTACCTTTCGTTTGATTATGTATTCGTGGCAATATTCTTGGCCATTAAGGAGAAGCTTAACACCGCATCAATTGTCAGTCCTCCAAATCGGAGCCTTCAGTTGAGGTCATGTGCGATGCGAGTGATCTTGCTATGGGTGTTGTGTTTGGTTAACACAAGGAAAATATATTTCACATGATTTATTATATGCTATTAAGACCTTCACGTGAGCATAATTAAATTACACTGTGATCGAGAAGGAATTGTTAGCTGTGGTTTATGCTTTCAATACCTTATTGGGGGGGGGGGGGAATTATCATATACATAGATCATTTAGAAATCAAAAACCTTGTGGATAAAAACGACGCAAAGTTGCGTCTTATTAAATGTGTATTGTTGTTACAAAAATTTGACTTGGAGATTCAAGATAAAAAAGGGAGCAAAATACGAGTTGCTGATCAATTATCTCGCCTCGAAGGCTCTACAATCAACACATGACCAAAAGTGTTCAATAGGGTATTTTCGTGATGAGCATCTATTTGGTTTGAATAAATCTATTGTTAGTTGGCATTAAGATATAGTGAACCTTATATTGAGTGGAGCATTCTCTGTGGAGTGTAATCTACAACAGCAAAAGAGTTTGATTGATTAAGCAAATCAGATTTTCTTGGATGGTAAATACCTATTCAAGGTATGAAGTGATCAAATGATTAGGAGATGTATTCACACGGGGGGAATCCTTAAAGCCATGGAAAAATACATGAATCGCCATATGGGGTATCTTCAAAGGTGATACTACCACATAAAAAGTTCCTAAATCCGGTTTCTATTGTCCCACCATTCACAAAGATTGCCATGAGTACAAACAAAGCTGCAAGATATGTCAATTTATCAAAAATATAACCAAAAAAGATGAGATTCCACTCAACAATTTGTTATAAATGGAGATATTTGGTGTTTGGGGGTATATATTTCATGGGACCATTCATTCTAGCCCATGGGATTCTTTACATTTTGCTAGAAGTCAAATTGTGTTTCCAAGTGGGTAGAAGTTGTGGCGATACCATGAAAGATGCCAAAACCATGTTTATCTCAAAAGAAAAATATATTCAAGACAGGGTATGCCATGAGTACTAATTACACATAAAGGTTCTCACTTATCAATGGGTAGTTGACAGATTCTCTTCACAAGTAAGGGGTGAGACATCGTACATCCACCGACTATCATTCAAAAATAGATGGTCAAGACGAGGTCTCTAACCAAGAGATCAAACAAATTCTAGAGAAGACAGGACCAAAATGCTGATGGATTGGTAAACGAAGCTTAACATTTCTCTTTGGGCTTATATAACAATATTCAAAACACTAGTCGGAGCATGTCCATATTGCATGGTTTATGGAAAATCATGTCATCTTCCTTTCAACCTTGAAGCTTGAGCTTACTGGGCTATAAAAGATTTGAATCTAAATGAGATGTTGGAGGGTAAGAATAAGACGATGCAGTTGAATGAGTTGGACAAATTTTGTTTCCATGACTATGATAACTCACGTCTATACAAGGAGAAAACAAAGAAGTAGTATGACATGAGAATTCCCATGAAGAAGTTTGAGTTTGGATAACGAGTTCTCCTATGAAATTCAAGATTCTTGAACTATCCAGGGAAACTTAAGTCCCATTGGATTGGACCATACATTGTCACAAAAGTCACACCTCATAGGGCAATATGGATTGAACATCAGTTCAAGCACCGAACCTTTGCGGTAAACAGTCAACAATTGAAGATTTACCTTGAGAGTGGAAACAGGACGAGAGGGGAGGTCGTGTACCTCTTCGAGACTGAGTAACCCAGGGTAGCATGCCAAACATCACCAACATTAAACAAAATTTCTCTTGGTAGAAATCCCATGTTCAAATTCTTTCTTAGTTTAACTCTTCGTTTGTAGTGTGTACGTTCTATATTTTATGAGTATTAGTGTGTATTAAAGGTAATAGGAGAGGAATTATAGTGTTTTTGTTGTGTATCTAGGTAAATCTTAAGTTGAAAGAAAACACAGTAGAAAACAAGTTGTAGTAGCTGCTAGTTGCGGTGTACTGCTCCAGGGGACAGTGTATCACACGCTAGCTGTCTGGACTGTGTTGCCAAACTGTTCGATTTAACTAAAGCACGTCAAAATATTTTGCAGTATAGGTTTTATAACTATGGTATATTGTGCATGAAGACCATCATGACTAGTAGAGAGAATAATTGCATTACAGGTAGTCTGCCAATAACATGGTACACCGTGCCTTTCATGCGCGATTACTGTACAACAAAACGCATGGACCATAATATGGTATGTAACTGAAGGAGGGTTGTGGTATACCATGACCCTAGCTATGGCAATACCGCATGACGCGATGTTGTGTGGAATAAAAGAGTCCTTATACACTGCAATTACTCCAAACCCTATTCTAGCTTCCTCCGACTTCACCAAAATGTAAAAAAATCTCCCAAACTCCATTAAAACACCATTGAAGCTAGATTAAACCTTCACCAACATACCAAAACAACATCAAATAATCTTCTCCATCAAATAAATTCCATAACACTAGTAAACACAAAAATTTATAAAAAATTCTTCCACCACTAGTAATCACAATTCCTTTCTAAATACTTCAGACATAACCATCCATACACCACTAAATATCCTTCTACACACAACGACTCAAAGAAACGCCATAAAAACCAAAATCCAAAGAAATATTCATACTTGGTGCATCTTTGAGTTGTGGGTTAGTTGAGATGACAAGAGGAACTGATGCGTTGACTTTCAAGAGGATGAGACACGACATATGGAAGAAGATGTATTACATAGGGCAAACAATGAAAAATCAATCCTTAAAGAAGAACTGCATGAGAAATCATTGAAGCAAGTGAATGACACGATTCTCAAGAGCTTGGACCGATTACTACTCAGGATACGTTGCAAACTGTGTTTTTTGATAGGTACTACCAACAAAAATGAGATTGGATTCACAAATTGAGCTAACCTCTGTTAAGCAAGAACAAGATGAGACTTTGGGTAGGAGTTGGTCAAGATTTCAAATTTGTTTAAAAAGAGTTCTTGATCACGTCCTTGTGGAATGAAAAAATTTAAAAATTAGTTATGTAACACATTTCCATGTACATATTTATTCATTTAATGTATTTGCCATGTAGACTATCTTGAGTACAAAAAAACTGATAATGTATATTTTAGATTTTTCATACTTTCATGGTAAAATATTGTTCAAGCTAAGGATTGTAACAAAATATTTATAGTTTATTTTTGTCAAATTATTGGTTGTGAAATTATTATTTTGAATTTTCATATGGTCAAATGAGAATGTTTATTTCGTATTTAATTTTCTTTTATAATACTAGGTATACATAAAGGATTATATACTTTAAAACAGCATATAACATTTTTCTCGTTTTGGGTGGCGTCTTATTTGAGTACAATAAATTGTAACAAAAAAGAATCTTAATCAATTTTATTATTTTTTAGATAAATATTATCGTGTCGAATGAATATTATATGTAAACTACAATATAGATTGTCAGTAAAAAATTATGAAAATGATTATATAAGGACACAAATAAATTAAATATATGGCGATCCAGGTTGGTTTTAGTCCCACAACCATTAATAGTTAGGGTTATAACTCCATTTACTTTTAAAAAAAAATTTGTCTTTTGAATTTTTTTTTTTTTAGGAGGGTATGTGATCTATGCATTTACATCTTTACAAATTTAATTACACAGTTAAAGATATATAATTTTGAAAAATTTGTTGTGTAAGGGTGGAGTATGTTGTGTTGGTACCTTGATTATAGGAATTCTAGGAGAGTGTAAATATTATGTACGTTCCAAGATGGTCAAACTGTTGGTGAATATATTTTGAATTGTTGACTTTCATTAACATATTTTTTGCCGGTTATTGGATTGGGCATTATTAGTTTTGTCATGATTTTGGAGTGGTTAATGTTGTTAGTATTTAATTGAGTAGGACATTAATATTGGTTTAGTTTGTAGATGTTATAAACAAGACCAACCCATCCTTTTCTATGGGGATCAATCTGACCACCACCAAACCTGAGCCCCTAAAAGGGCAAGCTCACGTAACTCCCTCATGATTTCTCTTCTTAGCTGGTGAAAACGAGCGTATGGAGTAATCCTCCTTGAAGACGCCTTATTGGAGATCTTTTCCATACACATGGTCTAAGGAGCTAAGTGGGAGCCCGAGTATACTATACCCACCTACTACAATGCTCAACAGCCACCTCCACTGAACGGAAGAGTTTTCTTTTGATATTCATAAGTTTTTATAAAATACAATAGATGTGTAAAGGTCAATAGTTTTTCTAGTGGTTGTTAGGAGAATCTAGAATACTTTATAGTTCTCATGAGCCTTATCAAGTCAAATGACACTCCAATGTAATTTATCGTTAAATGACTCGTAAATTCAATAATAAAAAAATATATATACATTTTAATAATAGAAACTAAGTTGTTATTTAGTTTTTTTAATCTCTTTTAATTAGATATATTTGGTAAAAGAGTCATGTATTATCAGCTTTAATTTAACACATACATACTAATAAAGTTATAGCTAATAAGGGTATACTTTAACTTTTGATGTACATTAATATATTTGGTGACTTGACATGCTTCAAGAATATTTAATTCACGTTATCGTCTTTTCTCAAGGGAACTAGTATACGATAAACAGAAATGAATAATTAAAATTATGTTAATAGGTTATAATGGAAAAAAGTAAGATGCAAAATTATATTAAATAAATTTTAAATTTTTATCAGTAACACAATGAATTTCTATCATTAAAAACGATTATATCATATTCATTAAATTGTCTCCTTGATTTATAATCACTATTACCAATAATCCAACTCTAGTATATTTTTTGTAAAAATAGAAGTCAAATGAATTAAAAATGAAAATAATAAAAGAAATTTGAATTAAAAATGAAAGACAAACATATAGGAACTTTAATTGCATATAATAAATGTAATTAAATATATAAAGTTTTCACAAATATAACATTTTTCAAAATTAATTAATAAACAACATATAATTTTTTTAATTACTTCCAAAAAATAACACCCCTTAGCTTTTGGGTCCTTAACTTTTTTCAACAAAATCAACAAAAATTAATCAAACGTTTGTTAATAATTACAAAAGATCCACCAATATATATAACTGACTTACAGAATAATCAGAATTTAGTGTTTATAGAAAAGATGAGGAGGACGAAACTGTCAAAATAAAATTGGGTTTATCCGAAATATCTTCGTACTGCTGATGTTTTGTCTCATCTCATGGCTGAATCACTACTCCGCGTCAAGCTACTAGCGACTACATGAGTAGTCGCTAGAAGTTTAAAAAGTAGTCGCTAGAAGTTAGTTCATGGTTCTAGCGACTACAAGTAGTCGCTAGAAATTAGTCGCGATAAACTTGTCGTTAGAAGCTAAACCTTACGACTACTGGGCAATAAGTAGTCGTTAGAGCTTGGGTTGGTATTAACGACTACAATGTAGTCGCTAGATAACGCAACTCCTAGCGACTACTTTGTAGTCGAGAAACGTGAACAACATCAACGACTACAATGTAGTCGTTAATTTCTAAACATATGGCGACTACTTTTTGTAGTCAATGTCGACTACAATGTAGTCGGTAATAATAATTTTTTATTTTTAAAAAAAATAAAAAAACACAATTTTTGAATTTTTTTTAATTGCATTTCTGTAATTAAAAATAATTCGAAAATCATATTTTTTTATTTTTTTTAAAAATAAAAAATATAAAAATAATAATAAAATTAACAATTCTAAATAATTAATAATTAAATTAAACCAAATTCAAACCCGGTCAAGCCAGGTCAAAGTCAAACCCGGTCAAGCCAGGTAAAAGTCACCAAACATAAAACCATTACATAAGTCTTAGTACAAACCAAAAAAAATAAAGTCTTAATCCGAATAGTCTTAAAATAAAATAAATAAAACATCACTAAAATCCTTGCCGTCTATAAATGTCTTCCTCATTCCCGAGCACGTCATCATCTTCATCCAAATCAACATCCCTCTCAACATCTTCACCACTACTACTACTATCATCATCTGAGTCATCTGAGTCATCGCTAGGAGGAGTGGGGCCCGCATTCATAGGCTGGAAGGGGGCCTCGCCTTTATCCGCCCTCAACTGATTAACGTATGCGATGGCATCATTCACAGTAGCCATCGAAATAGTCTTAGCCTTGTTCTTCGATTTTCCCGGACGGCCAATGCCCGGAATAAAGCTCCTCTTCGGTGACCCAACCTCCTTCGCGGTCCTCCTCACGTAATCGTATTGCTCCTTTTGACTCAATCCTCCCCAATCGCCTGACTCTGATTGACTTTGAGTCACCTTTTCCTTCATCGCGTCCTTGAGCAATTTCTGTTAAATAAAAAACAATATATCAATTAAATTTGATAATAAATGAAAAAATTAATTAAAACAATCTAATAAAGAAAAACTTACATCGGCTCTTTCGTACCCCACCGACCTCCACTCTTTCGTCTTCTTTGTCTTCCCCACCACCTCGTAAAAAGCACCCATACGCGGAATCGGGATGTCTTGTTGGGTAGACTCATCCCTTATCACCAGATTCCCTCCCGAGATTAATTCTTCACCCTGTTTCAAGAAAATAAAGAATATTCAAAATAAATTATAAATTAATTAAAAACAAAATTTACTTAAATAAAAAATTACCTCATATAGCATATCCCGAGTTCGGGAATACCTCCTCGACCCCGCTCCACTCTTGTTTTTCTGCTTTTCTCGATTCTTTTGATTTTCTTTTGCTTGATTCTGAAAAAATATAAAATTCATTTATTAATAAAAACAATTATAATTTTAAATATATACGAAAATTAAAATTAATCAAAAATTCACCTTAGCTTTTCTCGAGCCCCAATACTCGCAGCACTTAGCCCACGCCTCATCTGACATCCAATCCGGCTTCAAACCCGTTCTCCAATAATGCTTCTTCACGTAGTATTTGTAGTCTTTAAACCTCATCCTCATTGTATCGTCCAAATTCCCAAAAATCTTGTTCCAATCTTTCCTCTTTCTCCAATCATTTATGTTAAAATATTTCTGTAAAAAAATACATTATTTAAATTTAAATAAGAATAATAAATTAAGTTAAAAAAAAATTTAACAATTAAATTAAATACCGATAATCTCTTAATAACAGCGTTTTTGTCCGCCTCCGGCACTTTTCTCCAAGACGGGTGATAGAGCGGAATCCTCTCTCGTACTGCGATTCCAATAACTTGAGCAACGTGGTGCCCGTACTTGCCTGTTGGACTCCACGTGTCGTCTAACGCACAAAAGTTGACCGGCAAAGGCCACCCAACTTCCTTAAGTGCCTTCATCGCAGTCTTTAAGGCACCTCCACCCCTTGTTCTCCGTCTAGGGGGATCTGTTTTAACATTAGATTAATTATTAGTGACTTTATTTTTTAACAAAGTATTTAATTGAATTTGTTTATTTACCAGGTTGGTTTGCACAGTCGGCTAAGTTTCGTTTCGGATTTTGGTTTGGGTCCCTACCCCCACCATCCCCTCCGTGCTGTCGAGTCATGACATCGGCCATCTAGCATTTTATAAGTAAATTAAAATACAGAATAAAAAATAACATAAAAAAAACTAAATTATTACATCACCAAAAATAAAAAACATGAAAATAAAATTAAATAAATTATTACAATCATAAATAAAATAATTCAAATAAATTAAAAACGTAAATAAATCATCCTTAAGCATCCAATATATATAGCACACGTACAATCTGTATTATACAAAAAAAAATTATATTAGTCATATAATAAATTAATTAATTTTTTTTTTGATATTTAAAATTCTATTATTGTATAGTAAACTAAATTCCCTATATTTTTTTAAATTGCATAAAATTCCCTATATTTTTTAAAATTGCATAAAAGTCCATATTTAATTTTTCTAAAATTGCATAAAAATTCCTATATATTTTTTAAAATTGCATAAAAATCCATATTTATTTTTATAAAATTTCATAAAAGTCTCTATTTAGTTTAAAATGTCATAAAAATCCCTAAAATAATAATTTAAAAATTGCATGAAAGTCCCTAAGTTATTTTTAACACAATTTTTAATCCAATTTCATTCTAACACCTTTTTTAACACAATTTTTGCAAATTTATAATCTAAAATTTACTAAAAATCATAACAAAAATTAACAAAATTCACAAAAAATCAACCCAAATAATTTTCAATCAAAAACAATGAATTACATGTTTAAATTAACAAAAACCAAACCCTATTAACACTAATCATTCTCGGAATTAACAATCATACACCAAAAAAATGGAAAAAAATTTAATTAGCTTTCACAAACTATTTTTTTAAGAGATTTAACATCAATTTTTCGTTTAAACAATTCATACAACAATCTAATTATACCCTACTATATTCGGAATTAACAATAACATGTAATCATCAAAGAACAAAAACCAAAAAAAATTGACATGAAAATTAAAAATCAAAAATTGGTTGAAATACTAACCTTTTTGGATGAAATTGGAGCTGATTTGGTGTTGAATCCATGCCATTTTGATTCGGAATGAAACACAAACAAAAAAAAAAATTTAATTAGAAATGTAAAAATGGAGGAAAAAAGCTTAATCTAAGATTGAAAATGGAATAGAATGATAAATGGCTTTGGATTTGCTTACCTTTGTTGAAGATATGATGCTAGAATCGGCCCTTGGAGTGGCTGAAAATGGAGCTCTCGTTTTTTAGATTTTTGGTAGAAAGAATGAGAGTGAAGAAATGAGCTCTCGGGTTAGATATAGGGTTTTTTTTCTAGCGACTACTTTGTGTAGTCGCTAGAGAAAAGAAAGTAGTCGCTAGAATGGTGGTTACTTACACGTGTCTTAATATTGACCATGTCAACGAGTCTTTAGCGACTACAATGTAGTCGCTAGATTGAAAAGTAAAACGCGTGTACATTGAGGGGGCGGGAAAACTGACCGCCATGGTTTTGGGGAATTTATTTCGTTGTCTAGCGACTACAATGTAGTCGCTAGTGCTCTAGAATCATTAGCGACTAGTTCATGTACATGAACTAGTCGCTATAAGGCAAATGTAGTCGCTAGAAATTTTTTTTTCTTTTCCAAAAAAAAACACTAAACGCTATACAATTATCCAATATTTTAATTCAATACCAAATAATCATTTAAATTAATTTCAAAAATAAATTAATGTTTGTGGTCAAAGTTAAGTGTTTGTGGTCAAAGTTAAGTGTTTAGAGTCAAAGTTAAGTGTTTAGAGTCAAAGTTAAGTGTTTGTGGTCAAAGTTAAGTGTTTAGAGTCAAAGTTAAGTGTTTAGAGTCAAAGTTAAGTGTTTGTGGTCAAAGTTAAATGTTTAGAGTCAAAGTTAAGTGTTTGTGGTCAAAGTTAAGTGTTTAGAGTCAAATTTTAGTGTTTGTGGTCAAAGTTAAGTGTTTAGAGGCAAAGTTAAGTGTTTGTGGTCAAAGTTAAGTGTTTAGAGTCAAAGTTAAGTGTTTGTGGTCAAAGTTGAGTGTTTAGAGTCAAAGTTGAGTGTTTAGAGTCAAAGTTAAGTGTTTAGAGTCAAATCACCCAAATATAAAAAATTTAAGTAAATAAAATGTTTTAATACAAATAAACCCAAAAAAAAACTCCTACTCAGAATCATATCCACTAACAACTATAGGTTCGCCATCACTATCAACCTCAATGGGTTCTTCCTCATCACCGTACTCATCCAAGGTGTCATCTTCAATTTCCTCGTTTTCATCAACAACCGTATCAAAATTCAAAGCAACAAAAAAATGAGCAGGGTCAATCTCGATCTCCCCAGTGGATGCCAAGTTCACCGGATCGGAAATCGTCTCGGTATTCACTAAAGGGATATCGACACTCGTATCCCCACCAGTGGGCATTGACTCTGCACCCCATAACTCAGGACTCCATCCATGTCTATCATTGAGTTCCCATACTACTTTCCAACCTTTTTGTGATTTCCTTAAACTAATCTCGTCTATGTAAAAAACTTTTTTTGCTTGAGTAGCTAAGATGTACGGCTCTGATTGCCAAAAAAAATTAGACGTGTTGACAAGAGTTACCCCATGCTCTTTCCTCGGTTTACTCGTGTCATACCAATTACACTCGAACAGCACAACAGAACAGTCATCGTCATATGTGATCTCTACAACCTTGACCAATTCACCGTAAAACGGTATTCTATTGTAGATGGCGGATACCCCGTAATCTTGTGTCACCCTTGTTTCACCCTTTCCTTTAGTGACCCATTTAACACCATTCACAACACATGAATCGTACTTATAAACTGCACCATGAGACTTACTAGCCAATGAAATCATCTCACTTGTAGCGAATGCATCACCTTCTTTTTCCATTTCATAAACCTACAAGCATAAACAGTTATAACAATGTTTCCTAAAATGGAATATTAATTTTGTATTTGAATGGATCTATACCTTATGCAGAAACCAGTCTCGGAAATTTTGCCGGTGTTTCCTATCTTTTTCGTCTGGGGAACCCGATAACGTGGCTTTGTGTTCTCTGCACATTTGACGATCAACAATGAATTAACATTTATTAAATAAATTGAATAAACATTCAATAAATAAATTGAAACCTTACGTCATCAAATGTTGGATTTCATCGCAATTAAGTAGGATATACCAGTCGATTTGCTCCTTCTCGTTGTAATGCAAATTACCATACTCTTTTTTACCTATAGGAATACATTGGCCCTTAAATACGGACAAATCTTTAGGTTGAGCTTCGATATCGGTATATCTACCCGGATCATTAAACTTTGTTTTTTCTTCTTTAAGGTAACGCGATATGAATGTCAAAGTCTCCTCTACAACGTATCCCTCGGCGATTGAACCCTCTGGCCTAGCCGGGTTTCGTATGTACTCCTTTAATTTCTTTAGATACCGCTCAAACGGGTACATCCAACGCATCTGAACCGGTCCCCCTAACAAAGCCTCGTCGTATAAATGAATGACCAAGTGGATCATTATATCGAAAAACGCGGGAGGTAAAATCATCTCCAGTCTACACATAACTTCAACCACTTTCTTCTTCTCCTTTTCTAACTTTTTCCGACTCAGATTTTTATTACACACAACTCGAAACACGTTGGCTAGCCCGATAATCGCGTCACTTATCGCTTTGTCTTCGAAAAGCCCTGGGAGACTAGCCACGAATAGGTACTGCATCATCACGTGACAGTCGTGAGATTTCATTCCTATAATCTTGCCTAAGTCGCTTTGAACGTTATTTCTCAAACTCGATGCGAATCCATCGGGAAACTTCTGTGCCTTCAACCAATCAAGAAATACTTTCCTTTTTTCGGTGGTTAACGTATAATTAGCTCGAGGCATTACATTCTTACCATTTTTCTCTTGCAACCACAAATCTGGCCTGATATTCATTTCCTTGAGATCAATTCTCGCTTTCACGTTGTCTTTGTTAAGTTTTCCATCAAGACCTATTACTGTGCCAAGAAGAGCATCACACACGTTTTTCTCGCAATGCATAACATCAATGTTATGTTTCAACAGGTTTTCAGACCAATAAGGTAAACGATAGAAAATACTCTTTTTCTTCCAATTGAATCGCCGATTAACATCTGGCTTCACGATCTTTCCCCCAAAGTCCTTGTGTTTCCCGGGAAGCAGAATGGGAAGGCCATCTAACTGTGTCTGAATATCGGCAGGTTTATATTTCTTCGGTGGGCGCCTATCAGTGGGTTTCTTGTACAAAACTTTTTCGTCTCTAAAACGATGTTTGATAGGTAACCAACGTCTGTGGTCGAAGTAAGCAACCCCTTTCTTCACGCTCAATGACGGAGTAGAATCCATGCATTCTGGACAAGCTTTGTACCCTTGACCCGACCATCCCGAGGTGTATGTCCTAGCGGGAAAATCGTTAGTCGTAGACAACAAACAAACCTTCATAGTAAACTCTTCCTTCTTGTGGGCATCATAAGTAATAATCCCTTTACCCCACAACTCGTCCAACTCATCTATAACAGGACGAAGAAAGACGTCCTTGTCCTTGCCGGGTGAACGGGGTCCCGGAATCAACAAACATAGCTGGAATGTCGTCTCCTTCATACACTCCCACGGTGGTAAGTTGTAGACGGTCAATATAACCGGCCACATGCTGTACGAGTTGTTTTGCATAGAGAATGGGCAAAAGCCATCGATACCCAAACCCAAGAAGACGTTCCGAGGTTCACTAGCAAACTCGGGATGTAACTGAACAAATCTCTTCCAACTGTCTCCGTCAACTGGATGACGCAACAAATCTGGATCTGTATTCTTCCCTGTTTGGTGCCAGATCATATTTTCGGCAGTGTGCCTCGAAGCATAAAGTCGCTGCAGCCTAGGGGCAATCGGGAAATATCTGAGTTTCTTATGCGCTACTTTCAGACCCTTCTTCGGGTCCCATCTGGATTCATTACATACTGGACACTTTTCAAGGGAGGCATTCTCCTTGTAAAACAAAGCACAATCGTTCACGCAAACATCGATGGTCTCGTAACCCATACCTAAATTTTTTAACTTCTTGTTGCACGCCTCGTATGAATCGGGCAACGTATGAGGTTTGGGCAACACACGGCATAAAAGCTGAAGCAACTCGGTGAAAGACGTGTTAGACCACTTGTTCTTCACCTTCACGTGCAGTAGCTTCGCAACGAAATTTAATGAACTCATGACATCACAACCAGGGTATAACTCGGTCGCTAAATCGGAAAACATCTTTTCGAATTTGTCACGAGATGTACTGTTAGAGTCTGTGATCTCGGTGTCACCAGAATGACCACCAACCTCGTAATTAGGTCTCAAATCATCGTATACATCCAACATTTCATTTTCTTCATATCGAGTCTCTGGAATATCCTCGGGCTCACCATGCTTTGTCCAAATATCATACGTCTCCAAAAACCCATGCAGTAACAGATGTGACCTAACTTTGTCAACCGGATACCTACGATAATTCGAACACTGATTACACGGAAAATAAATTGTTTCTTCACCAGGATGTTTATTTTTTTCAGCAAAAGCAAGGAATGGTTCTATCCCCTTAATGAATTCACGCGAAACTTTATGAGCCGTACCAATCCAACTCTTATCAATACCCGAAGCCATAGTCAACTATTACAATATGAAAGAATACAACATAAATAAAATGAAAGAAAAAAATTATTACATCACCAAATAAATACATTAAAATAAAACGAGAAAAAATTATTACATCACCGATTACATAAATGAATAAAAAAAAATTATTACATCACCGATTAAATAAATAAATATAAAATGAAAAAAATTATTACATCACCGATTAAATAAATAAATATAGAATTAAAAGCACACAAAATATCACATCACCAAATAAATGCATAAATATAACATTAAAAGCATACAAAATATAGCAACATACAATAATATATCATACAAATATATATATATATATATATATATATATATATATATATATATATATTTATATATATATATATATATTTTTATATATATATACTTAATATAATTATTTATAATTCACATGAAATTAATAAATGATTATAGATATATACATAATGATATTATATATTTAGCATTAACTATAGATTTGTAATCAAATAAGGAAAGGATGAAAAAGACACATACGTTTGGGCAAATTCGGAAGGGAAAATTGATAATTGAGGCGGTCCCACGTTGATGTTTGACCCGGGAAAGCTTGTCCACGTGTTGAAATACCTAATAAGTGATAATATTTACCATTTATTATACAATTGCATGAAAGTATAAGAAAATTGAAAGAGTTTTATGGAACAAAAAATACCTACTTTTGGGCAAATTTGGAATGAAAAATTGATGATTGAGGCGGCCCCACGTTGATGTTTGACCCGGGAAAGCTTGCCCACGTGTTGAAATACCTAATAAGTGATACTATTTAACATTTACTACACAATTGAATGAAAGTAAAAGATATATTGAAAGAGTTTTATGGAACAAAAAATACCTACTTTTGGGCAAGTTTGGAAATAAAAATTGATAATTGAAGCGGTCCCACTTGATGATTGAACCGGGAAAGCTTTTCCAAGTGTTGAAATAATTTTTAATGATGAATTGTGGAAAAAAATTGGGAGAGATTTGAGAGAAAGAAAGAGAAATTATATAATAATGGTGTATTGGGTAAAGCAATTCGCAAGTTATTGGAAAACACGCTACACTACTCGCGACTACAAGTGTAGTCGCCAAATAGTCAAATGTAGTCGTTAGAAATTACTACTAACGACTACATGAAGTAGTCGTTAAATGATCATGACTCTAGCGACTACACGTTGGCAGTGGGAAAATAATTTAAAAATACTAAAACCCATTAACGACTACTTACTAATTATTAACGACTACATCATGTAGTCGAAAAAAGCAAAAATTATTAACGACTACTTGGTAGTCGCGAAACATACCATGTAGTCGTTAGAGATTTGTAGTCGCGAATGCTTCTATCTTTAGCGACTACATCAAGTAGTCGCGAGAAATTTAGTCGCTAGAGACTTGTGCGGGAGTAGTGAATATGCTTTAAACAAGACACCAATTGAGTACCAAAATAAGTTTTTCTTTCAGTGGCACTCCGACACTCAAGTCATTATTATGTCCGAGCATATTCTTACAATCCGAGAGAATTATAGAGGTTCAAATTTTTGTTATGAACAATGAATTGAATAATGAGTAGAATGTACCCTATTCGGGAGATGTGCATGAGGTATTTATAAATATTATGAGTGCGCATAAAGGTTTATGTTGGCTCGTATAGATTTCTAACCCACTAAATATGCGCATACCTTAATAGTCCATATCATGTAAACTCTTTATTCAGATTTTTACTATCCTCATTTGGGGGTAGAGATCTTTTGCTTTAATCTTACATCCGATCATAGCTTTAATTCTCCCAATTACTACCAACACTTTACTATGTCTATTAAATAGAAGTCTTGAATTTGTGCAATCGTGTTATTTCCCCGAGTATTATCTACAAATTTCATTTACCTTTTTAATAAACAGCAGACATGGGAACCGATCTTTCAAGTATGCAGATAATGTGCCAATATAAAAGTCACGCTTTTTCAAGTAGCTTCTTGATATTCCAATGCAATATTTGGTCTTTTGGATACCTTTTTGATGTTTCTGAATCAGGGGTCGAGTGTTTGAGTAACTTCTTGATATGACAACATAAAAGATTCTCTTTTGAGTGACTTCATGAAAACCCACTATAGAATCCTATATTTTAAGTAACTTATTGATATTCCAACATGAAAGTTTTTCCTTCGAGTGAATTTGGGAGATTTTGATTTCTCAGATAAGTACCTTCTCAGAAGGTATGAATAGAGATCGATGGGCATTGTAAGATGATAGTGCTAGAGAACCCTTCGCGCTTCGAACATAATTTTTTATACCATTGAACATTTTTTTGTTTGTACCGTGAATGTGGCAACAATTTTTTTGTTCTTTCGCCATTATTATTGTTTCATTATCTTCAAAGAACTTATTCATCAATGAAAGGTTTATCATTCACTACCTTGGAAGTTTAAGCATTTCTTTACCAACTATTAATATCATGAAATACCATTTTTACTTTCATTGTGTCTCTTTCTATCTTCACCAGGCTATTTTTATAAGAAAAAGAATGATTGAGCATTCTTCATATTTATCATTCCACTCGGAGGACGTATTAAGAAAATAAAGGGGAAAAGGGTAGATGTTCAGCAAGATCTCTTTCTTACGCTACTTCTCTAGGTAATACATCCCCTTCTTCAGTATTCCCCCCCACCCTTTAGGGACTGCGAAGCAACTCTATTCCCCCTAATATCCCTATCGACATTACCTAGTCATTGGATGTTTCCCTAGCCGTATATCTATTGCTTATTAAAATTTGCACGATAGGCCCCTATTTCATGCAAAAATTGTACTGGAGTTCCTTATATTATGCCAAAAATGTATCTTGTCCCTATACTATGTAAAAATTCGTGACGTTTCTTACAATAAAACTTTTCCTCAAGGTATATCTTGGATTTTAGAGCACGTGAGGAGAAATCAAGAGTAATTTGTAGTTGATATGGAGAAGTTATAGGTATTTGTTTTCTGTTAACCCAAACTTGTTTAGATTTACAAAGAGTCCACTAGGCCATTTTTTACTCACTTAAGGAACCCAACATATGACACGGTATTCTGGGGTTATGTATAATAGTTTTTTGCATCTAAACCTACCAGTTATCATATTGGAGAGCTTGTAATATCGTGAGAAATGGCAAGAACTAAGGATGATCCATTACAAAACTTTATATCCTTAACTATTGTTATTTTCCTTTATTTAGGTTTCCTTTTAATTTTGTTTTCTTTTCCTCCATTATAAACTAAAATATATTGTAGCTTGATATACTTGGGTATGAACCGTGATAATTAATTAGAGATTAATTGTATGAATTTGGATTTTCTTATTGAAATAAAAGTTGATTGATGTTGTTGTGATTACCCTTACACTTATTCTTAAATTCTTGTATGAAGACCACATATTTAGTGTTTGTTAGTTATCTAATTATACACATGAGGGGGATTTGGTAGTGGAACTAGTATAATTACACCTTTTAAAGTAGAATACTCGAAAGATCTAAACTAACTAGGTAATCAAATATAGTTAAAACTTTAGGCACTAAATATTTATGTAAGATCACTCAGAAGAAATTATTAGGATTAGATAGAAACCCCTTATTTATCCACGTGGAACGTAGGGTTAATTTAGAATTCTGTTTAGCAATAACATCTCGTTTTCCCCTTAAACTTAATTAAATCCTTGTCATATATTGTGGGGATCAAAAGTGTCTTGAGATACACCTTCTCACTACAATATCATTAGTTTAATGTATTAGTTAATTATATTAAATTCAATCTTAATAGTTCTTAAATCCGAAAACAAAATAAAAAGATGTAGTTTTACTAAGTTATTCCCAACGAATCACTAATTGAAAGCTAATATTACTTATTAACTTTTAAATTCATGTGAAGAAGAACTTACTTCTCTATTATATCAATTGTGATTACTAGTACACTTGCGAGTTTTTATCTATTGAATGATTCATTTATTATCACACCGACAGTGATATATCCGAATCTCCCATGAATTATTCAGTCCTTTCACACCATTATAAATTTGTTGACATTCAATATATTAATCCGTAAATTGGACCTTAAATACATGTACAAGAATAATAAAAAAGAGGCATAGAGAGTTTCACTACCATCATAAGACAATAAATAACATTTGATCTTCCTAAGGATCTCGAATAATGTGTAAAAAGTAGTTAACCCTAATGAAGATAATTTTGAACTAAAGGAGGAAATTTACTACAAATTAATATAAGCCCAAGTAGGATTTGTGTTAGAAAATTAGACATGGTTAAGTTAAAGCCTATAAACATGGACAAAAATATTGTGAAAGACAATTTATTTTGACCAAATTTTTAGGATAGAAAAGATGAATGAGAAACTGTTATGGAATGAACAACACCGAAAAAAATACAATTATGTTTATGAGGAATTATCAAGGGGGGGGGGGGGAAATATATTGTCATGGAGACATGCATGTCATTTAATTAGTTTACATTGACCAAAATTTTGTGTAAAATTAAATTATGTCTATAAACACAAATATTTTGAAGTTTTGGGGTCATCTTTTGACGGTAGTCAAGAAGTCCAGTCCATCATTGATCCAAGATTCAATTTTTATGTCAAAAAAGGTATGGGATAATTTGTTTTGGCTAGAATCTGCAACGTGGTTGATTGAAAAATCAAGGTAGTGGATTATTTTGTTCGTACTCGGCCTTTTGAGTGTGCTCCCACAGATATTAAGGCCAACAAAGATTTTCTAGATTGAAATTCAGATATAATTGCAAATTTTAAAATAAATCCCTAAAATAAATGAGAAAGTACTTATTTTAAATAAAATATCATTATCTAGAGTTCCATATTTTATAAGAAGAAGAGACAATCCAACTAAAATTATGTTAATCTAAGTTGGATGTGACTATAAATCGTATTAGTGAATTCAATGTGTATTACATGTATGTCTAGATTGTGGTTTTTACTATATTAGTTAAATGCATATGGATTGTGTGTATATAGATTTTTTTTGTTATATCAATCTTATTGGGAGACCACTATATTTTTTATCCTATCCCATGGGATTCTTAATGAAGACATAATATGGTTTTTTGTTTGCATCTAACTAAAGCATTTATTCATATCATCCATATACAAGTGGGAGTTATAGCATGTAAGGTTTGGAAATATGTATTAATTATTGTTTTCCTTTATACATCTCATATTCACAAATCATTAACTATTCTTCTTCGTCAAATTCAATCACTAAGAAACATTTACCCTCAAAGAAGAACTTTACATCTATAAAACACGTAAGAAAAAATAAATTAGACAATATTATGAATTTTTAATTATATTTTTTATATTTTATCATGTAATTTTAAAAAAAATATTATAAAATTAATAGACCGTGTGGCCTGAGTCTAGATTTTAAATAAAGACAGTGTAGTTAAATTGGTCAACTTTTACATAATCTGTGAGTAAACCCCAAATTTCTACTTTCTCCGCCTTTACTTGATCCAGTGAGTTTGTTTTTCATTTTATTTCAAACAATCAATTAACAAGATACTGGACTTTACATTATGTACAACTTGAGTCCATATCATAACCAAAAAAATAGTATGTTTTTCATAAAGCCCAAAGAATACAAAACATAAAATTAAAAATATAATCAATAAAGCCCAAAGGCCTTGACATATATATCTATACATAATCTTCTATCTCTTCCACAAAACCCTACTTCGGCGAAGTCTTCGCCGCCTCTTCTCCATGTTATCTCAAAATATTCACATGTTTTTACTTTATGAATCTTCTTCTTTCATTAGATATCTTCTTAACTAGTATGAGTAAAATTTATGAACTCACGTCCAACTACAATTCTCTATTTGCTTGTAATTGATCGATGACCATACCATTTCAGGTAAGACTCACTTATAAGTTTGATTTTTTTTAGTTCCAAACCAATCTCTGAATTATCCCCCTTTACTGATTTGATCCTCTAATGTATTTTTCACGTCAAAATTATCAACCAACATATGATAATTAACAACCAAAATATGATAGGAAAAAAAATGAATTTCAATGATCATTAATATAGTAGTTGTAGAAATTTGAGATCTATTCGTGAAAATATAGTTTCTTGGACAAAAAAAATTCTATTTTTGTATACAAGTTGTGTTATTTTATAATGTTTTAATTTATATTTTATTTTATTCAAATTGATCCTTGTGGAAGAAAAAATTTAAAAAATTAATTATGTAACACATTTCTATGTACATATTTATTCATTTAATGTATTTGCCATGTAGACTATCTTGAGTACAAAAAAACTGATAATGTATATTTTAGATTTTTCATACTTCATGGTAAAATATTGTTCAAGATAAGGATGGTAACAAAATATTTATAGTTTATGTTTTTCAAATTATTGGTTGTGAAATTATTATTTTGAATTTTCATATGGTCAAATGAGAATGTTGATTTCGTATTTAATTTTCTTTTATAATACTGGGTATACATAAAGGATTATATACTTTAAAACAGCGTATAACATTTTTCTCGTTTTGGATGGCGTCTTATTTGAGTACAATAAATTGTAACAAAAAATAATCTTAATCAACTTTATTACTTTTTAGATAAATATTATCGTGTCGAATGAATATTATATGTAAACATTATATGTAAGGACACACATAAATTAAATATATGGATCCAGGTTGGTTTTAGTCCCACAACCATTAATAATTAGGGCTCTAACTCCATTTACTTAAAAAAAATTGACTTTTTAAAAAGATATTATAATATTTATAAGCCTATAGTTATATTTAATATATTTGTATGATTTTTTTATATATTGAAATATAGTTAATTTTTATTGTATGGTGTACTTTTTGCATAATATAATGATTTATATTGTAATTTTTGTAATACTATAGTAATCTATAGCTTAATTAATTATAATAAAAATTTCAAGGATTTATATACTAGTTTATTTTATACTAATCGAAGAAGATAGAAGGAAACTATACAGGTAGTGAGAGATACTTCAATTGGTATATCAAATAAGTATATTAATACTTACCCTAGAAGGAAAATTAAGTAGGGGTAGAAGAGGGGATAGTTGCACTAGTTTCTAAACTTTAGGAGGGTATGTGATCTGTGCATTTACATCTTTACAAATTTAATTACACTGTTAAAGATATATAATTTTGAAAAATTTGTTATGTAAGGGTGGAGTATGTTGTGTTGGGTAACTTGATTTTAGGAATTCTTGGAGAGTGTAAATATTATGTACGTTCCAAGATGGTCAAACTCTTGGTGAATATATTTTGAATTGTTGACTTTCATTAACATATTTTTTGCCGGTTATTGGATTGGGCATTATTAGTTTTGTCATGATTTTGGAGTGGTTAATGTTGTTAGTATTTAATTGAGTAGGACATTAATATTGGTTTAGTTTGAAGATGTTATAAACAAGACCAACCCATCCTTTTCTATGGGGATCAATCTGACCACCACCACACCTGAGCCCCTAAAAGGGTAAGCTCACGTAACTCCCTCATGATTTCTCTTCTTAGCTGGTGAAAACGAGCGTGTGGAGTAATCCTCCTTGAAGACGCCTTATTGGAGATCTTTTCCATACACATGGTCTGAGGAGCTAAGGGGGAGCCCGAGTATAATATACCCACCTGCTACAATGCTCAACAGCCACCTCCACTGAACGTAAGAGTTTTCTTTTGATATTCATAAGTTTTTATAAAATACAATAGATGCGTAAAGGTCAATAGTTTTTCTAGTGGTTTCTAGGAGAATTTAGAATACTTTATAGTTCTCATGAGCCTTATCAAGTCAAATGACACTCCAATGTAATTTATCGTTAAAAGACTCTCAAATTCAATAATAAAAAAAAATATATACATTTTAATATTAGAAACTAAGTTATTATTTAGTTTTTTTAATCTCTTTTTATTAGATATATTTTGTAAAAGAGTCATGTATTATCAGCTTTAATTTAACACATACATACTAATAAAGTTATAGCTAACAAGGGTATACTTTAACTTTTGATGTACATTAATATATATGGTGACTTGACATGCTTCAATGATATTTAATTCACGTTATCGTCTTTTCTCAAGGGAACTAGTATAAGATAAACAAAAATAAATAATTAAAATTATGTTAATAGGTTATAATAGAAAAAAGTAAGATGCAAAATTATATCAAATAATTTTTAAATTTCTATCACTAACACAATGAATTTCTATCATTAAAAACGATTATATCATTATTCATTAAATTGTCTCCTTGATTTATAATCACTATTACCAATAATCCAACTCTAGTATATTTTTTGTAAAAATAGAAGTCAAATGAATTAAAAATGAAAATAATAAAAGAAATTTGAATTAAAAATGAAAGACAAACATATAAGAACTTTAATTGCATATAATAAATGTAATTAAATATATAAAGTTTTCACAAATATAACATTTTTCAAAATTAATTAATAAACAACATTTAATTTTTTTAATTACTTCCAAAAAATAACACCCCTTAGCTTTTGGGTCCTTAACTTTTTTCTGCAAAATCAACAAAAATCAATCAAACGTTTGTTAATAATTACAAAAGTTCCACCAATATATATAATTGACTTACAAAATAATCAGAATTTAGTGGTTATAGAAAAGATGAGGAGGACAAAACTGTCAAAATAAAATTGGGTTTATCCGAAATATCTTCGTATTGTTTAAACTGTCTCATCTCATGGCTGAATATACTTTAAACAAGACACCAATTGAGTACCAAAAGAAGTTTTTCTTTCAGTGGCACTCCGACACTCAAGTCATTATTAAGTCCGAGCATATTCTTACAATCCGAGAGAGTTATAGAGGTTCAAATTTTTGTTATGAACAATGAATTGAATAATGAGTAGAATGTACCCTATTCGGGAGATGTGCATAAGGTATTTATAAGTATTATGAGTGCGCAAAAAGTTTTATTTTGGCTCGTATAGATTTCTCACCCACTAAATATGCGCATACCCATTTAATCGTCCATATCATGTAAACTCTTTATTCAGTTTTTTACTATCCTCATTTGGGGGTAGAGATCTTTTGCTTTAATCTTACATTCGACAATAGTTTTAATTCTCCCAGTTACTACCAACACTTTACTATGTCTATTAAATAGCAGTCTTGAATTTGTGCAATCGTGTTATTTCCCCGAGTATTATCTACAAATTTCATTTACCTTTTTTTATAAACAGCTGACATGGGAACCGATCTTTCAAGTATGCAGATAATGTTCCAATGTAGAAGTCGCGTTTTTTCAAGTAGCTTCTTGATATTCCAATGCGATATTTGGTCTTTTGGATACCTTTTTGATGTTTCTGAATCAGGGGTTGAGTGTTTGAGTAGCTTCTTGATATGACAACATAAAAGATTATCTTTTGAGTGACTTCATGAAACCCCACCATAGAAACCTGTATTTTAAGTAACTTATTGATATTCTAATTAGAAAAATTTTCCTTCGAGTGAATTTGGGAGATTTTTGATTTCTCAGATAAGTACCTTCTCATAAGGTATGAATAGAGAACGATGGGCATTGTAAGATGATAGTGCTAGAGAACCCTTCGCGCTTCGAACATAATTTTTTATACCATTGAACATTTTTTTGTTTGTACCATGAATGTGGCAACAATTTTTTTGTTCTTTCGCCATTATTATTGTTTCATTATCTTCAAAGAACTTATTCATCAATGAAAGGTTTATCATTCACTACCTTGTAAGTTTAAGCATTTCTTTACCATCTATTAATATCATGGAAGTACCATTTTTTACTTTCATTGTGTCTCTTTCTATCTTCACCAGGCTATATTTATAAGAAAAAGAATGATTGGGCATTCTTCATATTTATCATTCCACTCGGAGGACGTATTAAGAAAATAAAGGGGAAAAGGGTATATGTTCAGCAAGATCTCCTTCTTACGCTTCTTCTCTAGGTAATACATCCCCTTCTTCAGTATTTCCCCCCCCCCCCTTTAGGGACTGCGAAGCAAGTCTATTCCCCCTAATATCCCTATCGACATTACCTAGTCATTGGATGTTTCCCTAGCCGCATATCTATTGCGTATTTTATTACCTCAATATGTTATTTTTTTAATCTTTTTATCTTTATGTTTGGTTGTACCTTCCTTGATGCTCTCGCAGTATTTTTGCTAGGTTTCCCATGTATGGGAAATCCTTTTGTCTTATTTGGGAAGGCACGCGGAGCTGGACCGTCTCTCCTCGAGTTGGATAAAAGAATATACCATGTTAAGGAGTCTTCCAACTGAGAAGGATGAGTCTAGAGGCTTGGAAAATCGAACTCCGGAGACTAATGACAAGTTTCAGGATGACCACGACTTGGTCACTCAGAGACACTACGAGCTTAAAAGGCGGTCATGCACACTAATTAGAAATCCTTTGTGGTTCAAAGACGAGAAAAGAAACAATCCGAGCGTAGTCCAACCCAGGTATGCATTATAGCCAAGTACAGGGCATCAAAAGAGTACCATGATGAAGTACGATTACTCTTTGATCCTGATCATGATAAGGGAAAACAAGTCAAGTATCGTATATGTATTTGAAAGGTTCAATCCTGCTACCCCTATCTACCTTGATTGATCGACGAGCTTGTTTATTCCTATCCCCAAAGACCCGAATTTCAAGGACAACCACTCATTTCAATTAGGGTACCGTGTGTTTTCTCACGAGCATGGGTATGATCTGATTTCCATTCTACTCTTGTCGACATATCTCTTTGATAAATCGATCTGAGATCAAAATATATCGTGTCTGAGGTTTCTCGAAACTAGATACTAAGTTAGGACCACCGGGAGGCAATATCTCGATAAATATTTTATAAACATTAGCATTGTTGCTAGCGGATATTTTTATGCGATATTTGGTCGTTTGAATACCTTTTTGATGTTTCTAAATCAGGTGTCGAGTGTTTGAGTAACTTCTTGATTTGACAACATAAAAGATTCTCTTTTGAGTGACTTCATGAAACCCCACCATAGAAACCTATATTTTATGTAACTTATTGATATTCCAACATGAAAATTTTTCCTTCTAGTGAATTTGGGAGATTTTTTATTTCTCAGATAAGTACCTTATCATAAGGTATGAATAGAGATCGATGGGCATTGTAAGTTGATAGTGCTAGAGAACCCTTCGCGGTTCGAACATAAATATTTATACCATTGAACATTTTTTTGTTTGTACCATGAATGTGGCCACAATTATTTTGTTCTTTCACCATTATTATTATTTCATTAACTTCAAAGAAATATTCATTAATGAATGGTTTATCATTCAGTACCTTGGAAGTTTAAGCATTTCTTTAACATCAATTAATATCATGGAAGTACCATTTTTACTTTCATTGTGTCTCTTTCTATCTTTACCAGGCTATTTTTATAAGAAAAAGAATAATTGGGCAGTCGTCATATTTATCATTCCACTCGGAGGACGTATTAAGAAAATCAAGGTGAAAAGGGTAGATGTTCAGCAAAATATCATTCTTACGCTTCTTCTCTAGGTAATACATCCCCTTCTTCAGTATGTTTTCCCCTTTCAGGACTGCGAAGCAACTCTATTCCCCCTAATATCCCTATCGACATTACCTAGTCATTGGATGTTTCCCTAGCCATATATCTATTGCGTTTTAAAAGTTGCACGATAGGACCCTATTTCATGCAAAAATTGTACTAGAGTGTCCTATATTATGCCAAAAATGTACCTTGTCCCTATACTATGTAAAAATTCGTGATGTTTCTTAAAATATAACCTTTCCTCAAGGTATATCTTGGATTTTAGAGTACGTGAGAAGAAATAAAGAGTAATTAGTAGTTGATATGGAGAAGTTATTGGTGTTTTTTTATGTTAACCCAAACTTGTCTATATTTAACAAAAGGGTCCACTAGGCCATTTTTTACTCACTTAAGGACTCCCAACATATGACACGGTATTCTAGGGCTATGTATAATAGTTTTTTTTGCCTCTAAACCTACCAGTTATCATATTGGAGAGCTTCTAATATTGTGAGAAATGGCAAGAACTAAGGAAGATCCATTACAAAACTTTATTTCCTTAACTATTGTTATTTTCCTTTATTTACGTTTTCTTTTTATTTTGTTTTCTTTTCTTCCATTATAAACTAAACTATATTGTAGCTTGATATACTTGGGTATGAACCGTGATAATCAATTAGACATTAATTGTAAAAATTTGGACTTTTCTTATGTAAATAAAAGTTGATTGATGTTGTTGCGATTACCCTTACACTTATTCTTAAATTCTTGTATGAAGTCCACATATTTAGTGTTTGATAGTTATCTAATTACACACATGAGGGCGATTTGGTAGTAGAACTAGTATAATTACACCTTAAAGTAGAATACTCGAAAGATCTAAACTAACTAGGTAATCAAATATAGTTAAAACTTTAGGAACTAAATATTTATGTAAGATCACTCAGAAGATATTATTAGGATTAGATAGAAACCCCTTATTTATCCAAGTGGAATGTAAGGTGAATTTAGAATTTTGTTTAGCAATAACATCTCGTTTTGCCCTTAAACTTAATTAAATCCTTGTCATATATTGTGGGGATCAAAAGTGTCTTGAGCTACACCTTCTCACTACAATATCTTTAGTTTAATGTATTATTTAATTATATTAAATTCAATCTTAATAGTTCTTAAATCCAAAAAAAATAAAAAGATGTAGTTTTAGTCAGTTATTCCCAACGAATCACTAATTGAAAGCTAAAATTACTTATTAACTTTTAAATTCATGTGGAGAAGAACTTACTTGTCTATTATATCAATTGTGATTACTAGTACACTTGCGAGATTTCATCTATTGAATAATTGATTTATTATCACTCCTCGGAAGACAGCGATATATCTGAATCTCCCATGAATTATTCAGTCCTTTCACACCATTAAAAAATTTGTTGACATTCAATATATTAATCCGTAAATTGGACCTTAAATACATGTACAAGAAAAATAAAAAAGAGGCATAGAGAGTTTCACTACCATCATAAGACAATAAATAACATTTGATCTTCCTAAGGATCTCGAATAATGTGTATAAAGTAGTTAACCCTAATGATGATAATTTTGAACTCAAGGAGGAAATTTACTACAAATTAATATAAGCCCAAGTAGGATTTGTGTTAGAAAATTAGACATGGTCAAGGTAAAGCCTATAAACATGGACAAAAATATTGTGAAAGACAATTTATTTTGACCAAATTTTTAGGATAGAAAAGATGAATGAGAAACTATTATGGAATGAACAACACCGAAAAAGTACAATTATGTTTATGAGGAATTATCAAGGGAGGGGCAAAAAAATTCCCATGGAGACATGCATGTCATTTAGTTAGTTAACACTGACCAAAATTTTGTGTAAAATTAAATTATGTCTATAAACACAAATATTTTGAAGGTTTGGGGTCATCTTTTGATAGTAGTCAAGTTGTCAATCCATCACTGAACCAAGATTCAGTTTTTATGTCAAAAAAGGTATGGGATAATTTGTTTTGGCTAGAATCTACAACGTGGTTGACTGAAAAATCAAGGTAGTGGATTATTTTGTTCGTACTCGGCCTTTTGTGTGTGCTTCCACGGATATTGAGGCCAACAAAGATTTTCTAGATTGAAATTCAGATATAATTGTAAATTTTAAAATAAATCCCTAAAATAAATGAGAAATTACTTATTTTAAATAAAACATCATTATCTAGAGTTCCATAATTTATAAGAAGAAGAGACAATCCAACTAAAATTATGTTAATCTAAGTTGGACGTGACTATAAATCGTATTAGTGAATTCAATGTGCATTACATGTATGTCTAGATTGTGGTTTTTACTATATTAGTTAAATGCATATGGAATGTGTGTATATAGATTGTTTTTGTTATATCAATCTTATTGGGAGACCATTATATTTTTTATCCTATCTCATGGGATTCTTAATGCAGACATAATATGGTTTTTTTGCATCTAACTAACGCATTTATTCATATCATCCATAGACAAGTGGAAGTTGTAGCATGTAAAGCTTGGAAATATGTATTAATGATTGTTTTCCTTTATACATCTCATATTCACAAATCATTAACTTTTCTTCTTCGTCAAATTCAATCACTAAGAAATATTTACCCTCAAAGAAGAACTTTAATCTATAAAACACGTAAGAAAAAATAAATGAGACAATATTATGAATTTTTAATTATATTTTTTATATTTATCATGTAATTCAAAAAATATTATAAAAGTAATAGATCGTGTGGTCTGAGTCTAGATTTTAAATGAAGACATGTAGTTAAATAGGTCAATTTTTACATAATCTGTGAGTAAACCCGAAATTTCTACTTTCTCCGTCTTTATTTGATCCAGTGAATTTTTTTTTTTTATTTCAAAAAATCAATTAACAAGATACTGGACTTTACATTATGTACAACTTTAGTCCATATCATAACCAAAAAAATAGTATGTTTTTCATAAAGCCCAAAGAATACAAAACATAAAATAAAAAAATATAATCAATAAGGCCTAAAGGCCTTGACATATATATATATATATATATATATATATATATATATATATCTATAATCTTCTATCTCTTCCACAAAACCCTACTTCGGCGACGTCTTCGCTGCCTCTTCTCCATGTTATTTCAAAATATATTTCAAAGATCTTTTTTCACATTTTTTTACTTTATGAATCTTCTTCTTTCATCGGATATCTTCTTAACTAGTATGAGTAAAATTTATGAACTTAGGGCCAACTACAATTCTCTATTTACTTGTAATTGATCGATGACCATACCATTTCAGGTAAGATTCATTTATAAGTTTGATCTTTTTTTCAGTTCCAAACCAATCTCTGAATTATCCCCCTTTACTGATTTGATCCTCTAATGTATTTTTCACGCCATAATTATCAACCAAAATATGATAATTAACAACCAAAATCTGATAGGAACAAAAATGAATTTCAATAATCATTAATATAGTTGAAGAAATTTGAGATCTATTGTGAAAACATAGTTTCTTGGACAAAAAAATTCTATTTTTGTACACAAGTTGTGTTATTTTATAATGTTTTAATTTATATTTTATTTTATTCAAATACCATCAAATTGATCCTTGTGGAAGGAAAATTTTAAAAATTAATTATGTAACACATTTCCATGTACATATTTATTCATTTAATGTATTTTCCATGTAGACTAGCTTGAATACAAAAAAACTGATAATGTATATTTTAGATTTTTCATACTTTCATGGTAAAATATTGTTCAAGCTAAGGATGGTAAAGAAATATTTATAGTTTATTTTTGGGTAATACTTCCATCCAATATTGGATGATCCAATATTTAAATCACGACCATGGATTATTAAAACAAAACACATGTCATTAGATTAATGTGATAGTTACTTTTGTAAGTTTAAAACATGGGGTATGTGTATGAATGTAATTGGTGTAGGATCATCCAATATTGGATGGAAGAATTTTCCTTTATTTTTTTCAAATTATTGGATGTGAATTATTATTTTGAATTTTCATATGGTCAAATGAGAATATTGATTTCGTATTTAATTTTCTTTTATAATACTAGGTATACATAAAGGATTATATACTTTAAAATAGCGTATAACATTTTTCTCGTTTTGGGTGGCATCTTATTTGAGTACAATAAATTGTAACAAAAAAGAATCTTAATCAACTTTATTATTTTTTAGATAAATATTACCGTGTCGAATGAATATTATATGTAAACTACAATATAGATTGTCAGTAAAAAATTATGAAAATGATTATATATAAGAAAACAAATAAATTAAATATATGGCGATCCAGGTTGGTTTTAGTCCCACAACCATTAATAGTTAGGGCTATAACTCCATTTACTTTAAAAAAATATTTTTGGACTTTTTAAAAAGATATTATAATATTTATAAGCCTGTAATTATATTTAATATATTTGTATGATTTTTTTATATATTGAAATATAGTTAATTTTTATAGTATGGTGTTATTTTTGCATAATATAATGATTTATATTTTAATTTTGTAATACTATAGTAATCTATAGCTTAATTAATTATAATACAAATTTCAAGGATTTATATAATAGTTTATTTTATACTAATCGAACAAGATAGAAGGAAACTATACAAGTAGTGAGAGATGCTTCCATTGGTATATCAAATAAGCATATTAATACTTACCCTAGAAGGAAAATTAAGTAGGGGTAGAAGAGGGGATAGTTGCACTAGTTTCTAAACTTTAGGAGGGTATGTGATCTGTGCATTTACATCTTTACAAATTTAATTAAACAATTAAAAATATATAATTTTGAAAAATTTGTTGTGTAAGGGTGGAGTATGTTGTGTTGGGTACCTTGATTTTAGGATTTCTAGGATAGTGTAAATATTATGTACGTTCCAAGATGGTCAAACTCTTGGTGAATATATTTTGAATTGTTGACTTTAATTAACATACTTTTTGCCCGTTATTGGGTTGAGCATTATTAGTTTTGTCATGATTTTCGAGTGGTTAATGTTGTTAGTATTTAATTGAGTAGGACATTAATATTGATTTAGTTTGTAGATGTTATAAACAAGACCAACCCATCCTTTTCTATGGGGATCAATCTGACCACCACCAAACCTGATCCCCTAAAAGGGCAAGCTCACGTAACTCCCTCATGATTTCTCTTCTTAGCTGGTGAAAACGAGCGTGTGGAGTAATCCTCCTTGAAGATGCCTTATTGGAGATCTTTCCCATACACATGGTTTGAGGAGCTAAGAGGGAGCCCGAGTATACTATACCCACCTGCTACAATGCACAACAGCCACCTCCACTACTGAACGTAAGAGTTTTCTTTTGATATTCATAAGTTTTTATAAAATTCAATAGATGCGTAAAGGTCAATAGTTTTTCTAGTGGTTGTTAGGAGAATCTAGAATACTTTATAGTTCTCATGAGTCTTATCAAGTCAAATGACACTCCAATGTAATTCCAATGTAATTTATCGTTAAATGACTCTCAAATTCAATAATAAAAAAATATATATACATTTTAATATTAGAAACTAAGTTGTTATTTAGTTTTTTTAATCTCTTTTTATTAGATATATTTGGTAAAAGAGTCATGTATTATCAGCTTTAATTTAACACATACATACTAATAAAGTTAAAGCTAACAAGGGTATACTTTAACTTTTTATGTACACTAATATATTTGAATTGCTTCAATGATATTTAATTCACGTTATCGTCTTTTCTCAAGGGAACTAGAATAAGATAAACAGAAATGAATAATTAAAATTATGTTAATAGGTTATAATGGAAAAAAGTAAGATGCAAAATTATATTAAATAAATTTTAAATTTTTATCAATAACACGATGAATTTCTATCATTAAAAACGATTATATCATATTCATTAAATTGTCTCCTTGATTTATAATCACTATTACCAATAATCCAACTCTAGTATATTTTTTGTAAAAATAGAAGTCAAATGAATTAAAAATGAAAATAATAAAAGGAATTTGAATTAAACATGAAAGACAAGCATATAGGAACTTTAATTGCATATAATAAATGTAATTAAATATATAAAGTTTTCACAAATATAACATTTTTCAAAATTAATTAATAAACAGCATATAATTTTTTTAATTCCTTCCAAAAAATAACACCCCTTAGCTTTTGGGTCCTTAACTTTTTTCAGCAAAATCAACAAAAATTAATCAAACGTTTGTTAATAATTACAAAAGATCCACCAATATATATAATTGACTTTCAAAATAAATAGAATTTAGTGGTTATAGAAAAGATGAGGAGGACGAAACTGTCAAAATAAAATTGGGTTTATCCGAAATATCTTCGTATTGCTGATGGTTTGTCTCATCTCATGGCTGAATATGCTTTAAACAAGACACCAATTGAGTACCAAAAGAAGTTTTTCTTTCAGTGGCACTCCGACACTCAAGTCATTATTATGTCCGAGCATATTCTTACAATCCGAGAGAGTTATAGAGGTTCAAATTTTTGTTATGAACAATGAATTGAATAATGAGTAGAATGTACCCTATTCGGGGGGATGTGCATGAGGTATTTATAAATATTATGAGTGCGCATAAAGGTTTATGTTGGCTCGTATAGATTTCTCACCCACTAAATATGCGCATACCCATTTAATAGTCCATATCATGTAAACTCTTTTCAGTTTTTTACCATCCTCATTTAGGGGTAGAGATCTTTTGCTTTAATCTTACATTCGACCATAGCTTTAATTCTCCCAATTACTACCAGCACTTTACTATGTCTATTAAATAGCAGTCTTGAATTTGTGCAATCGTGTTATTTCCCATTATCTACAAATTTCATTTACCTTTTTTATAAACAGCGGACATGGAAACCGATCTTTCAAGTATGCAGATAATGTGCCAATTTAAAAGTCGCGCTTATTCAAGTAGCTTCTTGATATTCCAATGCGATATTTGGTCTTTTGGATACCTTTTTGATGTTTCTGAATCAGTGGTCGAGTGTTTGAGTAACTTCTTGATATGACAACATAAAAGATTCTCTTTTGAGCGACTTCATGAAAACCCACCATTGAAACCTATATTTTAAGTAACTTATTGATATTCCAATATGAAAGTTTTTCCTTCGAGTGAATTTGGGAGATCGTACATTCTCATAAGGTATGAATAGAGATCGATGGGCATTGTAAGCTGATAGTGCTAGAGAACCCTTCGCGCTTCGAACATAATTTTTTATACCATTGAACATTTTTTTGTTTGTACCGTGAATGTGGCAACAATTTTTTTGTTCTTTCACCATTATTATTGTTTCATTATCTTCAAAGAACTTATTCATAAATGAAAGGTTTATCATTCACTACCTTGGAAGTTTAAGCATTTCTTTACCATCTATTAATATCATGAAATACCATTTTTACTTTCATTGTGTCTCTTTCTATCTTCACCAGGCTATTTTTATAAGAAAAAGAATGATTGAGCATTCTTCATATTTATCATTCCACTCGGAGGACGTATTAAGAAAAGAAAGGGGAAAAGGGTAGATGTTCAGCAAGATCTCCTTCTTACGCTTCTTCTCTAGGTAATACATCCCCTTCTTTAGTATTTTCCCCCCTTTAGGGACTGCGAAGCAACTCTATTCACCCTAATATCCCTATCGACATTACCTAGTCATTGGATGTTTCCCTAGCCGCATATCTATTGCATATTAAAATTTGCACGATAGGCCCCTATTTCATGCAAAAATTGTACTAGAGTTCCTTATATTATGCCAAAAATGTATCTTATCCCTATACTATGTAAAAATTCGTGATGTTTCTTACAATAAAACCTTTCATCACGGTATATCTTGGATTTTAGAGCACGTGAGAAGAAATCAAGAGTAATTTGTAGTTGATATGGAGAAGTTATAGGTATTTTTTTCTGTTAACCCAAACTTGTTTAGATTTACAAAGAGTCCACTAGGCCATTTTTACTCACTTAAGGAACCCAACATATTATGGGGATATGTATAATAGTTTTTTGCATCTAAACCTACCAGTTATCATATTGGAGAGCTTGTAATATCATGAGAAATGGCAAGAAGTAAGGAAGATCCATTACAAAACACAATAAAAAATCCTCTCTAGCCATTCATATCCCCTAAAATTTATTCCTAGAATCTTTTTTGTTTTCCACCACTTTATCCACTTTATCCCACCTTTTTGCTTTTTCTCTTAGCTGATTTGGTGTTTTTTCCAAGATCTGGGATCTATCACCAAGTCAACTTCAAAAAATCATCCATTCATTTTGAAACCATTCAACCGACCACCACCAAACAAATATAACCCAACCCCTAAACCTTCCCATAAAACCGTGCTAGGCTATCAATATGACGAAAACGTTAAAATCAAGCAAATTGAATCAATCAAGCAACTCAAATCCAAAGAGGAAGACGAAATACACGAACATCACAAAGCTAATGTTCTCTCCTCCCAGTTCTGAACCTGTCGAAGAGAGGGAGTTAGTTCAAGAGTCGAATATAATCGTTGAGTAGGTGGAAGAAGTTGTGAATCAAACGCCGATTTTCACTCCGATTCAAACTTCAAAAGATAAATCGGAAGAAAGTATGAACAGTAGACCTGTAGTATGGTCAACTTTGTTTGAAAAGAAGGCTGATGAAGTCTATAAGATGGAATTTCATTCACCGAACAAAGATGGAGGAAAGAAAATCGTTAGACCACCTCCAGATGTGTTTGAAGAAGGAGACAAGTTATGGGTTCATTGTTTAATAGGTCAATTCCTAGATAGCCCACCGAAATTCTATGTTATAACCAACTTTGTTAAATTTCAATGGAGAAACTTAGGTAAAATCGAAGTTAAATCGAGTGGAAAAGGCATGTATGTTTTCAAATTCGAAAATCAACAACAAAGTAACAAGGCCATGGAGCAGATCTGGCATATAAATGGCAAACCTCTTCTTCTTAGGCCTTGGAGTGCTGATGCGCAGTGCGAAATGATAGATGTTACAAAAATCCCAATATGGGCAAAATTAGTTAATGTACCGATGAACCTGTGGACTAAACGTGGCTTAAGTTATGTAGCGAGTGGAATTGGTGTTCCAATTCAAATGGACTCAGTGACTGAATCAAAAACTAGACTAGGATACGCTCGTGTCTGTGTTGAAGTTGATACTAAAGAGAAATTACCTAAAGTTGTACATGTTGATATTGGAGCCGAAGAACTTCACGAAGTTAAAGTTGTGTACGATTGGAAACCAACAATATGTCTAAAGTGTAAAAGATTTGGACATGTTGAGGAAAAATGCAATAATACACAAAAAGTTTGGAGACCAAAACAATCTATCATTGAAAATCAAAATAAAGATAAACAAAAAGCTGCAGATGAAGATTGGAGTGTTGTTAAAAACAAAAGTACTAAATATTATGAAGGAGAATCAAGTAAAGGACAAGACACAAATGGAACTTTGGTGTCTACTAACAATAAGTTTAGTAACCTACAGGAAGCTGAAACAAACATTGATAAGGACATCCTGCAGTTTATTAATCATAATGGAGGAGAAGAGATACCAAGACCTCCAAATATATGAATTTTGCAGCCTGGAATGTTAGAGGTCTAAATAATGTTCTGCGTCAACTTGATGTGAAAAACTTCTTATGCAGTAATAAAGTTAAATTAGTTGGTATTTTAGAAACTAAAGTTAAAAGCCACAACTATGATAATATAATTAAAGCTCATTTCTCCAAACTGAAGACATTACACAATTATAATGCTGATGATTCAGGCCGGATATGGATATTATGGGACATAGAATATTTTGAAGTCAAACTCATTAAAGAATCAGCTCAAGCTATGTTTATTGAAGTAAGAGATTTAAATAATAATGAGGTGTATTTTATAGGATTTGTATACGCATATAATGATGATGATATGAGGAGATCACTGTGGAAGGATATAATTCAATGGTGTGATAACAACAAGAAAGATAAAGTATGTATATTGGGTGATTTTAATGAGATACTCACAATACAGGATAGATTGAACTGTGAATCTCTTGAGAAAGGAGCTATTGAATTTGCTGATTGTATTGATGACTCAAACTTATTTGAACACAGTTATAGTGGTCAATATTACACCTGGACAAACAAAGGCTCGGCTGATAACATTAGAGCAAGTAAAATAGATAGAGTCTTCATCAACTCAAAATGGATGGAAAAAAAGTTATCAAATGTCAGAATAATTCCTCCTTCTACCTCTGATCTCTGTGCATTGGTAGTAAATATTGGCGATGATAAAAAGTTCATTCCTAGCTCATTCAAATTCTTCAATGCTTGGACTAATCATGAAAAGTATACAGAAACTGTTAAGCAAGCCTGGAAAACGGATTTAGAAGGGAATTGGATGTTTAAACTATGTATGAAGCAGAAAAATACAAAGATAGCCTTGAAGAAGTTTAATTACTTATACTTTAAGAAGAATGCTGATAATATTGATGCTCTCAGAAATTAGCTTAATAAAATTCAATCTTCTATTATGCATGGTAATATGGAATCTCAGGTTCTCAAAGAAGAAAAAATTATAGAGAAAGAGCTTGAAGATGCTATCATCAACCAACACAATATATTAAGGCAAAAAGCTAAAGCTAACTTTACTATTGATATGGATTGTAGCTCAAAGTACTTCTATAAAATTATAAAGGGAAGAATTGCCAAAAACAACATATCTTTACTCATAACAGATAATGGAGAGATGATAACTGAGCCTGAACTGATCAAGAATGAATTTATTAGATTCTATAAAAATCTACTCGGCTCAGAGGATAATGAAGAAGAAGTTTGCTCAGTCTCAACCATTAGACAAATTATTAACTCAAGAATCAGTGAAGAACAAATTCAACAGTTAATTGCTCCTATCACTGATAAAGAAATCAAAGAAGCTCTGTTCTCCATAAATGAAAACAAAGCCCAGGACCTGATGGTCTTAATTCTAGATTCTATAAAGCATCATGGAATGTAATTGGAGAAGATTTCAGTAAAGCTATCAAGCAATGCTTTGAAACAAGTCAATTGCTATCTCAGGTTAATGCTACTAAACTGGTACTTATCCTTAAAGAAAAAAATGCTTCAAACCTCAAGAAGTTTAGACCTATTTCATGTGTTAATACAACCTATAAGACAATCTCAAGAATTATAGCTAATAGACTAAAGAAAGTCCTAAACTCTATAGTGTCAGTTAATCAAGCTGCTTATGTATGGGGGAGATATATAAGTGACAACATACTTGTTGCACAAGATATAGTCTCATAATATGGAAGAAAGAATGCAGAACCAAAGTGTACTATTAATCTAGACCTTCAAAAGGCCTATGACAGTGTAAACTGGAAGTTCTTACTCAATACACTTCATGCTTTCAACTTCCCTGAAAAGTTCATCTCATGGATTACAATGTGTGTTTGTACTCCTCACTACTCAGTAAGTATCAATGGATAGTTGTGTGGTTATTTTAAAGGGAAGAGAGGGCTCAGACAAGGAGACCCTCTCTCACCTTATCTATTTTCTATAAGCATGGAAATCTTCACAGGATTACTTAATCATATGGCAAAGAAAAACCAATTCTACTATCACCACAAGTGTAGAAACTTGAAGCTCAATCATATGATTTTTGCTGATGATTTGCTTATTTTCATGAAGGCAAACATTAGCTCAGCTAAAGTAATCAAGGAGGCGCTTGACCTATTTACAAGACTATCTGGATTAAGAATAAATTATGGTAAAAGTGAATTATACTTTGGAGCCACAGAAATTAATATTATACAAAGTATCTCTGCAATTCTTAACATTAAGACAGGAATATTACCTGTCAGATATCTAGGTGTGCCCCTAAATTCAAAGAAATTGAATATATCAGATGGAAATAAGCTAGTAGAGAACATTTGTAGTTGTATAAACATATGGTCCTCAAAGCTTCTTTCATACGCAGGCAGAGCTGAACTAATCAAAACAGCGTTGATTAGCAAGATATTGTTTTGGTGTAGAGTCTTTCTATTGCCAAAACAAGTAATATATAAGCTTAATCAAAAGATCAACAGCTTTCTATGGAGAGGAAACTCAGATTGAGCCTTGGGAGCAAGAGTATCTTGGCAAAACATATGTGCTTCAAAGACACGGGGTGGTTTAGGAATTCCTGACATAGAAAATTTGAATAAAGTATGTATGCTCTTCACCTTTTGGAGGATGTACTCTCAACCTAACAATCTATGGAGTATGTGGGTGAATCATAATATAATCAAAGGAAAGTGTATTTGGAGTTTAGATATTAACAATGCTCACTCCTAGATATGGAAGTAGTTAATGAAAATTAGAAGCACTGCATATAACTTCATTTATCACAAAGTAAAGGATGGTAGTAGTACTTTTATCATGTGGGACTGATGGTTAGATGGGAAAAATGTTCAAGAAACTCTAAATTGTGATATTGAGAAGCAGAGTATAAACAATGATAAAACAGTTGCAAGTTGCTTTGGAAGACAAAGATGGAGGTTACCTCCTAAAGTTGGTAAGTTACTACCTTACCTAAACAACATCAATTTATCACAAGGAGCTGATGTAAAAGTCTGGACACATAATAGTAAGAATAATTTCTCCTTTAAAAAAACTCTTGATCATATATCTAATCATAAAGCTGAGGTGAAATGGTATAAGTTAGTTTGGGCAAAACAGAGCATTCCTAGGTGCTCTTTTATTGCCTGGTTAGCTGTACAAGACAGGCTTCCCACAAAAATGAGGATGGTGAGTTGGGGAATACAGGTTAATTCACTTTGCACCTTTTGCAAAGCTTGCTCTGAAGATATTGATCATCTTTTCATTATCTGCTCCTTTTCAAAAAGAATAGTCAATAGAATGTTAGAATTATGCGAGATTAAAGCCTCTCCAAATGATTTAGATGAGTTGATTGAGCAATTGATTCAGAGTGGATGTGAGGAGATGATCAACTTGTATGGAATCTTCTTCACAGCGTTTATATATTGTATATGGTGTGAAAGAAACGAAAGAGAACATGGTGCTGCAGGTTTAAACGAGGAGCAATTGTGGAAGAAATTTTTTAGCCTAAGCCATGTAAAGATTGAACAGAAGAAGTTTAAAAGCAAAAGAGTCAAAAGCCTCGTGAAGAAGATAGAAGGAGAGTAATGGGCCACATCAAATGGGCTGACTTAACTAAGTAGAATGAAACTCATGTAATAGTGTAGTTGAGTTTTATTTTAAATGTCTTAGTAATGTGTTAAGTTCACTTAGTCTTTTCTGGTCATGTTAGGCCGAAAAGTTAGTGGACTTAGTAGAAATGAACTATAAAAGATATTTGTAGTTGGGCTTTATTGAATAAAAGTTTGATTTAATGATCAAAAAAAAAGATCCATTACAAAACTTTATATCCTTAACTATTGTTATTTTCCTTTATTTACGTTTCCTTTTAATTTTGTTTTGTTTTCCTCCATTATAAACTAAACTATATTGTAGCTTGATATACTTGGGTATGAACCGTGATAATCAATTAGAGATTAATTGTATGAATTTGGATTTTCTTATTTAAATAAAAGTTGATTGATGTTGTTGTGATTACCCTTACACTTATTCTTAAATTCTTGTATGAAGACCACATATTTAGTGTTTGATAGTTATCTAATTATACACATGAGGGGGATTTGGTAGTAAAACTAGTATAATTACACCTTTTAAAATAGAATAATCGAAAGATCTGAACTAACTAGGTAATAAAATATAGTTAAAACTCTAGGCACTAAATATTTATGTAAGATCACTCAGAATATATTATTATTAGGATTAGATAGAAACCCCTTATTTATCCACGTGGAACATAAGGTTAATTTAGAATTCTGTTTAGCAATAACATCTCGTTTTGCCCTTAAACTTAATTAAATCCTTGTCATATAGTGTGGGGATCAAAAGTGTCTTGAGCTACACCTTTTCACTACAATATCATTAGTTTAATGTATTAGTTAATTATATTAAATTCAATCTTAATAGTTCTTAAATCCGAAAACAAAATAAAAAGATGTAGTTTTACTAAGTTATTCCCAACGAATCACTAATTGAAAGCTAAAATTACTTATTAACTTTTAAATTCATGTGAAGAAGAACTTACTTCTCTATTATATCAATTGTGATTACTAGTACACTTGCGAGTTTTCATCTATTGAATGATTGATTTATTATCACACCTCGGAAGACAGCGATATATCTAAATCTCCCATGAATTATTCAGTCCTTTCACACCATTATAAATTTGTTGACATTCAATATATTAATCCGTAAATTGGACCTTAAATACATGTACAAGAAAAATAAAAAAGAGGCATAGAGAGTTTCACTACCATCATAAGACAATAAATAACATTTGATCTTCCTAAGGATCTCGAATAATGTGTAAAAAGTAGTTAACCCTAATGATGATAATTTTGAACTAAAGGAGTAAATTTACTACAAATTAATATAAGCCCAAGTAGGATTTGTGTTAGAAAATTAGACATGGTCAAGTTAAAGCCTATAAACATGGACAAAAATATTATGAAAGACAATTTATTTTGTCCAAATTTTTTTGATAGAAAAGATGAATGAGAAACTGTTATGTAATGAACAACATCGAAAAAAATACAATTATGTTTATGAGAAATTATCAAGGGAGGGGAAAATCATTGTCATGTAGACATGCATGTCATTTAGTTAGTTTACATTGACCAAAACTTTGCTTAAAATTAAATTATGTCTATAAACACAAATATTTTGAAGTTTTAGGGTCATCTTTTGACGGTAGTTAAGAAGTCAAGTCCGTCATTGATCCAAGATTCAATTTTTATGTCAAAAAAGGTATGGGAAAATTTGTTTTGGCTAGAATCTGCAACGTGGTTGATTGAAAAATCAAGGTAGTGGATTATTTTGTTCGTACTCGGCCTTTTGTGTGTGCTCCAACAGATATTGAGGCGAACAAAGATTTTCTAGATTGAAATTCAGATATAACTGCAAATTTTAAAATAAATCCCTAAAATAAATGAGAATGTACTTATTTTAAATAAAACATCATTAGCTAGAGTTCCATATTTTATAAGAATAAGAGACAATCCAACTAAAATTATGTTAATTTAAGTTGGACGTGACTATAAATCGTATTCGTGAATTCAATGTGCATTACATGTATGTGTAGATTGTGTTTTTTACTATATTAGTTAAATGCATATGGATTGTGTGTATATAGATTTTTTTTTGTTATATCAACCTTATTGGGAGACCATTATATTTTTTATCCTATCTCATGGGATTCTTAATGAAGACATAATATGGTTTTTTGTTTGCATCTAACTAAAGCATTTATTCATATCATCCATAGACAAGTGGAAGTTGTAGCATGTAAGGCTTGGAAATATGTATTAATGATTGTTTTCCTTTATACATCTCATATTCACAAATCTTTAACTTTTCTTCTTCGTCAAGTTCAATCACTAAGAAATATTTACTCTCAAAGAAGAACTTTACATCTATAAAACACGTAAAAAAATGAGACAATATTATGAATTTTTAATTATATTTTTTATATTTTATCAGTTAATATAAAAAATATTATAAAATTAATATACCAACATATGATAATTAACAACAAAAATCTGATAGGAACAAAAATGAATTTCAATGATCATTAATATAGTTGTAGAAGTTTGAGATCTATTCGTAAAAACATAGTTTCTTTGACAAAAAAATTCTATTTTTGTATACAAGTTGTGTTATTTTATAATGTTTTAATTTATATTTTATTTTATTCAAATACCATCAAATTGATCCTTGTGGAAGAAAAAATTTAAAAAATTAATTATGTAACACATTTCCATGTACATATTTATTCATTTAATGTATTTGCCATGTAGACTAGCTTGAGTACAAAAAAACCGATAATGTATATTTTAGATTTTTCATACTTTCATGGTAAAATATTGTTCAAGCTAAGGATGGTAACAAAATATTTATAGTTTATTTTTTTCAAATTATTGGTTGTGAAATTATTATTTTGAATTTTCATATGGTCAAATGAGAATGTTGATTTAGTATTTAATTTTCTTTTATAATACTAGGTATACATAAAGGATTATATACTTTAAAACAGCGTATAATATTTTTCTCGTTTTTTATAATTTTTTAGATGTCGAATGAATATTATATGTAAACTACAATATAGATTGTCAGTAAAAAAATTATGAAAATGATTATATATAAGGACACAAATAAATTAAATATATGGCGATCCAGGTTGGTTTTAGTCCCACAACCATTAATAGTTAGGGCTATAACTCCATTTACTTTAAAAAAAAAATTTGACTTTTTAAAAAGATATTATAATATTTATAAGCCTATAGTTATATTTAATATATTTGTATGATTTTTTTATATATTGAAATATAGTTAATTTTTATTGTATGGTGTACTTTTTGCATAATATAATGATTTATATCGTAATTTTTGTAATACTATAGTAATCTATAGCTTAATTAATTATAATAAAAATTTCAACCACTTATATACTAGTTTATTTTATACTAATCGAACAAGATAGAAAGAAACTATACAGGTAGCGAGAGATACTTCAATTGGTATATCAAATAAGCATATTAATACTTACCCTAGAAGGAAAATTATGTAGGGGTAGAAGGGGGAATAGTTGCACTAGTTTCTAAACTTTAGGAGGGTATGTGATCTGTGCATTTACATCTTTACAAATTTAATTACACAGTTAAAGATATATAATTTTGAAAAATTTGTTGTGTAAGCGTGGAGTATGTTGTGTTGGGTACCTTGATTTTAGGAATTCTAGGAGAGTGTAAATATTATGTACGTTCCAAGATGGTCAAACTCTTGGTGAATATATTTTGAATTGTTGACTTTCATTAACATATTTTTTGTCGGTTATTGGGTTGGGCATTATTAGTTTTGTCATGATTTAGGAGTGGTTAATGTTGTTAGTATTTAATTGAGTAGGTCATTAATATTGGTTTAGTTTGTAGATGTTATAAACAAGACCAACCCATCGTTTTCTATGGGGATCAATCTGACCACCACCAAACCTGAGCCCCTAAAAGGGCAAGCTCACGTAACTCCCTCATGATTTCTCTTCTTAGCTGGTGAAAACGAGCGTGTGGGGTAATCCTCCTTGAAGACGCCTTATTGGAGATCTTTCCCATAAACATGGTCTGAGGAGCTAAGGGGAAGCCCGAGTATACTATTCCCACCTGCTACAATGCTCAACAGCCACCTCCACTGAACGTAAGAGTTTTCTTTTAATATTCATAAGTTTTTATTAAATACAATAGATGCGTAAAGGTCAATAGTTTTTCTAGTGGTTGTTAGGAGAATCTAGAATACTTTATAGTTCTCATGAGCCTCACTGCGTCAGGCTTCCAGCGACTACATGAGTAGTCGCTGATGATAAGAAAAGTAGTCGCGAGAAATCGGTTCAAGGATCTAACGACTACAAGTAGTCGTTAAAAATTAGTCGCGAAAAACTAGTCGTTAGAAGGTAACCCTTACGACTACACGCGAAGGAGTAGTCGTTAGAGACTGTGTCATTACTAACGACTACTTTGTAGTCGTTAGATATCGCTTCTTCTAGCGACTACTTAGTAGTCGTTAGTACAGTAGTTATCAACGACTACATTGTAGTCGAGAAAAGTGAGCTTTATTAACGACTACTCTGTAGTCGTTATTATACCAATATATTGCGACTACTTAATGTAGTCAATAACGACTACTTGTAGTTGCTATTAATAATTTTAAAAAAAAATAAAAATAAAAAACACAATTTTCGAATTATTTTTAATTACAATACTTTAATTAAAAATAATTTGAAAATCATATTTTTTTAATTATTTTTTTAAAAATACAATTAATAAATAAAAATACAATTAATAAATAAAAATACAATTAATAATTCAAAATAATTAATTAAAATATATAATTAAACCCAAGTCAAACCAGGTCAAACCAGGTCAAAGTAAAACCAAACCACACCAAGATAAAATAAAAGTCTTAATACATATCCAATAAAATAGATAAAATAAACACCAACAACCACGATATCTAGAATCCGAGCCGGGTATAAACATCTTCTTCATTCTCGTTCTCGTCACCCTCTTCACCATCATCACTATCATTACTACTACTATCATCATCTTCTTCATCTTCATCACCGCTAGGAGGAGTGGGGTCCGCATTCATAGGCTGGAAGGGGGTCTCGCCTTTCTCTGCCCTCAACTGGTTGACATACTTGATGGCATCACTCACAACAGCCATCGAAAAAGCTGGAGGCACGTCGCTAGTAGAGCAACTTTCAGGGCGGCGGAACGGTGGAAGACCGCTGGATACTCGGAGCTCGTTAATCGCCGCCATCATCACCTCGTGTTGCTCGTTCTGGGCTGGAGTAGTCTTAGCTTTCTTCTTCGATTTTTTCGGACGACCAAAGCCCGGTATAAAGCTCCTCTTCGGTGACCTGATCGCCTTCGCGGTGCTCCTCACGTAATCGTATTGCTCCTTCTGACTGAAGCCTTGACCATCGGTTGACTCAGATTGACTCTGAGTCACCCTTTCCTTCATCACGTCCTTGAGCAATTTCTGTTACATAATAAAAAAATTAATTAAATTTGATTTAAGATGAAAAAAATAATTAATAATTAACTTATAAAAAAACTTACATCGGTTTTTTCGTAGCCCTCCGACCTCCACTGTTTCGTCTTCTTGCTTTTACCCACCACCTCGTAAAAACCACCCATTCGTGGATTTGGGATGTCTTGTTGGGTAGCCTCATCCCTTATCCCCAGATTCCCTCCCGGGATTAATTCTTCACCCTGTTTCATAAAAATAAAAAAAATTCAAAATAAATTATAAATTAATAATTAAAGAATTTACTTAAATAAAAACCACCCCGTATGGCATATCCCGAGTTCGGGAATACCTTCTCGACCCCGCTCCACTCTTGTTTTTTTGCTTTTCTCTATTCTTCTTATTCTCACTTGCTTGATGTTGAAAAAATTTAAAATTCAATTATTAATAAAAACTATTATAATTTAAAATATATACTTAAATTAAAAAAAATCAAAAGTTCACCTTTGTTTTTCTCGATCCCCAAAACTCACAACACTTGCCCACGCCTCACCGGACAACCAATCCGGCTTCAAACCCTTTCTCCAATAATGCTTTTTCACATAATGTTTGTAGTCCTTATATCTGATCCTCATCGTATCATCCAAGTTTCCGTGAATCAAATTCCAATCTTTCCTCTTTCTCCAACTCTTTATGTCAAAATAATTCTGTAAAAAAATATATTATTTAAATTTAAATTAGAACAATAAATTAATTTTTAAAAATATTAACAATTTAATTTGTGCCGATAATCTCTTAATTACGGCGTGTTTGTCAGCGTCCGGTACTTTATCCCAAGTCGGGTGATAGGGTGGAATCCTCTCTCGAACTGTAATGCCGATCACTTGCGCAACGTAGTGCCCGTACTTGCCTGATGGACTCCACGTGTCGTCTAGTATACAAAAATTGACCAGCAAAGGCCACCCTACAACTTTTAGTACCTTCAACGCAGTTTTGAGGGCCGCGCTACCCCTTTATTTCCGTATAACGGGTTCTGTTTTAACATTGAATTAATTAGTGTTGATTTTATTTTTTAAGCAATTATTGATTTAAATTGGTTTATTTACCGTCCTGGTTTGCACAGTCGGCTAGATTTCTGTTAAGATTCTGATTTGGTTCTCTACCCCCACCGTCCCCTCCGTTCCGTCTAGTCATCATATCGGCCATCTAGCATTTTGTAGTGTAATTAAAATACAAAATTAAAAATAGCATAAAAAACACTAAATTATTACATCACCAAAAATAAAAACATGAAAATAAAATTAAATAAATTATTACAATCATAAATAAAATAAATTAAAAAACGTAAATAAAACATCGGGAATCTTTAACATCCAATATATAACACACATACAATCTGTATTATACAAAAAATAATTATATTAGTCATATAATAAAATAATTTATAATTTTTTTTTATATTTAAAAATATATTATTATATAGTAAAATAAATATATTTTTTTAAATTGCATACAAGTCCCTATATATTTTTTTTAAATTGCATAAAATTCCCTATATTTTTTTTAAATGGCATAAAATTCCCTATATATTTTTTTAAATTGCATGAAAGGACATATATATTTTTTTAAATTGCTTAATAGTCCCTACATATTTTTTATAATTGCATTAAATTTCCTCTATATTTTTCTTAAATTGAATGAAATTCCCTATTTAGTTTTATATAATTTCATGAAAGTCCCTATATATTTTATTTTTCTTAAATTTCATAAAAGTCCATATATATTTTATTAAATTGCATAAACGTCCCTATTTATTTTTATAAAATTTCATGAAAGTCCATATTTTTTTATAAAATTGCATAAAAGTCCCTATATATTTTTTAAATTGCATAAAGGTCCCTATTTATTTTTTTTAATCTAAAATTTCCTAAAAATCATAACAAAAATCACAAAATTCCCAAAAAATCATCCAATTTAATTTTCCAAAAAACCATGAATTACATGTTTAAATTAACAAAAAATAAACCCGAATAACACTACTTAAATTCGGATTTAAGAATCAAGCACTAAAAAAAGGAAAAAAATTTAATTAGATTTCACAAATTAGATTTTTCACCCATTTAACATCAATTTTTGGTTTAAAAAAATTCATACAACACTCTAATTACACCCTAATATTCTCGGAATTAAAAATAACATCTAATCATCAAGGAAAAAAATACAAAAAAAAATACATGAAAATTAGAAGTCAAAAATTGGTTGGAATACTTACCTTATAGGATGAAATTGCAGCTGATTTGGTGTTGAATCCATGCCATGTTGATTCGGATTGAAACACAAACAAAAAAAATTGATTAGAAATATAAAAATAGAGAAAAAAAAGCTTAAGAAATGATAGAAAATGGAATGGAATGAGATTTGGTGTTGGATTTGTTTACCTTTGTTGAAGATTTGATGCTAGAATAACCCCTTGGAGTGGCTGAAAGAAGAGCTCTCATTTTTTAGATTTTTTGTATAAGGAATGAGAGTGAAGAATGAGCTCTCGGTGTAGATATAGGGCTTTTTTTCTAGCGACTACTTTGTGTAGTCGCTAGAGACTAGGAAAGTAGTCGCCAGAGAATCGATTACTTACACGTGTCTGTATTTTGACCACGTCAACTAGTCTTTCGCGACTACAATGTAGTCGCTAGACCTCATACTAAAACGCGTGTCCTTTCGTGGGCGGGAAAATGGACCGCCATGAAGTAAAGGGAAATTAATTCGACGTTTAGCGACTACATCGTAGTCGCTAGTTGTTAAGAGTCATTAGCGACTAGTTCATGAATATGAACTAGTCGCCATAGCTAATAAGTAGTCACTAGAATTTTTTTATTAATTTAAAAAATAAACTTAAATCCATTTGCAATAATCCAATATTTCAATTCACTTCCAAATAATCATTTAAATTAAATTCAATTCCAAACTATCAATAAATTATATTTAGCTTCAAGCATTCAATCGTTCGGGGTATCTAGTAAGCATTTATATTCAAACTTGGTCAAATCAAACATTTGGAGTATTCAGTCAACTATTTGGGTCAAAGTTGAGTGTTTGGGGGTATTCAGTCAACGTTTAGAGTCAAACTTGAGTGTTTGGGGTGTTCAGTCAACTATTTGGGTCAAAGTTGAGTGTTTGGGGGTATTCAGTCAACTATTTGGGTCAAACTTGAGTGTTTGGGTTATTCAGTCAACGTTTAGAGTCAAACTTGAGTGTTTGGGTTATTCAGTCAACTATTTTGGTCAAACTTGAGTGTTTGGGTTATCTAGTCAACATTTAGAGTCAAACTAGAGTCTTTGGGTTATCTAGTCAACTATTTGGGTCAAACTTGAGTGTTTGGGGGTATTCATTCAATATTTAGAGTCAAACTTGAGTGTTTGGGTTATTCAGTCAACTATTTGGGTCAAATTTGAGTGTTTGGGTTATCTAGTCAACATTTAGAGTCAGAGTTTAAGCGTATCAAAAATAAATTCAAATTTAACTCCAATAACCAACAAAATGTTTTAATACAAATAAACCAAAATAAATAATCTCCTAATCAGTATCATATCCACTAACAACTATAGGTTCATCATCGCTATCAACCTCTATATGTTCTTCTTCATCAACGTATTCATCCAAGGTGTCATCTCAAGTTCCTCGTTTTCATCAATAAATGTATCAAAAGCCAATTCAAAAAAAAATGAGCAGGGTCAATCTCGATCTCCTCGGTGGATGCCAAGTTCACCGGATCGGAAATCGTCTCGGTGTTCACTAAAGGGATAGTGACACTCGCGTCTCAAGTAGGCATTAATTCTGCACCCCATAACTCGGGACTCCATCCATGTCTATCATTGAGTTCCCATACTACTTTCCACCCTTTTTGTGATTTCCTTAAGTTAATCTCGTCGATGTAAAATACGTTTTTTGCTTGAGTAGCTAAGATGTACGGCTCTGTTTCCCAAAAAAATTTAGACGTGTTGATAAGAGTTACCCCATTCTCTTCCCTCGGTTTACTCGTGTTATACCAATTACACTCGAACAGCACAACAGAACAGTCATCGTGAAATGTGACCTCTACAACCTTGACTAATTCACCGTAAAACGGTTTTCCATCGTAGATGGTGGATACCCCGTAATCTTGTGTCACCCCTGTTTCACCCTTTTCACGAGTGACCCATTTAACACCATTCACAACACATGAATCGTACTTATAAACTGCACCATGAGACTTACTAGCCAATGAAATAATCTCACTTGTACCGAATGCATCACCTTCTTTTTCCATTTCATAATCCTATAAGCATAAACAATTATAACAATGTTTCCTAAAATGGAATATTAATTTTGTATTTGAATGGATCTATACCTTATGCAGAAACCAGTCTCGGAAATTTTGCTGGTGTTTCCTATCTTTTTCGGCTACAGTACCCGATAGCGTGGCTTTCTGTTCTCTGCACATTTCACGATCAAACTGAATGCAATTTTCATAATGAATAAACATTTAATAAATAAATTGAAAACTTACGTCATCAAATGTTGGATTTCATCGCAATTAAGTAGGATATACCAGTCGATTTGCTCCTTCTCTTTGTTTTGCAAATTACCATACTCTTTTTTACCTAAAGGAATACATTGGCTCTTAAATACGGACAAATCTTTAGGTTGAGCTTCGATCTCAGTATATCTACCCGGATAATTAAACTTGGTTTTTTTTTTTTAAGGTAACGCGATATGAATGTCAAAGTCTCCTCTACAACGTATCCCTCAGCGATTAAACCCTCCGGCCTAGCCGGGTTTCGTATGTACTCCTTTAATTTCTTTAGATACCGCTCAAACGGGTACATCCAACGCATCTGAACCGGCCCCCCTAAAAAGCCTCGTCGTATAAATGTATGACCAGGTGGATCATTATATCGAAAAACGCGGGAGGTAAAATCATCTCCAATCTACACATAACTTCAACCACTTTCACCTTCCCCTTTTCTAACTCTTTCCTACTCAGATTTTTATTACACACAACTCTAAACACGTTGGCTAGCCCGATAATCGCGTTACTAATCGCTTTGTCTTCGAAAAGCCCTGGGATACTGGCCACGAATAGGTACTGCATCATCACGTGACAGTCGTGAGATTTCATTCCTATAATCTTGCCCAAGTCACTTTAAACATTATTTATCAAACTCGATGCGAATGCATCGGGAAACTTCTGTGCGTTCAGCCAGTCAAGAAATACTTTCCTTTTTTCCGTTGATAACGTATAATTAGCTCGAGTCATTATTTGTTTGCCTTTTTTCTCTGTCAACCACAAATCTGGCCTAATATTCATTTCATTGAGATCAATTCTCGCTTTCACGTTGTCTTTGTTAAGTTTCCCATCAAGACCTATGACTGTGCTGAGAAGAGCATCACACACGTTTTTCTCGCAATGCATGACATCAATGTTATGTTTCAACAAGTTTTCGGACCAATAAGGTAAACGATAAAAGATACTCTTTTTCTTCCAATTGAATACACGAGGACAAGTCTGTCTCACAATATTTCTCTCAAAATCCTTGTGTTTCCCGGGAAGAACAATGGGAAGCCCATCTAAATGTGTCTGAATATCGGCAGGTTTATATTTCTTCGGTGGGCCCCTACAATCGGATTTCTTGTACAAAACATTTTCGCTTCTAAATCGATGGCCGATAGGTAACCAACGTCTATGGTCGAAGTAAGCAACCCCTTTCTTCACACTCAATGACAGAGTATAATCCATGCATTCTGGACAAGCTTTGTAACCTTGACCCGACCATCCCGAGGTGTATGACCTAGCGGGAAAATCGTTAGTCGTAGACAACAAACAAACCTTCATCGTAAACTCGTCTTTCTTGTGGGCATCATACGTAAGAATCCCCTTATCCCACAACTCGTCCAACTCATCTATAACAAGTTGAAGAAAGACGCCCATGTCCTTGCCGGGTGAACGGGGTCCCGGAATCAACAAACAAAGCTGGAATGTCGTCTCCTTCATACACTCCCACTGTGGTAAGTTGTAGACGGTCAATATAACCGGCCACATGCTGTACGAGTTGTTCTGCATAGAGAGAGGGTAAAAGCCATCGATACCCAAACCCAAGAAGACGTTCCGAGGTTCACTAGCAAACTCAGGATGTAACTGAACAAATCTCTTCCAACTATCGTCGTCAACCGGATGACGCAACAAATCTGGATCTGTATTCTTCCCTGTTTGGTGCCAGATCATATTTTCGGCAGTGTGTCTCGAAGCATAAAGTCGCTGCAGCCTAGGGGCGATCGGGAAATATCTGAGTTTCTTATGCGCTACTTTCAGACCCTTCTTCGGGTCCCATCTGGATTCACTACATACTGGACACTTTTCGAGGGAGGCATTCTCCTTGTAAAACAAAGCACAATCGTTCACACAAACATATATGGTATTGTAACCCATACCTAAACTTTTTAACTTTTAGTTGCACGCATCGTATGACTCGGGCAAGGTATGAGGTTTGGGCAACACACGGCACAAAAGATCAAGCAACTCGGTGAAAGACGTGTTAGTCCACTTGTTCCTCACCTTCACGTGCATTAGCTCCGCAATGAAATTTAATGAACTCATGACATCACAACCAGGGTATAACTCGGTCTCTAATCGGAAAACATCGTTTCGAATTTGCCACGTGCTGTACTGTTCGAGTCTATCATCTTGGTGTCACCGGAATGACCACCAACCTCGTAATTAGGTCTCAAATCCTCGTATACATCCAACATTTCATTTCCTTCATATCGAGTCTCGGGAATATCCTCGATATCACCATGCTTTGTCCAAATATCATACGTCTCCAAAAACCCAAACTGTAAAAGATGTGACCTAACTTTGACCACCGTATACCGACGATAATTCGAACACTCTTTACACGGACAAAAAATTCTTTCTTCATCAGAAGGTTTATTTTTTGAGCAAAAGCGAGGAATGCTTCTATCCCCTTAATAAATTCACGCGAAACTTTATGAGCGGTACCAATCCAACTTTTATCAATACCCGAAGCCATAGCCAACTACTCCAATATGAAAGAATACAACATAAATGTCTCATAAATAAAATGAAAAAAAATTATTACATCACCAAATAAATACATAAAAATAAAATGAAAAAAATTATTACATCACCGATTACATAAATGAATATAAAAATGAAAAAAATTATTACATCACCTATTAAATAAATAAAAATAAAATGAAAAAAATTATTATATCACCGATTAAATAAAGAAATATAAAATTAAAAGCACACACAATATTACATCACCAAATAAATGCATAAATATAAAATTAAAAGAATACAAAATATAACATCACTAAATAAATACATAAATATAAAATTAAAAGCATACAAAATATAACATCACTAAATAAATATATATCCTATTTTATGCATTTATGTCTCATACAATAATATATCATATAAATATATATATATATACACATATATATTTGTAAGTCACATAAAATTTTAAGATTATTAGAGATATATACATAGTGATACTATATATTTAGCATTAACTATATAATTGTAGTCAAATAAAATAAAGATGAAAAAGACGCCTACTTTTGGGCAAATTTGGAAGGAAAAATTGATAATTGATGCGGTCCCACGTTGTTGTTTGACCCGGGAAAGCTTGACCACGTGTTGAAATACCTAATAAGTGATACTATTTACCATTAACAACACAACTGCATGAAAGTAAAAGAAATTTGAAAGAGTTTTATGGAAAAAAAGACACCTACTTTTGGGCAAATTTGGAAGGAAAAATTTATAATTGAGGCGGTCCCACGTTGATGTTTGACCCGGGAAAGCTTTTCCAAGTCTTGAAATAATTTTTGATGATGAATTGTGGAAAAAAATTGAAAGAGTTTTGAGAGAAAGAAAGAGAAATTATAAAATAATGGTGTTTTGAGTATGCCAATTCGCAACTTGCTGTAATATATACGCTACCACTACTCGCGACTACACGAGTAGTCGCCAAAGACTCACTTGTAGTCGTTAGAAATAACTACTAACAACTACATTTAGTAGTCGTTAAATAATCAACCCTCTAGCGACTACACGTTGGCGGTGGGAAAATAATCAAAAAATACTAAAACCCACTAAAGACTACTTACTAAGTATTAACGACTACTTCATGTAGTCGTAAAAAGCAAAAATTACTAACGACTACTTTGTAGTCGCAAAACATACCATGTAGTCGTTAGAGATATGTAGTCGCGAATGCTTCTTGTCTTTAGCGACTACATCACGTAGTCGCGAGAAAATTAGTCGCGAGAGGCTTACGCGGTAGTAGTGTTATCAAGTCAAATGACACTCCAATGTAATTCCAATGTAATTTTATCGTTAAATGACTCTCAAATTCAATAATAAAAAAATATATATACATTTTAATATTAGAAACTAAGTTGTTATTTAGTTTTTTTAATCTCTTTTTATTAGATATATTTGGTAAAAGAGTCATGTATTATCAGCTTTACTTTAACACATACATACTAATAAAGTTATAGCTAATAAGGGTATACTTTAACTTTTGATGTACATTAATATATTTGGTGACTTGACATGCTTCAAGAATATTTAATTCACGTTATCGTCTTTTCTCAAGGGAACTAGTATAAGATAAACAGAAATGAATAATTAAAATTATGTTAATAGGTTATAATGGAAAAAAGTAAGATGCAAAATTATATTAAATAAATTTTAAATTTCTATCACTAACACAATGAATTTCTATCATTAAAAACGATTATATCATATTCATTAAATTGTCTCCTTGATTTATAATCACTATTACCAATAATCCAACTCTGGTATATTTTTTGTAAAAATAGAAGTCAAATGAATTAAAAATGAAAATAATAAAAGAAATTTGAATTAAAAATGAAAGACAAACATATAAGAACTTTAATTGCATATAATAAATGTAATTGAATATATAAAGTTTTCACAAATATAACATTTTTCAAAATTAATTAATAAACAACATATAATTTTTTTAATTACTTCCAAAAAATAACACCCCTTAGCTTTTGGGTCCTTAACTTTTTTCAGCAAAATCAACAAAAATTAATAAAACGTTTGTTAATAATTACAAAAGATCCACCAATATATATAATTGACTTACAAAATAATCGGAATTTAGTGGTTATAGAAAAGATGAGGAGGACGAAACTGTCAAAACAAAATTGGGTTTATCCGAAATATCTTCGTACTGCTGATGTTTTGTCTCATCTCATGGCTGAATATGCTTTAAACAAGACACCAATTGAGTACCAAAAGAAGTTTTTCTTTCAGTGGCACTCCGACACTCAAGTCATTATTATGTCCGAGCATATTCTTACAATCCGAGAGAGTTATAGAAGTTCAAATTTTTGTTATGATTAAGGAATTGAATAATGAGTAGAATGTACCCTATTCGGGAGATGTGCATGAGGTATTTATACATATTATGAGTGCGCAAAAAGGTTTATGTTGGCTCGTATAGATTTCTCACCCACTAAATATGCGCATACCCATTTAATCGTCCATATCATGTAAACTCTTTATTCAGTTTTTTACTATCCTCATTTGGGGGTAGTGGTGGTCCTTTGTGTGTTCTAAAAATAAATGCAAATGCTAATCGAACCACAACCGCAAGTGTACGGTTGTCCCAAGTAGTATAACTGATAAATCAGATTCGTTCCAAGGACGGAATGGTTGATCACAATGTCTAGCAAATAGTGATTGATGCACTTATGAAAGTAAAAGATAATAAAATGTTTGTTTGGTTTTGGTTTATTAAAACTACTAAATGAAAGACAAATTATAAATGCAAATAAAAGCTAAGACGCAAGTAAAATGAATGAAAACGCAATATGAGATGTAGTACTTGAGAACGCAAGGATCCTCCTAATCTTATTTCCTAACTTATGTTGTTTAAGGGTTAAATTGGTCAATTACAATGGTCGGGATTCTAAATTCCTTATACCCCCGTCAGGGTGGACTATAAGGCAATCCTAAAGTGTCACTAGTCCCGTCAGGGTAAATATGATCCACCGTTGGATGATTAAGTGTTTTACCTTATTGGCCCTAGAATTAGCTAAGTTCGTCAGAATCAATAGCTTTTATCCTAGATTGAATAATTAATTCTATACCTAAACCCTCTGTCAGGATGATCCACACGCCACATATATGGAATAGTTTAGATACTAATACCTAATTTTAGTTCGCGACTCTAAAATCAGTAAATAATCACAAATTATCAAAAAGAGTAATGAACCAAATCTAATTTAATTTAATATAAACCCAAATTCAACATTCGTTATTTCCTAAAATTAAGATTCACCCATTGTTTGTTCTCAAGCACTATGAAAAGCTTAGCTCATATTAAAATTAAAAACTAAATTAAAAGAAATGGAATTCATATTGTTTACAAAATTAAAATATAAAAAGAACCTAATTTCCGGAATTGGAATGACTACGAACGGAGCTATAGACCCACTCCAGCTCTTGTAGCTTCTTGTTCTTCCTTCTGTTGCTTCTCTCTGGTGTTTTAATCTTATGGAATGTGAATTGTGTGAAAAATAGAAGTCCAGAGCTCCTTTTATAAGCATAAATTCGTACTAGGGCTGGACCAGAAAATAAAATACTAATTAAATGTCCAAGCCCAAATTCTAAGCCCAAAATCCCGTAACTGCTGATACACCTTCACTAAAACGGCTTTTCCCGATGCGTTATGACTCCGATTGACCTCATTCCAGTTGCTAAAGTTCCGTAACTCGATAAGGAATGTTTTCTCTTCAAAGGTCAGCGGCTAAATCATCGCTTAAGCACCTCGAAATCAGCACTCTATGGCCTGGAAAATGGATTTTCAGCTCTAAAAATAATATCTTCGGGATTTATCTTCAAGTCTTGACTCTAATTCAAGATCTTTGACTTTCCCCTCGGATTCCTCTCCTCGCTAATATCTAAAACCTGTAAACTTTACACTAAAAATACCAATATTACGCGCAAAAGTTTAATAAATAAAAAATGCTAGAAATAAAAAGGGAATTCCGGATTATTGCATATTTAGTCCAAAAGTCTATCAAATTAATTAAATAAACACCCAAAATGATGTCTCCCAAGGGTCGAAAATAAGAACAATTAGGGAGACATCAAGACCCCCAACTCAAATCTTTGTCGTCCCGACAAAGTAAAACAAAACAAAGGGGTAGAAGTAAGCGTATAAACAAGTAGAAGCTAGCAAATAAATCCTAAAGCAAGTCTCAAAATAAATCTCATATAGCAAACTCTAGAAACTAATATACACATACACTAATCATGCAACATCAAACATAAATAATCTCAATCATAAAATTAAAGTTGCAATGCTTGAAGGTTACACTTGTACTCATCTCTGTATGATGGCTATAGGGTGGTCATTAATCCTACCTCGCTTTGAAAGCTCCACCTAGTGTATTCCCTATCAACAGAATTATAAATTCACTATGAACTTAGGAAACACGAGGTCTTTACGGTTATAATATTGGCTTAAGGACGGGTGTGGATGTATATTTGGTAAATTTGAAGTGAGCTTTTGGCTCTTGATGTCTCCCTAAATGTTCTAATTTTATGCCATTGGGAGACATCATTTTTGGTGTTTATTTAATTGATTTGATAGACTTTTGGACTAAATATGCAATAATATGATTTTCCTCTTTTATTTCTAGCATTTTTAGTTTATTAAGCTTTTGCGCGTAATATTGGTATTTTTAGTGTAAAGTTTACAGGTTTTAGATGTTAGCTAGGAGAGGAATCCGAGGAGAAAGTCAAAGATTGTGTAATGAAGTCAAAGCTTGAAGATAAATCCCGAAAGATTCGATTTTAGAGCTGAAAATCCATTTTCCAGGCTATAGATTGCTGATTTCTAGGTGCTTAAGCGATGATTTAGCCGCTGACCTTTGAAGAGAAATCATTCTTTATCGAGTTACGGAACTTTAGCAACTGGAATGAGGTCAATCGGAGTCATAACGCATCGGGAAAAGCCGTTTTAGTGAAGGTGTATCAGCAGTTACGGGATTTGGGCTTAATTAGTGGACTTGGGCTTTTCTAATTTTTACTTAATCCTTAAGTAAAAGCCCTAATCCGATTTTATGATTATAAATAGGTCTTTAGACCTCATTATTCAGTACCTCTCATTATATTCTTCAAATTAAAACATCATTAGAAGAGAGCGTCAAGAAGAAAAGAAGCTTGGAGCTGGAGACTGTCTATATCTCCACGTTGCAGCCAATTCATCTTCCTAATTAGGTTTCTATTTTCCTTTCTGTAAAACAATTATGAATCCCTTTTTATTTATTTTCTTAGTTTTTCCAATTATGAGCTAATTTTAATTAGTGCTTGAGATCGCATTATGGATTGATTTTGATTCTATTTATTTCTATGCTTTTGTATTTGGGATTTTTACAATTGAAATCAAATTGGGCATTAGGTTTTTTTCATTAATTTGTTCTTAATAACTATAATTGACGTAATTAACCAATCATAGGTCTTAGTATCTAGGCTATTCCAATTAGTGGCGATTGGATCACCTTGACGGGGGGTTTAGGTACAGAAATAATTAATGAATGTAGGATAGAAATTATTTGACTCTGACGAGCGTAGTTAATCCTATGGCCAATTGGGTAAAATAAACTTAATCACTTAAGAATGGACTATAATCACCCTGACGGGGTTTGTAGCATTTAGGAGTAGCTCCTTAGTCCACCCTGACGGGGGTAAGGATGACCTTAGAATCCCGACCATTACTTTTTACCAATTTGTCCCTTAAACGAAACATGGAATAAATAAGAGTTAGATGAAATCCTTGCGTATCTCAAGTACTATTTTCTCATCTTGCGTTTTACATTTATTTACTTGCGTTTTAGTATTTAATTGCATTTTCCATTTAGTCTTTCATTACTTAGAATTAATATAAACAAACAATCAATCACTAAAACCTTTACTTGCTTTCATAAGTGCAACCAATCATTAATAGATAAGCATTGTAGTCAACCATCCCGTCCTTGGAACGAATCTGTTTTATCAACTATATTACTTGGGACAACCGTACACTTGCGGTTGTGGTTCGATTACTTTTTGCATTTATTTTAGAACACACAAAGGACCACCAAGTTTTTGGCGCCGCTGCCGGGGACGGTAGCGTGTGACCACGGTGTTTATCCTTTAGTGATAGTTGCATTTTTATTTTCAGTTTTACGCTTGTGTTTGTTTTGTTTTGTTTTTACAGGTGCTTTATTCAGGTAATGATCTAGAAATTTAATTAAAGATGTATAGAGGACATTACCCAGATCCCGATCCATATGACTATTGGGAAGACTCTTCGGGACAACAACAGTGGGGTAGTAACTTCTACCAACAACCTTATCAATACCCGCAAGAGCAAGGAAGGAACAATCAATGGATCGGAAGTACTCAACAACAAACACCATATCACTATCAACACGAGCAAGAATGGAACAACCAGTGGGTTGAAAACATTCAACAACCCTCACCTCAGCACTATCAGCAAGAGACACTACTAGAGAGAGTTAATCGCCTACGCGAGGAATTTCAAGCAGGAGAACCAGAGCGTAAGGCAAGAGATGAGGAATTCAAAGCCACTCATGCACTCATACAACAGAGCCTAGATAAAATGGCTGCCCGAAACAACCCTCCTAACTTAGTTGAAACTGGTAGTATGTCTTATGAAGATTCCACTCCCCCGAGGGATAGAAGAGATCAACTGGAAGAAGTAGTTGAGGAGGAGGTATTGAAGGAAGATACTATTGATAGTGATATGACCATCATGCCGGTTATAAATGAAGACCACCATGTGGTTAACAATCCTATTAGCATGGTGGAAGAAGGAGTAGCAACAAAAATCCTAGAAATTGAAGCTGAGATTTCTATTCCTATGGTGCGTGCACATGATCCAGATACTGAACGCAAACAAGAAGAAGAGGTGATCGAGATTCAGGTTCCACATCGAGAATATGATGAAGTAATAGTGGAAGATTGGATTGAAAGCGAAGACGAATGTGAAGTGGTTGAGAAATCAATTGAAGAGTTAAAGCTTCATAATAAAAGAGAAATCGAATTCCCACCACAAAAAGTTCACCAATACCTATCTCCACCACTAGTCATCATTAGAGATAAAATATCGGAATCACCTCTATTATTAAAAATGATCAAAAGGTGCTACGCAAGAAAGGTGCTACACCGCGAGAGTAAAGCGGCAAGGAGAAGCACCTACCCACCACACTTTAAAGAGGAACGCGAGATTAAAGAAAATACAAATGAGATTATACCGTCGAGAACGGTTATCTACTATCGTGTGGTGAAGAACGAGTTTCGTCATGAAAGCAAGAAGGCGAAACGGAGATACTACCCTCCCCCTTTCAGAGATCGATTGAATAAAATTTTAAGGGGGAAGGTTTCAAAGCTTACATGCCAAGGACGAGGCGAATTCAAGCGGAGGAGAACCGCAAGGGCCTCAATACCATCTTCATGGAAGGTAACGCGTCGAACTTAAAGACGTAATAAACAAAAGTGCTTCTTGGGAGACAACCCATGTTTTAAATTGCTTTCATGTCTTTAGAATTCGTAATTTAAATTCGTTTGAGTATCGTTAATTTAGTGTGTATTATTAAGAAATGAGGAAGGTTGGTGTTTTTGATGATTACAGGAGTAAAGGTCACGAGTTTGGGATACCTAGAACGAAAAAGAATGAAAATTTTGGGTTCCAATACAGTATAAACCGGGTACCCGGTTTGTAGAATGCGGGTACCCGTTTTCGGTGCTGTACCCCAGGTATCAAAACTTCGGAAGATCATAACTTGACGCTCGGAGGTCGGAATTAACTTTTTCTTGAGCCTAAACCGCATAAATTTTCGAGCTCTATCCAATGGTGAAGTTGAAAATTTCGTATGAACAGCTAAAAGTTTCTGACCCAGCGTTTTGAGGCCCGGCATTAGTTGCGTCTCGTGGTTGCGTCTCCACTTAGCACCATTGATGACGAACCAAAGCTCCAAAAACACTTAAATTCCATCATCAAAACACCAATATATCACCAATCCTTACCTCTAAACATCATGCCAACACATAATCAATCACAAATCTTTCCAAAAACACCAAGAAATTCAAGTTTTAACCCAAAAATTTCTTCACCAAAGCTTAAATTATATCCTTTAAACCTTTCCAACACCATAGATATTAAATACCCATCTCAACTAAATCACAAATTCCACTACTGTGCCACTTTCAACAATATCAAGAGACACAAATTTTATCAAAAGCTTTGGTAATTTGAAGGTTGGAGATTGCAAGTGCAAGGTATCAAATCATCATAAATTCCATGGCCAATCCGGTAAAATAGCTAGAACTATTCTTTTATTTCTATTACCAGTTGGGAATTAAGATTTATTTTAGTTATTTAGCGGAGGAATTGTGAATTGTTTGAGCATATTAATATTATATATTTTGCAAGTAATCTTTAAGTAGGTGAAAAATTGAGTTTGGGGTCATCAAAGATGACCATGAAGGTTGGAAAAGGTACGAAGAACATGATGAAGATACAAAGTTGGATGTTGAGGAAAGATTTTCGTAGAAGAGATGATGATTTAGAGGGTTAGGAAAAGATGAAGACTTGGAAAATATGACATGAGAGTTCGAAGTATTCAAAACTTCAACATGAGACTACACGTAATCGGCCTAGTGCCGATACAGATATGTTTTCATATCCTTTCTCATTTAGTGTATATTAGTTTAATTGCTTTATTGAGTCTTTTTGAGTCGTGGGGACACGACTCATTTTTGAGTTTGGGGTGGGGTTCGTTGCCTCATCCCAGTTTTTATGTGTTTATTTGTTTTAATTGCTTTCAATAAAATAATTAGGAGTTGCGTTTGACTGTAGAAGATTTTAAATGTCCCTTTTAAGCATACTTTTGATGAATCTATGGTAGTAGATAGTGGAATTTAGGGAATAACATAAAACGCACTTACAATTGCATGCTAACATAGGTAATTGATAGGAAAAATTAATGAACAATGCAAATGAAGTAAGCTTGTACTTAAGGAATATGTTTGGTGTGTAGAACGTGAAATCCTAATTAGTAGAGAACCCACCTAGATATGAACTAAAGACAAGCTATGTACTTAGGAAAATGATAGGGGCAGTTCTTTGTTAGCCATTTGAAGCCTTTTAGCTTGCTATCCCTTATTATAATTTCATCCGTCTTAGCCCAATTTTGAGCCTTAAGCCTTTTCTTTTGTAGCCACGATATAAGCCCATTATCCCTTAGATTATTAAGCGTGACCAAATGACCCGCATTTGAATCACAACCCTGAGACTTGTCTCGAGCTTGAGTTTGGGGTGGAGGGTCCACATTTGGGAAATTACATTGGGAAGGGATTATATGTGTTTGTATTGAGGCACGAAAAGGTAGATGATATTATTATTTGTAACCCTTTGCCGGGATTTGAATTTAAAAAAAAAAAAAAAAAGAGAAAGAAAAAGAAAATTATAAGAAACATGACTTTTCACATCAAAATGATGGTCATGGGTATCTTGTACAAAAAAAAAAGAGAAGAAATGAAAAAGAAAATAAAAAGAAAGAAAGAATAAAATAAACCGGCAAAGTGGAATATTTTTGGAATTCATCTTAGTCTCATTTGGGTTGACATTGAGGACACAACATTAGCGCGTCAAATGGGTGAGTGAGAACATTTTTGAGCGTAAACTCAAGCTCGAGGACATTGTTGATGGTAAGTGAGGAGAGAGCCAAAAGCTCACTTCAAATTTACCAAATATACATCCACACCGTCCTTAAGCCATTATTAAAACCATAAAGACCTCGTGATTCCTAAGTGCATAGTGAATTTATGATTCTATTGATAGGGAATACGCTAGGTGGAGCGTTCAAAGCGAGTTAGGATTAATGACCACCCTATAGCCATCATACAGAGATGAGTACAAGTGTAACCTTCAAGCATTGCGACTTTAATTTTATGATTGAGATTATTTATGTTTAATGTTGCATGATTAGTGTATGTATATGTTAGTTCTTAATGTTTGCTATATGAGATTTATCTTTAGCATTGGTTTAGGGTTTATTTGCTAGCTTCTATTTTCTCTTGCATCTACTTCATTCCCCTTGTTTTATTTATTTTTGCTTTGTCGGGACGACAAAGGTTTGAGTTGGGGGTCTTGATGTCTCCCTAAATGTTCTAATTTTATGCCATTGGGAGACATCATTTTTGGTGTTTATTTAATTGATTTGATAGACTTTTGGACTAAATATGCAATAATATGATTTTCCTCTTTTATTTCTAGCATTTTTAGTTTATTAAGCTTTTGCGCGTAATATTGGTATTTTTAGTGTAAAGTTTACAGGTTTTAGATGTTAGCTAGGAGAGGAATCCGAGGAGAAAGTCAAAGATTGTGTAATGAAGTCAAATCTTGAAGATAAATCCCGAAAGATTCGATTTTAGAGCTGAAAATCCATTTTCCAGGCTATAGATTGCTGATTTCTAGGTGTTTAAGCGATGATTTAGCCGCTGACCTTTGAAGAGAAATCATTCTTTATTGAGTTACGGAACTTTAGCAACTGGAATGAGGTCAATCGGAGTCATAACGCATCGGGAAAAGCCGTTTTAGTGAAGGTGTATCAGCAGTTACGGGATTTGGACTTAATTAGTGGACTTGGGCTTTTCTAATTTTTACTTAATCCTTAAGTAAAAGCCCTAATCCGATTTTATGATTATAAATAGGTCTTTAGACCTCATTATTCAGTACCTCTCATTATATTCTTCAAATTAAAACATCATTAGAAGAGAGCGTCAAGAAGAAAAGAAGCTTGGAGCTGGAGACTGTCTATATCTCCACGTTGCAGCCAATTCATCTTCCTAATTAGGTTTCTATTTTCCTTTCTGTAAAACAATTATGAATCCCTTTTTATTTATTTTCTTAGTTTTTCCAATTATGAGCTAATTTTAATTAGTGCTTGAGATCGCATTATGGATTGATTTTGATTCTATTTATTTCTATGCTTTTGTATTTGGGATTTTTACAATTGAAATCAAATTGGGCATTAGGTATTTTTCATTAATTTGTTCTTAATAACTATAATTGACGTAATTAACCAATCATAGGTCTTAGTATCTAGGCTATTCCAATTAGTGGCGATTGGATCACCTTGACGGGGGGTTTAGGTACAGAAATAATTAATGAATGTAGGATAGAAATTATTTGACTCTGACGAGCGTAGTTAATCCTATGGCCAATTGGGTAAAATAAACTTAATCACTTAAGAATGGACTATAATCACCCTGACGGGGTTTGTAGCATTTAAGAGTAGCTCCTTAGTCCACCCTGACGGGGGTAAGGATGACCTTAGAATCCCGACCATTACTTTTTACCAATTTGTCCCTTAAACGAAACATGGAATAAATAAGAGTTAGATGAAATCCTTGCGTATCTCAAGTACTATTTTCTCATCTTGCGTTTTACATTTATTTACTTGCGTTTTAGTATTTAATTGCATTTTCCATTTAGTCTTTCATTACTTAGAATTAATATAAACAAACAATCAACCACTAAAACCTTTACTTGTTTTCATAAGTGCAACCAATCATTAATAGATAAGCATTGTAGTCAACCATCCCGTCCTTGGAACGAATCTGTTTTATCAACTATATTACTTGGGACAACCGTACACTTGCGGTTGTGGTTCGATTACTTTTTGCATTTATTTTAGAACACACAAAGGACCACAAGCTCTCTCCTCACTTACCATCAACAATGTCCTCGAGCTTGAGTTAACGCTCAAAAATTGTTCTCACTCACCCATATACGCAACAATTTAGCGTCCCATGTCTACCCACTATTAACAAGATGATTTTCAGAAAAAAATCCACTTTGCCGGATGTTTTATTCATGTGTATTTTTCTTTTTCTTTTCATTTTCGTTTTTTTGTACAGAAGTAAACCGGGTTCCCGGTTTTGACGAATCCGGGTTCCCGGTTCCTACTGTATGGATTTTCAACTTTTTTTCATTTTTTTCTTTCTTTTTCATTTTTCTTCATTCCCGGCAAAGGGTTACAAGTATATATCATCTGCAGTTGTGCTACAATACAAAGCACATCGATCCCTACCCATTAAATTCCCCATATGTGGTCCCACCACCCCAAACTCAAGCTCGAGACATGTCTCAGGATTGTGATTCAAGTGCGGGTCATATGGTCATGCCTAATAATCTAAGGGATAATGGCTTATATCGTGGCTACAAAGAAAAGGCTAAGGCTCAAAGTGGGTTAAGACGGATAATAATTAATACAAGGGTTAGAAGGCTAAAAAGGCACAAATGGCTAACAAAGAACTGCCCCTATTATTTTCCTAAGTACATAGCTTGTTTTTAGTTCATATCTAGGTGGGTTCTCTACTAATTAGGATTTCACGTTCTACACACCAAACATATTCCTTGAGTACAAGCTTACTTCATTTGCATTGTTCATTAATTTTTCCTATCAATTACCTATGTTCGCATGCAATTGTAAGTGTGTTTCTAAAGTCCACTATTTACTATCATAGATTTATCAAGAGTATACTTAAAGGGATATTTAAAAATTTCTACAGTCAAACGCAACTCCGAAAATTCTTTTATTAAAAGCAAATAAAGCAAATAACACATAAAAAACTGGGATGAGGCAACGAACCCCACCCCAAACTCAAAAATGAGTCGTGTCCACACGACTCAAAAAGACTGAATAAAGAATTTAAACTAATCTACACTAAGAGGAAAGTTTAGAAAACGTATCTTAACCAGCGCGAGGCTGGTTATCGGTGTTGCGTTCTGGACCTTTATCTCGCGTAATAGCATCATAAATCTCGTTTTGAAGTGTATTTACGCCTAGGATTAAATTTCGCAATAGGTCCAATTCTTTTGTACCGTTTCCCAAGGTAGCAATCATCTTCTCCTGATTCTCTTCCAACACCTGAATCTTCGATTCCAACTCAGGTACAGTTTTCACTCTCTTTGATTGAGGAGTTCTCGAACTCCTTGTAGCTCGTGTTGCCTCCTCATGGATGTTCTTGATTGTGCTCAAAGCTATACTCACACCAACTGAAACTATGTCAATATCTGCGTCCTTGCGCGGAATCTTTGCGTCTAGACACAACTGAGTAATAGTACAAGGAAACTTCAGATTTTGTTGTTTCATTGGTGATTTCGCGAACTCCATGATTGTATCATAAATTATCTTAGCAACATCAAATGGTTTCTCCACCAAAATACACTTAATAAAAAATATGTGCTCTTTCTTCAACTCGGAAGTGTGTTTAATACCAAAGAAAGTGGGTATTACGAAACGAGACCAAACCTTAGCACGAGGTGTCAAACTACTTCTCTAAAACTGTCCAGGATATCTTTCACCTTCAGGAATTGGGCTAGTCCCATTAATAAGCACGGTCCCCCAAAGGGATTCAAAATCAAAAGAAGGGTCATTAAGAGTTTCTTGGAATGGGCATGTTCCAGAAAAGTTGGGTAGTTTCAATGATTTCCGAATACCTTCAATAGAGAAAGGAACTACCTTTTTGCGGACATCAATGGCATCACGGGAGGTAGCTAAACCTTCGTAAAATTCTCGCACCAAAGTAGGAATAAACTCAAGCTTCCTTTCTTGCAACTCTTTCCAACCAAACTTAGCACATGTCACAGCATATTCCTTGTAATCACTACTCATAATACCCTTAGGAAAATTCGTCTCCTCACCAAATTTCAAAAATTCAATTCTTTCACGAACCTGAGTATTCCAACAAGTGTAAACCCTCTTAGGCTTGTGGGCCCACATCTTCATACGCGGAGGTTTTTGAACGGGTGCTTCCGGAATCTCTTGTTTAGTTTCTTTCTCAATGTTCTTCGCAATTTCCTCTTCTGGTTCCTTCTCACTTTCAATCTCATCAATCAATCTTCTCTTTTGACCCGCGATTTCTTTTCTGTTAGAATCAAGCTTAACTTCGTCAATTTTGCGTTTAGGACGCGAATCAGGAATCTCAATAGCTTGATCTTGTGAATCACCAATGGTGGTCTTTCTTCTAGGAGCAGTTCTTCGAAAATCACCGGTTCTATTAGTCATCTCTTTTCACCCCAAACTCAAAACTTCAAATAATGAAAAACATAGAGAAAAAGTTTAGAATTTTGATGTTTTGAGGTTTAGGAATTGAAGAACTAGGGTGAATATGAGATGGGTCTTGTTTAATTTGGATGGGAGAAGAAAGAATTGGGTTTAATCTGAGGGTTGGGTGAAGAAGAATCCTGGGAAAAACTAAGGATTTGATGTTATTTTGGAGAGGAGGTGAGTTGATTTTGTGTTTTTGTGGTGAAAGAGGGTAGGAATTTATGATATATAGTGTTTTGGATGATGAATTTCGGAGGTGGGGAGGCTATTGGTGCGTTTTAGGTAAAGACTTGCAAAAGAGGCTAAGAAAACTAGGTTAAGGCCTCAAAAACCGACATCACAGCTTCAAAACCGGGTTCCCGGTTCCGCGTCGCTGTGACGGCGCGGAAAGAAACAATTATTGATTTTTTTTTTTATTCAAAACGCACCAAAACGCTGGACCCCAAGACGCTGGGTCAGAGATTTTAATCGCCGAAACCGGGTACCCGGTTCTGTGGAATGCGGGTTCCCGGTTTTGTGTCGATGGCGCGAGTCAAAACGCGCCAAAACGCAGGACTCCAAGACGCCGGGTTAGAACTTTGGAATTTTACAGCTCCGAAACCGGGTACCCGGTTCTGTGGAATGCGGGTTCCCGGTTTTGTGTCGATGGCGCGAGTCAAAACGCAAGAAAACGCAGGCCACCAAAACGCTGGGTCAGAGTTTTTCAGAAATCACAGCACCAAAACCGGGTCCCCGGTTTCGAAAATCCGGGTACCCGGTTCCGACGCTGTGTCGTAAACCAAGACGCCAAGTGTTGCGTTGAAGAGGGTGGTACCAGCTCCAAAACCGGGTTCCCGGTTTTGCGAAACCGGGTTCCCGGTTTCTCCTGGACATCCATCCTCTTTTTCTCCTGATTTCGCCAAATCGACCCCAAACTCATGACCTTTTTACCCCTGAAATCATCAAAAACAACTACCCTTCCTCATTTCTTAATAATAAACACTAAAATTACGAAAATTAAACTAATCTAAAATGCAAAAATTGAAAACTCAGCTAATATACAATGAATTGGCTTTTGTTTAACGTCGTTAAGCTCGACGGGTTACCTCACGCTCCTAAGGAGTCTCGAGGAGATACATGACCTCCCCGGGATGTGGATCTTCCGAGCGATTGGTATCTTCACCTCCATGGTATATCTTTAATCTGTGACCGTTAACCATAAAGGTACGGTTCTCTAGCGGATGTTCTATTTCTATTGCCCCATGAGGTGTAACTTTGGTCACAATGTATGGACCTGACCACTTAGATCGTAACTTACCCGGATAATTGCTGAACTTTGAGTTATACTTCAACACTCTTTGCCCCACTTCAAAGTTCTTTGTACGAATCCGATTGTCATGCCATTTCTTTGTGTTTTCCTTGTAAAGTTTAGCATTTTCATAAGCATGCAACCGGAATTCGTCAAGTTCATTAAGCTTCATCATACGATTCTTTCCGGCTAAGATAGGATCTAAGTTCAACTGCGCAATTGCCCAATAGGCACCCATTTCAAGCTCTAAAGGTAAGTGACAAGCCTTTCCATACACCATACGATAGGGAGATGCACCAACTGGAGTCTTAAACGCAGTACGATAGGCCCACAACGCATCATCTAACTTCATTGACCAATCTTTTCTTGTAGGACCAACGGTTTCTCTAGGATTGACTTGACTTCGCGGTTCGATACTTCAGCTTGACCATTGGATTGTGGATGATATGCAGTAGATACACGGTGTCTAACTCCATACTTCTCTAGAACATTCTTCAGATATTTATTAACGAAATGAGATCCTCCATCGCTAATAATCACTCTAGGTGTGCCATGTCTAGTGAAAATATGTGATTTCAAGAACTTTATCACCACTCGTGAATCATTAGTAGGTAAAATCACCGCTTATACCCACTTAGATACATAATCAACAACTAATAAGATGTAGAGGTTACCATTTGAAGGAACGAAAGGACCCATAAAGTCTATGCCCCACACATCGAATATCTCAACCTCTAACACATTATTACGCGGCATCTCATCCCTCTTGTATATGTTTCCGGTAAAATGGCATCTCGTACATTTCTTAACATATTCATGACAATCTTTTATAAGAGAAGGCCAGTAAAAACCTGATTGAAATACCCTCGCAGCAGTTCTGTCTCCTTTGAAATGTCCTCCATAAAGTGAATCATGGCATCCAGCTATAATGGCTTGAGTTTCTTCCCTTGCTACAGATCTTCGTATCATTTGGTCAGCACAAACTTTATAGAGGAAAGGATCCTCCCAAAAGAACTGTCTAGCACGATGAGCTAACCTCTTTCTTTCTTGATAAGTAGAACCTTCAGGAAAAACACCACTCACCACCAAATTCGCAATATCTGCATACCACGGAGCTTCATAATCTCGGACAACGAATAGACTCTCATCAGGAAACTCTTCTCTAACTGCTTCAGTACCACTATTCCTTTCTGAACCCTCTAAACGCGATAGATGATCTGCAACCTGATTCTCACAACCCTTTCTATCTTTGATCTCTAAATCGAACTCTTGTAGCAATAACACCCATCTGATTAACCTTGGTTTCGCATCTTTCTTTTCCATAAGGAATCTAATCGCGGAATGATCTGTATAAACAATAACTTTCGCTCCAAGAAGATAGGAGCGAAATTTATCAAACGAATAGACAACTGCTAGCAACTCCTTTTCTGTAACTGTGTAATTAATCTGAGCACCACTAAAAGTTTTACTAGCATAGTAAATCGAATGAAAAACCTTCTCTTTCCTCTGTCCCAATACAGCTCCCATACACAAATCACTCGCATCACACATAACCTCGAATGGTAAATTCCAATCTGGAGGTAACACTATAGGAGCAGAAATAAGCTTTTCTTTGATTGCTTTGAAGGCCGCTAAACAAGCTTCATCAAAAAGGAATTTGCAATCCTTTTCGAGTAAGTTGAAAACGGTTTAGCAATCTTAGAAAAATCTTTAATAAAATGCCTATAAAATCCAGCATGGCCAAGAAAACTCCTTACCCCTTTAACAGAAACAGGATGGGGAAGAGTTTTAATTACCTCTATCTTTGCTTTATCAACCTCTAATCCAGCACTCGAAACTTTGTGACCCAGAACAATACCTTCACGAACCATGAAATGACACTTCTCTCAGTTTAACACCAAGTCTGATTCCTTGCATCTAACCAACACTTTCTCCAAGTTATCCAAACACTTATCAAAATCATCACCAAACACATAGAAATCGTCCATAAACACTTCTAGGAAATTATCAATCATATCCCAGAAGATGGCCATCATGCATCTCTGAAAAGTAGCGGGAGCGTTACACAACCCAAATGGCATTCTGCGATATGCAAAAGTACCAAAAGGGCATGTAAAAGTAGTCTTATGTTGATCTTCTGGAGCCACGTAAATCTGATTGTACCCGGAGTAACCATCCAAGAAACAATAGTATTCTCTTCCGGCTAATTTATCTAACATCTGATCGATGAAGGGTAAAGGGAAATGATCGTTTCTGGTGGCCTTGTTCAGCTTTCTGTAATCCATGCAAACTCTCCAACCTACTACCGTGCTTGAAGGAATCGCCTCATTTTTATCGTTAAGAATTGTTGTTATTCCTTCTTTCTTCGGTACACAATGAACTGGGCTCACCCATTCACTACTCGAAATGGGATAGATAATCCCCGCATCTAAAAGCTTGATCACCTCTTTCTTTACCACATCCTTCATCACGGGCATCAATCTCCTTTGACCTTCAACTGAGCGTGCGTTGACATCTTCAAGTATGATTTTGTGTTGACAATAGGATGGACTAATGCCTTTGATGTCAGCAATTGTCCAACCTATTGCTTCTTTGTTGGCTCTTAACACACGCAACAGATTATCTTCTTGAGGACCTGTTAAATTAGCTAAAACAATAACAGGTAGAGTTTCATTAGTACCCAAATAAGCATACCTCAAGTGTGCTGGCAATGGTTTTTCTTCCAACTCCAGAGGAGACTCAATTGAAGGCTTCTTTTTAGGAATAATCTCCCCCGGTTCTCTCACAGGTTCATAGGCAAGACGCCTATACTTCGGATTTTCAGAATTTAGAGCTGCCACTGTTTCGGTAAGCTCCTCCATCATCTCAGGTGAATCTAATGTCAAAGCAGCCTACAAGATATCATCGAAATTTAAGCAATTAAATACCTCTTGCGATTCTTGCTCTACCACATCCATTCTGAAGCAATCTTCCTGAGAATCTGGGAATTTCATAGCTCGAAATACATTGAATTTCACTTCCTCATCTTGTATCCTCATTGTCAATTCGCCATTTTCTACATCGATCAATGTTCTCCCTGTAGCTAGGAATGGTCTACCCAAAATAATGGGGACATTTCTATCTGCATTGTATTCAAGAATTACGAAATCAACAGGAAATATAAGTGTACCTGCCTTAACAAGGACATCCTCAATGCGGCCTTCAGGATGAGCAAGAGACCTGTCCGCCATTTGCAAGACCATAGAAGTGGGTCTTGCGTTTCCAATTTTAAGCTTATCAAAGATTGACTTGGGCATCAAATTGATGCTCGCCCCCAAATCACATAGCGCCTTTCCTTTCCATTCTTCTCCAATCGATATGGGAATCATGAAACTCCCCGGATCAACTAACTTCGGAGGTAATTTACTTTGACAAATCGCGCTACATTCTTCAGGAAGGCCAATCATCTCATTATCACAGTAAGGCCTTTTATTAGTGAGCCCCCCTTCAAAAACTTCGTATATTTAGGAATATCTCGAATCGCCTCAAGTAACGGAATATTAATACTCAAACCCTTCACTCTATTAAAGAACTTCTGAAAATCAAGCATATCACCCTTTTTCTGAACTCGCGATGGAAACGGTGGTGGAGGTCGATTGCTTACAATTTCATCTCTCTTTTTCGGAACTTTTCTTGGTCTTTCGATTTCTTCAACCTCACTATCTTTCTCATTCTCTTTCTCTTTCTCACCCACTTCCTTTTCTTTTCTTGGAACTTCTTTCTCTTTCCTAACGGGAAAAGGAGGTGGAGGAAGGTTCTTACCACTTCTTAATGTAACAGCCTTGCAATCTTCACGTTGTGTTGGATTTTCTGTATCGCTAGGAAGTTGCCCTTGTGGACGCTGATTCAGCTGTTTATTAATTTGACTTAGCTGATTTTGGAAAATCTTCATATTCGCTTCAGCTGCGTTCTGACGTTCCATAGCTTGTGTTTGAAGAGCAATCAAATTTTCAACGGTTTTCTGAAGGGTAACTACTCCTTCTTGTGGATGGGCTGGTAGAGCTTTCTGGTTTAAATTCTCATCGTAGGTATTCTGAGGAGCTTGTCTTTGTACATAATTGTTTTGATTCTGTCCTCCTTGATGATTGTTGTGTGGTCTTGGATTATAGTTGTTGCCTTGAGGACGCGGCTGATACGCGTAAGTAGGATTAGCTGCCCCATTGGGATTTGAGTATTGAAACCCAGGATGGTTTCTGTTAGGCTGATATCCATTACCACTTGAATTGAAATTACCTCTATTGGACATAAAATTCACTGATTCTTGGTTATTCGGACAACTTTCCTCATCATGATCATCTACCTTACAAATTGAACACATATAAACCTCTTGTGCAGCATGCACATCTACTTTCTTACCCGAAAAACCTTCTTTTACAGCTAAAGTAAGCTGCTTCAACTGTTGCTCTATAGCATTCTGAATCTTATTCTCAAATGTAGCAAATTTCTCTTCCATGTCAACATTATTCACTCACTTAACTGGTGTTCTCACTGAATTCCACCCAACTTCATTCTTGACTATTCTTTCTAAAATGATCTTTGCATGAGCGGGTTGAATTTGAAGAAAACCTGCACCACATAGCGTATCCAATTTCTCTCTCGAATTTCCTTCAAGGCCTCTATAAAAGATCTTTAACTGTTGTTGTTCTGAAAAGCCATGATTGGGAACTTTACGCAAACACATCTGAAATCTTGTCCAACTCCTACCCACAGTTTCCTCATATTCTTGACGGAAATGCGTCAATTCTAATTCAGCATCTAATCTCATGTTACTTGGGTAATACCTGTCAAAGAAAGCAATCTCTAATTGGTCCCAGTTGGTAATCTTCGTAGGATCTTGCGTATCGTGCCATTCACTCACTCCATCAATAACAAAAAATTTAAACGCAGCAAAATACATTTGTTCTCTTGAGACTCCTTGTGTGATATAAGAATCACATATCTTCTTAAACTTCTGTACTGCTCTAAGAGGATCTTCTGATGGTCTTCCACGAAAATTTCCAAAATTTTGGAATTGAGCTAACATACCCGAATCTGGACGGAATCGCGGAACATCAATATCTGGAGCACCTACTCCTATAGCAGGAGCGCGGAATGGAACTTCTGGAGGACCATTAGTAAACCACGGATCTTGATTCATCACTATCTGAACTTGAGGATTAGGAATCACTGGTGGAACTGGAGGAATAACGCCTGGAGCTAAAGGTTGGCCATTTGCATCTAGCTGGCCTTGTCCATTATTCTGTTGACCTTGAAGAGTGATATTCTCCATTCTGTTACTTAATTCTTCTACTTCTAAAGCTTCTCGTTCTCTTTTTCTCTTGTTAGCAAGTCTGATCAACGATTCTGGATTACTAAGGATCGGAGGTGTTGGCTCTAGATCCTTGAATAGCCTTCTTCGCATACACCAAACCTAAAAACCTGAAAAAGCTAACAAACAAAAAGCGTAAAACTGATAAAATAAAATAAATGCACTATCACTAAAGGATAAACACCGTGGTCACACGCTACCGTCCCCGGCAGCGGCGCCAAAAACTTGGTGGTCCTTTGTGTGTTCTAAAAATAAATGCAAATGCTAATCGAACCACAACCGCAAGTGTACGGTTGTCCCAAGTAGTATAACTGATAAATCAGATTCGTTCCAAGGACGGAATGGTTGATCACAATGTCTAGCAAATAGTGATTGATGCACTTATGAAAGTAAAAGATAATAAAATGTTTGTTTGGTTTTGGTTTATTAAAACTACTAAATGAAAGACAAATTATAAATGTAAATAAAAGCTAAGACGCAAGTAAAATGAATGAAAACGCAATATGAGATGTATTACTTGAGAACGCAAGGATCCTCCTAATCTTATTTCCTAACTTATGCTGTTTAAGGGTTAAATTGGTCAATTACAATGGTCGGGATTCTAAATTCCTTATACCCCCGTCAGGGTGGACTATAAGGCAAACCTAAAGTGTCACTAGTCCCGTCAGGGTAAATATGATCCACCGTTGGATGATTAAGTGTTTTACCTCATTGGCCCTAGAATTAGCTAAGTTCGTCATAATCAATAGCTTTTATCCTAGATTGAATAATTAATTCTATACCTAAACCCTCCGTCAGGATGATCCACACGCCACATATATGGAATAGCTTAGATACTAATACCTAATTTTAGTTCGCGACTCTAAAATCAGTAAATAATCACAAATTATCGAAAAGAGTAATGAACCCAATCTAATTTAATTTAATATAAACCCAAATTCAACATTCGTTATTTCCTAAAATTAAGATTCACCCATTGTTTGTTCTCAAGCACTATGAAAAGCTTAGCTCATATTAAAATTAAAAACTAAATTAAAAGAAATGGAATTCATATTGTTTACAAAATTAAAATATAAAAAGAACCTAATTTCCGGAATTGGAATGACTACGAACGGAGCTATACACCCACTCCAGCTCTTGTAGCTTCTTCTTCTTCCTTCTGTTGCTTCTCTATGGTGTTTTAATCTTGTGGAATATGAATCGTGTGAAAAATAGAAGTCCAGACCTCCTTTTATAAGCATAAATTCGTACTAGGGCTTGGACCAGAAAATAAAATACTAATTAAATGTCCAAGCCCAAATTCTAAGCCCAAAATCCCGTAACTGCTGATACACCTTCACTAAAACGGCTTTTCCCGATGCGTTATGACTCCGATTGACCTCATTCCAGTTGCTAAAGTTCCGTAACTCGATAAGGAATGTTTTCTCTTCAAAGGTCAGTGGCTAAATCATCGCTTAAGCACCTAGAAATCAACACTCTATGGCCTGGAAAATGGATTTTCAGCTCTAAAAATAATATCTTCGGGATTTATCTTCAAGTCTTGACTCTAATTCACGATCTTTGACTTTCTCTTCCGATTCATCTCCTCGCTAACATCTAAAACCTGTAAACTTTACACTAAAAATACCAATATTACGCGCAAAAGTTTAATAAATAAAAAATGCTAGAAATAAAAAGGGAATTCCGGATTATTGCATATTTAGTCCAAAAGTCTATCAAAATAATTAAATAAACACCCAAAATGATGTCTCCCAAGGGTCGAAAATAAGAACAATTAGGGAGACATCAGGTAGAGATATTTTGCTTTAATCTTACATTCGACCATAGCTTTAATTCTCCCAATTACTACCAACACTTTACTATGTCTATTAAATAGCAGTCTTGAATTTGTGCAATCGTGTTAATTCCCGAGTATTATCTACAAATTTCATTTACCTTTTTTATAAACAGCTGACATGGGAACCGATCTTTCAAGTATGTAGATAATGTGCCAATGTAAAAGTCGCGCATTTTCAAGTAGCTTCTTGATATTCCAATGCGATATTTGGTCTTTTGGATACCTTTTTGATGTTTCTGAATCAGGGGTCGAGGTGTTTGAGTAACTTCTTGATATGACAACATACAAGATTCTATTTTGAGTGACTTCATGAAAACCCACCATAGAAACCTATATTTTAAGTAACTTATTGATATTCCAACATGAAAGTTTTTCCTTCGAGTGAATTTGAGAGATTTTTTATTTCTCAGATAAGTACCTTCTCATAAGGTATGAATAGAGATCGATGGGCATTGTAAGTTGATAGTGCTAGAGAACCCTTCGTGCTTCGAACATAATTTTTTATACCATTGAACATTTTTTTGTTTGTACCATGAATGTGGCAACAATTTTTTTGTTCTTTCGCCATTATTATTGTTTCATTATCTTCAAAGAACTTAGTCATCAATGAAAGGTTTATCATTCACTACCTTGGAAGTCTAAGCATTTATTTACCATCTATTAATATCATGGAAGTACCATTTTTACTTTCATTGTGTCTCTTTCTATCTTCACCAGGCTATTTTTATAAGAAAAAGAATGATTGGGCATTCTTCATATTTATCGTTCCACTCGGAGGACGTATTAAGAAAATAAAGGGGAAAAGGGTAGATGTTTATCAAGATCTCCTTCTTACGCTTCTTCTCTAGGTAATACATCCCCTTCTTCAGTATTTCCCCCACTTTAGGGACTGCCTAGCAACTCTATTCCCCCTAATAGCCCTATCGACATTACCTAGTCATTGGATATTTCCCTAGCCGCATATCTATTGCGTATTAAAATTTGCACGATAGGCCCCTATTTCATGCAAAAATTGTACTAGAGTTCCTTATATTATGCCAAAAATGTATCTTGTCCCGATAATATGTAAAAATTCGTGATGTTTCTTACAATAAAACCTTTCCTGAAGGTATATCTTGGATTTTAGAGCACGTGAGAATAAATCAAGAGTAATTTGTAGTTGATATGGAGAAGTTATATGTGTTTTTTTCTGTTAACCCAAACTTGTTTAGATTTACAAAGAGTCCACTATGCCATTTTTTACTCACTTAAGGAACCCAACATATGACACGGTATTCTGGGGTTATCTATAATAATTTTTTGCATCTAAACCTACCAGTTTTCATATTGGAGAGCTAGTAATATCGTGAGAAATGGCAAGAAGTAAGGAAGATCCATTACAAAACTTTATATCCCTAACTATTGTTATTTTCCTTTATTTAAGTTTTCTTTTAATTTTGTTTTCTTTTCCTCCATTATAAACTAAACTATATTGTAGCTTGATATACTTGGGTATGAACCGTGATAATCAATTAGAGATTAATTGTATGAATTTGGATTTTCTTATTTAAATAAAAGTTGATTGATGTTGTTGTGATTACCCTTACACTTATTCTTAAATTCTTGTATGAAGACCACATATTTAGTGTTTGATAGTTATCTAATTATACACATGAGGGGGATTTGGTAGTGGAACTAGTATAATTACACCTTTTTAAGTAGAATACTCGAAAGATCTAAACTAACTAAGTAATCAAATATAGTTAAAACTTTAGGCACTAAATATTTATGTAAGATCACTCAGAAGATATTATTAGGATTAGATAGAAACCCCTTATTTATCCACGTGGAACGTAGGGTTAATTTAGAATTCTGTTTAGCAATAACATCGCGTTTTGCCCTTAAACTTAATTAAATCCTTGTCATATATTGTGGGGATCAAAAGTGTCTTGAGCTACACCTTCTCACTACAATATCATTAGTTTAATGTATTAGTTAATTATATTAACTTCAATCTTAATAGTTTTTAAATCCGAAAACAAAATAAAAAGATGTAGTTTTACTAAGTTATTTCCAACGAATCACTAATTGAAAGCTAAACTTACTTATTAACTTTTAAATTCATGTGAAGAAGAACTTACTTCTCTATTATATCAATTGTGATTACCAGTACACTTGCGAGTTTTCATCTATTGAATGATTGATTTATTATCACACCTCGCAAGACAGCGATATATCTGAATCTCCCATGAATTATTCAGTCCTTTCACACCATTATAAATTTATTGACATTCAATATATTAATCCGTAAATTGGACCTTAAATACATGTACAAGAAAAATAAAAAAGAGGCATAGAGAGTTTCACTACCATCATAAGACAATAAATAACATTCGATCTTCCTAAGGATCTCGAATAATGTGTAAAAAGTAGTTAACCCTAATGATGATAATTTTGAAAAAAGGAGGAAATTTACTACAAATTAATATAAGCCCAAGTAGGATTTGTGTTAGAAAATTAGACATGGTCAAGTTAAAGCCTATAAACATGGACAAAAAATATTGTGAAAGACAATTTATTTTGACCAAATTTTTAGGATAGAAAAGATGAATGAGAAACTGTTATGGAATGAACAACACCGAAAAAAATACAATTATGTTTATGAGGAATTATCAAGGGAGGGGGAAAACATTGTCATGGAGACATGCATGTCATTTAGTTAGGTAACATTTACCAAAATTTTGTGTAAAATTAAATTATGTCAATAAACACAAATATTTTGAAGTTTTGGGGTCATCTTTTGACGGTAGTCAAGTAGTCAAGTCCATCATTGAATCAAGATTCAATTTTTATGTCAAAAAAGGTAGGGGATAATTTGTTTTGGCTAGAATATGCAACGTGGTTGATTGAAAAATAAAGGTAGTGGATTATTTTGTTCGTACTCGGACTTTTGTGTGTGCTCCGACGGATATTGAGGCCAACAAAGATTTTCTAGATTGAAATTCAGATATAATTGCAATTTTAAAATAAATCCCTAAAATAAATGAGAAAGTACTTATTTTAAATAAAACATCATTATCTAGAGTTTCATATTTTATAAGAAGAAGAGACAATCCAACAAAAATTATGTTAATCTAAGTTGGACGTGACTATAAATCGTATTAGTGAATTCAATGTGCATTACATGTATGTCTAGATTGTGGTTTTTACTATATTAGTTAAATGCATATGGATTGTGTGTGTATAGATTTTTTTGTTATATCAATCTTATTGGGAGACCATTATATTTTTTATCCTATACCATGGAATTCCTAATGAAGACATAATATGGTTTTTTTTGCATCTAACTAAAGTATTTATTCATATCATCCATAGCCAAGTGGAAGTTGTAGCATGTAAGGCTTGGAAATATGTATTAATGATTGTTATCCTTTATACATCTCATATTCACAAATCATTAACTTTACTTCTTCGTCAAATTCAATCACTAAGAAATATTTACCCTCAAAGAAGAACTTTACATCTATAAAACACGTAAGAAAAAATAAATGAGACAATATTATAAAATTTTTATTATATATTTTTTATTTTATCATGTAATTTAAAAAAAAGTATTATAAAATTAGTCTGAGTCTAGATTTTAAATAAAGACATGTAGTTAAATAGGTCAATTTTTACATAATGTGTGAGTAAACCCCAAATTTCTACTTTCTCAGCCTTTATTTGATTCAGTGAGTTTTTTATTTTATTTTATTTCAAACAATCAATTAACAAGATACTGGACTTTACATTATGTACAACTTGAGTTTATATCATAACCAAAAAAATAGTATGTTTTTCATAAAACCCAAAGAACATAAAATTAAAAATATAATCAATAAGGCCCAAAGGCCTTGACATATATATATCAATACTTAATCTTATATCTCTTCCACAAAACCTTACTTTGGCGAAGTCTTCGCCGCCTCTTCTCCATGTTATCTCAAAATATATTTCAAAGATCTTTTTTCACATTTGTTTACTTTATGAATGTTCTTCTTTCATCGGATATTTTCTTAACTAGTATGAGTAAAATTTATGAACTCATGGCCAACTACAATTTTCTATTTGCTTGTAATTGATCGATGACCATACCATTTCAGGTAAGATTCATTTATATGTTTGATTTTTTTTTTCAGTTCCAAACCAATCTCTGAATTATCCCCCTTTACTGATTTGATCCTCTAATGTATTTTCACGTCAAAATTATCAACCAACATATGATAATTAACAACCAAAATCTGATAGGAACAAAAATGAATTTCAATGATCAGTAATATAGTTGTAGAAATTTGAGATCTATTCGTAAAAACATAGTTTCTTGGAAAAAAAATTCTATTTTTGTATACAAGTTGTGTTATTTTATAATGTTTTAATTTAAATTTTATTTTATTCAAATACCATCAAATTGATCCTTGTGAAAGGAAAAACTTAAAAAATTAATTATGTAACACATTTCCATGTACATATTTATTTATTTAATGTATTTGCCATGTAGACTAGCTTGAGTACAAAAAAACTGATAATGTATATTTTAGATTTTTCATACTTTCATGAAAAATATTGTTCAAGCTAAGGATGGTAACAAAATATTTATAGTTTATTTTTTTCAAATTATTGGTTGTGAAATTATTATTTTGAATTTTCATATGGTGAAATGAGAATGTTGATTTCGTATTTAATTTTCTTTTATAATACTAGGTACATAAAGGATTATATACTTTAAAACAGCATATAACATTTTTCTTGTTTTGGGTGGCGTCTTATCTGAGTACAATAAATTATAACAAAAAAGAATCTTAATCAACTTTATTATTTTTTGGATAAATATTATATGTAAACTACAATATAGTTTGTCAGTAAAAAAATTATGAAAATGATTATATATAAGGACACAAATAAATTAAATATATGGCGATCCAGGTTGGTTTTAGTCCCACAACCATTAATAGTTAGGGTTATAACTCCATTTACTTTAAAAAAAAATTACTTTTTAAAAAGATATAATAATATTTATAAGCCTATAGTTATATTTAATATATTTGTATGATTTTTTTATATATTCAAATATAGTTAATTTTTATTGTATGGTGTACTTTTTGCATAATATAATGATTTATATTGTAATTTTTGTAATACTATAGTAATCTATAGCTTAATTAATTATAATAAAAATTTCAAGGATTTATATACTAGTTTATTTTATACTAATCGAACAAGATAGAAGGAAACTATACAGGTAGTGAGAGATACTTCAATTGGTATATCAAATAAGCATATTAATACTTACCCTAGAAGGAAAATTAAGTAGGGGTAGAAGAGGGGATAGTTGCACTAGTTTCTAAACTTTAGGAGGGTATGTGATCTGTGCATTTACATCTTTACAAATTTAATTACATGGTTAAAGATATATAATTTTGAAAAATTTGTTGTGTAAGGGTCGAGTATGTTGTGTTGGGTACCTTGATTTTAGGAATTCTAGGAGAGTGTAAATATTATGTACGTTCCAAGATGGTCAAACTCTTGGTGAATTTATTTTGAATTGGTTACTTTCATTAACATATTTTTTGCCGGTTATTGGGTTGGGCATTATTAGTTTTGTCATGATTTTGGAGTGGTTAATGTTGTTAGTATTTAATTGAGTAGGACATTAATATTGGTTTAGTTTGTAGATGTTATAAACAAGACCAACCCATCCTTTTCTATGGGGATCAATCTGACCACCACCAAACCTGAGCCCCTCAAAAGGGCAAGCTCACGTAACTCCCTCATTATTTCTCTTCTTAGCCGGTGAAAACGAGCGTGTGGAGTAATCCTCCTTGAAGACGCCTTATTGGAGATCTTTCCCATACACATGGTCTGAGAAGCTAAGGGAGTATACTATACCCAACTGCTACAATGCTCAACAGCCACCTTCACTGAACGTAAGAGTTTTCTTTTGATATTCATAAGTTTGTATAAAATACAATAGATGCGTAAAGGTCAATAGTTTTTCTAGTGGTTGTTAGGAGAATCTAGAATACTTTATAGTTCTCATGAGCCTTATCAAGTCAAATGACACTCCAATGTAATTCCAATGTAATTTATCGTTAAATGACTCTCAAATTCAATAATAAAAAAATGTATATACATTTTAATATTAGAAACTAAGTTGTTATTTAGTTTTTTTAATCTCTTTTTATTAGAAATATTTGGTAAAAGAGTCATGTATTATCAGCTTTAATTTAACACATACATACTAATAAAGTTATAGCTAGTAAGGGTATACTTTAACTTTTGATGTACATTAATATATTTGGTGACTTGACATGCTTCAAGAATATTTAATACACGTTATCGTCTTTTCTCAAGGGAACTAGTATGATATAAACAGAAATGAATAATTAAAATCATGTTAATAGGTTATAATGGATAAAAGTAAGATGCAAAATTATATTGAATAAATTTTAAATTTCTATCACTAACACAATGAATTTCTATCATTAAAAACAATTATATCATATTCATTAAATTTTCTCCTTAATTTATATCACTATTACCAATAATCCAACTCTAGTATATATTTTGTAAAAATAGAAGTCAAATTAATTAAAAATAAAAATAATAAAAGAAATTTGAATTAAAAATGAAAGACAAACATATAAGAACTTTAATTGCATATAATAAATGTAATTAAATATATAAAGTTTTCACAAATATAACATTTTTCAAATTTAATTAATAAACAACATATAATTTTTTTAATTACTTCCAAAAATAACACCCCTTAGCTTTTGGGTCCTTAACTTTTTTCAGCAAAATCAACAAAAATTAATCAAACGTTTGTTAATAATTACAAAAGATCCACCAATATATATAATTTACTTACAAAATAATCAGAATTTAGTGGTTATAGAAAAGATGAGGAGGACGAAACTGTCAGAATAAAATTGGGTTTATCCGAAATATCTTCGTGTACTGATGTTTTGTCTCATCTCATGGCTGAATATGCTTTAAACAAGACACCGATTGAGTACCAAAAGAAGTTTTTCTTTCAGTGGCACTCCGACACTCAAGTCATTATTATGTCCGAGCATATTCTTACAATCCGAGAGAGTTATAGAGGTTCAAATTTTTGTTATGAACAATGAATTGAATATTGAGTAGAATGTACCCTATTTGGGAGTTGTGCATGAGGTATTTATAAATATTATGAGTGTGCAGAAAGGTTTATGTTGGCTCGTATAGATTTCTCACCCACTAAATATGCGCATACCCATTTAATCGTCCATATCATGTAAACTCTTTATTCAGTTTTTTACTATCCTCATTTGGGGGTAGATATCTTTTGCTTTAATTTTACATTCGACCATAGCTTTAATTCTCCCAATTACTACCCTTGAATTTGTGCAATCGTGTTATTTCCCCGAGTATTATCTACAAATTTCATTTACTTTTTTTATAAACAGCTGACATGGGAACCGATCTTTCAAGTATGCAGATAATGTGCCAATGTAAAAGTCGCTCTTTTTCAAGTAGCTTCTTGATATTCCAATGCGATATTCGGTCTTTTGGATACCTTTTTGATGTTTCTGAATCAGGGGTCGAGTGTTTGAGTAACTTCTTGATATGACAACATAAAAGATTCTCTTTTGAGTGACTTCATGAAAACCCACCATAGAAACCTATATTTTAAGTAACTTATTGATATTCCAACATGAACGTTTTTCCTTCGAGTGAATTTGGGAGATTTTTGATTTCTCAGATAAGTACCTTCTCATAAGGTATATATTGAGATCGATGGGCATTGTAAGCTGATAGTGCTAGAGAACCCTTCGCGCTTCAAACATAATTTTTTATACCATTGAACATTTTTTTGTTTGTATCATGAATGTGGCAACAATTATTTTGTTCTTTCGCCATTATAATTGTTTCATTATCTTCAAAGAACTTATTCATCAATGAAAGGTTTATCATTCACTACCTTGGAAGTTAAGCATTTCTTTACCATCTATTAATATCATGGAAGTACCATTTTTACTTTCATTGTGTCTCTTTCTATCTTCACCAGGCTATTTTTATATGAAAATGAATGATTGGGCAGTCGTCATATTTATCATTCCACTCGGAGGACGTATTAAGAAAATCAAGGTGAAAAGGGTAGATGTTCAGCAAAATCTCTTTCTTACGCTTCTTCTCAAGGTAATACATCCCCTTCTTCAATATTTTTTCCCCTTTAGGGACTGCAAAGCAACTCTATTCCCCCTAATATCCCTATCGACGTTACCTAGTCATTGGATCCCTAGCCACATATCTATTGCGTATTAAAAGTTGCACGATAGGCCCCTATTTCATGCAAAAATTGTACTAGAGTTCCTTATATTATGCCAAAAATGTATCTTGTCCCTATACTATGTAAAAATTCGTGATGTTTCTTACAATAAAACCTTTCCTCAAGGTATATCTTGGATTTTAGAGCACGTGAGAAGAAATCAAGAGTAATTTGTAGTTGATATGGAGAAGTTATAGGTGTTTTTTTCTGTTAACCCAAACTTGTTTAGATTTACAAAGAGTCAACTAGGCCATTTTTTACTCACTTAAGGAACCCAACATATGACACGGTATTCTGGGGTTATGTATAATAGTTTTTTGCATCTAAACCTACCAGTTATCATATTGGAGAGCTTGTAATATCGTGATAAATGGCAACAAGTAAGGAAGATCCATTACAAAACTTTATATCCTTAACTATTGTTATTTTCCTTTATTTAAGTTTCCTTTTAATTTTGTTTTCTTTTTATTTATTATAAACTAAACTATATTATAGCTTGATATACTTAGGGATGAATCGTGATAATCAATTAGAGATTAATTGTATAAATTTGGATTTTCTTATTTAAATAAAAGTTGATTGATGTTGTTGTGTTTACCCTTACACTTATTCTTAAATTCTTGTATGAAGACCATATATTTAGTGTTTGATAGTTATCTAATTATACACATGAAGGGGATTTGGTAGTGGAACTAGTATAATTACACCTTTTAAAGTAGAATACTCGAAAGATCTAAACTAACTAGGTAATCAAATATAGTTAAAACTTTAGGCAATAAATATTTATGTAAGATCACCCAGGAGATATTATTAGGATTAGATAGAAACCCCTTATTTATCCACGTGGAACGTAGGGTTAATTTAGAATTCTGTTTAGTAATAACATCTCGTTTTGCCCTTAAACTTAATCAAATCCTTGTCATATATTGTGGGGATCAAAAGTGTCTTGAGCTACACCTTCTCACTACAATATCCTTAGTTTAATGTATTAGTTAATTATATTAAATTCAATCTTAATAGTTCTTAAATCCGAAAATAAAATAAAAAGATTTAGTTTTACTAAGTTATTCCCAACGAATCACTAATTGAAAGCTAAAAATATTTATTAACATTTAAATTCATGTGAAGAAGAACTTACTTCTCTATTATATCAATTGTGATTACTAGTACACTTGCGAGTTTTGATCTATTGAATGATTGATTTATTATCACACCACAGAAGACAGCGATATATCTGAATCTCCCATGAATTATTCAGTCCTTTCACACCATTATAAATTTGTTGACATTCTATATATTAATCTGTAAATTGAACCTTAAATACATGTACAAGAAAAATAAAAAAGAGGCATAGAGAGTTTCACTACCATCATAAGACAATAAATAACATTTGAACTTCCTAAGGATCTCGTATAATGTGTAAAAAGTAGTTAACCCTAATGATGATAATTTTGAACTATAGGAGGAAAATTACTACAAATTAATATAAGCCCAAGTAGGATTTGTGTTATAAAATTAGACATGGTCAAGTTAAAGGTTATAAACATGGAAAAAAATATTGTGAAAGACAATTTATTTTGACCAAATTTTTAGGATAGAAAAGATGAATGAGAAACTGTTATGGAATGAACAACACCGAAATACATACAATTATGTTTATGAGGAATTATCAAGGGAGGGGAAAAACATTGTCATGGAGACATGCATGTCATTTAGTTAGTTAACATTGACCAAAAATTTGTGTAAAATTAAATTATGTCTATAAACACAAATATTTTGAAGTTTTGGGGTCATCTTTTGACGGTAGTCAAGTAGTCGAGTCCATCATTGAACCAAGATTCAATTTTTATGTCAAAAAAAGGTATGGGATAATTTGTTTTGGCCAGAATCTGCAACGTGGTTGATTGAAAAATCAAGGTAGTGGATTATTTTGTTCGTACTCGGCCTTTTGTGTGTGCTCCCACTGATATTGAGGCCAACAAAGATTTTCTAGATTGAAATTCAGATATAGTTGCAAATTTTAAAATAAATTCCTAAAATAAATGAGAAAGTACTTATTTTAAATAAAACATCATTATCTAGAGTTCCATATTTTATAAGAAGAAGAGACAATCCAACTAAAATTATGTTAATCTAAGTTGGAAGTGACTATAAATCGTATTAGTGAATTCAATGTGCATTACATGTATGTCTAGATTGTGGTTTTTACTATATTAGTTAAATACATATGAATTGTGTGTATATAGATTTTTTTTGTTATATCAATCTTATTGGGATACCATTATATTTTTTTGTCCTATCCCATGGGATTCTTAATGAAGACATAATATGTTTTTTTTTTGCATCTAACTAAAGCATTTATTCATATCATCAATAGACAAGTGGAAGTTGTAGCATGTAAGGCTTAGAAATTTGTATTAATGATTGTTTTCCTTTATACATCTCATATTCACAAATCATCAACTTTTCTTCTTTGTCAAATTCAATCACTAAGAAATATTTACCCTCAAAGAAGAACTTTACATCTATAAAAGACGTAAGAAAAAATAAATGAGACAATATTATGAATTTTTAATTATATTTTTTATATTTTATCATTTAATTTAAAAAAACTATTATAAAATTAATAGACCGTGTGGCCTGAGTCTAGGTTTTAAATAAAGACATGTAGTTAAATAGGTCAATTTTTACATAATCTGTGAGTAGACCCCAAATTTCTACTTTCTCCGCCTTTATTTGATCCAGTGAGTTTATTTTTTCATTTTATTTCAAACAATCAATTAACAAGATACTGGACTTTACATTATGTACAACTTGAGTCTATATCATAACCAAAAAAATAGTATGTTTTTCATAAAGCCCAAAGAATACAAAACATAAAATTAAAAATATAATCAATAAGGCCCAAAGGCCTTGCCATATATATCTATACTTAATCTTCTATCTCTTCCACAAAACCCTACTTCGGCGAAGTCTTAGCCGCCTCTTCTCCATGTTATCTCAAAATATATTTCAAAGATCTTTTTTCACATTTTTTTACTTTATGAATCTTCTTCTTTCATCGGATATCTTATTAACTAGTATGAGTAAAATTTATGAACTCAGGGCCAACTACAATTCTCTATTTGCTTGTAATTGATCGATTACTATACCATTTCAGGTAAGATTCACTTATAAGTTTGATTTTTTTTTTCAGTTCCAAACCAATCTCTGAATTATCCACCTTTACTGATTTGATCCTCTAATGTATTTTTCATGTCAAAATTATCAACAAACATATGATAATTAACAACCAATATCTGATAGGAACAAAAATGAATTTCAATGATCATTAATATAGTTGTAGAAATTTGAGATCTATTCGTGAAAACATAGTTTCTTGGACAAAAAAATTCTATTTTTGTATACAAGCTGTGTTATTTTATAATGTTTTAATTTATATTTTTTTTTATTCAAATACCATCAAATTGATCCTTGTGGAAGGAAAAATTTTAAAAATTAATTATGTAACACATTTCCATGTACATATTTATTCATTTAATGTATTTGCCATGTACACTATCTTGAGTACAAAAAAACTGATAATGTATATTTTAGATTTTTCATACTTTCATGGTAAAATATTGTTCAAGCTAAGGATGGTAACAAAATATTAATAGTTTATTTTTTTCAAATTATTGGTTGTGAAATTATTATTTTGAATTTTCATATGGTCAAATGAGAATGGTGATTTCGTATTTAATTTTCTTTTATAATACTAGGTATACATAAAGGATTATATACTTTAAAACAGCGTATAACATTTTTCTCGTTTTGGGTGTTATCTTGTCGAATGAATATTATATGTAAACTACAATATAGATTATAAGTAAAAATTTATGAAAATAATTATATATAAGGACACAAATAAATTAAATATATGGCGATCCAGGTTGGTTTTAGCCCCACAACCATTAATAGTTAGGGCTATAACTCCAGTCACTTTAAAAAAAATATATACTTTTTAAAAAGATATTATAATATTTATAAGCCTATAGTTATATTTAATATATTTGTATGATTTTTTATATATTAAAATATGGTTAATATTTATTGTATGGTGTACTTTTTGCATAATATAATGATTTATATTGTAATTTTTGTAATACTATAGTAATCTATAGCTTAATTAATTATAATAAAAATTTCAAGGATTTATATACTAGTTTATTTTATACTAATCGAACAAGATAGAAGGAAACTATACAGGTAGTGAGAGATACTTCAATTGGTATAACAAATAAGCATATTAATACTTACCCTAGAAGGAAAATTAAGTAGGGATAGAAGAGGGGATAGTTGCACTAGTTTCTAAACTTTAGGAGGGTATGTGATATGTGCATTTACATCTTTACAAATTTAATTACACAGTTAAAGATATAGAATTTTAAAATATTTGTTGTGTAAGGGTGGAGTATGTTGTGTTGGGTACCTTGATTTTAGGAATTCTAGGAGAGTGTAAATAATACGTACATTCCAAGATGGTCAAACTCTTGGTGAATATATTTTGAATTGGTTACTTTCATTAACATATTTTTTGCCGGTTATTGGGTTGGGCATTATTAGTTTTGTCATGATTTTGGAGTGGTTAATGTTGTTAGTATTTAATTGAGTAGGACATTAATATTGGTTTCCTTTGTAGATGTTATAAACAATACCAACCCATCCTTTTCTATGGGGATCAATTTGACCACCACCAAACTTGAGCCCCTAAAAGGGCAAGCTCACGTAACTCCCTCATTATTTCTCTTCTTAGCTGGTGAAAACGAGGGTGTGGAGTAATCCTCCTTGAAGACGCCTTATTTGAGATCTTTCCCATACACATGGTCTGAGGAGCTAAGGGGGAGCCCAAGTATACTATACCCACCTGCTACAATGCTCAACAGCCACCTCCACTGAACGAAAGAGTTTTCTTTTGATATTCATAAGTTTTTATAAACAATAGATGCGTAAAGGTCAATAGTTTTTCTAGTGGTTGTTAGGAGAATCTAGAATACTGTATAGTTCTCATGAGCCTTATCAAGTCGAATGACACTCCAATGTAATTCCAATGTAATTTATCGTTGAATGACTCTCAAATTCAATAATAATAAAATATATATACATTTTAATATTAGAAACTAAGTTGTTATTTAGTTTTTTTAATCTCTTTTTATTAGATATATTTGGTAAAAGAGTCATGTATTATCAGCTTTAATTTAACACATACATACTAATAAAGTTATAGCTAATAAGGGTATACTTTAACTTTTGATGTACATTAATATATTTGGTGACTTGACATGCTTCAAGAATATTTAATTCACGTTATCGTCTTTTCTCAAGGGAACTAGTATAAGATAAACATAAATGAATAATTAAAATTATGTTAATAGGTTATAATGGAAAAAAGTAAGATGCAAAATTATATTAAATAAATTTTAAATTTCTATCACTAACACAATGAATTTCTATCATTAAAAACGATTATATCATATTCATTAAATTGTCTCCTTGATTTATAATCACTATTACCAATAATCCAACTCTAGTATATTTTTTGTAAAAATAGAATTCAAATGAATTAAAAATGAAAATAATAAAAGAAATTTGAATTAAAAATGAAAGACAAACATATAAGAACTTTAATTGCATATAATAAATGTAATAAAATTTATAAAGTTTTCACAAATATAACATTTTTCAAAATTAATTAATAAACAACATATAATTTTTTTAATTACTTCCAAAAAATAACACCCCTTAGCTTTTGGGTCCTTAACTTTTTTTAGCAAAATCAACAAAAATTAATCAAACGTTTGTTAATAATTACAAAAGATCCACCAATATATATAACAGACTTACAAAATAATCAGAATTTAGTGGTTATAGAAAAGATGAGGAGTACGAAACTGTCAAAATAAAATTGGGTTTATCCGAAATATCTTCGTACTGCTGATGTTTTGTCTCATCTCATGGCTGAATATGCTTTAAACAAGACACCAATTGAGTACCACAAGAAGTTTTTCTTTCAGTTCTTACAATCCGAGAGAGTTATAGAGGTTCAAATTTTTTTATGAACAATGAATTGAATAATGAGTAGAATGTACCCTATTCGGGAGATGTGCATGAGGTATTTATAAATATTATGAGTTCGCAAAAAGGTTTATGCGCATACCCATTTAATCGTCCATATCATGTAAACTCTTTATTCATTTTTTTACTATCCTCATTTGGGGGTAGAGATCTTTTTCTTTAATCTTACATTCGACCATAGCTTTAATTCTCCCAATTACTACCAACACTTTACTATGTCTATTAAATAGCAGTCTTGAATTTGTGCAATCGTGTTATTTCCCCGAGTATTATCTACAAATTTCATTTACCTTTTTTATAAACAGTTGACATGTGAACCGATCTTTCAAGTATGCAGATAATGTGTCAATGTAAAAGTCGCGCTTTTTCAAGTAGCTTCTTGATATTCCAATGCGATATTTGGTCTTTTGGATACCTTTTTGATGTTTCTGAATCAGGGGTCGAGTGTTTGAGTAACTTCTTGATATAACAACATAAAAGATTCTCTTTTGAGTGACTTTATGAAAACCCACCATAGAAACCTATATTTTAAGTAACTTATTGAGATTCCAACATGAAAGTTTTTCCTTGGAGTGAATTTAGAAGATTTTTGATTTCTCAAATAAGTACCTTCTCATAAGGTATGAATAGAGATCGATGGGCATTGTAAGCTGATAGTGCTAGAGAACCCTTCGCGGTTCGAACATAATTTTTTATCCCATTGAACATTTTTTTGTTTGTACCATGAATGTGGCCACAATTTTTTTGTTCTTTCACCATTATTATTGTTTCATTATCTTCAAAGAACTTAGTCATCAATGAAAGGTTTATCATTCAGTACCTTGGAAGTCTAAGCATTTCTTTACCATCTATTAATATCATGGAAGTACCATTTTTACTTTCATTGTGTCTCTTTCTATCTTCACCAGGCTATTTTTATAAGAAAAATAATGATTGTTCATTCTTCATATTTATCATTCCACTCGGAGGACGTATTAAGAAAATAAAGGGGAAAAGGGTAGATGTTCAGCAAGATCTCCTTCTTACGCTTCTTCTCTAGGTAATACACCCCCTTCTTCAGTATTTTCCACCCTTTAGGGACTGCGAAGCAACTCTATTCCCCCTAATAGCCCTAACGACATTACCTAGTCATTGGATGTTTCCCTAGCCGCATATCTATTGCGTATTAAAATTTGCACGATAGGCCCCTATTTCATGCAAAAATTGTACTAGAGTTCCTTATATTATGCCAAAAAAGTATCTTGTCCTGATACTATGTAAAAATTCGTGATGTTTCTTACAATAAAACCTTTCCTCAAGGTATATCTTGGATTTTAGGGCACGTGAGAAGAAATCAAGAGTAATTTGTAGTTGATATGGAGAAGTTATATGTGTTTTTTTCTGTTAACCCAAACTTGTTTAGATTTACAAAGAGTCCACTAGTCCATTTTTTACTCATTTAAGGAACCCAACATATGACACGGTATTTTGGGGTTATCTATAATAGTTTTTTGCATCTAAACCTACCAGTTATCATATTGGAGAGCTAGTAATATCATGAGAAATGGCAAGAATTAAGGAAGATCTATTACAAAACTTTATATCCTTAACTATTGTTATTTTCCTTTATTTAAGTTTTCTTTTAATTTTGTTTTCTTTTCCTACATTATAAACTAAACTATATTGTAGCTTGATATACTTGGGTATGAACCGTGATAATAAATTAGAGATTAATTGTATGAATTTGGATTTTCTTATTTAAATAAAAGTTGATTGATGTTGTTGTGATTACCCTTACACTTATTCTTAAATTCTTGTATGAAGACCACATATTTAGTGTTTGATAGTTATCTAATTATACACATGAGGGGGATTTCGTAGTGGAACTAGTATAATTACACCTTTTAAAGTAGAATACTCGAAAGATCTAAACTAACTAGGTAATAAAATATAGTTAAAACTTTAGGCACTAAATATTTATGTAAGATCACTCAGAAGATATTATTAGGATTAGATAGAAACCCCTTATTTATCCACGTGGAACGTAGGGTTCATTTAGAGTTCTGTTTAGCAATAACATCTCGTTTTGCCCTTAAACTTAATTAAATCCTTGTCATATATTGTGGGGATCAAACGTGTCTTGAGCTACACCTTCTCACTACAATATCATTAGTTTAATGTATTAGTTAATTATATTAAATTCAATCTTAATAGTTCTTAAATCCAAAAACAAAATAAAAAGATGTAGTTTTACTAAGTTATTCCCAATGAATCACTAATTGAAAGCTAAAATTACTTATTAACTTTTAATTTCATGTGAAGAAGAACTTACTTCTCTATTATATCAATTTTGATTACTAGTACACTTGCGAGTTTTCATCTACTGAATGATTGATTTATTATCACACATCGGAAGACAGAGATGTATTTGAATCTCCCATGAATTATTCAGTCCTTTCACACCATTATAAATTTGTTGACATTCTATATATTAATCTGTAAATTGAACCTTAAATACATGTACAAGAAAAATAAAAAAGAGGCATAGAGAGTTTCACTACCATCATAAGACAATAAATAACATTTGAACTTCCTAAGGATCTCGTATAATGTGTAAAAAGTAGTTAACCCTAATGATGATAATTTTGAACTATAGGAGGAAAATTACTACAAATTAATATAAGCCCAAGTAGGATTTGTGTTATAAAATTAGACATGGTCAAGTTAAAGGTTATAAACATGGAAAAAAATATTGTGAAAGACAATTTATTTTGACCAAATTTTTAGGATAGAAAAGATGAATGAGAAACTGTTATGGAATGAACAACACCGAAATACATACAATTATGTTTATGAGGAATTATCAAGGGAGGGGAAAAACATTGTCATGGAGACATGCATGTCATTTAGTTAGTTAACATTGACCAAAAATTTGTGTAAAATTAAATTATGTCTATAAACACAAATATTTTGAAGTTTTGGGGTCATCTTTTGACGGTAGTCAAGTAGTCGAGTCCATCATTGAACCAAGATTCAATTTTTATGTCAAAAAAAGGTATGGGATAATTTGTTTTGGCCAGAATCTGCAACGTGGTTGATTGAAAAATCAAGGTAGTGGATTATTTTGTTCGTACTCGGCCTTTTGTGTGTGCTCCCACTGATATTGAGGCCAACAAAGATTTTCTAGATTGAAATTCAGATATAGTTGCAAATTTTAAAATAAATTCCTAAAATAAATGAGAAAGTACTTATTTTAAATAAAACATCATTATCTAGAGTTCCATATTTTATAAGAAGAAGAGACAATCCAACTAAAATTATGTTAATCTAAGTTGGAAGTGACTATAAATCGTATTAGTGAATTCAATGTGCATTACATGTATGTCTAGATTGTGGTTTTTACTATATTAGTTAAATACATATGAATTGTGTGTATATAGATTTTTTTTGTTATATCAATCTTATTGGGATACCATTATATTTTTTTGTCCTATCCCATGGGATTCTTAATGAAGACATAATATGTTTTTTTTTTGCATCTAACTAAAGCATTTATTCATATCATCAATAGACAAGTGGAAGTTGTAGCATGTAAGGCTTAGAAATTTGTATTAATGATTGTTTTCCTTTATACATCTCATATTCACAAATCATCAACTTTTCTTCTTTGTCAAATTCAATCACTAAGAAATATTTACCCTCAAAGAAGAACTTTACATCTATAAAAGACGTAAGAAAAAATAAATGAGACAATATTATGAATTTTTAATTATATTTTTTATATTTTATCATTTAATTTAAAAAAACTATTATAAAATTAATAGACCGTGTGGCCTGAGTCTAGGTTTTAAATAAAGACATGTAGTTAAATAGGTCAATTTTTACATAATCTGTGAGTAGACCCCAAATTTCTACTTTCTCCGCCTTTATTTGATCCAGTGAGTTTATTTTTTCATTTTATTTCAAACAATCAATTAACAAGATACTGGACTTTACATTATGTACAACTTGAGTCTATATCATAACCAAAAAAATAGTATGTTTTTCATAAAGCCCAAAGAATACAAAACATAAAATTAAAAATATAATCAATAAGGCCCAAAGGCCTTGCCATATATATCTATACTTAATCTTCTATCTCTTCCACAAAACCCTACTTCGGCGAAGTCTTAGCCGCCTCTTCTCCATGTTATCTCAAAATATATTTCAAAGATCTTTTTTCACATTTTTTTACTTTATGAATCTTCTTCTTTCATCGGATATCTTATTAACTAGTATGAGTAAAATTTATGAACTCAGGGCCAACTACAATTCTCTATTTGCTTGTAATTGATCGATTACTATACCATTTCAGGTAAGATTCACTTATAAGTTTGATTTTTTTTTTCAGTTCCAAACCAATCTCTGAATTATCCACCTTTACTGATTTGATCCTCTAATGTATTTTTCATGTCAAAATTATCAACAAACATATGATAATTAACAACCAATATCTGATAGGAACAAAAATGAATTTCAATGATCATTAATATAGTTGTAGAAATTTGAGATCTATTCGTGAAAACATAGTTTCTTGGACAAAAAAATTCTATTTTTGTATACAAGCTGTGTTATTTTATAATGTTTTAATTTATATTTTTTTTTATTCAAATACCATCAAATTGATCCTTGTGGAAGGAAAAATTTTAAAAATTAATTATGTAACACATTTCCATGTACATATTTATTCATTTAATGTATTTGCCATGTACACTATCTTGAGTACAAAAAAACTGATAATGTATATTTTAGATTTTTCATACTTTCATGGTAAAATATTGTTCAAGCTAAGGATGGTAACAAAATATTAATAGTTTATTTTTTTCAAATTATTGGTTGTGAAATTATTATTTTGAATTTTCATATGGTCAAATGAGAATGGTGATTTCGTATTTAATTTTCTTTTATAATACTAGGTATACATAAAGGATTATATACTTTAAAACAGCGTATAACATTTTTCTCGTTTTGGGTGTTATCTTGTCGAATGAATATTATATGTAAACTACAATATAGATTATAAGTAAAAATTTATGAAAATAATTATATATAAGGACACAAATAAATTAAATATATGGCGATCCAGGTTGGTTTTAGCCCCACAACCATTAATAGTTAGGGCTATAACTCCAGTCACTTTAAAAAAAATATATACTTTTTAAAAAGATATTATAATATTTATAAGCCTATAGTTATATTTAATATATTTGTATGATTTTTTATATATTAAAATATGGTTAATATTTATTGTATGGTGTACTTTTTGCATAATATAATGATTTATATTGTAATTTTTGTAATACTATAGTAATCTATAGCTTAATTAATTATAATAAAAATTTCAAGGATTTATATACTAGTTTATTTTATACTAATCGAACAAGATAGAAGGAAACTATACAGGTAGTGAGAGATACTTCAATTGGTATAACAAATAAGCATATTAATACTTACCCTAGAAGGAAAATTAAGTAGGGATAGAAGAGGGGATAGTTGCACTAGTTTCTAAACTTTAGGAGGGTATGTGATATGTGCATTTACATCTTTACAAATTTAATTACACAGTTAAAGATATAGAATTTTAAAATATTTGTTGTGTAAGGGTGGAGTATGTTGTGTTGGGTACCTTGATTTTAGGAATTCTAGGAGAGTGTAAATAATACGTACATTCCAAGATGGTCAAACTCTTGGTGAATATATTTTGAATTGGTTACTTTCATTAACATATTTTTTGCCGGTTATTGGGTTGGGCATTATTAGTTTTGTCATGATTTTGGAGTGGTTAATGTTGTTAGTATTTAATTGAGTAGGACATTAATATTGGTTTCCTTTGTAGATGTTATAAACAATACCAACCCATCCTTTTCTATGGGGATCAATTTGACCACCACCAAACTTGAGCCCCTAAAAGGGCAAGCTCACGTAACTCCCTCATTATTTCTCTTCTTAGCTGGTGAAAACGAGGGTGTGGAGTAATCCTCCTTGAAGACGCCTTATTTGAGATCTTTCCCATACACATGGTCTGAGGAGCTAAGGGGGAGCCCAAGTATACTATACCCACCTGCTACAATGCTCAACAGCCACCTCCACTGAACGAAAGAGTTTTCTTTTGATATTCATAAGTTTTTATAAACAATAGATGCGTAAAGGTCAATAGTTTTTCTAGTGGTTGTTAGGAGAATCTAGAATACTGTATAGTTCTCATGAGCCTTATCAAGTCGAATGACACTCCAATGTAATTCCAATGTAATTTATCGTTGAATGACTCTCAAATTCAATAATAATAAAATATATATACATTTTAATATTAGAAACTAAGTTGTTATTTAGTTTTTTTAATCTCTTTTTATTAGATATATTTGGTAAAAGAGTCATGTATTATCAGCTTTAATTTAACACATACATACTAATAAAGTTATAGCTAATAAGGGTATACTTTAACTTTTGATGTACATTAATATATTTGGTGACTTGACATGCTTCAAGAATATTTAATTCACGTTATCGTCTTTTCTCAAGGGAACTAGTATAAGATAAACATAAATGAATAATTAAAATTATGTTAATAGGTTATAATGGAAAAAAGTAAGATGCAAAATTATATTAAATAAATTTTAAATTTCTATCACTAACACAATGAATTTCTATCATTAAAAACGATTATATCATATTCATTAAATTGTCTCCTTGATTTATAATCACTATTACCAATAATCCAACTCTAGTATATTTTTTGTAAAAATAGAATTCAAATGAATTAAAAATGAAAATAATAAAAGAAATTTGAATTAAAAATGAAAGACAAACATATAAGAACTTTAATTGCATATAATAAATGTAATAAAATTTATAAAGTTTTCACAAATATAACATTTTTCAAAATTAATTAATAAACAACATATAATTTTTTTAATTACTTCCAAAAAATAACACCCCTTAGCTTTTGGGTCCTTAACTTTTTTTAGCAAAATCAACAAAAATTAATCAAACGTTTGTTAATAATTACAAAAGATCCACCAATATATATAACAGACTTACAAAATAATCAGAATTTAGTGGTTATAGAAAAGATGAGGAGTACGAAACTGTCAAAATAAAATTGGGTTTATCCGAAATATCTTCGTACTGCTGATGTTTTGTCTCATCTCATGGCTGAATATGCTTTAAACAAGACACCAATTGAGTACCACAAGAAGTTTTTCTTTCAGTTCTTACAATCCGAGAGAGTTATAGAGGTTCAAATTTTTTTATGAACAATGAATTGAATAATGAGTAGAATGTACCCTATTCGGGAGATGTGCATGAGGTATTTATAAATATTATGAGTTCGCAAAAAGGTTTATGCGCATACCCATTTAATCGTCCATATCATGTAAACTCTTTATTCATTTTTTTACTATCCTCATTTGGGGGTAGAGATCTTTTTCTTTAATCTTACATTCGACCATAGCTTTAATTCTCCCAATTACTACCAACACTTTACTATGTCTATTAAATAGCAGTCTTGAATTTGTGCAATCGTGTTATTTCCCCGAGTATTATCTACAAATTTCATTTACCTTTTTTATAAACAGTTGACATGTGAACCGATCTTTCAAGTATGCAGATAATGTGTCAATGTAAAAGTCGCGCTTTTTCAAGTAGCTTCTTGATATTCCAATGCGATATTTGGTCTTTTGGATACCTTTTTGATGTTTCTGAATCAGGGGTCGAGTGTTTGAGTAACTTCTTGATATAACAACATAAAAGATTCTCTTTTGAGTGACTTTATGAAAACCCACCATAGAAACCTATATTTTAAGTAACTTATTGAGATTCCAACATGAAAGTTTTTCCTTGGAGTGAATTTAGAAGATTTTTGATTTCTCAAATAAGTACCTTCTCATAAGGTATGAATAGAGATCGATGGGCATTGTAAGCTGATAGTGCTAGAGAACCCTTCGCGGTTCGAACATAATTTTTTATCCCATTGAACATTTTTTTGTTTGTACCATGAATGTGGCCACAATTTTTTTGTTCTTTCACCATTATTATTGTTTCATTATCTTCAAAGAACTTAGTCATCAATGAAAGGTTTATCATTCAGTACCTTGGAAGTCTAAGCATTTCTTTACCATCTATTAATATCATGGAAGTACCATTTTTACTTTCATTGTGTCTCTTTCTATCTTCACCAGGCTATTTTTATAAGAAAAATAATGATTGTTCATTCTTCATATTTATCATTCCACTCGGAGGACGTATTAAGAAAATAAAGGGGAAAAGGGTAGATGTTCAGCAAGATCTCCTTCTTACGCTTCTTCTCTAGGTAATACACCCCCTTCTTCAGTATTTTCCACCCTTTAGGGACTGCGAAGCAACTCTATTCCCCCTAATAGCCCTAACGACATTACCTAGTCATTGGATGTTTCCCTAGCCGCATATCTATTGCGTATTAAAATTTGCACGATAGGCCCCTATTTCATGCAAAAATTGTACTAGAGTTCCTTATATTATGCCAAAAAAGTATCTTGTCCTGATACTATGTAAAAATTCGTGATGTTTCTTACAATAAAACCTTTCCTCAAGGTATATCTTGGATTTTAGGGCACGTGAGAAGAAATCAAGAGTAATTTGTAGTTGATATGGAGAAGTTATATGTGTTTTTTTCTGTTAACCCAAACTTGTTTAGATTTACAAAGAGTCCACTAGTCCATTTTTTACTCATTTAAGGAACCCAACATATGACACGGTATTTTGGGGTTATCTATAATAGTTTTTTGCATCTAAACCTACCAGTTATCATATTGGAGAGCTAGTAATATCATGAGAAATGGCAAGAATTAAGGAAGATCTATTACAAAACTTTATATCCTTAACTATTGTTATTTTCCTTTATTTAAGTTTTCTTTTAATTTTGTTTTCTTTTCCTACATTATAAACTAAACTATATTGTAGCTTGATATACTTGGGTATGAACCGTGATAATAAATTAGAGATTAATTGTATGAATTTGGATTTTCTTATTTAAATAAAAGTTGATTGATGTTGTTGTGATTACCCTTACACTTATTCTTAAATTCTTGTATGAAGACCACATATTTAGTGTTTGATAGTTATCTAATTATACACATGAGGGGGATTTCGTAGTGGAACTAGTATAATTACACCTTTTAAAGTAGAATACTCGAAAGATCTAAACTAACTAGGTAATAAAATATAGTTAAAACTTTAGGCACTAAATATTTATGTAAGATCACTCAGAAGATAATATTAGGATTAGATAGAAACCCCTTATTTATCCACGTGGAACGTAGGGTTCATTTAGAGTTCTGTTTAGCAATAACATCTCGTTTTGCCCTTAAACTTAATTAAATCCTTGTCATATATTGTGGGGATCAAACGTGTCTTGAGCTACACCTTCTCACTACAATATCATTAGTTTAATGTATTAGTTAATTATATTAAATTCAATCTTAATAGTTCTTAAATCCAAAAACAAAATAAAAAGATGTAGTTTTACTAAGTTATTCCCAATGAATCACTAATTGAAAGCTAAAATTACTTATTAACTTTTAATTTCATGTGAAGAAGAACTTACTTCTCTATTATATCAATTTTGATTACTAGTACACTTGCGAGTTTTCATCTACTGAATGATTGATTTATTATCACACATCGGAAGACAGAGATGTATTTGAATCTCCCATGAATTATTCAGTCCTTTCACACCATTATAAATTTGTTGACATTCAACATATTAATTCGTAAATTGGACCTTAAATACATGTACAAGAAAAATAAAAAAGAGGCATAGAGAGTTTCACTACCATCATAAGACAATAAATAACATTTGATCTTCCTAAGGATCTTGAATAATGTGTAAAAAGTAGTTAACCCTAATGATGATAATTTTGAACTAAAGGAGGAAATTTGCTACAAATTAATATAAGCCCAAGTAGGATTTGTGTTAGAAAATTAGACATGGTCAAGTTAAAGCCTATAAACATGGACAAAAATATTGTGAAAGACAATTTATTTTGACCAAATTTTTAGGATAGAAAAGATGAATGAGAAACTGTTATGGAATAAACAACACCGAAAAAAATTCAATTATGTTTATGAGGAATTATCAAGGGAGGGGAAAAACATTGTCATGGAGACATGCATGTCATTTAGTAAGTTTACATTGACCAAAATATTGTGTAGAATTAAATTATGTCTATAAACACAAATATTTTGAAGTTTTGGGGTCATCTTTTGACGGTAGTCAAGTAGTCAAGTCCATCATTGAACCAATATTAAATTTTTATGTCAAAAAAGGTATGGAATAATTTGTTTTGGCTAGAATCTGCAACGTGGTTGATTGAAAAATCAAGGTAGTGGATTATTTTGTTCGTACCCGGGCTTTTGTGTGTGCTCCCACGGATATTGAGGCCAACAAAGATTTTCTAGATTGAAATTCAAATATAATTTCAATTTTAAAATAAATCCCTAAAATAAATGAGAAAGTAATTATTTTAAATAAAACATCATTATCTAGAGTTCCATATTTTATAAGAAGAAGAGACAATCCAACAAAAATTATGTTAATCTAAGTTGGACGTGACTATAAATCGTATTAGTGAATTCGATGCGCATTACATGTATGTCTAGATTGTGGTTTTTACTATATTAGTTAAATACATATGGATCGTGTGTGTATAGATTTTTTTTGTTATATCAATCTTATTGGGAGACCATTATATTTTTTATCCTATCCCATGGGATTCTTAATGAAGACATAATATGTTTTTTTTTTTTGCATCTAACTAAAGCATTTATTCATATCATCCATAGCCAAGTGGAAGTTGTAGCATGTAAGGCTTGGAAATATGTATTAATGATTGTTTTCCTTTATACATCTCATATTCACAAATCATTAACTTTTATTCTTCGTCAAATTCAATCACTAACAAATATTCACCCTCAAAAAAGAACTTTACATCTATAAAACACGTAAGAAAAAATAAATGAGACAATATTATGAATTTTTAATTATATTTTTTATATTTTATCATGTAATTTTTTAAAAATATTATAAAATTAATAGACCGTTTGGCCTGAGTCTAGATTTTAAATAAAGACATGTAGTTAAATAGGTCAATTTTTACATAAACTACGAGTAAACCCAAAATTTTTACTTTCTCCGCCTTTATTTTATCCCGTGAGTATTTTTTTCATTTTATTTCAAACAATCAATTAACAAGATAGTGGACTTTACATTATGTACAACTTGAGTCCATATCATAACCAAAAAAATAGTATGTTTTTCATAAAGCCCAAAGAATACAAAACATAAAATTAAAAATATAATCAATAAGGCCCAAAGGCCTTGACATATATATCTATACTTAATCTTCTATCTTCCACAAAACCCTACTTCGGCGAAGTCTTCGCCGCCTCTTCTCCATGTTATCTCAAAATATATTTCAAAGATCTTTTTTCACATTTTTTACTTTATGAATCTTCTTCTTTCATCGGATATCTTCTTAACTAGTATGAGTAAAATTTATGAACTCAGGGCCAACTACAATTCTCTATTTGCTTGTAATTGATCGATGACCATACCATTTCAGGTAAGATTCACTTATAAGTTTGATTTTTTTTTAGTTCCAAACCAATCTCTGACTTATCCCCCTTTACTGATTTGATCCTCTAATGTATTTTTCACGTCAAAATTATCAAACAACATATGATAATTAACAACCAAAATCTGAAAGGAACAAAAATGAATTTCAATGATTATTAATATAGTTGTAGAAATTTGAGATCTATTCGTTAAAACATAGTTTCTTGAACAAAAAAAATCTATTTTTGTATACAAGTTGTGTTATTTTATAATGTTTTAATTTATATTTTATTTTATTCGAATACCATCAAATTGATTCTTGTGGAAGGAAAAAATTTAAAAAGTTAATTATGTAATACATTTCCATGTATATATTTATTCATTTAATGTATTTTCCATGTAGACTATCTTGAGTAAAAAAAACTGATAATGTATATTTTAGATTTTTCATACTTTCATGGTAAAATATTGTTCAAGCTAAGGATGGTAACAAAATATTTATAGTTTATTTTTTTCAAATTATTGGTTGTGAAATTATTATTTTGAATTTTCATATGGTCAAATGAGAATGTTGATTTCGTATTTAATTTTCTTTTATAATACTAGGTATACATAAAGGATTATATACTTTAAAACATCATATAACATTTTTCTCGGTTTGCGTGGCGTCTTATTTGAGTACAATAAATTGTAACAAAAAAGAATCTTAATCAACTTTATTATTTTTTAGATAAATATTATCGTGTCTAATGAATATTATATGTAAACTACAATATCGATTGTTAGTAAAAAATTATGAAAATGATTATATATAAGGACACAAATAAATTAAATATATGGCGATCCAGGTTGGTTTTAGTCCCATAACCATTACCAGTTAGGGCTATAACTCCATTTACTTTTAAATTTTTTTTTGTCTTTTTAAAAAGATATTATAATATTTATAAGACTATAGTTATATTTAATATATTTGTATGATTTTTTATATATTTAAATTTAGTTAATTTTTATTGTATGGTGTACTTTTTGCATAATATAATGATTTATATTGTAATTTTTGTAATACTATAGTAATCTATAGCTTAATTAATTATAATAAAAATTTCAAGGATTTATATACTAGTTTATTTTATACTAATCAAACAAGGTAGAAGGAAACTATACAGGTAGTGAGAGATACTTCAATTGGTATATCAAATAAGCATATTAATACTTACCCTAAAAGGAAAATTAAGTAGGGATAGAAGAGGGGATAGTTGCACTAGTTTCTAAACTTAAGGAGGGTATGGGATCTGCATTTACATCTTTACAAATTTAATTACACAGTTAAAGATATATAATTTTGAAAAATTTGTTGTGTAAGGGTGGAGTATGTTGTGTTGGGTACCTTGATTTTAGGAATTCTAGGAGAGTGTAAATATTATGGACGTTCCAAGATGGTCAAACTCTTGGTGAATATATTTTGAATTGTTGACTTTCATTAACATATTTTTTGCCTGTTATTGGGTTGGGCATTATTAGTTTTGTCATGATTTTCGAGTGGTTAATGTTGTTAGTATTTAATTGAGTAGGACATTAATATTGGTTTAGTTTGTAGATGTTATAAACAAGACCAGCCCATCCTTTTCTATGGGGATCAATCTGACCACCACCAAACACTACGCCGCGTCAAAGGTCTAGCGACTACATGAGTAGTCGCTAAAGATAAAAAAAGTAGTCGCTAGAAGTAGGATCAAGGATCTAACGACTACATGTAGTCGTTAAAAATTAGTCGCGAAAAAGTTGTCGTTACAAGGTAAACCTTACGACTACATGCGAAGAAATAGTCGTTAGAATCAGTGGCATTACTAACGACTACAAAGTAGTCGCTAGATAACGCTTCCTGTAGCAACTACTATGTAGTAGAGAAAAGCTACGTCTATCATCGACTACAACATAGTCGAGAATAGAGAAGTTTTTTAAATACTACAAAGTAGTCGTTATTACTACAAGGTATAGCGACTACTTGATGTAGTCAATAACGACTACTATCTAGTCGCTAATGTTAATTTTTTATGTAAAAATAAATAAAAATACACAATTTTCGAATTATTTTTAATTATAATTCTGTAATTAAAAATAATTTGAAAATCATATTTTTTTTATTTTTTTTAAATAAAAAATTAATAAATAAAAATACAATTAACAATTCAAAATAATTAATTAAAATATATAATTAAACCAAAGTCAAAACCGGTCAAACCAGGTCAAAGTCATACCAAACTACACCAAAATAAAATTAAAAGTCTTAATACAAACCAAATAAAATTAAACCAAAAGTCTTAAAATATAATAAAATAAACACCAAACAACCACAAAATCTAAAATCCGAGCTTTGTATAAAGGTTTTCATCATTCCCGGGCGTGTAATCATCTTCATCCATCTCAACATCTTCAACATCTTCACCAGAACTGCTAATGCTACTATCATCATCTTCTTCATCTTCATCACCGCTAGGAGGAGTGTGGCCCGCATTCATAGGCTGGAAGGAAGTCTCGCCTTTATCTGCCCTCAACTGATTAACGTACGCGATGGCATCATTCACAACAGCCATCGAAAAAGGTGGAGGCGCGGTGCTAGTAGATTCTTCAGGGCGGGGGAATGGGGAAGATCGCTGGACACTCGGAGCTCGTTAATCGCCGCCATCATCTCCTCGTGCTGCTCGTTCCGGGGCTGGAGTAGTAGTAGCCTTGTTCTTTGATTTTCTCGGACGGCCAATGCCCGGAATAAAGCTCCTCTTCGGTGACCCAACCGCGTTCGCGGTGCTCCTCACGTAATCGTATTGCTCCTTTTGACTCATTCCTTCCCAATCGGTTGACTCTGATTGACTTTGAGTCACCTTTTCCTTCATCGCGTCCTTGAGCAATTTCTGTTACATAATAAGCAATATATCAATTAAATTTGCCTTTAGATGAAAAACATAATTAATAATAAACTTAAAAAAAACTTACATCGGCTTTTTCGTAGCCCACCAACCTCAATTCTGTGGTCTTCTTGCTTTTCCCCACCACCTCGTAAAAACCACCCAAACTCGGAATTGGGATGTCCTGTTGGGTAGCCTCGTCCCTTATCACCAGATTCCCTCCCGGGATTAATTCTTCACCATGTTTCAGAAAAATAAAAAATATTCAAAATAAATTATAAATTAATAATTAAAAAAATTACGTAAATAAAAAACCACCTCGTATAGCATATCCCGAGTTCGGGAATACCTCCTCGACCCCGCTCCACTCTTGTTTTTCTGCTTTTCTCGATTCTTTTTATTTTCCTTTGCTTGATTCTGAAAAAATTTAAAATTCAATTATTAATAAAAACAATTATAATTTTAAATATATACTAAAATTAAAAATAATAAAAAACTCACCTTAGCTTTTCTCGAGCCCCAATACTCACAACACTTAGCCCACACCTCATCCGACATCCAATCCGGCTTCAAACCCTTTCTCCAATAATGCTTCTTCACGTAATATTTGTAATCCTTAAATCTCATCCTCATCGTATCATCCAAGTTTCCGTAAATCGAATTCAAGTCTTTCCTCTTTCTCCAAGTCTTTATATCAAAATATTTCTGTAAAAAAATATATTATTTAAATTTAAATTAGAATAATAAATTAAGCTTTAAAAATAGTAAAAATTAAATTTATGCCGCTAATCTCTTAATCACGGCGTTTTTGTCCGCGTCCGACACTTTTTTCCAAGACGGGTGATAGGGCAGAATCCTCTCTCGTACTGCAATCCCAATCACTTGCGCAACGTGGTGCCCGTACTTGCCTGATGGACTCCACGTGTCGTCTAATACACAAAAGTTGACCGGCAAAGGCCACCCAACAGCTTTTAGTGCCCTCATCGCAGTTTTTAGGGCACCTCCACCCCTTGTTTTCCGTGCAGGGGGATCTGATTTAACATTAAATTAATTAGTAGTGACTTTATTTTTTAAGCAAGTATTGAGTTGAATTTGTTTATTTACCGGGCTGGTTTGCACAGTCGGCTAGGTTTCGGTTCGGATTCGGGTTTGGTTCCCTACCCCCACCGTCCCCTCCGTGCTATCGAGACATCACATCGGCCATCTAGCATTTTATAGGTAAATTAAAATACAGAATAAAAAATAACATAAAAAATACTAAATTATTACATCACCAAAAATAAAAACATGAAAATAAAATTAAATAAATTATTACAATCATAAATAAAATAAATCAAATAAATTAAAAACGTAAATAAATCATCCTTAAGCATCCAATATATATAGCACACGTACAATCTGTATTATACAAAAAATATGTATATTAGTCATATAATAAATTAATTTACATTTTTTTTGATATTTAAAATTCTTTTATTATATAGTAAACTACACATATCTTTGTAAAATTGCATAAAAATTCCTATATATTTTTAAAAATTGCATAAAATCCCATATTTAATTTTTTGTAAAATTACATAAAAATTCCTATATATTTTTAAAAATTGCATAAAAGTCCATATTTATTTTTATAAAAATTCGTAAAAGTCCCTATTTAGTTTTAAATTGCATAAAAATCCCCAAAATAATATTTTAAAAATTGCATAAAGGTCCCTAAGTTATTTTTAACACAATTTTTAACACAATTTCATTCTAACACATTTTTTAACACAATTTTTGCACTTTTATAATCTAAAATTTACTAAAAATCATAACAAAAATTAAAAAAAATTCCCAAAAACTCAACCTAATTTATTTTTAATCAAAACCCATGAATTACATGTTTAAATTAACATAAACCAAACCCTACTAACACTAATCATTCTTGGAATTAACAATCAAACACCAAAAAATGGAAAAAAATTTAATTAGATTTCACAAACTATATTTTTAAGGCATTTAACATCAATTATTTGTTTAAAAAATTCATACAACAATCTAATTACACCCTACTATATTCGGAATTAAAAATAACATGTAATCATTAAAGAAAAAAAATCAAAAAAAAAAGACATGAAAATTAAAAATAAAAAATTGGTTGAAATACTAACCTTTTTGGATGAAATTGGAGCTGATTTGGTGTTGAATCCATGCCATATTGATTCGGAATGAAACACAAACAAAAAAAAAGTTAATTAGAAATGCAAAAGCTGAGGAAAAAAGCTTAATATAGGATTGAAAAGAGAATAGAATGAGATTAGGGGTTGGATTTGATTGCCTTTGTTGAAGATATGATGCTAGAATCGCCCCTTGGAATGGCTGAAAATGGAGCTCTCGTTTTTTAGAAATTTTGTAGAAGGAATGAGAGTGAAGAAATGAGCTCTCGGGTTAGATATAGGGTTTTCTTTCTAGCGACTACTTTTTGTAGTCGCTAGATCATAGGTTACTTACACGTGTCTTGACTTTGACCACGTCAACTAGTCTTTAGCGACTACAATGTAGTCGCTAGACGTAAAACTAAAACGCGTGTCCTTTCGTGGGCGGGAAAATGGACCGCCATCGAGTAATGGGAATTAATTCGACAATTAACGACTACAATGTAGTCGCTAGTAGCTTATGGGTATTAGCGACTAGTTCATGAACATAAACTAGTCGCTAGAGGTATGAAGTAGTCGCGAAATCTTTTTTTTTGTTTAATTTAGAAAATAGAAATAAATCCACTTACAATTACCCAATAGTTTAATTCACTTCCAAATAATCATATAAATTCAATTCAATTCCACAATCTCGATAAATTCTATTTGAGTGTTTGTGGTCAATGTTGAGTGTTTAGAGTCAAAGTTGAGTGTTTGTGGTCAAAGTTGAGTGTTTAGAGTCAAAGTTGAGTGTTTAGAGTCAAAGTTGAGTGTTTAGAGTTAAAGTTAAGTGTTTAGAGTCAAAGTTGAGTGTTTAGAGTCAAAGTTGGGTGTTTGTGGTCAAAGTTGAGTGTTTGTGGTCAAAGTTGAGTGTTTGTGGTCAATGTTGAGTGTTTGGAGTCAAAGTTGGGTGTTTAGAGTCAAAGTTGAGTGTTTAGAGTCAAAGTTGAGTGTTTAGAGTCAAAGTTGAGTGTTTAGAGTCAAAGTTGAGTGTTTGTTGTCAATGTTGAGTGTTTGGAGTCAAAGTTGGGTGTTTAGAGTCAAAGTTGAGTGTTTAGAGTCAAAGTATAGTGTTTAGAGTCAAAGTTGAGTGTTTAGAGTCAAAGTTGAGTGTTTGTGGTCAAAGTTGAGTGTTTGTGGTCAAAGTTGAGTGTTTGGAGTCAAAGTTGAGTGTTTGTGGTCAAAGTTGAGTGTTTGTGGTCAAAGTTGAGTGTTTGGAGTCAAAGTTAGGTGTTTGTGGTCAAACTTGGGTGTTTAGAGTCAAAGTTGAGTGTTTAGAGTCAAAGTTGAGTGTTTGTGGTCAATGTTGAGTGTTTGGAGTCAAAGTTCAGTGTTTGTGGTCAAAGTTGAGTGTTTAGAGTCAAAGTTGAGTGTTTAGAGTCAAAGTTCGGTGTTTAGAGTCAAAGTTTAGTGTTTAGAGTCAAAGTTGGGTGTTTAGAGTCAAAGTTGAGTATTTGGAGTCAAAGTTGAGTGTTTAGAGTCAAAGTTGAGTGTTTAGAGTCAAAGTTGGGTGTTTAGAGTCAAAGTTGAGTGTTTAGAGTCAAAGTTGGGTGTTTAGAGTCAAAGTTGGGGGTTTAGAGTCAAAGTTGGGTGTTTGTGGTCAAACTTGTGTGTCTTCGAAAAGCCATGGGAGACTAGCCACAAAAAGTTACTGCATCATCACGTGACAGTCGTGAGATTTCATTCCTATAATCTTGCCCAAGTCATTTTGAACGTTATTTCTCAAACTCGATGCGAATCCATCGGGAAACTTCTGTGCCTTCAGCCAGTCAAGAAATACTTTCCTTTTTTCCGTGGATAACGTATAATTAGCTCGAGGCATTACTTGTTTACCATTTCTATCTTTCAACCACAAATCTGGCCTGATTTTCATTTCCTTGAGATCAATTCTCGCTTTCACGTTGTCTTTGTTAAGTTTCCCATCAAGACCTATTACTATGCCGAGAAGAGCATCACACACGTTTTTCTCGCAATGCATGACATCAATGTTATGTTTCAACAAGTTTTCGGACCAATAAGGTAAACGATAAAAGATACTCTTTTTCTTCCAATTAAATACACGAGGACCAGTCTGTCTCACAATCTTTCCCCCAAAATCCTTGTGTTTCCCGGGAAGCACAATGGGAAGGCCATCTAACTATCTCTGAATATCGGCAGGTTTATATTTCTTCGGTGGTCGCCTCTCATCGGGTTCCTTGTACAAAACATTTTCGTTTCTAAAATGATGGTTGATAGGTAACCAACGTCTATGGTCGAAGTAAGCAACCCCTTTCTTCACGCTCAATGAAGGAGTAGAATCCATGCATTCTGGACAAGGTTTGTAACCTTGACCCGACCATCCCGAGGTGTATGACCTAGCGGGAAAATCGTTAGTCGTAGACAACAAACAAACCTTCATAGTAAACTCTTCCTTCTTGTGGGCATCATAAGTAAGAATCCCCTTACCCCACAACTCGTCCAACTCATCTATAACAGGACAAAGAAAGACGTCCATGTCCTTGCCGGGCGAACGGGGTCCCGGAATCAACAAACAAAGCTGGAATGTCGTCTCCTTCATACATTCCCACGGTGGTAAGTTGTAGACGGTCAATATAACCGGCCACATGCTGTACGAGTTGTTCTGCATAGAGAAAGGGCAAAAGCCATCGATACCCAAACCCAAGAAGACGTTCCGAGGTTCACTGGCAAACTCGGGATGTAACTGAACAAATCTCTTCCAACTATCTCCGTCAACCGGATGACGCAACAAATCTGGATCTGTATTCTTCCCTGTTTGGTGCCAGATCCAGCCTAGGGGCAATCGGGAAATATCTGATTTTCTTATGCGCTACCTTCAGACCCTTCTTCGGGTCCCATCTGGATTCACTACATACTGGACACTTTTCGAGGGAGGCATTCTCCTTGTAAAACAAAGCACAATCGTTCACGCAAACATCGATGGTATCGTAACCCATACCTAAATTTTTTAACTTTTTGTTGCATGCCTCGTACGAATCGGGCAGGGTATGAGGTTTGGGCAACACACGGCACAAAAGATCAAGCAACTCGGTGAAAGACGTGTTACTCCACTTGTTCATCACCTTCACGTGCATTAGCTTCGCAATGAAATTTAACGAACTCATGATATCACAACCAGGGTATAACTCGGTCTCTAAATCAGAAAACATCGTTTCGAATTTGCCACGAGCTGTACTGTTCGAGTCTGTCATATCGGTGTCACCGGAATGACCACCAATCTCGTAATTAGGTCTCAAATCATCGTATACATCCAACATTTCATGTTCTTCATATCGAGTCTCAGGAATATCCTCGGTCTCACCATGCTTTGTCCAAATATCATACGTATCCATAAACCCAGACACTAAAAGATGTGACCTAACTTTGACCACCGTATACCGAAGATAATTCGAACAATCATTACACGGACAAAAAATTGTTTCTTCACTAGGAGGTTTATTCTTTTCAGCAAAAGCAAGGAATGCTTCTATCCCCTTAATAAATTCACGCGTAACTTTATGAGCGGTACCAATCCAACTCTTATCAATACCCGAAGCCATATTCAACTATTACAATATGAAAGATTACAACATAAATAAAATGAAAAAAAAATTATTACATCACCAAATAAATACATAAAAATAAAACGAGAAAAAATTATTACATCACCGATTACATAAATGAATAAAAAAAAAATTATTACATCACCGATTAATTAAATAAGCATAAAATGAAAAAAATTATTACATCACCGATTATATAAATAAATATAAAATTAAAAGCACACAAAATATTACATCACCAAATAAATGCATAAATGTAAAACTAAAAGCATACAATATATAACATCACAAAATAAATACCTAAATAAAAAATTAAAAGCATACAAAATATAGCATCATACAATAATATATCATACAAATAAATATATATATATAAATAAATATATATATATATTTATTTATATACTTAATATATACTTAATATAATATTTATAATTCACATAAAATTATTAAATGATTAGAGATATATACATAGTGATATTATATATTTAGCATTAACTCTACAATTGTAATGAAATACGGATAGGATGAAAAAGACACATACTTTTGAGCAAATTTGGAAGGAAAAATTGATGATTGAGGCGGTCCTACGTTGATGTTTGACCCGGGAAAGCTTGGCCACGTGTTGAAATACCTAATAATTGATACTATTTACCATTTACAACATAATTGCATGAAAGTAAAAGAAATTTGAAAGAGTTTTATGGAATAAAAAATACCTACTTTTGGGCAAATTTGGAAGGAAAAATTGATGATTGAGGCGGTCCCACGTTGATGTTTGACCCGGGAAAGCTTGTCCACGTGTTCAAATACCTAATAAGTGATACTATTTAACATTTACTACACAACTGAATGAAAGTAAAAGAAATTTGAAAGAGTTTTATGGAACAAAAAATACCTACTTTTGGGCAAATTTGGAAAGAAAAATTGATAATTGAGGCGGTCCCACGTGATGATTGACCCGGGCAAACTTTTCCAAGTGTTAAAATAATTTTTAATGATGAATTGTGGAAAAAAATTGGGAGAGTTTTGAAAGAAAGAAAGGGAAATTATATAATAATGGTGTATTGAGTAAAGCAATTGGCAAGTTACTGTTGGAAAACACGCTACCACTAATCGCGACTACAAGAGTAGTCGCTAAAGAATAAAAAGTAGTCGTTAGAAAGGACTATTAACGACTACACAAAGTAGTCGTTAGTACTCTAATATCTAGCGACTACTTAATGGCGGTGGAAAATTAATAAAAAATTACAAAAATCACTCGCGACTACCTCATACCTATTAACGACTACTTCTTGTAGTCGTTAAACCCGAAACTTACTAACGACTTACACTATAGTCGAGGAACATTACCTGTAGTCGTTAAATTGAAGTAGTCGCTACATGCTCTGGTTTTTAGCGACTACAGCGCGTAGTCGCTAGAACTTTAGTCGCGAGAAGCAAATGCGGGAGTAGTGAAACCTGAGCCCCTAAAATGGCAAGCTCACGTAACTACCTCATGATTTCTCTTCTTAGCTGGTGAAAACGAGCGTGTGGAGTAATCCTCCTTGAAGACGCCTTATTGGAGATCTTTCCCATACACATGGTCTGAGGAGCTAAGGGGGAGCCCGAGTATAATATACCCACCTGCTACAATGCTCAACAGCCACCTCCACTGAACATAAGAGTTTTCTTTTGATATTCATAAGTTTTTATAAAATACAATAGATGCGTAAAGGTCAATAGTTTTTCTAGTGGTTGTTAGGAGAATCTAGAATACTTTATAGTTCTCATAAGCCTTATCAAGTCAAATGACACTCCAATCTAATTCCAGTGTAATTTATTGTTAAATGACTCTCAAATTCAATAATAAAAAAAATATATACATTTTAATATTAGAAACTAAGTTGTTATTTAGTTTTTTTAATCTCTTTTTATTAGATATATTTGGTAAAAGAGTCATGTATTATCAGCTTTAATTTAACACATACATACTAATAAAGTTATAGCTAATAAGGGTATACTTTAACTTTTGATGTACATTAATATATTTGGTGACTTGACATGCTTCAAGAATATTTAATTCACGTTATCGTCTTTTCTCAAGTGAACTAGTATAAGATAAACAGAAATGAATAATTAAAATTATGTTAATAGGTTATAATGGAAAAAAGTAAAATGCAAAATTATATTAAATAAATTTTAAATTTCTATCACTAACACAATGAATTTCTATCATTAAAAACGATTATATCATATTCATTAAATTGTCTCCTTGATTTATAATAACTATTACCAATAATCCAACTCTAGTATATTTTTTGTATAAATAGAAGTCAAATGAATTAAAAATGAAAATAATAAAAGAAATTTGAATTAAAAATGAAAGACAAACATATAAGAACTTTAATTGAATATAATAAATGTAATTAAATATATAAAGTTTTCACAAATATAACATTTTTCAAAATTAATTAATAAACAACATAAAAAAAATTTAATTACTTCCAAAAAATAACACCCCTTAGCTTTTGGGTCCTTAACTGCTTTCAGCAAAATCAACAAAAATTAATCAAACGTTTATTAATAATTACAAAAGATCCACCAATATATATATAATTGACTTACAAAATAATCAGAATGTAGTGGTTATAGAAAAGATGAGGAGGACGAAACTGTCAAAATAAAATTGGGTTTATGCGAAATAGCTTCGTACTGTTGATGTTTTGTCTCATCTCATGACTGAATATGCTTTAAACAAGACACCAATTGAGTACCAAAAGAAGTTTTTCTTTCTCAAGTCATTATTATGTCCGAGCATATTCTTACAATACGAGAGAGTTATAGAGGTTCAAATTTTTGTTATGAACTGAATTGAATAATGAGTAGAATGTACCCTATTCGGGAGATGTGCATGAGGTATTTATAAATATTATGAGTGCACAAAAAGGTTTATGTTGGCTCGATTAGATCTCTAACCCACTAAATATTCGTATACCCATTTAATCGTCCATATCATGTAAACTCTTTATTCAGTTTTTTACTATCCTCGTTTGGGGGTAAAGATCTTTTGCTTTAATCTTACATTCGACCAAAGCTTTAATTCTCCCAATTACTACCAACACTTTACTATGTCTATTAAATATCACTCTTGAATTTGTGCAATCGTGTTATTTTCCCGAGTATTATCTACAAATTTCATTTACCTTTTTTATAAACAGCTGACATGGGAACCGATCTTTCAAGTATGCAGATAATGTGCCAATGTAAAAGTCGCGCTTTTTCAAGTAGCTTCTTGATATTCCAATGCGATATTTGGTCTTTTGGATACCTTTTTGATGTTTCTGAATTAGGGTTGAGTGTTTGAGTAATTTCTTGATATGACAACATAAAAGATTCTCTTTTGAGTGACTTCATGAAAACCCACCATAGAAACCTATATTTTAAGTAATTTATTGATATTCCAACATTTAAGTTTTTCCTTCGAGTGAATTTGGGAGATTTTCTATTTCTCAGATAAGTACCTTCTCTTAAGGTATGAATAGAGATCGATGGGCATTGTAAGTTATAGGTGTTTTTTTCTGTTAACCCAAACTTGTTTAGATTTCTAAAGAGTCCACTAGACAATTTTTTACTCACTTAAGGAACCCAACATATGACACGGTATTCTGGGGTTATGTATAATAGTTTTTTGCATCTAAACCTACCAGTTATCATATTGGAGAGCTTGTAATATCGTGACAAATGGCAAGAAGTAAGGAAGATCCATTACAAAACTTTATATCCTTAACTATTGTTATTTTCCTTATTTAAGTTTCCTTTTAATTTTGTTTTCTTTTTCTCCATATTAAACTAAACTATATTGTAAATTGATATACTTGGGTATGAACCGTGATAATCAATTAGAGATTAATTGTATGAATTTGGATTTTCTTATTGAAATAAAAGTTGATTGATGTTGTTGTGATTATCCTTACACTTATTCTTAAATTCTTGTATGAAGACCACATATTTAGTGTTTGATAGTTATCTAATTATACACATGAGGGGGATTTGGTAGTGGAACTAGTATAATTACACCTTTTAAAGTAGAATACTCGATAGATCTAAACTAACTAGGTAATAAAATATAGTTAAAACTTTAGGCACTAAATATTTATGTAAGATCACGCAGAAGATATTATTAGGATTAGTTAGAAACCCCTTATTTATCCACGTGGAACGTGGGGTTCATTTAGAATTCTGTTTAGCAATAACATCTCGTTTTGCCCTTAAACTTAATTAAATCCTTGTCATATATTGTGGGGATCAAAAGTGTCTTGAGCTACACCTTCTCACTACAATATCATTAGTTTAATGTATTAGTTAATTATATTAAATTCAATCTTAATAGTTCTTAAATCAGAAAACAAAATAAAAAGATGTAGTTTTACTAAGTTATTCCCAACGAATCACTAATTGAAAGCTAAAATTACTTATTAACTTTTAAATTCATGTGAAGAAGAACGTACTTCTCTATTATATCAATTGTGATTACTAGTACACTTGCGAGTTTTCATCTATTGAATGATTGATTTATTATCACACCTCGGAAGACAGCGATGTATTTGAATCTCCCATGAATTATTCAGTCATTTCACACCATTATAAATTTGTTGACATTCAATATATTAATTCGTAAATTGGACCTTAAATACATGTACAAGAAAAATAAAAAAGAGGCATAGAGAGTTTCACTACCATCATAAGACAGTAAATAACATTTGATCTTCCTAAGGATCTCGAATAATGTGTAAAAAGTAGTTAACGTTAATGATGATAATTTTGAACTAAAGGAGGAAATTTACTACAAATTGATATAAGCCCAAGTAGGATTTGTGTCAGAAAATTAGAAATGGTCAAGTTAAAGCCTATAAACATGGACAAAAATATTGTGAAAGACAATTTATTTTGACCAAATTTTTAGGATAGAAAAGATGAATGAGAAACTGTTATGGAATGAAAAACACCGAAAAAAATACAATTATGTTTATGAGGAATTATCAAGGGAGGGGAAAAACATTGTCATGGAGACATGCATGTCATTTAGTTAGTTTACATTGACCAAAATTTTGTGTAGAATTAAATTATGTCTATAAACACAAATATTTTGAAGTTTTGGGGTCATCTTTTGATGTTAGTCAAGTCCATCATTGATCCAAGATTTAATTTTTATGTCAAAAAAAGGTATAGGATAATTTGTTTTGGCTAGAATCTGCAACGTGGTTGATTGAAAAATCAAGATAGTGGATTATTTTGTTCGTACTCGGCCTTTTGTGTGTGCTCCCACGGATATTGAGGCCAACAAAGATTTTGTAGATTGAAATTCAGATATAATTGCAAATTTTAAAATACATCCCTAAAATAAATGAGAAAGTACTTATTTTAAATAAAACATCATTATCTAGAGTTCCATATTTGATAAGAAGAAGAGACAATCCAATTAAAATTATGTTAATCGAAGTTGGACGTGACTATAAATCATATTAGTGAATTTAATGTGCATTACATGTATGTCTAGATTGTTGTTTTTTACTATATTAGTTAAATGCATATGGATTGTGTGTATATAGATTTTTTTTGTTATATCAATCTTATTGGGAGACCATTATATTTTTTATCCTATCCCATGGGATTCTTAATAAAGACGTAATATGGTTTTTTGTTTGCATCTAACTAAAGCATTTATTCATATCATCCATAGACAAGTGGAAGTTGTAGCATGCAAGGCTTGGAAATATGTATAATGATTGTTTTCCTTTATACATCTCATATTCAAAAATCATTAACTTTTCTTCTAAGTCAAATTCAATCACTAAGAAATATTTACCCTCAAAGAAGAATTTACATCTATAAAACACGTTAGAAAAAATAAATGAGACAATATTATGAATTTTTAATTATATTTTTTATATTTTATCATGTAATTTAAAAAAAATATTATAAAATTAATAGACCGTTTGGCCTGAGTCTAGATTTTAAATAAAGACATGTAGTTAAATAGGTCAATTTTTACATAATTTGTGAGTAAACCCCAAATTTCTACTTTCTCCGCCTTTATTTGATCCAGTGAGTTTTTTTTCATTTTATTTCAAACAATCAATTAACAGGATACTGGACTTTACATTATGTACAACTTGAGTCCATATCATAACCAAAAAAATAGTATGTTTTTCATAAAGCCCAAAGAATACAAAACATAATATTAAAAATATAATCAATAAGGCCCAAAGGCCTTGACATATATATCTATACTTAATCTTCTATCTCTTCCACAAAACCCTACTTCGGCGAAGTTTTCGCCACCTCTTCTCCATGTTATCTCAAAATATATTTCAAAGATCTTTTTTCACATTTTTTTACTTTATGAATCTTCTTCTTTCATTGGATATCTTCTTAACTAGTATGAGTAAAATTTATGAACTCAGGGCCAACTACAATTCTCTATTTGCTTGTAATTGATCGATGACTATACCATTTCAGGTAAGATTCACTTATAAGTTTGATTTTTTTTTTAGTTCCAAACCAATCTCTGAATTATCCCCCTTTACTGATTTGATCCTCTAATATATTTTTCACGTCAAAATTATCAAACAACATATGATAATTAACAACCAAAATCTGATAGGAACAAAAATGAATTTCAATGATCATTAATATAGTTGTAGAAATTTGAGATCTATTCGTTAAAACATAGTTTATTGGAAAAAAAAAATTCTATTTTTGTATACAAGTTGTGTTATTTTATAATGTTTTAATTTATATTTTATTTTATTCAAATACCATCAAATTGATCTTTGTGGAAGAAAAAAATTTAAAAAATTAATTATGTAATACATTTCCATGTACATATTTATTCATTTAATGTATTTGCCATGTAGACTATCTTGAGTACAAAAAAACTGATAATGTATATTTTAGGTTTTTATACTTTCATGGTAAAATATTGTTCAAGCTAAGGATGGTAACAAAATATTTATAGTTTATTCTTTTCAAATTATTGGTTGTGAAATTATTATTTTGAATTTTCATATGGTCAAATGAGAATGTTGATTTCGTATTTAATTTTCTTTTATAATACTAGGTATACATAAAGGATAATATACTTTAAAACAGCATATAACATTTTTCTCGGTTTGGGTGGCGTCTTATTTGAGTACACTAAATTGTAACAAAAAAGAATCTTAATCAACTTTATTATTTTTTAGATAAATATTATCGTGTCTAATGAATATTATATGTAAACTACAATATAGATTGTTAGTAAAAAATTATGAAAATGATTAAGGACACAAATAAATTAAATATATGGCGATCCAGGTTGGTTTTAGTCGCACAATCATTAACAGTTTGGGCTATAACTCCATTTACATTAAAAAAAAATTGTTTTAAAAAGATATTATAATATTTATAAGCCTATACATATATTTAATATATTTGTATTATTTTTTCTATATTTAAATATAGTTAATTTTTATTGTATGGTGTACTTTTTGCATAATATAATGATTTATATTGTAATTTTTGTAATACTATAGTAATTTATAGCTTAATTAATTATAATAAAAATTTCAAGGATTTATATACTAGTTTATTTTATACTAATCGAACAAGGTAGAAGGAAACTATATAGGTAGTGAGAGATACTTCAATTGGTATATCAAATAAGCATATTAATACTTACCCTAGAAGGAAAATTAAGTAGGGATAGAAGAGGGGATAGTTGCACTAGTTTCTAAACTTTAGGAGGGTATGTGATCTGCATTTACATCTTTACAAATTTAATTACACAGTTAAAGATATATAATTTTGAAAAATTTGTTGTGTAAGGGTGGAGTATGTTGTGTTGGTTACCTTAATTTTAGGAATTCTAGGAGAGTGTAAATATTATGTATGTTCCAAGATGGTCAAACTCTTGGTGTATATATTTTGAATTGTTGACTTTCATTAACATATTTTTTGCCGGTTATTGGGTTGGGCATTATTAGTTTTGTCATGATTTTGGAGTGGTTAATGTTGTTAGTATTTAATTGAGTAGGACATTAATATTGGTTTAGTTTGTAGATGTTATAAACAAGACCAACCCATCCTTTTCTATGGGGATCAATCTTACCACCACCAAACCTGAGCTCCTAAAAGGGCAAGCTCACGTAACTACCTCATGATTTCTCTTCTTAGCTGGTGAAAACGAGCGTGTGGAGTAATCCTCCTTGAAGACGCCTTATTGGAGATCTTTCCCATACACATGGTCTGAGGAGCTAAGGGGGAGCCCGAGTATAATACACCCAACTCCTACAATGCTCAACAGCCACCTCCACTTAACGTAAGAGTTTTCTTTTGATATTCATAAGTTTTTATAAAAGACAATAGGTGCGTAAAGGTCAATAGTTTTTCTAGTGGTTGTTAGGAGAATCTAGAATACTTTATAGTTCTCATGAGCCTTATCAAGTCAAATGACACTCCAATGTAATTCCAGTGTAATTTATCGTTAAATGACTCTCAAATTCAATAATAAAAAAAATATACATTTTAATATTAGAAACTAAGTTGTTATTTAGTTTTTTTAATCTCTTTTTATTAGATATATTTGGTAAAAGAGTCATGTATTATCAGCTTTAATTTAACACGTACATACTAATAAAGTTATAGCTAATAAGGGTATACTTTAACTTTTGATATACATTAATATATTTGGTGACTTTACATGCTTCAAGAATATTTAATTCACGTTATCGTCTTTTCTCAAGGGAACTAGTATAAGAGAAACAGAAATGAATAATTAAAATTATGTTAATAGGTTATAATGGAAAAAAGTAAGATGCAAAATTATATTAAATAAATTTTAAATTTCTATCACTAACACAATGAATTTCTATCATTAAAAACGGTTATATCATATTCATTAGATTGTCTCCTTGATTTATAATAACTATTACCACTAATCCAACTCTAGTATATTTTTTGTAAAAATAGAAGTCAAATGAATTAAAAATGAAAATAATAAAACAAATTTGAATTAAAAATGAAAGACAAACATATAAGAACTTTAATTGCATATAATAAATGTAATTAAATATATAAAGTTTTCACAAATATAACATTTTTCAAAATTAATTAATAAACAACATATAATTTTTTTAATTACTTCCAAAAAATAACACCCCTTGGCTTTTGGGTCCTTAACTGTTTTCAGCAAAATCAACAAAAATTAATCAAACGTTTGTTAATAATTACAAAAGATCCACCAATATATATATAATTGACTTACAAAATACTCAGAATTTAGTGGTTATCGAAAAGATGAGGAGGATGTCAAATTAAATTGGGTTTATCCGAAATATCTTCGTACTGCTGATGTTTTGTCTCATCTCATGGCTGAATATGCTTTAAACAAGACACCAATTGAGTACCAAAAGAAGTTTTTCTTTCTCAAGTCATTATTATGTCCGAGCATATTCTTACAATCCGAGAGAGTTATAGAGGTTCAAATTTTTGTTATGAACAATGAATTGAATAATGAGTAGAATGTACTCTATTTGGGAGATGTGCATGAGGTATTTATAAATATTATGAGTGCACAAAAAGGTTTATGTTGGCTCGTATAGATCTCTAACCCACTAAATATTCGTATACCCATTTAATCGTCCATATCATGTAAACTCTTTATTCAGTTTTTTACTATCCTCACTTGGGGGTAAAGATCTTTTGCTTTAATCTTACATTCGACCATAGCTTTAATTCTCCCAATTACTACCAACACTTTACTATGTCTATGAAATATCACTCTTGAATTTGTGCAATCGTGTTATTTTCCCGAGTATTATCTACAAATTTCATTTACCTTTTTTATAAACAGCTGACATGGGAACCGATCTTTCAAGTATGCAGATAATGTGCCAATGTAAAAGTCGCGCTTTTTCAAGTAGCTTCTTGATATTCCAATGCGATATTTGGTCTTTTGGATACCTTTTTGATGTTTCTGAATCAGGGGTCGAGTATTTGAGTGACTTCTTGATATGACAACATAAAAGATTCTCTTTTGAGTGACTTCATGATAACCCACCATAGAAACCTATATTTTAAGTAACTTATTGATATTCCAACATGAAAGTTTTTCCTTCGAGTGAATTTGGGAGATTTTTGATTTCTCAGATAAGTACCTTCTCTTAAGGTATGAATAGAGATAGATGGGCATTGTAAGCTGATAGTGCTAGAGAACCCTTCGCGCTTCGAACATAATTTTTAATACCATTGAACATCATTTTGTTTGTACCATGAATGTGGCAACAATTTTTTTGTTCTTTCGCCATTATTATTGTTTCATTATCTTCAAACAACTTAGTCAGCAATGAAAGGTTTATCATTCACTACCTTGGAAGTTTAAGCATTTCTTTACCATCTATTAATATAATGGAAGTACCATTTTTACTTTCATTGTGTCTCTTTCTATCTTCACCAGGCTATTTTTATAAGAAAAAGAATGATTGGGCATTCTTCATATTTATCATTCCACTCGGAGGACGTATAAAGAAAATAAAGGGGAAAAGGGTAGATATTCAGCCAGATATCCTTCATACGCTTCTTCTCTAGGTAATACATCCCCTTCTTCAGTATTTTCCCCCCTTTAGGGACTGCGAAGCAAGTCTATTCCCCCTAATATCCCTATCGACATTACCTAGTCATTGGATATTTCCCAAGCCGCATATCTATTGCGTATTAAAATTTGCACGATAGGCCCCTATTTCATGCAAAAATTGTACTAGAGTTCCTTATATTATGCCAAAAATGTATCTTGTCCCTATACTATGTAAAAATTCGTGATGTTTCTTACAATAAAACATTTCCTCAAGGTATATCCTGGATTTTAGAGCACGTGAGAAGAAATCAAGAGTAATTTGTAGTTGATATGGAGAAGTTATAGGTGTTTTTTTCTGTTAACCCAAACTTGTTTAGATTTACAAAGAGTCCACTAGGCCATTTTTTACTCACTTAAGGAACCCAACATATGACACGGTATTCTGGGGTATTGTATAATAGTTTTTTGCATCTAAACCTACCAGTTATCATATTGGAGAGCTAGTAATATCGTGAGAAATGGAAAGAAGTAAGGAAGATCCATTACAAAACTTTATATCCTTAACTATTTTTATTTTCCTTTATTTAAGTTTCCTTTTAATTTTGTTTTCTTTTCCTCCATTATAAACTAAACTATATTGTAGCTTGATATACTTGGGTATGAACCGTGATAATCAATTAGAGATTAATTGTATGAATTTTGATTTTCTTATTTAAATAAAAGTTGATTGATGTTGTTGGGATTACCCTTACACTTATTCTTGAATTCTTGTATGAAGACCACATATTTAGTGTTTGATAGTTATCTAATTATACACATGAGGGGGATTTGGTAGTGGAACTAGTATAATTACACCGTTTAAAGTAGAATACTCGAAAGATCTAAACTTACTAGGTAATCAAATATAGTTAAAACTTTAGGCACTAAATATTTATTATGTAAGATCACTCAGAAGATATTATTAGGATTAGATAGAAACCCCATATTTATCCACGTGGAACGTAGGGTTAATTTAGAATTCTGTTTAGCAATAACATCTCGTTTTGCCCTTAAACTTAATTAAATCCTTGTCATATATTGTGGGGATCAAAAGTGTCTGGAGCTACACCTTCTCACTACAAAATCATTAGTTTAATGTATTAGTTAATTATATTAAATTCAATCTTTATAGTTCTTAAATCCGAAAACAAAATAAAAAGATGTAGTTTTACTAAGTTATTCCCAATGAATCACTAATTGAAAGCTAAAATTACTTATTAACTTTTAAATTCATGTGAAGAAGAACTTACTTCTCTATTATATCAATTGTGATTACTAGTACACTTGCGAGTTTTCATCTATTGAATGATTGATTTATTATCACACCTCGGAAGACAGCGATATATCTGAATCTCCCATGAATTATTCAGTCCTTTCACACCATTATAAATTTGTTGACATTCAATATATTAATCCGTAAATTGGACCTTAAATACATGTACAAGAAAAATAAAAAAGAGGCATAGAGAGTTTCACTACCATCATAAGACAATAAATAACATTTGATCTTCCTAAGGATCTCGAATAATGTGTAAAAAGTAGTTAACCCTAATGATGATAATTTTGAACTAAAGGAGGAAATTTACTACAAATTAATATAAGCCCAAGTACGATTTGTGTTAGAAAATTAGACATGGTCAAGTTAAAGCCTATAAACATGAACAAAAATATTGTGAAAGACAATTTATTTTGACCAAATTTTTAGGATAGAAAAGATGAATGAGAAACTGTTATGGAATGAACAACACCGAAAAAAATACAATTATGTTTATGAGGAATTATCAAGGGAGGGGAAAAACATTGTCATGGAGACATGCATGTCATTTCGTTAGTTTACATTGACCAAAATTTTGTGTAAAATTAAATTGTGTCTATAAACACAAATATTTTGAAGTTTTGGGGTCATCTTTTGACGGTAGTCAAGTAGTCAAGTCCATCATTGAACCAAGATTCAATTTTTATGTCAAAAAAGGTATGGGATAATTTGTTTTGGCTAGAATCTGCAACGTGGTTGATTGAAAAAGAAAGGTAGTGGATTATTTTGTTCGTACTCGGCCTTTTGTGTGTGCTCCCACGGATATTGAGGCCAACAAAGATTTTCTAGATTGAAATTCAGATATAATTGCAAATTTTAAAATAAATCCCTAAAATAAATGAGAAAGTACTTATTTTAAATAAAACATCATTATCTAGAGTTCCATATTTTGTAAGAAGAAGAGACAATCCAACTAAAATTATGTTAATCTAAGTTGGACGTGACTATAAATCGTATTAGTGAATTCAATGTGCATTACATGTACGTCTAGATTGTGGTTTTTACTATATTAGTTAAATACATATGGATTGTGTGTATATAGATTTTTTTTTGTTATATCAATCTTATTGGGAGACCATTATATTTTTTATCCTATCCCATGGGATTCTTAATGAAAATATAATATGGTTTTTTTTCATCTAACTAAAGCATTTATTCATATCATCCATAGACAAGTGGAAGTTGTAGCATGTAAGGCTTGGAAATATGTATTAATGATTGTTTTCCTTTATACATCTCATATTCACAAATCATTAACTTTTCTACTTCGTCAAATTCAATCACTAAGAAATATTTACCCTCAAAGAAGAACTTTACATCTATAAAACACGTAAAAAAAATAAATGAGACAATATTATGAATTTTTAATTATATTTTTCATATTTTATCAGTTAATTTAAAAAAAATATTATAAAATTAATAGACCAACATATGATAATTAACAACCAAAATCTGATATGAACAAAAATAAATTTCAATGATCATTAATATAGTTGTAGAAATTTGAGATCTATTCGTAAAAACATAGTTTCTTTGACAAAAAATTTTTATTTTTGTATACAAGTTGTGTTATTTTATAATGTTTTAATTTATATTTTATTTTATTCAAATACCATCAAATTTATCCTTGTGGAAGGAAAAATTTAAAAAATTAATTATGTAACACATTTCCATGTACATATTTATTCATTTAATGTATTTGCCATGTAGACTAGCTTGAGTACAAAAAAACTGATAATGTATATTTTAGATTTTTCATACTTTCATGGTAAAATATTGTTCAAGCTAAGGATGGTAACAAAATATTTATAGTTTATTTTTTTCAAATTATTGGTTGTGAAATTATTATTTTGAATTTTCATATGGTCAAATGAGAATGTTGATTTCGTACTTAATTTTCTTTAATAATACTAGGTATACATAAAGGATTATATACTTTAAAACGGCGTATAATATTTTTCTTGTTTTTTATTATTTTTTAGATAAATATTATCCTGTCGAATGAATATTATATGTAAACTACAATATAGATTGTCAGTAAAAAATTATAAAAATGATTATATATAAGGACACAAATAAATTAAATATATGGCGATCCAGGTTGGTTTTAGTCCCCCAACCATTAATAGTTAGGGCTATAACTCCATTTACTTTAAAAAAAAAATTGACTTTTTAAAAAGATATTATAATATTTATAAGCCTATAGTTATATTTAATATATTTGTATGATTTTTTTATATATTGAAATATAGTTAATTTTTATTGTATGGTGTACTTTTTGCATAATATAATGATTTATATTGTAATTTTTGTAATACTATAGTAATCTATAGCTTAATTAATTATAATAAAAATTTCAAGGATTTATTTTATACTAATCGAACAAGATAGAAGGAAACTATACAGGTAGTGAGAGATACTTCAATTGGTATATCAAATAAGCATATTAATACTTACCCTAGAAGGAAAATTAAGTAGGGATAGAAGAGGGGATAGTTGCACTAGTTTCTAAACTTTAGGAGGGTATGTGATCTGCATTTACATCTTTACAAATTTAATTACACAGTTAAAGATATATAATTTTGAAAAATTTGTTGTGTAAGGGTGGAGTATGTTGTGTTGGGTACCTTGATTTTAGGAATTCTAGGAGAGTGTAAATATTATGTACGTTCCAAGATGGTCAAACTCTTGGTGAATATATTTTGAATTGTTGACTTTCATTAACATATTTTTTGCCGGTTATTGGGTTGGGCATTATTAGTTTTGTCATGATTTTGGAGTGGTTAATGTTGTTAGTATTTAATTGAGTAGGTCATTAATATTGGTTTAGTTTGTAGATGTTATACAAAAGACCAACCCATCCTTTTCTATGGGGATCAATCTGACCACCACCAAACCTGAGCCCCTAAAAGGGCAAGCTCACGTAACTCCCTCATGATTTCTCTTCTTAGCTGGTGAAAACGAGCGTGTCGAGTAATCCTCCTTGAAGAAGCCTTATTGGAGATCTTTCCCATACACATGGTCTAAGGAGCTAAGGGGAAGCCCGAGTATACTATACCCACCTGCTACGATGCTCAACAGCCACCTCCATTGAACGTAAGAGTTTTCTTTTAATATTCATAAGTTTTTATAAAATAAAATAGATGCGTAAAGGTCAATAGTTTTTCTAGTGGTTGTTAGGAGAATCTAGAATACTTTATAGTTCTTATGAGCCTCTCCGCGTCAGGCTTCCAGCAACTACAAGTAGTCGCTAAAAATTAGTCGCGAAAAACTAGTCGTTAGAAGGTAACCCTTACGACTACACGCGAAGGAGTAGTTGTTAGAGACTGTGGCATTACTAACGACTACTTTGTAGTCATTAGATAGCGCTTCTTCTAGCGACTACTTAGTAGTCGTTAGTACAGTAGTTATCAACGACTACATTGTAGTCGAGAAAAGAGAGCTTTATTAACGACTACTCTGTAGTCGTTATTATACCAATATATTGCGACTACTTAATGTAGTCAATAACGACTACTTGTAGTCGCTATTAATATTTTTTTTTTTTAAATAAAAAACACAATTTTCGAATTATTTTTAATTACAATACTGTAATTAAAAATAATTCGAAAATCATATTTTTTTATTTTTTTTGAAAATACAATTAATAAAAAAATACAATTAATAAATAAAAATACAATTAATAAATAAAAATACAATTAATAATTCAAAATAATTAATTAAAATATATAATTAAACCAAAGTCAAACCAGGTCAAACCAGGTTAAAGTCAAACCAAACCACACCAAGATAAAATAAAAGTCTTAATACATATCCAATAAAATAGAATCCGAGCCGGGTATAAACATCTTCATCATTCTCGTTCTCGTCACCCTCTTCACCATCATCACTATCATTACTACTACTAACATCATCTTCTTCATCTTCATCACCGCTAGGAGGACTAGGGTCCGCATTCATAGGCTGGAAGGGGGTCTCGCCTTTCTCTGCCCTCAACTGGTTGACATACGCGATGGCATCACTCACAACAGCCATCGAAAAAGCTGGAGGCACGTCGCTAGTAGAGCAACTTTCAAGGCGGCGGAACGGTGGAAGACCGCTGGATACTCGGAGCTCGTTAATCTCCGCCATCATCACCTCGTGTTGCTCGTTCTGGGCTGGAGTAGTCTTAGCTTTCTTCTTCTATTTTTTCGGACGACCAATGCCCGGTATAAAGCTCCTCTTCGGTGACCCGATCGCCTTCGCGGTGCTCCTCACGTAATCGTATTGATCCTTCTGACTTAAGCCTTGACCATCGGTTGACTCAGATTGACTCTGAGTCACCCTTTCCTTCATCACGTCCTTGAGCAATTTCTGTTACATAATAAAAAAAATTAATTAAATTTGATTTAAGATGAAAAAAATAATTAATAATTAACTTATAAAAAAAACTTACATCGGTTTTTTCGTAGCCCTCCGACCTCCACTGTTTCCTCTTCTTGCTTTTACCCACCACCTCGTAAAAACCACCTATTCGTGGAATTGGGATGTCTTGTTGGGTAGCCTCATCCCTTATCACCAGATTCCCTCCCGGGATTTATTCTTCACCCTGTTTCATAATAATAAAAAATATTCAAAATAAATTATAAATTAATAATTAAAGAATTTACTTAAATAAAAAACCACCTCGTATAGCATATCCCGAGTTCGGGAATACCTTCTCGACCCCGCTCCACTCTTGTTTTTTTGCTTTTCTCTATTCTTTTTATTCTCACTTGCTTGATGCTGAAAAAATTTAAAATTCAATTATTAATAAAAACTATTATAATTTAAAATATATACTTAAATTAAAAAAAATCAAAAGTCCACCTTCGCTTTTCTCGATCCCCAAAACTCACAACACTTGCCCACACCTCACCGGACAACCAATCCGGCTTCAAACCCTTTCTCCAATAATGCTTCTTCACATAATGTTTGTAGTCCTTATATCTGATCCTCATCGTATCATCCAAGTTTCCGTGAATCAAATTCCAATCTTTCCTCTTTCTCCAACTCTTTATGTCAAAATAATTCTGTAAAAAAATATATTATTTAAATTTAAATTAGAACAATAAATTAATTTTTAAAAATATTAACAATTTAATTTGTACCGATAATCTGTTAATTACGGCGTGTTTGTCAGCGTCCGGTACTTTATCCTAAGCCGGGTGATAGGGTGGAATCCTCTCTAGAACTGTAATGCCGATCACTTGCGCAACGTGGTGCCCGTACTTGCCTGATTGACTCGACGTGTCGTCTAGTATACAAAAATTGACCGGCAAAGGCCACCCTACAGATTTTAGTGCCTTCATCGCTGTTTTGAGGGCCGCGCTACCCCTTTTTTTCCGTCTAACGGGTTCTGTTTTAACATTGAATTAATTAGTGTTGACTTTATTTATTAAGCAATTATTGATTTAAATTGGTTTATTTACCGTCCTGGTTTGCACAGTCGGCTAGATTTTTGTTAGGATTCTGATTTGGTTCTCTACCCCCACCGTCCCCTCCGTGCTGTCTAGTCATCACATCGGCCATCTAGCATTTTCTAGTGTAATTAAAATACAGAATTAAAAATAGCATAAAAAACACTAAATTATTACATCACCAAAAATAAAAACATGAAAATAAAATAAAATAAATTATTACAATCATAAATAAAATAAATTAAAAAACGTAAATAAAACATCGGGAATCTTTAACATCCAATATATAGCACACGTACAATCTGTATCATACAAAAAATAATTATATTAGTCATATAATAAAATAATTTATAATTTTTTTGATATTTAAAAATATATTATTATATAGTAAAATAAATATATTTTTTTAAATTGCATACAAATCCTTATATATATATTTTTTAAATTGCATAAAATTCCCTATATTTTTTTTTTAAATTGCATAAAATTCCCTATATTTTTTTTAAATTGCATAAAATTTCCTATATATTTTTTTTAAATTGCATGAAAGGACATATATTTTTTTTAAAATTGCTTAATAGTCCCTACATATTTTTTAAAATTGCATTAAATTTCCTATATAGTTTTCTTAAATTGAATGAAATTCCCTATTTAGTTTTATATAATTTCATGAAAGTCCCTATATATTTTATTTTTCTTAAATTGCATAAAAGTCCCTATATATTTTATTAAATTGCATAAAGGTCCCTATTTATTTTTATAAAATTTCATGAAAGTCCATATTTTTTTTATAAAATTGCATAAAAGTCCCTATATATTTTTTAAATTGCATAAAGGTCCCTATTTATTTTTTTTAATCTAAAATTTCCTAAAAATCATAACAAAAATCACAAAATTCCCAAAAAATCATCCAATTTAATTTTCCAAAAAACCATGAATTACATGTTTAAATTAACAAAATATAAACCCTAATAACACTACTTAAATTCAGATTTAAGAATCAAGCACCAAAAAAACGAAAAAAATTTAATTAGATTTCACGAATTAGATTTTTCACCCATTTAACATCAATTTTTGGTTTAAAAAAATTCATACAACACTCTAATTACCCCCTAATATTCTCGGAATTAAAAATAACATCTAATCATCAAAGAAAAAAATACAAAAAAAAAGACATGAAAATTAAAAGTCAAAAATTGGTTGGAATACTTACCTTATAGGATGAAATTGCAGCTGATTTGGTGTTGAATCCATGCCATATTGATTCGGATTGAAACACAAACAAAAAAAATTGATTAGAAATATAAAAATAGAGAAAAAAATCTTAAGAAATGATAGAAAATGGAATGGAATGAGATTTGGTGTTGGATTTGTTTACCTTTGTTGAAGATTTGATGCTAGAATCACCCCTTGGAGTGGCTGAAAGAAGAGCTCTCGTTTTTTAGATTTTTTGTATAAGGAATGAGCGTGAAGAATGAGCTCTCGGTGTAGATATAGGGCTTTTTTTCTAGCGACTAATTCGTGTAGTCGCTAGAGACTAGGAAAGTAGTCGCCAGAGAATCGATTAATTACACGTGTCTGTATTTTGACCACGTCAACTAGTCTTTCGCGACTACAATGTAGTCGCTAGACCACAGACTAAAACGCGTGTCTTTTCGTGGGCGGGAAAATGGACCGCCATGGAGTAAAGGGAAATTAATTCAACGTTTAGCGACTACATTGTAGTCGCTAGTTGTTAAGAGTCATTAGCGACTAGTTCATGAATATGAACTAGTCGCCAGAGCTAATAAGTAGTCGCTAGAATTTTTTTTATTAATTTAAAAAATAAACTTAAATCCATTTGCAATAATCCAATATTTCAATTCACTTCCAAATAATCATTTAAATTAAATTCAATTCCAATCTATCAATAAATTATATTTAGCTTCAAGCATTCAATCGTTCGGGGTATCTAGTCAGCATTTATAGTCAAACTTGGTCAAATCAAACATTTGGAGTATTCAGTCAACTATTTGGGTCAAAGTTGAGTGTTTGGGGTATTCAGTCAACGTTTAGAGTCAAACTTGAGAGTTTGGGGTGTTCAGTCAACTATTTGGGTCAAAGTTGAGTGTTTGGGGTATTCAATCAACTATTTGGGTCAAACTTGAGTGTTTGGGTTATTCAGTCAACGTTTAGATTTAAACTTGAGTGTTTGGGTTATTCAGTCAACTATTTGGGTCAAACTTGAGTGTTTGGGTTATCTAGTCAACATTTAGAGTCAAACTAGAGTGTTTGGGTTATCTAGTCAACTATTTGGGTCAAACTTGAGTGTTTGGGGTATTCAGTCAACATTTAGAGTCAAACTTGAGTGTTTGGGTTATTCAGTCAACTATTTGGGTCAAACTTGAGTGTTTGGGATATCTAGTCAACATTTAGAGTCAGAGTTTAAGCGTATCAAAAATAAATTCAAATTTAACTCCAATAACCAACAAAATGTTTTAATACAAATAAACCAAAATAAATAATCTCCTAATCAGTATCATATCCACTAACAACTATAGGTTCATCATCGCTATCAACCTCTATAGGTTCTTCTTCATCACCGTATTCATCCAAGGTGTCATCCTCAATTTCCTCGTTTTCATCAATAAACGTATCAAAAGCCAATTCAACAAAAAAATGAGCAGGGTCAATCTCGATCTCCTCGGTGGATGCCAAGTTCACCGGATCGGAAATCGTCTCGGTGTTCACTAAAGGGATAGTGACACTCGCGTCTCCAGTAGGCATTGATTCTGCACCCCATAACTTGGAGCTACATACATGTCTATCATTGAGTTCCCATACTACTTTCCACCCTTTTTGTGATTTCCTTAAGTTAATCTCGTCGATGTAAAATACTTCTTTTGCTTGAGTAGCTAAGATGTACGGCTCTATTTCCCAAAAAAAATTAAATGTGTTGATAAGAGTTACCCCATTCTCTACCCTCGGTTTACTCGTGTTATACCAATTACACTCGAACAACACAACAGAACAGTCATCGTCAAATGTGACCTCTACAACCTTGACTAATTCACCGTAAAACGGTTTTCCATCGTAGATGGTGGATACCCCGTAATCTTGTGTCACCCTTGTCTCACCCTTTTCACGAGTGACCCATTTAACACCATTCACAACACATGAATCGTATTTATAAACTGCACCATGAGACTTACTAGCCAATGAAATAATCTCACTTGTAGCGAATGCATCACCTTCTTTTTCCATTTCATAAACTTACAAGCATAAAAAATTATAACAATGTTTCCTAAAATGGAATATTAATTTTGTAATTGAATGGATCTATACCTTATGCAAAAACCAGTCTCGGAAATTTTGCCGGTGTTTCCTATCTTTTTCGGCTATAGCACCCGATAGCGTGGCTTTCTGTTCTCTGCACATTTGACGATCAAACTGAATACATTTTTCATAATGAATAAACATTTAATAAATAAATTGAAAACTTACGTCATCAAATGTTGGATTTCATCGCAATTAAGTAGGATATACCAGTCGATTTGCTCCTTCTCTTTGTATTGCAAATTACCATACTCTTTTTTTACCTAAAGGAATACATTGACTCTTAAATACGGACAAATCTCTAGGTTGAGCTTCGATCTCAGTATATCTACCTGGATAATTAAACTTGGTTTTTTCTTCTTTAAGGTAACGCGATATGAATGTCAAAGTCTCCTCTACAATGTATCCCTCAGCGATTAAACCCTCCGGCCTAGCCGGGTTTCGTATGTACTCCTTTAATTTCTTTAGATACCGCTCAAACGGGTATATCCAACGCATCTGAACCGGCCCCCCTAACAAAGCCTCGTCGTATAAATGTATGACCAGGTGGATCATTATATCGAAAAACGCTGGAGGTAAAATCATCTCCAATCTACACATAACTTCAACCACTTTCACATTCCCCTTTTCTAACTCTTTCCTACTCAGATTTTTATTACACACAACTCTAAACACGTTGGCTAGCCCGATAATCGCGTTACTAATAGCTTTGTCTTCGAAAAGCCCTGGGATACTAGCCACGAATAGGTACTACATCATCATGTGACAGTCGTGAGATTTCATTCCTATAATCTTGCCCAAGTCACTTTGAACATTATTTCTCAAACTCGATGCGAATCCACCGAAACTTCTGTGCCTTCAGCCAGTCAAGAAATAATTTCCTTTTTTCCGTTGATAACATATAATTAGCTCGAGTCATTATTTGTTTGCCTTTTTTCTCTGTCAACCACAAATCTGGCCTGATATTCATTTCCTTGAGATCAATTCTTGCTTTCACGTTGTCTTTGTTAAGTTTCCCATCAAGACCTATGACTGTGCCGAGAAAAGCATCACACACGTTTTTCTCGCAATGCATGACATCAATATTGATGTCTCCCTAATTGTTCTTATTTTCGACCCTTGGGAGACATCATTTTTGGTGTTTATTTAATTAATTTGATAGACTTTTGGACTAAATATGCAATAATCCGGAATTTCCTTTTTATTTCTAGCATTTTTAATTTATTAAGCTTTTGCGCGTAATATTGGTATTTTTAGTGAAAAGTTTACAGGTTTTAGATGTTAGCTAGGAGAGGAATCCGAGGAGAAAGTCAAAGATCGTGAATTAGAGTCAAGACTTGAAGATAAATCCCGAAGATTTTTATTATGTAGAGCTGAAAATCCATTTTCCAGGCCATAGATTGCTGATTTCGAGGTGCTTAAGCGATGATTTAGATGTTGACCTTTGAAGAGAAAACATTCCTTGTCGAGTTACGGAACTTTACCAACTGGATTGAGGTCAATCGAAGTCATAACGCATCGGGAAAAGCCGTTTTAGTGAAGGTGTATCAGCAGTTACGGGATTTTGGGCTTAGAATTTGGGCTTGGACATTTAATTAGTATTTTATTTTCTGGTCCAAGCCCTAATCCGTTTTTATGCTTATAAAAGGAGGTCTGGACTTCTATTTTTCACACAATTCACATTCCACAAGATTAAACACCAGAGAGAAGCAACAGAAGGAAGAAAGAAGAAGCTGCAAGAACTGGAGAGGGTCTATATCTCCGTTCTCAGTCATTCCAATTCTGGAAATTAGGTTCTTTTTATATTTAATTTTGTAATCAAATATGAATTCCATTTCTTTTAATTTAGTTTTTCTTTTTAATATGAGCTAAGCTTTTCATAGTGCTTGAGAACAAACAATGGGTGAATCCCAATTTTATGGAATAACGAATGTTGAATTTGGGTTTATGTTAAATTAAATTAGATTGGGTCTATTACTCTTTTCGATAATTTGTGATTATTTACTGTTTTTAAAGTCGCGAACTAAGAACAGGCATTAATATCTAGGCTATTCCACATATGTGGCATGTGGATCATCCTGACGGAGGGTTTAGGTATAGAATTAATTATTCAATCTAGGATAAAAGCTATTGATTCTGACGAACTTAGCTAATTCTAGGGCCAATGAGGTAATAAAACTTAAACATCCAACGGTGGATCATATTTACCCTGACGGGACTAGTGACACTTTAGGATCGCCTTATAGTCCACCCTGACGGGGGTATAAGGAATTTAGAATCCCGACCATTGTAATTGACCAATTTAACCCTTAAACAACATAAGTTAGGAAATAAGATTGGGAGGATCCTTGCGTTCTCAAGTACTACTTCTCATACTGCGTTTTCACTCATTTTACTTGCGTCTTAGTTTTTACTTGCATTTATAATTTATCTTTCATTTAGTAGTTTTAATAAACAAAACCAAACAAACATATTTTATTTACTTGCTTTCATAAGTGCAACCAATCATTATCTGCTAAACATTGTAGTCAACCAATCTTAAATTTTTTGTTATTGATGGAGCGAGTGAATGGCACGATACACAAGATCCTACGAAGATAACAAACTGGGACCAATTAGAGACTGCTTTCTTTGACAAGTATTACCCAAGTAACATGAGATTAGATGCTGAATTAGAATTGACGCATTTCCGTCAAGAATATTATGAAACTGTGGGTAAGAGTTGGACAAGATTCCAGATGTGTTTGCGTAGAGTTCCCACTCATGGCTTCTCAGAACAACAAAAGCTAAAAATATTTTATAGAGGCCTTGATGGGACTTCGAGAGAGAAATTGGATACGCTATGTGGTGCAGGTTTTCTTCAAATTCAACCCGCTCATGCTAAGATCATTTTAGTAAGAACAGTCAAGAATGAAGTTGGGTGGAATTCAGTAAGAACACCGGTTAAAGGAGTGAATAATGTTGATATGGAAGAAAAATTTGCTACGCTGGAGAATAAGATTCAAAATACTATAGAGCAACAATTGAAGCATCTTACTTTAGCTGTAAAAGAAGGATTTTCGGGTAAGAAGGTAGCTGTGCATGCTGCACAAGAGGTTTATATGTGTTCGATTTGCAGAGTAGATGATCATGATGAGGAAAATTGCCCGAATAACCAAGAGTCCGTGATGTTTATGTCCAATAGAGGTAATTTCAATTAAAGTGGTAATGGATATCAGCCTAACAGAAACCATCCTGGGTTTCAATACTCAAATCCTAATGGGGCAGCCAATCCTACCTATGCGTATCAGCCGCGTCCCCAAGGTAACAACTATAATCCAAGACCACACAACAATTATCAAGGAGGATAGAATCAAGGCAATTATGTAGAAAGACAAGCTCCTCAGAATACTTATGATGAAAATTTGAACCAGAAAGCCTTACCTGCCCATCCACAAGAAGGAGTAGTTACCCTTCAGAAGACGGTTGAAAGTTTGATTGCTCTTCAGACACAAGCTATGGAACGTCAAAATGCAGCCGAAGCAAATATGAAGTTGTTTCAAAATCAGCTAAGTCAAATTAATAAACAACTGAATCAACGTCCACAAGGACAACTTCCTAGCGATACTGAGAATCCAATACAACGTGAAGATTGCAAAGCCGTTACATTAAGAAGTGGTAAGAACCTTCCTCCACCTCCTTTACCCGTTATGAAAGAGAAAGAAGTTCCAAGAAAAGAAAAGGAAGTGGGTGAGAAAGAGAAAGAGAATGAGAAAGATAGTGAGGTTGAAGAAATCGAAAGACCAAGGGAAGTTCCGAAAAAAAAAGATGATATTGTGATCAATCGCCCTCCACCACCGTTTCCTTCTCGAGTTCAGAAAAAGGGTGATTTAGGTGATTTTCAGAAATTCTTTAATAGAGTGAAGGGTCTAAGTATTAATATTCCGTTACTAGAGGCGATTCGAGATATCCCGAAGTATACGAAATTTTTGAAGAGGGCCCTCACTAACAAAAGGCCCTACTGTGATAATGAGATGATTGGCCTTCCTGAAGAATGTAGTGCGATTTGCCAGAGTAAATTACCTCCGAAGTTAGTTGATCCAGAGAGTTTTACGATTCCGATATCGATTGGAGAAGAATGGAAAGGAAAAGCGTTATGCGATTTGGGGGCAAGCATCAATTTGATGCCCAAGTCAATCTTTGATAAACTTAAAATTGGAGACGCAAGACCCACTTCTATGGTCTTGCAAATGGCGGACAGGTCTCTTGCACATCCTGAAGGCCACATTGAGGATGTCCTCGTTAAGGCAGGTACACTTATATTTCCCGTTGATTTCGTAATACTTGAGTACGATGCAGATAGAAATGTCCCCATTATTTTGGGTAGACCATTCCTAGCTACAGGGCGTACATTGATCGATGTAGAGAATGGCGAATTAACGATGAGAATTCAAGACGAGGAAGTCAAATTCAATGTATTTCGAGCTATGAAATTTCCAGATTCTCAGGAAGATTGCTTCAGAATGGATGTAGTTGAGCAGGCATCCCAAGAGGTATTTGATTGTTTAAATTTTGATGATATTTTGCAGGCCGCTTTAACATTAGACTTACCTGAGATGATGGAAGAGCTTGCCGAAACAGTGGCAGCTCTTAATTCTGAAAATCCGAAGTATAGGCGTCTTGCCTATGAATCTGTGAGAGAACCGGGGGAGATTATTCCTAAAAAGAAGCCTTCAATTGAATCTCCTCTGGAATTGGAAGAAAAACCATTGCCATCACACTTGTGGTATGCATATTTGGGTACTAATGAAACTCTACCTGTTATTGTTTCAGCTAATTTAACAGGTCCTCAAGAAGATAAACTGTTGCGTGTGTTGAGAGCCAACAAAGAGGCAATAGGTTGGACAATTGCTGACATCAAAGGCATTAGTCCATCCTATTGTCAACACAAAATTATACTTGAAGATAACAACGCACGCTCAGTTGAAGGACAAAGGAGACTGATGCCCGTGATGAAGGATGTGGTGAAGAAAGAGGTGATCAAGCTTTTAGATGCGGGGATTATCTATCCCATTTCGAGTAGTGAATGGGTGAGCCCAGTTCAGTGTGTACCGAAGAAAGGAGGAATGACAACAGTTCTTAACGAAAAAAATGAGGCGATTCCTTCAAGAACGGTAGTAGGTTGGAGAGTTTGCATGGATTACAGAAAGCTGAACAAAGACACCAGAAAAGATCATTTCCCTTTGCCCTTCATCGATCAGATGTTAGATAAATTAGCCGGAAGGGAATATTACTGTTTCTTGGATGGCTACTCCGGGTACAATCAGATTTACGTGGCTCCAGAAGATCAACATAAGACTACTTTTACATGCCCATTTGGTACTTTTGCATATCGTAGAATGCCATTTGGGTTGTTTAACGCTCCCGCTACTTTTCAGAGATGCATGATGGCCATCTTCTGGGATATGATCGATAATTTCCTGGAAGTGTTTATGGACGATTTCTCCGTGTTTGGTGATGATTTTGATAAGTGTTTGGATAACTTGGAGAAAGTTTTAGTGAGATGCAAGGAAACAGATTTGGTACTAAACTGGGAGAAGTGTCATTTCATGGTTCGAGAAGGTATTGTTCTGGGTCACAAGGTTTCGAGTTCTGGGTTAGAGGTTGATAGAGCAAAGATAGAGGTAATTAAAACTCTTCCCCCTCCTATTTCTGTTAAAGGGGTAAGGAGTTTTCTTGGCCATGCTGGCTTCTATAGGCGATTTATCAAAGACTTTTCTAAGATTGCTAAACCGTTATGCAACTTACTTGAAAAGGATTCCAAATTCCTTTTTGATGAAGCTTGTTTAGCGGCCTTCAAAGCAATCAAGGAAAAGCTTATTTCTGCTCCTATAGTTTTACCTCCAGATTGGAATTTACCGTTTGAGGTTATGTGTGATGCGAGTGATTTGTGTATGGAAGCTGTATTGGGACAGAGAAAAGAGAAGGTTTTTCATTCGATTTACTATGCTAGTAAAACTTTTAGTGGTGCTCAGATTAATTACACAGTTACAGAAAAAGAGTTACTAGCAGTTGTATATTCATTTGATAAATTTCGCTCTTATCTTCTTAGAGAGAAAGTTATTGTTTATACAGATCATTCCGCGATCTGATATCTTATGGAAAAGAAGGATTCAAAACCAAGGTTAATCAGATGAGTGTTATTGCTTCAAGAGTTCGATTTAGAGATCAAAGATAGAAAGGGTTGTGAGAATAAGGTTGCAGATCATCTATCGCGCTTAGAGGGTTCAAAGATGAATAGTGGTACTGAAGCAGTTAGAGAAGAGTTTCCTGATGAGAGGTTATTCGTTGTTCGAGATTATGAAGCTCCGTGGTATGCAGATATTGCGAACTTAGTGGTAAGTGGTGTTTTTCCTGAGGGTTCTACTTATCAAGAAAGAAAGAAGTTAGCTCATCGTGCTAGACAGTTCTTTTGGGAGGATCTGTTCCTCTATAAAGTTTGTGCTGACCAAATGATACGAAGATGTGTAGCAAGGGAAGAAACTGAAGCCATTATAGCTGGATGCCATGATTCATTATATAGAGGACATTTCAAAGGAGATAGAACTGCTGCGAAGGTATTTCAAACAGGTTTTTACTGGCCTTCTCTTGTTAAAGATTGTCATGAATATGTTAAGAAATGTACAATATGCCAGTTTACCGGAAACATATCTAAGAGGGATGAGATGCCACGTAATAATGTGTTAGAAGTTGAGATATTCGATGTTTGGGGTATAGACTTTATGGGTCCTTTCGTTCCTTCAAATGGTAACCTCTACATCTTATTAGCTGTCGATTATGTGTCTAAGTGGGTAGAAGCGGTGGCTTTACCTACTAATGATTCACGCGTGGTGATCAAGTGCTTAAAATCACATATTTTCACTAGACATGGCACACCTTGAGTGATTATTAGCGATGTAGGATCTCATTTCGTTAATAAATATCTGAAGACTGTTCTAGAGAAGTATGGAGTAAGACACCGTGTATCTACTGCATATCATCCACAATCCAATGGTCAAGCTGAAGTTTCGAATCGTGAAGTCAAGTCAATCCTAGAGAAAACCATTGGTCCTACAAGAAAAGATTGGTCAATGAAGTTAGATTATGCGTTGTGGGCCTATCGTACTGCGTTTAAGACTCCAGTGGGTGCATCTCCCTATCGTATGGTGTATGGTAAGGCTTGTCACTTACCTCTAGAGCTTGAAATGGGTGCCTATTGGGCAATTGCGCAGTTGAACTTAGATCCTATCTTAGCCGGAAAGAATCGTATGATGAAGCTTAATGAAATTGACGAATTCCGATTGCATGCTTACGAAAATGCCAAACTTTACAAAGAAAACACGAAGAAATGGCATGACAATCGGATTCGTACAAAGAACTTTGAAGTGGGGCAAAGAGTGTTGAAGTATAACTCAAAGTTCAGCAACTATCCGGGTAAGTTAAGATCTAAGTGGTCAGGTCCATACATTGTGACCAAAGTTACTCCTCATGGGGCGATAGAAATAGAACATCCGCTAGAGAACCGCACCTTTATGGTAAACGGTCACAGATTGAAGATATACCATGGAGGTGAAGATACCAAACGCTCGGAAGATCCACATCCCGGGGAGGTCATGTACCTCCTCGAAACTCCTTAAGAGCGTGAGGTAACCCGTCGAGCTTAACGACGTTAAACAAAAGCCAATTCATTGTATATTAGCGGAGTTTTTAATTTTTGCATTTTAGAATAGTTTGATTTTCGTAATTTTAGTGTTTATTATTAAGAAATGAGGAAGGGTAGTTGTTTTTGATGATTTCAGGGGTAAAAAGGTCAAGAGTTTGGGGTCGATTTGGCGAAAAAAAAGGAGAAAAAGAGGTTGGATGTCCAGGAGGAACCGGGAACCCGGTTTTGCAAAAACCGGGAACCCGGTTTTAGAGCTGCTACCAACCTTTTCAACGCAACACTTGGCTTCTTGGTTCACGATACAGCGTCGGAACCGGGAACCCGGTTTTGGTGCTGTAACTTCTGAAAAGTTCTGACCCAGCGTCTTGGTGGCTTGCGTTTTGCTGCGTTTTGGTTCGCGCCATCGACACAAAACCGGGAACCCGCATTTGGCAAAACCGGGTACCCGGTTTCGGAGCTGTAAATTTCCAAAAGTTCTGACCCGGCGTTTTGGGTCTTGCGTTTTGGCGCGTGTTGACTCGCGCCATCGAGAAAATCCGGGTACCCGCATTCCACAGAACCCGGAACCCGGTTTCGGCGAGTAAAATCTCTGACCCCGCGTCTTGGGGTCCAGCGTTTTGGTGCGTTTTGAAAAAAAAAATCCGGGAACCCGGTTTTGAAGCTGTGATGTCGATTTTGGAGGCCTTAACCTAGTTTACTTAGCCTCTTTTGCAAGTCTTTACCTAAAACGCACCAATAGCCTCCCCACCTCCGAAATTCATCAACCAAAACACTATATATCATCAATTCCTACCCTCTTTCACCACAAAAACACAAAATCAACTCACCTCCTCTCCAGAATAACATCAAATCCTTAGTTTTTCCCAGGATTCTTCTTCACCCAATCCGTAAATTAAACCCAATTCTTTCTTCTCCCATCCAAATTAAACAAGACCCATCTCATATTCCACCTAGTTCTTCAATTCCTAAGCCTCAAAACATCAAAATTCTAAACTTTTTCTCTAACTTTTTCATTATGTGAAGTTTTGAGTTTGGGGTGAAAAGAGATGACTAATAGAACCGGTGATTTTCGAAGAACTGCTCCTAGAAGAAAAACCACCATTGGTGGTTCCCAAGATCAAGCTATTGAGATTCCTAATTCGCGTCCTAAACGAAAAATTGATAAAGTTCAGCTTGATTCTAACAGAATAGAAATCATAGGTCAAAAGAGAAGATTGATTGATGAGATAGAAAGTGAGAAGGAACCAGAAGAGGAAATTGAGAAGAACACTGAGAAGGAAACTGAACAAGAGATTCCGGAAGCACCAGTTCAACGGAAACCTCCGCGTATGAAGATGTGGGCCCACAAGCCTAAGAGGGTTTATACTTGTTGGAATACTCAGGTTCGTGAAAGAATTGAATTCTTGAAGTTTGGTGAGGAGACAAATTTTCCTAAGGGTATTATGAGTAGTGAACACAAGGAATATGCTGTGACATGTGCTAAGTTTGGTTGGAAAGAGTTGCAAGAAAGGAAGCTTGAGTTTATTCCTACCTTGGTGCACGAATTTTATGAAGGTTTAGCCACCTCCCATGATGCCATTGATATCCGCAAAAAGGTAGTTCCTTTCTCTATTGAACGTATTCGGAAATCCTTAAAATTACCCAACTTTTCTGGAACATGTCCTTTCCAAGAAACTCTTAATGACCCTTCTTTCGATTTTGAATCCCTTTGGGGGACCATGCTTGTTAATGGGGCTAGCCCAATTCCTGAAGGTGAAAGATATCCTGGACAGTTTTACAGCAGTAATTTGACACCTCGTGCTAAGGTTTGGTCTCGTTTCGTCATACCCACTTTCCTTTGTATTAAACACACTTCCGAGTTGAAGAAAGAGCACATATTTGTCATTAAGTGTATTTTGGAGGAGAAACCATTTGATGTTGCTAAGATCATTTATGATACAATCATGGAATTCGCGAAATCACCAATGAAACAACAAAATCTGAAGTTTCCTTGTACTATTACTCAGTTGTGTCTAGACGCAAAGATTCCGCGTAAGAACGCAGATATTGACGTTGTTTCAGTTGGTGTAAGTATAGCTTTGAGCACGATCAAGAATATCCATGAAGAAGCAACACGAGCTACCAAAAGTCCTAGAACTCCTCAATCAAATAGAGCGAAGACTGTTCCTGAGTTGGAGTCCAAAATTCAGGTGTTGGAAGAGAATCAGGAGAAGATGATTGGTCACTTGGGAAACGTTACAAAAGAATTGGACCTATTGCGAAATTTAATCCTAGGCGTAAATACACTTCAAAACGCGATTTATGATGCTGTTACGCGAGATAAAGGTCCAGAACGCAACACCGATAACCGGCCTCGCGCTGGTTAAGATACGTTTTCTAAACTTTCCTCTTAGTGTAGATTAGTTTAAATGCTTTATTGAGTCTTTTCGAGTCGTGGGGACACGACTCATTTTTGAGTTTGGGGTGGGGTTCGTTGCCTCATCCCAGTTTTTATGTGTTATTTGCTTTATTTACTTTCAATAAAAGAATTTTTGGAGTTGCGTTTGACTGTAGAAATTTTTAAATATCCCTTTAAGCATACTTTTGATGAATCTATGATAGTAAATAGTGGACTTTAGGGATTGATATAAAACGTATTTAGAATTGCATGCAAACATAGGTAATTAATAGGAAAAATTAATGAACAATGCATATGAAGTAAGCTTGTACTTAAGGAATATGTTTGGTGTGTAGAAAGTGAAATCCTAATTAGTAGAGAACCCACCTAGATATGAACTAAAGACAAGCTATGTACTTAGGAAAATGATAGGGGCAGTTCTTTGTTAGCCATTTGTGCCTTTTTAGCCTTCTATCCCTTGTATTAATTATTATCCGTCTTAGCCCACTTTGAGCCTTTAGCCTTTTCTTTGTAGCCACGATATAAGCCATTATCCCTTAGATTATTAGGCATGACCATATGACCCGCACTTGAATCACAATCCTGAGACATGTCTCGAGCTTGAGTTTGGGGTGGTGGGACAACTTATGGGAAATTAAATGGGTAGGGATTGATGTGCTTTGTATTGTAGCACAATTGCAGATGATATATACTTGTAACCCTTTGCCGGGAATGAAGAAAAAATGAAATTTTTTGAAAATTCATACAGTAGGAAGCGGGAACCCGGATTCGTCAAAACCGGGAACCCGGTTTGCTTCTGTACAAAAAAAAAGAAAAAAAAAAAGAGAAAAGAAAAGAAAAAGAGAAATATGAATGAATAAAACACCCGGCAAAGTGGATTTTTTTCTGAAAATCATCTTGTTAATAGTGGGTAGACATGGGACGCTAAATTGTTGCGTATATGGGTGAGTGAGAACATCTTTTGAGCGTTAACTCAAACTCGAGGACATTGTTGATGGTAAGTGAGGAGAGAGCCAAAAGCTCTTTTCAAATTTACCAAATATACATCCACACCTGTCCTTAAGCCAATATTATAACTGTAAAGACCTCGTGATTCCTAAATGCATAGTGAATTTATTATTCTGTTGATAGGGAATATACTAGGTGGAGTGTTCAAAGCGATTTAGGATTAATGACCACCCTATAGCCATCATACAGAGATGAGTACAAGTGTAACCTTCAAGCATTGCAACTTTAATTTTATGATTGAGATTATTTATGTTTGATGTTGCATTTTAGATGTATGTGTATATTAGTTTCTAGAGTTTGCTATATGAGATTTATTTTGAGAATTGCTTTAGGGTTTATTTGTTAGCTTCTACTTGTTTATACGCTTACTTCTACCCCTTTGTTTTGTTTTACTTTGTCGGGACGACAAAAGTTTGAGTTGGGGGTCTTGATGTCTCCCTAATTGTTCTTATTTTCGACCCTTGGGAGACATCATTTTTGGTGTTTATTTAATTAATTTGATAGACTTTTGGACTAAACATGCAATAATCCGGAATTTCCTTTTTATTTCTAGCATTTTTGATTTATTAAGCTTTTGCGCGTAATATTGGTATTTTTAGTGAAAAGTTTACAGGTTTTAGATGTTAGCTAGGAGAGGAATCCGAGGATAAAGTCAAAGATCGTGAATTAGAGTCAAGACTTGAAGATAAATCCCGAAGATATTATTTTGTAGAGCTGAAAATCCATTTTCCAGGCCATATATTGCTGTTTTCGAGGTGCTTAAGCGATGATTTAGCTGTTGACCTTTGAAGAGAAAACATTCCTTGTCGAGTTACGAAACTTTAGCAACTGGAATGAGGTCAATCGGAGTCATAACGCATCGGGAAAGACTGTTTTAGTGAATGTGTATCAGCCGTTACGGGATTTTGGGCTTAGAATTTGGGCTTGGACATTTAATTAGTATTTTATTTTCTGGTCCAAACCCTAATCCATTTTTATGCTTATAAAAGGAGGTCTGGACTTCTATTTTTCACACAATTCACATTCCACAAGATTAAACACCAGAGAGAAGCAACAGAAGGAAGAAAGAAGAAGCTACAAGAACTGGAGAGGGTCTATATCTCCGTTCTCAGTCATTCCAATTCCGTAAATTAGGTTCTTTTTATATTTAATTTTATAATCAAATATGAATTCCATTTCTTTTAATTTAGTTTTTCTTTTTTATATAAGCTAAGCTTTTCATAGTGCTTGAGAACAAACAATGGGTGAATCCCAATTTTATGGATTAACGAATGTTGAATTTGGGTTTATGTTAAATTAAATTAGATTGGGTCTATTACTCTTTTCGATAATTTGTGATTATTTACTGTTTTTAAAGTCGCGAACTAAGAACAGGCATTAGTATCTAGGCTATTCCACATATGTGGCGTGTGGATCATCCTGACGGAGGGTTTAGGTATAGAATTAATTATTCAATCTAGGATAAAAGCTATTGATTCTGACGAACTTAGCTAATTCTAGGGCCAATGAGGTAATAAAACTTAAACATCCAACGGTGGATCATATTTACCCTGACGGGACTAGTGACACTTTAGGATCGCCTTATAGTCCACCCTGACGGGGGTATAAGGAATTTAGAATCCCGACCATTGTAATTGACCAATTTAACCCTTAAACAACATAAGTTAGGAAATAAGATTAGGAGGATCCTTGCGTTCTCAAGTACTACTTCTCATACTGCGTTTTCACTCATTTTACTTGCGTCTTAGTTTTTACTTGCATTTATAATTTATCTTTCATTTAGTAGTTTTAATAAACAAAACCAAACAAACATATTTTATTTACTTGCTTTCATAAGTGCAACCAATCATTATATGCTAAACATTCTAGTCAACCATCCCGTCCTTGGAACGAATCTGTATTATCCTTATTACTACTTGGGACAACCGTACACTTGCGGTTGTGGTTCGATTATCATTTGCATTTATTTAGAACACACAAAGGACCACCAAATATTATGTTTCAACAAGTTTTCGGACCAATAAGGTAAACGATAAAAGATACTCTTTTTCTTCCAATTGAATACACGAGGACCAGTCTGTCTCACAATCTTTCCCCCAAAATCCTTGTGTTTCCCGGGAAGCACAATGGGAAGCCCATCTAACTGTGTCTGAATATCGGCAGGTTTATATTTCTTCGGTGGGCCCCTACAATCGGATTTCTTGTACAAAACATTTTCGCTTCTAAATCGATGGTCGATAGGTAACCAACGTCTATGGTCGAAGTAAGCAACCCCTTTCTTCACACTCAATGACAGAGTTGAATCCATGCATTCTGGACAAGCTTTGTAACCTTGACCCAACCATCCCGAGGTGTATGACCTAGCGGGAAAATCGTTAGTCGTAGACAACAAACAAACCTTCATCGTAAACTCGTCCTTCGTGTGGGCATCATAAGTAAGAATCCCCTTATCCCACAACTCGTCCAACTCATCTATAACAGGTCGAAGAAAGACGTCCATGTCCTTGCCGGGTGAACGGGGTCCCGAAATCAACAAACAAAGATGGAATGTCGTCTCCTTCATACACTCCCACTATGGTAAGTTGTAGACGGTCAATATAACCGGCCACATGCTGTACGAGTTGTTCTGCATAGAGAAAGGGTAAAAGCCATCGATACCCAAACCCAAGAAGACGTTCCGAGGTTCACTAGCAAACTCAGGATGTAACTGAACAAATCTCTTCCAACTATCGCCGTCAACCGGATGACGCAACAAATCTGGATCTGTATTCTTCCCTGTTTGGTGCCAGATCATATTTTCGGCAGTGTGTCTCGAAGCATAAAGTCGCTGCAGCCTAGGGGCGGACGGGAAATATCTGAGTTTCTTATGCGCTACTTTCAGACCCTTCTTCGGGTCCCATCTGAATTCACTACATACTGGACACTTTCGAGGGAGGCATTCTTCTTGTAAAACAAAGCACAATCGTTCACGCAAACATCGATGGTATTGTAACCCATACCTAAACTTTTTAACTTTTTGTTGCACGCATCGTATGACTCGGGCAAGGTATGAGGTTTGGGCAACACACGACACAAAAGATCAAGCAACTCGGTGAAAGACGTGTTAGTACACTTGTTCCTCACCTTCACGTGCATTAGCTTTGCAATGAAATTTAATGAACTCATGACATCACAACCAGGGTATAACTCAGTCTCTAAATCGGAAAACATCGTTTCGAATTTGCCACGTGCTGTACTATTCGAGTCTGTCATCTTGGTGTCACCGGAATGACCACCAACCTCGTAATTAGGTCTCAAATCCTTGTATACATCCAACATTTCATTTTCTTCATATCGAGTCTTGGGAATATCCTCGATCTCACCATGTTTCGTCCAAATATCATACGTCTCCAAAAACCCAAACTGTAAAAGATGTGACCTAACTTTGACCACCGTATATCGACGATAATTCGAACACTCTTTACACGGACAAAAATTGTTTCTTCATCAGGAGGTTTATTTTTTTGAGCAAAAGCAAGGAAGGCTTCTATCCCCTTAATAAATTCACGCGAAACTTTATGAGCGGTACCAATCCAACTTTTATCAATACCCGAAGCCATAGCCAACTACTCCAATATGAAAGAATACAACATAAATGTCTCATAAATAAAATGTAAAAAAATTATTACATCACCAAATAAATACATAAAAATAAAATGAAAAAAATTATTACATCACCGATTACATAAATGAATATAAAAATGAAAAAATTATTACATCACCGATTAAATAAATAAAAATAAAATGAAAAAAATTATTACATCACCGATTAAATAAAGAAATATAAAATTAAAAGCACACACAATATTACATCACCAAATAAATGCATAAATATAAAATTAAAAGAATACAAAATATAACATCACTAAATAAATACATAAATATAAAATTAAAAGCATACAAAATATAACATCACTAAATAAATATATATCCTATTTTATGCATTTATGTCTCATACAATAATATATCATATATATATATATATATATATATACATGTATATTTGTAAGTCACATAAAATTATAAGATTATTAGAGATATATACATAGTGATACTATATATTTAGCATTAACTATATAATTGTAATCAAATAAAATAAAGATGAAAAAGACACCTACTTTTGGGCAAATTTGGAAGGAAAATTGATAATTGATGTGGTCCCACGTTGTTGTTTGACCTGGGAAAGCTTGACCACGTGTTAAAATACCTAATAAGTGATACTATTTTCCATTAACAACACAATTGCATGAAAGTAAAAGAAATTTGAAACATTTTTATGGAAAAAAGACACCTACTTTTGGGCAAATTTGGAAGGAAAAATTCATAATTGAGGCGGTCCCACGTTGATGTTTGACCCGGGAAAGCTTGTCCACGTGTTGAAATACCTAATAAGTTATATTATTTACCATTAACTACACAATTGCATGAAAGTAAAAGAAATTTGAAAGAGTTTTATGGAACAAAAAATACGTACTTTTGGGCAAATTTAGAAGGAAAAATTGATAACTGATGCGATCCCACGTTGATGTTTGACCCGGGAAAGTTTTTCCAAGTCTTGAAATAATTTTTAATGATGAATTGTGGAAAAAAATCAGAAGAGATTTGAGAGAAAGAAAGAGAAATTATAAAATAATGGTGTTTTGAGTATCCCAATTCGCAACTTGTTGTAATATATACGCTACCACTACTCACGACTACACGACTACAAGAGTAGTCGCCAAAGACTCACTTGTAGTCGTTAGAAATAACTACTAACGACTACATTTAGTAGTCGTTAAATAATCAACCCTCTAGCGACTACACGTTGGCGGTGGGAAAATAATCAAAAAATACTAAAACCCACTAACGACTACTTCATGTAGTCGTAAAAAGAAAAAATTACTAACGACTACTTTGTAGTGGCGAAACATACCATGTAGTCGTTAGAGATATGTAGTCGCGAATGCTTCTTGTCTTTAGCGACTACATCATGTAGTCGCGAGAAGCTTACGCGGTAGTAGTGTTATATAGTCAAATGACACTCCAAAGTAATTCCAATGTAATTTATCGTTAAATGACTCTCAAATTCAATTATAAAAATATATATATATATACATTTTAATATTAGAAACTAAGTTGTTATTTAGTTTTTTTAATCTCTTTTTATTAGATATATTTGGTAAAAGAGTCATGTATTATCAGCTTTAATTTAACACATACATACTAATAAAGTTATAGCTAATAAGGGTATACTTTAACTTTCGATGTACATTAATATATTTGGTGACTTGACATGCTTCAAAAATATTTAATTCACATTATCGTCTTTTCTCAAGGGAACTAGTATAAGATAAACAAAAATGAATAATTAAAATTATGTTAATAGGTTATAATGGAAAAAAGTAAGATGCAAAATTATATTAAATAAATTTTAAATTTCTATCACTAACACAATGAATTTCTATCATTAAAAACGATTATATCATATTCATTAAATTGTCTCCTTGATTTATAATCACTATTACCAATAATCCAACTCTAGTATATTTTTTGTAAAAATAGAAGTAAAATGAATTAAAAATGAAAATAATAAAATAAATTTGAATTAAAAATGAAAGACAAACATATAAGAACTTTAATTGCATATAATAAATGTAATTGAATATATAAAGTTTTCACAAATATAACTTTTTTCAAAATTAATTAATAAACAACATATAATTTTTTTAATTACTTTAAAAAAATAGCACCCCTTAGCTTTTGGGTCCTTAACTTTTTTCAGCAAAATCAACAAAAATTAATCAAACGTTTGTTAATAATTACAAAAGATCCACCAACATATATAATTGACTTACAAAATAATCAGAATTTAGTGGTTATAGAAAAGATGAGGAGGACGAAACTGTCAAAATAAAATTGGGTTTATCCGAAATATCTTCGTACTGCTGATGTTTTGTCTCATCTCATGGCTGAATATGCTTTAAACAAGACACCAATTGAGTACCAAAAGAAGTTTTTCTCTCAGTGGCACTCCGACACTCAAGTCATTCTTATGTCCGAGCATATTCTTACAATCCGAGAGAGTTATAGAAGTTCAAATTTTTGTTATGATTAATGAATTGAATAATGAGTAGAATGTACCCTATTCGGGAGATGTGCATGAGGTATTTATAAATATTATGAGTGCGGAAAAAGGTTTATGTTGGCTCGTATAGATTTCTCACCCACTAAATATGCACATAGCCATTTAATCGTCCATATCATGTAAACTCTTTATTCAGTTTTTTACTATCCTCATTTGGGGGTAGAGATATTTTGCTTTAATCTTACATTCGACCATAGCTTTAATTCTCCCAATTACTACCAACACTTTACTATGTCTATTAAATAGCAGTCTTGAATTTGTGCAATCGTGTTATTTCCCCGAGTATTATCTACAAATTTCATTTACCTTTTTTATAAACAGCTGACATGGGAACCGATCTTTCAAGTATGCAGATAATGTGCCAATGTAAAAGTCGCGCTTTTTCAAGTAGCTTCTTGATATTCCAATGCAATATTTTGTCCTTTGGATACCTTTTTGATGTTTCCGAATCAGGGGTCGAGTATTTGAGTAACTTCTTGATATGACAACATAAAAGATTCTCTTTTGAGTGACTTCATGAAAACCCACCATAGAAACCTATATTTTAAGTAACTTATTGATATTCCAACATGAAAGTTTTTCCTTCGAGTGAATTTGGGAGATTTTTTATTTTTCAGATAAATACCTTCTCATAAGGTATGAATAGAGATCGATAGGCATTGTAAGCTGATAGTGCTAGAGAACCCTTCGCGCTTCGAACATAATTTTTTATACCATTGAAGATTTTTTTTGTTTGTACCATGAATGTGGCAACAATTTTTTTGTTCTTTCGCCATTATTATTGTTTCATTATCTTCAAAGAACTTATTCATCAATGAAAGGTTTATCATTCACTACCTTGGAAGTTTAAGCATTTCTTTACCATCTATTAATATCATGGAAGTACCATTTTTACTTTCATTGTGTCTCTTTCTATCTTCACCAGGCTATTTTTATTAGAAAAAGAATGATTGGGCATTCTTCATATTTATCAATCCACTCAAAGGACGTATTAAGAAAATAAAGGGGAAAAGGGTAGATGTTCAGCAAGATTTCCTTCTTACGCTTCTTCACTAGGTAATACATCCCCTTCTTCAGTATTTTCCCCCCTTTAGGGACTGCAAAGCAAGTCTATTCCCCCTAATATCCCTATCAACATTACCTAGTCATTGGATGTTTCCCAAGCCGTATATCTATTGCGTATTTTATTACCTCAATATGTAATTTTTTATCTTTTTATCTTTATGTTTGGTTGTACATTCCTTGATGCTCTCGCGGTTTTTTTGCTAGGTTTCCCATGTATGGGAAATACTTTTGTCTTATTTGGCAAGGCACGCGGAGCTGGACCGTCTCTCCTCGAGTAGGATAAAAGAATATACCATGTTAAGGAGTCTTCCAACTAAGAAGGACGAGTCTAGAGGCTTGGAAAATCGAACTCGGGAGACTAATGACAAGTTTCAGGATGACAACGACTTGGTCACTCAGAGCCACTACGAGCATAAAAGGCGGTCATGCACACTGATTAGCAATCCTTTGTGGCTCAAAGACGAGAAAAGAAACAATCCGAGCGTAGTCCAACCCAGGTATGCATTATAGCCAAGTACAGGGCATCAAAAGAGTACGATGATGAAGTACGATTACTCTTTGATCCTGATCATGATAGGGGAAAACAAGTCAGGTATCGTATATGCATTTGAAAGGTTCAATCCTGCTACCCCTATCTACCGAGATTGATCGATGAGCATGTTTATTCCTATCCCCAAAGACCCGAATTTCAAGGATAACCACTCATTTCAATTAGGGTACCTTGTGTTTTCTCACGAGCATGGGTATGATCTGATTTTCATTCTGCTCTTGTCGACATATCTCTTTGATAAATCGATCTGAGATCAAAATATATCGTGTCTGAGGTTTCTCGAAACTAGATACTAAGTTAGGACAACTGGGAGGCAATATCTCGATAAAAATTTGATAAACATTAGCAATGTTGCTAGCGGATATTCTTATGCGATATTTGGTCGTTTGAATACCTTTTTGATGTTTCTGAATCAGGGGTCGAGTGTTTGAGTAACTTCTTGATTTGTCAACATAAAAGATTCTCTTTTGAGTGACTTCATGAAACCCCACCATAGAAACCTATATTTAAGTAACTTATTGATATTCCAACATGAAAATTTTTCCTTCGAGTGAATTTGGGAGATTTTTGATTTCTCAGATAAGTACCTACTCATAAGGTATGAATAGAGATAGATGGGCATTGTAAGTTGATAGTGCTAGAGAACCCTTCGTGGTTCGAACATAATTTTTTATACCATTGAACATTTTTTTGTTTGTACCATAAATGTGGCCACAATTATTTTGTTCTTTCACCATTATTATTATTTCATTAACTTCAAAGAAATTATTCATCAATCAAAGGTTTATCATTCAGTATCTTGGAAGTTTAATCATTTCTTTACCATCAATTAATATAGTGGAAGTACCATTTTTACTTTCATTGTGTCTCTTTCTATCTTCACCAGGCTATTTTTATAAGAAAAAGAATGATTGGGCAGTCTTCATATTTATCATTCCACTCGGAGGACGTATTAAGAAAATCAAGGTGAAAAGGGTAGATGTTCAGCAAAATCTCTTTCTTACGCTTCTTCTCTAGGTAATACATCCCCTTCTTCAGTATTTTTTCCCCTTTAGGGACTACGAAGCAACTCTATTCCCCCTAATATCCCTATCGACATTACCTAGTCATTGGATGTTTCCCTAGCCACATATCTATTGCGTATTAAAAGTTGCACGATAGAACCCTATTTCATGCAAAAATTATACTAGAGTTCCTTATATTATGCCAAAAATGTATCTTGTCCCTATAACATGTAAAAATTCGTGATGTTTCTTACAATAAAACCTTTCCTCAAGGTATATCTTGGATTTTAGAGCACGTGAGAAGAAATCAAGAGTAATTTGTAGTTGATATGGAGAAGTTATAGGTGTTTTTTTCTGTTAACCCAAACTTGTTTAGATTTACAAAGAGTCCACTAGGCCATTTTTTACTCACTTAGGAACCCAACATATGACACGGTATTCTGGGGTTATGTATAATAGTTTTTTGCATCTAAACCTACCAGTTATCATATTGGAGAGCTTGTAATATCGTGAGAAATGGCAAGAAGTAAAGAAGATCCATTAAAAAACTTTATATCCTTAACTATTGTTATTTTCCTTTATTTAAGTTTCCTTTTAATTTTGTTTTCTTTTCCTCCATTATTAACTAAACTATATTGTAGCTTGTTATACTTGGGTATGAACCATGATAATCAATTAGAGATTAATTGTTTGCATTTGGATTTTTGATGTCTCCTTAAATGTTCTTATTTTCGACCCTTAGGAGACATCATTTTTGGTGTTTATTTAATCATTTCGATAGACTTTTGGACTAAATATGCAATAATATGATTTTCCTCTTTTAATTCTAGCATTTTTGATTTATTAAGCTTTTGCGCGTAATATTGGTATTTTTAGTGAGTATTTTACAGGTTTTAGATTTTAGCTAGAAGAGGAGTCTAAGGAGAAAGTCAAAGATCAAAAGATAGAGTCAAGACTTGAAAAGAAATCCCGAAGATATTATTTTTAGAGCTGAAAATCCATTTTCCAGGCCATAGATTGCTGATTTCGAGGTGCTTAAGCGATGATCTAGCTGTTGACCTTTGAAGAGAAATCATTCCTTATCGAATTACGGAACTTTAGCAACTGGAATGAGGTCAATCGGAGTTGTAACGCATCGGGAAAAGCAGTTTTAGTGAAGGCATATCAGCAGTTACGGGATTTTGGGCTAAGTTAGTGGACTTGGGCCTTTTATATTTCATTCAATTAAAAGCCTAGGTCCAAGTCCGAATTTCCACCTATAAAATCAGCCCTTGACTTCTATTTTACACACAATTCACATTCTGCAAGATTAAAAACACCAGAGAGAAACAACTGAAGGAAGGAGAAGAAGCTACAAGAGCTGGAGAGGGTCTATATCTCCGTTCGTAGTCATTCCGATTCCGGAAATTAGGTTCTTTTATCTTTTTAATTCTGTAAACAATATGAATTCCTTTATTTTTAATTTCGTATTTCATTTTAATATGAGCTAAGTTTTCATTAGTGCTTGAGAACAAACAATGGGTGAATCCCAATTCCTATTAATTAACGAATGTTGAATTTGGGTTTTTAATAAATTAAACTAAATTAGGGCTTTTACTCTTTTCGATAAATTATGAATGTTTACTGTTTTTAGCGTCATGAACTAGGAACAGGTAATAGTATTTAGGCTATTCCAATAAGTGGCAATTGGATCATCCTGACGGGGGGTTTAAATACGGAACTATTTATTCAATCTAGGATAAAAGTTAATGATTCTGACGAGCTTAGCTAATCCTAGGGCCAATGAGGTAATAATACTTAATCATCCAACGGTGGATCATATTTACCCTGACGGGACTAGTGACACTTTAGGATCGCCTTATAGTCCACCCTGACGGGGGTATAAGGATATTAGAATCCCGACCATTGTAATTGACTAATTTAGCCCTTAAACAACATAAGTTAAGAAATAGGATAGGGAGGATCCTTGCGTTCTCAAGTGCTACTTCTCATATTGCGTTTTCACTTATTTTACTTGCGTCTTAGCTTTTACTTGCAATTTAATATTTGTCTTTCATTCATTAGTCTTATAACAAAAACCAAACAAATATATTATTGTCTTTTATCTTCATAAGTGCATCAATCACTACTTGCTAAACATTGTGATCAACCATTCCGTCCTTGGAACGAATCTGATTTATCAGAATACTACTTGGGACAACCGTACACTTGCGGTTGTGGTTCGATTATTTATTGCATTATTTTTAGAACACACAAAGGACCACCAAGTTTTTGGCGCCGCTGCCGGGGACGGTAGCGTGTGACCACGGTGTTTATCCTTTAGTGATAAGTGCATTTTTATTTTATCAGTTTTACGCTTTTTGTTTAGTTTCTTTTCAGGTTTTTAGGTTTGGTGTATGCGAAGAAGGCTATTCAAGGATCTAGAGCCAACACCTCCGATCCTTAGTAATCCAGAATCGTTGATCAGACTTGCGAACAAGAGAAGAAGAGAACGAGAAGCCTTAGAGGTAGAAGAGTTAAGTAACAGAATGGCAGACATCAATCTTCAAAATAATCAGCAGAATAATGGACAAGGCCAGCTAGATGCAAATGGCCAACCTTTAGCTCCAGGCGTTATTCCTCAAGTTCAACTACTAAATCCCAATCCTCCAGTCCAGATAGTGATGAATCATGATCCGTGGTTTACTAACGGTCCTCCAGAAGTTCCATTCCGTGCTCCAGCTATAGGAGTAGGTGCTCCAGATATTAATGTTCCACGTTTTCGTCCAGATTCGGGCATGTTAGCTCAGTTCCAGAATTTTGGTAATTTTCGTGGTAGACCAGCAGAAGATCCTCTCAGGGCAGTACAGAAATTCAAACAGATATGTGATTCTTATATCACACAAGGGGTCTCGAGAGAACAGATGTATTTTGCTGCTTTTAAGTTCTTTGTTACTGAGGGAGCAAGTGAATGGCACGATACGCAAGATCCTACGAAGATCACCAATTGGGACCAATTAGAGATTGCGTTCTTTGACAGGTATTATCCAAGTAACATGAGGTTAGATGCTGAATTAGAATTGACGCATTTCCGTCAAGAATATGAGGAAACTGTGGGTAGGAGTTGGACAAGGTTTCAGATGTGTTTGCGTAAAGTTCCTAATCATGGCTTTTCAGAACAACAACAGTTAAAGATCTTTTATAGAGGCCTTGATGGAATTTCGAGAGAGAAGTTGGATACGCTATGTGGTGCAGGTTTTCTTCAAGTTCAACCCGCTCATGCTAAAATTATCTTAGAGAGAACAGTCAAGAATGAAGTTGGGTGGAATTCAGTAAGAACACCGGTTAAGGGAGTGAATAATGTTGATATGGAAGAGAAATTTGCTACGTTTGAGAACAAGATTCAGAGTACTATTGAGCAACAATTAAAACAGCTTACTTTAGCTGTGAAAGAAGGATTTTCGGGTAAGAAGGTAGCTGTGCATGCTGCACAAGAGGTTTATATGTGTTCGATTTGCCAGGTAGATGATCATGATGAGGAAAGTTGTCCAAATAACCAAGAATCCGTGATGTTCATGTCCAATAGAGGTAACTTCAATTCAAGTGGTAATGGATATCAGCCTAACAGAAACCATCCTGGGTTTCAATACTCAAATCCTAATGGGGCAGCCAATCCTACCTATGCGTATCAGCCGCGTCCCCAAGGTAACAACTATAATCCAAGACCACACAACAATTATCAAGGAGGACAGAATCAGGGAAATTATGTACAAAGGCAAGCTCCTCAGAATACTCCTCAGAATACATACGATGAAACTTTAAACCAAAAAGCCTTACCTGCCCATCCACAAGAAGGAGTAGTTACCCTTCAGAAAACCGTTGAAAATTTGATTGCTCTTCAAACACAAGCCTTAGAACGTCAGAACGCAGCTGAAGCGAATATGAAGATTTTCCAGAATCAGCTAAGCCAAATTAATAAACAGCTGAATCAGCGCCCACAAGGGCAACTTCCTAGCGATACTGAGAATCCGAAGCAACGCGAAGATTGTAATGCTGTTACTTTGAGAAGTGGTAAGAACCTTCCTCCCCCTCCTTTTCCCATTATGAAAGAGAAAGAAGTACCAAGAAAAGAAAAGGAAGTGGTGGAGAAAGAGAAAGAGAAAGAGAGTGAGGTTGAAGAAATAGTGAGACCACGAGAAGTTCCGAAAAAGAAAGATGATATGGTGATTAATCGCCCTCCACCACCGTTTCCATCACGAGTTCAGAAAAAGGGTGATTTGGGTGATTTTCAGAAATTCTTTAACAGAGTGAAGGGTCTAAGTATTAATATCCCGTTACTTGAGGCGATTCGAGATATTCCGAAGTATACGAAGTTTTTGAAGAGGGCCCTCACTAACAAAAGGCCCTATTGTGATAACGAGATGATTGGTCTCCCAGAAGAGTGTAGCGCGATTTGCCAAAGTAAATTACCTCCGAAGTTAGTAGATCCAGGGAGTTTCACGATTCCCATATCAATTGGGGAAGAATGGAAAGGAAAGGCGCTATGTGACTTGGGAGCTAGCATCAATTTGATGCCCAAGTCGATATTTGATAAGCTAAAAATTGGAAACGCAAGACCCACTTCTATGGTCTTGCAAATGGCGGACAGATCTCTTGCTCATCCTGAAGGCCGCATTGAGGATGTCCCTGTTAAGGCAGGTACACTTATATTTCCTGTTGATTTCGTAATCCTTGAATACAATGCAGATAGAAATGTCCCCATTATCTTGGGTAGACCATTCCTAGCTACAGGGAGAACATTGATCGATGTAGAGAATGGCGAATTAACAATGAGGATACAAGATGAGGAAGTGAAATTCAATGTATTTCGAGCTATGAAATTCCCAGACTCTCAGGAAGATTGCTTCAGAATGGATGTAGTAGAGCAAGCATCGCAAGAGGTATTTAATTGTCTAAATTTTGATGATATCTTGCAGGCTGCTTTAACACTAGATTCACCTGAGATGATGGAGGAGCTTACTGAAACAATAGCAGCTCTCAATTCTGAAAATCCGAAGTATAGGCGTCCTGCCTATGAACCTGTGAGAGAACCGGGGGAGATTGTTCCTAAAAAGAAGCCTTCAATTGAATCTCCTCCGGAATTGGAAGAAAAACCATTGCCAGCACACTTGAGGTATGCGTATTTAGGTACTAATGAAACTCTACCTGTTATTGTTTCAGCTAATTTAACAGGTCCTCAAGAAGATAAACTGTTGCGTGTCTTAAGAGCAAACAAAGAAGCAATAGGTTGGACAATTGCTGACATCAAAGGCATTAGTCCATCCTATTGTCAACACAAAATCATACTTGAAGATGTTAACGCACGCTCAGTTGAAGGTCAAAGAAGATTAATGCCCGCTATGAAGGATGTGGTAAAGAAAGAGGTGATCAAGCTTTTAGATGCGGGGATTATTTATCCCATTTCGAGTAGCGAATGGGTGAGTCCGGTTCAGTGTGTACCGAAGAAGGGAGGAATGACAACAGTTCTTAATGATAAAAATGAAGCGATTCCTTCAAGAACGGTAGTTGGATGGAGAGTTTGCATGGATTATAGGAAGCTGAACAAGGCCACCAGAAAAGATCATTTCCCTTTGCCCTTCATAGATCAGATGTTAGACAAATTAGCCGGAAGAGAGTACTATTGCTTCTTGGATGGTTATTCAGGGTATAATCAAATTTACGTGGCTCCAGAAGATCAACATAAAACAACATTTACATGCCCCTTTGGTACTTTTGCATATCGTAGAATGCCATTTGGGTTGTGTAATGCTCCTGCTACTTTTCAAAGATGCATGATGGCCATCTTCTGGGATATGATCGATAACTTTCTTGAAGTGTTTATGGATGATTTCTCTGTATTTGGTGATGATTTTGATAAGTGCTTAGACAATTTGGAGAAAGTGTTAATCAGATGCAAAGAAACAGATTTGGTCTTAAACTGGGAGAAATGTCATTTCATGGTTCGCGAAGGTATTGTTCTGGGTCACAAAATTTCGAGTGTTGGATTGGAAGTCGATAGAGCGAAGATTGAGGTAATTAAAACTCTTCCCCCTCCTGTTTCTGTTAAAGGGGTAAGAAGTTTTCTAGGCCATGCTGGCTTTTATAGGCGATTTATCAAAGACTTTTCTAAGATTGCGAAACCGTTATGCAACTTACTTGAAAAGGATTCCAAATTCCTTTTTGATGAAGCTTGTTTAGCGGCTTTCAAAGCAATCAAAGAAAAGCTTATTTCTGCTCCTATAGTAGTGCCTCCAGATTGGAATTTACCGTTTGAGGTTATGTGTGATGCGAGTGATTTATGTATGGGAGCTGTATTAGGACAAAGAAAAGAGAAAGTTTTTCATTCGATTTACTATGCTAGTAAAACTTTTAATGGTGCTCAGATCAATTATACAGTTACAGAAAAGGAGTTGCTAGCGGTTGTGTATTCATTCGATAAATTTCGCTCTTATCTTCTTGGAGCGAAAGTTATTGTTTATACAGATCATTCAGCAATTCGATATCTTATGGAGAAGAAGGATGCTAAACCGAGGTTAATCAGATGGGTGTTATTGCTTCAAGAGTTCGATTTAGAGATCAAGGATAGAAAAGGGTGCGAGAATCAGGTTGCAGATCATCTATCGAGATTAGAAGGTTCGGAGTTGAATAGTGGTACTGAAGCAGTTAGAGAAGAATTTCCTGATGAGAATCTATTCGAAGTTCGTGACTATGAAGCCCCTTGGTATGCGGATATTGCAAACTTAGTGGTAAGTGGTTCCTTTCCTGAAGGATCAACTTATCAAGAGAGAAAAAGATTAGCTCACCGTGCAAGACAGTTCTTTTGGGAGGATCCGTTCCTCTACAAAGTGTGTGCTGATCAGATGGTAAGAAGATGCGTAGCCAAGGAAGAAATTGAGGCGATTATAGCTGGGTGTCATGATTCACCTTACGGTGGACATTTCAAAGGAGATCGAACTGCTGCTAAGGTATTACAATCTGGTTTCTATTGGCCTTCTATTATAAAAGATTGTCATGAATATACTAAAAGATGTAATAGATGCCAATTTACCGGTAACATATCCAAGAGGGATGAGATGCCACGTAATAATGTGTTAGAAGTTGAAATATTCGATGTTTGGGGTATAGATTTTATGGGTCCGTTCGTTCCGTCAAATGGTAACCTCTACATCTTATTAGCTGTTGATTACGTGTCTAAGTGGGTAGAAGCGGTGGCTCTACCAACCAATGATTCTAGAGTAGTGATTAAGTTCTTAAAATCACATATTTTCACTAGACATGGAACTCCAAGGGTGATTATTAGCGATGGAGGTACTCATTTCGTTAATAAGTATCTGAAGACTGTCCTAGAGAAATATGGAGTCAGACATCGTGTGTCTACCGCTTATCATCCACAAGCCAATGGTCAAGCCGAAGTATCAAATCGTGAGGTAAAATCTATTTTAGAGAAAACCGTTGGTCCTACAAGAAAGGATTGGTCTATGAAATTAGATGACGCACTTTGGGCATATCGAACTGCTTTCAAAACCCCAGTAGGTGCTTCCCCGTATCGGATGGTATATGGTAAGGCTTGTCACTTACCTCTTGAGTTAGAAATGGGTGCCTATTGGGCTATTGCTAAGTTAAATTTAGATCCTACACTAGCTGGTGAGAATCGAATGATGAAACTTAATGAGCTAGATGAATTTAGATTACATGCTTATGAAAATGCTAAGCTTTATAAAGAAAATACTAAGAGATGGCATGATAATCGAATTCGAGAAAAGAACTTTATAGTGGGACAAAGAGTGTTGAAATATAATTCGAAGTTCAGTAATTATCCGGGGAAATTAAGATCGAAGTGGTCGGGTCCTTACATTGTAACCAAGGTTACACCTCATGGAGCTATAGAGATAGAACATCCACTTGAGAACCGTACATTCATGGTGAACGGTCATCGTTTAAAAATTTATCATGGAGGAGAAGACACCGATCGTGCAAAAGACCCACATCCCGGAGAGGTCATGTACCTCCTCGAAGCTCCTTAGAAGCACGAGGTAACCCGTCGAGCTTAACGACGTTAAACAAAAGCCAATTTCTTGTATATTAGTTTACGTATTTCAGTTTCCGTAGTGTAAATTAGTTAAAGTTTTCGTTGATTTTAGTTTTTATTTTTAAGAAATGAGGAAGGGTGTTTGTTTTTGATGATTTCAGGGGTATAATGGTCATGAGTTTGGGGTCAAACGATGGGAAAAACGAAGAAAATTGAAGTCCACAGCAGGTTTGACCGGCTAGCCGGCGAGCTAGCCGGCATACCGGCCAAACGAGCAGATAGACCCCAACTCCCTGACCACTGCGTCAGCGACAACGCAGCAATGCTGCGTCTTCATTCGCGCCAGCGAGAAAGCACCGGCATGCCGGCGAATCCGCCGGCTAGCCGGCCAACGAGGAAGAATGTTCTGGTCCTTGCGTCAGCGATGACGCAAGGTTGCTGCGTCATCAAATGCGCCATCGAGATTTCACAGGCATACCGGCGAATCCGCCGGCTAGCCGGTCAAGGATTTCAAATTCCCTGACCATTGCGTCAGCGACGACGCAATGCACTTGCGTTTTGAGGTAAAAAAAAAAAAAAAAAAAAAAAAATTCGCCGACCTCTCGGGCGGCATACCGGCGAATCGGCCGGCATACCGGCGAATCCGAAGGCATACCGGCCAGCTGTTACGAGAGGCGGTTTTAACTTCATTAAACCTAGTTTTTTGCCTCTTTTCCAAGCCAAACCTTATAATCCGAATTCTTGCCTCCACCTACTCCGAAAATCATCAACAAACAACTATAAAATCATCAAATCAAGCCTTCTATCATCACAAAAACACAAAATCAACTCATAGCTTCTCCAAAACATCATCAAATTTCACCTTTTCTCCAAAAATTTCTTTCTCCCAACCTTGAAATTAATCCAAATTCTTTCAAAATCTCTTTCAAATTACCTTAACCCATCTCATATAACACCTAGTTCTTCAAGTTTTAAGCCTCAAAACATCAAATTTCAAAGCTTTTCTCTAGCTTTTTCTCTATTTGAAGTTTTGAGTTTGGGGTGCAAAGAGATGACTAACAGAACCGATTCCATGTGTAACTATCGAAGAAACATACCAAGAAACAGGAACACTGTTGGAGCTAGCCCAGACCAAGCAATTGAAATTCCGGATTCAAGATCCAAAAAGACTGTCCAAAACCCAATTGCTCCGAAAAGAAAAGAAAATCCGAGTAAGGCTAATCCGAAAAAGAGTAGGTTAATTGATGAGAGTGATGAAGAAAGTGAGGAAGAAGTTGAAGAAGAAATTGAAGAAACTGAACAAGAAGTTCCCGAAATACCAGTGCAACAACCGAAAGCTCCGCGTAGGAAAGCTTGGGCTCAAAAGCCTAAGAGAGTCTTCGTTCCTTGGGATACTCAGGTTCGTGATCGAATTGAATTTTTGAAGTTTGGTGAGGAGATGAATCTTCCTAAAGGTATTATGACTAGTGCTTATAAAGATTATGGTGTTACTTGTGATAAATTGGGCTGGAAAGAATTGAGAGAAAGGAAGCTTGAGTATATTCCTACCTTGGTGCGAGATTTTTATGAAGGAATCGCCTTCTCAAAAGAAGCTGTCATTATTCGCAAAAAGGTAGTTCCTTTCTCCGTTGAACTTATTCGTAAATCATTGAAGTTACCCAAGTTTTCCGGACTATGTCCGTTTCAAGAATCTCTTAAAGAGCCTTCGTTTGATTATGAATCCCTTTGGGGGAAAGTGATTGTTGATGGGGCCCACCCAATTCCCGAAGGAGAGAGATATCCTGGACAGATGTATAGTAGTAACTTGCTACCATGTGCTAAGATCTGGTCACGTTTCATAATACCTACCTTCTTCGGAGTTAAACACATATCGGAAGTGAAGAAGGAGCATCTTTTGTTCATTAAATGTATTATTGAGGAGAAACCCATGGATGTTGCTCGTGTGATATATGATACCATCATGGAATTTGCTAGAATTCCTACTTCACAACAAAATCTCAAATTTCCTTGTACCGTCACTACTTTGTGCTTGGACGCAAAGGTTCCGCGTAAAGACGCAGAGATTGATCGTGTTGTAGGGTGTGAGAGTATGGGTTTAACTTTGGTCAAGAATATTCATGATGAGGTGGTAAAAGCAACAAGGAATCCTAGAGCTCCTCCAAAGAAGAAGATGCATACAACTGATGAGTTGGAAGCTAAAGTGAAGGTGTTAGAAGAGAACCAAGTGAAGATGATTGCATCTTTAGGAAACGTTACAAAAGAGTTAGAACTTCTCCGAAACATGTTAACGGGGGTGAGCACAATTCAACATGCCACCTATGGTATTCTTATGCAGGAGAAAGTTCATGGACGCAACACCGATCACCAGCCTCGAGCTGGTTAAGATACGTTTTCTATCCCTTTCGCATTTTAGTTAGATTAGTTTATTTTTATTGCGTTGAGTCTTTTCGAGTCGTGGGGACACGACTCATTTTTGAGTTTGGGGTGGGGTTCGTTGCCTCATCCCAATTTTTATGTGTTATATGTTTTATTTGCTTTCAATAAAAATAATTTTCGGAGTTGCGTTTGACTATAGAAGATTTTAAATGTCCCTTTAAGCATACTTTTGATAAATCTATGATAGTAAATAGTGGACTTTAGGGACTGATATAGAACGCACTTACAATTGCATGCGAACATAGGTAATTGATAGGAAAAATTAATGAACAATGCAAATGAAGTAAGCTTGTACTTAAGGAATATGTTTGGTGTGTAGAACGTGAAATCTTAATTAGTAGAGAACCCACCTAGATATGAACTAAAGACAAGCTATGTACTTAAGAAAATGATAGGGGCAGTTCTTTGTTAAGCCATTTGAAACCTTTTAGCTTTCTATCCCTTATTATAATTTTATCCGTCTTAGCCCAATTTTGAGCCTTAAGCCTTTTCTTTTGTAGCCACGATATAAGCCCATTATCCTTTAGATTATTAGGCATGACCAAATGACCCGCACTTGAATCACAACCCTGAGACTTGTCTCGAGCTTGAGTTTGGGGTGGAGGGTCCACATTTTGGGAATTTACATTGGGAAGGGATTATATGTGTTTGTATTGAGGCACAAAATGTAGATGATATCATTATTTGTAACCCTTTGCCGGGATTTGAAAAAAAAAAAAAAAAAAAAAAAGAGAAAAAGAAAAAGAAAATTATAAGAGACATGACTTTTCACATCAAAATGATGGTCATGGGTATCTTGTACAAAAAAAAGAAAAGAAGAAAAGAAATGAAAAATAAAATAAAAAGAAAGAAAGAATAAAATAAACCGGCAAAGTGGAATATTTTTGGAAATCATCTTAGTTTTATTTGGGTTGACATTGGGGACGCAACTTTAGCGCGTCAAATGGGTGAGTGAGAACATTTTTGAGCGTAACTCAAGCTCGAGGACATGTGGATGGTAGGTGAGGAGAGAGCCAAAAGCTCACTTCAAATTTACCAAATATATATCCATACCGTCCTTAAGCCAATATTAAAACCATAAAGACCTCTTGATTCTTAAATACATAGTGAATTTATACTTCTGTTGATAGGGAATATTTAGGTGGAACATTCAAAGCGATTTATGATTAATGACCATCCTATAACCATCATACAGATATGAGTACAAGTGTAACCTTCAAGCATTGCAACTTTAATTTTATGATTGAGATTATTTATGTTTGATTTTGCATGATTAGTGTATGTATATGTTAGTTCTTAAAGTTTTGCTATATGAGATTTATCTTAAGAATCGCTTTAGGTTTATTTGCTAAGCTTCTATTTGTTCTTGCGTTTACTTCTACCCCTTGTTTTGTTTTGTTTTGCTTTGTCGGGACGACAAAGGTTTGAGTTGGGGGTCTTGATGTCTCCTTAAATGTTCTTATTTTCGACCCTTAGGAGACATCATTTTTGGTGTTTATTTAATCATTTCGATAGACTTTTGGACTAAATATGCAATAATATGATTTTCCTCTTTTAATTCTAGCATTTTTGATTTATTAAGCTTTTGCGCGTAATATTGGTATTTTTAGTGAGTATTTTACAGGTTTTAGATTTTAGCTAGAAGAGGAGTCTAAGGAGAAAGTCAAAGATCAAAAGATAGAGTCAAGACTTGAAAAGAAATCCCGAAGATATTATTTTTAGAGCTGAAAATCCATTTTCCAGGCCATAGATTGCTGATTTCGAGGTGCTTAAGCGATGATCTAGCTGTTGACCTTTGAAGAGAAATCATTCCTTATCGAATTACGGAACTTTAGCAACTGGAATGAGGTCAATCGGAGTTGTAACGCATCGGGAAAAGCAGTTTTAGTGAAGGCATATCAGCAGTTACGGGATTTTGGGCTAAGTTAGTGGACTTGGGCCTTTTATATTTCATTCAATTAAAAGCCTAGGTCCAAGTCCGAATTTCCACCTATAAAATCAGCCCTTGACTTCTATTTTACACACAATTCACATTCTGTAAGATTAAAAACACCAGAGAGAAGCAACTGAAGGAAGGAGAAGAAGCTACAAGAGCTGGAGAGGGTCTATATCTCCGTTCGTAGTCATTCCGATTCCGGAAATTAGGTTCTTTTATCTTTTTAATTCTGTAAACAATATGAATTCCTTTATTTTTAATTTCGTATTTCATTTTAATATGAGCTAAGTTTTCATTAGTGCTTGAGAACAAACAATGGGTGAATCCCAATTCCTATTAATTAACGAATGTTGAATTTGGGTTTTTAATAAATTAAACTAAATTAGGGCTTTTACTCTTTTCGATAAATTATGAATGTTTACTGTTTTTAGCGTCATGAACTAGGAACAGGTAATAGTATTTAGGCTATTCCAATAAGTGGCAATTGGATCATCCTGACGGGGGGTTTAAATACGGAACTATTTATTCAATCTAGGATAAAAGTTAATGATTCTGACGAGCTTAGCTAATCCTAGGGCCAATGAGGTAATAATACTTAATCATCCAACGGTGGATCATATTTACCCTGACGGGACTAGTGACACTTTAGGATCGCCTTATAGTCCACCCTGACGGGGGTATAAGGATATTAGAATCCCGACCATTGTAATTGACTAATTTAGCCCTTAAACAACATAAGTTAAGAAATAGGATAGGGAGGATCCTTGCGTTCTCAAGTGCTACTTCTCATATTGCGTTTTCACTTATTTTACTTGCGTCTTAGCTTTTACTTGCAATTTAATATTTGTCTTTCATTCATTAGTCTTATAACAAAAACCAAACAAATATATTATTGTCTTTTATCTTCATAAGTGCATCAATCACTACTTGCTAAACATTGTGATCAACCATTCCGTCCTTGGAACGAATCTGATTTATCAGAATACTACTTGGGACAACCGTACACTTGTGGTTGTGGTTCGATTATTTATTGCATTATTTTTAGAACACACAAAGGACCACCAATTTTCTTATGTAAATAAAAGTTGATTGATGTTTTTGTGATTACCCTTACACTTATTCTTAAATTCTTGTATGAAGACCACATATTTAGTGTTTGATAGTTATATAATTATACACATGAGGGGGATTTGGTAGTGGAACTAGTATAATTACACCTTTTAAAGTAGAATACTCGAAAGATCTAAACTAACTAGGTAATCAAATATAGTTAAAACTTTAGGCACTAAATATTTATGTAAGATCACTCAGAAGATATTATTAGGATTAGATAGAAACCCCTTATTTATCCACGTGGAACGTAAGGTTAATTTAGAATTCTGTTTAGCAATAACATCTCGTTTTTCCCTTAAACTTAATTAAATCCTTTTCATATATTGTGGGGATCAAAAGTGTCTTGAGGTACACCTGCTCACTACGATATCATTAGTTTAATGTATTAGTTAATTATATTAAATTCAATCTTAATAGTTCTTAAATCCGAAAACAAAACAAAAAAAATGTAGTTTTACTAAGTTATTCCCAACGAATCACTAATTGAAACCTAAAATTACTTATTAACTTTTAAATTCATGTGAAGAAGAACTTACTTCTCTATTATATCAATTGTGATTACTAGTACACTTGAGAATTTTCATCTATTGAATGATTGATTTATTATCACACCTCGGAAGACAGCGATATATCTGAATCTCCCATGAATTATTCAGTCCTTTCACACCATTATAAATTTGTTGACATTCAATATATTAATCCGTAAATTGGACCTTAAATACATGTACAAGAAAAATCAAAAAGAGGCATAGAGAGTTTCACTAACATCATAAGACAATAAATAACATTTAATCTTCCTAAGGATCTCGAATAATGTGTAAAAAGCAGTTAACCCTAATGATGATAATTTTGAACTAAAGGAGGAAATTTACTACAAATTAATATAAGCCCAAGTTGGATTTGTGTTAAAAAATTAGACATCGTCAAGTTAAAGCCTATAAGCATGGACAAAAATATTGTGAAAGACAATTTATTTTGACCAAATTTTTAGGATAGAAAAGATGAATGAGAAACTGTTATGGAATGAACAACACCGAAAAAAATACAATTATGTTTATGAGGAATTATCAAGGGAGGGGAAAAACATTGTCATGGAGACATGCATGTCATTTAGTTAGTTTACATTGAACAATATTCTGTGTAAAATTAAATTATGTCTATAAACACAAATATTTTGAAGTTTATTTTTTACAAATTATTGGTTGTGAAATTATTATTTTGAATTTTCATATGGTCAAATGAGAATGTTGATTTCTTATTTAATTTTCTTTTATAATACTAGGTATACATAAAGGATTATATACTTTAAAACAGCGTATAACATTTTTCTTGTTTTGGGTGTTATCTTGTCGAATGAATATTATATGTAAACTACAATATAGATTGTCAGTAAAAAAATATGAAAATTATTATATATAAGGACACAAATAAATTACATATATGGCGATCCAGGTTGGTTCTAGTCCCACAACCATTAATAGTTAGGGCTATAACTCCATTTACTTTAAAAGAAAATTTTTACTTTTTAAAAAGATATTATAATATTTATAATCCTATAGTTATATTTAATATATTTGTATGATTTTTTTATATATTAAAATATAGTTAATTTTTATTGTATGGTGTACTTTTTGCATAATTTAATGATTTATATTGTAATTTTTGTAATACTATAGTAATCTATAGCTTAATTAATTATAATAAAAATTTCAAGGATTTATATACTAGTTTATTTTATACTAATCGAACAAGATAGAAGGAAACTATACATGTAGTGAGAGATACTTCAATTGGTATATCAAATAAGCATATTGATACTCACCCTAGAAGGAAAATTAAGTAGGGGTGGAAGAGGGGATAGTTGCACTAGTTTCTAATCTTTAGGAGGGTATGTGATATGTGCATTTACATCTTTACAAATTTAACTACACAGTTAAAGATATATAATTTTGAAAAATTTGTTGTGTAAGGGTGGAGTATGTTGTGTTGGGTACCTTGATTTTAGGAATTCTAGGAGAGTGTAAATATTATGTACGTTCCAAGATGGTCAAACTCTTGGTGAATATATTTTGAATTGGTTACTTTCATTAACATATTTTTTGCCGGTTATTGCGTTGGGCATTATTAGTTTTGTCAGGATTTTGGAGTGGTTAATGTTGTTAGTATTTAATTGAGTAGGACATTAATATTGCTTTAGTTTGTAGATGTTATAAACAAGACCAACTCATCCTTTTCTATGGGGATCAATCTGACCACCACCAAACCTGAGCACCTAAAAGGGCAAGCTCATGTAACTCCCTCATTATTTCTCTTCTTAGCTGGTGAAAACAAGCGTGTGGAGTAATCCTCCTTGAAGACGCCTTATTGGAGATATTTCCCATACACATGGTCTGAGGAGCTAAGGGGAGCCCAACTATACTATACCCACCTGCTACAATGCTCAACAGCCACCTCCACTGAACGTAAGAGTTTTCTTTTGATATTCATAAGTTTTTATAAAATACAATAGATGCATAAAGGTCAATAGTTTTTCTAGTGGTTGTTAGGAGAATCTAGAATAATTTATAGTTCTCATGAGTCTTATCAAGTCAAATGACACTCCAATGTAATATATCGTTAAATGACTCTCAAATTCAATAATAAAAAAATATATATACATTTTAATATTAGAAACTAAGTTGTTATTTAGTTTTTTTAATCTTTTAATATTAGATATATTTGGTAAAAGAGTCATGTATTATCAGCTTTAATTTAACACATACATACTAATAAAGTTATAGCTAATAAGGGTATACTTTAACTTTTAATGTACATTAATATATTTGGTGACTTGACATGCTTCAAGAATATTTAGTTCACGTTATCGTCTTTTCTCAAGGGAACTAGTATAAGATAAACAGAAATGAATAATTAAAATTATGTTAATAGGTTATAATGGAAAAAAGTAAGATGCAAAATTATATTACATAAATTTTAAATTTCTATCACTAACACAATGAATTTCTATCATTAAAAACGATTATATCATATTCATTAAATTGTCTCCTTGATTTATAATCACTATTACCAATAATCCAACTCTAGTATATTTTTTGTAAAAATAGAAGTCTAATGAATTAAAAATGAAAATAATTAAAGAAATTTGAATTAAAAATAATTAAAGAAATTTGAATTAAAAATGAAAGACAAACATATAAGAACTTTAATTGCATATAATAAATTTAATTAAATATATAAAGTTTTCACAAATATAACATTTTTCAAAATTCATTAATAAACAACATATAATTATTTTTAATTACTTCCAAAAAATAACACCCCTTAGCTTTTGGGTCCTTAACTTTTTTTAGCAAAATCAACAAAAATTAATCAAACGCTTGTTAATAATTACAAAAGATCCACCAATATATATAACTGATTGACAAATTAATCAGAATTTAGTGGTTATAGAAAAGATGAGGAGGACGAAACTGTCAAAATAAAATTGGGTTTATCTGAAATATCTTCGTACTGCTGATGTTTTGTCTCATCTCATGGCTGAATATGCTTTAAACAAGACACCAATTGAGTACCAAAAGAAATTTTTCTTTCAGTGGCACTTCGACACTCAAGTCAATATTATGTCCGAGCATATTCTTACAATCTGAGAGAGTTATAGAGGTTCAAATTTTTGTTATGAACAATGAATTGAATAATGAGTAGAATGTACCCTATTCTGGAGATGTGCACGAGTTATTTATAAATATTATGAGTTCGTAAAAAGTTTTATGCGAATACCCATTTAATCGTCCATATCATGTAAACTCTTTATTCAGTTTTTTACTATCCTCATATGGGGGTAGAGATCTTTTGCTTTAATCTTACATTCGACCATAGCTTTAATTCTCCCAATTACTACCAACACTTTACTATGTCTATTAAATAGCAGTCTTGAATTTGTGAAATCGTGTTATTTCCCCCGAGTATTATCTACAAATTTCATTTACCTTTTTTATAAACAGCTGACATGGGAACCGATCTTTCAAGTATGCAGATAATGTGACAATGCAAAAGTCGCGCTTTTTCAAGTAGCTTCTTGATATTCCAATGTGATATTTGGTCTTTTGGATACCTTTTTGATGTTTCTGAATCAGGGGTTCGAGTGTTTGAGTAAATTCTTGATATGACAACATAAAAGATTCTCTTTTGAGTGACTTCATGAAAACCCACCATAGAAACCTATATTTTAAGTAACTTATTGATATTCCAACATGAAAGTTTTTCCTTCGATTGAATTTGGGAGATGTTTGATTTCTCAGATAAGTACCTTCTCATAAGGTATGAATAGAGATCGATGGGCATTGTAAGCTGATAGTGCTAGAGAACCCTTCGCGCTTCGAACATAATTTTTTATACCATTGAACATTTTTTTGTTTGTACCATGAATGTTGCAACAATTTTTTTGTTCTTTCGCCATTTTTATTGTTTCATTATCTTCAAAGAACTTAGTCATCAATGAAAGGTTTATCATTCACTACCTTGAAAGTCTAAGCATTTCTTTACCATCTATTAATATCATGGAAGTACCATTTTTACTTTCATTGTGTCTCTTTCAATCTTCACCAGGATATTTTTATAAGAAAAAGAATGATTGGGCATTCTTCATATTTATCATTCCACTCGGAGGACGTATTAAGAAAATAAAGGGGAAAAGGGTAGATGTTCAGCAAGATCTTCTTCTTACGCTTCTTCTCTAGGTAATACATCCCCTTCTTCAGTATTTCCCCCTTTTTAGGGACTGCGAAGCAACTCTATTCCCCCTAATAGCCCTATCGACATTACCTAGTCATTGGATATTTCCCTAGCCGCATATCTATTGCGTATTTTCACGATAGGCCCCTATTTCATGCAAAAATTGTACTAGAGTTCCTTTTTATGCCCAAAATGTATCTTGTCCCGATACTATGTAAAAATTCGTGATGTTTCTTACAATAAAACCTTTCCTCAAGGTATATCTTGGATTTTAGAGCACGTGAGAAGAAATCAAGAGTAATTTGTAGTTGATATGGAGAAGTTATATGTGTTTTTTTCTGTTAACCCAAATTTGTTTAGATTTATAAAGAGTCCACTAGGCAATTTTTTACTCGCTTAAGGAACCCAACATATGACACGGTATTCTGGGGTTATCTATAATAGTTTTTTGCATCTAAACCTACCAGTTATCATATTGGAGAGCTAGTAATATCGTGAGAAATGGCAAGAAGTAAGGAAGATCCATTACAAAACTTTATATCCTTAACTATTGTTATTTTCCTTTATATAAGTTTCCTTTTAATTTTGTTTTCTTTTCCTCCATTATAAACTAAACTATATTGTAGCTTGATATACTTGGGTATGAACCTTGATAATCAATTAGAGATTAATTGTTTGCATTTGGATTTTTTTATTTAAATAAAAGTTGATTGATGTTTTTGTGATTACCCTTACACTTATTCTTAAATTCTTGTATGAAGACCACATATTTAGTGTTTGATAGTTATACAATTATACACATGAGGGGGATTTGGTAGTGGAACTAGTATAATTACACCTTTAAAGTAGAATACTCGAAAGATCTAAACTAACTAGGTAATCAAATATAGTTAAAACTTTAGGCAATAAATATTTATGTAAGATCACTCAGAAGATATTATTAGGATTAGATAGAAACCCCTTATTTATCCACGTGGAACGTAAGGTTAATTTAGAATTCTGTTTAGCAATAACATCTCGTTTTGCCTTTAAACGTAATTAAATCCTTGTCATATATTGTGGGGATCAAAAGTGTCTTGAGGTACACCTTCTCACTACAATATCATTAGTTTATGTATTAGTTAATTATATTAAATTCAATCTTAATAGTTCTTACATCCGAAAACAAAACAAAAAGATGTAGTTTTACTAAGTTATTCCCAACGAATCACTAATTGAATGCTAAAATTACTTATTAACTTTTAAATTCATGTGAAGAAGAACTTACTTCTCTATTATATCAATTGTGATTACTAGTACACTTGAGAATTTTCATCTATTGAATGATTGATTTATTATCACACCTAGGAAGACAGAGATATATCTGAATCTCCCATGAATCATTCAGTCCTTTCACACCATTCTAAATTTGTTGACATTCAATATATTAATCCGTAAATTGGACCTTAAATACATGTACAAGAAAAATAAAAAAGAAGCATAGAGAGTTTCACTACATCATAGGACAATAAATAACATTTGATCTTCCTAAGGATCTCGAATAATGTGTAAAAAGCAGTTAACCCTAATGATGATAATTTTGAACTAAAGGAGGAAATTTACTACAAATTAATATAAGCCCAAGTTGGATTTGTGTTAGAAAATTAGACATGGTCAAGTTAAAGCCTATAAACATGGACAAAAATATTGTGAAAGACAATTTATTTTGACAAAATTTTTAGGATAGAAAAGATGAATGAGAAACTGTTATGGAATGAACAACACCGAAAAAAATACAATTATGTTTATTAGGAATTATCAAGGGAGGGGAAAAACATTGTCATGGAGACATGCATGTCATTTAGTTAGTTTACATTGACCAATATTTTGTGTAAAATTAAATTATGTCTATAAACACAAATATTTTGAAGTTTTGGGGCCATCTTTTGACAGTACTCAAGTAGTCAAGTCCATCATTGAATCAAGATTCAAATTTTTATGTCAAAAAAGGTATGGGATAATTTGTTTTGGCTAGAATCTGCAACGTGGTTGATTGAAAAATCAAGGTAGTGGATTATTTTGTCCGTACTCGGTCTTTTGTGTGTGGTCCCACGGATATTGAGGACAACAAAGATTTTCTAGATTGAAATTCAGATATAAATGCAAATTTTAAAATAAATCCCTAAAATAAATGAGAAAGTACTTATTTTAAATAAAACATCATTATCTAGAGTTCCATATTTTATAAGAAGAACGTGACTATAAATCGTATTAGTGAATTCAATGTGCATTACATGTATGTCTATATTGTGGTTTTTACTATATTAGTTAAACGCATATGGATTGTGTGTATATAGATTTTTTTTGTTATATCAATCTTATTGGGAGACCATTATATTTTTTATCCTATCCCATGAGATTCTTAATGAAAACTAATATGGTTTTTTTTTTTGCATCTAACTAAAGCATTTATTCATATCATCCATAGACAAGTGGAAGTTGTAGCATGTAAGGCTTGAAAATATGTATTAATGATTGTTTTCCTTTATACATCTCATATTTACAAATCATTAACTTTTCTTCTTCGTCAAATTCAATCACTAAGAAATATTTACCCTCAAAGAAGAACTTTACATCTATAAAACACGTAAGAAAAATTAAATGGGACGATATTATGAATTTTTAATTATATTTTTTATATTTTATCATGTAATTTAAAAAAAATATTATAAAATTAATAGACCGTGTGGCCTGAGTCTAGATTTTGAATAAGGGTAATACTTCCATCCAATATTGGATGGTCCAATATTCCTATCACAGCCATTAATATCATTGGTGTAGGATCATCCAATATTGGATGGAAGAATTTTCCTTTAAATAAAGACATTTAGTTAAATAGGTCAATTTTTACATAATCTTTGAGTAAATCCCAAATTTCTACTTTTTCCGCCTTTATTTGATACAGTGAGTTTTTTTTTTCATTTTGTTTCAAACAATCAATTAACAAGATACTGGACTTTACATTATGTACAACTTGAGTCCATATCATAACCAAAAAAATAGTATGTTTTTCATAAAGCCCAAAGAATACAAAACATAAAATTAAAAATATAATCAATAAGGCCCAAAGGCCTTGACATATATATCTATACTTAATCTTCTATCTCTTCCACAAAACTCTACTTCGGCGAAGTCTTCGCCGCCTCTTCTCCATGTTATCTCAAAATATATTTCAAAGATCTTTTTTCACATTTTTTTACTTTATGAATCTTCTTCTTTCATCGGATATCTTCTTAACTAGTATGAGTAAAATTTATGAACTCAGGGCCAACTATAATTCTCTATTTGCTTGTAATTGATCGATGACCATACCATTTCAGGTAAGATTCACTTATAAGTTTGATTTTTTTTTTTCAGTTCCAAACCAATCTCTGAATTATCCCCCTTTATTGATTTGATCCTCTAATGTATTTTTCACGTCAAAATTATCAACCAACATATGATAATTAACAACCAAGACCTGATAGGAACAAAAATGAATTTCAATGATCATTAATATAGTTGTAGAAATTTGAGATCTATTCGTGTAAAAACATAGTTTCTTGGACAAAAAAATTCTATTTTTGTATACAAGTTGTGTTATTTTATAATGTTTTACTTTATATTTTATTTTATTCAAATACCATCAAATTGATTCTTGTGAAAGGAAAAATTTAAAAAATTAATTTTTAACACATTTCCATGTACATATTTATTCATTTAATGTATTTGCCATGTAGACTATCTTGAGTAAAAAAAACTGATAATGTATATTTTAGATTTTTCATACTTTCATGGTAAAATATTGTTCAAGCTAAGGATGGTAACAAAATATTGATAGTTTATTTTTTTCAAATTATTGGTTGTGAAATTATTATTTTGAATTTTATATGGTCAAATGAGAATGTTGATTTCTTATTTAATTTTCTTTTATAATACTAGGTATACATAAAGGATTATATACTTTAAAACAGCGTACACATTTTTCTTGTTTTGGGTGTTATCTTGTCGAATGAATATTATATGTAAACTATAATATAGATTGTCAGTAAAAAAATATGAAAATGATTATATATAAGGACACAAATAAATTAAATATATGGCGATCCAGGTTGGTTTTAGTCCCGCAACCATTAATAGTTAGGGCTATAACTCCATTTACTTTAAAAGAAAATTTTTACTTTTTAAAAAGATATTATAATATTTATAAGCCTATAGTTATATTTAATATATTTGTATGATTTTTTTATATATTAAAATATAGTTAATTTTTATTTTATGGTGTACTTTTTGCATAATATAATGATTTATATTGTAATTTTTGTAATACTATAGTAATCTATAGCTTAATTAATTATAATAATAATTTCAAGGATTTATATACTAGTTTATTTTATACTAATCGAACAAGATAGAAGGAAACTATACAGGTAGTGAGAGATACTTCAATTGGTATATCAAATAAGCATATTAATACTTACCCTAGAAGGAAAATTAAATAGGGGTAGAAGAGGGGATATTTGCACTAGTTTCTAATCTTTAGGAGGGTATGTGATCTGTGCATTTACATCTTTACAAATTTAAATACACAGTTAAAGATATATAATTTTGAAAAATTTGTTGTGTAAGGGTGGAGTATGTTGTGTTGGGTACCTTGATTTTAGGAATTATAGGAGAGTGTAAATATTATGTACGTTCCAAGATGGTCAAACTCTTGGTGAATATATTTTGAATTGGTTACTTTCATTAACATATTTTTTGCCGGTTATTGCGTTGGGCATTATTAGTTTTGTCATGATTTTGGAGTGGTTAATGTTGTTAGTATTTAATTTAGTAGGACATTAATATTGGTTTAGTTTGTAGATGTTATAAACAAGACCAACCCATCCTTTTCTATGGGGATCAATCTGACCACCACCAAACCTGAGCCCCTAAAAGGGCAAGCTCATGTAACTCCCTCATTATTTCTCTTCTTAGCTGGTGAAAACGAGCGTGTGGAGTAATCCTCCTTGAAGACGCCTTATTGGAGATATTTCCCATACACATGGTCTGAGGAGCTAAGGGGAGCCCAAGTATACTATACCCTGCTACAATGCTCAACAACCACCTCCATTGAACGTAAGAGTTTTCTTTTGATATTCATAAGTTTTTATAAAATACAATAGATGCGTAAAGGTCAATAGTTTTTCTAGTGGTTGTTAGGAGAATCTAGAATACTTTATAGTTCTCATGAGTCTTATCAAGTCAAATGACACTCCAATGTAATTCCAATGTAATTTATCGTTAAATGACTCTCAAATTCTATAATAAAAATATATATACATTTTAATATTAGAAACTAAGTTGTTATTTAGTTTTTTTAATCTTTTAATATTAGATATATTTGGTAAAAGAGTCATGTATTATCAGCTTTAATTTAACACATACATACTAATAAAGTTATAGCTAATAAGGGTATACTTTAACTTTTGATGTACATTAATATATTTGGTGACTTGACATGCTTCAAGAATATTTAGTTCACGTTATCGTCTTTTCTCAAGGGAACTAGTATAAGATAAACAGAAATGAATAATTAAAATTATGTTAATAGGTTATAATGGAAAAAAGTAAGATGCAAAATTATATTAAATAAATTTTAAATTTTTATCACTAACACAATGAATTTCTATCATTAAAATCGATTATATCATATTCATTAAATTGTCTCCTTGATTTATAATCACTATCACCAATAATCCAACTCTAGTATATTTTTTATAAAAATAGAAGTCTAATGAATTAAAAATGAAAATAATTAAAGAAATTTGAATTAAAAATGAAAGACAAACATATAAGAACTTTAATTGCATATAATAAATTTAATTAAATATATAAAGTTTTCACAAATATAACATTTTTCAAAATTCATTAATAAACAACATATAATTTTTTTAATTACTTCCAAAAAATAACACCCCTTAGCTTTTGGGTCCTTAAATTTTTTTTAGCAAAATCAACAAAAATTAATCAAACGTTTGTTAATAATTACAAAAGATCCACCTATATATATAACTGATTGAGCAATTAATCATAATTTAGTGGTTATAGAAAAGATGAGGAGGACGAAACTGTTAAAATAAAATTGGGTTTATCTGAAATATCTTCGTACTGCTGATGTTTTGTCTCATCTCATGGCTGAATATGCTTTAAACAAGACACCAATTGAGTACCAAAAGAATTTTTTCTTTCAGTGGCACTCCGACACACAAGTCATTATTATGTCCGAGCATATTCTTACAATCTGAGAGAGTTATAGAGGTTCAAATTTTTGTTATGAACAATGAATTGAATAATGAGTAGAATGAACCCTATTCGGGAGATGTGCACGAGGTATTTATAAATATTATGAGTGCGCAAAAAGGTTTATGTTGGCTCGTATAGATTTCTCACCGACTAAATATGCACATAGCCATTTAATCGTCCATATCATGTAAACTCTTTATTCAGTTTTTTACTATCCTTATTTGGGGGTAGAGATATTTTGCTTTAATCTTACATTCGACCATAGCTTTAATTCTCCCAATTACTACCAACACTTTACTATGTCTATTAAATAGCAGTCTTGAATTTGTGCAATCGTGTTATTTCCCCGAGTATTATCTACAAATTTCATTTACCTTTTTTATAAACAGCTGACATGGGAACCGATCTTTCAAGTATGCAGATAATGTGCCAATGTAAAAGTCGCGCTTTTTCAAGTAGCTTCTTGATATTCCAATGCAATATTTTGTCCTTTGGATACCTTTTTGATGTTTCCGAATCAGGGGTCGAGCGTTTGAGTAACTTCTTGATATGACAACATAAAAGATTCTCTTTTGAGTGACTTCATGAAAACCCACCATAGAAACCTATATTTTAAGTAACTTATTGATATTCCAACATGAAAGTTTTTCCTTCGAGTGAATTTGGGAGATTTTTGATTTTTCAGATAAATACCTTCTCATAAGGTATGAATAGAGATCGATAGGCATTGTAAGCTGATAGTGCTAGAGAACCCTTCGCGCTTCGAACATAATTTTTTATACCATTGAAGATTTTTTTGTTTGTACCATATATGTGGCAACAATTTTTTTGTTCTTTCGCCATTATTATTGTTTCATTATCTTCAAAGAACTTATTCATCAATGAAAGGTTTATCATTCACTACCTTGGAAGTTTAAGCATTTCTTTACCATCTATTAATATCATGGAAGTACCATTTTTACTCTCATTGTGTCTCTTTCTATCTTCACCAGGCTATTTTTATTAGAAAAAGAATGATTGGGCATTCTTCATATTTATCAATCCACTCAGAGGACGTATTAAGAAAATAAAGGGGAAAAGGGTAGATGTTCAGCAAGATTTCCTTCTTACGCTTCTTCACTAGGTAATACATCCCCTTCTTCAGTATTTCCCCCCTTTAGGGACTGCGAAGCAAGTGTATTCCCCCTAATATCCCTATCAACATTACCTAGTCATTGGATGTTTCCCAAGCCGTATATCTATTGCGTATTTTATTACCTCAATATGTAATTTTTTATCTTTTTATCTTTATGTTTGGTTGTACATTCCTTGATGCTCTCGCGGTTTTTTTGCTAGGTTTCCCATGTATGGGAAATACTTTTGTCTTATTTGGGAAGGCACGCGGAGCTGGACCGTCTCTCCTCGAGTAGGATAAAAGAATATACCATGTTAAGGAGTCTTCCAACTAAGAAGGATGAGTCTAGAGGCTTGGAAAATCGAACTCGGGAGACTAATAACAAGTTTCAGGATGACAACGACTTGGTCACTCAGAGCCACTACGAGCTTAAAAGGCGGTCATGCACACTGATTAGCAATCCTTTGTGGCTCAAAGACGAGAAAAGAAACAATCCGAGCGTAGTCCAACCCAGGTATGCATTATAGCCAAGTACAGGGCATCAAAAGAGTACGATGATGAAGTACGATTACTCTTTGATCCTGATCATGATAGGGGAAAACAAGTCAAGTATCGTATATGCATTTGAAAGGTTCAATCCTGCTACCCCTATCTACCGAGATTGATCGATGAGCATGTTTATTCCTATCCCCAAAGACCCGAATTTCAAGGATAACCACTCATTTCAATTAGGGTACCTTGTGTTTTCTCACGAGCATGGGTATGATCTGATTTTCATTCTGCTCTTGTCGACATATCTCTTTGATAAATCGATCTGAGATCAAAATATATCGTGTCTGAGGTTTCTCGAAACTAGATACTAAGTTAGGACAACTGGGAGGCAATATCTCGATAAAAATTTGATAAACATTAGCAATGTTGCTAGCGGATATTCTTATGCGATATTTGGTCGTTTGAATACCTTTTTGATGTTTCTGAATCAGGGGTCGAGTGTTTGAGTAACTTCTTGATTTGTCAACATAAAAGATTCTCTTTTGAGTGACTTCATGAAACCCCACCATAGAAACCTATATTTAAGTAACTTATTGATATTCCAACATGAAAAATTTTCCTTCGAGTGAATTTGGGAGATTTTTGATTTCTCAGATAAGTACCTACTCATAAGGTATGAATAGAGATCGATGGGCATTGTAAGTTGATAGTGCTAGAGAACCCTTCGTGGTTCGAACATAATTTTTTATACCATTGAACATTTTTTTGTTTGTACCATAAATGTGGCCACAATTATTTTGTTCTTTCACCATTATTATTATTTCATTAACTTCAAAGAAATTATTCATCAATGAAAGGTTTATCATTCAGTATCTTGGAAGTTTAATCATTTCTTTACCATCAATTAATATAGTGGAAGTACCATTTTTACTTTCATTGTGTCTCTTTCTATCTTCACCAGGCTATTTTTATAAGAAAAAGAATGATTGGGCAGTCTTCATATTTATCATTCCACTCGGAGGACGTATTAAGAAAATCAAGGTGAAAAGGGTAGATGTTCAGCAAAATCTCTTTCTTACGCTTCTTCTCTAGGTAATACATCCCCTTCTTCAGTATTTTTTCCCCTTTAGGGACTGCGAAGCAACTCTATTCCCCCTAATATCCCTATCGACATTACCTAGTCATTGGATGTTTGCATAGCCACATATCTATTGCGTATTAAAAGTTGCACGATAGGCCCCTATTTCATGCAAAAATTGTACTAGAGTTCCTTATATTATGCCAAACATGTATCTTGTCCCTATACAATGTAAAAATTCGTGATGTTTCTTACAATAAAACCTTTCCTCAAGGTATATCTTGGATTTTAGAGCACGTGAGAAGAAATCAAGAGTAATTTGTAGGTTATATGGAGAAGTTATAGGTGTTTTTTTCTGTTAACCCAAACTTGTTTAGATTTACAAAGAGTCCACTAGGCCATCTTTTACTCACTTAAGGAACCCAACATATGACACAGTATTCTGGGGTTATGTATAATAGTTTTTTGCATCTAAACCTACCATTTATCATATTGGAGAGCTTGTAATATCGTGAGAAATGGCAAGAAGTAAAGAAGATCCATTACAAAACTTTATATCCTTAACTATTGTTATTTTCCTTTATTTAAGTTTCCTTTTAATTTTGTTTTCTTTTCCTCCATTATAAACTAAACTATATTGTAGCTTGATATACTTGGGTATGAACCATGATAATCAATTAGAGATTAATTGTTTGCATTTGGATTTTTTTATTTAAATAAAAGTTGATTGATGTTTTTGTGATTACCCTTACACTTATTCTTAAATTCTTGTATGAAGACCACATATTTAGTGTTTGATAGTTATATAATTATACACATGTGGGGGATTTGGTAGTGGAACTAGTATAATTACACCTTTAAAGTAGAATACTCGAAAGATCTAAACTAACTAGGTAATCAAATATAGTTAAAACTTTAGGCAATAAATATTTACGTAAGATCACTCAGAAGATATTATTAGGATTAGATAGAAACCCCTTATTTATCCACGTGGAACGTAAGGTTAATTTAGAATTCTGTTTAGCAATAACATCTCGTTTTGCCCTTAAACTTAATTAAATCCTTGTCATACATTGTGGGGATCAAAAGTGTCTTGAGGTACACCTTCTCACTACAATATCATTAGTTTAATGTATTAGTTAATTATATTAAATTCAATCTTAATAGTTCTTAAATCCGAAAACAAAACAAAAAGATGTAGTTTTACTAAGTTATTCCCAACGAATCACTAATTGAATGCTAAAATTACTTATTAACTTTTAAATTCATGTGAAGAAGAACTTACTTCTCTATTATATCAATTGTGATTACTAGTACACTTGAGAATTTTCATCTATTGAATGATTGATTTATTATCACACCTCGGAAGACAGAGATGTATCTGAATCTCCCATGAATCATTCAGTCCTTTCACACCATTATAAATTTGTTGACATTCAATATATTAATCCGTAAATTGGACCTTAAATACATGTACAAGAAAAATCAAAAAGAGGCATAGAGAGTTTCACTACCATCATAAGACAATAAATAACATTTGATCTTCCTAAGGATGTCGAATAATGTGTAAAAAACAGTTAACCCTAATGATGATAATTTTGAACTAAAGGAGGAAATTTACTACAAATTAATATAAGCCCAAGTAGGATTTGTGTTAGAAAATTAGACATGGTCAAGTTAAAGCCTATAAGCATGGACAAAAATATTGTGAAAGACAATTTATTTTGACCAAATTTTTAGGATAGAAAAGATGAATGAGAAACTGTTATGGAATGAACAATACCGAAAAAAATACAATTATGTTTATGAGGAATTATAAAGGGAGGGGAAAAACATTGTCATGGAGACATGCATGTCATTTAGTTAGTTTACATTGACCAAAATTCTGTGTAAAATTAAATTATGTCTATAAACACAAATATTTTGAAGTTTTGGGGTCATCTATTTTACGGTAGTCAAATAGTCAAGTCCATCATTGAACCAAGATTCAATTTTTATGTCAAAAAAGGTATGGGATAATTTGTTTTGGCTAGAATCTGCAACGTGGTTGATTGAAAAATCAAAGTAGTGGATTATTTTGTTCGTACTCGGCCTTTTATGTGTGGTCCCACGGATATTGAGGCCAACAAAGATTTTCTAGATTGAAATTCAGATATAATTGCAAATTTTAAAATAAATCCCTAAAATAAATGAGAAAGTACTTATTTTAAATAAAACATCATTATCTAGAGTTCCATATTTTATAAGAAGAACGTGACTATAAATCGTATTAGTGAATTCAATGTGCATTACGTGTATGTCTAGATTGTGGTTTTTACTATATTAGTTAAATGCATATGGATTGTGTGTATATAGATTTTGTTTGTTATATCAATCTTATTGGGAGACCATTATATTTTTTATCCTATCCCATGGGATTCTTAATGAAGACATAATATGATTTTTTTTTGCATCTAACTAAAGCATTTATTCATATCATCCATAGACAAGTGGAAGTTGTAGCATGTAAGGCTTGAAAATATGTATTAATGATTGTTTTCCATTATACATCTCATATTCACAAATCATTAACTTTTCTTCTTCGTCAAATTCAATCACTAAGAAATATTTACCCTGAAAGAAGAACTTTACATCTATAAAACACGTAAGAAAAATTAAATGAGACAATATTATGAATTTTTAATTATATTTTTTATATTTTATCATGTAATTTTAAAAAAATATTATAAAATTAATAGACCGTGTGGCTTGAGTCTAGATTTTAAAGAAAGACATGTAGTTAAATAGGTCAATTTTTACATAATCTGTGAGTAGATCCCAAATTTCTACTTTTTTCGGCCTTTATTTGATACAGTGAGTTTTTTTTTCCATTTTGTTTCAAACAATCAATTAACAAGATACTGGACTTTACATTATGTACAACTTGAGTCCATATCATAACCAAAAAAATAGTATGTTTTTCATAAAGCCCAAAGAATACAAAACATACAATTAAAAATATAATCAATAAGGCCTTTGACATATATATCTATACTTAATCTTCTATCTCTTTCACAAAACCCTACTTCTGCGAAGTCTTCGCCGCCTCTTCTCCATGTTATCTCAAAATATATTTCAAAGATCTTTTTTCACATTTTTTTACTTTATGAATCTTCTTCTTTCATCGGATATCTTCTTAACTAGTATGAGTAAAATTTATGAATCAGGGCCAACTAAAATTCTCTATTTGCTTGTAATTGATCGATGACCATACCATTTCAGTTAAGATTCACTTATAAGTTTGATTTTTTTTCCAGTTCCAAACCAATCTCTGAATTATCCCCCTTTACTGATTTGATCCTCTAATGTATTTTTCACGTCAAAATTATCAACCAACATATGATAATTAACAACCAAGATCTGATAGGAACAAAAATGAATTTCAATGATCATTAATATAGTTGTAGAAATTTGAGATCTATTCGTGAAAACATAGTTTCTTGGACAAAAAAAATTCTATTTTTGTATACAAGTTGTGTTATTTTATAATGTTTTAATTTATATTTTATTTTATTCAAATACCATCAAATTGATTCTTGTGGAAGGAAAAATTTACAAAATTAATTATGTAACACATTTCCATGTACATATTTATTCATTTAATGTATTTGCCATGTAGACTATCTTGAGTAAAAAAAACTGATAATGTATATTTTAGATTTTTCATACTTTCATGGTAAAATATTGTTCAAGCTAAGGATGGTAACAAAATATTGATAGTTTATTTTTTTCAAATTACTGGTTGTGAAATTATTATTTTGAATTTTCATATGGTCAAATGAGAATGTTGATTTCTTATTTAATTTTCTTTTATAATACTAGGTATACATAAAGGATTATATACTTTAAAACATCTTATAAAATTTTTCTTGTTTTGGGTGTTATCTTGTCGAATGAATATTATATGTAAACTACAATATAGATTGTCAGTAAAAAAATATGAAAATTATTATATATAAGGACACAAATAAATTAAATATATGGCGATCCAGGTTGGTTTTAGTCCCACAACCATTAATAGTTAGGGCTATAACTCCATTTACTTTAAAAGAAAATTTTTACTTTTTAAAAAGATATTATAATATTTATAAACCTATAGTTATATTTAATATATTTGTATAATTTTTTTATATATTAAAATATAGTTAATTTTTATTGTATGGTGTACTTTTTGCATAATATAATGATTTATATTGTAATTTTTGTAATACTATAGTAATCTATAGCTTAATTAAATATAATAAAAATTTCAAGGATTTATATACTAGTTTATTTTATACTAATCGAACAAGATAGAAGGAAACTATACAGGTAGTGAGAGATACTTCAATTGGTATATCAAATAAGCATATTAATACTCACCCTAGAAGGAAAATTAAGTAGGGGTAGAAGAGGGGATAGTTGCACTAGTTTCTAATCTTTAGGAGGGTATGTGATATGTGCATTTACATCTTTACAAATTTAATTACACAGTTAAAGATATATAATTTTGAAAAATTTGTTGTGTAAGGGTGGAGTATGTTGTGTTGAGTACCTTGATTTTTGGAATTCTAGGAGAGTATAAATATTATGTACGTTCCAAGATGGTCAAACTCTTGGTGAATATATTTTGAATTGGTTACTTTCATTAACATATTTTTTGCCGGTTATTGCGTTGGGCATTATTAGTTTTGTCATGATTTTGGAGTGGTTAATGTTGTTAGTATTTAATTGAGTAGGACATTAATATTGGTTTAGTTTGTAGATGATATAAACAAGACCAACCCATCCTTTTCTATGAGGATCAATCTGACCACCACCAAACCTGAGCCCCTAAAAGGGCAAGCTCATGTAACTCCCTCATTATTTCTCTTCTTAGCTGGTGAAAACGAGCGTGTGGAGTAATCCTCCTTGAAGACGCCTTATTGGAGATATTTCCCATACACATGGTCTGAGGAGCTAAGGGGAGCCCAAGTATACTATACCCACCTGCTACAATACTCAACAGCCACCTCCACTGAACGTAAGAGTTTTCTTTTGATATTCATAAGTTTTTATAAAATACAATAGATGCATAAAGGTCAATAGTTTTTCTAGTGGTTGTTAGGAGAATCTAGAATACTTTATAGTTCTCATGAGTCTTATCAAGTCAAATGACACTCCAATGTAATTTCAATGTAATTTATCGTTAAATGACTCTCAAATTCAATAATAAAAAAATATATATACATTTTAATATTAGAAACTAAGTTGTTATTTAGTTTTTTTAATATTTTAATATTAGATATATTTGGTAAAAGAGTCATGTATTATCAGCTTTAATTTAACACATACATACTAATAAAGTTATAGCTAATAAGGGTATACTTTAACTTTTGATGTACATTAATATATTTGGTGACTTGACATGCTTCAAGAATATTTAGTTCACGTTATCGTCTTTTCTCAAGGGAACTAGTATAAGATAAACAGAAATGAATAATTAAAATTATGTTAATAGGTTATAATGGAAAAAAGTAAGATGCAAAATTATATTAAATAAATTTTAAATTTCTATCACTAACACAATGAATTTCTATCATTAAAAACGATTATATCATATTCATTAAATTGTCTCCTTGATTTATTATCACTATTACCAATAATCCAACTCTAGTATATTTTTTGTAAAAATAGAAGTCTAATGAATTAAAAATGAAAATAATTAAAGAAATTTGAATTAAAAATGAAAGACAAACATATAAGAACTTTAATTGCATATAATAAATTTAATTAAATATATAAATTTTTCACAAATATAACATTTTTCAAAATTCATTAATAAACAACATATAATTTTTTTAATTACTTCCAAAAAATAACACCCCTTAGCTTTTGGGTCCTTAACTTTTTTTTAGCAAAATCAACAAAAATTAATCAAACGTTGGTTAATAATTAAAAAAGATCCACCAATATATATAACTGATTGACAAAATAATCAGAATTTAGTGGTTATAGAAAAGATGAGGAGGACGAAACTGTCAAAATAAAATTGGGTTTATCTGAAATATCTTCGTACTGTTGATGTTTTGTCTCATCTCATGGCTGAATATGCTTTAAACAAGACACCAATTGAGTACCAAAAGAAATTTTTCTTTCAGTAGCACTCTGACACTCAAGTCATTATTATGTCCATGCATATTCTTACAATCTGAGAGAGTTATAGAGGTTCAAATTTTTGTTATGAACAATGAATTGAATAATGAGTAGAATGAACTCTATTCGAGAAATGTGCACGAGGTATTTATAAATATTATGAGTTCGTAAAAGTTTTATGCGAATACCCATTTAATCGTCCATATCATGTAAACTCTTTATTCAGTTTTTTACTATCCTCATATGGGGGTAGAGATATTTTGCTTTAATCTTACATTCGACCATAGCTTTAATTCTCCCAATTACTACCAACATTTTACTATGTCTATTAAATAGCAGTCTTGAATTTGTGAAATCGTGTTATTTCCCCGAGTATTATCTACAAATTTCATTTACCTTTTTTATAAACAGCTGACATGGGAACCGATCTTTCAATTTTGCAGATAACGTGCCAATGTAAAAGTCGCGCTTTTTCAAGTAGCTTCTTGATATTCCAATGCGATATTTGGTCTTTTGGATACCTTTTTGATTTTTCTAAATCAGGGGTTCGAGTGTTTGAGTAACTTCTTGATATGACAACATAAAAGATTCTCTTTTGAGCGACTTCATGAAAACCCACCATAGAAACCTATATTTTAAGTAACTTATTGATATTCCAACATGAAAGTTTTTCCTTCGATTGAATTTGGGAGATGTTTGATTTCTCAGATAAGTACCTTCTCATAAGGTATGAATAGAGATCGATGGGCATTGTAAGCTGATAGTGCTAGAGAACCCTTCGCGCTTCGAACATAATTTTTTATACCATTGAACATTTTTTTGTTTGTACCATGAATGTTGCAACAATTTTTTCGTTCTTTCTCCATTATTATTGTTTCATTATCTTCAAAGAACTTAGTCATCAATGAAAGGTTTATCATTCACTACCTTGAAAGTCTAAGCATATCTTTACCATCTATTAATATCATGGAAGTACCATTTTTACTTTCATTGTGTCACTTTCAATCTTCACCAGGATATTTTTATAAGAAAAAGAATGATTGGGCATTCTTCATATTTATCATTCCACTCGGAGGACGTATTAAGAAAATAAAGGGGAAAAGGGTAGATGTTCAGCAAGATCTCCTTCTTACGCTTCTTCTCTAGGTAATACATCCCCTTCTTCAGTATTTTCCCCCCTTTAGGGACTGCGAAGCAACTCTATTCCCCGTAATAGCCCTATCGACATTACCTAGTCATTGGATATTTCCCTAGCCGCATATCTATTGCATATTTGCACGATAGGCCCCTATTTCATGCAAAAATTGTACTAGAGTTCCTTTTTATGCCAAAAATGTATCTTGTCCCGATACTATGTAAAAATTCGTGATGTTTCTTACAATAAAACCTTTCCTCAAGGTATATCTTAGATTTTAGAGCACGTGAGAAGAAATCAAGAGTAATTTGTAGTTGATATGGAGAAGTTATATGTGTTTTTTTCTGTTAACCCAAACTTGTTTAGATTTACAAAGAGTCCACTAGGCCATTTTTTACTCACTTAAGGAACCCAACATATGACACGGTATTCTGGGGTTATCTATAATAGTTTTTTGCATCTAAACCTACCAGTTATCATATTGGAGAGCTAGTAATATCGTAAGAAATGGCAAGAAGTAAGGAAGATCCATTACAAAACTTTATATCCTTAACTATTGTTATTTTCCTTTATTTAAGTTTCCTTTTAATTTTGTTTTCTTTTCCTCCATTATAAACTAAACTATATTGTAGCTTGATATACTTGGGTATGAACCATGATAATCAATTAGAGATTAATTGTTTGCATTTGGATTTTTTTATTTAAATAAAAGTTGATTGATGTTTTTGTGATTACTCTTACACTTATTCTTAAATTCTTGTATGAAGACCACATATTTAGTGTTTGATAGTTATATAATTATACACATGAGGGGGATTTGGTAGTGGAACTAGTATAATTACACCTTTAAAGTAGAATACTCGAAATATCTAAACTAACTAGGTAATCAAATATAGTTAAAACTTTAGGCAATAAATATTTATGTAAGATCACTCAGAAGATATTATTAGGATTAGATAGAAACCCCTTATTTATCCACGTGGAACGTAAGGTTAATTTAGAATTCTGTTTAGCAATAACATCTCGTTTTGCCCTTAAACTTAATTAAATCCTTGTCATACATTGTGGGGATCAAAAGTGTCTTGAGGTACACCTTCTCACTACAATATCATTAGTTTAATGTATTAGTTAATTATATTAAATTCAATCTTAATAGTTCTTAAATCCGAAAACAAAACAAAAAGATGTAGTTTTACTAAGTTATTCCCAACGAATCACTAATTGAATGCTAAAATTACTTATTAACTTTTAAATTCATGTGAAGAAGAACTTACTTCTCTATTATATCAATTGTGATCACTAGTACACTTGAGAATTTTCATCTATTGAATGATTGATTTATTATCACACCTCGGAAGACAGAGATGTATCTGAATCTCCCATGAATCATTCAGTCCTTTCACACCATTATAAATTTGTTGACATTCAATATATTAATCCGTAAATTGGACCTTAAATACATGTACAAGAAAAATCAAAAAGAGGCATAGAGAGTTTCACTACCATCATAAGACAATAAATAACATTTGATCTTCCTAAGGATCTCGAATAATGTGTAAAAAGCAGTTAACCCTAATGATGATAATTTTGAACTAAAGGAGGAAATTTACTACAAATTAATATAAGCCCAAGTTGGATTTGTGTTAGAAAATTAGACATGGTCAAGTTAAAGCCTATAAACATGGACAAAAATATTGTGAAAGACAATTTATTTTGACCAAATTTTTAGGATAGAAAAGATGAATGAGAAACTGTTATGGAATGAACAACACCGAAAAAAATACAATTATGTTTATTAGGAATTATCAAGGGAGGGGAAAAACGTTGTCATGGAGACATGCATGTCATTTAGTTAGTTTACATTGACCAAAATTTTGTGTAAAATTAAATTATGTCTATAAACACAAATATTTTGAAGTTTTGGGGCCATCTTTTGACGGTAGTCAAGTAGTCAAGTGCATCATTGAACCAAGATTCAAATTTTTATGTCAAAAAAGGTATGGGATAATTTGTTTTGGCTAGAATCTGCAACGTGGTTGATTGAAAAATCAAGGTAGTGGATTATTTTGTCCGTACTCGGCCTTTTGTGTGTGGTCCCACGGATATTGAGGCCAACAAAGATTTTCTAGATTGAAATTCAGATATAATTGCAAATTTTAAAATAAATCCCTAAAATAAATGAGAAAGTACTTATTTTAAATAAAACATCATTATCTAGAGTTCCATATTTTATAAGAAGAACGTGACTATAAATCGTATTAGTGAATTGAATGTGCATTACATGTATGTCTAGATTGTGGTTTTTACTATATTAGTTAAACGCATATGGATTGTGTGTATATAGATTTTTTTTGTTATATCAATCTTATTGGGAGACCATTATATTTTTTATCCTATCCCATGGGATTCTTAATGAAAACTAATATGGTTTTTTTTTTTGCATCTAACTAAAGCCTTTATTCATATCATCCATAGACAAGTGGAAGTTGTAACATGTAAGGCTTGAAAATATGTATTAATGATTGTTTTCCTTTATACATCTCATATTTACAAATCATTAACTTTTCTTCTTCGTCAAATTCAATCACTAAGAAATATTTACCCTCAAAGAAGAACTTTACATCTATAAAACACGTAAGAAAAATTAAATGGGACGATATTATGAATTTTTAATTATATTTTTTATATTTTATCATGTAATTTAAAAAAACTATTATAAAATTAATAGACCGTGTGGCCTGAGTCTAGATTTTAAATAAAGACATTTAGTTAAATATGTCATTTTTTACATAATCTGTGAGTAGATCCCAAATTTCTACTTTTTCCGCCTTTATTTGATACAGTGAGTTTTTTTTTTCATTTTGTTTACAACAATCAATTAACAAGATACCGGACTTTACATTATGTACAACTTGAGTCCATATCATAACCAAAAAAATAGTATGTTTTTCATAAAGCCCAAAGAATACAAAACATAAAATTAAAAATATAATCAATAAGGCCCAAAGGCCTTGACATATATACCTATACTTAATCTTCTATCTCTTCCACAAAACCCTACTTCGGCGAAGTCTTCGCCGCCTCTTCTCCATGTTATCTCAAAATATATTTCAAAGATCTTTTTTCACATTTTTTTACTTTATGAATCTTCTTCTTTCATCGGATATCTTCTTAACTAGTATGGGTAAAATTTATGAACTCAGGGCCAACTACAATTCTCTATTTGCTTGTAATTGATTCGATGACCATACCATTTCAGGTAAGATTCACTTATAAGTTTGATTTTTTTTTCAGTTCCAAACCAATCTCTGAATTATCCCCCTTTATTGATTTGATCCTCTAATGTATTTTTCACGTCAAAATTATCAACCAACATATGATAATTAACAACCAAGATCTGATAGGAACAAAAATGAATTTCAATGATCATTAATATAGTTGTAGAAATTTGAGATCTATTCGTAAAAACATAGTTTCTTGGACAAAAAAAATTCTATTTTTGTATACAAGTTGTGTTATTTTATAATGTTTTAATTTATATTTTATTTTATTCAAATACCATCAAATTGATTCTTGTGGAAGGAAAAATTTAAAAAATTAATTTTGTAACACATTTCCATGTACATATTTATTCATTTAATGTATTTGCCATGTAGACTATCTTGAGTAAAAAAAACTGAAAATGTATATTTTAGATTTTTCATACTTTCATGGTAAAATATTGTTCAAGCTAAGGATGGTAACAAAATATTGATAGTTTATTTTTTTCAAATTATTGGTTGTGAAATTATTATTTTGAATTTTCATATGGTCAAATGAGAATGTTGATTTCTTATTTAATTTTCTTTTATAATACTAGGTATACATAAAGGATTATATACTTTAAAACAGCGTATAACATTTTTCTTGTTTTGGGTGTTATCTTGTCGAATGAATATTATATGGAAACTACAATATAGATTGTCAGTAAAAAAATATGAAAATGATTATATATAAGGACACAAATAAATTAAATATATGGCGATCCAGGTTGGTTTTAGTCCCGCAACCATTAATAGTTAGGGCTATAACTCCATTTACTTTAAAAGAAAATTTTTACTTTTTAAAAAGATATTATAATATTTATAAGCCTATAGTTATATTTAATATATTTGTATGATTTTTTTATATATTAAAATATAGTTAATTTTTATTTTATGGTGTACTTTTTGCATAATATAATGATTTATATTGTAATTTTTGTAATACTATAGTAATCTATAGCTTAATTAATTATAATAAAAATATCAAGGATTTATATACTAGTTTATTTTATACTAATCGAACAAGATAGAAGGAAACTATACAGGTAGGGAGAGATACTTCAATTGGTATATCAAATAAGCATATTAATACTTACCCTAGAAGGAAAATTAAATAGAGGTAGAAGAGGGGATATTTGCACTAGTTTCTAATCTTTAGGAGGGTATGCGATCTGTGCATTTACATCTTTACAAATTTAAATACACAGTTAAAGATATATAATTTTGAAAAATTTGTTGTGTAAGGGTGGAGTATGTTGTGTTGGGTACCTTGATTTTAGGAATTATAGGAGAGTGTAAATATTATGTACGTTCCAAGATGGTCAAACTCTTGGTGAATATATTTTGAATTGGTTACTTTCATTAACATATTTTTTGCCGGTAATTGCGTTGGGCATTATTAGTTTTGTCATGATTTTGTAGTGGTTAATGTTGTTAGTATTTAATTTAGTAGGACATTAATATTGGTTTAGTTTGTAGATGTTATAAACAAGACCAACCCATCCTTTTCTATGGGGATCAATCTGACCACTACCAAGCCCCTAAAAGGGCAAGCTCATGTAACTCCCTCATTATTTCTCTTCTTAGCTGGTGAAAACGAGCGTGTGGAGTAATCCTCCTTGAAGACGCCTTATTGGAGATATTTCCCATACACATGGTCTGAGGAGCTAAGGGGAGCCCAAGTATACTATACCCACCTGCTACAATGCTCAACAGCCACCTCCACTAAACGTAAGAGTTTTCTTTTGATATTCATAAGTTTTTATAAAATACAATAGATGCGTAAAGGTCAATAGTTTTTCTAGTGGTTGTTAGGAGAATCTAGAATACTTTATAGTTCTCATGAGTCTTATCAAGTCAAATGACACTCCAATGTAATTCCAATGTAATTTATCGTTAAATGACTCTCAAATTCAATAATAAAAAAATATATATACATTTTAATATTAGAAACTCAGTTGTTATTTAGTTTTTTTAATCTTTTAATATTAGATATATTTGGTAAAAGAGTCATGTATTATCAGCTTTAATTTAACACATACATACTAATAAAGTTATAGCTAATAAGGGTATACTTTAACTTTTGATGTACATTAATATTTGGTGACTTGACATGCTTCAAGAATATTTAGTTCACGTTATCGTCTTTTCTCAAGGGAACTAGTATAAGATAAACAGAAATGATTAATTAAAATTATGTTAATAGGTTATAATGGAAAAAAGTAAGATACAAAATTATATTAAATAAAATTTTAAATTTCTATCACTAACACAATGAATTTCTATCATTAAAAACGATTATATCATATTCATTAAATTGTCTCCTTGATTTATAATCACTATTACCAATAATCTAACTCTAGTATATTTTTTGTAAAAATAGAAGTCTAATGAATTAAAAATGAAAATGATTAAAGAAATTTGAATTAAAAATGAAAGACAAACATATAAGAACTTTAATTGCATATAATAAATTTAATTAAATATATAAAGTTTTCACAAATATAACATTTTTCAAAATTTATTAATAAACAACATATAATTTTTTTAATTACTTCCAAAAAATAACACCCCTTAGCTTTTGGGTCCTTAATTTTTTTTTAGCAAAATCACCAAAAATTAATCAAACGTTTGGTAATAATTACAAAAGATCCACCAATATATATAACTGATTGACAAAATAATCAGAATTTAGTGGTTATAGAAAAGATGAGGAGGACGAAACTGTCAAAATAAAATTGGGTTTATCTGAAATATCTTCGTACGGCTGATGTTTTGTCTCATCTCATGGCTGAATATGCTTTAAACAAGACACCAATTGAGTACCAAAAGAAATTTTTCTTTCAGTGGCACTCCGACACTCAAGTCATTATTATGTCCGAGCATATTCTTACAATCTGAGAGAGTTATAGAGGTTCAAATTTTTGTTATGAACAATGAATTGAATAATGAGTAGAATGAACCCTATTCGGGAGATGTGCACGATGTATTTATAAATATTATGAGTTCGTAAAAAGTTTTATGCGAATACCCATTTAATCGTCCATATCATGTAAACTCTTTATTCAGTTTTTTACTATCCTCATATGGGGGTAGAGATCTTTTGCTTTAATCTTACATTCGACCATAGCTTTAATTCTAACAATTACTACCAACACTTTACTATGTCTATTAAATAGCAGTCTTGAATTTGTGCAATCGTGTTATTTCCCCGAGTATTATCTACAAATTTCATTTACCTTTTTTATAAACAGCTGACATGGGAACCGATCTTTCAAGTATGCAGATAATGTGCCAATGTAAAAGTCGCGCTTTTTCAAGTAGCTTCTTGATATTCCAATGCGATATTTGGTCTTTTGGATACCTTTTTGATGTTTCTGAATCAGGGGTTCGAGTGTTTGAGTAACTTCTTGATATGACAACATAAAAGATTCTCTTTTGAGCGACTTCATGAAAACCCACCATAGAAACCTATATTTTTAAGTAACTTATTGATATTCCAACATGAAAGTTTTTCCTTCGAGTGAATTTGGGAGATGTTTGATTTCTCAGATAAGTACCTTCTCATAAGGTATGAATAGAGATCGATGGGCATTGTAAGCTGTGTGCTAGAGAACCCTTCGCGCTTCGAACATAATTTTTTATACCATTGAACATTTTTTTGTTTGTACCATGAATGTGGCAACAATTTTTTTGTTCTTTCGCCATTATTATTGTTTCATTATCTTCAAAGAACTTAGTCATCAATGAAAGGTTTATCATTCACTACCTCGAAAGTCTAAGCATTTCTTTACCATCTATTAATATCATGGAAGTACCATTTTTACTTTCATTGTGTCTCTTTCTATCTTCACCAGGATATTTTTATAAGAAAAAGAATGATTGGGCATTCTTCATATTTATCATTCCACTCCGAGGACGTATTAAGAAAATAAAGGGGAAAAGGGTAGATGTTCAGCAAGATCTCCTTCTTACGCTTCTTCTCTAGGTAATACATCCCCTTCTTCAGTATTTTCCCCCTTTAGGGACTGCGAAGCAACTCTATTCCCCCTAATAGCCCTATCGACATTACCTAGTCATTGGATATTTCCCTAGCCGCATATCTATTGCGTATTAAAATTTGCACGATAGGCCCCTATTTCATGCAAAAATTGTACTAGAGTTCCTTATTTTATGCCAAAAATGTATCTTGTCCCGATACTATGTAAAAATTCGTGATGTTTCTTACAATAAAACCTTTCCTCAAGGTATATCTTGGATTTTAGAGCACGTGAGAAGAAATCAAGAGTAATTTGTAGTTGATATGGAGAAGTTATATGTGTTTTTTTCTGTTAACCCAAACTTGTTTAGATTTACAAAGAGTCCACTAGGCCATTTTTTACTCACTTAAGGAACCCAACATATGACACGGTATTCTGGGGTTATCTATAATAGTTTTTTGCATCTAAACCTACTAGTTATCATATTGGAGAGCTAGTAATATCGTGAGAAATGGCAAGAAGTAAGGAAGATCCATTACAAAACTTTATATCCTTAACTATTATTATTTTCCTTTATTTAAGTTTCCTTTTAATTTTGTTTTCTTTTCCTCCATTATAAACTAAACTATATTGTAGCTTGATATACTTGTGTATGAACCATGATAATCAATAAGAGATTAATTGTTTGCATTTGGATTTTTTTATTTAAATAAAAGTTGATTGATGTTTTTGTGATTACCCTTACACTTATTCTTAAATTCTTGTATGAAGACCACATATTTAGTGTTTGATAGTTATATAATTATACACATGAGGGGGATGTGGTAGTGGAACTAGTATAATTACACCTTTAAAGTAGAATACTCGAAAGATCTAAACTAACTAGGTAATCCAACTTTATCCACGTGGAACGTAAGGTTAATTTAGAATTCTGTTTAGCAATAACATCTCGTTTTGCCCTTAAACTTAAGTAAATCCTTGCATACATTGTGGGGATCAAAAGTGTCTTGAGGTACACCTTCTCACTACAATATCATTAGTTTAATGTATCAGTTAATTATATTAAATTCAATCTTAATAGTTCTTAAATCCGAAAACAAAACAAAAAGATGTAGTTTTACTAAGTTATTCCCAACGAATCACTAATTGAATGCTAAAATTACTTATTAACTTTTAAATTCATGTGAAGAAGAACTTACTTCTCTATTATATCAATTGTGATTACTAGTACACTTGAGAATTTTCATCTATTGAATGATTGATTTATTATCACACCTCGGAAGACAGAGATGTATCTGAATCTCCCATGAATCATTACGTCCTTTCACACCATTATAAATTTGTTGACATTCAATATATTAATCCGTAAATTGGACCTTAAATACATGTACAAGAAAAATCAAAAAGAGGCATAGAGAGTTTCACTACCATCATAAGACAATAAATAACATTTGATCTTCCTAAGGATCTCGAAAAATGTGTAAAAAGCAGTTAAACCTAATGATGATAATTTTGAACTAAAGGAGGAAATTTACTACAAATTAATATAAGCCCAAGTTGGATTTGTGTTAGAAAATTAGACATGGTCAAGTTAAAGCCTATAAACATGGACAAAAATATTGTGAAAGACAATTTATTTTGACCAAATTTTTAGGATAGAAAAGATGAATGAGAAACTGTTATGGAATGAACAACACCGAAAAAAATACAATTATGTTTATTAGGAATTATCAAGGGAGGGGAAAAACATTGTCATGGAGACATGCATGTCATTTAGTTAGTTTACATTGACCAAAATTTTGTGTAAAATTAAATTATGTCTATAAACACAAATATTTTGAAGTTTTGGGGCCATCTTTTGACGGTAGTCAAGTAGTCAAGTGCATCATTGAACCAAGATTCAAATTTTTATGTCAAAAAAGGTATGGGATAATTTGTTTTGGCTAGAATCTGCAACGTGGTTGATTGAAAAATCAAGGTAGTGGATTATTTTGTCCGTACTCGGCCTTTTGTGTGTGGTCCCACGGATATTGAGCCCAACAAAGATTTTCTAGATTGAAATTCAGATATAATTGCAAATTTTAAAATAAATCCCTAAAATAAATGAGAAAGTACTTATTTTAAATAAAAAATCATTATCTAGAGTTCCATATTTTATAAGAAGAACGTGACTATAAATCGTATTAGTGAATTCAATGTGCATTACATGTATGTCTAGATTGTGGTTTTTACTATATTAGTTAAACGCATATGGATTGTGTGTATATAGATTTTTTTTGTTATATCAATCTTATTGGGAGACCATTATATTTTTTATCCTATCCCATGGGATTCTTAATGAAAACTAATATGGTTTTTTTTTTGCATCTAACTAAAGCATTTATTCATATCATCCATAGACAAGTGGAAGTTGTAGCATGTAAGGCTTGAAAATATGTATTAATGATTGTTTTCCTTTATAAATCTCATATTTACAAATCATTAACTTTTCTTCTTCGTCAAATTCAATCACTAAGAAATATTTACCCTCAAAGAAGAACTTTACATCTATAAAACACGTAAGAAAAATTAAATGAGACGATATTATGAATTTTTTATTATATTTTTTATATTTTATCCTGTAATTTAAAAAAAATATTATAAAATTAATAGACCGTGTGGCCTGAGTCTAGATTTTAAATAAAGACATTTAGTTAAATAGGTCAATTTTTACATAATCTGTGAGTAGATCCCAAATTTCTACTTTTTCCGCCTTTATTTGATACAGTGAGTTTTTTTTTCATTTTGTTTCAAACAATCAATTAACAAGATACTGGACTTTACATTATGTACAACTTGAGTCCATATCATAACCAAAAAAATAGTATGTTTTTCATAAAGCCCAAAGAATACAAAACATAAAATTAAAAATATAATCAATAAGGCCCAAAGGCCTTGACATATATATCTATACTTAATCTTCTCTATCTCTTCCACAAAACCCTACTTCGGCGAAGTCTTCGCCGCCTCTTCTCCATGTTATCTCAAAATATATTTCAAAGATCTTTTTTCACATTTTTTTACTTTATGAATCTTCTTCTTTCATCGGATATTTTCTTAACTAGTATGAGTAAAATTTATGAACTCAGGGACAACTACGATTCTCTATTTGCTTGTAATTGATCGATGACCATACCATTTCAGGTAAGATTCATTTATATGTTTGATTTTTTTTCAGTTCCAAACCAATCTCTGAATTATCCCACTTTACTGATTTGATCCTCTAATGTATTTTCACGTCAAAATTATCAACCAACATATGATAATTAACAACCAAAATCTGATAGGAACAAAAATGAATTTAAATGATCATTAATATAGTTGTAGAAATTTGAGATCTATTCGTAAAAATATAGTTTCTTGGACAAAAAAAATTCTATTTTTGTATACAAGTTGTGTTATTTTATAATGTTTTAATTTAAATTTTATTTTATTCAAATACCATAAAATTGATCCGTGTGGAAGGAAAAATTTAAAAAATTAATTATGTAACACATTTCCATGTACATATTTATTCATTTAATGTATATGCCATGTAGACTAGCTTGAGTACAAAAAAACTGACAATGTATATTTTAGATTTTTCATACTTTCATGAAAAATACTGTTCAAGCTAAGGATGGTAACAAAATATTTATAGTTTATTTTTTTCAAATTACTGGTTGTGAAATTATTATTTTGAATTTTCATATGGTCAAATGAGAATGTTGATTTAGTATTTAATTTTCTTTTATAATACTAGGTTTACATAAAGGATTATATACTTTAAAACAGCGTATAACATTTTTCTTGTTTTGGGTGGCGTCTTATTTGAGTACAATAAATTATAACAAAAAAGAATCTTAATCAACTTTATTATTTTTTGGATAAATATTATATGTAAACTACAATATAGATTGTCAGTAAAAAATTATGAAAATGATTATATATAAGGACACAAATAAATTAAATATATGGTGATCCATGTTGGTTTTAGTCCCACAACCATTAATAGTTAGGGCTATAACTCCATTTACTTTTAAATTTTTTTTTACTTTTTAAAAAGATATTATAATATTTATATATAGTTATATTTAATATATTTGTATGATTTTTTTATATATTAAAATATAGGTAATTTTTATTGTATGGTGTACTTTTTGCATAATATAATGATTTATATTACTATAGTAATCTATAGCTTAATTAATTACATTAAAAATTTCAAAGATTTATATACTAGTTTATTTTATAATAATCGAACAAGATAGAAGGAAACTATACAGGTAGTGAGAGATACTTTAATTGGTATATCAAATAAGCATATTAATACTTACCCTAGAAGGAAACTTAAGTAGGGGTAGAAGAGGGGATAGTTGCACTAGTTTCTAATCTTTAGGAGGGTATATGATCTGTGCATTTACATCTTTACAAATTTAATTACACAGTTAAAGATATATAATTTTGAAAAATTTGTTATGTAAGGGTGGAGTATGTTGTGTTGGGTACCTTGATTTTAGGAATTCTAGGAGAGTGTAAATATTATGTACGTTCCAAGATGGTCAAACTCTTGGTGAATATATTTTGAATTTGTTACTTTCATTAAAATATTTTTTGCCGGTTATTGGGTTGGGCATTATTAGTTCTGTCATGATTTTGGAGTGGTTAATGTTGTTAATATTTAATTGAGTAGGACATTAATACTGGTTTAGTTTGTAGATGTTATAAACAAGACCAACCCATCCTTTTCTATGGGGATCAATCTGACCACCACCAAACCTGAGCCCCTAAAAGGGCAAGCTCACGTAACTCCCTCATTATTTCTCTTCTTAGCTGGTGAAAACGAGCGTGTGGAGTAATCCTCCTTGAAGACGCCTTATTGGAGATCTTTTCCATACACATGGTCTGAGGAGCTCAGGGAGTATACTATACCCACCTGCTACAATGCTCAACAGCCACCTCCACTGAACGTAAGAGTTTTCTTTTGATATTCATAAGTTTGTATAAAATACAATAGATGCGTAAAGGTTAATAGTTTTCTAGTGGTTGTTAGGAGAATCTAGAATACTTTATAGTTCTCATGAGCCTTATCAAGTCAAATGACACTCCAATGTAATTACAATGTAATTTATCGTTAAATGACTCTCAAATTCATCAATAAAAAAATATATATACATTTTAATATTAGAAACTAAGTTGTTATTTAGTTTTTTTAATCTCTTTTTATTAGATATATTTGGTAAAAGAGTCATGTATTATCAGCTTTAATTTAACACATACATACTAATAAAGTTATAGCTAATAAGGGTATACTTTAACTTTTGATGTACATTAATATATTTGGTGACTTGACATGCTTCAAGAATATTTAATTCACGTTATCGTCTTTTCTCAAGGGAACTAGTATAAGATAAACAGAAATGAATAATTAAAATTATGTTAATAGGTTATAATGGAAAAAAGTAAGATGCAAAATTATACTAAATAAATTTTAAACTTCTATCACTAACACAATGAATTTCTATCATTAAATACGATTATATCATATTTATTAAATTGTCTCCTTGATTTATAATCATTATTACCAATAATCCAACTCTAGTATATTTTTGTAAAAATAGAAGTCAAATGAATTAAAAATGAAAATAATAAAAGAAATTTGAATTAAAAATGAAAGACAAACATATAAGAACTTTAATTGCTTATAATAAATGTAATTAAATATATAAAGTTTTCACAAATATAACATTTTTCAAAATTAATTAATAAACAACATATAAATCTTTTAATTACTTCCAAAAATAACACCCCTTAGCTTTTGGGTCCTTAACTGTTTTCAGCAAAATCAACAAAAATTAATCAAACGTTTGTTAATAATTACAAAAGATCCACCAATATATATAATTGACTTACAAAATAATCAGAATATAGTGGTTATAGAAAAGATGAGGAGGACGAAATTGTCAAAATAAAATTGGGTTTATCCGAAATATCTTCGTGTACTGCTGATGTTTTGTCTCATCTCATGGCTGAATATGCTTTAAACACGACACCGATTGAGTACCAAAAGAAGTTTTTCTTTCAATGGCACTCCGACACTCAAGTCATTATTATGTCCGAGCATATTCTTACTATCCGAGAGAGTTATAGAGGTTCAAATTTTTGTTATGAACAATGAATTGAATAATGAGTAGAATGTACCCTATTCGGGAGATGTGCATGAGGTATTTATAAATATTATGAGTGTGCAGAAAGGTTTATGTTGGCTCGTATAGATTTCTCACCCACTAAATATGCGCATACCCATTTAATCGTCCATATCATGTAAACTCTTTATTCAGTTTTTTACTATCCTCATTTGGGGGTAGAGATCTTTTGCTTTAATCTTACATTCGACCATAGCTTTAATTCTCCAAATTACTACCAACACTTTACTATGTCTATTAAATAGCAGTCTTGAATTTGTGCAATCGTGTTATTTCCCCGAGTATTATCTACAAATTTCATTTACCTTTTTTATAAACAGCTGACATGGGAACCGATCTTTCAAGTATGCAGATAATGTACCAATGTAAAAGTCGTGCTTTTTCAAGTAGCTTCTTGATATTCCAATGCGATATTCAGTCTTTTGGATACCTTTTTGATGTTTTTGAATCAGGGGTCGAGTGTTTGAGTAATTTCTTGATATGACAACATAAAAGATTCTCTTTTGAGTGACTTCATGAAAACCCACCATAGAAACCTATATTTTAAGTAACTTATTGATATTCCAACATGAAAGTTGATCCTTCGAGTGAATTTGGGAGATTTTTGATTTCTCAGATAAGTACTTTCTCATAAGGTATGAATAGAGATCGATGGGCATTGTAAGCTGATAGTGCTAGAGAACCCTTCGCGCTTCGAACATAATTTTTTATACCATTGAACATTTTTTTATTTGTACCATGAATGTGGCAACAATTTTTTTTGTTCTTTCGCCATTATTATTGTTCATTATCTTCAAAGAACTTATTCATCAATATAAGGTTTATCATTCACTACCTTGGAAGTTTAAGCATTTCTTTACCATCTATTAATATCATGGAAGTACCATTTTTACTTTCATTGTGTCTCTCTTTATCTTCACCAGGATATTTTTATAAGAAAAAGAATGATTGGGCATTCTTCATATTTATCATTCCACTCGGAGGACATATTAAGAAAATAAAGGGGAAAAGGGTAGATGTTCAGAAAGATCTCCTTCTTACGCTTCTTCTCTAGGTAATACATCCCCTTCTTTAGTATTTCCCCCCTTTAGGGACGGCGAAGCAAGTCCATTCCCCCTAATATCCCTATCGACATTACCTAGTCATTGTATGTTTCCCAAGCCGCATATCTATTGCGTATTTTACTACCTCAATATGTAATTTTTTATCTTTTTATCTTTATGGTTGGTTGTACCTTCCTTGATGCTCTCGCAGTATTTTTGCTAGGTTTCCCATGTATGGGAAATCCTTTTGTCTTATTTGGGAAGGCACGCGGAGCTGGACCGTCTCTCCTCGAGTTGGATAAAAGAATATACCATGTTAAGGAGTCTTCCAACTGAGAAGAATGAGTTTAGAGGCTTGGAAAATCGAACTCGGGAGACTAATGACAAGTTTAAAGATGACAACGACTTGGTCACTCAGAGACACTACGAGCTTAAAAGGCGGTCATGCACACTGATTAGCAATCCTTTTTGGTGCAAAGACGAGAAAAGAAATAATCCGAGCGTAGTCCAACCTAGGTATGCATTATAGCCAAGTACAGGGCATCAAAAGAGTACGGATGATGAAGTACGATTACTCTTTGATCCTGATCATGATAGGGGAAAACAAGTCAAGTATCGTATATACATTTCAAAGGTTCAATCCTGCTACCCCTATCTACCGAGATTGATCAACGAGAATGTTTATATCTATCCCCAAAGACCCGAATTTCAAGGACAACCACTCATTTCAATTAGGATACCTTGTCTTTTCTCACGAGCATGGGTATGATCTGATTTCCATTCTGCTCTTGTTGACATATCTCTTTGATAAATCGATCTGAGATCAAAATATATCGTGTCTGAGGTTTCTCGAAACTAGATACTAAGTTAGGACCACTGGGAGGCAATATATCGATAAAAATTCGATAAACATTAGCATTGTTGCTAGCGGATATTCTTATGCGATATTTGGTCGTTTGAATACCTTTTTGATGTTTCTGAATCAGGGGTCGAGTGTTTGAGTAACTTCTTGATTTGACAACATAAAAGATTCTCTTTTGAATGACTTCATGAAACCCCACCATAGAAACCTATATTTTAAGTAACTTATTGATATTCCAACATGAAATTTTTTCCTTCGAGTGAATTTGGGAGATTTTTGATTTCTCAGATAAGTACCTTCACATAAGGTACGAATAGAGATTGATGGGCATTGTAAGTTGATAGTGCAAGAGAACCTTCGCGGTTCGAACATAATTTTTTACACTATTGAACATTTTTTTGTTTGTACCATAAATGTGGCCACAATTATTGTCATTTCACCATTATTATTATTTCATTAACTTCAAAGAACTTATTCATCAATGAAAGGTTTATCATTCAGTACCTTGGAAGTTTAAGCATTTCTTTACCATCAATTAATATCATGGAAGTACCATTTTTACTTTCATTGTGTCTCTTTTTATCTTCACCAGGCTATTTTTATAAGAAAAAGAATGATTGGACAGTCGTCATATTTATCATTCCACTCGGAGGACGTATTTAGAAAATCAAGGTGAAAAGGGTAGATGTTCAGCAAAATCTCTTTCTTACGCTTCTTCTCTAGGTAATACATCCCCTTCTTCAGTATTTTTCCCCTTTAGGGACTGCGAAGCAACTCTATTCCCCCTAATATCCCTGTCGACATTACCTAGTCATTGGATCCCTATCCACATATCTATTGTGTATTAAAAGTTGCACGATAGGCCCCTATTTCATGCAAAAATTGTACTCGAGTTCCTTATATTATGCCAAAAATGTATCTTGTCCCTATACTATGTAAAAATTCGTGATGTTTCTTACAATAAAACCTTTCCTCAAGGTATATCTTGGATTTTAGAGCACGTGAGAAGAAATCAAGAGTAATTTGTAGTTGATATGGAGAAGTTATAGTTGTTTTTTTTCTGTTAACCCAAACTTTTTTAGATTTACAAAGAGTCCACTATGCCATTTTTTACTCACTTAAGGAACCCAACATATGACACGGTTTTCTGGGGTTATGTATAATAGCTTTTTGCATCTAAACCTACCACTTATCATATTGGAGAGCTTGGAATATCGTGAGAAATGGCAAGAAGTAAGGAAGATCCATTACAAAACTTTATATCCTTAACTATTGTTATTTTCCTTTATTTAAGTTTCCTTTTAATTTTGTTTTCTTTTCCTCCATTATAAACTAAACTATATTAGAGCTTGATATACTTGGGTATGAACCGTGATAATCAATTAGAGATTAATTGTATAAATTTGGATTTTCTTATTTAAATAAAAGTTGATTGATGTTGTTGTGATTACCCTTACACTTATTCTTAAATTCTTGTATGAAGACCACATATTTAGTGTTTGATGGTTATCTAATTATACACATGAGGCGGATTTGGTAGTGGAACTAGTATAATTACACCTTTTAAAGTAGAATACTCGAAAGATCTAAACTAACTAGGTAATCAAATATAGTTAAAGTTTTAGGCACTAAATATTTATGTAAGATCACTCAGGAGATATTATTAGGATTAGATAGAAACCCCTTATTTATCCACGTGGAACGTAGGGTTAATTTAGAATTATGTTTAGCAATAACATCTCGTTTTGCCCTTAAACTTAATTAAATCCTTGTCATATATTGTGGGGATCAAAAGTGTCTTGAGCTACACCTTCTCACTACAATATCATTAGTTTAATGTATTAGTTAATTATATTAAATTCAATCTTAATAGTTCTTAAATCCGAAAACAAAATAAAAAGATGTAGTTTTACTAAGTTATTCCCAACGAATCACTAATTGAAAGCTAAAATTATTTATTAACTTTTAAATTCATGTGAAGAAGAACTTACTTCTCTATTATATCAATTGTGATTACTAGTACACTTGCGAGTTTTCATCTATTGAATGATTGATATATTATCACACCTCAGAAGACAGCGATATATCTGAATCTCCCATGAATTATTTAGTCCTTTCACACCATTATAAATTTGTTGACATTCCATATATTAATCTGTAAATTGGACCTTATATACATGTACAAGAAAAATAAAAAAGAGGCATAGAGAGTTTCACTACCATCATAAGACAATAAATAACATTTGATCTTCCTAAGGATGTCGAATAATGTGTAAAAAGTAGTTAACCCTAATGATGATAATTTTGAACGAAAGGATGAAAATTAGTACAAATTAATATAAGCCCGAGTAGGATTTGTGTTAGAAAATTAGACATGGTCAAGTTAAAGCCTATAAACATGGACAAAAATATTGTGAAACACAATTTATTTTGACCAAATTTTTAGGATAGAAAAGATGAATGAGAAACTGTTATGGAATTAACAACACCGAAAAAAATAAAATTATGTTTATGAGGAATTATCAAGGGAGGGGAAAAACGTTATCATGGAGACATGCATGTCATTTAGTTAGTTAACATTGACCAAAATTTTGTGTAAAATTAAATTATGTCTATAAACACAAATATTTTGAAGTTTTGGGGTCATCTTTTGACGGTAGTCAAGTAGTCAAATCCATCACTGAACCAAGAATCAATTTTTATGTCAAAAAAAGGTATGTGATAATTTGTTTTGGCTAGAATCTGCAACGTGGTTGATTGAAAAACCAAGGTAGTGGATTATTTTGTTCGTACACGGCCTTTTCTGTGTGCTCCCACGGATAATGAGGCCAACAAAGATTTTCTAGATTGAAATTCAGATATAATTACAAATTTTAAAATAAATCCCTAAAATAAATGAGAAAGTACTTATTTTAAATAAAACATCATTATCTAGAGTTCCATATTTTATAAGAAGAAGAGACAATCTAACTAAAATTATGTTAATCTAAGTTGGAAGTGACTATAAATCGAATTAGTGAATTCAATGTGCATTACATGTATGTCTAGATTGTGGTTTTTACTATATTAGTTAAATACATATGGATTGTGTGTATATAGATTTTTTTTGTTATATCAATCTTATTGGGAGACCAATTTATTTTTTTGTCCTATCCCATGGGATTCTTAATGAAGACATAATATGGTTTTTTTGCATCTAACTAAAGCATTTATTCATATCATCCATAGACAAGTGGAAGTTGTAACATGTAAGGCTTGGAAAAATGTATTAATGATTTTCTTCCTTTATACATCTCATATTCACAAATCATCAACTTTTCTTTTTTGTCAAATTCAATCACTAAGAAATATTTACCCTCAAAGAAGAACTTTACATCTATAAAAGACGTAAGAAAAAATAAATGAGACAATATTATGAATTTTTAATTATATTTTTTATATTTTATCATTTTATTTAAAAAAATATTATAAAATTAATAGACCGTGTGGCCTGAGTCTAGATTTTAAATAAAGACATGTAGTTAAATAGGTCAATTTTTACATAATCTGTGAGTAGACCCCAAATTTCTACTTTCTCTGCCTTTATTTGATCAAGTGAGTTTTTTTTTCATTTTATTTCAAACAATCAATTAACAAGATACTGGACTTTACATTATGTACAGCCTGAGTCTATATCATAACCAAAAAAATAGTATGTTTTTCATAAAGCCCAAAGAATACAAAACATAAAATAAAAAATATAACCCAAAGGCCTTGACATATATATATATACTTAATCTTCTATCTCTTCCACAAAACCCTACTTGGGCGAAGTCTTAGCCGCCTCTTCTCCATGTTATCTCAAAATGTATTTCAAAGATCTTTTTTCACATTTTTTTACTTTATGAATCTTCTTCTTTCATCGGATATCTTCTTAACTAGTATGAGTAAAATTTATGAACTCAGGGCCAACTACAATTCTCTATTTGCTTGTAATTGATTGATGACCATACCATTTCAGGTAAGATTCACTTATAAGTTTGATTTTTTTTTCAGTTCCAAACCAATCTCTGCATTATCCTCCTTTACTGATTTGATCCTCTAATGTATTTTTCACGTCAAAATTATCAACCAACATATGATAATTAACAACCAAGATCTGATAGGAACAAAAATAAATTTTAATGATCATTAATATAGTTGTAGAAATTTGAGATCTATCCGTGAAAACATAGTTTCTTGGACAAAAAAAATTCTATTTTTGTATACAAGTTGTGTTATTTTATAATGTTTTAATTTATATTTTATTTTATTCAAATACCATCAAATTGATTCTTGTGGAAGGAAAAATTTAAAAAATTAATTATGTAACACATTTCCATGTACATATTTATTCATTTAATGTATTTTCCATGTAGACTATCTTGAGTACAAAAAAACTGATAATGTATATTTTAGATTTTTCATACTTTCATGGTAAAATACTGTTCAAGCTAAGGATGGTAACAAAATATTGATAGTTTATTTTTTTCAAATTATTGGTTGTGAAATTATTATTTTGAATTTTCATATGGTCAAATGAGAATGTTGATTTCTTATTTAATTTTCTTTTATAATACTAGGTATACATAAAGGATTATATACTTTAAAATAGCGTATAACATTTTTCTTGTTTTGGGTGTTATCTTGTCGAATGAATATAATATGTAAACTACAATATAGATTGTCAGTAAAAAAATATGAAAATGATTATATATAAGGACACAAATAAATTAAATATATAGCGATCCAGGTTGGTTTTAGTCCCACAACCATTAATAGTTAGGGCTATAACTCCATTTACTTTAAAAAAATTATTTTGTACTTTTTAAAAAGATATTATAATATTTATAAGCCTATAGTTATATTTAATATATTTGTATAATTTTTTTATATATTAAAATATAGTTGATTTTTATTGTATGGTGTACTTTTTGCATAATATAATGATTTATATTGTAATTTTTGTAATACTATAGTAATCTATAGCTTAATTAATTATAATAAAAATTTCAAGGATTTATATACTAGTTTATTTTATACTAATCGAACAAGATAGAAGGAAACTATACAGGTAGTGAGAGATACTTCAATTGGTATATCAAATAAGCATATTAATACTTACCCTAGAAGGAAAATTAAGTAGGGGTAGAAGAGGGGATAGTTGCACTACTTTCTAATCTTTAGGAGGGTATGTGATCTGTGCATTTACATCTTTACAAATTTAAATACATAGTTAAAGATATATAATTTTGAAAAATTTGTTGTGTAAGGGTGGAGTATGTTGTGTTGGGTACCTTGATTTTAGGAATTCTAGGAGAGTGTAAATATTATGTACTTTCCAAGATGGTCAAACTCTTGGCGAATATATTTTGAATAGGTTACTTTCATTAACATATTTTTTGCCGGTTATTGCGTTGGGCATTATTAGTTTTGTCATGATTTTGGAGTGGTTAATGTTGTTAGTATTTAATTGAGTAGGACATTAATATTGGTTTAGTTTGTAGATGTTATAAACAAGACCAACCCATCCTTTTCTATGGGGATCAATCTGACCACCACCAAACCTGAGCCCCTAAAAGGGCAAGCTCATGTAACTCCCTCATTATTTCTCTTCTTAGCTGGTGAAAACGAGCGTGTGGAGTAATCCTCCTTGAAGACGCCTTATTGGAGATATTTCCCATACACATGGTCTGAGGAGCTAAGGGGGAGCCCAAGTATACTATACCCACCTGCTACAATGCTCAACAGCCACCTCCACTGAACGTAAGAGTTTTCTTTTGATATTCATAAGTTTTTATAAAATACAATAGATGCGTAAAGGTCAATAGTTTTTCTAGTGGTTGTTAGGAGAATCTAGAATACTTTATAGTTCTCATGAGTCTTATCAAGTCAAATGACACTCCAATGTAATTCCAATGTAATTTATCGTTAAATGACTCTCAAATTCAATAATAAAAAAATATATATACATTTTAATATTAGAAACTAAGTTGTTATTTAGTTTTTTTAATCTTTAATATTAGATATATTTTGTAAAAGAGTCATGTATTATCAGCTTTAATTTAACACATACATACTAATAAAGTTATAGCTAATAAGGGTATACTTTAACTTTTGATGTACATTAATATATTTGGTGACTTGACATGCTTCAAGAATATTTAGTTCACGTTATCGTCTTTTCTCAAGGGAACTAGTATAAGATAAACAGAAATGAATAATTAAAATTATGTTAATAGGTTATAATGGAAAAAAGTAAGATGCAAAATTATATTAAATAAATTTTAAATTTCCATCACTAACACAATGAATTTCTATCATTAAAATCGATTATATCATATTCATTAAATTGACTCCTTGATTTATAATCACTATTACCAATAATCCAACTCTAGTATATTTTTTATAAAAATAGAAGTCTAATGAATTAAAAATGAAAATAATTAAAGAAATTTGAAAAATTTAAAGTAACACCCCTTACCTTTACCAATATAATCACTATTACCAATAATCCAACTTTAATTGCATATAATAAATTTAATTAAATATATAAAGTTTTCACAAATATAACATTTTTCAAAATTCATTAATAAACAACATATAATTTTTTTAATTACTTCCAAAAAATAACACCCCTTAGCTTTTGGGTCCTTAAATTTTTTTTAGCAAAATCAACAAAAATTAATCAAACGTTTGTTAATAATTACAAAAGATCCACCAATATATATAACTGATTGACAAAATAATCATAATTTAGTGGTTATAGAAAAGATGAGGAGGACGAAACTGTTAAAATAAAATTGGGTTTATTTGAAATATCTTCGTACTGCTGATGTTTTGTCTCATCTCATGGCTGAATATGCTTTAAACAAGACACTAATTGAGTACCAAAAGAAATTTTTCTTTCAGTGGCACTTCGACACACAAGTCATTATTATGTCCGAGCATATTCTTACAATCCGAGAGAGTTATAGAGGTTCAAATTTTTGTTATGAACAATGAATTGAATAATGAGTAGAATGAACCCTATTCGGGAGATGTGCACGAGGTATTTATAAATATTATGAGTGCGCAAAAAGGTTTATGTTGGCTCGTATAGATTTCTCACCCACTAAATATGCACATAGCCATTTAATCGTCCATATCATGTAAACTCTTTATTCAGTTTTTTACTATCCTCATTTGGGGGTAGAGATATTTTGCTTTAATCTTACATTCGACCATAGCTTTAATTCTCCCAATTACTACCAACACTTTACTATGTCTATTAAATAGCAGTCTTGAATTTGTGCAATCGTGTTATTTCCCCGAGTATTATCTACAAATTTCATTTACCTTTTTTATAAACAGCTGACATGGGAACCGATCTTTCAAGTATGCAGATAATGTGCCAATGTAAAAGTCGCGCTTTTTCAAGTAGCTTCTTGATATTCCAATGCAATATTTTGTCCTTTGGATACCTTTTTGATGTTTCTGAATCAGGGGTCGAGTGTTTGAGTAACTTCTTGATATGACAACATAAAAGATTCTCTTTTGAGTGACTTCATGAAAACCCACCATAGAAACCTATATTTTAAGTAACTTATTGATATTCCAACATGAAAGTTTTTCCTTCGAGTGAATTTGGGAGATTTTGATTTTTCAGATAAATACCTTCTCATAAGGTATGAATAGAGATCGATAGGCATTGTAAGCTGATAGTGCTAGAGAACCCTTCGCGCTTCGAACATAATTTTTTATACCATTGAACATTTTTTTGTTTGTACCATGAATGTGGCAACAATTTTTTCGTTCTTTCGCCATTATTATTGTTTCTTCAAAGAACTTAGTCATCAATGAAAGGTTTATCATTCACTACCTTGGAAGTCTAAGCATATCTTTACCATCTATTAATATCATGGAAGTACCATTTTTACTTTCATTGTGTCACTTTCAATCTTCACCAGGATATTTTTATAAGAAAAAGAATGGTTGGGCATTCTTCATATTTATCATTCCACTCGGAGGACGTATTAAGAAAATAAAGGGGAAAAGGGTAGAGGTTCAGCAAGATCTCCTTCTTACGCTTCTTCTCTAGGTAATACATCCCCTTCTTCAGTATTTTCCCCCCTTTAGGGACTGCGAAGCAACTCTATTCCCCGTAATAGCCCTATCGACATTACCTAGTCATTGGATATTTCCCTAGCCGCATATCTATTGCGTATTTGCACGATACGCCCCTATTTCATGCAAAAATTGTACTAGAGTTCCTTTTTATGCCAAAAATGTATCTTGTCCCGATACTATGTAAAAATTCGTGATGTTTCTTACAATAAAACCTTTCCTCAAGGTATATCTTGGATTTTAGAGCACGTGAGAAGAAATCAAGAGTAATTTGTAGTTGATATGGAGAAGTTATATGTGTTTTTTTCTGTTAACCCAAACTTGTTTAGATTTACAAAGAGTCCACTAGGCCATTTTTTACTCAGTTAAGGAACCCAACATATGACACGGTATTCTGGGGTTATCTATAATAGTTTTTTGCATCTAAACCTACCAGTTATCATATTGGAGAGCTAGTAATATCGTGAGAAATGGCAAGAAGTAAGGAAGATCCATTACAAAACTTTATATCCTTAACTATTGTTATTTTCCTTTATTTAAGTTTCCTTTTAATTTTGTTTTCTTTTCCTCCATTATAAACTAAACTATATTGTAGCTTGATATACTTGGGTATGAACCATGATAATCAATTAGAGATTAATTGTTTGCATTTGGATTTTTTTATTTAAATAAAAGTTGATTGATGTTTTTGTGATTACCCTTACACTTATTCTTAAATTCTTGTATGAAGACCACATATTTAGTGTTTGATAGTTATATAATTATACACATGAGGGGGATTTGGTAGTGGAACTAGTATAATTACACCTTTAAAGTAGAATACTCGAAAGATCTAAACTAACTAGGTAATCAAATATAGTTAAAACTTTAGGCAATAAATATTTATGTAAGATCACCTAGAAGATATTATTAGGATTAGATAGAAACCCCTTATTTATCCACGTGGAACGTAAGGTTAATTTAGAATTCTGTATAGCAATAACATCTCGTTTTGCCCTCAAACTTAATTAAATCCTTGTCATATATTGTGGGGATCAAAAGTGTCTTGAGGTACACCTTCTCACTACAATATCATTAGTTTAATGTATTAGTTAATTATATTAAATTCAATTTTAATAGTTCTTAAATCCGAAAACAAAACAAAAAGATGTAGGTTTACTAAGTTATTCCCAACGAATCACTAATTGAATGCTAAAATTACTTATTAACTTTTAAATTCATGTGAAGAATAACTTACTTCTCTATTATATCAATTGTGATTACTAGTACACTTGAGAATTTTCATCTATTGAATGATTGATTTATTATCACACCTCGGAAGACAGAGATATATCTGAATCTCCCATGAATCATTCAGTCCTTTCACACCATTATAAATTTGTTGACATTCAATATATTAATCCGTAAATTGGACCTTAAATACATGTACAAGAAAAATCAAAAAGAGGCATAGAGAGTTTCACTACCATCATAGGACAATAAATAACATTTGATCTTCCTAAGGATCTCGAATAATGTGTAAAAAGCAGTTAACCCTAATAATGATAATTTTGAACTAAAGGAGGAAATTTACTACAAATTAATATAAGCCGAAGTTGGATTTGTGTTAGAAAATTAGACATGGTCAAGTTAAAGCCTATAAACATGGACAAAAATATTGTGAAAGACAATTTATTTTGACCAAATTTTTAGGATAGAAAAGATGAATGAGAAACTGTTATGGAATGAACAACACCGAAAAAAATACAATTATGTTTATTAGGAATTATCAAGGGAGGGGAAAAACATTGTCATGGAGACATGCATGTCATTTAGTTAGTTTACATTGACCAAAATTTTGTGTAAAATTAAATTATGTCTATAAACACAAATATTTTGAAGTTTTGGGGCCATATTTTGACGGTAGTCAAGTAGTCAAGTGCATCATTGAACCAAGATTCAAATTTTTATGTCAAAAAAGGTATGGGATAATTTGTTTTGGCTAGAATCTGCAACGTGGTTGATTGAAAAATCAAGGTAGTGGATTATTTTGTCCGTACTCGGCCTTTTGTGTGTGGTCCCACGGATATTGAGGCCAACAAAGATTTTCTAGATTGAAATTCAGATATAATTGCAAATTTTAAAATAAATCCATAAAATAAATGAGAAAGTACTTATTTTAAATAAAACATCATTATCTAGAGTTCCATATTTTATAAGAAGAACGTGACTATAAATCGTATTAGTGAATTCAATGTGCATTACATGTATGTCTAGATTGTGGTTTTTACTATATTAGTTAAACGCATATGGATTGTGTGTATATAGATTTTTTTTGTTATATCAATCTTAATGGGAGACCATTATATTTTTTATCATATCCCATGGGATTCTTAATGAAAACTAATATGGTTTTTTTTTTGCATCTACCTAAAGCATTTATTCATATCATCCATAGACAAGTGGAAGTTGTAGCATGTAAGGCTTGAAAATATGTATTAATGATTGTTTTCCTTTATACATCTCATATTTACAAATCATTAACTTTTCTTCTTCGTCAAATTCAATCACTAAGAAATATTTACCCTCAAAGAAGAACTTTACATCTATAAAACGCGTAAGAAAAATTAAATGAGCCGATATTATGAATTTTTAATTATATTTTTTATATTTTATCCTGTAATTTAAAAAAAATATTATAAAATTAATAGACCGTGTGGCCTGAGTCTAGATTTTAAATAAAGACATTTAGTTAAATAGGTCAATTTTTACATAATCTGTGAGTAGATCCCAAATTTCTACTTTTTCCGCCTTTATTTGATACAGTGAGTTTTTTTTTCATTTTGTTTCAAACAATCAATTAACAAGATACTGGACTTTACATTATGTACAACTTGAGTCCATATCATAACCAAAAAAATAGTATGTTTTTCATAAAGCTCAAAGAATACAAAACATAAAATTAAAAATATAATCAATAAGGCCCAAAGGCCTTGACATATATATCTATACTTAATCTTCTATCTCTTCCACAAAACCCTACTTCGGCGAAGTCTTCGCCGCCTCTTCTCCATGTTATCTCAAAATATATTTCAAAGATCTTTTTTCACATTTTTTTACTTTATGAATCTTCTTCTTTCATCGGATATCTTCTTAACTAGTATGGGTAAAATTTATGAACTCAGGGCCAACTACAATTCTCTATTTGCTTGTAATTGATCGATGACCATACCATTTCAGGTAAGATTCACTTATAAGTTTGATTTTTTTTTTCAGTTCCAAACCAATCTCTGAATTATCCCCCTTTATTGATTTGATCCTCTAATGTATTTTTCACGTCAAAATTATCAACCAACATATGATAATTAACAACCAAGATCTGATAGGAACAAAAATGAATTTCAATGATCATTAATATAGTTGTAGAAATTTGAGATCTATTCGTAAAAACATAGTTTCTTGGATAAAAGAAATTCTATTTTTGTATACAAGTTGTGTTATTTTATAATGTTTTAATATATATTTTATTTTATTCAAATACCATCAAATTGATTCTTGTGGAAGGAAAAATTTAAAAAATTAATTTTGTAACACATTTCCATGTACATATTTATTCATTTAATGTATTTGCCATGTAGATTATCTTGAGTAAAAAAAATTGATAATGTATATTTTAGATTTTTCATACTTTCATGGAAAAATATTGTTCAAGCTAAGGATGGTAACAAAATATTGATAGTTTATTTTTTTCAAATTATTAGTTGTGAAATTATTATTTTGAATTTTCATATGGTCAAATGAGAATGTTGATTTCTTATTTAATTTTCTTTTATAATACTAGGTATACATAAAGGATTATATACTTTAAAACAGCGTATAACATTTTTCTTGTTTTGGGTGTTATCTTGTCGAATGAATATTATATGTAAACTACAATATAGATTGTAAGTAAAAAAATATGAAAATGATTATATATAAGGACACAAATAAATTAAATATATGGCGATCCAGGTTGGTTTTAGTCCCGCAACCATTAATAGTTAGGGCTATAACTCCATTTACTTGAAAAGAAAATTTTTACTTTTTAAAAAGATATTATAATATTTATAAGCCTATAGTTATATTTAATATATTTGTATGATTTTTTTATATATTAAAATATAGTTAAATTTTATTTTATGGTGTACTTTTTGCATAATATAATGATTTATATTGTAATTTTTGTAATACTATAGTAATCTATAGCTTAATTAATTATAATAAAAATTTCAAGGATTTATATACTAGTTTATTTTATACTAATCGAACAAGATAGAAGGAAACTATACAGGTAGTGAGAGATACTTCAATTGGTATATCAAATAAGCATATTAATACTTACCCTAGAAGGAAAATTAAATAGAGGTAGAAGAGGGGATATTTGCACCAGTTTCTAATCTTTAGGAGGGTATGTGATCTGTGCATTTACATCTTTACAAATTTAAATACACAGTTAAAGATATATAATTTTGAAAAATTTGTTGTGTAAGGGTGGAGTATGTTGTGTTGGGTACCTTGATTTTAGGAATTATAGGAGAGTGTAAATATTATGTACGTTCCAAGATGGTCAAACTCTTGGTGAATATATTTTGAATTGGTTACTTTCATTAACATATTTTTTGCCGGTAATTGCGTTGGGCATTATTAGTTTTGTCATGATTTTGGAGTGGTTAATGTTGTTAGTATTTAATTTAGTAGGACATTAATATTGGTTTAGTTTGTAGATGTTATAAACAAGACCAACCCATCCTTTTCTCATGTAACTCCCTCATTATTTCTCTTCTTAGCTGGTGAAAACGAGCGTGTGGAGTAATCCTCCTTGAAGACGCCTTATTGGAGATATTTCCCATACACATGGTCTGAGGAGCTAAGGGGAGCCCAAGTATACTATACCCACCTGCTACAATGCTCAACAGCCACCTCCACTAAACGTAAGAGTTTTCTTTTAATATTCATAAGTTTTTAAAAAATACAATAGATGCGTAAAGGTCAATAGTTTTTCTAGTGGTTGTTAGGAGAATCTAGAATACTTTATAGTTCTCATGAGTCTTATCAAGTCAAATGACACTCCAATGTAATTCCAATGTAATTTATCGTTAAATGACTCTCAAATTTAATAATAAAAAATATATATACATTTTAATATTAGAAACTCAGTTGTTATTTAGTTTTTTTAATCTTTTAATATTAGATATATTTGGTAAAAGAGTCATGTATTATCAGCTTCAATTTAACACATACATACTAATAAAGTTATAGCTAATAAGGGTATACTTTAACTTTTGATGTACATTAATATATTTGGTGACTTGACATGCTTCAAGATTATTTAGTTCACGTTATCGTCTTTTCTCAAGGGAACTAGTATAAGATAAACAGAAATGAATAATTAAAATTATGTTAATAGGTTATAATGGAAAAAAGTAAGATGCAAAATTATATTAAATAAATTTTAAATTTCTATCACTAACACAATGAATTTCTATCATTAAAAACGATTATATCATATTTATTAAATTGTCTCCTTGATTTATAATCACTATTACCAATAATCTAACTCTAGTATATTTTTTGTAAAAATAGAAGTCTAATGAATTAAAAATTAAAATAGTTAAAGAAATTTGAATTAAAAATGAAAGACAAACATATAAGAACTTTAATTGCATATAATAAATTTAATTAAATATATAAAGTTTTCACAAATATAACATTTTTCAAAATTCATTAATAAACAACATATAATTTTTTTAATTACTTCCAAAAAATAACACCCCTTAGCTTTTGGGTCCTTAATTTTTTTTAGCAAAATCACCAAAAATTAATCAAACGTTTGTTAATAATTACAAAATATCCACCAATATATATAACTGATTGACAAAATAATCAGAATTTAGTGGTTATAGAAAAGATGAGGAGGACGAAACTGTCAAAATAAAATTGGGTTTATCTGAAATATCTTCGTACTGCTGATGTTTTGTCTCATCTCATGGTTGAATATGCTTTAAACAAGACACCAATTGAGTACCAAAAGAAATTTTTCTTTCAGTGGCACTCCGACACTCAAGTCATTATTATGTCCGAGCATATTCTTACAATCTGAGAGAGTTATAGAGGTTCAAATTTTTGTTATGAACAATGAATTGAATAATGAGTAGAATGAACCCTATTCGGGAGATGTGCACGAGGTATTTATAAATATTATGAGTTCGTAAAAAGTTTTATGCGAATACCTATTTAATCGTCCATATCATGTAAACTCTTTATTCAGTTTTTTACTATCCTCATATGGGGGTAGAGATCTTTTGCTTTAATCTTACATTCGACCATAGCTTTAATTCTCCCAATTACTACCAACACTTTACTATGTCTATTAAATAGCAGTCTTGAATTTGTGCAATCGTGTTATTTCCCCGAGTATTATCTACAAATTTCATTTACCTTTTTTATAAACAGCTGACATGGGAACCGATCTTTCAAGTATGCAGATAATGTGCCAATGTAAAAGTCGCGCTTTTTCAAGTAGCTTCTTGATATTCCAATGAGATATTTGGTCTTTTGGATACCTTTTTGATGTTTCTGAATAGGGGTTCGAGTGTTTGAGTAACTTCTTGATATGACAACATAAAAGATTCTCTTTTGAGTGACTTCATGAAAACCCACCATAGAAACCTATATTTTAAGTAACTTATTGATATTCCAACATGAAAGTTTTTCCTTCGATTGAATTTGGGAGATGTTTGATTTCTCAGATAAGTACCTTCTCATAAGGTATGAATAGAGATCGATGGGCATTGTAAGCTGATAGAGCTAGAGAACCCTTCGCGCTTCGAACATAATTTTTTATACCATTGAACATTTTTTTTGTTTGTACCATGAATGTGGCAACAATTTTTTTGTTCTTTCGCCATTATTATTGTTTCATTATCTTCAAAGAACTTAGTCATCAATGAAAGGTTTATCATTCACTACCTTGGAAGTCGAAGCATTTCTTTACCATCTATTAATATCATGGAAGTACCATTTTTACTTTCATTGTGTCTCTTTCAATCTTCACCGGGATATTTTTATAAGAAAAAGAATGATTGGGCATTCTTCATATTTATCATTCCACTCGGAGGACGTATTAAGAAAATAAAGGGGGAAAGGGTAGATGTTCAGCAAGATCTCCTTCTTACGCTTCTTCTCTAGGTAATACATCCCCTTCTTCAGTATTTTTCCCCCTTTAGGGACTGCGAAGCAACTCTATTCCCCCTAATAGCCCTATCGACATTACCTAGTCATTGGATATTTCCCTAGCCGCATATCTATTGCGTATTAAAATTTGCACGATAGGCCCCTATTTCATGCAAAAATTGTACTAGAGTTCCTTTTTATGCCAAAAATGTATCTTGTCCCGATACTATGTAAAAATTCGTGATTGTTCTTACAATAAAACCTTTCCTCAAGGTATATCTTGGATTTTAGAGCACGTGAGAAGAAATCAAGAGTAATTTGTGGTTGATATGGAGAACTTATATGTGTTTTTTTCTGTTAACCCAAACTTGTTTAGATTTACAAAGAGTCCACTAGGCCATTTTTTACTCACTTAAGGAACCCAACATATGACATGGTATTCTGGGGTTATCTATAATAGTTTTTTGCATCTAAACCTACCAGTTATCATATTGGAGAGCTAGTAATATCGTGAGAAATGGCAAGAAGTAAGGAAGATCCATTACAAAACTTTATATCCTTAACTATTGTTATTTTCCTTTATTTAAGTTTCTTTTTAATCTTGTTTTCTTTTCCTCCATTATAAACTAAACTATATTGTAGCTTGATATACTTGGGTATGAACCATGATAATCAATTAGAGATTAATTGTTTGCATTTGGATTTTTTTATTTAAATAAAAGTTGATTGATGTTTTTGTGATTACCCTTACACGTATTCTTAAATTCTTGTATGAAGACCACATATTTAGTGTTTGATAGTTATATAATTATACACATGAGGGGGATTTGGTAGTGGAACTAGTATAATTACACCTTTAAAGTAGAATACTCGAAATATCTAAACTAACTAGGTAATCAAATATAGTTAAAACTTTAGGCAATAAATATTTATGTAAGATCACTCAGAAGATATTATTAGGATTAGATAAAAACCCCTTATTTATCCACGTGGAACGTAAGGTTAATTTAGAATTCTGTTTAGCAATAACGTCTCGTTTTGCCCTTAAACTTAATTAAATCCTTGTCATATATTGTAAGGATCAAAAGTGTCTTGAGGTACACCTTCTCACTACAATATCATTAGTTTAATGTATTAGTTAATTATATTAAATTCAATCTTAATAGTTCTTAAATCCGAAAACAAAACAAAAAGATGTAGTTTTACTAAGTTATTCCCAACGAATCACTAATTGAATGCTAAAATTACTTATTAACTTTTAAATTCATGTGAAGAAGAACTTACTTCTCTATTATATCAATTGTGATTACTAGTACACTTGAGAATTTTCATCTATTGAATGATTGATTTATTATCACACCTCGGAAGACAGAGATATATCTGAATCTCCCATGAATCATTCAGTCCTTTCACACCATTATAAATTTGTTGACATTCAATATATTAATCCGTAAATTGGACCTTAAATACATGTACAAGAAAAATCAAAAAGAGGCACAGAGAGTTTCACTACCATCATAAGACAATAAATAACATTTGATCTTCCTAAGGATCTCGAATAATGTGTAAAAAGCAGTTAACCCTAATGATGATAATTTTGAACTAAAGGAGGAAATTTACTACAAATTAATATAAGCCCAAGTTGGATTTGTGTTAGAAAATTAGACATGGTCAAGTTAAAGCCTATAAACATGGACAAAAATATTGTGAAAGACAATTTATTTTGACCAAATTTTTAGGATAGAAAAGATGAATGAGAAATTGTTATGGAATGAACAACACCGAAAAAAATACAATTATGTTTATTAGGAATTATCAAGGGAGGGGAAAAACATTGTCATGGAGACATGCATGTCATTTAGTTAGCTTACATTGACCAAAATTTAGTGGAAAATTAAATTATGTCTATAAACACAAATATTTTGAAGTTTTGGGGCCATCTTTTGACGGTAGTCAAGTAGTCAAGTCCATCATTGAACCAAGATTCAATTTTTATGTCAAAAAAGGTATGGGATAATTTGTTTTGGCTAGAATCTGCAACGTGGTTGATTGAAAAATCAAGGTAGTGGATTATTTTGTCCGTACTCGGCCTTTTGTGTGTGGTCCCACGGATATTGAGGCCAACAAAGATTTTCTAGATTGAAATTCAGATATAATTGCAAATTTTAAAATAAATCCCTAAAATAAATGAGAAAGTACTTATTTTAAATAAAACATCATTATCTAGAGTTCCATATTTTATAAGAAGAACGTGACTATAAATCGTATTAGTGGATTCAATGTGCATTACATGTATGTCTAGATTGTGGTTTTTACTATATTAGTTAAACGCACATGGATTGTGTGTATATAGATTTTTTTTGTTATATCAATCTTATTGGGAGACCATTATATTTTTTATCCTATCCCATGGGATTCTTAATGAAAACTAATATGGTTTTTTTTTGCATCTAACTAAAGCATTTATTCATATCATCCATAGACAAGTGGAAGTTGTAGCATGTAAGGCTTGAAAATATGTATTAATGATTGTTTTTCTTTATACATCTCATATTTACAAATCATTAACTTTTCTTCTTCGTCAAATTCAATCACTAAGAAATATTTACCCTCAAAGAAGAACTTTACATCTATAAAACACGTAAGAAAAATTAAACGGGACGATATTATGAATTTTTAATTATATTTTATATATTTTATCATGTAATTTAAAAAAAAATATTATAAAATTAATAGACCGTGTGGCCTGAGTCTAGATTTTAAATAAAGACATTAAGTTAAATAGGTCAATTTTTACATAATCTGTGAGTAGATCCCAAATTTCTACTTTTTCCGCCTTTATTTGATACAGTGAGTTTTTTTTTCATTTTGTTTCAAACAATCAATTAACAAAATACTGGACTTTATATTATGTACAACTTGAGTCCATATCATAACCAAAAAAATAGTATGTTTTTCATAAAGCCCAAAGAATACAAAACAAAAAATTAAAAATATAATCAATAAAGCCCAAAGGCCTTGATATATATATCTATACTTAATCTTCTATCTCTTCCACAAAACCCAACTTCGGCGAAGTCTTCGCCGCCTCTTCTCCCTGTTATCTCAAATTATATTTCAAAGATCTTTTTTCACATTTTTTTACTTTATGAATCTTCTTCTTTCATCGGATATCTTCTTAACTAGTATGAGTAAAATTTATGAACTCAGGGCCAACTACAATTCTCTATTTGCTTGTAATTGATAGTTGACCATACCATTTCAGGTAAGATTCACTTATAAGTTTGATTTTTTTTTTCAGTTCCAAACCAGTCTCTGAATTATCCCCCTTTATTGATTTGATCCTCTAATGTATTTTTCACGTCAAAATTATCAACCAACATATGATAATTAACAACCAAGATCTGATAGGAACAAAAATGAATTTCAATGATCATTAATATAGTTGTAGAAATTTGAGATCTATTCGTAAAAACACAGTTTCTTGGACAAAAAAAATTCTATTTTTGTATACAAGTTGTGTTATTTTATAATGTTTTAATTTATATTTTATTTTATTCAAATACCATCAAATTGATTCTTGTGGAAGGAAAAATTTAAAAAATTAATTTTGTAACATATTTCCATGTACATATTTATTCATTTAATGTATTTGCCATGTAGACTATCTTGAGTAAAAAAAACTGATAATGTATATTTTAGATTTTTCATACTTTAATGGTAAAATATTGTTCAAGCTAAGGATGGTAACAAAATATTGATAGTTTATTTTTTCAAATTATTGGTTGTGAAATTATTATTTTGAATTTTCATATGGTCAAATGAGAATGTTGATTTCTTATTTAATTTTATTTTATAATACTAGGTATACATAAAGGATTATATACTTTAAAACAGCGTATAACATTTTTCTTGTTTTGGGTATTATCTTGTCGAATGAATATTATATGTAAACTACAATATAGATTGTCAGTAAAAAAATATGAAAATGATTATATATAAGGACACAAATAAATTAAATATATGGCGATCCAGGTTGGTTTTAGTCCCGCAACCATTAATAGTTAGGGCTATAACTCCATTTACTTTAAAAGAAAATTTTTACTTTTTAAAAAGATATTATAATATTTATAAGCCTATAGTTATATTTAATATATTTGTATGATTTTTTTATATATTAAAATATAGTTAATTTTTATTTTATGTTGTACTTTTTGCATAATATAATGATTTATATTGTAATTTTTGTAATACTATAGTAATCTATAGCTTAATTAATTATAATAAAAATTTCAAGGATTTATATACTAGTTTATTTTATACTAATCGAACAAGATAGAAGGAAACTATACAGGTAGTGAGAGATACTTCAATTGGTATATCAAATAAGCATATTAATACTTACCCTAGAAGGAAAATTAAGTAGGGGTAGAAGAGGGGATAGTTGCACTAGTTTCTAATCTTTAGGAGGGTATGTGATCTGTGCATTTACATCTTTACAAATTTAAATACACAGTTAAAGATATATAATTTTGAAAAATTTGTTGTGTAAGGGTGGAGTATGTTGTGTTGGGTACCTTGATTTTAGGAATTCTAGGAGAGTGTAAATATTATGTACTTTCCAAGATGGTCAAACTCTTCGCGAATATATTTTGAATTGGTTACTTTCATTAACATATTTTTTGCCGGTTATTGCGTTGGGCATTATTAGTTTTGTCATGATTTTGGAGTGGTTAATGTTATTAGTATTTAATTGAGTAGGACATTAATATTGGTTTAGTTTGTGGATGTTATAAACAAGACCAACCCATCCTTTTCTATGGGGATTAATCTGACCACCACCAAACCTGAGCCCCTAAAAGGGCAAGCTCATGTAACTCCCTCATTATTTCTCTTCATAGCTGGTGAAAACGAGCGTGTGGAGTAATCCTCCTTGAAGACGCCTTATTGGAGATCTTTCCCATACACATGGTCTGAGGAGCTAAGGGGGAGCCCAAGTATACTATACCCACCTGCTACAATGCTCAACAGCCACCTCTACTAAACGTAAGAGTTTTCTTTTGATATTCATAAGTTTTTATAAAATACAATATATGCGTAAAGGTCAATAGTTTTTCTAGTGGTTGTTAGGAGAATCTAGAATACTTTATAGTTCTCATGAGCCTTATCAAGTCAAATGACACTCCAATGTAATTCCAATGTCATTTATCGTTAAATGACTCTCAAATTCAATAATAAAAAAATATATATACATTTTAATATTAGAAACTAAGTTGTTATTTAGTTTATTTAATCTCTTATTATTAGATATATTTGGTAAAGGAGTCATGTATTATCAGCTTTAATTTAACACATACATACTAATAAAGTTATAGCTAATAAGGGTATACTTTAACTTTTGATGTACATTTATATATTTGATGACTTGACATGCTTCAAGAATATTTAGTTCACGTTATCGTCTTTTCTCAAGGGAACTAGTATAAGATAAACAGCAATGAATAATTAAAATTATGTTAATAAGTTATAATGGAAAAAAATAAGATGCAAAATTATATTAAATAAATTTTAAATTTCTATCACTAACACAATGAATTTCTATCATTAAAAACGATTATATCACATTCATTAAATTGTCTCCTTGATTTATAATCACTATTACCAATAATCCAACTCTAGTATATTTTTTGTAAAAATAGAAGTCAAATGAATTAAAATGAAAATAATAAAAGAAATTTGAATTAAAAATGAAAGACAAACATATAAGAACTTTAATTGCATATAATAAATGTAATTAAATATATAAAGTTTTCACAAATATAACATTTTTCAAAATTAATTAATAAACAACATATAATTTTTTTAATTACTTCCAAGAAATAACACCCTTAGCTTTTGGGTCCTTAACTTTTTTTTAGCAAAATCAACAAAAATTAATCAAACGTTTGTTAATAATTACAAAAGATCCACCAATATATATAACTGACTGACAAAATAATCAAAATTTAGTGGTTATAGAAAAGATGAGGAGGACGAAACTGTCAAAATAAAATTGGGTTTATCTGAAATATCTTGGTACTGCTGATGTTTTGTCTCATCTCATGGCTGAATATGCTTTAAACAAGACACCAATTGAGTACCAAAAGAAGTTTTTCTTTCAGTGGCACTCCGACACTCAAGTCATTATTAATGTCCGAGCATATTCTTACAATCTGAGAGAGTTATAGAGGTTCAAATTTTTGTTATGAACAATAAATTGAATAATGAGTAGAATGTACCCTATTCGGGAGATATGCACGAGGTATTTATAAATATTATGAGTTCGCAAAAAGTTTTATGCCATACCCATTTAATCGTCCATATCATGTAAACTCTTTATTCAGTTTTTTACTATCCTCATTTGGGGGTAGAGATCTTTTGCTTTAATCTTACATTCGACCATAGCTTTAATTCTCCCAATTACTACCAACACTTTACTATGTCTATTAAATAGCAGTCTTGAATTTGTGCAATCGTGTTATTTCCCCGAGTATTATCTACAAATTTCATTTACCTTTTTTATAAACAGCTGACATAGGAATCGATCTTTCATGTATGCAGATAATGTGCCAATGTAAAAGTCGCGCTTTTTCAGGTAGCTTCTTGATATTCCAATGCGATATTTGGTCTTTTGGATACCTTTTTGATGTTTGAGTAACTTCTTGATATGACAACATAAAAGATTCTCTTTTGAGTGACTTCATGAAAACCCACCATAGAAACCTATATTTTAGCAATAACATCTCGTTTTGCCCTTAAACTTAATTAAATCCTTGTCATATATTGTGGGGATCAAAAGTGTCTTGAGCTACACCTTCTCACTACAATATCATTAGTTTAATGTATTAGTTAATTATACTAAATTCAATCTTAATAGTTTCTAAATCCGAAAAAAAAATAAAAAGATGTAGTTTTACTAAGTTATTCCCAACGAATCACTAATTGAAAGCTAAAATTACTTATTAACTTTTAAATTCATGTGAAGAAGAACTTACTTCTCTACTATATCAATTGTGATTACTAGTACACTTGCGAGTTTTCATCTATTGAATGATTGATTTATTATCATACCTCGGAAGACAGTGATATATCTGAATCTCCCATGAATTATTCAGTCCTTTCACACCATTATAAATTTGTTGACATTCAATATATTAATCCGTAAATTAGACCTTAAATACATGTACAAGAAAAATAAAAAAGAGGCATAGAGAGTTTCACTAACATCATAAGACAATAAATAACATTTTATCTTCCTTAGGATCTCGAATAATGTGTAAAAAGTAGTTAACCCTAATGATGATAATTTTGAACTAAAGGAGGAAATTTACTACAAATTAATATAAGCCCAAGTAGGATTTGTGTTAGAAAATTAGACATGGTCAAGTTAAAGCCTATAAACATGGACAAAAATATTGTGAAAGACAATTTATTTTGACCAAAATTTTAGGATAGAAAAGATGAATGAGAAACTGTTATGGAATGAACAACGCCGAAAAAATACAATTATGTTTATGAGGAATTATCAAGGGAGGGGAAAAACATTGTCATGGAGACATGCATGTCATTTAGTTAGTTAACATTTACCAAAATTTCGTGTAAAATTAAATTATGTCTATAAACACAAATATTTTGAAGTTTTGGGGTCATCTGTTTACGGTAGTCAAGTAGTCAAGTCCATCATTGAACCAAGATTCAATTTTTATGTCAAAAAAGGTATGGGATAATTTGTTTTGGCTAGAATCTGCAACGTGGTTGATTGAAAAATAAAGGTAGTGGATTATTTTGTTCGTACTCGGCCTTTTGTGTGTGCTCCCACGGATATTGAGGCCAACAAAGATTTTCTAGATTGAAATTCAGATATAATTGCAATTTTAAAATAAATCCCTAAAATAAATGAGGAAGTACTTATTTTAAATAAATCATCATTATCTAGAGTTTCATATTTTATAAGAAGAAGAGACAATCCAACAAAAATTATGTTAATCTAAGTTGGACGTGACTATAAATCGTATTAGTGAATTCAATGTGCATTACATGTATGTCTAGATTGTGGTTTTTACTATATTAGTTAAATGCATATGGATTGTGTGTATATAGATTTTTTTTGTTATATCAATCTTATTGGGAGACCATTATATTTTTTATCCTATCCCATGGGATTCTTAATGAAGACATAATATGGTTTTTTGTTCATCTAACTAAAGCACTTATTCATATCATCCATAGCCAAGTGGAAGTTGTAGCATGTAAGGCTTGGAAATATGTATTAATGATTGTTTTCCTTTATACATCTCATATTCACAAATCATTAACTTTTCTTCTTTGTCAAATTCAATCACTAAGAAATATTTACCCTCAAAGAAGAACATTACATCTATAAAACACGTAAGAAAAAATAAATGAGACAATATTATGAATTTTTAATTATATTATTTTTATATTTTATCATGTAATTTAAAAAAAAAATATTAAAATTAGTCTGAGTCTAGATTTTAAATAAAGACATGTAGTTAAATAGGTCAATTTTTACATAATATGTGAGTAAACCCCAAATTTCTATTTTTTCCACCTTTATTTGATCCAGTGATTTTTTTTCATTTTATTTCAAACAATCAATTAACAAGATACTTGACTTTACATTATGTACAACTTGAGTCTATATCATAAACAAAAAGTAGTATGTTTTTCATAAAGCCCAAAGAACATAAAATTAAAAATATAATCAATAAGGCCCAAAGGCCTTGACATATATATCTATATTTAATCTTCTATCTCTTCCACAAAACCCTACTTCGGCGAAGTCTTCGCCGCCTCTTCTCCATGTTATCTCAAAATATATTTCAAAGATCTTTTTTCACATTTTTTTACTTTATGAATCTTCTTCTTTCATCGGATATTTTCTTAACTAGTATGAGTAAAATTTATGAACTCAGGGACAACTACAATTCTCTATTTGCTTGTAATTGATCGATGACCATACCATTTCAGGTAAGATTCATTTATATGTTTGATTTTTTTCAGTTCCAAACCAATCTCTGAATTATCCCCCTTTACTGATTTGATCCTCTAATGTATTTTCACGTCAAAATTATCAACCAACATATGATAATTAACAACCAAAATCTAATAGGAACAAAAATGAATTTAAATGATCATTAATATAGTTGTAGAAATTTGAGATCTATTCGTAAAAACATAGTTTCTTGGACAAAAAAAATCTATTTTTGTATACAAGTTGTGTTATTTTATAATGTTTTAATTTAAATTTTATTTTATTCAAATACCATCAAATTGATCCGTGTGGAAGGAAAAATTTAAAAAATTAATTATGTAACACATTTCCATGTACATATTTATTCATTTAATGTATTTGCCATGTAGACTAGCTTGAGTACAAAAAAACTGATAATGTATATTTTAGATTTTTCATACTTTCATGAAAAATATTGTTCAAGCTAAGGATGGTAACAAAATATTTATAGTTTATTTTTTTCAAATTACTGGTTGTGAAATTATTATTTTTAATTTTCATATGGTCAAATGAGAATGTTGATTTAGTATTTAATTTTCTTTTATAATACTAGGTTTACATAAAGGATTATATACTTTAAAACAGCATATAACATTTTTCTTGTTTTGGGTGGCGTCTTATTTGAGTACAATAAATTATAACAAAAAAGAATCTTAATCAACTTTATTATTTTTTGGATAAATATTATATGTAAACTACAATATAGATTGTCAGTAAAAAATTATGAAAATGATTATATATAAGGACACAAATAAATTAAATATATGGCGATCCAGGTTGGTTTTAGTCCCAAAACCATTAATAGTTAGGGCTATAACTCCATTTACTTTTAAAAAAAAAAAATTTACTTTTTAAAAAGATATTATAATAGTTATATATAGTTATATTTAATATATTTGTATGATTTTTTTATATATTAAAATATAGGTAATTTTTATTGTATGGTGTACTTTTTGCATAATATAATGATTTATATTACTATAGTAATCTATAGCTTAATTAATTATATTAAAAATTTCAAGGATTTATATACTAGTTTATTTTATAATAATCGAACAAGATAGAACGAAACTATACAGGTAGTGAGAGATACTTCAATTGGTATATCAAATAAGCATATTATTACTTACCCTAGAAGGAAACTTAAGTAGGGGTAGAAGAGGGGATAGTTGCACTAGTTTCTAATCTTTAGGAGGGTATATGATCTGTGCATTTACATCTTTACAAATTTAATTACACAGTTAAAGATATATAATTTTGAAAAATTTGTTATGTAAGGGTGGAGTATGTTGTGTTGGGTACCTTGATTTTAGGAATTCTAGGAGAGTGTAAATATTATGTACGTTCCAAGATGGTCAAACTCTTGGTGAATATATTTTGAATTTGTTACTTTCATTAAAATATTTTTTGCCGGTTATTGGGTTGGGCATTATTAGTTTTGTCATGATTTTGGAGTGGTTAATGTTGTTAATATTTAATTGAGTAGGACATTAATACTGGTTTAGTTTGTAGATGTTATAAACAAGACCAACCCATCCTTTTCTATGGGGATCAATCTGACCACCACCAAACCTGAGCCCCTAAAAGGGCAAGCTCACGTAACTCCCTCATTATTTCTCTTCTTAGCTGGTGAAAACGAGCGTGTGGAGTAATCCTCCTTGAAGACGCCTTATTGGAGATCTTTTCCATACACATGGTCTGAGGAGCTAAGGGAGTATACTATATCCACCTGCTACAATGCTCAACAGCCACCTCCACTGAACGTAAGAGTTTTCTTTTGATATTCATAAGTATGTATAAAATACAATAGATGCGTAAAGGTTAATAGTTTTCTAGTGGTTGTTAGGAGAATCTAGAATACTTTATAGTTCTCATGAGCCTTATCAAGTCAAATGACACTCCAATGTAATTACAATGTAATTTATCGTTAAATGACTCTCAAATTCAACAATAAAAAAATATATATACATTTTAATATTAGAAACTAAGTTGTTATTTAGTTTTTTTAATCTCTTTTTATTAGATATATTTGGTAAAAGAGTCATGTATTATCAGCTTTAATTTAACACATACATACTAATAAAGTTATAGCTAATAAGGGTATACTTTAACTTTTGATGTACATTAATATATTTGGTGACTTGACATGCTTCAAGAATATTTAATTCACGTTATCGTCTTTTCTCAAGGGAACTAGTATAAGATAAACAGAAATGAATAATTAAAATTATGTTAACAGGTTATAATGAAAAAAAGTAAGATGCAAAATTATATTAAATAAATTTTAAACTTCTATCACTAACACAATGAATTTCTATCATTAAATACGATTATATCATATTTATTAAATTGTCTCCTTGATTTATAATCATTATTACCAATAATCCAACTCTAGTATATTTTTTGTAAAAATAGAAGTCAAATGAATTAAAAATGAAAATAATAAAAGAAATTTGAATTAAGAATGAAAGACAAACATATAAGAACTTTAATTGCTTATAATAAATGTAATTAAATATATAAAGTTTTCACAAATATAAAATTTGTTAAAATTAATTAATAAACAACATATAAATCTTTTAATTACTTCCAAAAATAACACCCCTTAGCTTTTGGGTCCTTAACTTTTTTCAGCAAAATCAACAAAAATTAATCAAACGTTTGTTAATAATTACAAAAGATCCACCAATATATATAATTGACTTACAAAATAATCAGAATATAGTGGTTATAGAAAAGATGAGGAGGACGAAATTGTCAAAATAAAATTGGGTTTATCCGAAATATCTTCGTGTACTGCTGATGTTTTTTCTCATCTCATGGCTGAATATGCTTTAAACACGACACCGATTGAGTACCAAAAGAAGTTTTTTTTCAATGGCACTCCGACACTCAAGTCATTATTATGTCCGAGCATATTCTTACTATCCGAGAGAGTTATAGAGGTTCAAATTTTTGTTATGAACAATGAATTGCATAATGAGTAGAATGTACCCTATTCGGGAGATGTGCATGAGGTATTTATAAATATTATGAGTGTGCAGAAAGGTTTATGTTGGCTCGTATAGATTTCTCACCCACTAAATATGCGCATACCCATTTAATCGTCCATATCATGTAAACTCTTTATTCAGTTTTTTACTATCCTCATTTGGGGGTAGAGATCTTTTGCTTTAATCTTACATTCGACCATAGCTTTAATTCTCCAAATTACTACCAACACTTTACTATGTCTATTAAATAGCAGTCTTGAATTTGTGCAATCGTGTTATTTCCCCGAGTATTATCTACAAATTTCATTTACCTTTTTTATAAACAGCTGACATGGAACCGATCTTTCAAGTATGCAGATAATGTGCCAATGTAAAAGTCATGCTTTTTCAAGTAGCTTCTTGATATTCCAATGCGATATTCAGTCTTTTGGATACCTTTTTGATGTTTTTGAATCAGGGGTCGAGTGTTTGAGTAACTTCTTGATATGACAACATAAAAGATTCTCTTTTGAGTGACTTCATGAAAACCCACCATAGAAACCTATATTTTAAGTAACTTATTGATATTCCAACATGAAAGTTGATCCTTCGAGTGAATTTGGGAGATTTTTGATTTCTCAGATAAGTACCTTCTCATAAGGTATGAATAGAGATCGATGGGCATTGTAAGCTGATAGTGCTAGAGAACCCTTCGCGCTTCGAACATAATTTTTTATACCATTGAACATTTTTTTGTTTGTACCATGAATGTGGCAACAATTTTTTTTGTTCTTTCGCCATTATTATTGTTCATTATCTTCAAAGAACTTATTCATCAATGAAAGGTTTATCATTCACTACCTTGGAAGTTTAAGCATTTCTTTACCATCTATTAATATCATGGAAGTACCATTTTTACTTTCATTGTGTCTCTCTTTATCTTCACCAGGATATTTTTATAAGAAAAAGAATGATTGGGCATTCTTCATATTTATCATTCCACTCGGAGGACGTATTAAGAAAATAAAGGGGAAAAGGGTAGATGTTCAGAAAGGTCTCCTTCTTACGCTTCTTCTCTAGGTAATACATCCCCTTCTTTAGTATTTCCCCCCTTTAGGGACTGCGAAGCAAGTCCATTCCCCCTAATATCCCTATCGACATTACCTAGTCATTGTATGTTTCCCAAGCCGCATATCTATTGCGTATTTTACTACCTCAATATGTAATTTTTTATCTTTTTATCTTTATGGTTGGTTGTACCTTTCTTGATGCTCTCGCAGTATTTTTGCTAGGTTTCCCATGTATGGGAAATCCTTTTGTCTTATTTGGGAAGGCACGCGGAGCTGGACCGTCTCTCCTAGAGTTGGATAAAACAATATACCATGTTAAGGAGTCTTCCAACTGAGAAGAATGAGTTTAGAGGCTTGGAAAATCGAACTCGGGAGACTAATGACAAGTTTCAGGATGACAACGACTTGGTCACTCAGAGACACTACGAGCTTAAAAGGCGGTCATGCACACTGATTAGCAATCCTTTTTGGTTCAAAGACGAGAAAAGAAATAATCCGAGCGTAGTCCAACCCAGGTATGCATTATAGCCAAGTACAGGGCATCAAAATAGTACGATGATGAAGTACGATTACTCTTTGATCCTGATCATGATAGGGGAAAACAAGTCAAGTATCGTATATACATTTCAAAGGTTCAATCCTGCTACCCCTATCTACCGAGATTGATCGACGAGAATGTTTATATCTATCCCCAAAGACCCGAATTTCAAGGACAACCACTCATTTCAATTAGGATACCTTGTGTTTTCTCACGAGCATGGGTATGATCTGATTTCCATTCTGCTCTTGTTGACATATCTCTTTGATAAATCGATCTGAGATCAAAATATATCGTGTCTGAGGTTTCTCGAAACTAGATACTAAGTTAGGACCACTGGGAGGCAATATCTCGATAAAAATTTGATAAACATTAGCATTGTTGCTAGCGGATATTCTTATGCGATATTTGGTCGTTTGAATACCTTTTTGATGTTTCTGAATCAGGGGTCGAGTGTTTGAGTAACTTCTTGATTTGACAACATAAAAGATTCTCTTTTGAATGACTTCATGAAACCCCACCATAGAAACCTATATTTTAAGTAACTTATTGATATTCCAACATGAAAATTTTTCCTTCGAGTGAATTTGGGAGATTTTTGATTTCTCAGATAAGTACCTTCACATAAGGTACGAATAGAGATTGATGGGCATTGTAAGTTGATATTGCAAGAGAACCCTTCGCGGTTCGAACATAATTTTTTACACTATTGAACATTTTTTTGTTTGTACCATAAATGTGGCCACAATTATTTTGTCATTTCACCATTATTATTATTTCATTAACTTCAAAGAACTTATTCAATAATGAAAGGTTTATCATTCAGTACCTTGGAAGTTTAAGCATTTCTTTACCATCAATTAATATCATGGAAGTACCATTTTTACTCTCATTGTGTCTCTTTTTATCTTCACCAGGCTATTTTTATAAGAAAAAGAATGATTGGACAGTCGTCATATTTATCATTCCACTCGGTGGACGTATTTAGAAAATCAAGGTGAAAAGGGTAGATGTTCAGCAAAATCTCTTTCTTACGCTTCTTCTCTAGGTAATACATCCCCTTCTTCAGTATTTTTCCCCTTTAGGGACTGCGAAGCAACTCTATTCCCCCTAATATCCATGTCGACATTACCTAGTCATTGGATCCCTATCCACATATCTATTGTGTATTGAAAGTTGCACGATAGGCCCCTATTTCATGCAAAAATTGTACTCGAGTTCCTTATATTATGCCAAAAATGTATCTTGTCCCTATACTATGTAAAAATTCGTGATGTTTCTTACAATAAAACCTTTCCTCAAGGTATATCTTGGATTTTAGAGCACGTGAGAAGAAATCAAGAGTAATTTGTAGTTGATATGGAGAAGTTATAGTTGTTTTTTTCTGTTAACCCAAACTTGTTTAGATTTACAAAGAGTCCACTAGGCCATTTTTTACTCACTTAAGGAACCCAACATATGACACGGTATTCTTGGGTTATGTATAATAGTTTTTTGCATCTAAACCTACCAGATATCATATTGGAGAGCTTGGAATATCGTGAGAAATGGCAAATAGTAAGGAAGATCCATTACAAAACTTTATATCCTTAACTATTGTTATTTTCCTTTATTTAAGTTTCCTTTTAATTTTGTTTTCTTTTCCTCCATTATAAATTAAACTATATTGTAGCTTGATATACTTGGGTATGAACCGTGATAATCAATTAGAGATTAATTGTATAAATTTGGATTTTCTTATTTAAATAAAAGTTGATTGATGTTGTTGTGATTACCCTTACACTTATTCTTAAATTCTTGTATGAAGACCACATATTTAGTGTTTGATAGTTATCTAATTATACACATGAGGGGGATTTTGTAGTGGAACTAGTATAATTACACCTTTTAAAGTAGAATACTCGAAAGATCTAAACTAACTAGGTAATCAAATATAGTTAAAACTTTAGGCACTAAATATTTATGTAAGATCACTCAGGAGATATTATTAGGATTAGATAGAAACCCCTTATTTATCCACGTAGAACGTAGGGTTAATTTAGAATTATGTTTAGCAATAACATCTCGTTTTGCCCTTAAACTTAATTAAATCCTTGTCATATATTGTGGGGATCAAAAGTGTCTTGAGCTACACCTTCTCACTACAATATCATTAGTTTAATGTATTAGTTAATTATATTAAATTCAATCTTAATAGTTCTTAAATCCGAAAACAAAATAAAAAGATGTAGTTTTACTAAGTTATTCCCAACGAATCACTAATTGAAAGCTAAAATTATTTATTAACTTTTAAATTCATGTGAAGAAGAACTTCCTTCTCTATTATATCAATTGTGATTACTAGTACACTTGCGAGTTTTCATCTATTGAATGATTGATTTATTATCACACCTCGGAAGACAGCGATATATTTGAATCTCCCTTGAATTATTTAGTCCTTTCACACCATTATAAATTTGTTGACATTCCATATATTAATCTGTAAATTGGACCTTAAATACATGTACAAGAAAAATAAAAAAGAGGCATAGAGAGTTTCACTACCATCATAAGACAATAAATAACATTTGATCTTCCTAAGGATGTCGAATAATGTGTAAAAAGTAGTTAACCCTAATGATGATAATTTTGAACTAAAGGAGGAAAATTACTACAAATTAATATAAGCCCAAGTAGGATTTGTGTTAGAAAATTAGACATGGTCAAGTTAAAGCCTATAAACATGGACAAAAATATTGTGAAACACAATTTATTTTGACCAAATTTTTAGGATAGAAAAGATGAATGAGAAACTGTTATGGAATGAACAACACCGAAAAAATACAATTATGTTTATGAGGAATTATCAAGGGAGGGGAAAAACATTGTCATGGAGACATGCATGTTATTTAGTTAGTTAACATTGATCAAAATTTTGTGTAAAATTAAATTATGTCTATAAACACAAATATTTTGAAGTTTTGGGGTCATCTTTTGACGGTAGTCAAGTAGTCAAGTCCATCATTGAACCAAGAATCAATTTTTATGTCAAAAAAAGGTATGGGATAATTTGTTTTGGCTAGAATCTGCAACGCGGTTGATTGAAAAATCAAGGTAGTGGATTATTTTGTTTGTACTTGGCCTTTTGTGTGTGCTCCCACGGATATTGAGGCCAACAAAGATTTTCTAGATTGAAATTCAGATATAATTGCAAATTTTAAAATAAATCCCTAAAATAAATGAAAAAGTACTTATTTTAAATAAAAAATCATTATCTAGAGTTCCATATTTTATAAGAAGAAGAGACAATCCAACTAAAATTATGTTAATCTTAGTTGGAAGTGACTATAAATCGTATTAGTGAATTCAATGTGCATTACATGTATGTCTATATTGTGATTTTTACTATATTAGTTAAATACATATGGATTGTGTGTATATAGATTTTGTTTTGTTATATCAATCTTATTGGGAGACCATTATATTTTTTTGTCCTATCCCATGGGATTCTTAATGAAGACATAATATGGTTTTTTTTGCATCTAACTAAAGCATTTATTCATATCATCCATAGACAAGTAAAAGTTGTAGCATGTAAGGCTTGGAAAAATGTATTAATGATTGTTTTCCTTTATACATCTCATATTCACAAATCATCAACTTTTCTTCTTTGTCAAATTCAATCACTAAGAAATATTTACCCTCAAAGAAGAACTTTACATCTATAAAAGACGTAAGAAAAAATAAATGAGACAATATTATGAATTTTTAATTATATTTTTTATATTTTATCATTTAATTTAAAAAAAATATTATAAAATTAATAGACCGTGAGGCATGAGTCTAGATTTTAAATAAAGACATGTAGTTAAATAGACCCCAAATTTCTACTTTCTCCGCCTTTATTTGATCCAGTGAGTTTTTTTTTATTTTATTTCAAACAATTAATTAACAAGATACTGGACTTTACATTATGTACAACTTGAGTCTATATCATAACCAAAAAAATAGTATGTTTTTCATAAAGCCCAAAGAATACAAAACATAAAATTAAAAGTATAATCAATAAGGCCCAAAGGCCTTGACATATATATCTATACTTAATCTTCTATCTCTTCCACAAAACCCTACTTCTGCGAAGTCTTCACCGCCTCTTCTCCATGTTATCTCAAAATATATTTCAAAGATCTTTTTTCACATTTTTTTACTTTATGAGTCTTCTTCTTTCATCGGATATCTTCTTAACTAGTATGAGTAAAATTTATAAACTCAGGGCCTACTACAATTCTCTATTTGCTTGTAATTGATCGATGACCATACCATTTCAGGTAAGATTCACTTATAAGTTTGATTTTATTTTCAGTTCCAAACCAATCTCTGAATTTTCCCCCTTTACTGATTTGATCCTCTAATGTATTTTTCACGTCAAAATTATCAACCAACATATGATAATTAACAACCAAGATCTGATAGGAACAAAAATGAATTTCAATGATCATTAATATAGTTGTAGAAATTTGAGATCTATTCGTGAAAACATAGTTTCTTGGACAAAAAAAATTCTATTTTTGTATACAAGTTGTGTTATTGTAAAATGTTTTAATTTATATTTTATTTTATTCAAATACCATCAAACTGATTCTTGTGGAAGGAAAAATTTAAAAAATTAATTATGTAACACATTTTCATGTACATATTTATTCATTTAACGTATTTGCCATGTAGACTATCTTGAGTAAAAAAACTGATAATGTATATTTTAGATTTTTCATACTTTCATGGTAAAATATTATTCAAGCTAAGGATGGTAACAAAATATTGATAGTTTATTTCTTTCAAATTATTGGTTGTGAAATTATTATTTTGAATTTTCATATGGTCAAATGAGAATGTTGATTTCTTATTTAATTTTCTTTTATAATACTAGGTATACATAAAGGATTATATACTATAATATTTTTCTTGTTTTGGGTGTTATCTTGTCGAATGAATATTATATGTAAACTACAATATAGATTGTCAGTAAAAAAATATGAAAATGATTATATATAAGGACACAAATATTTTAAATTTATGGCGATCCAGGTTGGTTTTAGTCCCACAACCATTAATAGTTAGGGCTATAACTCCATTTACTTTAAAAAAAAAAATTTACTTTTTAAAAAGATATTATAATATTTATAAGCCTATAGTTATATTTAATATATTTGTATGATTTTTTTATATATTAAAATATAGTTAATTTTTATTTTATGGTGTACTTTTTGAATAATATAATGATTTATATTTTAATTTTTGTAATACTATAGTAATCTATAACTTAATTAATTATAATAAAAAATTCAAGGATTTATATACTAGTTTATTTTATACTAATCGAACAAGATAGAAGGAAACTATACAGGTAGTGAGAGATACTTCAATTGGTATATCAAATAAGCATATTAATACTTACCCTAGAAGGAAAATTAAGTAGGGGTAGAAGAGGGGATAGTTGCACTAGTTTCTAATCTTTAGGAGGGTATATGATCTGTGCATTTACATCTTTACAAATTTAATTACACAGTTAAAGATATATAATTTTGAAAAATTTGTTATGTAAGGGTGGAGTATGTTGTGTTGGGTACCTTGATTTTAGGAATTCTAGGAGAGTGTAAATATTATGTATGTCCAAGATGGTCAAACTCTTGATGAATATATTTTGAATTGGTTTCTTTCATTATCAGATTTTTTCCGGTTATTGCGTTGGGCATTATTAGTTTTGTCATGATTTTGGAGTGGTTAATGTTGTTAGTATTTAATTGAGTAGGGCATTAATATTGGTTTAGTTTGTAGATGTTATAAACAAGACCAACCCATCCTTTTCTATGGGGATCAATCTGACCACTACCAAACCTGAGCCCCTAAAAGGGAAAGCTCATGTAACTCCCTCATTATTTCTTTTCTTAGCTGGTGAACAATTAATTTATTAAACTTTTGCGCGTAATATTGGTATTTTTAGTGTAAAGTTTACAGGTTTTAGATGTTAGCTAGAAGAGGAATCCAAGTAGAAAGTCAAAGATCAAGAGATAGAGCCAAGACTTGAAGATAAATCCCGAAGATATTATTTGTAGAGCTGAAAATCCATTTTCCAGGCAATAGATTGCTAATTTCGAGGCTCTTTAACGATGATTTAGCCGCTGACCTTTGAAGAGAAAACATTCCTTATCGAGTTATGGAACTTTAGCAACTGGAATGAGGTCAATCGGAGTCATAACGCATCGGGAAAAGCCGTTTTAGTGAAGGCATATCAGCAGTTACGGGATTTTGGGCTAAGTTAGTGGACTTGGGCCTTTTATATTTCATTTAATTAAAAGCCTAGGGCCAAGTCCGAATTTGCACTTATAAAAGGAGTTCTGGACTTCTATTTTTCATAAATTCATTCTTTACAATTAAAAACATCTGAGAGAAGCAACAGAAGGAAGGAAGAAGAAGCTGCTAGAGCTGGAGTGGGTCTATAGCTCCGTTCTCAGTCATTCCAATTCCGGAAATTAGGTTCCTTTTATCTTTTATTTGTAATCAAACATGAATTCCATTTATTTTAATTTAGTTTTCTTTTTAATTATTATGAGCTAAACCTAATTAGTGCTTGAGAACGCATAATGGGTTAATCCCAATTTGATTTCATTCAATACATTTGAATTTTGGATATTTATTATTTAAATCAAATTGGGTAAATTGTATTTTTCTTTAATTTGCTTTTTAATTACTATTATTTACGTAGTTAACCAATGATAGGACTTAGTATCTAGGCTATTCCAATTAGTGGCGATTGGATCACCTTGACGGGGGGTTTAGGTACCGAACTAGTTAACGAATGTAGGTTAGAAATTATTTGACTCTGACGAGCTTAATTAAACATATGGCCTATTGGGTAATTTAAACTTAAACACTTGAGAGTGGACTATTATCACCCTGACGGGGTTTGTAGCACTTGAGAGTTGCTCCTTAGTCCACCCTGACGGGGGTAAGGAGAATATAGAATCTCGACCAATACAAATTTACCAATTTGTCCCTTAAACAATGTATGAAATGAATGATAGTTAGGAAAACCCTTGCGTCTCTCAAGTACTACCTTCACATACTTGCGTTTCACATATATTTACTTGCATTTTAGTATTTAATTGCATTTTCCATTTAGTCTTTCATTACTTAGAATAATAAAAACAAACAAACAATCAATATATCTTTTACTTACATTCATAAGTGCAATCAATCATTAATAGATAAGCATTGTAGTCAACCATCCCGTCCTTGGAACGAATCTGTTTTATCAACTATATTACTTGGGACAATTGTACACTTGCAGTTGTGGTTCGATTATTATTTGCATTTATTTAGAACACACAAAGGACCACCAGTGAAAACGAGCGTGTGGAGTAATCCTCCTTGAAGACGCCTTATTGGAGATCTTTCCCATACCTATGGTCTGAGGAGCTAAGGGGGAGCCCAAGTATACTATACCCACCTGCTACAATGCTCAACAGCCACCTCCACAGAACGTAAGAGTTTTCTTTTGATATTCATAAGTTTTTATAAAATACAATAGATGCGTAAAGGTCAATAGTTTTTCTAGTGGTTGTTAGGAGAATCTAGAATACTTTATAGTTCTCATGAGCCTTATCAAGTCAAATGACACTCCAATGTAATTCCAATGTAATTTATCGTTAAATGACTCTCAAATTCAATAATAAAAAAATATATATACATTTTAATATTAGAAACTAAGTTGTTATTTAGTTTTTTTAATCTCTTATTATTAGATATATTTGGTAAAAGAGTCATGTATTATCAGCTTTAATTTAACACATACATACTAATAAAGTTATAGCTAATAAGGGTATACTTTAACTTTTGATGTACATTAATATATTTGGTGACTTGACATGCTTCAAGAATATTTAGTTCATGTTATCGTCTTTTCTCAAGGGAACTAGTATAAAATAAACAGAAATGAATAATTAAAATTATGTTAATAGGTTATGATGGAAAAAAGTAAGATGCAAAATTATATTAAATACATTTTAAATTTCTATCACTAACACAATGAATTTCTATCATTAAAAACGATTATATTATATCCATTAAATTGTCTCCTTGATTTATAATCACTATTACCAATAATCCAACTCTAGTATATTTTTTGTAAAAACAGAAGTCAAATGAATTAAAAATGAAAATAATAAAATAAATTTGAATTAAAAATTAAAGACAAACATATAAGAACTTTAATTGCATATAATAAATGTAATTAAATATATAAAGTTTTCACAAATATAACATTTTTCAAATTAATTAATAAACAACATATAATTTTTTTAATTACTTCCAAAAAATAACACCCCTTAGCTTTTGGGTCCTTAATTTTTTTTAGCAAAATCAACAAAAATTAATCAAACGTTTGTTAATAATTACAAAAGATCCACCAATATATATAACTGACTGACTAAATAATCAGAATTTAGTGGTTATAGAAAAGATGAGGAGGACAAAACTGTCAAAATAAAATTGGGTTTATCTGAAATATCTTCGTACTGTTGATGTTTTGTCTCATCTCATGGCTGAAGATGCTTTAAACAAGACACCAATTGAGTACCAAAATAAGTTTTTCTTTCAGTGGCACTCCGACACTCAAGTCATTATTATGTCCGAGCATATTCGTACAATCCGAGAGAGTTATAGAGGTTCAAATTTTTGTTATGAACAATGAATTGAATAATGAGTAGAATGTACCCTATTCGGGAGATGTGCACGAGGTATTTATAAGTATTATGAGTTCGCAAAAAGTTTTATGCGCATACCCATTTAATCGTCCATATCATGTAAACTCTTTATTCAGTTTTTTACTATCCTCATTTGGGAGTAGAGATCTTTTGATTTAATCTTACATTCGACCATAGCTTTAATTCTCCCAATTACTACCAACACTTTACTATGTCTATTAAATAGCAGTATTGAATTTGTGCAATCGTGTTATTTCCCCGAGTATTATCTACGAATTTCATTTACCTTTTTTTATAAACAGCTTACATGGGAACCGATCTTTCAAGTATGCAGATAATGTGCCAATGTAAAAGTCGCGCTTTTTCAAGTAGCTTCTTGATATTCCAATGCGATATTCGGTCTTTTGGATACCTTTTTGATGTTTCTGAATCCGGGTTCGAGTGTTTGAGTAACTTCTTGATATGACAACACAAAAGATTCTCTTTTGAGTGACTTCATGAAAACCCACCATAGAAACCTAAATTTTAAGTAACTTATTGATATTCCAAACTGAAAGTTTTTCCTTCGAGTGAATTTGGGAGGTGTTTGATTTCTCAGATAAGTACCTACTCATAAGGTATGAATAGAGATCGATGGGCATTGTAAGCTGATAGAGCTAGAGAACCCTTCGCGCTTCGAACATAATTTTTTATACCATTGAACATTTTTTCGTTTGTACCATGAATGTGGCAACAATTTTTTTGTTCTTTCGCCATTATTATTGTTTCATTATCTTCAAAGAACTTAGTCATCAATGAAAGGTTTATCATTCACTACCTTGGAAGTCTAAGCATTTCTTTACCATCTATTAATATCATGGAAGTACCATTTTTACTTTCATTGTGTCTCTTTCTATCTTCACCAGATTATTTTTATAAGAAAAAGAATGATTGGGCATTCTTCATATTTATCATTCCACTCGGAGGACGTGTTAAGAAAATAAAGGGGAAAAGGGTAGATGTTCAGCAAGATCTCCTTCTTACGCTTCTTCTCTAGGTAACACATCCCCTTCTTCAGTATTTTCCCCCCTTTAGGGACTGCGAAGCAACTCTATTCCCGCTAATAGCCCTATCGACATTACCTAGTCATTGGATATTTCCCTATCCGCATATCTATTGCGTTTTAAAATTTGCACGATAGGCCCCTATTTCATGCAAAAATTGTACTAGAGTTCCTTATTTTATGCCAAAAATGTATCTTGTCCCGATACTATGTAAAAATTCGTGATGTTTCTTACAATAAAACCTTTCCTCAAGGTATATCTTGTATTTTAGAGCACGTGAGAAGAAATCAAGAGTAATTTGTAGTTGATATGGAGAAGTTATATGTGTTTTTTTCTATTAACCCAAACTTGTTTAGATTTACAAAGAGTCCACTAGGCCATTTTTTACTCACTTAAGGAACCCAACATATGACACGGTATTCTTGGGTTATGTATAATAGTTTTTTGCATCTAAACCTACCAGATATCATATTGGAGAGCTTGGAATATCGTGAGAAATGGCAAGAAGTAAGGAAGATCCATTACAAAACTTTATATCCTTAACTATTGTTATTTTCCTTTATTTAAGTTTCCTTTTAATTTTGTTTTCTTTTCCTCCATTATAAACCAAACTATATTGTAGCTTGATATACTTGGGTATGAACCGTGATAATCAATTAGAGATTAATTGTATAAATTTGGATTTTCTTATTTAAATAAAAGTTGATTGATGTTGTTGTGATTACTCTTAAACTTATTCTTAAATTCTTGTTTGAAGACCACATATTTAGTGTTTGATAGTTATCTAATTATACACATGAGGGGGATTTGGTAGTGGAACTAGTATAATTACACCTTTTAAAGTGGAATACTCGAAAGATCTAAACTAACTAGGTAATCAAATATAGTTAAAACTTTAGGCACTTAATATTTATGTAGGATCACTCAGGAGATATTATTAGGATTAGATAGAAACCCCTTATTTATCCACGTGGAACGTAGGGTTAATTTAGAATTACGTTTAGCAATAACATCTCGTTTTGCCCTTAAACTTAATTAAATCCTTGTCATATATTGTGGGGATCAAAAGTGTCTTGAGCTACACCTTCTCACTACAATATCATTAGTTTAATGTATTAGTTAATTATATTAAATTCAATCTTAATAGTTCTTAAATCCGAAATCAAAATAAAAAGATGTAGTTTTACTAATTTATTCCCAACGAATCACTAATTGAAAGCTAAAATTATTTATTAACTTTTAAATTCATGTGAAGAAGAACTTACTTCTCTATTATATCAATTGTGATTACTAGTACACTTGCGAGTTTTCATCTATTGAATGATTGATTTATTATCACACCTCGGAAGACAGCGATATATCTGAATCTCCCATGAATTATTTAGTCCTTTCACACCATTATAAATTTGTTGACATTCCATATATTAATCTGTAAATTGGACCTTAAATACATGTACAAGAAAAATAAAAAAGAGGCATAGAGAGTTTCACTACCATCATAAGACAATAAATAACATTTGATCTTCCTAAGGATGTCGAATAATGTGTAAAAAGTAGTTAACCCTAATGATGATAATTTTGAACTAAAGGAGGAAAATTACTACAAATTAATATAAGCCCAAGTAGGATTTGTGTTAGAAAATTAGACATGGTCAAGTTAAAGCCTATAAACATGGACAAAAGTATTGTGAAAGACAATTTATTTTGACCAAATTTTTAGGATAGAAAAGATGAATGAGAAACTGTTATGGAATGAACAACACCGAAAAAAATACAATTATGTTTATGAGGAATTATCAAGGGAGGGGAAAAACATTGTCATGGAGACATGCATGTCATTTAGTTTGTTAACATTGACCAAAATTTTGTGTAAAATTAAATTATGTCTATAAACACAAATATTTTGAAGTTTTGGGGTCATCTTTTGACGGTAGTCAAGTAGTCAAGTTCATCATTGAACCAAGAATCAATTTTTATGTCAAAAAAAGGTATGGGATAATTTGTTTTGGCTAGAATCTGGAACGTGGTTGATTGAAAAATCAAGGTAGTGGATTATTTTGTTTGTACTTGGCCTTTTGTGTGTGCTCCCACGGATATTGAGGCCAACAAAGATTTCTAGATTGAAATTCAGATATAATTGCAAATTTTAAAATAAATCTCTAAAATAAATGAGAAAGTACTTATTTTTAATAAAACATCATTATCTAGAGTTCCATATTTTATAAGAAGAAGAGACAATCCAACTAAAATTATGTTAATCTAAGTTGGAAGTGACTATAAATCGTATTAGTGAATTCAATGTGCATTACATGTATGCCTAGATTGTGGTTTTTACTATATTAGTTAAATACATATGGATTGTGTGTATATAGATTTTTTTTTGTTATATCAATCTTATTGGGAGACCATTATATTTTTTTGTCCTATCCCATGGGATTCTTAATGAAGACATAATATGATTTTTTTTGCATCTAACTAAAGCATTTATTCATATCATCCATAGACAAGTGGAAGTTGTAGCATGTAAGGCTTGGAAAAATGTATTAATGATTGTTTTCCTTTATACATCTCATATTCACAAATCATCAACTTTTCTTCTTTGTCAAATTCAATCACTAAGAAATATTTACCCTCAAAGAAGAACTTTACATCTATAAAAGACGTAAAAAAAATGAGACAATATTATGAATTTTTAATTATATTTTTTATATTTTATCATTTAATTTAAAAAAATATTATAAAATTAATAGACCGTGAGGCATGAGTCTAGATTTTAAATAAAGACATGTAGTTAAATAGGTCAATTTTTAAATAATCTGTGAGTAGACCCAAATTTCTACTTTCTCCGCCTTTATTTGATCCAGTGAGTTTTTTTTTCATTTTATTTCAAACAATTAATTAACAAGATACTGGACTTTACATTATGTACAACTTGAGTCTATATCATAACCAAAAAAATAGTATGTTTTTCATAAAGCCCAAAGAATACAAAACATAAAATTAAAAATATAATCAATAAGGCCCAAAGGCCTTGACATATATATCTATACTTAATCTTCTATCTCTTCCACAAAACCCTACTTCTGCGAAGTCTTCACCGCCTCTTCTCCATGTTATCTCAAAATATATTTCAAAGATCTTTTTTCACATTTTTTTACTTTATGAATCTTCTTCTTTCATCGGATATCTTCTTAACTAGTATGAGTAAAATTTATAAACTCAGGGCCAACTACAATTCTCTATTTGCTTGTAATTGATCGATGACCATACCATTTCAGGTAAGATTCACTTATAAGTTTGATTTTTTTTTCAGTTCCAAACCAATCTCTGAATTATCCCCCTTTACTGATTTGATCCTCTAATGTATTTTTCACGTCAAAATTATCAACCAACATATGATAATTAACAACCAAGATCTGATAGGAACAAAAATGAATTTCAATGATCATTAATATAGTTGTAGAAATTTGAGATCTATTCGTGAAAACATAGTTTCTTGGACAAAAAAAATTCTATTTTTGTATAAAAGTTGTGTTATTGTAAAATGTTTTAATTTATATTTTATTTTATTCAAATACCATCAAATTGATTCTTGTGGAAGTAAAAAATTTAAAAAATTAATTATGTAACACATTTCCATGTACATATTTATTCATTTAATGTATTTGCCATGTAGACTATCTTGAGTAAAAAAACTGATAATGTATATTTTAGATTTTTCATACTTTCATGGTAAAATATTATTCAAGCTAAGGATGGTAACAAAATATTGATAGTTTATTTCTTTCAAATTATTGGTTGTGAAATTATTATTTTGAATTTTCATATGGTCAAATGAGAATGTTGATTTCTTATTTAATTTTCTTTTATAATACTAGGTATACATAAAGGATTATATACTTTAAAACAACGTATAACATTTTTCTTGTTTTGGGTGTTATCTTGTCGAATGAATATTATATGTAAACTACAATATAGATTGTCAGTAAAAAAATATGAAAATGATTATATATAAGGACACAAATAAATTAAATTTATGGCGATCCAGGTTGGTTTTAGTCCCACAACCATTAATAGTTAGGGCTATAACTCCATTTACTTTAAAAAAAAATTTACTTTTTAAAAAGATATTATAATATTTATAAGCCTATAGTTATATTTAATATATTTGTATGATTTTTTTATATATTAAAATATAGTTAATTTTTATTTTATGGTGTACTTTTTGCATAATATAATGATTTATATTTTAATTTTTGTAATACTATAGTAATCTATAGCTTAATTAATTATAATAAAAATTTCAAGGATTTATATACTAGTATATTTTATACTAATCGAACAAGATAGAAGGAAACTATACAGGTAGTGAGAGATACTTCAATTGGTATATCAAATAAGCATATTAATACTTACCCTAGAAGGAAAATTAAGTAGGGGTAGAAGAGGGGATAGTTGCACTAGTTTCTAATCTTTAGGAGGGTATATGATCTGTGCATTTACATCTTTACAAATTTAATTACACAGTTAAAGATATATAATTTTGAAAAATTTGTTATGTAAGGGTGGAGTATGTTGTGTTGGGTACCTTGATTTTAGGAATTCTAGGAGAGTGTAAATATTATGTACGTTCCAAGATGGTCAAACTCTTGGTGAATATATTTTGAATTGGTTTCTTTCATTATCAGATTTTTTCCGGTTATTGCGTTGGGCATTATTAGTTTTGTCATGATTTTGGAGTGGTTAATGTTGTTAGTATTTAATTGAGTAGGGCATTAATATTGGTTTAGTTTGTAGATGTTATAAACAAGAACAACCCATCCTTTTCTATGGGGATCAATCTGACCACCACCAAACCTGAGCCCCTAAAAGGGAAAGCTCATGTAACTCCCTCATTATTTCTCTTCTTAGCTGGTGAACAATTAATTTATTAAACTTTTGCGCGTAATATTGGTATTTTTAGTGTAAAGTTTACAAGTTTTAGATGTTAGCTAGAAGAGGAATCCAAGGAGAAAGTCAAAGATCAAGAGATAGAGTCAAGACTTGAAGATAAATCCCGAAGATATTATTTGTAGAGTTGAAAATGCATTTTCCAGGCAATAGATTGCTAATGTCGAGGTGCTTAAACGATGATTTAGCCGCTGACGTTTGAAGAGAAAACATTCCTTATCGAGTTACGGAACTTTAGCAACTGGAATGAGGTCAATCGGAGTCATAACGCATCGGGAAAAGCCGTTTTAGTGAAGGCATATCAGCAGTTACGGGATTTTGGGCTAAGTTAGTGGACTTGGGCCTTTTATATTTCATTTAATTAAAAGCCTAGGTCCAAGTCCGAATTTGCACTTATAAAAGGAGGTCTGGACTTCTATTTTTCATACAATTCATTCTTTACAATTAAAAACATCAGAGAGAAGCAACAGAAGGAAGGAAGAAGAAGCTGCTAGAGCTGGAGTGGGTCTATAGCTCCGTTCTCAGTCATTCTAATTCTGGAAATTAGGTTCCTTTTATCTTTTATTTGTAATCAAACATGAATTCCATTTATTTTAATTTAGTTTTTTTTAATTATTATGAGCTAAACCTAATTAGTGCTTGAGAACGCATAATGGGTTAATCCCAATTTGATTTCATTCAATACATTTGAATTTGAGATATTTATTATTTAAATCAAATTGGGTAAATTGTATTTTTCTTTAATTTTCTTTTTAATTACTATTATTTACGTAATTAACCAATGATAGGACTTAGTATCTAGGCTATTCCAATTAGTGGCGATTGGATCACCTTGACGGGGGGTTTAGGTACCGAACTAGTTAACGAATGTAGGTTAGAAATTATTTGACTCTGACGAGCTTAATTAAACCTATGGCCTATTGGGTAATTTAAACTTAAACACTTGAGAGTGGACTATAATCACCCTGACGGGGTTTGTAGCACTTGAGAGTTGCTCCTTAGTCCACCCTGACGGGGGTAAGGAGAATATAGAATCTCGACCAATATAAATTTACCAATTTGTCCCTTAAACAATGTATGAAATGAATGATAGTTAGGAAAACCCTTGCGTCTCTCAAGTACTACCTTCTCATACTTGCGTTTCACATTTATTTACTTGCATTTTTTAGTATTTAATTGCATTTTCCATTTAGTCTTTCATTACTTAGAATAATAAAAACAAACAAACAATCAATATATCTTTTACTTACTTTCATAAGTGCAATCAATCATTAATAGATAAGCATTGTAGTCAACCATCCCGTCCTTGGAACAAATCTGTTTTATCAACTATATTACTTGGGACAACCGTACACTTGCAGTTGTGGTTCGATTATTATTTACATTTATTTAGAACACACAAAGGACCACCAGTGAAAACGAGTGTGTGGAGTAATCCTCCTTGAAGACGCCTTATTGGAGATCTTTCCCATACACATGGTCTGAGGAGCTAAGGGGGAGCCCAAGTATACTATACCCACCTGCTACAATGCTCAACAGCCACCTCCACTGAACGTAAGAGTTTTCTTTTGATATTCATAAGTTTTTATAAAATACAATAGATGCGTAAAGGTCAATAGTTTTTCTAGTGGTTGTTAGGAGAATCTAGAATACTTTATAGTTCTCATGAGCCTTATCAAGTCAAATGACACCCCAATGTAATTCCAATGTAATTTATCGTTAAATGACTCTCAAATTCAATAATAAAAAAATATATATAAATGTTAATATTAGAAACTAAGTTGTTATTTAGTTTTTTTAATCTCTTATTGTTAGATATATTTGGTAAAAGAGTCATGTATTATCAGCTTTAATTTAACACATACATACTAATAAAGTTATAGCTAATAAGGGTATACTTTAACTTTTGATGTACATTAATATATTTGGTGACTTGACATGCTTCAAGAATATTTAGTTCAGGTTATCGTCTTTTCTCAAGGGAACTAGTATAAAATAAACAGAAATGAATAATTAAAATTATGTTAATAGGTTATGATGGAAAAAAGTAAGATGCAAAATTATATTAAATAAATTTTAAATTTCTATCACTAACACAATGAATTTCTATCATTAAAAACGATTATATCATATCCATTAAATTGTCTCCTTGATTTATAATCACTATTACCAATAATCCAACTCTAGTATATTTTTTTGTAAAAACAGAAGTCAAATGAATTAAAAATGAAAATAATAAAAGAAATTTGAATTAAAAATGAAAGACAAACATATAAGAACTTTAATTGCATATAATAAATGTAATTAAATATATAAAGTTTTCACAAATATAACATTTTTCAAATTAATAATAAACAACATATAATTTTTTTAATTACTTCCAAAAAATAAAACCCCTTAGCTTTTGGGTCCTTAATTTTTTTTAGCAAAATCAACAAAAATTAATCAAACGTTTGTTAATAATTACAAAAGATCCACCAATATATATATAACTGACTGATAAAATAATCAGAATTTAGTGGTTATAGAAAAGATGAGGAGGACGAAACTGTCAAAATAAAATTGGGTTTATCTGAAATATCTTCGTACGTTGATGTTTTGTCTCATCTCATGGCTGAATATGCTTTAAACAAGACACCAATTGCGTACCAAAAGAAGTTTTTCTTTCAGTGGCACTCCGACACTCAAGTCATTATTTTGTCCGAGCAATCCGAGAGAGTTATAGAGGTTCAAATTTTTGTTATGAACAATGAATTGAATAATGAGTAGAATGTACCCTATTCGGGAGATGTGCACGAGGTATTTATAAGTATTATGAGTTCGCAAAAAGTTTTATGCGCATACCCATTTAATCGTCCATATCATGTAAACTCTTTATTCAGTTTTTTACTATCCTCATTTGGGGGTAGAGATCTTTTGCTTTAATCTTACATTCGACCATAGCTTTAATTCTCCCAATTACTACCAACACTTTACTATGTCTATTAAATAGCAGTATTGAATTTGTGCAATCGTGTTATTTCCCCGAGTATTATCTACGAATTTCATTTACCTTTTTTATAAACAGCTGACATGGGAACCGATCTTTCAAGTATGTAGATAATGTGCCAATGTAAAAGTCGCGCTTTGTCAAGTAGCTTCTTGATATTCCAATGCGATATTCGGTATTTTGGATACCTTTTTGATGTTTCTGAATCAGGGGTCGAGTGTTTGAGTAACTTCTTGATATGACAACATAAAAGATTCTCTTTTGAGTGACTTCATGAAAACCCACCATAGAAACCGATATTTTAAGTAACTTATTGATATTCCAAACTGAAAGTTTTTCCTTCGAGTGAATTTGGGAGATGTTTTATTTCTCAGATAAGTACCTACTCATAAGGTATGAATAGAGATCGATGGGCATTGTAAGCTGATAGTGCTAGAGAACCCTTCGCGCTTCGAACATAATTTTTTATACCATTGAACATTTTTTTGTTTGTACCATGAATGTGGCAACAATTTTTTTGTTCTTTCGCCATTATTATTGTTTCATTATCTTCAAAGAACTTAGTCATCAATGAAAGGTTTATCATTCACTACCTTGGAAGTCTAAGCATTTCTTTACCATCTATTAATATCATGGAAGTACCATTTTTACTTTCATTGTGTCTCTTTCTATCTTCACCAGATTATTTTTATAAGAAAAAGAATGATTGGGCATTCTTCATATTTATCATTCCACTCGGAGGACGTATTAAAAAAATAAAGGGGAAAAGGGTAGATGTTCAGCAAGATCTCCTTCTTACGCTTCTTCTCTAGGTAATACATCCCCTTCTTCAGTATTTTCCCCCCTTTGGGGACTGCGAAGCAACTCTATTCCCCCTAATAGCCCTATCGACATTACCTAGTCATTGGATATTTCCCTAGCCGCATATCTATTGCGTATTAAAATTTGCACGATAGGCCCCTATTTCATGCAAAAATTGTACTAGAGTTCCTTACTTTGTGCCAAAAATGTATCTTGTCCCGATACTATGTAAAAATTCGTGATGTTTCTTACAATAAAACCTTTCCTCAAGGTATATCTTGGATTTTAGAGCATGTGAGAAGAAATAAAGAGTAATTTGTAGTTGATATGGAGAAGTTATATGTGTTTTTTCTGTTAACCCAAACTTGTTTAGATTTACAAAGAGTCCACTAGGCCATTTTTTACTCACTTAAGGAACCCAACATATGACATGGTATTCTGGGGTTATCTATAATAGTTTTTTGCATCTAAACCTACCAGTTATCATATTGGAGAGCTAGTAATATCGTGAGAAATGGCAAGAAGTGAGGAAGATCCATTACAAAACTTTATATCCTTAACTATTGTTATTTTCCTTTATTTAAGTTTTCTTTTAATTTCGATTTCTTTTCCTCCATTTTAAACTAAACTATATTGTAGCTTGATAAACTTGGGTATGAACCGTGATAATCAATTAGAGATTAATTGTATGAATTTGGATTTTCTTATTTAAATAAAGGTTGATTGATGTTGTTGTGATTACCCTTACACTTATTCTTAAATTCGTGTATGAAGACCACATATTTAGTGTTTGATAGTTATCTAATTATACACATGAGGGGGATTTGGTAGTGGAACTAGTATAATTACACCTTTTTAAGTAGAATACTCGAAAGATCTAAACTAACTAAGTAATCAAATATAGTTAAAACTTTGGGCACTAAATATTTATGTAAGATCACTCAGAAGATATTATTAGGATTAGATAGAAACCCCTTATTTATCCACGTGGAACGTAGGGTTAATTTAGAATTCTGTTTAGCAATAACATCTCGTTTTGCCCTTAAACTTAATTAAATCCTTGTCATATATTATGGGGATCAAAAGTGTCTTAAGCAACACCTTCTCACTACAATATCATTAGTTTAATGTATTTGTTAATTATACTAAATTCAATCTTAATAGTTTTTAAATCCGAAAACAAAATAAAAAGATGTAGTTTTACTAAGTTATTCCCAACGAATCACTAATTGAAAGTTAAAATTACTTATTAACTTTTAAATTCATGTGAAGAAGAACTTACTTCTCTATTATATCAATTGTGATTACTAGTACACTTGCGAGTTTTCATCTATTGAATGATTGATTTATTATCACACCTCGGAAGACAGCGATATATCTGAATCTCCCATGAATTATTCAGTCCTTTTACACCATTATAAATTTGTTGACATTCAATATATTAATCTGTAAATTGGACCTTAAATACATGTACAAGAAAAATCAAAAAGAGGCATAGAGACTTTCACTACCATCATAAGACAATAAATAACATTTGATCTTCCTAAGGATCTCGAATAATGTGTAAAAAGTAGTAAACCCTAATGATGATAATTTTGAACTAAAGGAGGAAATTTACTACAAATTAATATAAGCCCAAGTAGGATTTGTGTTAGAAAATTAGACATGGTCAAGTTAAAGCCTATAAACATGGACAAAAATATTGTGAAACACAATTTATTTTGACCAAATTTTTAGGATAGAAAAGATGAATGAGAAACTGTTATGGAATGAACAACACCGAAAAAAATACAATTATGTTTATGAGGAATTATCAAGGGAGGGGAAAAACATTGTCATGGAGACATGCATGTCATTTAGTTAGTTTACGTTTACCAAAATTTTGCGTAAAATTAAATTATGTCTATAAACACAAATATTTTGAAGTTTTCGGGTCATCTTTTGACGGTAGTCAAGTAGTCAAGTCCATCATTGAACCAAGATTCAATTTTTATGTCAAAAAAGGTATGGGATAATTTGTTTTGGCTAGAATCTGCAACGTGGTTGATTGAAAAATCAAAGTAGTGGATTATTTTGTTCGTACTCGGCCTTTTGTGTGTGGTCCCACGGATATTGAGGCCAACAAAGATTTTCTAGATTGAAATTCAGATATAATTGCAAATTTTAAAATAAATCCCTAAAATAAATGAGAAAGTACTTATTTTAAATAAAACATCATTATCTAGAGTTCCATATTTTATAAGAAGAACGTGACTATAAATCGTATTAGTGAATTCAATGTGCATTACATATATGTCTAGATTGTGGTTTTTACTATATTAGTTAAATGCATATGGATTGTGTGTATATAGATTTTTTTGTTATATCAATCTTATTGGGAGACCATTATATTTTTATCCTATCCCATTGAATTCTTAATGAAGACATAATATGGTTTTTTTTTTGCATCTAACTAAAGCATTTATTCATATCATCCATAGACAAGTGGAAGTTGTAGCATGTAAGGCTTGAAAATATATATTAGTGATTGTTTTCCTTTATACATCTCAAATTCACAAATCATTAACTTTTCTTCTTCGTCAAATTCAATCACTAAGAAATATTTACCCTCAAAGAAGAACTTTACATCTATAAAACACGTAAGAAAAATTAAATGAGACAATATTATGAATTTTTAATTATATTTTTTTATATTTTATCATGTAATTTAAAAAAAATATTATAAAATTAATAAACCGTGTGGCCTGAGTCTAGATTTTAAATAAAGACATGTAGTTAAATAGGTCAATTTTTACATAATCTGTGAGAAGATCCCAAATTTCTACTTTTTCCGCCTTTATTTGATGTAGTGAGTTTTTTTTCGTTTTTTTTCAAACAATCAATTAACAAGATACTGGACTTTACATTATGTACAACTTGAGTCCATATCATAACCAAAAAATAGTATGTTTTTCATAAAGCCCAAAGAATACAAAACATAAAATTAAAAATATAATCAATAAGGCCCAAAGGCCTTGACATATATATCTATACTTAATCTTCTATCTCTTCCACAAAACCCTACTTCGGCGAAGTCTTCACCGCCTCTTCTCCATGTTATCTCAAAATATATTTCAAAGATCTTTTTTCCCATTTTTTTACTTTATGAATCTTCTTCTTTCATCGGATATCTTCTTAACTAGTATGAGTAAAATTTATGAACTCAGGGCCAACTACAATTCTCTATTTGCTTGTAATTGATAGATGACCATACCATTTCAGGTAAGATTCACTTATAAGTTTGATTTTTTTTTTCAGTTCCAAACCAATCTCTGAATTATCCCCCTTTACTGATTTGATCCTCTAATGTATTTTTCACGTCAAAATTATCAACCAACATATGATAATTAACAACCAAGATCTGATAGGAACATAAATGAATTTCAATGATCATTAATATAGTTGTAGAAATTTGAGATCTATTCGCGAAAACATAGTTTCTTGGACAAAAAAAATTCTATTTTTGTATACAAGTTGTGTTATTTTATAATGTTTTAATTTATATTTTATTTTATTCAAATACCATCAAATTGATTCTTGTGGAAGGAAAAATTTTAAAAATTAATTATGTAACACATTTCCATGTACATATTTATTCATTTAATGTATTTGCCATGTAGACTATCTTGAGTATAAAAAAACTGATAATGTATATTTTAGATTTTTCATACTTTCATGGTAAAATATTGTTCAAGCTAAGGATGGTAACAAAATATTGATAGTTTATTTTTTTCAAATTATTGGTTGGGAAATTATTATTTTGAATTTTCATATGGTCAAATGAGAATGTTGATTTCTTATTTAATTTTCTTTTATAATACTAGGTATACATAAAAGATTATATACTTTAAAACAGCGTATAACATTTTTCTTGTTTTGGATGTTATCTTGTCGAATGAATATTATATGTAAACTACAATATAGATTGTCAGTAAAAAATATGAAAATGATTATATATAAGGACACAAATAAATTAAATATATGGCGATCCAGGTTGGTTTTAGTCCCACAACCATTAAAAGTTAGGGCTATAACTCCATTTACTTTTAAAAAAAAAATTACTTTTTAAAAAGATATTATAATATTTATAAGCCTATAGTTATATTTAATATATTTGTATGATTTTTTTATATATTAAAATATAGTTAATTTTTATTGTATGGTGTACTTTTTGCATAATATAATGATTTATATTGTAATTTTTGTAATACTATAGTAATCTATAGCTTAATTAATTATAATAAAAATTTCAAGGATTTATATACTAGTTTATTTTATACTAATCGAACAAGATAGAAGGAAACTATACAGGTAGTGTGAGATACTTCAATTGGTATATCAAATAAGCATATTAATACTTACCCTAGAAGGAAAATTAAGTAGGGGTAGAAGAGGGGATAGTTGCACTAGTTTCTAATCTTTAGGAGGGTATGTGATCTGTGCATTTACATCTTTACAAATTTAATTACACAGTTAAAGATATATAATTTTGAAAAATTTGTTGTGTAAGGGTGGAGTATGTTGTGTTGGGTACCTTGATTTTAGGAATTCTAGGAGAGTGTTAATATTATGTACGTTCCAAGATGGTCAAACTCTTGGTGAATATATTTTTGAATTGGTTACTTTCATTAACATATTTTTTGCCGGTTATTGCGTTGGGCATTATTAGTTTTGTCATGATTTTGGAGTGGTTAATGTTGTTAGTATTTAATTGAGTAGGACATTAATATTGGTTTAGTTTGTAGATGTTATAAACAAGACCAACCCATCCTTTTCTATGGGGATCAATCTGACCACCACCAAACCTGAGCCCCTAAAAGGGCAAGCTCATGTAACTCCCTCATTATTTCTCTTCTTAGCTGGTGAAAACGAGCGTGTGGAGTAATCCTCCTTGAAGACGCCTTATTGGAGATATTTCCCATACACATGGTCTGAGGAGCTAAGGGGGAGCCCAAGTATACTATACCCACCTGCTACAATGCTCAACAGCCACCTCCACTGAACGTAAGTGTTTTCTTTTGATATTCATAAGTTTTTATAAAATACAATATATGTGTAAAGGTCAATAGTGTTTCTAGTGGTTGTTAGGAGAATCTAGAATACTTTATAGTTCTCATGAGCCTTATCAAGTCAAATGACACTCCAATGTAATTCCAATGTAATTTATCGTTAAATGACTCTCAAATTCAATAATAAAAAATATATATACATTTTAATATTAGAAACTATGTTGTTATTTAGTTTTTTTAATCTCTTTTTATTTGATATATTTGGTAAAAGAGTCATGTATTATCAGCTTTAATTTAACACATATATACTAATAAAGTTATAGCTAATAAGGGTATACTTTAACTTTTGATGTACATTAATATATTTGGTGACTTGACATGCTTCAAGAATATTTAATTCACGTTATCGTCTTTTCTCAAGGGAACTAGTATAAGATAAACAGAAATGAATAATTAAAATTATGTTAATAGGTTATAATGGAAAAAAGTAAGATGCAAAATTATATTAAATAAATTTTAAATTTCTATCACTAACACAATGAATTTCTATCATTAAAAACGATTATATCATATTCATTAAATTGTCTCCTTGATTTATAATCACTATTTACAATAATCCAACTCTAGTATATTTTTTGTAAAAATAGAAGTCAAATGAATTAAAAATGAAAATAATAAAAGAAATTTGAATTAAAAATGAAAGACAAACATATAAGAACTTTAATTGCATATAATAAATGTAATTAAATATATAAAGTTTTCACAAATATAACATTTTTCAAAATTAATTAATAAACAACATATAATTCTTTTAATTACTTCCAAAAATAACACCCCTTAGCTTTTGGGTCCTTACCTTTTTTCAGCAAAATCAACAAAAATTAATCAAACGTTTGTTAATAATTACAAAAGATCCACCAATATATATAATTGACTTACAAAATAATCAGAATTTAGTGGTTATAGAAAAGATGAGGAGGACGAAACTGTCAAAATAAAATTGGGTTTATCCGAAATATCTTCGTGTACTACTGATGTTTTGTCTCATCTCATGGCTGAATATGCTTTAAACACGACACCGATTGAGTACCAAAAGAAGTTTTTCTTTCAATGGCACTCCGACACTCAAGTCATTATTATGTCCGAGCATATTCTTACAATCCGAGAGATTTATAGAGGTTCAAATTTTTGTTATGAATAATGAATTGAATAATGAGTAGAATGTACCCTATTCGGGAGATGTGCATTAGGTATTTATAAATATTATGAGTGCGCAGAAAGGTTTATGTTGGCTCGTATAGATTTCTCACCCACTAAATATGCGCATACCCATTTAATCGTGCATATCATGTAAACTCTTTATTCAGTTTTTTACTATCCTCATTTGGGGGTAGAGATCTTTTGCTTTAATCTTACATTCGACCATAGCTTTAATTCTCCCAATTACTACCAACACTTTACTATGTCTATTAAATAGCAGTCTTGAATTTGTGCAATCGTGTTATTTCCCCGAGTATTATCTACAAATTTCATTTACCTTTTTTATAAACAGCTGACATGGGAACCGATCTTTCAAGTATGCAGATAATGTGCCAATGTAAAAGTCGCGCTTTTTCAAGTAGCTTCTTAATATTCCAATGCGATATTCGGTCTTTTGGATACCTTTTTGATGTTTCTTTATCAGGGGTCGACTGTTTGAGTAACTTCTTGATATGACAACATAAAAGATTCTCTTTTGAGTGACTTCATGAAAACCCACCATAGAAACCTATATTTTAAGTAACTTATTGATATTCCAACATGAAAGTTTTTCCTTCGAGTGAATTTGGGAGATTTTTTATTTCTCAGATAAGTACCTTCTCATAAGGTATGAGTAGAGATCGATGGGCATTGTAAGCTGATAGTGCTAGAGAACCCTTCGCGCTTCGAACATAATTTTTTATACCATTGAACATTTTTTTGTTTGTACCATGTATGTGGCAACAATTTTTTTGTTCTTTCGCCATTATTATTGTTTCATTATCTTCAAAGAACTTATTCATCAATGAAAGGTTTATCATTCACTACCTTGGAAGTTTAAGCATTTCTTTACCATCTATTAATATCATGGAAGTACCATTTTTACTTTCATTGTGTCTCTTTTTATCTTCACCAGGCTATTTTTATAAGAAGAAGAATGATTGGGCATTCTTCATATTTATCATTCCACTCGGAGGACGTATTAAGAAAATAAAGGGAAAAAGGGTAGATGTTCAGAAAGATCTCCTTCTTACGCTTCTTCTCTAGGTAATACATCCCCTTCTTTAGTATTTCCCCCCCCCTTTAGGGACTGCGAAGCAAGTCCATTCCCCCTAATATCCCTATCGACATTACCTAGTCATTGTATGTTTCCCAAGCCGCATATCTATTGCGTATTTTACTACCTCAATATGTAATTTTTTATCTTTTTATCTTTATGTTTGGTTGTACTTTCCTTGATGCTCTCGCATTATTTTTGCTAGGTTTCCCATGTATGGGAAATCCTTTTGTCTTATTTGGGAAGGCACGTGGAGCTGGACCGTCTCTCCTCGAGTAGGATAAAATAATATACCATGTTAAGGAGTCTTCCAACTGAGAAGAATGAGTTTAGAGGCTTGGAAAATCGAACTCGGGAGACTAATGACAAGTTTCAGGATGACAACGACTTGGTCACTCAGAGACACTACGAGCTTAAAAGGCGGTCATGCACACTGATTAGCAATCCTTTGTGGTTCAAAGACGAGAAAAGAAACAATCTGAGCGTAGTCCAACCCAGGTATGCATTATAGCCAAGTACAGGGCATCAAAAGAGTACGATGACACTGATCCCTTGCCACACGACATTGATTTCAACCTCTCTTCAAATCAAAAGGAATCGGGTCCAAAGCTCTCACCAATATGTCGTAGTAATTGAAACACTAAAACAAAAAGATTTATGCGACAAACGCTCCAACTTCCCAAAGTGTTTCTAAGCTTAAATTCCGCTTTGACTTGCACTTTATCTTGACTTCTTGACTTCTTCTTCTCATCTTGGACCTTTGTATCAAGCATGTACCCAATAGCTACACACTTCACACACAATTAAGGCAAAAAAGATCTATAAACAATGATAAGTCCATAATTAGAAGTAAAAGTGAAATATAACAAATAACAGGGAAAACTCCCCACTAATCCCAATAAACTCCCAGTATAATGTCTCGTGCATAGATTAATCCATCACAAAAAGATAGACATCACTCCCAGTGTAAAAGTACAGTCTTTGCTGATGAATAATGAATTATGTTGATTAATAATTAAAAGGGGGTGTTAGATAACTTAAATATTAGCTAAAAAATTGTGCGAGCCCGCTTAGGTTCACTTAATTAGGTTTAGAAGGGTCAAACTCATTTTTACTTACCATAATTCTGGTTTGAGTCGCGGTGGAAGCAAATGGCATAACTTCTTCATCTTAACTTTAAATTGACTTCCGTTATTCCCCACGTGACAATGACTTCAATCTTCTTCCTAATCAAAAGGAATCAAGTCCAAAGCTCTTACCAATATTATGTAATGACTGAAACACTAGGGCATTAAGATTTCTCCAACAAACGCTCCAACTTCCCAAAGTGACTCTAGCCTCAAATTCCACCTTGTCTTGGGGTTTATCTCGACTTTTTGTCTTCTTCACCTTATATTGGTAACTTGTATAAACCATGTATCTATGAACTACACACTTAACACACAATTAAGACACTGAAGATCTATAAATAGTAATATGACCAAAACGGGAAGAAAAAGTACAATATAACAAATAGTAGGGAAAAATCCCTCAGTAGGCCCAAAAAACTCCCAATATAATGTCTCATTAATAGATTAATCCATTACAAAAACAGAGACATCAAGACCCCCATCTCAAAATTTTTTCGTTCGACAAAATATAAAGAAAAATAGAGTTTGAAAGGGTCTAAGTACAATAAATCAAAGAAGAGAGAAAGAGTAGAAAAGTAACTGATGGCACTCATAAATTCGAAGAAGTCTCATACAGTAAAATTTACAAACTAAATCAAATATACAGTTATCAAATAAACTATCCCACATATTAATTTCAAAATCATATTAGATTTGCAATGCACGAAGGATAGGTACTCTTAGTGCGGTATGGTGGTTATAGGATGTTCCTCGATCCTCACATAGTCTTTAAGGGTCCATATAACTACTCTCTATTATCTTGAGAGCTCCTAAGTTGCATACTTAAGAACCCTAAGGTCTTTAAGGTTGTAATGTGGGCTTAGGATAGGTGTGATACGTATATTTGGATAATTTAGAGTTAGAAAAAAATTGGCTCTCTACTCACTATCCTTCAACAAATCATCCAAAAGCTTAAGTTACTCTCGAAGATGTTCTCACTCAACCTAACATTTTGATGCTCTTATTTGCACCCCTAGTCACCCAAATGAAACCCTTTTATGATCACCTAAAGAATTCCCGTTATGCAAGTCCAAATGTATATATATTTTCCGTTTATAAGTAAAAGTACTCTCTTTTTTATGTTATAATTCATGTTACTATGGTTCTTTTATTTTCAATATATATATTTTTTTCAAATCTTTTTTTTTCCTTTTATCACGGCAAAGGGTTACAATATATAAACAAGTGAACAACAAGCTCAATTACAATGCACAAAAACGACTAAATGATATATGTCCCATAACCACCACCCCAAACTCAAGCTGTAGACGAGTGTTAAAGCATCGCGGTTTGAGTTTGGGTCATATGGAAAGTCCTACAATTTAATGGATATGAATTGTAATATGGCTAATAAAAGGTTTATAGAGGAGATATGGTTCTAAAAAGGATAATTAATAATAATAATGAACAACAAGCTAAAAGGTATAAAGAGCTAAACAAAGAACTACCTTAATCATGTTCTATCCTATACACATTAGTTACTTTATCACTTATATCACCTTCATCAAATGGTTTATCAACTGGTTTGGATCTTAAGTTTTACACATTACTCATGCTCCCTAAGATCAAACTTACTTCTACCACATTACTCACTAATCTTTTCTTAACTTTAGATGTGTGTTTCATGTAAATCCTTAAAGCATATACAAGACAAGTTCATAGACCTACTATCTAATATTATTAACTCATTAAAATTTTCCTTAAAAGATACATTCACTAGATTCTACACCAACATCCATATTTACTGAAAGCAATTAGAAACACATAAAAGTGGGGATGGGCACATCGGATTCCCACCTTCAACTCAAATTTGATTTGTGAAATCCACGACTCAAAACATACTCAATAAAATTAAAGACGAACAACAAGTAGACAAATAGAGAAAGGGGTAGAGAAGAGAGAAAACATACTCTCAAGGCTATTGCCTTGCATGACCATTATCCACGACAGGATGTTGTGGATCCTTAGCGGTGTCGCGCCTTATTTGTTCCAGGAGGGTCATGATATGCATTTGATTGGCTTCGATTAAAGCCACATTGGTGGATCCTGGGGTGTAATAAAATAATGCAATGAAAGTGAAGGATCCACATACCGCAAGTGTACGGTTGTCCAACTAATACTCCGATATATCGGGGTTCGTTCTCAGGGACTAATAGTTATAACACTAGTATTGATACACTAAGTAGATATAATTGCTAAGACAGAAAAGTAAAATATGATAAGATTTTTGTTTGGTTTTGATTTATAACTATTGATGCAAGAAAGTAACATAACTAAATGCTAAACTGAAATACAATGCTGAAAGTAAAAAGATGTAGACGCAGAGATGAGAGATGTACTTGAGTCTCGCAACGGAATCCACCTAAGCTAATATAATTAATGTTTTGTTGAAGAGTAAAGTTGGTATTTAAATATCCGTCCATGCGAACAAAATCCGATTTATCGGAGTATTACTTGGACAACCGTGCACTTACGGTCTGTGTATCCTATACGTTTATTGCATTATTAAATAACACCCTTGGACCCCACAAATTTTTTGGCGCTGCTGTCGGCGACGGTAGCGCGTGACCCCGGTGTTAATCCTTTAGTATATTAATTGTTATTTTATTTTTCAGTTTTACGATTTTGTTTGTTCATTCTTTATAAGGTTCGGTGTATGCCCAATAACTTGGAGATATTAGTCAGACTTCAAAAGAAAAGAAAGATGGAAGAAAAAGAAGCTAGAGAAGAAGAATAGAGATTAGCCAAAGAAGCAAAAATGGCTAATGTTGACAACCTTAATCCTCAGGTGGTGGTAGAAGAAGATCCTCCTACACCTAGAGGACAAGCTCAACCTCAAGTCATTGATGAGCCATGGTTCGTACAAAGTCCTAAACAAATTCCATATCGCTGGTGGGTCATAGGGTGTTATAAAATTAAGTGCAAAAATAAAGGAACCACAATTACCGCAAGTGTAAGGTTGTCCAAGTAATATTCGATAAATCGAGTTCGTTCTCAGGGACGGATTAGGTTCAACTCCAATATTAATCAGATAGCAAGAATAATTGTTTAACAGAAAAGTAAAGAAGAGATTTTTGTTTGGTTTTCTAATAACTAAAGATGCAAATAATAAAAACTAAATTAAAATAAATAAAAGCAAATAAAAGACTGACTTCATATAAGAGATATACTTGAGTCTCGCAAGGAATCCACCTAATCAATATAACCTATGCTTTGTTTAAGGGTAGAATTGGAATTATAATATTAGTCGGGACTTTAATATCTCCTAGCCCCCTGTCGGGTGGACCTAGAAGCTATCCTAAAGTATCATAAACACCTGTATGGTCGAATATGCCTCTTCGGATGATATGATTTTACCTCTTTGGCTATGTAACTAGTTAAGCCTGTCGGTCAATAACGGACATTACACGGGTATTACCTAGATCTGTATTCAAACCCCCCCTGTCGGATGATCACTTCGCCACTAAAGTGAATAGCCAAAATACTAAAATCTATTTCTAGTTGTACCAAAAAGAAATAGTGATTAAGAACAAAGTAATATCAAATATCTAAGACCTAATTCAGTTTAAATCTAAACAATCCCAAATTCAAAACATAGAAATAATTAATTAAGGTTCATCCTTTTATTGCGATTCTCAAGTATATAAAAGTTTAGCTCATAGCAATATTAAAGATTGAAATTAAATAGAAAGACATCATATTTAATTACAGAAAAGAAATATATAACCTAAGGATTAGATGACTGTTGATGGAAGAACAAAATTCCTCCAACACTAGCTTCTCCTTTGTCATCTTGCTCTGAAGTGGTTGACTCTCTCTCTCTCTAAGGATGTATGAATTGAATAAATTGTGAGAGGTACTGAATTATGAGGTCTAAGGGGTGTATTTATAGGTGTTGGAAGACCCTAGGTCGAATTTGCTTGGAGTGGAAGACAAGTCAAAGACTCTCAAATTCGTAGCTCTAAATTCTAGGAAAGGTAAGATTTGCTGCTGATTTGATTTGGTCATATCTTTTTCAATACTTATCCGTTTGAGAAGTTCCAATATATGAAACTGCTTGTCTTGGAAAGCTCTTTCTATTGGTGCAGACCATTTGTCCAGAATCCATGCCAATATTTTATTATGATTTAATCTCTAAAACATGGCTGGATTTTCAGATTTCAAAAGGCATCTTTATCTTTTCCTCCTTTGAATAAATCTTTCCTAAATCTTCTTATTTCCATGTAAATCTTCTTATTTCCATGTAAATCTTCTTTCCTTTCATCTTTATCTTGACTTGGCCTCTAAGTAATTACCATTTATCTCTTAAAGCTTCACATTAAATAAATAATTAAACCGCACATGCTTAAAAAGAATAAATCAATAAATCAAGAAATCGAAATAGGAAAGTGTACTCTAAAAATAGAAACCCGACTAAAAATCACTTCCTAACACTCTAAAACACACTAAGACTTTATTATCACTTTTTCTCCTTGGATTGGTCTTTCATGAATTTCAAGAACCAATTAACTTTGCATTAAAAATAGTCAAATTTACGCACAAAAGCTCAGATTCTGCAAATAGTTAATTTCCAAGGGGAGAAAGTGCAATATGATTAATTAAGCCTAAAAGTCTATAAAACAAGTCATTTATTCACCTAAAAGGATGTCTCCACGGGGCTAATAATTAGAACAAATCGGGAGACATCAAGACCCCAAACTCAAACCTTTGTCGTCCCGACAAAGTAAAATAAAAACAAAGGATCTTTTAGGTGAACGCAGAAGGTAGAATCTAGTAAATAATCCCAAAGCAAAGCTTAAAACAAATTTCATATAGTCTAACCTAGGAATTAATATACACCTACACTTATCATGCAAAATCAAACACAAAATAATATCAATTTAAAATTAATTTCACAATGCTAGAAGGTTACGCTTATTACTTATCTCAAGATGGTGGCTATAGGGTGTTCCTCGATCCTTACTTGCTTTGAACGCTCCACTCAGCATATTCCCTATTAACTCACTGTTCATCTAGGAATCACGAGGACTTTACGGTTTTAGCATAGGCTGAAGGACGGTATGGTATGTATATTTGGTAAATTTGAAGTGAGCTTTTGGCTCTCTCCTCACTTACCATCAACAAACTGTCCAAGAGCTTGAGTTTACACTCGAATAACGTTCTCACTCAACCCAATTGACGCGCTTAATTAGCGTCCCCAAATTAACCCAATAAGCAATAAGGATGATTCACTTAAAAATTTTCACTTTGCCGGTCCGAATATATTCTTTTCAAATCATTTATCATTTTTTTTTCTTTTATATAGCCATGATTCTCTTTTTGATGTTGAGATATCATGCTATTTTTCACAGTTATGCCTATTCATAACTTGAGCTCGAAGCTTCTTTTCCATTCACTATTACCCCGGCAAAGGGTTACAATATAATAAACCTGTGAATCGTCATCATGTATAGCACAAAGCATCATTGATAAGCTCAAAACTCCCAATCCCAATGTAAATTCCCATATTGTGGACCCACCACCCCAAACTCAAGCTCAAGACAGGAAGTCTCAGGATCGTGATTCAAGTGCGGGTCATATGGTCATGCCTAACAATCTAAAGGGAAATTGGCTTATAATGTGGCGACAAAAGAAAGGCTTAAAGGCTAAAAATTTGTCTATGAAGGATAAAATTAATTCAGGGATAGAAGGCCAAAAAAAAATTCAAAGGGCTAACAAAGAACTGCCTCTATCATCTTCCTATTTACACAACTTGTCTCTAGTTCATACCTAAGTGGGTTCTGTACTCATTTAGATCTCACGTTCTACAAACCACCCATTATCCTTAAGCGCAAGTTTACTTCTTTTTCATTGTTCATTAATTCTTCCTATCAATTATGTCATATTTGCATGCAATCAAAGTTCAGTTTCATACTAACTCCTAAAGTCAACTATTTTCTATCATTAATTCACAAAAAGAATGCTTGATGGGGGCATTTAAAATACTCTACAGTCAACGCAACCCTTAGATTAATTAAAAAAAACAATAAAACACATAAAATTGGGATGAGGCAACGAACCCCCACCCCAAACTCAAAAATGAGTCGTGTCCCCACGACTCGAAAAAGACAATAAAGCAAATAAACAAATAAAACAAATAAGAAAGGGATAGGAAAACGTATCTGAACCAGCACGAAGCTGGTTTCCATGGTCGCTTGTAGGTTGAGCTTCTTGTGTGACCACGGTGTTTATCCTTTAGTGATAGTTGCATTTATTTTTTAAGTTTTACGCTTTTTGTTTGTTCATTTCTTTTCAGGTTTTTAGGTTTGGTGTATGCGAAGAAGGCTATTCAAGGATCTAGAGCCAACACCTCCGATCCTTAGTAATCCAGAATCGTTGATCAGACTTGCTAACAAGAGAAGAAGAGAACTAGAAGCTTTAGAGGTAGCAGAGTTAATTAACAGAATGGAAGAGATCAATCTTCAAGATCAACAAAATAATCAACCAGGTCAACTAGGCGCAAATGGCCAACCTTTGGCTCCAGGCGCTATTCCTCCAATTCAACCAGTGAATCCTAATCCTTAAGTTCAGATAGTGATGAATCAAGATCCGTGATTTACTAATGGCCCACCAGAAGTTCCATTCCGTGCTCCTGCTATAGGAGTAGGTGCTCCAGATATTAATGTTCCGCGATTCCGTTCAGATTCGGGTATGTTAGCTCAATTCCAAAATTTTGGGAATTTTCGTGGTAGACCATCAGAAGATCCTCTTAGAGCAGTACAGAAGTTTAAGCAGATATGTGATTCTTATATCACACAAGGAGTTTCAAGAGAACAAATGTATTTTGCTGCGTTTAAATTCTTTGTTATTGATGGAGCAAGTGAATGGCACGATACGCAAGATCCTACGAAGATAGCAAACTGGGACCAATTAGAGACTGCTTTCTTTGACAGGTATTACCCAAGTAACATGAGATTAGATGCTGAATTAGAATTGACGCATTTCCGTCAAGAATATGATGAAAATGTGGGTAAGAGTTGGACAAGATTCCAGATGTGTTTGCGTAGAGTTCCCACTCATGGCTTCTCAGAACAACAACAGCTAAAAATCTTTTATAGAGGCCTTGATGGGACTTCGAGAGAGAAATTGGATACGCTATGTGGTGCAGGTTTCCTTCAAGTTCAACCCGCTCATGCTAAGATCATTTTAGAAAGAACAGTCAAGAATGAAGTTGGGTGGAATTCAGTAAGAACATCGGTAAAAGGAGTGAATAATGTTGATATGGAAGAAAAATTTGCTACGCTTGAGAATAAGATTCAGAATACTATAGAGCAACAATTGAAGCAGCTTACTTTAGCTGTAAAAGAAGGATTTTCGGGTAAGAAGGTAGTTGTGCATGCTGCACAAGAGGTGTATATGTGTTCGATTTGTAGGGTAGATGATCATGACGAAGAAAGTTGTCCGAATAATCAAGAGTCCGTGATGTTTATGTCCAATAGAGGTAACTTCAATTCAAGTGGTAATGGATATCAGCCTAACAGAAACTATCCTGGGTTTCAATACTCAAATCCTAATGGGGCAGCCAATCCTACATATGCGTATCAGCCGCGTCCCCAAGGTAACAACTATAATCCAAGACCACACAACAATTATCAAGGAGGACAGAATCATGGTAATTATGTACAAAGACAAGCTCCTCAGAATACTTACGATGAAAACTTGAACTAGAAAGCCTTACCTGCCCATCCACAAGAAGGAGTAGTTACCCTTCAGAAAACGGTTGAAAGTTTAATTGCTCTTCAGACACAAGCTATGGAACGTCAAAATGCAGCCGAAGCAAATATGAAGTTGTTTCAGAATCATCTAAGTCAAATTAATAAACAACTGAATCAACGTCCACAAGGACAACTTCCTAGCGATACTGAGAATCCAATACAACGTGAAGATTGCAAAGCCGTTACATTAAGAAGTGGTAAGAACCTTCCTCCACCTCCTTTTCCCGTTATGAAAGAGAAAGAAGTTCCAAGAAGAGAAAAGGAAGTGGGTGAGAAAGAGAAAGAGAATGAGAAAGATAGTGAGGTTGAAGAAATCGAAAGACCAAGAGAAGTTCCGAAAAAGGAAGATGATATTGTGATCAATCACCCACCACCACCGTTTCCATCTCGAGTTCAGAAAAAGGGTGATTTGGGTGATTTTCAGAAATTATTTAATAGAGTGAAGGGTTTAAGTATTAATATTCCGTTACTAGAGGCGATTCGAGATATTCCTAAGTACACGAAATTTTTAAAGAGGGCCCTCACTAACAAAAGGCCTTACTGTGATAATGAGATGATTGGTCTTCCTGAAGAGTGTAGTGCGATTTGCCAGAGTACATTACCTCCGAAGTTAGTTGATCCTGGAAGTTTCACGATTCCGATATCGATTGGAGAAGAATGGAAAGGAAAAGCGCTATGTGATTTGGGGGCAAGCATCAATTTGATGCCCAAGTCAATCTTTGATAAGCTAAAAATTGGAGACGCAAGACCCACTTCTATGGTCTTGCAAATGGCGGACATGTCTCTTGCACATCCTGAAGGCCGCATCGAAGATGTCCTTGTTAAGGCAGGTACACTTATATTTCCCGTTGATTTCGTAATACTTGAGTACGATGCAGATAGAAATGTCCCCATTTTTTTGGGTAGACCATTCCTAGCTACAGGGCGTACATTGATCGATGTAGAGAATGGCGAATTAACGATGAGGATTCAAGACGAGGAAGTCAAATTCAATGTATTTCAAGCTATGAAATTTCCAGATTCTCAAGAGGATTGCTTCCGAATGGATGTAGTTGAGCAGGCATCGCAAGAGGTATTTGATTGTTTTAATTATGATGATATTTTGCAGGCCGCTTTAACATTGGACTTGCCTGAGATGATGGAAGAGCTTGCCGAAACAGTGGCAGCTCTTAATTCTGAAAATCCGAAGTATAGGCGTCTGGCCTATGAACCTGTGAGAGACCCGAGGGAGATTATTCCTAAAAAGAAGCCTTCAATTGAATCTCCTCCAGAATTAGAAGAAAAACCATTGCCATCACACTTGAGGTATGCATATTTGGGTACTAATGAAACTCTACCTGTTATTGTTTCAGCTAATTTAACAGGTCCTCAAGAAGATAAACTGTTGCGTGTGTTGAGAGCCAACAAAGAAGCAATAGGTTGGACAATTGCTGACATCAAAGGCATTAGTCCATCCTATTGTCAACACAAAATTATCCTTGAAGATAACAACGCACGCTCAGTTGAAGGTCAAAGGAGATTGATGCCCGTGATGAAGGATGTGGTGAAGAAAGAGGTGATCAAGCTTTTAGATGCGGGGATTATCTATCCCATTTCGAGTAGTGAATGGGTGAGCCCAGTTCAGTGTGTAGCGAAGAAATGAGGAATGACAACAGTTCTTAACGATAAAAATGAGGCGATTCCTTCAAGAACGGTAGTTGGTTGGAGAGTTTGCATGGATTACAGAAAGCTGAACAAAGCCACCAGAAAAGATCATTTCCCTTTGCCCTTCATCGATCAAATGTTAGATAAATTAGCTGGAAGGGAATATTACTGTTTCTTGGATGGTTACTCCGGGTACAATCAGATATACGTGGCTCCAGAAGATCAACATAAGACTACCTTTACATGCCCATTTGGTACTTTTGTATATCGCAGAATGCCATTTGGGTTGTGTAACGCTCCCGCTACTTTTCAAAGGTGCATGATGGCCATCTTCTGGGATATGATTGATAATTTCCTGGAAGTGTTTATGGACGATTTCTCCGTGTTTGGTGATGATTTTGATAAGTGTTTGGACAACTTGGAGAAAGTATTGGTTAGATGCAAGGAGACAGACTTGGTGCTAAACTGGGAGAAGTGTCATTTCATGGTTCGTGAAGGTATTGTTCTGGGTCACAAAGTTTCGATTTCTGGGTTAGAGGTTGATAGAGCGAAGATAGAGGTAATTAAAACTCTTCCCCCTCCTGTTTCTGTTAAAGGAGTAAGGAGTTTTCTTGGCCATGCTGGCTTCTATAGACGATTTATTAAGGATTTTTCTAAGATTCCTAAACCGTTATGCAACTTACTCGAAAAGGACTCCAAATTCCTTTTTGATGAAGCTTGTTTAACGGCCTTCAAAGCAATCAAAGAAAAGCTCATTTCTGCTCCTATAGTGTTACCTCCAGATTGGAATTTACAGTTTGAGGTTATGTGTGATGCGAGTGATATGTGTATGGGAGCTGTATTGGGAAAGAAAAAAAGAGAAGGTTTTTCATTTGATTTACTACGCTAGTAAAACTTTTAGTGGTGCTCAGATTAATTACACAGTTACAGAAAAAGAGTTACTAGCAGTTGTATATTCATTTGATGAATTTCGCTCTTATCTTCTTGGAGCGAAAGTTATTGTTTATACAGATCATTCCGCGATCAGATATCTTATGGAAAAGAAGGATGCGAAACCAAGGTTAATCAGATGGGTGTTATTGCTTCAAGAGTTCGATTTAGAGATCAAAGATAGAAAGGGTTGTGAGAATCAGGTTGCAGATCATCTATCGCGTTTAGAGGGTTCAGAGATGAATAATGGTACTGAAGCAGTTAGAGAAGAGTTTCCTGATGAGAGTTTATTCGCTGTTCGAGATTATGAAGCTCCGTGGTATGCAGATATTGCAAATTTAGTGGTGAGTGGTGTTTTTCCTGAAGGTTCTACTTATCAAGAAAGAAAGAGGTTAGCTCATCGTGCTAGAAAGTTCTTTTGGGAGGATCCGTTCCTCTACAAAGTTTGTGCTGACCAAATGATACGAAGATGTGTAGCAAGGGAAGAAACTGAAGCCATTATAGCTGGATGCCATGATTCATTATATAAAGGACATTTCAAAGGAGATAGAACTGCTGCGAAGGTATTTCAATCAGGTTTTTACTGGCCTTCTCTTATTAAAGATTGTCATGAATATGTTAATAAATGTACGAGATGCCAGTTTACCGGAAACATATCTAAGAGGGATGAGATGCCGCGTAATAATGTGTTAGAAGTTGAGATATTCGATGTTTGGGGTATAGACTTTATGGGTCCTTTCGTTCCTTTAAATGGTAACCTCTACATCTTATTAGCTGTTGATTATGTGTCTAAGTGGGTAGAAGCGGTGGCTTTACCTACCAATGATTCACGAGTGGTGATCAAGTTCTTGAAATCACATATTTTCACTAGACATGGCACACCTAGAGTAATTATTCGCGATGGAGGATCTCATTTCGTTAATAAATATCTGAAGACTGTTCTAGAGAAGTATGGAGTTAGACACCGTGTATCTACTCCATACCATCCACAATCCAATGGTCAAGCTGAAGTATCGAACCGTGAAGTCAAGTCAATCCTAGAGAAAACCGTTGGTCCTACAAGAAAAGATTGGTCAATGAAGTTAGATGATGCGTTGTGGGCCTATCGTACTGCATTTAAGACCCCAGTGGGTGCATCTCCCTATCGTATGGTGTATGGTAAGGCTTGTCACTTACCTTTAGAGCTTGAAATGGGTGCCTATTGGGCAATTGCGCAGTTGAACTTAGATCCGATCTTAGCCGGAAAGAATCGTATGATGAAGCTTAATGAACTTGACGAATTCTGATTGCATGCTTATGAAAATGCCAAACTTTACAAAGAAAACACGAAGAAATGGCATGACAATCGGATTCGTACAAAGAACTTTGAAGTGGGGCAAAGAGTGTTGAAGTATAACTCAAAGTTCAGCAATTATCCGGGTAAGTTAAGATCTAAGTGGTCAGGTCCATACATTGTGACCAAAGTTACACCTCATGGGGCGATAGAAATAGAACATCCGCTAGAGAACCGTACCTTTATGGTAAACGGTCACAGATTGAAGATATACCATGGAGGTGAAGATACCAATCGCGCGGAAGATCCACATCCCGGGGAGGTCATGTATCTCCTCGAAACTCCTTATGAGCGTGAGGTAACCCGTCGAGCTTAACGACGTTAAACAAAAGCCAATTCATTGTATATTAGCTGAGTTTTTAATTTTTGCATTTTAGAATAGTTTGATTTTCGTAATTTTAGTGTTTATTATTAAGAAATGAGGAAGGGTAGTTGTTTTTGATGATTTCAGGGGTAAAAAGGTCATGAGTTTGGGGTCGATTTGGCGAAAAAAGGAGAAAAAGAGGTTGGATGTCCAGGAGAAACCGGGAACCCAGTTTCGCAAAAAACCGGGAACCCGGTTTTGGAGCTGGTACCAACCTTTTCAACGCAACACCTGGCGTCTTGGTTCACGACACAGCGTCGGAACCGGGTACCCGGATTTTCAAAACCGGGAACCCGGTTTTGGTGCTGTAACTTCTGAAAATCTCTGACCCAGCGTCTTGGTGGCTTGCTTTTTGCTGCGTTTTGGTTCGCGCCATCGACACAAAACCGGGAACCCGCATTTGGCAAAACCGGGTACCCGGTTTCGGAGCTATAATCTTCCAAGAGTTCTGACCCGGCGTTTTGGCGCGTCTTGACTCGCGCCATCGAGAAAATCCGGGTACCCGCATTCCACAAAACCGGGAACCTGATTTCGGCGAGTAAAATCTCTGACCCCGCGTCTTAGGGTCCAGCGTTTTGGTGCGTTTTCAAAAAAAAATAAAAAATTCATTAAGTAATTTTCCGCGCCGTCACAGCGACACGGAACCGGGAACCCGGTTTTGAAGCTGTGATGTCGGTTTAGAGGTATTTTAACCTAGTTTTCTTAGCCTCTTTTGCAAGTCTTTACCTAAAACGCACCAATAGCCTCCCCACCTCCGAAATTCATCAACCAAAACACTATATAATCATTAAGATTCCTGATTCGCGTCCTAAACGAAAAATTGATGAAATTAAGCTTGATTCTAACAGAAAAGAAATCGCAGGTCAAAAGAGAAGATTGATTGATGAGATAGAAAGTGAGAAGGAACCAGAAGAGGAAATTGCGAAGAACATTGAGAAGGAAACTGAACAAGAGGTTCCGGAAGCACCAGTTCAACAGAAACCTCCGCGTATGAAGATGTGGGCCCACAAGCCTAAGAGGGTTTATACTTGTTGGAATACTCAGGTTCGTGAACGAATTGAATTTTTGAAGTTTGGAGAGGAGACAAATTTTCCTAAGGGTATTATGAGTAGTGAACACAAGGAATATGCTGTGACATGTGCTAAGTTTGGTTGGAAAGAGTTGCAAGAAAGGAAGCTTGAGTTTATTCCTACTTTGGTGCGAGAATTTTATGAAGGTTTAGCCACCTCCCGTGATGCCATTGATATCCGCAAAAAGGTAGTTCCTTTCTCTATTGAACGTATTCGGAAATCCTTAAAATTACCCAACTTTTCTGGAACATGCCCTTTCCAAGACAATCTTAATGACCCTTCTTTCGATTTTGAATCCCTTTGGGGGACCGTGCTTATTAATGGGGCTAGCCCAATTCCTGAATGAGAAAGATATCCTGGACAGTTTTACAGCAGTATTTTGACACCTCGTGCTAAGGTTTGGTCTCGTTTCGTAATACCCACTTTCTTTGGTATTAAACACACTTCCGAGTTGAAAAAAGAGCACGTATTTGTTATTAAGTGTATTTTGGAGGAGAAACCGTTTGATGTTGCTAAGATCATTTATGATACAATCATGGAGTTCGCGAAATCACCAATGAAACAACAAAATCTGAAGTTTCCTTGTACTATTACTCAGTTGTGTCTAGACGCAAAGATTCCGCGTAAGAACGCAGATATTGACGTTGTTTCAGTTGGTGTAAGTATAGCTTTGAGCACAATCAAGAATATCCATGAAGAAGCAACACGAGCTACCAAGAGTCCGAGAACTCCTCAATCAAAGAAAGCGAAGACTGTTCCTGAGTTGGAATCGAAGATTCAGGTGTTGGAAGAAAATCAGGAGAAGATGATTGCTACCTTGGGAAATGTTACAAAAGAACTGGACCTACTGCGAAATTTAATCCTAGGCGTAAATACACTTCAAAACGCGATTTATGATGCTGTTACGCGAGATAAAGGTCCAGAACGCAACACGGGTAACCAGCCACGCGCTGGTTAAGATACGTTTTCTAAACCTTCCTCTTAGTGTAGATTAGTTTAAATGCTTTATTGAGTCTTTTCGAGTCGTGGGGACACGACTCATTTTTGAGTTTGGGGTGGGGTTCGTTGCCTCATCCCAGTTTTTATGTGTTAATTGTTTTATTTGCTTTCAATAAAAGAATTTTCGGAGTTGCGTTTGACTGTAGAAATTTTTAAATATCCCTTTAAGCATACTTTTGATGAATCAATGATAGTAAATAGTGGATTTTAGGGATTGATATAAAACGCATTTAGAATTGCATGCAAACATATGTAATTAATAGGAAAAATTAATGAACAATGCAAATGAAGTAAGCTTGTACTTAAGGAATATGTTTGGTGTGTAGAACGTGAAATCCTAATTAGTAGAGAACCCACCTAGATATGAACTAAAGACAAGCTATGTACTTAGGAAAATGATAGGGGCAGTTCTTTGTTAGCCATTTGTGCCTTTTAGCCTTCTATCCCGTGTATTAATGATTATCCGTCTTAGCCCACTTTGAGCCTTTAGCCTTTTCTTTGGAGCCACGATATAAGCCATTATCCCTTAGATTATTAGGCATGACCATATGACCCGCACTTGAATCACAATCCTGAGACATGTCTCGAGCTTGAGTTTGGGGTGGTGGGACCACATATGGGGAATTTAATGGGTTGGGATTGATGTGCTTTGTATTGTAGCACAATTGCAGATTATATATACTTGTAACCCTTTGCCGGGAATGAAGAAAAATGAAAAAGAAATAAAAAATGAAAAATTTCGAAAAATCATACAGTAGGAACCGGGAACCCGGTTTGCTTCTGTACAAAAAAAAGAGAAAAAGAGAAAAAGAAAATAAAAAGAAAAAAAATATGAATGAATAAAACACCCGGCAAAGTGGAAATTTTCTAAAAATCATCTTGTAATAGTGGGTAGACATGGGACGCTAAATTGTTGCGTATATGGGTGAGTGAGAACATCTTTTGAGCGTTAACTCAAGCTCGAGGGCATTGTTGATGGTAAGTGAGGAGAGAGCCAAAAGCTCACTTCAAATTTACCAAATATACATCCACACCTGTCCTTAAGCCAATATTATAACCGTAAAGACCTCGTTATTCCTAAGTGCATAGTGAATTTATTATTCTGTTGATAGGGAATACACTAGGTGGAGCGTTCAAAGCGATTTAGGATTAATGACCACCCTATAGCCATCATACAGAGATGAGTACAAGTGTAACCTTCAAGCATTGCAACTTTAATTTTATGATTGAGATTATTTATGTTTGATGTTGCATTTTAGATGTATGTGTATATTCGTTTCTAGAGCTTGCTATATGAGATTTATTTTAAGAATTGCTTTAGGGTTTATTTGTTAGCTTCTACTTGTTTATACTTTTACTTCTACCCCTTGTATTGTTTTGTTTGCTTTGTCGGGACGACAAAGGTTTGAGTTGGGGGTCTTGATGTCTCCCTAATTGTTCTTATTTTCGACCCTTAGGAGACATCATTTTTGGTGTTTATTTAGTTAATTTGATAGACTTTTGGACTAAATATGCAATAATATGATTTTCCTCTTTTATTTCTAGCATTTTTAATTTATTAAACTTTTGCGCGTAACATTGGTATTTTTAGTGAAAAGATTACAGGTTTAGATGTTATCTAGAAGAGGAATCCAAGGAGAAAGTCAAAGATCGTGAAATAGAGTCAAGACTTGAAGATAAATCCCGAAGATATTATTTTTAGAGCTGAAAATCTGTTTTCCAGGCCATAGATTGCTGATTTCGAGGTGCTTAAGCGATGATTTAGCCGCTGACCTTTGAAGAGAAAACATTCCTCATCGGGTTACGGAACTTTAGAAACTGGAATGAGGTCAATCGGAGTCATAACGCATCGGGAAAAGCCGTTGTTTTAGTGAAGGCATATCAACAGTTACGGGATTTTGGGCTTAGAATTTGAGCTTTAACATTTAATTAGTATTTTATTTTCTGGTCCAAGCCCTAATCCGTTTTTATGCTTATAAAAGGAGGTCTGGACTTCTATTTTTCACACAATTCATATTCCACAAGATTAAACACCAGAGAGAAGCAACAGAAGGAAGAAAGAAGAAGCTGCAAGAACTGGAGAGGGTCTATATCTCCGTTCTCAGTCATTCCAACTCCGGAAATTAGGTTTCTTTCAATTTTAATTTTGTAATCAAATATGAATTCCATTTCTTTTAATTTAGTTTTTCTATTTAATATGAGCTAAGCTTTTCATAGTGCTTGAGAACAATTAATGGGTGAATCCCAATCGTATTGAATAACGAATGTTGAATTTGGGTTTATGTTAAATTAAATTAGATTGGGGCTTTTACTCTTTTCTTTAAATTGAGATTATTTATTGTTTTTAGCGTCATGAACTAGGAACAGGTGTTAGTATTTAGGCTATTCCAATTAGTGGCAATTGGATCATCCTGACGGAGGGTTTAGATACAGAACCATTTATTCAATCTAGGATAGAAGCTATTGATTCTGACAAATTTAGCTAATTCTAGGGCCAATGAGGTAATAAAACTTAAACATTCAAAAGTGGATCATATTTACCCTGACGGGACTAGGGACACTCTAGGATCGCCTTATAGTCCACCCTGAAGGGGGTATAAGAAATTTAGAATCCCGACCATTGTAATTGACCAATTTAGCCCTTAAACAACATAAGTTATGAAATAGGATTGGGAGGATCCTTGCGTTCTCAAGTACTACTTCTCATACCGCGTTTTCAGTCATTTTATTTGCGTCTTAGCTTTTTACTTGCATTTATAATTTGTCTTTCATTTAGTAGTTTTAATCAACAAAACCAAACAAACATATTTTATTTACTTGCTTTCATAAGGGCAACCAATCATTATTTGCTAAACATTGTAGTCAACCATCCCGTCCTTGGAACGAATCTGTTTTATCATACATACTACTTGGGACAACCGTACACTTGCGGTTGTGGTTCGATTATTATTTGCATTTATTTAGAACACACAAAGGACCACCAGATGGTAGGCGGTTGAAACGCGATGCCTCAACCCATACTTGAGAAGAACTGCATTCAAGTACTTGTTCACAAAATGCGTACATTCATCACTAAATATAATTCTAGGCATACCATATCTCGTGAAGATATACGACTTCAAGAATTTGATCACCAATTGCGTTTCAGTGGTCAGTAGTGCCGCATCTTCAATCTATTTGGACACATAATCCACCACTAGCAAGATGTATTTATTAGTATTGGAGGAAATGAATGGTCCCATGAAATCAAAACCCCATACATTAAATATCTCCACTTTTAGCAAGTTGTTTAGTGGCATCTCTACTATACTTGATATGTAATAGGTGATATAACAACCATTATATTACTTCACATACTCATGACAATCCTTGTGAATGGAAGGACAATAGAATCCAGATTGAATCAATGTCACCGCCATTTTGTCACATTTGAAGTGACCTCCATAAGGTGAATCATGACAACTTGCAATCACCAAACGGATGTCATTCTAAAGTAACCATATTTGAACTATTGTATCTCTACACACCTTGAAGAGGAAGGGGTCCTCCCAAAAGTATTGATTTATATAGTGGAACAACCTCTTCCCTTTTTGTGTATTGATTCTCGTGGGAATAATCAACTCACTATGATGTTCAATATATCTGCATTCCATGGAGTAATAAAATTATTTAAAACAAATATTTGTTTATTAGGGAAAACCTATTGACCAAATCATGCCCGATGTTGACTGGAGAGCCTTCGGGATGAGATAGATAAATTAGATGCTTGATTCTTTGTCCTCTTTAGATCTTGAATATCTAAGCCAAACTCTTGCAAAATAAGTTCCCATCTAATAAGACGCGGTTGTGTGTCTTTATTTTCCATGAGGTACTTGATCTCTTAATGGTTCGTGTATACCACAACTTTCTCTCCAAGATTATAAAAAGAGAAACTTTTCAAATGTATATACCATGAAAAATAACTCCTTCTTGGGTCACTGTATAGTTCAATTGTGCCCATGAAAATATCTTACTAGCATAGTATATAGTATGGAGTACCTTGTCATTGCATTGACCCAACATGACACTCATAGATAAATCAATTGCATCACACATTACCTCCAATGGAAGACTCCTATCTAGATGAGTCACAATCAGTGTTAAGCTGAGTTTCTTCGATGTTACTCTTGGGTTGAGAGATTGACTAATCCGCCATCTGCAGAGTCACGATATAAGGTCTTGCTTCTGTAATATTCGATTTCTCAAACAACAAATTCATGATAAGGTTGATACTAGCTCCTTACTTGTCCATTCTTCCCCTATAGATATTGAGATGTTAAAACTCCCATGATCTTTCAGCTTTAGTGGCAACTTTCTCTGAAAAATTACGCTACACTCTTCTAGTACTCCAACAATATCTTCTTTTTCATATTTCTCTTGTTCAAAGGGACATCCTTCATGAATTTTAGATATTTTGTTATGCGTTGGATGAGCTTTACAAATGGAAAGTTAATCTATATCTTCTAAACGATATCAACAAACTTCTTGTAGTCTTTTATCATTTTTATTCTTTTGCACTCAAGACATAAATGGAGGAGATGGGCGACTCTTGAGAGGAACAACTAAGTATTTCTTCTTCCTTGTTTCCAGACCTTTCACAAATCTCATTTATAGTTTCCAGCTCATTGACCTCTTCTTCACCTTCTTTTCAGACTGAGGGGCTGAAATTCTCTTTCTCAACGATAAAGGAAGAAGGTATGAAACAAAAGGAATGAGGGGTTTATCTCTATTAAATTTAACCAGATTATAATCAATGATGCTTGGTTTGCGAACATCAAATATCATCTCTACATTAATCCACCAGGTATCTCTGATCACTCTAAGCTTGTACCAAATATACAAGAAATAGTACTAAAAAACCTACAACTTTTATGTTCGTCAACATTTGGACAAAAAATGATAAATTCTTACCTGTGGTTGAGGACGCATGGAGAACAGTTGAAGGAAGCTTGATTTATCAAGTTGTGAATAAAATTAAAGAAGTCAAAAAATCTTTAAAAATATTTAATAGGAAATATTTTCTTCATTCACTCAATGAGATTATTGGTGTCTCCTGGTGTGTGATAAAATAACCACCCTAAATAAGAGGGTACTATCCGCAAGTGAACGGGTCGTTCCAAGTAATGTGTAAATAATACGGATTTCGTTCTCAGGGACAGATAATTATAACAGTGGTATTAATCGGGATAGTAGAATTAATTGTTAAACCAGAAAAGTAAAATGATAAGATTTTTGTTTGGTTTTGATCAAGAACTGGTGATACAATAAAATAAAATGCTTGAATAATTAACTGAAATAAAATAATGCAACTAAATAAGGTTGTTTAGTATTAGTATGTATTAATGTTTTATGGCCTTTTAAGGTATTATATCCCATGTTGGGCTTAATGCTTAAAAGAGTCAAGTTGTAAAGATAATGGAATGTTGATTTTCATTTTAATAAAATTGATTTGATGATAAAAAAAGGTTGGACGCAAGAATGAGAGAGAGGTACTTGAGTCTCGCAAGTGTTTCACCTAAATCTCTATAATCAATGCTTATGTTTAAAGGCTAAACTGGTATTAGTGTATTAGTTGGGACTCTTATATCTCCTAACCTCCATCAGGGTGGACATAGGAGCTATCCCACGGTATTATATACCCCATCAGGGCGATTATACCTACTTATTAATGTTTAAGTCTTTTACCCAATTGGCTGCGTGATTAGTCATGCCCGTCAGGATCACTAACGAATACCACGCCTCTATTACCTAGGTCTATTACTAAACCCCCCGTCAAGGTGATCACTTCACCACTAAAGTGAATAGCCTAATTATTAAAACCTTCTTTTGGTTCATGACTTCAAAAATAGTAATTTAAATCACGATAATAGTCAATACAAAATACCGAGTTTAAATTAAATAATTAAATCCCAAATTCAAAAATAATCAATTAAATAGATTAGGGCTTAACCCATAATGCGGTTCTCAAGTACGTAATAGTTTAGCTCATGTTCGAATAAAAAAATGAAATAAAATAAAGACAAGACATTATCCTATATTACAGAAATAAAATATAAAACCTAATTGAGGTGTTGGATTAAGTTGTTTATGGAGAAATGAGAATTCTCCAGCTCTAACTTCCTTTTCTGCCTTCTGCTCTGACTTGGACATTTAAATTTAAGCGTGTAATGAATTGTGTGTAAAAAGGAGGTCAAAAGACCTATTTATAATAGAAAATTCAGATTGGGATTTTTACTTAAGAATAATAAGTTAAATGGTAAAAAGCCCAAGTCTAAAAATCACGTAACTGGTGTACATCTGATGGTAAAACGGCCGTAACTTTTGCGTCGCATATCCAAATCACCTTATTCTAGTCCTGAATTTAAACCAAAGGCGCAACTTTCACTTTCAAATTTACATACCTGAATCGGTTCTGAAATGGATCGAAAACATAAATAAGTAACAACTTTCTATATTTCTATCTCTTTTAGTCAACTCTTCGAAAATTCTTTTCTTACTTTTGAATCCTCCGCTTAAGACTTAAATTTTCACTTCTCCTCCTTTCTTGGTGCTCCATAACATCCATGAACCTAATAACTTTATAACTTTATACTAAAAACAAACAAATTAACGTATACAATATCTAAAAATGAAGTATTGTAAGTTTAAGGGAAGAAAATGCAATATAACGATATAAGCATAAAAGTCTATCAAATAAGTCTGATATATACCTAAAATGATGTCTCCTAAGGGCTTATATTTAGAACAAAACGGGAGAAATCAAGACCCCAAACTCAAACCTTTTTTGTCCCAACAAAGTAAAATAAAGACATGGGTCTTAGGTGAACGCAAAAATGCAGAGTCTAGTGAATATATCCCAAAGCACAACCTAAAACAAATCTCATATAGTATGTCCTAGGAAATAATATACACATACACCTGTATTGCAAAATCAAACACAAAAAATATCAATCAAAATTTAAATTCACAATACTAGAAGGTTACACTTATACTTATCTCAGTATGGTGGCTATAGGGTGTTCCTCGATCCTTACTTTCTTTGAACACGCCACTTAGCTTACTCCCTATTAGCTAAATTTTAGATCCACTATGTATCTAGGAATCACGAGGACTTTACGGCTTTAGCGTAAGCTTAGGGATGGTGTGGTATGTATATTTGGTAAATTTGAAGTGAGCTTTTGGCTCTCGCCTACTTACCATCAACAAACTGTCCAAGAGCTTGAGTTTACACTCGAATATGTTCTCACCCAACCCATATTACACACTAATCTAGCATTCACAGATTTACCCAATAATCACTAAAATGATTTCTAAACTTCCACTTTTCCGGTTACTTTATTTTTTCATATATATATATTACCTTCTTTTTTTCAAAAATCGATGACCGGGTTCCCGGTCAGTGATAACCAGGTTCCCAGTTGTCTCATGCTTTGACAACTTTCTTTTTCGTTTTCTCGTTCTTCTTTTTTTTTCCAAGGACACTGGCAAAGTGTTACAAATAATATATCATCAATAATTGCGCATAAATACAAACGCATACAAATCCCTCCCAATGTACTTTCACAATAATGAAACCCACCACCCCAACTCAAGCTCAAGACAGGAAGTCTCGGGATCTTGATTCAAGTGTGGGTCATATGGAAATGCCTAATAAACTAAAAAGATATGTGCTTATATCGTGGCAACAAAAGAAATGGTTAAAGGCTAAAAAATGGGCCTAAGAAGGATATAATTAAATCATGGGATGGAAAGCTAAAAATTTTAAAATGGCTAACAAAGATCTGTCTCTATCATTTTCTTAGTTATATAGCTTTCATCTAGTTCATACCTAAGTGGGTTCTCTACTATTTGACAAAAAAAAATGGGTTCTCTACTCATTCAGATCTCATGTTCTACAAATCACTCAATTTTCTTAAAAACAAGATTAATTCTTTTTCATTGTTCATTAATTTTTCCTATCAATTACTTAATGTTTGCATGCAATTAAAGTGCGTTTTACATTAACTCCTAAAGTCTACTATTTTCTATCATAAATTCATAAAAAATCTCTTAATAGGGACATTTAAAATACTCTACAGTCAAACACAACCGTCAATTAATTTTATTGAAATAAGTAAAACACATAACACATAAAATTGGGATGTGGCAACGAACCCCACCACAAACTCAAACTTGAGTCGTATCCGCATGACTCGAAAAGACTCAATAAAGCAAATGAAATAGTGTACACTAATAATGAGAAAAGGGATAAGGAAATGTATCTTAACCAGCACTAAGATGGTTTCCATTGTTGTGTGCAGGTTGGAATCCTTTCTTAAGCATTGTGTAGGTCTCACACTGTGAAGTGCTAAACCTCTCTAGAATGGTATTTATGAGTACCAACTCTTTTGTTACCTTACCCATAGCTGCCATCATCTCATCATGTTTCTCCTCTAAGGTCCTCATTTGTTCTTACAACTCGTAATCTTTCACTGTCTTCTTCTTTCGTGTAGAAGGTCTAGCACCTTTTGCTTCCCCAAAGAGCTTGTCTAGGTCTATACCCAATTTCACAGCTCCTTCATGGACATCTTCTATTGATCTTTCTTTCATCTCTTCCCCTTTTTCTGTATGCTCATCCTCTTCATTCTTGCGTTGTATCTTTGCTGCTAAACAAATCGCGGTTATGGTGCACGGGAATTTGAAGTTTCTTTGAAGAATATGGGATTTTTTGAATTCCATGATGAGGATATAAATGACACTGGAAACATCAATTTCATTATTCTCAAGAATACACTTTATAAAAATAAGGTGTTATTTTGTTAACTCTAAAATATGATTATTGCCAAAGAAGGTAGGAATTATAAAACGGGTCCATACTTTAGCGCGTGGTAGCATATCGCTACTCAATACCTGGAATGGGAAGTCGTCCCGAATGAGGACTTGGTCGTAAAAAGATTCCCATTCCAAGGAATCATCCTTAATTGCTTCGTGGTATGGGCATGGACCATTCAAGTTTAGTAAATTCCATGTCTCCGGAATAATCTCTACTGAGAAAGGCAGTACCTTTTTCCGTAGAATAATTGACTGTCCATTCGAAAAAACTAGTCCTTCATAAAACTCACAAACCAAGGCAGGGATAAACGTGAGGTCTCTTTTTCTCAAGTCTTTCCAGCCAAACTTGTTACAGGTTGTAGCATAATATTTTAATACATCGTTCATATACATGAAGGAAATCCTTTCTCTACACCAAACTTTAAAGTAGACACCCGCTCACGAACCTGCTCATTCCACCCAATAAAGGCTCTCCTTTGGTTTAGTTGCCATCACCTTTATGTGTGTAGATCTTTGTTCCAGTATGGGTTCGCTAGCGACTTATTTTTCAATTTCTTTTTCTTCCAAGTTAGGCTTTTTAGGATTAGACACACTTGGGTTCTCTTTCCTCTTCATAGTAGTCTTGACTTCTCCAACTTTAGGTATAGAACCCGAATTCGGAATCGTGATAGCTTTATCTGGAGTGGCTCCAGGAGTGTTTCTAGTTCTAGGATTACTTCTCGTCTTACAATTATAGCATAAGGAATCGATTTCGTTTGTCATCTCAACGCACCCCAAACTCAAAACTTCAAAAATTCAAAAACTAGAGATTAGTTTTGAACTTAGAAGTTTGAGGATAGATAAAGGAAGATTAAGGTGAGATATGAGATGGGTAAAGATTATTTTGGGTTTTTGGGGAGGTTTATTGACTTAACTTATGGTTTTGATTTTTAATAATCTAGGATAAAAATTGAGGTTTAATGGTGTTTTGGGAGGATTATGAGTTGATTGTAAGTTTGTGTGCTGTTTAGGGAGAAGATTTGATATGTTGTGGTGTTTTTGTGATGATTTTCTGGTATATATGGAGCTTGGGACGGAATAATATTGTTTCTTGTGAGAAAAGGCGTGGAAAGAAGGTCAAACCCTTAAGGTTTCACAAAACCGACCTCATTGTTACCTTACCAGGTACCCCAGTTGAGGATGAACGGGTGCTCGGTTGGCGTCGCTTGTTGGCGATATTTTTTGTTTGCAACAAAATGTTGCGTGTATGCTTTCCGAGGTTAGAGAGTCACCTACGTAGCCCTGGATCCCTGTCATCTTTTACATGACTTGTCCACTTTTCGCACCAATTCCTTGCGTCCACGGATTTCGAGGTCAAGGAGTTGGGATCGCTATAGCACCGTGACATGGTTCCCGGTCAGCGACAACTGGGTTCCCAGTTAGTGTCGACGAGCGCGAACCCAAACGCACCACTTCTTGTGTGTAATGAGGTTGGTCAACAGTCAATGACCGGGTTCCCGGTTGTCTCCTGTTTTGACAACCAAATTTTCCTTTTCTTTTCGCACTACCTACACCTCAAGATTTTTACTCCTGTAGTCATTAAAAATACCAACCTTTCTCATTTATTAAAAATTAAAAAATAATAAATAACAATTACTCTAATTTACACTAGGAATTTAATAGTCACGAAAGCGATAAGATAATAATTAATTGAAATGGCTTTTGTTTAACGTCCTTTACCCTCAACGGGTTACCTCTCGCATTTATGCAGCTTCAAGAAGGTACATGACCTCCCTAGGATGTGGATCTTCCATGCGAATTATATCCGCACCTCCATGATAGATTTTCAACTGATGCCCATTCACCATGAAGGTGCGGTGCTAGATTGGATGCTCAATTTCTATAGCTACATTAGACGTGACCTTGGTCACAACATAAGGACCAGACCACTTCGATCTCAACTTACCCGGATAATTACTGAACTTGGAGTTGTATTTCAGAACCATTTGTCCAACTTCAAACTTCTTTTCACGGATGCGATTGTCATGACATCTATTTCTCTTTTCCTTGTAAATTTCAGCATTCTCATAGGCATAAAATCTAAACTCATCAAGTTCATTCAGTTTCATCACGATTCTCACCGACTAAAGTAGGATCCATGTTTATCTCCGCTATCGCCCAATATGCACCTATTTCAAGCTCAAGAGGTAAGTGAAAAGTCTTACCATAAACCATGTGATATGGATATGCACCAACGGGTGTCTTAAACGCAGTATGATATGCCCGCAACGTGTCATATAATTTTACTAACCAATATTTGCGTGTGGGTCCTATAGTCTTCTCTAGAATGGATTTGGTCTCTCGATTAGAGACCTAAGCTTGACCATTTGCTTGTGGATGACAATTAGTAGATACACGATGACTCGCCTCATACTTCTCTAAAACCGCCTTCAAGTATATATTCACAAAGTGAGAACCTCCATCACTGATAATAACTCTAGGCGTACCATGTCTAGTGAAGATGTGTGACTTTAAGAATTTTATCACCACTCGTGAATCATTCGTAAAGAGATACAACCTCTACCCACTTAGACACGTAATCAATAGCTAATAGGATGTATTGATTTCCATTAGATGGTACAAAGGGACCCATGAAATCAATACCCCATACATCAAATATCTCAACTTCAAGAACATTATTACGTGGCATTTCGTCTCTCTTAGATATATTACCCGTAAATTGACATACGTGACAACTTTTGACATATTCATGACAGTCTTTATGTAAATTAGGCCAATAGAAACCAGACTGAAGTACCTTTGCATCAGTACGATCACCTTTGAAGTGTCCTCCATAAGGTGAGTCATGACAACTAGCAACCATTGACTGAATATCACTCTTAGGTATGCATCTTCTCACCATCCGATCGCCACATGTATTGTAGAGGAAAGGATCCTCCCAAAATAACTGTTTTGCATGGTGAATTAATCTCTTCCTCTCTTGTGAGGTAGCTCTTTTAGGAAAAGAACCATTCACAATAATATTTGCTATGTATTCATACCAAGGAGTACCAGTTGCGTATATAGAAAATAGACTCTCATCATGAAACTCTTCCTTGACCAAATCAGGTCCACCATTTAACTTAGAACCTTAAAGACACGACAAATGATCTGCAACATGATTGTCACAACCCTTTCGATCTCGAATCTCTAAGTCAAACTCTTGTAACAACAATACCCATCTGATCAAATGCAGCTTTGCATCATTTTTCTCCATAAGGCATTGGATCGTGGAATGATCGGTATACACAATCATTTTCGCCCCAAGAAGATAGGAACAAAACTTATCAAATGTATACACAACAATTATTAGTTCCTTTTCCATCACGGTATAATTAATCTGAGCACTCATGAAGGTCTTACTAGCTTAGTAAATAGAATGAAATACCTTATCTTTTCTCTGACCCAATACGGCACCCATAGCAAGATCACTAGCATCACTAGCATCACACATAATTTCAAATGGAATCCTCCAATCAGGAGGTAATACAATGGGTGCAGATATAAGTTTCTCCTTGATCTCTTTGAATGCCACCATGCAAGCTTCATCAAAAAGGAATTTGGTGTCCTTCTTGAGTAAGTTACACAATGGCTTAGCGATCTTAGAGAAATCTTTAACGAAACGGCGATAAAAACCAGCATGACCCAAGAAACTTCTCACCCCTTTTACAAAAATAGGAGGGGGAAGATTTTTGATTACCTCAATCTTTGAACGATCAATCTCTAAGCCCGTCTTGAAACCTTGTATCCCAACACTATTCCTTCACGAACCATTAAATGACATTTCTCCCAATTCAAAACCAAATCAGTTTCCTAGCATCTAATTAACACCTTTTCTAAATTTTGTAAACACTCTCAAAGTTATCACCAAACACAGAAAAGTCATCCATAAACACCTCAAGAAAGTGATCGATCATGTCCCCAAAGATATCCATCATGCATCTCTAAAAAGTACCAGGTGCATTACATAACCGAAATGGAATTCATCGGAAAGCAAAGGTACCAAAAGGACATGTAAAGGTTGTCTTATGTTGGTATTTTTTATCTACATATATCTGATTATATCCTGAATACCCATCCAATACACAATAATACTCTCTCCCAGCTAACTTATCTAACATCTGATATGTGAACGGAAGACGAAAGTGATATTTTCTGGTAGCCTTGTTCAACTTACAATAGCCCTTACACACTCTCCAACCAACTACGATTCTCGAGGGAATGGCTTCATTCTGAGCATTCAGGACAGTAGTGATACCACCCTTCTTTGGTACGCATTGAACTGGACTCACCCATTCATTACTAGATATGGGAAAGATGATTCCCGCATCTAGTAGCTTAATTACTTCTTTCTTCACCACTTCTTTCATAACTGCCATTAATCTCCTTTGTCCTTCAACTAAGCGTGCACTATCATCTTCCAGAATAATTTTGTGTGGCAAATGGTAAGACTAATGCTTTTGATATCAGCAATAGTCCACCCAATTTTCTCTTTCTTGAATCTTATTACACACAATAGTTTATCTTCTTGAGGACCTGTTGATATTCTATATGCGTCCTAGAAGGGGGATTGGATAGAATTACGGAAATTAATCGGCTAATTTTATTTCAAGTAAATAAAATTAAAGGCTAATTTAAATCCTATTGCTTTAGTCAACTAAATAGTTATAAACTAGATAATACTAAGAGACAATATAAGTTAACTATTCATGTAATCATTTTATCAAGCATAAGGAGTGCGGAAAATAAATAGTGTAGGGATAAAAAGATACACACGATATATAGTGGTTCGGTTTCCCTACATCCACTACCTAAGGAGTCCCCCTTAGGATTTGCAAGATTCTCAATATAATCTTTGTATCTCTTCAACCCGGGTGAGATTACAAACCCTTTACAACCACTTCACAACCTTGAAGCAAACCACTTGTGTTATCACAAACACAAGGAACCAAGAATACTAACTATACTCACAATACTCTCTTAATCTAATACAAGGGTAAGAATTAAGAGGAAAGAAATGTGTTTAAGTGGTGATACAGTGTTTGTAGCTAGACTACTATATGAGTAGATATAACTATGAAGCTTGAATGTGTATATATGACTTGAATGCTCTTTGAAAACCTTTTTGAATGATAACAATAATAGCTCTTAATATTGGTAGATGGAAGGTGTAAGTTGTGCCTTCAATGAGCTCTTATTTGTAGTTGAAATAAGCCCCCAACGGTCAAATAACATGTGTCTAACGGATAGATTTAACACCGAACGGTTATATGCCTTTTGTCTTCATTTTGCTGCAGAAAAACCTTAAAAAACCTTACCCGCGGTGCACCGCGGGGTTGGTCTGGTGTACCGCGCGAACTCTCGCTTAATTCACTTGCTTCTTGTTGCGGACTAGCCATGGTCCGTGGTGTAGTCCGTGTTACTGCGGTGTACCGCACGAAGGGCCCGGTATACCGCACCCATACACTAAAAAAGCTCAAGTTAAAGGTTTTTAAGGATATTAAAGAGTTTACTAAAAAAGATATATTACTAAGAGTTTTAGAAAACATTTTTAAGTATCAAAACATGAATATATATATATAACCCGTAAAATAATTTTAGTTAAAGAATGATTTGTCAAATATTAAAACGGGATTAAAAACAAGGTTAGGCCAACAATCTCCCACTTTTTGACGTTCGACAAATCATAAACTTTTTAAGTGGCCCTAGACATATATATAATCGAAAACTACCCCTCAACCTAAGCATTTGAGTTTTTAAAACTAATTACATTGAAAAACTCCCCCTCACAAAATGCATAGAGTTTTTGTTTTAATATGAAAAATTTTAACTAAAATTTCTCCCCCTTTGTCAATAACAAAAAGAACCTTTGATAAGTTTTTTTTAAAAGCTAGGGGTAAGAATAAAGTTTGAAAAATGTAGGGGCCAAAATACATTGTTTCAAAAACAATAGGGATCTAAATACTATTTTTGAAAATTTTTAGGGACCTAAAATACAATTTTCTCAAAACTATAGGGACCTAAATGCAATTTGAGTGAAATCAAGGACTTAAATTGCAATTTGTAACAATTTAGAAGCGCGATAGCACCTATATCATCAACAAAATCGTTAGCAACACAACATCATAATAAGATAATATCCGAAAAACATAATGAAATAATCAAATATCCATAACAATTCTAAACAAGGCTAATTATCCAAAGCATTCAAAACATAATCAAACAACTAATAAGTCAAAACATCCAAAATAAAATACAATTAAAAACAAGGTTTAGGTAGCATAATAAGAAAGAAATCATAAAGTAAACAACGGGACAGGCTCAACGAGGGGAATAACTCCGAGAACGCGAACGACGACCGGAACAAGTAATCTTATCATTAATAGCATCAATCTTCTTTTCCAAAGTTTCGAGCTTTTGAGGTACAAAAGCCATAAATTGGACCATTCGAGACATAGAAGACGAAGTATCATTGGTAGGAGGATTTGATGATGAGGCGGCATTAGGTTTGGAACGGGATTTTGTGGGGCCGGGTTAGGTAAGAGAACGAGCGAGTCAAAATCCGGACCGTTAGTTCGTTCTTTAGCGGATAAGATACGATTACGAAGAGAATCATCCGAAATCCGACTAACGAGTAAGCAAGGCACATAAGCATTATTATAAATCGCGAATTTCATCCTCTTAATGGTGGAGTAATCGAAGCACCAAGACCTATCCATCGGTTTCACACTAGTACCTCCAAAAGAAATGCCATTATTTTCAAACAATTCGGTAAGAAAAATACCATATGGAACTTTATCCCTTGATGCCCTAGAGTGATTCATCCACTTAAACATAATAGATATAATATTTATCGGTCGTCTAGCGAAAAGTAGATAAAGTAGATAAGCTTCGTACGGAATTAATTTAGCATCGTGTTTATCCTTAGGAATTATGGCCGAAATGAGAAATTTGTGAGCCACTATAAATTCCGCATCAAAGTTCCGCATATTCCAAGCACCATCTCGAACTAACATTCTACTAGCTACAAATTCATTCACATTGTTTTGTTCTACCACATCAAGACCCGAGCCATACCACCCATTTGACCAAAACCCACTAAAACCATCGATAGGAACATCATAGTGTGCACGCAATTCATTCAATTTTAAGCATAAAATAGTACCCGAAACTCTAGACTTAATCGAATTATTTGCACAATTATATTCAAAGTTCGTGTAAAATTCTTCAATTAATTCAATAGCTAATTTAGTTCCCGAATAACTAAAAATTGCACAACAACCTTGAGAAGAAAAGAGTTGGAAAATAGAATTATCACCGGAAGGAAAAGACGAAGAATCTATGGTTCTACCCAGAAGAGGCTCGAATGGCCGGAGTGGAGGCGGTGAAGGAGAGTTCGCCGGTGAAGGCTCACGGCGGCGGCTTTAGGAGGCTCCGGCGGCGGTGGTTTTCCTTGGAGCAGCAACTGTCTTCTTGGCTCTAACCATGGTGGAATGAAGTGGGTATTGGAGGAGGGATGAAGGAGAGATAAAAAAAGAAGTGGTTTGGTGGAGAAAAGGAGAGTAGGTGGTGGAATGAGGTAGGCTATCGCCGGAAATTGCAACAGAGAAGTATGGAGCGGGTAGGGTTAGTTTATTTTAAAATATAATGAAATGATAAAAGAAAACTAACGGGTTTTAAAACCAGATGGAAACCCTAATTTGCGGTGTACCGCGACAACTGTGCAGTGTACCGCACTGTAAAATTGACTTGCGAATAAACTGGGCGAAAAAATAAAGGAAAAAACTAAGTAATAGAAACCCTGAATCGCGGTGTACCGTGGACTGGTGCGGTGCACCGCATGGACCCTCGCTTAAATAAAAAAATGGTTTTTAAGGGTTCTTTAAAAACTCCCGAAACTCATTCGAAACCTCCCCAATAGATTTGGAATGTTATAAAATTTACAAGATAACTCTTGTTTTGAAAAAATACAAAGTAGAAAACTCGAAATCAAGGAAAACGTTTTTAGAGAATTTGCATGCCAATTTCACAACGAGTTTTTTCAAAAAGATCTCGTGGAAGAGGTTTAGTAAAAATATGGGCAAGTTAATTATCGAAGTGACAAATTCAAGCACAATATCCCCTTTTTGAGTGTGATCACGAATAAAATGATGATGAATTTCTATGTGTTTCGTTCTAGAGTGTTGAATAGGATTTTCCGTAAGATTAATAGCGCTAGTGTTATCGCAACGAATAGGAACACAATCATACTCTAGGCCAAAGTATAGTAAGGTTTGTTTCATCCACAGGATTTGAGTCACACAATTTCCGGCCGCAACATATTCGGCTTCGGACGTGGATAAAGCAACACTATTTTGTTTTCTACTAGACCAAGATACAAGGGATTGACCTAAGAATTGGCAACTACCACTAGTGCTTTTTCTATCAAGACGATAACCGGCATAGTCGGCATCCGAATAACCTATAAGTTCGAAAGAAGTGAATCTAGGATACCAAAGTTCTAAACTTAGATTACCTTTCAAATAACGAAAAATACGCTTAACGGCACTAAGATGAGATTCTTTAGGAGAGGATTGAAATCTAGCACATAAACACACGGAAAACATAATATCAGGTCTAGAAGCAGTCAAGTAAAGTAAGCTACCAATCATACCTCGATACGTTTTCTCATCAACATTCTTACCATCTTCATCTTTGTCTAGCTTTGTGGATGTGCTCATTGGAGTTCCGATTTCCTTTGCATCTTCAAGTCCAAATTTCTTGATCAATTCTTTTGCGTATTTGACTTGATTTACAAAGATGCCATCCTTCATTTGCTTGATTTGAAGTCCAAGGAAGTAGTTCAATTCACCCATCATGCTCATCTCAAACTCCTTATACATACTTTTGGAAAAATTCTCACAAAGATTTTCATTAGTAGCACCAAATATAATATCATCCACATAAATTTGAACAAGAAGAATATCTTTAGAAGATCTTTTTATAAACAAAGTGGAGTCAATATTACCACGTTTAAAACCATTTTCTAACAAAAATTTGCTTAAACGACCATACCAAGCACGAGGTGCTTATTTTAAACCATATAAAGCTTTTGAAAGTTTAAAAACGTAATTTGGAAATTTTGGGTCTTCAAAACCCGGTGGTTGTTTAACAAAAACTTCTTCTTCTATGAAACCATTTAAAAAAGCACTTCTGACATCCATTTGGTAAAGTTTAAAATCCATATAACAAGCAAAAGCAAGTAACATACGAATAGACTCAAGTCTAGCTACCGGAGCAAAAGTCTCATCAAAATCAATACCTTCTTCTTGATTATACCCTTTAGCAACTAAGCGTGCTATGTTCCTTGTGATAATTCCGGTGTCATCTAGTTTATTTCGAAAAACCCATTTAGTACCAACAATAGTGGGACCAATTGTTCTCTCAACTAAGGTCCAAACTTTACTACGGTCAAATTGATTCAACTCCTCATGCATTGCATTTATCCAATGATCATCAAGTAAAGCTTCTTTAATATTTTTGGGCTCAATTTGAGATAAGAAGGCATGATGAGCACATAAGGCAATTACACGAGAGGGAGTGGTTACCCCTTCATTTGGATCACCTAAAATTAATTCGCTTGGGTGATCTTTGATGTTTTTCCAACATTTTGGTAAATCCGGAGTAGCTTCATTTGAAGGTTTACCATCTTTCTCAATAGATTCATCATGAGTTTTCAATTCTTGAGTGGGAGATTCTAAGGGTTGATCTTGTGGGATATCTTCATGTGGATCATCATCTACTACTTTCTTTATACAAAAAGGGTTAGTCTCATCAAAAGCAAGGAACATTGAAGGCTTGATTTTTTAAAGCAAGGAACATCACCCATGTATATCTAGTGTAGTCATCAACAACAACAAAAACATATCTAGACCCTCCTAGACTAGTGACATCAACAGGTCCAAAAAGATCCATGTGCAATAATTGAAGTGGCCTAATGGTGAGGACCTTATTTATGGGTTTAAAAGATGAACGATGTTGTTTACCAAGTTGACAAGCATCACATAGTTTATCTTTATCAAACTTATAAATAGGCAAACCAAAAACAAGATTTTTCCTTGATAATTTTGAAATTAAATCCATGCTAGCATGTCCTAAACGTCTATGCCAAAGCCAACTATCATTAACCACAGACAAGCATTTAATACGTTGACGAATAAGACTTTCAAGATCAACTACAAAAACATTATCAGATCTCTTAGCAATAAAAATACTATTTAACTCATCATTTTTAAACACAATACATCTAGATGCTTCAAATTTAACAAAATAACCAACATCACATAGTTGACTAATACTAAGCAAGTTAAAAGATAGACCCTCAAGAAGCAAAACATTTGAGATAAGTAAAGAATCCATATTACCGATATTACCTTTACCCAAAACACGGTTTTTAGTATTGTCGGCAAAAGTAACTTTATCACCTTTTTTTTTATAGAGATGTGTAAATAACGAAGAGTTCCCGGTCATATGTCTAGACCATCCACTATCAAGAATCCATATATTTTGCTTCTTGATGCTTAATCCCTACAAACAAAAGTGATTAAGCTTTAGGTACCCAATTCGGTTTGGGTCCATAAGGGTTAGTGGATTTTCTTTTTATAGCCCATATAGGCTTTTTCCAAAATGGTACAAGAGACCCCAAATCCAATAATTTACGATAGTAACAATGAGATGCATCATGACCAAGTTTTTCACAATATGTGCAAGTGATTGAAGATTTTGAAGAAGAAGGAAAATGATGTGCAATGGTTGATTTAACAAAAGCATTTTTCAAGAATTTTTGTTTGGTTGAAGGATCATAGCCAATACCACTTTTTTCAAAAGCCATTTTTTGAGAACCTAAAATCAAATCCAAATTTTCTTGTCCCTTGGTGAATTTTAAAATAATAGCATTTAAATCTTCAACCTTTTTCTCTAACAAAGATTTTTCTTCCAAAATATTTTTCTTAATAAGATGAAGTTTTTCATTTTCATCTATACATTCATCACTAAGATTTTGACAATCCTCCAAAGCTTTTAAAATCTCTTTATTTCTATTTCTTTCAATTTCTAAATCTTTTGTTAAAACTTTGTTTGTTTCAATAGAGTTTAAAGAATCATTGTAAAGAGAATCAAATGCATCATGAATATCTTCCTCACTAGCATCATCATTTGATAAAGAAAGATTAGATTTAGGAGTTACCTCGTCATGGTTAGCCATGAATGCAAAGTGAGTTGAACCGTCATCACTTAACTCTTGGATTGAGTGACTATCATCCCAAATGGTGTCTTCATCATTTGAAAGATCTCCCATGAAAAATAAGGTTAACATTATCATTTGCACTATCTTCTTCATCCGAATTTTGAGTATCCCAAGTAATGTTTGCATGCATAGCTCTCTTAGGTTTTTCTTTTTGAAGAAGAGGACAATAGGTTTTGATGTGACCTATTTTCTTGCAATGATAGCAAGTGGGTTCATCTTGTTTGATATCTATAACATTATTTTTGTAGGGTGTGGAAGAGCTTCCTTTCTTGGCAAAACGTTTGTATCTCAAAATTCTTTTCATATCTCTTGCCAACATAGCAACTCCTTCATCTTCACTAGTTTCTTCTTTATGTGAATTTTCTTTTTCTTAACTTTCCTTCTTTTCCTTTATTTCTTTCATCTTGCTACTTAACACATGAAAGGCAATGGATTTCTTTATTTTCTTCTCCTCATCATCTCTTAATTTTTCTTCTTCAAGCACTAGTTCCTCCGTCATGAGGTTACAAATGAGTTCATGAACCGTCATTTTTGAAAGATCTTTTGTATCTCTTATGGAGTTGATTTTTGTTTTGTATTTCTTTGGAAGAGCAAATAAGATTTTTCGGCATTGTTCTTTGTTGGTGTAGACTTGACCAAGGGTCTTCAAGGTGTTGACAATGTTGGAGAATCTTTGATGCATAGCATTTAAGGCTTCATCGGGCTCCATTCGGAATAACTCATATTTTGTAATAAAGTGACCAATCTTAGTTTCTTGGACATCCTCCGTACCGTGATATGATAGCTCCAAAAGTTGCCACATTTCATGAGCCGAGTTGCACTCACTAACTCTAGCATACTCCGTGATACTCAAACCATTTAAAAGTATATTCATTGCTTTGTTGTTTTTGGTGACTTTGGCTATATCTTGAGCATTGTAATCATCTTCATCTTTCTCTTTAGTGTTAGTATCATCCACATAAGGAATATAAGGACCCTTCTTAATAACTAGCCATAAAAAGTAATCAATTCCTTTGACATGAATCTCCATTTTCTTTTTGCATCCAAAGTAGTCTTTTCCTGTAAAACGCGGAGGTCTAGTAGAACATGAACCTTCCAGTTGGTTAGAGTCCATATCATTTTAACTCTAGAAACGGTTAAGTACAAATTAGAGCTAGGCTCTAATACCAATTGATATTCTATATGCTTACTAGAAGGGGGGTTGAATAGGACTATGGAAATTAATCGGCTAATTTTATTTCAAGTAAATAAAATTAAAGGCTAATTTAAATCATGTTGATTTAGTCAACTAAATAGTTATAAACTAGATAATACTAAGAGACAATATACGTTAACTATTCATGTAAGCATTTTATCAAGCATAAAGAGTGCGGAAAATAAATAGTGTTGGGATAGAAAGATACCCACAACATATAGTGGTTCGGTTTCCCTACATCCACTACCTAAAGAGTCCCCCTTAGTATTTGCAAGATTCTCAACATAATCTTCGTATATCTTCAACCGGGGGTGAGATTACAAACCCTTTACAACCACTTCACAACCTTGAAGCAAACCACTTGTGTTATCACAAACACAAGGAACCAAGTATACTTACTATACTCACAATACTCTCTTAATCTAATACAAGGGTAAGAATTAAGAGGAAAGAAAAGTGTTTAAGTGGTGATACAATGTTTGTAGCTAGACTCCTATATGAGTAGATATAACTATGAAGCTTGAATGTATAGATATGACTTGAATGCTCTTTGAAAACCTTTTTGAATGATAACAATAATATCTCTTAAGATTGGTAGATGGAAGGTTTAAGTTGTGCTTCAATGAGCTCTTATTTGTAGCTGAAATAAGCCCCCAACGGTCAAATACCATGTGTCTAACAGGTAGATTTAACACCCAACAGTTATATGCCTTTTGTCTTCATTTTGCTGCAGAAAAACCTTACCTGCGGTGCAACGCGGGGTTGGTCCGGTGTACCGCGCGAACTCTTGCTTAATTCACTTGCTTCTTGTTGCAGACTAGCCATGGTCTGTGGTGTAGTCCGTGTTACTGCGGTGTACCCCACAGAGGGTCCGGTGTACCGCACCCATACACTAAAAAAGCTCAAGTTAAAGGTTTTTAAGGATATTAAAGAGTTTACTAAAAATCTATATTACTAGGAGTTTTAGAAAACATAAGTATCAAAACATGAATATATATAACCCGTAAAATAATTTTAGTTAAAGAATGATTTGTCGAATATTAAAACGGGATTAAAAACAAGGTTAGGCCAACACCTGTTAAAGTAGCTGAAACAATAACGGGTAAAGTGTTGTTAGTACCTAAATATGCATACCTCAAGTTTTTCGGAAGCGGCTTTTCTTATAAATGCGGAGGAGATTCAATAGATAGTTTATTTTTAGGTTCCATCTCCCCTGGTTTTCTCACAGGTTCATAGGCTAGATGCCTATTTGGATTCTCAGAATTTAGAGATGCCACTGTTTCAGCAAGCTCTTCCATCATATCAGGTAAGTCAAGTGTTAGGGAAGCCTGCAAGACATCATCAAAATTCATATCATCAAATACCTCTTTGCGTGGCATGCTTAATTGCATCTATACGAAAACAATATTCCTGGTAATCTAGAAACTTCATTACCCTAAACACGTTGAACTTAACCTCCTCATCTTGAATACGGATAGTTAATTCTCTATTTTCTACATCAATAAGATTACGCCCCGTGGCTAGGAATGGTATTCCCAAAATGATGGGGGACATTTCTATCCGTGTCGTATTCAAGTATAACAAAATCAACGGGAAAAATTAAAGTACCTGCCTTAACGAGGACATCTTCTATTTTTCCCTCCGGATGTGCGAGGGATCTGTCAGCCATTTGCAAGACCATAGAGGTTTGTCTTGCGCTTCCTATCTTCAACTTCTCAAAAATTGATTTGAGCATGAGATTAATACTCACACCCAAATCGCATAAAGCTTTCCCTTTCCACTCATTACCAATAGAAATTGGAATCGTATTCTCTAATGATCAAGTAATTTAGGTGGCAACTTACTCCGGCATGTGGCACTACATTTTACTGGCAAACCTATCATCTCATTCTCAAGATATGGCCTCTTGTTGGCGATGGTTCGCTTCAGAAATTTCACATACTTCAGCACATCTCTAATATCATCTAAAATGGTATATTAATGTTAAGACTTCTCACCACATTAATAATCAGCCATATCTCCCTTCGTCTGAACTCTCGATGGGAATGGTGGAGGAGGAAGATTCTCTACAACATCTTACTTCTTTGGATTTTCTGGAATTTTCTCCACTTCCACCTCTTCTATTACTGATTCACCTTCTTTCTCCACCACATCTTTCACCGTTTTCTCTTTCACAGTTGTTTATTTTTTCATTACGAGAAAAGGAGGAGGTAGTAGCTTCTTTCAACTTTTGAGTGTTATAGCATTACAATCTTCTCTCTGTTTTGGATCCTCAGTGTCACTTGGTAGTTGCCCTTGTGAAAGCTGATTCAATTGTTTTGCCATCTAAGCTATCTGATTTTCTAACATTTTGAATGATGTGGTAGAAGCTTGTTGATCATGTTGCGATTTCGCTTGCATAGCAATTAGTGTTTGTAAGGTTTGTTGAACATCTAACACACCTTCTTGAGGTTGAGAAGGTAGAGATTTTTTATTCATAGCATGGGTATAGGTGTCTTTGGGAGGTTGTCCTTGAGCTTGATTTCCGTAATTCTTTCCCGCTTGGTAGTTGTTATGTGGTCTTGGTTGATAGTTATTACCTTGGGGTCGTGGTTGATATGCATAAATTGGATTTGCGGCCCCACTTGGATTTGAATATTGGAAAACTGGATGGTTTCTATTTGGTTGATAACCTTGACCACCTGAATTATAGTTCTCTCGGTTCGAAACAAACATCATGGATTCTGGATTGCTTTGACAGTGCTCCCAATCATGATCATGTACACCACAGTTAGAACACCCAAATATTTCCTATGTAACATAACATCAGCTCTCCTAACTGAAAAACCTTCTTTAACAGCTAAAGTAAGTTATTTTAATTGTTTCTTCAATGTGTTCTTCAAGTTTTTCTCTAGTGAAGAGAATTTCTCATCAATTCCAGCACTACTCTCTTTATAACCTATACCTTAGATAGGTGCTCTCACAATGTTCCAACCCAACTCATTCTTCACTGTTCCACTTAAAATAGTTTTTGCATTAGGTGGTGTTACCTGTAAGAATCCCCCACCACAAAGTAAGTATAGATCTTTTCTTGAGCGTCCTTCAAGGCCTTTATAAAATATCGACATTTGTTGTTCTTCTAAAAGACCATGATCTAGAACTCTTCTCATACATTGTTGGAACCTTGTCCAACAATAACCCATAGATTCACATTGTTCTTGTTCAAAGGATGTCAACTTGATTTGTGCATTCAATCTCATGTTTCTCGGATAATAACGATCAAAGAACGCGGTTTGTAGCTTATCCCAGTTAGTGATTGATCCTGGTTCATGTGAATCATGCCATATACTCACTACGTCTATCACAAAAAAATGAAATTTGCATAATACATATGTTTTCTTGTTATACCTTGTGTTATATACACATCACATATTTGCATAAATTTTTGTACTGTATGTATTGGGTCTTCTCCAGCTACTCCATGAAAGTTTCCAAAGTTTTGGAATTGAGCTAACATACCATGATCAGGTCTGTATCTTGCAACATCAATATCTAAGGACCAACACCAAGAGCAGGAACACGATATGGAATCTAGTAAGGACCTTGTACGAACCATGGATCACGAAATACTTGAGGTTGAGCTTGTCCTCTAGGTGGAGGAGGATTTTCATCTACCACCACCCGAGGAGGATCACGATTGTCAACATTATCCATTTCTGCTTCTTTGGCTAATCTTTTTTTTTTAGCTCCTTTCTCTTCCTTCTTTCTTTTGTTTTGAAGTCTGATTTATATCTCGGGGTTATCGGGTATACACCACACCTGTAAATCTTGAGAAAGACAAAACAAACAAAAGCGTAAAACCGAAAAATAAAACAACAATTAAACTACTAAAGGATTAACACCGGGGTGACACGCTACCGTCCCAGGCAGCATGGCCAAAAACTTGATGTCTCCTGGTATGTAATAAAATCACAACCCTAAATGAGAGGGACACTACCCGCAAATGCACGGGATTTTCCAAGTAATGTGTAAATAATACGGATTTCGTTCTCAGGGACCAATAGTTATAACACTGGTATTAATCAGGATAGTAGAATTAAGTGTTAAATAGAAAAGTAAAATAATAAGATTTTTGTTTGGTTTTGATTAATACAAATGATGCAATAAAATAAAATGCTTGAATGATTCACTGAAATAAAATAATGCAAGTAAATAAGGTTAGACACACGAATGAGAGAGGTATTTGAGTCTCACAAGAGTTTCACCTAAATCTCTATAATCAATGCTTCTGTTTAAGGGCTAATCTTGTATTAGTGTATTAGTCGGGACTCTAATATCTCCTAACCCCTGTCAGGGTGGAAATAGAAGCTTTACTACTGTATTATAAGCCCTATCAGTGCGATTATACCTACTTTCAAATGTTTAAGTCTTTTACCCAATTGGTTGCGCGGTTAGTCAAGCCCGTCAGGATCACTGACGAATACCACACGTCTATTACCTAGGTCCATAATAAAACCCTTGTCAAGGTGATCACTTCGTCACTAAAGTGAATAGCCTAATTATTAAGACCTATTTTTGGTGCATGACTTCAGAAATAGTCATTTAAATCACGATAATAGTCAATACAAAATACCGAGTTTGTATTAAATAATTAAATCCCAAATTCATAAAACATCAATTAAATAGATTAGGGCTTAACCCATAACTTGATTCTCAAGTACGTAAAAATTTATCCATGTTTGAATTAAAACTGAAATAAAATAAAGAAAAGACATTATCCTACTTTACAGATATAAAATATGAAACCTAATTGAGGCGTTGGATTAAGCTGTTATGGAGGAATGAGAATTCTCCAGCACTAACTTCCTCTTCTGCCTTCTGCCCTAAGTTGGACTTTTAAAATTAAGCGTGCAATGAATTGGGTGTAAAAAGGAGGTCAAAAGTCCTATTTATAATAGAAATCCGGATTGGGCTTTTTACTTAAGAATAATAAGTTAAATGGTAAAAAGCCCAAGTCCATCTTAGGAATCCCGTATTTGTTGTACAACTTATTGTAAAACGACTATAACTTTTGCGTCTCATATCCAAATCACCTGATTCCGGTCCTCAATTATTCCTAACTCAAAGGCGCAACTTTGTCTTTCAAATCTCTAGACCTTAATCAGTGTCAAAGTGGCTCTAAAACAGCAATTAGTATCAGCTTCCTAGATTTCCATCTCTTTTAGTCGACTCTCTGTGAATTCTTTTCTTGCTTTTGACTCCTCCGCTTGATCTAAGACTTTAATTCTCACTTCTCCTCCTTGTCTTGGTGCTCCATAGCATCCATGAACCTAAGAACTTTATACGAAAAAGTAACAAATTTTCGTGCGAAAACTCTAAAAATGAAGTATCGTAATCTTAAGGGGATAAAATGCAATATAACGAAATAAGAATAAAAGTCTATCAAATAAGTCTATTCACCTAAAATTATGTCTCCTATGGGATTATATTTAGAACAAAACGGGAGACATCAATTATCAAGATTAAAGATGAATTGACTAAGATTTAACTCCTATGAATTGAGATACAACTGAACTTACTTATGAGATGGTACTTAGAGAAAAACTTATGAATCTTCTTACTATTCAAGAAGAATTTAAACAAAAATAATATATCAATTGGATTTAGAAAAGTGATTATTGTTCTTCCCTCTATCACACGAGAATTAGAGCTAGAATAATGCATAAGAGGGTCTCTTCCATTGTTACTGTGGGTTGTAATATTGTTGTTGATGAAGTGGATATTCATGATGAATTCATCAAATACTACAAAAGTTTGATAGGTACTAAAGATGTTAAGGAGGAAAAGATCTCTCAAACGTGTCTGGATAGTTTAATCAAGAAATCAATTGATAAAGCTATTGCAGATGATATGATAAGTGAGATCACTAATAAATAGACTCAGGAAGCAATTTTTTCCATGGAAAACACAAAATCTCCAGGCCCAGATGGATTTAATAGCGCATTATATAAAGCTACTTGGAGTATCATTGGAATTGATGCTTGCAATGCCATTAAGGAGATGTTTAAACATCGACACTTACTCAAGCAAATCAATGTCACAAATTTAGTTCGTATTCCTAAAGTCAAAAATCCCACTTCAGTTAAAAGTTTCAGACCAATTGCGTGTTGCAACATTCTTCATAAAGCTATTTCTAAAGTCATAGCTAACATGATGAAAAAATGCCTTGAAAATTTAATTTCCTCAAACTAAGTTGATTTTGTTGGGGGTAGAAGTATAGCATATAACATTTTGGTTTCACAAAGTGTTGTTTATAATTAGGATTGGAAAAACATTAGCAATAGGTTTACATCAAACCTTGATCTTCAGAAAGATTTTGATACTATAAATTGGAGTTATCTTGTAAATATGCTTAAAATCATGGGATTCCATAAGAGTTTTATTAAAAGGATAAACAAGTTCATCTCTCCCCCATGTCTTCACTATGTATCAAGGAAATATCAGTGATTTTCTCAAAGTAGAAAGAGGTGTGAGACAAGGTGATCCCCTATCTTCTTATATCTTTGTTATATGTTTGTATGGGTTTACTGCTATTTTTATGCAATTGTTAATCATAAATCTTTCACTTTCCATCCTCACTGTGCTAAGATTAGGCTAAGTCATCTTATCTTTGCCGATGACTGCTTGATTTTCCTTAATGGTGACAAAAACTCTAATATAAGGCCTAAGGAGGGTCTTGATTTGTTTTCTAGAATCTATGGCTTGAATATTAGCCCTGAGAAGAGTGAATTGTATATATGGGAGGCAGAAATAATAGTCTTCATAAGAAGTTAAGTAATATACTCAATGTCAAGTGTGGTACACTTCCTATAACCATGGTGCTCCCTTAACTACTAAAGGCCCTAACAGTTTGATGGGTAATACTCTTATTATATATATATATAGTGGGAGGTATATATATCTAAATGCATATGAACCTTACTTATGTAGGTAGGATACACTTGATCAAGTGTGTTTTGCGGAGCTAAGCAAGATATTGGTCAAATGTACTCTTTCTTCCAATGGGTGTGATGCACAAAATTGAGGCTTTACTTAGTCGATTTTTGTGGAAAGCTAACACTACTAATTTCCATTGTGCTAAGGTTTCTTGGAAAGTTCTTTGTAAGTGTAAAGAAAAGGGTGGCTTGGGTATACCTAGGCTCCTGCATATCAATCAAGATGCAATTCTTAAAGCTTTTTGGAGAATGTATGGTAACAAAGACAATATTTGGTACAGGTGGGTTTATTCTAATTGGTTAAACAACAAAAGTATATGGAGTATTGTCTATGATAGTGCTCTACCTTGGACTTTGAGAGGTATGCTAAATGTAAGGACTATTGCTTTCAAATTCGTTGAGCATAAAATTGGAAATAGTAATAATACTTACCTTTTAATTGATAAGTGGATTGGTAATTATAATATTTACAGTAAAGTATCTGAATATTTGTCAATGGGAGATGAGGGTGATGTCTCCATATTTGTGATATATTAATGTAAGTCTGAGACATCATTTTATGTGTATTTGGATTTTCCGCATTATTAGATAATTTCTTAATTCATATCCTGATTTGTTGATTTATTACTTTTAGAGCATATTTGGTTTAATTTGTGTGTTAATGTGAATCTATTAAGGTTTAAGGAATATATTTAGATGCCAAATAAATTCTAATGAGTTAAGGAAATAAGATCCAAGATAAATTAGGAGATAAAAGGAAACAAAGTTGAATTGGGAAAGAAAAAGCTGCCAAAAAAAACTGAAATTCTGTAGCTACGTCCACTAAAGTGAAGAAAACTTCAAATAGGATTAAATTTTGGAAGATCATTTTAAGAGTTACATATATCTTTCTTCTTTGGTATTTTTGATAGAAAGTGGGTGAAAATCAGCTCAATAAAGAATGAGATATAACCAAAACAATGAGCATTGTTTATCATGTCCTATATTTTAGGAAACGAATTGGAGTTGGACTTGGACTCAAATTACTTGCCTTCTACACCAAGATTTCGACCTAGGATTAGAAAACACCTATAAATACACCCTCTTGTCATTGTAAACATGTCTTCCCTCAGCCTTTAATTATTATTACTCTTAGAAATTATCCATAGAAGCAAGAAGACCTATAAAGAGGAAGACAAGAAGTTGGAAATTCACAAACTCCTCTTCTCCATCATCTCCTTCTATCATTAGGGTAATTTGTATTAGATTTGTTAGCTTATCTTTTTTTTCTAATTACTTTTATCTTTAGTTTATTTCTATGTATTTAACTATGAACTAATTTCCGATAGCTTGGGTTTTATTGTTTTATGTGCTTTGATGTATTGACTGTAAGTCTTGCGGTTGGAAACATGTAGACTCTCCCATTAATAGCAGTTGGACGGTCACCCGGAAGGGGTGTATAATTTTTGAAACACCACATAAACTTTTAGTGTACGGTAGTGATCTAGAAGGGCTTTCCTAACTAGATAGTCTCTAGGATTTGATTTAACCACCAATCATTGTGCATGGTCCCCTTACCGAAAGTCCTTTGGTAATTGTTAGGTTGCTACATAAGTCCATCTGGACGAGGGTTAGGAGGAATATAGAATCCTGGCTATTTATCTAAGATCTTTAATCACCCATATAGAATTAGAAGGATAAGTGCATACTAGCAACCCTAATCTATATTTATCATCTCCATTCTTTGTAATATTATTTATTTTGCATTACTATATTTTCTATCCAAAAACCATATAAATATTAATTCTTTTATCTTCTTATTTCACAAGTAAATTATCCTACACTTCTTTATATACACAAGTATGCGAACAAACTAAACTTGCAAATGATATGTAATACTTGCAGTGAGTTTCTCATGGTAGTCAAGGGTGTGTCCTATATTATTATCTATATTTATTTTTTTATTTATCACACTTTTGCCCCCACCAAGGGGCTTCCTCAAAATCTTACTAGTATTTTTGGTATGATAAGGACTGCGAGCTAAAGATCATGATGATATTATTCAATAGGGAAGTAAAGGTTTCAGTACTAAAGATGTTATAATGCATTTGAAGGATGATAACTTGGAGGTTGAATGGTTTAATAAAATCTTGCATAATGGGAATCTTCCTAAGTTTAGTTTTTATGGGTGGCTAGTGTGTAAGAACCGTCTTAACACTAAAGATAAACTGAGCAGATGGGGTATGGAAGTAAATGAATATTGTATTTTGTGTAGAAATGATCTTGAGTGTAGGAATCATCTCTTTGTGTAGTATAGCTTCACCAAGATTGTATGTGATAAGATTTGTTATCTTAATTGCTGGCATAATTCTGGACAAGAATTGGGATGAGTGACTATAATTTATGAAGAAAGTCACAGGAAAAACTTTAAAAGATATTGTGTATACTCTTAGCTTCCTAAGTTTTCCATACTATACTTGGGATGCTAGGAATAAGAAACAATTCAAACACATTAATCCTATTCATGATGATATTTTGAGAATTAACAGTGATATTCGATATGCTCTATGAAATAAAAACATGTTCAAAAACTCTGAGGAAAACAGGAAGCTCAAAGAGAATTGGAAACTTTATAATGTCTTGGTTTTTGATAATGGAGATTAATTGTAGATCTTATTTGTTTGATTCACTTTGTGAGGGCTCGCTTTCTGTATTATTCACTGAATTTGTGTTTATTTTGTTATGTAGTTTTCTTGACTTTGGATGTTGTATAGTTCTTGCTGATCTTGACCTAGTGTTGGAGGTTTTGTGCTTCATTTTGTTGGTATGGGTTGAGCTTGGAATAGGGATTGCAGTTGGATGATGGTATTGAAGCAGCTTTGATGCTTGGATCTGGGGTATTTTCTCTTTTCTTCAAGTATTTTTCCATCCCCCATACTTCCCACTTTTAGAAAGTTTCCATTGTTGGAAAGTTTGGTTTTTGGAAAGTTTCCTTTTTAGAACCTTTTTGTTTCGGGAATTGTTTTAGTTTGGGCATGTTTTATTGGGTTTTTAGTCGAAAAACACATTTAACTAAAAATAAAAATCATTACAAGTTAGCCAATTCCAAGTTGATCAAAGTCTAAAGCTAGTAACTTAGTTAATTGGGAGGGAGGAAAAGCACTCCAAAGACCAAACATATCTCCTCGAAGTTTTTGTTTAGCCACCCAATCAGCTATCCTATCGTTTGATCTCTTAACAAAAGAGATCTTAAGCTTATACAAAGCTTTACAAAACAAGATGTTCTTAACCTAAACTTTAGTCAAACTAGTTATTTTACATTTGGAATTCACTTGGTCTATAATACAAATATTGTCATTCTCAATTTCCATGCTTCCAGGACGATAACTTGAAACCATCTCACATGCTACTAAAATCCCTCTTCCTTCAGGTTCTTCAAGTAAATTGACAATAACCTCCTTTTCAAATCCTTCCAATAAGTAACCTGTAGAGTCCCTTAAAATACAAGCAAATGCAGCTATATTAGTACTTAAATTAACTGAAGCATCACAATTAATTTTAAATGATCCATGCACTTGTGGTTTCCATTTAGTCTTAATACATATCCCCTCTTCACTAAACTGTAACAAGTTACCATTTCCAACACAAATTTCAATGTGATTTCCTTGATTGACGTATCCCATTATTTCATTATTACTCAAAGTAATGGGATTAATGTTTGAACTATATTTGGTCTTACAATTAGCCTCAGTAGTGTATTAATTAGCCAAAATGTACTCATCATAAGCTATAACTGATTTTTGAAGAGTGTTCAAAGGGTCAGGGGTAATTCCTTTGAATAAAAACTTATTCCTACCCTTCAAAATAAACCAACGAATAAAGAAAGTGAGTTCTCCCAAATTTCTTGTATTTGTTTGTTTTTTCTTTTTTCTAGTAATTGATGTATATGTTGCTATGTTTTCTTTGCCATACTTGATTTTCGAGTCAAAAATCAAGTATGGGGCTTTGATTTGTAATAATGTCTTTTGGGTGATATAAAATATATTGTTGACCAAAAAAAGGGAGAGGGTGCTTGTTTCCCATTTCTTAGTACAATCTCCTTACATGTCTAATTAATTCTTGGATTTTCAGTATTACTCTTGAGGTTACCCTAGGGTTAAATTTGCAATACATTGATGATTTGAGACAATTTTTGCTCAAATATCTTCAAGATTGCACTATGAGAATTTATTGTTTCCTTGTTTTTCACCCTTTTCTCACATTTCATGAACACAAATTTATTTAAAAACGTCTCCACCTCACTTGAGCCTTCTTGTGGATGAGCCATGAGTGCCTTTTGATCCATATTGTTGATGTCCCCTCTTTTTTGATGAATTATTACCATCACAAGACATCTTTTAGGTTAATTATGTGCTCAACTCAGGGATTTTTCCCTATTATTTGATATATTCTCGTTTCTTGTCTTGTTTTGGAGATTTGTTACTTTTAGAGCATTTTGGTTAAATTTGTGTGTTAAATATGAATATATTAGGTACAAGTATGATATTAGATGAAAAAGTGTGGTTAAGAAGTCAAGGATTGGAGATCAAAGTGGAAACTAAGAGTTAAAGGACAAAGAATCTGTTTTTGGTAAGTGCAAGAGTTGTCGGCCAAAATAAGAAAGAGAATTGTTTTCGATTCCACGTGATATTTACGAATAATTTGAAGAATACATTTTATACTTAGGTAGGTCTCTGACTTAGGAACGTGTAGCCACTGACAGTTTATAATTTGGAGCTGTAATGAAGAAGTTAAGATTTTTGCAGCTAGCGTGACTCGTACTAGTGCCCTCTTAGAGGAAAATGTTTTTGGGATGGGCTAGGACATTTAGAGCTTGTTTGGAAGTGCTTATTTTAGAGTAAAAAAAAATTTAGAATAAAATATATAATTTTAAAAAATTATTAAAAATCTAAAATTATTTTAAGTTTTTTTTTAAAGAAGCACCAATTTGGTGCTTCTCATAAGAGTGCTTTTCAAGATCAAAAAAACTTTTAAACTGCTAGAAGCACTTTTAAGTGATTTTCTAAAAAAGCATTTCCAAACGGGCACTTAAATGAATCCCAAGACACATAAAATGTTTTTTAACCTATAAGTATCAACTCATAACATTAGACACACGTCCCTTGCCCGCCAGAAATTAGTTTTTATTAAGAATTTCATTAGAGAGCGGTCAAGAGGACCTAGAGAAGGAAGAATTAGAGTTGAAGCATCACCGAATCAATTTTGTACTTCTCCATATCTATTTTTGGGTAATTAGACATTTTCTTTACCTTATTTCTACGCTATTTATTCCTAAATTTTATTATGCACTAAATTCTATTTTGCTTAAGGATTTTTTATGTATATCCCTAGTTTTAATTATGTAATATGTTCTGAAATTTGGGATTGTATTTGATTGAAGTGATTTTTTTATTCTATTGGGTATATGTCTTGTAATAACACTATTCATATCTTTATTACATAGGGGATAGATTAAGTAATTAAGCTAGCATCCGAAAGAGGGTTTTAATTGCGGAAATAACATATGAACGCTTGGTGTGCGTTAGTGAGCCAACGGGTCTTGACTATCCAAGTAGTCATTAAGGTTTAAACTAATTTTCATCCGAGATTGAGTATTGAGTACGAGAGCTTCCTATCTACCTAGGAGGGATTTGGGAAGAATATTGAATTCGCACTGATACGAAATTACCACTTCGCCCTTATTTCTATAACCCATTAATTCAATAGGATGAGGTGCGTACTTGCAATTTTAAGCTACTATCTTTAGTGCATTTTTATTAGTTATTATAAAACAAAAAAAGCATTCATTCTATTATTTATCTTTTAATCAAAATATTTAAAACTATTTACACTAATATTAAATACGCGGTGAAATAACTACCTAAATCCCTAAGGAACTAAATTTATTTGCTTACTTATTACTTATAACGACACGTACACTTGCAGAGAGTTAATTGTAGTTTCTAAGGTGAGTGTGCTTTTTAGATCATTGTTTATCAGACCCGTGGGCCAACCAATTGTCTATATATGAGTTATAAACAGGTTTTCGGGAAACTTAATCCATGCAGGCTTCTCCACCCAAATATTGATTTTCTGACCTCGGTTAATATTTGGTTCCTCGAGGGAGTGGTTAGAACGAATTTCCTTGATAAGTGTACCCTTGATTCGTGGCTCGGTTTGGATTTGACAACTGAAAACCTGGATGATATTCCGTCTACTTTATTAATAACCTTTAGAAACTTATTGGCATCTCCCACAATTACCCATAAAGAAGATCGCCTTTGGGTTTCTTTGACATGCCTTGCAACTATGATCATCCATTCAATAATTTGGACATCCATTTTGCTCTTAAAGTACATTCTCATTAGCTTGTTTAACTTAGTACATACTCAAATCAGTTATTTCACTTGATTTTCTTGGGTATAAATTTTTGTACTCAATGATGTGTCATTATATAGGCATAAAGTACCTTTCGCGAATCAAAAAACCAATTCTCTAAAGGGTTGCCAACTTATCTCGTTTTTGACAATTTTATCCATGATTTCCACGACTTTGTTAGGATGGACCATCATGAAACCTCTGCCACGTACCTCATACAATTTCCCAATGAAACTCGGCTCAAGACTTCGATAATAGATGGACAGCTACATCTTTTGATTAAATGCTTAGAGTGGACACAATTTCAAACTAGTATGGAACCTCGTCCAAGTTGCACCCAAATGTTCACCGTGATCTTATGTGAATGTATCTAAGTCCATTTCCACCTTTACCACCATGTTGTTAAGGTAGTACCTATCATATAATGTTGTTGGGAGTTGATCCCACGTCATGATGAGCTTGGACGGTTGGAGGTCTAGCCATTCACTCGTTCTTCCAATCAAGAAAAGATAAAGCATCATGAGGAAAAAAATTCCCTTGTAACGCGCTAAATGACATAAGAATCACATATTTTATAAAATTTTGAACAGCACATACCAGATATTCACGCGCAACCCTACTGTAATTTCTAAATCTAGTGTTCAACATACCACTTTCAAGCTTGAACTTTCCAGCCTGAACTGTTGGTGGGCGGATCTCAAGCTACTGCAAATGAAACTGGAACCTTTTTAAAGGTGGATGTATGAACCATTTCACTTTTCCATGTTGGACTTGAGAACCAGTGTGATTACCATTGTTTCCATTAACTCCTCTAACCCCTTGTTGCAAGTTACCTCCAAATAATGTTTGAGGTCCCAGGGGTAGTTGTGCTCCAGTCGGTGGATTGAATTTTAGATCCATCCTTAAGAATTTGAGCGAGAGCTCCTTCATGAACACACAGATTCTCCATAAATTTGAAAGGTGGTCGAATGATCGGAACACTGTTCACATCAAAAGGTGGTTGTTGACCATTGCTTCTTGTCATCTTCACTACTTTTCTCGTTTCTTTTGAAGTATAAACAACCTCGTAGGATCCGAGAGCATGCCCTTAGTGTTGTATCTACAAAGAACAAATTAAAGAAAACCAATGTAAAATTTAACAACGAATATCCTACGTAAAATAAAAAAAAAAAGAATTAACAAAATATTCATTAGCAATGGCACAAAAAACTTGGTGTCCCCTGAAGCGAGATATAAATAACGACATCTCAGAGAATACTCCTAATAAGTGTACGAGTCATCCCAAGTAATACAATTATAAGTGTAATCTATCTCCATATTGGAATATAACGTTAAACATATATTTTTTGTCTTATCCTACGATGTTTGTTGAAGAAAACTGGAATTAAAATATAAAATTTTGTTTTTTTCGATAACTAAATAATTTAAGATGAAATAAAGCAATAATTATGGTTTTCAAGTATAAGTAAAGTAAAATTGAAAGGACTAAAATGCAAATAAGAATAAATTATAGTGAGATATAACTCAAGATTGCGTGTATACAATACTAGTACACATGTGATTGTTCTTGATATAGGGAGAAATCGGGGAATTCCTTCTTAGCAAGGATTCCAACGTCAACCTAAGTCCATCCCAGGTAAATTGGGGTCACTATGTAATTCTAGTAAGACTTTTAAGTGATCCTACAGAATTATCTAATTCCATAAATTAAAACCTAATTTGATTATCTAACTAGTTTTGATCTTCACATTCTAAACAAAGTTAGATGTTAATGATCCTAATTCCGTAAATTAAACCCCACCCACCCCCCTCTCCCAGGTGTATTCAATACCTAACAAAACTCAATAATTGACCAAAATATATTAATTAACATAAATCATAAGAATTATCAACAACAAGATTCCACACATTTATTTAAATTAAAAAATAATTCAATAAGGCCCAAATCATAATTATGGTTCATACATATTCAATCTCAAAATAAAAGATGTTTAGTTCATACTAGAAAAAAGAAATACAAGTTGTTTGTAGTCTCTATTTCTTTTTCACGCGGACCAGACTCTAAGATATACCTTGAGCCAGAATGGCTTGCTCAGAATCCTCAAAAATAAAGTATCGTGATTTTCCAAAATTGACGATGATATTTTCTGACTCTTGTGCTTGAACTTCCAGTGAAACGTTTGATCCATTTTCTTCTCTCGGGCTATTGACAACTTAACTCATATTTTTCCTTAACTCTTTGACTTCATAGCTTCACCTTCGGTTCTCGTATCATCCATGTTCCTATGAGATACACCTTTAATAAAAGACAATTGAGTCGGTGAAACTATAATATCGGTAAGACCCTGAAGCATGTTTGATAATATTTTTGCGATGATTTTATAAACGAAGTTAACAAATGAAATAGGTCTATAATCTCCCAATATTTCCTCAATATCTCCGTTAGGAATTCGGGTAATGAGGGCATCATTAATGCTATTCAAGGAAATATTTCTATTAATAAATCTTGTACAATAAAAAACATCATCTTTGATGATATCCCAGAAATCTTTATTAAATTTACCGTTTAATCCATTAAGACCGAGAGCTTTGGCCGTTGAGAGATCTCTCACAGCTTGATCAACCTCCTCCAAAGTAGGCTGTTTTGTTAACATTTTGTTCATTTCCCCTGTTTTCTTTGGAGAAATAAATTGTGGTTCTTTTTCCATTATTTCATTATCGGCAGATTATTTTTAAAAGATTTTTATAGTACTCCTGAGAACATTATGGACTTCATTGATATCCTCTTTCCAATTGTTTTGATCATCTTTAACTGTTGAAGTTTCTTCTTTAAATGGTAGAAAGATGAAAAAGTTTTGTATTCTTATCACCATATGTTAACCATAATTGATGAGATCGATCCACCCAATATTTTTTTTGCATTCGTATTCGAATTTGATTCTATCTTCAATATCCATTTCTTCTTGTTGTAATTCAGGAGTTGAGATCGAAATTGTGATCTCTGTAAGACTTTTTTGTATAATCTTTATTTGTGTGACATGATTTTGAAAGTATCTTTACTCTATTTTTCAGGTATTGTATAATGTTGTCTTTTTTGTACACATATTTAGGGAGTGAGAGGGTAAAACCTTGATCACCCCACATTTTAAACCATTGTTCTGCATTCATTATTATCAAGCCAAAAAGATTTAAAATGTTTAATATCGTATTTTATATTATTATCAAAATATAGAACTAAGGGAGAGTAATCAGAACCAATAGAAGGTGGAATGTAGACTTGACTTTGGGGTTCTCATTCATCCAATCATTATTAGCTAGCATTTTATCAATCTTTTTTACTAACTCTTCTCTTGTTCTTCTGTTATTCCAAGTACAAAAGCAACCATTAGAGTGGACCTCCATAAGAGAGTTATTTATGGTGAAGTTTTTAAGTGTTTCATATTAACAGAATTAGAACTATATTTTTTGTTAATGTTAAGAACGTCATTAAAGTCACCCACAATTAATCAGCCAAGGGATTAAAATACCTTACTCCAGTTTGATATGTTTTCCCGAACAACTTGTCATCAAAATATTTAGGAGAATGTATAAAAATAATATAATACAAAAAAAAAATTCATGACTCCTAAGGACAACAAAAGGAAATTTCGAGATGCACATAAGATTGACACAAAATAAGGAGACCCCCGGAGTGATACAGAGTGATACGTAGTGCCTGTGGGGTCTAAAACAAACAATTATCATAGTTAAAAAGTCTAATAGTATCTCGAGAGTCCACCTCTCACACCATGGTTTCACAAAACACTGTCAGACCTGGTTTAAAACAAACCAAAACGGACCTAATATTCGAGACTATTAAGGGATGCCCGTATTTCCTGACAGTTTCAAAAAAGTGTAGTCATTGAGGGTCGTCGGACGTCATGGGGATAGTCTAGATATACCGTCGTATATTAATCTTAATCCCAAACTTCATTAGATTATAAAATCCTATAAATGAAGATTAGTCCTAATGTTTTTTGAGTAATGATATATAACCACCGAATATACCACACATGACATGACATGAATTGGTTGGCAATAAATCGTTAATCTATTTATTTTCTTGATCTAATTAACGATTTATTGTCAACGAATTCACGCCACGTCATTGGTGGTAATTAGGAGGTATGATTTTGGATGGTATATATCATTACTCATGTTTTTTTTATTCTTTTCCTATCATCTTTAGGCCAACAATAAAACTTGAAAAGAAAATATTTGTGAGATATATCTTTGTTCCCACTAAATTTATCTTCTTCACATTTCTCAAAAGCTTATAGTCAAAATCAACAAAAAAAGAGAAAGTTAATTTATTAGGAAATTGCGCACATACAGATTTTATAGTACCATCCTCGTAAAAAATCCACTTCAGAAAAGAGTTTCACATATTAGTAATATTAGTAAATTTATAATTATTAACCATAATTATGTATTTGTTGGTATATTTAAAAATAAAAACATAATAAGTGTTAGCACACCACCGCTGACCATTCTTAATTATATTCTTACCTCTTTTTTTACCCCTTTCTTGTTCTAATATCCTGAATTACGCATTATTTTGGCGATTGAATAGTTCATCCTTATCAATTTTGTTTGATCTCTTTCTAATGTGAAGTTTAAAATGTCTAAAACTAAAGCAAAAAATCTAACTATATTGGAAATTTTAAAAAAAAAATCTTATTCCAAAACAAAACATTCCGTAAAATTTAGCCTCGTTCTTATTATAGAACATTTTGATATGTAAACAAACGAAACCAATTACAACTATTTTAATAAACTATTATTCTTTTTTGAAATATTTGATTTTTATTGTTCTAAATACTTTCATTGAAATATTATTTAGTTTAATAGTAAAATTAGTACTCTTGAAACTAAAAAAAGATGAAATCGAAATTGATTCATTAAAATTACACGAGTTGTGAGAATGATGGAAATCATGCTGATGAAATAATTATTTTTATTTTTTTCAAAATAAAATAGTATTAATTACGAACGTTTATACAATGATTTAAGGAAAATATAGAAATCATTCAAAGATCCATTCTTCCATTTAGACGTATCGATGTTGCGTCTAGCACTCTTGGCTGTGAGATCAGTGACATTATTAAATCGCATGTTCACAAAGTTAACCTTCCAATAAGGGAACTTCATGAGCCAGGTCCTCATCTCGGCAATGAAAGCAAAGATTTGCCATCGAAGACCTTTGCAGTTTGTAATACCTTGAACGAGCTCAAGGTTGTCGGAGTAGAACGAGACACTCCGGAGGTTACAATAAGCAGCCCTTCTCATCGCAAGAAGGATTGCCCAACATTCACCTTCAACGGGGCTTCTAACAATACGTCTGGATGTAATCTTATGCGTTATTTTCCCCTCATTATCAATATAAATTGTCGCTAAACCTGTCGGTTCATATTCCTTCTTAAATGATGCATCACTCATGAAAACGTATTCTGATTCGTCCCTAAGAATAGGATTATTTTCAACAAGATCTTCATTATTTCCTTCATTCGTGCTCTTCTTATTCTTCTCTATTCCTTTTCCTTTGATAGTTTTACTTTTAAATAGCTCATCCATATCAGAGTTAATCTTAAATAAGACCTTGTTGATTGACCATGGAGTTCTATTGTGGAAACTTCTCATCTTCGCCTTCCATATGTTCCATACCGTGAGGAGGAAATAGGCGGTAAATTCGTTATGGTCCCATCCATTTTCGTATATTTTTTCCTCATTTCAATTAGCCATTCTCCCATATCATACCTTCTTTCTTTTTCGATAACATCCTGCAACCTTGAATTACCCCATAGCGCCATACTAAGTGGACATTTAATAAAAAGATGTTAATGTCCTCCTTATCTAATTCGCACCATTCACATGTATCGTCTTTTACCACTTTCCTGATCTTAAGGTTTTGTTTAGTGGGTAAGTGGTGGGTCCTTGTGTGTTATAAAATAATGAAATAAAAGCAAAGGAATAAATGATCCACAGACCGCAAGTGTACGGGTCGTACCAAGTAATAGATAAGTAAATACGGGATTATCGTCTCCACAGGGATTTAAGAAGTTATTCTAAATTCGTGTTCAATATCAGAATAGATAGTTTTAATTGCTTTAAATAAAAAGATAAATATCAAGAAGGTTTGTTTTCTAATCAACTAAATAAATAAAATAGACAATAAAATAAACAATTAATAATTATGCAAGAAAGATAAGGATATGCAAGTATGAATCTATCCTATTGAATCTATGATTCCTAAGAATAAGGGTGAATGGGAAATCTCACACTAGTCGGGAATCAAATATCTCCTAGCCCCCGTCAGGGTGGACCTAGAAGCTATCCTACGGTATTACAAACCCCATCAGGGCGATTATAAGCTACTTTCAGATGAATACTATTTTACCCAATTGGCTACGTGGTTAGTCAAGCCCGTCAGGGTCAAATAACGGATACCACGCGTCTAATTTCTATGTCTGTAATTAAACCCTCGTCAAGGTGATCCATACGCCACTATATGGAATAGCCTAATTACTAAAACCTACCCTTGATTCGCGACATCAATGATAGTGAACAAGCACAAGAATATAGTCAATGGAAATTAAGAACCAATTCAATTAAATACTAAAAATCCCAGATTCAAATTAAAACAAAAAAACAATAATCAAAGGTTCATATAATTACAATCCTAAAGAGAAATTATGCATAATAAATCTTCTTGAATAAATAGCTTAGAAATACCTCATAGACAAAATAGATCTAATACTATATTAACCAAAGAATAGAGATGGGTAAGTGTTGAATTGATGAAATTAGGCTCTACCTCTTGCTACTTCCTCCTCTAGATCCTCTTGATTGCTTCTATGATGAATTATTTGTGTATATTAATCTTATGCAGCCAAGGGATGATTTTCTAAGGTTTAGAGCTGGTATTTATAGGTGCTAGGTCGAATTACTTGGAGTGGAAGACAAGTCAAGGACTCTTTAATTCGTAACCCTAAAATCTAGGAAAGGTAAGCTGAATTGATTTGGTCATATCTTTTTCAATACTTATCCGTTTGAGGAGTTCCAATATATGAAACTGCTTGTCTCGGAAAGAGCTTTCCATTGGTGCAGACCATTCGTCCAGAATCCATGCTAATATTTAGTTATGGAATTATCTTTAAAACGTGGCTGGAATTTCAGATTCACAATGCAGCTTTATCTTTTCCTAATTGAACTCTACTTCCTTCTATCTCCAGATTTCTTCAAGATCTTCTTTCCTTATCTCCTAATATTGATTTAGCATCTAATTTATTTCCATATTATCTCTAAAGCTTCACATTAAATAAATAATTAAACCGCATATGCTTTAAAAATAATAAATCATTAAATCAAGACATAGAAATAGGAAAGTGCAATTTAAATTCAGGAAACTCGACTAAGCACACTAGAAATATTCTAAGACTTTAATTGTCACTTCTCCTTCTTGGATTGGTTTCTCATGAAATTCATAAACCTACTAACTTTGCATTAAAAATAAGTAAATTAACGCACAAAAGCTCTATAAATGCAAATAGTCTAATTCCAAGGGGAGAAAGTGTAATATTGCAATTTAAGCACTAAAGTCAATATAAAAATACCAATTTCATCCTAAAATGATGTCTCCTAAGGGCTTATATTTAGACCAAAAAGGGAGACATCAAGACCCCCAACTCAATCTTGTATCGTCCCGATACAATAGAAAATAAAAACATAGGGAAGTCTCTAAAATGTCAGCTATATCAATGAAGCACACGGGAGAATAAGATAGCAGAATATACAGAATAAACTCAAAGCAACTACTTAGAAAATTTCATGTAATAATATTTACAAACTACATACCTGCACACTTGTCATATCTACAATCAACACGACTTGAATTCAATATTAGATTAGCTTCGCAATGTAAGGAGGAGAGGATCTTTACTCAGTTCACCATGGAGGCTATAGATTGTTCATCAAACTTCACTAGTATCCAAAGATCCACTTAACTAATCTCTAATGGCTCAATCACTTCTAGATTACATAGCAAAGAATCATAAGGTCTTTAGGGTTGTAATGTTGGCTTAGGGACGGTATGATAAGTATATTTGGATAATTTAGAGTGAGCTTTTGGCTCTCTCCTTACTAGCCATCAACGAATCGCCCTAGAGCTTGAGTTACTCTCGTAAAACGTTCTCACTCAACCCAATGAATTCCTTGATGCACAAATTAGCATCCCCAATAACCCAATTAAAGCAATAAGATGTTCACATAAAAATTCCTCTTTGCCGGTCCAAATATATATTCTTTTCATTTCATTTATTTTTTCTTTTGTATAGTTATGATTCTCTTTTTGATGTTGAGATATCATGCTATTTTTCATAAATTATGCCTTTTCATAATTTTGGCTTTTTAGCTTCTTTTTCATTTACTATTACCCCGGCAAAGGGTTACAAATAAACCTGTGAATCATCATCAATTATAGAACAGAGCACACTTAATAAGCTCAAAAATCCCAACCCAACAATATTTCCCATAATGGTGGACCCACCACCCCAAACTCAAGCTCTAAAACAATTGTCTATGCATCGCGATTCGAGTGCGGGTCATATGGAAAAGTCATATAATCTAAAGGGATATGGCTTATAATGTGGCTAATAAAAAGGCTTTAGAAAGGCTAGAAGGGGCTGAGAAGGATATATAATAATAAAATGGACAACAGGCTAAAAGGCAACAAGGGGCTTATGAAACAACCGCCTTAATCACTTTCTAAACTATGTAATTTCATCATTCTCTTACCTTTAGCTCGTTCATTAAATGGGTTCATCAACTAGCTTGGGTCTCACGGCCTACACACCACTCATGGCTCCCTGAGATTGAACATACTTTCTATCGCATTGCTAACTAATCTTTTCTTTACTATCAATGTGTTTTCCTGCAAATACTCAAAGCATACAAAATAAAGTAGCTCATAAGCATACTACTTTCTATCATTAACTTACTAAGCTTATGCTTTCAAGCTATTAAACACATTCCACATCTAATCCATCTCTTAAAAATTTCAAATTTTTCAAATTTCTCTAAAAAAACAGTAAATCACACAAAAATGGAGATGAGGGACAACGAATCCCCACCCCCAACTCAAAAATGAGTCGTGTCCCCACGACTCGAAAAGACTCAATAAAGTAAAAATAGCAAATAGTGCATATAGAGAAATGGTAAGGAAGAAAGAAAACATACTCTTCGAGGCAATTGCCTCGCGTGCTTAATACCCAAGATAGGGTGCAGTGATTTCCTTGTATGTAAACTCCATGTATCACAAATTTCGCTTTCCCTTACATCCTCTTGTGCTCCATCCCAATCAATAACACTTTAGAGATCTTGATTCTTGGGTTCTAGGTGTTTGATATGATTTGGGTGATTAAAACTTCTTTGTAGTGATGTAGGGAAGGATTTAGATTTGAATTCATGGTGATTTGGTTGTGTTTTGATGGTTGGTGAAGGTTTGAATGAGCTTTAATGGAGTTGGGAGAAGAAAAAGAGGCTTAAGGTTTTGTAATTTCGGAATAATACCTAATTTCCTCCCTTTATAAGCTCAAAACGCAACTTTTTTTTTCTCCAGCGGCTTCGTGCGGACCATGGTGCGGACTAGGGGGTAGTCCGCAGGGGTACCCCGCGGCTCTGTAGCATCCTTCGTCAAAATACCCGTGGCAGCAACCCCGTTGCACGTGTTTTTGGCTTGCGGTGCAGGGCACGGACTAGGGTCCGGTGTACCGCAGCCAACAGCTCCAATTTTTTTCGTCTCTGGATAAAACACGTGGCTCTACCCCGTGGCACGGGTTTCTCCTCTGCGGTGCACCGCAGCTGAGGTCCGGTGTACCACACTCGGCAAAAACCTCCCCAACAGCTAGATGTCGAAAAGTTATGCAGTTTAGGCTCAAAGATCACCTGATTTCGACATCCGAGCGCAAAGATATGACTTGCCGAAGTTTCTCCGTTCCGAGAAATTTTGCTCGCTTCCCTAACTCGATTTCTCCAATACCTGAGCATCAAAAACACTAATACCTTCCTCAATAATGCACTATCAACTAAAAAAAATACGTAAACTAAATAATATACACTAAAAACTAAACTAAGAAAGCAATTAAAGTTTGGGGTGTCTCCCAAGAGCACTTTTATTTAACGTCATTTAAAGTTTGACGGGTTACCTCCATTATCCCTTGATTATGTAACCTCCCCAGCAGTGGATAAGGCTGTGTATGTCTACAATTCGCGTCCTTTGACCTCTCGAAGGTTGTATCTCTATTAATTTTGGTGTCACTACTCGAGTAACAACAAATGGTCCCATTAACTCATTTTTGAATCCTCGTGGTCTATTCTCTTGTTTGGAGGCCTTCCAAGCAACCATGGTTCCGATCCCAAACTCATCTTTAGCTCTCTTCTTCACGGGTTCATGGTGGTGGTCCTTCTCTTTAACCTCTTTAGATACTTCTAGAACAATGGGGAACTCAAGTGGCTCCTCCTCTAGAATTTTGTCTAAAACAAGAGATGTTTCAAAACTTGCTTTTATTATGAGGGTCATGTCTTCAACCTCGATCTCTACACTCGCATTCTCCTTTGTTCCTGGAATAGGTTCTATGAATACTTGTTGCGGTGCGAGTTCTTTTGTATTACTTTCAAGCATTTGGGTGTAGGCTTTGTCTTTACACACCTCTACAAATGCTTTATCGATGTCACCGTTTGAATGATTCGTCGTTATTGGATTGGGAGGTGACATCAATGGATTACTAGGTGGTGAATCCATCCTAGTCTCTTCTTCTTCTATCTCTTTTGTAACCAAGACCTTAATATTTGATTCCTCTAAACACGGCTTGGCTGGGTTTTCCATGGATGAAATCTTCCCTTCACAAGATGTAATTTCAATTTCGACTCCATTACCAACAATTGACTCATCTATGCTTAGCGTGGTTGATTCTTCTATGGTTGGAATCTCTAGTTCACTAGGTGCAACTTGTGGCGATTCCACTACCTCCTCTTCTTGAAGGCTAAACTCTGTAGCTACATCGAACCAAACATCGCTATCAATTTGAATGGCCTCATCATCAAAATTTGTACCTTGGCCAGTTTGCATAGATGGTACTTGTTGCAATTGCTCAATTGAATCTGTGAGTTACGTCACTCGTTGCTCCATTAATTGATGATGTTGTTGCATGACTTGCACTAATGATATGATAGCATCAATTTTCGCATTACTCTTTATTATGTTATCCTCTGTGGCCTTCATGAAACAACTGAGGGAGTCCTCCAACTTCCTGAGCCTATTATAATGATCTGTCAAGCTTCCGCGTGTTAGATCCATGAAATGTTGTACTGGTATATAACAGGTCTGTGTTGGAATTTGCTCTTGATAGGGGGAAATCTCCATACCTAAGGAAAAACCTGAAAAGAGACTAAAACAAAACAAACGTAAAACTGAAAACAACTAAAACTACCAACCTAACTTAAACACAAAATAAAATAACCGCTATAAATCCCCGGCAGCGGCGCCAAAAACTTGGTGGGTCCTTGTGTGTTATAAAATAATGAAATAAAAGCAAAGGAATAAAGGATCCACAGAACGCAAGTGTACAGGTCGTACCAAGTAATAGATAAGTAAATACGGGATTATCGTCTCCACAGGGATTTAAGAAGTTATTCTAAATTCGTGTTCAATATCAGAATAGATAGTTTTAATTGCTTTAAATAAAAAGATAAATAGCAAGGGAGTTTGTTTTCTAATCAACTAAATAAATAAAATAGACAATAAAATAAACAATTAATAATTATGCAAGAAAGATAAAGATATGCAAGTATGAATCTATCCTATTGAATCTATGATTCCTAAGAATAAGGGTGAATGGGAAATCTCACACTAGTCGGGAATCAAATATCTCCTAGCCCCCGTCAGGGTGGACCTAGAAGCTATCCTACGGTATTACAAACCCCGTCAGGGCGATTATAAGCTACTTTCAGATGAATACTATTTTACCCAATTGGCTACGTGGTTAGTCAAGCCCGTCAGGGTCAAATAACGGATACCACGCGTCTATATTCTATGTCTGTAATTAAACCCCCCGTCAAGGTGATCCATACGCCACTATATGGAATAGCCTAATTACTAAAACCTACCCTTGATTCGCGACGTCAATGATAGTGAACAAGCACAAGAATATAGTCAATGGAAATTAAGAACCAATTCAATTAAATACTAAAAATCCCAGATTCAAATTAAAACAAAAAAACAATAATCAAAGGTTCATATAATTACAATCCTAAAGAGAAATTATGCATAATAAATCTTCTTGAATAAATAGCTTAGAAATACCTCATACACAAAATAGATCTAATACTAAATTACCCAAAGAATAGAGATGGAGAAGTGTTGAATTGATGAAATTAGGCTCTAGCTCTTGCTACTTCCTCCTCTAGATCCTCTTGATTGCTTCTATGATGAATTATTTGTGTATATTAAGCTTATGCAGCCAAGGGATGATTTTCTAAGGTTTAGAGCTGGTATTTATAGGTGCTAGGTCGAATTACTTGGAGTGGAAGACAAGTCAAGGACTCTTTAATTCGTAACCCTAAAATCTAGGAAAGGTAAGCTGAATTGATTTGGTCATATCTTTTTCAATACTTATCCGTTTGAGGAGTTCCAATATATGAAACTGCTTGTCTCGGAAAGAGCTTTCCATTGGTGCAGACCATTCGTTCAGAATCCATTCTAATATTTAGTTATGGAATTATCTTTAAAACGTGGCTGGAATTTCAGATTCACAATGCAGCTTTATCTTTTCCTAATTGAACTCTACTTCCTTCTATCTCCAGATTTCTTCAAGATCTTCTTTCCTTATCTCCTTAGCATTGATTTAGCATCTAATTTATTTCCATATTATCTCTAAAGCTTCACATTAAATAAATAATTAAACCGCATATGCTTTAAAAATAATAAATCATTAAATCAAGACATAGAAATAGGAAAGTGCAATTTAAATTCAGGAAACTCGACTAAGCACACTAGAAATATTCTAAGACTTTAATTCTCACTTCTCCTTCTTGGATTGGTTTCTCATGAAATTCATAAACCTACTAACTTTGCATTAAAAATAAGTAAATTAACGCACAAAAGCTCTATAAATGCAAATAGTCTAATTCCAAGGGGAGAAAGTGTAATATTGCAATTTAAGCACTAAAGTCAATATAAAAAGACCAATTTCATCCTAAAATGATGTCTCCTAAGGGCTTATATTTAGACCAAAAAGGGAGAGATCAGTAAGGCTCCTTTACAAATCTTCCATCCAAATAATCTAACTTTATTCATAACAATTGATTTCCAAATAATGTTCCAGAGGCTACTATTATCTTGTTTGCCTTGAGAAGATGATTGTGCCTCATTTTGCATTTCCACTTCAACCAATTTATGATAACCAGATTTAGTATTATAGACACCATCTTTTGATAGAGGCCAGATTAATTTGTCTTCCTCTTTGTTAACTATCATGGGTATTTTGCATATGTCGCTGACTATATTAGGTGAAAAGAGTTGTCTGAGTAACTCCATATTCCAATTGGACATGTCTTCGTTAAAAAGTGTTGCAACAAGTTAACCTTTGCAATCAACAGGCTTCTCCAGAGATATATTACTGTTGATCCATTTTTGCTTCCATATGTTAATATTAAGGCCATTTCCAATTGTCCAAACTGCATGTTGCTTGATAAATTGAATACCTTTGTATATACAAGCCCAGCTCCACGATCTTTTATTAGAGAGTTTAACATTAAGTAAATTATCAAAGGGAGAATATATACCTTTTAAGACCCTGGCAACTAAGGAATTAGGATTATTTATAATTTTCCACGCCTGATTAGCTAATAACGCAAGGTTCATTTTTTGGAAATCCCTAAAGCCGATGCCTCCAATGGTTTTTGATCTAGCAATTTTTTCCATTTAACCCAATGAATCCTTTTTTTTTGTACTCGAGTCCCACCAGAAATTAGCCACAATTCCAGAGAGTTTCTTACATAAAATTTTTGGGAACTCGAAAATGGACATTGCATAATTAGGTATTGCCTGAAGAACGGCCTTTATAAGTACCTCTTTACCTCTATCAGAGAGTAAGTTAGCAAAGTAACTTGAAGATTTATTAAGAAGCCTGTCTTTGATGTAATTTAAATTCTCTGATTTTGATCTTTTTAAAGAGAAAGTGATCCCCAAGTATTTACCAAATGATGACGTTTTTGTAACATTAAGTTTTCTAGCCACCTCCTCACAAATATTTTCTGGGGTTCCTTTACTGAAAAGTATGGAAGATTTTTTAAAATTAATGCGTTGACCGGATGCTTGGCAAATGAGGGCAATAGTATCCTTAAAGGTGTCAATTTCTTCATCATCAATATTGATGAAAAAAAGGGCATCATCGGCAAACAGGAGATGAGTGAGAGCCGGACAATTTCTGGTGATTTTAATGCCCTTAATCCTTCCTTCTCGACATTGATAATTAATGAGACCAATAAGGCTTTCCGTAAGTATTGAAAAGAGAAGAGGTGATAGGGGATCACCTTGTCTAATTCCTCTGGATGGTGAAAATTTCTCAAGCCTTTGCCCATTAACCTTGATTTGAAATGTAGTTGAAGATATACAATTATAAATCCATTCATTCTACTTATCGCAAAAACCAATGGTCTTAAGTGTTTGAATAAGAAAATTCCAGTTGACTTGGTCATAGGCCTTAGCCATATCAATTTTAATTGCCGCAAAATGTTTATTAGATTTTCTTTTGTTCTTGAGAAAAAAGGAGACTTCCTGAGCAATTAAAATATTATCTTGTATAATTCTTCCTTTAATGAAGGTAGATTGAGTAGGAGAGATTAAATCGTCCATAATCAGTTGTAATCTATTAGCCCGAATCTTTGAAATGATTTTATAAATAAAATTGAGGCACGCAATTGGTCTATAATCTGCTACCGATTCTTGAGACTCACCTTTTGGAATTAACATAATAAGGGTATCATTAAGTCCCTTAAGAGGAGAATTGTTTTTAAAGAAATTATTCACTATAGTGTAGATATCACATTTTAACGTATCCCAATTCTCTTGGTAAAAATTACCTGGCAAGCCATCTGGCCCTGGAGCTTTTGTCCCTGACATATCAAAAACTGCTTTCTTAATTTCTTCCATATCCGGTATTTTAGTAATTTCTTCATTCATCTTTCCAGAGATTTTGTTAGGTATATATTGAGATATATCTGTTTGTTGAGGAGCCGTATTATAAGAAAAAAGATTCATATAATAATCACGAATAATATCTTTAACTTCTTCTTCATTGTCTGTCCAAATACCATCTTTATTTTTTATGACATTAATTTTATTAATTCTTCTTTTGAAAAGCGTTTTGGCATGAAAGTACTTTGTATTTTTATCTCCTTTTTTAATCCATTGATCTCTCGCCTTGTCTGCCCAAAATAGCTCTTCTTACCTCCAAGCTTCTTCTACCTTCGTATATATTTCTTTCTCTTTAAGCCAATGTTTATCCGTGGCTCGTTCATTTTGGAGATAAGTTAATTCTTTTTGATATTTTTCAATAAGATTACGGTTATTACAGAAATTCTTTTTGCTCCATCCCGTTAGAGCTAAACTAAGAGCATCCCTTTTATCACAAAAGTATTTAATGGAAAGAGCATTACCTTGGTCTAGCCATACTTTTTTAATAAAATCTTTACAATTCTCATTATCGAGCCATCTTGACTCAAACATAAAGTATTTTTTGAATCTTGATTTAGGTGACTCCATGGATAAGATAAGGGGCGAGTGGTCGGAACCAATCGCAGGTGGTACTAGTATAGACGCGTTAGGAAATTTCTCACACCAAGAGAGAGATGCAAGGCCCCGATCAAGTCTTTCTTTAACATTTTCTTCACCTTTTCTCTTATTGGTCCACGTATAAAAACAACCTTTACTTGGTAAATCAATTAGTCCATTTTGATTAATGAAATTATTAAACCTTATAATCCTGTCAAAATTGGTACCTCTTTTTCCAATCTTTTCCGATGTTCTTGAGATATCATTAAAATCCCCAATGAATAAAGTGGGAATATCCACTTTTGAAAACCAATTAGTGAGAGACTTCCAAAGATTATTCCTATCATTTTCACAAGTAGGAGCATACACACACACCAAATACCAAATTTCTTTATTAGATTATGTTACTTCCGCAAGTACAAAAGAAGGGCCCGAGTTAACAACCCTAAGATTCACGGAGTCTTTCCACAACAATAGAATCCCCCCAGACATAAACAATCTTCCCCTGGGTTCGACTATGTGTGAATTTTCAAAATATTTAAATTGATTACAAGACACAAGCTTACTAGACCTTAACTTAGCTTCTAAGAGTCAAGCGATGGAGAAATGGTACTTCGAAGTAAGGGACTTAAACATACTTTTCGTCGAGGGTGCCCTCGCTCCTCGACAATTCCAAACTAGTAAACTATCCATTGAACCCGGCCCTATTAAGAAATAGGTCGCAATCCACTTGAGTAAAAGGAGGCCGATTTTCCATCATGGGAGGACCCCGTGTACTTGCCACCTCTTCAGAGTTAGATTCTCCATCCGAATCTTCACCAAAATGACCTTCACACCCATCTCCTTTGCAATAGTATAACTTTTCATTATTAATATTCGTATCCATCTCCTTAGCTTCGTATTGGCTTGAATTCATGATTTGATCTTTAACTTCATTGAAACTCATGTATAATTCATCCACAAACACTTGCATATCACAAATTCTCCTCTCCATAAGATTAAAATCACCTTCATTGAACTTTTGGGCCTTTTTGTTAAGGCCCAATTGAATTGGGGCAGCAACTTCTTTTCTCTTTAAAAACCTAGGCCAAGTGAATTTCTCCTTTGGGCTATACACACGACACCTTGGCTTAGAGAGCCATTTCTTAGTACTAGCTTCTTCTTCTCTTGGGAACTGACTAATATGAACAGATTGGGAGTTGTAAGACTCTTCATCTGGTTCGAAAGACTCCCCTTCAAAATCATCATAAACAAGCACTTTTTTCCCTTTGTCAACATCTCTTTCTCCTTGTTTTATATCACCATGATTTGTAGTTGTGTTAATGACTTCCTGGGACGCACCATCAGCATTCGTAACATGAAGAAAACCACCGGAATTAGACTTTAATAGATTATTACTTGGGTTATCGGAAGAAGAAATAAAAATGGGATTTGAATGATCCGCACTTTCTTTCTTCAGAGCTTCATCTTGAGTGAATCTTCGATACATATCATCTATGTCAATTTATCTAGCATTCAACACCTCATTAATAGCCTGGTTACTGACTATGATACTCATCCCCACATCCCCTAACTCTTCCCTAAAGATCTTGAAAATAGATGGGTAGTTTTTCTCAGAGAGTTCAACAGGGCCATCAAGTGATGAGACCTTGTTGTATATTTCTTCAAGAAGTTCTGAGTTCTCTCTTTTCCTCTTGGAAGAATCTGTTTCGCTCTTTTTACTGTCATTGTTATCTTCTCGAGTAGGAGGCTGAATAGGTATTCTAATGCTTCCGATGTGTAGATTCCTTGAAAGCGCATTGTTGCCATTGTTAAAACCACCGTCTTCATCTTCGTCGTCACCATCCTGGCGCCTGAATGGATAAAACCTGATAATGTCATCGAAATTGCCCCATTGATCTCTTCTTCTAATGACATGAAACATGGTATCTTCGTTCCTCATCACCATATCCTTAGACCAATTGAAAAACCTCACTGAATCATCATTCCAACGTGGCCTAACCATAGCAGTTGAGCAGTTCATCCTATTGTGTCCCAATCTACCACAGTTGAAGCAAAAGAGTCCAATGCTTTCATAGATGAAACCAACCCACGCTAAACCATCCAACTGGTTGAGATAAAGTTCAGTTTTGATAGGTTCATTAACATCAAAGTCAGTGCGAAAGCGAATGAACTTGAGATCATCATCAATGGGATAATCTACTTCGACTACTTCACCAATATAGCTACCAAAGGCTTCAATAGAATTGAGATTGTTTTGAATACCTGCTAGCCCGTATATGCGAACCCATACAGAGGAAGTGTCAAGATCAACTTCACTTAATTTAGTGTTGGTGTCCACCTTAGTTAGAAGAACGTGCATTCCACGAATAAGGCCTGGCCTATTGAAGAATAGGCGCTCAGCCTCCTCTTCTTTATCCAGAGTAATCTTAAAAACATTGGTTTGAAGTTCTTCGAATAAAATCCTTCATTTGATTCCCCAAGAGTCTAAGACTACTTTACGAAATGTAGTAAAACCAATTGCTTTGTCTGAGATTATCCTTGCGAAGAAGTTGAACTCTGGAATGTTAGGTTTGGCTGAGGCAGTCTTAGTGGCAAGAGAAAGTGATTCAAGCTTAAGAAGGTTTTCGTTTTTTGTTCTGGCAAGGGGGAGGAAGTGGTTTGATTTTGAAGTCATGGTTAAGTTGAAAATGTTTGTACTTTGCAGATGTAAGATATCGGAGAGGATGCTTAGCTTATCACCTGAAACATCTCTACTCTTGTATAGAATAAGGATAATCAGAAAACCTTTCTTTAAACTGTAGTTCTCCACCGCCTTAATCCATGAATCTTCTGGTGCCAAGTGTCTCTCGCGTGCATAAAAGATGAAGCTGAAGAGACTATCAGAGTAGCTGGTATTTTCAATATAAAAAAGATAAAAGGCGTGATACGAGAAGAAATCCCATAATTTTGGTATTTCATTAATCAAAGCAGCTACAGGCCAAGCAAAGCTAATATAAAAATGCCATAATCTGCTGCAGCTTCCAATTGTCCAATGATATATAAGCCAGAGAGAAATAAAATAATTAAAAAGCACCCGCCGTAATATTGAGAAGATCAAACTAAAAGTGTATATTGTTTTGTATGCGCAAATAGAATCTTGTTGCAGGGATCTTGGATTTAGAAATAGATAATATTTGGCTAACATGAAAATTCTCACGCCTCAGCAGCTCATTGGTGATTAAAATAAAATAGATTAACTTATTATAGCTGCAGAGATAGTTGCCTAGACACTTCCTTATCAGATTATAAAACTTGTAGTATATCAAGAAGAAATTTTTGATAATAAATCTTTTCCTTCTGCAGAAAATCTGATCCAAACAATAATATAGAATAAAATAGATAGAGGGGAAAGGAAACGTACTTGAGGTTCTAATACGTATGTTCAGAGAAGGGATTTTCGAGTCCATATAATCACTCTTCCTTCCATAAGAAGTATAAAATACAGAGTATATAAGATAATATAAGAAAGCTTCCTTGTATAAGGCATGAGCTGCGAATAGATCATAATCTAGACTATTACTTCCAATTTGTAGGCTAAGGTTGAGTATAGTAGTAAGGATTTTTAGCCAATAAAATCCATATAGGAAAGACTTAGCATAGGGGCCAATCTTGAAATTAGAGTTGTAATGAGATATATCTTGTTTTTGCATGTGACTAACAATCCATTGATACTTCATATTCGTGTTGGAATCATAATAAAATTTTCTGTAATTGGTAATATTGCAGTAAGAAATCATTTGCATGTGGTAAATAACCTTCCAATCTTGATAAATAATGACAGAGTTATTATAATCATTCACTCCTTCCTTGAATTGACTTTGTATAGGATTAATTCGATGCTTCCTCTTGTAATAATATAATAAAATACACACACCCAATATAATGTAGATGTTAATTAAGTAGGTATGATTTCCATAATGAGATAGGATGCAGAAAACAAAGTCACTTCCAAGGTATTAGAACTCATACCATGATTTTCCCAGTCATGCATGTGATCAGTCATGCATGTGATCAGAGATGTACCAAAAGTCAGAAAATCTTCCATAGAAGGTGATCATAGTCAAAAGGCAAGCTAAAACATTCCAAAAAAGGAGTTGCATGTGTAAGTGGAGCAGATGGCCGAACCAGCTCCTTTGGGCCATCACACGAGTATTGTTAAAGATTGAAGGAGGTCCTCTGTCATAATCAAGGAGGAGGAGGAGAAGAAAAGAAAACGAAGGAGGGGTAAACGGAAAAAAAATCAGGCCATTAATTCAAGCAATTTTAGTCGTTGAATGGAGAAAAGAGGAGGAAGAAGACTCTAAGTTGACTTTACAAAGTCAAAGTATTTGCAGAGCATTTTTCTAGAGAGAGAAAAAAAACTTTACTTATAACACAACCTATAAATATAAATACGCTGGATGAAATAATTATAGCATGTAGATTCTAGATGAACATCCCAATTTTGTTTTTTTCATATATTCTGGAAACTTAATTTTGTGACGAATGGTTGGCAAAGTTGGAGGCGAGAGCAAATGAAATTCCGATTTTATATTAAGATCCATCGAAAAGGCAACATTTGACGCAAGACAGATATAAGTAGTCCATAATGGAAACAATTATATGTAATTTTATTAGAAATTAGTAGTCTATCGCTTACCAACATATTATGAGTCTCAATTGTAAGAAGAAAAAAAATTAGGATTCTAGAATTGATTTGATATTAACCATATTTTTTTTTTTGTTACAGAGGAGTGTTACAATGGACTCGGAGTCATTGACTCGGTTCGAACCTGCACCACTAGATTGGATGACCAAGGTCTTGGCCAGTGAACTAATCCTAACTGGTTCATATTTTTCAATATAGAACCAGTCAAACCTCTCATAGTTGTAGTTCCTAAAGTCGTATTTATAATAGTCTCATTCCATGTAACCTATAAAATCATCTATAGGGTCTGTGTATTATATGTATATTGGCTACCGACTTGGTATTCTGCGAACTATATTGTTTGCTGAATTTAATACGTCAATTGCAGGATCATGCACAGCTATTCTTGAACTTTTAGAAAGAAGAAAAAACTCGTTGTTTGATAAGAGTGTCAAAGATTCATATTCTTATCCATGTGTTCATTTTATTGTTGGAGACTTTTAAATACTACAGGGTTGGCCTTCAAACCCAAATTAACTAAAGTTGTAAAGGAGATGCAATATTCAAATACTCTGACTATAAAAGAAAATAAAAAATATATCGTGAGTGGTGCATTTTTATAATCTAGAATCTAAAACTAATAGTTTATCGGTGCAGGTTCGTCTCCTATATAACAAAGAAAAACGAATAGTCTACCTGGTTTTCTTAATTATTAAGACCTATCTACCATCTCTCTAACTAAAGACTGTTTGTTTTGAAATAAAAATAAAAATAATATTAAAATTAGTATTTATTTTTATCTGTAAAAAAAGAAAAAATATTTCCACATATTAAAAATAATTCACTCACCTCACCACCTACCTCCAACTAACCAATAAGTTTGAAATATTCAAATTGACCTAAATTTTTTTTTTTCCAAACATCTCCACACCTATTTTTATTGAATTCCATAAACTTTGTTTAAAATAAAAAAAAATCTTAAAAAATTAATTTTATTTCAACCACTAAACATCTATCTCCAGTTCACCTTTTTCATCTCATATCCGTAATTTCTATTATCTCAAGCATTCATAAAAATTTAACATACAAAATCAAAATTAAAAACGTTGAAAATAATAATAAAAATTAGAAAATAATAATAATTAGGTAATACCTATTCAGTCACAAACAATACAAAACAAAAAAAGAGTATAAAATTAAAATTGTATAAAACTATATGTTGCTCCGTTAAATTATTTTTTGTTCAACAAATGAATAACTTAGGTAAATGAATTACTTAAAATTAAAAAACGAATTGAGTTATAATGATTTAGAGAAATTAAAAATAATTTATTTATTTATAGTTCTATAATATATATATATTAATGGTTAACGAAAATAAAATATAATAATATCATTGGATCAATCCAAATAGTAGTGTAATTCTTTTACCATGAGTACATCTTTAGTAAAGAGTTATTACAATTGAGTCAATTACAATAGTTGTGCCTATTTAATTCAAGCGTATGACTTATATGAACAGTCACATTTTCAAGATTGTAAAGTCACAACATTCCCTAATTGATACTAGGAGGAAGAAGAAAGATTCACTGGATGCCCTGTGAAAGAATAGCTATTGAGACATTACTTGGTGGCCTTGGTTTTCGGGACTTTGAAAGAATGAACATGGCACTATTGGCCTCTCTAGCATGTAGACGTATTACCAACACAAATAGTCTTTCAGTAATACTATTAAAATGTATTTATTTCCCAAAACATAATTTCATGGATATTGATGTTTCCCTTTTTGTGATAAATATATTCCCTTAGAACACATCATCTTAGATATAAATTAGACTTATTAGATAGAATTTTATCCTTATTTTATCACATTGCACTTTCTCCCCTCGGAATTATATTATTTGCGTTTTTAGAGCTTTTCTGCGTTAATTTGTTTGTTTTTAGTATAAAGTTCTTAAGTACATGGATGCTAGGTAGCACTAAGATGACGAGGAAAATTGAATTTTAAAGTCTTAGATCAAGAGGAAAGGTCAAAAGAGCGAAAGTACCACTCAAAGAGTTGAAGAGGAGCTTAAGAAACTGGAAAGCTGTCACCTTTTCCTGATTTCGAACCAAAATGATAGATCCAGGTTTGGTGATTCAAATGAAAAAGGTGAGCCTTTGAGTTAGCTCGAATTGAGTATTGGAATGATATGAGTTGGACTTAAGACTTAAAGGTTACACCTGTTTTACTAGAGTGTGTACGGCGGTTACGTCAATTACTAATCGGACTTGGGCTTTTAATCATTTAATTAAATAAAATAAAATCCGAATCCGATTTGGTTTATTATAAATAGACTTTTAGACCTCATTTTTCAGTACGCTTCATTATTTCTAAAAGTCAAAAGAAAGAAAAAAGGCAGAAGGCAAAGGAAGAGCTAAAGAAGTCTTTATTCTTCAACATCAGTTTAACACAGTCGTTTAATCAGGTTCTTTAGCTTATTTCGGTATTAGGAAACATGAATGCTTTTATTTTCTTTATTTGTTTTAACTTTGAATATGAGCTTAACATTTAGTGCTTGATAATCGCAATTATGGGTTAAGCCCTAATTTATATAATTGATGTTTTTCAAAATTTGGGAATATTTAATTTAATCAAAGTTGGGTAATTTTTATTGACTATGACCGTGAGTTTACTACTTTTAATTCGTCCAATTAGAATTAGGTATTAGTAATTAGGCTATTCACTATGGGACAAGTGATTTTCTTGACGGGGGTTTAATTACGGACCTAGGTAATAGACGCGTGGTATTCGTCAATGATATCGATGGGCTTGACTAACCACACAGCCAATTGGGTAAAACACTTCAACATCCAAAAGTAGGTATAAACACCCTGACAGGTTTGTAATACTGTATGATAGCTCCTAAGTCTACCCTGAAGGTAGTTTGGAGATATTAGAGTCCCGATTAGTAAATAAATACTGACTTTATCCTTAAACGAAAGAATTAATTATATGAATTAGGTGGATCCCTTGCGAGACTCAAGTACACCTCTCATCTTTGAGTCTACATCTCTTTAGCTATAATTCATTTACTTTCTGTTAATCCTTACTTATTTATTTATTTGCATCTAGTAGGTTAATCTTTAAAACCAAACAAAAATCTTTTATCTTTTATTTTTCGTATTTGCAATTACTACTACTTATATGTTGAACACTTTGGTTATACAAGTCCAAACTCTGAGAACAAAACACTTATATATATATATATATATATATATATATATATATATATATATATATATATATATATTACTTAGAACGACCCGTACACTTGCGGGTAGTTGCTCCTCCTATCTACCCAGGACATACCAAGTTTTTGGCACCGTTGCCGGAAATTGCAGCGTGTGACCCCGATGTTTAATTCCTAAGTAGTTTTAATTGTTTATATTTCAGGTCTATTCTTTTCTTTTGTTTTGTCTTTTTCAGATCTTACGGGTTCGGTGCTTGCTCTCAAACCCTGAGAGATTATTCCGAGCTAAAAATAAAAGAGAGAAGAAAGAAAAGAAAGCAAAAGAAGAAATGGAAACTTTAAAGAACAACAACAATAATCCTCAGATGGAAGGGGATGGGGACGGAAATCCTATAGTTCATCAACCTCAAATTCCTCAAATTCCAAACAATAAATATAAGGGAATTCTTCCTCTACCTGTAGGAAATGCTTGTTATAATTAGGATATGATCCTTGGTTCGCGGTCCTGAACAATTTCCATATCGCTTCTGCTACAAGTGTTGGTCCTCCAGATATTCAAGTTACAAGATTTAGACCTGGTCCGGGTATGCTAAACCAATTCTGAGACTTAGGAAATTTTTGAGGAGTGGCTGGAGAAGATGAAATTCGTCCAGTACAGAAGTTTATGCAAATATGTGATGCATATGTTACGCAAGGTGCAAATATAATTTGCAACTTTCAGATTTTTCCTAATAGACGCAGCGAGTGGATGACATGATCAACAACAACCAGGTCAGATAAATAATTGGGATGAGCTACAAATAACGTTCTTTGACCGTTATTATCCGAGGAATATGTGATTGAACTCACAAAACGAGTTGACATCATTCGAGCAAGAACACAGTGAATCCCTAGGTACTTGTTGGGCGAGATTCCAAATATGCTTGAGAAGAGTTCCAGACCATGGTCTTTCAGAAGAGCAAAAGATGTCCATATTTTATAAAGGCCCTTAGGGAAGTTCCTGAAAAAGTTTAGATCTATTATGTGGTGGAGGATTTTTATAGGTACCACCAAGTCATGCAAAAATAATATTAAACAGAACAGTGAAGAATGAGATGGGGTGGAGTACCGTGAGAACATCTACTTGAGGTGAAGTTCATAGAAAAGTAGTGCTGGAATCGATGATAAAATTTCTTTATTATAGAATAAATTGAAGAATACATTTGGGCACTAATTGAAACAACTCACTTTAGCTGTTAAAGAAGATTTTTCGGTAAAAGAGTCGATGTGAATGTTACATAAGAAATTTATGAATGTTCAAATTGTGGTTTACGGGTTCATGATTGTTAGAATTATCAAAGCAACCCAGAATCTGTGATGTTTGTTTCCAACCGTGGGAACTATAATTCAGGTGGTCAAGTTTATCAGCCAAACAGAAACCATCCTGGTTTCCAATATTCAAATCTTAATTGGGCCACGAATCCTACTTATGCATATCAACCACGACCCCAAGGAAATAACTATCAACAAAGGTCACAGAATAATTACCAAGGAGGACAACATTATGGAAATAAAGCCTAGAGACAACCTACTCAAGATACCTATACCGATGATCTGAATCAGAAAGATGTACTTGCTCAACCTCAAAAAGGTGTGTTAGCTTTTCAATAGGCTCTACAAACACTCGTCTCTATTACACAGAATATGCAACAAGAGCAACAATTCACTTTGATGTCTCCCTAAATGTTCTAATTTTTTTCCCTTGGGAGACATCATTTTTGGAGTTTATTTGATTATTTAGATAGACTTTTGGTGCTAATATGCAATAATTCAATTTTCCTCTTTAGATTTTAGTATTTTTGATTTATTAAGCTTTTGCGCGTAATATGGGTTGTTTTTAGTGAAAAGCTTGTAGGTTTTGAAAACTAGCTAGGAGAGGAATAAAAAATTAAAGTCAAAGATCGTGTAATAAAGTCAAAGCTTGAAGAAATATCCCGAAAAGAATCATATTTTGAAGCTGCAAATCTGGAAACAGGCCAATTATTGCTGATTTCAAGGCTCTGAAGAGATGATTTAGTCGCTGACCTTTGAAGAGAAAACATTCCTTATCGAGTTACGGAAATTTAGCAACTGGAATCAAGTCAATCGGAGTTATAACGAAGCGGGAAAAGCTGTTTTAGTGGAGGTGGTGCAGCAGTTACGGGATTTGGGCTTGATTAGTGGACTTGGACATTTTATTATTCACTTAAACCCTAATTAAAAGCCCATTCCGAATTTGAGCTTATAAAAGGAGCTTTTGACCTCATTATTTCTTACCTCTCATTTTATTCTTCAATTCAATTCATCCTTTGAAGAGAGTGTCCAGAGAAGAAGCAGAAACAGGGAAAAGAAGAAGCTTGGAGCTGGAGACTGTCCATATCTCCAATTCACAGCCAAACCAATTCTGAAATTAGGTTTCTCTGTATTTCATTTCTGTAAAACAATATGCATTCAATTACTTTTAATTTAGTTTTCTTTTTAATTAGTATGAGCTAATTCCATAATAGTGCTTGAGAATGCTTTATGGGTAAATCCCAATTCTATTAATTTTCATGTCCTGAATTTGGGTTTCTGTTAAATTAAATCAAATTGGGTCTTTTACTCTTTTCAATAAATTGAGATTATTTACTGTTTTTGGAGTAGCTAACTAAGAACAGGTGTTAGTATCTAGGCTATTCCAATTAGTGGCGATTGGATCATCCTGACGGAGGGTTTAGGTACGGAAATATTTATTTAATCTAAAATAGAAGCTATTGATTCTGACGAACTTAGCTAATTTTAGGGCCAATGTGGTAAATTGCTTAATCATCCAATAGTGGATCATATTTACCCTGACGGGACTAGTGACACTCTAGGATAGCCTTATGGTCCACCCTGACGGGGGTATAAGGAATTTAGAATCCCGACCATTGTAATTGACCGATTTAACCCTTAAACAGAACAAGTTATGAAATAGAATTAGGAGGATCTCTTGCGTTCTCAAGTGCTACCTTCTCATACTTGCGTTTTACATTTATTTATTTGCGTTTTAGTATTTAATTGCATTTTCCATTTAGTCTTTCATTACATAGAATTAAAACAACAAACAATCAATCATTAAAACTTTTACTTGCTTTCATAAGTGCAATCATTCATTATCTGATAAGCATTGTAGTTAACCAACCGTCACTGAGAACGAATCTGTTATCACTATTATTACTTAGGACAACCGTACACTTGTGGTTGTGGTTCAATTACTTTTTGAATTTATTTTAGAACACACAAAGGACCACCAAGTTTTTGGCGCCGCTGCCGGGGACGGTAGCGTGTGACCACGATGTTTATCCTTTAGTGATTAGTTGCATTTTTATTTTCGCGCTTTGTTTTTGTTTTGTTTTCTTTTCAAGTTATTTTATTCATGTAATGATCAAGAAATTTAATTAAAGATGTATAGAGAACATTACCCAAATCCTGGTCCATTTGACTATTGGGGAGACTCTTCGGGACAACAACAATGGGGTATAAATTCTTACCAACAACCTTATCAATACCCACAAGAGCAAGGATGGAACAATCAATGGATCGGGAATAATCAACAACAAACACCATATCACTATCAACAAGAGCTTGAATGGAACAATCAATGGATCGAGAACAATCAACAGCAGCTATCATATCACTATCAACATGGCATAAATGGAACAACCAGTGGGTTGAAAACATTCAACATTCTCCACCTTCACCACAAATTTCCCAATTAGATAGATCACTTAAAGAAATCGAGCGCTTATATGAACAAGGACTGAAGTCAACAGAGGAGACTAATTCCAGCTTGAAAAGAATGCAAAATCAGCTAGATGAAATGCTTACTCAAATTGGAAAGACAGTTGAGGAGGAGGTGTTTAAAGAAGATACTATTGATAGTGATATGACCATCGTGCCAATTATAAATGAAGACCACCATGTGGTTGAGGATCTTGTTAGAATGGTGGAAGAAGGAGTAGCAACACAAATTCTAGAAGTTAACACAAAGATTGCTATTCCTATGATGTGTGCACATGATCAAGGTATAAAACGAAAAAGGGAGGAAGAGGTGATCGATATTAGAGAGATTTCACAGAAAGAATATTATGAGGTAATAGTGGAAGATTGGGTTGAAAGTGAAGACGAATGTGAAATGGTTGGAGAATCAATCAAAGAATTAAAGGTTAAAGAAAAAATAGAAATTGAATATCCGCCACAAAAAGTTCACCAATCACCATCTCTACAACGAATCATTATTAGAGATGAAAAATCAGAATCACCTCCACTACCACAAATGATCAATATGTGTTATACAAGCAAGGTGCCACACCGCGAGAGCAAAACGGCAAGGAGGAGCACCTACCCAACACATTTTAAAGATGAATACGAGATTGAACCAAGGAGTAAAAATAATCTTATACCGTTGAGAACGGTTATCTACTCTAATGTGGTGGAAAATGAGTTTCGTCGTGAAGGTAAGAAGGCGAAACGAAGTACTTACCCACCCCCTTTCAGAGATCGATTGAATAATATTATAAGGGGGAAGGTTCTAAATCTTTTACATCAAGGAAGAGGCGTGTTTAAGCAGAGGAACACCGCAAGGGCCTCAATACCATCTTCATGGAAGGTAACGCCTCGAACTTAAAGACGTAATAAACAAAAGTGCTTCTTGGGAGACAACCCATGTTTTAAATTGCTTTCATGTATTTTAAATTCTTAGTGTAAATTAGAGTAATGGTTCTTTATTTAGTGTTTATTTTTAAGAAATGAGAAAGGTTGGTGTTTTTGATGATTACATGAGTAAAGGTCATGAGTTTGGGGTAGTTAGGTTATCAGCAATTTCGGAAGATCATAACTTGATGCTCGGAGGCCGGAATTAACTTTTTCTTGAGCCTAAACCGCATAAATTTTCGAGCTCTATCCAATGGTGAAGTCGAAAAGTTCAGATAAGCAGCTAAAAGTTTCTGACCACTGCGTCAGCAATGACGCAGCATGACTCCGTCCTCATTCAGCAACTTCGGAAGATCATAACTTGATGCTCGGAGGTCGGAATTAACTTTTTCTTGAGCCTAAACCGCATAACATTTCGAGCTCTATCTAATGGTGAAGTAGAAAAGTTCAGATAAGCAGCTAAAAGTTTCTGACCACTGCATCAGCAATGACGCAGCATGACTGCGTCTTCATTCGCGCCGGCGACGTGCCGCCGGCATACCGGTCAGCGACCGGCTAGCCGGCCAAGGAAGAAGGAAGTTTCTGGTTACTGTGTCAGCAACGACGCAAGAGGCTCGCGTTAGAGGTAAAAAAAAAGTCAGAGAAAAGTTCGGCAAGCGATATCTTTGCGCTCGGGTGTCCGAATCAGGTGATCTTTGAGCCTAAACTGCATAACTTTTCGAGACCTAGCTGTTGGGGAGGTCGTCGTGGTCTCGGCGAAAACAGACCTAAAGCTTAAGAAACCTTATTTTTCCCTCTCCTTTGGCCTCCAACACATGAAACACGATTGATGACGAACCAAAGCTCCAAAAACACCTAAATTCCACCATCAAAACACCAAAATATCACCAATCCATCGCTCTAAACATCATCCAAACACATAATCAATCACAAATCTTTCCAAAAACACCAAGAAATTCAAGTCTTAATCCAAAAATTTCTTCACCAAAGCTTAAATTATATCCTTTAAACCTTTCCAACACCATAGATATTAAATACCCATCTCAAATAAATCACCAATTCCACTACTGTGCCACTTTCAACAATATCAAGCAACACAAATTTCATCAATAGCTTTGGTACTTTGAAGGTTGGAGATTGCAAGTGCAAGGTATCAAGTCATCATAAATTCCATGGCCAATCCGGTAAAATAGCTAGAACTCTTCTTTTCTTTCTGTTACCAGTTGGGAATTAAGATTTATTTTAGTTATTTAGCGGAGGAATTGTGAATTGTTTGAGCCTCTTAATATTATATATTTTGCAAGTAATCTTTAAGTAGATGAAAAATTGAGTTTGGGGTCATCACAGATGACCATGAAGGTTGGAAAAGGTACGAAGAACGTGATGAAGATGGAAAGTTGGGTGTTGAGGAAAGATTTTCGTAGAAGAGATGATGATTTAGAGAGATAGGAAATGATGAAGATTTGGGAAATATGGCAAAAGAGTTCGAGGTAATGAAGAACACTTTATTCAAGATGGAATGCAACAATTAAATGATCTTTAAAGCTTGATGAAGTAGTATTCAAAACCTTAACATGAGACTACACGTAATCGACCTAGTGTCGATCCAGATATGTTTTCCAATCTTTTTCTCATTTAGTGTATATTAGTTTAATTGCTTTATTGAGTCTTTTCGAGTCGTGGGGACACGACTCATTTTTGAGTTTGGGGTGGGGTTTGTTTCCTCATCCCAGTTTTTATGTGTTTATTTGTTTTTAATTGCTTTCAATAAATTAATTAGGAGTTGTGTTTGACTGTAGAAGATTTTAAATGTCCCTTTCAAGCATACTTTTGATGAATCGATGATAGTAGATAGTGGACTTTAGGGAATAACATAAAACGCGCTTTAATTGCATGCAAACATAGATAATGAATAGGAAAAAATAATCAACAATGCAAAAGAAGTAAGCTTGTACTTAAGGAAAATGTTTGGTTTGTAGAACGTGAGATCTAAATTAGTAGAGAACCCACTTAGATATGAACTAGAGACGAACCATGTAGCTAGGAAAATGATAGGGGCAGTTCTTTGTTAGCTATTTGTAGCCTTTTAGCTTGCTATCCCTTATATAAATTTTATCCTTCTTAGCCCAATTTTGAGCCTTAAGCCTTTCTTTTGTAGCCACGATATAAGCCCATTATCCTTTAGATTATTAGGCATGACCAAATGACCCGCACTTGAATCACGATCCTCAGACCTGTCTCGAGCTTGAGTTTGGGGTGGAGGGTCCACATTTGGGAAGATACATTGGGAAGGGATTATATGTGTTTATATTGAGGCTACAAAAATATAGATGATATTGATTGTAACCCTTTGTCGGGATTTGAAAAAAAAAAGAAAAAAAAAGAGAAAAAAAATTATAAGAGACATGACCTTTCACATCAAAATGATGGTCATGGGTATCTTGTACAAAAAAAGAGAAAAGAAATGAAAAAGAAAATATAAAGAAAGAAAGAATAAAATAAACTGGCAAAGTGGAATATTTTGAAAAATCATCTTAGTTTATATTGGGTTGACATGGGGACGCAACATTAGCGCGTCAAATGGGTTGAGTGAGAACATTATATGAGTGTAAACTCAAGCTCGTGGACAGTTGTTGATGGTAAGTGAGGAGAGAGCCAAAAGCTCACTTCAAATTTACCAAATATACATACCACACCGTCCCTAAGCCTACGCTAAAACCGTAAAGTCCTCGTGATTCCTAGGTGCATGGTAAGTTAATAGGTTGTATACTAAGTGGAGCGTTCAAAGCGAGTAAGGATCGAGGAACAACCTATAGCCATCATAATGAGATAAGTACAAGTGTAACCTTCTAGCATTGCAAAGTTAATTTTATGATTGAAGTTATTTATGTTTGATGTTGCATGATTAGTGTATGTGTATGTTAGTTCTTAATGTTTGCTATATGAGATTTATCTTTAGAATTGCTTTAGGGTGTATTTACTAGCTTCTATTTTCTCTTGCATCTACTTCATTCCCCTTGTTTTTAGTTTTGCTTTGTCGGGACGACAAAGGTTTGAGTTGGGGGTCTTGATGTCTCCCTAAATGTTCTAATTTTTTGCCCTTGGGAGACATCATTTTTGGTGTTTATTTAATTATTTAGATAGACTTTTGGTGCTAATATGCAATAATTCAATTTTCCTCTTTGGATTTTAGTATTTTTGATTTATTAAGCTTTTGCACGTAATATGGGTTGTTTTTAGTGAAAAGCTTGTAGGTTTTGAATACTAGCTAGGAGAGGAATAAAAGATTAAAGTCAAAGATCGTGTAATGAAGTCAAAGCTTGAAGAAATATCCCGAAAAGAATCATATTTTGAAGCTGCAAATCTGGAAACAGGCCAAAGATTGCTGATTTCAAGGCTCTTAAGAGATGATTTAGCTGCTAACCTTTGAAGAGAAAACATTCCTTATCGAGTTACGGAAATTTAGCAACTGGAATCATGTCAATCGGAGTTATAACGAAGCGGGAAAAGCTGTTTTAGTGGAGGTGGTGCAGCACTTACGGGATTTGGGCTTGATTAGTGGACTTGGACATTTTATTATTCACTTAAACCCTAATTAAAAGCCCATTCCGAATTTGAGCTTATAAAAGGAGCTTTTGACCTCATTATTTCTTACCTCTTATTTTATTCTTCAATTCAATTCATCCTTTGAAGAGAGTGTCCAGAGAAGAAGCAGAAACAGGGAAAAGAAGAAGCTTAGAGCTGGAGACTGTCTATATCTCTAATTCACAGCCAAACCAATTCCGAAATTAGGTTTCTCTGTATTTCATTTCTGTAAAACAATATGCATTCAATTACTTTTAATTTAGTTTTCTTTTTAATTAGTATGAGCTAATTCCATAATAGTGCTTGATTTATGGGTAAATCCCAATTCTATTGAATTTCATGTCCTGAATTTGGGTTTCTGTTAAATTAAATCAAATTGGGTCTTTTAATCTTTTCAATAAATTGAGATTATTTACTGTTTTTGGAGTAGCTAACTAAGAACAGGTGTTAGTATCTAGGCTATTCCAATTAGTGGCGATTGGATCATCCTGACGGAGGGTTTAGGTACGGAATATTTATTTAATCTAAAATAGAAGCTATTGATTCTGACGAACTTAGCTAATTTTAGGGCCAATGTGGTAAATTGCTTAAAAATCCAATAGTGGATCATATTTACCCTGACGGGACTAGTGACACTCTAGGATAGCCTTATAGTCCACCCTGACGGGGGTATAAGGAATTTAGAATCCCGACCATTGTAATTGACCGATTTAACCCTTAAACAGAACAAGTTATGAAATAGAATTAGGAGGATCCCTTGCGTTCTCAAGTGCTACCTTCTCATACTTGCGTTTTACATTTATTTATTTGCGTTTTAGTATTTAATTGCATTTTCCATTTAGTCTTTCATTACATAGAATTAAAACAACAAACAATCAATCATTAAAACTTTTACTTGCTTTCATAAGTGCAATCATTCATTATCTGATAAGCATTGTAGTTAACCAACCGTCCCTGAGAACGAATATGTTATCACTATTATTACTTAGGACAACCGTACACTTGCGGTTGTGGTTCAATTACTTTTTGCATTTATTTTAGAACACACAAAGGACCACCACACTTCCACAACATTTTAAATTTTAGGGAATCAAGTAGCTCAAATGGAAAAGTAGCTATATCAGCGTCCATAAAGGCAACTCCCGAGTGACACTGAAAATCCAAAGCAAAGAGAAGATTGTAATGCCATTGCGCTCAGAAGCGGTAAGAAGTTACCACCACCATTTCCCGCTATGAAAGAAAAAGAAACATCTGGGAAAAACAAAAACAGTAAAGGATGTGGTGGATAAAGAAGGTGAACCAGAAGTAATTGAGGTGGAAGTCAAGAAAATTTTGGAAAATCCAAAGAAGAAAGATGTTGTAGTGGAAGAGAATCGCCCTCTTCCACCTTTCCCCTTGATAGTTCAGAAGAAAGGAGATATGACTGAATTTCAGAAATTCATGAATGTGGTGAGTAAGGTTAATATCAATTTACCATTCTTAGATGTTGTTAGAGGATTACCAAAATATGTAAAATTCTTGGAAAGAGCTAACACCAACAAACACACATATCTTGAGAATGAAATGATAGGTTTACTAGATGAATGTAGTGTGATATGCCAGAGTAAGTTGCCACCTAAATTACTTGATCCTCAGAGTTTCAATATTCCTATTTTTATTGGTGAGGAGTGGAATGGGAGAGCTCTGTGTGATTTGGGTGTGAGTATTAATCTCATGCCTAGATCAGTTTTTAAGAAGTTGAAGATAGGAAACGCAAGACCCACCACCATGGTCTTGCAAATGGATTATTACCTCACACATCTAGAGGAAAGGCTGCAAGATGTCCTCGTCAAGGCATGTAGTTTAATTTTCCCTTGTGATTATATTATACTTGATTACGACGCGGATAGGAATGCCCCCATTATTTTGGGAAAACCATTCCTAGCCACGAAGCGTACGCTTATTAATGTAGAGAATAGAGAACTGATAATGCGTGTTCAAGACGAGGAGGTTAAGTTCAACGTGTTTAGGGCAATGAACTTTCCGGATTCTAAAGATGAATGCTTCTAGTTAGATGTCGTTGATCATGCTACGAAAGAGGTATTTAATTATATGAATTTTTTTGATATCTTGTAGGCTGCCCTAACACTTTACTTACCAGAGATGATAGAAAAGCTTGCCAAAATAGTGGCAGCTCTAAATTCTGAGAATACAAATCCTAGGCGTCTTGCCTATGAGCCACTGAGAGAATATGAGGAGATTGAACCTCAAAAGAAATCATCTATTGAGTTTCCTATGCAATTCGAAGAGAAGACGCTTCCATCACACTTGAGGTATGCTTATTTGGTACTAACAATACTCCACCTGTTATTGTTTCAGCTGCTTTACCAGGTCCTCAAGAAGATAAACTGTTGCGTGTACTACAAGAAAATAAAGAAGCAATAGGATTGACTATTGCTGATATCAAGGTATCAGTCCTACCATTTTCCAACAAAAAAATATTTTGGAAGATGAAAGTGCACGCTCAGCTGAAGGTCAAAGGAGATTGATACTAGTAGTGATGGAGGTGGTTAAAAAAGAAGTAATCAAGTTACTAGATGCGGGAATCATCTTTCCCATATCTAGTAGCGAATGGGTAAGTCTAGTTTAATGCGTGCCAAATAAGGGTGGTATCACTACCATCCTGAATGATCAGAATGAAGCCATACCCTCGAGAATCATTTTTGGTTGGAGAGTGTGTATGGATTATGGAAGTTGAACAAGGCCACAAGGAAATATCATTTTTCTCTTCCGTTCATAGATTAGATGTTGGAGAGTACTATTGTTTTCTTGATGGGTACTCAGGTTATAATCAGATATGCGTAGACCCTTCAAATCAACACAAAACAACTTTTACATGTCCTTTTGGTACCTTTGCCTATCGAAGGATGTCATTTGGATTGTGTAACGGATGTCTCCCTATTTGTGATGATTTAATCTAGTTTGAAGACATCATTTTAGGTGTATTTATTAGGATATAAGTCGATTTTTACATGATTTATTACACTTTCATATTTCTTGTCTTGATTTGATTATTTATTATTGTTAGAGCATATTGTGTTTAATTTATTTATTTAGTGTGAAGATTTAAAGATATAGATAGCAATTAATTAGATGTCAAGTCAATTCTAAGAGATAAAGTAAAGATGATATGCATGAAAATTGGAGATAAAGGAAAGAAAGGATAAGTATGGAAAGATAAAGTTGCCAAATAAATCTGAATTTCACCAGCCACGTCCATAAAAGTGATCGTAACTCAACAACGACTAGGAATTTGGAAGAATTGTCTAAAGCAAAGTGATAGAGGTTTCCGAGGTAGTTAGTTTCGATACAAAGAACACGTCAACCGGAGTTGAAACGAAGAAGTTACCGCCAAAACAAAACAGCAACAGATTATCACTTTTCCTATATTTTAGATTTACGAATTTGAGTTGGGCTAGAAGTCCAATACTTTTCTTCTACTCCAAGAAAACGTTTTAGGGTTTTCTATACCCTATAAATACACCCTCTAATCAGTAGAAACACATCCTTGGCGAATCCATAAGCCAAGAGGAAGCTTACAACAAGAGAAGAGAAGTCTGGAAGGAGCTAAACACCATATCATGTCTTCACAAGCCTTCAAATTTGTAATTGTTTTCTTTTTTTTTTCTTTAGTATGAACTAATTAAATTTTAGCTTGAGATTTAGCATATATTTATGAACCCTATACTTGTTTTACATCTATCTAATTTGGAATACCATCGTATTTAAATTGAATTCATGTTTTATTCTCTGTTTTATGTGCTTTGATTTATTGTCTGTTTTCCTTGTGAATGCATGCATATAGGATTACCTTAATAGTAGTTAGATGGTCACCCGGAAGGGGTGTCTAATTATTGAAACACCACATAAACGTCTACTGCACGGAATTAATCCTGACAAGATTTGCCTAACTAGATAACCATTAAGGTTTATTTTAATCACAAATCATCATTAGTAGGCCAGACTACACCTAGGACCCTAGTAGCGCAAGATAAACCTATTTGAGTCCCCTCGTGATTGTGAGGTTTCTAGCCTAGTTTACTCTCCGGGGATAGGGAGGAATTCAGAATCCTGGTTATTGCAATTCTACATAATTCACCCTTACATGTTTTGAATAAACAAGGCTAGTGGGGATTACTTGCTAGTTTCTTGAGCTAAACTCTCAAACTATCTTCTCTTCGTATTTAATTTTCTATCTTTACTTTATTAGTTTAATTTTTCTATGTACAAAAACCAAACTAATATTCTATTGTATTTTACTTTCTTGCGTATTATTTAATCTTGCTTCCATATTTGCACTTGATAATTTGCATAAGTTCTCTCTAACTTTCGTAGTCTTTCAGGAACGAATCTTATTTATCATTAAAATTTGCATACGTCATGTATACTTGCAGAACCGTGTTAGGCTAGGGTGTCTATTTTCACAACTATTTATATCATATATTTTTCACACCCTAGCCGACACCAAGTTTTTGGCACCACTGCCAGGGACTACACCGTTAGTACTTGTGCATTTATTTAGTGATTTTATTTTATTTAGTTCTACTTTACTCTTTTTCTTCTTAGTTTTGTTTTACAGCTTTAAAAATGGCAAGCCCAAGGAGACTTGATCTTCCCATCATATTTAGAGTGCAACAGAGAGGAGTCCGCACTCTAGAAATTCAATCCGCTAAATTTAGACCAGATCCAGGCATGATAGCGCAATTTGCGAGTCATGGACAATTTAGTGGTGCTGCACAACAAGATCAGATCCGGTATATTCATAAATTCATGCATCTATGTGATGCTTATATCATCAAAGGCGTTACAAAGGAGCAGATGTATTACGTTATGTTCTAGTTCTTTTTGACCGGACGTGCAAGCAATTGGTACGATTCCCAACATCCCGGTGATATTCCAGACTAGGACAAACTCCAATCAAAATTTCTAGACCAATTTTATCCGGTCAGTAGACGTTTAAAAGATATGTTGGAGCTTAAACAGTTTATGCAAGAAGAATGGGAAAGTTTGGGAGAAGCATGGTTACGTTTTAATGAGAAGAAGACGAGATGTACATTCCATGTCTCTTCGCCGGAATATTATTTAACCATGTTTTATGTAGGACTCAATGACGAGTCCAAAAGAAAAGCAGATTTGTTAGGAGATGGAAGTTTTGTATTATTAGATCCTGAAGAAGCTCATACTATTTTGGAAAGAGTTCTTCGAACTGAGAGAAGTTGTCTGTTAGACTTAGAAAAACAAGAAGAGACCTCAGAATCTCTAAGGCTCAAGGAGTTAAACCAACAACTCAAGGATATATGAGAATAAACGCGAACAATAGCTCAGGTAAATCTAGTACATACTGTACCTTCATGTCCTGGTTGTGGAGCAAGAAATCATTCGTGAGAGAAGTGTATGAATAATCCAGCTCCGATTTCCTTCGTATCTCATCAAAGAAACCGTTATTCTAATTGTTATTATCATCCTCAAGGAAGTTATGCTAATTATCAGTCCCCACATAATCAAAATTGGGTCGGAAATCAAGAGATTTATTATCAACCTCAACCTCAATCTTACTATCCACCATAACCTATCAATCAAGAAGCTCAAATTTTTACAGAAACTCATCATGAACCGCCTCAATATTAAATGAAAAAAGCTACACAAAAGCAAATCAATTCGAGTTTGGATTCAAGTGTGGCTGCGATAATGAAACTGGTAGAAGAAAATATGAAGATGAGCCAGCGAAGACTCCAAACCCAATCCAAGGTAATCAAGAATCTCTAGCATACACTGTCACACATGGCGAGTACACTTCAAAACAGGCGAAACGGGAAACTCCCGAGTGATATTATTGCTCTTAAAGTTGATGATTGTCATGCAGTTGAATTAAGAAGTTGAAAACAATTACCTCCGCCTAGAATAGATACAGAACCAACCTCTATTCCTTATAAAGTGGTTGACGAAACAGTAGAATATAAGGTTGAAGAGGTAGTTGAACCAATGAGTGTCCCAGAAAAGACATCAGAAAAGAAGAAGATCTTAGTGGAAACTAATACACGTCCTCATCCTCCACCATACCCATCACGTGTCAAAAATAAGAACAATGAAAAAGAATTCAAGAAGTGCCTTGACATGGTGAGCAAGCTAGATATTACTATGCCGTTTGTTGAAGCTCTAAAAAGAATGCCAAAGTACCTGAAGTTTATGAAAGACATTCTTTCAAACCAACGAAGTTTGGAAACTGGAGAGACGATTGGATTACCAGAGGAGTGTAGTGCTATTTGTCAAGGCAAGTTACCACCAAACTACAAGATCCCGGAAGTTTTACGATTCCCATTGCTATTGGAGAAAGTTGGACTGGGAGAGAATTATGTGATTTAGGCGCGAGTATAAATTTCATGTTAAAGTCCCTGTTCGAGAAGCTCAAAATAGGAAAGGTAGTACCCACTTCAGTGGTATTACAAAATGCAGATCGCTCCCTCTCCCATCCAGTAGGTAAAATTGAAGATGTTTTAGTTAAAGCTGGTAGTTTTATATTTCCTTGTGATTTTATTATTCTTGAATACGACGTGGATAAGAATGTCCCCATCATCTTGGGTAGACCATTCTTAGCCACGGGGCGTACACTAATAGATGTTGAGAATGGTGAGTTGATCATGAGGGTCCAAGACGAACATGTACGATTCAATGTGTTTAAGGCTATGAAATATATAGATACGAAAGACGAATGCTTAAAAATAGATGTCATCTAAAAACTTACACAAGAGGTCTTTAATGAATCAAACTGTGATGACGATCTAGACGAAGCCTTGACACTTGAATCACCAGAAATATACGATGATGCCACTGACGAAGTTGCAGCATTAGGATTAAAAATACGAGAACAACTTCGAGAATCAGGAGACATTGAACCAATGAAGAAACAATTTATAATATGTCCACCTGTTCATGAATAAAAACCACTTTTAGACCATCTGCGCTATGCTTCCTTAGGTATGAACAAAACTTCACCTGTTATTATTTTTGCTAACCTTTCAGGTCCTCAAGAAGATAAGCTACTTTGTGTGCTTCGTGCTAATAAAGAAGCAATTGGGTGGACTATTGCCGATATCAAGGGAATAAGTCCATCTGTTTGCAATAAGATTATTCTTGAGAAAGAAGGAGGGCGATCTATAGAGGGGCAAAGAAGGATCATGCCAGCTATGAAGGAGGTAATCAAGTTATTAGACGCGAGTATTATCTTTCCAATTGCAATCAGTGATTGGGTTAGTCAAGTGCAATGTGGTCCAAAGAAAGGAGGTATCACTACCGTCCTTAATGACCAGAATGAATCCATTCCATCAAGAACAGTTGTGGGGTGGAGAGTATGCATGGATTACCGAAGACTCAACAAGGCTACAAAGAAAGATCACTTTCCTCTACCATTCATTGATCAGATTCTAGACAAACTCACAGGGAGAGAGTATTATTGTTTTCTGGACAGATATTCAGGCTATAATAAGATTTGTGTGGATCCCCTTGATCAACATAACACAACTTTCAGTTGTCTGTTTGGCACCTTTGCTTATAGAAGGATGCCTTTTGGTTTATGCAATACACCTGCCACGTTCCCGAGGTGTATGATGGCTATATTTGGGACATGATTGATAAATACTTGGAGGTTTTTATGTATGATTTTTTTTGGTTTTTGGAGATAGTTTTGATGATTGCCTAAACAATCTTAAAAAAGACCTTGTAAAATGTAATGAAACAGATCTTGTGCTTAATTGGAAAAAATGCCACTTCATGGTTCACGAAGGGATTGTTTTGGGACGTAAAGTTTCGATGGCGGGAATGGAGGTTGACCATGCTAAAATTTAAGTTATAAAAACCTTACCACCTCCAGTTTCTGTCAAAGGAGTGAAAAGTTTCTTGGGTCATGCAGGATTTTACAGAAGATTTATTAAAGATTTCTCCAAGATTGCCAAACCACTTTGTTCTTTACTTGAGAAGGATACTCATTTAATTTTAATGAAGAATGTCTTCAGGCGTTTGTGACAATCAAAGACAAGCTCATCTCCACCCCGATTGTTATACCTCCAGATTGGAACACTCCATTTGAAATTATGTGCGATGCAAGTGATCACGCAATGGGTGTTGTGTAAGGCCAGAGCAAAGAAAAGATCTTCCACACGATTTATTATGCAAGTAAGACCTTTAACGTTGCCCAAATGAACTACACACTAACGAAGAAAGAAATGCTAGTCGTGGTATATGCTTTCGATAAAATTTGCTCCTATCTTGCTGGGATGAAAACTATTTTATACACGAATCATTCAGCAATAAAGTACCTTATGGAGAAAAAGGACGCTAAGCCGCGTCTTATCAGATGGATATTGCTATTCCGAGAATTTGACATAGATATTCGAGACCGAAAGGGATGCAAGAATCAAGTAGCTGATCATTTATCCAGGCTCGAAGGATCTGATGCCAACAAAGAACCATTATTGGTTAAAGAGGTATTCCCTGATGAACAACTTCTTATGATTATAGATGCGTTTGTTCCTTGGTATGCAAATATAGTTAACCTTCTCGTGAGTGGTGTATTCCCTACGGACTTCAATCCACAAGAAAGACAAAGGTTAAGTCATAAAGCCAAACAATTCTTTTGGGACGAGCCCTACCTCTTCAAGGTTTGCAGTGATCAAGTTATCAGAAGATAAGTCCATGAGGACAAAATTACTAAGATCATGGCAAGCTATCATGGTTCACCATATGGTGGACACTATAAAGGCGATAGAACTGCATCTAAAATTCTTCAATCTGGTTTCTATTGGCCTACCCTACACAAAGATAGTCATCAATTCGTTCAGACATGTCAAAGATGCCAGCTCACTGGTAATATATCAAAAAGGGACGAGATGCCACTCAATAATATCTTAGAAGTCAAAATCATTGATGTATAGGGAATAGATTTCATAGGACCTTTCATAACTTCCCATGGTAATCTTTATATATTGCTAGTAGTAGACTACGTGTCCAAGTGGGTAGAAGTTGTGGCAACACCAAAGAACGATGCTAAAATAGTTATATCCTTCCTTAAGTCGCATATATTTTCAAGACATGGTACGCCAAGTTTTCTTATCAGTGATAAAGGAACCCACTTCATCAATTTTTCGTTGAGAGATGACCTTCGTAAGTTTGGGGTAAGACACCGCACTTCAACCGGTTATCATCCCCAAACTAACGGTCAAGCTGAGGTTTCTAACCGAGAAATCAAATCTATTCTTGAGAAGACCGTGAACAAAACGAGGAAGGACTGGTCATTAAAACTAGATGATGCTCGCTTGGCTTATAGAACACCATTTAAAACACCAGCTGGGGTATCTACCTATCGCATGGTCTACGACAAAGCATGTCATCTTCCTATTGAGATTGAATCCCGAGCCTTCTGGGCTATTAAAACTCTAAATCTAGATCCAGACTTGGCCGGTAAACAAAGGATGATGCAGTTGAATGAGTTGGATGAATTTCGTTTCCATGCCTATGACAATGCACGTCTATATAAGGAGAAAACAAAGAGGTGGCATGATAAACGATTCAACCAAAGAGGTTCGAGAGAGGACAAAAGTTTTTACTATAGAACTCTAGATTCTAGAACTATCTGGGTAAGCTTAAATCCCGTTGGGGAGGACCTAAAATTGTTACAAAAGTCACACCTCATGGAGCAATCAAAATTATACATCCAACCGAGTAAAGGGCATTCATGGTGAATGGCCAACACTTGAAGTTATACAATTATAGTGAGGACTTTGGAGGAGAGGAGACGATCCATCTCGAAGAACACACTTAGCCCGAGGTACACGTCCAACTCAAAGACACCCGTTGTTTTCATTGCTTACTAGTTAGTTTTATGTTTCGTAGTGGATAATTTCAAGTTAGTATATATTATTAATGTGTTTACTAGCTAATACGAGAGAAAAGTAGTATGTTAATTGTGCAGGAAATGAGTTTGGGTTCAAACCAGGAAAAATTGGGAAAAATTTAATTTCCTGACCAGCAAGGCCGGTGAATCCATTGGTATACCGGTGGAGAAACCGTGCCACGGTTTGCAAAATCATGTTCTTCGTCGAGAGCTCGCATAGGAAAATCTTAGGCGCAAAGTGTTGACACGGTTTTAAAATTTTTTGACCGATATACCAGGAAATCACCGGATTCCGCCCAAGGAAAAAACCGTGCCACGGTTTCTTAAATTAGGTACCTTGCCGAGACGAAGAAAACGAAAAAATTGGAGGACCGGTAAGCCGGTCAGGGCACCGATATACCGGCCCGGAAAAAACCGTGCCACGGTTTCTTAAATTGGATTTATTACCGAGAGGAACTTCAAAAAACCGTGTTCGCTTTTGACAACATGGTTTGATGACGTCAGCCACCGGTAAGCCGGCGAATCGGCCGGTATACCGGTCTGAGGCGGTTTGTGAAGAGTTTGTTACCATATAAACTTCTTACCTTAAAAAGATTAAAACCTAGCCTCTCAAATACGAATTTTTTAAACCCAGACCTTATAAAAACACCTTAAAGATTGTTTATACCTCCACAACAAACACAACAACAACAAGAAATCTTTCCACCATCCTCCATAAACACATATTCTTCATCAAATTCATCACCATCCACCATAAAACACCATCAAAGATCATAAATCTATCAATAATTCTTCCAAGAACAATCACATAAACCTTCTTCTACCATTAATAATCATTCATCCAAGCTAGAAACTCAAGCCACACCAATCTTTCTTAACTTTATTCTATCTTTGGTATAGCTTGAGTTGTGGGTTAATCAGAGATGACAAACAGAACGGATGTTATGGATTATAAGGGGAAGTGTTCAATCTTAGTGAAGAACAAGAATTTTCCTGGAGTGACAGTTTAAAAGGCCATTGATCTTGAGGAACCTGTTGAAAAGAAACAAAAGATAGAGGCACCAGAACAACCACTACGAAAGAGATTAACAGCCAGAATGAGTGTATTATTAAGGCCGAGAGCAAAGACACCAGTTCAAGATCAAGGTTCTTCGTCATATCTTAACGAGTCAGGCTATCCACCAACATGGGCAATTAAATTAACAGATGATATTAATTGTTTACGAAAAGAGTTTGTTGCATGTTGGGAGGAAATTGCAAAGATTAATCATGTATTAGATGAAGTAACTGAGAACTTGGATATTGATAATCATTCTTCTTCTTCGGAGAAGGAGGAGGACATGCTAGATCTTTATGGCTAGGTACCCAGTTCTAATGCTGCCTCTTAATTGCTTGTATGCATTAGGTAGTTTAGTTTAGTTTACCTTTAAATTTTATTTCTTTATTGAGTCTTTTTTGAGTCATGGGGACACGACTCACTTTTGAGTTGGGGGTGGGTATTCCTTGTCCTCATCTTCCTTTTTGTTTTTGCATAAAATTTAACCTTTTTAGGTTTGAATTGGCATAGAATATATTGAATGTAACTATTGAGCATGATTTAATTAGTTAATGATAGTAAGTAGTATGTTTTTGAAAGGTGACACAAATATGTTTAGTATGCATGTATGAAATTAGGAAATAAAGATAGAAAAGTTAATGAGAAATGCACAAGAAGTCAAGTTGAAACTTAGGGAGAGTTATTTGGTGTGTAGAATGTGAGGTTTGAAATTAGTTGAAAACACGCTTGTCTATGAACTAGTAGTGAAAAAGTAACAAAATCCGGTAGTTAGAAAAGTGAATAAGGAAGTTCTTTCATATTGAAGCCACTTGAAGCCTTTTAGCTTTCTCACCATTTTATTTGACTATTATTATTATTTATCCGTTTTAGCCCATCTGAGCCTTTCTAAAGCCTTTTTATTAACCACATTATAAACCATAACTCTTAGTTTATAGGACTTATCCGTATGACCCGCACTTGAATCGCAAAACCTGAGAAAAGTCGTTTTTAGAGCTTGAGTTTGGGGTGTAGGATTCATCATTAGGGAACATTGGGTTTGGGAAATTGTAATTGTCATATTATTGATGATGAAAAAGTTATTACATGTAACCCTTTACCAGGGTAATAGTAAATATGAAAAGCTAAAAAACATGAATTGAAAAGAAAAAAAAAATAGCGTGATATCTCAACATTAAAAAAAAGAGTCATGGCTATTGATGTCTCCCTAATTGTTCTTATTTTCGACCCTTGGGAGACATCATTTTTTATGTTTATTTCATTATTTTAATAGACTTTTGAGTTGAAAATGCAATAATCCGGAATTTCCATTTTATTTCTAGTAATTTTGATTTATTAAACTTTTGCGCGTAATCTTGTGTGTTTTAGTGAAAAGTTTGTAGGTTTTAATTATTAGCTAGGAATGGAATCCGAGAAGAGAGTCAAAGATCGTGATATGGAGTCAAGACTTGAAGATAAATCCCGAAAGAATTGTTTTTAGAGCTGCAAATCTGTTTTCCAGGCCAAAGATTGCTGATTTCAAGGCGCTTAAGAGATGATTTAGCCGCTGACCTTTGAATAGAAAACATTCCTTATCGAGTTACAGAACTTTAGCAACTGGAATCAAGTCAATCGAAGTCACAATGAAGCGGGAAAAGCCGTTTTAGTGAAGGGGTATCAGCCGTTACGGGATTTTGGGCTTAGAAATTGGGCTTGGACATTTTATTAGTTTTTATTCTTAGGTCCAAGCCCAAATCCGTTTTTCCACTTATAAAAGGAGCTCTTGACTTCTATTTTTCATACAATCCACTTTTTACAAGATTAAACATCAGAGAGAAGCAACAGAAGGAAGAAAGAAGAAGCTGCAAGAGCTGGAGAGGGTCTATATCTCCGTTCTCAGTCATTCCAATTCCGGGAATTAGGTTTCTTTTAATTTTAATTCTGTAATCAATTATGAATTCCATTTCAATTAATTTAGTATTCTTTTTAATTAGTATGAGCTAAACACATTTTAGTGCTTGAGAATGCTTTATGGGTAATTCCCAATTCTATTGAATTTCATGTCCTGAATTTGGGTTTCTGTTAAATTAAATTAGATTGGGGCTTTTACTCTTTTCTATAATTTGGGATTATTTACTGTTTTTAGAGTCATGAACTAAGAACAGGTGTTAGTATCTAGGCTATTCCATATATGTGGCGTGTGGATCATCCTGACGGAGGGTTTAGGTACGGAACCAATTATTTAATCTAAAATAGAAGCTAGTGATTCTGACGAACTTAGCTAATTTTAGGGCCAATGAGGTAAAATTCTTAAACATCTAAAAGTGGATCATATTTACCCTGACGGGACTAGTGACACTCTAGGATAGCCTTATAGTCCACCCTGACGGGGGTATAAGGAATTTAGATTCCCGACCATTGTAATTGACCAATTTAGCCCTTAAACAGAACAAGTTATGAAATAGAATTAGGAGGATCCCTTGCGTTCTCAAGTACTACTTTCTCATACTGCGTTTTACACTTATTTACTTGCGTTTCACTATTTATTTGCATTTTATAATTAGTCTTTCATTCATTAGAATTAATCCAAAAATCAAATCAATCATTATTTCTTTACTTGCTTTCAACAGTGCAACCATCCATTAATTGATAAACATTGTAGTTAACCAAACCGTCCCTGCGAACGATCCTAGAATCATTATTACTACTTGGGACAACCGTACACTTGCGGTTGTGGTTCGATTACATTTGCATTTATTTTAGAACACACAAAGGACCACCAAGTTTTTGGCGCCGCAGCCGGGGACGGTAGCGTGTGACCACGGTGTTTACCCTTGAGTGATAGTTACATTTATTTTATTTTATCAGTTTTACCCTTTTTGTTTGTTCATCTTTTCCAGGTTTTTAGGTTTGGTGTATGCGAAGGAGACTCTTTAAGGATCTAGAGCCAACACCTCCGATCCTTAGTAATCCAGAATCGGTAATCAGATTTGCTTACAAGAGAAGAAGAGAACAAGAATCGAGAGAAGTAGAAGAATTAATTAACAGAATGGAAGAGATCAACATTCAACAAAATAATGGACAAGGCCAGCTAGACGCAAATGGCCAACCTTTAGTGCCACCAGGCATTATTCCTCAAGTTCAGCCACTAAATCCTAATCCTCAAGTTCAGATAGTGATGAATCAAGATCCATGGTTTGTTAATGGTCCACCAGAAGTTCCATTTCGTGCTCCTGCTCTAGGAGTAGGTGCTCCAGATATCAATGTTCCAAGATTTCGTCCAGATTCGGGTATGTTAGCTCAATTCCAAAATTTTGGAAATTTTCATGCTAGACCAGGAGAAGATCCTATCCGAGCTATACAGAAATTTAAGTAGATATGTGATTCTTACATCACACAAGGGGTTTCAATAGAACAATTGTATTATGCTGCGTTTCGATTTTTTGTCATTGATGGATTAAGTGAATGGCACGATACACAAGATCCCACGAAGATAACAAACTGGGACCAATTAGAAACTGCTTTCTTTGACAGGTACTACCCAAGTAACATGAGGTTAGATTATCAACTTGAGTTAACACACTTCCGTCAAGAGTATGATGAAACTTTGGGTAAAAGCTGGACAAGATTTCAGATGTGTTTACGAAGGGTTCCCGATCATGGCTTTACAGAACAACAACAACTAAAAATATTTTACAAAGGCCTTGATGGGACTTCGAGAGAGAAATTGGATTTGCTATGTGGTGCAGGATTTCTTCAAGTTCAACCCGTTCATGCTAAAATCATTTTGGAAAGAACAGTCAAGAATGAAGTTGGGTGGACTTCGGTGAGAACTCCGGTTAAAGGAGTGAATAATGTTAATATCGAAGAAAAATTTGCTACGCTTGAGAATAAGATTCAAACTACTATAGAGCAACAATTGAAACAGCTTACACTAGCTGTAAAAGAGGGATTTTTGGGTAAGAAGGTAGTTGTGCAAGCTGCACAAGAGGTTTATATGTATTCGATTTGCAGGGTAGATGATCATGATGAGGAAAATTGTCCGAATAACCAAGAGCCTGTGATGTTTGTGTCCAATAGAGGTAACTTTAATTCGAGTGGTAATGGATATCAGCCTAACATAAACCATCCTGGGTTTCAATACTCAAATCCTAATGGGGCAGCCAATCCTACATACGCGTATCAGCCGCGTCCTCTAGGTAACAACTATAATCCAAGACCACACAACAATTATCAAGGAGGACAGAATCATGGTAATTATGTGCAAAGACAAGCTCCTCAAAACACTTATGATGAAACCATAAACCAAAAAGCCTTACATGCCCAACCACAAGAAGGTGTAGTTAACCTTCAGAAAACCGTAGAAAGTTTAATTGCTCTTCAACAAGCGTCTGATGCGAATATGAAGCTATTACAGAATCAGATAAATCAAATTTCAAAACAGCTTAATCAGCGTCCACAAGGGCAACTCCCTAGTGACACAGAAAATCCGAGACAACATGAAGATTGTAAAGCCGTTACATTAAGAAGTGGTAAGAACCTCCCTCCACCTCCTTTTCCTATTATGAAAGAAAAAGAAGTTCCAAGAAAGGAAAAGGAAGTGGGTGAGAAAGAGAAAGAAAAAGATAATGAGGTTGAAGAAATAGAGAGGCCAAGTGATATTCCGAAAAAGAAATATGATATTGTGATTAATCGCCCTCCACCACCGTTCCCATCTCGAGTTCAGAAAAAGGGTGATTTGGGTGATTTTCAGAAATTCTTTAATAGAGTGAAAGGCCTGAGTATTAATATTCCGTTGTTAGAAGCAATTCGAGACACTCCTAAATATACGAAGTTTCTGAAAAGAGCCCTCACTAATAAAAGGCCTTACTGTGATAATGAGATGATTGGTCTTCCTGAAGAGTGTAGTGCGATTTGTCAGAGTAGACTACCTCCAAAGTTAGTTGATCCTGGGAGTTTCACGATTCCGATCTCGATTGGAGATGAATGGAAAGGAAAAACGCTATGCGATTTGGGTGCAAGTATCAATTTGATGCCCAAATCGATCTTTGATAAGATAAAAATTGGAGAAGAAAGACCTACTTCTATAGTCTTGCAAATGGCGGACAGGTCTCTTGCACATCCTGAAGGCCGAATTGAGGATGTCCTCGTTAAGGCAGGTACACTTATATTTCCCGTTGATTTCGTCATACTTGAATACGACGCGGATAGAAATGTCCCCATTATTTTGGGTAGACCATTTCTAGCCACGGGGCGTACATTAATTGATGTAGAGAATGGCGAATTAACGATGAGGATTCAAGATGACGAAGTCAAATTCATTGTGTTCCGAGCTATGAAATTTCCATATTCTCAAGAGGATTGCTTCCGAATGAATGTAGTTGAGCAGGCATCGCAAGAGGTATTTGATTGTTTTAATTATGATGATATTTTGCAGGCCGCTTTAACATTAGATTTGCCTGAGATGATGGAAGAGCTTGCCGAAACAGTGGCAGCTCTCAATTCTGAAAATCCAAAGTATAGGCGTCTTGCCTATGAACCTGTGAGAGAACCAGGGGAGATTGTTCCTAAAAAAGAAGCCTTCAATTGAATCTCCTCCGGAATTGGAAGAAAAACCGTTACCAACACACTTGAGGTACGCATATTTAGGTACTAATGCAACTCTACCTGTTATTGTTTCAGCTAATTTAACATGTCCTCAAGAAGGTAAACTGTTGCGTGTGTTGAGAGCCAACAAAGAGGCAATAGGGTGGACAATTGCTGATATCAAAGGCATTAGTCCCTCCTATTGTCAACACAAAATTATACTTGAAGATGACAACGCACGCTTAGTTGAAGGTCAAAGGAGATTAATGCCCGTTATGAAGGATGTAGTGAAGAAAGAGGTGATCAAGCTTTTAGATGCGGGGATTATTTATCCCATTTCGAGTAGTGAATGGGTGAGCCCAGTTCAGTGTGTACCGAAGAAAGGAGGAATGACAACAGTTCTGAATGATAAAAATGAAGCGATTCCTTCAAGGACGGTAGTTGGTTGGAGAGTTTGCATGGATTACAGAAAGCTGAATAAAGCCACCAGAAAAGATCACTTCCCTTTGCCCTTCATCGATCAAAATGTTAGATAAATTAGCCGGAAGAGAATATTACTGTTTCTTGGATGGCTACTTCGGGTATAATCAGATTTACGTGGCTCCAGAAGATCAACATAAAACTACGTTTACATGCCCCTTTGGTACTTTTTCATATCGCAGGATGCCATTTGGGTTGTGTAATGCTCCTGCTACTTTTCAAAGATGTATGATGGCCATCTTCTGGGATATGATCGATAATTTCCTTGAGGTGTTTATGGACAATTTCTCCGTGTTTGGTGATGATTTTGATAGATGCTTAGATAACTTGGAGAAAGTGTTAATAAGGTGTAAGGAAACAGATTTGGTTCTAAACTGGGAGAAGTGTCATTTCATGGTTAGTGAAGGTATTGTTCTGGGTCACAAAGTTTCGAGTGCTGGGTTGGAGGTTGATAGAGCGAAGATAGAGGTAATTAAAACTTTTCCCCCTCATGTTTCTGTTAAAGGGGTAAGGAGTTTTCTTGGCCATGCTGGCTTTTATAGGCGTTTTATTAAAGATTTTTCTAAGATTGCTAAACCGTTATGCAACTTACTTGAAAAGGACTCCAAATTCCTTTTTGATGAAGCTTGTTTAGCGGCTTGCCAAGCAATTAAGGAAAAGCTTATTTCTGCTCCTATAGTGTTACCTCCAGATTGGAATTTACCGTTTGAGGTTATGTGTGATGCGAGTGATTTGTGTATGGGAGCTGTATTGGGACAGAGAAAATAGAAGGTTTTTCATTCGATTTACTATGCTAGTAAAACTTTTAATGGTGCTCAAATTAATTACACAGTTACAGAAAAGGAGTTGCTAGCAGTTGTATATTCATTTGATAAATTTCGCTCTTATCTTCTTGGAGCAAAAGTTATTGTTTATACAGATCATTCCGCGATCAAATATCTTATGGAAAAGAAAGATGCGAAACCAAGGTTAATCAGATGGGTGTTATTACTTCAAGAGTTCGATTTAGAAATCAAAGATAGAAAGCGTTGTTAGAATCAGGTTGCAGATCATCTATCGCGTTTAGAGGGTTCAGAGATGAATAGTGGTACTGAAGCAGTTAGAGAAGAATTTCCTGATGAGAGTTTATTCGTTGTTCGAGATTATGAAACTCCGTGGTATGCGGATATTGCAAATTTAGTGGTGGGTGGTGTTTTTCCTGAAGGGTCTACTTATCAAGAAAGAAAGAGGTTAGCTCATCGTGCTAGACAGTTCTTTTGGGAGGATCCCTTCCTCTACAAAGTTTGTGTAGACCAAATGATACGAAGATGTGTAGCAAGGGAGGAAACTGAAGCCATTATAGCTGGATGCCATGATTCACTATATGGAGGACATTTCAAGGGAGATAGAACTGCTGCGAAGGTATTCCAGTCAGGTTTTTACTGGCCTTCTCTTGTTAAAGATTGTCATGAATATGTTAAAAGATGTACGAGATGCCAGTTTACTGGAAATATATCCAAGAGGGATGAGATGCCACGTAATAATGTGTTAGAAGTTGAAATATTCTATGTTTGGGGTATAGACTTTATGGGTCCTTTCGTTCCTTCAAATGGTAACCTCTACATTTTATTAGCTGTTGATTATGTGTCTAAGTGGGTAGAAGCGGTGGCTTTACCTACCAATGATTCACGAGTGGTGATTAAGTTCTTGAAATCACATATTTTCATTAGACATGGCACACCTAGAGTGATTATTTGCAATGGAGGATCTCATTTCGTTAATAAATATCTGAAGACTGTTCTAGAGAAGTATGGAGTAAGACACCGTGTATCTACTGCATATCATCCACAATCCAATGGTCAAGCTGAAGTTTCGAATCGTGAAGTCAAGTCAATTCTAGAAAAAACCGTTGTATCTACAAGAAAAGATTGGTCAATGAAGTTAGATGATGCGTTGTGGGCCTATCGTACTGCGTTCAAAACTCCAGTTGGTGCATCTCCTTATCGTATGGTGTATGGTAAGGCGTGTCACTTACCTTTAGAGCTTGAAATGGGTGCCTATTGGGCGATTGCGCAGTTGAACTTAGATCCTGTCTTAGCCGGAAAGAATCGTATCATGAAGCTTAACGAACTTGACGAATTCCGATTGCATGCTTATGAAAATGGCAAACTGTACAAAGAAAACACGAAGAAATGGCATGACAATCGGATTCGTACAAAGAACTTTGAAGTGGGGCAAAGAGTATTGAAGTATAATTCAAAGTTCAGCAATTATCCGGGTAAGTTAAGATCTAAGTGGTCAGGTCCATACATTGTGACCAAAGTTACACCTCATGGAGCTATAGAAATAGAACATCCGCTAGAGAACCGTACCTTCATGGTGAACGGTCACAGATTGAAGATATACCATGGAGGTGAAGATACCAATCGCTCGGAAGATCCACATCCTGGGGAGGTCATGTATCTCCTCGAGACTCCGTAGAAGCGTGAGGTAACCCGTCGATCTTAACGACGTTAAACAAAAGCCAATTCTTTGTATATTAGTTGAGTTTTTGAATTTTCGCAATGTAGAATAGTTTGATTTTCGTAATTTTAGTGTCTATTATTAAGAAATGAGGAAGGGTAGTTGTTTTTGATGATTTCAGGGGTAAAAAGGTCACGAGTTTGGGGTCGATAAGGCGAAAATAGGAGAAAAATAAGTTGGATGTCCAGGAGAAACCGGGTACCCGGTTTCGCAAAAACCGGGAACCCGGTTTTGGAGCTGGTACCAACTTCATACACGCAACCCTTGGCGTTTTGGTTCATGAAACAGCGTCGGAACCGGGAACCTGCATTTCACAAATGCGGGAACCCGGTTTTGGTGTTGTAACTTCTCAAAAGTTCTGACCCAGCGTTTTGGAGGCTTGCGTTTTGTTGCGTTTTGATTCGCGCCATCGACACAAAACCGAGAACCCGCATTTGACAAAACTGGGTACCCAGTTTCGGAGCTGTAATTTTCCAAATTCTCTGACCCGGCGTTTTGAGAGGCTGCGTTTTGGTGCGTCTTGGCTCGCGCCATCGACAAAAATCCGGGTACCCGCATTCTACAAAACCGGGAACCCGGTTTCGGCGAGCAAAAGTTCTGTCCCCGCGTTTTGGGATCCAGCGTTTCGGTGCGTTTTGAAAAAAAAAGTCTTTCAAGTACTTTTCCGCGCCGTCACAGCGACGCGGAACCGGGAACCCGCATTTCACAAATGCGGGAACCCGGTTTTGAAGCTGTGATGTCGGTTTTTGATGTTTTAACCTAGTTTTCTTAGCCTCTTCTGCAAGTTTTTACCTAAAACGCACCAACAGCTTTCCCATCTCCGAAAATCATCATTGAAACCTTTATATATCATCAAATCCTACCCTCTTTCACCACAAAAACACAAGATCAACTCACCTCCTCTCCAAAATAACATTAAATCCTTAGTTTTTTCCCAAAATTCTTCTTCACCCAAATCCTTAAATTAAACCCAATTCTTTCTTCTCCCATAAAAATTGAACAACACCCATCTCATATTCCACTTAGTTCTTAAATTCCTAAGCCTCAAAACATCAAATTTCTAAACTTTTACTCTAAGTTTCTCATTATTTGAAGTTTTGAGTTTGGGGTGGAAAGAGATGACTAACAGAACCGGTGATTTCCGAAGGACTGCTCCTAGAAGGAAAACCACCATTGGTGGTTCCCAAGACCAAGCTATTGAGATTCTTGATTCGCGTCCTAAACGAAAAATTGATGAAGTTAAGCTTGATCCCAAGAGAATAGAAATCATAGGTCAAAAGAGAAAATTAATTGATGAGCTAGAAAGGGAGAAGGAACAAGAAGAGGAAATTGAGAAGAACCAAGAAGAGGAAATTGCGAAGAACATTGAGGATGAAACTGAACAAGAGGTTCCGGAAGTGCCAGTTCAACAGAAACCTCCGCGTGTGAAGATATGGGCCCACAAGCCTAAGAGGATTTATACTTGCCGGAATACTCAGGTTCATGAAAGAATTGAATTTTTGAAGTTTGGTGAGGAGACAAATTTTCCTAAGGGTATTATGAGTAGTGAACACAAGGAATATGCTGTGACTTGTGGTAAGTTTGGTTGGAAAGAATTGCAAGAAAGGAAGCTTGAGTTTATTCCTACTTTTGTGCGAGAATTGTATGAAGGTTTAGCTACCTCCCATGACGCAATTGATATCCGCAAAAAGGTAGTTCCTTTCTCTGTTGAACGTATTCGGAAATCCTTGAAATTACCCAACTTTTCTGGAACATGTCCTTTCCAAGAAACTCTTAATGACCCTTCTTTCGATTTTGAATCCCTTTAGGGGACCGTGCTTGTTAATGGGGCTAGCCCAATTCCTGAAGGAGAAAGATATCCTGGACAGTTTTACAGCAGTAGTTTGACACCTCGTGCGAAGGTTTGGTCTCGTTTCATAATACCCACTTTCTTTGGTATTAAGCACACTTCCGAATTGAAGAAAGAGCATGTAATTGTTATTAAGTGTATTTTGGAGGAGAAACCATTTGATGTTGCTAGGATTATTTATGATACAATCATGGAGTTCACGAAATCCCCAATGAAACAACAAAATCTCAAGTTCCCTTGCACTGTTACTCAGTTGTGTCTAGACGCAAAGATTCCGCGTAAGAACGCAGATATTGACATTGTTTCAGTTGGTGTGAGTATAGCATTGAGCATGATCAAGAATATCCATGAGGAAGCAACACGATCTACCAAAAGTCCTAGAACTCCTCTATCAAAGAAAGCGAGGACTGTTCCTGAGTTGGAATCAAAGATTCAGGTGTTGGAAGAGAATCAAGAGAAGATGATTGCTACCTTGGGAAACGTTACAAAAGAATTGGACCTGCTTCGAAATTTGATCTTAGGCGTAAATACACTTCAAACCGCGATTTATGATGCTGTTACACGAGATAAAGGTCCAGAACGCAACACCGGTACCCAGTCACGCGCTGGTTAAGATACGTTTTCTAAACCTTCCTCTTAGTGTAGATTAGTTTACATGCTTTATTGAGTCTTTTTGAGTCATGGGGACACGACTCCTTTTTTAGTTTGGGGTGGGGTTCGTTGCCTCATCCCAATTTTTATGTGTTATTTGTTTTATTTGCTTTCAATAAAAGAATTTTCGGAGTTGCGTTTGACTGTAGAAATTTTTAAATATCCCTTTAAGCATACTTTTGTTGAATCTATGATAGTAAATAGTGGACTTTAGGGATTGATATAAAACGCATTTAGAATTGCATGCAAACATAGGTAATTGATAGGAAAAATTAATGAACAATGCAAATGAAGTAAGCTTGTACTTAAGGAATATGTTTGGTGTGTAGAACGTTAAATCCTAATTAGTAGAGAACCCACCTAGATATGAACTAAAGACAAGCTATCTACTTAGGAAAATGATAGGGGCAGTTCTTTGTTAGCCATTTGTGCCTTTTTAGCCTTCTATCCCTTATGTTAATTATTATCCGTCTTAGCCCACTTTGAGCCAGTAGCCTTTTTCTTTGTAGCCACGATATAAGCCATTATCCCTTATATTATTAGGCATGACCATATGACCCGCACTTGAATTACAATCCTGAGACATGTCTCGAGCTTGAGTTTGGGGTGGTGGGACCAATTATGGGGAATTAAATGGGTAGGGATTGATGTGCTTTGTATTGTAGCACAATTGCAGGTGATAAATACTTGTAACCCTTTGCCGGGAATGAAGAAAAATGAAAAAGAAAGAAAAAATGAAAATTTCGAAAAATCATACAGTAGAAACCGGGAACCCGGTTTGCGAATAAAACATCCGGCAAAGTGGAATTTTTCTGAAAATCATCTTGTTTATAGTGGGTAGACATGGGACGCTAAATTGTTGCGTATATGGGTGAGTGAGAACATCTTTTGAGCGTTAACTCAAGCTCGAGGACACTGTTGATGGTAAGTGAGGAGAGGGCCAAAAGCTCACTTCAAATTTACCAAATATACATCCACACCCGTCCTTAAGCCAATATTAAAACCATAAAGACCTCGTGATTCCTAAGTATATAGTGAATTTATGATTCTGTTGATAGGGAATATACTAGGTGGAGCGTTCAAAGCGATTTAGGATTAATGACCACCCTATAGCCATCATACAGAGATGAGTACAAGTGTAACCTTCAAGCATTGCGACTTTAATTTTATGATTGAGATTATTTATGTTTGATGTTGCATTTTAGATGTATGTGTATACTAGTTTCTAGAGTATGCTATATGAGATTTATCTTAAGATTTGCTTTAGGGTTTATTTGTTAGCTTCTACTTGTTTATACGCTTACTTCTACCCCTTTGTTTTGTTTTACTTTCTCCCTAATTGTTCTTATTTTTGATCCTTGGGAGACATCATTTTTTATGTTTATTTGATTATTTTAATAGACTTTTGAGTTAAAAATGCAATAATCCGGAATTTCCATTTTATTTCTAGTAATTTTGATTTATTAAACTTTTGCGCGTAATCTTGTGTGTTTTAGTGAAAAGTTTGTAGGTTTTAATTATTAGCTAGGAATGTAATCCGAGAAGAGAGTCAAAGATCGTGATATGGAGTCAATACTTGAAGATAAGTCCCGAAAGAATTGTTTTTAGAGCTGTAAATCTGTTTTCCAGGCCAAAGATTTCTGATTTCAAGGCGCTTAAGAGATAATTTAGCCTCTGACCTTTGAAGAGAAAACATTCTTTATCGAGTTACGGAACTTTATCAACTGGAATCAAGTCAATCGGAGTTATAACGAAACAGGAAAAGCCGTTTTAGTGAAGGTGTATCAGCAGTTACGGGATTTTGGGCTCAGAAATTGGGCTTCGACATTTAATTAGTGTTTTATTCTTAGGTCCAAGCCCTAAGCCGTTTTTCCACTTATAAAAGGAGCTCTTGACTTCTATATTTCATACAATTCACTTTTTACAAGATTAAACATCAGAGAGAAGCAACAGAAAGAAGAAAGAAGAAGCTGCAAGAGCTAGAGAAGGTCTATATCTCCGTTCTCAGTAATTCCAATTCCGGAAATTAGGTTTCTTTTAATTTTAATTTTGTAATCAATTATGAATTCCATTTCAATTAATTTAGTTTTCTTTTTAATTAATATGATCTAAACACATTTTAGTGCTTAAGAATGCTTTATGGGTAATTCCCAATTCTATTGAATTTCATGTCCTGAATTTGGGTTTCTGTTAAATTAAATTAGATTGGGGCTTTTACTCTTTTCTATAATTTGGGATTATTTACTGTTTTTAGAGTCATGAACTAAGAACAGGTGTTAGTATCTAGGCTATTCCATATATGTGGCGTGTGGATCATCTTGACGGAGGGTTTAGGTACGGAACCAATTATTCATCTAAAATAGAAGCTAGTGATTCTGACGAACTTAGCTAATTTTAGGGCCAATGAGGTAAAATTCTTAAACATCTAAAAGTGGATCATATTTACCCTGACGGGACTAGTGACACTCTAGGATAGCCTTATAGTCCACCCTGACGGGGGTATAAGGAATTTAGATTCCCGACCATTGTAATTGACCAATTTAGCCCTTAAACAGAACAAGTTATGAAATAGAATTAGGAGGATCCCTTGCGTTCTCAAGTACTACTTTCTCATACTGCGTTTTACACTTATTTACTTGCGTTTCACTATTTATTTGCATTTTATAATTAGTCTTTCATTCATTAGAATTAATCCAAAAACCAAATCAATCATTATTTCTTTACTTGCTTTCAAAAGTGCAACCATCCATTAATTGATAAACATTGTAGTTAACTAAACCGTCCCTGCGAACGATCCTAGAATCATTATTACTACTTGGGACAACCGTACACTTGCGGTTGTGGTTCGATTACATTTGCATTTATTTTATAACACACAAAGGACCACCAGCTATAACAAAAAAAGGAGAAAAAGAGATATATGAAAAGATTGAAAAATATTTGGACCGGCAAAGTGGAATTTATATATCATCATGAAGAGGTTTTTTTTGGGATTATTTGGGGATGCACATTAAGGCATCAAAAACTGGGTTGAGTGAGAACATCTTCGAGTGAAAACTCAAGCTCTAGGGCAATTCGTTGATGGACTATGAGGAGAGAGACAAAATCTCTCTTTTCATTATTCAAATATACCACACCGTCCCTAAGCCACGTTATAACCGTAAAGACCTTAAGATTTCTAGCTACTTGGTGGAGAAGTGATGTCTCCTTAATTGTTCTTATTTTCGATCCTTAGGAGACATCATTTTTGGTGTTTATTTAATCAATTTGATAGACTTTTGGACTAAATATGCAATAATACTATTTTCCCCTTTTATTTCTAGCATTTTTTATTTATTAAGCTTTTGCGCGTAATATTGGTATTTTTAGTGTAAAGTTTACAGGTTTTAGATGTTAGCTAGAAGAGGAATCCAAGGAGAAAGTCAAAGATCAAAAGATAGAGTCAAAACTTGAAGAGAAATCCCGAAGATATTATTTTTAGAGCTGAAAATCCATTTTCCAGGCCATAGATTGCTGATTTCGAGGTGCTTAAGCGATGATTTAGCCGCTGACCTTTGAAGAGAAAACATTCCTTATCGAGTTACGGAACTTTAGCAACTGGAATGAGGTCAATCGGAGTCATAACGCATCGTTTTAGTGAAGACATATCAGCAGTTACGGGATTTTGGGCTAAGTTAGTGGACTTGGGCCTTTTATATTTCATTTAATTAAAAGCCTAGGTCCAAGTCCGAATTTCCACCTATAAAATCAGCCCTTGACTTCTATTTTATACACAATTCACATTCTGCAAGATTAAAAACACCAGAGAGAAGCAACTGAAGGAAGGAGAAGAAGCTACAAGAGCTGGAGAGAGTCTATATCTCCGTTCGTAGTCATTCCGATTCCGGAAATTAGGTTTTTCTTATCTTTTAATTTTGTAAACAATATGAATTCCTTTACATTTAATTTCGTATTTCATTTTAATATGAGCTAAGCTTTTCATAGTGCTTGAGAACAAACAATGGGTGAATCCCAATTTTATTAAATAACGAATGTTGAATTTGGGTTTCTGTTAAATTAAACTAAATTAGGGCTTTTACTCTTTTCGATAAATTGAGAATGTTTACTGTTTTTAGCGTCATGAACTAGGAACAGGTGGTAGTATTTAGGCTATTCCAATTAGTGGCAATTGGATCATCCTGACAGAGGGTTTAGGTACCGAACCATTTATTCAATCTAGGATAGAAGTTAATGATTCTGACGAACTTAGCTAATCCTAGGGCCAATGAGGTAATAAAACTTAATCATCCAACGGTGGATCATATTTACCCTGACGGGATTAGTGACACTTTAGGATCGCCTTATAGTCCACCCTGACGGGGGTATAAGGAATTTAGAATCCCGACCATTGTAATTGACTAATTTAGCCCTTAAACAACATAAGATAGGAAATAGGATTGGGAGGATCCTTGCGTTCTCAAGTGCTCCATCTCATATTGCGTTTTACATCATTTTACTTGCGTCTTAGCTTTTATTTGCATTTTAATATTTGTCTTTCAATTATTTAGAATTAATACAAAACCAAACAAACATTTTACCTTTATTTGTTTTCATAAGTGCATCAATCATTAATAGATAAGCATTGTAGTCAACCATCCCGTCCTTGGAACGAATCTGTATTATCAGTTATACTACTTGGGACAACCGTACACTTGCGGTTGTGGTTCGATTTTCATTTGCATTTATTTTAAAACACACAAAGGACCACCAAGAAGCAATTGAGCTATTATGGTGTAGGTGAGTGGACCATTGGATGCTATATTAGGACCTATAAAAAACATATAGCCATTAACATGAATTGAGTTGAGACCTCTCCTTCTGACATTGGGAAGTTAATCTAGACTTGAATTCATGTAATGTTGATTATGTGTGTATTAAGCATACGTGAGCATTATTTATTTAGCATTACTACATTAGACTTTTTAGATATTATGCTCTAGAACTTCTTCTCCTCCTACTTCTTCTTCTCTGTTTATTATTTGACTACCCTACTGTTCTTTATCTTTATTTTAATAGGACGATACAACTTTGAGTTGGGGGTCTTGATGTCTCCCTACTTGTGATGATTTAATCTAGCTTGGAGACATCATTTTAGGTAAATTTATTAGGATATAAGTCGATTTTTACATGATTTATTACACTTTCCTATTTCTTGTCTTGATTTAATTATTTATTATTTTTAGAGCATAACGGGTTTAATTTATTTATTTAGTGTGAAGCTTATAGATAGCAGTTAATTAGATGCCAAGTCAATTCCAAGAGATAAAGGGAAGAGGATATGCATGGAAATTGGATATAAAGGAAAGAAATGATAAGTATGGAAAGATGAAGTTGCCAAATAAATCTGAATTTTACCAGCCACGTCCATAAAAGTGATCATAACTAAAAAAATGGATAGGAATTTGGAAGAATGGTCTGAAGCAAATTGATAGAGGTTTCCGAGGTGCTTAGTTTCAATAAAAAGGACCCATCAATCGGAGTTGAAACGAAAAAGTTACGGCCAAAACTAAACAGCAACAGATTAGCACTTTTCCTATATTTAGGTTTACGAATTTGAGTTGGGCTAGAAGTCCAATACTTTTCTTCCACTCCAAGAAAACGTTTTAGGGTTCGCTACACCCTATAAACAGACCATCTAATTAGTAGAAACACATCCTTGGCGAATCCTTAAGCCAAGAGGAAGCTTACAACAAGAAAAGAGAAGTCTGGAAGGAGCTGAACACCATATCATGTCTTCACAAGCCTTCAAATTTGTAATTATTTTCTTTTCTTTCTCTAGTATAAACTAATTTACTTTTAGCTTGAGATTTAGCATATATGTATGAACCCTAGACTTGTTTTACATCTATCTAATTTGGAATACCATCGTATTTAAATTAAATTCATGTTTTATTCTCTGTTTTATGTGTTTTGATTTATTGTCTGTTTTCCTTGCGAATGCATGTGTATAGGATTACCTTAATAGTAGTTAGATGGTCACCTGGAAGGGGTGTCTAATTATTGAAACACCACATAAACGTATAATGTACGGAATTAATCCTGACAAGATTTTCCTAACTAGATAAGCATTAAGGTTTATTTTAATCATCAATCATCATTAGTAGGCCAGATTACACCTAGGACCCTAGTAGCGAAGGATAACCCAATTTGAGTCCCCTTGTGATTGTGAGGTTGCCACCCTAGTTCGCTCTCCGGGGATAGGGAGGAATTTAGAATCCTGGTTATTGGGATTCTACATAATTCACCCTTACATGTTTAGAATAAACAAGGCTAGTGGGGATTACTTGCTAGTTTCTCAAGATAAACTCTACTACTATCTTCTCTTTGTATTTAATTTTTTGTCTTTACTTTATTAGTTTAATTTTTCTATGTACAAAAACCAAACTAAAATTCTATTGTCTTTTACTTTCTTGCGTATTATTTAATCTAGCTTTCATATTTGCACTTGATAATTTGCATAAGTTCTCTCTAAATTTCGTAGTCTCTTGAGGAACGAATCTTATTTATCATTAAAACTTGCATACGTCCTGTATACTTGTAGAACCGTGCTAGGCTAGGGTGTCTATTTTTGCACTTATTTATATCATATTTTTATCACACTCTAGTCGAAACCAGTAACTCACCTGCTACTTTTTAGAGTTGTATGATGGCAATATTATGGGACATGATCAATCGATTCCTTGAGGTATTTATGGATGATTTTTTTTGTGATAAATTTGATAATTGTTTTGTAGAATCTAGAAATCGTGTTAATTATTTGCAAGGAAACTGGCTTGGTTTTGAATTAGGAATAGTGTCACTTCATGGTTCACGAGGGAATAGTATTGGGGCATAACGTTTCAAGTGCAGGTTTAGAGGTTGATCGCGCAAATATTGAGGTGATCAAGACCCTTCCACCTCCTGTTTCTATTAAAGGAATGAGGAGTTTCTTAGGCCATGTTGGGTTTTACCGTTTTTTATCAAGATTTCTCTAAAATCTCCAAAATTTTGTGTAGCTTACTTAAGAAGGAAACCAAATTCCTTTTTGATGAAGCTTGCATGACGACATTCTTGGAGATCAAGGAGAAATTCATATCCGCATCGATTGTACTTTCTCCCGATTGGAATATTCCGTTTAAAGTTATGTGTGATGCTAGTGATCTTGCTGTGGGTGATGTGTTGGGTCAAAGAAAAGATAACTTATTTCATTCCATTTACTATGCGAGTAAGACCTTCACAAGTGCTCAGGTTAATTATACCAAGATTGAGAAGGAGTTTCTAGCTGTTGTGTACGCTTTTGACAAATTTCGTTTCTATCTTCTTGGGGTGAAAATTGTTGTATACACGGATCAGTCTGCAAACAAATACCTTATGGAGAAGAAGAATGCGTAGCAGCATTTGATTAGATGGGTATTTTTGTTGCAAGAGTTTAGCTTAGAGATTCGAGATCGAAAAGAAACTGAGAATCAGGTACCAGATAAAATGTCGCGTCTTGAAGGTTCTAAGGTTAATAGTGGACCAGAGTTGGTCAAGGAGGAGTTTCCTGATGAGAGTTTATTTCCGATACACGCAATTGGTACTCTTTGGTATGCAGATATATCGAATCTTTTTGTGAGTGGATCTTTTCCTGAAGGAGCCAACCCATAAGAGAGGAAGAGATTAGTTCACCATTCAAAGCAATTATTTTGGGAGAATCCTTTCCTCTACAAAACATGTAGGGATCAGATGGTGAGAAGATGCATACCTGAAGGTGAGGTTCATCCGGTAGTTGCAAGTTGTCTTGATTCACCCTACGGAGGACACTTCAAAGGCAACCGTACAACTACAAAGGTATTTCATTCTAGTTTTTATTGGCCTACTTTACATAAACATTGTCATGCATATGTCAAAGAATGCCACATATGCCAATATACCGGTAATATATCAAAGAGAGATGAGATGCCACGTAAGAATGTTCTTAAAGTTGAGATATTTGATGTGTGTGGTGTTAATTTCATGGGTACCATTGTACCATCCAATGGAAATCTATACATTCTACTATATGTTGATTACGTGTCAAAATGGGTAGATGCTATAGCTCTACCTATGAATGATTCGCGAGTAGTAATAAAGTTATTGAAAGCACACATCTTCAGGAGTCATGGTATGCCTACAGTTATTATTAGTGATGGAGGTACGCAATTTGTAAACAAATACTTAAAGGTGGTATTATTACAGGCGGTGGAAGCATGACCTTAAGGCTGACTACTTCGATAAGGACGATTGTCCTCCGGATGTGCTTCTCCACGATTAGAGGAGAACCTGTGATTTGTTTCTTGACCCGAATAAAGCGGTAATATTAGTCTTTAATTATTTTATCATCAAATTAGTATTTAATTATTTTTTTAACTTGAATTATAACAGGCCTAGGCGGAAAAAAATTAAAAAAATAGGTAGAAGCACAAGAAGCCGAACAAGTCAGGTTCGAGGAACCAATTACAGACTCGACATGAAATTATAGAGGTATAATTTATTACAATACAAATAAAAGTTATTAGTTATTTATTAATTTAATTTATTATTATTTGTTATTGTATATTTTGTAGGGAAAGCTGAAGATTGATACTAAGGATCCCTTGAGTTTTGTGGACGAGCGGACACAGGAGGAGGTGCCACTTCCGCTAATAGGCGGTTACTTCGAGTACTTGTGCTATGACCAGGCTAAGGGTACCTGGCGTGACGGAAGATGTGAACAAGCTTGCGTAAGTGTTTTTTTTTATAATGTTAAAAAAATTATTCAACTTTAAATTTAACTTTTTAATACTTTAATTAATTATTACATTGAAATTTAATTACATGGCGTTTATCGTGAGAATTTGAAGGGTAGGGTTATCGAGGCAGGATCCCAGTCTGAAGATGTTCCGGTGAAGGAACAAATGAGTGCGATGAAGGAGACAATAGAGGAGATGATTGCCCTGCCTAAGAGTAGACACTGGATCCCAGCCATTGGAGCCGTCCAGAAGACACCCAAATCAGTTTTTTATGCTAAAAAATTTCGTTTTTTATTTTACCTCCAAATCAGTTTTTCTCAAATCTATTGGATAGATCTCGAAAAAATATGCGATTTAGACTCGAGAAAAAGTGAATTACGATACCCGAGCGCAAAGTTATGCCACTTCGAAGTTTTTGAAAAATTTCTCGCGCTGATAGGTGCGGTGCTCCGCAAATACCAGCGGTGTACCGCGAAAAAGTTCTGTCCTGCCATTTTTAACTCCGAAAAGTTTCCACCTTTTCACCCCAAACTCGAACTTTTGCATACCTACACACCAAAAACACTTATACCTTTCTTATTACTGCAATATGCACTAAAAAACACATAAACTCACTAAAACGAACAAAAACATAAATACCTAAAAACATAAAAGAATGTCAGATGTCTCTCAAGATCACTTTTGTTTAACGTCGTTAAGTTTGACGTGTTACCTTGGTCATGTCTGAACATCACCTCCACAGCAACAAGCAATTTTATAAACATTTGGCATGCGAAACTTGAATCCCTTGCCTTTCACTCGCACAAATTTTCAGATCTATTCTTTTTAGCCATGGATGGTTTCATCCAAAAGTTCTGGGGTGTATGTGCATCTTGTGGTAACTTTATTTCATTTGTAGCTTTGCACTCCTCTGTCAATCCATTCATCTCTTCAGTTTCTAAGCTTCATTTGTTAGAAAGAATGTCCTTCATGAATTTAAGATATTTTGGTATTCTTGTGAGAGCTTCTACAAACTAGATATTGATATTTAACTTGTTTATCATGTCAAGGAACTTCTTGAATTCTTTTTCATTGTTCTGCTTTTTGACACATGACGGGAATGATGGAGGAGGACGTGTGTTATTTACCACTAAGCTCTCTTTCTTTTCTGGTGTCTTCTCTAGGACACTCTTTTGTTAAATTACCTCTTCCACCTTGTCTTCAATTGTTTCTTCAACCACTTTTCCAGGAATAGAGGTTGGTTCTGGTTCCACTCTAGGTGGAGGTAATTGTTTTCCACTTCTTAATTCAACTGCATGACAAGAATGATCTTCTGGAGCAATAGTATTAATTGGGAGTTGCCCTTTTGGCCTATTTTAAAGTGTACTCGCTATGTGTGACAGTGTATGCTCGAGATCTTGATTTCCTTGGACTGGGTTTGGATTCTTTGCTGTCTCATCTTCATATTTTCTTCAACTACTTTCATCATTGCAGCCTTACTTGAATCCAAACTCGAAGGTTGCGTTTGTTTAGCTTGTTGCATTGAATATTGAGGTGGTTCTTGATAAGCTTCAGTGTAAATTGGCACTTCTTGGTAAATTTCTTGATATATCAGCGCTTCTTGCTAGATAGGTTGTGGTGGATAATAAGATTGAGCTCGAGGTTGATAATAAGTCTCTTGATTTCCGACCCAATTTTGATTTTGTGGGGACTAATAATTAGCGTAACTTCCTTTAGGATGATAATAACCATCAGAATAATGGTTTCTTTGATGAGATACGAAGGAAATCGAAGCTATATTATTCATACAATTCTCCCATGAATGGTTTCTTGCTCCACAACCTGGACATAAAGGTGAAGTATGTACTAGATTTACCTGAGCTATTGTTCGCGCTTTTTCTCGTAATCCCTTGAGTTTTTGGTTTAACTCTTTGAGCCTTAGAGATTCTAAGGTATCTTCTGGTTTTTCTGTTTCAATTGGCCAACTTCTCTCGGTCTCGAGAATTTTTCTTCATAATATTTTTAGCTTCTTCAGGATCTAATAACACAAAACCTTTATCTCCTAATAAATCTGCTCTTCTTCGGGACTTGTTATTGAGTCCTCTATAGAACATGGTTAATGAATATTCTGGCGATGATACATGGAATGGACATCTCGCCTTCATCTCATTAAAACGTAACCATGCTTTACCAACACTCTCTCCATCTTCCTGCATAAATTGTTCAAGCTCCAACATATCTTTTAATCGTCTACTAACCAGATAGAATCGGTCTAGGAACTTGGATTGAAGCTTGTCCCAATCTGGAATAACATCGGGGTGTTAGGTATCGTACCAATGCTTTCACATCCGGTCAGAAAGAACTAGAACATAATGTAATACATCTGCTCCTTTGTAACGCCTCTTGTGATATAAGCGTCACAGATCTGCATAAAATTCTGAATATACAAGACCGGATCTTGTTGTGCAGCACCACTAAATTGTCCATGACTTGCAAATTGCGCTATCATGCCTGGATCTGGTCTAAATTTAGCGGCTTGGATTTCTGGAGTGTGGATTCCGCGTGGTTACACTCTGAATGTGATGGGAAGATCAAGTCTCCTCGGGCTCTCCATCAGTGAAAATCTGTAAAACAAAAACTAAAAAGAAAAGCGTAAAATATAACTAACTAAAATATAAACACTAAATAAATGCACAAGAACTATCGATGTAGTCCCCGGCACCGGCGCCAAAAACTTGGTGTCGCCTAAGGTGTAATAAAATAATGAATAAAATATGCGCACATAAACACCCTAGGCTGAACACGGTTCTGCAAGTATTACAGGACGTATGCAAGTTTTAATGATAAATAAGATTCATTCCTCAGAGACTACGAAAGTTAGGAAGAACTTATGCAATTTATCTAGTGCAAATATGAAAGCTAGAAATAATAATACGCAAGTAGAAAGAAGAGATAGATAGATTTTTATTTGTCGTTCTAAACATGTAAGGGTGAATCACGTAGTATTCCAATAATCGGTTTCAATTGTGCTAGGTAGTTTAAATTAGGGTTAACCCGTGTCAATAAGGGATCCTAAGCAAACATTTCCTACAATTTATTAAATGGTGAAACACCAAACCATAATGACTATCTAGATCGGCTGGGTTGTCGGACCATCCTTACACTAGATGTTATGTGTTAATTCCATAGTTAAAATATGTCTTTAGGCAATTACCATCTAACTACTATGAAGGTAATTATATACGGTTGCAATCCGCAAAGAAAACAGACTATAAATCAAACACATAGACCAAGAAATAAAACATGAATTTAATTTAAAACGTATAATTCCCAAATTAGATAGATTTCAACCAAATCTAGGGTTCATTCATATATGCTAAAACTCAAGCTAAATTTATTTAATTCATATTAAGAAAAGAAAAGAAAAAAATTACAGATTTGAAGGTTGAAGGAGACATAATTGATGCACAACTCCTTCTAGACTTCTCTTCTTGTGTTGTAGCTTCTTCCTGACCTAAGGACTGTCCAATGATGTGTTTCTTATGATAAGAGGGTGTATTTATAGGGTATAGGAAACCCTAAAACGTTTCTTGGAGTATAAGATAGGTATTGGACTCCAAGTCCAACTCAAATTCGTAACCCTAGAATATAGAAAAGGTGAGATTTTGATGCTGTTTTGTTTTGGACTTAATTGATTCAATACTTATCCGTTTGACGCGTTCCAATAGTCGAAACTGATCGTCTCGAAAATATCTTTATCTTTTATGTAGAAGATTCTTCCAAATTCCTAGCCGATCTTGAGAAATAAACCCTTTTGTGGTCGTAGCTGCTGGAATTCAGATTTATTTGACAACTTTATCTTTTCCCTTTTCATATTTCTTGCCTTTATCTCCAATTTCCGCGTTTATCCTCTTTCCTTTATCTCTTAGATTTAAAAGTGGCCTCTAATTAATTACCATATATATTTAAAGCTTCACACTAAATAAATAATTAAACCCAATATGCTCTAAAAATAATAAATAATTAAATCAAGACACAAAATAGGAAAGTGTACTAAATCACGAGAAAATCGACCTATAACCTAATAAATACACCCAAAATGATGTCTAAAACTAAGATTAAATCTTGACATACACCTAAAATATGACCAAAGAAATTTTATATTATATTTATTGGTTATGCTCACAATATTTCTATTATAGGTTCATAGTGAACAATTCTTGTCATGTTTGACAATCACATCAATACGGAGATTAAATCTAGAAATGCACATTTCTTTGTAACAGCTTTCTCGTACAAGACTGCACATGAATATGGTTCCTTGAAAAGAACACACGATGAAAATACAGATGAAAAACATCAAGAATCTTTTCAAACAAAAAAGAACGACCAAAAGTCATTGACAAACAAGGAAAAACTAAGGAAAGTAAGAGGAAGCGAACATGTACGTCCTTTGATTTTGAATTCTTAGCTTACATGCTAGATGACAAACCACACACTTTTACACAGGCTATGTAAAACTCTGAAAACCTTATTGGAAAGAAGGGGTAATTAGAGAGATAAAATTCATAATGAAAAACTACACATGGGAACTATCGGAAATCCCTCAAATGAATAAATCCCTAGGGTGTAAGTGGATACTGTTGATCTAAAGTCCTTTTAATCTTGTATTAGTATTTTTCAAGTCATGTTTTAAATATCTCCGAAGTAGTGCATTACACTTTTCATATCTAAAATGTATATTTTCCATGAAATAACATTATTTTCCAAGGTTTTATCACTGAGCCAGGTCGGCATACTGGCGCCAAGACCGGCAATACTGGTGAACAGAGCCGTTGCCCAACGGTCACATCCCACGTTGAATTTTTGATGTATCTCGTTTCTTTATAAATATATTCCCTTAGGAGACATCCTTTTAGGTTAATATTAGACTTATTTGATAGACTTTTATGTTTATTTTAATATATTGCAGTTTCTCCCCTTGAATTTATGTATTTGCAATTTTAGAGCTTTTGTACGTTAATATGTTTGTTTTTAGTATATATTTCTTAGTTACATGGATGCTTTGGAGCACCAACATAAGGAGGAGAAGTGAATATTAAAGGCTTAGATCAAGCGGAGAGTTCAAAAGCGGGAAAGAATCACCCGAAGAGTTGACAAAAAGAGATAGAAATCTGGATAGCTGTTACTAATTACTGATTTTGAGCCACATCGGCACTGATTCAGGACTGGAGATTCAAATGAGAAATTTCTCCTTCGAGCTAGCAAGAATTGATGACTAGAATCAAGTGATTTGGACGTGAGACGCAAAAGTTATGACTGTTTTACTGAAGGGTGTACAATAGTTACGGGATTCTCTAATTTGGACTTGGGTTTTTCACCATTTAACTTATTATTATTAAGTAAAAGTCCAATCCGAATTCGAGTATGATAAATAGGCTTTTAAACCTTCTTTTTACATACGCTTCATTATTTTAAAAGTTAGAGTCAGAGCAAAAAAGCAGAAGAAAGAACAAGAGTTGAAGAATTCCTATTCTTCCAACGGCAGCTCAATCCAACCCTTTATTTAGGTTTTTAATTTCTTTTCTGTAATCGAGAATGATGAATTTTATTTATTTATTTTCATTTTTTAATTTGAATATGAGCTAAATTTCTTAGTACTTGAGAATCGCATTAATGGTTTGAAGCCCTAGTTTATGTAATTTTTGTATATTGAATTTGGGATTTTGCTATTTAATTTAAGTTGCTGTTTTTTTTACCGGATAATATTTTACTCTTGTTTACTATTTCTTTTAGGAACAACTAGAAATAGGTTTTAGTAATTGAGTTATTCACTTTAATGGTGAAGTTATCATCCGACATGGGGTTTAATTACAGACATAAGTAATATCCGTGTGATGTCTGCTATTGACCGACAGGCTTGACTCATCACATAGCCTAAGAGGTAAGAACTTCACATTCGTAAGTAAATAGACTACCTATGAGGGGTTTATCTTACCGTAGGATAGCTCCTAGGTCTAGCCTGGGGCTAGGACATATTAGAGTCCCGACTAGTATACAAATACCGACTTAGCCCTTAAACGAAAACATTAATTATACAAACTTAGGTGTATCCCTTGCGAAACTCAAGTACGTCTCTCATATTTGCGTCCACACTTATTTACTTTCAATAATTGTTTTTAATTAATAATTTCATACTTTATTTTACAACATCTTTAGTTATAATTTAAAACCAAACAAATATCTTCTAAATTTTATTTTTCTGTTTTAACAATTACTTCTACTTAGCTAATTAATACCATAAGCATAACTATCCGTCCCTGAGAACGAAACCCGATTATCGGATTATAACTCGGACGACCCGTACACTTGCATTTTGTGGGTCCTTCATTTTATTGCTTAAGTTTATCACACCCCAGGACCCACCAATTCTACCATTGGACTAGAGGAAAAACCGGACCGACATACCGTCCAGAGGACCGACAACCCGGCCAAAGGCAGAAAATTTGTCTTCAAAAGGGAGTTTAATGATGTGCAATTCTTTACCTATTTCCAATACAATTATTACAAGTTTATACATCAATCAAAGAGGTCTCAAGCTATCAAAGTGTATCCATCTAAGCTTGATTATTCAACTTGTCTACTCTACTTAATCAAGGAGTTTAATTCAGATATCATTCAAATCAAATCCAATCAAGAGGAGTTTGAAGCTTAAAGTTATATATAATCTTTAAGAGTTCTTAGCAAAGTATATCAACCAATCAAACACTTGGTTTTATCCTCTTAGATATAGCCTTCGTAATAGATAGATTAAGAGAGAGTGAGAGTATAAGAAGTATGCTCGGTTTCATTATGTTGCGATAGCACAAGAGTTGATTTCTTGGTATTGGTGGGTCCTTGGGTGTGATAAACTTAAGAAATAAAATAAAGGATCCACATACCACAAGTGTACGGGTCGTTCAAGTAATAATCCAATAATCGGGTTTCGTTCTTAGGGATTGGACTGGTATAACCCAAGTGTTCAATAGATAAGTAGTAGTAATTGCTAATACAAAAAATAAAATAATAAGAGATATTTGTTTGGTTTTGAGTTATTAAACTACTAGACGCAACGAAACTAGTTTAAAGACTAAAATAAGACGCAAATATGAGTTATACTTGAGTCTCGCTAGGGAATCACCTAAACTTACATAACTTAATGCTTTCGTTATGGGAAAAACTGATATTTCTATATTAGTCAGGACTCTAATATCTTCTAACGGCCGTCAGGGTGGACGTAGGAGCTATCCTATGGTATTATAAACCCCGTCAGCGAGATTATACCTAGTTCCGAATGTTGAAGTCTTTTACCTCATTGGCTGCGTGGTTAATCAAGCCGGTCAGGATCATTGACAAACACCACGCGTCTATTACCTAGGTTAGTAATTAACACCCCCCCTCCCCCCCCCCCCCACGTCAAGGTGATCACTTCTCCACTAAAGTGAACAGCCTAATGACTCAATCATATCTCCGATTATCCAATTCATTGATAGTGAAATTAATACAAAATAAAAAGAAATATGACATACCCAATTCAAATTAAACTAGAAACTAATCCCAAACTAAAATACATTAATTAAATAAATTAGGGTTCAACCCATTACGCGATTCTCAAGTATGTTTAAGTTCAGCTCATTTTAAAAGTAAAAACAGAAAGGAAATTAGAATTATACATTTTCCTAATAACATAAATAAAGTAAAGAAGAACCTAATTACAGGAATGGAAAGAACTGTTGTTGGAGAAAAATGGATTCTCCAGCTCCCGCTCTTGCTTCTGCCTCTTGACGCTCTCTCTAAGATTGATTTAATTTGAAGAATAAATTAGAGGTGCTGAATAATGAGGTCTAAAAGGGTTTATATAGATGGTAAAAATGGATTAGGTCTAATCTTGGGCTTAATTAAGTAATTAAAGCCAAAGTCCAAATGGTAATTCCCGTAACTGTTGTACACCCTTCAATAAAAGGGTCGTAACCTTTGCGTCTCATATCCAAATCACCTGATTCCATTCCTCAACTCTAGCTATCTCAAAGGCACAACTGTCTCTTTTAAATCTCAAGACCTGAATTAGTGCCGAAGTGGCTCTTAATCAGCAATTAGTAACAGCTTTCCAGATTTCCATCTCTTTTAGTTAACTCTTCGGTTGATACTTTCTCGCCTTTGACCTCTCCGCTTGATCTAAGACTTTAGTCTTCACTTCTCCTCCTCATATTGGTTCTCCATAGAATCCATGTACCTAAAGTGTTATACTAAAAACAAACAAATTAACGCACAAAAGCTCTAAAAATGCAAATAACATAATTTCGAGGGGAGAAAGTGTAATATATCAAAAATAAGTAGAAAAGACTATCTAATAAGTCCGATTTCGACCTAAAATGATGTCTCCTAAGGGCTTATATTTAGAACAAAAATGGAGACATCGAGACACCAAACTCAAACCTTTGTCGTCCGGACAAAGTAAAATAAATGCAGAGATCCAAGGTAAGAAGCAACATGCAGAAGCTAAAGAATAAACCGAAAGCAAAACTCAAAATAATATTCATATACTGTAACCTAAGAATTAATGCACACATACACCTATCATGCAAAATCAAACATAAATAACATCAATCCAAAATTAACTTCATACACTTGATGCTTAGCTCGAGATGGTGGCTATAGGGTGTTCATCAATCTTTACTCGCTTTGAACACTCCACTTAACTTACTCAGTGTTAGTAGAAATGTCGATTCACTATACAACTAAGAATCACGAGGTCTTTTTGGTTTTAGCATGACTTAGGGACGATATGGTACATTTGGATAATGAAAAGTGTGTTATTGGCTCTCTCCTCACTAGCCTTCAACAAACTGTCCTGGGTTTGAGTTTACACTCACGTATGATCTCACTCACTTGAAGCACAAATTTAACGTCCCAACCTATCAATATGATTACAAAAATAAACCCAACCTATCAATATGATTACAAAAATATTCCTTCCCGTTTATTTTATTTCAACATTTATTTAATCTTTTTTTGTAAGTTAAACATGACATTCTTTTTAATGTGAGATGTCATGCTAACTTATTTTCTCAATTGTTTAATTTCTTTTTATTTTCTTTTCTTTTCAGAAATCGGCAAAGTAATTTACGATAAAGTGCATAATCATTCAAGCACATCACAAATCTATCGAACAGATGTAATAACAGATTCCCTCACCCCAAACTCAAGCTCAAGGACAACTAGTCTTAAGTAATCGTGATTCAAGTGCGGGTCATATAGTATAGTCCTAACATCTAAAGGATGAGCTCATGATGTGACTTCAAAAGAAATGCTTAAAGGCTAAAAAATGGGGCTAAGAAGGATATAACATTTAATCACGAGTTAGAAAGCTAAAAAGGTCTCAAGTGGCTATCAAGGAACTATCTCTATCATTTTCCTAGTTACATAGTTTCACTCCATTTTCACCTCTAGTTCATAATTAAGTGGGTTCTCTACTCATTTAGATTTCACGTTCTACACACCACTAATTCTTACTAAGTACAAGTTTACTTCTTTTCCATTGTTCATTAATATTTCCTATCAATCATTTAGTGTTTGCATGCGTTCAAAGTGCATTTTAAATTAACTCTAACGTCTACTAGTTTCTATTAATAATTTACAAAAGGTATGCTTATGGGGACATTCAACAAACTCTACAGTCAAATCATTCCTTAAACTAATTTTTATTTGATTTTAATTTTTTTAAAGCAGTAAAAACACATTACACATAAAATTGGGATGATGCAACGATACCCCACCCCAAATTAAAAAATGAGTCGTGTCCCCACGACTCTAACGACTCTATAAAGTAAATAAAAATAATATATACTACTGAATGAGAAATAAGATAAGGAAACGTATCTTAATCGACACTAGGCCGATTTCATGTAGTATCGTATCGAAGTTGTGAAGTATTCTTAGCAATGATTTATAAATCATACACCGTTGAATTCATCTTCTATAACGCAATTTTAATCAACTCAAACTCATATCTCAATTTGTTTTGATTTTTTGATGGTGGATTGCATGTATTTTCCCTTTGTTTCGATGACACACCTTATAGTTGCGTCTAAGTATGCATATTCCAGTAGGTTTTTTGTTGTATGATCGGTGTTCTAACTTCTCCTTTGGATAGATCTCGAAAAAATACGCGGTTTAGGCTTGAGAAAAAGTTAAATTCGATACCCAAGCGCAAAGTTATGGAATTCCAAAGTTTTTCTGTTTTTTTATTTTTCGTTCGCAACTTTTAGTTGCGTTCAGCCGACTGCATTCCAGAAAGTTGGCTTCCGAAACCGGGTTCTCGGTTTGTGAAGAACGGGTACCCGATCACGAATATCCAACTCTATCTAAACGCAAGAATGAGTTGCATATAGGCCTACTTCTCGTTTTCTTGATTTCTCCTTCCTACACCTTGGATTCACACAAAATTTATACTCATTATTATTGGAAATTGCACTCCCGATCCATTGGACAACTCAAATTTTCCATTGGGGGTACCATATTTTCAAAAATTCTGATTTTCTCAATTTCGCAGCAACGAGTTAGGTCTAACCCCTCATATTACAGTAGGTGTTAGTTGTTCATCAGACCTTTTTTACTTCACCCTTGGAGAGCAAAATAATCGGTTTATACTCGAGGAAAAGCTAATTCCGGCCTCTGAGCGTCAAGTTATGGTCTTCCTAAGTTTTCACCATTTGAGCATGAAATGTAAACTGTTCACAAACTGGGTACCCATTTAGAAACAAACGGGCACCCGTTTAGCTTCCGTTCAATAGCCTATTATACGTATCTGGAAGGTGCGAAACGACCGTTTCTTATACCTAGCACCCCAAACTCAAGTCTTAACACCTGCAAACATAAAAACACTCCAACCATTCTCATTTCTTACAAATTTAGACTATTACACATCAAACTACAATGTTATACACTACGAATTGAAAGACATAGAGCAATAAACTATTATAAATTAGAATGGATGTTGTTTAACGTCGTTAAACTCGACGAGTTACCTCCATTATCCCTTGAGTATGTAGCTTCTCAGTAGTGGGTGAGGCTATGAACATCTACAATTCGAAGCCTATGACCACTCAAAGGTAGTATCTCTATCAGTTTTGCTGGCAACACTCGAGTAACAACAAATGGCCCCATCCACTTATTCTTGAAACCTCGTGGCCTATTATCTTGTTTAGAAGCCTCCCAAGCAACATTGGTTCCAACCCCAAACTCATCTCTATCTCTCCTTTTCACGGGTTCATGGTGATGGTCCATCTCTTTAACCTCCTTAGGCACTTCTGGAACAATGGGGAACTCAAGTGGCACCTCCTCAAGTTTTTTGTCCAAAACAAGTGATGTTTCATACTTCTCTTCAATCATTAGGGCCACTTGTTCTTCTTCGATCTCTACACTTGCATCGTCACTCAATTCTGAAATAGATTCTGTGAATACTTGCTGCAGTGTGAGTCTGTTTTCAAATATCTCAAGCATTTATGCGTTGATTCTAGATTTCTTAAACGCTTCTAAAAATGCTTTATTTACTGTATCACCCCCTAACACGTCTCTCTTTATTGGATTTGGAGGTGATAACAATGGAGTATGAGGTGGAGAATCCATCCTAACCTCTGCTTTTTCTTCTGTCTCTTTTTCAACCACGGACTCAATATTTGATTCCTCTAAACGCAGTTCAGTAGTTTTTCCATGGCTTAAAAATTATCTATACAAGGTTCAAACTCACCATCAACTCTCTTATCAGCAGTTACTTCGTCTATGCTTAGCTTGGTTAGTTATTTTCTCATTGGAATCTCTAGTTCACGAATTTCAACTTGTGGCGATTCCACTTCCTTCTGTTCTTGAAGGCTAAACTTTTCAACTACATCGAACCAAACATCTCTATCAATTTGAATGGCCTCATCATCAAAATTTATACCTTGGTTAGTTTGCATAGATGGAGCTTGTTGTAGCCTCTCAATTGTTTCTACGAGTTGCATCCATCTTTTCTCCGTAATTTGATGTTGTTGTTGCATGTCTTGCACTAATGATGTGGTAGCATTGCTTTTTGCCTCATTATTTCTCATATTGACCGTTGAAGTGTTGATGAAACAACTTCCTGAGCCTTCGAACTTCTTGAGCCTTTCCTCATGATCTCTAAAGCTCCCTCGTGTCAAATTCTTGAAAGTATATATTTTATCAAAGGAGTCTTGCAGTTGATCCAACCAGGACTATGGTGGAGTTTGAACTTGATAAAAAGAATTCTCCATACCTAAAGGAAAACCTGAAAAGAGACTAAAACCATAATAGAGTAAAACAGAAAATAACAATTAAAACTACTCAAGGATTAAACACAGGGGTTACACGACGCAATTCCCGGCAGCGACGCCAAAAAATTGGTGGTTCTTTAGGTGTGATAAAATTAAACAGTAAAATAAACGATCCACAGACTACAAGTGTACGGATTGTTCAAGTAATAATCCGATAATTGGGTTTCGTTCTCATGTACTGGACTGGTATAACCCAAGTGTTCAACAGATAAGTAGTAGTAATTTCTAATACAGAAAATAAAATATAAGAGATATATGTCTGGTTTTGAGTTAAAAACTACTAGACGCAAAGAAACTAATTGAAAGACTAAAAGATTAAGACGAAAATATGAGCTATACTTGAGTTTCTCTAGGGAATCACCTAAACTTATGTAATTAATGTTTTTGTTATGGGCGGAACTGATATTTCTATATTAGTCGGGACTCTAATATATCCTAACCCCGTCAGGGTGGCATTAGGAGTTATCCTAAGGTATCAAAAACCCTATCAGGGCGATTATACCTACTTTCGAATGTTGAAGTCTTTTACCTCATTGACTGCGTGGTTAGTCAATCCCATCAGGATCATTGACAAACACCACGCGTCTATTACATAGATCCGTAATTAAACCCCCCGTCAAGGTGATCACTTCGCCACTAAAGTGAATAATCTAATTACTCAATCCTATCTATGATTAGATAATTCAATGATAGTGAAAGTGATACAAAATAATAAGAAATATGTAATACGCTATTTAAATTAAACTAGAACTAATCCAAAATTGAAATACATTAATTAAATAAATTAGGGTTCAACCCATTACGCGATTCTCAAGTATGTTTAAGTTCATCTCATATTAAAAGTAAAAACAAAAGGGAATTAGAATTATACCTTTTTCTAATAAACGAAATAAAATAAAGAAGAACCTAATTAGAGGATGGAAAGAATTGTTGTTGGAGAAAAATGGATTCTCCAGCCCCTGCTCTTGCTTCTGCCTTTTGACGCTCTCTCGAAGGATGATTTAATTTGAAGAATAAATGAGAGGTGCTGAATAATGAGGTATAAAAGCGCTTATATAGATAGTGGAAACAATTTAGGTCTAATTTTGGGCTTAATTAAGTAATTAAAAGCCTAAGTCAAAATGATAATTTACGTAACTGTTGTACACCCTTCAGTAAAACACCCGTAACTTTTGCGTGACATATCCAAATCACCTGATTCCAATCCTCAAATCTTGCTAACTAAAAGAAACAAAATTCTATTTTAAATTCAAGACTTGAATCAGTGGCAAAGTGGCTCAAAATCAGAAATTAGTAATAGCTTTCCAGATTTCTATCTCTTTTGGTCAACTCTCCGGGTGATACTTTCTGACCTTTGATCTATCCGCTTGACCTAAGACTTTAATCTTCACTTCTCCTCCTCATCTTGGTTCTCCATATCATCCATGTACCTAAAGCTTTATACTAAAAACAAATAAATTAACGCACAAAAGCTCTAAAATGCAAATAACATAATTCTGAGGGGAGAAAGTGTAATATACCAAAGAGGAAACTTCAAAATGAAGCCTAATATGTAACAAAGAGTATTTTTAAAGCCTATTTACAAAATTGTTCTAAATAAAGCCTAACTAGGTAAAACAAGGTAACTAACTCATTTTCTCTCTCTTACTTTTCCTGATACACATGACCATCCGTGTACAAGGGGCTGTACCTAAGTTATTTTTTTGTCCATGCCCATTTTCAAAGTGTTCAATATTATACCCAAGGGGCTGTACCCAAGCTTGGGATTTATTTATTCCATGTCATTTTATGTTCCAATTCTTATTGTTTGTCTAGTCCTTGTACCTACTTCGTGTACACAATGGGTTGTACACAAGTCATTCTTTGTCCATATTCATGCCAATGTCCTTTTTTAGTTTTTTAAAAAAAAGGAAAAAAGACCCGTTTTTTAGTATATGAGTTAATTAGATGAGCCCTTAGGTCTGGAAAAACTGTGTCCTGGAGCCCAACAAGTCTTTGAGCCCAACAAGTCATATAGCCCCTTATGTCTGGACACACACGCCCAAAAAAAAAATTTAAACATATTTGAGACAAGGGGCTTGGCTATTGAGACAAGCGGCTGGGCTGGGCTATTGAGTCAAGGGGCTGGGCTGGGCTATTGAGACAAGGGGCTGGGCTGGGAGGTGAAGTAAGAATATTGACGTGTGTGGTGGACTCCTGGAGGCGCGAGAATGACTCGTTTGATGAGACTGGATAAGCTGGACTGGACCACGGTGGCTGGACCATGGTGGCTGGACCTCGGGATATGATGGTGGTCGGGATCTCGGTGAGAATTGAGTTTCTGCAGTGCTGCAGTTTCTAGATCTGCAGCAGCAGCGACGTGGTGATGAAGGTGGAAGGTCAGATCGGCCTCTGTGGCGGTGGTGGTCTCTGAGCGCGATTGTCGAGATCTGTGGTGGTGGTGTTATGGTTGGAAGCTAGTCGAGGGGGTGGGGACAGCGTTGCAGCAAGATGGTGCTGCTGACGGAAGGGGAAGGAAGCAACATGTGGAGATGGAGTGCTGACGGAGGGGGAAGGAAGCAACAGTAGAGGTGGGTTAGGTGTTGCTCGGTGTTGTGCAGTGACGAAGGTGGAGGGGATGGTGGTGAGATCCGCGCAGTGAAGGTGGGCATCGAGAGGGCGTTTCTTGGTGGTAGGTGGGATGGTGAAGGTGTTGCAGCAGGTGGCTATGGTGGAAGTTTGAGATGGAAGGGGGTGGGGGGCGGCGTTAGGTCTTGAGCAGAGAGAGAGAGCTGAGAGAGAGCTGTGAGAGAGAGAGAGAGAGAGAGAGAGAGAGAGAGAGAGAGAGAGAGAGAGAGAGAGAGAGAGAGAGAGAGAGAGAGAGAGAGAGAGAGAGAGAGAGAGAGAGAGAGAGAGAGAGAGAGAGAGAGAGAGAGTGAGGGGGGGTTTGATCGAAACCCCTATATGGGTTCTTTGTTTTTGTTATTGGGTTCTCACTGTATTGGTTACATTAGTATAGAAAGACTAGTTGAATAGTAAGTGGGGCTTTTGTTTGGTAAGTAGAAGGTTGTTGGGCTTTAAATAATTATTCCCCCTATACCAAAATAAGCAGAATAGTGGTGTCGACTAGGGTGTGATAAAATATGATATAAATAACGTGCAAATAATCACCCTAGTCTAGCACGGGTTTGCAAGTATATAGATCGTATGCAAGTTTTAATAAATAAGTAAGATTCGTTCCGCAGAGACTACGAAGGTTAGGGGAATCTTATGCAATAATCAAGTGCAAATATTAAAAGCTAGAACAAATAAAACGCAGAAAAGTAAAAGAAAAATAGATTTTTATTTGGTTTTCAATTAACTAAATTAAACTAATAAAGTAAAGACAAGAATTTAAATGCAAGAGAAGAAGTTAGTATGAGAGTTTATCTTGAGTAAATAGCATGTAATCCCCACTAGTTTTGCCGCTCTAAACATGTAAGGGTGAATTATGTAGTACTTCAATAATCGGTTCCAATTGCGCTAGGTAGTTTTAAATAGGGTTTACCTGTGTCAATAAGGAGTCCTAAGTAATTTGTTCCTGCAATTGGTTAAATAGCAATACACTAAACCATGGTGATTATCTAGTTAAGTTGATTTGTCAAATCTAAACCGTACACTAGACGTTATGTGCTAACATTGTAATTAAACACCGTTGTCAATGGTGACCTAACTACTAGATGGGAATTCTATATGGTCGCGATCCACTAGAACACAGAATATGAATCCAAACACATAAACAAAGAATAAAAACAATAATTCAATTTAAGAAATAGAATTCCCAAATTAGATAGATGTCAACCAAAACTAGGGTTCATACATATATGCTAAAACTCAAGCTAAATATAAATTTAGTTCATACTAATGGAAGAAAAGAAAGAAATTACAAATTCGAAGCTGGAAGATGACATTGTTGATGAACAGCTCCTTCCGGACTTCTTTCTTGTGTTATAAGCTTCCTCTTGACTTAAGGTTTGGCCAACGATCATTTTATAATGTTAAGAGGCTGTATTTAAAGTGTATAGGTTGACCTAATCGTTTTCTTGAAGGAAAAGGTAAATATTGGAGTCCTAGCCCAACTCAAAATCGTAGCCCAAAAACATAGAATCAGCCCCGTTTTTGTTTTGGTCCTAACAACTTCAATTCTTATCCATGTGATGCGTATGAGTAGTTTAAATTCATCGTCTCGGAAAGATCAATAATTTTTCGCTTGACCGTTTCTCCAAAATCCTCACCGATTTTGAGATATAAGCTGATTTGTGGTCGTAGGTGCTGGAATTCAGATTTATGGCAGTTTTTCCTTTTCCATGTTTTTAGCTTTTGTTTCCTTATCTTCATGTTTATCCTCTTTCCTTTAGCTCTTGGACTTTGACTTAGACTATAATTAATTACCATATATCTCTAAAGCTTCACACTAAATAAATAATTAAACCCAATATGCTCTAAAAATAATAAATAATTAATTCAAGACACAAAATAGGGAAGTGTACTAAATCATGCGAAAATCAACCTATACTCTAATAAATACACCTAGAATGATGTCTTGGAAATAGATTTTATTATCACAAATGAGGAGACATCAAGACCCCCAACTCAAAGTTGTATCGTCCCGATACAATAAAAGTAAAGAACAGTAGGGTAGTCAAATAAACAAGAAGAAGAAGTCGGAGGAGAATAAGAATAGAATATAAGGAATTATCCTAGAGCATAGTATTTAAAAAGTCTCATGTAGTAATGCTCAAGAAATAATGCACACGTATGCTCAATATACACATAATCAACAATACATAGATTCAAGTCAAGATTAATTTCGCAATGCTAGAAGGAGAGGTTGCTAACTTAGTTCGTGCTCATGGCTATAGGTTGTTCATAGGTCCTAATATAGCATCCAATGGTCCACTTACCTACTACCTAATAGCTCAATTGTTTCTCCACCAAGCAGCTAGAAATCCTAAGGTCTTTGGTTATAACGTGGCTTAGGGACGGTGTGGTATATTTGGATAATAAAAAGTGAGCTTTTGGCTCTCTCCTCACTGGCCATCAACGAATCGCCCTAGAGCTTGAGTTTTTACTCGAAGATGTTCTCACTCAATATATATATATATATATATATATATATATATATATATATATATATATATATATATATATTCTTTTCATATCATTGTTTTTTGTATAGCTATGACTCTCTTTTAATGTTCGAGATATCACGCTATATTTCTTTTATATATATATTTTTCTTTTGATGCCCTTGTTGGCAATTTTAGCTCATAGCTTCTTTTTCATTTACTATTAACCCGACAAAGGTTTACAATAATAACTTTTTCATCATCAATAAAATCACAAATATAATTCCCAAACCCAATGTTCTCGAATGATGAAACCCACCACCCCAAACTCAAGCTCTAAAAACGACTTGTTTCAGGTTTTGCGATTCGAGTGCGGGTCATATAGATAAGTCTTACAAACTAAGGGTAAAGATTATAATGTGGTTAAATAAAAGGATTTAGAAAGGCTCAGAGGGACTAAGACGGATAAATAATATCAATAATCAAATAAAAGGGTGAGAAGGTATAAAAGGCTTCAAGTGGCTTCAATATGAAAGAACTGCCTTATTCATTTTTCTAACTACCAGATTTTGATACTTTTTCACTAATAGTTCATAGACAAGTGGGTTTTCAACTAATTTCAAACCTCACGTTCTACACACCAAATAACTCTCCCTAAGTTTCAACGTATCTTCTTATCATTGCTCATTAAGTTTTCTATCTTTTATTTCCTGTTTTCATGCATACTAAACATATTTATGACGTCTTTCAAAAACATACTACTTACTATCATTGACCTAATTAAAATCATGCTTAATAGGTACATTCAACATATTCTATGCCTAATTCAACCCAAAAATTTTAAATTTTATGCAAAACCAAAAAAGAAGATGAGGACAACGAATCCCCACCCCCAACTCAAAAGTGAGTCGTGTCCCCACGACTCGAAAATGACTCACTAAAGCAATACAATTTAAAATTAAAACTAACTAAACTACCTAATGCATACAAGCTATTAAGAAAGAGAACTAGAGTGGCATACCCGACTGGCCATATAGATCCATTATGTCCTCCTTCGAAGAAGAACATGGAGAAGAATAATTGTCAATATCCATGTTCGTAGTTACCTCTTCCAAGTGTGAATTCATCTGTGTAATTTCTACCCAAAGTTCTCTGTTTTCTTCTCTTAAACGTTCGACTTCATGTTGCAATTTAAGAGCCCATGGGGGAATACAAGAATCATCCTTAGAAGAAGAAGAAGAAGAACCTTGATCATGAATCTTTGTCTTTTTAATAGGCTTCGATGGTACAGACATCCTAGCAGTTAATTTCTTTGGCAGTGGTTGTGCTGGTGCCTCTTCTTTTGTTTCTTCAATAACCTCATCAATAATGATAGGCTTTTGAATGGTGGCTCCAGGCAATTTTTTGTTCTTCCCTAGGATGGAACACTTCCTCTTATAATCCATAGCATCAGATCTGTTTGTCATGTTTGATTGACCCACAACTCAAGTTACACCAAGGATGAATTAAAAAGTTAAGAGAGATTGGTGTAGCTTGAGTTTGTTGCTTGGAATTGATGAAAGAAGAAGGTTTCTTGATGAATCTTGGAAGAAATCTTGAAAGCTTGATGTTCTTGATGGTGTTTTATGGTAAAGTGTGATGAATTTGATGAAGAAATTGTGTTTATGGAGGGTGGAGGAGAGAATTATTGATGTTGTTGTGTTAATTGTGGAGGTTTGTACAAGCTTCAAGGTGTATTTATAGTGTTTGGGTCTGAAAATTTCGTGTTGAGGAGGCTAGGGTTAATTCTTGATCAGGTAAGAAGTAAAATAGGATTAAAACTCTTCAAAACCGACCTAGTGCCGGCATACCGGCCATATCGGCGGCATACTGGTGCTGGGCGTGTTCCCTTCTTGAACCTCTCGTTAAAGAACCCGAGACCATACCCGAGGCCACGTGTTTTTGCTTCGCCGACATACCGGTGGTATTCACCGGCATACCGATGCTGTTTTTCGTCCAGAACCAACTCCGTCAAAAAACCCGTGCCTTGGAACCCGTGGGCATGTGTTTCTCCTCTGGCCGGCATACCGGTGCGCTTGGCCTTTCTTTTTCAAACCTCTCGGTAAAGAACCCGAGTCACCAACCCGTGTGCACGTGTCTTCCCCACCGGCATGCCAGTGGTTTGACCAGCCTACCGGCCAGTGAACCGAATTTTTCCCAAGTGTTTCTTTTTTACCCCAAACTCATTTCCTGCACAATAACACACTATCTTTCTCTCCTATTAGCTTGTAAACACAATTACAAATATACACTAACTTAGAAATATACACTACAAAACATAAAACTAATCTAAAAAGTAATTAAAACAAGGGGTGTCTCCCAAGAGCACTTTTGTTTAACGTCTTTGAGTTCGACGTGTACCTCAGGTTAAGCGTGTTCTTCAAGAATGATTGTCTCCTCTCGACCAAAGTTCTCACTGTCATGTTATCTTTTCAAACGCTGGTCATTCACCACGAATGTCCTTTGTTCGGTTGTATGTTCAATTTCAATCGCTCCATGTGGTGTGACTTTCGCAACAATGTAAGGTCCTCCCAAATGGGATATAAGCTTTCCTGGGTAGTTTGAAAATCGAGAGTTGTGTAATAAAACCTTTTGTCCTCTCTCGAAACGCTTTGGACGGAGTCTTCTATCATGCCATCTCCTTGTTTTCTCCTTGTAAAGACGTGAATTTTCATAGGCAAGATAGCGAAACTCCTCCAACTCGTTCAACTGCATCAACCTTTGTTTCCCGGCCAATTCAGGATCTAGATTCAGAGTTTTAATAGCCCAGAAGGCTCGAGGTTCAATCTCAATAGGTAGATGACATGCTTTGCCGTAGACCATGCGATAAGGAGATGCCCCAACTGGTATTTTAAATGCTGTTCTGTAAGCCCAGAGAGCATCATCTAGTTTTAATTACCAGTCTTTCCTCATTTTATTCACGGTATTCTCAAGAATATATTTGATTTCTCGATTAGAAACTTCAGCTTGACCATTAGTTTGGGGGTGATAACCGGTTGAAATGCGGTGTCTCACTCCAAACTTACGAAGGAGGGTTCTCAATTTAGCATTGATGAAATGGGTACCTTTATCACTGATGAGAACACGTGGCGTACCATGTCTTGAAAAGATATTTGTCTTTAAATTTTTTATCACTGTTTGAGCATCGTTCTTTGGGGTTGTCACTGCTTCTACCCATTTTGATACATAATCTACCGCAATCAAAATATAAAGATTACCATGGGAAGTAACGAAAGGTCCCATGAAATCTATTCCCCATACGTCAAAGATTTCAACTTCTAGAATATTGTTAAGCGGCATCGCGTCCCTTTTTGATATATTGCCAGTGAACTGGCATCTTTGGCATGACTGGACGAAACGATGACAATCTCTATGTAGGGTAGACCAATAGAAACTGGATTGAAGAATTTTAGTTGCAGTTCTATCGCCTTTAAAGTGACCTCCATATGGTGATCCATGACAGCTTGCTATAATCTTATCAAATTTGCCTTCATGGACACATCTTCTAACTACTTGATCACTACAAATTTTCCAGAGGTATGGTTCATCCCAATAGTATTGTTTAGCCTGGTGAGATAATATTTGTCTTTGTTGTGGATGGATATCCTTGGGAAACACACCACTCACGATGAGGTTGACTAGATCTGCATACCATGGCACAAACGCATCTTTAATAGCAAAAAGTTGTTCATTGGGGAATACCTCTTTAACCAATAATGGTTCTTTGTTCGCATCAGATCCTTCGAGCCTTCATAAATGATCAGCAACTTGATTCTCGCATCCCTTTTGGTCTCAAATGTCTATGTCAAACTCTTATAGAAACAATACTCATCTAATAAGACGCGGCTTAGCGTCCTTTTTCTCCACGAGGTATCTGATAGCTGAATGGTCTGTGTATACAACAGTTTTCTTCCCAATCAGATAGGAACAAAATTTATCAAAAGCATATACTACGGCCAACATCTCTTTCTCCGTCACTGTATAATTCATCTAGGCAGCGTTGAAGGTCTTACTTGCGTAATAAATTGTGTGGAAGAGCTTGTCTTTCCTCTGCCCCAACACAACACCCATTGCGTGATCACTAGCACTGCACATAAGTTCAAACAGAGCTTTCCAATCATGAGGTATAACAATAGTTGTGGAGATTAGCTTCTCCTTAATCGTAAAAAACGCTTGAAGACATTCGTCAGTAAAGTTAAAAGGATTATCCTTTTCAAGTAAAGAACAAAGCGGTTTGACGATCTTGGAGAAATCTTTAATAAATCTTCGATAAAATCCTGTGTGACCCAAGAAACTTCTCACTCCTTTAACAGAAACGGGGGTGGTAATGTTTTGATAACTTCAATTTCAGCACGATCAACCTCCATTCCTGCCTTCGAATCTTTATGTCCCAACACAATTCCCTCTTGAACCATGCAGTGGCATTTTTCCCAATTAAGCACAAGATATTTTTCTCTACATCTCACAAATACTTTCTCAAGATTATTCAAACAATCATCAAAAATATCTCCAAACACCGAAAAATCATCCATAAAAACCTCCAAGTATTTATCAATCATGTCCCAAAATATAGCCATCATGCACCTCTGGAACGTGGCAGGTGCATTACATAAACCAAACGACATCCTTCTATAAGCAAATGTGCCAAACGGACAAGTAAAAGTTGTTTTGTGTTGATCAAGGGGATCCACACAAATCTGATTATAACCCGAATATCTGTCAAGGAAACAATAATACTCTCTCCCTGCGAGTTTGTCTAGCATCTGATCAATGAATGGTAACGGGATGTGATCTTTCTTTGTAGCCTTGTTGAGTCTTTGGTAATCCATGCATACTTGCCACCCCACAACTCTTCTTGATGGTATGGCTTCACCTTGATCATTAAGGATAGTAGTAATACATCATTTCTTTGGAACACATTGCACTGGACTGACCCAATCACTACTAGCAATCGGATATATAATTCCTGTGTCTAATAACTTGATTACCTCCTTCCTTAACACTTCTTTCATAGCTGGCATGAGTCTTCTTTGTCCCTCTATAGATTGCCACCTTCGTTATCAAGAATGATTTTGTGTTTGCAAACGGAAGGACTACTTCCCTTGATGTCGGCAATAGTCCATCTGATTGCTTCTTTGTTAGCTTCTCCTCTTGAAGACCTGAAAGGTTAGCAGAAATAATAACAGGCAAAGTTTTGTTCGTACCTAGATATGCATAGCGTAAATGATCTGGAAGGGGTTTTTCTTCGAAAACAGGTGGACAGATTATGGATGGTTGCTTTATTGGTTCTATGTCACCTGAATCTCGAAGTAGTTCTCGTATATTTGATCCCAATGTATTAACTTCGACAGGGGGAATCTCATTTTCCTCTTGTGATTCAAGTTCTAAGGCCTCATCAAGATCATCATCTAAGCTTGCTTCATTGAAGACTTCTTGTGTAATTTTTCTGATGACATCTATTTTGAAATATTCATCTTTCAAATTTGGTAACTTCATAGCCTTAAACAAATTGAATCGTACATGTTCGTCTTAGACTCTCATGATCAACTCACCATTCTGAACATCTATTAGTGTACGCTCCGTGGCTAAGAATGGTCTACCCAAGATGATGGGGACATTCTTATCCGCGCCGTAGTTAAGAATATTAAAATCACAAGGAAAAATTAGAAGTACCAGCTTTAACTAAAACATATTCAATTTTACCTACTGGTCGGGAGAGGGAACGATCCGCCATTTGTAATACCACAGACGTGGGTACTACCTATCCTATGTTAAGCTTCTCGAACAGGGAACTTGGCAAGAGATTGATACTCGCGCCTAAATCACATAATGCTTTCCTGGTCCAACTGTCTCCAATGCCAATGGGAATTGTAAAACTTCCGGGATCTTCTAGCTTCGGTGGTAACTTGTTTTGACAAATAGCACTACAGTCCACAGGAAATCCAATTGTTTCCCCAGTTTCTAAACTTCGTTTGTTAGAAAGAATGTCCTTCATGAATTTCAGATATTTCTGCATTCTTTTGAGAGCTTCTACAAACGGCATATTAATATCTAAATTGCTCACCATGTCAACGAACTTCTTGAATTCTTGGTCATTGTCCTTTTTTCTGACACGCGAAGGGTATGGTGGTGGAGGGCGTGTATTAAGTTCCACTGAGCTTTTCTTCTTTTCATGTGTCTTGGCTTGGACACTCTTTGGTTCAACTACCTCTTCTATCTTATCTTCTATTGTTTCTTCAACGTCCTTCTCTGGAATAGGGGTTGGTTCCGGTTCTCTTCTAGGTGGAGGTAGTTGTTTTCCACTTCGCAATTCAACTGCATGACAAGTATCATCTCGAGGAGAAATAGTATCACTTGGGAGTTTCCCTTTTGTCCTATTTTGCAATATACTCGCCATATGTGATAGAGTGTGCTCCAGATTTTTGATCACTTTTTGCTGGGCTTGAATTCTTTGTTGGCTTATCTTCATATTTTCTTCAACTGCTTGCATCATTTTAGCCATACTCGAATTCAAACTCAAGGGTTGTTCTTTCCTTGCTAGTTGCATTGATTGTTTTGGTGGTTCTTGATAAGATTTTTCAACAATGGGCGTTTTTTGATGTATAGGTTGTGGTGGATAGTATGATTGAGGTTGGGGTTGATGATAAGTCTCTTGATTTCTGACCCAACTTCGCTGTTGTGGAGGTTGTTGATAACTAGCGTAGCTTTCTTGAGGATAATCATAACCATTAGAATATTTATTACTTTGATAAGATATGGAAGAAGCTGAAGCTGGATTATTCATACACCTTTCCCACGTATGATTTCTTGATCCACTGCCTGGACACGAAGGTATAGTACGCACTAGATTTACCTGAGCAATTGTTCGAGCTTGTTCTTGTAGTTCTTCGAGTTGTAGGCTCAATTCTTTGAGCTTCAGGGATTCTGAAGTTACTTCTTTTTCTTCTGGTTCAATTGGCCAACTTCTCTCGTTCTCAAGAATTCTCTCCATACAAATTTCGGCTTCTACAGGATCTAGTAACACAAAACCTTTTTTTCCTAACGCATCTGCTCTTGCCCTTGACTTGTTATTGAGTCCTCCATAGAACATGGTTAAAGAATATTCCGGCGATGATTTATGTTATGGACATCTCGCCTTCTTTTCATTAAATCGTAACCATGCTTCACCCAAACTTTCTCCGTCTTCCTGCATAAACTGTTCAAGCTCCAACATATCTTTTAATCGTCTACTAACCAGATAGAATCGGTCTAGAGATCTTAATTGAAGCTTATCCCAATTTAGAATGACGTGAGGATTTGGGTATCGTACCAATTGCTTGCACTTCCGGTCAAGAAGAACTGGAACCTAACGTAGTACATTTGCTCCTTAGTAACCCCTCTCATGATATAAGCATCACGGATCTGCATGAATTTCTGAATATATTGGATTAGATCTTCTTGTGCAGCACCGCTAAATAGTCCATGATTTGCAAACTGCGCTAACATCCCTGGATCTGGCCTAAATTTAGCGGCTTGGATTTCTGAAGTGCAGATTCCGCGTGGTTGCACTCTTAATTCGATGGGTAAATCAAGTCTCCTTGGATTCTCCATCTGTAACTATCTATAAAACACAAACTAAAAAGACAAAAGCGTAAAATAGAACTATCTGAAATAAAAGAACAAGATAATGCACAAGGACTAACGATGTAGTCCCCAGCAGCGGCGCCAAAAACTTGGTGTCGACTAGGGTGTTATAAAATATGATATAAATAACGTGCAATTAATCACCCTAGTCTAGCACGGGTCTGCAAGTATACAAATCGTATGCAAGTTTTAATAAATAAGTAAGATTCATTCCGCAGAGACTACGAAGATAAGGGGAATCTTATGCAATAATCAAGTGCAAATATTAAAAGCTAGAACAAATAAAACGCAGAAAAGTAAAAGATAAATATATTTTTATTTCGTTTTCAATCAACTAAATTAAACTAATAAAGTAAAGACAGAATTTAAATGCAATAGAAGAAGTTAGTATGAGAGTTTAGCTTGAGTAAATAGCATCTAATCCCCACTAGTTTTGCCGTTCTAAACATGTAAGGGTGAATTATGTAGTACTTCCATAATCGGTTCCAATTCCGCTAGGTAGTTTTAAATAGGGTTTACCTGTGTCAATAAGGAGTCCTAAGCAAACTGTTCCTACAATTGGTTAAATAGCAATACACTAAACCATGGTGATTATCTAGTTAGGTTGATTTGTCAGATCTAAACCGTACACTAGACGTTATGTGCTAAACTTGTAATTAAACACCGTTGTCAATGGTGACCTAACTACTAGATGGTAATTCTATATGGTCGCGATCCACTAGAACACAGAATATAAATCCAAACACATAAATAGAGAATAAAAACAATAATTCAATTTAAAACATAGAATTCCCAAATTAGATAGATGTCAACCAAAACGAGGGTTCATACATATATGCTAAAACTCAAGCTAAATAGAAATTTAGTTCATACTAATGGAAGAAAAGAACAAAATTACAAATTCGAAGGTTGAAGATGACATTGTTGATGAACAGCTCTTTCCAGACTTCTTTTCTTGTGTTGTAAGCTTTTTCTTTGCTTAAGGTTTGACCAAGGATCATTTTCTAATGTTAAGAGGCTGTATTTATAGTGTACAGGTTGACCTAATCGTTTTTTTAAAGGAAAAGGTAAATATTGGACTCCTATCCCAACTCAAATTCGTAGCCAAAAAACATGGAACCAGCCTCGTTTTTGTTTTGGTCCTAACAGCTTCAATTTATATCCGTTTGACGCGTATGAGTACGTCTCGTAAAGATATTTAACTTTACTCTTGACCGTTTCTCCAAATTCCTCACCGATTTTGAGATATAAGCTGATTTGTGGTCGTAGGTGCTGGAATTCAGATTTATGGCAGCTTTTCCTTTTCCGTGTTTTTAGCTTTTATTTCCTTATCTTCAATTTCCATGTTTATCCTCTTTCCTTTAGCTCTTAGACTTTGACTCTAATTTATTGTCATATATCTCTAAAGCTTCACACTAAATAAATAATTAAACCCATTATGCTCTCAAAATAATAAATAATTAATTCAAGACACAAAATAGGAAAGTGTACAAAATCATGCGAAAATCGACCTATACTCTAATAAATACACCTAGAATGATGTCTCAGAAATAGATTTTACTATCACAAATAAGGAGACATCAAATAGTCTATCAATTAAGTCAAATTTATACCTAAAATGGTTTCTTCTAAGGGATTATATTTAGAAAAAAAGGGAGACATTAGTTATCTAATAGGTATTGTGTTCTCACCCCGGTTAAGAGAGACACCGATGCTAAGTTTAGAAGCTTTAGAATCCTAAGGTGGGATCATTAGGTAGTGGAGTAGGGATAACCAAACCACTATACATCATTTTGTACTATCTATCGCTTATTGATGTCTCCCTTTTTGTTCTAATTATATACCCTTAGGAGATATAATTTATGGTTATTAATTTACTTATTTGATTGACTTTTAAGCTTATTTGGTTATATTGCATTTTCTTCCCTTGGAATTTAATTTATTTTATTTTTAAAGATTTTGCACGTTAATTTGTTTGTTTTAGTGCAAAGTTTGTAGGTACATGGATTAGATGGAACACCAAGACAAGGAAAGGAATCGAGAATTAAAGTCATAGATCGAGTGTAAAAGTCAAAGGCGAGAAAAGTTGATTCGAAGTATTAAGTAGAATAGAATCTGAAATGCGGTTACAAATCACCGATTTTTTGTAGCTTAGCCACTAATTCAGCCTTGGTGCATAGAATAAGGAAAATGATTCTCTGAGTCAGGAAGATTTTCCAAGTTGAACGAAGTGATTCCGAGTCCGCACGCAAACGTTACAGCTGTTTTAGTAACAACTACACATCGGTTACAGAATTTCATTAAGGATTGGGCTTTTATTTCATTTAATCTATTTCCTCCTTAGAGTAAAGCCCAGTCCATTTTTCCCACTATATATAAGACTTAGACTTAGGTTTTTAAGACAGAATTCATATTACAAAGAATTAAAATGCCAGAGAGAAGTCAAGGAAGCAAAAAGGAGAGAAAAAACTGAAGCTGCATAATCAATTCTTCCAACAACAGTCATATCAATCCTTCAATTAGGTTTTTAATTCTATTTCAGTAATTGACAATGAAGGCTATTTATCTTATCTCAGTAGTTTTTAATATTAGCATGAGCGAAATTATTTAAGTACTTGAGAATCGTTTTAATGGGTTAAGCCCCAATTTATTGAATTAGTGTTTTTGAATTTTGGATTGAAAACTTTAAAATGAATTGGGTAATTTTGTACTGACTATTACTTGGAATTTATTTACTGTTTTTTACATTGCGAATCATATATAGGGATTAGTAATTAGGCTATTCACTTAAGTGGCAAAGTGATCGCCTTAACGGGGGGTTCAATTACGGAACTAGGTAATAGACGTAAGGTAAAAATCATTGACCTTGACGGGCTTGGTTAATCTTATAGAAAATTTGGTAAATACTTGATCATTCAAAGGTGGATTATAATCACCCTGACAGGGTTTGTAACACCCTAGGATAGCTCCTAAGTCCACCCTGACGGGGGTTAGGAGAAGTTAGAATCCCGACTAATACTTAATACCAATTCATCCCTTAAACATAAATATTGATTAAATAGATTAAGGTGAAACCCTTGCGAGACTCAAGTACCACTTCTCATTCTTGCATCTACTTATCTTTGTTTACTTGCATTTAGTTTACTTGCGTATTTTAGTTTTTAATTTATTCGCGTCTTAGTTATTATACAAAACCAAAACAAACTTCATATCATTTAGTTTTCTGTACGTGCGATTATCTCACTATTTGATCCACACCTGAGTTGTACCTAATCCGTCCCTGCGAACGAATCTGATTTATCGGTTTATTACTTAGACAACCATACACTTGCAGTTTGTGAGTCCTTATTCTTTAGCATTTTATTTTATAACACACAAGGACTTACCAAGTTTTTGGCAACGCTGCATGGGACGGTAGCGTGTGACCCCCAGTGTTAATCCTTTAGTGTTTAATTGCATTTTTATTTTTATTTTTCAGTTTTACGCTTTTATTTGTTTTGTTCCTTTCTCAGGTTTTACAGGTTTGGTGTATGTACTCAAACCCCGAGAGGTTAATCCGAGATAAAACCAAAAGAGAGAAATAGGCTAGAGAAAAAGCAAAGAAAGAAAGAGAAATGGAGGATTTGAATATTCATAATGTTGAAGATCTTGGCATTGAGTTAGACGCGAATGACCATCCGCTAGTGCCATCAATTATTCCTAACCCACCAATTCTCAATAATCAACAAAATCACCCACCTATGCAACAAGCTCAACCCCCAATACATAATGATCCATAGTTCATACATGCTCCAAAACAAGTTCTGTATCGTGTTCCTGCTCTTGGTTTTAGTCCTGAAAATATTAATGTTGCACGGTATAGACCCGAACCTGGTATGTTATCCCAATTTCAAAATTTCGGAAACTTTCGTGGAGTACCTGGGGAAGATCCTATTCGTGCAGTACAGAAGTTCATGCAAATATGCGATTCATATATAACACAAGGAGTGACCAAAGAGCGGATTTACTATGCTAATTTTAGATTTTTTCATGATAGACGCAACCAGTGAGTGGCATGATTTACAAGAACCACGAACAATTGGATGAACTACAAACAGCGTTTTTCGATCGTTACTATCCGAGTAACATGAGATTAGATGCACAGGTTGATTTGACATCATTTGTCCAAGAACAAGAAGAGACTTTGGGAAGATGTTGGACTAGATTTTAGTTGTGTTTAAGAAGAGTTCCTGATCATGGCCTTACGTAACAACATCAATTGAATTTATTTTATAAAGGCCTTTATGGAGGATCAAGAAAAGACCTCGATTTATTATGTGGTGGTGGATTCTTACATGTAGCTCCAGCACATGCTAAGATTATTTTAAATCAAACTGTGAAGAATGAGCAGGGTTGGAATATAGTAAGATCACCTATTCGAGGTGGAAGAGAAAGTAGTATGGGAGTCGATGAAAAATTATCCTCTTTGGAGAATATATTGAAGAATACATTGGAGCAACAATTGAAACAAGTTACTTTAGCTGTTAAAGAAGGTTTTTCAGGTAAGAGTGCAGGTGTTAATGTTACTTAAGAGATATATGGGTGTTCGAATTGTGGTGTTCAAGATCATGAATGGGAGCATTTTAAAAGTAATCCTGAATCTATAATGTTTGTTTCTAATCGAGGGAATTACAATTCTAGTGGTCAAGGGTATCAACCAAATAGAAACCATATGGGTTTCCAATGTTCGAATCCTAATGGGGCAGCTGATCCTACATATGCATATCAACCGCCTCCCCAAGGTAACAATTATCAACCTAGACCACACAATAATTACTAAGGGGGATAAGGTTATGGAAATCATGTTCAGAGATAGCCTCCTCAAGATAATTACAATGAGACCATGAATCAAAGAGCTGTACTTCCTCAACCTCAAGAAGGTGCGAATGATCTTCGTCAAACTGTAGAAAAACTAATTACACTTCAGACACAATCTATCCAAAATCAACAAGCTTCTGAAGCCGCAATTAAGTTATTAGAGAATCAGATAGCTCAGATGTCAAAAAAATTGAGTCAGCATCCACAAGGGAAACTCCCTAGTGACACTAAAAATCCAAGACAGACAGAAGATTGTAATGCTATCGTGCTAAGAAGTGGTAAGAAGCTCCCTCCACCTCCTTTTCATGTTATGAAAGAAAAAGAAGTTACCAATACATAAAAACTGGTAAAGGATGTGGAAGAAAAAGATGATGAACCTGAAGTAGTAGAAGTGGAGAAGATTTCGGAAGTTCCTAAGAAGAAAGATGTTATAGAAACCCGTCCTCCTCCACCTTTTCCCTCAAGAATTAAGAAAAAATGAGATATGGCTGATTATCAGAGATTTTTAAATAGGGTAAGAGGTCTTAACATCAACATACCATTGTTGGAAGCTATTAAAGATATACCAAAGTATGTGAAGTTCTTGAAGAGGGCCCTCACAAATAAAAGGCCATATTGTGATAATGAGATGATAGGATTGCCAGAAGAGTGTAGCACAATTTTCCAAAGTAAGTTGCCACCTAAGTTACTTGATCCTGGGAGTTTTACGATTCCGATTTCTATTGGTGATGAGTGGCGAGGAAAAGCTTTATGCGATTTGGGTGCGAGTATCAATCTCATGCCCAAATCTATTTTTGATGAGTTGAAGATGGGAGATGCGATACCTACCTCTATGGTCCTACAGATGGATGACAGATCCCTTGTTCATCCTAAGGGACGAATATAAGATGTCCTCGTCAAGGAAGGTACTTTAATTTTTCTCATTGATTTTGTTATTCTTGAATACGACGCGGATAGGAATTTCCCCATCATCTTGGATGACCATTCCTAGCAACGGGGCGTACTTTAATTGATGTAGAAAACAAACAACTGAATATGCAAATTCCAGACGAGGAGGTAAAGTTCAATGTGTTTAGGGCTATGAAGTTTCCAGATGTTCCAGGAGATTGCTTCCGAATGAATGTAGTTGAACATGCCACGCAAGAGGTATTTGATTGTTTTAATTAGGTTGATATCTTGCAGGCCGCCTTAACACTTGACTTACCTGAGATGATGGAAGAGCTTGCCGAAATAGTGGAAGCTCTTAATTCTGAGAATCCAAAATATAGGCACCCTGCCTATGAATCAATGAGAGAACCGTGGGAGATAGTTACTAAAAAAACCATCCATTGAATCTCCTCCACAGTTGGAAGAAAAACCATTACCAGCACACTTGAGGTATGGATATTTAGTTACTAATGACACTCTACTTGTTATTTGTTACAGCAAATTTAATAGGTCATCAAGAAGATGAGTTGTTGCGTGTACTAAGAGCTAATAAAGAGGAGATTGGTTGGACTATTGCTAACATCAAGGGCATTAGTCCTTCCTATTTCCAACACAAAATTATTCTAGAAGATGATAGTGCACGCTCAATTGAAGGCAAAAGAAGTTTAATGCCAGCTATGAAAGAAGTGGTGAAGAAAAAAGTTATTAAGTTATTAAACGCGGGAATCATTTATCCCATAGCTAGTAGCGAATGGGTGAGTCTAGTTCAATGCGTACCAAAGAAGGGTGGTGCCACTACTGTCCTAAATTCTCAGGATGGAGCCATTCCCTCGAGGACCGTTGTTGGTTGGAGAGTGTGTATGGATTATCGTAAGTTGAACAAGGCTACTAGAAAAGATCTCTTCCCTCTTTATTTCATAGATCAAATGTTGCATAAATTGGCTGGTAGGGAATATTATTGCTTTTTGGATGGGTATTTAGGGTACAATCAAATTTTTGTAGACCCACAAGACCAACAGAAGACCACTTTTACATGTCCTTTTGGTACCTTTGCCTTTCTAAGGATGCCATTTGGACTATGTAATGCCCCTGCTACTTTTCAGAGATGTATGATGGCGATTTTCTGGGATATGGTCAATAACTTCCTTGGGTATTTATGGATGACTTTTCTGTGTTTGGTGATAACTTTGGTGAGTGTTTACAGAACTTGGAGAAGGTATTGATTAGATGCAAGGTAACTGATTTGGTTTTAAATTGGGAAAAATGCCATTTTATGGTTCGTGAAGGTATAGTGTTTGGACACAAGGTTTCGAGTTCAGGTCTCAAAGTTGATCGTGCTAAGATTGAGGTAATTAAGACTCTTCCCCCAGCTACTTCTGTAAAAGGGGTGATAAGCTTTTTAGGCCATTCTCGTTTCTATTGCCGTTTTATCAAGGATTTTTCCAAGATTGCCAAGCCTTTGTGTAACTTACTCGAGAAGGACTCCAAATTCCTTTTTTGATGAAGCTTGCATGAAGGCATTTCAAGAAATTAAAAAGAAGCTTATTACTGCGCCTATTGTATTACCTCCTAATTGGAAGATTCTATTTGAAGTTATGTGTGATGCTAGTGATTTAGCTATGGATGTTGTGTTGGGTCAGAGAAAAGATAAGGTATTCCATTCTATCTACTATGCGAGTAAGACATTCACTAGTGCTCAGATAAATTATACAGTGACTAAGAAGGAACTTTTAGCGGTTGTTTATGCATTTGACAAGTTTTGTTCCTGCCTCCTAGGAGAAAAAATTGTTGTATTTACCGATCATTCTGCTATTAAGTACCTTATGGAGAAGAAAGATGCTAAACCGCGTTTAATCAGATGGGTTTTGTTGTTACAAAAGTTCGATTTAGAGATTCGAGATAGGAAAGGTTGTGATAATCATGTTGCAGATCATTTGTCTCGTCTTGAAGGTTCAGAATCGAATAGTGATCCCGAGTTGGTTAGAGAGGATTTTTCAGATGAAAGTTTATTTTCTATTTATGATGGTGCTCCTTAGTATGCAGACATCGCAAATCTTATTGTGAGTGGTTCTTTTCCTGAAGGAGCCACTTTGCAGGATAAGAAGAGATTAATAAGCCGAGCTAAACAATTTTTTTAGGAGGTTCCTTTCCTCTACAAAGTATGTGGTGACAAAATTGTGAGAAGATGCATACCTGAGAATGAGATTTTGTCAGTAGTTGCAGGTTGTCACGATTCACCCTATAGAGGACAATTTAAAGGTGTGACCGCACAACTGCTAAGGTATTACAATCAGGTTTTTATTGGCCTACTTTACATAAGGATTGTCATGAGTATGTTAAGAAATGTCATAGATGCCAGTTTAATGGTAATATATCCAAGAGGGATGGGATGCCACGTAATAATGTTCTTGAAGTGGAAATATTTGATGTTTGGGTTATTGATTTCATGGGTCCCTTTGTACCATCCAATAGAAATAATTACATCCTATTAGCTGTTGATTACATGTCCAAATGGGTAGAGGCTGTAGCTCTACCAACTAATTATTCACGAGTAGTGATGAAAAAATTCAAGTCACATATCTTCACTAGACATGGCACACTTAGAGTTATTATAAGTGATGGAGGTTCACACAATCTGAACAAATATTTAAAGACAGTTTTAGAGAAGCATGTGATAAGACATCATGTATCTACCACTTATCATCCGCAAGCCACTGGTCAAGATGAGGTTTCTAACCGGGAGTTAAAATCTATTTCGGAAAAGATTGTTGGTCCCACAAGTAAAGATTGGTCAATGAAGTTAGATGATGCATTGTGGGCTTATTTTACTGCGTTCAAAACTCCAGTTGGTGCATCTCCGTATCGTATGGTTTATGGTAAGGCTTGTTATTTACCTCTTGAACTTGAATTAGGTGCATATTGGGCTATAGCGTTGTTGAATTTAGATCCTACTTTAGCCGGTGAAATCGTATGATGAAGTAAAATGAACTTGATGAGTTTCGATTACATGCCTATGAGAATGCTAAACTTTATAAAGAGAACACTAAGAGATGGCATGATAATCGTATCCATGAGAAAAGGTTTGAAGTTAGCCAAAGGGTCCTAAAATACAACTCAAAGTTCAGCAATTATCCGGGTAAGTTGAGATCGAAATGGTCTGGTCGTTACATTGTAACAAAAGCCATGCCTCATGGGGCTATAGAGATTGAACACCCAATCGAACACTACAACTTCATGGTGAATGGTCATCGACTGAAGATTTATCATGGAGGCGAGGATATCAATCGCTCGAAAGACCCACATCCCAGAGAGGTCATGTACCTCCTCGAAGCTCATTAGAAGCGAGAGGTAACTAGTCGAGCTTAACGACGTTAAACAAAAGCCATTTCGTATGCATATTACGTTAATTCAGTCAAAAGTCTTTCAATTCGGTAGTATAAATTAGCTTAAGTGTTGTTTATTAGTGTAAACTCTTCAAAAGAAATGAGAAAGGTCTAGTGTTTGGATGATTACAGGTGCTTAATCCATGCGTTTAGGGTTAACAGGTGTGAGACGCAAGAAAAAACGTGTTTTGGTCAAAAATTCGATCACTTGCACCGGCTAGCCGGTCATTTGACCGGTATGCCGGTCAGCGAGGATCAAACATTATGTTCGTGGACCAATTACACGAAACAATAAAGTGCGTCGCTGAAAAAGTCATTCGCGCGACCAGCTAGATAGTCATTTGACCGGTATACCGGTCGAGAAATTGTATCACAGCCCGAGCTACTGTCTTTGGAGCACTTCCACGAAGCTATATAGTGCGTCGCCAAAATTTCAAGGAATGCGACCGGTCTGCCGGTAAAAAATGTTTGCTACAGCGCGAGCTACTGCTCGAGGTGCCATTCCACGCAACTATATATTGCGTCGCTAAAAAAAAAAGATCGTGTCGATAAAATTCATTTGCGGCCGGCGAGCCGGCCTTCTGACCGGTATGCCAGTCAACTCACTATAACTCGATACATTCCACGCAACTATGACATGCGTCCTTGAGATACACGAGAAATTGACGAGATATTGGGGCTGGTAAGCCGGTCGATTCACCGGTATACCGGTGCGGTCACCGACCTTTAACCCTAATACCTATATTACCATGTTATCTTCTATTGTACACAACCTCTCACACACAACTCCATTATTGACGAACAAAGCTTCAACAAATACCTGCAAAACATCATCAGAACACAAAAATACATCTAATCTTTTCCTCGAAACCACTCCTAACACATAATCAACATCAAATCCTTCCACTAAACACCAAAATTCTTCACTTTAATCCTTCCTTTTCCTTCATCAAGACTTTAATCCTACCCATTAACCTTCTTCTCCTCCATTAGATATTCATTACCCATCTCATATAACACCTTAAACCATCTTTCTAAATCCTCACAACACCAAAGTTCAAAACTTTTCTCCAGCTTTTGAATTTTTGAAGTTTTAAGTTTGGGGTTCATTGAGATGACGAACAGAACTGATTCCTTGTGCTATAACCGATGAGCAAGACTTTATCCTAACACTATTGGAGCTACTCCAGCTAGTGCCATTAAAATTCTGGATTCACGTTCTAAGGTGCCTAGTGAGGAAGGTGAGAAAACTATGAAGAGGAAAGAGAACCCAAGTACTATTGTTCCTGAAGAACCTATCATGGATGAAAAAAAAGATGAAGAGAAAGAGGTAAGTGATCCAATCATCCCTCCATGTTCTGTGAGATGAAAAACAATGGCTATGAAACTTAAGCCTAAGAAGCCATTAGTTCCTTGGAAAGACCAAGTTCATGAGAGGTTTGCTAGTATTGCTTTTGGTGTTGAGAAAGGATTTCCGTTGAATATAATGGAAGGTGAATTCAAATATTACGCGGTTGCATGCGATGAATTTGGGTGGAGAGAACCGAGAGAAATAGATTTGAGCTATATTCCGACTTTGGTTCGAGAATTGTATGAAGAATTAGTCTTTGCGAATGGTAACACTATTGAACTCCGCAAGAAGATTTTTCCTTTCTTAGTTGAGCATATTCGTAAGGTACTTAACCTACCAAATTTAAGAGGTCCATGCCAATAACAAGAGGAGCTTACCAATCCGGCATTCGAATGAGAATCGTTTTATCAAAGTGTTCTGATTTATGGGAATCCGCCCATTCCCCAAGGTGCTAGGTATGAAAGTCAATGTTTTAGTCATGATTTATTGACGCGTGCGAGAGCATGGTCCCGTTTTATTATTCCTACATTCTTTGGTAACGATCACATATCTTTGTAACACGTGAACAACTAATCTTCATTAAATTTATTATTCAGAAGAAGGAGACTGATGTAGCTCAAATAATTTATAATTCCATCATGTCTTATACGAAGAATCCCATTAGTGCACGGAACCTCAAGTTCCCATGCACCATCACAAAAATTTGTTTTGCCGCAAGGGTGCCACTTCAGAACATTGAGGACGAACCGATCGAAAAAGTTACAAATCTCAAATCAATTTCTATTGCTAATATTATAGTGAAGCCAAGAAGAATGGGATTGAGTTAGACAAGCCTTTTGGAAAATAGACTAAAGTGGGACCTCCTAAACGCAAAGTTAAAGTTGCCAAAGATCATGAGGTTATTGAAAGAATGAAAGCTTTAGAGGAGAGACATAAAGAGGTGTTGAAAGCTATAGGAAGCGTCACAAGAGAGTTGGTCTTTATAAAAAACATATTGGATAGGTTGGGTGATTCCCAACATGCCGTTTACACAATGCTTAAGAAGATGACCCAAACTGGACGCAACACTAAAAACAAGCCTAGTGCTGGTTGAGATACGTTTTCCTAACCTTCTCATTTAGTAGTGTAAAATAGTTTAATTGCTTTATTGAGCCTTTTTCGAGTCTTGGGGACACGAATTATTTTTGAGTTTGGCGTGGGTTCATTGTCTCATCCCAATTTTTTATGTGTTATTTGTGTTAATTGCCTTCAATAAAATTATTTTAGGGTTGCGTTTGACTGTAAAGCATTTTAAATGTCCCCATTAAGTAAACGTTTTATGAATTTATGATAGAAAATAGTAGACTTTTGGAGTTAGTATAAAACGCATTTAGATTGCATGCAAACATAGGTAATTGATAGGTAGAATTGATGAGCAATGCAAAATAAGTAAACTTGTACATAAGGAAAATGTTTGGTTTGTAGAACGTGAGATCCAAATTAGTAGAGAACCCACCTAGGTATGAACTAGAGGTGAGCTATATAACTAGGAAAATGATAGAGGTAGTTCTTTGTTATCCCTTTGAGACTTTTTAGCTTTCTATCCCTTAATATGATATTATCCGCCTCGGCCCATTTTTAGCCTTTAAGCCTTTCTTTTGTCGCCATAATATGAGCCCACGTCCTTTTTTATTATTAGGCATTACCATATGACCTGCACTTGAATCACAATCCTGAGACTTCCTGTCTTGAGCTTGAGTTCGGGTGGTGGGTTTCATTATTGGGAGATTACATTGGGAGGGGATTCGTATGCGTTTGTATTTATGCGCAAATTTTTTTATGATGTATTATTTGTAACCCTTTGCCGGGTCTTTGAAAAAAAAAGAGAAAAATACGAAAAAGAAAAAAAATGTAACCAGCAAAGTGGAATGTTTTGGAAATCATCCTTAGTGTTTATTGGGTAATTCTGGGGACGCTAACTAGTGCGTTAAATGGGTTGCGTGAGAACAATATTCGAGTGTAAACTCAATCTCAAGGAAAGTTTGTTGATGGTAAGTGAGGAGAGAGCCAAAGGCTCACTTCAAATTTACCAAATATACATTCCATATTGTCCCTAAGCCTATGCTATAACCATAAAGTCCTCATTCCGAGATATATAGTGGATATGTAATTCAGCTAATAGGGAGTATGATAAGTGGAGCATTCAAAGTTAGTGAGGATCGATGAACACCCTATAGAAATCATCTTGAGATAAGTACAAGCGTAACTAGGGATCTCAATGGGGCGTGTTTGGGGCGGTTTTACCTATCCCCTCACCCCGTCCCACAAGAAAATAGATTCCCCACGCCCCGCCCCTGCGTTGTTCTTCCCCACATTTTGCCCCACCCCGCTCTTTTATTCCCCGCGGGATGTGGGTTCTACCCGCTGGTTATAATTTGATTGTTCAATTTTTTTTATTACTACAAATTTTATTATTTTTAAACTCTCAAATATTCTATTATTCAGAATTTGCATTTGTATCTGATTTTTTGACAAAATGTTCCCTTGGAGTTGCACTTTGATTTGAATAATTTAAACTTTGTGTGTTGTAATAGACGCACACAAACTTTGATTTGAATAATTATTAAAACTAAAATATATAGTACATATTATAAATGAAATATATTAATTATATATTATAAAGATGCGGGGAGGGTTTGCAAGTTGTGGAGTACTTATCCCCACAACCCGCCCCGCCTCGTGCGTGTTTTAAAAATCCATCCCCACAACCCGCCCAAGCCCCATGTAGTACCTTAAACCCGCCTCGTTTAAAGTGAGGTGGGGCGGGTACCTGCAAACCCGCGCCCCATTGACATCCCTAAGCGTAACTTTCTAGCATTGCGAAGTTAATTTTTAATTAATTATTTGTGTTTGATTTTGCATGACATTTGTATGTGTATATTAATTCCTAGGATCATAATATATGAGATTTATTTTAAGTTATGCTTTGGGTGTTACTCATTAAACTCTACCTTTTTGCGCATCACCTAGAGTCCTGGTTTTTATTTTACTTTGTCGGGACGACAAAAGTTTGAGTTTAGGGTCTTAATGTCTCCCTTTTCTTTCTAATTATATGCCCTTAGGAAACATCATTTTAGGTGATTAATTGACTTATTTGATTGACATTTAAGCTTATTTGGTTATATTGCATTTTCTTCCCTTGGAATTTAGTTTATTTCATTTTAAAGCATTTGCATGTTAAATGGTTTATTTTATTGCAAAGTTTGCAGGTCCATGGATTAGATAGAACACCAAGACAAGGAAATGAATTTAGAATTAAAGTCATAGATCGAGTGTGATGTCTCCCTAATTGTTCTTATTTTCGATCCTTGGGAGACATCATTTTTTATGTTTAATTGAATATTTTGATAGACTTTTGAGTTAAAAATGCAATAATCCAGAATTTCTATTTTATTTCTACTATTTTTGATTTATTAAACTTTTTGCGCGTAATCTTGTGTATTTTAGTGAAAAGTTTTTAGGTTTTGAATATTAGCTAGGAAAGGAATCCGAGAAGAGAGTCAAAGATCGGGATATGGAGTCAAAGCTTGAAGATAAATCCCGAAAGAATTATATTTTGGAGCTGCAAATCTGGAAAACAGGCCAAAGATTGCTAATTTCGAGGCACTTCCGAGTTGATTTAGCCGCTGACCTTTGAAGAGAATATGTTCCTTATCGAGTTACGGAAATTTAGCAAATTATTTCAGGTCAATCGGATTTATAACGAATCGGCTAGAGCTGTTTTAGTGGAGGTGGTGCAGCAATTACGGGATTTTGGGCTAAGTTAATGGACTTGGGCCTTCAATATTTCATTTAATTAATAGATTAGGTCCAAGTCCGAATTTGAGCTTATAAAAGGGGCTTTTGACTTCTATTTTTCATACAACTCATTTATTCATAAGCAGAAGCATCAGAGAGAAGTCAACGAAGGAAGAAAAAGAAAGCTGTAGAGTTGGAGAGTGTCTATATCTCCATTCTCAGCCAAATCCAATTACAGAAATTAGGTTTTCTTTATTTTTAATTCTGTAAAACACTATGAGTTCTCTTTCTTTTAATTTAATTTTATTTTTAATTAGTATGAGCTAATTTCTTCATAGTACTTGAGAATGCATAACGGATGAATTCCTATTCTGTTATATTTCATATGTCTGAATTTGGGTTTTTAATAAATTAAATTAAATTGGGTCTTTTAAATTTTTCTGTAATTTGAGATTATTTACTGTTTTTGGAGTGATCAACTAAGAACAGGTGTTAGTATCTAGGCTATTCCACATATGTGGCGTGTGGATCATCCTGACGGAGGGTTTAGGTATGGACTTAATTACTCAATCTAAAATCGAAACTAGTTAACTCTGACGAGCTTAGTTAATTTTAGGGCCAATGTGGTAAAAATTACTTAATCATTCGAAAGTGGATCATATTTACCCTGACGGGACTAGTGACACTCTAGAATCGCCTTGTAGTCCACCCTGACAGGGGTACAAGGAATTTAGAATCACGACAAATGTTAATTGACCAATTTAACCCTTAAACAACATATGTTATGAAATATAATTAGGAGGATCCCTTGCGTCTCTCAAGTATTACCTTCTCATATTTGTGTCTTCCCTTTAATTACTTGCATTTTACTATTTATTTGCATTTTCTTTATAGTCTTTCATTACTAGAATTAATACAAACAACCAACCAATCATCATATCTTTTATCTGCTTTCATAAGTGCAACCATTCATTATCTGATAAGCATTGTAGTTAACCAACCGTCCCTGAGAACGAATTTCTTATCACTATTATTACTTGGGACAACCGTACACTTGCGGTTGTGAATCAATTACTTTTTGCATTATTTTAGAACACACAAAGGACCACCAAGTTTTTGGCGCCGCTGCCGGGGACGGTAGCGTGTGACCACGATGTTTATCCTTTAGTGATATTTGCATTTATTTTTATCAGTTTTACGCTTTTTGTTTGTTCTTCTCTTACAGATATTTTTAGGTTTGGTGTATGCGAAGAAGGCTCAGATTTGAACCACCAGTTCAAATCCTTGATAATCCGGATTCGTTAATCAGACTTTCAAATAAGAAAAGAAGAGAACAAGAGAAAGAGGAAAACGAAATGGCGAATAATCAAGATCCCTAGTTTGTTAATGGTCCAGAAGAAATTCCATTCCGTGCTCCTGCTTTAGGGGTAGGTGCTCCAGATATAGATGTTCCGAGGTTTCGTCCAGATTCGGGTATGTTAGCTCAATTCCAAAGTTTTGGAAATTTTCATGGTAAAGCTGGAGAAGATTTCCTCCGAGCAGTACAGAAATTCAAGCAGATATGTGATTCTTACATCAAACAAGGGGTTTCAAAGGAAGAAATGTATTTTGCTGCGTTTCGATTTTTCGTTATAGATGGAGCAAGTGAATGACACGATACGCAAGAGCCTACGAAGATAACAAATTGGGATCAACTAGAAACTGCTTTCTTTGACAGGTACTACCCAAGTAACATGCGGTTAGATGATCAACTTGAATTAACTCATTTCTGTCAGGAATATGATGAAACCTTGGGTAAAAGCTGGACAAGATTTCAGATGTGCTGACGTAGAGTTCCCGATCATGACCTTTCAGAACAACAACAACTAAATTTTTTTACAAAGTCTTGATGGACTTCAAGAAAAGACTTAGATTTTCTATGTGGTGCTGGGTTTTTACAAGTTCAACCGGCTCATGCGAAACTCATCCTAGAGAGAACGGTAAAAAATGAAGTTGGATGGAATTCAGTAAGAACCCCAATTAAAGGAGTGAATAAAGTTAATATCGAAGAAAAGTTCGGTACCCTTGAGAACAAGATTCTGTTAGCCTCACCTTGTTTTTATTCCCGTTTTAATATTCGACAAATCATCATTTAAACTAAAATTCATTTTGGTATCACTTAAGATGTTTTCCAAAACCCCTCATTAGATTAGTTGTGTTTACTTCCTTGTATTTAGCTTGATATTCAAAAGAGCAGCTCCGCGGTATACCGGACTAATCACGCGGTACACCGCAGAGTCACGGACCAGAAGCGCGGTGCACAGGATAGCCCGTCAGTATGCTCATAAAATTGCACGGTACACCGGACCTAGGCGCGGTACACCGGACCAAGGCAGGGACGTGGGTTGCGGTACATAGGAGAGTCCGACCAGTAAGCTCGAAGTTAAGACAAACAGCTCCGCGGTGCACCGGACCATATCCGCGGTACACCGCACAAGAGGGTTTTCTGCACTATTACAAGAGGACAAAGCTTATATCCGTTAGAGATAAAATAGATCCGTTAGATAGAAGCCTTATGACCGTTGGACCACATTTTCAGCTATAAAATGGAGTTCATTCAAGACACAACTCAAGCCTTCCATCTACCAATCTTAAGAGCAATTAATTCTATCATTCAAGGAGGTTTCAAAGGAGCATTCAAGTCATATTTATTGTGAAGCTAATTAGTTCTTATCTACTCATTTAGGAGTTTAGTTACAAAGCTTTTATAAGCACCCCTAAACACTTTTCCCTTTCCTCTTAGTTCTTGTAATAGATTAAGAGAGTAGTGTGAGCATAGGTTTATGCTTGGTTCCTTGTGTTGGTGATAACACAAGAGTATTTCCTTCAAAGGGTTTTTGAAGTGGTTGTAAGGGTTTGTATCTCACCCGGTTAAGAGTTACGAAGATTAGTTGAGAATCTTGCAAATCCTAAGGAGGCTTCCTTAGGTAGTGGATGTAGGGAAACCGAACCACTATACATCGTTGTGTATCGTATTCTATCTCTACACTCTTTATATTTCCGCACTCTATATGCTTGATAAAATGCCTACTTGAATAGTTTGATAATATTGTCTATTAGGATTATCTAGTTTTATACTATTTAGTTTGCTAATACAATAGGATTCAAATTAGCTTTTAATTTTATTTACTTGAAATAAAATTAGTCGATTAATTTCTATTGTCCTATTCAACCCCCCTTCTAGGACGCATATAGTATATCAATTGGTATCAGAGCCTAGCTCTATTGTACTTAATCGTTTCTAGAGTTAATACGATATGGATACTAATCAACCGGAAGGTTCATGTTCTACTAGACCTCCGCTTTTTGTAGGAAAAGACTACTTTGGATGGAAAAAGAAAATGGAGATTCATGTAAAAGGAATTGATTACTTCTTATGGCTTGCTATCAAGAAAGGTCCTTATTTTCCTTATGTTATGGGTAGTACTACGGAGGTGAAAAATGAAGATGATTACAATGATCAAGACATAGCGAAACTCACCAAAAACAACAAAGCTATGAACATTCTCATTAATGGATTAAGTGTCACGGAATACGCTAGAGTTAGTGAATGCAATTCCGCTCATGAAATGTGGCAACTCTTGGAGCTATCATATCAAGGAACGGAAGATATTAAAGAAACTAAGATTGGTCTCTTTATCACTAAGTATGAGCTTTTTCGTATGGAGCCCGATGAAGCCTTGAATGCTATGCATCAAAGATTTTCTAACATTGTTAACACTTTGAAGACTCTTGGTCAAGAATACACCAACAAGGAACAATGCCGAAAAATCTTATTTGCTCTTCCAAGGAAATACAAGACAAAGATCAACTCTATAAGGGATACTAAAGATCTTTCAAAAATGACGGTTCATGAACTCATTTGCAACCTCATGACGGAAGAGCTTGTGCTTGAAGAAGAAAAGATAAGAGATGATGAGGAGAAAAAGATTAAGAAATCTATTGCTTTCCATGCCATGAGTACCAAGTTGAAAGAACGAAAAGAAAGGAAGGAAAGTGAAGAAGAAAATTCACATGAAGAAGAAACTAGTGAAGATGAAGGAGTAGCTATGTTGGCAAGAGATATGAAAAAATTCATGAGATACAAACGCTTTGCCAAGAAAGGAAGTTCTTCCTCACCTTACAAGAAGAATGATAGAGCTATCAAACAAGATGAACCCACTTGCTATCATTGCAAGAAAGTTGGTCACATCAAAACTTATTGTCCTCTTCTTCAAAAGGAGAAACCTAAGAGAGCAATGCATGCTAATATCACTTGGGATACTCAAAATTCGGAGGAAGAAGAAAGTGACAATGAAAATGTCAATCTTGTTGCTTTTATGGGAAAACTTGAGAATGATGAAGATGCTTCTTCGGATGATGATACCGGTACTACTCACTTTGCCTTTATGGCAAATCATGATGAGGTAACTCCTAAATCTAAACTCTTTTTAACTAATGATGATGCTAGTGAACAAGATATTCATGAGGCATTTGATTCTCTTTATAATGATTTTTTAAATTCTATTGAAACAAACAAAGTTTTAACAAAAGATTTAGAATTTGAGAAAAATAGAACTAAAGAGGTTTTGAAAGCTTTGGAAGATTGTCAAAATCTTTGTGATGAATGTATAGATGAAAATGAAAAACTTCATCTTATTGAGAAAAATCTTTTGGAAGAAAAAGCTTTATTAGAGAAAAAGATTATTGATCAAAATGCTATTATTTTAAAATTTACTAGTGGGCAAGAAAACTTGGATTTGATTTTAGGTTCTCAAAGAATGGCTTGTGAAAAAAGTGGTGTTGGATATGATCCATTCACTCACCAAAAACCTTTGAAAAATGTCTTTGTAAAATCAAAAATTTCAAATGCAATTCCATCCTCTTCAAAATCTTCTATCACTTGCACCTATTGTGAAAAACTTGGTCATGATGCATCTCATTGTTACTATCGTAAATTATTGGATTTGGGATCTCTTGTGCCGATTTGGAAAAGGCCTACATGGGTCTTAAAAAGGAAATCCACTAACCCTCATGGACCCAATCCGAATTGGGTACCTAAAGCTTAAATTATTTTTGTTTGTAGGGATTGAGCATCAAGAAGCAAAATATATGGCTACTTGATAGTGGATGCTCAAGACACATGACCGGAAATCCATCATTATTTACAAATTTATATAAAACAAAAGGTGATAGAGTTACTTTTGCCGATAACACTAAGAAACGCGTTTTGGGTAAAGGTAACATTGGTAATATGAACTCTTTACTTATCTCTAATGTGTTACTTGTTGAGGGTCTCTCTTTTAACTTGCTTAGTATAAGTCAACTTTGTGATGTTGGTTTTTGTGTTAAATTTGAAGCATCTAGATGTTGTTTTTAAAAATGATGAGTTAGATACTATGTTTATTGCAAAAAGATCGGATAATGTTTTTGTTGTTGATCTTGAGAGTCTTATGTGTAAACATATTAAATGCTTATCCGTGGTAAATGATAGTTGGCTTTGGCATCGACGTTTAGGACATGCTAGCATGGATTTAATTTCAAAATTATCTAGAAAAAATCTTGTTGTTGGTTTGCCTATTTACAAATTCGATAAAGATAAATTATGTGATGCATGTCAACTTGGTAAACAACATCGTTCATCTTTTAAATCCATTAATAAGGTCATCACCGTTAGGCCACTTCAATTATTGCATATGGACCTTTTTGGTCCCGTTGATGTCACTAGTCTAGGAGGATCTAGATATGTCTTTGTTGTTGTTGATGATTACACTAGATTCACATGGGTGATGTTCCTTGCTTTGAAAAGTGATGCCTTCAATGAATTTGCAAAACTTTGTAGAAAGGTGCAAAATGAGAAAGGCTACTCTATTACATGCATTCGTAGTGATAATGGTAGTGAATATGTGAATTCTCCTTTTGTGCATTTTTGTGATGAATATGGGATTGAGCATAATTTTTCGGCCCCTAGAACTCCCCAACAAAATGGGGTAGTGGAAAGGAAAAACCGAACTCTACAAGAAATGGCTAGAACAATGCTAAAAGAACATAGCTTGCCTACATACTTTTGGGGTGAAGCCGTTCATACGGCTTGTTATGTGTTAAATAGAGTTCTAATTAGACCCCTTATTAAGAAAACCCCTTATGAGATTTGGAATGGTAGACCACCAACCATTGCTTATTTTCGTGTTTTTGGATGCAAATGTTTTATCTTAAACACTAGGGACTATTTGGGAAAATTTGATGCTAAATCGGATGAAGGTATTTTTCTTGGCTATTCCACTAAGGGAAAAGCCTATCGCATTTTCAACAAACGTACTCGTACTATTGAGGAATCTATGCATGTTGACTTTGATGAGACCAATCCTTTTAATATCAAGAAAGTAGTAGATGTTGAATTACATGAAGATGCTCCACAAGATAAATCCTTAGAATCTCCTACTCAAGAAGTAAAGTCTCATGATGAATCTCCTAAGGAAAATGATCAAATGCCAAATGAAGCTAGTATGGATTTACCAAAGTGTTGGAAACATATCAAAGATCACCCAAGTGAATTAATTCTAGGTGATCCAAAAGAAGGTGTTACCACTCGCTCTCGTATTATTGCTCTATGTGCTCATCAAGCGTTCTTATCTCAAATTGAGCCCAAGAATATTAAAGAAGCATTGTTAGATGATCATTGGATTAACGCTATGCATGAGGAATTAAATCAATTTGAGCGTAGTAAAGTTTGGACATTAATGGAGAAACCAATTGGCCCTACTATCATTGGCACTAAGTGGATATTTCGCAACAAGCTAGATGACACCGGTATAATCACTAGAAATAAAGCAAGGTTAGTTGCTCAAGGATACAATCAAGAAGAAGGTATTGATTTCGATGAAACTTTTGCTCCCGTAGCTAGACTTGAATCTATTCGTATGCTACTTGCTTTTGCTTGTTATATGAATTTTAAACTTTACCAAATGGATGTCAAAAGTGCTTTTTTAAATGGTTTTATAGACGAGGAAGTTTTTGTTAAACAACCTCCGGGTTTTGAGGATCCAAAATTTCCAAATCATGTTTTTAAACTTTCAAAGGCTTTATATGGTTTAAAACAAGCACCTCGTGCTTGGTATGAACGATTAAGCAAATTTTTATTAGATGATGGTTTTAAAAGAGGAAAAATTGACTCCACTTTATTTATAAAAAGGTCTTCAAAAGATATCCTTCTTGTTCAAATTTATGTGGATGATATTATATTTGGTGCTACTAATGAAAATCTTTGTGAGAATTTTTCTAAAAGCATGCATAAGGAATTTGAGATGAGCATGATGGGAGAATTAAATTACTTTCCTGGACTTCAAATCAAGCAAATGAAAGATGGTATCTTTGGCAATCAAGCCAAATACACAAAAGAATTGATCAAAAAATTTGGACTTGAAGATGCAAAGGAAATTGGAACTCCAATGAGAACATCCACAAAATTAGACAAAGATGAAGATGGTAAGGATGTTGATGAGAAACTATATCGAGGTATGATTGGTAGCTTACTTTATTTAACCGCTTCTAGACCCGATATTATGTTCCCCGTGTGTCTTTGTGCTAGATTTCAATCTTCTCCTAAAGAAACCCATCTTAGTGCCGTTAAGCGTATCTTTAGGTATTTGAAAGGAACCCTTAGTCTAGGACTTTGGTACCCAAGATTTACCTCTTTTGAGCTAATAGGTTATACGGATGCCGATTATGCCGGTTGTAGACTTGATAGGAAGAGTACTAGTGGTAGTTGCCAATTCTTAGGTCAATCCCTTGTTTCTTGGTCTAGTAGAAAACAAAATAGTGTTGCTTTATCCACGGCCGAAGCCGAATATGTTGCGGTCGGAAATTGTGTGACTCAAATTCTTTGGATGAAACAAACCTTACTAGATTTTGGCCTAGAGTATGATCGTGTTCCCATTCGTTGTGATAACACTAGTGCTATCAATCTTACCAAAAATCCTATTCAACATTCTAGAACGAAACACATAGAAATCCGCCATCATTTTATCCGTGATCACACTCAAAAAGGGGATATTGTACTTGAATTTGTCACCTCCGAAAATCAATTAGCCGATATCTTTACTAAACCTCTACCCCAAGATCTTTTTGAGAAAATTCGTTGTGAAATTGGCATGCAAATTCTCTAACCTTCCTTTCATGCCATTAGTGTTTAGTACTTTTTGTGTATATAATCTTGTTGCTAATATTTTCTTGATGTTTTAGGGTCCTTGAAGCTTCTAATTGTTATCCATTTATTCCTTTGGTCCTTGTTTTTTTACTCAAAATGTGTTTTTGACCCCTTAAAATTTTCAAAATCGTATCATTTGTTCTTTTTGTTGTTGACAAAGGGGGAGAAATTTTAGTTAAACTTTTTCAAATGCATTTTGTGAGGGGGAGTTTTTATAAAAACTCTAGTGATTAGGTTGAGGGGGAGTTTTTGATCAAAACTAAATCGTAGGCATCTTCAAAAGTTTATGATTTGTCAAACATCAAAAAGGGGGAGATTGTTAGCCTCACCTTGTTTTTATTCCTGTTTTAATATTCGACAAATCATCATTTAAACTAAAATTCATTTTGGTATCACTTAAGATGTTTTCCAAAACCCCTCATTAGATTAGTTGTGTTTACTTCCTTGTATTTAGCTTGATATTCAAAAGAGCAGCTCCGCGGTATACCGGACTAATCACGCGGTACACCGCAGAGTCACGGACCAGAAGCGCGGTGCACAGGATAGCCCGTCAGTATGCTCATAAAATTGCACGGTACACCGGACCTAGGCGCGGTACACCGGACCAAGGCACGGACGTGGGTTGCGGTACATAGGAGAGTCCGACCAGTAAGCTCGAAGTTAAGACAAACAGCTCCGCGGTGCACCGGACCATATCCGCGGTACACCGCACAAGAGGGTTTTCTGCACTATTACAAGAGGACAAAGCTTATATCCGTTAGAGATAAAATAGATCCGTTAGATAGAAGCCTTATGACCGTTGGACCACATTTTCAGCTATAAAATGGAGTTCATTCAAGACACAACTCAAGCCTTCCATCTACCAATCTTAAGAGCAATTAATTCTATCATTCAAGGAGGTTTCAAAGGAGCATTCAAGTCATATTTATTGTGAAGCTAATTAGTTCTTATCTACTCATTTAGGAGTTTAGTTACAAAGCTTTTATAAGCACCCCTAAACACTTTTCCCTTTCCTCTTAGTTCTTGTAATAGATTAAGAGAGTAGTGTGAGCATAGGTTTATGCTTGGTTCCTTGTGTTGGTGATAACACAAGAGTATTTCCTTCAAAGGGTTTTTGAAGTGGTTGTAAGGGTTTGTATCTCACCCGGTTAAGAGTTACGAAGATTAGTTGAGAATCTTGCAAATCCTAAGGAGGCTTCCTTAGGTATTGGATGTAGGGAAACCGAACCACTATACATCGTTGTGTATCGTATTCTATCTCTACACTCTTTATATTTCCGCACTCTATATGCTTGATAAAATGCCTACTTGAATAGTTTGATAATATTGTCTATTAGGATTATCTAGTTTTATACTATTTAGTTTGCTAATACAATAGGATTCAAATTAGCTTTTAATTTTATTTACTTGAAATAAAATTAGCCGATTAATTTCTATTGTCCTATTCAACCCCCCTTCTAGGACGCATATAGTATATCAGATTCAAAACACCATAGAGCAACAATTAAAACAGCTCACTTTAGCTGTAAAATAAGGATTTTCGGGTAAGAAGGTAGCTGTGCAAGCTGCACAAGAAGTTTATATGTGTTCGTATTGTGGTGTAAATGATCATGATGAGGAGAGTTGTCCGAATAATCAAGAGCCTGTAATGTTTGTCTCCAACAGAGGAAACTTCAATTCAAGTGGTAATGGATATCAGCCTAACAGAAACCATCCTGGGTTTCAATACTCAAATCCTAATGGGGCAGCCAATCCGACATATGCGTATCAGCCGCGTCCCCATGGTAAAAACTTCAATCCAAGACCACAGAATAATTATCAAGGAGGACAGAATCAAGGAAACTATGCGCAAAGACAAGCTCCTCAAGACACTTACAATAAAACCATGAACCAAAAAGCCTTACCTGCCCATCCACAAGAAGGTGTGGTTACCCTTCAGAAAACCGTTGAGAGCTTAATCGCTCTTCAGACGCAAGCTATGCAAAATCAACAAGCGTCCGACGCAAGTATCAAGCTATTACAGAACCAAATGGATCAATTCGCAAAACAGCTTAACCAACGTCCACAAGGGCAACTCCCTAGTGACACAGAAAATCCGAGACAACATGAAGATTGCAAAGCTGTTACTCTCAGAAGTGGTAAGAACCTCCCTCCACCTCCTTTTCCTATTATGAAAGAGAAAGAAGTTCCCAGAAAAGAAAAGGATGTGGGTGAGAAAGAGAATGATATTGAGGTTGAAGAAATAGAGAGGCCGAGTGAGATTCCAAAGAAGAAATATGATGTTATGAGTAATCGCCCTCCTCCACCGTTTCCATCTCGAGTTAAGAAAAAGGGTGATTTGGCCGATTTTCAGAAGTTCTTTAATAGAGTGAGAGGCCTTAGTATTAATATTCCGTTGTTGGAAGCTATCCGAGATATTCCCAAGTACACGAAATTTTTGAAGAGAGCCCTCACTAACAAAGGGCCATACTGTGATAATGAGATGATTGGTCTTCCTGAAGAATGTAGTGCTATTTGTCAAAGTAAATTGCCTCCAAAGTTACTTGATCCTGGGAGTTTCACAATTCCGATTTCGATTGGAGAAGAATGGAAAGGTAAAGCACTATGCGATTTGGGTGCAAGCATCAATCTGATGCCCAAATCGATCTTTGATAAGCTAAAAATTGGAGAAGCAAGACCTACTTCTATGGTCTTGCAAATGGAGGACAGATCTCTTGCACATCCAGAAGGCCGAATTGAAGATGTCCTTGTTAAGGCAGGTACGTTAGTATTTCCCGTTGATTTCGTTATACTTGAATACGACGCGGATAGGAATGTCCCCATTATTTTGGGAAGACCATTCCTAGCCACGGGGCGTACATTGATTGATGTAGAAAACGGCGAATTGACGATGAGAATCCAAGACGAGGAAGTCAAATTTAATGTGTTCCGAGCTATGAAGTTTCCAGATTCTCAAGAATATTGCTTTCAAATGGATGTAATTGAGCAGGCATCGCAAGAAGTATTTGATTGTTTTAATTATGATGATATCTTGCAGGCCGCTTTGACATTAGACCTACCTGAGATGATGGAAGAGCTTGCCGAAACAGTGGCAGCTCTTAATTCTGAAAATCCGAAGTATAGGCGTCTTGCCTATGAACCTGTGAGAGAACCGGGGGAGATTATTCCTAAAAAGAATCCTTCAATTGAATCTCCCCCTGAATTGGAAGAAAAGCCATTACCAGCACACTTGAGGTATGCGTATTTAGGTACTAATGAAACTCAACCTGTTATTGTTTCAGCAAATATTACAGGTCCTCAAGAAGATAAACTGTTGCGTGTGTTAAGAGCCAACAAAGAGGCAATAGATTGGACAATTGCTGACATCAAAGGCATTAGTCCCTCCTATTGTCAACACAAAATCATACTTGAAGACGATAACGCACGCTCAGTTGAAGGTCAAAGGATATTAATGCCCGCTATGAAGGAAGTAGTAAAGAAGGAAGTTATCAAGCTTTTAGACGCGAGGATTATTTATCCCATCTCGAGTAGTGAATGGGTGAGCCCAGTTCAGTGTGTACCGAAGAAAGGAGGAATCAAAACAATTCTTAATGATCAAAATGAAGCAATTCCTTCAAGAACGGTAGTTGGTTGGAGAGTTTGTATGGATTATCGTAAACTGAACAAGGCCACCAGAAAGGATCATTTTCCATTTCCTTTCATTGATCAAATGTTAGATAAATTGGCGAGTCGAGAGTACTATTGTTTCTTAGATGGTTATTCTGGGTAAAATCAGATTTACGTGGCTCCAGAAGATCAACATAAAACAACATTTACATGTCCCTTTGGCACTTTTGCATATCGCAGAATGCCATTTGGGCTGTGTAATGCACCTGCTACATTTCAAAGATGTATAATGGCCATCTTCTGGGATATGATTGATAATTTACTTGAAGTTTTTATGGACGATTTCTCCGTGTTTGGTGATGATTTCGATAGATGTTTAGAGAACTTGGAGAAAGTGTTAATCAGATGCAAAGAAACAGATTTGGTCCTAAACTAGGAGAAGTATCATTTCATGGTTCCCGAAGTTCTGGGTCACAAGGTTTCAAGTGCTGGATTAGAAGTTGATAGAGCGAAGATTGAGGTAATTAAAACTCTTCCCCCTCCTGTTTCTGTTAAAGGGGTAAGAAGTTTTCTGGGCCATGCTGGCTTTTATAGGCGATTCATTAAAGACTTTTCTAAGATTGCTAAACCGCTATGCAGCTTACTTGAAAAGATTCCAAATTCCTTTTTGATGAAGCTTGTTTAGCGGCATTTCAAGCAATCAAAGAAAAGCTTAATCTGCTCCTATAGTATTACCTCCAGATTGGAGTTTACCTTTTGAAGTTATGTGTGATGCGAGTGATTTATGTATGGGAGTTGTATTGGGACAGAGAAAAGATAAGATATTTCATTCAATTTACTATGCTAGTAAAACTTTTAATGGTGCTCAAGTTAATTATACATTTACAGAGAAAGAATTACTAGCAGTTGTGTATTCATTCGATAAGTTTTGTTCTTATCTTCTTGGGGTAAAAGTTATTGTTTATACTAATCACTCAGTGATTAGATATCTTATGGAAAAGAAGGATGCTAAACCACGGTTAATCAGATGGGTTTTATTGCTTCAAGAATTCGATTTTGAGATTAAGGATAGAAAGGGTTGGGAGAATCAGGTTGCAGATCATCTATCGCGTCATGAAGGTTCAGAGATGAATGGTGGTACTGAAAGAGTTAGAGAAGATATTTTGGAAACATATGAGAATGAGAGTATAGAGATCGAGGTTGAAAACGTGGCCCTCATAACAAAAGAAAAGTCTGAAACATTTTGGACAAAAAGCTCGAGGAGGTGCCACTTGAGTTTACCATTGTTCCATAAGTATCTAAATAGGTTAAAGAGAAGGACCACCACCATGAACCCGTGAAAAAGAGAGCTAAAAATGAGTTTGGGGTCAGAACCACGGTTGCTGGGAAGGCCTCCAAGCAAGAGAATAGGCCACGAGGTTTCAAAAATGCATGAATGGGGCTATTTGTTGTTACTCGAGTGGTGACAACAAAATTAAGAGATACAACCTTCGAGAGGTCAAAGGCTGCGAATTGTAGACATACATAACCTCACCCACTGCTGGGGAGGCTACATACTCAAGGGATAATGGAGGTAACCCGTCAAACTTTAATTGACGTTAGATAAAAGTGCTCTTGGGAGACACCCCAAGTTTAAATTGCTTTATTAATTTCTTTTTTTAGTGTGTATTAGTTAGTTTACGTATTTTTAGTTTATATTGCGACTTTGAGAAAGGTATTAGTGATTTTAATGTGTAGGTACGCAAGGGTTCGAGTTTGAGGTGAAAAACTGGAAAATTTTCGGAGTTAAAAAGGCCTGGACATAACTATTTGGCAGTACACAACAGGTATTCGCTGTGCACCGCACCTATCAGCGTGAATCTTTTTTTTAAAACTTCGAGCTGGCATAACTTCGCGCTTGGGTATCGGAATTCACTTTTTCTCGAGTCTAAATCGAATATTTTTTCGAGCTCTATCAAATGGAGTTGAGAAAACCTGATTTGGAGATAAAGTTAAAAACGTATTTTTTCGTGGCATCCAAAGACTTCGTGCGGGGTACCGCAGGATCAGTACAGTGCACCGTAGATCAAATACCGTGGCTACGGATTTTGAAAAAGACACATTATCGAAGAGTATGAGACAAGCTACCCAAAATCGTATCGACAACTCGCGACTACAGGTTTTCAACCCTTGAGTCCGGTGTACCGCAGCCCGCTGCCTGAAAATTTGTTAAAAGGGTGTGAAGATTGAGGTTAGTGAATAGTTACGAATTTTCCAATCCTTAAGCCTCTCTTTCTTCCCCATTCTTCCCAAACTCCATTAAAGTTTCAACAACCCTTCACCAAACATCAAAACACTACCCAATCGCCATATCCTTCCCCACATCATTATAAAGAAGATTCAACCACCCACATCATATCAAAACACCTAAAATCCAAGAATCGAAAGCCAAAATTTCTAAATCTCACCCAACAATTTTTTAAATGCAAACCAATCAAGCAGTAAGGTATTGGGTTCTATTGAGAAGAAATATGTGAAAATGAAGTTGGAGAAGATGAAAAACAAGAGATTTCTAGAGTGTGATTGATTGGGATGGAGTGTAAAAGGATGTAAGGGAAACCGAAATTGGTGTTACTAGAAGGTTACATACAAAAAAAGCATTGTCCGGGTATTGATCATGCAAGACAATACCCATAAAGAGTATGTTTCTATCTTCCCTACCATTTCTCTATTTGCAATATATGTGTTAGTTTTTTGTTTATCGAGTCTGTTTCGATTCGTGGGGACACGACTCATTTTTGAGTTGGGGTGTGGGGATTCATTGTCCCTCATCTCCATTTTATGTGATTTATTGTTTTTTTAGAGAACTTGGAAATTCCGAAATTTTTAAGAGATGGATTAGATGTAGAGTCATAAGCTTAGTAAGTTGATGATAAAAAGTAATATGTTTATGTGCTGCTTTATTTTGTATGCTTTGAGTATTTGCAGGGAAACACACATTGATAGTAAAGAAAAGATTAGTAGCAATGCGATAGAAAGTATGTTCTATCTCAGGGAGCCATGAGCAGTGTGTAGGCCGTGAGACCCAAGCTAGGATATAATCTAGAAAGTGATTAAGGCGGTTTATTCATAAGCCCCTTGTTGCCTTTTAGCTTGTTGTCCATTCATTATATTATATATCCTTCTCAGCCCCTTCTAGCCTTTATAAAGCCTTTTTATTAGCCACATTATAAGCCATATCCCTTTATATTATAGGACTTTTCCATATGACGGGCATGCGAATCGCGATGCATAGACAATTGTTTTAGAGCTTGAATTTGGAGAGATGGGTCCACTATGATGAGAAATATTATTGGGTTGGCATTTTTGAACTTATTAATTGTGCTATATTCTATATTTTGATGATGATTCACAAGTTTATTATATTGTAACCCTTTGTAGGGTAAGAGTAAATGAAAAAAAGATGAAAAGCATGAAAAGAAAAGAAAAAATTTATGAAATAATAGCATGATATCTAAACATCAAAAAGAGAGTCATAGCTATACAAAAGAAAAAAAATTGATATGAAAAGAATATATATTTGGACCGACAAAGAGGAATTTTTATGTGAACATCTTTATGCTTTAATTGTGTTATTTGGGATGCTAACTAGTGCATCAAGGAATTTATTGGGTTGAGTGAGAACGTTTTATGAGAGTAAATCAAGCTCTAGGGTAATTCGTTGATGGCTAGTGAGGAGAGAGCCAAAAGATCACTCTAAATTATCCAAATATACTTATCATACCGTCCCTAAGCCAACATTAAAATCCTAAAGACCTTTTGATTCTTTGCTATGTAATCTAGAAGTGATTGACTCGTTAGAGATTAGTTAAGTGGATCTTTGGATACTAGTGAAGTTCAATGAACAAATTATAGCCTCCTTGCTAAACTGAGTAAAGATCCTCTCCTTCTTACATTGCGAAGCTAATCCAATCTTGAATTCAAGCCGTGTTGATTGTAGATATGACAAGTGTGCAGATATGTAGTTTGTAAATATTATTACATGAAATTTTCTAAATAGTTGCTTTGAGTTTATTCTGTATATTCTGCTATCTTCTTTTCTCATGTGCTTAATTGACTTAGCTGATATTTTAGAGACTTCCCTATGTTCTTATTTTTTTATTGCATCGTGATGATACAAGTTTGAGTTGGGGGTCTTGATGTTTCCTTAATTTTTATAAATATAATCCCTTAGGAGACATCATTTTAGGTAGAAAATGGACTTAATATACAGACTTTTGTGCTTATTTCGTCATATTCCTATTTCTTGTCTTGATTTGATGAATTATTATTTTTAGAGCATATTTGGTTTGATTTGTGTGTTAATGTGAAGCTTTAAAGATATATAGAAATGAATTAGACGCCAAATAAATTCTAAGAAGATAAGGAAAGAAGATCTTGAAGAATTCAGGAGACAGAAGAAGAAAAAGATAAAATAGGAAAGCAAAAGTTGCTAAATAAATCTGAATTTAACTAGCTACGTCCACAAAATTGATCATAACTCAATTTGGAAGAATGGTTTGAAACTCCGATTGATGAGTAATTAACCCCCCCCTTCAAGATTATCACTGACACTAGGTAATAACCTAATTACTAATACCTATTTCTAATTGGCCAAATCAAAAATAGTAAACAGGTATACTATAATAGTCAATACAAAATACCCAACTTAAATTAAATTAAAACAATCCCGAATTCGAAAAACATTAAATTTAAACAAACTAAGGCTTAACCATCTATACGATTCTCAAGTACTAAATGCTTAGCTCATATTTAAACTAAGAATAATCATGAAATTAAGTTTACACATGATTCCTAAAAACAGAAATAAAAGATAAAACCTAATTAAAGGAATGGAATAAGCTATTGGTTGAAGGAAATGAATTCTCCAGCTTATACTCTTGCCTCTGCCTCTTGCACTCTTCAAAAATTAGAAATAAAATAAAGCGTACTGATTTTTTAGTCTTAAGAAGTCTTATATAGGGCTGAAAAACGGATTGGGCCTTTATTTGACTTAATTAAATGATTAAGGGTCCAAGTCCAATTTACAATTTCCGCAAATGCTGAACATAACTTAGTAAAACAGCGTAAGTCCAAATAACCTGATTCCACTTCTAAAATTTCTCTAATTCAGAGGTGCATCTTTTTCATTTGAACCACTAGGTCTGAATTTGCACCGTTTGGGCACATGAAGTGCTAGAAGTGACAACTTTCTAGATTCTAGTGCTCCTCCTTTCCTAAAGTGGTGACTTTTGCTCCTTTGACGCTTAAATTTGGTCTTGGACTTTAATCTTCACTTTTTCTCTTAATATCAATGCCTCCTAGCATCCATGTACCTAAGAACTTCACACAAAACAAACAAATTAACTCACAAAAGCTCTAAAAGTAACAATAAGTATTAAACGAAGGAAGAAAGTGTAACATAGCAAATTTCGCTAATAAATATAATAACTAAGTCCAATTTCTACCTACAATTATGTATCCTAAATGGATTTATCTATGACAAACAGGGATACATCATCTAACCTTCCACAATACACCAAAACACCATCAAATCTTCCATTCATCCATCACAAACACACTAACTTCACCAAATCCATTCCACAAAACCATTATACCAAAGACCATCAAGTTTTCAAGATTTATTTCACCAAAAGTAAACTTAATTCCTTCCCTTGTTACACTCTAACCACCATCCAAACCCATCCAAACACCATAAAGAGACTTCTCCAAACAACAAACTCAAGAAACATCAACCATTCATAAATTACTTGGTGCATCTTGAGTTGTGGATGCATTGGAGTTCAAGAGGAAGAGACAATTCATGAGGAAGAAGAAGAAAATACCTGGGGAAACCGTAGAGGAACCAATCCTCAATGATGAACCGATTGAGAAGAAACCAAAGCTAGAGGTACCAACACAACAACACATTTATAACATGAGAAAGAAACTTCCAGCCAAAGAAAAAAGGAAAGAAATAATTGTTAAATATCTGAATTTTCCTCAACTTTGCAAGAAGGTATGGATAGTTTTGAACCCGAGATTCAAGCATGGTCAGTGTCACTAATGAACAATATGACAATGTTAGATTATACACATCATTACAGTGTCATGTACCATCTTAGGCTAGTGCAGGAAATTGATAATATCAAGGTGAAAATCGGGGGGAAATCATGACACTCGTTCTAATCGCGAGTTCGAGGATATGTGCAATGGTTGCGCAACATTTTCTAAACCTTCTACCTAAGTTTTACTGCGTTAGAGTCATATTTGAGTCGTGGGGACATGAATCAGTTTTGAGTTGGAGGTGGGGTACTCGTTCTCATCCACATTTATGTGTTTTACTTGCTTTCTAAACAATCATAAAATTCAAAAAAATAATAGAGTAGGGATGATATAGGATGTAGGGAATGTACTTATTAAGCATAAGTCTAGAAAGACAATGATAGTAAATAGTGTGGACTTGAATGATATAACAATACGTGTAGTATAATTTATATTAAAATATTGAATAAAGGATAGAATAGATTTTTGAGCAATGCGTAGAAGTCAAGTTGAATCATAGGGAGCCTTGAGCGGTGTGTAGAAAGTGAGGTTTGAACTAGTTGATAACCCACCTAGCCTAGGAACAAAAAGTGAAACGATAGCAAGACCTAGTAGTTAAAAAAATGAATAAGGCAGTTCTTTGTTATCCACTTGAAGCCTTTAGCTTTCTAACCTGATTATAATTGAAATATATATCCGTCTTATCCCCCTTTTTATCCTGTAGCCTTCTTTTGTCACCACGATACAAATCATATCCCTTAGTTTATAGGACTTTCCATATGACCCGCACTTGAATCGTAACCCCGAGACTTGTCGTCTCAAGAGCTTGACTTTGGGGTGTGGGTGTCATCTTTGGGAAGATTACATTGAGTGGGGATTTTATGTCTTTATTTTTGCGCGAGTTTGATGACGTATTAATTGTAACCCTTTGCCAAGATCTTTGAAGAAAAAGAGTTATAAAAAGAAAAGAAAACAAATGAGAAACTAAGAAACATGACAACTCACATCAAGTCGATTGTCATGGGTATCTAACAAAAAATGAATGAAGTGAATAAAGTTAAAATAATGAAAATAAAGTAACCGGCAAAGTGGAATGATTTGGAAATCATTATGAGATGTTATTGAGTTAATTGGCGATGATAATAAAGAGAATCAAATTAGGTTGAGTGAGAAAGAATTTGGGTGTAAACTCAAAGTCTAGGGCGATGTATTAATGATTGGTGAGGAGAGAGCCAAATGCTCACTTTGCATTATCCCATATATACGTACAATACCGTCCCTAGTCTTTAAGTGCTTTTCCAAAAAAGCACTTCCAAACAGGCACTTATAATAGTTAAATAAATATTAGAATAAATATAACAAGAAATAAAAATTTAACAGATTAAACCATAGATTGATGAAAAATAAAAATATAAATATAATTTTGTATCGTTCAAATACAAACCTAAATATGTGTTGATTTTAGATGTTTTAAAAGATACGAATAAATTTATACATATTATGTAATATAAAATATATCAACTAATTTAGCTACATCGTTTTGTGAAATTTGATCAATTAGGGAATATCTAAGTTGACCATTAGATGCTAGGGAGGACCATTTAAAACCCTATATCCACCATATCGAACTAATTGAAAATCGCTCCTTCTTGCATTGCGAAATTAATTTGATCTTGAATTTATGATTTGTTGATTGTATTTGTATTATGTGTAGATGTGTATTAATTCTTTAACATCACTATATGAAACTTTATAGGGTAGTTTCTTTAAGTTTGTTTATTATTATTATTATCTTCTTCTTCTTCTTCTTACTTAGCTGTTGTAAGATTCTCCACTATTCTTTAGCTTTATTTTGTTAGGACGACAAAACTTTGAGTTGGGGGTCTTGATGTCTCGTCTTTTGTGATAGAATAATAATATCACGAGAAATATTTTAGGGTAATTAATGTACTTAATAGAGGGATTATTCCCTAATATTTGATGTTTCTTACTTTCATGTCTCAATTTGGGCTTATTGCTATTTTTAGAGTATTTTGCGCTTTAATTGTGTCTTAAGTGTGTAGCGTTTAGGTACATGGTTGACATGGAACCCCAAGAAGAGATAGAGAAGTCAAGAAGGTAAAATCCAAACCCAAGTCATGCGTAGATAGAGGATAAAGTGAAGTTTAGAAGAATTTGGGACATTTCTGGTAAGATGACGTGATTTGTTTCAATATCCACGGAAACTTGGCAAGAGATTCTGACTTGATTCCTTTTAAGTTGGAAAGATATTGGATCTAGGGTCATTTGAGAAGAAATGGTGGTAAATTCAGAGTTGAGACGCAAAAGTTATGTCAATTCTACCACAGTGACTCAAAGTTGTCTACATTAGTAAAACGGGGTAGGCCTTTTGGGCCTTCCAAAAGGTCCTATATGACCTAAAAATGTCCAGGACCTCTATAAATACCTTTTTTAGCAGTGAAATAGACACAATTCATATCGAAGAGAAACTAATACACATGGGAGCTAAGGAAGAGAAGGAGGAAGGGCTTTCAACATCAATTCCACAATTCCTAATCATCTGAAGCCTGTTTCATCTTTAATCTTAGAGTAATTTATTTCTATTTTTAGGTTTAAATTATGAATTCCTTTGTTTTAATAATTTATTTTTAGTATTTTAATATGAGCTAAACTATTTTGTGCTTGTGAATTGCATAGTGTATGAACCTAAGTTAATTAATTGATGGTTATTAGTTTTTGGGATATATTCAGTGTTTAAATAAATTGTTCAAATTCTCGTTGATCATATCTTTATGCCTTAAACCTATTCATACCATGATCAATTATAGGAAGTCAATAGTAGTTATATTGTTGCCCAAGAGAGGGATTTGGTTGCAAACTTGGATATAAGCGCTTGTTACGAGTCAATGAGTCGGGAGGACTTGACTAACCAAGTAGTCAATAAGGTAAGAAAAAATTTGTCCAAAATCAATTAAGATCACCCGGGAGGGGTCACTAGAGGTTAAGGATGGCAATGGTTATGGTTTAAAACCAAAAACCAATGAAAATCCGAACCGATTAAAAACCGGTTACGCAACCATGGATAAAACCGTTAGGTTATGGTTTTTAAAAGTGTACCCGATGGTTAAATCCGATGGATTATGGTTTTAGATAAAAATAAAACCGAATAACCAAAAAGTCCTTTTATTATCATCTATTTTTGTATATTTTATAATAATATAGATAAAAAGGTATTTTCATATCTCAAAACTAAAATCTAATATTAAATTTAACAAAAAAGTAACAAATATGTTATTTAATTAAGGATCAACATGATATTTTATATATTTTTTTAGTTTTTTCTTGTATTTGTGATCCTGTTTTAAGAATTTTTAATATATTTAAAGAGTTATAGTTTGGTTATGGTTAAAATCCAAAAAATATTTTACAAAACCGAATCCGAATTGTTCGGTTATAGTTTTTAAAAGTAAATCTGATGGTTAAATCCAATAGAATTTGGTTTTTGATAAATTAATTGGTTATAGACATGGTTTTGTATTTTTTGGCAATAATCAAATCTGTTGCCATCCCTACTAGAGGTGGAATATAGTGTTCTATTCACCGAAAGGGGTTAGATGGAAAACTGAATCCCAACTATCGTAGAATTACCAATTTTTCTTATGTCTATAAATATCTAATTAAGTGACTTAAAGGATTACCAGCACGTATCAATCACTAATTTCTCAAATTACTCTAATTTTCTTAGTTAGTTTGCATTTAATTCTTAGTTAGTTAATCTCTTTATCATAAGTTATTTAATTTTGTCTTTTAATTTATTCGCATTTAGTTTAATCTGAAGAAAACCAAAAAAGTAATTATATTTTATTTTATTGTCTTGCAACTAAGTCACGATTCACTAAACAAAATAATCGTAACTTTGCTAATCTCTAAGAACTAAAACCCTTTTCTACCCACTTCTATTACTTGTCAATGAAGCTGAACACTTGTGGGTTATTAAGGTTCTTTTATTTTACGCATTATTTATCACAGTCACCAATACATCTTGCTAGCAGTTGACTATGTATGAAATGGCTAGAATTGGTGGCTTTACCCGCAAATGATGCTAGAATGGTGATCAAATTTTTGAAGTCACACATTTTCACAAGACATGGGACGCCAAGAGTCATCATCAGCGATGGAGGTATGAGTGAGACATAGAGTGTCTACCGTTTATCATCCACAATCAAAAGTTCCAGTCGATATCTCTAATCGAGAGATAAAATCTATTCTTGAGAAAACCCTTGGACCAACGAAGAAAGGTTGGTCAACGAAGTTAGATGATGCTCTATGGTCTTATAGAAACATCTTTCAAGACACCCTTAAGTGCATCCCCATATCGCATGGTGTATGATAAGACTTGTCACTTACCACTTGAGTTTGAATTGAGAGCGTATTGGGCGATAAAGGAATTGAACTTAGATTTACTTTTGGCCGGAGAGAAAAGAATGATGAAATTAAATGAGCTTAATGAGTTCCGCTTTCATGCCTATGAGAATGTCAGACTTTACAAGGACAAAACCAATAAATGGAATGATAAGCAGATGTGAAAGAGAACATTTCAAGTGGGGCGAAAGTTCCTAAAGTACAACTCCAGTTTCAACAATTATACGGGGAAGTTGAGACCAAAGTGGTCCGGTCCATTCATTGTTACTAAGGTTACGCCTCATGGGACAATAGAGATTGAACATCCAAACAAACATCACACGTACATGGTGAATGGTCATCAGTTGAAAATATATCCTGGAAACGAAGACACCATTCATGAGGAATATCCTAATTGTGGAGAGCTCATGTATCTCCTTGAAGCCGCGTAGCACGCAAGGTAACCCGTTGAGCTTAACGACGCTAAACAATAGTCAAATAAGGCTAAAATGCCATGTGTATAGTAGTTTATTGCTTTGTAAGTGTAAATTATTAAAATTAGTATTGTATTTTTTGTGTATTAGTGTTTATTACAGCTAATGGAAGAGGAAAGTATATCATTTTGTTGAGAAGTGGTAGCTGGTAGGGTGTGATAAAATAATGGTAATAAAAGTAAAAACTATCACCCTGCCAATCACATTACTCACTACAAGTATCACCAACGTACGCAAGTTTTAATGATATGTATAATTCGTCCTTAGAGACTACGAAAGTTAGCTAGGAACCAATGCAATCATAAAGTGCAAATAAAGAAGTTAGAAGAGTAAAACGCTGAAAAGACACTACAATATTTTTTTGGTTTTCAAGACTCTAAACAATTAACTAAATAAAATAAAGACCGGAAAATAGAACCCTGCGTAATGATCGGTGGTTAATCTCAAACCCTAGTTAGGAAAGTCCTTCTGGATCACTACCGCACACTAGACGTTTATGTGGTGTTTCAATAATTAGACACCCCTTCTGGGTGACCATCTAACTACTATTATGGTAATCCTATACGTTGGTCACCGCAAGAACTACTATTAATACATCAAAGAGCTGAAAAACAGAGATAACACTACTAATTTCAATTAAATATAAAAGGATATCCCAAATTAAAATAGATATAAAAAGTCTAGGGTTCATACCTTATGCTAATCTCAAACTAAATAGAATTTGTTCATACTATAGAAAGAAAGAAAATAAATTACAAAGGTGAAGGGTTGGAATGGCATGAATAGTCTTCAACTCCTTCTTGTCTTGTCTTCTCTTGATTTAAGCTTCCTCTTGGTCTTTAGATGATTAGAGACTGACCAAGGAAGATTTCTCTAAGGTAGTAATGGATATATATAGGCCCTTGGTCGAAATATGGAGTAAGCATCAAGTTAAGGAGTTCTGATCTTACCAAAAATCGTATTCCTGAATTGTAGAACAAGATAAACCTTTGCAGATATTGATTTGGTCATATATCCTTCGTAACTTAACGGAATTTAATGTTCTTTATATGGGAACAACCAAAATTTAAATATCTATATGCTCATATGAAGGGTTCCTCCTATTTTCTGACCTAATTTCTGCAGTAATTTAATTAGTGGACGTATGTGAAGTTTTCGTAGCTTCTTTACTTTCCAAATATATCCAAACTCTTCCTTTTTTACTTTGACTAAGGGATTTCCTTTACTTTTATACTTCAAATAATTTTCCACAGGTGTAATATCTTCCATATACCTAATTGCTACACAAATAACACACAGATTACGCGTAAAAGTTCACAGAATAGCATAACACCTAAAACTAGACAAAAAAGTGTAAAGTATGAATAAATGAGGAAAAATCATGTAATTAATTATTAAATATCCCTAAAATGATGTCTCAAGTATAGATTAATATTTTTCACAAAAATGAGACATCAAGACCCCCAACTTACAATAAAGATAAAAACAGTTGAGTAGTCAACAATAGATAAAGAAGGAGAAAAACAAGAAGAATGGAAAGTAATGAATGATCCTAGAGAAAAACATCTAAAAAGTCTCATGTAGTAATGTTAAATAAAAAATGCACATACATGCTTAATATACACATAATCAATAATCCATAAATTCAAGTCCACATTAACTTCACAATGCCAGAAGGAAAGGTCTTCAACTCAGTTTGTGTTAACATCTATAGGGTCATCGTAGGTCCTAATATAGTATCCAATGGTCCAGTAAATTATTCACTAATTGTTCCTTTTTCCTCCACCAAGTAGTTATAAATATTAAGATCTTTACGGTTATAACGTAGGCCTAGGGACGGTATGATATATTTGGATAATGAAAAGTGAGCTTTTGGCTCTCTCCTCACATTCCATCAACAAATCTCCGTAGAGCTTATGTTTAACTCGAATATGTTCTCACTCAACCCAATTTTGATGCTTTGATTTTCATCCCCAAATAACCCAAATAATTTTTTTACGATGGTTACATAACAAATTCCACTTTGCCTGTCCAAGTTTCAATCTTTTTCATATATTTTTCTAAGTTGGTTATAACTCCCTTTTTGAGGTGAGATGTCATACCACTTTTTCTCATATCTTCTTTTCTAATCTTTTTTTTTTATTTAATTTTACCCCGGGAAAAGGTTACAATATTAACTCATCATCATCAATCAAATTTCCCAATCCCAATGTTTCCCAATGATGAAACCCACCACCCAAAACTCAAGCTAAAAAACAACTTGTCTCATATTTTATGATTCGAGTGCGGGTCATACGGATAAGTCCTATAAACTAAGGGGTATGGCTTATAATGTGGTTAATAAAAGGTTTTAGAAAGGCTCGAATGGCTAAGACGGATAATAATTATACTCAAATTAAAGGGTGAGAAAGCTAAAACTTTCAAGTGGCTTCAATATGAAAGATCTGCCTTACTCACTTTTCTAACTACCAAATTTCATAACTTTTTCACTATTAGTTCATAGACAGACGGGTTTTCAACTAATTTCAAACCTCACGTTCTACACACTGTTTAAATCTCCCTAATTTCCAACTTGACACTTCATAGGCAGTGCTTATTAATCTTCCCTATCTTTTACTTCCTACTTTCATGCATACTAAACATATTTGTGACACCGTTCAAAAACATACTACTTACGAACATTGACTTAATTAAAACATGATAAATAGGTACATTCACCATATTCTATGCCAATTCTAACTCTAAAAAAATTAAATTTAATACAAAAACAAAAAGAAAGATGAGAACAACGAATCCCCACCCCAACTTAAAAGTGAGTCGTGTCCCCACGACTCGATAAAGACTCAATAAAGCAATAAAATTTAAAACTAAAATAAACTAATGCATATAAGCAACAAGGGAGAAGGATTACCAGGTGGTACCTTGCTATAAAACATCCTTTGACATTCCTCTTTGGAAGGAGAATCGTTATCTACATCCAATTTATCTGTAATATTGTTTATGTTGTAGTCCATCCTCAGAATTTCCATCAAAGAGGAGTTATAACTGTATTCTAATATTTGAATCTTGTCCATCAATGTTACTATCCATGCTGGTGGTGTAGATCCACTTTCTGATTTGTCATTAAGATTTGAAGATGAACCTTGATCTTATATTGGTGTCTTTTCTTTAGGCTTGACTGGCACCTTCTTCTTCTTGTTATTTCATCGTAGTGGTTGTGTGGTTTCTCTTGGTGTGTGATAGAATCACCACCCCTAAAGAGAGGGACACTACCCGCAAGTGCACGGGTCGTTCCAATAATGTGTAAATAATACGGATTTCGTTCTTAAGGACCAAATAGTTATGACAATGGTATTAATCAATGCTTTCGTTTAAGGGTTAAAATGGTATTTATGTATTAGTCGGGACTCAAATATCACCAAACCCCCGTTAGGGTGGACTTAGGACCTATTCTACGGTATTATAAACCTCGTCAGGGTGATTATACGTACTATCAAATGTTTAAGTCTTATACTCATTTGGCTGCGTGGTTAGTCAAGCCCGTCAGGATCATTGACGAACACCACGCGTCTATTACCTAGGTCCGTAATTAAACCCCTCGTCAAGGTGATCACTTTGCCACTAAAGTGAATAGCCTAATTACTATAACCTACCCTTGATTCATGACGTCAAAAATAGTGAATAGATTCACGATAATAGTCAATACAAAATACTCAATTTAAATTAAATCACAAAATCCCAAATTCGGAAACATCAATTAAATAAATTAGGGCTTAACCCATTAATGCGATTCTCAAGTATTTATGAATTTGGATCATGTTCAAACTAAAAACTATAAATAAAAGGAAGTCATTATTCTCAATTACAAAAATATAATAAAGAATTTAATTGAGGTGTTGGATTGAGCTGTTGTTGGAAGAATGGAAATTCTCAAGCTTTAGCTTTCTCTTCTGCCTTTTTGCTCTGACCCTGACTTTGAAAATAATGAAGCATATGTAATTAGGAGGTCTAGAACCTTTTTATAATTACTGAATCGGGTTGGGATTTTTATTTAATAATAATACATTTAATTGAAAAAAGCCCAAGTCCAATTTAGCAAATCCCATAACTAATGAACACCCCTCAGTAAAACAGCTGTAACATTTGCGTCTCACGTCCAAATCACTTAATTTCCAGTCCTCAAATCTTGCGAACTCAAAGGCACAACTTTTTCTTTCAGATTTCCAAGCCTGAATCAGTGCCGATGTGGCTCAAATTCAGCAATTAGTAACTGTTATCCAGATTTCCATATCTTTTAGTCAACTCTTCAGGTGATACTTTCTTGCCTTTGACCTCTCCACTTGATATAATACTTTAAGCCTCACTTCTCCTCCTTGTCTTGGTGCTCCATAGCCTCCATGGACCTAAGAATTTAATACTAAAAATAAACAACTTGATGCACAAAAGCTCTAAAGATGCAATAACATAATTCCAAGGGGAGAAAGTGTAATATATCAAAATAAGCATAAAAGTATATCAAATAAGTCTAATATTCACCTAAAATGATGTCTCCTAAGGTCATATATTTAGAACAAAAAGGGAGACATCAAGACCCCTGGTGGATCCTGGGGTGTTATAAAATTAAGTAATAAAACAGAGGATCCACAGACTTCAAGTGTACGAGTCGTCTAAGTAATAAACCGATAATCGTGATTTTGTTCTCAGGGACGGATAATTATAATTCTGGTATTGACCGAATAAGTAGAGATAATGACTTATATTAGAAAAGTAAAGTATATTTGTTTTGATTTTAAGAATATTCCTAAGAATGCAATAAATTAATTAATTACTAAATAAAATTCTTAACTGAAAGAAATACTGAAAGTAAATAGAGTTAGACGCATAGACAAGAGATGTACTTGAGTCTCGCAAGGGATCCACCTAAGTTAATATAATTAATTTTTTCGTTTAAGGATAAAGTTGGTATTCTTATTCTAGTAGGGACTCTAATATCTCGGTTACGGTATAATTAATCTTAGCACTTGTGAAAGTTTTACTAGCATAGTAAATAGAATTAAATACCTTCTCTTTTCTCTGACCCAAAAAAGCACCCATAACAAGATCACTAGCATCATACATAACTTCAAACAGAATCTTCCAATTAGGAGGTAATACAACAGATGTAGATATGAATTTCCCCTATATCTCTTTAAATTCCACCATGCAAGCTTCATCAAAAAGTAATTTGGTGTCCTTTTCGAGTAAGTTACACAACGGCTTAGCGATCATAGAGAAATCTTTAATAAAACGGCGATAAAAACCAGCATGACCTAAAAAGCTTCACACACTTTTACATAATTAGGAGGGGGAAGAGTCTTGATTACCTAAATTTATGAACGATCAACCTCTAAGCCTGATCTCAAAACCTTGTGTCCAAACACTATTCCCTCACGAACCATGAGTGACAGTTCTCCCAGTTTAAAACCAAATCAGTCTCCTTGTATCTAATTAAAACCTTTTCTAGAATCCGTAAACACTCATCAAAGTTATCACCAAACATAAAAAATTCATCCATAACTACCTCAAGGAAGTGATCGATCATGTCCCAGAAGATAGCCATCGAAAGTAGCAGGTGCATTACACAATACAAATGGGATCATTCGATAAGAAAAATACCAAAAGGACATGTAAAGGTTGTTTTGTGTTGATCTACAGGGTCTAAGTATATCTGATTATATCTGGAGTACCCATCTAGAAAACAATAGTACTCTCATCCAGCTAATTTATCTAACATCCGATATATGAACGGAATGGAAAAAGAATAATCCTTTCTAGTGGCCTTGTTCACCTTATGATAATCCATACACACTCTCCAACCAACACAAGTTTTCAAGGGTATGGCTTCATTCTGTTCATCCAGGATAGTAGTGATACCACCTTTCTTTGGTACGCACTGAACTTGACTCACCCACTCACTACTAGTTATGGGAAAGATGATACATGCATCTAGCAATTTCATAACTTCTTTTTGTACCACCTACTTCATAACTGGCATCAATCTCTTTTGCCCTTCAACTGAACGTGCACTTTTATCTTCTAAAATAATTTTATGTTGGCAAATGGTAGGGCCAATTCCTTAGATATCAGCAATAGTCCATCCAATTGCCTCTTTATTGGCTCTTAGTACATGCAATAGTTTGTATTCTTGAGGACTTGTTAAAGGAGCTGGAACTATAATAGGTAAAGTATTTTTAGCACCCAAATAAGCATACCTCAAGTTTGATGGAAGCGGTTTCTCTTCTAATTGTGGGAGAGATTCAATTGATGGTTTCTTTTTAGGTTCCATCATCACTAGTTCTCTCATAGGTTAATAGGCTAGACGCATATACTTTGGATTTTCAGAATTCAGAGTTGCGACTGTTTTGGCAAGCTCTTCCACCATATCAGGTAAGTCAATTGTTAAGGCAGACTGCAAGACATCATCAAATACCTCTTGCGTGGCTTGATCAATTGCATCCACCCAGAAATATTCCTCCTTGGAATCTTGAAACCTCATTGCCCTAAACACGTTGAACTTTACCTCCTCCTCTTTAATACGCGTGGTTAATTCTTTGTTTTTTACATCAATAAGAGTACACCATGTGGCTAGTAATGGTCTTCCCAAAATAATGGGCACATTCCTATCTGCGTCGTATTCAAGTATAACAAAATCAACGGGAAAAAATTAAAGTACCTTCCTTGACGAGGACATCTTCTACTTGTCCCTCTGGATGTGCGAGGTATCTGTCAGCCATTTGCAAAACCATAGAGGTCGGTTTTGCATTTACTACCTTCAACTCCTCAAAAATTGACCTTGGAATGAGATCAATACTCGCATGCAAATCACACAGAGCCTTCCCTTGCCAATTAATACCCATAGAAATAGGAATCATGAAACTCACAGGATCAAGTAGTGTAGGTAGCAACTTACTCTGGCATATGGCACTACACTCTTCTGGCAAACCTATCATTTCATTCTCAAGATATGGACTTTTGTTGGTGATAGCTCTTTCAAGAATTTTACATATTTCGGTACATCTCTGATAGCATCGAAGAATGGTGCATTGATGTTAAGCTTACTCTCCATATTCATGAATTTTTTATAGTCTCCCATATTTAATTTCTTCTAAACTCTTGAGGGGAAAGGTGGAGGAGGACGGTTTGCTTCCACCACAACATCTTTCTTGTTTTGCTTTTACGGAATTTTCTCAACTTCCACTTCAACTGTTTCTGATTCACCTTCTTTCTCCACCACATCTTCGACGTTTTCTCCTTCACAGTTGTTTCTTTTTATTTCATAACGGGAAAATGAGGTGGGGTAGCTTCTTACCACTTTTGAGAGCTATAGCATTACAATCTTCTCTTTGATTCGGATTTATAGTGTCACCTGGGAGTTGCCCTTGTGCACGCTGATTCAACTGTTTTTCCATTTGAGCTATTTGATTTTCTAACATTTTGAACGCTTCTGTAGAAGCTTGCTGATCTTGTTGCGTTGCATAGCAATTAATGTCTGTAAAGTCTGTTGAACATCTAACGCACCTTCTTGAGGTTGAGCAGGTAGAGCTTTCTGATTCATAGTATTGGTACACTGTCTTGAGAAGGTTGTCACTAAGCTTGATTTCCGTAATTTTGTCCCCGTTGGTAGTTGTTATGTGGTTTTGGTTGATAGTTATTTCCTTGGTGTCGTGGTTGATATGCATATGTTGGATTTGTGGCCCTGTCCGGATTCGAATATTGGAAACTCTGATGGTTTGTGTTTGGTTTATAACCTTGACCACTTGAATTATAGTTCCCTTAATTGGAAACAAACATCACGAATTCTGGATTGCTTTGAAATTTCTCCCAATCATGGTCTTGTACACCACAATTTGAAAACCCATATATTTCCTGTGTAACATTAACATTAGGTCTCTGACCTGAAAATCCTTCTTTAATAGCTAAAGTAAGTTGTTTCATGAAACAAGTGTTTCCTTTAATTTGTTCTCTAATGAAGAGAATTTCTCATCGATTCTAGCACTACTCTCTTTATGACCTGTACCTCGGATACATGCTCTCACAGTACTCCAACCCAAATCATTCTTCAATGTTCTATTCAATATAATTTTAGGATTGGCTAGTGTTACCTGTAAGAATCCCACACCACATAGCATGTCTAAATCTTTTCTTGAGCGTCCTTCAAGGTCTTTATAAAATATTGACATTTTTTGTTCTTCTGAAAGACCATGATCTGGAACTCTTCTCAAACATAATTGGAATCTTGTCTAACATGTACCTACGGATTCACCTTGTTCTTGTTCAAATGTTGTCAAATTTATTTATGCGTCAACCTCATGTTTCTCAGATAGTATCGATCAAAGAACGCTCTTTGTAACTTATCCCAATTATTGATCAATCCTAGTTCTTGTGAATCATGCAATACACTCCTTGCGTCTGTTACAAAAAATATGAAATTTGCAAAGTACAACGGTTCTCTGTTACACCTTGCGTTACATACGCATCACATATTTGCATAAAATTCCGTACTGCACGGATTGGGTCTTCTCCGGCCACTCCTCAAAAGTTTCCAAAATCTCAGAATTGAGTTAGCATACCCGGATCGGGTCTGTATCTTTCGACATTAATATCTGGAGGGCCAACACCAAGAGCAGGAGCGCGATAAGGAATTTGTTTAGGACCTTGCACGAACCATGGGCCATAAAATTGAGGTTGATCTTGTCCTCTAGGTGGAGGAGGATTTTATTGATTTTGATTGGTGATAATTTGAGGATTACGGATAATAGGATTTCCGTTTTCATCTACTTACACCTAAGGAGCATTGAAATTGTTTACATTAGCCATTTTTTCTTCTCTAGCTAATCATTCTTCTTCTTCTCTTGGTTTTTTATCTTCTTTCTTTCTTTTGTTTTGAAGTCTAAATAATATCTCGGGGTTATCGAGCATACACCAAACCTATAAAAGCTGAGAAAGAAAAACCAAACAAAGGCGTAAAACTGAAAAATAAAATAACAGTTAAACTACTATGGATTAACAACAGGGTCACACGCTATCGTCCTCGGCAACAGCACCAAAAAATTGGTGGAACCTGGGGTGTTATAAAATTACATAATAAAATAGAGGATCCACAGACCGCAAGTGTACGGGTCGTCCAAGTAATAAAACGATAATCAAGATTTTTTTCTCAGGGACGGATAGTTATAACTCTAGTATTATTCGAATAACTAGAGATAATTGCTTATAACAGAAAAGTAAAATATATTTGTTTTGGTTTTGAGATTAATCCTAAGAATGCAATAAAGTAAATTACTGAATAAAATGCTTAACTGAAAAGAAATATTGAAAGTAAATAGATGTAGACGCAAAGATGAGAGATGTACTTCAGTCTCGCAAAGTATCCACCTAATTTTATATAATTGATTTTTCCGTGTAAGGGTAAAGTTCTTATTCTTATACTAGTCAGGACTCTAATATCTTCTAGCCCCTTGTCGAGTGGACCTAGGAGCTATCCTATAGTAAGACAAACCCCTCTAAGGTAGCAAGTTTACTTATGAATGTGAAGTTCTTTACCTTTTTGGCTATGTGATTAGTCAAGCATGTCGGTCAATAACGGACATCACACGAATATTACCTATTTCTATAATCAAACCCCCTATCGGATGATCACTTCGTCACTAAAGTGAATAGCCCAATTACTAAAACCTATTTCTAGTTGCGCGGAAAAGGAATAGTAAATAAGCAAAAAATAATATCCAATATAATTACCAACCTAGATTAAATTATAAATCCCAAATTCAAAAACAAAAATAAATTAAACTCGGGCTTCAACCCATTTATTGTGATTATCAGAGTTTTTTTTAATGTTAGCACTTTTTCAATAAATAATTAGTAATTTAGCATAGAAAGAAAAATAATTTCAGATTTGGCACAAGGGTTGTATCTTGAACACAGCCCTTAAGCAAAATTGTAAGGGCGGTCATTCAACCACCGCCCTTAACAGAAATACAATTTTGCCTAAGGGCTGTGTTCAAGATACAGCCCTTGTGCCAAATCTGAAATTATTTTTCTTTCTATGCCAAATTGCCAATTATTTATTGAAAAAGTGCTAAACTTAAAAAAAACTCTGATTATCGAGTACTAAGAAATTTAGCTCATGTTAGAATTAAAAACTAAAATTAAATTCATAAAAGACATTATTCTCAATTACAGATAGATTAACCTAAGGATTTGATTGGTTGTTGTTGAAAAAATGGAAATTTTCCAGCTCTAGCTTTCTCCTCTGTCTTTTTGCCGTGACTTGAAAATAATGAAGCGTAGAATTTAATTGTATGAACTGTCTGTAAAAAGTAGGTCTAAAAGCCTATTTATAGAGCACTAATTTGGATTGGGCTTTTACTTATGAATAATAAGTAAAAATATAAAAAGCCCAAGTCCATCTTTAAGAATCTCGTAACTGTTGTACAACCTGTAGCAAAACGGTTGTAACTTTTGCGTCTCACATCCATATCACCTGATTCTAGTCCTCAAATCTCGCTAACTCAAAGGCGCAACTTTCTCTTTAGTATATCAAGACCTGAATCAGTGCAAAAGTGGCTCTAAATTAGAAATTAGTGACAGTTTTCTAGATTTTCATCTCTTTTAGTCAACTCTTCAGGTAATCTTTTCATTCTTTTGACCTCTCCGCTCGATCTAAGACTTTATTTCTCACTTCTCCTCCTTATATTGGTGCTAGAAAACATCCATGTACCTAAGAATTTTATACCAAGACAAACAAATTAACGCACAAAAGCTCTAAAAATGAAAATAACATAATTCAAATGGGAGAAAGTGTAATATGACGAAATAAGGATAAAAGTCTATGAAATAAGTATAATATTCACCTAAAATGATATCTCCTAAGGGAATATATTTAGAACAAAACGGGAGACATCAAACCTAAACTCAAACCTTTGTCGTCCCGACAAAGTAAAATAAAAACAGAGGCCTTAGGTGAAACGCAAAAATGCAAAGTCTAGTGAATAATTCCCAAAGCTCAACATAAAATAAATCTCATATAGTATGAAATAGGAATAAATATACACATACACATGTCAAGCAAAATCAAACACAAATAATATCAATCCAAAATTAATTTCACTTACTACTTAGCTCAAGATAGTGGGTATAGGGTGTTCATCGATCCTTACTCGCTCCGAACGCTCTACTTAGCTTACTCCCTATTAGCCGAATTATAAATCCACTATGTATATACAAATCACGAGGACCTTACAATTTTAACGTAGGTTTTCGGACAGTATGGAATGTATATTTGGTAAATTTGAAGTGAGCTTTTGGCTCTCTCCTCACTTACCATCAACACCTATCAAAGAGTTTGAGTTTACACTCGAATATGTTCTCACTCAACGCATTAGACGCACTAATTTAGTGTCCCCAGATTTACACATAAAGCACTAAAGATGATTTCTAAATTTCCACTTTGTCGGTTACATTATTTTTTTCATATACATTTTTTTCTTTTCTTTGTAATTTTTCTTTTTTTATATGATATACCTGACCATCATTTTGATGTGAAAGGTCATGTCTCTTATAATTTTTCTCTTTCCTCTCTTTTTTTCAAAGACCCCGGCAAAGGGTTATAATATATCATCAACGATTGTGCATAAATACAAACGGATAAAAATTCCCTCCCAATGTAATTTCCCAACAGTGAAACCCACTAGCCCAAACTCAAGCTAAAGATAGGGAGTCTCAGGATTTTGATTCAAGTGCGGGTCATATGGAAATGCTTAAAGGGTATGTGGCTTATATCGTGGCGACAAAATAAAGGCTTAAAGTCTAAAAATGGGGCTAAGAAGGATAATATTAATCATGGGTTAGAAAGCTAAAAAGTCTCAAATGGCTATCAAATAATTGCCTCTATCATTTTCCTAGTTACATAGCTTGCCTCTAGTTCATAACTAAGTGGGTTCTCTACTCATTTAGATCTCACGTTCTACAAACCACTCATTTTCCTTAAGTACAAGCTTACTTCTTTTGCATTATTAATTAATTTTTCCTATCAATTATTTCATGTTTGCATGCAATAAAAGTGTGTCTTATACTAACTCCTAAGGTATATACTTTTCTTATAATAAATTCATAAAAATCATAGTTAATGGGGGCATTTAAAATACTCCACACAAAAACGTATCACTCAATTAATTTTATTGAAAGCAGTAAAACAAATAACGCATCAAATTCGGATGAGGCAATGAACCCCACCCCAAAACTAAAAAATGAGTCGTGTCCCCACGACTCGAAAATACTCAATGAAGAAATTAAACTAATATACACTACTAAATGAGGAAAGGATAGGGAAACATATCTTAATCAACACTAGGATGATCACGTGGAGTCTCAGGTTGTGGTTATGAATTCTTCTTCATCAAGGTGTAAAGATCATTGATGGTTTCATTCATCTTATATAAAGTGTCCTTCATTACCTCGAACTCTTTTGTTATATTTCCCAAAGTGTTCACCAATCGCAGTTGCGTTTCTTCCAAACTTCTTACTCTCTCGATTACAACATTATCTTTGGGAATCTTCTTCTTTCTATTTGGAGGTCTGGCTCCATTATCTTTCCCAAAGGGCTTATCCAACTCCATACCCACTTTCCTGGCTTCGTTATGAATATTTGCAATTGCAACAGTACTGATGTTATCTCCAAAGGTTCTTCTTCTTTGTTTACGCGTCTCACTTGTGCTCTTTTACATAAATAAGTAATTAAACATGGAAATTTAAGGTTGTGCTTCCCAACAGGATATTTTGCGTAAGCCCTTATGTAATCATAAATTACGCGAGCTATATCTATATCTTTCTTTTCAAGTATGCATTTAATAAAGAAGAGTTGCTCATGTGATACCTTGGATGTGTGGACATTACCAAAGAAGGTAGGAATGATGAAACGGGGCCATACTCTCTCGCGTGGTATCAATTGACTAAAAAGGACCATACCTTAAAATCGTTGACCTTCGGGGCTGGGCTCGACCTTATAGATTAAAACCTGTTTGTAAAGTGAATCCCATTGGAAAGCCAGATCATTGTGTTCTTATGGTATTGGCATGGACCCTTTAAGTTGGGTAATTTAAATACTTCACGAATACGCTTAACTGACAAAGGAATAACCTTTTTACGGACTTCAATTGAATTACCTTATGCAAAGACCATTCTTCATAAAGTTCACAAATTAAAGGTGGCAGGTAAAACAATTCTCTTTCTTTAAATTCTTTCCATCCCAACTCGTCACAAACTACTACGTAATCTTTGAATTCACCACTCAAAATATCCTCCTAAAATCCTTTCTCAACACCAAAAGTCAACTTAGCAAACCGGTCACAAACTTGTTCTTTCTAACTCATGAATGGCCTCTTAGATTTAGGTTTCACGTCCATTGTTTTTCGTCTCACAAAGCATTGTTCATTATCTGATTCACTAACACTTTTTCTTCAGCTTCTTTTGATTCCAAGTTTGTCTTTTGAGGGATAACCTCACTTGGGTTATCTATCCTCTTCGTAGTATTCCTGACTTCTCCAACCTTAGGCTTAGAACTCAAATTTGGAATTTCAATAGCTTTGTCTGGAGTAGCCCCTGGAGTATTTCTTGTTTTAGGATTACTTTTTGTCTTACGATTATAGCACAACGAATAGGTTTTGTTTGTCATGTCAATGAACCCCGAACTTAAAACTTCAAATATTTTAAAATTATAGAAGATTTTTGAACTTTGATGTTTTGAGGATATAGAACGAAGGTTAGTGGTGTTATATGAGATGGTAATGATTCTGTAATGGGTTAGGAAAGGTTTAATAGGTAAGATTAAAGCTTTGATGAACAAGGATTTAGGATTAAGGTGAGGATTTCTTGGTGTTTTGGAAGGAATTGATGTTTGTTTATGTGTTTGGAATGGTTTAGAAGGAAGAATTTATGGTGTTTGGATGTTTTAATGGTGTATTGCAGGTATTTAATGAGTTTTGGTTCGTCTATAATGATATCTTGCATGAGAGGCTAGGTTGAAAAGTGAAAAATTGGGTTTCTTAAGGTTTAGGTTAAAAATCGTTGCGTGGGCCGTTATACCGGTGAAGCTTCTGTTTCTTTTTCTTCTACACGCAACGGCGTGCGTCCACGAATTAAATTTAATTGTTTTTCACCGGTGAGCGCTGTAACAAAATTGTGGGACTGGCAATACCGGTCGCGTGAACCGTTTCTCGCTGACGCAAAAAAAAGCTACGTCCAATAATTAATTTAATTATCACTTCCCCGAGAGCTGACCGGCATATGCCGGCCAGATGATCGGCTAGCCTGTGCGGCTAGTTCAAATTAAAAAATAATGGATGCGGATTACTCCGCCTTACACTGTTTAACCTCAAATTCAAGGATTATCATTCCTGCAAAAATCATAAACTCCAACCTTTCTTATCTCTTCAAAATTATACACTAATACCCATAAATTACTCTATTTTACACTAAGAATTCAAAAAACATGAAAGCGATAAACAAATATATAATTGAAATGGCTTTTGTTTACCGTCGTTAAACTCGACTGGTTACCTCTCCTTCTTATGCAACTTCAAGAAGGTACATGACCTCCTCAGGATGTGGATCTTCCATGCGATTGATATTCTTGCCTCCATGATAGATCTTCAATTGATGCCCATTCACCATGAAGGTGCGGTTCTCGATTGGATGCTCAATCTCTATAGCTCCATGAGGTGTGACCTTGTTCACAATATAGGGACCAGACCACTTTGATCTTAACTTACCAAGATAATTACTGAACTTGGAGTTGTATTTCAGAACCATCTGTCCAGCTTCAAATTTCTTTCCAAGAATGCGATTATCATGCCATTTTTTCGTTGTTTCTTTGTAAAGTTTAGCATTCTTATAAGCATGAAATCGAAACTCATCAAGTTCATTCAGTTTTATCATACAATTCTCACCAGCTAAAGTAGGATCTAAATTTAACTGCGCTATCGCTCAATATGCACCTAATTCAAGCTCAAGAGGTAAGTGATAAGCCTTACCGTAAACCATGCGATATGGAGATGCCCACAATGCGTCATCTAATTTTATTGACCAATCTTTGCATGTGGGTCCAGCAGTCTTCTCTAGTATGGATTTGATATCTCGATTAGAGACCTCAGCTTGACCATTTGCTTGTGGATGATAAGAAGTAAGTACACGATGTCTCAACCCATAATTCTCTAATACAACCTTCAAGTATCTATTCACAAAATGAGAACCTCCATCACTAATAATAACTGTAGGCGTACCATGTCTTGTGAAGATGTATGATTTGAAGAACTTTATTACTTCTCGCGAATCATTTATTGGTAGAGCTACAGCCTCTACCCATTTAGACACGTAATCAACATCTAGTAGGATGTATTGATTTCCATTGGATGGTACAAAGGTACCCATGAAATCAATACCCCATACATCAAATATCTCAACTTCAAGAACATTATTACGCGGCATTTCATCTCTCTTAGATATGTTACCGGTAAATTGGCATATGTGGCATTCTTTGACATATTTATGACAATCTTTATATAAAGTAGGCCGATAAAAACCGGATTGAAGTACCTTTGTAGGTGTAAAATCACCTTTAAAATGTCCTCCATGTGGTGAATCATGACAACTAGTAACTACTGCTTGGACTTCACTTTCAAGTATGTATCTTCTTACCATTTGATCTATACATGTTTTATAGAGGAAATGATCCTCCTAAAAGAACTACTTTGCATGGTGAATAAATCTCTTCCTCTCTTGTGAAATATCTCCTTCAGGAAAAGAACCACTCACAAAAAGTTTGCTATATCTGCATACCAAGGAGTACCAAATTTGTATATCAAAAATAGACTCTCATCTAGAAACTCTACTTTGACCAACTCTAGTCCACTATTAAACATAGAACCTTCAAGGCGTGACAAATGATTTGCAACTTGATTATCACAACCCTTTCGATCTCGAACCTCTAAGTTAAACTCTTGTAACAACTATATCCATCTAATCAAATGCGACTTTGCATCTTTCTTCTCCATTAGGTATTTGATTGCGGAATGACCTGTGTACACAACAATTTTTGCTCCAAGGAGGTAGGAACAAAATTTGTCAAATGCATACACAATAGCTAGTAGTTCCTTTTCTGTCACGGTATAATTAATCTAAGCACTTGTGAATGTCTTACTAGCATAGTAAATAGAATGAAATACCTTCTCTTTTCTCTGATCCAATACAACACCCATAGCAAGATCACTAGCATCGCACATCACTTCAAACGGCATAATCCAATCAGGAGGTAATACACTAGGTACTGATATGAGTTTCTCCTTGATCTCTTTGAATGTCGCCATGCAAGCTTCATCAAGAAGGAATTTGGCGTCCTTCTCAAGTAAGTTACACAACGACTAAGCGATCTTGGAGAAATCTTCAATGAAACGGTGGTAAAACCCAACATGACCCAAGAAACTTCTCACCCCTGTTACGGAAGTAGGATGTAGAAGAGTCATAATTACCTCTATGTTTGCACGATCAACCTCTAAGCCTAAACTCGAAACCTTGTGTACCAACACTATTCCTTCACGAACCATGAAGTGACACATTTCCCAATTTAAAACTAAGTCAGACTCCTTGTATCTAATTAAAACCTTTTCTATATCCAACTATCATCAAAGTTAACATAAAAAACAGAACATTCATCCATAAATACCTTGAGGAATTAATCGATCATGTCCCATAAGATTTCCATCATGCATCTATGGAAAGTAGTAGGTGCGTTACATAATCCAAATGTCATCCTTCAATAAGCAAAGGTACCATAAGGACATGCAAAGGTCGTTTTATGTTTGTCTTTTTGATCTACATATATCTGATTATATCCTGAATACCCATCCAAAAAACAATAGTACTCTCTTTCAGCAAACTTGTCTAACATTTGATTTATGAAAGGAAGAGGAAAATGATCTTTCCTGGTGTCCTTGTTCAACTTATGCTAATACATACACACTCTACAACCAACTACGGTCTTCGAGGGATTAGATTCATTCTGAGCATTAAGGATAGTAGTGATACCACCCTTCTTTGGTGCGCAAAGAACCAGACTCACCCACTCACTACTAGCTATATGAAAGATGATTCCCGCATCTAGTAGCTTGATAACCTCTTTCTTTACCACCTCCCTCATAGTTGGCATCAATCTCCTTTTTCCTTCAACTGAGCGTGCACTATCATCTTCTAGGATAATTATTTTGTTGGAAAATGGCATATATAATGCCTTTGATATTAGTTATAGTCCATCCAATTGCTTCTTTATTGGCTATTAGTACACGCAACAGTTTATCTTCTTGAGGACCTGTTAAAGTAGCTGAAACAATAACAGGTAAAGTGTTGTTAGTGCCTAAATTCGCACAACTTAAGTGTGACGAAAGCGGATTCTCTTCTAATTGTGGAGGAGATTCTGTGGATGGTTTCTTTTTAGGCTCCATCTCCCCCAGTTGTCTCACTGGCTCATAAGCTAGACGCCTATACTTTGGATTTTCAGAATATAGAGCTGCCACTGCTTCGGCAAGCTCTTCCATCATCTCTGGTAAGTCAAGTACAATGGCAGCCTACAAGATATTATCAAAATTCATATCATTAAATAACTATTGCATAGCATGATCAATTGAATCCACTCGGAAATAGTCCTCCTAGGAATCTGGAAACTTCATTACCATAAATACGTTTAACTTAACCTTCTCGTCTTGAATATGCATGATTAATTCTCCATTTTCTACATCAATAAGAGTACGACTCGTGGATAGAAATGGTCTTCCCAAAATAATGGGTACATTCCTATCCGCGCCGTATTCAAGTATAAGAAAATCAACAGGGAAAATTAAACTACCTGCCTCAACTTATTGAAAAGTGATTTAGGCATGAGATTAATAATCACACCCAAATCACATAATTCTTTCCCTTACCACTCTTCGCCAATAGAAATGGGAATTGTAAAACTCCCAGGATCAAGTAACTTATGTGGCAACTTACTCTGGCATATGGCACTACACTCTTCTGGCAAACCTATCATTTCATTCTCAAGATATGGCCTTTTATTGGTGATATCTCTCTCCAGGAATTTTACATATTTTTGTACATCTCTGATAACATCTAAGAATGGTACATTAATATTAAGCATTTTCACCATATTCGTGAATCTCTACTAATTAGCCAAATCTCCTTTCTTCTGAACTTTTGAGGGGAAAGGTAGGGGAGGACGATTCTCTAAAACACCTTTCTTCTTTGGTTTTTCCAGAATTTTCTCAACTTCCACCTCTTCTACTTCTGGTTCACCTTCTTTCTCCACCACACCTATACCATTTTATCCTTCACATATGTTTCTTTTTCTTTCATAATGGTAAAAGGTTGTGTGGTAGCTTCTTACCACTTCTGAGTGCTATAGTGTTACAGTCTTCTCTTTTTTTTTTTGGATTTTCAGTGTCACTTGGGAGTTGCCCTTGTGGACGCTGATTTAACTGTTTTTTCCATCTGAGCTATTTGATTTTTCTGACATTTTGAACGTTGTAGTAGAATCTTGCTGATCTTGTTGCATTTTTGCTTGCATAGTAATTAGCGTCCGTAAGGATTGGTGAATATCGCCTTCTTGAGGCTGAGCATGTAGAGCTTTCTGATTCATAGAATCGGTATAGTTGTCTTGGGGAGGTTGTCTCTGAGCTTGATTTCCGTAATTCTTTATCCCTTGGTAGTTTTTCTATGGTCTTGGATGATAATTATTTCCTTGGGGTCGTGGTTGATATGCATAAGTCGGATTTGCGCCCCGTTTTGATTTAAATATTGGAAACCCGGATGGTTTCTGTTTGGTTGATAACATTGACCACCTGAATTATAGTTCCCTCGGTTGAAAATATACATCACGAATTATGGGTTGCTTTGACAATGCTCCCATCATGATCTTGTACACCACAATTAGAACACCCATATATTTAATGTGTAACATTCACATCAACTCTCCTACCTGAAAAACCTTCTTCAATAGCTAAAGTGAGCTGTTTTAATTGCTTAAGTGTGTTCTTAAATTTATTGTCTAACAAAGAAATTTTTTCATCAATTCCAGCACTACTTTATCTATGACATGTGCCTTGGATAGGTTCTCTCGCTGTACCCCAACCCATCTCATTCTTCACTGTTCTGTGCAATATAATTTTTGGATTGGATGGTAGTACTTGTAAGAGCCCTCCACCACAATGTAAGTCTAGATCATTTCTTGCACGTCCTGTCAAGGCCTTTATAAAATATCAACATTTGTTGTTCTTTAGAAAGTCCATGATTTGGAACTCTTCTCAAACACCCTTGAAATCTTGTCCAACAAGAACCTGTGGACTCACCTTCCTCTTGTCGGAATTATGTTAACTCGATTTATGCGTTTAACCTCATATTCCTTGGATAGTAACGGTCAAAGAACGCTGTTTGTAGCTCATCCCAATTATTTATCATACCTGGTTCTTGTCAGTCATGACATTCACTCGTTGCGTCTATTACAAAAAATCTGAAATTTGCAAAGTAAATTTGTTCTCTTGTTAAACCTTGCATTATATATGACTCACATATTTGCACGAACTTCTGTACAGCATGGATTGGGTCTTCTCCAGCCATTCCTCAAAAATTTCCAAAGTCTTGGAATTGATTTAGCATACCCAGATCTGGTCTATATCTTGAAACATTAATATCTGGAGGGCCAACACCAATAGCAGGAGCGCGATAAGGAATTTGTTTAGGAACTTACACGAACCATGGATCGTAAAAGAATCGAGGTTGAGCTTGTCCTTCAAGTGGAGGAGGAATTATTCTATTTTGATTGTTTTTAGGGTCTTGGATTACTGATTTTCCCTCATTATCCAATTCTACCTAAAGATTATTACCATTGTTGTTATTTACTTCAATCGTTTCTTTTGCTATTCTTTCTTCCTTCTCTTTTTCTTTTAAGTCTGAATAATCTCTCAGGATTTGAGAGCACACACCAAACTTGTAAAACTTGAGAAGGACAAATACAGAACAAAAGCATAAAAATAAAAATAATATAACAATCAAACTACTATGGATTAACATCGGGGTAACACGCTCCGTGCCCGGCAGTGGCGCCAAAAACATTCGAATGTTGAAGTCTTTTACCCAAGTGGTTGTGTGGTCAGTCAAGCCCGTCAGGATCATTGACGAACACCACGTGTCTATTACTTAGGTCCGTAATTAAACCCCTCGTCAAGGTGATCACTTCGCCACTAAGGTGAATAGCCTAATTACTATAACCTATCCTTGATTCATGACGTCAAAAATAGTAAATAGATTCACGATATTAGTCAATACAAAATACCTAATATAAATTAAAGTACAAAATCCCAAATTCGGAAAACATTAATTATATAAATTGAGGCTTAACCCATAAATGCAATTCTCAAGTACTTATGAAATTAACTCATGTTTAAACTAAAAACTGAAAATAAATAAAAAGAAGTCATTATTCTTAATGAAAAAAAATAAAATAAAGAACCTAATTGAGGCGTTGGATTGAGATGTTGTTGGAAGAATGGGAATTCTCCAGCTCTAGCTTTCTCTTCTGCCTTTTAGCTCTAATTTTGACTTTGAAAATAATAAAGCGTATGTAAAAAGAAGTTCTAAATCCTATTTATAAGTACTAAATCGGATTCAGCGTTTTATTTAATAATAATACATTTAACTGAGAAAAGCCCAAGTCCAATTTAGCATATCCCGTAACTGTTGTACACCCCTCAAGAAAACAGCCATAACATTTGCATCTCACGTCCAAATCACCTGATTGCAGTCCTCATATCTTGCTAAGTCAAAGGCGCATCTTTCTCTTTCAGATCTCCAGGCAAGAACCAGTACCGATGTGGCTCGAAATCAGCAATTAGTAACAGCTATCCAGATTTCCATTTCTTTTAGTCAACTCTTTGGGTGATACTTTCTTGCCTTTGACCTCTCTGCTTGATCTAAGACTGTAAAAACAAACAAATAAGTGGAGAAAAGCTCTAAAGATGAAAATAACATATATCCAAGGGGAGAAAGTTTAATATATCAAAATAAGCATAAAATTCTATAAAATAAGTCTAATATTCACCTAAAATGATGTATCCTAAGGGAATATATTTAGAACAAAACGGGATACATCATTGTGTTGTTGCCTCGAGCTTTGGCTTCTTTGGAATTGGCTCATCAAGATTGATGGGCTTCTCATTTGTTACTCCTAGTAAATTCTTTTCTTCCCTAAGATGTAACACTTCCTCATGTAATCCATAGCATCCGTTCTGTTAGTCATCTTTTTTTAACCCACAACTCAAGAAGCACCAAGTATGGAATAAGGTTATGAAAAATTGGTGTGGCTTGAAGTTGTTGTTCGATGAAGGATTATCAATGGTAGAGGAAGGAATATTTTAATTGTTGTGGAAAAAATCTCGAAAACTTGATGATCCTTGGTGTTTTGTTGTGTTGTGTAATGATTTGATGAAGATTATGTATTTATGGAGGAATGAGGAAAGATTTGATGATGTCGTTGTGTTTGTTTAAAGGTTTGATCAAGCTTCAAGTTGTATTTATAGGGTTTGGATCTGAATATTTCGTTTTGGGAAGGTTGGAAGAGGCTAGGTTTGAGTCTTGTAAGGTAAGAATCCTTTTAGGAATAAAATTCTTCTTCAAACCGCCTCCTTGCGGTGTACCACGGCTGTCCTATTGTGTCCCAAAGGTGATGTCATGCACCCGTGGCACGGTCTTGCGCGTTTGACGAGACGGTGTGTGACATGTGGCTTCTCGGCATTGACCCTTATTTCTTTGACCGTGGTGACGGACTTCTTGGTGCTGCTCTATACCGTGGTACTCATGCGGTGTACCGTGAACTATCTGTCTTGGGCCGTGTCACGGTCTGGCATGTGACGAAACGATTTATTTTGTATAACTCTCGTAACTGAACCGTAATTCATGAACCGTTGTCACGGCTTTCCTTGTTGCGGTGTGCCGCGGCTCCTCTGCGGTGCACCACATGAAGCTTATGGATGAAACTGGGACATGGTTTTGTGCATGTGTCAACATGGTTTTTTCCATGCGGTCTTGCACGTGTACCTAAATTATCACACTGTTGTCACGGTTCTGTGGGGTGCGGTGTACCGTACCTACCTAAAATGTCCATGAGGGACCTCCAAAATTAGAAGAAAAAGGTCCCAGACTTCCTACACGCAATAAGAAGACATCGAATAAAAACGAGTAGGAAGAACGAACGAGAGCTTTAGAGGAGAAACAAGATGAGATGATAACAGTTGTGGGAAAGGTAACAGAAGAATTGGTACTCATAAGGACTATTCTAGAGAATTTGAGCTCTACACGCAACACTAGAAACCAGCCTCGTGCTGGTCAAGATATGTTTCCTTCTCCCTTTCTCATTATTAGTGTACATTAGTTTATTTTCTTTACTGAGTCTTTTCGAGTCGTGGGGACACAACTCATTTTTGAGCTTGGGGTGGGGTTTGTTGCCTCATCCAAATTTTTTGTGTTAATTGTTTTAATGCTTTAAATAAGAATAATCGAGGGTTGTGTTTGACTATAGAGTATTTTAAATGTCCCCATTAAGCATACTTTTTATGAATATATGATAGAAACTAGTAGACCTTAAGATTTGATGTAAAACGCACTTTAATTGTAAGCAAACATTAGATAATTGATAGGAAAAATCAATGAATAATGCAAAAGAAGTAAACTTATACTTAAGGAAATTGAGTGGTTTGTAGAACGTGAGATCTAAATGAGTAGAGAAACCACTCAGGTATGAACTAGAGGCAAGCTATGTAACTAGGAAAATGATAGAGGGAGTTATTTGTTAGCCATTTGAGACTTTTAAGCCTTCTATCCCATGATTTAATTATATCTTTATTATCCCCATTTTTAGCCTTTGATCCTACCTTTTGTCGCCATGATATAAGCCCATATCCCCTTAGTTATTAGGCCTTTCCATATGACCCCCACTTGAATCACGATCCTAAGACTTCCTGTCTTGAGCTTGAGTTTGGGGTGGCGAGTTTCATTATTGGGAAATTGAATCGTGAGGGAAGTTATATGCGTTTGTATCTATGCGCAATTTCGATGATAAATTATTTGTAACCCTTTGCCGGGGTCCTTGTAAAAAAACGTGATAAAATATGTCAATACAGAAGACAACCGGGAACCCGATAATCACTAACTGGACACCTGGTTATCGACGGTATATAAAAAGAGAAAAGAATGAAAAAGAAAAACAAAGTAACCGGCAAAGTGAAAATTTCAGAAATCATCTTAGTGCTTATTGGGTTAATTTGGGGATGCTAAATTAGTGCGTCAAATAGGTTGAGTGAGAACATATTCGAGTGTAAACTCAAGCTCTTGAACATTTGTTGATGGTAAGTGAGGAGAGAGCCAAATCTCACTTCAAATTTACAAAATATACATACCATACCGTCCCTAAGCCTACGCTAAAACCGTAAAGTTCTCATGATTCCTAGGTACATAGTGGATTTATGATCCTGCTAACAGGGAGTATGCTAAGTGAAGCGTTCAAAACAAGTAAGGATCAATGAACACCCTATAGCCACCATCTTCAGATAAGTAATTAGCGTAATCTTCTAGAATTGTGAAATTAATTTTGGATGGATATTATTTGTGTTTGATTTTGCATGACATGTGTATGTGTATATTAATTCCTACGTCATACTTTATGAGATTTGTTTTAAGTTGTGCTTTGGGTATTATTCACTACACTCTGCATTTTTGCGTTCACCCAAGGCCTTTGTTTTTAATTTACTTTGTTGGGACGACAAAGGTTTGAGTTTGGGGTCTTGATGTCTACCGTTTTGTTCTAAATAAATTCCCTTAGGAGACATCATTTTAAGTGAATATTAGACTTATTTGATATAATTTTATGCTTATTTTGTTATATTGCATTTTCTCCCCTTGGAATTACGATATTTCATTTTTAGAGCTTTTGTACGTTAATCTGTTGTTTTAAGTGAAATTTTCTTAGGTCAATGGATGCTATGGAGCACCAATGCAAGGAGGAGAAGTGGGAATTGATATCTTAGTTCGAGTGGAAGAGTCAAAGGAGAGAAAATATTTCCCGGAGAGTTGACTAGAGAAGCTGAAAATCTAGAAGGTTGTTACTAATTACTATTTTCAAGCCACTTAGACACTGATTTAGCCCTTGGGTCGTGGAATAAGGAAGTTTCCCTTTTAATTTAGGAAGATTTTGCGACTGGAATGAGGCAATTTGAAGTTGATATGCAAAGGTTACATCCGTTTTACCAATAGCTGCACACCAGTTACGGGAATTAAAGATTGGATTTGGGCTGTTTATTATTTTAATTTTATTCATTAAGTAAAAAGCCCAATCCTTATACTCCATTATAAATAGGCTTTTTTGTGTTTGATTTTGCATGACATGTGTATGTGTATTGATGTCTCCTCATTTGTGATAGATTTATGTTAGGATGAGACATCATTTTTAGTGTTATAGAAGTCTTTTTAATCGTTTTTCTTGAAGAATAGTGCACTTTCCTAATTTGAGTCTTGATTTAGTAAAATAATATTTTTAGAGCATATTGAGTTTAATTATTTATTTAATGTGAAACTTTAAAGATAATTATGGAGATTAATTAGATTCCAAGTCAAAGACTACAAGATATGGAAAGAGATAAGCATGGAAATTGGAGATAAGGAAAGAAAAGCTAAAAACATGGAAAAGGAAAAGGTGCCTTAATTCCAAATTTCTGCACCTACGACCACAAATCAGCTTTTATCTCAATATCGGTGTGGAATTTGGAGAAACGGTCAAGAGCAAAGTTAAAGATCTTTCCGAGGCAATGAATTTCGACTACTCATACGCGTCAAACGGATGAGTATTGAAGCTGTTAGGACCAAAACAAAAACGGGTTTGATTTCATGTTTCAGGGTTACGAATTTAAGATGGGCTTTGAGTCCATTACTTACCTTCTCCTTCAAGAAAACGAATTAGGTCTTCTAAACACCTATAATTACACCCTTATATCACTTGTAAATCATCCTTGCCTCATACTAATTAGTCCTTAGGGTTTTATTCATCAGAGTTATTGTAGAGAGCAAGATGATGTCTTTTATTATATCTTTTAGTTTATTTCCTTCAGGTATGAACTAAACTCCCCATAGCTTGGGTTTCGCATCATGTATAATCTATGAATTCTAATTTCTTTCTATCTAAGTTTCTTTAGGAATTACATGTTTTAATCTGATATTAGCTACTTACTTATATATTTGTTTATGTGTTTTGATTTATTGCATATCCTAGAACTGATCACTTTAGGCTTTATTAATAGTAATTAGATGATCACCTTAGCTGGGTGTCTAATTATTGAAACACCACATAACGTCTAGTGTCGATATTGGTCCTGACAACACTAATTATAACTAGATAGTCATTAGGGTATAATTTAACCACTATCATCATGTATGGAAATTGATTGCTTAGGGCCCTAGTGGCGTAGGATAACCCTATTTGAACCAGCCTCGTGGTGTGTCTGTAGCCCCCTTAGTCGCTCTCAAGGTCTAAGGTATGGGAATTTATAATCCTGACTAAGTATCTAAGAGTTAATTATTTTCCTTATTAACTAGATTTGATAGAAGGAATTAGAAGGATTAGTGCATACTAGCAAAACCTAAGTTATACTTCTCATCTCATATTTCTTCGTATTTAATTTACTGTCTTTATTTTACTTAGTTTAATTTAGTAATTTCGAATTATTCTCTCTTTATTTTCTGTCTTTTAATTAATTACTTCTTACTCGTTATTTCTACCCATTCATATAACACACTAAGTCCCTGAGAATGAACTTTCTTATCATTAAAACTTGCATACGTCCTGTAATACTTGCAGTATTGTGCCTGTCTAGGGTGAGAGTACGTTGTTTTCTGACTTATTATTTTTCTATTTTTATCACACCCTAGGCGACACCAAGTTTTTGGCGCCGCTGCCGGGGACTTATGTCTCGTTAGCGTGTGGGTTATCTATTTCGAGTAGTAGTTTTTAGTTAATTTTTATTTTTTTCAGTATTTAGTTTTTGTCTTTCTGGATTTAAGCTTGTGGTTCGCTTTAGTCTTTTTCAGGTTTCACAATGTTTAATTCTTGGCCTTCGTTACCGGAGCTTGAGAGGAGCTTCAGATCTTATAACAAACGAGTTCGTGAGGAAAGAGACTTAAGAAAAGCTATGGCCGGCGTACAAGATCAATTAGATCCACCACTTGTAATCCCACCTGAAGGATTACAATACTATGCACCAGGAGGACCACCACCATTCATACCACCTGATGTACAACAACCACTAGGACGAGGTAACATGCAAAACAATGTTAATCAGAACCGAGTTGAGCAAGACCTTCCTGGCCTCCACGTGCCGTTTCATGTTCGACCAGTAGGTTACCGTCCTCCGGAGATCCAAAATATTAAATTTCGACCCGATGCGGGTATACTCAGTCAATTCCAAAGTTTTGGACTCTACAGTGGTACAGCAATTCAAGATCCGGTAAGAGCGATTCAAAAGTTTATGCAGATTTGTGATGCTTATGTTACTCTAGGCATTACACGCGAGCAACTGTATTGTCATATGTTTTCGTTCTTTCTGACCGGTAGAGCTGGTGAGTGGCTAGATAGGCAACCACCAGGGACAATTAATTCATGGACAGAACTTCAAGCCGCGCCGTTTTTATCCGAAGAGTGTGAGACTCAAAGAGCAAAGCGAGCTTGCAAGGTTTTGTCAAGAAGATTGAGAAACAGTAGGAGAATCATGGACAAGGTTCCAACATAAGTAATCTAGATGTCCGCTCCATGGTTATACCCCCTCTTTACAATTAGCTAATTCTATGAAGGTCTCAACAATCAAGGTAGAGAGAAGGTGGATAACATAGAAAAGGGAAATTTCATGTCCATGAACCATAACGAAGCTGCCGAGGTTTTGGAAAATATTATTGAACAAGAGAGGAGTTGACCCTCTACGCGAGCTCATGTAGCAAAGACCCGAGGTACGCTTCGTCTAGATGCAGAAACTGCGAACTCAGCTCAAATATCCGCATTAGAAAATCAAATCAAAGAACTTAAGCGAGAGATGTAGAAAAGTTAGCCGCAGCAAACGCAGTACAAGAAGCACAAGGTTGTCAACAATGTGGGGTTAATAATCATACCTGGGAAGAGTGCGAAGGAAATCCACAATCTGTTTATTTCATCTCCAACCGAGGAGGTTATCAATTTGGTAACCGAAACCATCCGGGTATGCAATATTCAAATCCTCAGGGGGCCGCTAATCCTGGTCATTATCAACCACGCCCCCAGAACAACTTTTTCCAACCAAGAGGTCAGTCTGAAAATCAATATCAAAATAAACCTTCCCCCCCCCCCTCAACAACCTGTTCAAGATGCCTATGTCGATTCGTTAGATCAGAAAGCTTTACCACAGTTTCCTCAAGAAGGAACTATAGATAATCAACAATCAGTGAAAGTATTGGACCGTTTGACCACGAATATGAACGCTCAGGATGAAAAGTTACGTGGACAAGATGCCGCAATTCAGATTTTAGGTACTCAAGTGGAACAATTGAACAAAGTTCACAAAAAGAATTGAAGGATATCGAAGGAGGTGATGATAATGTTGGGTTCGAATCTTGTATGGCTATTTGCCTTGAAATTGAAGAAGAGAAGGAAGTACCACATGCTGCCGTTAGTGCCGTGGAGGTTCCGAGTACCGAAGAAGAACCAACCAAGTCTAGCCCCGTGGAATCTGACTGTTCTGAGGTTGATGTGGAGGACGATTCAGAAAAATCCGAATTTATACAGCTTCTGAAGGATATGAAAGAAGATATTAGATCGGTTATGGATTATCAAGTTGAGCTGGCTAAAGAGAAAGAGGAAGAAGCCTCAAAGGAGGAACCAATAGCTGAAGTCGAAGTTGCACCCGCTGTGCAAGAAGAGAAAGAAGAAGAGAAGGTGGAACCGCCACCTATTGTTCAAACAGCGTCATCAACTATTCCTGATACAAATCCTAAGGATGACACTGAACTCAAGACATTTGTAGAGGCGTATACACCTGAAAATATCAACGCCCAAATGCTTGAGATTACGAAGAAAGGGCTTACACCGCAACAAGTTTTTACGCAAGTTATTCCTGATAAAGAAGCGAGTGTAGAGATCCCAAGAGAGAACCTGAGAGTCTCAAGAAGAAGTGAAAGAGAGTTACAAATGAAGCTTAATGATCCGGGAAGTTTTAACCTTCCTATTCAAATAAATGGTATGCTCAAGGTGAAAGCTATGTACGATGTGGGTTCTGGTGTGAATCTTATGCCTAAGTCCGTGTTCGATAGACTTGGACTTCAGAAATCAGAGAAAGCTCCAGTGAAGTTGCAGTTCACTGACAACTCAGTTACCAAGACATGGGGAACAGTGGAGGACGTCTTAGTCCGTGTAGGTAGTATCGCCATCCCTACTGACTTTGTTATACTTGAGTTTGATGCTGGTAAGCAGGTTCCAATTATACTTGGACGACCCTTCATGGCCACGAGTCAAAGTGTCATCAACTTCCAAGAACGGACCATTACCCTTCATGCAAAGAACATATCCGAGACCTTCTATGTCTTGGGCAAGAAACCAAGGAAGTTAGATCCCACCGTGCCTGTCATCCACAGCCTTTCACATCACAAAGTCCCTCGTGAGAAGATCCACTTAAAACCTGTGGATACTGAGCCAAACATTGAGTTTGGGGTTGGCCATGAAGTACTATGGAAAGCTCACAAACGTAAAAATAGGCCACGTAGTTTCAAAGACTCCTGGATGGGACCATTCATTGTCACTAAGGTTGTTTCAGCCAAGGTGATAGAAATTCGACCCAAGAAATGGATCAAGCGCAGATTAGGTGACGTTCATAGCCTAACTCGTTGTTGGGGAGGCTATATTCGAAAATCTTGATAGAGGTAACACGTCTAACTTTGAAAGACGTTAAATAAAAGTGTTATACGGGAGACAACCCGCAAATTTTAAAGTTTTTATGTCGTTTATGTTTTTAGTTTATGTTTAGTTTAGTTGTTTTTAGTTGATATTGCATATTTGAGAAAGGTATTAGTGTTTTTGATGCTTAGGTATTGGAGAAATCAAGTTCAGGAGGAGAAAACGAAATTTTTCGGAAAAATCAGACCATCAGCCCGGTATACCGCGCCTCAGCCCCAGTATACCACAGAGGAGAAAACCCGTGACACGGGGTATTGACTTGGGTTTTTTGCCGAGAAGAAAAAAAAATTAGAGCTTCAGGTTCGGTATAACGGACCACAGCCCCGGTATACCGCATGACCAAAAACCCGTAACACGGGTAGGAGATTCGTGTTTTTTGCCGAGCATTAAAAATTTCGAAGAGCAGAAGGTCCAATATACCGGACCACAGCCCCAGTATACCGCAGGTAGCCGCTGGAGAGAGAAAAAAAAACTGCGTTTCAAGGTTATAAAAGAAGGAGGTTGGTATAAATCCGAATTTATTAATCCTTAAGTCTCTCTTTCTTCTCCAAACCTCTCCCAACTCCATTAAAGCTCATTCAAACCTTCCCCAGTCATCAAAACACTACCCAATCATCATAAAAACACATCAAATCTTCTCTCCACACCATTACAAAGGAGATTTAAATACCCAATTCTCACCAAACACATTAGATTGAAGAATCAAGAGCTTAAATTTTTAAAATTCATCCTACAATTTCTTAAATCCATACCAATCCATCAAGAATTCATCTTACCCACATAGAGATTCATCATCAATTCACTTTTCCTAAACCAAATCAAGCTTGTTCAACCAAAAATTCAAAAGTTCAAATTTCAAGAGTTGTTAAAGCTTTGAGTTAGGGGTCAATTGAGGATGACTAAAAGAACAGAAACATTATGTAACAAGAGGGAGGTGAAGAAAAGCAAGGTATTGGGTTCAACTGAGAAGAAATCAAATAACAAAGGTTCTAGTTCTAAAGCTAAGGGTAAAATCGATGTTGAAGATGGAGGTAAGCTAGCTATGTTTGTTCCTAATGGCAAAAGGCTTTATTTTTATCCAAAGGAGAAGACACAACCTCTTCCCTTCAAAGGTCTTACACCCATGGATAAAGAGGAAGCTTGAAAGGCCTTGAAAGCTTTTGCAGGAAAAAATTAAAGGAACTACCTTTTGCTTATGAGAATGTATTCAATGAAGAAGTTGGTACAGGAGAGTATAAGAGATTCTTGGAGCTTGGCAAAAAATTGGGTTGGTTTACGTTCATGGTAAGACGTTCTGAATTATGTCATGAGTTAGTTTTAGAGTTCTATTTAGGCCTCTTTAGCCGAGATAGTAAAGGTTGTGTTCCGATTAGAGGAAAGTTATTTTCTTTCACAGTTAATGAGATTAGAAACCACTTCAAGTTTAAGAAATTAATTGTATATTGCAAGTATAGTGAAGCGGTTGCTAGACGAAAAATATTTGACGAGGAATTACTTTTGAGCATGTTTTAGACAAGGAGAAAGTGCAATCACATAAGGGAGAACTGAAGGCACCTTGGCCTTACAAATATCTTCAACCGGATGCGAGAGTTTGGCACAATTTCCTTCTTCCTAATGTATTTGGAAACACACGAACTTGGGATGTGACTAAAAAGAACGCTCTACTTTTGGATTGTATTTTGAGAGGAGAAGAAGTGGATGTGGCACAGTTGATCTATGAGGAGGTGATGCGATTTTCGGTCTCTCCTAAATCGGTGTTTAATGTTAAATTTCCTACTATGATCACGTGTCTTGTCCGAAAAGCGAATGTTATATTGGGTGAAGAAGAGAAACTCGAATTTATGGAGAGTTATATTGATAATGCTTGGATCATGGAAGTCTTCAGAAGAGCGATTACTACGCAAGTCTCAAAAGAAGAAAAGGAGCAAAGTTGGAAAGAGAAGATGGAGGAGCGTTTAAACAATTTTGAAGCAGCTCAAACTTCCTTAGCCAATGATGTGGCACAAATCAATGCTAATCAAGTGCACATCATGAAACTCCTTGAGCAATTAACGAAAAATCAAGCAAATCCTACCTTGGATGTCAATAATGTGAGGCAATAGCCTCGAGAGTATGTTCTCTTTCTTCCTTACCATTTATGTAAAGGCTTTTATCTGCTAATTTTAATTTCTGTTTCGAGTCTTTTTCGAGTCGTGGGGACACAACTTATTTTTGAGTTGGGGGTGTGGGGATTCGTTGTCTCTCATCTCAAGTTTTCTGTTTTTAGGTAGAAATTAAATTTTTTTTGATACATGGGAATTAGATGTAGAATGTGTTTAATAGCTTGAAAGCATAAGCTCAGTGAATTGATGATAGTAAGTAGTATGTTTATGAGCTATTGTTATTTGTATACTTTGAGTATTTGCAGGAAAACACACATTGATAGTAAAGAAAAGATTAGTGAGCAATGCGATAGAAAGTATGTTCGGTCTCAGGGAACCTTGAGAAGTGTGTAGGCCGTGAGATCCAAGCTAGTTGACAAACCCGTTTGATGAAAGTGCTAAAGGTAAGAAAATAACGAAATTACATAGTGTATAAAGTGATTAAGACAGTTCTTTCATATTGAAGCCACTTGAAGCCTCTTTATACCTTCTCACCTTGTTAATTGATTTTATATGCTATATCCTTCTCAGCCCCTTCTAGCCTTTCTAAAGAATTTTATTGAAACACATTATGAGCCATATCCCTTTAGATTATCAGACTTTTCCATATGACCCGCACTTGAATCGCGATGCATAGACAGTTGTTTTAGAGCTTGAGTTTGGGATGGTGGGTCCACCATTATAGGAATTATTATTGGGATGGGATTTTTGAGCTTATTAATTGTGCTCTGTTCTTTATATTGATGATGATTCACAGATTTTTATTGTAACCCTTTGCCGGGGTAATAGTGAATGAAAAAGAAGCTACGAGCTAAATTTGCCAACAAGGGCATTAAAAGAAAATATATATATATATATATATATATATATATATATATATATATATATATATATGAGAAAAAAATAGCGTGATATCTCAACATTAAAAGAGAGTCATAGCTAAAGAAATTGATTTGAAAAGAAATTATATATATTCGGACCGGCAAAGTGGAATTTTTATGTGAACATATTATGCTTTAATTGGGTTATTGGGGATGCTAAATTGTGCATCAAAGAATTCATTGGGTTGAGTGAGAACGTTTTATGAGAGTAATCAAGCTCTAGGGCGATTCGTTGATGGCTAGTGAGGAGAAAGCCAAAAGCTCACTCTAAATTATCCAAATATACTATCATACCGTCCCTAAGCCTAAATTACAACCTTAAAGACCTTTTGATTCTTTGCTATGTAATCAAGAAGTGATTGAGCCATTAGAGAGTAGTTAAGTGGATCTTTGGATACTAGTAAAGTTCGATGAACAATCTATAGCTTTCTTGGCAAACTGAGTAAAGTCCCAGTCCTTCTTACATTGAGAAACTAATCTGATATTGAATTCAAACTGTGTTGACTACAGATATGAGAAATGTATAGGTATGTAGGTTATGAATATTGTTGCATGAAATTTTCTGAATAGTTGCTTTATGTCTATTCTATATATTCTACTATGTTCTTCCTATTGTGCTGAAAATTACATAGGTTTGTATTTATAGACTTCCCTTTGTTTTTATCTTTATTGTATCGGGACGATACAACTTTGAGTTGGGGGTCTTGATGTCTCCTCATTTGTGATAGATTTATGTTAGGATGAGACATCATTTTTAGTATTATAGAAGTCTTTTTAATCGTTTTTCTTGAAGAATAGTGCACTTTCCTAATTTGAGTCTTGATTTAGTAAAATAATATTTTTAGAGAATATTGGGTTTAATTATTTATTTAGTGTGAAGCTTTAAAGATAATTATGGAGATTAATTAGAGTCCAAGTCAAAAACTACAAGATATGGAAAGAGATAAGCATGGAAATTGGTGATAAGGAAACAAACGCTAAAAACATGGAAAAGGAAAAGCTGCCTTAATTCTGAATTTCTGCACCTACGACCACAAATCAGCTTATATCTCAAGATCGGTGTGGAATTTGGAGAAACAGTCAAGAGCAAAGTTGAAGATCTTTTCGAGACGACGAAGCTGCTAGGACCAAAACAAAAACGGGCCTGATTTCAAGATGCGCTTGGAGTCCATTACTTACCTTCTGCTTCAAGAAAACGAATTAGGTCTTCTAAACACCTATAAATACACCCTTATATCACTTGTAAATCATCCTTGCCTCATAGTAATTAGTCCTTAGGGTTTTATTCATCAGAGTTATTGTAGAGAGCAAGATGATGTCTTTTATTATTTCTTTTAGTTTATTTCCTTCAGGTATGAACTAAACTCCCCATAGCTTGGGTTTTGCATCATGTATAATCTATGAATTCTAATTTCTTTCTATCTAAGTTTCTTTGGGAATTACATGTTTTAATTTGATATTAGCTTCTTACCTATAAATTTGTTTATGTGTTTCGATTTATTGCATGTCCTAGAACTGATCACTTTAGGCTTTATTGATAGTAATTAGATGATCACCTTAGCTGGGTGTCTAATTATTGAAACACCACATAACGTCTAGTGTCGATATTGGTCCTGACAACACTAAATCTAACTAGATAGTCAATAGGGTATAATTTAACCACTATCACCATTTATGGAAATTGATTGCTTAGGGTCCTAGTGGTGTAGGATAACCCTATTTGAACCAGCCTCGTGGTGTGTCCGTAGCCCCCTTAGTCGCTCTCAAGGTCTAAGGTATGGGAATTTAGAATCCTGACTAAGTATTTATGAGCTAATTATCTCTCTTATTAACTAAATTTAGTAGAAGGAATTAGAAGGATTAGTGCATACTAGCAAAACCTAAGCTATACTTCTCATCTCATATTTCTTCGTATTTAATTTACTGTCTTTATTTTCCTTAGTTTAATTTAGTAATTTCGAATTATTCTCTCTTTATTTTCTGTCTTTTAATTAATTACTTCTTACTCGTTATTTCTACCCATTCATATAACACACTAAGTCCCTAAGAACGAACTTTCTTATCATTAAAACTTGCATACGTCCTGTAATACTTGCAGTACTGTGCCTGTCTAGGGTGAGAGTGCGTTGTTTTCTGACTTATTATTAATCTATTTTTATAACACCCTAGGCGACACCATTTATATTAATTCCTAAGTCATACTATATGAGATTTGTTTCAAGTTGTGCTTTGGGTATTATTCACTAGACTCTGCATTTTTTAGTTCACCTAAGGCCTATGTTTTTATTTTACTTTATCAGGACGACAAAGGTTTCAGGTTGGGGTCATGATGTCTCCCGTTTTGTTCTAAATATTAGCCCTTAGGTTACATCGTTTTAGGTGAATGTTAGACTTATTTGATAGACTTTTATGCTTATTTCGTTATATTGCATTTTCTCCCATTAGAATTATGTTATTTCATTTTTAGAGATTTTGTACGTTAATTTGTTTGTCTTTAATGCAAAGTTCTTAGGACCATGGATGATATGGAACACCAATACGAGAAGGAGAATTGGGAATCAAAGTCCAATATCAAGCGGAGAGGTAAAGAGGAAGAAAAGAATATTCGAAGAGTTGACTAATAGAGAAGAAAATCTGGAAGGCTATTACGAATTGCTGATTTCGTGCCACTTAGACACTGATTCAGCCTTTGAATCTTGAAATAAGAAATTTGCGCCATTGAGTTAGAAAGATTTGAGGATGGAATCAGGTAATTTGGAGTTGAGACGCAAAAGTTACAACCGTTTTACCAACAGTTGTACAGCCATTACGGGATTTTTAATATGGACTTGTTTTTTATTATTTAAATTATTATCCTTAAGTAAAAATCCTAGTCCATATTCTCTATTATAAATAGGCTTGTAGACCTTTTTACACACACTTTAGAGAATCACATTCTACGCTTCATATTTTCAAGTCAGAACAAGAAGGCAAATGAATAGCTAGAGTTGGAAGAATCCATTTCTTCCAACAATAGTCAATCTAAAGCCCCAATTAGGTTCTTTATTTTATTTTTGTAATTTAAGATATTGTCTTTTAATTATTTTATTTTTGTTTTTAATTCGGACACGAGCTAATTTATTACGTACTTGAGAATCGCATTATGGGTTAAGCACTAATTTCTTTAATAAATGTTTTTCTAAATTTGGGATTTAGTTATTTAATTTAAACTCGGTATTGTTTATTGACTATTATCTAAATTTTATTTACTATTTTTGAAATCCTGAATCAAACATAGGATATAGTAATTAGGCTATTCACTTTAGTGGCTAAGTGATCACCTTGACGGGGGGCTTAATTACAGACCTAGGAAATAGACGCGTAATATTCGTCAATGACCCTGACGGGCTTGACTAACCGTGCAGCCAATGAGGTAAGAGACTTAACCATTCAAAAGTAGATATAATCACCATGACGGGGTTTATAGTACCATAGAAGAGCTCCTAAGTCCACCGTGAAGGGGGTTAGGAGATATTAGAGTCCTAACTAACACAATAATACCAGTTTAGCCCTTAAATAGAAGCACTGATTATAGAGGTTTAGGTGAAACCCTTGTGAGATTCAAGTACTCTTCTCATCCTTGCGTCTAAACATGTTTACTTGCATTATTTATTTTCAGTTAATTAATTTAGTATTTTATATTATTGTATCTTTAGTCCTTAGTGAAAACCAAACATAAATCTTATCATTTTACATTTCTGTTTAGCAATTAGTTCTACTATTCCGACTAATACTAGTGTCATAACTAGTCGTCCCTGAGAACGAAATCCGTATTATTTACACATTACTTGGAACGAACCACACACTTGCGGGTAGTGTCCCTCTCAAAAGGGGTGGTGATTTTATCAAAAACTAGGAGACACCATGTAGGCATTACAGATTTGCGTGAATTATTGAAAATAACGAACCGGAACCTGATGTGCAGCACCACTAAATCGGCCATAACTCGAGAGTTGTCAATCATGCCTGGGTCAGGTTTGAATTTAGTGGCTTGGATTTCTAGAGTCCGAATTCCTCTAGGTTGCACTCAGAATGTGATTAGAAGCTCTAGATTTCTCAGACTTTCCATCTAAATAACCTGGAATAAAAAAAACTAAAAACTAAAGCGTAAATTATAAGTAACTATAAAAAACTAAAAAACACTAGGACTAATGATATAATCCCCGGTAGTGGCACCAAAACCATGGTGGCTGGTAGGGTGTGATAAAATAATGATAATAAAAGTAAAAAACTATCATCCTACCAATCACGTTACTCACTGCAAGTATCACATATTGTACGTAAGTTTTAATGATAAGTAGAATTCGTCCTCAGAGACTACAAAAGTTAGCTAGAAAATAATGCAATTATAAAGTGCAAATAAAGAAGTTAGAAGAATAAAATGCTACAAAAACTCTAAAATATTTGTTTGGTTTTCAAGACTCTAAACAATTAACTTAATACAACAAATACATGAAAATAAAGAGAAAGAAATAAGTAGTATGAGAGTTTAGCTCGAGATATAGCAAGTAATCCCCACTAGCCTTATGTTAGGACCTATTCATGGAAGGTAGAATTGTATGATATGCAATAGCCTGGTAACTATAATCTTCCTAACCCCCTCCGGGTGGACTTAGATGGTGACCTAACAATTAGCAGGGGACTTGGGTAAGGAGATACTACGCAATGATCGGTGGTTAATCTCAAATCCTAATGACTATCTAGTTAGGCAAGCCCTTACGGGTCACTAACGCACACTAGACATTCATGTGGTGTGTCAATAATTAGACACCCCTTCCATGTGACCCATTAACTACTATTAAGGTAATCCTATATGTTAGCCATCGCAAGAACTACATACAATACATCAAAGCACATAAAAACAGAGATAACACTACTAATTTCAATTAAATGTAAAAAGACATCCCAAATTAAAATAGATTTATAACAAGTCTAGGGTTCATACCCTTATTCTAATCTCAATCTAAATAGAATTAGTTCATACTAGAGTAAGAAAGAAAATAAATTACAAAGTTGAAGGGTTGGAATGGCATGAATAGTGTCCAACTACTTCTTGTCGTCTCTTCTCTTGATGTAAGCTTCCTCTTGGTCTTTAGATGATTAAGGACTGACCAAAGATGATTTCTCTAAGGTAGGAATTGATATATATATATATATATATATATATATATATATATAGGTCATTGGCCGAAATATGGAGTAAGCTTCAAGTTAAAGAGTCCTGATCTTACCAAAATTCGTATTCCTAAATTGTAGGACAAGATAAACCTTTGCATATATTGATATGGTCATATCTCCTTCGTAACTTATCGGAATTTAATATTCTGTATATGGGAACGACCGCAATTGAAAGATATATCTGCTCATACAAAAGGATCCTCCTAATTCTTAACCAAATTTCAGTAGCAATTTAATTAGTGGACGTATGTGTAGTTTTGGAAACTTCTTTACTTTCCAAATATATCCAAACTCCTCCCTTTTGACTTTGACTAAGGGATTTCCTTTACTTTTCAACTTCAAATCAGTTTCCATAGGTGTAATAGCTTCCATATACCTAAGTGTTACACAAATTACGCGCAAAAGCTACAAAATATCAAAACACCTAAAACTAGACAAGAAAGTGTAAAGTGTGAATAAATGGGGAAAATATAAAAATCATTACTAAATATCCCTAAAATGATGCCTCAAGTATAGATTAATATGTCACAAATATGGAGACATCAAGACCCCCAACTCAAAGTTGTATCGTCCCGATACAGTAAAGATAAAAATAGTAGGGTAGTCAACAATAGATATTGAAGAAGAAGAAGAAGAAGAAGAAGAAGAAGAAGAAGAAGAAGAAGAAGAAGAAGAAGAAGAAGAAGAAGAAGAAGAAGAAGAAGAAGAAGAAGTTAATGAATGATCCCAGAGAAAAATATCTAAAAAGTATCATGTATTAATGTTAAATAAATAATGCACACACATGCTTAATATACACATAATCATGTCAGAACTTTTGGAGCCATCCAGCTGCATGCCAGTCGCAAGAATAACATGACAAGAAAAAAAGCCACATAGCAAGGCAACACGAAACTTGAAGTGACACACCGGTAATGCTGGCCAGTTCCACTGGTATATCGCTGAGCGAGAAACAAACGGTCAACACGATAGGTCCACGGTCAACATGTCAGAAGTTTTGGGAATTCTCACCGGCATGCCGGTGATGTCTCCCTAATTGTTCTTATTTTAGACCCTTAGGAGACATCATTTTTGGTGTTTATTTAATTAATTTGATAGACTTTTGTACTAAATATTCAATAATCCGGAATTACCTTTTTAATTCTAACATTTTTAATTTATTAAACTTTTGCGCGTAATATTGGTATTTTTAGTGTAAAGTTTACAGGTTTTAGATGTTAGCTAGGAGAGGAATCCGAGGAGAAGGTCAAAGATCGTGAATTAGAGTCAAGACTTGAAGACAAATCCCGAAGATATTATTTTTAGAGCTGAAAATCCACTTTCCAGGCCATAGATTGCTGATTTCGAGGCACTTAAGCGATGATTTAGCCGCTGACCTTTGAAGAGAAATCATTCCTTATCGAGTTACGGAACTTTAGCAACTGGAATGAGGTCAATCGGAGTTGTAACGCATCGGGAAAAGCTGTTTTAGTAAAGGCCTATCATCAGTTACGGGATTTTGGGCTTAGAAAGTGGGCTTGGACATTTAATTAGGCTTTTATTTTCTGGTCCAAGCCCTAATCCGAATTTTTACTTATAAAAGGAGGTCTGGACTTCTATTTTTCACACAATTCACATTCCACAAGATTAAACACCAGAGAGAAGCAACAGAAGGAAGAAAGAAGAAGCTACAAGAGCTGGAGTGGGTCTATAGCTCCGTTCGTAGTCATTCCAATTCCGGAAATTAGGTTCTTTTCGTATTTTAATTTTGTAAACAATATGAATTCCATCTCTTTTTATTTTGTTTTTAATTTTAATATGAGCTAAATTTCAATTAGTGCTTGAGAACAAACAATGGGTGAATCCTGATTTTATTTTATAATGAATGTTGAATTTGGGTTTCTGTGAAATTAAATTAAATTAGGGCTTTTACTCTTTTCGACAATTTGTGAATGTTTACTTATTTTAGAGTCGCGAACTAAAATTAGGTATTAGTATCTAAGCTATTCCATATATGTGGCGTATGGATCATCCTGACGGGGGGTTTAGGTACAGAAATAATTGTTCAATCTAGGATAAAAACTATTGATTCTGACGAACTTAGTTAATCCTAGGGCCAATGTGGTAATAAATCTTAATCATCCAACGGTGGATCATATTTACCCTGACGGGACTAGTGACACTTTAGGATCGCCTTATAGTCCACCCTGACGGGGGTATAAGGATATTAGAATCCCGACCATTGTAATTGACTGATTTAACCCTTAAACAACATAAGTTAGAAAGTAAAATTAGGAGGATCCTTGCGTTCTCAAGTACTACATCTCATATTGCGTTTTCATACATTTTACTTGCGTCTTATCTTTTACTTGCATTATTATTTTATCTTTCATTTAGTTATAATAAACAAAACCAAAACAAACAATTTATTGTCTTTTATTTTCATAAGTGCATCAATCGCTATTTGCATAAACATTGTGATCAACCATCCGTCCTTGGAACGAATCTGATTATCAGAATTACTACTTGGGACAACCGTACACTTGCGGTTGTGGTTCGATTAGCTTTTGCATTTATTTTAGAACACACAAAGGACCACCAAGTTTTTGGCGCCGCTGCCGGGGACGGTAGCGTGTGACCACGGTGTTTATCCTTTAGTGATAAGTGCATTTATTTTATCAGTTTTACGCTTTTTGTTTGTTAGCTTTTTCAGGTTTTTAGGTTTGGTGTATGCGAAGAAGGCTATTCAAGGATCTAGAGCCAGCACCTCCGATCCTTAGTAATCCAGAATCGTTGATCAGACTTGCGAACAGAAGAAGAAGAGAACGAGAAGCTTTAGAAGTAGAAGAATTAAGTAACAGAATGGAGAATATCATTATTCAAGGTAAACAGAATGGACAAGGCCAGTTAGATGCAAATGGCCAACCTTTAGCTCCAGGCGTTATTCCTCAAGTTCAACCACTAAATCCTAATCCTCCAGTCCAGATAGTGATGAATCATGATCCGTGGTTCACTAATGGCCCTCCAGAAGTTCCATTCCGCGCTCCAGCTATAGGAGTAGGTGCTCCAGATATTAATGTTCCGAGATTCCGTCCAGATTCGGGTATGCTAGCTCAGTTCCAAAACTTTGGAAATTTTCGCGGAAGACCATCGGAAGATCCTCTTAGAGCGGTACAAAAATTCAAACAGATATGTGATTCTTATATCACACAAGGGGTTTCAAGAGAACAGATGTATTTTGCTGCTTTCAAATTCTTTGTCATTGATGGAGCAAGTGAATGGCACGATACGCAAGATCCTACGAGGATTACCAATTGGGACCAATTAGAAATTGCTTTCTTTGACAGGTATTACCCAAGTAACATGAGGTTAGATGCTGAACTAGAATTGACACAATTCCGTCAAGAGTATGAGGAAACTGTGGGTAGGAGTTGGACAAGATTTCAGATGTGTTTGCGTAAAGTTCCTAATCATGGCTTTTCAGAACAACAACAGTTAAAGATCTTTTATAGAGGCCTTGATGGAATTTCGAGAGAGAAGTTGGATACGCTATGTGGAGCAGGTTTTCTTCAAGTTCAACCCGCTCATGCCAAGATCATTTTAGAGAGAACAGTCAAGAATGAAGTTGGGTGGAGCTCAGTAAGAACACCAGTCAAGGGAGTAAATAATGTTGACATAGAAGAGAAATTTGCTACGTTTGAGAATAAGATCCAGAATACCATAGAGCAACAATTGAAGCAGCTTACTCTAGCTGTGAAAGAAGGATTTTCGGGTAAGAAGGTAGCTGTGCATGCTGCACAAGAGGTTTATATGTGTTCAATTTGTAAGGTAGATGATCATGATGAGGAAAGTTGTCCGAATAACCAAGAATCAGTGAATTTTATGTCCAATAGAGGCAATTTCAATTCAAGTGGTAATGGATATCAGCCTAACAGAAACCATCCTGGGTTTCAATACTCAAATCCGAATGGGGCAGCCAATCCTACTTACGCGTATCAGCCGCGTCCTCAAGGCAACAACTATAATCCAAGACCACATAACAATCATCAAGGAGGACAGAATCAAAACAATTATGTGCAAAGACAAGCTCCTCAGAATACCTACGATGAGAATTTAAACCAGAAAGCTCTACCTGCCCATCCACAAGAAGGAGTAATTACCCTTCAGAAAACCGTTGAGAATTTGATTGCTCTTCAAACACAAGCTTTGGAACGTCAAAACGCAGCTGAAGCAAATATGAAGATTTTCCAGAATCAACTAAGTCAAATTAATAAACAGTTGAATCAGCGTCCACAAGGGAAACTTCCTAGCGATACGGAAAATCCAACACAACGTGAAGATTGCAAGGCTGTTACATTAAGAAGTGGTAAGAACCTCCCTCCACCTCCTTTTCCCGTTATGAAGGAGAAAGAAGTCCCAAGAAAAGAAAAGGAAGTGGGTGAGAAAGAGAAAGAGAATGAGAAAGATAGTGAGGTTGAAGAGATAGAAAGACCAAGAGAAATTCCGAAAAAGAGAGATGAAATTGTAAGCAATCGCCCTCCACCACCGTTTCCATCGCGAGTTCAGAAAAAGGGTGATATGGGTGATTTTCAGAAATTCTTCAATAGAGTGAGGGGTTTGAGTATTAATATTCCGTTACTTGAGGCAATTCGAGATATTCCTAAGTATACGAAGTTTTTGAAGAGGGCCCTCACTAATAAAAGGCCCTACTGTGATAATGAGATGATTGGCCTTCCTGAAGAGTGTAGTGCGATTTGCCAGAGCAAATTACCTCCGAAGTTAGTTGATCCAGGGAGTTTCACGATTCCCATATCGATTGGAGAAGAATGGAAGGGAAAGGCGCTATGCGATTTGGGGGCAAGCATCAACTTGATGCCCAAGTCAGTCTTTGATAAGCTTAAAATTGGAAACGCAAGACCTACCTCTATGGTCTTGCAAATGGCGGACAGGTCTCTTGCTCATCCTGAAGGCCGTATTGAGGATGTCCTTGTTAAGGCAGGTACACTTATATTTCCTGTTGATTTCGTAATTCTTGAATACAATGCAGATAGAAATGTCCCCATTATTTTGGGTAGACCCTTCCTAGCTACAGGGAGGACATTGATCGATGTAGAGAATGGCGAATTAACAATGAGGATACAAGATGAGGAAGTGAAATTCAATGTATTTCGAGCCATGAAATTCCCAGATTCTCAGGAAGATTGCTTCAGAATGGATGTAGTAGAGCAAGCATCGCAAGAGGTATTTAATTGTTTAAATTTTGATGATATCTTGCAGGCTGCTTTGACATTAGATTCACCTGAGATGATGGAGGAGCTTACAGAAACAGTGGCAGCTCTCAATTCTGAAAATCCGAAATACAGGCGTCTTGCCTATGAACCTGTGAGAGAACCGGGGGAGATTATTCCTAAAAAGAAACCTTCAATTGAATCTCCTCCGGAGTTGGAAGAAAAACCATTGCCAGCACACTTGAGGTATGCTTATTTGGGTACTAATGAAACTCTACCTGTTATTGTTTCAGCTAATTTAACAGGTCCTCAAGAAGATAAACTGTTGCGTGTGTTAAGAGCCAACAAAGAAGCAATAGGCTGGACAATTGCTGATATCAAAGGCATTAGTCCATCCTATTGTCAACACAAAATCATACTAGAAGATGTTAATGCACGCTCAGTTGAAGGTCAGAGAAGATTAATGCCAGCCATGAAGGATGTGGTGAAGAAGGAGGTGATTAAGCTTTTAGATGCGGGGATTATTTATCCCATTTCGAGTAGTGAATGGGTGAGCCCAGTTCAGTGTGTACCGAAGAAGGGAGGAATAACAACAATTCTTAACGATAAAAATGAGGCGATTCCTTCAAGAACGGTAGTTGGATGGAGAGTTTGCATGGATTACAGAAAGCTGAACAAGGCCACCAGAAAAGATCATTTCCCTTTACCCTTCATTGATCAGATGTTAGACAAATTAGCCGGAAGAGAATATTATTGTTTCTTGGATGGTTACTCCGGGTACAATCAGATTTACGTGGCTCCAGAAGATCAACATAAGACTACCTTTACATGCCCATTTGGTACTTTTGCATATCGCAGAATGCCATTTGGGTTGTGTAACGCTCCCGCTACTTTTCAAAGGTGTATGATGGCCATCTTCTGGGACATGATAGATAATTTCCTTGAAGTGTTCATGGATGATTTCTCCGTGTTTGGTGATGATTTTGATATATGTTTGGATAACTTGGAGAAAGTGTTAGTGCGATGCAAGGAAACAGATTTGGTGCTCAACTGGGAGAAGTGTCACTTCATGGTTCGCGAAGGTATTGTTCTGGGTCACAAAGTTTCGAGTGTTGGTTTAGAGGTTGATAGAGCAAAGATAGAGGTAATTAAAACTCTTCCCCCTCCCGTTTCTGTTAAAGGGGTAAGGAGTTTTCTTGGCCATGCTGGCTTTTATAGGCGTTTCATTAAAGATTTTTCTAAGATTGCTAAACCGTTATGCAACTTACTCGAAAAGGATTGCAAATTCCTTTTTGATGAAGCTTGTTTAGCGGCCTTCAAAGCAATCAAAGAAAAGCTTATTTCTGCTCCTATAGTGTTACCTCCAGATTGGAATTTACCGTTTGAAGTTATGTGTGATGCGAGTGATTTGTGTATGGGAGCTGTATTAGGACAGAGGAAAGAGAAGGTTTTTCATTCGATTTACTATGCTAGTAAAACTTTTAGTGGTGCTCAGATTAATTACACAGTTACAGAAAAAGAGTTGCTAGCAGTTGTCTATTCGTTTGATAAATTTCGCTCTTATCTTCTTGGAGCGAAAGTTATTGTTTATACAGATCATTCCGCGATCAGATTTCTTATGGAGAAGATAGATGCGAAACCAAGGTTAATCAGATGGGTGTTATTGCTTCAAGAGTTCGATTTAGAGATCAAAGATAGAAAGGGTTGTGAGAATCAGGTTGCAGATCATCTATCGCGCTTAGAGGGTTCAGAGATGAATAGTGGTACTGAAGCAGTTAGAGAAGAGTTTCCTGATGAGAGTTTATTCGTTGTTCGAGATTATGAGGCTCCGTGGTATGCAGATATTGCGAATTTAGTGGTGAGTGGTGTTTTTCCTGAAGGTTCTACTTATCAAGAAAGAAAAAGGTTAGCTCATCGTGCTAGACAGTTCTTTTGGGAGGATCCGTTCCTCTATAAAGTTTGTGCTGACCAAATGATACGAAGATGTGTAGCAAGGGAAGAGACTCAAGCCATTATAGCTGGATGCCACGATTCATTATATGGAGGACATTTCAAAGGAGACAGAACTGCTGCAAAAGTGTTTCAATCAGGTTTTTACTGGCCTTCTCTTATAAAAGATTGTCATGAATATGTTAAGAAGTGTACGAGATGTCAGTTTACCGGAAACATATCTAAGAGGGATGAGATGCCGCGCAATAATGTGTTAGAGGTTGAGATATTCGATGTGTGGGGCATAGACTTTATGGGTCCTTTCGTTCCTTCAAATGGTAACCTCTATATCTTATTAGCTGTTGATTATGTGTCTAAGTGGGTAGAAGCGGTGGCTTTACCTACTAATGATTCACGAGTGGTGATTAAGTTCTTGAAGTCACATATTTTCACTAGACATGGCACACCTAGAGTGATTATTAGCGATGGAGGATCTCATTTCGTTAATAAATATCTGAAGACTATTCTAGAGAAATATGGAGTTAGACACCGTGTATCTACTGCATATCATCCACAATCCAATGGTCAAGCTGAAGTTTCGAATCGTGAAGTCAAGTCAATCCTAGAGAAAACCGTTGGTCCTACAAGAAAAGATTGGTCAATGAAGTTAGATGATGCGTTGTGGGCCTATCGTACTGCGTTTAAAACTCCAGTTGGTGCATCTCCATATCGTATGGTGTATGGTAAGGCTTGTCACTTACCTTTAGAGCTTGAAATGGGTGCCTATTGGGCGATTGCGCAGTTGAACTTAGATCCTATCTTAGCCGGAAAGAATCGTATGATGAAGCTCAATGAACTTGACGAATTCTGATTGCATGCTTATGAAAATGCTAAACTTTACAAAGAAAATACAAAGAAATGGCATGACAATCGGATTCGTCCAAAGAACTTTGAAGTGGGGCAAAAAGTATTAAAGTATAATTCAAAGTTCAGCAATTTTCCGGGTAAGTTAAGATCTAAGTGGTCAGGTCCATACATAGTGACCAAAGTTACACCTCATGGGGCGATAGAAATAGAACATCCGCTAGAGAACCGTACCTTTATAGTTAACGGTCACAGATTAAAGATATACCATGGAGGTGAAGATACCAATCGCTCGGAAGATCCACATCCCGGGGAGGTCATGTATCTCCTCGAGAATCCTTAGAAGCGTGAGGTAACCCGTCGAGCTTAACGACGTTAAACAAAAGCCAATTACTTGTATATTAGCTGAGTTTTTACATTTTTGCAATTTAGATTAGTTTAATTTTCGTAATTTTATTGTTTTTATTAAGAAATGAGGAAGGGTAGTTGTTTTTGATGATTTCAGGGGTAAAAAGGACTTGAATTTGGGGTCGATTTGGCGAAAACAGAAGAAAAAGAGGTTGGATGTCCAGGAGAAACCGGGAACCCGGTTTCGCAAAACCGGGAACCCGGTTTTGGAGCTGGTACCAACCACTTTTAACGCAACACTTGGCGTTTTGGGGTAATGTCACAGCGTCGGAACCGGGAACCCGCATTTGGCGAAACCGGGTACCCGGTTTTGGTGCTGTGATTTCTGAAATTCCCTGACCCAGCGTCTTGGTGGCTTGCGTTTTCGTGCGTTTTGATTCGCGCCATCGACACAAATCCGGGTACCCGCATTTGGCAGAACCGGGTACCCGGTTTCGGAGTTGTAAACACCCAAAAGTTCTGACCCGGCGTCTTGAGTTGCTGCGTTTTGGCGCGTTTTGATTCGCGCCAGCGAGAAAATCCGGGAACCCGCATTCCACAGAACCGGGTACCCGGTTTCGGCGAAGAAAATCCCTGACCCCGCGTCTTGGGGTCCAGCGTTTTGGTGCGTTTTGAAAAAAAAAAAAAAAAAGAGTCCACAATTATTTTTCCGCGCCGTCACAGCGACGCGGAACCGGGAACCCGGTTTGAAAGCTGTGAGAGGCGGTTTTGGGTATCTTAACCTAGTTTTCTTAGCCTCTTTTGCAAGTATTTACCTAAAACGCACCAATAGCCTCCCCACCTCCGAAATTCATCTACCAAAACACTATATATGACCAAATCCTACCCTCTTTCACCACAAAAACATAAGATCAACTCACCTCCTCTCCAAAATATCATCAAATCCTTAGTTTTTCCCAAGATTCTTCTTCACCTAATTCCTTAAATTAAACCCAATTCTTTCTTCTCCCATACAAATTAACCAAGACCCATCTCATATTTCACCTAGTTCTTAAATTCTTAAACCTCAAAACATCAAAATTCTAAACTTTTCCCTAAGTTTTTCATTATTCGAAGTTTTGAGTTTGGGGTGAAAAGAGATGACTAACAGAACCGGTGATTTCCGAAGAACTGCTCCTAGAAGAAAGACCACCATTAATGGTTCACAAGATCAAGCTATTGAGATTCCTGATTCGCGTCCTAAACGAAAAATTGACGAAGTTAAGCTTGATTCTAACAGAAAAGAAATCACAGGTCTAAAGAGAAGACTGATTGATGAGATTGAAAGTGCAAAGGAACCAGAAGACGAAATTGCGAAGAAAATTGAGGAAGAAACTGAACAAGAGATTCCGGAAGCACCCGTTACGAAACCTCCGCGTATGAAGATGTGGGCCCACAAGCCTAAGAGGGTTTACACTTGTTGGAATACTCAGGTTCGTGAAAGAATTGAATTTTTGAAATTTGGTGAGGAGACGAATTTTCCTAAGGGTATTATGAGTAGCGATTACAAGGAATATGCTGTGACATGTGCTAAGTTTGGTTGGAAGGCGTTACAAGAAAGGAAGCTTGAGTTTATTCCTACTTTTGTGCGAGAATTTTACGAAGGTTTAGCTACCTCCCATGATGCCATTGATATCCGCAAAAAGGTAGTTCCTTTCTCTATTGAACGTATTCGGAAATCATTGAAACTACCCAACTTTTCTGGAACATGCCCCTTCCAAGAAACTCTTAATGACCCTTCTTTTGATTTTGAATCCCTTTGGGGGACCGTGCTTGTTAATGGGACTAGCCCAATTCCTGAAGGTGAAAGATATCCTGGACAGTTTTACAGCAGTAGTTTGACACCTCGTGCAAAGGTTTGGTCTCGTTTCATAATACCCACTTTCTTTGGTATTAAACACACTTCTGAGTTGAAGAAAGAGCACATATTTGTTATTAAGTGTATTTTGGAGGAGAAACCATTTGATGTTGCCAAGATCATTTATGATACAATCATGGAGTTCGCGAAATCACCAATGAAACAACAAAATCTGAAGTTTCCTTGTACTATTACTCAGTTATGTCTAGACGCAAAGATTCCGCGTAAGGACGCAGATATTGATACTGTTTCAGTTGGTGTGAGCATAGCTTTGAGCACAATCAAGAACATCCATGAAGAAGCAACGCGAGCTACAAGAAGTCCAAGAACTCCTCAATCAAAGAAAGCGAAAACTGTACCTGAGTTGGAAGCGAAGATTCAGGTGTTGGAAGAGAATCAGGAGAGGATGATTGCTACCTTGGGAAACGTTACAAAAGAATTGGACCTGCTTCGAAATTTAATCCTAGGCGTAAATACACTTCAAAACGCGATTTACGATGCTGTTACGCGAGATAAAGGTCCAGAACGCAACACCGATAACCAGCCTCGCGCTGGTTAAGATACGTTTTCTAAACTCTCCTCTTAGTGTATATTAGTTTAAATGCTTTATTGAGTCTTTTCGAGTCGTGGGGACACGACTCATTTTTGAGTTTGGGGTGGGGTTCGTTGCCTCATCCCAATTTTTATGTGTTATTTGCTTTATTTGCTTTCAATAAAGAATTTTCGGAGTTGCGTTTGACTATAGAAATTTTTAAATATCCCTTTAAGCATACTTTTGATGAATCTATGATAGTAAATAGTGGACTTTAGGGATTGATATAAAACGCACTTACAATTGCATGCGAACATAGGTAATTGATAGGAAAAATTAATTAACAATGCAAATGAAGTAAGCTCGTACTCAAGGAATATGTTTGGTGTGTAGAACGTGAAATCCTAATTAGTAGAGAACCCACCTAGATATGAACTAAAGACAAGCTATGTACTTAGGAAAATGATAGGGGCAGTTCTTTGTTAGCCATTTGTACCTTTTTAGCCTTCTATCCCTTATATTAATTATTATCCGTCTTAGCCCACTTTGAGCCTTTAGCCTTTTCTTTGTAGCCACGATATAAGCCATTATCCCTTAGATTATTAGGCATGACCATATGACCCGCACTTGAATCACAATCCTGAGACATGTCTCGAGCTTGAGTTTGGGGTGGTGGGACCACATATGGGGAATTAAATGGGTAGGGATCGATATGCTTTGTATTGTAGCACAATTGCAGGTGATATATACTTGTAACCCTTTGCCGGGAATGAAGAAAAATGAAAAAGAAAGAAAAAAATGAAAAATGTTGAAAAATCATACAGTAGGAACCGGGAACCCGGATTCATCAAAACCGGGAACCCGGTTTGCTTCTGTACAAAAAAAAAAAAAAAAAAAAAAAAAAAAAAAAAAAAAAAAAAAGAAGAAAAGAAAAGAAAAAGAAAAATATGAATGAATAAAACATCCGGCAAAGTGGAATTTTTCTGAAAATCATCTTGTTTATAGTGGGTAGACATGGGACGCTACATTGTTGCGTATATGGGTGAGTGAGAACATCTTTTGAGCGTTAACTCAAGCTCGAGGACACTGTTGATGGTAAGTGAGGAGAGAGCCAAAAGCTCACTTCAAATTTACCAAATATACATCCACACCCGTCCTTAAGCCAATATTATAACCGTAAAGACCTCGTGATTCCTAAGTGCATAGTGAATTTATTATTCTGTTGATAGGGAATACACTAGGTGGAGCGTTCAAAGCGAGTTAGGATTAATAACCACCCTATAGCCATCATACAGAGATGAGTACAAGTGTAACCTTCAAGCATTGCGACTTTAATTTTATGATTGAGATTATTTATGTTTGATGTTGCATGATTAGTGTATGTGTATATTAGTTTCTAGAGTTTGTTATATGAGATTTATTTTGAGAATTGCTTTAGGGTTTATTTGCTAGCTTCTATGTGTTTATACGTTTACTTCTACCCCTTTGTTTTGTTTTACTTTGTCGGGACGACAAAGGTTTGAGTTGGGGGTCTTGATGTCTCCCTAATTGTTCTTATTTTAGACCCTTAGGAGACATCATTTTTGGTGTTTATTTAATTAATTTGATAGACTTTTGTACTAAATATTCAATAATCCGGAATTACCTTTTTAATTCTAACATTTTTAATTTATTAAACTTTTGCGCGTAATATTGGTATTTTTAGTGTAAAGTTTACAGGTTTTAGATGTTAGCTAGGAGAGGAATCCGAGGAGAAGGTCAAAGATCGTGAATTAGAGTCAAGACTTGAAGACAAATCCCGAAGATATTATTTTTAGAGCTGAAAATCCACTTTCCAGGCCATAGATTGCTGATTTCGAGGCGCTTAAGCGATGATTTAGCCGCTAACCTTTGAAGAGAAATCATTCCTTATCGAGTTACGGAACTTTAGCAACTGGAATGAGGTCAATCGGAGTTGTAACGCATCGGGAAAAGCTGTTTTAGTAAAGGCCTATCATCAGTTACGGGATTTTGGGCTTAGAAAGTGGGCTTGGACATTTAATTAGGCTTTTATTTTCTGGTCCAAGCCCTAATCCGAATTTTTACTTATAAAAGGAGGTCTGGACTTCTATTTTTCACACAATTCACATTCCACAAGATTAAACACCAGAGAGAAGCAACAGAAGGAAGAAAGAAGAAGCTACAAGAGCTGGAGTGGGTCTATAGCTCCGTTCGTAGTCATTCCAATTCCGGAAATTAGGTTCTTTTCGTATTTTAATTTTGTAAACAATATGAATTCCATCTCTTTTTATTTTGTTTTTAATTTTAATATGAGCTAAATTTCAATTAGTGCTTGAGAACAAACAATGGGTGAATCCTGATTTTATTTTATAATGAATGTTGAATTTGGGTTTCTGTGAAATTAAATTAAATTAGGGCTTTTACTCTTTTCGACAATTTGTGAATGTTTACTGATTTTAGAGTCGCGAACTAAAATTAGGTATTAGTATCTAAGCTATTCCATATATGTGGCGTATGGATCATCCTGACGGGGGGGTTTAGGTACAGAAATAATTGTTCAATCTAGGATAAAAACTATTGATTCTGACGAACTTAGTTAATCCTAGGGCCAATGTGGTAATAAATCTTAATCATCCAACGGTGGATCATATTTACCCTGACGGGACTAGTGACACTTTAGGATCGCCTTATAGTCCACCCTGACGGGGGTATAAGGATATTAGAATCCCGACCATTGTAATTGACTGATTTAACCCTTAAACAACATAAGTTAGAAAGTAAAATTAGGAGGATCCTTGCGTTCTCAAGTACTACATCTCATATTGCGTTTTCATACATTTTACTTGCGTCTTATCTTTTACTTGCATTATTATTTTATCTTTCATTTAGTTATAATAAACAAAACCAAAACAAACAATTTATTGTCTTTTATTTTCATAAGTGCATCAATCGCTATTTGCATAAACATTGTGATCAACCATCCGTCCTTGGAACGAATCTGATTATCAGAATTACTACTTGGGACAACCGTACACTTGCGGTTGTGGTTCGATTAGCTTTTGCATTTATTTTAGAACACACAAAGGACCACCAGCCGGTCATACCAGCGGCTAGCCAAGGCCAACGACACGAGAATTTGCGGTCACACGTCACGACACAAGCTTCAATGCTAAGGAAGACTAGCATACTGGCCCAATCGGTTACATGCCAATGCGAGACGGTTCAAACAAGAAGTAAGAGAATATTTAGGGTTTCTTACAACCTGAACCCTATTCATGGCCTTCTCCTACATCACTTAAATATATTTTTCACCTCCAAACTCCATTAAACCTCCATGAAAGCTTGATAAAACCTTCAACAATATACCAAAACACTACTAAATATTCCACCTATCCTCCATAACCATATAATTATCACTAATTCCATTACACAACATCCATCAACATTAGAAATTTCAAATCCTTTAAGAGGCCTTCAACTTACAACAAGATTTCATTCTTTATCCATTCTTCATAAAAATCCATCCGCTCACCATCATATATTACTCCTACACATTACAACACAAAGACAACAATCATTAAAAGTTAAAGAGTTCCATACAAACTTGGCTTATCTTTGAGTTGTGGGTGAAAATAGATGACAAACAGAATAGATGTGATTGCGTACAAGAGAAAGGTACAAAGCTTGGCAAAGAAGAGAAAAAATAAATCACCTGGGAAAACAAAAGAAACTCCATTTCCAATTGATGATTCGCCTGAGAAGAAGCTAAAAACCGAGGTCTTTACACAACAAAGTGAGAGGTACAATTTGAGGAGTTTTTTTTTCTGCAGAAGAAAAAGGGCATGAACCAGTCGTTAAGGATCGTGGTTCTTCCTCATCTCTGCAAAAAGGGATGCATAACTTTGAACCCGAAACCCCAGTTTAGTTTGTTTCATTGTTCAACGGGATTGGAAAACTATAAAAGATACATCACATTGAACCAGTTGAGCATAATGCAAGATATTGAGCACATCAATGTGAAAATCGGGGAGGAAATCATTCAGACCGCCTTTGACTGCGAGTTCAAAGAAATGGGATACGTCCACGTAACTTCTCCTAAACCCTCTCCATAATTACTTTATTTTTTTAATGTATATTTGTAATTTTATTTCTTTCTGAGGATTTTTTGAGTCCTGGCGGTATGACTCTGTTTTAACTCACTTAAGTGAGCAATAAGGACCCAAAAGAATTTTGGCCAAGTATATAAGAATATTATATCTCTTATTTCAACACACTACACTTTTTATCAAATTTTTCCAGCAGATAAGGGATTTAAGTGCCTGGCAAGAGAAGGAATGAGGGCTTCTACCCAAATTCATCATTCTCTGCCATTCCATAGCCGAATCATTCCGTATTTTAGGTTGTTGATGACTTCCTATTTGTGATGACTTAATCTAGGTTGAAGACATCATTTAGGTGTTTTAGGATATCCAATAATTAATTTTTTGTCATATTAGTATATTTTCTTATTTCTTGTCTTGATTTGATGATTTATTATTTTTAGAGCATATTTACTTTACTTGTTTGTTAATGTGAAGCTTTAAAGATATATATGGAAATTCATTAGATGTCAAATCAATTCTAAAGATACAAAGTAAAAAAAAATATGGATGGAAAATGGAGATAAAGGAAGTAAAAGATAAAGTAAAAAAAGAAAAGTTCGTAAGTAAATATGAATTTCAGCATCCATATCCACTAAAGTGATCATAACTTAACATCACCTTGAATTTTGGTATAATGATCTGAACCAAAAGTATAGAGCTTTCTAATACGGTCGTTTTGATATAAATTAGGCGAAAATCGGAGCAGTATTGAAGACGTTACGACAAAAACAAGACAACGTCATTTTTTTCCTTCTCTTATATTTTAGGAAACGAATTTAATTTGGAAAAGAAGTCCAATTGCTTGCCTCCTACTCCAAGAAATCCAAAATAGGGCTTCCTATACTCCTATAAGTACACCCTTTAACTATTGTAAACAAGCCCTTTTAATAGTCCTTTGTGTGTTCTAGAAATAAATGCAATAAGGATAAGAGAACCAAGCCCTTTTGGTGGTCCAAGTAATATATGTGATAAAACAGGTTCGTTCTCAGGGACGGAATGGTTGGCTCTAATGCTTACCAAATAGTGATTAATTGCACGTAAAAGTAGATAAATGATTTTTGGAATGTTTGTTTTGGTTTTCTATGACTAAGACAAATAATTAAAATACTAAATTAATGCAAAGATTAAATTAGACGCAAGAAAATAAAGTGTTTACGCAAGTTAGGAAAGGCAGTACTTGAGAGACATAAGGATTTCACCTAATTATCATTCATTTCAAGTATTGTATAAGGGACAAATTGGTAAATATGTATTGGTCGGGATTTGGAATTCTCTTTACCCCCGTCAGGGTGGACTCAGGAGCCACTCTTAGGTGCTACAAACCCCGTCAGGGTGATTATAGTCCACCTTCAAGTGATTAAGTCTATTCTACCCAATTGTCCATAGGATTAATTAAGCTTGTCAGAGTCTCTAATTTCTATCCTACATTCATTAATTAGTACTGTACCCAGACCCCCCGTCAAGGTGATCCATTCACCACTAAATGGAATAGCCTAAATACTAAGTCCTATGATTGGTTAATTACGTCATTCATAGTAAATAAAAGCAAATTAATGGAAAATACAATTTACCCAATTTGATTTCAATTATAAAAATCCCAAATCCAAACACATGAAATCAAATCAAATTAGGATTAACCCATTATGCGTTCTCAAGCACTATTTAAGTTTAGCTCTTAATAATTGAAAAGACAAAAACTAAAGAAATAATTGAGTTCATCATGTTTAACAGAATAAGTAACTTCTTCTCTAGTGTCTGACTCTTAAGCGTATGTTATGTTATGAAAAGGGTGTGTGAAAATAGAAGTCCAAAGCTCTTTTATAAGCTGAAATTCGGACTAGGGCTTTTCATAGGGATTTAATGAAAATTAGAAAAGCCCAAGTCCACTAATTAAGCCCAAATCCAGTAACGGTTGCACCACCTTCACTAAATCAGCTCTAAACGCCTTGTTTCAACTCTGATTGACCTTATTCCAGTTGCTAAAGTTCCGTAACTCAATGGGCAACACATTCTCTTCACAAGTCAGAGGCTAAATCCACTCTTAGATGGCTCAAAATCAGAAACTTTTATCAACTTTCCAAATTTGTAGCTTGAAATTCTCAATTCTTTCGGGATATTTTTTCTTGCTTTGACTTCATTACACGATCTTTGACTTTATTCTTTAGTTCCTCTCCTAGATGGTATTCATAACCTACAACTTTTCACTCAAAACAAACCATATTACGCGCAAAAGTTTAACAAATGAAAAATGCTAGAATTAAAAGAGGAAAATCGATTTATTGCATTTTAATACCAAAAGTCTATCTAAATAGTCGAATAAACACCAAAAATGATGTCTCCCAAGGGCATAAAATTAGAACATTTAGGGAGACATCACCTTTCCTCCACAATTAGTCCTTAAGTTTTATTCATCATTATAAGTCATTCAAGAGAGCAAGTTAACTATATGTATCTTTCTTTTAGTTTAATTCTTTCTAGTATGAACTAAATTTCCCATAGCTTGGGTTTTGCATATGTATAATCTATGAATTCTATTTTCTTTTATATATGTTTCTTTAGGAGAACTATTTTAAATTGATTATAACTTCTTTGCCATATGTTTGTTTTATATGTTTTGATTTATTGTATGTCTTAAACCTGATCAATTTAGGGTTGTGCTAATAGTAGTTAGATGGTCACCCATAAGGGGTGTCTAATTATTGAAACACCACATAAGCGTCTAGTGTGCGGTAGTGATCTGGAAGGGCTTGCGTAAATAGATAGTCATTAGGGTTTGATTTAATCACTATTAATTATTTGCAGGCCAGACTCATCTAAGAATCTAGTGGCGTAGAATCACCTTAGTTAAGTCCCCTAGTAATTGTGAGGTCACCACCTTAGACAAACGGAAAGGGGGTAGGGAGGAATTTAGAATCCTGACTACTTATCCAAGAGCTATAATCACCCTCATTAACTAGTAGAAGGAATAGAATTATTAGTGCATACTCGCAAAATCTGAGCTATATTTTCTTATCTTATTCTCTCGTATTTTATTTACTTGTCTTTAATTTATTTAGTTTAATCATCAATCTCGTCAATCATATTTATTTACTTTCTATCTTTTAATTAGTAATTACTACGCTATTATGTTTACCCATTCGTATAACACACTAAGTCCCTGAGAACGAAATTGACTTATCATTAAAACATGCGTACGACATGTGATACTTGCAATGAGTAAACTATTTAGTCTAGGGTGTTAGTCCATCGTTTATCCATCTTTTATTATCATATGTTTATCACACCTTAGACGACACCAAGTTTTGGGCGCCACTGCGGGGACTTGTGTTTCGTTAGCGTGTGGGTTATTTATTTTTAGTAGTAGTAGTTTTTAGTTATTTTATTTTTCCAGTTTTACGCTTTTGGTTTGTTTTAGTCTCTTCAGGTTTATAGTGTATGCTTGTGGAGCCCGAGGGGTGCTTCACAGCTTATAACAGACGCTTGAGAGATAAAAGAGAACAAAGAAAAGCAATGACGTTACGAATGGGAGAAGATCTTCCATTAGGGGATAATGAAAAACTTATTAATTCAAATGACGATCAGCGTCAACCACCTGCCCCTCGTGATCCGCCAATATGTCCTCAACTACCACCGGGAGGAGGTAACATAAACATTAACATAATAGAACAAGATCTCCCAGGCTTGGGAGCACCTTTTCAAGTTCAACCTTTAGTTTATCGTCCTCCAGAGATCAAAAACATCAAATTCAGGCCCGATCCCGGTATGCTCAGTCAATTTTTTAATTTTGGACTCTATAGTGGTACAGCAATTCAAGATCTAGTGAGAGCGATTCAGAAGTTCATGCAGATTTGAGATGTCTACATTACTCCAAGCATTACACGCGAGCAACTGTATTGTTACATGTATTCGTTCTTTCTGACCGAAAGAACTGGTGATTGGCTAGATAAACAACCACACTTCATACTTGGATAAGAGAGGCTTGGTGCGAATGTAAGGGGAGGAGTGGGGTATCGGCTTGGCGCAATGGTTGAGGGAGGGTTACGGTGAGTTGGTATATTGCGTTAAAGAGAACAGAAAGGGAGGAGAGCGTGAAAGAGAAGAAAGAGGGCATGGAAGTGTGAAAGAGAAGAGAGAGGGTTGGTTTGATCCATTTATTAGGATTGTGGGTTGGTTTTGGATTTTATTGTGATTAAGAGGATAGGCGAAGGTATTTTGGGATCTAATTAGTCGGCTAACTAGTAATTAGTTGGAAGAATTTTGAGAGTATTCTTTGTAACCTTTCGGCCTTTAAAACTTAATACTCCTCAATGGTGGTTTCTTTCGAATTTCGAGATACGGCCTTGCAATGTTCCTTCAAGATTTATATTATCAGAATTATATATTTTAAATTTTTTTAATAATTTTGTTGATAACAACCGATTAGTTTTTTATTATTCAAAATATAAATAAAAACTAATTTACGTGATTTAATTTTGTTGGTGTATAGGCTGTTTGGATCTTATACGGATGCGACTAATAATGATAAGGTTAACAGGATAAGTAGGAATGTAACGGATGACATAAATCCGATAATTAATGATGATGCGGACATGATTTGGATGTGCGATGCATCGTTTATTAATAAGAATGAACCAGCTGCTGTTGCGGCTATCGGGATTGATAAGAAGGGTATGATCGCTAAGAAAATTAATATTAGAGGAAAAATTAATAAGGTCATTGATGGTGAAGCTTGGGCACTTCTTTTGGCGATTAGAGCTAGTAGTGACCTCAAGCATCAGAGTGTTTCATTCTACTCTGATAACCTTGATTTAGTTCAAGGAATTTTAGGTAAGACCGGACTTCATTGGAGTCTTAAACCGATCCTGGCGGAAGTTAGGAAATGGTTAGGTCAAGAATACCGGTGGAGGATTTTTCATGTTCCAAGGAAATATAATAGCACAGTGGATGCACTTGCGAAATGCACAAGGAAGAATATTGATTTATCAGGATGGATGGATAGATCTCTTATTACATCGGATTCATATCTTAGTATGCTTTGTAATAATGTAAAATAACGTTGTTGTTTAATCCGATTGACAAAAAAAAAAAAAAAAAAAAGATTTAAGTGCTTTCTTCCATCTTGGGTCGGATTCAGAAAAAGAATTTGATGTTTACAGCAATTCTAGTCTAAACCCCTTTTCATTATAATTTTTGCTTCAAAAAAAAAATTCACATTTTTTTAGCTAATTTTCTGTCTCTAAGTCGGGGCGTAATGATAGCCTTCTAACCGACCAAGAAAAAAAAGAAAAAACACAAACGCCTTCAATGATAACAGACCTGCTTGCAAACTTTGACATAAATTAATTGTGGGAAAAGCATCAGATCTTTTCTTTCTAATTGAGATGCATGGCGAATTGTCTAACTGTCGGCAAAGAGGGCCCGTAGCATTTAGGCTAGACCAAACCAACAATTGGTCGTTGACAAAAAAAAAAAAACCAACAATTGATTAATGCAGTTGGTAAAGAAATTATATATTTTCATTCATAAAATCAGTATTACTTGGATAACTAATACGAGTAGGGATAGTTATAATAGACTAACTTTCTTGACTTAGTAAAACCCTCATTCTAAGGTTTTTTTACTAACTTTTCAACTCAGATTTAAATTTTTAAGGCAAATTTCGTATCTCTTGTGTTAATTAGGATCTACCACCGTATATTCATCAAATACATCAAGCATCTACGATTAAGGATGGGTTTATTTTCCGATGGGTGGCCAAGGCGATGACAAGAGGGTGAAAGTTATGGGTACAATATGTTTATTTAGTTATGCAATTTAAATTAATAGAGATAAATAAAACGAGACAATAAGTTTAGATGGTTTGTAACTTATTCCAGAAGCTACAAGATCAGATAAGAACAAATTACAAAGGGTGGAGGGTAACAAAACCACCCAATTACAAAGGAGAGTACAAGAAACACTCTTTTTTGCAACCCAATTCGCAGCCTGATTTGACATCCGAGGTATAAGGTGGAAGTCAACTGTAGTAGAACGCAACAGTGTTTGGATATCTTCATAAATGTGAGAGAGATGACGATTTCTAAACCTTGTGCTTGTCTTGAGCTTGTTGATGAGACTAGAACAATCATTCGTCAAAATAAACTTGTAATAAGATTGAGAAGCGTCTTCTTTAATAGCAAAACGGATGCCTATTGCTTCAGATTCCTCCGGGGATCTAGCTTCGAAATTCCAAGCTTCAGTTTTAAAAATTTGTCCTTTAGAGTCACTGAAAATACACCCAACAGCTGCTTTGTTAGTTAAGTTATGAAAAGAGGCATCAACAAAGATATAGATAAGATTGGAATAGTTATTTATTTCTATTAATTTAAATTCAGTTTTCGACAAAAAAAAAAGTTATGCAATTTTAAGCTTCTATATCGACAACAAAAAAAAAGCTCTAAACGAAGAGGTGATCAATAGAGGGGCAGAGAAGACTTATGCCAGCAATGAAAGAGGTGGTAAGGAAAGAGGTGATCAAGTTATTAGATGCGGGTATTATCTTTCCAATTGCGTGTAGTGATTGGCTTAGTCCAGTGCAATGTGTTCCAAAGAAAGGAGGTATAACTACCATCCTTAATGATCAAAACAAAGTCATTCCATCAAGAACAGTTGTGGTGGAGGGAGAATGTGCATGTATTACCACAAGTTCAACAAAGCCATGAAGAAAGATCACTTCCCGTTACCGTTTATTGATCAGATGCTAGACAAACTTGCTGGGAGAGAGTATTAATGTTTTCTTGACAGATATTCAGGCTACAATCAGATTTTTGTAGATCCTGCTGATCAACACAAAACAACTTTCACTTGTCTGTTTGGCACATTTGCTTATAGAAGGATGTCGTTTGGTTTATGCAATGCACCTGCCACGTTCCAGAGGTGTATGGTGGCTATATCTTGGAACATGATTGATAAATACTTGGAGATTTTTATGGATGACTTTTCGGTATTCGGAGATAGTTTTGATGAGTTCCTCAACAATCTTGAAAATGTACTTCTGCGATGTAAAGAAACAGATCTAGTTTTAATTAGGGAAAATGCCATTTCATGGTTTGAGAAGAGATTGTGTTGGGACATAAAGTTTCGAGTGCAGGAATGGAGGTTGATCGTGCTAAAATTAAAGTTATAAACACCTTACCACTTTCTGGTTTCTGTTAAAGGAGTGAGAAGTTTCTTGGGTCACGCAGGATTTTACAGAAGATTTATTTAATATTTTTCCGAGATCGCTAAACCGCTTTGTGATTTACTCAAAAAGAACACTCATTTAAATTTTAATGACGAATGTCTAAACGCGTTTTTTACGATTAAAGAGAAACTCATCTCCACACCAATTGTCATTCCTCCAGATTGGAACGCTCTGTTTGAACTTATGTGCGATGCGAGTGATTATGCAATGGGTCTTGTGTTAGGTCAGAGAAAAGAGAAGATCTTCAATACGATTTTATTATGCAAGTAAGACCTTTAACGCTTCTCAATTGAATTATATAGTGACAGAGAAAGAGTTATTAGTTGTAGTATATTCTTACGACAAATTTCATTCCTATCTGCTTGGAATGAAAACTATTGTATACACGGATCATACATCAATTAAGTATCTTATGCCGAAAAAAGAAGCAAGTCGTGTCTTATTAGATGGGTACTATTGCTACAAGAGTTTGACATAGATATTCGAGACCGAAAAGGACGCGAGAATCAAGTAGTTGATCATTTATCCAGGCTCGAAGGATCTGATGCCAACAAGGAACCATAATTAATTAAAGAGGTATTTCCAAATGAACAACGTTTTACGATTAAAGATGTGTTTCTGTCTTGGTATGCATATATAGTTAATCTCATAGTGAGTGGTGTATTCCCTACAGATTTCAATCCACAACAACGAACGAGGTTAGTTATGGAGTCATACAATTATTTTGGGACGAGCCCTACCTCTTTAAAGTTTGCAGTGACCAAGTCATCAAAAGATGCATCCATGAGGGCAAAACAAGAAAAATCATTGCAAGCTGTCATGGCTCATCATATGGTGGCCACTTCAAAGGCGATAAAACCGCAACTAAAATCCTCCAATCTGGATTCTATTGGCCTACCCTACACAAAGATTGTCATGAATTCGTCCAGACTTGTCAAAGATGCCAGTTTACCCGTAATATATCAAAAAGATACGAGATGCTACTTAAAAATGTCTTAGAAGTAGAAATCTTTGATATATGGGGAATAGATTTCATGGGACCTTTCATATCCTCCCATGGTAAACATTATATTTTGCTAGCAGTAGATTATGTGTCTAAGTGGGTAGAAGAAGTGGAAACAACCAAGACCGATGCCAAAACAGTTATTTCGTTCCTTAAATCGAATATATTTTCAAGACGTGGTATGCCAAGTGTTCTCATCAGTGATAAAGGTACACACTTCATCAATTTTCAGTTAAGAGCTGCCCTTCGTAAGTTGGGGGTGAGACACCGCAGTTCAACCGACTATCATCCCCAAACTAACGGTCAAGATGAGGTCTCTAATCAGGAGATCAAGTCTATTCTAGAGAAAACAATGAACAAAACGAGGAAGAACTGGTCATTAAAATTAGATGATGCTCTCCAGGCTTACTGAACAGCATTCAAAACACTAGTTAGGGCATCTCTCTATCGCATGGTCTACGACAAGGCTTGTCATCTTCCTATCGAGATTAAATCACGTGCTTTCTGGGCTATTAAAGATTTAAATCTAAACACAGAGTTACCGTGTAAGCAAAAGATGATGCAGTTGAATGAGTTAGATGAATTCCACTTTCATGCCTATGATAATTCACGTCTCCACAAGGAGGAAACAAAAAGAAAGCATGATAATCGGATTCTTCCAAAGATGTTCGAGAGAGGTCAAAAGGTACTCTTATATAATTCTAGATTCTCTAACTATCCGGGCAAGATTAACTCCAGTTGGGGAGGACCTTATATTGTTACGAAAGTCACACCTCATGGAGCAATCAAAATTGAACATCCAACCGAGAAAAGGACATTCATGGTGAATGATCATCGCTTGAAGATAGACCATGATAGTGCGGACTTTGGAAGAGAGGAGACAATATATCTCGAAGAAAACGCTTAGCCCGAGGTACACGTCGAACTAAACGACGCTAAAAAAAGTGCTCTTGGGAGACACCCCTTGTTTTAATTTCTTTTTAGTTAGTTTTATGTTTTGTAGTGTATAATATTAAGTTAGTGTATATTTTTAAAATGTGTTTACAAGCTAATAGGAGAGGAAGGTAGTGTGCTATTGTCCAGGAAATGAGTTTGGGGTCAAAAAGAGGGAAAATTGGTGAAAACCAGACCATCCATCTGGTATTACCGGAGGAGAGGTCTGGTGCACCGCAGGTCAATAACCTTTACAATGGTTCCCAAATCCGGTTCGATGCCGAGACAAAGAGAGAAAACCGTGTCGACTAGTCGCGACCACGGTTCTAGTCGACACATAGGTCTAGTACACTTCACGATTCTTCCGGTGTACCGCAGGTTTGAAAAACCGTCATCATGGTTTGTAAATCAGGTTCAATGCCGATATCCCTTTAGATAAAACTGTCTTCAATTGCGCCAACGGTTTTGGTCAGCGCTTGAGTCTAGTACACCGCACCCAAGCTCCGGTGCACCGCGCCTGTCGGTTTGAAGAGAAGAAGTTAAGCTCTAATTGAAATCTTACCTTATAAAAGCGAACCCTAGCCTCTTCCAACCTTCCCAACACGAATCAGACCCAAATCCTATAAAAACACCTTGAAGCTTGATTAAACCTTCACATAAATACAACAATATCAAATCTTTCCTCCATCTTCCATAAACACATATTATTCATCAAATTCAATACACAACACCACAAAACACCAAAGATCATCAAGCTATCAAAAGTTCTTCCACCACAAATCAAGTAATCCTTATTCTATCATTGATAATCATTCATCCAAGAACAAACACAAGCTAAACCAATCTTTCATAAATTTATTCTATCCTTGGTGTAACATGAGTTGTGAGTTATGCAAAGATGACAAACAGAACGGATGCTATGAATTACAATAGGAAGTGTTAAATCTTAGGGAAGAACAAGAATTTTCCCGGAGCTACAAGAGAAAAGGCCATTGATCTTTATGAGCCTATTGAAAAGAAGCCAAAGATCGAGGCAACAACACAACCACTACGAGGAAAACGCACAACAAGAATGAGTATACCATCAAGGCATAGAGTTAGAACACCAATCCAAGATCAAGGTTCGTCTTCAAATCTTAATGAAAATTCTAAAAGTATATTCACACCACCAGCATGGGCAGTTAAATTAATGGAAGAGATTGATAGTTTAAAAAGAGATTTTAACACCTGTTAGAATGAGATTTTGAGGATAGATCATGTAATAAATGAAGTAACAGAAGACTTGGATATGGATGATGAAGATGCTTTATGGCCGAGTACCACCATTCTAATTCTTCTTCTTAATTTTTTGTATGAATTAGTTTAGTTTAGTTTAAATTTTATCGCTTTATTGAGTGTTTTTCGAGTCATGGGGACATGGCTCACTTTTGAGTTGGGAGTGGGGATTTGTTGTCCTCATCTTCCTCTTTGTTTTTGCATAAAATTTAAAATTTATTAGGGTTAAAATTAGCATATAATATGATGAATGTACCTATTGAGCATGTTTTAATTAAGTCAATGATAGTAAGTAGTATGTTTTTGAATGGTGTCAAAAATATGTTTAGTATGCATGTATGAAAACAGGAAGTAAAAGATATGGAAGATTAATGAGAAATTTTTATGAAGTGTCAAGTTGGAACTTAGGGAGAGTTAATCGGTGTGTAGAACGTGAGGTTTGAAAGTAGTTGAAAACTCGCTTGTATATGAACTAATAGTAAAATAGTAACAAAATCTGGTAGTTAAAAAAGTGAATAAGGCAATTCTTTCATATTAAAGCCACTTGAAGTCTTTTTTAGTTTTCTCACCCTTTTATTTAATTATTATTATTATTATTATTATTATTATCCGTCTTAGTCCTTATTAGCCTTTCTGAAGCCTTTTATTAGCCACATTACAAGCCACACCCTAAGTTTATAGGACTTATCCATATGACCCGCACTCAAATCGCAAAACCTGAGACAAGTGGTTTTAGAGCTTGAGTTTGGGGTGGTGGGTTTCATCTTTGGAAACATTGGGATTGGGAAATTGTAATTATGATATTATTGAGGATGATGAGTTTATTATTGTAACCCTTTGTCGGGGTAAAAGTGAATGAAAAAAGTTATAAAAAGAAAAAATTATTATGAGAAAAAAGTAGCATGATATTGGTGGGTCCTAGGGTGTAATAAAATAAAGCGATAAATAAAGAGGAACCACTAACTGCAAGTGTACAGTTGTCCCAAGTAATATATGATAATCAAGTTCGTTCTCAGGAACGGATTAGGATCAACCCAAATATTAATCAAGTAGTAAGAATAATTGCTAAACAGAAAAGTAAAAGATAAGAATTTTTGTTTAGTTTTTGTAAATTAAAAGTGTAAATAAAGTAAAGACTAAAAGTAAATAAACAGAAAGGAAATAAAGCAAATAAACGACTAACTTCAGATGAGAGAGATACTTGAGTTTCGCAAGAAATCCACTTAATCAATATAATCTATGCTATGTTTAAGGGTAGAATTGGAATTATAATATTAGTCGGGACTCTAATATCTCCTAGCCCCCTGTCGGGTGGACCTAGAAGCTATCCTAAAGTACTATAAACACCTGTATGGTCGAATATGCCTCTTCGGATGATATGATTATACCTCTTTGGCTACGTAACTAGTTAAGCCTGTCGGTCAATAACGGACATTACACGGGTATTACCTAAATCTGTATTCAAACCCCCCTGTCGGATGATCACTTCGCCACTAAAGTGAATAGCCCAAATACTAATAGCTATTTCTAGTTGCTCCTAAAAGAAATAGTAATGAAAACAAAGTAATATCCAATATATAAAACTCAATTCAGTTTAATTCTAAACAATCCCAAATTTAAAACATAGATTCATTAATTAAGGTTCATCCTTTTAATGCGATTCTCAAGTATATGGAAATTTAGCTCATAAGAAAATTAAAGACTAACATTAAATAGAAGGAGTTCATGTTCAAATACAAAAGAAAAATTAATAACCTAAAGTGTAGGATGACTGTTGATGGAATAACAGGATTCTCCCAGCTCTAGTTTCTCCTTGCCTTCTTGCTCTAACTTGAAAACCTTAAGCCTCTTGTGTAATTCTCTGAAGTGTGTGAAAAGAGGAGGATAAGGGGTGTATTTATAGGTGTTAGAAAGCCCTAGGTCGAATTTACTTGGTGTGGAAGACAAGTTAAGAACTCTTAAATTCGTAGCCCTAAAATCTAGGAAAGGTAAGATTCTGCTACTAATTTGTTTTGGTCATATCTCTTTCAATACTTATCCGTTTGAGGTGTTCCAATATATGAAAATTCTTGTCTCGGAAATTTCTTTCCATTCGTGCAGACCACTTGCCCAAATTCCTATCCAATCTTATGTTATGTACTCTTCTTTGAAACGTGGCTGGAATTTCAGATTCATAAGGCAGCTTTATCTTTTCTTTGTTTGCATATATCTTTCCTTAATCTTCTTATTTCCATGTAAATCTTCTTTACTTTACTTCTTTATCTCGACTTGGTCTCTAAGTAATTACCATATATCTTTTAAAGCTTCACACTAATTAAATAATTAAACCGCATAAGCTTTAAAAAAGAATAAATCAATAATGCAAGACTTGAAATAGGAAAGTGCACTCTAAAAATAGAAACTTGAGTAAAAGTACTTCCTAACACACTAAAATACCCTAAGAATTCAATTCTCACTTCTCATCCTTGGATCGGTTTTTCATGAAATTCAAGAACCTATTAACTTTGCATTAAAAACAATCAAATTTACGTACAAAAGCTCATAAAACGCAAATAGTCAATTTCCAAGGGGAGAAAGTGCAATATGATAAAATAAGCCTAAAAGTCTATAAAATAAGCCATTTATTGACCTAAAAGGATGTCTCCAAAGGGCTAATAATTAGAACAAATAGGGAGACATCAAGACCCCAAACTCAAACCTTTATCGTCCCGACAAAGTAAAATAAAAACAAAGGATCTTTTAGGTGAACGCAGAAGGTAGAATCTAGTAAATAATCCCAAAGCACAACTTAAAACAAATATCATATAGTCTAATATAGGAATTAATATACACCTACACTTATCATGCAAAATCAAACACAAAATAATATCAATCCAAAATTAAATTCACAATGCTAGAAGGTTACGCTTATTACTTATTTCAAGATGGTGGCTATAGGGTGTTCCTCGATCTTTACTTGATTTGAACGCTCCACTTAGCATATTCCCTATTAACTCACTGTGTATCTAGGAATCAAGAGGTCTTTACGGTTTTAGCGTAGGCTGAAGGACGGTATGGTATGTATATTTGGTAAATTTGAAGTGAGCTTTTAGCTCTCTCCTCACTTACCATCAACAAACTGTCCAAGAGCTTGAGTTTAAACTCGAATAATGTTCTCACTCAACCCATTTGACGCGCTTAATTAGCGTCCCCAAATTAACCCAATAAGCACTAAGGATGATTCAGATAAAAATTTCCACTTTGCTGGTCCGAATATATTTTCTTTTCAAATCATTCATTTTTTTCTTTTCGTTTGTATAGTTATGACTCTCTTTTTAATGTTGAGATATCATGCTAATTTTTTATATTTATGCCTATTCATAACTTTAGCTTGTAGCTTCTATTCCATTCACTATTACCTAGGCAAAGGGTTACAATAGAATAAACTTGTTAATCATTATCATACATAGCACAAAGCACAATTGATAAGCTCAAAAATCCCAACCCAATGTAAATTCCCAAATAGTGGACCCACAACCCCAAACTCAAGCTCAAGACAGGAAGTCTCAGGATCGTGATTCAAGTGCGGGTCATATGGTCATGCCTACCAATCTAAAGGGATATTGGCTTATAATGTGTCAACAAAAGAAAGGCTTAACAGCTAAAAATTTGGCTAAGAAGGATATACGTAATTCAGGGATAAAAGGCCAAAAAGGATTCAAAGGGCTAACAAAGAACTGCCTCTATCATCTTCTTATTTACACATCTTACTTCTAGTTCATACCTAAGTGGGTTATCTACTCATTTAGATCTCACGTTCTACAAACCACCCATTATCCTTAAGCACAAGTTTACTTCTTTTGTATTGTTCATTAATTCTTCCTATCAATTATCTCATATTTGCATGCAATCAAAGTGTGTTTTACACTAACTCCTAAAGTCAACTATTTTCTATCATTTATTCATAAAAAGTATGCTTGATGGGTGCATTTAAAATACTCTACAGTCAACGCAACCCTAAGATTAATTTTATTAAAAGCATGTAAATCACAAAAAATTAGGATGAGGCAACGAACCCCACTCCAAACTCAAAAGTGAGTCGTGTCCCCACGACTCGAAAAAGACTCAATAAAGCAATAAAATTAACTAAACTACCTAACTAGTGCCTACCATCAATTAAGAAGAAGAAGAATTAGAACAGGGTACCTGCCCATAAAGATCCATCATGTCCTCCTCCGAAGGGGAAGAATAATTATCAATATCCATGTTCGTAGTTACCTCTTCCAATATTGACTCAATCTGTGTAATTTCCATCCAAAGTGCTATGTTGTCTTCTCTCAAAAGTTCGATTTCATGTTGCAATTTGAGAGCCCATGGAGGAATACAAGAATTAGTTTGAGAGGAAGAAGAACCTTGATCTTGAATTTTTGTATTTTCTTTAGGCTTTGATGATACCCTCATCCTTGCTGATAATTTCTTGTGTAGTGGTTGTGCAGGAGCCTTTTCCTTGTGTTTTTCTTCAATAGGCTCATCATGATTGATGGCCTTTTCAATTGTAGAACCAGGCAAATTTTTGTTCTTCCCTAGGATACAACACTTCCTCTTATAATCCATAGCATCTGTTCTGTTTGTCATGGTTGAATTGACCCCAAACTCAAGTTATACCAAGGATAGAATAAAGTTAAGAGAACTTGGTGTAGCTTGAGTTTCTTGCTTGGATTAGATGAAAGAAGAAGGTTTCTTGATGAATCTTGGAAGAATTCTTGAAAGCTTGATGATCTTGATGGTGTTTAATGGTGTTTTGTGATGAATTTGATGAAGAGGATGTGTTTATGGAGGATGGAGAAGAGAATTATTGATGTTATTGTGTTTGTTGTAGAGGTTTAATCAAGCTTCAAGGTCTGTTTATAAGGTTGGGAGCTGAAAAATTCGTATGGGAGAGACTAGGGTTTGCACTTGATAAGGTAAGAAGTGTATAAGGCAACAATCTCTTCCAAACCGACATGCGGGCCGACATACCGGGGCTGATGGCCGGCATACCGGTGCTGGGCGTGTGTCTTTTTGTACCTCTCGGCAAACAACCCGAGACTCTACCCAAGGTCACGTGTTTTTGTTCCGCCGGCATTGATGTCTCCCTATTTGTCATGAATTAATCCTAGTTGGAGACATCATTTTTAGTGATTTGAAGTCATATTAGTCGATTTTTTTGAGAAATGCTACACTTTCCTAATTCTAGTCTTGATTTAGAAAATTATTGTTTTTAGAGCATATTAGGTTTACTTATTTATTTAGTGTAAAGCTTTAATGATAGTTATAGAGATTAATTAGAATCCAAGTCAAAGACTAAGAGATATAGAAAGAGATAAGCATGGTAATTGGAGATAAGGAAAGAAAAGCTAAAATCATGGAAAAGGAAAAGTTGCCATAATCCTGAATTTCACCACCTACGACCACAAATAAGCTTATATCTCAAAATCGGTGTGGAATTTGGAGAAACGATTAAGAGAAAGTCAAAGATCTTTCCGAGACGATGAATTTCGACTACTCATACGCGTCAAACGGATAAGTATTGAAGCTGTTAGGATCAAAACAAGAACGGGTCTAATTCCATATTTTAGGGTTACGAATTTGAGTTGGGCATGGAGTCCACTACTTACCTTCTCCTTCAAGAAAACTAATTAGGGCTTCTATACACCTATAAATACACCCTTATATCACTTGTAAATCATCCTTGCCTCATAGTAATTAGTCTTTAGGTTTATTATCATCAGAATTATTGTAGAGAGAAAGATGAAGTCTTTTATTATTTCTTTTAGTTTATTTCCTTCAGGTATGAACTAATTTTCCCATAACTTGGGTTTTGCATCATGTATAATTTATGAATTCTATTTTATTTCTATCTAAGTTTCTTTGGGAATTATATGTTTTAATCTGATATTAGCTTCTTACCTATATATTGGTTTATGTGTTTTGAATTATTGCATGTCCTAGAACTGATCACTTTAGGCTTTCTTAATAGTAGTTAGATGTTCACCTTAGCTGGGTGTCTAATTATTGAAACACCACATAACGTGTAGTGTCGATATTGGTCTTGACAACACTAATTCTAGCTAGATAGTCATTAGGGTATATTTTCATCACTATCATCATGTTTGGAATTGAATTGCTTAGGGCCTTGGTAGCGCTTGATAACCCTAGGTTTAGGCTGCCTCATGATGTGTTTGTAGCCCCCTTAGTCACTCTCAAGGTCTAAGGTATGGGAATTTAGAATCCTGACTAAGTATCTAAGAGCTAATTATCTCCCTTATTAACTAAATTTGATAGACAGAATTAGAAGGATTAGTGCATACTAGCAAAACCTAAGCTATACTTCTCATCTCATATTTCTTCGTATTTATTTTATTGTTTTTTTATTTTCCTTAGTTTAATCATTAATCTCTCAATCACTCATAATTATTTTCTGTCTTTTAATTAATTACTTTATACTCTTGATATTTTTTCAAAACGTATAACACACTAAGTCCCCTGAGAACGAATCTCACTTATCATTAAAACTTGCATACGTCCTGTAATACTTGCAGTACTGTGCTTGTCTAGGGTGAAAGTGCATTTCTTTCAGGCTTATTATTATCTTATTTTTCTAACACCCTAGGCGACACCAAGTTTTTGGCGCCGCTGCCGGGAACATGTGTCTCGTTAGCGTTTGGGCTATCTATTTCGAGTATTAGATTTTAGTTAATTTTTATTTTTTTCAGTATTTAGTTTCATTTTTCCAGATTTACGCTTGTGGTTTGCTTTAGTCTTTTTTAGGTATTAAAGGTGAATCTTTTGCCTCCTTTACCGGAGCCCAAGAGGAGCTTCAGACCTTATAATAAACGTGTTCGTGAGGAAAGAGCCTTAATAATAGCTATGGCAGGCGTACAAGATCAGTTAAATCCACCACTTGGAGGATCACCACTTGTCCCAAGAGGACAACCACCATTACCACCAGGAGGAAGAGTAAACGGGAACAACAATATTAATCAGAACTGAGTAGAACAAGACCTTCCAGGCTTGAGAGTGCCGTTTCATGTTCAACCGATAGGTTACCGTCCTCCATAGATCTAAAACATCAAATTTCGACCCGATCCGGGTATGCTCAGTCAGTTTCTAAGTTTTGGACTCTACAGTGGTACAGCAGTACAAGATCCGGTAAGAGCGATTCAGAAGTTTATGCAGATTTGTGATGCTTATGTCACTCCAGGCATTACACGCGAGCAACTGTATTGTCATATGTTTTCGTTCTTTCTGACCGGTAGAGCTGGTGAGTGGCTAGATAGGCAACCACCAGGGACAATTAATTCATGGACAGAACTTCAAGCCGCCTTCTTGAACGGTTTTTATCCGAAGAGTATGAGATTCAAAGACCAAAGAGAGCTTGCAAAGTTTTGTCAAGAAGATGGAGAAGAAGTAAGAGAAGCATGGACAAGGTTTCAACAGAAGTTAGCTAGATGTCTGTTTCATGGTTATACCCCCTCTCTACAGTTAGCTATATTCTATGAAGGTATCAACAGAGAAGGTAGACTGAAGGTGGATAACATCGGGAAAGGAAATTTCGTGTCCATGGACCCTACTGAAGCTACCGAGGTTTTAGAAAATATTATATAACAAGAAAGGAGTTAGCCATCTTTGCGAGCTCCTGCTCCAAAAACCCGAGGTATGCTTCGATTAGATTCAGAAACTGCGCACTCAGCTTAAATGTCCGCATTAGAGAATCAAATCAAAGAACTTAAGCTTGAGATGCAGAAAAATTTAGCCGCAACAAATGTTGTGCAAGAAGCACAAGGTTGTCCACATTGTGGGGCAATGAATCATACATGGGAAGAGTGCGAAGGAAATCCACAATCTGTTTATTTCATATCCAACCGAGGAGGTTACCAATTTGGTAATAGGAATCATCCGGGTATGCATTATTCAAATCCACAAGGGGCCGCTAATCCTGGTCATTATCAACCTCATCCCCAGAATAACTCTTTCCAACCGAGAGGTTAGTATCAAAATCAATATCAGAATAGACTTGCTCCCCCACAACAACCTGTTCAAGATGCCTATACCGATTCATTAGCTCAGAAAGCTTTGCCACAGTATCCTCAAGAGGGAGCTGTGGATAATCAACAACTAACAAAGTTTATGGATCTTATGACCACTAATATGAACGCTCAGAGCGAGAAGTTGCGAGAACAAGGAGCTTCAATTCAGATTTTAGGTACTCAAGTAGAACAAATGAACATAGTTCTAACAAACATTATGGAACAAAAAGAAGTGAAGGCTATCGAAGGAGGTGATGACAATGTTGGGTTTGAAGCTTGTAAGGCTATTTTCCTTGAAATTGAAGAAGAAAAGGAAGTACCACATGCTGCCGTTAGTGCCGTGGAGGTTCAGAGTGCCGAAGAAGAACCAACCAAGTCTAGCCCCGTGGACTCTAACTGTTCTGAGAGTTATGTGGAGTCAGATTCAGAAAAATCCGAATTTATACAGCTTCTGAAGGATATGCAAGAGGGGATTAGATCGGTTATGGATTTTCAAGCTGAGCTGGCTAAAGACAAAGAGGAAGAAGCCTCAAGGGAGGAACCAAGAGTTGAAGTTGAAGTTAAAGTTGCACCTGCTGTGCAAGAAGAGAACAAAGAAGAGAGGGTGGAATCGCCACCAGTTGTACAAACGGTGTCATCAACTATTCTTGATCCAAATCTGAAAGGTGACACTGAACTCAAGACATTTGTAGAGGCGTACACTGCTGAAAATATCAACGCCCAGATGCTTGAGATTGCGAAGAAAAGGCTTACACCTTCAACAAGTTTTTATGCAAGTTATTCCTGAGAAAGAAGCGAATGTAGAAGCCAAGAGAGAGAACTTGAGAGTCTCAAGAAGAAGTGAAAGAGAGTTACCATTGAAGCTCAAAGATCCGGGAAGTTTTATTCTTCCTATTCAAATACATGGTATGCTCAAGGTGAAAGCTATGTACGATGTGGGTTCTGGTGTTAATATTATGCCTAAGTACGTGTTTGAAAGACTTGGACTTCATAAATCAGAGAAAGATCCAGTGAAGTTGCAGTTTGCTGACAATTCGTTACCAAGACGTGGGGAACAGTAGAGGACGTCTTAGTCTGAGCAGGTAATATCGCCATCCCTACTGACTTTGTTATACTTGAGTTTGATGCATATAAGCAGGTTCCAATCATACTTGGACGACCTATCATGGCCACAAGTCAAAGTTTCATCAACTTCCAAGAAGGGACCATTACCCCTCATGCTAAGAACATATCTGAGACCTTCTATGTCTTGGGCAAGAAACCGAGGAAGTTAGATCCTACCGTTCCTGTCATCCACAACCTTTCATATCACAAAGTCCCTACAGAGAAAATCCATGTAAAACCTGTGGATACTGAGCCAAACATTGAGTTGGGGTTGGCCATGAAGTTCTATGGAAAGCTCACAAACGTGAAAATAGGCCACGAAGTTTCAAAGACTCGTGGATGGGACCATTCATCGTCACTAAGGTTGTTTCAGCCAAGGTGATAGAAATTCGACCCAAGAAGAGGATCAAGCGCAGTTTAGTTGACGTTCATAGCCTAACTCGTTGTTGGGGAGGCTATATTCGCAAATCATGATAGAGGTAACACGTCTAACTTTAAAAGACGTTAAGTAAAAGTGTTGTATGGGAGACAACCCGCAATTCTTTATGTTTTTATGCTTTTTAAGTTTTTAGTTTGTGTTTAGTTTAGTTGTTTTTAGTTGATATTGCATATTTGAGAAAGGTATTAGTGTTTTTGATGTTTAGGCATTAGAAAAATCGAGTTCGGGAGGAAAATCGAAAGTTTATGGAATATTCAGACTGCCTCACCGGCATGCCGACCGCTATTTCCGGTATACCGGCGAGCAGAAAACCCGAGCCCACGGGTATGGCCACGCGTTTAATGCCGAGAGGTCAGAATTGAAAGTTGTCAGCACCGGCATGCCGGGCCACACCTCCGGTATGCCGGCAATCAGAAAACCTGTGCCCACGGGTGTCGTCACGTCTTTAATGCCGAGAGGTCGAGATTCGAACATCAACAGCACCGGCATGCCGACAGATTTTTCTGGTATGCCGGCCAGACCAAAACCCGTGCCCACGTGTCTTGCCTCGGGTATTTTGACATAACTAAGATTTGAGCAACTCCAGGTACAGCATGCCGGGCCCTAGCGCCAGTATGCCGCCCAGCGCCGTTGGAGAGAGAAGAAAGCTTCGTTTTTAGGTTATAAAAGAGAAATAGGTGGGTATTGTTCCGAATTTTTAATCCTTAAGCCTCTCTTTCTTCTCCAAACCTCTCCCAACTCCATTAAAGCTCATTCAAACCTTCCCCAAACACCAAAACACTACCCAATCATTAAAAACACATCAAATATTCTCTCCACATCATTACAAAGGAGATTCAATCACCCAATTCTCACCAAACACCTTGAGATTGAAGAATCAAAAGCTTAAATTTTCAAAATTCATCCTACAATTTCTTAAACCCATACCAATCCATCAAGAATCCATCTTACCCACATAGAGATTCATCATCAATTCACATTTCCTAAACCAAATCAAGCTTGTTCAACCTATAATCAAAAGTTTTAAATTTTCAAGAGTTGTTAAAGCTTTGAGTTAGGGGTCAATTGAGATGGCTAGAAGAACAGAAACATTATCTAACAAGAGGGAGGTGAAGAAAAGCAAGGTATAAGAAGAAATCAAGTAACAAAGGTTCTAGTTCCAAAGCTAAGGGTAAAATCGATGTTGAAGAAGGAGGTAAGCCGGCTATGTTTGATTTAATGGGTAAAAGGGTTTCACTTTTTCCCAAAAAGAGAACATAACCTCTTCTATTCAAAGGTCCTACACCCATATATAAAGAGGAAGCTTCAAAGGCCTTGATAGCTTCTGCAGAAAAACAATTTAAGGAACTACCTTTTGCTTATGAGAAAGTATTCGCTGAAGAAGTTGGTATAGAAGAGTATAAGAGATTCTTGGAGCTTGGTGAAAGACTGGGTTGATCTACGTTCATGGTAAGACGTTCTGATTTATGTCATGAGTTAGTTTTAGATTTCTATTTAGGCCTTTGTAGCTGAGATAGTGAAGGTTGTGTTCCGATTAGAGGAGAGTTAGTTCATTTCACAGTTCAAGAGATTAGAAACCACTTCCAGTTTAAGAAATTAAGTGGACCATGCAAGTATAGTGAAGTGGTGGCTAAACGAAAAATCTTTGATGAGGAATTAATTTTTGAGCATGTTTTAGACAAGGAGAAAGTGCAATCACATAAGGGAGAATTGAAGGCACCTTGGCCTTACAAATATCTTCAACCGGATGCTAGAGTTTGGCACAATTTCCTTATTCCTAATGTCTTTGGAAACACACGAACTTTGGATATGACTACAAAGAACGCTCTACTTTTGGATTGTATTTTGAGAGGAGAAGAAGTAGATGTGGCACAGTTGATCTTTGAGGAGGTGATGCGATTTTTTGTCTCTCCTAAATCAGTTTACAATGTTAAATATCCTACTCTGATCACGTGTCTTGTGCAAAAAGAGAATGTTATATTGGGTGAAGAAGAGAAGTTGGAATTTAAGAAGAGTTATATTGATAATGCTTGGATCATGAAAGTCTTGAGAGGAGCAGGTTCTACGCAAGTCTCAAAAGAAGAAAAGGAGCAAAGTTATTAAGAGAAGATGGAGGAGCGTTTAAACAATTTCGAAGAAGCTCAAACTTCCTTAGCCAATGATGTGGCACAAATCAAAGCCTATCAAGTGCACATCATGACACTCCTTGAGAAATTAAAGAAAGATCAAGCAAATCCTATCTTGGATGTCGATAATGCGAGGCAATAGCCTCAAGAATATGTTCTCTTTCTTCCTTACCATTTCTGTAAATGCTTTATCTGCTAATTTTAATTTCTGTTTCGGGTCTTTTTCGAGTCGTGGGGACATGGCTCATTTTTGAGTTGGGGGTGTGGGGATTCGTTATCTCTCATCTCTATTTTGCTGTTTTTCGGTAGAAATTAAAATTTTTGATACATGGGAATTAGATGTAGAGTGTGTTTAATAGCTTGAAAGCATAAGCTCAGTGAATTGATGATAGTAAGTAAGTATGTTTATGAGCTATTTTATTTTGTATGCTTTGAGTATTTGCAGGAAAACGCACATTGTTAGTAAAGAAAAGATTAGTAAGCAATGCGGTAGAAAGTATGTTCGATCTCAGGGAGCCTTGAGTAGTGTGTAGGCCGTGAGATCCAAGCTAGTTGACAAACCCATTGGACGAAAGTGCTAAAGGTAAGAAAATAACGAAATTACATGGTGTAGAAAATGATTAAGGCAGTTCTTTCGTATTGAAGCCACTTGAAGCCTTTTTATACCTTCTCACCTTGTTATTTGATTTTATATGTTACATCTTTCCCAGCCCCTTCTAGCATTTCTAAATCTTTTTATTTAGCCACGTTATAAGCCACATCCCTTTAGTTTATAGGACTTTTCCATATGACCCGCACTCGAATTGCGATGCATAGACAGTTGTTTAAGAGAGTTTGGGGTGGTGGGTCCACCATTATGGGAATTGTATTTGGTAAGGAATTGTGAGCTTATTAATTGTGCTTTGTTATTATATTGATGATGATTCATAGGATTATTTTTGTAACCTTTTGCTGGAGTAATAGTGAATGAAAAAGAAGCTACGAGCTAAAGTTATGAAAAGGCGTAACATTGGAAAAAATAGCGTGATATCTCAACATTAAAATGAGAGTCATAGCTATACAAAAGAGAAAAGAAAAATGATTTGAAAAGAATATATACGGACCGACAAAGTGGAATTTTTATGTGAACATCTTATGCTTTAATTGGGTTATTGGGGATGCTACTTGTGCATCAAAGAAATCATTCGGTTGAGTGAGAAACGTTTTATGAGAGTAACTCAAGCTCTAGGGCGATTCGTTGATGGCTCGTGAGGAGAGAGCCAAAAGCTCACTCTAAATTATCCAAATATACTATCATACCATCCCTAAGCCTACATTACAACCTTAAAGACCTTTTGATTCTTTGATATGTAATTAAGAAGTGATTGAGACATTAGAGAGTAGTTAAGTGGATCTTTGAGTACTAGTGAAGTTCGATGAACAATCTATAGCTTCCTTGGTGAACTGAGTAAAATTTCAATCCTTCTTACATTGCGAAACTAATCTGATCTTGAATTCAAACCGTGTTGAATATGGATATGAGAAGTGTAAAAGTATGTAGTTTATGAATATTAGTGCATGAAATTTTCTGAGTAATTTCTTTATGTCTATTCTATATATTCTGCTATGTTCTTCCAATTGTGTTAAAATTACCAAGGTGTGTATTTAGAGACTTCCCTTTGTTTTTATCTTTATTGTATCGGGACGATACAACTTTGAGTTGGGAGTCTTGATGTCTCCCTATTTGTCATGAATTAATACTAGTTGGAGACATCATTTTTGGTGATTTAGAAGTCATATTAGTCGATTTCCCTACACTTTCATAATTCTAGTCTTGATTTAGTAATATTGTTTTTAGAGCATATTGGGTTTAATTATTGGTTTAATTATTTATTTAGTGTGAAGCTTTAAAGATAATTATGGAGATTAATTAGAATCCAAGAAAAAGACTAAGAGATATGGAAAGAGATAAACATGGTAATTGGAGATAAAGAAAGAAAAGCTAAAATCATGGAAAAGGAAAAGCTGCCATATCCTGAATTTGACCACCTACGAACACAAATCAGCTGATATCTCAAAATAGGTGTGGAATTTGGAGAACCGTTCAGGAGAAAAGTTAAAGATCTTTCCGAGACAATGAATTTCGACTACTCATACGCGTCAAACGGATAAGTATTGAAACTGTTAGAACCAAACAAAAACGGGCCTGATTCCATGTTTTAGGGTTACGAATTTGAGTTGGGCTTGGAGTCCACTACTTACCTTCTTCTTCAAGAAAACGAATTAGGGCTTCTATACACCTATAAATACACCCTTATATCACTTGTAAATCATCTTTGCCTCATAGTAATTAGTCTTTAGGTTTATTATCATCAGAATTATTGTAGAGAACAAGATGAAGTCTTTTATTATTTCTTTTAGTTTATTTCCTTCAGGTATGAACTAATTTTCCCATAACTTGGGTTTTGCATCATGTATAATCTATGAATTCTATTTTCTTTATATCTAAGTTTCTTTGGGAATTATATGTTTTAATTTGATATTAGCTTCTTACCTATATATTTGTTTATGTGTTTTGAATTATTGCATGTCCTAGAACTAATCACTTTAGGCTTTGTTAATAGTAGTTAGATGTTCACCTTAGCTTTGTGTCTAATTATTGAAACACCACATAACGTCTAGTGTCGATATTGGCCTTGACAACACTAATTTTAGCTAGATAGTCATTAAGGTATATTTTTATCACTATCATCATGTTTGGAATTGAATTGCTTAGGGCCTTGGTAGCGCTTGATAACCCTAGGTTTAGGCTGCCTCATGATGTATCTGTAGCCCACTTAGTCGCTCTCAAGGTCTAAGGTGTGGGAATTAAGAATCCTGACTAAGTATCTAAGAGCTAATTATCTCCCTTATTGAGTTCTCCTCATTTTTTATAGATTTATGTTAGGATGAGACATCATTTTTAGTGATTTAGAAGTCTTTCTAATCGTTTTTCTTGAGAAATAGTGCACTTTCCTATTTTGAGTCTTGATTTAGTAAAATAATATTTTTAGATTATATTGGGTTTAATTATTTGTTTAGTGTGAAGCTTTAAAGATAATTATGGGGATTAATTAGAGTCCAAGTCAAAGACTACAAGATATGGAAAGAGATGAGCATGGAAATTGGAGATAAGGAAACAAAAGCTAAAAACATGGAAAAGAAAAAGCTGCCTTAATCCTGAATTTCTGCACCTACGACCAGAAATCAGCTTATATCTCAAGATCGGTGTGGAATTTCTAGAAAAGGTCAAGAGTAAAGTTAAAGATCTTTCCGAGGCGATGAATTTTGACTACTCATATGCGTCAAACAGATGAGTATTGAAACTGCTAGGACCAAAACAAAAACGGGCCTGATTTCATGTTTTAGGGTTACGAATTTGAGTTGGGCTTGGAGTCCATTACTTACCTTCTCCTTCAAGAAAACGAATTAGGTCTTCTAAACACCTATAAATACACTCTTATATAACTTGTAAATCATCCTTGCCTCATAGTAATTAGTTCTTAAGGTTTTATTCTTCCAAGTTATTGTAGAGAGCAAGATGATGTCTTTTATTATTTCCTTTAGTTTATTTTCTTCAGGTATAAACTAAACTTCCCATAGCTTGGGTTTTGCATCATGTATAATCTATGAATTATAATTTCTTTCTATCTAAGTTTCTTTGGGAATTACATGTTTTAATCTGATATCAGCTGCTTACCTTTATATTTGTTTATGTGTTTTGATTTAATGATTGTTTTCCTTGCGGTGCGCAACATTTAGGATTACCTTAATAGTAATTAGATGATCACCTTAGCTGGGTGTCTAATTATTAAAACACCACATAACGTCTAGTGTCGATATTGGTCCTGACAACACTAATTCTAGCTAGATAGTCATTAGGGTAATATTTAATCACTATTACCATGTATGGAAACAGATTGCTTAGGGCCCTAGTAGCGCAGGATAACCCTATTTGAACCAGCCTCGTGGTGTGTCCGTAGCCCCCTTAGTCGCTCTCAAGGTCTAAGGTATGGGAATTTTGAATCCTGACTACGTATCTAAGAGCTAATTATCTCCCTTATTAACTAGATTTAATAGAAAGAATTAGAAGGATTAGTGCATACTAGCAAAACCTATGTTATACTTCTCATCTCATATTTCTTTGTATTTAATTTACTTCCTTTATTTTCTTTAGTTTAATTTAGTAATTCGAATTTATTATCTATTTATTTTCTTGTCTTTTAATTAATTACTTCTCACTCGTTATTTCTATCCATTCGTATAACACACTAAGTCCCTGAGAACGAACTTTCTTATCATTAAAACTTGCATACGTCCTGTAATACTTGCAGTACTGTGCCTGTCTAAGGTGAGAGTGCGTTGTTTTCTGACTTATTATTTATCTTATTCTATCACACCCTAGGCGACACCAAGTTTTTGGCGCCGCTGCCGGGGACATGTGTCTCGTTAGCGTGTGGGTTATCTATTTCGAGTATTATTTTTTAGTTAATTTTTATTTTTCAAATTTTAGTTTTTGTTTTTCCGGATTTACGCTTGTGGTTTGGTTTAGTCTTTTTCAGGTTTCACAGTGTTTAATTCTTGGCCTCCGTTACCGGAGCCTGAGAGGAGTTTCAGATCTTATAACAAACGTGTTCGTGAGGAAAAGGCCTTAAGAAGAGCTATGGCAGGCGTACAAGGTCAGTGAGATCCACCACTTGTAATCCCACCTGAAGGATTACAATACTATGCACCAGGAGGGCCACCACCATTCATTCCACCTGGTGTACAACAACCACTAGGAAGAGGTAACGGGCAAAACAATGTTAATCAGAACCGAGTTGAGCAAGACCTTCCTGGCCTTCACGTGCCGTTTTATGTTCAACCAATAGGTTACCGTCCTCCAGAGATTCAGAACATTAAATTTCGACCCGATCCGGGTAATGCTTAGTCAGTTTCAAAGTTTTGGACTCTACAGTGGTACAACAATTCAAGATCCGGTAAGAGCGATTCAGAAGTTTATGCAGATTTGTGATGCTTATGTTACTCTAGGCATTACACGCGAGCAACTGTATTGTCATATGTTTTCGTTCTTTCTGACCGGTAGAGCTGGTGAATGGCTAGATAGGCAACCACCAGGGACAATTAATTCATGGACAGAACTTCAAGCCGCCTTCTTTAACCGTTTTTATCTGAAGAGTATGAGACTCAAAGACCAAAGCGAGCTTGCGAGATTTTGTCAAGAAGATGGAGAAACAGTAGGAGAATCATGGACAAGGTTCCAACATAAGTTAGTAAGATGTCCGCTCCATGGTTATACCCCCTCTTTACAGTTAGCTATATTCTATGAAGGTCTCAACAGTCAAGGTAGAGAGAAGGTGGATAACATAGGAAAGGGAAATTTCGTGTCCATGCACCATAATGAAGCTGCCGAGGTTTTGGAAAATATTATTGAACAAGAAACGAGTTGGCCCTCTACGCGAGCTTCTGTAGCAAAGACCCGAGGTACGCTTCGTTTAGATGCAGAAACTTCGAACTCAGCTCAAGTATCCGCATTAGAAAATCAAATCAAAGAACTTAAGCTAGAGATGCAGAAAAATTTAGCCGCAGCAAACGTAGTACAAGAAGCACAAGGTTGTCAACAATGTGGGGTTAATAATAATACTTGGGAAGAGAGCGAAGGAAATCCACAATCAGTTTATTTCATATCCAACCGAGGAGGTTATCAATTCGGTAACCGAAACCATCCGGGTATGCAATATTCAAATCCTCTGGGAGCCGCTAATCCTGGTCATTATCAACCGCGCCCCCAGAACAACATTTTCCAACCAAGAGGTTAGTATCAAAATCAACATCAAAATAGACCTGCTCCCCCTCAACAACCTGTTCAAGATTCCTATATCGATTCATTAGATCATAAAGCTTTACCACAGTATCCTCAAGAGGGAACTATGGATAATCAACAATTAGTAAAAGTCTTGGACCGTTTGACCACGAATATGAACGCTCAGGATGAAAGTTACGAGGACAAGATGCCGCAATTCAGATTTTAGGTACTCAAGTAGAACAATTGAACAAAGTTCTAACGAATTTAATGGAACAAAAAGAATTGAAGGCTATCGAAGGTGGTGATGACAATGTTGGGTTCGAAGCTTGTAAGGCTATTTGCCTTGAAATTGAAGAAGAGAAGGAAGTACCACATGCTGCCGTTAGTGCCGTGGAGGTTCCGAGTACCGAAGAAGAACCAACCAAGTCTAGCCCCGTGGAAATCAGAGAAAGCTCCAGTGAAGTTGCAGTTCACTGACAACTCAGTTACCAAGACATGGGGAACAATGGAGGACGTCTTAGTCCGTGTAGGTAGTATCGCCATCCCTACTGACTTTGTTATACTTGAGTTTGATGCTGGTAAGCAGGTTCCAATTATACTTGGACGACCCTTCATGGCCACGAGTCAAAGTGTCATCAACTTCCAAGAACGGACCATTACCCTTCATGCAAAGAACATATCCGAGACCTTCTATGTCTTGAGCAAGAAAACAAGGAAGTTAGATCCCACCGTACCTGTCATCCACAACCTTTCACATCACAAAGTCCCTCCGGAGAAGATCCACTTAAAACCTGTGGATACTGAGCCAAAATTGAGTTAGGGGTTGGACATGAAGTTCTATGGAAAGCTCACAAACACGAAAATAGGCCACGTAGTTTCAAAGACTCGTGGATGGGACCATTCATTGTCACTAAGGTTGTTTCAGCCAAGGTGATAGAAATTCGACCCAAGAAAGGGATCAAGCGCATATTAGTTGAAGTTCATACCCTAACTCGTTGTTTGGGAGGCTATATTCGCAAATCTTGATAGAGGTAACGCGTCTAACTTTGAAAGACGTTAAATAAAAGTGCTGTACGGGAGACAACCCGCAATTTGTTTAAGTTTTTATGTCTTTTACGTATTTAGTTTAGTTTAGTTTTTTTTAGTCGATATTGCATATTTGAGAAAGGTATTAGTGTTTTTGATGCTTAGGTATTGGAGAAATCGAGTTCGGGAGGAGAAAACGAAATTTTTCGGAAAATTCTGACCATCAGTCCGGTATACCGCGCCTCAGCCCCGGTATACCGCAGAGAAAAATACCCGTAACACGGGGTATTTACTTGGTTTTTTGGCCGAGAAGAAAAAAATCAGGACTTCAGGTCCGGTATACCAGACCACAGCCCCGGTATACCGCGGGGACCAAAAACCCGTGACACGGGTAGGAGATTCGGGTTTTTTGCCGAGGATTAAAAATTTCGAAGAGCAGAAGGTCCGGTATACCGGACCTCAGCCCCGGTATACCGCAGGTAGCTGCTGGAGAGAGAAAAAAGTTGCGTTTTAAAAGAAGGAGGTTAGCTTTATTCCGAATTTATTAATCCTTAAGCCTCTCGTTCTTCTCCAAACCTCTCCCAACTCCATTAAAGCTCATTCAAACCTTCCCCAATCATCAAAACACTACCCAATCATCATAAAAACACATCAAATCTTCTCTCCACATCATTACAAAGGAGACATCAAGCACCAAATTCTCACCAAACACATCAAATTGAAGAATCAAAAGCTTAAATTTTCAAAATTCATCCTACAAATTCTTAAATCCATACCAATCCATCAAGAATTCACCTTACCCACATAGAGATTCATCATCAATTCATCTTTCCTAAACCAAATCAAGCTTGTTCAACCAAAAATTCAAAAGTTCAAATTTCAAGAGTTGTTAAAGCTTTGAGTTGGGGGTCAATTGAGGATGACTAAAAGAACAGAAACATTATCTAACAAGAGGGAGGTGAAGAAAAGCAAGGTATTGGGTTTAATTGAGAAGAAATCAAATAACAAAGGTTCTAGTTCTAAAGCTAAGTGTAAAATCGATGTTGAAGATGGAGGTAAGCTAGCTATGTTTGATACTAATGGAAAAAGGCTTTACTTTTATTCAAAGGAGAAAACACAACCTCTTCCCTTCAAAGGTCCTACACCCACGGAAAAAGAGGAAGCTTCAAAGGCCTTGAAAGCTTCTGCAGAAAAACAATTAAAGGAACTACCTTTTGCTTATGAGAAAGTATTCAATGAAGAAGTTGGTACAAGAGAGTATAAGACATTCTTGGAGCTTTTTGAAAAATTGGGTTGGACTACGTTCATGGTAAGACGTTCTGAATTATGTCATGAGTTAGTTTTAGATTTCTATTTAGGCCTCTTTAGCCGGGATTGTAAAGGTTGTGTTCCGATTAAAGGAAAGTTCGTTCCTTTCACAGTTAATGAGATTAGAAACCACTTCAAGTTTAAGAAATTAATTGGATATTGCAAGTATAGTGAAGCGGTTGCTAGACAAAATCTTTGAAGAGGAATTACTTTTTGAGCATGTTTTAGACAAGTAGAAAGTGCAATCACATAAGGGAGAATTAAAGGCACCTTGGCCTTACAAATATCTTCAATCGGATGCGAGGGTTTGGCATAATTTCCTTATTCATAATGTCTTTGGAAACACACGAACTTGGGATGTTACTAAAAAGAACGCTCTACTTTTGGATTGTATTTTGAGAGGAGAAGAAGTAGATGTGGCACAGTTGATCTATGAGGAGGTGATGCGATTTTCGGTCTCTCCTAAATCAGTTTATAATGTTTAATTTCCTACTATGATCACGTGTCTTGTGCGAAAAGCGAATGTTACTGATAAGGATAGAACTAGAGATGAGTTAAGTAACTCATCACTTGAGTTAAATACAAATTCTTGTTACACAAAGTGACAAAAGTAGTTAAGGATAAGAGCAACAATAGTGTGATAGGATAAGATAGAAAGAGGTGTATTGTTACTCTATAAATATCTACATTGTAAATGAACAATTAATGAAATCAATATACAAAATTATATTTCTATATTTAATTATTAATATGGTATCAGAGCCATAAGGGTTTTTTTCAAAGCTTTCAACACCTTTAATGGTGTGCTTTGACTAAACCCGATATTTAGATTCTAATTTTTCGTTTTTAATCTCTCACCACCTCTTACTATGGCGACTTCATCCTCTTCATCACACGCTACACCACTCATCTTGTCGAGTTCTTCTATTCCGGCGGGTCTTCTTCTTCTTCGTCAGAACTGGGCGTCGCTAGTTCAAGTGAAGCTCGATTCTACTAATTACGTTTTGTGGCGTGCTCAATAGGAGGCGATTCTCGAAGCTCATGGCTACCTCCGCCATGTTAACGGTTCAATTACTACTCCATCTATGTCGGATTCATCTTTTTCGACGTGGATTATTGAAGACCAGCAACTAAAAGTTTCTCTTCTCTCTGCGATGGTTCCGTCTATTCTATCTCAAGTTGTCAAGTTACCCACTGCGTATGAGGTATGGAAGAAATTTGAGGACATCTTTGTATATCAATGTCGTACCCATGTTCATAAGCTTAAAATGAAGCTTTGTAATGTTCAGAAAGGTGAAAAATCGATGACGGCTTATCTCGCTGAGATTCAAGACTTGTGTGATGGTTTAGAGACGGCGGCTTTAGCTCTTCCACTTGAAGACATAATCATGTACACCTTGAAGGGCTTACCTGCAGAATATAATCAATTTAAATCAAGCATTCATATTACGAATGCTCAGACATCAACATTAAGCTTTCATTCGTTGGGTAGCTTGTTAGTTTCAGAAGAGTTACATATGAAGATGAATGAAGTTTCTGATCCGGCGTTGCAAACTCCATCTGTTCTATTTACTCCAACCTCTACTCCAACCTCATCTGTTCATTCGAATTTCACAAGTTCAAATTACCCCTCAAATTCAAATTCAAGGGGTCGTGGTGGTTATAATCCTCGTGGTAGAGTTCGTGCTCGTGTTCGATCTAATTTCTATCAGTCACCGGTGCAAAATCAATATGTTGGACCTCCAACGTGTCAAATCTGTCTCAAATTTGTCCATTCAGCTATTGACTGCTATTCGTGTAATGATTTTAATACGTTTCCTTCACCTAAAGCTCAGCAACGCATGGAATTAGCTACTCAAACCTCGAACTCGGCTTCAGCCTCAGCTTCATCTTCTTCTTCATCTCAATATGACCCTGAATTATGGTACCTTGATTCTGGTGCGAATAGTCACGTTACACATAATCAAAATTTACTTCAAAACTCTGTTCCGTATAATGGAGCTCAGAATGTAGCTGTGGGTAATGGTAACACTTTGGAGATTGCTAACGTGGGTCACAGTAAGCTATTCTCATCTTCTTCTTCCTTTCATTTAAATTCAATTCTTTATGTCCCTAAAATCACCTCGAATTTATTGTCTATATCTCAGTTTACTAAGGACAATAACTGTTCTATTGTCTTCACATCAGATTCTGTGTCTAAAAATTGACTCTAAGTCTTGTTGTGTGTTTCAGGGCCAATGTAGAGGTGGCCTTTATCCATTAGTCTTTGGTTCAAGTTCAGCCTCTTCTACTCCATCTTCATCTGTGTTGTGTCTTTCATCCACTACTGTGTCTTCATCTACTGAACTATGGCACCAGTGTCTTGGTCATCCCTCTTCCTCTGCATCAATTTTGTTATCCTCTGTTTTAAACACCAAATTAGATCATTATGGTGTTTCATGTAACTCTTGTTCTATTTCAAAACCACGTAAACTATCTTTTCCTTTATCTACAACTGTTACTTGTAAACCTTTTGAACTTGTCCATAGTGATGTTTGGGGCTCTTCCCATGTACCTTCATGTTCTAATTTTCGCTATTATATTGTGTTTGTTGATGATTATACTCGATATTCTTGGATTTTCCCTTTACGTTTTAAGTCTGAAGTCAGTCAAGTTTTTCAAAACTTTTACAATATGGTTTGCACTCAATTTGATGCTAAGATTAAAATACTCCGAAGTGATAATGGTGGTGAATATCTTCATCATTCTCTACAAAATTCTCTTCAAACTCATGGTGTTCTACATCAAAAATCTTGTCCTCACACCCCTGAACAAAATGGTGTCTCTGAGCGCAGGCATAGGCATCTTATTGAGACTACCTTATCCCTTCTAAGTCATAGCTTTTAGCCTACATCTTTTTGGCGTGAAGCTCTCTATATGGCAGTTTATTTGATTAATTTAATGCCTACTACTGTCTTACACAATAAATCTCCTTTTCAACTTTTATATAATGCTCCTCCTTCTTATTATCATCTAAAGGTCTTTGGTTTCTTGTGTTATCCTTAGCTAAAGCCATATACCAAAAATAAACTATCTCCAAAATCCACTCCCTGTGTATTCTTAGGTTATTGCAGTTTGTCCAAAGGGTATAAATGCTTGTCCATTGAAACCAATAGAGTGTTTGTTTCTAGACATGTGGTCTTTCATGAATCCTCATTTCCTTTTCGTAAATTGTCTACTCCTACTGAGTCTTATGAGTCCTTAAATCAATCATCTACCTTTGTAGATATTTTCACTTCCTCAGTCAATCTTGACTCTTTGACTCATCCATTTGCTTCACAGACTGAGTTGTCCTCTCCTACTACTCACACTGAACCACTTGTATCTCCATCCACAACTGTTCCACCTGTTCCATCTCATCCTATGGTTACAAGGTCTAAGACTGGTTGACTTAGGCCTTCTTATAGATGTTAGTCCACCTTGTTAAGTCCTCCCCTTATTGAACCTGTGTCCTACAAAGAAGCTGCTAAGTACCCTTGTTGGCAATCTGCAATGTGTGATGAATACAAAGCTCTAATGAGTCAAGGTACCTGGGTTCTAGTTCCTCCCCTTCTTGGAAGATCCCCTATTACCTGTAAATGGATTTTTAAAATAAAACGCCATGCTAATGGTGAGATAGCTCGTTATAAAGCATCATTAGTTGCTCGTGGTTTTTCACAAGAGTTTGGTATAGATTATAATGAAACATTTAGTGTCGTTGTTAAACACCAGCCTATTCGAATTATTTTAGCTCTGGCTGTCTCAAACAATTGGGTTCTTAAGCAATTAGATGTATCAAATTCTTTTCTTCATGGAATTCTGGATGATGATGTTTATATGCATCAACCAGCTGGGTTTGTAGATAAGGATAAACCTTCATATGTTTGTAAACTTCAGCGCTCGCTCTATGGCTTAAAACAAGCTCCACGAGCTTGGTACCAATTACTCACTGCTTTTCTTGTTTCTCAGGGGTTTATGGCAAGTGTAGCTGACTCCTCAATGTTTGTATCTGGTGCTAATGACAGTTTAACTATTGTTTTGGTCTATGTTGATGACCTCATTATTACTGGTGCTAATTCTACTCACATTACATCTGTCATTTTAGCTCTTAAATCAAGGTTTCATATGAAGGATTTAGGAGATCTGTCTTATTTCTTGGGTTTGGAAATTACACGTTCTTCATCTCGCTTAACAGTGTCTCAAGCTGCTTATGCTAGTTTTATATTATCTAAGGCTGGTATGGTTAGTTGTAATTCATCTCCAACTCCCACAGTTAATAAATATGCAGTAATTTCTGATTATGGTTTACTACCTTTTGAAGATATCACTTTATTTAGAAGTCTTACAGGTGCTCTTCTGTATTTAACCATCTCCAGGCCTGATATCTCTTATGCAGTAAATAAAATCTGTCAATGTATGCATAAGCCTACTACTGCTGATTTTGAGGCTTTAAAGAAACTGTTGCGCTATATTAAAGGAACAATTAATTTTGGGTTGGTTTTTACTCCACCAGCTTCTAAGTTTCAAGCCTTCTCAGATTCTGACTGGGCTAGCTGTACTATTGACAGGAGGTCTACTACGGGTTATTGTATTTTTCTTGGTACTAATTTGATTTCTTGGGGTCTAAAAAGCAATCTACAGTCTCTCGTTCATCCACGGAAGCTGAATATAGAGAAATGGCTCATGTTTCAGCTGAGCTAAAATGGCTTCAATTTCTCTTAAAAAGCTTGCATATTGTTCTACCTAGTCCTGTCTTATCATGTGATAACATTTCAGCTATTGCATTAGCTTCAAATCCTGTTTTTCACACGCGAACTCGCCATATTGATGTTGACTTTCATTTTGTTAGAGAACAATTTCAAGCTAAATTACTACATATTATACATGTTTCTTCTTTAGATCAAGTAGCTGATATATTTACAAAGGGCCTATCGACTTCTCTTTTTCAGTCTTGTATATCCAAACTTCCATTGCTACGCATGATCAGTTTGAGGGGGGGCTGATAAGGATAGAACTAGAGATGAGTTAAGTAACTCATCACTTGAGTTAAATACAAATTCTTGTTACACAAAGTGACAAAAGTATTTAAGGATAAGAGCAACAATAGTGTGATAGGATAAGATAGAAAGAGGTGTATTGTTACTCTATAAATAGCTACATTGTAAATGAACAATTAATGAAATCAATATACAAAATTATATTTCTATCTTTCATTCTTAATAGTTACATTGGGTGAAGAAGAGAAACTCGAATCTAAGGAAAGTTATATTGATAATGCTTGGATCATGAAAGTCGTGAGAAGAGCGAGTTCTACGCAAGTCTCAAAAGAAGAAAAGGAGCAAAGTTGGCAAGAGAATATGGAGGAGCGTTTAAACAAATTCGAACCAGCTCAAACTTCCTTAGCCAATGATGTGGCACAAATCAATGCTAATCAAGTGCACATCATGAAACTCCTTGAGCAATTAACGAAAGATCCAGCAAATCCTACCTTGGATGTCAATAATGCGAGGCAATAAGCCTCGAGAGTATGTTCTCTTTCTTCCTTACCATTTCTGTAAATGCTTTTATCTGCTAATTTTAATTTCTGTTTTGATTCTTTTTCGAGTCGTGGGGACACGACTCATTTTTGAGTTGGGGGTGTGGGGATTCTTTGTCTCTCATCTCCATTTTTTCTGTTTTTAGGTAGAAATTAAAAATTTTAGTACATGGGAATTAGATGTAGAGTGTGTTTAATAGCTTGAAAGCATAAGCTCAGTGAATTAATGATAGTAAGTAGTATGTTTGTGAACTATTTTATTTTGTATGCTTTGAGTATTTGCAGGAAAACACACATTGATAGTAAAGAAAAGATTAGTGAGCAATGCGATAGAAAGTATGTTCGATCTCAGGGAACCTTGAGAAGTGTGTAGGCCGTGAATCCAAGCTAGTTGACAAACCCATTTTATGAAAGTGTTAAAGGTAAGCAAATAATGAAATTGCATAGTGTAGAAAGTGATTAAGGCAGTTCTTTCATATTGAAGCCACTTGAAGCCTTTTTATACCTTCTAACCATGTTATTTGATTTTATATGCTATATTATTCTTAGCCCCTTCTAGCCTTTCTAAAGCTTTTTATTAAAACACGTTATAAGCCATATTCCTTTAGATTATAGGACTTTTCCATATGACCCGCACTCGAATCACGATGCATAGACAATTGTTTTAGAGCTTGAGTTTCGGGTGGTGGGTCCACCATTATGGGAATTGTTATTGGTATGGGATTTTTGAGCTTATTAATTGTGCTCTGTTCTTTATATTGATGATGATTCACAGATTTTTATTGTAACCCTTTACCGGGGTAATATTGAATGAAAAAGAAGCTACGAGCTAAATTTTGCCAACAAGGGCATAAAAAGAAAAAATATATATGAGAAACATAGCGTGATATCTCAACATTAACGAGAGTCATAGCTATACAAAAGAAAAAAAATTGATTTGAAAAGGAAATATATATATTCGGACTGGTAAAGTGGAATTTTTATGTGAACATCTTATGCTTTAATTGGGTTATTAAGGATGCTAAAGTGTGCATCAAGGAATTCATTGGGTTGAGTAAGAAACTTTTTATGAGAGTAGCTCAAGCTCTAGGGCGATTCGTTGATGGCTAGTGAAGAGAGAGCCAAAAGCTAACTCTAAATTATCCAAATATACTATCATACCATCCCTAAGCCTAAATTACAACCTTAAAGACCTTTTGATTCTTTGCTATGTAATCGAGAAGTGATTGAGCCATTAGAGAGTAGTTAAGTGGATCTTTGGATACTAGTGAAGTTTGATGAACAATCTATAGCTTTCTTCGTGAACTGAGTAAAGTCCCAATCCTTCTTACATTGCGAAACTAATCTGATCTTGAATTCAAACCGTGTTGACTATGGATATGAGAAGTGTACAGGTATGTAGTTTATGAATATTACTTCATGAAATTTTTCTGAGTAATTGCTTTATGTATTCTATATATTCTGCTATGTTCTTCCCATTGTGGTAAAAATTACTTAAGTGTGTATTTATAAACTTCCCTTTGTTTTTATCTTTATTGTATCAGGACGATACAACTTTGATTTGGGGTCTTGATGTCTCCTCATTTGTGATAGATTTATGTTAGGATGAGACATCATTTTTAGTGATTTAGAAGTCTTTCTAATCGTTTTTCTTGAGAAATAGTGCACTTTCCTATTTTGAGTCTTGATTTAGTAAAAAAATATTTTTAGAGTATATTGGGTTTAATTATTTGTTTAGTGTGAAGCTTTAAAGATAATTATGGGGATTAATTAGACTCCAAGTCAAATACTACAAGATATGGAAAGAGATAAGCATGGAAATTGGAGATTAGGAAACAAAAGCTAAAAACATGGAAAAGGAAAAGCTGCCTTAATCCTGCATTTCTTCACCTACGACCACAAATCAGCTTATATCTCAAGATCGGTGTGGAATTTGGAGAAACGGTCAAGAGCAAGGTTGAAGATCTTTCCGAGACGATAAATTTCAACTACTCATATGCATCAAACGGATGAGTATTGAAGCTGCTCGGACCAAAACAAAAACGGGCCTGATTTCATGTTTTAGGGTTACGAATTTGAGTTGGGCTTGGAGTCCATTACTTATCTTCTCCTTCAAGAAAACGAATTAGGTCTTCTAAACACCTATAAATACACCCTTATATCACTTGTAAATCATCCTTGCCTCATAGTAATTAGTTCTTAAGGTTTTATTCCTCCAAGGTATTATAGAGAGTAAGATGATGTCTCTTATTATTTTCTTTAGTTTATTTCCTTCAGGTATGAACTAAACTTCCCATAGCTTGGGTTTTGCATCATGTATAATCTATGAATTATAATTTCTTTCTATCTAAGTTTCTTTGGGAATTACATGTTTTAAACTGATATTAGCTGCTTACCTTTATATTTGTTTATGTGTTTTGATTTAATGATTGTTTTCCTTGCGGTGCGCAACGTTTAGGATTACCTTAATAGTAATTAGATGATCACCTTAGCTGGGTGTCTAATTATTGAAACACCACATAACATCTAGTGTCGATATTGGTCCTGACAACACTAATTCTAGCTAGATAGTCATTAGGGTACAATTTAATCACTATCACCATGTATGGAAATTGATTGCTTAGGGCCCTAGTAGCGCAGGATAACCCTATTTGAACCAGCCTCGTGGTGTGTCCGTTGCCCCCTTAGTCACTCTCAAGGTCTAAGGTAAGGGAATTTAGAATCCTGACTAAGTATCTAAGAGCTAAGTATCTCCCTTATTAACTAGATTTAATAGAAAGAATTAGAAGGATTAGTGCATACTAGCAAAATCTAAGTTATACTTCTCATCTCATATTTCTTCGTATTTAATTTACTGCCTTTATTTTCTTTAGTTTAATTTAGTAATTCGAATTTATTCTCTATTTATTTTCTTGTCTTTTAATTAATTACTTCTCACTCGTTATTTCTATCCATTCGTATAACACACTAAGTCCCTGAGAACGAACTTTCTTATCATTAAAACTTGCATACGTCCTGTAATACTTGCAGTACTGTGCCTGTCTAGGATGAGAGTGCGTTTTTTTGCTGACTTATTATATATCTTATTCTATCACACCCTAGGCGACACCACTTATTAACTAGATTTGATAGAAAGAATTAGAAGAATTAGTGCATACTAGCAAAACCTAAGTTATACTTCTCATCTCATATTTCTTCGTATTTATTTTATTGTTTTTTATTTCCTTAGTTTATTCATTAATCTCTCAGTCACTCGTATTTATTTTCCGTGTTTTAATTAATTACTTTCTACTCTTGATATTTTCTCAAAACGTATAACACACTAAGTCCCTGAGAACGAATCACACTTATCATTAAAACTTGCATACGTCCTGTAATACTTGCAGTACCGTGCTTGTCTAGGGTGAAAGTGCAGTGTTTTCTGGCTTATTATTATCTTATTTTTCTAACACCCTAGGCGACACCAGGCATACCAGTGATATCCGCCGGCATGTCGGTGTTGCTTTTTGTCCAGGGGTGAACTGTGTCAAAATACCCGCGCCGAGCTACCCGAGGGCACAGGTTTTTTATATGGCCGGCATACCGGAATTCTCGGCGGCATGCCGGTGCGATTCGTGTGATTTTCTCTACCTCTCGGCAAAAAACCCGCGCCTTGGATCCGTGGGCTTGTGTTTCTGCTCCGCCGGCATACAGGAAATCCCGTCGGCATACCGGTCAGAGCAGCAGATTATTCTTTTCCGTTCCTTAGCACCCCAAACTCAATTCCTGCACCATTAACACACTACCTTTCTCAATTCTTTTAAAATTAGACACTAAAACTCGACACTAACTTAGAATTATACATTAGGAATTAAAAAAAATTTAAAGCAATAAACTAATATACAATGAACTGGCTTTTGTTTAACGTCGTTAAGCTCGACGGGTTACCTCTCGCATCTATTCAGCGTCAAGGAGGTACATGACCTCCCCATGATGTGGATCAACTCTGCTATTGGTATCTTCGCCTACATGGTAAAGTTTCAGACGATGCCCATTCACCATGAAGGTGCATTGCTCGTCTGGATTCTCGATCTCTATAGCTCCATGCGGTGTAACTTTGGTCACCACGAACGGACCAGACCACTTTGATCTCAACTTGCCCAGATAATTGCTGAACTTGGAGTTATATTTTAGGACCATCTGTCCTACTTTGAATTTCTTTTCACGAATGTGATCGTCATTCCATCTTTTCGTCTTTTCTTTGTGGCATTCTCATAGGCATGAAATCGAAACTCATCAAGTTCATTAAGCTTTATAATATAATTTTCCGCAGCTAAGGTAGGATCCATGTTCATCTCCGCTATCTCCTAATAGGCACCCATTTCAAGTTCAAGAGGTAAGTGACAAGCCTTACCATAAACGATGTGATACGGAGATGCACCCACAGTCGTCTTGAACGCAATACGATATGCCCACAACGCATCATGTAATTTCATTGACCAATCCTTGCGTATGGAACCAACTGTCTTCTCAAGAATGGATTTGATCTCTCGATTAGAGACCTCAGCTTGACCATTGGCTTGTGGATGATACGCGGCAGATACACGATGCCTCACACCATACTTCTATAGAACTGTCTTCAGATATTTGTTCACAAAGTGTGAACCTCCATCACTGATAATAACTCGAGGTGTACCATGTCTAGTGAAGATGTTTGACTTTAAGAATTTAATCACTACTCGCGAATCATTAGTTGGTAGAGCTACAGCCTCTACCCATTTAGACACGTAATCAACAGCTAGTAGGATGTACAGATTCCCATTAGATGGTACAAAAGGACCCATGAAATCAATACCCCATACATCGAATATCTCAACTTCAAGAATATTATTACGCGGCATCTCATCTCTCTTAGATATATTACCAGTAAACTGGCATCTATGACATTTCTGAATGTACTCATGACAATCCTTATGTAGAGTAGGCCAATAAAAACCGGATTGTAATACCTTTGCAGCTCTACGATCACCTTTGAAGTGTCCTCCGTATGGTGAATCATGACAACCTGCAACAATGGACAAAATATCCTTATCTGGTTTGCATCTCCTTACCATCTGATCACTGCATGTTTTGTAGAGGAACGGATCCTCCCAAAAGAATTGTTTAGCTCGATGGACTAGTCTCTTTTTCTCTTGTGAGGTAGCTCCTTGAGGAAAAGAACCACTCATAATAAGATTTGCTATATCCGCATACCAAGGAGTTTCTAAGGAATACACTGAAAACAAACTCTCATCATGAAACTCTTCTCTTACCAACTCAGGTTCTCCATTAGACTCAGAACCTTCAAGACGCGACAAATGATCAGCAACCTGATTATCACAACCCTTTCGATCCCGAATCTCTAAGTCAAACTCTTGTAATAGTAGTACCCATCTAATCAAACGCGGCTTCGCATCTTTATTCTCCATAAGGTATTTAATCGCGGAATGATCGGTAAGCACACCAACTTTCTCCCCAAGAAGGTAGGAACGAAATTTGTCGAATGCATACACAACAGCTAGTAACTCCTTCTCAATTACGGTATAATTAATTTGAGCACTTGTGAAGGTTTTATTAGCGTAGTAGATCGAGTATAATACCTTTTCTTTTCATTGACCCAGAACAACACCCATCGCAAGATCACTAGCATCACACATAATCTCAAACAGAATCTTCCAATCAGGAGGTAATACAATAGGCACAGAAATAAGCTTCTCTTTGATATTGTTGAATGCCTTTATGCAAGCTTCATCAAAAGGAATTTGGTGTCCTTCTCAAGTAAGTTTCACAATGGCTTAGACGCAAATAAATAACAGGTAAGACGCAAATAAATACTAAGACGCAAATAAATGAAGGTAAGACGCAAATATGAGAAGGCAGTACTTGAGAAACGTAAGGGATCCTCCTAATTCTATTTCATAACATATGTTGTTTAAGGGTTAAATTGGTCAATTAACATTGGTCGGGATTCTAAATTCCTTGTACCCCCGTCAGGGTGGACTACAAGGCTATTCTAGAGTGTCACTAGTCCCGTCAGGGTAAATATGATCCACGTTCGAATGATTAAGTAATTTTACCACATTGGCCCTAAAATTAACTAAGATCGTCAGAGTCAAATAGTTTCGATTCTAGATTGAGTAATTAAGTCCATACCTAAACCCTCCGTCAGGATGATCCACACGCCACATATGTGGAATAGCCTAGATACTAACACATGTTCTTGGTTAATTACTCTGAAAACAGTAAATAATCTCAAATTATTGAAAAATGTAAAAGACCAATTTAATTTAATTTATTAAAACCCAAATTCAGACATATGAAATTCAACAGAATAGGGATTCACCCATTAAGCATTCTCAAGTACCAAAAGAAATTAGCTCATGCTAATAGAAATTAAAACTAAATTAAAAGAAAGGGAACTTATAGTGTTTTACAGAATTAAAAATAAAGAAAACCTAATTTCCGGAATTGGATTTGGCTGAGAATGGAGATATAGACACTCTCCAGCTCTACAGATTTCTTCTTCTTCCTTCGTTGACTTCTCTCTGATGCTTCTGCTTATGAATAATAAGTTGTATGAAAAAGAAGAAGTCAAAAGCTCCTTTTATAATGAGAAAAACGGATTAGGCCTTGGTCTTGAGATTAAATTACTAATTAAAAGCCCAAGTCCATTTTCTAAGCCCAAAATCCTGTAACTGCTGCACCACCTCCACTAAAACAGCTCTAGCCGATTCGTTATAACTCCTATTGACCTAAAATCACTTTATTAATTTCCGTAACTCGATAAGGAACAAATTCTCTTCAAAGGTTAGCGGCTAAATCAACTCTTAAGTGCCTAGAAATCAGCAATCTTTGGCCTATTTTCCAGATTTGCAGCTCCAAAATATAATTCTTTCGGGATTTATCTTCAAGCTTTGACTCCATATCACAATCTTTGACTCTCTTCTCGGATTTCTCTCCTAGCTAGTATTCAAAACCTACAAACTTTTTACTAAAATACACAAGATTACGCGCAAAAGTTTAATAAATCAAAAATACTAGAAATAAAGTAGGAATTCCGGATTATTGTATTTTTAACTCAAAAGTCTATCAAAATATTCAATTAAACATAAAAATGATGTCTCCCAAGGGTCTAAAATAAGAACAATTAGGGAGACATCAGTAAGCTGCTTTAATTGTTGCTCAAGTTTATTTTCCATGGCAGTGAATTTTTCTTCAATTAAAGCGCTATTTCCACCTCGAATAGGTGTTCTCACAGTATTCCAACCCATCTCATTCGTAACTGTTATATTCAAAATAATCTTAGCATGGATTGGTTGTACCTGTAGAAATCCACAACCACAAAGCAAGTCTAGATCCTTTCTTGAAGAGCCATCAAGTCCTCGGTAAAATATCTTCATCTGTAGAATCTCTGTGAGGCCATGATTAGGGACTCTTCTTAAACAAATCTGGAATCTCTTCCAGCTTCTACCCAAAGTCTCGTCTTGATCTTGTTTGAATGAGGTCACTTCAACTTGCGCATCTAATCTCATATTCGTTGGGTAGTATCTATAGAAGAACGCAGTTTGTAATGCGTCCCATGTTGTAATTGTTCCGAGTTCTTGAGAATCATGCCATTCACTTGCTCCATCAATAACGAAATACCTAAAATTAGCAAAATACATCTGATCTCTTGTTACTCCTTGCGTAATATAGGAATCGCAGATTTGCATAAACTTCTGTACAACACGGATTGGATCTTCGCCAGGTGCTCCTCAAAAATTGCCATAACTCTGAAATTGAGATAACATACCAGGATCGGGTCTGAATCTCTCGACATTAATATTTGATGGGCCAATTCCGAGGGCAGGAGCTCTAAATGGAGCTTCTTCAGGGCCATTGATGAACCACATATCATTGTTCTGAGGAGGTTGAACTTGTGGAACAATAGGAACCACATAAACAAGAGGAGGGTCGAGTTCGGCCATTGCTTCTCTTGCTAATTGCTCCTCTAACTCTTTTGCTTTAGCTTCTCTCTTTCTTTTGTTTTCTTCTCAAACTAGGTTTTTGGGATTTGCAAGAATCACGATATCTTCACGCATAAACCAAAACCTGTAAACCTGAGAAAGAATGACAACCCAAAGCGTAAAACTGAAAAATAAAACTAAAACATTTAAACTACTAAAAGATAAACATGGTGGGTCCTAGGGTGTTATAAAATAAAGAGATAAATAAAGAGGAACCACTAACTGCAAGTGTACAGTTGTCCCAAGTAATATATGATAATCAAGTTCGTTCTCAGGGACGGATTAGGTTCTACCCAAATATTAATCAAGTAGTAAGAATAATTGCTAAACAGAAAAGTAAAAGATACGAATTTTTGTTTGGTTTTTGTAAATTAAAACTGCAAATAAAGTAAAGACTAAAAGTAAATAAACAGAAAGGAAATAAAGCAAATAAACGACTAACTTCAGATGAGAGAGATACTTGAGTCTCGCAAGGAATCCACTTAATCAATATAATCTATGCTATGTTTGAGGGTAGAATTGGAATTATAATATTAGTCGGGACTCTAATATCTCCTAGCCCCCTGTCGGGTGGACCTAGGAGCTATCCTAAAGTACTATAAACACCTGTATGGTAGAATATGCCTCTTTGGATGATATGATTTTACCTGTTTGGCTATGTAACTAGTTAAGCTTGTCGGTCAATAACGGACATTACACGGGTATTACCTAGATCTGTATTCAAACCCCCCTGTCGGATGATCACTTCGCCACTAAAGTGAATAGACCAAATACTAATAGCTATTTCTAGTTGTTCCTAAAAGAAATAGTAATGAAAACAAAGTAATATCCAATATGTAAAACTCAATTCAGTTTAAATCTAAACAATCCCAAATTCAAAACATAGTTTCATTAATTAAGGTTCATCCCTTTAATGCGATTCTCAAGTATATGGAAATTAAGATCATAATAAAATTAAAGAATAACATTAAATAGAAGGAGTTCATGTTAAAGTACAAAAGATAAATTAATAACCTAAAGGATAGGATGACTGTTGATGGAAGAACAGGATTCTCCCGGCTCTAGTTTCTCCTTGCCTTCTTGCTCTGACTTGAAAACCTTAAGCCTCTTGTGTAATTCTCTGAATTGTGTGAAAAGAGGAGGCTAAGGGTGTATTATAGGTGTTAGAAAGCCCTAGGTCGAATTTACTTGGAGTGGAAGACAAGTTAAGAACTCTTAAATTCGTAGCCCTAAAATCTAGGAAAGGTAAGATTCTGCTGCTGATTGTTTTGGACATATCTCTTTCAATACTTATCCGGTTGAGGTGTTCCAATATATGAAACCGCTTGTCTCGGAAATCTCTTTCCATTTGTGCAGACCACTGCCCCAAATTCCTAGCCAATCTTAAGTTATGGACTCGTCTTTGAAACGTGGCTGGAATTTCAGATTCATAAGGCAGCTTTATCTTTTCCTTCTTTGCATATATCTTTCCTTAATCTTCTTATTTCAATGTAAATCTTCTTTCCTTTACTTTTTTATCTCGACTTGGTCTCTAAGTAATTACCATATATCTTTTAAAGCTTCACACTAATTAAATAATTAAACGGCATATGTGATGTCTCCTCATTTGTGATAGATTTATATTAGGATGAGACATCATTTTTAGTGATTTAGAAGTCATAATAGTCGTTTTTCTTGAGAAATAGTGCATTTTCCTATTTTGAGTCTTGATTTAGTAAAATAATATTTTTAGAGCATATTGGGTTTAATTATTTATTTAGTGTGAAGCTTTAAAGATAATTATGGAGATTAATTAGAGTCCAAGTCAAAGACTACAAGATATGGAAAGAGATAAGCATGGTAATTGGAGATAAAGGAAAGAAAAGCTAAAAACATGGAAAATGAAAACCTGCCTTAATCCTGAATTTCTGCACCTACGACCACAAATCAGCTTATATCTCAAAATCGGTGAGGAATTTGGAGAAACGATCAAGAGCAAAGTTGAAGATCTTTCTGAGACGATTAATTTGGTATATTCATAAGCATCTAACGGTCAAATATCGAAGCTGCTAGGACTAAAAGAAAAACGGCCCGATTGCATGTTTTTAGGGTTACGAATTTGAGTTGGGCTTGGAATCCATTACTTAACCTCTCATTCAAGAAAACGAATTAGGTCTTCTAAACACCTATAAATACACCCTTATATCACTTTTAAATCATCCTTGCCTCATAGTAATTAGTTCTTAAGGTTTTATTCTTCCAGTTTATTGTAGAGAGCAAGATGATGTCTTTCATTATTTCTTTTAGTTTATTTCCTTCAGGTATGAACTAAACTTCCCATAGCTTGGGTTTTGTATCCTGTATAATCTATGAATTCTAATTTCTTTCTATCTAAGTTTCTTTGGGAATTACATGTTTTAAATTGATATAAGCTGCTTACCTTCATATTTGTTTATGTATTTTGATTTAATGATTGTTTTCCTTGCGGTGCGCAACGTTTAGGATTACTTTAATAGTAGTTAGATGATCACCTTAGATGGATGTCTAATTATTGAAACACCACATAACGTCTAGTGTCGATATTAGTCCTGACAAAACTGATTCTAACTAGATAGTCATTAGGGTATAATTTAATCACTATCACCATGTATGGAAATTGATTGCTTAGGGCCTTAGTAGAATTTGATAACCCTATTTGAACCAGCCTCGTGGTGTGTCCGTAGCCCCCTTAGTCGCTCTCAAGGTCTAAGGAATGGGAATTTTGAATCCTGACTAAGTATACAAGAGCTAATATTCTCCCTTATTAACTAGATCTAATAGAAAGAATTAGAAGGATTAGTGCATATTAGCAAAACCTAAGCTATACTTCTCATCTCGCATTCTTCGTATTTATTTTATTGTCTTTATTTTCCTAGTTTTAATTAGTTATTTTCGAAATCTATTCCTTTAATTTTCTGTCTTTTAATTAATTATTTCTTACTCGTTATTGTTACCTATTCGTATAACACACTTAAGTCCCTGAGAACGAACTCAACTTCCTAACTAAAACTTGCATACGTCCTGTAATACTTGCAGTACTGTGTCTGTCTAGGGTGAGAGTGCGTAGTTTTTTTGACTTAATTTTATCTTATTTTTATCACACCGTAGGCGACATCAAGTTTTTGGTGCCGCTGCCGGGGACTTGTGTCTCGTTAACGTGTGGGTTATCTATTTCGAGTAGTGGTTTTTTAATTAGTTTTTATTTTTCAGTATTTAGTTTTTGTTTTTCCGGATTTACGCTTGTGGTTTGCTTTAGTCTTTTTCAGGTTTCACAGTGTTTAATTCTTGGCCTTCGTTATCGGAGCCTGAGAGGTGCTTCAGACCTTATAACAAACGTGTTCGTGAGGAAAGATCCTTAAGAAGAGCTATGCGCGTACAAGGTCAATTAGATCCACTACTTGGAGTCCCACGTGGAGGATTACCAAGAGGACCACCACCACCTATTCCACCTGGTGGACAACAACAAGGACAACAGCAAGGAGGAGGTAATGGACAGAATAATCAAAACCGAGTTGAACAAGACCTTCCTGGCCTCCATGTGCCGTTTCATGTTCAACCAATAGGTTACCATCCTCCAGAGATCCAGAATATTAAATTTCGACCCGATCCGGGTATGCTCAGTCAATTTCAAAGTCATGGACTCTACAGTGGTACAGCAATTCAAGATCCGGTAAGATCGATTCAGAAGTTCATGCAGATTTGTGATGCTTATGTTACTCCAGGCATTACACGCGAGCAATTGTATTGTCATATGTTCTTGTTCTTCTTAACCTGTAGAGCTAGCGAATGGCTAGATAGACAACCACCTGGAACAATAAATTCATGGACAGAACTTCAAGCCGCATTCTTTAACCGTTTTTATTCGAAGAGTATGCGACTCAAAGATCAGAGCGAGCTTGCAAGATTTTGTCAAGAAGATGGAGAAACAGTAGGAGAATCATGGACAAGGTTTCAACATAAATTAGCTAGATGTCCGCTCCATGGTTATACTCCCTCTTTACAACTTGCTATATTCTATGAAGGTCTTAATGATAAAGGTAGAGAGAAGGTGGATAACATCGGAAAGGGTAATTTTGTGTCCATGAATCATAATGAAGCTTCTGATGTTTTGGAAAATATTATTGAACAAGAAAGGAGTTGGCCTTCAACGCGAGCTTCTGTAGCAAAGACCCGAGGAACGCTTCATTTAGACGCAGAAACTGCAAACTTAGCTCAAATATCAGCATTAGAAAATCAAATCAAAGAGCTCAAGTTAGAGATGCAGAAGAATTTAGCTTCAGCAAACGTAGTACAAGAAGCACAAGGTTGTCAACAATGTGGGGTTAATAATCATACATGGGAAGAGTGCGAAGCAAATCCACAATCTGTTTACTTCATATCCAACCGAGGAGGTTATCAATTTGGTAACCAAATTCATCCGGGTATGTAGTATTCAAATCCACAAGGAGCCGCTAATCCTGGTCATTATCAACCGCGCCCCCAGAACAACTTTTTCCAACCAAGAGGTCAGTATCAAAATCAACATCAAAATAGACCTTCTCCCCCTCAACAACCTGTTCAAGATGCCTATACCGATGCGTTAGATCAGAAAGCTTTACCTCAGTATCCTCAAGAAGGATCTATGGATAATCAACAAGTAGTAAAAATCTTGGACCGTTTGACCACGAATATGAACACTCAGGAAGAGAAGTTACGAGGACAAGATGCCGCAATTCAGATTTTAGGTACTCAATTAGAACAATTAAACAAATTTCTAACGAATTTAACGGAACAAAAAGAATTGAAGGCAATCTAAGGAGGTGATGACAATGTTGGGTTTGAAGCTTGTAAGGCTATCTGCCTTGAAATTGAAGAAGAAAAGAAGGAAGTACCACATGCTGCCGTTAGTGCCTTGGAGGTTCCGAGTACCGAAGAAGAACCAACCAAGTCTAGCCCCGTGGAATCTGACTGTTCAGAGGTTTATGTGGAGGACGATTCAGAGAAAGCCGAATTTATACAGCTTCTGAAGGATATGCAAGTGGAAATTCGATCGGTGATGGATTATCAAGCTGAGCTGGCTAAAGAAAAAGAGAAAGAAGCCTCAGAGGAGGAATCAAAAGTTGAAGATGAAGTTGCGCCTGCTGTGCAAGAAGAGAAAGAAGAAGAGAAGGTGGAACCGCCACCTGTTGTTCAAACAGTGTCACCAACTGTTCCTGATACAAATCCAAAGGATGACACTGAACTCAAGACATTTGCAGAGGCGTATACACCTGAAAATATCAACCCCCAAATGCTTGAGATTGCGAAGAAAGGACTCACACCGCAACAAGTTTTTACGCAAGTCATTCCTGAGAAAGAAGCGAGTGTAGGGATCCCAAGAGAGAACCTGAGAGTCTCAAGAAGAAGTGAACGCGAACTACCAACAAAGCTTAAAGATCCGGGAAGTTTTAACCTTCCTATTCAAATAAATGGTATGCTCAAAGTGAAAGCTATGTACGATGTGGGTTCTGGTGTGAATCTTATGCCTAAGTCCGTGTTCGAGAGACTTGGACTTCAGAAATCAGAGAAAACTCCAGTGAAGTTGCAATTCGCTCAGTTACCGGGACATTGGGGAACAGTGGAGGTCGTCTTAGTCCGTGCAGGTAGTATCGCCATCCCTACTGACTTTGTTATACTTGAGTTTGATGCAGATAAGTAGGTTCTAATCATACTTGGACGGCCTTTCATGGCCACAAGTCAAAGTGTCATCAACTTCCAAGAAGGGACCATTACCCTTCATGCAAAGAATGTATCCGAGACCTTCTATGTCTTGGGTAAGAAACCAAGGAAGTTAGATCCCACCGTTCCTGTCATCCACAGCCTTTCACATCACAAAGTCCCTCCTGAGAAGATCCACTTAAAGCCTGTGGATACTGAGCCAAACATTGAGTTTGGGGTTGGCCATGAATTACTATGGAAAGCTCACAAACGCGAGAATAGGCCACGTAGTTTCAAAGACTCGTGGATGGGACCATTCGTTGTCACTAAGGTTGTTTCAGCCAAGGTGATAGAAATCCGACCCAAGAAGGGGATCAAGCGCAGATTAGTTGACGTTCATAGCCTAACTCGTTGTTGGGGAGGCTATATTCGCAAATCTTGATAGAGGTAACACATCTAACTTTGAAAGACGTTACACAAAAGTGTTGTACGGGAGACAACCCGCAATTTTTTTTAGTTTTTATGTCTTTTACGTTTTTAGTTTATGTTTAGTTTAGTTGTTTTTAGTTGGTATTGCATATTTGAGAAAGGTATTAGTGTTTTGATGCTTAGGTATTGGAGAAATCGAGTTCGGGAGGAGAAAACAAAAATTTTCGGAAAAATCTGACCAGCAGTGCAATACACCGGATCTCATCTGCGGTACACCGCAGGGGAGAAAACCCGTATCACGGGTAGGTGCCTCGGGTTTTATGCCGAGGGAAAAAAAATCTGAACCATCAGGTTCGGTATACCGCGCCTCAAGCTCCGGTGCACCGCAGGACCAAAAACCCGTGCCACGGGTAGGAGGTTCGTGTTTTTTGACGAGTATTAAAATTTTGAAGAGCAGAAGCTGCGGTATACCGCACAATAAGCTCTAGTGCACCGCAGGTCACCGCTGGAGAGAGAAAGTTACGAGTTGAAGCTTATAAAAGGAGGATATTAGGTATAATTCCGAATTTATTAAACCTTAAGCATCTCTTTCTTCTCCAAACCTCTCCCAACTCCATTAAAGCTCATATAAACCTTCACCAATCATCAAAAACTACCCAATCATCAAGAAAAACACATCAAATCTTCTCTCCACCTCATTACAAAGAAGATTCAAGCAACCAATTCTCACCAAACACATTAAATTGAAGAATCAATAGCTCAAATTTTCAAAAATTCATCCTACAATTTTTTAGATCCAAGCCAATCCATTAAAAATTCACCTTACCCACATAGAGATTCATCATCAATTCATCTTTACTAAACCAAATCAAGCTTGTTCAACCAAAAATTCACAAGTTCAAATTTCAAGAGTTGTTAAAGCTTTGAGTTGGGGGTCAATTGAAGATGACTAATAGAAAAGAAATATTAGCTAACAAGAGGGAGGTGAAGAAAATCAAGGTATTGGATTCAATTAAGAAGAAATCAAATAACAAAGGTTCTAGTTCTAAAACAAAGGGTAAAAACGATGTTGAAGATGGAGGAAAACTCGTTATGTGTGATCGTAATGGTAAAAGGCTTTACTTTTATTCAAAGGAGAAAACACAACTTTCACCCTTCAAAGGTCCTACACCCAAGGAGAAAGAGGAAGCTTCAAAGGCCTTGAAAGCTTCTGCAGAGAAACAATTAAAAGAACTACCTTTTGCTTATGAGAAAGTATTCAAGGAAGAAGTTGGTACAGGAGAATACAAGAGATTCTTAGAGCTTGGTGCGAAATTGGGTTGGTCTACGTTTATGGTAAGACGTTCTGAATTATGTCATGAGTTAGTTTTGGAATTATATTTAGGCCTATTTAGCCGAGATAGTAAAGGTTGTGTTCCGATTAGAGGAAAATTAGTTCCTTTCACAGTTAATGATATTAGAAACCACTTCAAGATTAAGAAATTAATTGGATATTGTAAGTATGATGAAGCGGTTGCTAAACGAAAAATATTTGATGAGGAATTACTTTTTGAGCATGTTTTAGACAAGGAGAAAGTGCAATCACATAAGGGAGAATTGAAGGCACCTTGGCCTTACAAATATCTTCAACCGGACCAGAGAGTTTGGCACAATTTACTTATTCCTAATGTCTTTGGAAACACACGAACTTTGGATGTGACTAAAAAGAACGCTCTACTTTTGGATTGTATTTTGAGAGGAGAAGAAGTAGATGTGGCACAGTTGATCTATGAGGAGGTGATGCGATTTTCGGTCTCTCCCAAATCAGTTTATAATGTTAAATTTCATACTATGATCACGTGTCTTGTGCGAAAAGCGAATGTAACATTGGGTGAAGAAGAGAAACTCGAGTTTAAGACGAGTTATATTGATAATGCTTGGATCAAAGATATCTTTCGAAGAGCGGGTTCTACGCAAGTCTCGAAAGAAGAAAAGGAGCAAAGTTGGAAAGAGAAGATGGAGGATCGTTTAAACAAATTCGAAGCAGCTCAAACTTCTTTAGTCAATGATGTGGCAAAAATCAACGCTAATCAAGTGCACATCATGAAACTCCTTGAGCGATTAACGAAAGATCAAGTAAATCCAACCTTGGATGTCAATAATGCGAGGCAATAAGCCTCGAGAGTATGTTCTCTTTCTTCCTTACCATTTCTAAAAATGCATTTATCTGCTAAGTTTAATTTCTGTTTCGAGTCTTTTCCGAGTCGTGGGGACACGACTCATTTTTGAGTTGGGGGTGTGAAGTCTCCCTAATTGTTCTTATTTTCGACCCTTGGGAGACATCATTTTTGGTGTTTATTTAATTAATATGATAGACTTTTGGACTAAATTTGCAATAATCCGGAATTACCTTTTTATTTCTAGCATTTTTAATTTATTAAACTTTTGCGCGTAATATTGGTATTTTTAGTGTAAAGTTTACAGGTTTTAGATGCTAGCTAGGAGAGGAATCCGAGGAGAAAGTCAAAGATCAAAAGATAGAGTCAAGACTTGAAGATAAATCCCGAAGATATTATTTTTAGAGCTGAAAATCAATTTTCCAGGCCATAGATTGCTGATTTCGAGGTGCTTAAGCGATGATTTAGCCGCTGACCTTTGAAGAGAAATCATTCCTTATCGAGTTACGGAACTTTCGCAACTAAAATGAGGTCAATCGGAGTCATAACGCATCGGGAAAAGCCGTTTTAGTGAAGGTGTATCAGCAGTTACGGGATTTTGGGCTTAGAATTTGGGCTTGGACATTTAATTAGTCTTTTATTTTCTGGTCCAAGCCCTAATCCGTTTTTATGCTTATAAAAGGAGGTCTGGACTTCTATTTTACATACAATTCACATTCCACAAGATTAAACACCAGAGAGAAGCAACAGAAGGAAGAAAGAAGAAGCTACAAGAGCTGGAGTGGGTCTATAGCTCCGTTCGTAGTCATTCCAATTCCGGAAATTAGGTTCTTTTTTATATTTTAATTTTGTAAACAATATGAATTCCATTTCTTTTAATTTAGTTTTTAATTTTAATATGAGCTAAGCTTTTCATAGTGCTTGAGAACAAACAATGGGTGAATCTTAATTTTATGAAATAACGAATGTTGAATTTGGGTTTATGCTAAATTAAATTAGATTGGGTTTATTACTCTTTTCGATAATTTGTGATTATTTACTGATTTTAGAGTCGCGAACTAAGATTAGGTATTAGTATCTAAGCTATTCCACATAAGTGGCGTGTGGATCATCCTGACGGAGGGTTTAGGTATAGAATTAATTATTCAATCTAGGATAAAAGCTATTGATTCTGACGAACTTAGCTAATTCTAGGGCCAATGAGGTAAAACACTTAATCATCCAACGGTGGATCATATTTACTCTGACGGGACTAGTGACACTTTAGGATCGCCTTATAGTCCACCCTGACGGGGGTATAAGGAATTTAGAATCCCGACCATTGTAATTGACCGATTTAGCCCTTAAACAACATAAGTTAGGAAGTAAGATTAGGAGGATCCTTGCGTTCTCAAGTACTACATCTCATATTGCGTTTTCACTTATTTTACTTGCGTCTTAGCTTTACTTGCATTTAATTATTTGTCTTTTATTCATTAGCTTTAATCAACAAAACCAAACAAACATTTTATTATCTTTTACTTTCATAAGTGCATCAATCACTACTTGCTAAACATTGTGATAAACCATCCGTCCTTGGAACGAATCTGTATTATCATACATACTACTTGGGACAACCGTACACTTGCGGTTGTGGTTCGATTAGCATTTGCATTTATTTTTAGAACACACAAAGGACCACCAGGGTGTGGGGATTCGTTGTCTCTCATCTCCATTTTTCTGTTTTTAGGTAGAAATTAAAATTTTTGATACATGGGAATTAGATGTAGAGTGTGTTTAATATCTTGAAAGCATAAGTTCAGTGAATTGATGATAGTAAGTAGTTGGTGGGGGAAAAGGTGTGATAAAATAATAGATAAATAAAGATAATAATAAAGAGTCACACACCCTTGAGAACCACGGAACTCACTGCAAGTATCACAGATCGTATGCAAGTTTTAATGATAAGTCAAGTTCATTCGCAGGGATTGTATCCGTTAGATCAATTTATGTTTAACAAGCGTAGATGAATTTAGATGTTTGGATAAAATATGAAAAGATAAATAACTATCTAATGCAAATAAATAAATAAAACAAATAAACAAAACAAATAACTAAATATGAAAGTATGTCAAATAGATTAGGATTACTAGGTCTAATACTCAATTGTTATTCTAACCTGTCACATTAAGCATTATATATTAACCAGGATTCTAAATTCTCCGTAGCCTTTCCTTAGGCGTAGGAGCAACCTCTCCACTACTAGGGATTCCTAAGTAATGATTGGTGATTAAATCAAACCTTAATGGCTATCTAGTTACACTAGACGATTATGTGGTGTTGTCAATAACTAAGATTAATCCTAAGATTGATCAGATCTAGGGAAATAAGTCAAAACACATAATACAATATACGCCAAGCTTAACCAATTAGAATAAACAAATAGTAATTAAAGACAAAATAATAATCCAACAATTAAAAGTAAACTTACAGAATAAAAGCTTACAAATATGGTTGAGAATAGATCTATAGCTAATTACTCTAAATATAGAGAAGGTGAGATGTAGAAGAGGAGTTGTCAGTCTCCAATCTTCTTCTTCTTGTCTTCCTCTACAGGTCAACTTGCTTCTTGGACGAATAGCTTGATTCTAAGGATGAATATTAATGTAAAGGACTAAGCTATTGTTTAAAACTAAGAAAATATAAGTAAAGACTAAGCCTATACTTTGCAATTGAGCAAGTACATGTTTACAATGATAAGAGGGTGTATTTATAGGTATCTTGGAAGCCCTAATTCGTTTTCTTGAAGGAGAAGTAAGTAGTGGACTCCAAGCCCAACTCAAATTCGTAACCCTAAAAACATGAAATCAGGTCCGATCTTCTTTTGGCTCTAACAGCTTCAATATTCATCCGTTTGACGCGTATGAATATACCAAATTGATCGTCTCGGAAATCTCTTCAACTTTGCTCTTGACCGTTTCTCCAAATTCCTCACCGTTCTTGAAATACAAGCTGATTTGCGGTCGTAGGTGCAGAAATTCAGGATTAAGGCAGCTTTTCCTTTTCCATATTTTTAGCTTTTATTTCCTTTTCTCCAATTACCATGTCTATCTCTTTCCATAAGTTGTAGTCTTTGACTTGGAATCTAATTAATCTCCATAATTATCTTTAAAGCTTCACACTAAATAAATAATTAAACACAATATGCTCTAAAAATATTATTTTACTAAATCAAGACTCAAAATAGGAAAGTGTAGCATTTCTCAAGAAAACCGACTATAATGACTTCTAAATTACTAAAAATGATGTCTCATCCTAATATAAATCTATCACAAATGAGGAGACATCAGTAGTATGTTTATGAGCTATGTTATTTGTATGCTTTGAGTATTTGCAGGAAAACACACGTTGATAGTAAAGAAAAGATTAGTGAGCAATGCGATAGAAAGTATGTTCGATCTCAGGGAACCTTGAGAAGTGTATAGGCCGTGAGATCCAAGCTAGTTGACAAACCCATTTGGTGAAAGTGCTAAAGGTAAGAAAATAACGAAATTACATAGTGTAGAAAGTGATTAAGGCGGTTCTTTCATATTTAAAGCCACTTGAAGCCTTTTCATACCTTCTCAACTTGTTATTTTGATTTTATATGCTATATCCTTCTCAGCCCCTTCTATATTTTCTAAATATTTTTATTGAAACACATTATAAGCCATATCCCTTTAGATTATAGGACTTGTCCATATGACCCGCACTCGAATCGCGATGCATAGACAGTTGTTTTAGAGCTTGAGTTTGGGTTGGTGGTCCACCATTATGGGAATTGTTATTGGGATGGGATTTTTGAGCTCATTAATTGTGCTCTGTTCTTTATATTGATGATGATACACAGATTTTTATTGTAACCCTTTGTCGGGGTAATAGTGAATGAAAAAGAATCTACGAGCTAAATTTGCCAACAAGTGCGTTAAAAGAAAAAATATATATATGAGAAAATAGCGTGATATCTCAACATTAAAAAGAGAGTCATAGCTATAGAAAAAAATTGTTTTGAAAAGAAAATATATATATTCGGACCGGCAAAGTGGATTTTTATGTGAACATCTTATGCTTTAATTAGGTTATTGGGGATGCTAAATTGTGCATCAAGGAATTCATTGGGTTGAGTGAGAAACGTTTTATGAGAGTAACTCAAGCTCTTGGGCGATTCGTTGATGGCTAGTGAGGAGAGAGCCAAAAGCTCACTCTAAATTATCCAAATATACTATCATACCGTCCCTAAGCCTAAATTACAACCTTAAAGACCTTTTGATTCTTTGCTATGTAATTGAGAAGAGATTGAGTCATTAGAGAATAGTTAAGTGGATCTTTGGATGCTAGTGAAGTTTGATGAACAATCTGTAGCTTTCTTGGGGAACTGAGTAAAGTTCCAATCCTTCTTACATTGCGAAACTAATCTGATCTTGAATTCAAGCCGTGTTGACTATGGATATGAGAAGTGTACAGGTATGTAGTTTATGAATATTATTGCATGAAATTTTCTGAGTTGTTGCCTTATGTCTGTTCTATATATTCTGCTATGTTCTTCCCATTGTGTTGAAAATTCCATAAGTGTGTATTTATAGACTTCCCTTTGTTTTTATCTTTATTGTATCGGGACGATACAAATTTGAGTTGGGGGTCTTGATGTCTCCTCATTTTTTATAGATTTATATTAGGATGAGACATCATTTTTAGTGATTTAGAAGTCATAATAGTCGATTTTATTGAGAAATAGTGCATTTTCCTATTTTGAGTCTTGATTTAGTAAAATAATATTTTTAGTGCATATTGCGTTTAATTATTTATTTAGTGTGAAGCTTTAAAGATAATTATGGAGATTAATTAGAGTCCAAGTCAAAGACTACAAGATATGGAAATAGATAAGCATGGTAATTGGAGATAAAGGAAAGAAAAGCTAAAAACATGGAAAAGGAAAACCTGCCTTAACCCTGAATTTCTGCACCTACGACCACAAATATGCTTATATCTCAAAATCTGTGAGGAATTTGGAGAAACGGTCAAGAGCAAAGTTGAAGATCTTTCCGAGAATATTAATTTGGTATATTCATACGCATCAAACGGACAAAAATCAAAGTTGCTAGGACTAAAAGAAAAACGGGCCTGATTGCATGTTTTTAGGGTTACGAATTTGAGTTGGGCTTGGAGTCCATTACTTAACCTCTCCTTCAAGAAAACGAATTAGGTCTTCAAAACACCTATATATACACCCTTATATCACTTGTAAATCATCCTTGCCTCATAGTAATTAGTTCTTAAGGTTTTATTCTTCCAGTTTATTGTTGAGAGCAAGATGATGTCTTTCATTATTTCTTTTAGTTTATTTCCTTCAGCTATGAACTAAACTTCCCATAGCTTGGGTTTTGCATCCTGTATAATCTATGAATTCTAATTTCTTTCTATCTAAGTTTCTTTGGGAATTATATGTTTTAAATTGATAGTAGTTGCTTACGTTTATATTTGTTTATGTGTTTTGATTTAATGATTGTTTTCCTTGCGGTGCGCAACGTTTAGGATTACCTTAATAGTAGTTAGATGATCACCTTAGATGGGTGTCTAATTATTGAAACACCACATAACGTCTAGTGTCGATATTAGTCCTGACAAAACTGATTCTAACTAGATAGTCATTAGGGTATAATTTAATCACTATCACCATGTATGGAAATTGATTGCTTAGGGCCGTAGTAGAATTTGATAACCCTATTTGAACCAGCCTCGTGGTGTGTCCGTAGCCCCCTTAGTCGCTCTCAAGGTCTAAGGAATGGGAATTTAGAATCCTGACTAAGTATACAAGATCTAATAGAAAGAATTAGCAGGATTAGTGCATACTAGCAAAACCTAAGCTATTCTTGTCATCTCGCATTCTTCGTATTTATTTTATTGTCTTTATTTTCCTAGTTTTCATTAGTTATTTTCGAAATCTATTCCTTTAATTTTCTGTCTTTTAATTAATTATTGCTTACTCGTTATTGTTACCTATTCGTATAACACACTTAAGTCCCTGAGAACGAACTCAACTTACTAACTAAAACTTGCATACGTCCTGTAATACTTGCAGTACTGTGCCTGTCTAGGGTGAGAGTGCGTAGTTTTTTTGAATTAATTTTATCTTATTTTTATCACACCCTAGGCGACACCAATATGCTTTAAAAAAGAATAAATCAATAATGCAAGACTTGAAATAGGAAAGTGCACTCTAAAAATAGAAACTTGAGTAAAAGTACTTCCTAACACACTAAATTACCCTAAGACTTCAATGCTCACTTCTCCTCCTTGTATTGGTCTTTCATGAAATTCAAGAACCTATTAACTTTGCATTAAAAACAATCAAATTTACGCACAAAAGCTCATAAAACGCAAATAGTCAATTTCCAAGGGGAGAAAGTGCAATATGATCAAATAAGCCTAAAAGTCTATAAAATAAGCCATTTATTCACCTAAAAGGATGTCTCTAAAGGGCTAATAATTAGAACAAATAGGGAGACATCAAATATCTCACATTCAAAAGAGAGTCATAGCTAGCTATCAAAAGAAAACAAAATATATAAAAAAAATTGAAAAAGATTTGGACCGGCAAAGTGGATTCTGTTATGTAATCATCATGAAAAGGTTTTGGGTTATCTGGCGATGCAAATCAAGGCATCAAAATTGGGTTGAGCGAGAACATCTTCGAGTGAAACTCAAGCTCTAGGGAGATTCATTGATTGAATGTGAGGAGAGAGCCAAAAACTCACTTTTCATTATCCAAATATATCATACCGTCCCTAAGCCACGTTATAACCATAAAGACCCTAGAATTTCTAGCTACTTGGTGGAGGAACATTGGAACAATTAGGGCGTAGGTAAGTGGAATTGGATACTATATTAGGACCTATGATCAACCTATAGCCATTAAGAGCAACTGAGTTGAAGACCTCTACTTCTGGCATTGCGAAGTTAATCCAGACTTGACATTATGGAATGTTGATTATGTGTATATTAAGCATACATGTGCATTATTTCTTTAGCACTACTACATGATACTTTTTAGATATTATGCTCTAGGATAGTTTATTGTTTTCTATTCTTCTTCTTCGTCTTCTTATTCTATATTTATCATTTGACTACCCTATTGTTTTTATCTTTATTGTATCGGGACGATACAACTTTGAGTTGGGGTTCTTGATGTCTCCCTATTTATGATATAATAATCTAGCTTGGAGACATCATTTTAGGTGTATTTAGTTATTTAATTATATATTTTTATTCATATTTTAGTATTTTCTTATTTCTTGTCTTGATTTGGGTATTTATTATTTTTAGAGCATATTGGGTTTAATTTATTTGTTTAGTGTGAAGCTTTAAAGGATATATGTAAATTAATTAGATGCCAAATATATTCTAAGAGATAAAGGAAAGAAAATATGGATGGAAATTGGAGATAAAAGGAAGTAGAGATTAAATAGGAAAGGAAAAGTTTCCAAGTAAATCTAAAATTCTACGTCTACTAAAGTGAAGATAACTCAAAATCAGCTGGGAAAAGTGTAAATCTTTTCGACGCGGTCGTTTCGATATAAAGTAGGCAAAAATCGGAGCAGTAATGAGTGAGATACGACCAAAACAAGACAACATCAGTTTATCCCTTCTTGTATATTTTAGGAAACAAAATTGATTTGGAAAAGAGTCCAATTACTTGACTTCTACTCCAATATTTAGACCTAGGATTTAGAAAACCCTATAAATACACCCTCTTATTAGTAGAAACACATCATTGGTCAGCCTTTAAGCCAAGAGGAAGCTTACATCAAGAGAATAAAAGATTTGAAGGAGTTAGACAACAAATCATGCCTTCCTAATCCTTCAAATTTGTAATTATTTTCCTTTCTTTTTCTAGTATGAAACTATTTCTATTTTAACTTGAAATTAGCATATGGGTATGAACCCTAGACTTTTCTTACATCTGTTTTAATTTGGGATGTTCGCATTTAAATTGATATTAGTGTTTTATTCTCTGTTTTATGTGTTTTGATTTATTTTCTGTAGTTCTTACGGTGGCCAACATATAGGATTACCTTAATAGTAGTTAGATGGTAACCTGAAGGAGTATCTAATTATTGAAACACCACATAAACGTTTAGTGTGCGGTAGTGATTCGGAAGAGCTTGCCTAACTAGATAGTCATTAGGGTTTGAGATTTAATCACCGATCATTATTGCAGGTCCCCTACCCAAGTCCCTTGGTAATTATTAGGTCGCCTCTTAAGTCCACCCAGAAGGGGGTAAGGAGAAATATAGAATCCTGGTGATTGCATATCACACAATTCTCCCTTACATGATTAGAATAAAAAAAATGCTAGTGGGGATTACTTGCTATATCTCGAGCTAAACTCTCATACTATCTTCTTCTCTTTATTTAATTTATTATTCTTATTCAAAAACCCAACAAAAATTCTATTAGTCTTTTATTTTCAGCATATTATTCATTTAGCTTTTTTATCCGCACTTTATACTGCATTAGTTCTCTCTAACTTTCGTAGTCTCTGATGAACAAATCTTATTTATCATTAAAACTTTCATACGACCTATGATACTTGCAGTGGATACCGTGTTTAGGCTAGGGTGTTAGCTGCATCATTTATTATCATATTTTCATCACACCTTAGGCGACACCACTATTGAAGATATTCCAAAAGTCCCCTAACCTAACTACCACTTTAGCAACGCAACTAGAAGGTGAAAAATCCCAAAATACCCTCCGCTACCCTCTTAACCATAGTGAAATACCCAAAAAAAAACACAAAACCGCGTAAGGTATCGGATCCTACTCCTCTCTCTTCTCTCTCCCATATAAAACCCTTCCCTCCATTAATGGACCTTCTCCACCAACGACAATGCTCTCTCTTGCACAAGAAAATCGGCGCCAGCATTGGCCCTTCTCCACCATCCACCAAGCCGCGCCGTTCGTGGTTATTCTCCACCACCAACAAATGTTGTCGTTCTCTCTTTTCTCACCAACCCACAACCACCGCCTCCCCTCACCACTCGGATCTCACCTTCCCACGGATGGCGTTCTCCTGCTCACGAACACCGACACCACCACCATCTCCTGCTCACCATCTCTTCACCACCATCTTCTCCACCACCTATCAAGATCTCGGGTCTCACCTTCCCTCTGAAGATCTCCTGGAGAAGAAAACCGTCATCACAGTGGTCCATTCTCTACCATAAAATGAACCCCAATCTCTAGCACCTATCAAGAACCCAAGTCTCACCTTCCCGCTGAAGCTTTCTTGAAGAAGAAAACCGTCGTTCGTGATCCAAGCTCCGCCATGGTCGCCGCATCACTGGACCAAAGTCTGTCATCTCTCCCTTGTTGTTCTGAATTTTATTAATGGGTTTTTGGTTTTTTAATTTTTTATTACCGCCCCTGTGAATGAATGATGATTGTACATAGATTTCTTTTTGTTTTTGGGTCATGGGTACAACCCAATGTGAAGTGTGAAGATATGTTTTTAGCTAGATGGGTGCAACCCAACTTGAAGAGATTTTTATTTTGTTTTTATTCCCCTTGGGTACAACCCAAGAACAACTGCAGTACTTTGTGTTTGTTATTGTGTCATGGGTACTGCTGGAGATGGTCTAATTGGGTATGTACCCATATAGTCATTGTTCGAGATGGGTCCGTACCAATCTAGTTATTATTCGAGATAGGTCTGTATCCATCTAACTATTGTTCGAGATGGGCATGGACAAAACTATTAATATTTTAATAACCATTGATAAAAATTGTAAAAAAACGACACAGGACCGTACGCATTATGGTTTTATTTACGAAAATAGGTGTGAACCTTCATGAGTCTGCACTCACCGAGAAAATAATAAAAATCTCTTTTCAGACGAATAAATTAACAAAGAGTATAACAGTCAAAACCCAAATTATAAAATTAGAAATACAATTGTTCTTTTAGTTAGAATTCAAAAGAATTTTAGAATTTTTTAAGCTCCAATTTATATTTTCCTTTAAAAACAAATGAACTGTGAAGACAAAAGGAGGTTACATAACCCAAATTTCTTGCCCAAACAATTCTGACCGATGACAAATTAGTTTTGACCGATAGTTTGAAACGACAACACATATAACCGAACCAAAATACATTATACTGTGGCAGTCTACTCCTGACGATTTTGCTGGTGAAATATACCAAAAATTTTGGTTTATGATAGTTATAGCTAACCAAATCAATAGTTAAATAAATTCGTCTTTTTGGAATTACGTTCCGTACAACCATCCACGTCGCGATTTGCGGGTTATGCAATCACTGAACAAATTTATTTAATTCAAACTGATTTTATTTATGAATATCTTTTATTTATATATATATATATATATATATATATATATATATATATATTGTTGTAATTTTCCTATCAATATTAATCCTCAAATCCCACAACTCAATAACCACACACACAAGAAATTAAAGCGAGAAAGTAAGAACACAGATTTTATCGTGGTTCAGTCCAAATCAGACCTACATCCACGTTGAGCTCCGATGAGAGGTGCTCGGCTACTAGAAAACACAAGAGATACAATATTTCAGTTCACCTTACAATACAAAACCACACAATCGAATGAATACCACTTCTAATCTAACTCTCGAACCCTAAACAGATGAATAAGGCTATCTAGTGATTAATCAAGATGATTATCACAAATTACACGAGATGTTACTATCAAGAAGCTATCTAATCGATTACAAGAAGAATCAGAGGTTGATCTTCTACAAAACTAGGGTTTAGTGTATTAGAAACGAGAGAGAACGCGGAAGATGAGAGAGTAAGGGTTATGACTTCGGTCAACCCACTTTCCCTTATATAAGAGACAAAGATCACGAGCGAATGTGAGCCATCCGATGGTAATAAGATCAAGCGCATGAGATCAAGCCACGTCAATGCCACATCAATAAGTAATCAGCCTATTAAAACATAACACTTCACATAATATATATATCCACATATATATATATTCTTCAATCTCCACCTTGAAGTGTTACTCCTCCACCTCCACCTGAAACTGCACCTCAAGGATTTCTAGCCAGCCTAAACCATCTCTATCATCATCTCAGCTCAAAACCACCTGCAAAATATCAACAAATAGAAAGCAAATCCAAGCAATGCTTGAACTTGACATTAGTAACAATTTTAGTACCAAAATCAGCAGGATTATCCTCAGTAGCCACTTTCAACAACTTAACTTCACCACTAGCCAGTATATCTCTTATATAATGATACTTAACATCAATATGTTTGGTCCTTTCATGATATACTGGGTTTTTACTCAATTGAATTGCACTTTGACTGTCAGAGAATATAGTAGCCTTACCCTTCACAATACATGCTTCAGATAACAGATTTTGAAGCCAAATTGCTTCTTTAGAAGCATCAGTTATAGCCACATATTCAGCCTCAGTAGTGGACAAAGCCACTAAGGGTTGAAGTTGAGACTTCCAAGAAATACAATTACCTCCAAGAGTGAAACAGTAAGAGGTAGTAGACTTTCTTGAGTCTCTATCTCCAGCAAAATCTGAATCTACATATCCAACTAACTCAAAAGGTATATTATGATTTCCATAACACAGTCCAACACTCAAAGTTCTTCCAACATATGCAAGAACATGTTTAAGAGCACACCAATGATCCCAACCAGGATTTGACATGTACCTGCTCAATAAAGATATAGCAAAGGACAAATCTGGTCTAGTACTAATCATGGCATACATTAGGGACCCTATAACATTAGCATATGGGACATTATCCATCTTAAGAATATCAGACTGAGACTTGGGGCACAAATGTTTAGATAAAACAAAATGACCAGCCAAAGGAGTCATAACAGTTTTGCAATTCAAGCTACCAAATTTTGAAATTACTTTTCTCAAATAAGGTTCCTGGTGAAGCTTAATCATGCATTTATCTCTATCTCTATCAATCATCATCCCTAAGATTTTCTTAGCATTTCCAAGATCTTTCATATCAAATTCCTTACTAAGTTTACTCTTTAACTCAGATATATACTTAAGGGACTTAGAAATAATGAGCATATCATCAACATAGAGTAAAACATATACATGATGATCAGTTTTAACAGATAGATACAAGCAAGCATCATAATCAGATCTTACATAGTCACATTTAAGCATAAATGAGTCAAACTTCTTATACCATTGTCTAGGGGACTGTTTTAAACCATAAAGGGATTTTTTCAGTAAGCATACATGATCAGGCAATTTAGGGTCAATAAAACCCTCAGGTTGTCTCATGAAAATTGTTTCATCTAAGTCACCATGCAAAAAAGCAGTCTTAACATCTAATTGCTCAATCTCAAGGTTATAACAAGCAGCAAAAGCTAACATAGCCCTAATAGTCTTAAACTTAACCACAGGAGAGAAAATTTCATTGAAATCAATACCTTCCCTTTGAGTATAGCCTTTTGCCACCAATCTAGCTTTATACCTTGGAGGGTCAGTCTCAGAGATGCCTTCTTTGAGCTTAAACAACCACCTACACTCCACCACCTTTTGTTTCTGAGGTAGTTCAGTGAGAACCCAGGTGTTGTTATCATGTAGTGATGTAATCTCTTCCTTCATAGCCTTTTCCCACTGTATCCTATCCTCTGCCTCCATAGCATCCATATAGGATGTTGGTTCAGAGTTTGTGACCTCAACTGAAGCATTCAAGGCTGTATATACAAGGTCAGCATATGAGTATCTTGAAGGAGCTCTGGTTTCCCTTCTAGTCCTATCTCTGGTGAGTTGATAGTTCTGAAGTTGCCCTGTTGAAGACTCAGGAGGATGTTCCTCACCCTCATTGTCCTCAGTAGCTTCAGCTTCATCATGGGGAGGGCTTGGTGCATCTCCATGATCATCAACTGGACTGGAAGACTCAGACTCCACCTCTTTCTCTATTCCCACCACTTGTTGAGGTTGTGCAGGTTCAGGTAAGTCATCATCACCTGTACCTGTACCATTTTTGAAAGGGAATGTTAGTTCATCAAAAATCACATCTCTACTAACAATAACTTTGAAACCCCTACTGTCTTTTTCCCACAGTCTATAACCCTTTACACCATGTTGGTTTTGATAACCCAACATTATGCATTTGATAGACCTAGGATCTAACTTACCCTCCTTTGTGTGTGCATAAGCTGCACACCCAAAGGGTTTAAGAAAAGATAGGTTTGGTTTTTGCCCCTTCCAAATTTCCATAGGAGTCTTAAGTCCTATGGACCTGTTTGGACTCCTATTCACAAGATATGTGGCTGTGTAAAGAGCTTCTCCCCAAAATTCTTTGGGTAAGCCTGAGGTGAAGAGCATACATCTGACTTTCTCAAGGAGTGTCCTGTTCATCCTCTCAGCTACACCATTTTGTTGTGGTGTATGCCTGACTGTCCTGTGTCTCAAAATTCCATTAGTCTTACAATATAAATCAAACTCAGTGTTACAAAATTCAAGACCATTATCAGTTCTCAAAACTTTTAAAGTTAAACCAGTTTGATTTTCTTCCAAACACTTCCATTCTTTGATTTTTTGAAAAGTTTCATCTTTAGTTTTAAGTAAGAAGGTCCAGACCCTCCTACTAAAGTCATCAACTAAAGAAAGGAAGTATTTGAAATTACCATGAGCATCATACCTCTCAGGACCCCAAAGGTCTGCATGAACATATTCAAGACAAGCCTTGGAAGTATGAGTTCCAGGCTTGAAACTTACCCTATGTTGTTTACCCAACACACAAGTCTCACAGAAGGGAAGGTCCCCAACTGTGTCTTTTCCAAGCATACCTTGTTTGCTAAGGACACTGAGTCCTTGTTGACTCATATGCCCTAGCCTTAAATGCCACTTTTCAGTGGTAGCCTGAGATGAAGCATTAGTAACAGAATTCACAGAACCAATTATATGAGTACCATCAAGAACATATAGACCAGCATGTTTAACACCAGATAAAAGCAATTTACCATTCTTATAAACATGAATAACACCTTTAGAAACATTGGAAACACAACCAAGATCATCTAAAGCACCCAAAGAAATTAAATTTCTTTTCAAATCAGGAATATATCTCACATTAGTCAATTCAATACATTTCCCAGAACCCATTCTCAATTTAATCTTCCCAATACCTTTAACCTCACAAGTGTTGTTATTCCCCATATATACAGTTTCATTGTTCACATAAGACAAGTCATGAAATAATTCAAGTATGGGACACATGTGAAAGGTACAACCAGAATCAAGTATCCAACTAGCATGCTCAGACAAATTACTCACATTCAGGACTTCAAATACATCATCAGTAGTCTTAGGCATACTAGCTATATTAGATTCATTATTATTCAACTTGTTTTTCAACTTATAGCAATTTTTCTTTAAGTGTCCAGCTTTCCCACAGTGAAAACACTTCCTAGTTTCTTTATTCTTAGAACTAGTGGTTTTCTTTCCTTTCTTATTCTTAGCTAAGTCAAGTGATTGAGTAGTATCTGTTCTAGGGTTAACATACATGTTAATTCCAGTTCTTTTAAGGGACTTTAATTCATTTTCTCGGGTCTTAAGAGCAGTAACAACTTGATCATAAGTAGGGACAGTACTAGCATATTGAAACACATCTTTCACAACTTGAAAAGATTCAGGTATAGCATTCAAAAGGATCATACATTTACTAGTGTCATCTAAGGCCATAGTGGTTCCTTTCAGAACAAGGGACATCTTAGTAAATTCATCTAAATTCTCATCAATAGATTTAGAAACATCCATTTTATAATTAAACAAAGAACCTTTCAAGAAAGCAAGATTAGGAACAGATTTAGAGGCATAGAGAGTTTCGAGTTTACCCCACAGCTCAAGAGCTGTATCAGCACCATCAACCTGTCGAATGACAGAGTCAGAAAGATTCAAGAAGAGGATATTATACGCTTCTTCTTTGATTTGTGCTTCTTTGTCAAGTTCACCTTCACGCCACTCTTTAATGTCCTCAATAAGAGCACTTCCCACTTTATGATGGGAGAGTAGAACCTTCATCTTTTTCTGCCAAACACCGAAATCCATCTTACCATCGAACACGGACATATCAATTCGTGTAGAGGTAGTCATTGTATGAATTAAACAAGAACGGAGAGAGATCGTAATAAAACCCTCGAGATGAAATTAGGCGGAACCCTAATTTTCCAAGAACACCGATTTGAAACCTTAATCTGATAGCCCAAGATTAATAATCAAGCTCTGATACCACTGTTGTAATTTTCCTATCAATATTAATCCTCAAATCCCACAACTCAATAACCACACACACAAGAAATTAAAGCGAGAAAGTAAGAACACAGATTTTATCGTGGTTCAGTCCAAATCAGACCTACATCCACGTTGAGCTCCGATGAGAGGTGCTCGGCTACTAGAAAACACAAGAGATACAATATTTCAGTTCACCTTACAATACAAAACCACACAATCGAATGAATACCACTTCTAATCTAACTCTCGAACCCTAAACAGATGAATAAGGCTATCTAGTGATTAATCAAGATGATTATCACAAATTACACGAGATGTTACTATCAAGAAGCTATCTAATCGATTACAAGAAGAATCAGAGGTTGATCTTCTACAAAACTAGGGTTTAGTGTATTAGAAACGAGAGAGAACGCGGAAGATGAGAGAGTAAGGGTTATGACTTCGGTCAACCCACTTTCCCTTATATAAGAGACAAAGATCACGAGCGAATGTGAGCCATCCGATGGTAATAAGATCAAGCGCATGAGATCAAGCCACGTCAATGCCACATCAATAAGTAATCAGCCTATTAAAACATAACACTTCACATAATATATATATCCACATATATATATATTCTTCATATATATATATATATATATATATATATATGAACTCAGATAATGAATAAACAACGTATAAAGATGGTTCTATTTATATATTCTATCATTGATCAAATCATATTATTATAAGTATTCAATTTTCAAACTTACATATGTATATTATTTTTTAATACATTATAGATGGTAAGACAGTGAAAAGTGAAAAATAAACATATATATATTTATTATAGGTTTCGACCAAAAAAAAAATATATTTATTATAGGTCAACTAGTCAAGTGATGTAGGTCACAAAATTAAATTTTTAACCTTATTTATTACAAAGGGGTTCAGATGTAAAGTGAGGTACATGGTTTGTTAAACTGACCAGAACATTGTTATTTTTTCAACACTTAAAAAAAGATACATGGAATTTCTACTGTGTTATATGGACACATCACACATTACACCCCCACAATAATTATGTGTTTGTCGTTTATTTTATCCTTACTATTTGCTTGTCCTCAAATAAAGACAAGGATAAATAACCGAGATATAAAACAGAGAAGGATAATATGCATGTGATATGATAAGTGTTCGAATAAGGAGAATTTTTGAACTAAACATTAAGTAAAGCAGTTAGATACTCATGCTTCACAAGAAAACCAGTCAACCTAAGTCGTAACTCTAGAGGTGGTAGAAATAGATATCTTTAGCTCTAGTTGCGTTTTTAGTATATCTTGTCGTATAGAAGTAGTTCATTTTTGTACACTAAATTAGGATTCAAGTTTTTCTCTACTCTTATACTTTATGTTCATCCTACCTTAGTTACTTCCTATGGTCAAAAGGTATCATTTTTTTTGGACTTGAAGAGGTATCGTTTAGGTCATCTATTTTTTTCATTTTGTAGTACCATTATTTTTTTCGTTTTGGCTCATATTTTTTTACATCTTTTTATGTTCTTTTATCTTTTTTATCTCTTTAGATGTGAATTATACCTTGTAGGAACATTGTATCCCATTAACAAGTTTTGAGATTGATAATTGCATATCACAAGAACCTAGGTTATTAGGATGATACATCTCAGTTAGTACCCTACTTAGCCAAGATACTAATGGATTTATGAAAGGATACATTTAAATGTAATCATATTAAGCATGTGAATTGTGAATGACATTAAACTTCTCTATTTTCCATGAAAATTTCTTTAGAGGGTACAACATAGACACTTACGCAAAAAAAACCATCTTGCGTGTCCTCAATACATCATATATAACACTAAGGTTCCATATGGATTAGAAATAAAATAATCAAGACTACCCACTCTCAAGTTTTAACTAATCACCCCTACACTATAACCTTAGAGTTCTATTGCCATATGTACATATAGGCCAAGAGGGGATGAAAATATCGTAAATGGAAGAAATAAATACTTGGATGGTTAATAAAAGATTATCATAGGGTAAATTGTGTATGATCTTATTCGTGCAAAATTTCTCAATGATCTCAGTGTTTCAGCAATGCCAAACCATGTGTACTTTCATAACATAATAATTGCAACACCTACTTGTGAAAAGGAAGGATAATAACACAGGACAATCAACTACTCCTAATTATCAAATAGTTATCCTCTTAAAAAGATAATATATATGGAGGATGGAATCAACATATACCTATTCAAGACTCAAGCTAATCAACTGAGAAAAAAATTCAAATAATGTCTTGTATAAGTAAGTTAAAACCAAACTTTATCAAAAAATTGAAATAATATTTGTCCATGACCACAAGAGGCAGTTGGCCTCACACGATAGGTTCAAGAAGAGAAATTATTTTTTACCCTTACGATATTAGGGGATGGCCCCAAAGCCAGATCACTCGAGTAATCTTCTTCATGTGTTGCTTGTATCCCTCTTGTTGTTCTTTATTCTCATATTTTACTTTATATACTTCCTCAATAAATAAATGTATCTCTTGTATTATCTTCTTATTTTATCATGAGTGATTATTGATATAGGAAAATATTTGATTATCAACTTTCTGATCTAATAGATTGATCTAGAAAAGTAACATAATGAGAAGTGTTGATGACACCAAATAGAAACAAATGGATTGAAAAAGTTAACCATGTAACTTGCTTCTGATAGTCGTTTTTATGCTTTCCTAACCTAAATAAAGCTTCCTAAAACTAGACACTAGGTCAGGTTAACATGATTTTTGCTTCTAATCCTATGCTCAACATCAGTATAATTACCAAGGGTGTTCTTATGATCTAAGGGTTATGGAGAACCTAATATTGTATAATTACCACACTGCATTCTAAAGAGAGAATGCAGATATTACGTGAAGTTACCCATTTTAAGATGTAAATGTGGGTAGTTATAGACGCTTTGGGGCGCATATAAGGATGCCTGGGTGGGCATGTGATGTATCCCTAATTGTTCTTATTTTCGACCCTTGGGAGACATCATTTTTGGTGTTTATTTAATTAATTTGATAGATTTTTGGACTAATTATGCAATAATCCGGAATTTCCTTTTTATTTCTAGCATTTTTAATTTATTAAGCTTTTGCGCGTAATATTGGTATTTTTAGTGAAAAGTTTACAGGTTTTAGATGTTAGCTAGGAGAGGAATCCGAGGAGAAAGTCAAAGATCGTGAATTAGAGTCAAGACTTGAAGATAAATCCCGAAGATATTATTTTGTAGAGCTGAAAATCCATTTTCCAGGCCATAGATTGCTGATTTCGAGGTGCTTAAACGATGATTTAGCTGTTTACCTTTGAAGAGAAAACCTTCCTTGTCGAGTTACGGAACTTTAGCAACTGGAATGAGGTCAATCGGAGTCATAACGCATCGGGAAAAGCCGTTTTAGTGAAAGTGTATCAGCAGTTACGGGATTTTGGGCTTAGAATTTGGGCTTGGACATTTAATTAGTATTTTATTTTCTGGTCCAAGCCCTAATCCGTTTTTATGCTTATTAAAGGAGGTCTGGACTTCTATTTTCCACACAATTCACATTCCACAAGATTAAACACCAGAGAGAAGCAACAGAAGGAAGAAAGAAGAAGCTGCAAGAACTGGAGAGGGTCTATATCTCCGTTCTCAGTCATTCCAATTCCGGAAATTAGGTTCTTTTTATATTTAATTTTGTAATCAAATATGAATTCCATTTCTTTTAATTTAGTTTTTCTTTTTAATATGAGCTAAGCTTTTCATAGTGCTTGAGAACAAACAATGGGTGAATCCCAATTTTATGGAATAACGAATGTTGAATTTGGGTTTATGTTAAATTAAATTAGATTGGGTCTATTACTCTTTTCGATAATTTGTGATTATTTACTGTTTTTAAAGTCGCGAACTAAGAACAGGCATTAGTATCTAGGCTATTCCACATATGTGGCGTGTGGATCATCCTGACGGAGGGTTTAGGTATAGAACTAATTATTCAATCTAGGATAAAAGCTATTGATTCTGACGAACTTAGCTAATTCTAGGGCCAATGAGGTTATAAAACTTAAACATCCAACGGTGGATCATATTTACCCTGACGGGACTAGTGACACTTTAGGATCGCCTTATAGTCCACCCTGACGGGGGTATAAGGAATTTAGAATCCCGACCATTGTAATTGACCAATTTAACCCTTAAACAACATAAGTTAGGAAATAAGATTGGGAGGATCCTTGCGTTCTCAAGTACTACTTCTCATACTGCGTTTTCACTCATTTTACTTGCGTCTTAGTTTTTACTTGCATTTATAATTTATCTTTCATTTAGTAGTTTTAATAAACAAAACCAAACAAACATATTTTATTTACTTGCTTTCATAAGTGCAACCAATCATTATCTGCTAAACATTGTAGTCAACCATCCCGTCCTTGGAACGAATCTGTATTATCCTTATTACTACTTGGGACAACCGTACACTTGCGGTTGTGGTTCGATTATCATTTTCATTTATTTAGAACACACAAAGGACCACCAAGTTTTTGGCGCCGCTGCCGGGGACGGTAGCGTGTGACCACGGTGTTTACCTTTAGTGATAGTTGCATTTATTTTATTTTATCAGTTTTACGCTTTTTGTTTGTTCATTTCTCTTCAGGTTTCTAGGTTTGGTGTATGCGAAGAAGGCTATTCAAGGATCTAGAGCCAACACCTCCGATCCTTAGTAATCCAGAATCGTTGATCAGACTTGCTAACAAGAGAAGAAGAGAACGAGAAGCTTTAGAGGTAGCAGAATTAATTAACAGAATGGAAGAGATCAATCTTCAAGATAATCAACCAGGTCAACTAGGCACAAATGGCCAACCTTTGGCTCCAGGCGCTATTCCTCCAATTCCACCAGTGAATCCTAATCCTCAAGTTCAGATAGTAATGAATCAAGATCCGTGGTTTACTAATGGCCCACTAGAAGTTCCATTCCGTGCTCCTGCTATAGGAGTAGGTGCTCCAGATATTGATGTTCCACGATTCCGTCCTGATTCGGGTATCTTAGCTCAATTCCAAAATTTTAGGAATTTTCGTGGTAGACCATCAGAAGATCCTCTTAGAGCAGTACAGAAGTTTAAGCAGATATGTGATTCTTATATCACACAAGGAGTTTCAAGAGAACAGATGTATTTTGCTGCATTTAAATTTTTTGTTATTGATGGAGCGAGTGAATGGCACGATACACAAGATCCTACGAAGATAACAAATTGGGACCAATTAGAGACTGCTTTCTTTGACAGGTATTACCCAAGTAACATGAGATTAGATGCTGAATTAGAATTGACGCATTTCCGTCAAGAATATGATGAAACTGTGGGTAAGAGTTGGACAAGATTCCAGATGTGTTTGCGTAGAGTTCCCACTCATGGCTTCTCAGAACAACAACAGCTAAAAATTTTTATAGAGGCCTTGATGGGACTTCGAGAGAGAAATTGGATGCGCTATGTGGTGCAGGTTTTCTTCAAGTTCAACCCGCTCATGCTAAGATCATTTTAGAAAGAACAGTCAAGAATGAAGTTGGGTGGAATTCAGTAAGAACACCGGTTAAAGGAGTGAATAATGTTGATATGGAAGAAAAATTTGCTACGCTTGAGAATAAGATTCAGAATACTATAGAGCAACAATTGAAGCAGCTTACTTTAGCTGTAAAAGAAGGATTTTCGGGTAAGAAGGTAGATGTGCATGCTGCACAAGAGGTTTATATGTGTTCGATTTGCAGAGTAGATGATCATGATGAGGAAAATTGCTCGAATAACCAAGAGTCCGTGATGTTTATGTCCAATAGAGGTAATTTCAATTCAAGTGGTAATGGATATCAGCCTAACAGAAACCATCCTGGGTTTCAATACTCAAATCCTAATGGGGCAGCCAATCCTACCTATGCGTATCAGCCGCGTCCCCAAGGTAACAACTATAATCCAAGACCACACAACAATTATCAAGGAGGACATAATCAAGGCAATTATGTACAAAGACAAGCTCCTCAGAATACTTATGATGAAAATTTGAACCAGAAAGCCTTACCTGCCCATCCACAAGAAGGAGTAGTTACCCTTCAGAAGACGGTTGAAAGTTTAATTGCTCTTCAGACACAAGCTATGGAACGTCAAAATGCAGCCGAAGCAAATATGAAGTTGTTTCAGAATCAGCTAAGTCAAATTAATAAACAACTGAATCAACGTCCACAAGGACAACTTCCTAACGATACTGAGAATCCATTACAACGTGAAGATTGCAAAGCCGTTACATTAAGAAGTGGTAAGAACCTTCCTCCACCTCCTTTTCCCGTGATGAAAGAAAAAGAAGTTCCAAGAAAAGAAAAGGAAGTGGGTGAGAAAGAGAAAGAGAATGAGAAAGAAAGTGAGGTTGAAGAAATCGAAAGACCAAGAGAAATTCCGAAAAAGAAAGATGATATTGTGATCAATCGCCCTCCACCACCGTTTCCTTCTCGAGTTCAGAAAAAGGGTGATTTGGGTGATTTTCAGAAATTCTTTAATAGAGTGAAGGGTCTAAGTATTAATATTCCGTTACTAGAGGCGATTCGAGATATCCCGAAGTATACGAAATTTTTGAAGAGGGCCCTCACTAACAAAAGGCCCTACTGTGATAATGAGATGATTGGCCTTCCTGAAGAATGTAGTGCGATTTGCCAGAGTAAATTACCTCCGAAGTTAGTTGATCCGGGGAGTTTTACGATTCCGATATCGATTGGAGAAGAATGGAAAGGAAAAGCGTTATGCGATTTGGGGGCAAGCATCAATTTGATGCCCAAGTCAATCTTTGATAAGCTAAAAATTGGAGACGCAAGACCCACTTCTATGGTCTTGAAAATGGCGGACAGGTCTCTTGCACATCCTGAAGGCCGCATTGAGGATGTCCTCGTTAAGGCAGGTACACTTATATTTCTCGTTGATTTCGTAATACTTGAGTACGATGCAGATAGAAATGTCCCCATTATTCTGGGTAGACCATTCCTAGCTACAGGGCGTACATTGATCGATGTAGAGAATGGCGAATTAACGATGAGAATTCAAGACGAGGAAGTCAAATTCAATGTATTTCGAGCTATGAAATTTCCAGATTCTCAGGAAGATTGCTTCAGAATGGATGTAGTTGAGCAGGCATCCCAAGAGGTATTTGATTGTTTAAATTTTGATGATATTTTGCAGGCCGCTTTAACATTAGACTTACCTGAGATGATGGAAGAGCTTGCCGAAACAGTGGCAGCTCTTAATTCTGAAAATCCGAAGTATAGGCGTCTTGCCTATGAACCTGTGAGAGAACCGGGGGAGATTATTCCTAAAAAGAAGCCTTCATTTGAATCTCCTCCAGAATTGGAAGAAAAGCCATTGCCATCACACTTGAGGTATGCATATTTGGGTACTAATGAAACTCTACCTGTTATTGTTTCAGCTAATTTAACAGGTCCTCAAGAAGATAAACTGTTGCGTGTGTTGAGAGCCAACAAAGAGGCAATAGGTTGGACAATTGCTGACATCAAAGGCATTAGTCCATCCTATTGTCAACACAAAATTATACTTGAAGATAACAACGCACGCTCAGTTGAAGGATAAAGGAGACTGATGCCCGTGATGAAGGATGTGGTGAAGAAGGAGGTGATCAAGCTTTTAGATGCGGGGATTATCTATCCCATTTCGAGTAGTGAATGGGTGAGCCCAGTTCAGTGTGTACCGAAGAAAGGAGGAATGACAACAGTTCTTAACGATAAAAATGAGGCGATTCCTTCAAGAACGGTAGTAGGTTGGAGAGTTTGCATGGATTACAGAAAGCTGAACAAAGCCACCAGAAAAGATCATTTCCCTTTGCCCTTCATCGATCAGATGTTAGATAAATTAGCCGGAAGGGAATATTACTGTTTCTTGGATGGCTACTCCGGGTACAATCAAATTTACGTGGCTCCAGAAGATCAACATAAGACTACTTTTACATGCCCATTTGGTACTTTTGCATATCGTAGAATGCCATTTGGGTTGTGTAACGCTCCCGCTACTTTTCAGAGATGCATGATGGCCATCTTCTGGGATATGATTGATAATTTCCTGGAAGTGTTTATGGACGATTTCTCCGTGTTTGGTGATGATTTTGATAAGTGTTTGGATAACTTGGAGAAAGTTTTAGTGAGATGCAAGGAAACAGATTTGGTACTAAACTGGGAGAAGTGTCATTTCATGGTTCGATAAGGTATTGTTCTGGGTCACAAGGTTTCGAGTTCTGGGTTAGAGGTTGATAGAGCAAAGATAGAGGTAATTAAAACTCTTCCCCTCCTATTTCTGTTAAAGGGGTAAGGAGTTTTCTTGGCCATGCTGGCTTCTATAGGCGATTTATCAAAGACTTTTCTAAGATTGCTAAACCGTTATGCAACTTACTTGAAAAGGATTCCAAATTCCTTTTTGATGAAGCTTGTTTAGCGGCCTTCAAAGCAATCAAGGAAAAGCTTATTTCTGCTCCTATAGTTTTACCTCCATATTGGAATTTACCGTTTGAGGTTAAGTGTGATGCGAGTGATCTGTGTATGGGAGCTGTATTGGGACAGAGAAAAGAGAAGGTTTTTCATTCGATTTACTATGCTAGTAAAACTTTTAGTGGTGCTCAGATTAATTACACAGTTACAGAAAAAGAGTTACTAGCAGTTGTATATTCATTTGATAAATTTCGCTCTTATCTTCTTGGAGCGAAAGTTATTGTTTATACAGATCATTCCGTGATCAGATATCTTATGGAAAATAAGGATGCAAAACCAAGGTTAATCAGATGGGTGTTATTGCTTCAAGAGTTCGATTTAGAGATCAAAGATAGAAAGGGTTGTGAGAATCAGGTTACAGATCATCTATCGCGCTTAGAGGGTTCAGAGATGAATAGTGGTACTGAAGCAGTTAGAGAAGAGTTTCCTGATGAGAGTTTATTCATTGTTCGAGATTATGAAGCTCCGTGGTATGCAGATATTGCGAACTTAGTGGTAAGTGGTGTTTTTCTTGAGGGTTCCACTTATCAAGAAAGAAAGAGGTTAGCTCATCGTGCTAGACAGTTCTTTTGGGAGGATCCGTTCCTCTATAAAGTCTGTGCTGACCAAATGATACGAAGATGTGTAGCAAGGGAAGAGACTAAAGCCATTATAGCTGGGTGCCATGATTCATTATATGGAGGACATTTCAAAGGAGACAGAACTGCTGCGAAGGTATTTCAATCAGGTTTTTACTAGCCTTCTCTTGTTAAAGATTGTCATGAATATGTTAAGAAATGTACAAGATGCCAGTTTACCGGAAACATATCTAAGAGGGATGAGATGCCACGTAATAATGTGTTAGAAGTTGAGATATTCGATGTTTGGGGTATAGACTTTATGGGTCCTTTCGTTCCTTCAAATGGTAACCTCTACATCTTATTAGCTGTCGATTATGTGTCTAAGTGGGTAGAAGCGGTGGCTTTACCTGCTAATGATTCACGCGTGGTGATCAAGTTCTTAAAATCACATATTTTCACTAGACATGGCACACCTAGAGTGATTATTAGCGATGGAGGATCTCATTTCGTTAATAAATATCTGAAGACTGTTCTAGAGAAGTATGGAGTAAGACACCGTGTATCTACTGCATATCATCCACAATCCAATGGTCAAGCTGAAGTTTTGAATCGTGAAGTCAAGTCAATCCTAGAGAAAACCGTTGGTCCTACAAGAAAAGATTGGTCAATGAAGTTAGATGATGCGTTGTGGGCCTATCGTACTGCGTTTAAGACTCCAGTGGGTGCATCTCCCTATCGTATGGTGTATGGTAAGGCTTGTCACTTACCTCTAGAGCTTGAAATGGGTGCCTATTGGGCAATTGCGCAGTTGAACTTAGATCCTATCTTAGCCGGAAAGAATCGTATGATGAAGCTTAATGAACTTGACGAATTCCGATTGCATGTTTACGAAAATGCCAAACTTTACAAAGAAAACACGAAGAAATAGCATGACAATCGGATTCGTACAAAGAACTTTGAAGTGGGGCAAAGAGTGTTGAAGTATAACTCAAAGTTCATCAACTATCCGGGTAAGTTAAGATCTAAGTGGTCAGGTCCATACATTGTGACCAAAGTTACACCTCATGGGGCGATAGAAATAGAACATCCGCTAGAGAACCGCACCTTTATGGTAAACGGTCACAGATTGAAGATATACCATGGAGGTGAAGATACCAATCGCTCGGAAGATCCACATCCCGGGGAGGTCATGTACCTCCTCGAAACTCCTTAAGAGCGTGAGGTAACCCGTCGAGCTTAACGACGTTAAACAAAAGCCAATTCATTGTATATTAGCGGAGTTTTTAATTTTTGCATTTTAGAATAGTTTGATTTTCGTAATTTTAGTGTTTATTATTAAGAAATGAGGAAAGGTAGTTGTTTTTGATGATTTCAGGGGTAAAAAGGTCAAGAGTTTGGGGTCGATTTGGTGAAAAAAAGAGGAGAAAAAGAGGTTGGATGCCCAGGAGGAACCGGGAGTTTCGCAAAAACCGGGAACCCGGTTTTGGAGCTGGTACCAACCTTTTCAACGCAACACTTGGCGTCTTGGTTCACGATACAGCGTCGGAACCGGGAACCCGGTTTTGGTGCTGTAACTTCTGAAAAGTTCTGACCCAGCGTCTTGGTCGCTTGCGTTTTGCTGCGTTTTGGTTCGCGCCATCGACACAAAACCGGGAACCCGCATTTGGCAAAACCGGGTACCCGGTTTCGGAGCTGTAAATTTCCAAAAGTTCTGACCCGGCGTTTTGGGTCTTGCGTTTTGGCGCGTGTTGACTCGCGCCATCGAGAAAATCCGGGTACCCGCATTCCACAGAACCGGGAACCCGGTTTCGGCGAGTAAAATCTCTGACCCCGCGTCTTGGGGTCCAGCGTTTTGGTGCGTTTTGAAAAAAAAAAATCTTTAAGTTAATTTTCCGCGCGTCACAGCGACGCGGAACCGGGAACCCGGTTTTGAAGATGTGATGTCGGTTTTGGAGGCCTTAACCTAGTTTACTTAGCCTCTTTTGCAAGTCTTTACCTAAAACGCACCAATAGCCTCCCCACCTCCGAAATTCATCAACCAAAACACTATATATCATCAATTCCTACCCTCTTTCACCACAAAAACACAAAATCAACTCACCTCCTCTCCAGAATAACATCAAATCCTTAGTTTTTCCCAAGATTCTTCTTCACCCAATCCTTAAATTAAACCCAATTCTTTCTTCTCCCATCCAAATTAAACAAGACCCATCTCATATTCCACCGAGTTCTTCAATTCCTAAGCCTCAAAACATCATAATTCTAAACTTTTTCTCTAAGTTTTTCATTATTTGAAGTTTTGAGTTTGGGGTGAAGAGAGATGACTAATAGAACCGGTGATTTTCGAAGAACTGCTCCTAGAAGAAAAACCACCATTGGTGGTTCCCAAGATCAAGCTATTGAGATTCCTGATTCGCGTCCTAAACGAAAAATTGATGAAGTTCAGCTTGATTCTAACAGAAAAGAAATCACAGGTCAAAAGAGAAGATTGATTGATGAGATAGAAAGTGAGAAGGAACCAGAAGAGGAAATTGAGAAGAACACTGAGAAGGAAACTGAACAAGAGAGTCCGGAAGCACCAGTTCAACAGAAACCTCCGCGTATGAAGATGTGGGCCCACAAGCCTAAGAGGGTTTATACTTGTTGGAATATTCAGGTTCGTGAAAGAATTGAATTTTTGAAGTTTGGTGAGGAGACAAATTTTCCTAAGGGTATTATGAGTAGTGAACACAAGGAATATGCTGTGACATGTGCTAAGTTTGGTTGGAAGAAAGGAAGCTTGAGTTTATTCCTACCTTGGTGCGCGAATTTTATGAAGGTTTAGCCACCTCCCGTGATGCCATTGATATCCGCAAAAAGGTAGTTCCTTTCTCTATTGAACGTATTCGGAATTCCTTAAAATTACCCAACTTTTCTGGAACATGTCCTTTCCAAGAAACTCTTAATGCCCCTTCTTTCGATTTTGAATCCCTTTGGGGGACCGTGCTTGTTAATGGGGCTAGCCCAATTCCTGAAGGTGAAAGATACCCTGGACAGTTTTACAGCAGTAATTTGACACCTCATGCTAAGGTTTGGTCTCGTTTCGTCATACCCACTTTCTTTGGTATTAAACACACTTCCGAGTTGAAGAAAGAGCACATATTTGTTATTAAGTGTATTTTGGAGGAGAAACCATTTGATGTTGCTAAGATCATTTATGATACAATCATGGAATTCGCGAAATCACCAATGAAACAACAAAATCTGAAGTTTCCTTGTACTATTACTCAGTTGTGTCTAGACGCAAAGATTCCGCGTAAGAACGCAGATATTGACGTTGTTTCAGTTGGTGTAAGTATAGCTTTGAGCACGATCAAGAATATCCATGAAGAAGCAACACGAGCTACCAAAAGTCCTAGAACTCCTCAATCAAAGAGAGCGAAGACTGTTCCTGAGTTGGAGTCCAAAATTCAGGTGTTGGAAGAGAATCAGGAGAAGATGATTGCTACCTTGGGAAACGTTACAAAAGAATTGTACCTATTGCGAAATTTAATCCTCGGCGTAAATACACTTCAAAACGCGATTTATGATGCTGTTACGCGAGATAAAGGTCCAGAACGCAACACCGATAACCAGCCTCGCGCTGGTTAAGATACGTTTTCTAAACTTTCCACTTAGTGTAGATTAGTTTAAATGCTTTATTGAGTCTTTTCGAGTCGTGGGGACACGACTCATTTTTGAGTTTGGGGTGGGGTTCGTTGCCTCATCCCAGTTTTTATGTGTTATTTGCTTTATTTGCTTTCAATAAAAGAATTTTCGGAGTTGCGTTTGACTGTAGAAATTAAATATCCCTTTAAGCATACTTTTGATGAATCTATGATAGTAAATAGTGGACTTTAGGGATTGATATAAAACGCATTTAGAATTGCATGCAAGCATAGGTAATTAATAGGAAAAATTAATGAACAATGCATATGAAGTAAGCTTGTACTTAAGAAATATGTTTGGTGTGTAGAAAGTGAAATCCTAATTAGTAGAGAACCCACCTAGATATGAACTAAAGACAAGCTATGTACTTAGGAAAATGATAGGGGCAGTTCTTTGTTAGCCATTTGTGCCTTTTTAGCCTTCTATCCCTTGTATTAATTATTATCCGTCTTAGCCCACTTTGAGCCTTTAGCCTTTTCTTTGTAGCCACGATATAAGACATTATCCCTTAGATTATTAGGCATGACCATATGACCCGCACTTGAATCACAATCCTGAGACATGTCTCGAGCTTGAGTTTTGGGTGGTGGGACCACTTATGGGAAATTAAATGGGTTATGGATTGATGTGCTTTGTATTGTAGCACAATTGCAGATGATATATACTTGTAACCCTTTGCCGGGAATGAAGAAAAAATGAAAAAGAAAGAAAAAATGAAAAATTTTGAAAATTCATACAGTAGGAACTGGGAACCCGGATTCGTCAAAACCGGGAACCCGGTTTGCTTCTGTACAAAAAAAAGGAAAAAAAAAGAGAAAAGAAAAGAAAAAGAGAAATATGAATGAGTAAAACACCCGGCAAAGTGGATTTTTTTCTGAAAATCATCTTGTTAATAGTGGGTAGACATGGGACGCTAAATTGTTGCGTATATGGGTGAGTGAGAACATCTTTTGAGCGTTAACTCAAGCTCGAGGACATTGTTGATGGTAAGTGAGGAGAGAGCCAAAAGCTCACTTCAAATTTACCAAATATACATCCACACCTGTCCTTAAGCCAATATTATAACCGTAAAGACCTCGTGATTCCTAAGTGCATAGTGAATTTATTATTCCGTTGATAGGGAATATACTAGGTGGAGCGTTCAAAGCGATTTAGATTTAATGACCACCCTATAGCCATCATACAGAGACGAGTACAAGTGTAACCTTCAAGCATTGCAACTTTAATTTTATGATTGAGATTATTTATGTTTGATGTTGCATTTTAGATGTATGTGTATATTAGTTTCTAGAGTTTGCTATATGAGATTTATTTTGAGAATTGCTTTAGGGTTTATTTGTTAGCTTCTACTTGTTTATACGCTTACTTCTACCCCTTTGTTTTGTTTTACTTTGTCGGGACGACATATGTTTGAGTTGGGGGTCTTGATGTCTCCCTAATTGTTCTTATTTTCGACCCTTGGGAGACATCATTTTTTGTGTTTATTTAATTAATTTGATAGACTTTTGGACTAAATATGCAATAATCCGGAATTTCCTTTTTATTTCTAGCATTTTTAATTTATTAAGCTTTTGCGCGTAATATTGGTATTTTTAGTGAAAAGTTTACAGGTTTTAGATGTTAGCTAGGAGAGGAATCCGAGGAGAAAGTCAAAGATCGTGAATTAGAGTCAAGACTTGAAGATAAATCCCGAAGATATTATTTTGTAGAGATGAAAATCCATTTTCCAGGCCATAGATTGCTGATTTCGAGGTTCTTAAGCGATGATTTAGCTGTTGACCTTTGAAGGAAAACATTCCTTGTCGAGTTACGGAACTTTAGCAACTGGAATGAGGTCAATCGGAGTCATAACGCATCGGGAAAATCCGTTTTAGTGAAGGTGTATCAGCAGTTACGGGATTTTGGGCTTAGAATTTGGGCTTGGACATTTAATTAGTATTTTATTTTCTGGTCCAAACCCTAATCCGTTTTTATGCTTATAAAAGGAGGTCTGGACTTCTGTTTTTCACACAATTCACATTCCACAAGATTAAACACCAGAGAGAAGCAACAGAAGGAAGAAAGAAGAAGCTGCAAGAACTGGAGAGGGTCTATATCTCCGTTCTCAGTCATTCCAATTCAGGAAATTAGGTTCTTTTTATATTTAATTTTGTAATCAAATATGAATTCCATTTCTTTTAATTTAGTTTTTCTTTTTAATATGAGCTAAACTTTTCATAGTGCTTGAGAACAAACAATGGGTGAATACCAATTTTATGGAATAACGAATGTTGAATTTGGGTTTATGTTAAATTAAATTAGATTGGGTCTATTACTGTTTTCGATAATTTGTGATTATTTACTATTTTTAAAGTCGCGAACTAAGAACAGGCATTAGTATCTAGGCTATTCCACATATGTGGCGTGTGGATCATCCTGACGGAGGGTTTAGGTATAGAATTAATTATTCAATCTAGGATAAAAGCTATTGATTCTGACGAACTTAGCTAATTCTAGGGCCAATGAGGTAATAAAACTTAAACATCCAACGGTGGATCATATTTACCCTGACGGGACTAGTGACACTTTAGGATCGCCTCATAGTCCACCCTGACGGGGGTATAAGGAATTTAGAATCCCGACCATTGTAATTGACCAATTTAACCCTTAAACAACATAAGTTAGGAAATAAGATTGGGAGGATCCTTGCGTTCTCAAGTACTACTTCTCATACTGCGTTTTCACTCATTTTACTTGCGTCTTAGTTTTTACTTGCATTTATAATTTATCTTTCATTAGTAGTTTTAATAAACAAAACCAAACAAACATATTTTATTTACTTGCTTTCATAAGTGCAACCAATCATTATCTGCTAAACATTGTAGTCAACCATCCCGTCCTTGGAACGAATCTGTATTATCCTTATTACTACTTGGGACAACCGTACACTTGCGGTTGTGGTTCGATTATCATTTGCATTTATTTAGAACACACAAAGGACCACCAGCATGTTAGGATGCTATGATTGTGCATATTTAGGATGTTATGGGGTCCATGCTGAAGTCTGAACATGTAAGTAAATATCTCCTTCGTCATGTCTATGCTTGTCCCAGCATACGACTTGTCCATCTTCGGCAAAAGGCGTTTTACCCTCGACTGAGATGACTATTACCAACCCTATTTCTTGCCTTCGGTCTTGGAATTTCTTTACTTGATTTAGTATTAACGTTTCATTTTGACTAATACGACCATACCTTTGATCTTACTTAATTTTATAGTTATTTTATTTTGTGTTTTTAGTTTAGTAGTTTTATTTGTTTCATATTTATGTTTTTGTTTTAGTCACTATTAGGTTTTTCTATAGGTATGGAAAACTATCTTGTGTTGTTGAATGAAAATGGTGAGTATGGTTGTCCAGGTTGCGGGATAGTTGGGCATAGTCGGGAAGAATTTCCCTTCCAAAGAGTAAATATGAGCCAAGATTGTCCCTTCCAACGAGTAAATATGAGCTATAATTCAAAGCAATATCTATCAGCCAAGACCTCAAAGTTTCTATCAAGGAGGTCCAAGATATCAAGTTCAAGCTCCACCACAGCCAGCATATGATCAGTCTCTTAATGAAAATCAAAAAACCATACAGCCTTTCATGAACGTGACGCAAGGGTGCGCGAGAGCTAATGAAGAAGGTTTCAACAAATAGGAATACTCTGTCATTTGTTTCATCAACGTTTGAATGGACAATATTAGAAATAGTGAGAAAGAATCAATGCTAACACATCATTAGTGCAAGACATGCAACAAAAACATCAAATCATGGAGAAACGATTAATGCGACTCACCGAAACGATTGAGGAATTACAACAGTATCCACATATGCAAATTTGCCAAGGTAAATTTTCTAATGATGAGGCCATTCAAAATGATAGCGGTGGTTGTTTCAATACGTCTAAAGAGTGAGAAGGAAGTGGAACCGCCACAAGTTGCACCTAGTGAATTGGATATTTCAACGATAGAAGAATCAATCACATGAAATGTAGAAAAGGTAATTTATGAAACTCGAGTTGAAGATGAAGTTGATTTTTTCAGCCATGAAAGAACCAACCAAGCCAAGTTTGAAGGAATCGATTGTTGAGACCTTAGTTGAAAAAGAGACGGAAGAAGAAGAGATTAGCATTGATTCTCCACCTAATAATCCATTGTTATCACCTCCAAATCCGATAAAGATAGACATTTTAGAGGCTGATATGAAGCATTTGTAGAGGAGTTCAGTGAAATTGTTGAAAAATGACTCACACCACAACAAGTATACACAAAAGCGCTCTCTAATACAAGTGAGAATGTGAGTGTAGAGATCGATATTGAATAAGTGGCCCCCGTAATTATAGACAGGTCTGAAACAGTTTTTGTTTTGGACAAAAATCTTGAAGAGGAGCCACTTGAGTTCCCCTATTGTTCTGATAGTGCCTAAGGAGGTTAAAGAGAAGGACCACGACCACGAACCAGTGAAGAAGAGAGCGAAAGATTAGTGTGGGGTCGGAACCAAGGTTCCTTTGAAGCCTCCAAACAAGAGAATAGGCTACGAAGGTTCAAGAATGCGTGGCTGGGACCACTTGCTGTTACTCAAGTGGTGACAAAAAAATTTATTGAGATACGACCCTCGAGAGGTCAAAGGCTTCAAATTGTATATACACTGCTTGGGAGGTTGCATAGTCAAGAATAATGGAGGTAACACGTTGAACTTTAAAAGACGTTAAGTAAAAATTCTCTTGGGAGACACCCCAAGTTTTAAATTGTTTTAATAGTTTAGATTTTTAGCGTTTGGTTAGTTAGTTTTTGTCTTTTTAGTGTATATTGCTTTAATGAGAAAGGTATAGAATGTTTTTTATGAGAAGGTAAGTCGAAAATTGAGTTTGGGGTGAAAGAAATGTATAAAAATTCATGCTCATAGGTCAAAAATAGCAGATTATCACGGCGCACCGCAGGATTCGAGGTGTACCGCATGTCTCAGCTGGCAGCACTGAGCAAATTTCAATAGGCCATAACTTTGAACTCTGGTGGTGGAATTAACTTTTGCTCGAGCCTAAACCCCCATATTGTTTTGGGATCTATCTAATCGAGAAATTAAACCTTGATTGGTGTTTGCAGCAGAAAGTTATAGCTTGTCCATACTACCCCACACTCGTATTGAACAAAAAGATTGGAGTTGTACGCAAGGTAGGTGCGGTACATCGCAGGACGAGAAGTAAAAGTGTGGAGATAAAATTGACAAGGTACATATCGTGAGAAGACGCAGGCGCAGAGGCACGGTACACCACACAACCCGGTGCACCGCAAGATGCCAATGAGTGTCCCTGCTGGTCCACGATTTGGAAGGTCTGAATTTTTTAGTTGTACGCAAGGAAGATGCGATACACCACATGAGTTTTGGCTAGAATCTCAGCAAAAGGAGGTTAAATGTTCTTTAATTATACGTTAAACCAAAGCCTAGCCTTTTTCTTCTTCCCAAGCCACCCAAACTCCATTGAAGATCAACCCAAACTTCACCACACATCAAAACACCATCAAATCACCAATATTTCATGTCCAAAATCATAATTACATCATTCCAAATCAAAATTAAACACCCAATTCATTCTATAACTCCTGGAAAAGAAGATTTAAGTCCAAAAAAATTTCAAAAAAAAAATCCAAAATTCTTGAATCTGTCTCACCCAAATACAAACCCATCTTACACACATTGAAAAACGTCTTCTTAACACTTTTTCCAACTCAAGTTTCACCTATGGTTTAATTTTGAGTTAGACGTCTAGGGAGATGACGCGATGAAAGAAGACACGACATATGGTGAAGAAGATGAGTAAGAATCAAAGCAAAGAAGTGGGTAAGGACAACTGGAAATTAGAAAGGTAAAGGGGTTTCTAGAGTTTAATTATTGGTATAAACTCCATTAGAGGAAGAGTAAGGATGGACCATTGTGATACTAGAAGATTACATGTAAGATACACACCAACATTCTATCTCGGGTGTTAACATCTGAGGCAATAGACTCGAATAGTATGTTTTCTCCCTTCTCACCCATTTCTCTGATTGCACATTTGTACATTATCTGTTTTGTATTTAAGATTATTGAGTCTGTTTCGAATTAAGTCACAATTCATCTTTGAGCTATTTTTTATTTTATTTTTTAGAGATGGCCTTAAGTATAGAATGAATTTAATGGCCTAAAAGGATACGTTTTAGTCCGTTAACAATAGCATATAATTTTTTTGTAAACTAGTTGTATAATATGCTTTGAGTATGAACGTGAAAAAAAATTAATTATAAAGAAAAGATAAGTAAGCAATGCATAGAAGCAAGTTTTTATCTTAGGGAGCCTTGAGATATGTTTAGGCAGTGAGACCTGAACTAGTTAATAAACACGTCTAATGAACGTGTTAGAGGTAAGTGATTTAGGTGGTTATTTAATGAGCTCCTTGGTGCCTTTTTAGCTTGCTCTATATTGTAATACCATCGGTAAAGGCACATATCCCTCGGCTGGCACTTGCTCAACGAGAATTTATGGATCCTCGCCTAGAGGTTGATTATTCAAGACATTAAGTTGTGGATTAGTAATTTTCTCTTATGGTTCATCATTTCTTACTGTAACAAGATATCTTCTCCCAACCACTAAGGCAGTGTTTGTTACTTTGTCTTCCATTTTCCATGATAAATTCTTCACTAATCGCATCAAAACCATGTGGAATATTTATGGGAAATGAAAAATCGTTCTCATAGATGCCTCCAAATGATATAGCAGAAACAATCGGCTTATCAACTTTTTGAAATTATAGATCAATCCAAAGCACGAACATAATAAGCAGAAGAGAAGTGTCGATGATACCTGGACAAACAAACTTATTCACATAGTTAACCGCATGGCTTGTTGCTTCTTACATCTGTTATGCTTCCCAAACATAGTTGAAGCTTCCTGAAACCTAACACTAGGAAAAGATCAAAGGGAGTTTTACTTCCAATGGTAATCCGATGCTCAACATCAATATAATGACCAAGGACATTCTTATGACCTAAGACATATGGAGATTTTAGGTTGTATAATTGATGTCTCCCGTTTTGTCAGCAATTGGATGGTAATGTCTTCCTTTGATGTCAGCAATTGTCCATCCAATTTCCTTCTTGTTAGCTAGAAGAACACGTAACAACATTTCCTCTTGAGGAACTGTCAAGTTAGCAGAAATAATAACTGGTAAGGTATCATTTTCACCCAAATAAACGTCCCTCAAATTGGATGGTAATGTCTTCTCTTCAAGGGCCAGAGGAGATATGATAGATGGTATCTTTGGTGGTTCTATCTCATATGAACCTCAGACTTGTTCATAATCTTGGGCCATTCTCCCTGACAATCGGACTTTAGAGTGGCCAATACTTCAGCTAGCTCTTCATGTAACTTGAGAAAATCTAGTGAGAAGGCTGCTTGTAAATATCATCATAAATAGTTTCCTCAAATACCTCTTGTGTAACCTGATCAAGGATGTTAATGCAGAAACAATCCTCCTTCAAATTAGGGAACTTCATGGCCTCGAACACACTGAATCTGACCTCTTCATCTTGTACTCGCATGATTAGCTCTTCATTCCTACATTAATCAATGTACTCCCCATGGCTAAGAATAGACGCCCCAAAATGATTGGCACATTCTTATCTGCGTCGTAGTTAAGAATAATAAAATCGCATGGAAATGCAATTCTACTTGTCATTCTGAGCACATCTTCGATCTTTCCTTCAGGCCGTGAAGTAGACTTGTCCTCCATTTGCAAAACCACGGTAGTACGTCTTGCTTTCTCTATATTCAAATTCTGGAACACTGATATGGGCATCAAATTAATACTTGCGCCCAGATCGCAAAACGCTCTTCCGGTACATTCCTCTTCAATGAACATAGGAATTGAAAGCTTCTGGGATCCTTCAACATAGGTGGTAATTTTCTTGATAAATTTTGCTATACTCCTCAGGTAAGCCAACCATTTCCCCATCAATATACTCACGTTTGTTGGAAAGTGTATCTTTCAAGAACTTCAAATATCTTCGCATTCTCTTCATTGTTTCAACAAGCGGTAAATTTATGTGTAACTTTTGCATGATGTTCATAAACTTTTAAAACTCTGTAGTATCTGTCTTATCTTGATCACGTGAAGGGAATGGTGGAGAAGTTCTCTTACCGCTCACAATAATTTCTTTCTTTTTCTTCTTTTGTCTCGGAACCTCTTTGATTTCTCCTCAACAACTAACAGCTCACTCGTCTCTTCAACAATATCTTGTTCTTTTTGTTTATTTGAAATCGGCTCATCTTCTTCTTCTTCTTCTTCTTCTTCTTCTTCTTCTTCTTCTTCTTCTTCTTCTTCTTCTTCTTCTTCTTCTTGTGTAACGAGATAAGGCGGTATAAGTTGCCTACCAATCCTTAAAGAAATTGTGTTACAATTTTTTTATATTTGTGTGTCTTATCAATGCTAGCAAATTGGCTTTTAGCGTTCATGTTTAATTGGTTAGCAATTTGAGACACTTGGTTCTTGAGCAATTTTTATTCCATGGAGTGATCCTCCATTCTGTCATTATTTTGCTTACATAAATCTTGATTTCAAGTTCGCGTGTGTCATCATCATAAAAGAAATCAAACATTGTTGCATTATCTCATTACTATCTTCTTGTGGATGTGAAGTGAGTGATTTCTGAACTAAATTCTCATTGTAATATTCCTGTACCTGATCTTGACCTCTTTGTTTTTGTACTTTAGGTCTCCCTTGGTAGTTATTTCCTTGGGGGCGTGATTGATACTTATTTTTATTTACCGCCCCTCTAGGATTTGACTTCTAAAATTCCTGTTGAAAACGACTAGATTGACCAAAAATTTGGTTACCTCTTGTAGAAACAGAGAACACATATTCATGGTTTCTTTCACATTCTTCCCAAGTGTGATAATCAACTCCGTAATTTGAACATCCATGAGAGTCTTGCACCACTTTCACTTCTTGATACTTACTCTTAAATCCTTCTTCCGCAATCAACGCTAATTGCTTCACTTGTTTGGATAATGTGGAGAACTTGACATCTAACACGACTCCACCATTAGAAATTTTACCTTTTGGGGCCTGTTGTGTAGGCCAACTTCTCTTAGTGTCAATAATTTTCTCCATACAATTAGCGGCTTGAAGAGGGTTCATTTATACAAAACCCCCTCCTCCAATATTATTGACTCTTATCCGCGATTTTCCATCAACTCCCTTATAGAACATTGGAAAATTCATCATAAGAGTGTACCCGTGAAGAGGTCACCTTGTTAATTGTTGTTGGAACCTGGTCCTTGTAGTCCCTAGCTCTTCTCCATCTTCCTGTTTAAAATTTGCGAGCTCTACTTTATATTCCATCCTCATGCTTTGAGGATAGTAGCGGTCTAAGGATCGCTCTTGGAGAGCATCCCAATCTAGGATTGCTTCAGCTTGTTGACGGTCTAACCACTCATTTGCACCTCCAGTTAGAAAAAATTGGAACATGAAATAATACATTTGTTCGCTTGTAACGCCTTGAGTGATGTAAGCATCACAAATTTGCATAAACTTTTGAATAGCTCAAACCGGATCCTCATCAACGGCTCCACTTTAATTCCCATGGCTCAATAATTGACTTAACATACCTAGGTCGGGATTAAAACTAGCAGCTTGAATGGTGGGAGGGTGAATCCGTAGGGGTTTAAATCGGAAAGGCATTCCTGGCTCAGGTATACCTTGAACTGGATTATTAAGTGGGTACACTCCTTTCACATTCAATCCTTCCATTTTATTTTTATAATTTATTTGATAAGCCTGTAAAATCTATAACAACTAAAATATAAAAGTATCGAAAATAGAAAAAACAACTAAACACTAAACTAAAAAAACACAAGACTACAATGTTGTGGTCCCTTACAGTGGCACCATTTACTTGTTTCGGTTCTAGGTGTTATATAAATATGATGGATTGGTACCAATAGAACTAGGACTCCCCGCAAGCGTACGAGTTGAAGTCAATCAAAATTATGATAAGACTAAGGGTTCTCGATCCGCAAGGTCTACTAACGCTGTAAAAAATGTGTTTTGAATGTAATAAAATGTTGTGTTGCAATTAGAACAGTAGTAATATAGAGGAATTTGTATTTTGTTATTATGATTAAAAAGGACTAACTTGCAAATAAGTAAATATTAAGCTAAAAAGAAATTAAATGAAACTCTAAAAATATTATAAAGTATGAGAATGGAATGCTTGATCCTTGCGAGTAATCCATTTAATTGACAATTATCTTGTTAGTGGTATAAGGATGAACTGAATATGGTTTACATTAGTCGGGATGCAATTGAATCTAAATCTCCTCACGGGCAAACTTATCTTCCTACCTTACTCATCCTTTTGGCTTTCGGGTAGGCTTAAGCACAAGGCCCTATTGACTACCTAGTGTGATAATATCGCCGATATACGACACTAGGCGCTTATATATTATGTTCAAAAATCCGACCCCCTACCTGGGTGTTAGTCGAAAAGACTCAAACTACCTATACTTGATCAGGGTATAAATAGGCAAAATGCACAAATATATAAACAATTGAAAATAAAGGTTCAATGCATTTCAATAAAAAAAGTATCTCAAAAATCACCAAAACATAGATACGAATTACTTAAGGTTCATACCGTTTGCAAGTCTCAAGCATAAATTAATTTTGATGATAGTAAATAATACAAAATACATTACAAATTATACAAGAAACATATTCAAAAAACAAAATGGAACTGAATTAACCTAAAATACTGAAACGATAGGTTGTGGAATAGTGGAGAATGGTGAATTTGGGTGTAAAACACTTCTTCCCTCTTCTCCAGGCGCTTGAGCTCTTCTCCACATGAAATTATTTGATAAAAAATAAAGTGTGTTGAAATTGAGAGCTCCAATAAGCTTATATACTAGGTAAAAAAATTATTAGACCTAATAGGCTCGCTAGAATGACTTAAAATTGACCCAACCTGTTTTTGACCATGTTGTTTAGATTCAAGTCATGTTGGTAAAACTGGCATAACTTTCTCGTCTCAGCTCTTAATTGACTTTCGTCATTTCTAATACGACCCTGACTCCAAGCTCTTTCCATTTCAGAAGGAATCAAGTCCATAGCTATTACTAATTACTTATGGTGACATAAACAATATGACAATGCGCTTTTCTGATAAATGCTCTACCTTTCCAAATGTGACTTCTAGCTCTTTTTACGCCTTGGCTTGGGGTTGGACTTAAATTTCTTCCTCTTTGAGCCTCGTGTGAAACATGTAACAAATATCTACACACTTTCCCACAATTATGGCAGAAAAACACTATAAAATGAAATATTATCCAAAAGAATGTAGAAAAATACAATATGGTGATTATTAAGAAAGAAAATCTCTCAATTAGGTCTCATAACCCCTCAAAAAGATGCCTCATGAGTAGATTAATCTATCACAAAAGAGGAGAGACATCACTATCTTAATTATGTGATCCACAAACTCAGAGGAATCTTAACATCATAACAATTATCATTTATAAATTTATCGCCATCACAAGTGACACAATAATCATACTGGATTGGCTCCATATAGTTTATTTTCTAATTTTTGTTCTGATTCTAATTCTAAAGATATCCTACCATACATAAACTAAATTAACTAGTTTTTTTATTTGTTTATGCATGCAAAACTAATTAATTAAAATGAAAAAAAAAAATAAAAATAGTTCAAATATGAAATTAAAAAATAAAATAGTAGATTTTGTAGATATTAATGAATTGTTCGCTAATAATGACAAGTATGCCAAATTGAGGCGCGCTTTATAAGATCAATGGTTTCTTATAAAATCACTAGAAATGAGATATATAACGTAGTATTGTCAATTAAAATATATATATTTTTTTTCATCATTTTTGTGGTATCAACGGTCTTGCGGGTATCTTAGCTAAATTATCTATCTAAATTCTACTATATTATATTTGGGGGTTTGATAAATGGTCGAGATTTGTAATTTTCAACTATTAAAAAGTATCTTACGGGTGAGCGTAAAGGGACAAAATTTTGAACCGTGTAACTGTCATGCATACTTAATATTATTATTGAACCTTAATTTATTTACTTGTGGGAATTGAGAAGGATTCTTGACTTCTATTCGGAGGAAATTTACACAAGCTCTCCTACAATGGTTGACAATTACTCACCCGCACAAGATAGTACTTTTGAATTTGTACTTATTAGTCTGAGTTGTATTCGCGGTATCCTAGGATCCAATCCTTCATCCTTGACTTAGTTTATCATGTTTGACGCTTAGCTTATCGCAATTTGAGATGGACATGTAATTGTCTGACTACTAATTCTGCTTTGGAGATCCTTTTTGAATTATATTTCAACGAAAGAATTGAAGATATGTATATAGGGAAACTATGATGAAAATGAAAGTGTTTAATTAAGTAATTTTAACATTTATTTAATTATTTGAAGAGGTTATGATGATCCTAGATCGCCACCCTGAGTGATGGCGCTTAGTTACTCATTGTATCCACTATCCCACACAAAATAAAGTAAGTTTAATTTTATTTATAAGAAATATAATAGAAGTTATTTATGTTTAAGACTCAAATGATTAACATATAACTATTGAATAATAAAAATCTAGTTAATTAATCTTGCAATTATCTTTTAGACTTCCTTATTTTCTTGGATTCTTCTATTCCTTGGTTTCTTCTATTTATGATAGATTTTATTTCTTGGACTCTCTTGCTTCCAAACATAATAATCTTTATACTACTCTCAAGGAGGGCTGAATTTTTAAGTTCTTATGTGCCACTTGGTTGATCCAAGTGAATCATCTTTTTAACTTAATTTATTTTTTCTTTCAATTTTCCGTTCTGGTAGCTACTGAATTTCCTGCTTTGCTGGTCCATCTTGAGTCTTCAAATTCTGTCTCGAGATCTAATATTCTAATTTTTCTTTTAGAAGTTTTTAAAATATCTCTTTGCTAATATGGATGCACAATTACCATTTAGCCGTGTTTGATCCAAATGGGATAGATTTCGGCTTATATATGAGGCTTCGTAAAAATAACTTATTTTAAATATTTCAATCGGTGTTAAATTTTATTAAATAATTTATAAAATAAATATTAATTAAAGGAATTAGAATAAAAAAAGAAATTAGAATAAAGAAAGAAATTAGAATAAAAAAAATATACTTCAAGTGGCAATTTTATTTTGTTATAATAAGATAACATCCATGTACACTTACACTATCCCGCACCCTTATTTATTCATAGATTATCTAAGAAATTATAACTCTCAATAATTGACACACACTTCCCTTTTGATACATCAATGTTCAACCTAGCATACTTTGCTGCCCGATCTCCTATACCATTCATGTCCCTTTTAATGTGGTATGATTTCCACCTTGGGAATTTATTCATCCATTTTCACATCTCTTCGATTATTGGAGGAATTCCGTTTTTTTCTGAATAATTTAAAAAGTTTGAAGGTTGTCCAGCTGAATTATTGCAAAGCAGACAACCGAAGCTCCCTTTCAGCACATTATTTTATCCTTCCCTTTTTCATGATCTTATGTATTATAAATATTATCAAGATACTTATAAGAATCTATAAGCGATCCGAAATTCCATCCTGAAATATCGATGTTTTGCCTCATACACTTTGCTAAACATCCACTGTTCCATCGAGGCATCTTTTAACATGATACACTTTCCAACCAAGAAATCTCTCCATCCATTTCAATTTTTTTCAAGAATTGGTTGGATCATTCAATAAATCTCTACCGTTTTTTGAATATGAGCTACTATATTTCTTGAGACAGACAACTGATCCTATAGCCAAAAGAATGGCCCACACTTCACCTTCCTTACTTGATATGTTTCTACATCTCAACAAAATATTACAGGTTATTTAACCATCCTTATCAACCTCAATTGATGCGACTCCCGCATGCTCTTATTCTTTGGAAATCGATGCGTCATTTAACCAAGTAATTTCTGGCTCAACCTGGAGGATATCATTTTCTTTATACCAATCCTCTTCACTAGATCACATTTTAACTTCTCAAAATTTGTCTGCAAAGACATTATAACAAAAGATATCTTTGATAAGGGTGACACGTTTACTATTAATCTTCTTTGTATTCCACCCTTTTCATCTCTAAAATACTTCCCCTCCTTGATTTCCAAATAATCCAAATTGAAATTAGTAAAAGTGCGACAATGCCTTTCCTGTCCCACCCATTTTTAGAGTAGAAATCAACTGTCTCAATAATCCAGTCTTTAATTGGCCTAAAAAAATTACGATCAATTTTAATTTGCATAGCTGATAAAGACTAGACCGCATAGCTAAATGGGTATTTAAGAAAGAGTTGTTAAATTTATTCATCACCTATTTCACACCGATCACAAATGAAATCCTTAACATGTTTTCTTTTTAGAAGACTAACTTTCATGGGGATCTCCCCATTACAAATTATCCAAGTAAATAACCTAATTTCTTGTTGGAATATTAAAATCCCAGACAATATTCCAGATATCACTATTATTTTCTTCACTTGTATTGTCATTATTGGAATTCATTAGCCACTTCGTCCTGAATTAGACAATGATATCCTGACTTTGTGGTATACTTATCATCTTTGGTCTCAAGCCAAATAATCTTATATTCTTTGTCAAGATTTATAATTAAAATTCTAGAAATATCATTAGCTATTTCTTGTCCTTTATACTTTTCAAATGGTATCCATGTTCCATCCCAAAAAATGATTATTAAAAACTGAGCCACAACATTAAGCTTGCATTCGGGGCGTTTCTCGAGCTTGAATTGGGTACTCACCCATGAGTGTTCCCAAATATTCGTCATCAAACCATTACCAATTTTCCAGATTCTTCATTTCGAAGAACTTGAAGTCATATGGAAATACTCCCCCAACTCCAAGATCTCTTCATAGCAAGTTTAGCGTCCCATAGGGAAAACTTGGCATAATGAACCTTTCTGAACCATTGTGTCAACAGAGTCTGGATTATTAATTAATCTCCAAGCGTTATTGGCAAGCAAGGTGATATTTGTTTTTTGAAAATATCTAAATCCAATTCCACATATCGATCAGATCTCACAACTTTCTTACATGCTACCCAGTGAATTCTTTTTTTATTTGTATCCCTCCAGAAGCTTGCCACAGACTAGACGTCTTTTTACATAAACTTTTTGGGAACTCGAATATTGACATAACATTATTAGGTTTGTTATAAAGAAACTACTTTAATCAAAACTTCTTTAACAAAATTTGATAACAAGTTAGAGATCCAATTAGTTTACATTGAAAGGAGACTATTTTTTATGTAGTCAAGACTTTTTGATTGAGATTTTTACAACGAAAGAAGAATCCCCAAATATTTACCAAGTGATTATGTGCCACATATATTAAGAGTACTAGTAGTATCTTCCTTGATACTATTCAGTGTGCCATTACTAAAAAGGATCTGTAATTTGTTAAACTTGTTTTTTTACCCATTGATTGGTAATATTTTGCGACAATTAATATAAAGGCTTCAACTTCTTTTTCGTCAATGTCCAAAAAAATAATGCATCATCGGAGAATAAAAGGTGGGCAAGTTTAGGAAATTTTCTATAAATATAAATACCCTTGATGTCTTCCTCTAAACACTTGAAATTAATTAATCCAATAAGGCATTCTGTCAGCAACGAAAAAAAGAGGAGATGATAACGGGTCATGTTGTCTGATACCTTGATTTGGAGAAAACTTCTTGAGTCTCTACCCATTAACAATGACTTGGAATATAACCGAAGAGATGCAATCAAATATCTAATCTCTCCATTTTGAATAAAAATACAAAGTTCGTAAGAATTTCCATTACGAAATCCCAACTTACTTCACCGTAAGCTTTTTCCACATCGAGCTTGATGGTCGATGTTTTTTTGGATCTTATCTAAATATACATGAAATGAGACATTTCTTAATAAAAGAGTATATCATCTTGAATTATCCTCCCTTTGATACATCAACTGAATCAGAGAAATAATTTTGTCTATGAAAGGTTGTAATCTCAATGCAAGATTTTTAGCAATGATTTTATAGATTTAGTTAATTCATAAAATGAGTCTAAAATATTTAACATTCTATTGAGATTAACTTTTGGAACCAATGTGATAGGAGTGTCATTAATTTCGTAGAGTGGAATGTTATTATAACAAAAGTCCAGAACCATTGCAAAAATATCATCTTTTAAAATGTCCCAAAATTCTTGTTAAAAAATCCCTGCAAGACCATTCAGGCCTTGGTCTTTTGATCCCGACATGCTGAGCACCTTCTTAACTTTAATACATAGCTCTAATAATTTACTCTTTCATTAAATTTGTAACCTTATTCGTCATGTGATTTGTAACTTCTTCGATTTCCAAGACTTGGTTACCTATAAACGGATTTTAGAATTTCTCGAGATCATTTATTTAATTTGTCTTGGATCTTCGACCCAATTTCCATCATCCTCCTTAAGGATACATATACAGTTGCTATTTCTTCTCATGATCGTTGATGCATGAAAAAAACTTTTGATTTTGTCTCTCTTTTTAATCCATATATTCATTGCCCCAACCGCCCTGAAGGCTTCTTCTTTGGCCCAAGATCTTCAAGCTCTTTATCATTTTTTCCCGCTAACTATTGATTCTACTCTGACTTGTGTTCATTTTTTTGGTACTTTTTCATAAAACTACGATTATAATAAATATTTTTCTGCTTCAACCTATTAACGTCAAACAAGTAACATCCATTTTGAGACAAAAATCTTGATAATTTCGATATTATGCCCTTTATCCCAAGCACTTTCAACTATATCTCTGCAATGTTGGTTCTCTAATCATGTAGATTTAAACATGAAGAAACTTTTTTTATTACCACTAGATACGTTCTTCTGTAAGATAAGAGGGGAGGGATCTAAATCGATAGATGGTGTAACTTTAAGATCCAAATTTGGGTACAGATTGATCCAGCCTTCCATAGCCAGGTTTCTATCCAATCTTTCTTTAACATTATCATCACCTTTCTTTTATTAGACCACATATAAAAGCATCCTTTCAACGGAATTTCCATTAATTCATAATCATTAATAAAATTCCTTAAACCATAAATTTCTTTCCAATTTAGCCTTCCTCATACCTTGTGTTTCGAAAATTTTTGCGATATCATTGACAAAACCAATTAAAAGGACCAACTCCTTGATGGAAGACTTCCATGTAGTTAAACTATCCCAAACTTTTTTTCCTTTCTCTTTCAATTAATGGGGCATGAAAAAAGACAATATATCCTGAACCTTACTAGATTCATCAATTTTTCCAATTATAAAATATGTGTTTGAGTAGATAAATCGAAGCTTAACAAAACATTTCAAAGCCACTAGAATTCCTCCAAACCTAAATGCTCTTCCTCCGAGGTAAACTATATGGGAATAAGATTTAAAATGACTACACAACTGAAGGTCCTTTCTCCTAATTCTATATTTGAGTAAACACGCAATAGAGATACTGTACTTGGACATGGGGGTCTTAAATATTTTCTTAGTCATAGGTTCCCTCACTCCTTGACGATTCCAAATCAGCAAGCTATGAATTAAAATTAACCACTTTTGAGGACTGGCCACCGTCCTTCAGATAGGATGGGACAACACTTTCGTTCACGAAAATATCTCGGGTACTTACAATGTCTTCAATACTGCTATCACTGCTCTCATCACCACGCGTGTGTCCTTCATAACCGATTCTGCTACAATAGTATCGCTTCCTTTGGTCCAGTAATCCTTCCTTAGGTGCAAATTTAAGACGCCCTTAGGTGCATCCCCGTATCAAATGGTGTATGGTAAGACTTGTCACTTACCACTAGAACTTTAATTAAGAGTGTATTAGGCAATAAAAGAATTGAACTTAGATTCATAATTAACCGGAGAGAAAAGGATGATAAATTTGAACGGGCTTGACGAGTTCTGCTTTCAAGCTTATAAGAATAAAACTAAGAAATGGCATGATAAGCAATTCGAAATAAAACGTTTGAAGTGGGGCAAAAAGTCCTAAAGTACAACTCTAGGTACAAAAATTATCCAAGGAATTTGAGATCAAAGTGGCCTGGTCTATTCATTGTCACTAAGGTTACGCCTCATGGGACTATATAGAGATTGAACTTAAAACTAAACACCACACATTCATGGTAATGGTCATCGGTTAAAAATATACTATGGAGGCGAAGACACCATTCATGAGGAGGATCTAGATCATGGAGAGGTCATGTATCTCCTCGAAGACGCGTAGAATGTGATGTAACCCTATCGAAGTCAACAACATTAAACAAAAGACAAATAAGGGTGCAAACCCATGGGTAGATTATTTTATTTCTTTATTAATGTATATTATTAAAATTTAATGTTAATTTATGTGTATTAGTCTTTATTCCTGCTAATGGGAGAGGAAAGTATAGCGTTTTGTTGTGTAGGTAGGCATAATTTTATTTTTGAGTGAAAGAAGCTTGAGGAAGAGTGTTACAGCCCCAATCACGGTACACCACACGAGATTCGAGGTGCACCACACTTCACCATACCATCGCACCGACCAGTCAAAGCTCTATCATACAGAAAGTTCAAAAAAATGGGGTTGAATACCGCACACGAAAAAGAACCATGGGCAATTTTTGCCATGATGCATGGCGAAGGAAATGAGAAAATTTGGTGTGGTACACCGCGCCATCATCGCGTTACACATCATACAAATGAGGCATTGACACGATATAGAGTTGTAGCATATCAGAATCACGATACACCTCAACCCAGCAAGGCATTGAGACGGAATGACCACACATAGAAGGTTAGAAAGATTGGAGCTGTAGCATGCCAAAATTAGGGCACACCGCAAGTCAGTGCGGTACACCGCACCATATAGACAAGGAATTCACAAAATAGCGTCCCAACAAGAGTGTTCGCATGCAAGAGGCGAGGTACACCACACCGAAATCACGGTGCACCGTGCGGAAGTGTTATAGACCAACATCCACCTCCAAACTCCATTAAGCCTTAATGAAAGCTTGAGAAAACCTTCAACAACACACCAAAACACCATCAAAACTTCCACGCATCCTCTACAAACACATAAACACCACTATATCCTTTCTATAACAACCATTAAACAACAAAAATTTCATAGCTTTCAAGAGTTCTTATACTTAAATCAAGATTTCATACTTTTTTCATCCTTCACATAACTCCATCCCATCAGGACCACATATCACCCTACACGTAATAACCCAAAGAACGCTAATCATCCAAAGTTCAAATTCAGACTTGGCTTATCTTTTAATTGTGGGTAAAAAAAGATGACAAATAGAAGAAATGTGATTTCTAACAAGAGGAAGCTAAAAGGTTTTCTAAAGAAGAAGAAAATGAAATCACTCGGGAAAACAAAAGAAACACCACTTCTCATTAATGATTCACCTGAGAAGAAACCAAAACCTGAGGTGATTACACAACGAAGTGAGAAGTACAACTTGAGAGATTTTCGGTTGAAGAGAAAGGGAAAGAACCTATCGCTAAGGATCTTAGTTCCTCCTCAACTCCGCAAGAAGGTATGGATAGCTTTGAACCCGAAACCCAAGTGCGAATTGTATTACTATTCAACAAGATTGAAAAACTAGAGAAGATACAATACAGCAGTGTTATGAACCAATTGAGAACCATTCAAGATATTGAGCATGTCAAGGTGAAAATCGGGGGGAAAATAATTCAGTCTGCCTTTTACCACAGGTTCGAGGAGATGTGCTACTGCCGTGTAACTTATCCTAAAACCTCTCCCTAATTGCTTTATTTGTTTAGTGTATATTAGTTATTTTATTGCTATCTAAGTCTTTTTGAGTAGTGGGGACACGACTCAGTTTTGAGTTGGGGTTGGGGTACTCGTTGTCCTCATTCCTGTTTTTGTCTTTTTTTTCAAAAATCCATAAAATAAAATAAAATAGTATCAGAATAGGTGTATAATGTAGTGAATGTTCCTTTTAAGCATAGTTTTAACAAGTTAATGATAGTAAATAGTGTGTTTTAGAATTTCTTTTTTTTTTACAAATTGCGTGATTTATTTGCCTGGAAACATTTTATAAAGGATAAAAAGGATTAATAAGCAATGCGTAAAAGTTAAATTTGAACTTAGGAAGTCTTAAGCAGTGTGTAGAACATGAGGTTTGAACTAGTGAATAACCCTCCTAGCTTATGAACTAAAAGTGAGAAATTAATGAACCTTAGTAGTTAGGAAAATGATTAAGCCATTTCTTTGTTAGCCCTTCATTTCCTTTAGCATGCTTATAATAAATGTAATGAATTATCCTTCTTAGCCCCGTTTTAGCCTTTGTAGCCTTTTTCATTGATAAACCACGCTTTAAGCTTATACCCTTTAATTTTATGGACTTGATTATATGACCTGTTCACGAATCACATGCCTAGGACTAGTTGTCTTGGAGCTTGAGTTTGGGGGGGTGGGTTTACGTGATCAGGAGATACATTGGGTGGGTAGATGTATTATTTCGCGCATTTATTCATTGTACGCTTATTTGCAATCCATGCAGGATTTGAGAAAAGAATAGAAAAAGTTGAGAAAAAGAAAGAAAATAAGTAATACGAGAACTCATATCAAAAAGGGTCTTGTCTTTGACTCAGAAAAAAATGATGAGAAAAAGAAAAGAAAAAGAAAAGAAAAAGAAGAGAAAAATATATGAATGCAATCTTATAGCATAAAATGGGTTGAGTGAGCACGATAATGAGTGGAAACTTAAGATCTATGGCGATTAGTTGATAGATAGTGAGGAGAGGGCCAAAAGACCACTCTAAATTATCCTAAATGTTTATCACACCCTACCTTAAGCCTACTCTACACCCTAAGACCTTAAGATTCCTAGATATTTGAGTGAGTAATGATTGAACAATTAGGGAATGACTAAGTGGACTATTAGACACTATGGAAGACCTATGAACACCCTATAGCCGCCATATCAACCTAAATGAGAATCGCTCTATCTTGAATTGCGAAGTTAATGCAATTTTGAATTTATTATTTGTTGATTGTTTTTATATTACGCTCATTTGTATATTATTTCTTGGATACCACTATATTATACTTGTTAGGATAGATGCTTTATGTTTATTCATTGTCATTCTATTTTCCTCCTTTCTTCTTTGTTATTTGAGCTTAGGCCCCATTTCAGTATTCTTTTCTTTTATTTTGGCGGGACGATAAAACTTTGAGTTGGGTGGGGGTCTTGATGACTCCTATTTTTTAAATAGATTAATCTACTCATGAGACATCCTTTTGAGGGTTTATGGGAGCTAAGTGAGGGATTTTTCTCTAATATTTTCCATATCTTACTTTCCTACATTCTTTTGAATGTTATTCTATTTATAGAGTTTTGGTGCTTTAATTGTTTGTTAAGTGTGTAGTTTTTAGGTACATAGTGGACACTAGAGTCCAAGGAGATGAGGAGAAGTCGATTATTGAAGTCCAAATCCCAATCCAAGTGGTAATGAGAGCTTAAAGTAACTTTGGTAAAGCGAAAGCGTTTACTGTAAAAGTCATGACGTCATATTGTTTCAGTAACCACGACAAATTGATCAGATATTTTGAAGAAATTTTCTTTTGATTAATACAGGGTTTGAAGTCACTGTCACGTGAGAGGTGAAAAATGTCAATTCGGTGTTGAGACGAGAAAGTTATGTAATTTTTTCTACCTTGACTCGAATCAAGACATCATTGGCCAAAAATGGGTTGGGCCAATAAGGCCCCAAACAAATTTTGGCCAAGTATATAAGAATATTAGAGCTCCTATTTCAGTATACTTTATCTTTTATCAAATATTTATAGCACAGAGGAGCAAAAACGCTTGTTAAAGAAGAGAAGGAGGGATTCAACCCAAGATTCATCATTCTCCACCATTCCATAACCCGACCATTCTGTATTTTAAGTTAATTTCAGTCCATTTTATCTTTTTGATATGATTTTTGTATTAGTTTGAATTTATTTCCATTCGTTTAGTATGAACACAATATCTTTTGCTTGAGACTTGCAATGGGTATCAACCCTAATTAATTTATACACTTGTTTTAAGTATTGGGATATAAAATTATTGAAATGAATTGAGGTTTTGTTTATTACTTTTATTTATATATTTATGCTTGTTGCCTATACATTCCTTGATCACGCATTGGGTAGTTTGAGACTTTCGACTATAACTCAAAGGGTGGTTGGAATTCGGACATAGTATATAAACACCTAGTACGAGGCAGGGAGGTCTTGTCCATTAGGTAGTCAATAGGGTAGGAACTTAATTCATCGCAAACCATTTATAGGGTCATCTGAGAGGGTCTCTAATGGTGAAAAGTTGCCTTCTAGCTACCAACTGGAATTAGAAGTATAGTTGAATCCTAGCTATTGTGAATCACGCAATTCACCCTTATATCAATTAAAAAGTTTATAGTTGATTAGGAAGATAACCAACAAGAATCATGCAATATCTCTCACCACTTTTCTCATCTTTAGAATTTTAATCATTTGTCTTTTTAGTTAATTATTTACTTTATTTCAATTTTGTCCTTTACACAAAACCAAACAAATATTATTTATATTATTATTATTCATTCGGAAACTTTACATTATTTTACATACAAAACACATTCTCAACCTTGATAGTACCTATGGAGACGATAACCCTTGTTCTTATCAATTTGTTACTTGTCAACGACCCGTACGCTTGCGGGAAGTTACCATTTCTTTGATGTCGATTTATTATTAAATCTGGGGACCCAAAAATAATATAGACATGTTGCGTTCAAATTAATATCCCTATTTTATAAAAGATTATCTCGACTAAGACTATGAAAAGTCATAGATCTTATAGGTTATGTACCTATGAAAAATAGAAAAGAAGTAATCAAAATATCTCATATGTAGAAAAGTTTACTAAAACAAAGAAATGTGTGACTATTATTGAAATCTACCTATGACTCTATATATAATCAACGAGTTATAATAGACCTATACTACTCAGGATAAGCCTAATCCCACCTAAAAGTGGATAAAGACAAGAAAATATAGAAATCCCAAAATTTGTGTAACGGTTTAGTCAGGGCCGGTCCTGATGTTTAAGGGGTCCTAAGCAAAATTCAAAATAAGAGGCCCTCTATATAATTTTTTTATATACATATAATTTTTTTATATACATATAATTTTTTTATATACATTTACTAATGGTATTAACAAAAAGTAATCCAAAGGATTCTTGACTAATAGTGTTAACAAAAAGTAATCCACTCGAAAGGATTCTTAAGCAGATAGTGATACCTCACTATCAGGGTTTTCATAGATTTTTTTATTTCTTTGAATGATGTGTTTTTCACGAAATGCTGGTTCAGTTTCCATTACATTAGCAATTTTTTTAGCTTCCACAATAGATTTTCAAAACCTGTTTCTCGATACTCCTAAAAAAATGTGTCCTTTTAATAGTTGTATAGCTACATCAATTTGCATATTTTTTGCTTGGAATGCTTTACTAACAGTATTTACCGCAACCAATACTGTTAGTAATACTTCTTATTTTTAATCTTTCGTTAATCAATATAATATTTTCTAATCAAAATTAATTAGGACACAATAATATAATACTTATAAGTTATTTAGTTTTTTTAAATAATACTTCTTATTTTGTAATCTTTGCTTAATCAATTTAATATTTTAAATTAATTTGATATCATTATTAATGATAAAAGAGTATATATTAATTCACTTAAACAAAAATTAGAAACCGATAAAAATACACTATTTCACTAATTCAATGTATTTATATAAATTCAATAAATTATTATTATAAGATGGCTAAATAAATTATATAGTATAAATTCAATTTTAAAAATATATTAAAAAAAGAAATTCAATTAAAATATAATATAACATACACAATTTAAAATTAAGAAATCAAATTAACAAAATTTAATAATCAACAAAGTTTAAGAAAAAATAACTAACCTTGAAAATTTGGAATACAAAATCTTTTGTGTGGCCGTGAGATATTTTCTTTATGATGGCAAGATGCAAGATCTATTAAATAAAGGCTTGGTCAATGACAAAAAAAAAGGCTTGGTCCGATTGAAAATCAAAATTGGACTTGGATAAAGATTTATTGGACTAATAGACTTGGATGGATTTGTTTGGACTAATAGACTTGCAGTTTCCGAGTTGGACAACTTCTCTTTTTTGACATAACTTAGACAATATTTATAAGCTTGGTTTTTAAATTTTGGAGGCCCTAAAAATAATTAAAAAATTCGGGGCCCTAATCCCTTGCTTCCTTCGCTTACCATCAAGGCCGGGTCTGGGTTTAGTCGAGTGTGTTGCATACTGGTCTCTGGGTTGTGGAGTAGGCGACGAGTAAATTAATCTAGTGGGATAGTTTACCTTGCTAAGAAGGAACTAGTATAGCTGTAGGCGATGACCAAAACGTTGGCTAATTTCCCATGGGGTCGACGACTACTCATTGAGTAGAAAGTCATTGACGTGTAGGTGGGAGGTGTAATGGATCTTCATTAGTCATGGGTCACCAAGGTGTAACCTATTATGAAGTACATAACTCATAGGCGACAATATATCTTCCTTTTTCTATCTTTCTTTGTTTCCCAGTTGTCGCCTCGTAATGGACTAGGTGACATTTCTGGAGATTTCTCTGAATTTTGTTTCTTTTTTCCATGGTTGAGTTTGCATTGACCTGAACTTTTGGTGTATTTCTTGGGCATTTTATCTCGTCTTTCTTCTCTCTCTACCATGCATTGTGTCCATTTGAACTTATAATTGTTGTTGTACAATTTACAATCTAAACATATTAAGAACCCAAAAAAACAATTATAATGACCCACTCTATCACAAATTCATATCTAAGTGTATTTGCTCAAAAATAGCAGATAAATCATCCAAAAATATAAGGGAAAGATGTCTCTAGAGCATTGTAATCACTCCTAATTAAGATTATTAAAACTCTCTTGCAATAAGGTAGACCGATTCGCTTTCTCTTTCAATATTACTTCTTTAGAATTAGACAAATTGGTAAGACGCCCTTTTTTACAAGACTTCACAATGGAAAAAAATATCACAATTTACATGTTTATGCGCCCTACCATAATGTGGATTTCTTTCAGCCTACCCTAATATATGACATCAATTTTTTATCCCCTCTTATGTAGTAATCATGCTATTTATTCTCATTTTTGTATCATAAATCTATGTAGTTACTAACCGTAGTGGGAAAAATATGGATAGGTCCAAGAATCCCATGAAATATTCTCATGATTCTAGTGAATAGGGGCTTGAATCAGAAGAAGGGTAGTGATTATAGACTAAGATGAGTCCATAAAAGAGGTTGGATTAATTAAAGATATGAAATGATTCTTATATATAGGTTGGTTGTACATTAATTTTGTATATTGGAAGGTCTATTATGCAACATTATAGCTTGGGCTTCCAAGAGAGTCCTTTAGGGTTGCTAGATAGTGTCTTGGATAACAAGTAGGTTGCACACACACACACACACACACACACACACACACACACATATATATATATATATATATATATATATATATAACACTCACTCCTATACAACACTGTAAGTAAACTACTCTCTCAACTTTCACCTTAACCACTCATTAAATGACCCTCTCCAGTCTTCACCCTTTCCAGAAAAAAACCACGACCTAAATGTCCTTAAACTGAAAAAATATTCTGATAGAAATCCCTACTTAGATAGTTGTATTCATAAAAGTTGCAAGAATCTAATCGAAAGAATCAAGGAACTCAACCCTTTATCCATATTTTAGAATTTCACGTCTATAATTTGGAACCTATCAAGGGGCAGTAGCAACAACATTGAACCCATTGATCCGCCAGAATTACCCGACCTCCCCACTCTAGTTAATATCGCAATATACACCCATGTTTGAAATAGAAAGTATAATTAAGTCTTTTTCAATACAGTGGAGCGGCAAACGAATACCCGGTGTGAGAAGTCTAAAAGTTCATACAGGTTTGTGACGTCTATGTTACTCACGGTGTTACAAGGGAACATATGTACTACTGCATGTTCCCCTTTTTCTTGATTGAAGATGTAAGTGAGTGGATAGATTATCAGTTATCCAATATTATATCAACGTAATACGAGATTCAAATGACATTATATGATAGGTTTTATACGTAGAGTATGACGATGAAAGCCCAAATTGATCTTACAACATTTTGAGAAGATTCCGGCATAAGTCTAGGAGAGACATGAACGCGCTTAAAAATGAGCTTGGAGAAGGTTCCACTTCATGGGTACACTCTTAAGCTACAATTAGTAACATTTAATCAAGGCTTTGAAGCGATTTCGAGAGAAAGACTAGATAATATCGTTGGTGGCGAATTTATGTCGATGTATCCTATTTGAGTAGTGGGTTGCATGAAAAACATCGTGAGAAGCTGATGTCTCCCTAATTGTTTTTATTTTAGACCCTTGGAAGACATCATTTTTTATGTTTATTTGAATATTTTGATAGACTTTTGGGCTAAATGTGCAATATTCCGAAATTCCTCTTTATTTTCTAGTATTTTTGATTTATTAAACTTTTGCGCGTAATCTTGTGTATTTTAGTGAAAAGTTTGTAGGTTTTGAATATTAGCTAGGAGAGGAATCCGAGAAGAAAGTCAAAGATCGTGATATGGAGTCAAAGCTTGAAGATAAATCCCGAAAAGAATTATATCTTGAAGTTGCAAATCTGGAAAACAGGCCAAAGATTGCTGATTTCGAGGCACTTACGAGTTGTTTAGCCACTGACCTTTGAAGATATTATGTTCCTTATCGAGTTACGGAAATTTAGCAAGTGATTTGAGGTCAATCGGAGTTATAACGAACCGGCTAGAGCTGTTTTAGTGGAGGTGGTGCAGCAGTTACGGGATTTTGGGCTTAGAAAATGGACTTGGGCTTTTAATTTTTAACTTAAAGCTTAAGACAAAGCCTAATCCGTTTTGGAGCTTATAAAAGGAGCTTTTGACTTCTATTTTTCATACAACTCATTATTCAGAAGAAAAAACATCAGAGAGAAGTCAACGAAGGAAGCAGAAGAAAGCTGAAGAGCTGGAGAGTGTCTATATCTCCATTCACAACCGAATCTAATTTCGGAAATTAGGTTTTTCTTATTTTTATTTTTGTAAAGCAATATGAGTCTTATTTCTTTTAATTTAGTTTTAATTTCCGTTAGCATGAGCTAATTTCTTTAAGTACTTGAGAATGCATAATGGGTGAACCCTAAAACTATTGATTTTCATATGTTTGAATTTGGGTTTTAATTAATTAAATTGAATTGGGTCTTTTACATTATTTTGTAATCGGTGATTATTTACTGTTTTTGGAGTAGCTAACTAGAACAGGTGTTAGTATCTAAACTATTCCACATATGTGGCGTGTGGATCATCTTGACGGGGGGTTTAGGTATGGAATTAATTACTCAATGTAAGATATAAATTATTTGATTCTGACGAACATAATTAATCTTAGGGCCAATGAGCAATGCTACTTTTGTTGGGGGAAGGAGCATTGCTGATAATAGACCAGGTATGCAGTATATAAATCCACAGAGGGCTACAAATCAAGGTAATTATCAACCTCGTCCAAAGAATAACTCACGGACCTTACCAAGGAAATCAAAATTTTAATAGACCAGCTCCTCCTCAACAACCTACGAATGATACTTATACAGATACTCTAGATCAGAAGGCTTTGCCACAACATCCTCAAGAAGGAGTAGTGGGAGAGAAGAATATAAAGAATTTTATGGATCTAATGACGAGTAATATTCACTCATAAAATAAGAGGTTGAGAGAACATGAGGCTTCAAATCTTGGGAACACGAGTAGATCAAATGAATAAAGTTTTAACAAGTATTATGGAATCAAGATAATTGAAAGCCATTGAAGGAGGTGATGCCAATGTTGGGTTCGAAGCTTGTAAGGCAATTTTTCTGGAAATAGAAGAGAAAGAGGAGGTACCACATGCTGCAGAAAATTCCGTGGAAGTTCTAGTAATTAAAGAAGAACCAACCAAGTCTATCCCCGAAGACTCTGACTTTTCTAAAGATTCAGATCCATCCAAAAGATCCGATTTTATAGATCTTCTGAGGGATATGCAAGAAGAGATTAGATCGGTTATCGAACTTCAAGCTTTCAGAGCTAGAGAGAAAGACGAAGAAGCCTCAAAAGAGAAGAAAGAAGAAGTTGCACCTGTTGTGCAAGAAGAGAAGGTGGGCTTGCCCCCAATTGATCAAACAATGTCACCATTGATTCCTGAGACAAATCCCGAGGTTGACATTGATTCAAGACATTTGTCAGTGTATAGTCCAGAAAATATCAACGCCCAAATGCTAGAGATTGCGAAAAAAGGGCTTACACCGCAACAAGTTTTCACACAAGTTATTCCAGAGAAAGAAGCGAGTGTAGAAGCCAGAAAAGAGACTGTGGCTCATACTAAGAGAGTATCAATAAAAGTAGAAAAGGAGTTACCACTCAAGCTTAAAGATCCAGGATGCTTTAATCTTCCTATTCAAATCATTGGTATGCACAAGGTGTAAGCCATGTGTGATGTGGGTTCAAGTGTGAATCTTATGCCCAAGTCCGTATTCGATAGGCTTGGGCTAAATAAGACTAAAAAAACTCTCGTAAGTTACAATTTGCAGCAGTGACAAAGACATAGGGAATGGTGGAGGACGTTCATGTCCGAACAGGTAATATCACCATCCCTACGGACTTTGTTATTCTTAATTATGATGCAGATAAGAAGGTTCCAATTATACTTGGAAGGCCGTTCTTGGCCACAAGTCAAAGCATCACCAACTTCCAGGAGAGAACAGTTACCCTCCGTGCTAAAATCGTATCCGAGACATTCTATGTCTGAGGTAAGAAACCAAGGAATTTGGATCCCATAGTTCCTATAATCCACACTCTCTCACACTATTGAGACCCAGAAGAAATCCACGCAAGACCTGTGGATACTAGACTAATGAGTGAGTTTTGGGTCGGCCATGAAGTTGTATGGAAAGCCCGCAAACCCTAGAATATGCCGCAAAGTCACAAAGATTCGTGGATGGGACCATTCATAGTCACATAAGTTGATTTAGCTAAAGTGATAGAAATCAGGCCCAAGGGGGCATTAAAAGGAGATTAGTAGACTTCCATATCCTTGCTCGATCCTGGGGAGTCTATATACGGAAATCATGATAGAGGTAACGCGTCAAACTTTAAAAGACGTTAAACAAAAGTGTTGTACGGGAGACAACCCGCAATTTTTTTTAATGTTTTTTAGTCTTTAATTGATGTTTAGATTAGTTGTTTTTAGTAGAGAAATGTATTAGTGTTTTTGATGTATAGGTACTTAAGAAATCGAGTAAGGGAGAAAAATCGCAAAAATTTGGCAAAAAACCAGAGCTACGGTACACCACGGGCAGCAAACCGTCACGCCAGATAGTGGCGACGGGTCCCGAACAGAGAGTTCATCTGGTGCACCGCACCATCACTCCGGTGCACCGCACCATGCCCTGACCGTCACAACGGTATGAAAATCAGGTATTTTGCCAAGGCCATACTGCCCACTACCGTGTCGTCATTACTGTCTCACGAGTCCAACAAAAATCTTGTGCGTTACACCGCACCATCACTTCGGTGAACCACACGGTTTGCCATATCCAAATACGAAAGGTTATAAGAAGGGTTTGAAGAGAAGTTTAGTTATACACGATATTTTTAATCCTTATGCCTCTCTTTCTTCCCCAAATCTTCCCTACCTCCATTATGCTTCTACAAATCTTCACCATACATCAAAACACTATCAAATCACCCTAAAATATACATCCAAATCCTTCGCCACATTATTATAAAGAATATTCAACCACCCAAAGATATCAAAACACATAATATCCAAGAATCAAAAGCCAAAATTTCCAAATCTTACCCAACAATTCCTTAGATCCATACCTATATGCAAAAGTTCATCCTACCCACATAGAGATTCATCATCCTTACACCTTTCCTAACCCAAATAACACTTGTTCAACCTAAAATCAAGGGGTACAAATTTCAAGAGTGTTCAAAGCTTTGAGTTGGAGGTCAATTGAGATGACAAAGAGAAAAGAAACATTATATACTGTTAGGGAAATGAAGAAGAGTCAAAATAAGGTATTAGGTTCTATTAAGAAGAAGACGATTGAGAAGCGTTCAAGTTCTAGTATGAAGAAAAAGGGTAAAGTCGGTTGTGGTCAATTCAAAGACTAAAAAGATTACAACTTTCAAGGAGAAGACACCACAACCTCTACACATCGATATTCCTATACCCGAGATGAATAAAGCTTCAAAGGCCTTGTTAGCTTCCGCAAAAAAAAAATTACCGGACTTGCCCTTTGCTCATGAGAGAGTATTCAAAAAAGAAGTTGGAGAAGGTGATTACAAGAGACTCTTAGAGATGGGAGATAAATTGGGTTGGTAAACATTTATGATGCAAAATTCTGATGTCTCCCGATTTGTTCTAGTTATTAGCCCCTTGGAGACATCCTTTTAGGTGAATAAAGGCTTATTTGATAGACTTTTAGGCTTAATTAATCATATGACACTTTCTCCCCTTGGAAATTAATTATTTGTAGAATCTGAGCTTTTGTGCGTAAATTTGACTATTTTTTATGCAAAGTTAATAGGTTCTTGAATTTCATGAAAGACCAATCCAAGGAGAAAAGTGAGAATAAAGTCTTACTGTATTTTAGAGTGTTAGGAAATGATTTTTACTCGAGTTTCTATTTTTAGAGTACACTTTCCTATTTCTATTTCTTAATTTATTAATTTATTCTTTTTAAGCATATGCGGTTTAATTATTTATTTAATGTGAAGCTTTAAAAGATAAATGGTAATTACTTAGAGACCAAGTCAAGATAAAGATGAAAGGAAAGAAGATTTACATGGAAATAAGAAGATTTAGGAAAGATTTATTTAAAGGAGGAAAAGATAAAGCTGCCTTTTGAAATCTGAAAATCCAGCCACGTTTTAAAGATTAATTCATAATTAAAGATTGACATGGATTCTGGACGAGTGGTCTGCACCAATATAAATCTCTTTCCAAGACAAGTGGTTTCATATATTGGAACTTCTCAAACGGATAAGTATTGAAAAAGATATGACCAAATCAAATCAGCAGCAAAATCTTACCTTTCCTAGAATTTAGAGCTACGAATTTGAGAGTCCTTGACTTGTCTTCCACTCCAAGAAATTCGACCTAGGGTCCTCCAAACACCTATAAATACACCCCTTAACCTCCTACTTTCACACACTTCAGAGAATTACATAAGAGGCTTAAGGTTTTCAAGTCTGAGCAAGAAGGCAAGGAGAAGCTAGTGCTGGAGGAGTCTTGTTCTTCCATCATCAGTCATCTTAACCTTTAGGTTCTTTATTTTCTTTCTGTAATTCGAAACTATGAATTCCTTTATTTTAATTTTAGTTTTCCATTCCGTTATGAACTAATTTCTTTAGTACTTGAGAATCGCTATATGGGTTGAACTTAATTCAGTTTAATTTATGTTTTCTGAATTTGGGATTTAATGGTTTAAATTAGATTAGGAATGTTGTGTTGACTATTATTTTGGTTTAATCACTAATTTTGAAGTCATGAATCAAACTTAGCTCATAGTAATTAGGCGATTCCATATAGTGGCGTATGGATCACCTTGACGAGGGGTTTAATTACAGACTTAGATAATAGACGCATAGTATCTGTTATTGACCTTGACAGGCTTAACTAACCATGCAGCCAATGAGGTAAATTATTATTCATCTGAAAGTAGCTTATATTCACCCTGACGGGGTTTGTAATACCGTAGGATAGCTCTTAGGTCCACCCTGACGGGGGCTAGGAGATATTAGAGTCCCGACTAGCACAATAATACCAGTTTAGCCCTTAAACAGAAGCATGAATTAGATAGATTAGGTGAAACCCTTGCGAGGATCAAGTACTCTTTCTCATCTGAAGTTTCAAGTCTCTTTTATTTGCTTTCTTTTAATTCCGTAATTTTATTTTCTTGTATTTTAATTTATAAAAACCAAACAAAAATCTTTACTTTATTTTTTCTGTTAAGCAATTACTCTTACTTTTTGATTAATACCTGAGTTGTGCCTAATCCGTCCCTGGGAACGAACTCGATTTATCGAATATTACTTGGACAACCGTACACTTGCGGTGATTGTGGTTCCTTTATTTTCGCACTTTATTTTATAACACACCAGGACCCACCAAGTTTTTGGCGCCGCTGCCGGGGAAGGTAGCGTGTGACCCCGGTGTTAATCTTTTAGTAGTTTAATTGTTAGTTTAGTTTTAGTTTTATTTTTCAGTTTTACGCTTTGGGTTATCTTTCTTTCTCAGGTTTACAGGTTTTGGTTTATGCGTGAAGATATCGTGATTCTTGCAAATCCCGAAAACCTAGTTCGAGAAGCAAACAAAAGAAAGAGAGATGCTAAAGCAAAATAGTTAGAGGAGCAATTAGCAAGAGAAACAATGGCTGAAGACCAAGTTGAAGATCAACAACTCAACCCTCTTGTTGTTCCAGCTGCTCCTGTTGCTCAAAATAATGATCCGTGGTTCATCAATGGCCCTGAAGAAGCTCCGTTTCGAGCTCCTGCCCTCGGAATTGGCCCTGCAGATATTAATGTCGCGAGATACAGACCCGATCCTGGTATGTTATCTCAGTTTCAAAGTTACGGCAATTTCCGAGGAGCACCTAGCGAAGATCCGATCCGTGCTGTACAGAAGTTCATGCAAATTTACGATTCTTATATTACGCAAGGAGTAACTAAAGAGCAAATGTATTTTGCTAATTTTAGATACTTCGTTATTGATGGAGCAAGTGAGTGGCATGATTCTCAAGAACCCGGAACAATTACAACATGGGATGCATTACAAACCGCGTTCTTCGATAAATACTACCCAACGAATATGAGATTAGATGCGCAAGTTGAAATAATGTCATTCAAGCAAGAGGAAGACGAGACTTTGGGTAGAAGTTGGAAGAGATTTCAGATTTGCTTAAGAAGAGTCCCTGCTCATGGCCTCACAGAAATTCAGCAGATGAAGATATTTTAACGAGGACTTGATGGCTCTTCAAGAAAGGATCTAGACTTGCTTTGTGGTGGTGCATTTTTACGGGTACAACCAGTCCATGCTAAGATTATTCTGAATAGAACTGTAACGAATGAACTAGGTTGGAATACCGTAAGAACACCTGTCCGAGGTGGAAATATTGCACTGATTGAAGAAAAATTCACCGCCATGGGAACAAAACTCGAACAACAACTGAAACAGCTTGCTCTAGCTGTTACGAAAAGTGTTACTGGTAGAAGAGCAGATGTTAATGTTACACAAGAAGTTTATGGATGTTCCAACTGTGGTACAAAAGATCATGATTGGGAGACCTGTCAAAACAATCCAGAATCCGTAATGTTCGTATCCAACCGAGGAAATTACAATTCAAGTGGTCAAGGCTATTAACCAAATAGAAACCATCCGGGTTTCCAATATTCAAATCCAAATGGGGCTGCTAATCCAACCTATGCATATCAACCACGTCCCCAAGGAAACAACTTTCAACCAAGACCTCAGAACAACTACCAAGGTGGACAAGCATACAGAAATCAAGCTCAGAGACAACCTCCTCAAGATGCTTATATCGAGACCATGAATCAGAAAGCTCTACCCGCTCAACCTCAAGAAGGCGCATTAGACGTTCAGCAAACCTTGACAACACTAATTAACATTCAACAGTCTACCGCCGCAGCACTTAAGTTAATGGAAACTCAAATGGCTCAGATAAATAAGCAACTAAATCAACGTCAACAAGGACAATTACCAAGTGACACTGAAGAACCTAAGCAAAGAGAAGATTGTAATGCAGTGACACTTCGAAGTGGTAAGAAGCTCGCTCCACCTCATTTTCCTGTGATGAAAGAAAAAGAAACGACTGTGAAGGAAAAACCGGTAAAAGATTTGGTGGAAAAAGAAGATGAACCTGAAGTTGTAGAAGTGAAGAAGACTCCGGAAAAGCCAAAAAGCCCAGATACTACAATAACCCGTCCTCCTCCACCTTTTCTCTCGAGAGTTAAGAAGAAAGGCGATATGGCTGACTATCAGAAATTCCTGAATGTGGTATGTGGTCTTAATATTAACATTCCATTCTTAGATGCCATTAGAGACGTGGCGAAATATGTCAAATTCCTGAAGAGAGCCATCGCCAACAAAAGACCACACCTTGAGAATGAGATGATAGGTTTGCTTGAAGAATGCAGTGCCATATGCTAAAGCAAATTGCCACCAAAACTACTTGATCCTGGGAGTTTTACAATTCCTATTTCCATTGGCATTGAGTGGCAAGGTAAAGCTTTGTGTGATTTGGGAGCGAGTATCAATCTCATGCCCAAATCAATTTTCGAGATGTTGAAGATAGGAGAAGCAAGGCCGACGTCCATGGTCTTACAAATGGCTGACAGATCCCTCGTACATCCAGAGGGACGCATAGAAGATGTCCTCGTCAAGGCAGGTACTTTAATTTTTCCTGTCGATTTTGTTATTCTTGAATACGACACGGATAGGAATGTCCCCATCATCTTGGGACGACCATTCCTAGCCACGGGGCGTACTGTTATTGATGTAGAAAACGGAAAATTGACAATGTGAATCCAAGACGAGGAGGTAAAGTTCAACTTGTTTAGGGCAATGAAATTTCTAGATTTGCGAGAAGACTGTTTCCAATTGGACGTAATTGATTTAGCCACACGAGAAGTATGGGAATACATGAAATTCGGTGATATCTTGCAAGCTGCCCTAACACTTGACTTACCAAAACCAATTGAAGAGTTAGCCGAAACAGTGGCAACTCTTAGCTCTGGATATCCGAAGCAGGAGCGTCTCACTTATGAACCTGTCAGAGAACCGGGGGAGATAGTTCTTAAAAATAAACCATCTATCGAAGCTCCCCCGAAATTAGAAGAAAAGCCGCTTCCGACACACCTGAGGTATGCGTATTTAGGTACTAAAAAAACTCTGCCTGTTATTGTTTCAGCTACTTTAACAGGTCTTCAAGAAGAAAAGCTATTGTGCATCCTACGAGCTAACAAAGAGGCGATTGGTTGGACTATTGCTGACATCAAAGGCATTAGTCCTTCCTATTGCCAACACAAGATCATTCTGGACGATGAAAATGCGCGCTCAATCGAAGGACAAAGAAGATTGATGCCAGCTATGAAAGAAGTGGTGAAGAAAGAGGTTATCAAGTTGCTAGACGCAGGAATCATCTATCCTATCGCTAGCAGTGAATGTGTGAGTCCGGTTCAATGCGTACCAAAGAAGGGTGGTATCACTACCATCTTGAATGAACAGAATGAAGCCATACCGTCAAGGACCGTTGTTGGTTGGAGAGTGTGTATGGACTACCGTAAGTTGAACAAGGCCACCAGAAAAGATCACTTCCCTCTTCTGTTTATTGATCAGATGTTAGACAAGCTAGCTGGTAGAGAATATTATTGCTTTTTGGATGGGTATTCAGGATACAATCAGATTTATGTAGATCCGAAAGACCAACACAAGACCACTTTTACATGCCCTTTTGGTACCTTTGCCTTCCGAAGGATGCCATTTGGATTATGTAATGCACCTGCTACTTTTCAAAGATGTATGATGGCGATTTTCTGGGACATGATCGATGATTTCCTTGAGGTATTTATGGATGATTTCTTTGTGTTCGGTGATAACTTTGATGAGTGTTTACGAAACTTGGAGAAGGTGTTGGTTAGATGCAAGGAAACTGATTTGGTGTTGAACTGGGAAAAATGTCACTTTATGGTTCGTGAAGGTATAGTGTTGGGACACAAGGTTTCGAGTTCGGTTTTGGAAGTTGATCGCGCAAAGATTGAGGTAATTAAAACTCTCCCCCCTCCAATTTATGTTAAAGGGGTGAGAAGTTTCTTAGGTCATGCTGGTTTTTACCGACGTTTCATCAAGGATTTATCCAAGATCTCTAAACCATTATGTAACTTACTTGAAAAGGACGCCAAATTCCTTTTTGATGAAGCTTGCATGGTGGCCTTTCAACAGATTAAGGAGAAACTTATCTCTGCACCTATTGTATTACCTCCTGATTGGAAGATTCCGTTTGAAGTTATGTGTGACGCTAGTGATCTTGCTATGGGTGCTGTTCTGAGACAACGAAAAGATAAGGTATTTCATTCCATCTATTACGCTAGTAAGGTCTTTACAAGTGCTCAAGTTAATTATACCGTAACTGAGAAAGAGCTACTAGCTGTAGTATATGCATTCGACAAATTTCGTTCCTATCTTCTTGGGGCAAAAGTTGTTGTTTTTACCGATCATTCTGCAATTAGATACCTTATGGAAAAGAAGGATGCCAAGCCACGCTTAATTAGATGGGTGTTATTGTTACAAGAGTTTGACTTAGTAATCCGAGATCGAAAGGGTTGTGATAATCAGGTTGCAGATCATCTGTCACGTCTTGAAGGTTCAGAGCTTAATAATGATCCTGAGTTGGTTCGAGAAGAGTTTCCTGATGAGAGTTTATTTGCTATACATGATAGTACTCCTTGGTATGCTGACATTGTGAATCTTATTGTGAGTGGTAACTTTCCTCAAGGAGCCACATCACAAGACAAGAAAAGATTGATCCATCGTGCTAAACAGTTCTTTTGGGAGGATCCCTTCCTCTACAAAATGTGTAGTGATCAAATGGTGAGAAGATGCATACCTGAGAAAGAGGCTTGTGCAGTGGTTGCGAGTTGTCATGATTCACCATACGGAGGACACTTCAAAGGAGACCGCACAGCTGCTAAGGTACTACAATCCGGTTTTTATTGGCCTACTTTACATAAGGATTGTCATGAGTACGTTCAGAAATGTCATAGATGCCAGTTTACTGGTAATATATCCAAGAGGGATGAGATGACGCGTAACAATGTGCTCGAAGTTGAGATATTTGATGTATGGGGTATTGATTTCATGGGTCCTTTTGTACCATCTAACGGAAATCTTTACATCCTAATAGCTGTTGATTACGTGTCTAAATGGGTGGAAGTTGTAGCTCTACCAACTAATGATTCGCGAGTAGTGATTAAATTCTTAAAATCACACATCTTCACTAGACATGGTACACCTAGAGTTATTATCAGTGATGGAGGTTCACACTTTGTGAACAAATATCTGAAGACAGTTCTAGAGAAGTATGGTGTGAGACATCGTGTGTCTACCGCGTATCATCCACAAGCCAATGGTCAAGCTAAGGTCTCTAATCGAGCGGTCAAATCTATTTTGGAAAAGACTGTTGGCCCCACACGAAAGGATTGGTCAATGAAATTAGATGATGCGTTGTGGGCATATCGTACTGCGTTCAAGACACCTGTGGTGCATCTCCGTATCGTATTGTTTATGGTAAGGCTTGTCACTTACCTCTTGAACTTGAAATGGGTGCCTATTGGGCAATTGCGGAGATGAATATGGATCCAACCTTAGCTGCGGAGAATCGTATGATGAAGCTGAATGAACTTGATGAGTTTCGATTACATGATTATGAGAACGCGAAGCTTTACAAAGAGAACACGAAGAGGTGGCATGATAATCGCATCCATGCAAAGACATTTGAAGTGGGCCAGAAGGTCCTAAAATACAACTCCAAGTTTAGCAATTATCCGGGGAAGTTGAGATCGAAGTGGTCTGGTCCTTACATTGTGACCAAAGTTACGCCTCATGGAGCCATAGAGATTGAGCATCCAACTGAACACCGCACCTTTATGGTGAATGGTCATCGTCTTAAAATCTATCATGGAGGCGAGGATACTAATCTCATGATGGATCCACATCCTGGGGAGGTCATTCACCTCCTTGAAGCCGAATAGATGCGAGAGGTAACCCGTCGAGCTTAACGACGTTAAATAAAAGCCATTTCATTGTATATTAGTTTAGGTGCTTTAAGTTTTTAAATTCCTAGTGTATAATTCTAAGTTAGTGTCAAGTTTTAGTGTCTACTTCTAAAGAAATGAGAAGGCTAGTGTGTTAATGGTGCAGGAATCGAGTTTGGGGTGCTAGGAAACGAAAGAAGAAATTCAAGGGAAAAATTCGGCGCGAGGTCCGGTATACCACCCCAGAACCCCAGTATACCGCAGGAAGAAAACACGTGTCATGGGTTAGGTACCGCGGGTTTTATACAGAAAGGAAAAAAATTGTCGATGCGATGTCCGGTATACCGCGCGATATGTCCGGTATACCGTAGGAGGAAAAACCCGTACCACGGGTTAGGTACCGCGGGTTTTTGGACGGAGAAGAGATTTTGAACAGTAGCAAAAACCCGTGCCACGGGTTATATATCACGGGGTCTTGGCAAAGACGAAAAAAAAGTGAACAGCTGTTGGGTCTGGTATACCGCGGTATGTCGGTTTTGAAGAGGTTGTTACCTAATACAACTCTTACCCTATCACAAGCAAACCCTAGCCTCTTCCAAACAAATTCTCCAGCAGCCAACCCTATAAAAACACCTTGAAGCTTGATTAAACCTCCACAACAAACACATTAACATCATTAAATCTCTCCTCCATCCTCCATAAACATAACCTCTTCATCAAATTCATCAAAAAACACCATTAAACACAATCAAGATCATCAAGCTTTCAAGAGTTCTTCCAAGATTCATCAAGAAAACAACTTCCTTCATCTAATCCAAGCAAGAAACTCAAGCTATACCAAGTTTTCTTAACTTTATTATATCCTTGATATAAACTTGAGTTTGGGGTCAAATCAACCATGACAAACAGAACATATGCTTTGGATTATAAGAGGAAGTGTTGTATCCTAGGGAAGAACAAGAATTTGCCTGGTTCTACAATTGAAAAGGCCATCAATCTTGATGAGCCTATTGAAGAAACACAAGAAGAAAAGGCACCTGCACCACCACAACACGGGAAATTAACAGCAAGGATGAGGGTATCATCAAAGCCTAGAGACAAGATACAAATTCAAGTTCAAGGTTCTTCTTCTTCTCAAACTAATTCTGGTATTCCTCCATGGGCTCACAATCTGCAACAAGAATTCGAACTTTTACGACTAGACATCGGAGCACTGTGGAAGGAAATCACACAGATTAAGTCAACATTGGAAGAGGTAACTTTGTACATGGATATGGATTATTATTCTTCCCCTTCGGAGGAGAACACGATGGATCTTCATGGCCAGGTACCCCGTTCTAATTCTTCTTCTTAATTGATGGTAGGCACTAATTAGGTAGTTTAGTTTAATTCTTCTGCTTTATTGAGTCTTTTTCGAGTCGTGGGGACACGACTCACTTTTGAGTTTGGGGTGGGGTTCGTTGCCTCATCCCAATTTCGGGTTCGTTGCCTCATCCCAATTTTTTGTATTTTACATGCTTTCAATAAAATTAATCTTAGGGTTGCGTTGACAGTAGAGAATTTTAAATGCCCCCATCAAGCATGCTTTTTATGAATTTTTGATAGAAAATAGTTGACTTTAGGAGTTAGTATGAAGCTGAACTTTAATTGCATGCAAATAGGAGACAACTGATAGGAAAAATTAATGAACAATGCAAAAGAAGTAAACTTGTACTTAAGGATAATGGGTGGTTTGTAGAACGTGAGATCTAAATGAGTAGAGAACCCACATAGGTATGAACTAGAGGCAAGTTGTGTAAATAGGAAGATGATAGAGGCAGTTCTTTGTTAGCCCTTTGAAACCTTTTTGGCCGTCTATCCCTGAATTAATTTTATCCTTCTTAGACAAATTTTTAGCCTTTAAGCCTTTCTTTTGTCGCCACATTATAAGCCAATTTCCCTTTAGATTATTAGGCATGACCATATGACCCGCACTTGAATCACGATCCTGAGACTTCCTGTCTTGAGCTTGAGTTTGGGGTGGTGGGTCCACTATATGGGAATTTACATTGGGTTGGGATTTTTGAGCTTATCAATTGTGTTTTGTGCTATATATGATGATGATTCACAGGTTTATTATATTGTAACCCTTTGCCGGGGTAATAGTGAATGGAAAAGAAGCTTCGAGCTCAAGTTATGAATAGGCATAACTATGAAAGATAGCATGATATCTTAACATCATAAAGAGAGTCATGGCTATACAAAATAAAAAAATGAATGAGTTGAAAAGAAAATATATTCGGACCGGCAAAGTGGAAATTTTTATGTGAATCATCCTTAGTGCTTATTGGGTTAATTTGGGGACGCTAATTAAGCGCGTCAATTGGGTTGAGTGAGAACGTTATTAGAGTGTAAACTCAAGCTCTTGGACAGTTTTGTTGATGGTAAGTGAGGAGAGAGCCAAAAGCTCACTTCAAATTTACCAAATATACATACCATACCGTCCTTCAGCCTATGCTAAAACCGTAAGGAACTCGTGATTCCTAGATGCACAGTGAGTTAATAGGGAATATGCTAAGTGGAGCGTTCAAAGCAAGTAAAGATCGAGGAACACCCTATAGCCACCATCTTGAGATAAGTATTAAGCGTAACCTTCTAGCATTGTGAAATTAATTTAGGATTGATATTGTTTTATATTTGATTTTGCATGATAAGTATAGGTGTATATTAATTCCTAGGTTAGACTATATGAGATTTGTTTTAAGTTTTGCTTTGGGATTATTTTCTAGATTCTACCTTCTGCATTCACCTAAAAGATCCTTTGTTTTTATTTTTACTTTGTCGGGATGACAAAGGTTTGAGTTTGGGGTCTTGATGTCTCCCGATTTGTTCTAATTATTAGCCCATTGGAGACATCCTTTTAGGTGAATAAATGGCTTATTTGATAGACTTTTAGGCTTAATTAATCATATTACACTTTCTCCCCTTGGAAATTAACTATTTGCAGAATCTGAGCTTTTGTGCGTAAATTTGACTATTTTTTATGCAAAGTTAATAGGTTCTTGAATTTCATGAAAGACCAATTCAAGGAGAAAAAGTGAGAATAAAGTCTTACTGTATTTTAGAGTGTTAGGAAATGATTTTTACTCGAGTTTCTATTTTTAGAGTACACTTTCCTATTTCTATTTCTTGATTTATTGATTTATTCTTTTTAAGCATATGCGGTTTAATTATTTATTTAATGTGAAGCTTTAAAAGATAAATGGTAATTACTTAGAGACCAAGTCAAGATAAAGATGAAAGGAAAGATGATTTATATGGAAAGAAGAATATTTAGGAAAGATTTATTCAAAGGAGGAAAAGATAAAGCTGCCTTGTGAAATCTGAAAATCCAGCCACGTTTTAAAGATTAATTCATAATTAAAGATTGGCATGGATTCTGGACGAGTGGTCTGCACCAATAGAAATCTCTTTCCAAGACAAGTGGTTTCATATATTGAAACTTCTCAAACGGATAATTATTGAAAAAGATATGACCAAATCAAATCAGCAGCAAAATCTTACCTTTCCTAGAATTTAGAGCTACGAATTTGAGAGTCCTTGACTTGTCTTCCACTCCAAGAAATTCGACCTAGGGTCCTCCAAACACCTATAAATACACTCTTTAACCTCCTACTTTCACACACTTCAGAGAATTACACAAGAGGCTTAAGGTTTTCAAGTCAGAGCAAGAAGGCAAGGAGAAGCTAGTGCTGGAGGAGTCTTGTTCTTCCATCACCAGTCATCTTAACCTTTAGGTTCTTTATTTTCTTTCTGTAATTCGAAACTATGAATTCCTTTATTTTAATTTTAGTTTTCCATTCCGTTATGAACTAATTTCTTTAGTACTTGAGAATCGCTATATGGGTTGAACTTAATTCTGTTTAATTTATGTTATCTGAATTTGGGATTTAATGGTTTAAATTAGATTAGGTATGTTGTGTTGACTATTATTTTGTTTTAATCACTAATTTTGAAGTCATGAATCAAACTTAGCTCATAGTAATTAGGCTATTCCATATAGTGGCGTATGGATCACCTTGACGGGGGGTTTAATTACAGACTTAGATATTAGACGCATAGTATCAGTTATTGTCATTGACAGGCTTAACTAACCATGCAGCCAATGAGGTAAATTATTATTCATCTGAAAGTAGCTTATATTCACCCTGACGGGGTTTGTAATACCGTAGGATAACTCTTAGGTCCACCCTGACGGGGGCTAGGAGATATTAGAGTCCCGACTAGCACAATAATACCAGTTTAGCCCTTAAACAGAAGCATGAATTAGACAGATTAGGTGAAACCCTTGCGAGGATCAAGTACTCTTTCTCATCTGAAGTTTCAAGTCTCTTTTATTTGCTTTCTTTTAATTCCGTAATTTATTTTCTTGCATTTTAATTTATAAAAACCAAACAAAAATCTTTACTTTATTTTTTCTGTTAAGCAATTACTCTTACTTTTTGATTAATACCTGAGTTGTGCCTAATCCGTCCCTGCGAACGAACTCGATTTATCGAATATTACTTGGACAACCGTACACTTGCGGTGATTGTGGTTCTCTTTCTTCCTTACCATTTCTGTATATTACTTATTTGCTTTTTTTTAAATTTTTTTAGAGTCTTTTCCGAGTTGTGAGGACACGTCTCATTTTTGAGTTGGGTGTGGGGATTTGTTTTCTCTCATCTCCATTTTTATGTGATTTTACTGTTTTTGTGATTTTATGGTTTTTGGAAGAAATTAAATTTTTTGATACATGGGAATTAGATGTAGAGTGTGTTTAATAGCTTAAAAGCATAAGCTTAGTAAGTTATTTATAGAAAGTAATATGTTTATGAGCTGTTTTATTTTGTATTCTTTGAGTACTTACAAGAAACACACATCGATAGTAAAGAAAAGATTAGTAAGCAATGAGGTAAAAGTATGTTTGATCTTACAACTTCTTGAGGGGTGTGTAGGCCGTGAGATCCGAGCTAGTTGATAAACCCATTAGATGAACGTGCTAAAGGTAAGAGAACGACAAAATTGCACAGTTTAGAAAGTGATGAAGGCGGTTCTTTGATAAGCCTCTTCTTTCCTTTTAGCTTGCTGTCCATTTATTATATTTATATCTTTCTCAGCCCCTTCTAGCCTTTCTAATGCCTTTTTATTTAACCACATTATAAACCATATCCCTTTAGATTTTAAGACTTTTCCATATGACCCGCACTCGAATCGCGATGCATAGACAGTAATTTTAGAGCTTGAGTTTGGGGTGGTGGGTCCACCATTATAGGAGGGATTTTGAGCTTATGTATTTGTGCTCAATATTTTGATTATGATTCACAGGTTTGTTATATTGTAATTTTTTTATAGGGTAAAATTAAATGAAAAAAGTTATGAAAAGAGAAAAGTATGAGTAAAAAAATAGCATGATATCTCACATCAAAAAGAGAGTCATAGCTATACAAAAGAAAAAAATATATGTAAAGATTGAATATGTTTGGAACGGCAGAGAGGAATTTTTATGTGATCATCTTTATTCTTTAATTGGGTTACTGGGGATGCTAATTAGTGCATCAAAATCATTGGGTTGAGTAAGAACATTTTTTTTATAGTAACTCAAGCTCTAGGGCGATTCGTTGATGGCTAGTGAGGAGAGAGACAAAAGATCACTCTAAATTATCCAAATATACTATCATATCGTCCCTAAGCTAACATTACAACCTTAAAGATTTTTTATTCTTTTCTATGTGATCTAGAAGTGATCGAGCCGTTTAAGAGTAGTTAGGTGGATATTTGGATCCTAGTGAAGTTTAATGAACAATCTATAGCCTCCTTGTTAAGCTAAGTGAAGAATCTCTTCTTCGTGCATTGCAAAGCTAATCTAATCTTGAATTTGAGTAGTGTTGATCTTGAATATGAAAAGTGAACATGTAATTTAGTTTGTGAATATTATTACATGAAATTTCCTAAGTAGTTGTTTGAGTTTATTTTATATATTCTGCAATCTTCTTCCTACTATGCTTAATTGACTTAGATGTGTATTTAGAGACTTCAATTTGTTTTTACTTTATTGTATCGGGACGATACAACTTTGAGTTGGGGGTCTTGATGTATCCCTATTTGTTATATAGTAATCTAGGTTGGAGAAATTATTTAGGTGTTTATGGTTATATATTTTTATTCGTATTCTGATAAATTCATATTTCTTGTCTTGATTTGATGAATTATTATTTGTAGAACATATTTGGTTTAATTTGTGAGTTAATTTTAAGCTTCAAAGATATATGAAATATAATTAGATGAAAAATAAATTCTAAAGAGATAAGGAAAGAAGATATGGAAGAAATCAAGAGATAAAAGGAAGTAGAGATAAAACAGGAAAGGAAAAGCTGTCAAGTAAATCTGAAATTATGCAGCTACGTCAACTAAAATGAAGATAACGTCAAATGGGCTGGGAATTTGGATGAGAAATCAAAAGATAAAGTTTATTTCTTTTCTCTATGGTCGTTTCAATATAAAGTAGGAAACAATCGGACCAATATCGAAAGAGATACGACAAAAACAAGATAACAGTGTTTAACCTCTCACCTATATTTTAGGAAAAAAATTTGAGTTGCACTTGCACTCAATTTACTTGCCTTCTACTCAATTATTTCGACCTATGGTATTCCTAACAACTATAAATACACTCTCTAATCATTGTAAATAGGTCCTCGTCTCTCCTTAACTAATCCTTAATATTATTCATCATAGAAGTCATTCAAGAGAAGTAAGTTGACAATGTGTATCTTTATTTTAGTTCATTTATTGTTAGCATGAATTATTTTTTCCATAGCTTGGGTTTTTCATATGTATAATTTTTGAATTCTATTTTCTTCTATCTAGGTTTGTTTAGGAAAACCCTTTTAAATTGATTCTAGCTTCTTAACCATATATTTGTTATATGTGCTTTGATTTATTGCTAGTCTTAATCTTGATCACGTTAGGATTGTCTTAATAGTAGTTAGATGGTCACCCAGAAGCGGTGTCTAATTATTGAAACATCACATAAGCGTCTAGTGTGCGGTAGTGATCTGTAAGGGGATTTCCTAACTAGATAGTCATTAGGGTTTGAGATTTAACCACCGATCATTGCGCAGGGTCCCCTTAACCAAGTCCTTTGGTAATTTTTAGGTCGCCACCTAAGTCCACCCGGAAGGGGGTTAGAGAAATATAAAATCCTGGCCACATATCTAAGAGCTTTAATCACCCTTATTAACTAGTAGAAGAAATAGAAGGATTAGTGCATACTAGCAAAACCTGAGCTGCACTCTCTCATCTTATTTTCTCATCTTTAATTTATTGTATTTAGTTTAATTATTGTTTCCTCAATCAATCATATTTACTTTTATTGTCTTTAAATTCAGTAACTGTTTATTACTACGCTTTTCTGTTAATCCATTCGTATAACACATTAAGTCCCTGAGAACGAATCTTTACTTATCATTAAAACTTGCGTACGACCTGTGATACTTGCAGTGAGTACCCTGTTTAGCTTAGGGTATTAGTTGCATCTTTTATTATCATATTTTTATCACACCTTAAGCGACACCATATTCCAAGCAATTTTGTAGAAGACACTAGTAAAGACATCAGGTCCAGGTTACTTAGTGCTGTCAATAGAGAAAATAGCCTCCTTATCTCTTTATTAGTGATATCACTTATCATATTATCTTCAGTAATTTTATCAAAAGCTTTATTAACTATTTCTTTAAACCGTCTTTAGAAATCTTCTCTTCTTTTATATCCTTAGTACCATTTACAGTCTTGTAATATTTGATGAAGTCATCATGAACTTCCTCTTCCTCCACAATAATATTACCATTATTAGTAACAATAGAGGATACTCTGTTATGAGTGATTCTAGTTCTAATAATTTTTGGGTAGAGAGTAGAACGACAGTCACTCTTTTGAGCCCAATTTATACTTAATTTTTGTTTCAAAAATTTCTTCCGAAATAGTGAGAAGGTTCATAATTTTATCTCTCAAATATATCTCACAGAAGATCCCTGTAATATCCGCATTCATAATTTTTAGTTGAACCTTAGATAGTTCAATTTATTACTTTCATAATTTCCTTATAAATAATGATGAAAGTATGTTCTGTTAAAAGTATTAAAGCTTTCTTAACCTCCTTTAGTTTATTCACAACTTGAAACATCAAGCTACCCTAAAACTCAGTGTTCCAAGCTTCCTCAACTACATGGAAGAATTTATCATGTGTAGTCCAAATGTTGAAGAATTTGAAAGCTGAAGGCATGTGATTATTATTTCCCTGAACAGTAAGAATAAGATAAGAATGACCTTTGAAACCTGGAAGGTCAACGTAGAGGCGAGACTTGAAATTAGCAACCAAGCATCATTGATAAGAATGTTATCAATTTTACTGGAGATGAAACCTAGAAATAAAGCAGTATTAAAGACCAATTAATTAACAAAATGAAATCTAGAAATAAAGCAAAATAACAAAGCGGTCAAACTCTCTGGTCAAACTTTGACCAAGTAGTCGAAAATGTGTCGGCATGGTGATGGAGGTTAACGACGGTCAGAGAAAACCAACGGTTGGTCAAGGCTATACCAAAATAATACTAACCCTAGAGAGAGAATGTAGAGAGAAGGAGGATCTTTTTTTTAGGTTAGGATTTGTTTAGATTTCGGGACAACAGTTATCAACTAACACATATGTGCATTTAGCATAGAACTTTTATAAGATAGATGAAAGTGTGAATACATGTTTTAGCAAGTAGAGGCATGATTGGGTGATTTATATAGACACATGATATGTTGAAATAAATTAATCATACAATTATGCATTCCTCAACTAAAACACTTAAACATTTTTCCATATTAAAATAAACTAGAAAAGGGGCAATATGCCAACAAAGTTCAAAAGAGACTCATAGAATGGGCAAACTTGTGATTCAATTGATAGTGCGCATATAAAATATAAATCCTACCCCAGCGTTCAGTGATAATTGACTTGGACCCAAGGAATAGAAGTGTAACAAGTAGTGGATAAAAGGTTTAAAGGGGTGTCTCATACCTATATATAAATGTTAGAGATAAATAAGAATTTCATCATCATAAACCTCACAAGCTTTATTCGACATTCCAAGTATCCTAACTTCCATACCACATCCTATATCTCCCAAGTTCATTAATTAGTTTACTACATTACGGGATAAATAGTATTTAACCTAGTTTGTATCAAAGCCCAAATCCAAACCTTGATTATGTCTATTGTGTCTTGTCGACATGTAGAAGTGATGAGCATGGCAAGATCTACGTGTAACCTTTTTAAAGAGTGAATACTATTTTCTTCTATCAAAGTTTTTTTGTGAAAACCCTTTTAGATTTTTTCTAGCTTCTTAACCATATATTTGTTTTATGTGCTTTGATTTATTATCAGACTTAGTCTTGATCACGTTAGGATTGTCTTAATAGTAGTTAGATGGTCACCCGGAAGCCGTGTCTAATTATTGAAACATCACATAAGCGTCTAGTGTGCAGTAGTGATGTCTCCCTATTTGTGATGAATTAATCTAGGTTGGACACATCCTTTTAGGTGTATTTAAGAATTTAATTATCGATTTTTGTTCATATTTTATATATTCCTAATTCTTGTCTTGATTTGAAGATTTACTATTTTTAGGGCATATTGGGTTTAATAATTTGTTAATTGTAAAGCTTTAAAGACATATGGTAATTAATTGGATGCCAAATAAATTCTAAGAGATAAGGAAAAGAAGATAATGATGGAAATTAAAGATAAAGGAAGTAAAAGATTAAATAGAAAAGGAAAAGTTGTCAAGTAAATATGAATTTCAGCAGCTACGTCCATTAAATTGATCATAACTCAAAAACACATGGGAATTTGGAAGAATGGTCTGAAGAAAAAGTGTAGAGCTTTCCGAGACAATCAGTTTCGATATAAAAAACGTGTCAATCAGAGCAATATTGACGAAGTTAAGACCAGAAGAAAATAGATGCAGTTTCTTACATTTTCAATAATTTAGAAAACGAATTTGATTTGGAAAAGAGCCCTCTTACTTGCCTACTACTCCAAGAATCCAAATTAGGGTATATAATAGCCTATAAATACATCCTTTATTCAGTAGAAACGCATCCTTGACCAATCCTTAAGCCAAGAGGAAGCTTACAACAAGAGAAGAGAAGTCTGGAAGGAGCTGAACATCGAATTATGCCTTCACAAGCCTTCAAATTTGTAATTATTTTATTTTCTTTCTCTCGTATGAACTATATTCTTTTTTAGCTTGAGATTTAGCATATGGGTATGAACCCAATACTTTTTTTTACATCTTTATTAATTTTGGATTATAATATTTAAATGAATCAGTGTTTTATTCTCTGTTTTATGTGCTTTGATTTATTGTCTATTTACCTTACGAGGGCCCGCGTATAGGATTACCTTAACAGTAGTTAGATGGTCACCCGCAAGGGGTTTCTAATTATTGAAACACCACATAAACGTCTACTGTGCGGTAGTAATCTTGACGCGCTTGCCAAACTAGATAGCCATCAGGGTTTGATTTAACCACCGATCATTATTTGCAGGTCAGTCTCATCTAAGAACTTAGTGGCGTAGGATCATCTTAGTTGATTCCCCTGGTAATTGTGAGGTCGCTACCTAAGTCCACCCGGAAGGGGGTTAGGAGGTTTAGAATCCTGGTTATTGCAATTCTACATAAATCTCCTTACATGATTAGAATAAACAAGGCTAGTGGGGATTACATTCTATATCTTGAGATAAACTCTCATACTATCGTCTCTTCTTATTTACTTTTTTGTCTTTACTTATTTAGGTTAATTTTATATTTACAAAAACTCAACAAAAATTATTTTCTTTTATTTCTTGCATATTATTATTCTAGCTCTCTTATTTGCACTTGATATCTGCATTAGTTCTCTCTAGCTTTCGTAGTCTCTGAGGAATGAATTCTATTTATCATTAAAACTTGCATACGATCTGTGATACTTGCAGTGAGTTACGTGTTTAGTCTAGGGTGTTTGTTTGCATCTAGTTTATCCATTATTTTATCACACCCTAGGAGACACTAAGTTTTTGGCGCCGCTGTCGGGGACTACATCGTTAGTCCTTGTGCATTTATTTAGTGCTTTTATTTTAGTTACTTCTATTTTACGCTTTTGTTTTTAGTTTAGTCTTTACAGATTTTACAGATGAAAGGCCCGAGGAAACTTGATCTTCCCATCTCATTAGAGTGCAACCCAGCGTAATTCGCACTCCAGAAATCCAAGCCACTAAATTTCGACCTCATTCAGGCATGATAGCGCAATTTGCGATTCATGGAGAAAATAGCGGTACTACACATCAAGATCTGGTTCGTTATATACAAAAATTTATGCAGATCTGTGACACTTATATCATCAAAAGCTTTACACATGAATAGATGTACTACGTTTTGTTCCAATTCTTCTTAACCGGTAGTGCAAGCGATTGGTATGAATCCCAACTGCCTGATTTAATACCAGATTGGGATAAAATCCAAGCCAAATTCCTAGACAAATTCTATTAGGTTAGTAGACATTTAAAAGATATGCTGGAGTTTGAACAATTTATGCAAGAAAAAGGGGAAAATGTTGGTGAAGCATGGTTATGTTTTAATGAGAATAAGGTGTTCATTCCATGTCTCCTCTCCCGAATATCATTTAACCATGTTCTATGGAGGACTCAATGACGAGTCCAAGGCAAACGCAGATTTGTTAGGAGATGGAAAAGTTTCGTGTTATTAGATCCTGAAGAAGCTAATACTATTATGGAAAGAGTTTTGGATACCGAGAGAAGTTGGCCAATTGAAGCGAAAAAACAATAAGATACTTTTGAATCTCTAAAGATAAAATAATTAAACCAACAACTCAAGGAATTACAAGAGCAAGCACGTTCAATAGCTCAGGTAAATCTAGTACACACTTTACCTTCATATCCTGGGTGTGGAGCAAGAAGTCATTCATGGGAATTGTATGAATAATCCAGCTTCGATTTCCTTCATATCTCATCAAAGAAACCACTATTTGAATGGTTATTATTAGCCTCAAAGAAATTACGCTAATTATCACCCCACACAGAATCAGAATTGGGTCAGAAACCAAGGTACTTTTTATCAAACTCGACCTCAATCTTATTATCAACCACAACCTATCTATCAAGAAGCGCTAATTTATGAAGAAACTTAGCAAGACACACCTCCATGTTCAATGCAACAAGCTACACAAGAACAACCTTTGAGTTTGGATCAGAGTATAGCTGAACTTTTGGTACTAGTTGAAGAAAATATGAAGATAAGTCAGCGAAGACTCCAAACCCAATCAAAGGTAATTAAAAATGTCGAGCATACCCTTTCACAGATGGAGAGTTCACTTCAAAACTGGCCAAAAGGGCAACTTCCAAGTGATACTATTTCTCCCAATGATGATGCTTGTCATACAGTTGAATTAAAAAGTGGAAGACAATTACCTACGCCTAGAGTAGAAGAAACATAACAAACCTCTATTCCTGGAAAAATGGTTGAAGAAATAGCTGAAGACAAGGCCGAAGAGGTAATTGAAGCAAGAAGTGTCCCAGAGAAGACACCTGAAAAGAAGAAAAGCTCACTGGTAAACAATAAACACCCTCCTCCACCATTCCCATCACGTGTCAAAATGAAGAACAATGAGAAATAATTCAAGAAGTTCCTTGACATGGTGAGCAAGCTAGATATTAATATTACGTTTGTAGAAGCTCCCAAGAGAATGCAAAAATATCTGAAATTCATGAAGGCCATCCTTTCTAACAAACAAAGTTTAGAAACTGGGGAGATGATTGGATTACCTGAGGAGTGTAGTGCTATTTGTCAAAGCAAGTTGCCACCTAAGCTACAAGATCCCGAAAGTTTTACGATTCCCATAGTTATAAGTGAAAGTTGGACCTGGAAATCATTATGTAATTTAGGCACGAGTATCAATCTCATGCCGAAGTCCCAGTTCGAGAAGCTCAACATTGGAGAGGTAGTACCTACTTCAGTGGTATTATAGATGGCAGATCACTCTCTCTCCCAACCAGTAGGTAAAATTGAGGATGTCTTAGTTAAAGCTGGTAGTTTTATATTTCCTTTTGATTTTATTATTCTTGACTACGACGCGGATAAGAATGTCTCCATCATCTTGAGTAGACCATTCTTAGCCACGGGGCGTACACTAATAGATGTTGAGAATGGTTAATTAATCATGAGGGTCTAAGACGAACAAGTGCGATTCAATGTGTTCAAGGCTATGAAATATCCAGATACGAAAGATGAATGTTTGAAAATAGATGTCCTAAGCAAAATTACGCAAGAAGTCTTTAATGAATCCAGCTTTGATGACACTCTAACAACAGCCTTGGCACTTGAATCTCCACAAATATACGATGATATAGCTGACGAAGTTGCAGCATTAGTTTCAGTCGACGGTAGGCCTAGAGCCATTCGAGAACAACTTCGAGAATCAGGAGACATTGAGCCAATGAAGAAACCATATATCATTTGTCCATTTGTTCTCGAAGAATAACCACTTATTGACCATCTGCGCTATGCGTATTTAGGTATGAAGAATACTTTGCATGTTATTATTTCTACTAACCTTTCAGGTCCTCAAGAAGATAAGCTATCTCGTGTGCTTCACGCTAACATAGAAGCAATTGGGTGGACTATTTCCGATATCAAGGGAAGTAGTCCTTCCATTTGCAAACATAATATTATTCTTGAGAAAGAAGGAGTGCGATCTATAGAGGGATAAAGAAGCTCATGCCAGCTATGAAAGAGGTGGTAAGGAAAGAGGTAATCAAGTTATTAGACGGGGGTATTATATTTCTGATTACAACCAGTGACTGGATTCGTCCAGTGCAGTGTGTTCCAAAGAAAGGAGGTATCACTACAATCCTTAATGATCAAAACAAATCCATTCCATCAAGAACAGTTGTGTGGTGGAGATTATGCATGAATTACCGGAAGCTCAACAAAGCAACAAAGAAAGATCATTTCCCTCACTGTTCATTGATCAAATGCTAGACAAAACTGGCATGAAGAGAGTATTATTGTTTCCTTGACAGATATTCAGGCTATAATAAGACTTGTGTGGATCCTGCTGATCAACACAAAACAACTTTTACTTGTTCGTTTGGCACCTTTGCTTATAGGAGGATATTGTTTGGTTTATGCAATGCACCTGCCACGTTCCAGAGGTGCATGATGGAAATATTTTGGGACATGATCAATAAATACTTGGAGGTTTTTATGGAAGATTTTTTGGTCTTCGGAGATAGTTTTGATGAATACCTCAATAATCTTGAGAAGGTACTTGTGTGATGCAAAGAAACGGATCTTGTGCTTAATTGGGAAAAATGCCACTTCATGATTCGAGAAGGGATTGTGTTGGGACATAAATTTTGAGCGCAGGAATGGAGGTAGAACGAGCTAAGATTGAAGTTATCAAAACCTTACCACCTCCGGTTTCTGTTAAAGAAGTGAGAAGTTTCTTGGGTCACGCAGGATTTTATCGAAGATCATACCTCCAGATTGGAATGCTCCGTTTGAACTTATGTGCGATGCAAGTGATCACGCAATGGGTGTTCTGTTAGGCCAGAGGAAAGAAAAGATCTTCCATACGATTTACTACGCAAGTAAGACCTTTAACTGTGCCCAATTAAATTATACAGTAATGGTGTAAGAGTTATTAGCCGTGGTATATGCTTTCGATAAATTTTGTTCCTATCTGCTTGGGATGAAAACTATTATATATGATTCGGCAATCAAATACCTCATGACAAAGAAGGACACTAAGTCGCGTCTCATTAGATGGGTATTTTTTCTACAAGAGTTTGACACAGATTTTCGAGACCGGAAAGGATGCGAGAATCAAGTTGCTAATAATTTATCCATGCTCGAAGGATCCGATTCCAACAAAAAACCAGAATTGGTTAAAGAGGTATTCCCTGATGAACAACTTTTTACAATTAAAGATCTGTTTGTGCCTTGGTATGCATATATAGTTAACCTCATCGTGTGTGGTGTAAACCCTACGTACTTTAATCCACAACAAAGACAGAGGTTAAGTCATAGAGCCAGACAATTCTTTTGGGATGAGCCCTACCTCATTAAAGTTTGCAGTGATCAAGTTATTAGGAGATGCGTCCATGAGGGCGAAATCAGTAAGGTCATGGCAAGCTGTCATGGCTCACCATATGGTGGCCACTTCAAAGGCGATAGAATTGTAGCTAAAATTCTTCAATCTGGTTTCTATTGGCCTACCCTACACAAAGATTATCATCAATTCGTTCAGAATTGTCAAAGATGCCAGTTCAATATATAAAAAAGAGACGAGATGCCACTCAACAATGTCTTAGAAGGAAAAATCTTTGATGTATGGGGAATAGGTTTCATGGGACCCTTCATATCCTCCCATGGTAATCTTTATATCTTGCTAGCAGTAGATTATGTGTCCAAGTGGGTATAAGAAGTGGCAACACAAAAAATGATGCCAAAACAGTCATCTCATTCCTTAAATAAAATATCTTTTCAAGACATGATATGACACGAGTCCTCATCAGTGATAAAGGTACCCACTTTATAAATTTTCAGTTGAGAGGTGCCCTTTGTAAGTTGGGGGTCACACACTGCACTTCAACCGGTTATCATCCCCAAACTAATGGTCAAGCTGAGGTTTCTAACCGAGAAATCAAGTCTATTCTAGAGAAGACCGTGAACAAAACAAGGAAGGACTAGTCATCAAAATTAGATGATGCTCTCTAGGCTTACTGGACAGCATTCAAAACACCAGTTGGGGCAACTCCCTATCCCTTGGTCTATGGCAAAGCGTGTCATCTTCCTATTGAGATTGAATCACGTGAATTATGGGCTATTAAAATTCTGAATCTAAACGCAGACTTGGCGGGTAAACAAAGGATGAAGCAGTTGAATGAGTTAGATGAATTCCGCTTCTATGCCTATGATAATACACGTCTCTACAAGGAGAAAAAAAAAAGATGGCAGGATAAATATTTATGTCCAAAGAGGTTCGAGAGAGGACAAAATGTACTATTATACAACTCTAGATTCTTGAACTATCCGGGTAAGCTTAAGTCCTATAAAGGAGGACCTTATATTGTTACAAAAGTAACACCTCATGGAGCAATAGAAATTGAAGATCCAACCAAGCATAGGACATTCATGGTGAATGGTCAGCGCTTAAAGATGTACCGTGACAGTGAGGACTTTGGATGAGAGGACACGATCCATCTCAAAGAACACGCTTAACCTGAGAGGTACACGTCAAACTAAACGACGTTAAACAAAAGTTTTCTTGGGAGACACCCCTTGTTTTAATTGCTTTCTAGTTAGATCTATGTTCTGTAGTGTATAATTATAAGTTAGTGTATATGATTCATGTGTTTACAAGCTAATAGGAGAGAAATGTAGTGTGTTATATGTGCAGGAATCGAGTTTGGGTCAAAAAAAGAAAACAATTGTGTTAACCATCAACTAGGTGTGGTATTACCGCGCCCTAGCTGCGGTATACCGCAGGTCCAATATAGTGACGACAGTTTTCCCCCACGGTTCATTGCCGAGACGAGGTAAGGAAAAACGTATCGATAAATAGCAACCACAGTTTTCTAACACAGGGTCTGATGCACCGCACGATACTTTTGGTGCACCGCATGGAAGAAAACCATGGCAATGGTTTTTAATTATAGTTTATTGCCGAGAGGTCCCTATACAAACTGTGTCGACAAATTGCGCCCACGGATTTCATCAGCACTCGAGAGAGGTATACCGCGCCCGACGTCTGGTGCACCGCACCATGTCGGTTCAAGAAGAGAAAATGAGTTCTAATTGGATTCTTACCTTATAAAAGCTAAACCTAGCCTCTACAACACGAATTTTTCAGACCCAAACCTTATAAAAACACCTTGAAGCTTGATTAAACCTCCACACAAACACAAAAACAACATCAAATATTTCCTCCCTCCTCCATAAACACATCTTCTTCATCAAATCCATTACACTACACCATAAAACAACACCAAATATCATCAAGCTATCAAGAATTCTTCCAAGAACAATTAAATAAACCTTTGTCTACCATTGATAATAATTCATCCTAGCAACAAAGTCAAGCCACACAAATATTTCATAACTTTATTCTATACTTGGTGTAACTTGAGTTGTGGGTTATTCAAAGATGACAAACAGATCAGATGTTATGGATTACAAGAGTAAGTGTTCAATATTAGGGAAGAAATAAAAATTGCCCGGAGCTACAATGGAAAAGGCCATTGACCTTGATAAGCCTATTGTAAAGAAACCAAAGATAGAGGCACCAGCACAACCACTACAAAGGAAATGAACAACTAGAATGAGTGTACCACCAAGGCCTAAAGCAAAGACACCAATCCAAGATCAAGGTTCTTCATCAAATCTTAATGAAATTTCAGAGAGTATATCCACATCACCAGCATGGGTAGTTAAATTGATGGAAGAAATTGGTAATTTAAAAAGAGAATTCAACGCCTGCTGGGATGAAAACTTCAAGGATTAATCATGTACTAAACGAAGTAACAAAAGACTTGAATATAGATGATTATTCTTCTTCGGAAGAGTATGTGCTAAATCTTTATGGCCAGGTACCCCGTTCTAATTCTTCTTCTTAAACTGCTTGTATGCATTAGTTAGTTAGTTTTAAATTTTATTACTTTATTGAGTCTTTTCGAGTCGTGGGGACACGACTCACTTTTGAGTTAGGGGTGGGGATTTGTTCTCCTCATCTTCCTTTTTGTTTTTGCTTAAAATTTAAAAAATTTAGGTTTGAATTGGCATAGAAATAGTGAATGTACCTATTGAGCATGATTTAATTAAGTCAGTGATAGTAAGTAGTATGTTTTTGAACAGTGTCACAAATATGTTTAGTATGCATGTATGAAAGCAGGAAATAAAGGATATGGAAGATTAATGATCAATACGTAAGAAGACAAGTTGAAACTTAGGGAGAGTTATTTGGTGTGTAAAACGTGAGGTTTAAAATTAGTTGAAAACCCACTTGTATATGAAATAGTAGTGAAAAATAACGAAATCCGGTAGTTAGAAAAAATGAATAAGGCAATTCTTTCATATTTGAAGCCACTTGAAGCCTTTTTAGCTTTCTCACCCTTTTATTTTATTATTATATTATTATCCGTCTTAGCCCCTCTAAGCCTTTCTAAAGCCTTTTATTAACCACATTATAAGCCATACCATTAGTTTATATGACTTATCCATATGATCCGCACTCGAATCGAAAAACCTGAGACAAGTCATTTTTAGAGCTTGAGTTTAGGGTGGTGGGTTTCATTATTGGGAAAATTGGGTTTGGGAAATTATAATTGAGATATATTGATGATGAAAGTTGTTATTGTAACCCTTTTTCGGGGTAATAGTAAATGAAAAAAGCTGAAAAGCATGAAAAACATGAAAAGCAAAGAATATATGAAAAAATTAGCATGATATCTCAACATAAAAAAGAGAGACATAGATATAAAATGGAAAAAAAGAGATATATATATATATATATATATATATATATATATATATATATATATATATATATATATGAAAGGATTAAAAAATATTTGGACCGACAAAATAGAATTTATTATATCATCATGAAAAGGTTACATTTAGGTTAATTGGGGATGCAAATCAAGGCATCGAAAATTGGGTTGAGTGAGAACATCTTCGAGTGAAACTCAAGCTCTAGGGCGATTAGTTGATGGAATGGAGGAGAGAGCCAAAATCTCACTTTTTCATTATCCAAATATACCAGACCATCCCTAAGCCATATTATAACCGTAAAGACCTTAGGATTTCTAGCTACTGGGCGGAGAAACAATTGAGCTATAAGGTTGTAGGTGAGTGGACCATTGGATGCTATATTAGGACTTATGAACAACCTATAGCCATTAACTGAACTGGGTTGAAAACCTCTCCTTCTAGCATTGCGATGTTAATCTGGACTTGAATTTATGAAATGTTGATTATGTGTATATTAAGCATACGTGTGCATTATTTATTTAGCATTACTACATGAGACGTTTTAAATATTTTGCTCCAGGATCATTCATTGTGTTCTATTCTTTTTATCTTCCTGATGTCTCCCTAATTGTTCTTATTTTCGACCCTTGGGAGACATCATTTTTGGTGTTTATTTAATTAATTTGATAGACTTTTGGACTAAATATGCAATAATCCGGAATTCCCTTTTTATTTCTAGCATTTTTAATTTATTAAACTTTTGCGCGTAATATTGGTATTTTTAGTGTAAAGTTTACAGGTTTTAGATGTTAGCTAGGAGAGGAATCCGAGGAGAAAGTCAAAGATCGTGAATTAGAGTCAAGACTTGAAGATAAATCCCGAAGATATTATTTTTAGAGCTGAAAATCCATTTTCCAGGCCATAGAGTGCTGATTTCGAGGTTCTTAAGCGATGATTTAGCCGCTGACCTTTGAAGAGAAAACATTCCTTATTGAGTTACGGAACTTTAGCAACTGGAATGAGGTCAATCGGAGTTATAACGCATCGGGAAAAGCCGTTTTAGTGAAGGTGTATCAGCAGTTACGGGATTTTGGGCTTAGAAAGTGGGCTTGGACATTTAAATAGTATTTTATTTTCTGGTCCAAGCCCTAGTACGAATTTATGCTTATAAAAGGAGGTCTGGACTTCTATTTTTCACAGAATTCACATTCCACAAGATTAAACACCAGAGAGAAGCAACAGAAGGAAGAAAGAAGAAGGTACAAGAGCTGGAGTGGGTCTATAGCTCCGTTCGTAGTCATTCCAATTCCGGAAATTAGGTTCTTTTTATATTTTAATTTTGTAAACAATATAAATTCCATTTCTTTTAATTTAGTTTTTAATTTTAATATGAGCTAAACTTTTCATAGTGCTTGAGAACAAACAATGGGTGAATCCCAATTTTATGAAATAACGAATGTTGAATTTGGGTTTATGCTAAATTAAATTAGATTGGGTCTATTACTCTTTTCGATAATTTGTGAGTATTTACTGATTTTAGAGTCGCGAACTAAGAACAGGTGTTAGTATCTAAGCTATTCCACATACGTGGCGTGTGGATCATCCTGACGAAGGGTTTAGGTATAGAATTAATTATTCAATCTAGGATAAAAGCTATTGATTCTGACGAACTTAGCTAATTCTAGGGCCAATGAGGTAAAACACTTAATCATCCAAAGGTGGATCATATTTACCCTGACGGGACTAGTGACACTTTAGGATTGCCTTATAGTTCACCCTGACGGGGGTATAAGGAATTTAGAATCCCGACCATTGTAATTGACCAATTTAACCCTTAAACAACATAAGTTAGGAAGTAAGATTGGGAGGATCCTTGCGTCCTCAAGTACTACATCTCATACTGCGTTTTCATTCATTTTACTTGCGTCTTAGCTTTTACTTGCATTTATAATTTGTTTTTCATTTAGTAGTCTTAATCAACGAAAACCAAACAAACATTTTATTATCTTTTTATTTTCATAAGTGCATCAATCACTATTTGCTAGACATTGTGATCAACCATTCCGTCCTTGGAACGAATCTGTATTATCCTTATTACTACTTGGGACAACCGTACACTTGCGGTTGTGGTCCGATTAGCATTTGCATTTATTTTTAGAACACACAAAGGACCACCAAGTTTTTGGCGCCGCTGCCGGGGACGGTAGCGTGTGACCACGGTGTTTATCCTTTAGTGATAGTTGCATTTATTTTTATTTTATCAGTTTTACGCTTTTTGTTTGTTTATCTTTCTTAGGTTTTTAGGTTTGGTGTATGCGAAGAAGGCTATTCAAGGATCTAGAGCCAACACCTCCGATCCTTAGTAATCCAGAATCGTTGATCAGACTTGCTAACAAGAGAAGAAGAGAACGAGAAGCTTTAGAATTAGAAGAATTAAGTAACAGAATGGAGAATATCAATCTTCAAGGTCAACAGAATAATGGACAAGGCCAGCTCGATGCAAATGGTCAACCTTTAGCTCCAGGCGTTATTCCTCAAGTTCAACCACTAAATCCTAATCCTCAAGTCCAGATAGTGATGAATCAAGATCCGTGGTTTACTAATGGTCCTCCAGAAGTTCCATTCCGCGCTCCTGCTATAGGAGTAGGTGCTCCAGATATAGATGTTCCGCGATTCCGTCCAGATTCGGGTATGTTAGCTCAATTCCAAAATTTTGGAAATTTTCGTGGAAGACCATCAGAAGATCCTCTTAGAGCAGTACATAAGTTTAAACAGATATGTGATTCCTATATCACACAAGGAGTTTCAAGAGAACAGATGTATTTTGCTGCGTTTAAATTTTTTGTGATTGATGGAGCGAGTGAATGGCACGATACGCAAGATCCTACGAAGATAACCAACTGGGACCAATTAGAAATTGCTTTCTTTGACAGGTATTACCCAAGTAACATGAGATTAGATGCTGAATTAGAATTGACGCATTTCCGTCAAGAATATGATGAAACTGCGGGTAAGAGTTGGACAAGATTTCAGATGTGTTTGCGTAAAGTTCCCAATCATGGCTTTTCAGAACAACAGCAGTTAAAGATCTTTTATAGAGGCCTTGATGGAACTTCGAGAGAGAAATTGGATACGCTATGTGGAGCAGGTTTTCTTCAAGTTCAACCCGCTCATGCTAAGATCATTTTAGAGAGAACAGTCAAGAATGAAGTTGGGTGGAATTCAGTGAGAACACCAGTTAAAGGAGTGAATAATGTTGACATGGAAGAGAAATTTGCTACGCTTGAGAATAAGATTCAGAATACCATAGAGCAACAATTGAAGCAGCTTACTCTAGCTGTAAAAGAAGGATTTTCGGGTAAGAAGGTAGGTGTGCATGCTGCACAAGAGGTTTATATGTGTTCGATTTGTAAGGTAGATGATCATGATGAGGAAAGTTGTCCTAATAATCAAGAGTCCATGATGTTTATGTCCAATAGAGGTAACTTCAATTCAAGTGGTAATGGATATCAGCCTAATAGAAACCATCCTGGGTTTCAATACTCAAATCCTAATGGGGCAGCAAATCCTACCTACGCGTATCAGCCGCGTCCCCAAGGCAACAACTATAATCCAAGACCACACAACAATTATCAAGGAGGACAAAATCAAGGCAATTATGTACAAAAACAAGCTCCTCAGAATACTTATGATGAAAACTTGAACCAGAAAGCCTTACCTGCCCATCCACAAGAAGGAGTAGTTACCCTTCAGAAAACGGTTGAAAATTTGATTGCTCTTCAAACACAAGCTCTAGAACGTCAAAACGCAGCTGAAGCAAATATGAAGTTGTTCCAGAATCAACTAAGTCAAATTAATAAACAACTGAATCAACGTCCACAGGGACAACTTCCTAGCGATACTGAGAATCCGATACCACGTGAAGATTGCAAGGCTGTTACATTAAGAAGTGGTAAGAACCTTCCTCCACCTCCTTTTCCTGTTATGAAAGAGAAAGAAGTTCCAAGAAAAGAAAAGGAAGCAGGTGAGAAAGAGAAAGAGAATGAAAAAGATAGTGAGGTTGAAGAAATAGAAAGACCAAGAGAAGTTCCGAAAAAGAGAGATGAAATTGTAAGCAACCGCCCTCCACCACCGTTTCCATCTCGAGTTCAGAAAAAGGGTGATTTGGGTGATTTTCAGAAATTCTTTAATAGAGTGAAGGGTTTAAGTATTAATATTCCGTTACTTGAGGCGATTCGAGATATTCCTAAGTATACGAAGTTTTTGAAGAGGGCCCTCACTAACAAAAGGCCTTACTGTGATAATGAGATGATTGGCCTTCCTGAAGAGTGTAGTGCGATTTGCCAGAGTAAATTACCTCCGAAGCTAGTTGATCCAGGGAGTTTCACGATTCCGATATCGATTGGAGAAGAATGGAAAGGAAAGGCGTTATGTGATTTGGGGGCAAGCATCAATTTGATGCCCAAGTCAATCTTTGATCAACTTAAAATTGGAAACGCAATACCTACTTTTATGGTCTTACAAATGGCGGACAGGTCTCTTGCACATCCTGAAGGCCGCATTGAAGATGTCCTTGTCAAGGCAAGTACACTTATATTTCCCGTTGATTTCGTAATACTTGAGTACAATGCAGATAGAAATGTCCCCATTATTTTGGGTAGACCATTCCTAGCTACAGGGCGTACATTAATCGATGTAGAGAATGGCGAATTAACGATGAGGATTCAAGATGAGGAAGTCAAATTCAATGTATTTCGAGCTATGAAATTTCCAGATTCTCAAGAGGATTGCTTCAGAATGGATGTAATTGAGCAGGCATCGCAAGAGGTATTTGATTGTTTAAATTTTGATGATATTTTGCAGGCCGCTTTAACATTAGACTTACCTGAGATGATGGAAGAGCTTGCCGAAACAGTGGCAGCTCTTAACTCCGAGAATCCGAAGTATAGGCGTCTGGCCTATGAACCTGTGAGAGAACCGGGGGAGATTATTCCTAAAAATAAGCCTTCAATTGAATCTCCTCCGGAATTGGAAGAAAAACCATTACCATCACACTTGAGGTATGCATATTTGGGTACTAATGAAACTCTACCTGTTATTGTTTCAGCTAATTTAACAGGTCCTCAAGAAGATAAACTGTTGCGTGTGTTGAGAGCCAACAAAGAAGCAATAGGTTGGACAATTGCTGATATCAAAGGCTTTAGTCCATCCTATTGTCAACATAAAATTATACTTGAAGATACCAATGCACGCTCAGTTGAAGGTCAAAGGAGATTGATGCCCGTGATGAAGGATGTGGTAAAGAAAGAGGTGATCAAGCTTTTAGATGCGGGGATTATCTATCCCATTTCGAGTAGTGAATGGGTGAGCCCAGTTCAGTGTGTGCCGAAGAAAGGAGGAATAACAAAAATTCTTAACGATAAAAATGAGGCAATTCCTTCAAGAACGGTAGTAGGTTGGAGAGTTTGCATGGATTACAGAAAGCTGAACAAGGCCACCAGAAAAGATCATTTCCCTTTACCCTTCATCGATCAGATGTTAGATAAATTAGCCGGAAGAGAGTACTATTGTTTCTTGGATGGTTACTCCGGGTACAATCAGATTTACGTGGCTCCAGAAGATCAACATAAGACTACTTTTACATGCCCTTTTGGTACTTTCGCATATCGCAGAATGCCATTTGGGTTGTGTAATGCTCCCGCTACTTTTCAGAGATGCATGATGGCCATCTTCTGGGATATGATTGATAATTTCCTGGAAGTGTTTATGGACGATTTCTCCGTGTTTGGTGATGATTTTGATAAGTGTTTGGATAACTTGGAGAAAGTGTTGGTTATATGCAAGGAATCAGACCTGGTGTTAAACTGGGAGAAGTGTCATTTCATGGTTCGTGAAGGTATTGTTCTGGGTCACAATGTTTCGAGTGCTGGATTAGAGGTCGATAGAGCGAAGATCGAGGTAATTAAAACTCTACCCCCTCCTGTTTCTGTTAAAGGGGTAAGGAGTTTTCTTGGCCATGCTGGCTTCTATAGGCGATTTATCAAAGATTTTTCTAAGATTGCTAAGCCGTTATGCAATTTACTCGAGAAGGACTCCAAATTCCTTTTTGATGAAGCTTGTTTAACGGCCTTCAAAGCAATTAAAGAAAAGCTTATTTCTGCTCCTATAGTGTTACCTCCGGATTGGAATTTACCGTTTGAAGTTATGTGTGATGCGAGTGATTTGTGTATGGGAGCTGTATTGGGACAGAGGAAAGAGAAGGTTTTTCATCCGATTTACAATGCTAGTAAAACTTTTAGTGGTGCTCAGATTAATTACACAGTTACAGAAAAAGAGTTACTAGCAGTTGTATATTCCTTTGATAAATTTCGCTCTTATCTTCTTGGAGTGAAAGTTATTGTTTATACAGATCATTCCGCGATCAGATATCTTATGGAAAAGAAAGATGCAAAACCAAGGTTAATCAGATGGGTGTTATTGCTTCAAGAGTTCGATTTAGAGATAAAAGATAGAAAGGGTTGTGAGAATCAGGTTGCAGATCATCTATCGCGTTTAGAAGGTTCAGAGATGAATAGTGGTGCTGAAGCAGTTAGAGAAGAGTTTCCTGATGAGAGTTTGTTCGTTGTCCGAGATTATGAAGCTCCGGGGTATGCAGATATTGCAAATTTAGTGGTGAGTGGTGTTTTTCCTGAAGGTTCTACTTATCAAGAAAGAAAGAGGTTAGCTCATCGTGCTAGACAGTTCTTTTGGGAGGATCCGTTCCTCTATAAAGTCTGTGCTCACCAAATGATACGAAGATGTGTAGCAAGGGAAGAGACTGAAGCCATTATAGCTGGGTGCCATGATTCATTATATGGAGGACATCTCAAAGGAGACAGAACTGTTGCGAAGGTATTTCAATCAGGTTTCTACTGGCCTTCTCTTATAAAAGATTGTCATGAATATGTTAAGAAATGTACGAGATGCCAGTTTACCGGAAACATATCTAAGAGGGATGAGATGCCGCGTAATAATGTGTTAGAAGTTGAGATATTTGATGTTTGGGGTATAGACTTTATGGGTCCTTTCGTTCCTTCAAATGGTAACCTCTACATCTTATTAGTTGTTGATTATGTATCTAAGTGGGTAGAAGCGGTGGCTTTACCTACCAATGATTCACGAGTAGTGATCAAGTTCTTGAAATCACATATTTTCACTAGACATGGCACACCTAGAGTGATTATTAGCGATGGAGGATCTCATTTCGTTAATAAATATCTGAAGACTGTTCTAGAGAAATATGGAGTTAGACACCGTGTATCTACTGCATATCATCCACAATCCAATGGTCAAGCTGAAGTATCGAACCGCGAAGTCAAGTCAATCCTAGAGAAAACCGTTGGTCCTACAAGAAAAGACTAGTCAATGAAGTTAGATGATGCGTTGTGGGCCTATCGTACTACGTTTAAGACTCCAGTTGGTGCATCTCCCTATCGTATGGTGTATGTTAAGGCTTGTCACTTACCTTTAGAGCTTGAAATGGGTGCTTATTGGGCAATTGCGCAGTTGAACTTAGATCCTATCTTAGCCGGAAAGAATCGTATGATGAAGCTTAATGAACTTGACGAATTCCGGTTGCATGCTTACGAAAATGCCAAACTTTACAAAGAAAACACAAAGAAATTGCATGACAATCGGATTCGTACAAAGAACTTTGAAGTGGGGCAAAGAGTGTTGAAGTATAAGTTAAAGTTCAGTAATTATCCGGGTAAGTTAAGATCTAAGTGGTCAGGTCCATACATTGTGACCAAAGTCACACCTCATGGAGCGATAGAAATAGAGCATCCGCTAGAGAACCGTACCTTTATGGTTAACGGTCACAGATTAAAGATATACCATGGAGGTGAAGATACCAATCGCTCGGAAGATCCACATCCCGGGGAGGTCATGTATCTCCTCGAGACTCCTTAGAAGCGTGAGGTAACCCGTCGAGCATAACGACGTTAAACAAAAGCCAATTCATTGTATATTAGCTGAGTTTTTACATTTTTGCAATTTAGATTAGTTTGATTTTCGTAATTTTAGTGTTTATTATTAAGAAATGAGGAAGGGTAGTTGTTTTTGATGATTTCAGGGGTAAAAAGGTCATGAGTTTGGGGTCGATTTGGCGAAAAAAGGAGAAAAAGAGGTTGGATGTCCAGGAGGAATCGGGAACCCGGTTTCGCAAGAACCGGGAACCCGGTTTTGGAGCTGGTACCACCCTCTTCAACGCAACACTTGGCGTCTTGGTTCACGACACAGCGTCGGAACCGGGTACCCGGTTTTTCAAAACCGGGAACCCGGTTTTGGTGCTGTGATTTCTGAAAAGTTCTGACCCAGCGTTTTGGTGGCTTGCGTTTTGGCGCGTCTTGACTCGCGCCATCGAGAAAATCCGGGTACCCGCATTCCACAGAACCGGGAACCCGGTTTCGGCGAGTAAAATCTCTGACCCAACGTCTTGGGGTCCAGCGTTTTGGTGCGTTTTTAAAAAAAAAAGAGTTGAATAATTGTTTTTCCGCGCCGTCACAGCGACGCGGTACCGGGAACCCGGTTTTGAAGCCGTGATGTCGGTTTTTGAGGCCTTAACCTAGTTTTCTTAGCCTCCTTTGCAAGTCTTTACCTAAAACGCATCAATAGCCTCCCCGCCTCCGAAATTCATCATCCAAAACTCTATATATCATCAATTCCTACCCTCTTTCACCACAAAAACACAAAATCAACTCACCTCCTCTCCAAAATAACATCAAATCCTTAGTTTTTCCCAAGATTCTTCTTCACCCAACCCTCAAATTAAACCCAATTCTTTCTTCTCCCATCCAAATTAAACAAGACCCATCTCATATTCCACCTAGTTCTTCAATTCCTAAGCCTCAAAACATCAAAATTCTAAACTTTTCTCTAAGTTTTTCATTATTTGAAGTTTTGAGTTTGGGGTGAAAAGAGATGACTAATAGAACCGGTGATTTTCTAAGAACTGCTCCTAGAAGAAAGACCAACATTTGTGGTTCACAAGATCAAGCTATTGAGATTCCTGATTCGCATCCTAAATGAAAAATTGATGAAGTTCAGCTTGAGTCTAACAGAAAAGAAATCACGGGTCAAAAGAGAAGATTGATTGATGAGATTGAAAGTGAGAAGGAACCAGACGAGGAAATTGCGAAGAACATTGAGAAGGAAACTGAACAAGAGATTCCGGAAGAACCCGTTCAAAAACCTCCGCGTATGAAGATGTGGGCCCACAAGCCTAAGAGGGTTTATACTTGTTGGAATACTCAGGTTCGTGAAAGAATTGAATTTTTTAAATTTGGTGAGGAGACGAATTTTCCTAAGGGTATTATGAGTAGTGAATACAAAGAATATGCTGTGACATGTGCTAAGTTTGGTTGGAAAGATTTACAAGAAAGGAAGCTTGAGTTTATTCCTACTTTTGTGCGCGAATTTTACGAAGGTTTAGCTACCTCCCGTGATGCCATTGATATCCGCAAAAAGGTAGTTCCTTTCTCTATTGAACGTATTCGGAAATCATTGAAACTACCCAACTTTTCTGGAACATGCTCTTTTCAAGAAACTCTTAATGACCCTTCTTTTGATTTTGAATCCCTTCGGGGGATCGTGCTTGTTAATGGGACTAGCCCTATTCCTGAAGGTGAAAGATATCCTGGACAGTTTTACAGCAGTAGCTTGACACCTCGTGCTAAGGTTTGGTCTCGTTTCGTAATACCCACTTTCTTTGGTATTAAACACACTTCCGAGTTGAAGAAAGAGCACATATTTGTTATTAAGTGTATTTTGGAGGAGAAACCATTTGATGTTGCTAAGATCATTTATGATACAATCACGGAGTTCGCGAAATCACCAATGAAACAACAAAATCTGAAGTTTCCTTGTACTATTACTCAGTTGTGTCTAGACGCAAAGATTCCGCGTAAGAACGCAGATATTGACATTGTTTCAGTTGGTGTGAGTATAGCTTTGAGCATAATCAAGAACATCCATGAAGAGGCAACACGAGCTACAAGGAGTCCGAGAACTCCTCAATCAAAGAAAGCGAAAACTGTTCCTGAGTTGGAATCGAAGATTCAGGTGTTGGAAGAGAATCAGGAAAAGATGATTGCTACCTTGGGAAACGTTACAAAAGAACTGGACCTGCTTCGAAATTTAATCCTAGGCGTAAATGCACTTCAAAACGCGATTTATGATGCTGTTACGTGAGATAAAGGTCCAGAACGCAACACCGATAACCAGCCTCGCGCTGGTTAAGATACGTTTTCTAAACTTTCCTCTTAGTGTAGATTATTTTAAATGCTTTATTGAGTCTTTTCGAGTCGTGGGGACACGACTCATTTTTGAGTTTGGGGTGGGGTTCGTTGCCTCATCCCAATTTTTTTTGTGTTATTTGCTTTACTTGCTTTCAATAAAAGAATTTTCTGAGTTGCGTTTGAATGTAGAAATTTTTAAATATCCCTTTAAGCATACTCTTGATAAATCTATGATAGTAAATAGTGGACTTTAGGGATTGATATAAAACGCACTTACAATTGCATACGAACATAGGTAATTGATAGGAAAAATTAATGAACAATGCAAATGAAGTAAGCTTGTACTCAAGAAATATGTTTGGTGTGTAGAACGTGTAATCCTAATTTGTAGAGAACCCACCTAGACATGAACTAAAGACAAGCTATGTACTTAGGAAAATGATAGGGGCAGTTCTTTGTTAGCCATTTATGCCTTTTTAGCCTTCTATCCCTTGTATTAATTATTATCCGTCTTAGCCCACTTTGAGTCTTTAGCCTTTTCTTTGTAGCCACGATATAAGTCATTATCCCTTAGATTATTAGGCATGACCATATGACCCGCACTTGAATCACAATCCTGAGACATGTCTCGAGCTTGAGTTTGGGGTGGTGGGACCACATATGGGGAATTTAATGGGTTGGGATCGATGTGTTTTGTATTGTAGCACAATTGCAGATGATATATACTTGTAACCCTTTGCCGGGAATGAAGAAAAATGAAAAAGAAAGAAAAAATGGAAAAAAGTTGAAAATTCATACAGTAGGAACCGGGAACCCGGTTTGCTTCTGTACAAAAAAAAAAGAAGAAAAAGAGAAAAGAAAAGAAAAAGAAAAATATGAATGAATAAAACATCCGGCAAAGAGGAATTTTCTGAAAATCATATTGTTAATTGTGGGTAGACATGGGACGCTAAATTGTTGCGTATATGGGTGAGTGAGAACATCTTTTTGAGCGTTAACTCAAGCTCGAGGGCACTGTTGATGGTAAGTGAGGAGAGAGCCAAAAGCTCACTTCAAATTTACCAAATATACATCCACACCCGTCCTTAAGCCAATATTATAACCGTAAAGACCTCGTGATTCCTAAGTGCATAGTGAATTTATAATTCTGTTGATAGGGAATACACTAAGTGGAGCGTTCAAAGCGAGGTAGGATTAATGACCACCCTATAGCCATCATACAGAGATGAGTACAAGTGTAACCTTCAAGCATTGCGACTTTAATTTTATGATTGAGATTACTTATGTTTTATGTTGCATGATTAGTGTATGTGTATATTAATTTCTAGAGTTTGCTATATGAGATTTATTTTGAGAATTGCTTTAGGGTTTATTTGCTAGCTTCTACTTGTTTATACGCTTACTTCTACCCCTTTGTTTTGTTTTACTTTGTCGGGACGACAAAGGTTTGAGTTGGGGGTCTTGATGTCTCCCTAATTGTTCTTATTTTCGACCCTTGGGAGACATCATTTTTGGTGTTTATTTAATTAATTTGATAGACTTTTGGACTAAATATGCAATAATCCGGAATTCCCTTTTTATTTCTAGCATTTTTAATTTATTAAACTTTTGCGCGTAATATTGGTATTTTTAGTGTAAAGTTTACAGGTTTTAGATGTTAGCTAGGAGAGGAATCCGAGGAGAAAGTCAAAGATCGTGAATTAGAGTTAAGACTTGAAGATAAATCCCGAAGATATTATTTTTAGAGCTGAAAATCCATTTTCCAGGCCATAGAGTGCTGATTTCGAGGTTCTTAAGCGATGATTTAGCAGCTGACCTTTGAAGAGAAAACATTCCTTATCGAGTTACGGAACTTTATCAACTGGAATGAGGTCAATCGGAGTTATAACGCATCGGGAAAATCCGTTTTAGTGAAGGTGTATCAGCAGTTACGGGATTTTGGGCTTAGAAAGTGGGCTTGGACATTTAATTAGTATTTTATTTTCTGGTCCAAGCCCTAGTACGAATTTATGCTTATAAAAGGAGGTCTGGACTTCTATTTTTCACAGAATTCACATTCCACAAGATTAAACACCAGAGAGAAGCAACAGAAGGAAGAAAGAAGAAGCTACAAGAGCTGGAGTGGGTCTATAGCTCCGTTCGTAGTCATTCCAATTCCGGAAATTAGGTTCTTTTTATATTTTAATTTTGTAAACAATATAAATTCCATTTCTTTTAATTTAGTTTTTAATTTTAATATGAGCTAAACTTTTCATAGTGCTTGAGAACAAACAATGGGTGAATCCCAATTTTATGAAATAACGAATGTTGAATTTGGGTTTATGCTAAATTAAATTAGATTGGGTCTATTACTCTTTTCGATAATTTGTGAGTATTTACTGATTTTAGAGTCGCGAACTAAGAACAGGTGTTAGTATCTAAGCTATTCCACATACGTGGCATGTGGATCATCCTGACGGAGGGTTTAGGTATAGAATTAATTATTCAATCTAGGATAAAAGCTATTGATTCTGACGAACTTAGCTAATTCTAGGGCCAATGAGGTAAAACACTTAATCATCCAACGGTGGATCATATTTACCTTGACGGAACTAGTGACACTTTAGGATTGCCTTATAGTCTACCCTGACGGGGGTATAAGGAATTTAGAATCCCGACCATTGTAATTGACCAATTTAGCCCTTAAACAACATAAGTTAGGAAGTAAGATTGGGAGGATCCTTGCGTTCTCAAGTACTACATCTCATACTGCGTTTTCATTCATTTTACTTGCGTCTTAGCTTTTACTTGCATTTATAATTTGTTTTTCATTTAGTAGTCTTAATCAGCGAAAACCAAACAAACATTCTATTATCTTTTTATTTTCATAAGTGCATCAATCACTATTTGCTAGACATTGTGATCAACCATTCCGTCCTTGGAACGAATCTGTATTATCCTTATTACTACTTGGGACAACCGTACACTTGCGGTTGTGGTTCGATTAGCATTTGCATTTATTTTTAGAACACACAAAGGACCACCACTTCCTCCTTCATCTTCTCTGTTTATTATTTGACTAGCCTACTGTTCTTTATCTTTATTGTATCGGGACGATGCAACTTTGAGTTGGGGGTCTTGATGTCTCCTTATTCGTGATGAATTAATCTAGGTTAGAGACATCATCTAAGGTGTATTTAGGAATTTAACTATCAATTTTTATTCATATTTTTATATTTTCTTATTTCTTGTCTTGATTTGAGGATTTATTATTTTTAGAGCATATTGGGTTTAATTGTTTGTTAATTGTGAAGCTTTAAAGATATATGATAATTAATTAGATTCCAAATCAAGTCTAAGATTTAAGGGAAAGAAGATAATTGAGATAAAGGAAGTCAAAGATAAAATAGGAAAGGAAAAGTTACCAAGTAAATCTGAATTTCAGCAGCTACATCCATAAAATTGATCATAACTCAAAAATAGCTGGGAATTTGGAAGAATGGTCTGAAGAAAAAGTGTACAGGTTTCCGGGCGATCAGTTTTAATATAAAGAACGTGTCAATCGGAGCAATATTAACGAATGTTACGACTATAACAAAACAACGGCAGTTTCTTACATTTTCTATAATTTAGGAAACAAATTTGATTTGGAAAAGAGTCCTCTTACTTGCCCTCTAATCCAAGAATCCGAATTAGGGTTTAGCATACCCTATAAATACACCCTTTATTCAGTAGAAACATATCCTTGGTCAATCCTTAAGCCAAGAGGAAGCTTACAACAAGAGAAGAGAAGTCTTGAAGGAGTTGAACATCGAAGTATGCCTTCATAAGCCTTCAAATATGTAATTTTTTCTTTTTTTCTCTAGTATGAACTAAATTCTATTTTAGCTTGAGAGTTAGCGTATGGGTATGAACCCTAGACTTGTTTTACATCTATTTTAATTTTGGATTATAATATTTAAATGAATCAGTGTTTTATTTCTCTGTTTTATGTGCTTTGATTTATTGTCTGTTTTCCTTACGAGTGCCCGCGTATAGGACTACCTTAATAGTAGTTAGATGGTCACCCGGAATGGGTGTCTAACTATTAAAACACCACATAAACGTCTAGTGTGTGGTAGTGATCCTAACGGGCTTGCCTAACTAGATATCCATTAAGGCTCATCTAAGAACCTAGTTGCATAAGAGGACCTTAGTTAAGTCCCCTGGTAATTGTGAGGTCGCCACCTAAGTCCACCCGGAAGGGGTTTAGGAGGAATTTAAAATCCTGGTTATTGCAACTCTATATAATTCTCTGTTACATGATTAGAGTAAAAAAGGCTAGTGGGGATTACTTGCTATATCATGAGTTAAACTCTCATACTATCGTCTCTTCTTAATTAATTTTTTGTCTTTAATTATTTAGGTTAATTTTCTATTCACAAAAACACAACAAAAATTATTGTCTTTTATTTCTTGTGTATTATTATTCTAGCTCTCTTATTTGCACTTGATATTTGCATCAGTTCTTTCTAACTTTCGTAGTCTCTGAGGAACGAATTCTATTTATCATTAAAACTTGCATACGATCTGTGATACTTGAATTGAGTAACATGTTTAGTCTAGGGTGTTTATTTAAATCTCTTTTATCCATTATCTTATCACACCCTAGGTGACACTAGGTAGTGATCTGGAAGAGCTTGCCTAACTACATAGTCATTAGGGTTTGAGATTTAATCACTGATCATTGCGCAGGGTCCCCTTAACCAAGTCCCCTGGTAATTGTTAGGTCACCACCTAAGTCCACCCGGAAGGGGATTAGGAGGAATATAGAATCATGGCTACTTATCTAAGAGCTTTAATCACACTTACTAACTAGTAGAAGAAATAGAAGGATTAGTGCATACTAGCAAAACCTGAGCTATATTCTCTCATCTTATTTTCTCATCTTTAATTTATTGTCTTTAGTTTAATTATTGCTTCCTCAATCAATCATATTTACTTTTATTGTCTTTAAATTCAATAATTGTTTATTACTACGTTTTTCTGTTAATCCATTCGTATAACACACTAAGTCCCTGAGAATGACTCTTTACTTATCATTAAAACTTGCATACAACCTATGATACTTGCAGTGAGTACCATGTTTAGGTTGGGGTGTTAGTTGCATCTTTTATTAACATATTTTTATCACACCTTAACCGACACCATATTCCAAGCAATTTTGTAGAAAGCACTAGTAAAGACATCAGGTCCAGGTTACTTAGTGCTATCAATGGAGAAAATAGCATCCCTTATCTCTTTATTAGTGATATCACTTATCATATTATCTGCAGTAGTTTTATCAATAGCTTTATCAACTAATTTCTTCAGACCGTCTTTAGAAATCTTCTCTTCTTTTATATCCTTAGTACCAATTACAGTCTTGTAATATTTTCTGAATTCATCATGAACTTCCTCTTCCTCCACAATAATATTACCATTATCAGTAACAATAGAGGATACTCTGTTATGAGTGATTCTAGCTATAATACTTTTGTGGTAGAGAGCAGAACGACAATCACTCTTTTGATCCCAATTTATACTTGATTTTTGTTTACAATCACTCTTTTGATCCCAATTTATACTTGATTTTTTTTCCAAAATCTCTTTCTGAATAGTGAGAATGTGCATAAGTTTATCTCTTAAATCTTTCTCACTGAATATCCCTAATAATATCCTCATTCATAATTTTTAGTTGAACCTTAGATAGTTCATCTTTTACTTTCATAATTTCCTCAGAATAATGATGAAAGTATGTTATGTTAAAAGTATTTAAAGCTTTCTTAACCTCTTTGAGTTTATTCACAACTTGAAACATCAAGCTACCCTCAAACTCACTACTCCAAGCTTCCTCAACTACATGCAAGAATTTATTATGTGTAGTCCAAATTTTGAAGAATTTGAAAGCTGAAGGCCTGTGATTATTGTTTCCCTGAACCATAAGAACAATATTAGAATGATCTGAGATACGTGGAGGGTCAACATAGAGGTGAGACTTGAAATTAGCAACCAAGCATCATTGATAAGAATGCGATCAATTTTACTGGAGATGAAACTTAGAAATAAAGCAGTATTAAAGACCAACTAATCAACAAAATGAAATTTAGAAATAAAGAAAAATAAAAACGCGGTCAAACTCTCCAGTCAAAATCTAACCAAGTAGTCAGGAATGTGTCGGCATGGTGACATAGTTAACGACGGTCAGAGAAAGTCAATGGTTGATCAAAGCTATACCAAAATACTACTTACCCTAGAGGGAGAATGTAGAGAGAAGGAGGATCTTTTTTAGGTTAGGATTTTTTAAGGTTTTAGGACAATTGTTATAAACTAAGACGTATTTGTATTTAGCATAGAATTTTTATAAGATAGATGAAAGTGTGAATACATGTTTTAGCAAGTAGATTCATGCTTGGGTGATTTATATAGACACATGATATGTTGAAATAAATTAATCATACAATTATGAAATCCTCAACTAAAATACTTAAACATTTTTCCATATTAAAATAACCTAGAAAAGGGGAATTATGTCAACAACATTCATAAGATACTCGTAGAATGGGCAAACTTGTGATTCAATTGATAGTGCGCATATAAAATATAAAGCCTACCCCAAGCGTTCAGTGATTATTGACTCGGACCTAGGGAATAGAAGTGTAACAAGTAGTGGATGGAAGGTTTAAAGGCTATCTCATACCCATATCGAAATGTTTGAGATAAATAAGAATTTCATCATCATAATCGTCACAAGCTTTATTCGACTTTCCAAGTATCCTAACTTCCATACCACATTCAATATCTCCCGAGTTCATTAAGTAGTTTAATACATCACGGGTTAAAGAGTATTCAACCTAGTTTGCACCAAACTCTAAATCTAAACCTTGATTATGTCTATTTTGTCTTATCGACATGTAGAAGTGATGTGCATTGCAAGATCGACGCGTATCCTTTTTAAAGAATGATTATCCCCTAAAATATTCATCTAAATAAGAATTGTGAATTACTATTACATATGATTTATTGAGAGCTAACTAATTCCTCATAGATGGAAAACTAAAGCCTATCTCCTAAAAGGGTTTTAGTGATATGCATTGGAGGGTTGGGTCTCGCCCCCTCCTAGGCCGAAGATGATGTGTTTGGATACTCCATAATTTTGAAATAAAAATAGATAATATGAGTGTGAAAGCATACCTCCGATAGTGTTATAAGAAGCTTAACTCGGTAATGGATCTCTCTGAAAATGATAGCTAACTTAAAAAAATAGATCGAATACACTTAAAAAAGAAGAAAAAAGAAGAAAAAAGAAGAAAAAATTCTTAGTGAAAATAAATAAATCAACACATACATATGTTTGTAGAAGAGCCTGAATACACTTAAACTAATACGTGTGGACTAGATAGCCGTTTGGGATACCAAGTGGTATGGCCCAGGTGTGATTAAATAATGATAATAACGTCACACAGCCCTTGGAAGAACCACAAGAAACTCTTTGCAAGTGCACACGCAAGTAATTGTAAATAAGTAAAAGTTTGTTCTCGGGGATTTAAGTAGTTAACTTCAAACTTGTATTCCATACTAGCGTAGATTATTTTAATGGTTTATACTAAAAATATAAATAGAGAAGATGTGTGTTTTTTTTCTAAATAATTAATTAAAAATGTGAAGGATAACATTTTAGGGCTACAAGGATTTACATATCTTACAGAGTCGATATTCAAATTATAGGAGTGAATTGAGCTAATATAAGTAGTCGAGATTCTAAAATCGTCCTAACTCCCGTCAAGGTAGCTTAAAAGGAAACCTCAACACTACTAGTGGACTTGGGTAGGGGGACCATATGCAATGATTGGTGATTAAATATAACCCTAATGACTATATAATTAGGAAAGCCCGTTAGGATCACTATCTCACACTAGACGATTATGGACCATGTCCGCCTCTAGATCCACCGTCAAGGTGACTGTATAGGTAACTTAGGTAAAAATAGAGGTGTACAGGTTCTAGCAAGTTTAATCAAACCATTCATAATACGATTATAAATAAATACTCAACTCAATTCTAATGAATCCCCAAATAATATTAAATAGCAAAACAATAATCAAGAGTTAAACTAAATGCAAACCCAAGCTATGGGAAATTTAAACCATAATAAAACTAAAATATGAAGAAGCTTAGAAATATGGTTAAGACATAATTATATAGCTAATTACCCTAATGATAGAGACGGAGTGATGCTGAATTGATGTTTTGATGCTCCATCTCTGTTGCTTCTTCTTTAGGCTGACTTTCTCTCTAATTCTTGAAAAGGCTGCTCAATAGATTGGCAAAAACAAGTGCCTAATGTCAAATACAGATATATATATATATATATATATATATATATATATATATATATTGATGTCTCTATATTTGTGATATATTAATCTAGGTTTGAGACATCATTTTAAGTGTATTTGATTAATTGTTTAGGGATTTTCCCCCATTATTAGATAATTTCTTAATTTGTGTCTTCATTTGGAGATCTATTATTCTTAGAGCATATTTGGTATAATTTGTGTGTTAATGTGAAACTCTTAAGGTTTATGGAATATATTTAGAAGCCAAATCAATTTCAAGGAGTTAAGGAAAGAAGATCTAGGAGGAATCAGGAGATAAAAGGAAATAGAGTTGAATTAGGAAAGGAAAAGCTGCTAATTAAAACCGCCAAATCTGCAGTGACGTCCACTAAAGTGAATATAACTACAAATGGGCTACAATTTTGGAAGAGCCTTTAAATGGTCAGATATATCTTTTAGCTTCAGTCGTTTTGATATAAAGTAAGCTAATTTTGTCCCAGTAACAAAGGAGATATGATAAAAATATTCAGTATATTTTAGGAAAGACTTAGACTCTGACTCCAATTACTTGCCTTCCACTCCAAGATTTCGACCTTGGGTTACAAAAAAAACCTATAAATACACCCTCTTATCATTGTAAACATGTCCTTGCTCATATTAAGATCTAGAATTACACTTATAATCATCCAGAGAAGCAAGATCGACCTTTAGAGGAAGACAAAAAGTTGTAGAGTGGCAAACTCCTCTTCTCCATCCTATCCCTCTATCATTAAGGTAATTTGCATTAGATTCTTTAGGTTAACTATGTTTCTAATTACATTTATCCTTAAATTTATTTCTAGTATGAACTAATATTCCCATAGCTTGGGTTTTGCATATGTACAATCTTTGAATTCTATTTCTTCTATCTATGTTCTTTGAGAAAATACTTTTAAATTATTGAGCTACTTGATATTTTATATATCTGTTTCATGTTCTTTGACTCATTTCCAGCCCTAATCTTGATCACGTTAGGATTTTCTTTTGTAGTTGGTTGGTCACTCGGAAGGGGGGGTTCAACTATTAAAACACCACTTAAACGTCTAGTGTGCGGTAGTGATCCAGACGGGCTTGCCTAACTAGATAGTCACTAGGGTTTGATTTAACTACCGATCATTGCGTAGGGTCCCCTTACCCAAGTCCCCTGGTAATTGTTAATTTGCCACCTAAGTCCACCCGGAAGGGGGTTAGGAGGAATATAGAAGACTATTTACTCTAAGAGCTTTAATTACCCTTATAACTTGAATTAGACTTAAAAGGATAAGTGCATGCTAGCAATCATAAGTTATATTTATCATCTCCATTCTTTATTATATTATTTATTTGCATTATTATCTTTTGAATATAAAACCAAATAAATATTATTACTTTTATAGTCATTTTATTTTAACAAGTAAATTCTCATGTACTTCTTTCTCTATATATACAAGTAGGTCTAACAGATCAAATCCCTGCGAACGAACTTTACTTACTAACTAAACTTAAAAATGATATGTGATACTTGCAGTGAGTTTTTGTGGTTGTTAAGGGTGTGTGTCCTTATCTTTATTATTATTATTATTTAAATCATTATTTTATCATACCTTTGCCCCCACCACGTTTTTGACGCCGCTGCTGGGATTTATCTTTAAGTTAGTTTATTTGTGTTTATATAGTGTAGAAGTTTTATTTGTTTTCAGTTTTTCGCGTGTCTTTTTGTTTTTGTCTTTTTCATATTTTTATATATGTAGAGCTAGGCCTCCTGGCCCATTTCAAGTGCAACCCATAGGGATTCTCCCTCCAGCCATTCAAAGCCCGATCAGGGCATGCTTAATCAATTCTCAAGCTATGGGCATACACATCAAAATTCGGTCCGTTCTGTTCAGAAATTCATGCAAATCTGTGATGCCTACGTTACTGTCACGCGAGAACAGATGTATTATTTCATGTTTCAATTCTTCTTGACCGGAAGAGCGAGCGATTGGTTAGATGATCAACCTCGCAAGCTAATATCAAATTGGGACAAACTTCAAACAAGATTCTTTGACTGTTTCTATTTTACGAGTATGCGAGGGAAGGACTAATTAGAGATTATTAATTTCTTACAAGAAGTCGGAGAGAGTGTTGAAGAAGCATGGACGAGATTTCAAAGAAATTTGGCACGATGTCCACTACACAAATACACACCAGAATTACAGTTAGCCATGTTCCATAAAGGACTCAATTCAGAGTCAAGATTGAGAGTAGATGATCTGGGCCGTAGTTGGTTTGTCTCCATGGATCCGAAAAACGCAAAGAGTGGTACGGAGAATATTATCGAAAGCGAGATGAGTTGGCCACAATCACAAACTCCTACTACTAATACTGATATAGAGGCGAAATTTTCTAGCTTGCAAGATCAAATACAGCAACTCGCTGTGGTCATTGAGAAAAGCATCCAAGACAGGATTTCCAAGGTGAAGGTCATGAACGCAACCAATGGATATTTTACGGGATATCAGGAAAATCTTCAGAATTATAACCAAGGTAATCATATCAAACATTCAATTCAAAGTAGGTTTTCTATTCAATACAATTCATATCAATCTCGACCACAAGAAACTGTTTATCAAGCGCCACCTTAACAACTATATTTTCGGGAACAACACTATGAAAATCAAGCTAATCAATTACCAAGCTACAATGCGTACAACGAGAGTCAAGGCCCAATTGCACTTCCATCATATCCACAAGAAGATATCAACAAGATGAGTGACAATCTTAGTCAACTCATCAAATTTTCAAAGGTCAATATGACCATAATTGAGGCAAAGATCGATTCCAATGCATTAGTAGTGCAAGACCTGCAACAACAGAATCATGGCCTACAACAACATAGTAAGTTTCAGAGAAAAATGTGATGCGACTCACTACAGTCATAAAACAGATGCAAAGTCAACTCTTGCAATTAACCCAAAATACAAATTCTAACATGAAGAAGATCCAGTACGTTGACGACAAGGTTAAGACTATTAGTCTTCAACCTAAAAAGATAAACAAATCACCACCAGCTACATCTAGTGAAATAGAGGTTCTGAAAAACGTTAAACGTAAATGAGATGAACTTAGGTGAGATAATTGTTGAATATTTGATTGAAGAGGTTGGGCAGGATGAGATTAAGAAGCCAAGAGAGGTAGTTGATTCACCTAGAATGGAAGAAAATAGAAGGGTGAGACCATCAAGTTTATAAGATCACGAATATAATAAGTGTATGGATACGTTAAATTAAATGAAAATAAACGTCCCTTTACTCGAAGCTATTAAGGGAAAATGAAACTATCATCAATTCTTTATAGAAACACTCTCCAGCAAGAATAAGTTCACAGGATCCAAGATTGTGGCACTTAAAGAAGGGATATCGGCGCAGGTTCAGCGAAAGTTACCACCAAAGCGTAAATATCCTGGAAGTTTTAAACTCCCAATAAAAATAGGTGGTGTATTTGAAGGAAAGGAGATGCGTAATTTAGGTTCGAGTGTGAATCTCATACCCAAAAGTGTATTCAAGAAGACCGGTATTGGAGACGCAAAACCGTCATCCGTAATCTCACAATTTGTGGATCAATCAACAGCCAACCCGTGGGGAGTGATCGAGGACATGCTCGTCCAAGTAGGTTACATTGTTAGGCCCACAGACTTTATTATTCTTGACTATGAAGAAGATAAGAACGTCCTATCCATACTTGGGCGTCCATTCTTAGCCACGGTCGGCACCATAGTCAATGTGAATGAAGGAACCGTGACTCTCCGTATTGAAGATAAATCCAAAATATTCTATGTTTTTGGAATGAAGAGAAAAACAAGTCACGAGAACTTGCACCAATAAGAGATGTGAACAAGAAAGCAGAAGCTATAAGCCCCCAAGATACTAGGAGAAAGAAACAAAAAAATGAGTTTGGGGTGGGAGACGAGGTCTCATGGAACTCTTCAAATCTTAAGCAAAAAAAATTCTTGGATGGGTCACTCAATTTGTTTAAGCAATAGTGATTGAAATAAAAGCTAAAGAGAGTTGCAAGCTCATATGGGTAGATGTGCATAACCTCACCCGCTGTTGGGGAGGCTGTATAATCAAAATATGGTCGAGGTAACACGTCTAAATTTGAAAGATGTTAAAAAAAAGTGATTTCCAAGACACATCCCGCAATTTTTTATTTTATGTTTTTGCTTTACTTTAGTTGTTTTAATAAATATTGCAGTAACGGGAAAGGTATTAGTGTTTTTGATATGCTGGTAAAGTACAAATTGAGTTTGGGGTGAAAAATATCTCAAAAAAACCAGGTCACGCAGAGCAGACCGGCCTACCGGTCACGCTCCAAGGGCCGCGATGGTACGAAATACGATCCAAGTCAAAAAGTTAAAAGCTTTGACCGGCATACCGGCCCTATGCGCGATATACTGGTTCCATACTGTATCGTCATTTGTGCAAAGGGTAGCGACAGTATAAAAGACAGAAGACTGACCGGCATACCAGTCCATGAAGAAGGGTCGCGACGGTTTGGCTACGGTTCGAGGTCAGAAACATTGAAGCCTAGGATTGGCCTACCGGTCTCCATTTGTATCGAGGTCAGCAACATTGAGGAAATTTCACAAGACCATAACTTTGCGCTCAAAGGTTGGAATTCACTTTTGCTTGAGCCTAAACCGCGTTTTTTTAGATATATCCAATGGAGAAATAAAAAACTACGACTGTTATACCGCCCTTTCTGGCCGGCTAGCCGGCCCGACCATATCGTCAAACGCGACAAAAGGGTCAAGACGGTAAATAATACAATCCAAAACAGTGAGTTGATCGGCATACCGGCCATATGAGTGGTATACCGGCCTAGAGGTGGTTAAATAGCTTATTTATGATATTTTGGGGTCTCTAATTGTGCCGAAACTAACCTTAGCCTCCTCCAACTTCACCAAAACGAATATTTCAATCCTAAACTCCAATAAAACACCATGAAAGCTTCACCAAACTTCTACCTTACATCAAAACACCACCAAATAACCATAGATTCATATCCAAATCCTTCCCTATATTCCTATAAACAAGAATCAAACACCCAAATCATTCCAAAACTTCTAGAATCAAAGAATCAAAAACCATAAATTTCAAAATATTTTACCAAAATTCCTTAAACCCATATCATCATAGATTGATTCCATTACACCCATATATATAATCCTCATCCATACACCTTTCCTGACCCAAATAATACCTTTTCAACCCAAAATCAAGGGGTACAAATTTCCAAGAGTGTTTAAATTTTTGAGTTCCGGGTCAAAAGAGATGATGAAAATAACGGAGACACTAAGTTCTAGGAAGATGAAGAATCAAAGAAACGTGTTGGGTGAGATTAAGAAGAAATAAATTGAGAAGGGTGCAAGTTTGGGACCAACAAAAAGGTAAATAGGGTCAAGACATAAGAGAGGAGCATGTGGTGGTGAAATAAAAGAGCAAAGTAGTTACATCTTTCAGGTATAACACCTCAACCTCTCCCTTTTATCGAGATCCCTATACCGAGATGAGAAAAGCTTCTAAAGGCCTTATTAGTTGTCTCCACAACAATAAAGATTGATGGATGAACACCTTCACATAAGAAAGTATTCGAGAAATAATTTGGAGAAGGTAAGAACAAACGATTTCTAAAGTTGTATGATTGATTTGGATAGAGAATATTAGGAGGTAAGGTGATTAGATTTTAATGATACAAGATATTTACATACAAGAAAGTCACTGCACCATATTCCGGGTATTGATCATGCGAGGGAGTAGCCTCGAAGAGTACGTTTTCTTTCTTCCCCACCATTTTTCTCTACTTTCAATATATTTTTTTTTAGTTTTTATTTCTTTATCGAGTCTTTTTGAGTCATGGGGACACGGTTCAGTTTTTAGTTAGGGGTGTGGGGATTCCTTGTCCCTCATCTCCATTTTTTTGATTTATTGTTTTTTGGTACAAATTATGATTTTTGTGAGATAAGGATTAGATGTAGATTGTGTTTAATAGCTTACAAGCATAAATTTAATGAGTTAATTATAGAAAGTAATATGTTTATGAGCTGATTATTTTTTATGTTTTGAGTATGAACATGAAAACACACCTTAATAGTAAAGACAGGATTAGTAAGCAATGCGGTAGAAGTATATTTGATTTTAGGGCGCCTTGAGGGGTGTGTAGGTTGTGAGATCCGAGCTAGTTGATAAACCCATTTAATGAACGTGCTAAAGGTGAGAAAGTAACAAAATTGAATAGTTTAGAAAGTGATTAAGGCGGTTCTTTGATAAGCCAATTGTTGTCTTTTAGCTTGTTGTCCATTTAAAATACTTATATCCTTTTCAGCCCCTTCTATCCTTTCTAAAGCCTTTTTATTTAGCCATGTGATGTCTCCCTAATTGTTCTTATTTTCGACCCTTGGGAGACATCATTTTTTGTGTTTATTTAATTAATTTGATAGACTTTTGGACTAAATATGCAATAATCCGGAATTTCCTTTTTATTTCTAGCATTTTTAATTTATTAAGCTTTTGCGCGTAATATTGGTATTTTTTTGGTGAAAAGTTTACAGGTTTTAGATGTTAGCTAGGAGAGGAATCCGAGGAGAAAGTCAAAGATCAAGAGATAGAGTCAAGACTTGAAGATAAATCCCGAAGATATTATTTTTAGAGCTGAAAATCTATTTTCCAGGCCATAGATTGCTGATTTCGAGGTGCTTAAGCGATGCTTTAGCCGCTGACCTTTGAAGAGAAAACATTCCTTATCGAGTTACAGAACTTTAGCAACTAGAATGAGGTCAATCGGAGTCATAACGCATCGGGAAAAGCCGTTTTAGTGAAGGCATATCAGCAGTTACGGGATTTTGGGCTTAGAATTTGGGCTTGGACATTTAATTAGTATTTTATTTTCTGGTCCAAGCCCTAATCCGTTTTTATGCTTATAAAAGGAGGTCTGGACTTCTATTTTTCATACAATTCACATTCCACAAGATTAAACACCAGAGAGAAGCAACAGAAGGAAGAAAGAAGAAGCTACAAGAGCTGGAGAGGGTCTATATCTCCGTTCGTAGTCATTCCAATTCCGGAAATTAGGTTCTTTTTATCTTTAATTTTGTAATCAAATATGAATTCCATTTCTTTTAATTTAGTTTTTCTTTTCAATATGAGCTAAACATTTCATAGTGCTTGAGAACAATTAATGGGTGAATCCCAATTTTATTGAATAACGAATGTTGAATTTGGGTTTCTGTTAAATTAAATTAGATTGAGTCTTTTACTCTTTTCGATAATTTGTGATTGTTTACTGTTTTTAGAGTCGCGAACTAAGAACAGGTATTAGTATCTAGGCTATTCCACATATGTGGCGTGTGGATCATCTTGACGGAGAATTTAGGTATAGAATTAATTATTCAATCTAGGATAGAAGCTATTGATTCTGACGAACTTAGCTAATTCTAGGGCCAATGTGGTAATAAAACTTAAACATCTAACGATGGATCATATTTACCCTGACGGGACTAGTGACACTTTAGGATCGCCTTATAGTCCACCCTGACGGGGGTATAAGGAATTTAGAATCCCGACCATTGTAATTGACCAATTTAGCCCTTAAACAACATAAGTTAGGAAATAAGATTGGGAGGATCCTTGCGTTCTCAAGTACTACTTCTCATACTGCGTTTTCACTCATTTTACTTGCGTCTTAGCTTTTGCTTGCATTTATAATTTGTCTTTCATTTAGTAGCTTTAATAAACAAAACCAAACAAACATATTTTATTTACTTGCTTTCATAAGTGCAACCAATCATTATTTGCTAAACATTGTAGTCAACCATCCCGTCCTTGGAACGAATTTGTTTTATCATACATACTACTTGGGGCAACCGTACACTTGCGGTTGTGGTTCGATTATTATTTGCATTTATTTAGAACACACAAAGGACCACCACCATGTTATAAGCCATATGACCCACATTTGAATCGCGGTGCATAGACAGTCGTTTTAGAGCTTGAGTTCGGGGTTGTGAATTCACCATTACAAGAAATATTTTAGGATTGGGTTTTTGAGCTTATATATCTGTGCTCTATATTTTGATGATGGTTCACTGTTCATTATATTGTAACCCTTTGGCAAAGTAAAAGTAAATGAAAATAAATATGTTAAAAAGTAGCATGACATCTCACATCAAAAAGAGAGTCATACTATATTGCAAAAGAAAAAATGTTATGCAGATTATTTGATTTGGACCAGCAAAGTGGAATTCTTATGCGATCATATTTAAGACTTATATTGGATTATTAGGGATGATAATTAGTGCATCAATTCATTGGGTTGTGTGAGAACATCTTATGAGAGTAACTCAAGATCTTAGGTGGTTCATTGATGGCTAGTAAGGAGAGAGCCAAAAGCTTACTCTAAATTATCCAAATATACGATCATACCGTCCCTAAGCCAACATTACAACCTTAAAGACCTTATGATTCTTTGATATGTGATCTAGAAATAATTGAACCATTAGAGATTATTTAGATGGATCATTAGATACTAGTTAGGCTCGATGAACAATCTGTATCCTCCACGTTATACTAATAGAAATACCTCTCCTTCGTGCATTGCAAAGCTAATCCAGTCTTGAATTTGAACCTTGTTAATTGTTTGTATGATAAGTGTATAGGTAATTTAGTTTGTAAATATTATTACATGAAACTTTCTAAGTATTTTCTTTGGGATATTACTCACACTCTTCTATCTTCTTCTTTTGTGCTTAATTGTAGTATATGTATTTAGAGACTTCCCTATGTTCTTATTCTTTATTGTATCGGGACGATACAACTTTGAGTTGGGGGTCTTGATATCTCCATATTTTTTTATATATCAATCTAGGTTTGGGACATCATTTTAGGTGTATTTGATTAATTGTGTAAGGATTTTCCCCATTATTAGATAATTTCTTAATTTGTGTCTTGATTTGGGGATTTATTACTTTTAGAGCATAATTGGTACAATTTGTGTGTTAATCTGAAACTCTTAAGGTTATGGAATATATTTAGATGTAAAATAAATGTCAAGGAGTTAAGAAAAGAAGATCCAGGATAAATTAGGAGATAAACAGAAACAGAGTTGAATTAGGAAAGGAAAAGTTGTCAATTAAATCCGCCAAATCTGTAGTGAGGTCCACTAAAGTGAAGATAACTACAAATCGGCTGCGATTTTGGAAGATCCTTTATAGGGTAGGATAGATCTTTCATATTTGGTCATTTTGATATAAAGTACGCTAAATTTGTCCTTGTAACGAAGGAGATATGATCAAACTACTCAACAGTGTTTATCATGTCCTATATTTTAGGAAAAGAATTTAAATTGGACTTGGACTCCAATTACTTGCCTTCCACTCCAATATTTCGATATAGGGTTAGAAATCACCTATAAATACACCCTTTTATCATTGTAAACATTTCCTTTCTCATATTAAGATCTATAATTACACTTATAATCATCTAGAAAAGCAATATCGACCTATAGAGGAAGACAAGAAGTTGGAGAGTTGCAAACTCCTCTTCTCTATCCTAACCCTTGATCATTAGGGTAATTTGTATTAGATTTTTTTATCTTAACTATGTTTCTAATTAATTTTATCCTTAGTTCAATTTCTAGCATGAACTAATATTCGAGTTTTGCATATGTAGAATCTTCGAATTATATCTCTTGTATCCATGTTTTTTGGGAAAATACTTTTAAATTTATTGGGATACTGATTATTTTATATATTTGTTACATGTGCTTTGACTTATTTCTATCCCATAGCTTGAATTTTGCATATGTTGGCCAACAAAACCATTTCATCGGTAGCAAGCGGATCACCAGCTTCGCTCACTAAAAATACATATCCATAAAACTGGTTATTAATTGTAATAAAGACGAAATATATGAAAAACTTAAGAACTTAATTACCTTTCTCATGAACCATCGGACGAAAATGATGTCGGTGATTTTTCTCTATATTAAGGAGCGACAACATGGACATTTTATTCCCTAAATAAAAAGAATAATGTTAACATTCATAAATAAGATATTTCATGAAATGTTTTTTAATAAAAGTATTTACATCATGTAGCCTTGGATGACGTTTCAATTAAGAAGGATGGACCAATCGATATGTTCCTTCTCGTTGAATGGTAAATTAAGAAACTCTGATTTGCCGATAGGTTGGCACTGGCTCTCAAACACAGATATTTTTTTGGGTTCAAGAATCATCTCACCGTATTTACCCGGATTATTGAATATTGTTCTTTCTTCTTGAAGGTACCGAGATATAAAAGTCAATGTTTCCTCTACAACGCATCCATGGCCGACTGAACCCTCACGCTTGACCGGATTCCGCATGTGTCCTTTGAGTTTCTTCAAGTACCTCTCAAACGGGTACATCCAACACATTTGAACATGATCTCCTATCTCAGCTTTCTCGTACAAGTGCACGACAAGGCGAACCATTATGTCAAAAAAACGGAAGGAAAAATCATCTCCACCTTGCACATAAGCTCGACCACTTTAGACTTTTCCGTTTTTTCTTACTTAGATTCTTTTTACAAGCATTTCTGAATACATTGCACACCCAGTAATCAGATCGCTTATTGATTTATTGTCAATTAGCCCCGAAATATTAGCCATGAAAAGAAACTACAACTATATATTATAGTCATGGGATTTCATACCGATGATCTTCCCCAAATCACTCTAAAGGTAGTTACGCAAACTAGAAGTGAATTCGTCAAGAAACTTTTGCACCTTCAACCAATCTAGAAACACACAACGGTTACCCGGTGTCATCGCATACTTTCTGCTCGATAGGATCATTTTCTATGTGTTCTCGAACAACCACAATTTTTTCATGATACCCACATCTTTTAGATCTTTTCTCGTATTTACGTTATCTTTGTTGATTTTCCCATTTAAACCAACCATTGTGCCGAGCAAACTATCACACATATTTTTCTCACAATACATAACATAAATGTTATGTTTCAACAAATATACTGAGCAATATGGTAACCGATAAAAATACTCTTTCTCTTCCAATTAAACTCACGAGAACCTGTTTTCTTTGTCATATTGCCACCAAAATTCTTGCGATTACAAGAAAACACAATATGCAACCCATCTAACTGCGTCCTTATATCGGCGGGACAATGTTTCCTAGGCGGGCCCTATGATTGACTTTCATGTACGAAGATACGTATTTCCTAAACCGATGTTTAATAGGTAACTAACATCTATGATCAATATAAACAACACATTTATTCACCCGCACGGACGGAGTAGAATTCATGCATTCTGGGCACGCTAAGTAACCTTGACCCGACCATCCTGAAGTGTATGATCTAGCTGGGTAATAATTAATCGTGAACAACTAACAATCCTTTATTACAAATTCTCCCTTCATATGTGCTTCATATATGACAATTACCGTGCCCCACAACATTTCCAACTCATCTATTAGAGGACGGAGAAATACATCCATATCCTTTCCCGGTTAACGAGGACAAAGTAAGTATAAAGGTGGAATCTTCCATGCATAACCAAGGCGAAAAGTTATAGATTGTCAATATAACTAGCCACTTTCTATAGGAGTTTTTTTGCATAGAGAATTGACAAAACCCATCAATTCCCAATTCAAGGCGTACATTATGTGGTTCACTAGCAAACTCGGGATTCCTCTCGTCAAATGTATTCCAACTAGTACCATCAACTGGATAACACAACACGTCTTTGACTGTACTCTTTACGGTAATGTTGTCAAATCATATCTTTGATGGTGTGCCTCAAAGCATACATTATGTGCAACCTGTGGGTAATCGAAAAATAACAAAGATTCTTATGTGGCACTTTCTCGATCTTCTTCGGATCCCACCTTGATTCACCCCATACTGGACATTTCTCCAGTTTTTTTCATTCTCTTTATAATACAAAACACCGTCATTCAAACGCATATCGATCGTGATGTATCATATTCCTAAACTTTTCAGCTTTCGATTGCACTTCTCATAAGAATAAGGTAAATTATGACCTTCTGGAAAAACATGACCCAACAATTGAAGAAGATTGGTAAAAGAGGTGTTTATCCACTTGCTATTCATACTATCCTCCCAAGCAAATACACTAATTGGGATATTTTCACATGCATTAACTTGCTATGAACCCCAAGGAACCTATCACAGTAGAAACTGGATACAACTCTAACTCCATTTCCTTGAACAACGCATCGAAACACCCACAACCCTGTCTAAGAAGATTCTTGTCACCCATCTCGTATCACCGGAGTGACCCCTAACTTCTAATGGGTCTCAAATCATCCAACACATTCGACATTTCATTATCTATAATTGGGTTATTCACGAAAATTACTTCTTCTTCCCTGTGTTTTGTCCAAACTTCATAAGATAACCAAAACCCCCCATTTATAAAGACACTCTCTAACACCGTTAATATACCTTTTTAATTATTGAAACAATGATTACACAGTCAAAATATTTTACCGGATATATCAATGTGGTCTTTCACAAAATTAATAAAATCCCTTATGTCGGACATATATTTCATCATAACGAAATTAATTGATTTAATCCAACTCTTGTCCACAACCGGGTCTATTATTTAAATAAAGTTAAATATTTAATTATAATTATAACCAAATAAAAATAATTAAACAAAATTCAATAATACCAATTATATCCAAAAAATATACATTATAACACCTAAAATTCATCTACTAATACACATTGCATTTATATAATCAAAGCATAATACAACAAATACTTAATTTGAATAAAAAAAAAAAAAGAATTAAATTTTTGAAAATACCTAATTTGGATAATTTGATGGATAATTTTGATTGAAAGTGGGACCCACACGTACACTATGTAGTAGGAAAATTTACTTATTGATGGGGTCGATCACTAGTTGCGGATTGGAGAAAAAATAGAAGCATAGGGTAGAGTATGTTTTGGGGTAAGAAACTACACTAATAGTGATCTGCCTGCTAGATTAAATGCTTGTCTTTTTTTTTCGCGAAGACATTATCCTCGCTAAACACTGGGCATGTCCTCGCGAAAGATGCAATAAGACGAGAACAACAATGTCGCCGCGGAAGATAGTATCTGTTGTGATGAATAATTACTTTTTTATTTCTCTTTCTTCCTCAATAAACCGACACCATAAAGGCGAGGTGTCCTCGCCAATATGTTTCCTAATGAAAAATAAGATTTTTAACGAGGACAAACATGTTCTCGCTAAAGGCGTGGTCGCGAAATACCACGGGTGTAGTAGTGTATACTAATATCCTTTATAAATAGAATGCTAATATGTAAAATTTTGTATAACATAATATATATACGAGGTATAGCCCGTGTCTAAAGACACTACGAAAATAAAAATTCTGCTAAGAAGCATGAATATAAACAAAATTATAAACACTGAAGGAAACGTGTTATTATAAGCATGAACATCAACAAAATTAAGGTTATTATACATCACTAATATGAAAGCAACACGAATAATAGACATGGTCTACATAAATCTAATAAAGTTCCCAAGTTATCAAACACAAACTAATCATAAAATTAGTGTATAATTTATCAAACATCCAGACAATACTTTAAAAAACAATAAATATTCAATATGTAACAGAATTAAAATGTCTGAATCATACATCGTCGAAATTTTAATATCAGAACATAGATGTCATAAATCTAAAGAAGGTAGTTGCATCAACGTACATATTTCTTCCAATTGGAGAAACCTGAACGACGGTCTATCAATTTGGAAAAATATAAATAATTAGTAAATAATTTAAAACACGATAAACGTTAGTTAATTCATGAGAATCCATACCATGTGTTCAAATCCCATCTAGCCAACCTTTTTCCATTTTTCCAGTCCTCATCCATGATCATCTTCCAATTCTACAAATATTAACACAATTAACTATTAAACTAAGACAATGAAAGTGCATTATAAGAAACTAATTTGACATAAGAGCCTGTATAATCTTACTTGTGGATATTGTAAGCGATACAATTCCTCCTCGTCTCTTACTATTACGATCACATTTTTTGTACAAATATAATCTACCTACAAATTTACAAAATAATATATAGTACAAATAAAATATACACCATGAATTGCAGATAATTGTGTATAAGATTTATTCACTTAAACATCAATGAGATCTCGGTATCTCTTCAAAAATTCGGCACGATATATTTGCCTGACTAACATAGATAGTTATGCAGATTCTTTTCTTTTTCTGCACAATGTGCGAAAATTATAATATTAGTTATATTGTAATTCTATTGTTAAAATCCAACTTATATTTGTTCTTTGTTTAAATATGTACTGAATAACTGAATAAATATAAAAGAATGCATGGTTAATATTTACTTGAGATAACTGCGATATGTACAAAAAACGAATAAATATTGGAAAAGGTATGATCAAGGCTTACTTGAGAAACTTCTGATATGTTACTATCTGATTTTTGTTGGTCCAAAGATGATCTACCTTTCGCGGTCTTCTTTTCTCCCCTCATTGTGTTCTTCATTGTCTTAAACTATTTTGAACATGAAATATATGTAATTATTATCAAGTATTTATAAATAACTATTTAAAATAAATAATTTAAGTACACAAATCTTTAATATGAGTTGTCTTTTATACTTGAAAGACTTATATATATTTAGATAGATTTCTCAATTTAATAAGTAATATAAATAGTTTTAATGTTTTTTAATGTTTTATTAAATAATTAACGTAAGTAGTTTTAAGTTTGTAAAATATTTTAGTACTAATAGTTTTAAGGTACTTTAATTTTATATTCATTAATATAAATAATTTTTAAGGTAATTTAACTAATTTAAGTGGTTCTAAATTTGGATAATATATTAGTAGCAAATCAATACCATGTGTATTTAAATACAATAATAAAATAATTCACCAATTTAATAAATTTTTCGAATCAAGAACTAATTATTTAAAACGTGTCACAAAAAACTATTATTGATTTAAAAAAACAGCAAACTAATAGAATAAATTTATGGTTGAATAAAGACCAAATTATTAATAAACACTCCCTAAAACCTATTACTTATATAAATTCTGTAAATCGGTTTCGAAAGATGTTGGAAACATGTCAGCCAAATTTGATCTTCAATCATGATTAACTCAACCTCATCTAGTAAGCTTTCTAATTCATCCAAACTGTCCATATTACTGAGTTGTGGCAGAATAGTTGTTATAGACCAATCATTAGGAAGTGTGCTAACTATGACGTATAGTAAATCATGCAGATTTAAAGGAATGTTTTCTCTTAAAAAAGTAATAACCATCTTATTTTTTTAATGTGACTATACACATCAAATTTTGTATCAATAGGTGAACTAATAAACTCATACCATATAAGAAAATTATCAGTAACTTCACCTATATCATCATAAATATTAATAAACATGTTTATCAGTTGGATGATTTCTATTTTTGTTTATTTTTAGCCTGCGAAAAATTACTATGATTAAAAATAATTGATTTATAAGCATAAATAAAAGAATTTTAAATTATTATAATTATTTAATTTGTTTAAGTATATTAATATTAAATTAGATACTAAATAGTAATTTTTAAAGCTTTCAAGTAGCTAAAAGGAAAAAAAATATTATTTTATAAACTATTTAGTATTAATTTATTGATTGAAATTTAGTAATATTTTAATATTTTATTTTCAATTTTATAATTTTTTTTAAATACCAATTTTTTTATTTTTTTATACAAATTATTTTAACACCTATTTTTTCTTTTTTATACATTTTATTATTCTATTAAATAATAGTCAATGATTTTTTAAAGCACTGAAATAGCTAAAAGGAAAAATATTATTATTTTATAAACTATTTAGTATTAAATTTTGGAATAATTACCATCTAAGTCACGAATCTAAGATTAATTTCCCTCTCTCATCCTCCAATTTAAATTGTTTATAAAAGTCACCTACCAAAACTTTATTTCCTTTTTTACCCCTTTATTACTTTTTATTTTATTTCCTTTTCTTTTTATTTCTTTATTGCTGCTGCTCAGTTTCTCTCTCTTCTCACACCGCAGCTCTCTTTCTCTCTTTCTCTCTTTCTCTCAAACTACTTCAATGGTGTGATTACTTCATTTCGGCTTCATTTTTTTTTCAAATTTTTTGCTGCAATTTAAGCCTGTTTAATCATATCAAACCGCAGGTAATTTCTTATCTCCTATTCTCTTTTTATTTTGATTCATTTTGTTTCTTTTTTGTCGATTTTTTATGTAATTCTTACCTTGAATTCTCAGCTTTTGCAGTCATTATGTTTTTCTTCTTCATTTACATCAGATTGCTGTGAATTTATTCTGCTTTATCATCTTCAGTTAGGTAATTCATGTTATCTCCTTTTTTTTACATCAAAATTTCTCATTTTCTTCTGTTTTTTAGCTCTAATTGTGTGATTGTTAGTTTTTTTACATCGACTGCTTGTAAACCAGAATTCTATGACTCTTCTTGTTTTTTAAGAGTTATTTTTTTCATGTTCTATAAATTTATGAAGATCTTCATCATCATTTTTGAAATAAGAAATATTCATGTATTTAACTGCTTTTATAACTTATTTAGCTCTTGTATTAGCTGACTTATAAGCATTGAGCATTATATAAGTGTGTATTGTGAAATTTAGTTCATAAAGATGTATATAGTGATATATATTGCAGTTTTTTAATGAAACAAGTTCCTATAATGCAATAGACTCAAACAATAGGGACCTATATTGCAATTTCTGCCTTATAAAAGTTTGTATTGTGTAATTAGTCCATAAAAATAGATTATATTGCAGATTTTGCATGAAAGAATGTCTTATAATCTAATAAACTCGAACAATAGGGACCTATAGTTCATTTTTTGCATTATATAAGTGTGTATTGTGCAATTAGTTCAGAAAAATGGATATAGTGCTACATGTTGCAGATTTTGCTTAAATCAATGTCTTATAATGCTATATACGCAAACAATAGGGACCAATAGTTCAATTTTTGCATTATACAGGGCTGTTTTTTGGTGGGAATTTTCCCACCAAACAAACTGTCCTTTTTTTCCCAATCTATTCCATTGTTGTTCATATTATTAAGCCTTAGGTTGTTATTTCATTTCATTTAGATTGTGTTTTTATTAGCTTTGATGTATAATTTGTTCTTGTTTCGTGTTTTTTTGCAGATTTTTAATTTACTTTTTCTGCAGTTTGTTTTGGTGGGAATTTTCCCACCAAACACTATGTCTTTGTTTTTCCCAACTATTCTAGTGTTGTTTGTATTCTTATGTCTTGTGTTGTTCTTTCATTTCATTTGCATTGTCTTTTTAGTAGCTGTGATGTATAATTTGTTTCGGTTTCGTGTTTTTTTTTTGCAGGTTTCAATGTCTTCTTCTGTGTTAGTAGAGTTCAAATTGGGGGACGAGAAGGCTTTTTATCCTTTTCAGTTATTACATTCATTTGCTGATATCAAGTCTTATGTTAGTGAATGGTGGCCTTCTCTTTGTCATCCACTTGTGAACTACGATTATTCATATGGTTCGCGAAGTAGCAAACTTGTTTCGGAAGCCGATTTTGCAGTCATTACCTGGTTAGTTGAGCATTCTAGCATAGGTGCATAGTTCTTCCATTGTTTCGGATAGTTCAGTTTCGGTTTAATCTCCCATTAGTGTTATTCGGTCAGAAGACGATTCTTTATATTTGATTAATAAACCTAAAAAACTTCAAAGCCCTAACTGGGACAAACTATTAAAGTCAGTCGGTGAGTTTTACCGTGATGGTGTGAAAGAATTCAGAATTTGTCTAGCAAAATACGTTTGTGAATCAGGTTACTTTTACGATTTTGGTCACAATAATGCTTCGAAAGTCAGTGTTTATTGTAAAAAGAAGGAATCCAAAGGCTGTCGATGGTATGTATATGCTTGAATCGAGAAATGGAACGATTGTCTCTACGTGAAAACTTTCACGAACACTCACAATTGCGGGGAACCAGACAAGTCAATGAAAACCGGTGTTTTATCTTCGGATGTGGTTTCCGATGTTATTCTCGATGAAGTCCGAGCAATACCTTCTATGACTCTGAAAGATATAATTCTTCATCTCAAACACCATTACAGATACAACATATCGTATAAAATCGCAGGATCAGCTTTACACAAAGCCCAAGACAAATTTTTCGGGGATTCTGGTCTTTCATACAACCTTATCGAGGCATACTTTGCAAAAGTCAAAGCCGCGGATCCTTCTTCACATTCCTCTTTACAAGTGGATCCCGTGACACGTTCATTCGAGAGTTGTCCCTATGCTTTCGGTTCTTGTATTGCCGGTTTCCGTGCTTGCCGCCCACTTCTATTCATCGACGCTACTTTTCTCAAGTCAAAGTTCAAGGGGACTCTTCTCACAGCCATTGCAAAAGACGCAAACAGGGGTAATTAGATTACTTTTTCCTTTTTTTGCAGTTTGTATTTGGTGGGATTTTTCCCACCAAACAATCTGACTATTTGTGTTTTCTTTCATTTTCCATTCATTTTGCTGTTTTTTTTTTTTTTGCTTATTACACTAAATATCCTATTGTAGTTTAAAAAAGGAAAGTGTTTTAAAAAATAAAGGTTTCAAAAAAGGAAACTTTCTAAAAAAGGGTAAGTTAATTTGGTGGGAATTTTCCCACCAACCATGTACTGTTAATTTGTATCTTTTTTCCAAGATATCTAGTTTTTTTTATCTTTATGTTTTATCTTACAACTATTACTTATTTCAGGTCTTTTCCCAGTAGCTTTTTCTATTACAGGCTCCGAAAGTGCAGACAGTTGGACTTCTTTCCTGAAGTTTCTTGCTCCTCTAGTGTCTGACCGTGTGTTGACTTTTATTTCTAACCGTCATCCTGGTATTCCTATAGCATTGAAGTGTGATTTCCCCAACGCGTTTCACGGTTTTTGTATGTTCCATTGGAAACAGAACCTGAAGAAGAAATTATGGGGTTGTGCCGGTACTTTCAAAGTTTTGTCCGTTTTACTCGATAACTGTGCCAAGGATGTTAACGAAGAGGAGTACGAGAGTTGTCTCGAGTTTTTCTTGCTCACGGGCACCGAGAAAGCTTCCAACTTCATGGATAATTTGCCGAGGGAACAATACGCGGAAGCGTTTTTTCTCGGAAAGAGATACGGGGAGAGGACTTCAAACGCCGCCGAGTCGTTTAACAGTCAAATAAAGAAGTTGTGGGATTTACCGATAACCGAGCTAATAGACAGCATCTGTAATCTCTTGATGGTTCAGATGCACGATCAATCGAAGCAAAAGCGTACGAGAGATTTCTTGCAAGAGATCCTGATTTGAGGTACTGGATCAACTACGATACAAGTCGTCCATGGTTGGTTAAACCATCAAGCGATCACGTTTTTCAAGTTATGTCAGTTCCAGTTATGACGGTCGATATAATCAAGTACACATGTTCGTGTTTTCATTGGCAGATTGATGGTTTTCCTTGTCCACACGCACTTGCAGCCCTTCATCAGATCGGCCTTTTAATCATTATAAATTCGCCAATCCTTACTTTTCTACTTTAAAGTACATTGAAACCTATTCTCAAAGCATTCCGGCACTATCTACTTATCTTGATCCCGCTCCACCTGTCGATGATTGGGCAATCCAGCCACCTTCAGTGAAGCGTCTTACCTGTAGGTCGAAAAAGAATCGGTATTCTTCTGAAGTTGTGTTTACTCGGTCTAAGAGGCTTTGTGGTCATTGCAACGAGTATGCTTATCACAACAAATCTACATGCGATGCACTTATTTGATCTTGTGATTCACATATCATCACAAGCAAATATCTTAGTTTACTATTACTTTTTTATTAACTGATTTGTTATAACATTAACAATTTTTTTAATAAGCTTTGATATTTCTCAAAGTATTGTATTTGTGGTAGGTTAATGTTTCCACTTTAAATACATTGTTTGATGAATTTGTATTAATTTTTTATTCGTTGACTGAGTTACACATAGTTTTAGTTGGTTTTTTTGTATGTTGTTCTTTGGTGGGAATTTTCCCACCAAACACACTGGTTCTTTTAATAATACATATTTTCCTTTTTTTGAGTTTATTTTTTATTTTAAATTGTTTATCTTGTTTCTTTTTTTGCATTACATTAAAGCTTATAATGTTATTATGATTTCTCTTTTTTATTTTCATCCCGGGGAGTTGTTTTTGTTTATTTTCATTTGGGTTGATTTTGCCCACCAATTGAACTTAAACAACTTTATTATATTAGATTATTTCATACAATGAAACCCAAAATAAGAATATAGATAGTAAAGTTTATAAATGGAAGCTCATTGAGCATAATTGTCTCAAACACTATGCATAAGGTCTACATTTGTCTATTGATCTTGGTTCGAATCACACCAACTACAAATAAAAAATTGTGTGTTTCTTTTGGTGGGATATTTTTTCTCCCTAAAGTAGTATAGTTGTAGTTGTTTTTTTGTTTTTATTTCATAGTAGAGTCATTTCAGATTCATATTCATTGACTCGGTTTCAACCTCTACTACTAGTTTGTATGATCAAGTCCCTAGCTAGTTATCTAATCTCATTTTGTTGTATTTTTTGATGAACAAACAAGTATGATACTAGTTTTGTCATCCATACATTCAACTACATTAAACTTAAACAACTTTACTATACTAGATGATTTCATACAATCAATCCCAAAACAAGAATATAGATAGTAAAGTTTATAAATGGAAGCTCATTGAGCACAATGGTCACAAACACTATGCATAAGGTCTACATTTGTCTATTGATCCTGGTTTGAATCACACCAACAACGTAAAAAAACATCTTATAAAGTAATAACAACTACCATAACATCTGAAATAGACAACAGTTATCTGAATAGACAATTTCCATAACATCTTAAACAGCTAGCTTCTTTTCGTTTTCTTCTCCTTCTTTATTTTTCTTTTTCTTTTTCTTCTCCATCTTCATTTTTTTCTTCTTCTGCTCTTTTTTCTACTTCTGTTTCTGTTTTTTCTTCTTCTGCGCTTTTTTCTGCTTCTGATCTTTTTTCTACTTCTCCTTCTTCATTTTTTTCTTCTTCTGCGCTTTTTTCTGCTTCTGCTCTTTTTTCTACTTCTCCTTCTTCATTTTTTTCTTCTTCTGCTGTTTCTTCTTCTTCTTCTTCTTCTTCTTCTTCTTCTTCTTCTTCTTCTTCTTCTTCTTCTTCTTCTTCTTTTTCACTATCTGAAAATTCTATGATAGTGTCATCTTTCAAATCCAGTCTATTCATTGTTCTAAGTCTCTCACTTCTTCTTGAACGATCTGGTGTGAATCTGTATATAGAAATCAAACATTAGTATAAATTATATATTATAAATCCATTTAATATTTTTTTACTTTTTGTTTAATCTTGGCATTTGGATTCTGAGTAGATTAGTTTTTGGGTTTTCCCTTTTTTCCTTTTTTCTTTTATGTCAAGATGTTGATGGTTCAATATTCGTTGGTATAATAGTTGCTGGTGTGCTACTACTCGTACCTTTATCCTCTTGAACCTGTAAAAACACATTTTAAATATATTAACTACAACTTTAACTTTTAAATCAGATTTTTTATATTCTTTTTACCTTAGGTGGATCATCGTGTATTGTGTATTTCTCTATCTGTAATTTTTGGGCAACGAAACATTTCACTGCTTGTGCTTGTTTCGTCGTGTATGATTCGCTTACTGGATCGTTCTTATATAGTTCGTTCGCATACAGCAAAATATAAGCCCCTGAATCTGTTAATCTTGTATTATTGTGGATTACGTGCACATCGGTCAATTGTACTTGGTCAATGTTGGGGTTTGATTCTTTTTTCTGTTCTATTCTTATCCGGTGTGACAAGTAATCATACATTTTTTTTACATTTTCTTTTGCTTTTCCACCTGCCATTTTATCAGTTGCATCTGGCATGGAGTTAAAATGGAAGAATGCATTTTTATCTCTGTCAAACACTAGTAGGGTCCACAAAGTGGCCTGTCCATGTCGAGTTTGTAGAGGAATAATTGTGAATTTTTTCTTTATGGTATTCGATGAACGGTTCTCCAACTTTCTTTGCTAGTTCTTCCCATTTAAACTCGTTCCTCAATTCCTGTATTATTCAAATAACACTTTATCAAATTATATTCCAAACATAAGTAGTACAGTTTAATTCAATAACAGTTATATTTTACGGTTTGTTTTTGGTGGGAATTTTCCCACCAAACACAAACTGTCTTTTTTTCTTCTTACTATAGCATATGTGGGCAAGTGTGCGACAACTTTGAATTTCCTTTCCCTCTCCGATATCCTTAGCACGACTTCAATCAACTACAAATTTTACAACATAAAAATTAAGAATCTTACATTTGTGTGTTGACTTTGTGCATTTATATTTTTTTTTTAAAACTTACGTTAGGTGTTACTCTTCCATCTCTTGCTGCTTCCATTACTTCTTCTACATAAATACTATTGTTTTCCTCATCTTCCCAAAGTTTTGTTTGTCTTGGTTTGCCTTTTCCATAAGCAGCTAGCATTACATAGTCTCCATAGCCACACAGATTGTTTTTTGGAATTATATATCTTATCCCCTCAACCTCTACCCAATCTTCTTCGTTTAGATTCGGGTCTGTGACATATTCATCCGAGATTTTCTTCTTCCTACCTACTCTTTCGTCTTGTTTTATTTTTTTCACCATTGAGTTTGGTGATACCAGAACCGATGATCTTCTGCTTTGAGCTTCAATTCTTTCTTTCTCGGTTTCAGAGTCACTTATCCAACTTACTTCAAGCGAATCCTCATCATCTTGTTTTTTGGTTCCTTCATGAACCATTTCAGTATCTTCTTCAACCATCTCAGTTTCCATCATATTTTTATTTACTTCTTCCTGGCTCTCTTGTCTAATTCCTCAATCACCTCATTTTCTTTAATTTTATCCATCTCAAGCTCTAGATCCATCATATTTTCATCTTCTTCAACTCGACTTTGTTCTCTAGTTTCCTCAATCTCCTCCTTTTCTTTCAGTTTATCCATCTTAGTATCTAGATCCATTATATATTCATCTTCTTCTTCCCGACTCTCTTTTCTACTTTCCTCAATCTCAACCTGCTCTTTTCCCTTGTCTTTATCCATCTTGAAGTTTACTCTTCTGTTCCGAGTTTCCTTAAATTTTTCCAATTCTTTTCTCACTCTATCTATCTCTAAATTCATTTCGTTTTCTCGCTTAGCTTGTAGGATCATCATTTCTTCCGTCTTTTTTTTCATTTTCATATTTTCTTCTTTCAGATTATTGTTTTCAACCTGAATTACTTCAAGTTGTTTCTTAATTTCTATATTTTCTTCCTTTAGTTTTCTGTTTTCAGATACAACTTCATCAAGTTGTTTCTTCGTTTCTGATTTTTCAGTCTCTTTTTCCCAATCTTTTTCCTGTGTGCTTTCATCAAGTTCTAAGTCAAATCCTTTAAAAAATTCTGGGTCATAACCTCCATGTACTTTTGAACTTTCTCCTTTTTCTGGGACACTTCCTTTGTAATTATTTGCATAATCAATTGTGTCGATTATAGTTTGATTTATCTTATCAGATTGACTCGTTTTTACTTTCTCAAGAATCTCTGCTAGTGTAATCTCGTCTTCTGTATGCCATGAAAATCCATACAGTTCATCTAACTCTTTCTGTCTTTTTGCTTCTTCCTCCGTCAATTCGATTTCCTCATCTTTGTTTTCATTTTCTTCTTCTTCTTCTTCTTCTTCTTCTTCTTCTTCTTCTTCTTCTTCAGTTTCTTCGTCATCTTCATTTTCAAGATAAGATTTTAGTATCTTTTCTTCATGTGGTTTTATCACCAGTTCACCCTCATTCACCTGCATTTGTATTTCGAAAATTGTTAAAAATAATTCAAGTTTCATGTTCTAGTTGCTTTTATTATACGATTTAGTATTGAATTTTTACCTTTTCATTTTTTACCTTGTCTAAAAATCTCTTTTTGAAGCATCCTTTATTGTGAACCTTTAGCCATCTGAGTATCCTCGGGTAGGCTTTGTTTTCAGAAGTTTTCCACATTTCTATATGTTCAAAGAAGAATGGCTGCAAAATCAATCATTATCAGTAAAAAAATCAGTCAAAATAATTCATTCAAAATAAATCAGTTGAAAATGATTACCAATAGTATACATGTGGGTGCACTTATGTGTACTTGTGTCATCTCATCAATGCCCTCCATTAACTTACTTGCCATTCTTGAGGCCCAATCGTAAGTCCAAATATTTTCCATATCTCCCGATACCCCTGAAACCCACCAATCCAATCTTCCTGTAGATGTTGGGAAGAAGCAAGTGTGTAGACTTATCATACACATCAGTTTAGAGAAATTTTTGAGATCTTCTTCTGTTGGATTTTTTATTCTTAAGATCTCGTCTATCAAATCTTTCACCGTCTTAGCTGCTGGTTGTTTGTCTTCATCTTGAAACAGCCTGTGGTACCAAGAAGCTCCTTGTACTTGGCTTTTTGACATTTTTTCAATGGTTCTATTCCATTCTCCACTCCTAAAATAAATCTTACATCTTGTGATGTAAGCTTTATATTTTTTTCCTCCAAATACAAAAGCCTTTTTGCTTCTGTCATAAGAATCCACAATCAATTCTATAGATTTCGGTTTACCTTTCATACCTTTTAATTTCCTATTCTGTGCAATTTTGAAAATTGCTTTTATTAAAAGGTATAATGGAAGTTTTTTGCACGCTTTGATGTGCTCTCTTGTCACTTCCTTTAACTTAAGTATTTGGAACATTCCATCGAGTGCTGATCTATATCTTTTATTCATTTTACCTGTGATTAAAGTTACACAATATATTAGACATTGAATCCCACCAAATATTTAACATAAAGTAACATATGAAACTGAATAATATATTAAACTGAATAATATATAAAACTAAGTAATATGCAAGTATATTTTGTTGTTTGTTCTGTTTTGTGTGTGATTTCCCACCAAAATTCACTAACTTAAGTACAGTTTCCCCATGTATCCCTGTCATTTTGTTATGTTTTCTTTGGTGGGATAATTCCCACCAAATATAATTGAAGTCAAGTCGCATTTGACTTTTTTTTTTTGAGAATTCCCCCCAAAATTCATTGACTGTTTTCAAGTTGGATTTGACTTTTTTGGTGCCAAATCCTACCAAATATAACTTGCAATTTAAACAATCTACTTTGGTGGGATTATTCCCACCAAATAACCTGCTTTTCACATGCATAAATTACCAAGTTTAACTGTATTTTTACCTTTTTTAGTATCAATTATTAACTAGTTACTGAATCTAGTGGAAATTGCATCATATCTTAACAGTTTAATTGCTATTCTTATAATTTCAGTTTAATCTAAACCCAAACAATAATCACAGTTCATTCTAAACTAAGCAATTATTGATTAAGTACAGTTCATTCACATTCATACTACAATTATATCTTCTATGAACTGTAAATTACAGTTCAAACTGTAAACTACGGATAAATTACAGTATTTCTTCTTCTATGAACATAATTGTTAAAAACTTTCACAATCATCACACTATTCATCTGTTATAACATCTTATTTGCTTAAGTATTTAATAATTTTTGTTGTATACACATAAATAATCCTCTCAATACATGTTATTCACAATAACAAATAGATATTCACACTGATATTCGTTTAGAGTCATATATTCATCCGTATTTGTTAATTTATTTTCAATTTTCGAACCCTAGCTCATATATTCATCACGGAAATGCATGCTTTGTTATTTAATTATCAAATTCTACTCTATATACACAATATTCTCAAAATAACCATCACCATTCGTAATCACTGCATTACCTTATTTGTTTTTTTTATTTTTACTGTTGAATTTCCTTCTTCTTGTTTGTGCTTGCTAAATCTTCGTGATTCTTTGAGATTCGGCTTCGATTTTCTGTGATTCTCTGTGATTTTTGGATTAGTTTTCGGTGATCTTCTCTTCTCCTTCTCAAGTGTGTGTTTTTGCGTGTTTTCCTAGTGCGTGTATTTGTGTGTAATATGTGTTTTGTGAGTTGTTATCCAACATTTTGTTTCTATTGCTTTCTGTATTTTCCTTTATTTTTAATTAAAAAATGTTATTTTTGTCTTTTGGTGGCTAGATTTTGGGGTGTGACTTTTAAAGTCAATTTGACCACCTCCTAGGGTGCATATGGTAAATTGATCTTAATTTTTTGTTTGAAATTTGTTAATATTTTAATATTTTACTTTCCATTTTATAATTTGTTTTAAATACTAAATTTGTTTATTTTTTTATACAAATTATTTTAACATCTATGTTTTCTTTTTATACACTTTATTATTCTATTAAATAATAGTTAATAATTATTTAAGATTTCAAGTAGCTAAAAAAAATTATATTATTTTATAAACTATTTAGCATTAATTTTTTAATTGAAATTTAGTAATATTTTCATATTTTATTTCCTATTATATAATTTGTTTAAAATACTAGATTCGTTTATTTTTTTATACAGATTATTTTAACATCTTTACATTTGTATTATTCTATTAAATATTAGTTAATAATTTTTTAAAGCTTTCAAGAAGAAGAATTTTTGCAAAAAATAATTGCGAATACTGTACATTACAATAAACAAATCAATATTGAGAATACGTTACATTACAATAATAAAAAAATTACAAATACTGTACATTACAATAATTAAAAAAAATGCAAATATTGTTATTTACAACAATAAAAATTGAGATTACTGAACAAAAGACAACATATAGTTTCTAACCTTGGTGAAAAAGAAGATATGCTTGAGAAGCTATGTGAATACTGTTATTTGCTTTGAGAAGAAGCTATGCTTAAGAAAATATTTGTTTATTGTAGAAAATAGATGGTTTTGAAAGAAAGATGGGATTGAGTAATATATATAACAAAAATGGATTATATGTTTGGTAAATTACTTAATTTAAGCTTACGAAATATAGAGAATTAGACTTGCAAGAATTAAGCTTACGAAACATAGGGAATTAAACTTGCAAGAATTAAGCTTACGAAATATAAAGATTAGACTTGCAAGAATTAAGCTTAAATTAATAATTCAGATTAGACTTACTTAATATAGGGAATGATATAGATTAGAAACTGTAATTATTTCATACTCTTACATAAATATTACGAAAATAAATTATTGTTTTTAATATGCAAGAATTAGGCCCTGTTTGGTTTGTGAAAATATTTTCTATTTTTCGTTTTCAAAATATATTTTTAGAATTTTCGTTTTCAATATTTTCAGAAGTTATGGAATACATCGATTTCAAGTTCTCTAATATAGCAGCGTTTTCATTTAATTTTTTAGAAAACGGTTTTTATTTTTTCTAGCCAAACACGTTTTTATTAGTATTTTGAAAAATATAGAAAATGAAAACAAAAGATACTCATTATTTTCACGAACCAATCAGGGCCTTAAGCTTACCATATCTAATATGCAACTTGTTTAGAAATGATTTAAACACTTTGAGTTATTTTAAATTTAATTGCTTTCGACCAAAAGAAAATTAAACTTGCAAATAACGTTGTTCAAAATAAAAAATAAAAAAATAGTGAAACACCAAATTGCTCACTCAATCTATTGAAGCGTATTTAAAGTTGCTCACTCCATCTGTTGGATATTTACTGCAAAACAATTATAAAAACGCAGTGTAAGATATAAATAAATACAGTGTAAGACCAATCCAGGAGTTGTGCCAATGAAATTTTGAAGAAAATATTTAAAATCTTTGAATTGCACCAAAGACCCCTATGCAAAACACATGTTATAGATCTAAAGATCGCACCTGAGTTATCATATACTTGATTTGCTCCTTATGATCAGAAACACGTGGCTGATGAGTTGGAGGAAGGCACTGAAGATCTGCCATGTCATTTAGAAATTCTTCGCAAAATTCAGCACTTAAGGCTATTTGATGTTCCTTATCCTCCCTTGTTCGATTAATAATCTGAAATTTCGAAGAAAAAATGTAAAATCTTATGCAAAGAGTAAGTTTTTAAAAAAATTCTCACCTTATAATCAACAACTTCATAACCCAGTTATTTCAGATACTTGCAATTCAATTAGAGTAAAAAAACTGCAGCTATATATATATATATATATATATATATATATATATATATATATATATATATATATATATATATATAGAGAGAGAGAGAGAGAGAGAGAGAGAGAGAGAGAGAGAGAGAGAGAGAGAGAGATAGAGAGAGAACACCTTGCTTTGGGGGTTCAGGCTCTCCATTTTCAGACTTGAACATGGAAGAGAAAAATACCTCACGTTGAGGGTCAGGAGCTCCATTTGTATTTATACTTTGGATTTTACTTCAACATCGGTAGTGTTCTTTGGTGGGGGCAATTAAAAGCAGATCAAGTTATTTATACTTTGGATTTTACTTCAGCATTGGTAGTGTTCTTTGGTGGGGGCAATTTTATTTGTTTAATTTTCTACACAGAAAACAGAGAATTTGGAAAAACATATTAACAATTATACAAATATCAAAATTAAAGTTAACATTATTAAAACCTTAAATATGTGCCCTTCTTTCGTGGCTTCTTCAATTGTTTCGGGCACTGCAGAGTTGAGAGATGGTAATTTGAGTATTCCTTTTCTCTTCTAGGTTTAGGTTGTATCAAATGAATATTTACTGCGGAACGATGCAATACTATTCAAAAAATGCAGTAAATATGAATGGTAAAAATGATAATTATGTTATTCTCAGCGCATCACTTGTCAAAGGCTTCCAATGGTTAAAATGATAATTACGTTAACATTAAATCAATGTTTTTAAAGTTTTAATGGCAAAAATGAATAGTTTTACCTTAATTTGGATTCTTCAATTGTAGATGCCATAGCCAAGCCGTCAGCGTATCATCTTTCTTTTGAATCAACTAATATCAACCATCGTTTCTTTGCTACACGTGATACATTTTAAATTAGATAGAGGAGAGATAGATGTAAACCATTTTCTTGAGAGAGCGGTGGAAGCGGCGCTGGTGGTGGTTAATGGCGGTTGGTCCTCGATCGTTGTCATTACTAGAATTCAAATCAATTGAGATCTCTCATTACCAGAATTCAAATCAATTGAGAACTCATTACCAGGAGGAGTGGCTTGGTGTGAAGAGATAGTTGTTCAAATATTGGTGTGAAGAATTCAAATCACAGTTGTTTCTTGGTGTGAAGAATTCAAAATACCTGTTCTTTGGATTTTTGTTGGCAGGACCCATTTCGCAGAACCCATTTCGGTGATTGGGTGGATTCCTTGGTGGCCTTGCTTCGTAAATCAAAGTGTTAGATTAGGTCACTTCGTTGCTGCTTCAGGTTCGTGAATAGAGATCTTCGTCATTACTTCAGCTTCGCTGTTTCTCGGAATGGAAGTGGAGGACAGCGGCAGAGGTGTCGCTTGTGTGACCCGAGCGGCAGCGAGAGCGCTGGTTCTTCGATTGTTGATGGCGTAGCCAAGCCAAGTTGATGGGGAATTTTCCTCGTGCAGCGGCGATGGTGAAGAATGATCCTTTAGCGGCTACAGTTTTCTTGCTTGGTGGAAAGGTGAATGTGAAAATGAACGAGTTAGGGTTGTATTGTCTTTTTTCTTTTTTTTATCGTTTGATTTATTAAAGAATGCATTAATGATAAGTATTAATGATGAGTGAGAACAGAAACGATCCTGGCCACCACTTATGCTTGGCTAGAATCAATCTTGACTACGTGTCCGTTTGGGATTGCTTTTCAAAATAATCACTTAAAATGATTTTAGATCCATAACAATATTTTAGACTCTTAAAATCACTTTGTGGAAAAGCACTAGATTAGTGATTATTAAAATAATCACTTAAAGTGATTTTGGATGTCAAAATATTTTTTAATATATTTTACAAATGTTTTAATTTTAATCAAAAAGCGTTTTTAGCTCCAAAATAATCAATCCCAAACGAGCTCTACCACTTCTGTAAAAAATCTTACTTTATAATATAGATATAAGGAAAAGATTTATTTCGTATTTTTTTGGTTGGATATATTCTATCAAATGAGAGTTCAAAGATATATTGAAAGATCGATGTTTTTTTTTTCTTAGTTACATTGCATTTTTTTAAAATGAAAATGGAATTTAAATTAATAGAAAATACATTGCATTCTAATCCCTCTAGAGAATGGTGTCTCTATTTTTGTTTGAGAGTCTCGTTAGTTGTAATGTGTAGTGTCAGTTGAATTATTTGAGTTTCATATATTATATACTCTTGTTAGAAAATAATAATTATAAAGCTAAAAAAGTCAATTCTATAAAATAATATATCCCGTATTGCATAAATTAGCCGATTAAAAATGTACGGGAAAAACGGTTTATAATGTTTGGTTTTTTCCTTTTTTATGGGCTGGTATAATATTTGGTTAAATCCGAGGAGTTGTGCAGTGCTACTTTATGAGATATCAATCGCTTTACCGATATTAAGTAATGTTAAAAGAAGTATCCAACTTGTCTACTTTTTAATCTTTTTTTGTGTTTGCAGTTTATAATAAGAAAGAAAATCCACTAATTAATTTCGTGTGCTTATTTATGAACATATTGATCTTGTCTTTTATGCGTAACTCCCAATAACGTCCTCCTTATAACTTACTTTCTTTGGTAGGTCCTCCAATCTTTCCTATATAAACCCCCTAATTTGTACACATATATACTTGCATTATTCAATTGCTACGAATATCAACAAAGTGCATTATCTTCCAAGTAGTCTTGTTTTGTTAATTGTAATGGCACTATTTATGTGTTTTCTTCTAGTTTTATCATTCCGTCTAAGCTATACTCAGGGTCAGGGTCCACCTTCACCAGGCTACTACCCTAGCTCGAAAGTTCCTTCATTAGGATTTAATCAAGGGTATAAAAATCTTTGGGGTCCTCAACATCAGATTTTAGACCAAAGCTCATTAACAATCTGGCTTGATAGAAATTCAGGTTCTTCTTATTTATAGCTTGTAATTTTTTTTGAAAAATTCTTTTTATATATCTAGATATTAAGTGGTTCAAATTTCTTTATAGACTATAGTAGTTGTTTGATTTGTTTCCCGTTTCAGGAAGTGGTTTCAAGTCACTTAGAGCTTATCAATCAGGTTATTTTAGTGCTGCCATCAAACTCCATCCTGGTTACACAGCTGGAGTCATAACATCTCTCTATGTTAGTATAAAATACACACCCTAGCTAACGTAACACTCATATATTATAAATTACTATTCAATAAAATAAATACTAACACCATCAGGGTCATGTTTTTGGATGATAACAGTTATCAAATAATGAAGACCATCCAGGAAACCATGATGAAGTTGACATTGAATTTCTTGGTACAACACCAAATAAGCCGTACACATTGCAAACAAATGTGTACATGAAAGGGAGTGGAGACCATGCAAACAATATCATAGGAAGGGAGATGAAAATTCACCTTTGGTTTGACCCTACCAAGGATTTTCACAACTATGCTATCTTATGGAATCCTAGTGAAATCATGTCAGTATTACTTCAATTTTTTTATTCTTTACTTTTATTTGTATATGATAATTAAAGATTAACCCTTTATATTTTTACCATGCATGCATTTTGTGTATTTAGTTTTCGTGGGGACAACGTTATTTTCATCTGCATGAATGTCGCACTTATATAACAGTAACTCTCTAGTGGACAAATATTTTATTCTTGTTGGTTAATAACATACAGGAATCAAATCAATAAGAGTTGGCTTTTATATAAGTGTGTTGACATGAAATTGGACAAGAGATCATCAGCGGATTTTTGAGTGGATTTGTAGAACAATGACCTTATTATTTAATAATATATATTAAAATGCTCATACAATACGTTATACTCCCTTTTAACTTTTAAGTAAAATTATCTATTTTTTTAGACACTCAGTTTGTTACTTAATAGTTAATACTATACAAATTGACATCAAAAGCTAAATCTTCTTCTATCTCCTTTTGCAACTATAAAAGTCAAACTATACTGTATTTTAGTTGAATTTATTTTTATAGCTGAATTGACTATATACTTTGATAATTGATATATAGCCTTCTCTTAATTAATATTCAACATCTAGTCAATATTTATTAATTATTTGTATCCCTTTTCTCTTTTGCTCCTTATCTACCTCTATAAATTAATCTATGTTATGATGTGATATATATGTAGATTTTTTGTGGACGATGTACCAATAAGAAGATACCCTAGGAAGAGTGATGCTACTTTTCCATTACGGCCTATGTATGTGTATGGTTCAATATGGGATGCCTCATCTTGGGCTACAGAAAATGGAAAATACAAAGCCGATTATTCACACCAACCATTTATAGCAAGATACAAGAATTTCAAAATAGGTGGTTGCATAGCTGGTAGTTCTGCCTCGTGTCGTCCACCATCTGGTTCACCTTTAGGAGCCTCCGGGTTGAGTCCACAACAATATGCGGCTATGGCATGGGTAGAGAGACACTATAAGGTGTATGATTATTGTCGTGATTCGAACAGAGATCATACGCATACTCCTGAGTGTTAAAGAGAATTGACCTAATATTTATCCCTACACGATCTCATATCATATATAAGAATAATGATATATACCTTAATGCTTTGATTACATAATTATATAAGAATTGTGAATTTCTAGTCAAAATTATTATTGGAATGCCTTGAGATGGAACCACCATCGGCCAATTAAGGAGAGTAGTTGAAGCATCCAAGCGTCCAAGATTCAGAAGATATGTTGTTTCTTATATTATCTTCCTTGTGTTTTATTGTAGTAATTATATTAAACATAAAGTATTTCTTTATTATGTATATTGCGTGACGACACCCTAAGAAATTTTAATGATTGTGTTTGAAATTTTCGGATGTTACTTTATCTAACTACTACCTATGAAATGATGAATCTTTATAAAACAATTAAAAATCAGTATATTTGGTGTTTATAGAAACATAAATTACTCTTTGCAAATTATGATGTACAATCCTTTAAAATTAAGAGTATATTTTAATTTTCAATATATAATAAGATTTTTTATATACTCAATCCACCGAATAGAAATATGTCGTACCTCTTTGGCTATCAGTACATCTCTTGCTTTTTGGAATCAACCCATATCTTTTAAAATTGACAATGTTTGTTTTCCGGTTGATTACATAATTAGTAGCAGAACTGATAACTTGAATCGTATTAACAATTATGTAAAATATCTTAAAATTGTTTAATGTTGGTGTATTTATTTTTGTTTATTTGATCCTAGTCTTATTTGTTGGACATATTGTTGTATTTTTTTTTGGACGCAGACATATTGCAGTTGGGCGACTTGTATTTGATTAACCTGAGTCTTTAATTTAGTCTTATATATGGGTTTGACTTTATACAGTGATATTTTATTTAAAAATAGTTTTTTATTATAATAGTTGATTTCCAATCGATAACTTTTTAGCATATTTATTCTAGTCTTTTCTCCTTCTTTTGTACTTTCTCCACTAAATTATAAAATTTAGAGTTTCATCTAATTTCAGATTTAATTCGTTATAATTTTTGTAACAACTAATAAGGAATCGTTAGAATAAGAAAAGTTCTTCAATCCCTTATATAATCAACTAGTCGGCCTTTGTGAAGAACAAGTTCATTCGGGACAACATTATAGTTGCACAAGATACTTTGCTTGGTTATGAGAGGTGTAATGTGTCTTCTTGATGTGCCATTAATGTGGACCTCCAGAAGGCATATGATAACATCAATTGGAAGTTTCTCTTTAATGCTCTTAAAAATTTTAAGTTCTCTCAGAAGATGATTAAGTGGATCCATTTATGAGTGACAACTCCCACATATTCCTTAAGCAACTTTGAGGGGAATATGGGTCTTAGACAACGGGGCCCCTCTCCCCTTACTTGTTTGTGCTTTGTATGCAGGTGTTTACAGATCTGTTTAACAAGATTGATGAAAATAAAGGGTTTACATACCATACTAAATGTGGAGAAATGAAGCTAAATCATATTGTATTTGCAGATGTCCTTCTAATATTCATGAAAGCTGATATAGAGTCTGCAAAGGCTGTTAGAGAAGGGCTCAATGTCTTCTCGACTATCAGGACAGAAGATAAATCAACAAAAGAGTGAATTTAATTACGATGTGAATGCAAATGATTAGTTGAAGAAAAATATTATTAGAATACTTAATATTGATGAGAGGTCCTTGCCTGTCAGGTACTTAGGGGTCCCATTGAGTTCAAGGAAAATTAGTGATATGGGTTCAAACAAGCTAATAAAGGGTATATGTAGTAGCATTGAACAATGGAGCAATAAATTGTTAACATATGCTAGTAGGTTGGAGTTAATAAGGTGGTTTTGGTAAGCAAGATTTTGTACTGGTGTGAGGTGTTTATGATCCCCAAGAATGTGATATATAAGATGAACCCAGATTAGCTAGTTTTTTGTGGAAAGGTAATTTTGAAGGAGCAAAAGGTGCTAAAGTCGCATGGATCAATGTATGTAAGCAAGAAGTTGGGGGGGGGGGGGGGGGTGGGGGGGCTAAATAAACCAAATTTGGAAAAGTTAAAAACTGTTTGCTTTCCCAATACATTTTGGAGAATGTATAAACCTAGTCAGAAGCTCCTCAGTCTATGGGCTCATAACAATCTATTAAAGAAGTATGTATTTGGGGAGTAAAAATTAAACAAGAACATACTTGGGCTTGGAAAAAGCTGTTGAAATTGAGGGGGATGGCTTATACATTTATATCTCATTCAGTTAGAAGTGGTAATCACACATACCTATTTTGGGACAATTGGATAAAGGGGAGTAATGTGTGTACTATTTTGAATAGAGACATTCAAGAAAGTTCCTTATGGATGAATAAGAAAGTTGAGAAATGCTACATTAGAGGTAGGTGGCATATCCCACCAAATCTTAGAGGTTTAGTACAATCTTTGCCTCAACTAACTAGTGGAAATGATATTATATTGTGGAGTGCGAGCATAAAAAATAATTTTTCTTTTAAAAAACTCTATAGGTTATTACAGATAGTGGTATTATGGTGGAATGGACTCGCTTGATCTGGAACAAAAGTAATGTTCCAAGGTCTTACTTATGTTCCTGGTTAGCTTTCCTGGATAGGCTTCCTACTAAGATGAAAAGGAGAGTGTGTGGAGTTCAACAAAATAATCTTTGTGAAATCATTTACAGCTAAATTAAAGACTGAGATCATTTGTTCCTGAAATGCACATTGTCTAGAAAAATATTAATGAACTGCATTACACGGCGTGGTGATAAAATGCCTCACTGTCAATCATGGTATGAGTTGATTAAGTTTGTATTGGCTCTAATTGATGATAATTTAAAGGATATGATATATGCAGGGTGGTTTACAGCCTATATATATGTTATTTAGAGCAATAGGAATGCGTATATACATAAAGGTAGAGTGAGGAGTGAAGAGCAAAAGATGTAAGAAATACTCTACTTTGTGTATATTAAGTCTGGTAACAAAAATAAGTTAAGAGTAAGGGAAATAGAAGCGAAATAGCTCTGAATTGGAAGTTACAATGAGTATTTATTTTTGTCAACTAGTTACAAGGAGTGTTTAAAGAGTGACTAATGTTTAATTGTTTTTGAAATAGAGTAGATTAGTACTTGTATTGCTTTTCTTTCTAGTCTTGAGGTTTCTTTGAGATACTATTAAAATGGTATCAAATTGTTGAGCTTAATAAAATAGGGTTTGTTGATAAAAAAATGAATACTTTGGAAATATTTGTTTATAATAAAAAATACTTTTAGAATAAAATTTGAATATTTATAAATTTATTAATAATATTTTTTAAATCTAAAAGCATATTTATGGTGTTTCTCATAAAATTATTTTTCAAGTCCTAAAACACCTTCAAAGATTTAAAAATATTTTTAAGTGCTTTAAAAAATACTTTCAAACATGCACTAAATTACACTAATATAATAATAATCTTGATTCTTATGTTAGATAATCGAGAATTTTTTGCGTAAACTTACCCTACAAATAAATTTGTGGTTTTATTTTAGAAATATTATTGAGTTGTACTCTGTGTACGATTGAAAAGTTAGCATCAAATGCTTTTTTTTCTTCTAATAAAGCAATGCATTTGATTAAAATCGAAACAAGAAATTGTTAGTAGTTTATACAATTATTTATTAAACTAATATTTTTATTTTAAAAAATTATCAAATAAATAAATTATTTAATTTATTACTTAAAAAATCAATTTGAATTTGTTCATTAAAATTAGATGGTCAACAATATGAAATAGTTAGATTAATAATTAATTGTTAAAACAATACGTAAATGAAGATAGTTGATGAGAGGCTATATAGAGATAAGAAAAGTATATTATTATATGGATCAATATCTATTTTGAGGGAGTGGCCAAGCCCTTTATATAGACAGTATGAGACTATCCAACTACCCTTCTAATTACATAATAAGTAGGATGTTACAAGGGATAAATGTGAATGTTACACCACCGCACTACTCTATAATAATAATAGCCACTAATAATTTGGTTTATAACACCCCCCTTGAATATTATTTCAGATACGGATTTGTAGTTGCTTCATTAAAAACCTTGTTAGTAAAACCCAATGGGATAAAACCCAGTCAAGGGAAAAAGAGCGCAACGCGTACTCTCCCTCATTTATACAAGTCAAGATAAATCTCTGAGTCGACGCATCCCAACTTTGTGTATTAATCTTTCAAACGTTTTCGTAGGTAATACCTTTGTAAACAAATTTCAAAATTTTCACTTAATCGAATTTGGTGGACGTCTATTTCACCTTTCTTTTAAAGTTCATGTGCGAAAAAAAACTTTGGTGGGATATACTTCGTTCTATCACCTTTGATAAATCCTCCCTTTATTTGAGCAATACAAGCGACATTGTCTTTATACAATATGGTTGGACCGGTTTTTTACGCTGAAATGCAACATTCTCCTTGCATATGTTGGGTCAAAGATCTCAACCAAACACATTCTCGACTAGCTTCATGTAATGCAAGTATCTATGCATGATTTGATGAAGTGGCTGATAAAGTCTGCTTTGTAGAACGGTAGGAGATCGAAGTACCACAAAAAGAGAATAATTATCCAGTTTGTGATCGTCCTTTATGGGGGTCAGATAGATAACCAACATTTGCGTATCTGATATCTCCCATTTTGTTCTAAATATTAGCCCTTAGGAGACATCATTTTAGGTGATTAACTGACTTATTTGATTGACTTTTAAGCTTATTTGGTTATATTGGGTTTTCTTCCCTTGGATTTGTATCATTTGCATTTTAGAGCTTTTGTGCTTTAATTTGTTTGTTTTTAGTGTAAAGTTCGTAGGCCCATGGATTAGATGGAGCACCAATACAAGGAGGAGAAACAGGAATTAAAATCATAGATCGAGTGTAAAAGTCAAAGGCGAGGAAAGTAGATCCAAAGAATGTATTAGATGGGAATGAAATCTGGAAGGCTGTTACAGATCACTGATTTTGAGCCACTTAGCCACTGATTCAGCTTTAGAGTCGTGAAATAAGGAAGTTGCGCCTCTGAATCAGGAAGATTTTCCAAGTTTAACGAAGTGATTGCAAGTCCGGATGCAAAAGTTACAGCTGTTATAGAAACAGATGCACATCAGTCACGGGATTTCATTTAAGGACTGGGCTTTTATTTCATTTAACCTATTTACTTATTAAAGAAAAGCCCAATCCGTTTTTCCCATCATATATCAGCCTTAGACCTTATTTTTAAACACACAACTCATATTACACAAGAAAAGAACGCTAGAGAGAAGTCAGAAGCAAAAAGGAAAGAAAAAAACTGAAGCTGGAGAAGTCTATTTCTTCCACAGTCAGTCAAAATCAATCATTTAATTAGGCTACCTATTTCATTTATGTAATTGAATATGACTATTTTATCTTTTATTTTAGTTTTCCATTTCATTATGAGCTAAATACTTTAAGTGCTTGAGAATCGCTTTAACGGGTGGAGCCCCAATTTATTTAATTAGTGTTTTCAAATTTGAGATTGAAAGATTTACTTTGAATTAGGTAATTTAGTATTTTCTATTATCTTGAATTTATTTACTATTTGTGAAGTCATGAATCAAAAATAGGATTTAGCAATCAAGCTATTCATTATAGTGGCGTAATGATCACCATACGGGGGGTTTAGTTACAGAACTAAATAATAGATTGAGGTATATATTATTGATCCTGACGGACTTAATTAATCTTATAGCCAATTGGGTAAACACTAGAACATTCAAAGGTAGCTTATAATCGTCATGGCGGGGTTTGTAGAACCCTAGGATAGCTTCTAAGCCTACCCTGACGGGGGTTAGGAGAAATTCAAATCCCGACTAATACCAAATACCGATTCATCCCTTAAACGAAGGCATTGATTAAATAGGTTTAGGCGAAATCCTTGCGAAACTCAAGTACTACTTCTCATTCTTGTGTCCACTCATATTTACCTTACTTGCATTTATTTTACTTGCGTCCATTTATTTGCGTTAATTTAGTATTTTATTTTCTTGCGTCTTAGTTTATAAACAAAACCAAAACAAACATTTTATCATTTATTTTCTTGTCTTATAACAACTATCCCCACTTATTGCATAACATCATTTGTCATATCCATCCGTCCCTGAGACCAATTCCCGTTTACCGGATATTACTTGGACGACCGGTACACTTGCGATATGTGTCCCTCCATTTTAGGGGTGTTATTTTATAACACACCAGGAGACACCAAGTTTTTGGCGTCGTTGTCGGGGACAGTAGAGTGTGACAATGGTGTTATCTGTAAGTGTTTTAGCTGTTTATTTTATTTTAGTTTAATTTTTTGGTTTTACGCTTTTCTTTGTGTTGTCTCTTCTTAGGTTTTACAGGTTAGTGCATGTACTTAAACCCCGAGAGTTTTTTCTGAGATAAAAATAAGAGAGAAAGAGGTAAGAGAAAAAGCAAAGACATAAAGAGAAATGGAGGATCTAAACATTCATAATGCTCAAGATCCCGAACTTCAGTTGGATGAACATGGTGACCCAATAGTGCCACCAGTTGCGCAAGATCCACCGGCAGGAATCCAAAACGCTCAATTCCAAATTCCTCCAGGGGTTCAAATACCGCTTAACAATAATGGTGTAGGAATTCAAGAGGATGTTCCACGCTTCGTCCAACCTAACGAATATAGACCTTTTCATCTACCACCACTAGGACTTCGTCCACCCACAATTCAAGGAATCAGATGCAGACCAGATGCGGGTATGATTAATCAGTTTATCAATATTGGGAAATATAGTGGTGCGGCTCGTGAAGATCCTATTCGAGCCATGTATATGTTTATGCAAATATGTGATGCATATGTCACTCCTGGAGTAACCCAAGAACAAATGTACTTTCATATATTTTTTCGTTTTTCCTCACCAGAGGAGCAAATGAATGGCATGATCAGTAACAGCACGGTGAGATTTTGACTTGGGATCAACTTCAGATAGCATATTTCGACATGTATTATCCTCAAAGTTTTAGACTTAATGGGCAATTAGATGTTGCTAGTTTCCGTCAAGAACAGGGAGAGACTGTAGGAGTTGCTTGGACTCGTTTTCAATCTTTGCTACGAAAATGCCCATTACATGGGTACTCACTTGAATTACAGCTTGGGATAATTTATCGAAGTTTAGATGAAGCTTCAAAAGAAAAGGTAGATAGTATGTGTCAAGGTAGCCTCATGATGGTCAAAACTAATCAAGCTTTAGCTATCATGGATAGAATTGTGAAGAAATAAATGAGTTGGCAACCTTCGAGATCATCAGTTAGAGTTTCCGAAAAAGGTACTTTGAATGTAGACGCGGAAACTGCTTTAAATGCTAAAATTGCCGCACTTGAGAATAAGTTGAAACAGATATCTATGTCGAATAAGGCTATTGTGAATGTGCTAAAAGAACCAGAGATATGTCCTAGTTATGGGTCAATTGATCATAGCTGGGAAGAATGTGCTAACAACCCAGAATCCGTGTGCTTCGTTAATAATCGAGGTAATAATTATTCAGGTGATCAAGGTTATGGTAATCAATATAGAAATCATCCAAACTTTCAATATTCGAATCAACATGGGGCAGCCAATACAGGAACTTATCAACCAAGGCCCCAAGGGAACAATTATCCATTCAAGCCGAAAAAACACTACCCAGGAAATTAACCCAGAGACGATCATGAAGCTTATTTTGATACGTTAGCTCAAAAGGCACTTCCTGCCCGACCTCAAGAAGGTGCAATCACTGCGAATGATTTAGCTCTTACCTTGACGCAATACATATCCTCTTCCCAAAGTAAGTCAGCACAACTTGAGGATCAATTATCTCGATTAATGAGCACCATAACCGTTAAAGAGAATAAGATGGAAGAAACATTAAACTCACATACCGCTTCATTGAAAATCGTAGAGAGATAAATATCAAAGATCGCTGATGTCTCCCTAATTGTTCTTATTTTTTACCCTTAGGAGACATCATTTTTGGTGTTTATTTAATCAATCTGATAGACTTTTGGACTAAATATGCAATAATATGATTTTCCTCTTTTATTTCTAGCATTTTTAGTTTATTAAGCTTTTGCGCGTAATATTGGTATTTTTAGTGTAAATTTTACACGTTTTAGATATTAGCTAGAAGAGGAATCCGAGAAGAAAGTCAAAGATCAAGAGATAGAGTCCAAAGAAGATAATGATAAGGAACTATGGTGATGCAGCACGCTGCGTCATCGCTGACGCAGTGGTCAGAGAGTTGGGGTCCTTCAGCTCGTTTGGCCGGCATACCGGCCAGCCCACCGGCTAGCCGGTCAGACCTGCTGTGGACTCTAAATTTTTTCTCGTTTTCTCATCGTTTTGACCCCAAACTCATGACCATTATACCCCTGAAATCATCAAAAACAAACACCCTTCCTCATTTCTTAAAAATAAACACTAAATTCAACGAAAACTTAACTAATTTACACTACGGAAATTGAAATACTTAAACTAATATACAAGAAATTGGCTTTTGTTTAACGTCGTTAAGCTCGACGGGTTACCTCGTGCTTCTAAGGAGCTTCGAGGAGGTACATGACCTCTCCGGGATGTGGGTCTTTTGCTCGATCGGTGTCTTCACCTCCATGATATATCTTTAAGCGATGACCGTTCACCATGAATGTACGGTTTTCAAGTGGATGTTCTATCTCCATAGCTCCATGAGGTGTAACCTTGGTTACAATGTAAGGACCCGACCACTTTGATCTTAATTTCCCCGGATAATTACTGAACTTTGAATTATATTTCAACACTCTTTGTCCCACTACAAAGTTCTTCTCTCGAATCCGATTATCATGCCATCTCTTGGTATTTTCTTTGTAAAGTTTAGCATTTTCATAATCATGTAATCGGAATTCATCAAGCTCATTAAGTTTCATCATTCGATTCTGACCAGCTAGAGTAGGATCTAAATTTAACTTCGCAATAGCCCAATAAGCACCCATTTCAAGTTCAAGAGGTAAGTGACAAGCCTTACCATATACCATTCGATAAGGAGAAGCGCCTACAGGAGTTTTGAAAGCAGTCCGATAGGCCCATAGTGCATCATCTAATTTCATAGACCAATCTTTACTAGTAGGACCAACGGTTTTCTCTAAGATAGATTTTACCTCACGATTTGATACTTCGGCTTGACCATTGGCTTGTGGATGATAAGCAGTAGATACACGATGTCTCACTCCATATTTCTCTAGAACCGTCTTCAAATACTTATTAACGAAATGAGTACCTCCATCGCTAATAATTACCCTTGGAGTGCCATGTCTAGTGAAAATATGTGATTTCAAGAACTTAATCACCACTCGTGAATCATTAGTTGGCAAAGCCACAGCTTCTACCCACTTAGACACGTAATCAACAGCTAATAAGATGTAGAGGTTACCATTTGAAGGAACGAACGGACCCATAAAATCTATGCCCCAAACATCGAATATTTCAACTTCTAACACATTGTTACGTGGCATCTCATCCCTCTTGGATATGTTTCCGGTAAATTGACATCTTGCACATCTTTTCGTATATTCATGACAATCTTTTATAATAGAGGGCCAATAGAAACCAGATTGTAATACCTTAGCAGCAGTTCGATCTCCTTTGAAATGTCCACCATAAGGTGAATCGTGACATCCAGCTATAATCGCCTCAATTTCTTCCTTAGCTACACATCTTCTTACCATTTGATCAGCACACACTTTGTGGAGGAAAGGATCCTCCCAAAAGAATTGTCTTGCACGATGAGCTAATCTTTTTCTCTCTTGATAAGTTGAACCTTCAGGAAAGGAACCACTCACCACTAAGTTTGCAATATCCGTATACCAAGGAGCTTCATAATCACGAACAGCGAATAAACTCTCATCAGGAAATTCTTCTCTAACTGCTTCAGTACCACTATTCATCTCTGAACCTTCTAACCGCGATAGATGATCCGCAACCTGATTCTCACACCCTTTTCTATCCTTGATCTCTAAATCGAACTCTTGAAGCAATAAAACCCATCTGATTAACCTCGGTTTAGCATCCTTCTTCTCCATAAGATATCGAATTGCTGAATGATCTGTATAATAATAACTTTCGCTCCAAGAAGATAAGAGCGAAATTTATCGAATGAATACACAACCGCTAGCAACTCTTTTTCTGTAACTGTATAATTCACTTGAGCACCATTAAAAGTTTTACTAGCATAATAAATCGAATGAAAAACTTTCTCTTTTCTTTGTCCTAATACGGCTCCCATACACAAATCACTCGCATCACACATAACCTCAAACGGTAAATTCCAATCTGGAGGTAATACTATAGGAGCAGAAATAAGTTTTTCTTTGATTGCTTTGAAGGCCGCTAAACAAGCTTCATCAAAAAGGAACTTGGAGTCCTTTTCGAGTAAGTTGCATAATGGTTTAGCAATCTTAGAAAAGTCTTTGATAAATCGCCTATAAAAGCCAGCATGGCCAAGAAAACTTCTTACCCCTTTAACAGAAACAGGAGGGGGAAGATTTTTAATTACCTCTATCTTCGCTCTATCGACCTCTTATCCAGCACTCGATACCTTGTGACCCAGAACAATACCTTCTCGAACCATGAAATGACACTTCTCCCAGTTTAAAACCAAATCTGTTTCTTTGCATCTGATTAACACTTTCTCTAAATTATCTAAACATTTATCAAAATCATCACCAAATACAGAGAAATCATCCATAAACACTTCAAGAAAGTTATCGATCATATCCCAGAAGATAGCCCATCATGCATCTTTGAAAGGTAGCAGGAGCATTACACAACCCAAATGGCATTCTGCGATATGCAAAAGTACCAAAGGGACATGTAAATGTTGTTTTATGTTGATCTTCCGGAGCCACGTAAATTTGATTATACCCAGAGTAACCATCCAAGAAGCAATAGTACTCTCTTCCGGCTAACTTATCCAACATTTGATCAATGAAGGGCAAAGGAAAATGATCTTTTCTGGTGGCCTTGTTCAGCTTTCTGTAATCCATGCAAACTCTCCATCCAACTACCGTTCTTGAAGGAATTTCTTCATTTTTATCATTAAGAACTGTAGTCATTCTTCCTTTCTTCGGTACACACTGAACCGGACTCACCCATTCACTACTCGAAATGGGATAAATAATCCCCGCATCTAAAAGCTTGATCACCTCTTTCTTCACTACATCCTTCATAACGGGCATTAATCTTCTTTGACCTTCAACTGAGCGTGCGTTAACATCTTCAAGTATGATTTTGTGTTGACAATAGGATGGACTAATGCCTTTGATGTCAGCAATTGTCCAACCTATTGCTTCTTTATTGGCTCTTAACACACGCAACAGTTTATCTTCTTGAGGACCTGTTAAATTAGCTGAAACAATAACAGGTAGAGTTTCATTAGTACCTAAATACGCATACCTCAAGTGTGCTGGTAACGTCCGGAGGAGATTCAATTGAAGGCTTCTTTTTAGGAATAATCTCCCCCGGTTCTCTCACAGGTTCATAGGCAAGACGCCTATATTTCGGATTTTCAGAATTGAGAGCTGCCACTGTTTCGGCAAGCTCTTCCATCATCTCAGGTGAATCTAATGTCAAAGCAGCCTGCAAGATGTCATCAAAATTTAAACAATTAAATACCTCTTGCGATGCTTGCTCTGCTACATCCATTCTGAAGCAGTCTTCCTGAGAATCCGGGAATTTCATGGCTCGAAATACATTGAATTTGACTTCCTCGTCTTGTATCCTCATCGTTAATTCACCATTCTCAACATCGATTAGTGTACGCCCTGTAGCTAGGAACGGTCTACCCAAAATAATGGGGACATTTCTATCTGCATCGTACTCAAGTATTACGAAATCAACAGGAAATATAAGGGTACCTGCCTTAACAAGGACATCTTCGATTCGGCCTTCGGGATGTGCAAGAGACCTGTCCGCCATTTGCAAGACCATAGAAGTGGGTCTTGCTTCTCCAATTTTAAGCTTATCAAAGATTGACTTGGGCATCAAATTGATGCTCGCACCCAAGTCACATAGCGCCTTTCCCTTCCATTCTTCTCCAATTGATATCGGAATCGTGAAACTCCCAGGATCAACTAACTTTGGAGGTAATTTACTCTGGCAAATCGCGCTACACTCTTCAGGAAGACCAATCATCTCATTATCACAATAAGGCCTTTTGTTAGTGAGGGCCCTCTTAAAAAACTTCGTATACTTAGGAATATCTCGAATAGCCTCTAGGAACGGAATATTAATACTCAGAACCTTCACCCTATTAAAGAATTTCTGAAAATCACCCAAATCACCCTTTTTCTGAACTCGAGATGGAAACGGTGGTGGAGGGCGATTAATCACTATATCATCTTTCTTCTTTGGAATCTCACTTGGCCTAGCGATTTATTCAACCTCACTATCTTTCTCATTCTCTTTTTCTTTCTCACTCACTTCCTTTTCTTTTCTTGGAACTTCTTTCTCTTTCATAACGGGAAAAGGGGGTGGAGGAAGGTTCTTACCACTTCGTAATGTAACGGCTTTGCAATCTTCACGTTGTATTGGATTCTCAGTATCGCTAGGAAGTTGTCCTTGTGGACGTTGATTCAGTTGTTTATTAATTTGTCTTATTTGATTCTGTAATAACTTCATGTTTGCGTCAGATGCTTGTTGACGTTCCATAGCTTGTGTTTGAAGAGCAATTAAACTTTCAACTGTTTTCTGAAGGGTAACTACTCCTTCTTGTGGATGGGCAGGTAAGGCTTTTTGGTTCATGGTTTCATCGTATGTATTCTGAGGAGCTTGTCTTTGTACATAATTACCCTGATTTTGTCCTCCTTGATAATTGTTGTGTGGTCTTGGATTATAGTTGTTACCTTGGGACGCGGCTGATACGCATATGTAGGATTGGCTGCCCCATTAGGATTTGAGTATTGAACCCAGGATGGTTTCTGTTAGGCTGATATCCATTACCACTTGAATTGAAGTTACCTCTGTTGGACACAAACATCACAGGCTCTTGGTTATTCGGGCAATTTTCCTCATCATGATCATCTACTCTGCAAATCGAACACATATAAACCTCTTGTGCAGCTTGAACAACTACCTTCTTGCCCGAAAATCCTTCTTTTACAGCTAAAGTAAGCTGTTTCAATTGTTGCTGTATAGTATTCTGAATCTTAATCTCAAGCGTAGCAAATTTTTCTCCCATATCAACATTATTCACTCCTTTAACCGGTGTTCTTGCAGAAGTCCACCCGACTTCATTTATTACTGTTCTTTCCAAAATGATTTTAGCATGAGCGGGTTGAACTTGAAGAAAACCTGCACCACATAACAAATCCAACTTCTCTCTCGAAGTCCCATCAAGGCCTCTGTAAAAGATTTTTAGCTGTTGTTGTTCTGAAAAGCCATGATTGGGGACTCTACGTAAACACATCTGGAATCTTGTCCAGCGCTTACCCAAAGTTTCATCATATTCTTGACGGAAATGCGTCAATTCTAATTCAGTATCTAACCTCATGTTACTTGGATAATACCTGTCAAAGAAAGCAGTTTCTAATTGGTCCCAGTTTGTTATCTTCGTAGGATCTTGTGTATCGTGCCATTCACTCGCTCCATCAATAACAAAAAAATTTAAACGCAGCAAAATACATCTGTTCTCTTGAAACTCCTTGTGTGATATAGGAGTCACATATCTGCTTAACTTTCTGTACTGCTCTATGAGGATCTTCTGTTGGTCTACCACGAAAGTTTCCAAAATTTTGGAATTGAGCTATCTGGTGGTCCTTTGTGTGTTCTAAAAATAAATGCAAATGCTAATCGAACCACAACCGCAAGTGTACGGTTGTCCCAAGTAGTAATAAGGATAATACAGATTCGTTCCAAGGTCGGGATGGTTGACTACAATGTTTAGCAGATAATGATTGGTTGCACTTATGGAAACAATTAAATAAAATATGTTTGTTTGGTTTTGTTTATTAAAACTACTAAATGAAAGACAAATTATAAATGCAAGTAAAAGCTAAGACGCAAGTAAAATGAGTGAAAACGCAATATGAGAAGTAGTACTTGAGAACGCAAGTATCCTCCCAATCTTATTTCCTAACTTATGTTGTTTAAGGGCTAAATTGGTCAATTACAATGGTCGGGATTCTAAATTCCTTATACCCCCGTCAGGGTGGACTATAAGGCGATCCTAAAGTGTCACTAGTCCCGTCAGGGTAAATATGATCCACCGTTGGATGGTTAAGTGTTTTACCTCATTGGCCCTAGAATTAGCTAAGTTCGTCAGAATCAATAGCTTTTATCCTAGATTGAATAATTAATTCTATACCTAAACCCTCCGTCAGGATGATCCACACGCCACATATGTGGAATAGCCTAGATACTAATACCTGTTCTTAGTTCGCGACTCTAAAAACAGTAAATAACACAAATTATCGAAAAAAGTAATAGACCCAATCTAATTTAATTTACATAAACCCAAATTCAACATTCGTTATTTCATAATATTGGGATTCACCCATTGTTTGTTCTCAAGCACTATGAAAAGCTTAGCTCATATTAAAAAGAAAAACTAAATTAAAAGAAATGGAATTCATATTGATTACAAAATTAAAATATAAAAAGAACCTAATTTCCGGAATTGGAGTGACTACGAACGGAGATATAGACCCTCTCCAGCTCTTGTAGCTTCTTTTTTTTTCCTTCTGTTGCTTCTCTCTGGTGTTTAATCTTGTGAAATGTGAATTGTGTGAAAAATAGAAGTCCAGACCTCCTCTTATAAGCATAAATTCGGACTAGGGCTTGGGCCAGAAAATAAAATACTAATTAGATGTCCAAGCCCAAATTCTAAGCCCAAAAATCCCGTAACTGCTGATACACCTTCACTAAAACGGCTTTTCCCGATGTGTTATGACTCCGATTAACCTCATTGAAGTTGCTAAAGTTCCGTAACTCGATAAGGAATGTTTTCTATTCAAAGGTCAGCGGCTAAATCATCGCTCAAGCACCTCGAAATCAGCAATCTATGGCCTGGAAAATGGATTTTCAGCTCTCAAAATAATATCTTCGGGATTTATCTTCAAGTCTTGACTCTAATTCACGATCTTTGACTTTCTCCTCGGATTCCTCTCCTAGCTAACATCTAAAACATGTAAACTTTACACTAAAAATACCAAGATTACGCGCAAAAGTTTAATAAATTAAAAATGCTAGAAATAAAAAGGAAATTCCGGATTATTGCATATTAAGTCCAAAAGTCTATCAAATTAATTAAATAAACACCAAAAATGATGTCTCCTAAGGGTAAAAAATAAGAACAATTAGGGAGACATCAAGACCCCCAACTCAAACCTTTGTCGTCCCGACAAAGTAAAACAAAACAAAGGGGTAGAAGTAAGCGTTTAAACAAGTAGAAGCTAACAAATAAACCCTAAAGCAATTCTCAAAATAAATCTCATATAGCAAGCTCTAGAAACTAATATACACATACATCTAAAATGCAACATCAAACATAAATAATCTCAATCATAAAATTAAAGTTGCAATGCTTGAAGGTTACACTTGTATTCATCTCTGTATGATGGCTATATGGTGGTCATTAATCCTAAATCGCTTTGAACACTCCACCTAGTGTATTCCCTATCAACAGAATAGTAAATTCACTATGCACTAAGGAATCACTAGGTTTTTACGGTTATAATATTGGCTTAAGGACAGGTGTGGATGTATATTTGGTAAATTTGAAGTGAGCTTTTGGCTCTCTCCTCACTTACCATCAACAATGTCCTCGAGCTTGAGTTAACGCTCAAAAGATGTTCTCACTCACCCATATACGCAACAATTTAGCGTCCCATGTCTACCCACTATAAATAAGATGATCTTCAGAAAAATTCCACTTTGCCGGATGTTTTATTCATATGTATTTTTCTTTTTCTTTTCTTTTCTCTTTTTCTCTTTTTTTTTTGTACAGAAGCAATCCGGGTTCCCGGTTTTGACGAATCCGGGTTCCCGGTTCCTACTGTATGAATTTTCAACTTTTTTAATTTTTTTCTTCATTCCCGACAAAGGGTTACAATTATATATCATCTGCAATTGTGCTACAATACAAAGCACATCAATCCCAACCCATTAAATTCCCCATATGTGGTCCCACCACCCCAAACTCAAGCTCGAGACATGTCTCAGGATTGTGATTCAAGTGCGGGTCATATGGTCATGCCTAATAATCTAAGGGATAATGGCTTATATCGTGGCTACAAAGAAAAGGCTAAAGGCTCAAAGTGGGTTAAGACGGATAATCATTAATACAAGGGATAGAAAGTTAAAAAGGCACAAATGGCTAACAAAGAACTGCCCCTATCATTTTCCTAAGTACATAGCTTGTCTTTAGTTAATATCTAGGTGGGTTCTCTACTAATTAGGATTTCACTTTCTACACACCAAACATATTCCTTGAGTACAAGCTTACTTCATTTGCATTGTTCATTAATTTTTCCTATTAATTACCTATGTTTGCATGCAATTCTAAATGCGTTTTATATCAATCCCTAAAGTCCAGTATTTACTATCATAGATTCATCAAAAGTATGCTTAAAGGGATATTTAAAAATTTCTACAGTCAAACGCAACTCCGAAAATTCTTTTATTGAAAGCAAATAAAGCAAATAACACATCAAAACTGGGATGAGGCAACGAACCCCACCCCAAACTCAAAAATGAGTCGTGTCCCCACGACTCGAAAAAAAAAAACTCAATAAAGCATTTAAACTAATCTACACTAAGAGGAAAGTTTTTAGAAAACGTATCTTAACCAGCGCGAGGCTGGTTATCGGTGTTGCGTTCTGGACCTTTATCTCGCGTAACAGCATCATAAATCGCGTTTTGAAGTGTATTTACGCCTAGGATTAAATTTCGCAATAGGTCCAATTCTTTTGTAACGTTTCCCAAGGTAGCAATCATCTTCTCCTGATTCTCTTCCAACACCTGAATCTTCGATTCCAACTCAGGAACAGTCTTCGCTCTCTTTGATTGAGGAGTTCTAGGACTTTTGGTAGCTCGTGTTGCTTCTTCATGGATATTCTTGATCGTGCTCAAAGCTATACTTACACCAACTGAAACAACGTCAATATCTGCGTTCTTACGCGGAATCTTTGCGTCTAGACACAACTGAGTAATAGTACAAGGGAACTTCAGATTTTGTTGTTTCATTGGTGATTTTGCGAACTCCATGATTGTATTATAAATGATCTTAGCAACATCAATTGGTTTCTCCTCAAAAATACACTTAATAACAAATACGTGCTCTTTCTTCAACTCGGAAGTGTGTTTAATACCAAAGAAAGTGGGTATTACGAAACGAGACCAAACCTTAGCACGAGGTGTCAAATTACTGCTGTAAAACTGTCCAGGATATCTTTCTCCTTCAGGAATTTGGCTAGTCCCATTAACAAGCACGGTCCCCCAAAGGGATTCAAAATCAAAAGAAGGGTCATTAAGAGTTTCTTGGAAAGAGCATGTTCCAGAAAAGTTGGGTAGTTTTGATGATTTCCGAATACGTTCAATAGAGAAAGGAACTACCTTTTTGCGGATATCAATTGCATCACGGGAGGTAGCTAAACCTTCGTAAAATTCTCGCACAAAAGTAGGAATAAACTCAAGCTTCCTTTCTTGTAACTCTTTCCAACCAAACTTAGCACATGTCACAGCATATTCCTTGTATTCACTACTCATAATACCCTTAGGAAAATTCGTCTCCTCACCAAATTTCAAAAATTCAATTCTTTCACGAACCTGAGTATTCCAACAAGTGTAAACCCTCTTGGGCTTGTGGGCCCACATCTTCATACGCGGAGGTTTCTGAACGGGTGCTTCCGGAATCTCTTGTTCAGTTTCCTTCTCAGTGTTCTTCGCAATTTCCTCTTCTGGTTCCTTCTCACTTTCTATCTCATCAATCAATCTTCTCTTTTGACCTGTGATTTCTTTTCTGTTAGCCTCAAGCTGAACTTCATCAATTTTTCGTTTAGGACGCGAATCAGGAATCTCAATAGCTTGATCTTGAGAACCACCAATGGTGGTTTTTCTTCTAGGAGCAGTTCTTCGAAAATCACCGGTTCTGTTAGTCATCTCTTTCCACCCCAAACTCAAAACTTCAAATAATGAAAAACTTAGAGAAAAAGTTTAGAATTTTGATGTTTTGAGGCTTAGGAATTGAAGAACTAGGTGGAATATGAGATGGGTCTTGTTTAATTTGGATGGGAGAAGAAAGAATTGTGTTTAATTTAAGGGTTGGGTGAAGAAGAATCTTGGGAAAAACTAAGAATTTGATGTTATTTTGGAGAGGAGGTGAGTTGATTTTGTGTTTTTGTGGTGAAAGAGGGTAGGAATTGATGATATATAGTGTTTCGGAAGATGAACTTCGGTGGTGGGGAGGCTATTGGTGCGTTTTAGGTAAAGACTTGCAAAAGAGGCCAAGAAAACTAGGTTAAGGCCCCAAAAACCGACATCACAGCTTCAAAACCGGGTTCCCGGTTCCGCGTCGCTGTGACGGTGCGGAAAAACATTTATTGATTTTTTTTTTCCAAAACGCACCAAGACGCTGGACCCCAAGACGCTGGGTCAGAGATTTTACTCGCCGAAACCGGGTTCCCGGTTCTGTGGAATGCGGGTACCCGGATTTTTCTCGATGGCGCGAGTCAAGACACGCCAAAACGCAAGACTCCAAGACGCTGGGTCAGAAATTTTGGACGATTACAGCTCCGAAACCGGGTACCCGGTTTTGCCAAATGCGGGTTCCCGGTTTTGTGTCGATGGCGCGAATCAAAACGCAGCAAAACGTAAGCCACCAAAACGCTGGGTCAGAACTTTTCAGAAATTACAGCACCAAAACCGGGTTCCCGGTTCCGACGCTGTATCGTGAACTCAAAACGCCAAGTGTTGCGTTAAAATGGTTGGTACCAGCTCCAAAACCGGGTTCCCGGTTTTTGCGAAACCGGGTTCCCGGTTTCTCCTGGACATCCAACCATGTTTCTCCTATTTTCGCCTCATCGACCCCAAACTCATGACCTTTTTACCCCTGAAATCATCAAAAACAACTACCCTTCCTCATTTCTTAATAATAAACACTAAAATTACGAAAATCAAACTAATCTAAATTGCAAAAATGTAAAAACTCAGCTAATATACAATGAATTGGCTTTTGTTTAACGTCGTTATGCTCGACGGGTTACCTCACGCTTCTAAGGAGTCTCGAGGAGATACATGACCTCCCCGGGATGTGGATCTTCCGAGCGATTGGTATCTTCACCTCCATGGTATATCTTTAATCTGTGACCGTTAACCATAAAGGTACGGTTCTCTAGCGGATGTTCTATTTCTATCGCCCCATGAGGTGTAACTTTGGTCACAATGTATGGACCTGACCACTTAGATCTTAACTTACCCGGATAATTGCTGAACTTTGAGTTATACTTCAACACTCTTTGCCCCACTTCAAAGTTCTTTGTACGAATCCGATTGTCATGCCATTTCTTTGTGTTTTCTTTGTAAAGTTTGGCATTTTCATAAGCATGCAACCGGAATTCGTCAAGTTCATTAAGCTTCATCATATGATTCTTTCCGGCTAAGATAGGATCTAAGTTCAACTGCGCAATTGCCCAATAGGCACCCATTCCAAGCTCTAAAGGTAAGTGACAAGCCTTACCATACACCATACGATAGGGAGATGCACCCACTGGAGTCTGAAACGCAGTACGATAGGCCCACAACGCATCATCTAACTTCATTGACCAATCTTTTCTTGTAGTACCAACGGTTTTCTCTAGGATTGACTTGACTTCACGGTTCGATACTTCAGCTTGACCATTGGATTGTGGATGATATGCAGTAGATACACGGTGTCTAACTCCATATTTCTCTAGAACAGTCTTCAGATATTTATTAACGAAATGAGATCCTCCTTCGCTAATAATCACTCTAGGTGTGCCATGTCTAGTGAAAATATGTGATTTCAAGAACTTGATCACCACTCGTGAATCATTAGTAGGCAAAGCCACCGCTTCTACCCACTTAGACACATAATCAACAGCTAATAAGATGTAGAGGTTACCATTTGAAGAACGAAAGGACCCATAAAGTCTATACCCCAAACATCGAATATCTCAACCTCTAACACGTTATTACGCGGCATCTCATCCCTTTTAGATATGTTTCTGGTAAACTGGCATCTCGTACATTTCTTAACATATTCATGACAATCTTTAATAAGAGAAGGCCAGTAGAAACCTGATTGAAATACCTTCGCAGCAGTTCTATCTCCTTTGAAATGTCCTCCATATAATGAATCATGGCACCCAGCTATAATGGCTTCAGTCTCTTCCCTTGCTACACATCTTCGTATCATTTGGTCAGCACAAACTTTATAGAGGAACGGATCCTCCCAAAATAACTGTCTAGCACGATGAGCTAACCTCTTTCTTTCTTGATAAGTAGAGCCTTCAGGAAAAACACCACTCACCACTAAATTTGCAATATCTGCATACCACGAAGCTTCGTAATCTCGAACAACGAACAAACTCTCATCAGGAAACTCTTCTCTCACTGCTTCAGTACCACTATTCATCTCTGAACCCTCTAATCGCGATAGATGATCTGCAACCTGATTCTCACAACCCTTTCTATCTTTGATCTCTAAATCGAACTCTTGAAGCAATAACACCCATCTGATTAACCTTGGTTTCGCATCCTTCTTTTCCATAAGATATCTGATCGCGGAATGATCTGTATACACAATAACTTTTGCTCCAAGAAGATAAGAGCGAAATTTATCAAATGAATATACAACTGCTAGTAACTCTTTTTCTGTAACTGTGTAATTAATCTGAGCACCACTAAAAGTTTTACTAGCATAGTAAATCGAATGAAAAACCTTCTCTTTCCTCTGTCCCAATACAGCTCCCATACACAAATCACTCGCATCGCACATAACCTCAAACGGTAAATTCCAATCTGGAGGTAACACTATAGGAGCAGAAATAAGCTTTTCCTTGATTGCTTTGAAGGCCGTTAAACAAGCTTCATCAAAAAGGAATTTGGAATCCTTTTCGAGTAAGTTGCATAACGGTTTAGCAATCTTAGAAAAATCCTTGATAAATCGCCTATAGAAGCCAGCATGGCCAAGAAAACTCCTTACCCCTTTAACAGATACAGGAGGGGGAAGAGTTTTAATTACCTCGATCTTCGCTCTATCAACCTCTAATCCAACACTCGAAACTTTGTGACCCAGAACAATACCTTCGCGAACCATGAAATGACACTTCTCCCAGTTCAACACCAAATCTGTTTCTTTGCATCTCACTAACACTTTCTCCAAGTTATCCAAACACTAATCAAAATCATCACCAAACACGGAGAAATCGTCCATAAACACTTCCAGGAAATTATCAATCATATCCCAGAAGATGGCCATCATGCATCTCTGAAAAGTAGCGGGAGCGTTACACAACCCAAATGGCATTCTGCGATATGCAAAAGTACCAAATGGGCATGTAAAGGTAGTATTATGTTGATCTTCTGGAGCCACGTAAATCTGATTGTACCCGGAGTAACCATCCAAGAAACAATAATATTCCCTTCCGGCTAACTTGTCTAACATTTGATCGATGAAGGGCAAAGGGAAATGATCTTTTCTAGTGGCTTTGTTCAGCTTTCTGTATTCCATGCAAACTCTCCAACCTACTACCGTTCTTGAAGGAATCGCCTCATTTTTATCATTAAGAACTGTTGTCATTCCTCCTTTCTTCGGTACACACTGAACTGGGCTCACCCATTCACTACTCGAAATGGGATAGATAATCCCCGCATCTAAAAGCTTGATCACCTCTTTCTTTACTACATCCTTCATCACGGGCATCAATCTCCTTTGACCTTCAACTGAGCGTGCGTTGTTATCTTCAAGTATAATTTTGTGTTGACAATAGGATGGACTAATGCCTTTGATGTCAGCAATTGTCCAACCTATTGCCTCTTTGTTGGCTCTCAACACACGCAACAGTTTATCTTCTTGAGGACCTGTTAAATTAGCTGAAACAATAACAGGTAGAGTTTCATTAGTACCCAAATATGCATACCTCAAGTGTGATGGCAATGGTTTTTCTTCCAATTCCGGAGGAGATTCAATTGAAGGCTTCTTTTTAGGAATAATCTCCCCCGGTTCTCTCACAGGTTCATAGGCAAGACGCCTATACTTTGGATTTTCTGAATTAAGAGCTGCCACTGTTTCGGCAAGCTCTTCCATCATCTCAGGCAAGTCTAATGTTAAAGCGGCCTGCAAAATATCATCAAAATTTAAACAATCAAATACCTCTTGCGATGCCTGCTCAACTACATCCATTCTGAAGCAATCCTCTTGAGAATCTGGAAATTTCATAGCTCGAAATACATTGAATTTGACTTCCTCGTCTTGAATTCTCATCGTTAATTCGCTATTCTCTACATCGATCAATGTACGCCCTGTAGCTAGAAATGGTCTACCCAAAATAATGGGGACATTTCTATCTGCATCGTACTCAAGTATTACGAAATCAACGGGAAATATAAGTGTACCTGCCTTAACGAGGACATCCTCAATGCGGCCTTCGGAATGTGCAAGAGATATGTCCGCCATTTGCAAGACCATAGAGGTGGGTCTTGCGTTTACAATTTTAAGCTTATCGAAGATTGACTTGGGCATCAAATTGATGCTAGCCCCCAAATCACATAGCGCCTTTCCCTTCCATTCTTCTCCAATCGATATGGGAATCATGAAACTCCCCGAATCAACTAACTTTGGAGGTAATTTACTCTGACAAATCGCACTACACTCTTCAGGAAGGCCAATCATCTCATTATCACAATAGGGCCTTTTGTTAGTGAGGGCCCTCTTCAAAAATTTCGTGTACTTAAGAATATCTCGAATCGCCTCTAGTAACGGAATATTAATACTTAGACCCTTCACTCTATTAAAGAATTTCTGAAAATCACCCAAATCACCCTTTTTCTGAACTCGAGATGGAAACGGTGGTGGAGGACGATTGATCACAATATCATCTCTCTTTTTCGGAACTTCTCTTGTTCTTTTGATTTCTTCAACCTCACTATATGTCTCATTCTCTTTCTCTTTCTCATCCACTTCCTTTTATTTTCTTGGAACTTCTTTTTCTTTCATCACGGGAAAAGGAGGTGGAGGAAGGTTCTTACCACTTCGTAATGTAACGGCTTTGCAATCTTCACGTTGTATTGGATTCTCAGTATCACTAGGAAGTTGTCCTTGTGAACGTTGATTCAGTTGTTTATTAATTTGACTTAGCTGATTCTGAAACAACTTCATATTTGCTTTGGCTGCGTTTTGACGTTCCATAGCTTGTGTCTGAAGAGCAATTAAACTTTCAACCGTTTTCTGAAGGGTAACTACTCCTTCTTGTGGATGGGCAGGTAAATCTTTTTGGTTCAAATTTTCATCATAAGTATTCTGAGGAGCTTGTCTTTGTACATAATTGCCTTGATTTTGTCCTCCTTGATAATTGTCGTGTGGTCTTGGATTATAGTTGTTACCTTGGGGACGCGGCTGATACGCATAGGTAGGATTGGCTGTCCCATTAGGATTTGAGTATTGAAACCCAGGATGGTTTCTGTTAGGCTGATATCCATTACCACTTGAATTGAAATTACCTCTATTGGACATAAACATCACGGATTCTTGGTTATTCGGACAATTTTCCTCATCATGATCATCTACTCTGCAAATTGAACACATATAAACCTCTTGTGCAACATGCACAGCTACCTTCTTAACCGAAAATCCTTCTTTTACAGCTAAGGTAAGCTACTTCAATTGTTGCTCTATCGTATTCTGAATCTTATTCTCAAACGTAGCAAATTTCTCTTCCATATCAACATTATTCACTCCCTTAATTGGAGTTCTTGCTGAATTCCACCCCACTTCGTTCTTGACTGTTCTCTCTAAAATAATTTTAGCATGAGCGGGTTGAACTTGAAGAAAACCTGCACCACATAGCTTATCCAATTTCTCTCTCGAAGTCCCATCAAGGCCTCTATAAAATATCTTAAGCTGTTGTTGTTCAGAAAAACCATGAGTAGGAACTCTACGTAAACACATCTGGAATCTTGTCCAGCTCTTACCCAAAGTTTCATCATATTCTTGACGGAAATGCGTCAATTCTAATTCAGCATCTAACCTCATGTTACTTGGGTAATACCTGTCAAAGAAAGCAGTTTCTAATTGGTCCCAGTTTGTTATCTTCGTAGGATCTTGTGTATCGTGCCATTCACTCGCTCCATCAATAACAAAAAATTTAAACGCAGCAAAATACATCTGTTCTCTTGAAACTCCTTGTGTGATATAGGAGTCACATATCTGCTTAAATTTCTGTACTGCTCTAAGAGGATCTTCTGTTGGTCTACCACGAAAGTTTCCAAAATTTTGGAACCGAGCTATCTGGTGGTCCTTTGTGTGTTCTAAAAATAAATGCAAATGCTAATCGAACCACAACCGCAAGTGTACGGTTGTCCCAAGTAGTAATAAGGATAATACAGATTCGTTCCAAGGACGGGATGGTTGACTACAATGTTTAGCAGATAATGATTGGTTGCACTTATGAAAACATTTAAATAAAATATTTTTGTTTGGTTTTGTTTATTAAAACTACTAAATGAAAGACAAATTATAAATGCAAGTAAAAGCTAAGACGCAAGTAAAATGAGTAAAAACGCAATATGAGAAGTAGTACTTGAGAATGCAAGGATCCTCCCAATCTTATTTCCTAACTTATGTTGTTTAACGGCTAAATTGGTCAATTACAATGGTCGGGATTCTAAATTCCTTATACCCCCGTCAGGGTGGACTATAAGGCGATCCTAAAGTGTCACTAGTCCCGTCAGGGTAAATATGATCCACCGTTGGATGGTTAAGTGTTTTACCTCATTGGCCCTAGAATTAGCTAAGTTCGTCAGAATCAATAGCTTTTATCCTAGATTGAATAATTAATTCTATACCTAAACCCTCCGTCAGGATGATCCACACGCCACATATGTGGAATAGCCTAGATACTAATACCTGTTCTTAGTTCGCGACTCTAAAAACAGTAAATAATCACAAATTATCGAAAAGAGTAATAGACCCAATCTAATTTAATTTACATAAACCCAAATTCAACATTCGTTATTTCATAAAATTGGGATTCACCCATTGTTTGTTCTCAAGCACTATGAAAAGCTTAGCTCATATTAAAAAGAAAAACTAAATTAAAAGAAATGTAATTCATATTGATTACAAAATTAAAATATAAAAAGAACCTAATTTCCGGAATTGGAGTGACTACGAACGGAGATATAGACCCTCTCCAGCTCTTGTAGCTTCTTCTTTCTTCCTTCTGTTGCTTCTCTCTGGTGTTTAATCTTGTGGAATGTGAATTGTGTGAAAAATAGAAGTCCAGACCTCCTCTTATAAGCATAAATTCGGACTAGGGCTTGGGCCAGAAAATAAAATACTAATTAGATGTCCAAGCCCAAATTCTAAGCCCAAAAATCCCGTAACTGCTGATACACCTTCACTAAAAAGTCTTTTCCCGATGCGTTATGACTTCGATTGACCTCATTCCAGTTGCTAAAGTTCCGTAACTCGATAAGGAATGTTTTCTCTTCAAAGGTCAGCGGCTAAATCATCATTCAAGAACCTCGAAATCAGCAATCTATGGCCTGGAAAATGGATTTTCAGCTCTCAAAATATTATCTTCGGGATTTATCTTCAAGTCTTGACTCTAATTCACGATCTTTGACTTTCTCCTCGGATTCCTCTCCTAGCTAACATCTAAAACCTGTAAATTTACACTAAAAATACCAATATTACGCACAAAAGTTTAATAAATTAAAAATGCTAGAAATAAAAAGGAAATTCCGGATTATTGCATATTAAGTCCAAAAGTCTATCAAATTAATTAAATAAACACAAAAAATGATGTCTCCTAAGGGTAAAAAATAAGAACAATTAGGGAGACATCACTATCATACCCGAATCTGGACGAAATCTTGGAACATCTATGTTTGGAACACCTACTCCTATAGCAGGAGCACGGAATGGAACTTCTGGTGGACCTTTAGTAAACCATGGATCTTGATTCATTACTATCTGAACTTGAGGATTAGGATTCAATGGTGGAATTGGAGGAATAAGGCCAGGTGGCGCTAAAGGTTGGCCATTTGCGCCTAGTTGACCTGGTTGATTATTTTGTTGATCTTGAAGATTTATCTCATCCATTCTGTTAATTAATTCTTCTACCTCTAAAGCTTCTCGTTCTCTTCTTCTCTTGTTAGCAAGTCTGATCAACGATTCTGGATTACTAAGGATCGGAGGTGTTGGCTCTAGATCCTTGAATAGCCTTCTTCGCATACACCAAACCTAAAAACCTGAGAAAGATAAACAAACACAAAGCGTAAAACTGATAAAATAAAATAAATGCAACTATCACTAAAGGATAAACACCGTGGTCACACGCTACCGTCCCCGGCAGCGGCGCCAAAAACTTGGTGGTCCTTTGTGTGTTCTAAAATAAATGCAATAAATAATCGAACCACAACCGCAAGTGTACGGTTGTCCCAAGTCGTATAATTGATAAAACAAATTCGTTCCAAGGACGGGATGGTTGACTACAATGCTTATCTATTAATGATTGATTGCACTTATGAAAGCAAATAAAGATAATATGTTTGTTTGGTTTTGTCGTAATGCTAAGTAAATGAAAGACAATTATTAAAATGCAAATAAAAGCTAAGACGCAAGTAAAATGATGTAAAACGCAATATGAGAAGTAGTACTTGAGAACGCAAGGATCCTCCCAATCCTATTTCCTAACTAATGTTGTTTAAGGGCTAAATTGGTCAATTACAATGGTCGGGATTCTAAATTCCTTATACCCCCGTCAGGGTGTACTATAAGGCGATCCTAGAGAGTCACTAGTCCCGTCAGGGTAAATATGATCCACCTCTGCATGTTTAAGTTTTATTACCTCATTGGCCCTAGGATTAGCTAAGTTCGTCAGAATCAATAGCTTCTATCCTAGATTGAATAAATGGTTCTGTATCTAAACCCTCCGTCAGGATGATCCAATCGCCACTAATTGGAATAGCCTAAATACTAACACCTGTTCCTAGTTCATGACGCTACACCGATAACCAGCCTCGCGCTGGTTAAGATACATTTTCTATCCCTTTCGCGTTTTAGTTAGTTTAGTTTATTTTTATTGCGTTGAGTCTTTTCGAGTCGTGGGTACACGACTCCTTTTTGAGTTTGGGGTGGGGTTCGTTGCCTCATCCCAGTTTTTATGTGTTATGTGTTTTATTTGCTTTCAATAAAATAATTTTCGGAGTTGCGCTTGACTATAGAAGATTTTAAATGTCCCTTTAAGCATACTTTTAATGAATCTATAATAGTAAATAGTGGACTTTAGGGAATAACATAAAACGCACTTACAATTGCATGCGAACATAGGTAATTGATAGGAAAAATTAATGAACAATGCAAATTAAGTAAGCTTGTACTTAAGGAATATGTTTGGTGTGTAGAACGTGAAATCCTAATTAGTAGAGAACCCACCTAGCTATGAACTAAAGACAAGCTATGTACTTAGGAAAATGATAGGGACAGTTCTTTGTTAGCCAATTTGAAGCATTTTAGCTTGCTATCCCTTATAATAATATTATCCGTCTTAGCCCAAGTTTGAGCCTTAAGCCTTTTCGTTTGTAACCACGATATAAGCCCATTATCCTTTAGATTATTAGGCATGACCAAATGACCCGCACTTGAATCACAACCCTGAGACTTGTCTCGAGCTTGAGTTTGGGGTGGAGGGTCCACATTTGGGAATTTACATTGGGAAGGGAGTATATGTGTTTGTATTGGGCCACAAAAATAAAAGATGATATTATTATTTGTAACCTTTTGCCGAGAAATGAAAAAAAAAAATATAAGAGACATGAATTTTCACATCAAAATGATGGTCATGGGTATCTTGTACAAAAAAAGAAGAAAAGAAATGAAAAAGAAAATAAAAAGAAAGAATAATTAAATCGGCAAAGGGGAATATTTTTTGAAAATCATCTTAGTTTTATTTGGGTTGACATTGGGGACGCAACATTAGCGCGTCAAATGGGTGAGTGAGAACATTCTTGAGCGTAAAATCAAGCTCGAGGACATTGTTGATGGTAAGTGAGGAGAGAGCCAAAAGCTCACTTCAAATTTACCAAATATATATCCATACCGTCCTTAAGCCAATATTAAAACCATAAAGACCTCGTGATTCCTAAGTGCATAGTGAATTTATAATTCTGTTGATAGGGAATATATTAGGTGGAGCGTTCAAAGAGAGGTAGGATTAATGACCACCCTATAGCCATCATACAGAGATGAGTACAAGTGTAACCTTCAAGCATTGCGACTTTAATTTTATGATTGAGATTATTTATATTTGATGTTGCATGATTAGTGTATGTATATGTTAGTTCTTAGAGTTTTGCTATATGAGATTTATCTTAAGAATTGCTTTAGGTTTATTTGCTAGCTTCTATTTGTTCTTACGTTTACTTCTACCCCTTGTTTTGTTTTGTTTTGCTTTGTCGGGACGACAAAGGTTTGAGTTGGGGGTCTTGATGTCTCCCTAATTGTTCTTATTTTTGACCCTTAGGAGACATCATTTTTGGTGTTTATTTAATCAATCTGATAGACTTTTGGACTAAATATGCAATAATATGATTTTCCTCTTTTATTTCTAGCATTTTTAGTTTATTAAGCTTTTGCGCGTAATATTGGTATTTTTAGTGTAAAGTTTACAGGTTTTAGATATTAGCTAGAAGAGGAATCCGAGGAGAAAGTCAAAGATCAAGAGATAGAGTCAAGACTTGAAGATAAATCCCGAAGATATTATTTTTAAAGCTGAAAATCCATTTTCCAGGCCATAGATTGCTGATTTCTAGGTGCTTAAGCGATGATTTAGCCGCTGACCTTTGAGGAGAAAACATTCCTTATCGAATTACGGAACTTTAGCAACTGGAATGAGGTCAATCGGAGTCATAACGAATCAAGAAAAGCCGTTTTAGTGAAGGTGTATCAGCAGTTACGGAATTTTGGGCTTAGAATTTGGGCTTGGACATTTAATTAGTGTTTTATTCTTAGATCCAAGCCCTAATCCGTTTTTCCACATATAAAACCAGCCTTTGACTTCTATTTTCAAAACAATTCACATTCTGCAAGATTAAAACACCAGAGAGAAGCAACAGAAGGAAGAAAGAAGAAGCTAGAAGAGCTGGAGAGGGTCTATATCTCCGTTCGTAGTCATTCCTATTCCGGAAATTAGGTTCTTTTAACTTTTAATTTTGTAATCAAATATGAATTCCTTTACATTTAATTTAGTTTTTCTTTTTAATATGAGCATGCTTGAGAACAATTAATGGGTGAATCCCAATCTTATTGAATTTCGAATGTTGAATTTGGGTTTCTGTTAAATTAAACTAGATTGGGGCTTTTACTCTTTTCGATAAATTGAGAATATTTACTGTTTTTAGCGTCATGAACTAGGAACAGGTGTTAGTATTTAGGCTATTCCAATTAGTGGCGATTGGATCATCCTGACGGAGGGTTTAGATACAGAACCATTTATTCAATCTAGGATAGAAGCTATTGATTCTGACAAACTTAGCTAATCCTAGGGACAATGAGGTAATAAAACTTAAACATCCAAAGGTGGATCATATTTACCCTGACGGGACTAGTGACACTCTAGGATCGCCTTATAGTCCACCCTGACGGGGGTATAAGGAATTTAGAATCCCGACCATTGTAATTGACCAATTTAGCCCTTAAACAACATGAGTTAGGAAATAGGATTGGGAGGATCCTTGCGTTCTCAAGTACTACTTCTCATATTGCGTTTTACATCATTTTACTTGCGTCTTAGATTTTATTTGCATTTTAATAATTGTCTTTCATTTACTTAGCATTACGACAAAACCAAACAAACATATTATCTTTATTTGCTTTCATAAGTGCAATCAATCATTAATAGATAAGCATTGTAGTCAACCATCCCGTCCTTGGAACGAATCTGTTTTATCAATTATACTACTTGGGACAACCGTACACTTGCGGTTGTGGTTCGATTATTTATTGCATTTATTTTAGAACACACAAAGGACCACCAATCGCCAATACTTTGAATGTTCGAGGTCAAGTCCAATTCCCAAGTGACACATAAATTCCTAAACAAAGAGAGGATTGTAATGTGATCAAAACAAGAAGCGGTAAGCAATTTCAACCACCACCCTTTCCGTGTATGAAAGAAAAATAAATAACCAGAAAAGAAAAATCGGTAAGGGATATGGAAAATAAAATGATGAAGTGGTGGAAGTGGAGAAGATTCCGGAGATACCCAAGAAGAAAGATTTTGTAGAAACCCGTCCTCCTCCACCTTTCCCATCAAGAATTCAGAAGAAAGGAGATATGGTTGATTATCAAAGATTTTTAAATATGGTGAGAGGTTTGAACATTAACATACCGTTCTTAGATGCTATTAAAGATGTAACAAAGTATGTGAAGTTCTTGAAAAGGGCCATCACCAATAAAAGGCCATATTGTGATAATAAGATGATAGGATTGCCAGAAGAGTGTAGCGCCATCTGTCAAAGTAAGTTGCCACCTAAGTTACTTGATCCTGGGAGTTTTACAATTCCGATTTCTATTGGTAATGAATGGCAAGGATAGGCTTTGTGCGATTTGGGTGCAAGTATCAATCTCATGCCCAAATCAGTTTTTGATAAGTTGAAAGTGGGTAATGCGAGACCTACCTCTATGGTCTTACAAATGACTAACATATCCCTCGTACATCCTGAGGGGGGAATAGAAGATGTCCTCGTCAAGGCAGGTATGTTAATTTTTCCATTTGACTTTGTTATTCTTGAATACAACGCAGATAGAATGTCCCCATCATTTTGGGACGACCATTCCTAGCCACGGGGCGTACTTTTATCGATGTAGAAAACGGAGAATTAACTATGCGAATCCAAGACGAGGAGGTAAAGGTCAATGTGTTCAGGGCGATGAAATTTCCAGATTCCCAAGAGGACTGTTTAATAATGGATGTAGTAGAGCATGCCACGCAAGAGATATATGATTGTTTTAATTATGATGATATTTTGCAGGTTTCCCTTACACTTGATTTACCTGAGATGATGGAGGAGCTTGCCGAAACAGTGGTAGCTCTTAATTCTGAGAATCCGAATTATAGGCGTTTAGCCTATAAACAGTTACGAGACGCGGGGGAGATTGAACCTCAAAAGAAACTATCTATTGAGTCTCCCCGGAAATTAGAAGAGAAACCACTCTGTCACCGTAGAGGTATGCTTATTTAGGTACTAATAACACTTTACCTGTTATTGTTTCAGCTACTTTAACAGGTCCTCAAGAAGACAAACGGTTGCGTATACTAAGAGCCAAAAAGAGGCGATAGGTTGGACTATTGCTGATATCAAATGTATTAGTCCCTCCTATTATCAACACAAAATTTTTGTGGAGAATGATAGTACACGCTCAGTTGAAGGATAGAGAAGATTGAATCCTGCAATGAAAGAAGTGGTAAAGAAAGAGGTTATTGAGCTACTAGATGCGGGAGTCATCTATATCATAGCTAGTAGTGATTGGGTAAGTCCAGTTCAATGCGTACCAAAGAATGGTGGTATCAATACCATCTTGAATGATCAGAACGAAGCCATACCCTCAAGAACTGTAGTAGGTTGGAGAGTGTGTATGTACTACCGTAAGTTGAACAAAGCTACTATGAAAGACCACTTTCCACTTCCATTCATAGAACAGATGTTGGACAAGTTAGCAGGTAGAGAATATTATTGTTTCTTAGATGGTTATTCAGGTTACAATCAGATATGCGTAGATCTCGATGACCAACACAACCACATTCACATGTCCCTTTGGTACTTTCGCATACCGAAGGATGCCCTTTGGATTATGTAATGCACCTGCTACTTTCCAATGTTGTATGATGGAAATATTTGGAGATATGATTGATCGATTCGTTGAGGTATTTATGGATGACTTTTCTGTTTTTGGAGTTAATTTTTATAATTGCTTGCAGAATCTAGAGAAGGTCTTAATTAGATGCAAGGAGACTGATTTGGTTTTGAACTGGAAAAAAATGTCACTTTATGGTTCGTGAAGGTATAGTGTTAGGACACAAGGTTTTGAGTTCTGGTTTAGAGTTGATCGTGCTAAGATTGAGGTAATAAAGACCCTACCCCCTCCTGTTTCTGTGAAAGGGGTAAGAAGCTTCCTAGGCCATGCTGGGTTTTATCGCCGTTTCATCAAGGATTTCTCTAAAATCGCTAAAACATTGTTAACTTACTAAAAAAGGATGCTAAATTCCTTTTTTATGAAGCTTGCATGATGGTATTTCAAGAGATTAAGGAGAAGCTTAATACTACGCCTATTGTATTACCTCCTTACTGGAAGATTCCGTTTGAAGTATGTGTGACACTAGTGATTTAGCCATTAATGTTGTGTTGGGTCAGAGAAAAGAGAAGGTATTACATTCTATATACTATGCAAGTAAGACTTTCACTAGTTCTCAGATTAATTATACTGTGACCGAGAAGGAGCTTTTGGTTGTTGTATATGCCTTTGACAAAATTCGTTCCTATCTCCTTGGGGCGAAAATTGTTGTGTCCACCGATCATTCTGCGATTAAATACCTCATGGAGAAGAAAGATGCCAAGCCACGCTTAATTAGGTGGGTTTTACTATTACAGTAGTTTGATTTAGAGATTCGAGATCGAAAAGGGTGTGATAATCAAGTTGCAGATTATTTGTCTCGTCTTGAAGGTTCCGAATCTAATAGTGGTCCTGAATTGGTTAGAGAGGAGTTCCTAGATGAGAGTATATTTTCCATTTATGATTGTACTACTTGGTATGCAGACATCACGAATATGATTGTGCGTGGTTCCTTTCCTGAAGGAGCTACTTCACAAGAAAGAAAGAGACTAAGTCACCGTGCCAAACAGTTATTTTGGGAGGATCCTTTCCACTACAAAATATGTGGTGACCAAATGGTAAGAAGATGCATACCTGAGAAAGATGTGTTGTCAGTGGTGGCGTGTTGTTAGGATTCACCCTATGGAGGACATTTCAAAGGTGACCGCACAACTGCCAAGGTACCACAATCTGGTTTTTATTGGCCTACTTTACATAAGGATTGCCATGAGTATGTCAAGAGATGTCATAGATGCCAGTTTACTGGTAATATATCCAAGATGGATGAGATGCCACGTAATAATGTACTTGAAGTTGAAATATTTGATGTATGGGGTATTGATTTTATGGATCCCTTTGTGCCATCCAATGGGAAACAATACATCCTATTAGTTGTTGATTATGTGTCCAAATGGGTAGAGGCTGTGGCTCTACCATCTAATGATTTGCGAGTAGTGATTAAATTTTTGAAGCCACACATCTTCACTAGACAAGTTACGCCTAGAGTTATTATCAGTGATGGATGTTCTCACTTCGTGAATAAATATTTGAAAAAAGTTCTAGAGAAGTATGGGGTAAGACATCGTATATCTACCGCTTATCATCCGCAAGCCAATGGTCAAGCCGAGGTCTCTAAGCGAGAGGTCAAATCCATTCTAGAGAGGACTGTTGGTCCCACAAGAAAAGATTGGTCAATAAAGTTAGATAATGCATTGTGGGCTTATCGTATCGCGTTCAAAACCCCAGTTGGTGCATCTCCATATCGTATGGTATATGGTAAGGCTTGTCAGTTACCTCTTGAACTTGAATTAGGTGCATATTGGGCTATAGCGCAGTTGAATTTAGATCCTACTTTAGCCGGTGAAAATCATATGCTGAAGTTAAATGAACTTGATGAGTTTCGATTACATGCCTATGAGAATGCTAAAATTTATAAAGAGAATACAAAGATATGGCATGATAATAGTATCCGTGAAGAAATGTTTGAAGTTGGATAAAGGGTCCTAAAATACAACTCCAAGTTCAGCAATTATCCGGGTAAGTTGAGATCGAAATGGTCTGGTCCCTACATTGTGACCAAAGTCATTCCTCATGGAGCCATCCAATCGAGCACCGCACCTTCATGGTGAATGATCATCGATTGGAGATTTATCATGGAGGCTAGGATATCAATGACTCGGAAGATCCACATCCCGGAGAGGTCATGTACCTCCTCGAAGCTCCCTAGAAGCAAGAGGTAACCCGTCGAGCTTAACAACGTTAAACAAAAGCCATTTCAATTGTATAATAGTTTAATTGATTTCATGTCTTTTTAAATTCTTAGTGTAAAATAGAGTAATTCATGTGTATTAGTGTATAATTGGTGGTCCTTTGTGTGTTCTAAAAATAAATGCAAATGCTAATCGAACCACAACCGCAAGTGTATGGTTGTCCCAAGTAGTAATAAGGATAATACAGATTCGTTCCAAGGACGGGATGGTTGACTACAATGTTTAGCAAATAATGATGGGTTGCACTTATGAAAGTAAGTAAATAAAATATGTTTGTTTGGTTTTGTTGATTAAAACTACTGAATGAGAAACAAATTATAAATGCAAGTAAAACCTAAGACGCAAGTAAAATGAGTGAAAACGCAATATGAGATGTAGTACTTGAGAACGCAAGGATCCTCCCAAATCTTATTTCCTAACTTATGCTGTTTAAGGGCTAAATTGGTCAATTACAATGGTCGGGATTCTAAATTCCTTATACCCCCGTCAGGGTGGACTATAAGGCAATCCTAAAGTGTCACTAGTCCCGTCAGGGTAAATATGATCCACCGTTGGATGATTAAGTGTTTTACCTCATTGGCCCTAGAATTAGCTAAGTTCGTCAAAATCAATAGCTTTTATCCTAGATTGAATAATTAATTCTATACCTAAACCCTCCGTCAGGATGATCCACACGCCACATATGTGGAATAGCTTAGATACTAATACATGTTCTTAGTTCGCGACTCTAAAATCAGTAAATAATCACAAATTATCGAAAAGAGTAATAGACCCAATCTAATTTAATTTACATAAACCCAAATTCAACATTCGTTATTTCATAAAATTGGGATTCACCCATTGTTTGTTCTCAAGCACTATGAAAAGCTTAGCTCATATTAAAATTAAAAACTAAATCAAAAGAAATGGAATTCATATTGTTTACAAAATTAAAATATAAAAAGAACCTAATTTCCGGAATTTGAATGACTACGAACGGAGCTATAGACCCACTCCAGCTCTTGTAGCTTCTTCTTTCTTCCTTCTGTTGCTTCTCTCTGGTGTTTTAATCTTGTGGAATGTGAATTGTGTGAAAATAGAAGTCCAGACCTCCTTTTATAAGCATAAATTCGGACTAGGGCTTGGACCAGAAAATAAAATACTAATTAAATGTCCAAGCCCAAATTCTAAGCCCAAAATCCCGTAACTGCTAATATACCTTCACTAAAACGGCTTTTCCCGATGCGTTATGATTCCGATTGACCTCATTCTAGTTGCTAAAGTTCCGTAACTCGATAAGGAATGTTTTCTCTTCAAAGGTCAGCGGCTAAATCATCGCTTAAGCACCTCGAAATCAGCACTCTATGGCCTGGAAAATGGATTTTCAGCTTTAAAAATAATATCTTCGGGATTTATCTTCAAGTCTTGACTCTAATTCACGATCTTTGACTTTCTCCTCGGATTCCTCTCCTAGCTAACATCTAAAACCTGTAAACTTTTCACTAAAAATACCAATATTACGCGCAAAAGTTTAATAAATTAAAAATGCTAGAAATAAAAAGGGAATTCCGGATTATTGCAAATTTAGTCCAAAAGTCTATCAAATTAATTAAATAAACACCAAAAATGATGTCTCCCAAGGGTAAAAAATAAGAACAATTAGGGAGACATCAATAATCTTAATAAGAATTGAGAAAGGTTGGAGTTTGTGATTTTTGCAGCCATTTTAATCCTTGAGTTTGGGGTTAACAGGTGTGAGACGCAAGAAAAAGCGTGTGTTTGGTCAAAATTTTGATCACTCGCACCGGCTAGCCGGTCAGCTGAGCGGTATGCCGGTCAACGAGGATCAAACATTCTATCCGCGGACCAATTACACGCAGATTCAAATTGCATCGTCGAAAAAGTAACTCGCGCGACCGATAAGCTGGTCCCCTGACCGGTATACCGGTTAAGAAATTTCATCACAGTGTGAGTTACTGTTGGGAGAGCACTTACACGCATCTACGAAGTGCGTCGCCGAATTTCCGAAGGATGCGACCAGCTAGCCGGTCAAGAATGTTTGTACAGCCCGAGCTACTGTTCGGAAGCCACTTACACGCAGCTTCATTTTGCGTCCTAAAAAAATCTCTAAAATTGCCATTTGCGACCGGCAAACCGGTCACACAACCGGTAACCGGGTCAAGCTCTCCGGAAAAAGTGAAAAAAATAATTAGGAGCCACTGGCTAGCCGGTCCCCTGGCCGGTATGCTGGTCAACTCACTGTAATGGAGCACGATACACGCAACTATGAGTTGCGTCCACGAGATGAACGAGAAATTGAAAAGACATTGTGACTGGTAATCCGAGCAATCCACCGGAATACCGGTGCGGCCGCCGACTTGAAACCCTAGACCCTATATTACTATATTTCCTTCTCTTGGACACAGCCTCTCACATAAGAAACCATTATTGATGCACCAAAGCTCATTGAGTACCTGCAAAAAACCATTAAAAAACCCAAAAACATCAAATCTTTCTTTTATGCCATTCCTAACACATACACAACATCAAATCCTTCCACAAAACACCAAAATTATTCACTTTAATCCTTCTTTTCCCTTCATCAAAGCTTCGATTCCATCCATTAAACCTCTTCTACTACATTAAATATTCATTACCCATCTCATATCACACCTTCAACCATCTTCCTATATCCTCTAAACATCAAAATTCTAAACTTTTCTCTAGTTTTGGAATTTTTGAAATTTTGAGTTTGGGGTTCATTGAGATGACAAATAGAACTGATTCTTTGTGTTACAACCGAAGAACTAAAGTAATCCCAATACTCTTTGGGCTACTCCAGCTAACGCCATTGATATTCCAGATTCTAGTTTTTAAGCCGAATAAAGGAGAAGTCGAGAATACTATGAAGAGAAAAGAGAGCCCAAATAATGTTGTTCAAGAAGAGCCTATCATAGATGAAGATAAAGATGAAGAAAATTAGGTAAGTGAACCGATTAAACCTCCTCGTTCTGTTAGAAGAAAAGCAATGACTATGAAACCTAAACCTAAGAAGCCATTCGTACCTTGGAAAGAACAAGTTCGTGAGAGGTTTGCTAGTATTTCTTTTGGTGTTGAAAAAGGATTTCCGATGACTATAATGGATGGTGAATTGAAAGATTATGCAGTTGCATGTGACAAGTTTGGATGGAAAGAGTTGCAATAAAGAGAGTTGAATTATATTCCAGACTTGGTTCGAGAATTTTATGAAGAATTAATCTTTACGAATGGTAATGCTATTGAACTCCGTAAGAATATTGTTCCTTTCTTCGTTGAGCATATTCATAAGGTATTTAATTTACCAAACTTGAATGGTCCATGTCAATATCAACAAGAACTTAATAAACCGGCAATTCAGATGGGATTCGTTGTATCAAAGTGTTTTGATTCATGGGATTCCGACCATACCCAAAGGTTCTAGATATGAAGGTCAGGCCTTTAGTAGTAATTTATTAATGCGTGCTAGAGTATGGTCATGTTTCATTATTCCTACTTTCTTTGGTAACAATCAGATATCCGAGGTAACACGTGAACAACTCATCTTCATTAAATGTATTATCGAGAAGAAGGCGATTGATGTAGCTAGCGTAATATATGACTCCATTATGGCTTACACAAAAGCTCCCATTTATACATGCAACCTCAAGTTCCCATGCACTATCACAAAAATTTGCATTGACGCAAATGTGCCACTCAGGAACTAGCCTCAAAATGATTTTAATTGCAAATATTCATAATGAGGCCAATAAGAATGGGATTGAGATAGATAAGCCATTTGGAGAAGAAGACAAAGCGAGACCTCCTAAACGCAGAGTTAGAGTTGCCAAAGATCATGAGGTTATTAAAAGAATGAAGCTTTAGAGGAGAAACGTGAAGAGGTGTTGAAAGCTTTATGAAGCGTCACAAGAGAGTTGGTGTTCATGAAAAACAGATTGGATAGGTTGGGTGACTCACAACATGCCGTTTACACAATGCTTAAGAAGATAACCCAACCTGGACGCACCACTGATACCCAGCCTAGTGCTGGTTAAGATACGTTTTCCTATCATTTTCTCATTTAGTAGTGTATATTAGTATAATTTCTTTATCGAGTCTTTTCGAGTCGTGGGGACACGACTCGTTTTTGAGTATAGGGTGGGGTTCGTTGACTCATCCCAATTTTTTTGTGTTATTTGTTATATTTGCTTTCATAAAAGTAATTTTAGGGTTACGTTTGACTATAGAGCATTTTAAATGTCCCCATTAGGCAAACTTTTTATGAATTTATGATAGAAAATAGTAGACCTTAGGAGTTATTATAAAACACACTTAGATTTCATGCAAATATAGGTAATTAATAGAAGAAATTAATGAACAATGCAAAAGAAGTAAACTTGTACTTAAGGAAAATGTTTGGGCTGTAGAATGTGAGATCCAAATTAGTAGAGAACCCACTTAGGTATGAACTAGAGGCAAGCTATATAACTAGGAAAATGATAGAGGCAGTTATTTGTTAGCCCTTTGAGACTTTTTAGCTTTCTATCCCTTAATTTAATAATATCCGACTTAGCCCTATTTTCAGCCTTTAAGCCTTTATTTTGTCGCCATGATATAAGCCCATATCCCCTTAGATTATTAGGCATCTCAATATGACCTGCACTTGAATCACAATCCTGAGACTTCCTGTCTTGAGCTTGAGTTTAGGGTAGTGGGTTTCATAACTGGGAGACTACATTGGAAGGGAATTCATATGTGTTTGTATTTATGCGCAATTGATTGATGATGTATTGTTTGTAACCCTTTGCCGGGGTCTTTGAAAAAAAAGAGAAAAGAATAAAAGAAAAAAAAATATATAAGATACATGACTATTCACATCAAAATATGGTAATGGGTATCTTATACAAAAAAAATATGAAAAATAAAAGAAAAAAAAATATAGACATGAAAAAAAAATAAAGTAATCGGCAAAGTGGAAGGTTTTGGATCTTTAGTGCTTATTGTGTAATTTTGGGGACGTTACATTAGTGCGTCAAGTAGGTTGAGTGAGAACAATATTCGAGTGAAAAATCAAGCTCTTGGACAGTTTGTTGATGGTAAGTGAGGAGAGAGCCAAAAGCTCACTTCAAATTTACCAAATATACATTTCATACCGTCCCTAATCCTACACTATAATTATAAAGTCCTCGTGATTCCTAGATACATAATTGATCTGTAATTCAGCTAATAGGGAGTATGTTAAGTGGAGCGTTCAAAGCGAGTGAGGATCGATGAATACCCTATAGCCCTCATCTTGAGATAAGTATAAGCGGAACCTTCTAGCATTGTGAACTTAATTTTGGATTGATATTATTTGTCTTTTATTATTTCATGAAAGGTGTATGTGTATATTAATTCCTAGGTCATACTATATGAGATTCACCTAAGACCCTTGTTTTTATTTTATTTTGTCGGGACGACAAAGATTTGAGTTTGGGGTCTTGATGTATCCCGTTTTGTTCTAAATATTAGCCCTTAGGAGACATCATTTTAGGTGATTAATTGACTTATTTGATTGACTTTTAAGCTTATTTGGTTTTATTGCGTTTTCTTCCCGTAGATTTGTATCGTTTGCGTTTTAGAGCTTTTGTGCGTTAATTTGTTTGTTTCTTGTGTAAATTTATTAGGTCCATGTATTAGATGGAGAACCGAGACAAGGAGGAGAAACGGGAATTAAATTCATAGATCGAGTGTAAAAGTCAAAGGCGAGGAAAGTTGATCCGAAGAATTTATTAAATGTGAATGAAATATGGAAGGCTGTTACAAATCACGGTTTTTGATCCACTTAGCCACTGATTAAGCCTTAAAGTGGTGGAATAAGGAAGTTGCGCCTCTGAGTCAGGAAGAGTTTCCAAGTTGAACGAAGTGATTCCGAGTCCGGACGCAAAAGTTACAACGGTTTTAGTAACAGCTGAACATCAGTTACGGGATTTCATTTAAGGATTGAGCTTCTATTTCATATAACCTATTTCCTTATTAGAGAATAGCCCAATCCGTTTTTCCCATCATATATCACCCTTAGATCTTATTTTTAAACACACAACTCATATTACACAAGAAAAGAACGCTAGAGAGAAGTCAGAAGCAAAAAGGAAAGAAGAAAACTGAAGTTGGAGAAGTCTATTTCTTCCATAATCAGTCAAAATTAATCTTTTAATTAGGTTTACCATTTCATTCTTGTAATTGAATATGACTATTTCATCTTTTGTTTCATTTCATTATGAGCTAAATACTTTAAGTGCTTGAGAATCGCTTTAATGGGTTGAGCCCCAATTTATTTAATTAGTGTTTTCGAATTTGGGATTGAAAGATTTAATTTGAATTGGATAATTTAGTATTTTCTATTATCTTGAATTTATTTACTATTTCTGAAGTCATGAATCAAAAATAGGATTTAGTAATTAAGCTATTCATTATAGTGGTGTAATGATCACCTTGACGGGGGGCTTAGTTACAGAACTAGATAATAGATGTGAGGTATAAATTATTGTTCCTTACGGACTTAATTAATCTTATAGCCAATTGGGTAAAACACTTGAACAATCAAAGGTAGCTTATAATCGCCCTGACGGAGTTTGTAATACCCTAGGACAACTCCTTTCGAATCCCGACTAATACCAAATCCCGATTCATCCCTTAAACGAAGGCATTGATTAAATAGGTTTAGGCGAAACCCTTGCGAAACTCAAGTACTACTTCTCATTCTTGCGTCCACTCATATTTACCTTACTTGCGTTAACTTTATTTGCGTCCATTTATTTGCATTAATTTAGTATTTTATTTTCTTGCGTCTTAGTTTATAAACAAAACCAAAACAAACATTTTATCATTTATTTTCTTGTCTTATAACAACTATCCCCACTTATTGCATAACATGATTTGTCATATCCATCCGTCCCTGAGATCAATTCCTGTTTACCAGATATTACTTGGACGACCCGTACACTTGCGGTTTGTGTCCCTCCATTTTAGGTGTGTTATTTTATAACACACCAGGAGACACCACTATCCAACTAGTTCCGCTTGATAATTTCGTGTATACAATAATCCTCTATCGATAGTTCCTCGAAGGTAACAAAATAAATGTTTGATTCCATTCCAATGTCTTCGAGTTGGGGTAGCACTATACCTTGCCAACAAATTTACAGAGAATGCTATCTCTGGTCTAATGTTGTTTGCAAGATATGTTAGTGCTCCAATGGCAATTAAATATGATACTTCTAGACCAAGTATTTCTTCATTATCTTCTCGAGGACAAGAAGAGTCCTTGTGTATGTCTAGTGAACGAATGATCATAGGAGAAGATAAAGGATGACATTTATCCATATTTAACCTTTTAAGTATTTTCTCTGTATGTGTTAATTGATGGAGAAATATCCCATCTGATAAATACTCAATTTTAAGCCAAGACAAAACTTAGTTTTTCTGAGATCTTTCATCTAAAATTCTTTACTGAATTTTGCGGCTGCTAATGTGAGCTCTTCAAGGGTCCCAATTAGATTCAAATCATCAACATAAATTGCAATAATGACAAACCCATTTTTTATTATACCACATTCGTCCAGATTATACCACATTCGTCCAGAGTATACCACATTCGTCCAGATTGTTTTAAACCATACGAATAATCTGAAGGAATGTGGGACTATTGGTGTATCATTCTTTAAGAATGTACGTACTAAGATGATTATACCACATTCCTCCAGACTGTTTTAAACCATACGAAGATCTTTGTAACTTGATTGAATATTTTTCCCAAGAATTCAAGTTGCATGCTTGTGGTACTTTTAGTCCTTCTGGAACTTTCACATAAATTTCGCTATCAAGTAATCCATGAAGTTGAGCAGTTACCACATCCATTAGACGCATTTGAAGTCCTTCCGAAATTGCCAAACTTATTAGAAACCTGAAAGTGATTGCATCCACTACTGGAGAATATGTCTCCTCATAATAAATCCCAGGTATTTGGGAGAAACCTTGTGCTACAAGTCGTTCCTTATATCAAACAATTTCATTTTTTTCATTTCTTTTTCTCACAAATTCCCACTTGTAGCCAAAAGGTTTAATATTTCCAGGTGTTGGAACTACAAGTCCAAATACTTCACATTTGGCAAGTGAATTTAATTCAACTTGTATTGCGTCTTTTTATTTTGTCCAATCATTTCTATGTCGACATTCTTGAATGGACTTCGGTTCAAGTTCCTCACTTTCATTCATGAAATCAGTAGCTACTGCATATGCAAATATGTTGTTAACAAGGATTTGATCTTGGTTCCATATAATTCCCGTAGAAATATATTTAACTGAGATCTCTTCGTTTTCAACAATTTCCTCGTTTAATTCATGATTAAGAACCTAAGATTATGTTAAAGTTTCCTTTTCACAAGTATTAGGTGTTGTGTTTTCTACAGGATTATCCAAAATCGTAATATTTCCAACTTGATTGTTTAGCTCCCTTTTCTTTCTTGGATTCTTATCTTTGGAGCCGATTCGTCTTCCACGCTTTTGGCGTGTGATAGACTCATTAGCGGGTTGCTCGTTTAAAATATATATTTGAGCGGTAGCATTTATAGCTGGTATGTGTGACTTAGTCACATTCTTGGTATCAATGAATGCATCTCGCAACCTTTTGTAACTGAATGATCTTTTGAATTTCTTGTTCAGATTGATTTGTGCGAGGATCAAAATGCGATATTGATGCTTTCCAAAATTTTCTTATTTTTCCAGCTTATGCTTATGTTCCTCTTCCCCTAATGATGCGAATATTGATTTATTGAATTGACTATCAGCATAACATGTTGTAAAAGATCTCCGGTCAAAGGCTCAAATTATTTAATAATTGATGGAGATTCATAGCCAACATAAATTCCCAATCGCCTTTGTGGTCCCATTTTGGTGCGATATGGTGGAGCAGCTGGGATATATACTCTGCAACCATAAATTCTATAATGGGATATATTTGGTTCTTGACCAAAAACTAATTATAATTGAGAGTATTTATGATAAACTGTTGGTCTTATTCGAATTAATGTTGCTGCATGTAATATTGCATGACCCCAAGCTGAACTAGGCAACTTAGTTCACATGAGTAATGGTCTAGCGATTAGTTTTATACGTTTGATTAAAGATTCAACCAAACCATTTTGCGTCATTAAACGTTTGGGTTGTGAATTTTCCGTCATTATCAAGTCTTATTTTCTTGATATTATAATCCAGAAATTGAGCTCGCAGTCGGATAATTTGTGCAAGTAATTTTGCAAAAGCCACATTCTGGGTGAATAATAAGGGACATAAGACCAATGAGTTGATGCATCTATTAACGCCATAAAGTATTGAAATGGTCCATATGATGGGGTAATCAGACCACATATATATCCTAGAATTCTATAATAAAATGTTGGATATTCAATAACGACTTTAGTTGGTGATGATCGGATGATTAGTTCTCCTTGTGCACAAGAAACACATGAATAATCATTTGGTAAAAAAACTTTTTGGTTCTTTAATGGATGACCCTGCATATACGTAATTATAGTTCTTATCATTATTGTTCTCGGATGACCTAGACAATCATTCCAAAGAATAAAGGCTTTTGGATTGTTCATCCTTTTATTAATCGCTAAATTAGATTCGATTGTACTTATATAAGTATAATATGATCCAGAAGATAACATCTGCAATTTTTCTATCATTATTTTCCTGCCGGATACAAGCGATGTAATATAGAGATACTAATTGTTTATATCATTTATGGTTTCAATGTGATAACCATTATTTCGAATATTTTTAAAAATTAGTAGATTTCTTTTTGATCTACTCGAATATAAAACATTTCTTATTTATAATTTTGTTTCCATAGGGAAAACAATGCATGCTTTTCCAAAACTTCAAATCATATTTATTGTACCAGAAATTGTGAAAACGGTTGCTTCACCAGAGTTAAGTTTGGAGAAATATTTTTTATTTTTCAAAATAGCATGTGTTGTAGCACTGTCTGCTAGGCACATTTCTCCACCATTCATATTAGGTAATTCCATGTTTCTTAAAAAAAATATAAACATAAAAAATTAATGAATAATAAAATATTAATACTGAAATAAAAGAACAACTTGGAGGCATATTATTCATAAAATCAAAAACTGAACTTAAACAATTAAGAAAGAAAAAAATTAAAATAAAACGATAATGCCTACATTTTGACTAGGCAATCTAGACAAAATATTTTGCCACTTTGAGCATTTCCATCAGTATTTGGTAAAATAGTATCACCATCGTAATCTCAAAATATATCTGAATAATCAAGAAAATTATTTTATGAACTTTCACCAATGTTTGTATAATCAAGAAGATAATTTTGTGAATTTTCACCAATGTATATATAATCAAGAATATTATTTTGTGAATTTTCAACAAAACTTGTCTCAACGAGTTTGTCTTCTTCTTAATCGAGTCTTGGTAAAGTTTGACAAAGTGAGATGATGTGCGACATATACATTTCAAATGTCCTTTAATGCCACATATTGTGCAATTTGTCTCTGTTTGAGAAGATTTGTTTTTCACATCTTTGTTATTGCCTTTATTTGTGTACCTTTTAAAACTTTGACGATGGTGATTATTACGTTGGCCAAAATTATTTCGACCACGACCGCGATTATAACCACGTTCTCTGTTTTGGCCTCATCCATGACCACGATCACGACAATTTTTGCGATTGTCAACAAATATAGCATTGGTCTCAAGAAATTCCTCTGAGCCAGTTGGCCGTGCATGATGATTTCTTGTTAAAAACTCATTATTTTTCTCAGCCACTAGAAGACATGATATTAACTCTGAGTATTTTTTAAAGCCTCGCTCTCTATATTGTTGTTGTAAGAGTATATTGGAGGCATGAAAAGTGGATAAAGTTTTCTCCAACATGTGTGCATCGAATAATATATCAGCACATAATTTTAATTTTGAAGTAACCCTGAAAAAAGTAGAATTATATTCACTTACAAATTTAAAATCATGTAAACGTAAGTGGATCCACTCATAACGAGTTTATGAAAATTTATTGTCTTATGGTGGTCATATCTTTATTTAAATTTGTCTAAAGAACATTTGGGTCTTTGACCGTAAGAGACTCGGCTTTTAAGACTTCATGGAGATGATGTCGCAGGAAAACCATATCTTTTGCGTGATTCTGAGCGGTCGCTTGATTTCCTACCTTACTTGTTTCTCGAATATTATTTGCGTTTAAGTGGATCTCGGCATCAAGAGTCCAAGGAAAATACTTATTACCGGTTATATCAAGTGCGGCAAACTCAAGTTTTGTGAGATTTGACATTATAAACTATAAAGAAAAATAACGGTAAATTAAAATATGCATAAAGTGCTCAATTTTTTGTAATCCGTATTTTAGTCAATTGGCAATTAGCCAACAAATAATAATATTGTAGCTTACAAAAAAAATACAAATGCGATAATGTAAAAAAAACAATTTCTCTATTGATATACATATACGATTATAACAAATACTTATGAAATAAATCTCATACACAAATATAATACTTTATATATGTTAAACACATATTTTACTTCTCTTTTGAAATTATTTTTCAAGGAGATGCATATATATAGTGATTCTTTTTTTTTTCATAAATAAAAAATAAATTACAAACGTTTATAAACACCCAAAAGAAAAGAGAAAGAACCAATAAGAGAGGGATGATTCCACTCATTAAGGTTACTGTTCTCCCTGGTGCATTTTGCTAACATATCTGAGATCCCATCGAGATTTCTTCTGATGTGGTTTATTTTCTATCATGGGTAATGTGTCATCCATCTATCGATCTCCTCAATAATAGGCCTAACTTTCCAATTAACAATGGCCTTTTTAGTGATACCTTGAACAAGTTCAAGGTTGTCAGAGTAGAATGAAATACTCTAAAGATTAAGAGAAGCTGCCATCGTCATCGCAAGGTGAGTAGCCCATCCTTCTGCCTCAAGACCATTTCTAACATAGCATCTTCTAGTGATCTTGTGTTTGATAATGTCATCTTTATCCGCTGTAATTGACGTGATTCCCGCAGGTTCCCATTCTTTAGTGAAGGATGCATCACTCAACCAGGTATATTTGGCATTGTCGAGCAAAAGTGGATTAATGTTATGATCTTGGTTAATAGCTTCCGTATTGCCAACTTTATTACAAAGTAATTATGACTTACTAACAACCTTCCAATAAGCTCATTAGTTTTCTTTGATATCTCAACAAGCGACCATTTCTTGTTATCAAACATACATCTCATTCGCACTTTCCAAATATTCTAGATAGTACAAAGAATAGGGCAGAGTCTTTCCTGTTGTCCCATCCATTGTTTGAGAAGCTTCTAATAGTTTGGATAATCCAGTCGTCAATTCGTATATCTAATTCTCGTTCAATTTTTATTTGAAGTGAGGATTCGGCCCAATCACTAATGCTAAAGGGGCATTTAAGAAATAGTAGCTCAACGTCTTCAGTATCAGCATCACACCATTCATATTTTGTATCTCGGAAACATCTTCTATTATAAAGATCCCCTTTAGTAGGAATTGCCCCGCTGTAAATATTCCACCCAAAGAATCTAATTTTTGTAGGGACATTTGATTTCCAAACGGGTTTTCCAGATTTTATTATTATTCAATTTACGATTGCTAGAGGTTTGAGTTTCACATCTGATCTCTTCATTAACCAGAGCATGGTATCCCGATTTAGTTGAATAAGAACCATTTTTGGTGAAAGGCCAAATGAGTTTGTCCTCTTCGTCTAGATTTAGAATCGGGATTTTCTTGATTTCGCAAGTAATGTTGCTAAAAAATAATTGGTTCAAAAGATTCTCGTTCCATCTCAAAAAGTCCTCATTAAACAATTCTGAAACCTTTTCAATTTAACAATATAGTTATTCTTACTTCTCTTCTCTTTCAAAAAATTGATTTATTTAAAGAGTTGTAAGTTTTGTTTAATCTTTACACTCTCTTTTGAAATAGTTTTTCAAAAAAGAGATAAAAGATTAGAATATCAACAATACATATAATAATAATTATAAGAAATCATTTTACCTGTTTAGTTAGAACTCATGCTGATAACGTGTTAAAACAATACGTAAATGAAGATAGTTGATGAGAGACTATATGGAGATTAGAAGAGTATATTATTATATAGATTTAAATCTATTTTGAGGGAGTGGCCAAACCCTTTATATAGGCAATATGAGACTATCCAACTCCCCTACTAATTACATAATAAGTAGGATGTTACAAGGGATAAATGTTAATGCTTCACCACCCCACTACTCTATAATAATAATAGCCACTGATAATTTGGTTTTTAACATTAATATACTAATCCCACAAAAATTATTTTCATCCTAAAAAGATATTACACTAAGATATAAAAACTACCTGAGGTATTCCTATGATTAAAATTGAAAAAAAGTAATATTTTATTGCCAAAATAAAGTTCTATCACTCAATTTATTTCTTCCAAATATTTTTTGTTCTTAGAAAATATGTCATCTCTTATGAAAAAAATCAATTTATGTATGAATTATTCTTTATTAATTTTTTTTATGCTACTACCGCGCATTTCATTAGCAATGACATACAAGTAGTCCGTAAGGATATGTCACTAAACATTGTCCACATAGTCGTCGTTATTGAATAATAAAATATAATTAAATTACAAAACATCGACGTCATAAGTTGTTGTTAATGATTCCTATCACTAGCGACCAAATCTTGTAGAAATATTATTTTTGTGGGGTCCATTGGAACATCTAAATACCAATTCACAGTACAGAGAAATCCATTCTCGTCATGATCGATCCATGTCCTACCCTAGTGCCCAGAGAGACTTAGTTACCAAAGCTAGCTTGCTTAGGTTGTTTACTTGCTTATTTTTAGGTGAAAGAATAAAAACCTCGAGTACACGAACTAGCCAGCAAGTCAGCAAACTTCCCCCATCCCCCACTTACTCACCTCTTAATCTATCAACAAAGCTTCTTGTAATTTTCTAATAAGTTAAGCATCCATCTTTTGATCCAAAGCTATTTGTTTAATAATAATCTGAGCTCAGGATGTCAGGTTAAGACATTGACTTATACAAGGGAGATAGAAAAGGATTCATGTCATTAGAAGTCAATCCCACTAAAATACACTTGTACGCTTGACATGAAAAGCATAGGTAAGTGGAGTCAAAGGTCGAGCCTTAGCCAACCAAGGGGGATAGTCATGCCAATCCAAGCAGAGCAAAAGTGTGTTTTCTCTATCTTTTTTCTTTACCTTAGGTTTCGTTCTTCAAGAAGACACATGTGCATTTTATTTGTTCCGTGCTTTTTTTTTTTTTTGGTCGGAGTTCCGTGCTTTTGAACTCTTGATTCCCTTGTGCGTGTATTTAGATGTTGTAGTAGATCCCACAAAATTAATAGGTAGTTCTACAATACTTTGTCGCTAGTGATAGGTATTATTGACGACGACTTATGGTGTAACTTTATTTTGTAATTTAATTATTTTTCTATTATCTAATAATGACGACTGTGTGGATAGTCTTTAGTGACCTGTCATGGAGAACGACTTATATGTCATTTATAATGATATCTATGCTAATAAAATGTGTGGTAGTAGCGTACAAATATTAATAAAGAATAATTCATTAATAATTGATCTTTTTTTTCATAAGAGATGAAATATTTTCTAAGAACAAAAATTATTTGGTAATTTTTTTGAGTGAGAGCATATTATTTTGACATAAACTCTTAATTTTGTTTTTCTAATTGTAAAATTTAGAATATCTCATGTAGTTTTTATATTTTTGTGTAGTATTATATAGGATGAAAATAATTTTTGTGAGATTAATATTTTAATTTTACTCTAACTATTTCATATAATTGACCTTTTAATTTTCATAAAAAAAATTTAAATTGACTTTTTTTTAAAGTAATAAAATAAACAATTTATTAGTTGATGATTTTAAAACAAAAATTAGTTCATTAAATAACTGTACAAACACCCTAAAAGAATTTCTTTAAATTTTAATTTAATGCTATTAGAAGAAAAAGAACATTTGCTGATTTTTCAAATGTGAACAGTACAATTACTATAAGTAATATTTTAATATAAAACCATAACTTTAAGGGTAAAATCCCCGTCTGTCCCCTTATCTTTTTCGAAAATGCAGCAGAGGTACCCGATCTATAAAATTCTTCGAAACAGAACTTCATGTCCGTTAGTCAACGCCACCTGGTGCTACGTAAGCGCCACGTCTTCTCCACCCCAGCAAGATGTCATCGTCAACTGATATATTTTTTCTAACGTCGCAAGGGAAAACTAGTATTTTCCTTTATCTCTTTATCTTTTACTAACCTTTGTTTGACTCCGGCAAATTAAATCCCACAATACTACAAAATAAAACACATAGTTGAGTGTGTTTTTGGTGTTCATCAATTCGGGGGGAAAATCGCAGCAAATTAGCAGTTCAGCATATTCGAATCGTGCTAGAATTATTGTCGATACTATTTCCTGTTGTTATACACTAGTAATATACTCCGTTTGAATGGTGATTTTGAACGAAATTTTCAGCGAATCAGGATAACATTTACGTGACCCATTTAGTGACTTATGTAGTTCAATGTTAGGGTTATAATTAGTTTGAGTACAAATTTAACAGCACATATTTATGCTTTTGTGTTGTAGAACCGAGAATGTTAATTCAGGCGGTGAGAACAGTGGTTTCGATGACTCATTTCATGAGTGATAAGAAGTTGGATGATGAAGAAGATGATATCTTGTTCCAGAACAATGTCGACCTTGGAACTGAATTTGTTGGTGTTGGTTCTTAGCCATATGTTAATTTAAATGAGTTAGAGCTACCATGTCCTAAAATATTACCTGAATTCGACGACGATTATTTCAACGAGGATTCTTGTGGTGATTCTGACGAATTGGTTAGCTTAGATGGGTCGTCGGATGTCAAAGGTTTGAGTGTTTAAACTAGGAACCTTTATAGGTTTAATGCTAGTGTCGACATGGAGGACCCCAAGGTTAAGGTAGGTATGATATTCTCAAATGGTGTTGAATTCAAGGAAGCTGTGAAATCAAAAGCTATTGTTGAGATAAGGAATGTTTGGTTCCCCTGTAATGAACCAAGTATAATTAAAGCCAAGTGTAAGGAAAATATTGTGATTGGTTTATATATGCCACGGTATGTGAAAATGGTAGTTTTCAAATCTGCACCCTAAACCAAATCCATACATGCGGTTGCGCACTAAATAATAAGCATGTGAACTCAACAGTTCTCTCCAAGAGGTATGCTCATCAGTTTAGGTTGAACTCGGGAATTAAATATTTTAATTTCAAGAACAAGTTTTGCATGATCTTCATATTAGCATAAGCAGGAGGCAAGCTTACCGGACAATTAGGAAGGGCATGTCGTTAGATGAAGGGTATTACATAGATTAATATAGCTTGCTAAACAACTACTGTGATGAGCTAATAAGGACTAACCCTGGTTCAACTGTATTTTTAAAAACTGAGGAAGATGAAGTTACAGAGGAACACAGGTTTTTGAGATTTCATTCTTGTTTAGAACCAGTGAAAAGGGGGTTTAAAGTAGGTTGTAGAAGTTAGTAGGGTTGGATGGTTGTCACCTGAAAGGACCTTATCCGGGCGTGATCTTGACGACAGTTGGGATTGATGTAAACAATTACATTTATCCAATTTGTTATACTTTGGTGGAAACTAAAAACTTGGAGACTTGGAGATGGTATGTTAGTCTCTTAGTATAATATCTTGAGATTAATGATCCTGGAATGTGGGTTTTTATAACGGACAAGCAAAAGGTATATTTTTTACTTTAGAATATGTATTAAATATATAATTATTTTCCTTTGTTATTTACACAGGGTTTAGGTGTAGCTATTGAAGAATTGTTGCCCAATGTTGAACACAGGATTTGCATAAGACATCTCCATCAAAACATCAAAAAGAAACATGGCTCTTTTGCGCTAAAAGAAAAATGTGGGAGGAGGCTAAAGCTACATACGTGGAGATATTTACAAAGGGTATGTAGATGATTAGAGGTATGGATGTGGAAGCGTATGAGTGGCTTGAAAGAGAACCCCCAAGGTATTGAAGAAGATTACACTTTAGAACTAATACACATTGTGACGTGTTGTTGAATATTATGTGCGAGTCATGGAATAAACAACCGTTGGATGCAAGGTTGTCAACCATTTTAGTGTGTTTAGAGTGTATTAGGTTGTATTTTCTCAAACGACTTGAAAAGAGGAAAAGGTGGATATCCAGATGGCAAGCGCATATATGTCCAAAAATTCAAAAATTAATGAACCATAAAAATAAGTGGTCCTCCTAGTGGACACCCTTACTTTTGGGGCAAATTCTTTCCAGGTCAAGGGTATGAATGGGGCACAGTTTGCGGTAGATTTGACCATATTTACTTGTGCATGTAGAGGAATTGTCGGGTATACCATGTGTCCACGTCAAATCAGCACTAGCGTTTTTGGGTCTTGAGCCAAAGGCCTACACATCTGAATATTTTTAGACAACCATATTTAAAAAAACATATGAGCCTTTTATAGGACCAATTAATGGACCTGAGTTGTGGACTCAGACAAATGAGCCAAAAGTTGTTGCTTCAAAGGGTGTGAAACTTTATGGTAGACCTAAAATGAATATAGATAGGGAAGATGGTAAAAGTGATGAGGATAGGATAAAGAAAGCTAAATGAAAAGATAAAGGAAATACTAAAGTGAACAACAATTTTAAAGTGACGGTTGAAAAGTTTGGGAGAAATGGGATGAAGGGTAAGTGTAGCTTGTGCAAGCTTGTTAGTCACAATAAAAAGAGTTGTTCAAGTAGAAGTCAAGTACAAAGTGTTGCTAAAAGTGCGATTAATGATACGAATGAGGGTAATGTAATGAAGGAACAAAATCCAGCTACACCAAACATGACATCATTGGAGTCTCAAAGCCAAGATAGTAAGTGTAGGTTAGGATAACAAAAGAAGGTCGTCTTGACTTAGAAACAAGCCGCACTCATCTCAGAATAATGTTTATGTGGATGCTACATTAGTGATGTCAATATTAATGTTGTCAATAGTGAAGTCAATGTTGATGTTTCGAGGAGTGAACTTCGTCTTAAGGGTTATATACTAAGGTAGAAGTTGATATTTATTTGAATGATGTTCACCTAGATGTGAAAGATAGCAATGTCGTGGTAACTACCTAAGTAGTTAGCCCAACAGGTAGGAGACCTAAATCCAGAGCTCAGAGGGTTGTTACACCAACCAACTCAAATGAAATGAAAGGTAACGTTGACACAAGTGATAAAGGTCAACAAGAGTCAAAGATATTTTCCAAATTGTTTAGCGATGATAGTCAATTGTCTAAGGTATTTGAAGTAGAGTATTTTAATATGTCATACGTATAGTCATATACTTAACTTGTTTTATTTTATTAGGATACCATCGGTGTTGATGACATAATAGAAGTAATACTCAAGCTATCACCACGAACTCAGTTGGTTTAATGGTTGGGGATTCACATCAAAAGAGTAAGACAATGTTATAAAAGAAGCGAGCAAGGGTTGAATCTTCAACAAACAATGACAAGGTGAGTATCTTCAGAAATGTGTTTGGTTGTAGTATAAAAACTGTTAGTACTCTAAAGTTTTATTTGATGAATGTAGTTTACACCAGACAACTACCATGTTTGAAAGTTACTAAATTTAATAGCCCTGATGAAAAGGGAATGAACGAAGGTTTTCTAACACATGGTGTTAAAAAGATTGGACAACCAAGTGTAAGTTTAATTAACCATATTAATTTTTGAAACATACTTAACCATTGACATTTTTGTAGGACATTTCTAAGAGGCAAATTTATGGCAAATCTGTTGAATCTTGGATCAAGTTCAAAAGCAAAGGAAAAGAAAGATGGTCAAAAGACTACCCCATTAAACGCAAAAGTGAAGACAGTTGATCAAAAGACTACCCTGTTGAACGGAAAAGAGAAGCAAGTTGATGACACTCCTAATGCTATGGGGATAACTTTGGTTAAGGTAAAGAAGGAAAAGAGTTAAAAAGACAAAGTAGTATTCATTGGTGTGGTTTTTTTTATGTCTCTAACTTTGTACATTTTGTTTTGTGTGAGAACTATCTTGATTGTGTTGTTATTCACGTAAATTATTTAATTTAGAATATTTTATTTTAGTTTTTTAAAATTTGGATGAAATTCCACTCTATATAACCCACACTTCTTTACTTCGCCACATACACCAACTACACTTCAAAGAAAAAGGAAGATTACCATGTCTAACTACAACTCAATCGGCAGTTATTATTTAGGTACTAGGTCACCACTCTTCCCAGACTTCTCTCCAAGTGATATAACCAATGCGGTTATCAAGCCTTCTCCGTTAATGGAAATCTCACCAGACAACTACTCTGACACAGTCGTATGTAAGTGCGGATTGCCCGCATTATCTGATGTTACTATATTAGAGTATAATTGGTTTTATCGTTCACTACGTTGTCATTTCGAGGATAATCATTTGCAAAAATTTCCTATAAAGAAAATGTGATTTCTTTCGTTGGCTACTTGGGCCTGATGATCTTCCTGCTACAGGTAGAGATGCATCAACATCATACACACATGTTAAAGGAGCACGAGAGTAAGTGAATTTTAGTTTGATGTTTAAGTTGAAATTTATGATTAACTTGAAGTTCCATTTTAGGTTGATGTTTAAGTTGAAGTTTATGATTAACTTGAAGTTCCATTTTAGGTTGATGTTTAAGTTGAATTTTAAGTTGTTTAATGTAGTTTTGTTTCAAATTGACCTTGTTTGACCTTTTTTTATTGATGTTTGTTTTAAGGTCTGTTAGTAACTGTAAAACAAACGAGTTAAAAAATTAATACCACTAAAAACCGATAACTTACTTTGATAAAATTCCAACACAAATGGCCTACATGACCAACATAAAGAAACGACCCTTCTGACCAAAACAAACCATCCAAAACAAGCGACTTTTCTGGCCAACAAAATGAAACTTAACATACTTAAACCAAACATAAAAAGTTCAATATTCGATGATCAAAATTCCACACATAAAAAATAAACGACACACTTAAACTAACCAAAATAAACCAACATACTTCACACTATTGAATCATCGGGCTCCTCATCAATCTTGAAAAACTTCGGCGACATCATCCTCAGAGGCACCGGCTGCATCACACTCCTTCTCTCCGAGGTTGGCGAGTCTTCACCCTCTGAGCTAGACTCCAAAAGTACTAGCTTCTCACCATGAGGTAAAGGAACGGTTATGGTTTTCACAGCCTAGCGAGTAATTGTGGGAGCAAGTCTCACGCTCCACCTCGAACCTGTATTTTATGTTGTATACCTCTTGGGTTGTGGTCGGTTCGTTGGTGGAGTAGGGTTTGAAACAATAGAAACTTCTGATTAAAAAAAAACAATCAACTTGATCCTTGTTATTACTAGTTATTAAAAATCAAATAAGATAAAAGAGCAATGCTAGTTATTATCACTATTTATATACCTAAGACCGAAATCTTTGATCCTTGTTGATAAAGGTATTACTTACTATAATTGATAAAAGTAAAAAACTTACTTTTTTCCCTTGTCAATTTTAACTTGTTGCCCCACCATTTGATCCTTGTTGTTGTTTAAAATTGAGTTACAACTCGCTTGAGAGTTCAAGTGTTGATCGAATACTAGTATATGACACACACACACACACACACACACACACACATATATATATATATATATATATATATATATATATACTTAAGGGGTAAGCATCATCACTAATACTAGTTCTACACGATTTTGTTTACTAAAAGCATTTTTTTTATTGTCCAAGACAAACCTTTGGTTTCCTTAGACTTTTTTAATCCAATTTGGTAAACTAATAATTACTTACGCTACAACGTTTGTTTTTCTTGTCTTGAAACCACAACTAACATAAAGAAATATTATTTCTATTTATAACTAATAATAAAACAAATCAAACACGTCTGACATTTAATGGGTCGAGGCCACACAATCATAAAAAACATAACATGTGAGGCCACACGGGTTTGAAAACATTTCATAAGGGCCCACATTGTCTAACATATCTAACATAATTGGTCATACTGTAAAATTCATAACACTTAAGGGGTCAAATAGGGGTCAAATCATCACCTTATCCGCTATGTTTCCAATAAACATAACTAGTAATCACATAAACACCTAAGAATCAGAACTCCACAACAACATTAATCAGAAGAACAAGCATTGTCTAATTTCTAAATAACTAAATTACACAATAGCATTCGTACATCACAAAAACATCTAACAACACCTAAAACCTACAAAACCCAGAAAACACATAAAAACCAGAAAAACAAGAAGAACAAGAACACCCGGTAAAAAATAAAAAACCCACAAATCACACAACCTCCGAAACTAATCAGAAACATCTCGTCATCTTCAAACATTGTAGAGACTAAAAAACCTAACAAAAAAAACATGCCACATCTTCGGATTTTTACCTTCGTTTGATCTAAGAACTTCAATGTCCTTCTCTTTCCACGACAAGGACCTAAGCAACTCTGAAATCACCTGCATCCTTCTCGAGCAGATGGGTGAATCTAACCAGCAGATGAAAGAACATTTTTTTCCGACGCCAGATACTTCGAGCACCCGAGAAACCTCCTTCCCGGGTTCATATCCGTTAAAGAGGTGCTCACCTTGCACCGTACACCGTAGTAGCAAACTCAGTCCTCCTTACTAGTTCGGGCATCAGAGTTGATGCCGTCGTGTTTCTCGAACCAGCCATGGTACTGGAATTCAGTGATGGACGAAGACGAACGGGCGACGAGCGAACAAGAAAAGGGGTGGTAAAGCGGGTAGGGTAAAATGAAATAGATGGATTGATTTTAGGGTTAGTAAAAGGTAAAGAGATAAAGGAAAAGACTAGTTTACCCTTGCCACGTTGGTAAAAAACTCAGCTGACGATGATGTCATGCTGAGTTGGAGAAGACGTGGTGCTGACGTAGCGCCGGGTGGCGTTGACTAAGGATCAATTGACAGAAACGTTAGAAAAAGGCCATGACTGTCGCAAAATGGAACATGAAGGTCCATTTCAAAGAATTTTATAGATCGGGTACCTCCCCTAGATTTTCGGAAAAGATTAAGGGTCAGACGAAAGTTTTACGCTAACTTTATTGATAGGTTACCCAAAAATTTCCGTAAATAATCAACGTAGTTGTTAATGATTTCTAGTTTGTTTTGAGTTTTTAGGTTGATATAAATTTTGATAATTTGATATATAATTGATATTCGATAAGTTAAAATATTCAATAATTAAAAACTTATTTTCATCGATATTTTTTTAGTCAAAAAATATAAATGCATTAGAACACAAAAGTTGTTACAAATTAGCCTACACCTATGGCATCAAAGTCATCCCTAATCAAGTTGGCTAATTGGGGAGGGGGAGTAACACTCCAAAGACTAAACAAATTGTCTCTTAGCATTTGTTTAGCCACCCAATCCGCACTTCTATTGTTTTCTCTCCTAACAAAGGAGATACTAATTCTATCCCTATTCATACAAAAGAGAATATTATTAATCATAATTTTAGTACAACTATCAATATTACAAGTTGTCGAATTAATTTGGTTAATAACATGTTGACAATCATTCTCTACTTTAACAGTTCCTAAAGGTCTCTTGCTAGCCATTTTTACAAGCCTCCAAAATTCCCCTATCTTTTGCTTCTGCAATAGAGTGTACTTTAATAATCTCACATTTTCCTTCCAAAACCAAACATGATAGAATCACGCAAAATGCACGCAAATGCAGCAAAATTAGTAAGAAGAATAATTGAAGCATCACAATTAATCTTAAAGTGTCCAGTGGGTGGTGGTTTCCAATTAGTAACTTCCATTCTACCCCTATTTACAGTAATATTAGAAATTTGATTAGTTTAAGGCTGTATTCCTTGTTTATGAACACTTAACCTTTCATTTTGTGGCAACTTCTCTTTACCATTCGTTTTGATGTAATTTTTAGCTTCAGAAGTTAACTCATTTGCTGAGTATAACTCATCATAGGCTAATAAATATTTTTGAGATGTACTTAGAGGCTCAGCGTAAACACTCTTAAATATATATTTATTTCTTGCTTTCCAAATATGCCAAGCAATGAAAAAAGCCATTTCTCCCAAATTATTTGCATTATCTGATTTTTCAACCATACTAAGTCTCACAAATTGGATCCATTTTTTAACATTTGAAGATGGTACAGATAGTGAATTAAAAGAGAGAGGACTAGCTAGCCACACTGCTCAACCCAAAAACAATCAAAAAGAAGATGTTCAACAATTTACTAAACTCTCCACAAATATTACATAAGGGGCTATGAATAGATTTTCTCAATAACCTATTCTCATTAGTAGCAAGCCCTCTATTGCAGCATTTCCGAATAAAATTCTTAACCTTTGGAATAACATTTGATTTCCATAAAAATCCCAATCCTTTTCATCCAACTAGGTAGATGATTCACCCTCTTTTTTATAATTTTTCTTCTCTTTTTCTTGTTGAGTCCTCCATAGTTTAGTATACATATCATTTACTGTGACTTCACCACTTCTAAAACGAGTCCATTGTGGTGTATCTATACAATATTAAGAAGGAATGTGTACCTTACTGATGGTTGCTACAACACCAGAAGAGAATAAAGAATCAACAAAATTCAAATTCCATTGTCTTTTTCCTATTGTAAAAAGGTCAGAGACAATCTCAAAATTACACTGAGCAGGTTTACACAAATTGTAAGTACTAGGTAACCAAAAGTCTTTCCAGATAATATTATTACCATCACCAATTGACCATTTCAGATCTTTCTTGAAACATTCTCTATCTGTAATAATACTTTTTCAACCCCAAGAACAATTATTACATAATGTAGCTTATAAAAAATTAGAATTAGGAAAGTACTTTTCTTTTAGGAGTTTAATAAGTAGAGAGTTTTGGTTGTTAAAGATTTTCCATGTATTAGAAGCCAATAGTTGTTAAAGAACAATTATTACATAATGTAGCTTTTTTTTATTTTTTTTTTAATTTATGTTCATAATTTTCTTAAAACTTTTATAATATAAAAAAATTATGGAGCTCTACACCATATTGCATTATTATATATAAAAATGTCAATAGAAAACGATTGATGAACATACAAAATAGTACTCTACACTTCTAGACACTCACATTAAAAACAAATTCATTATCAAATCATACTGATTTATGAAATAGATAAGTTTAAATTGTGACAAGTAACTAATGTATTTTTCTTATAATTTCGTTAAAAGAATTGAATTACTCACTTTCTGGTGTGGCCAATTATAAATTTGAATATAAAATTGATGATTCCTTTAGATTTTCTTAGAAAAAAATATTACTTAATAACGAGAGGAGGGCATCTCACACACGCAAAGCCGACAAAGTCAAGTTCCATCAAATGAATGCATAAGTTATCTATATAACTAACTATATGCTGATTATTGATCTGAGCAGCTGAGTCTCTAGAATCAATATATAATGCTGCTGGGGTCCTAGATTCGCCTGGTTTTTTTTGTTAAGCATCAAATTAATTAAATGACAGAAAAATGAAAATGGATACACAAATTATTTATACTTGTGACACTTAGACAGACAGCAGACCAAAGTAGGATTGGAATGGTCTGACCGGAAGTGATTTCCGGTTAGAGACATGTCTACTCAGCACCAGTATAGACAGACTCGGCAACAGAAGCAGAAACTTTGGCGGTTTACGAGGCAACTAAATTTGCAGTATAAGATACATGACAGAGAACACTTATCTATTCTGACAACCTTGAATGTCAGTAGCGTGGTGGAGGATCAGGTCGTCCGTTCCTGAAGCAAACTAAGCAGGCTGCCGAAAGACATGGACACCTGTCTTTCGCGCATATTCCTAGAAGACTTAATGAAGCGACTGACAAATCGGCGCAAAAAACTAGACAACATACATCGCTGAGATGGCAGCAAATTCAATTAACCTCTCACTTTGGACGTTTGGACATAGGATGAGGCGGTTACAAAGTGTTTCTTCTGGCCAAAAGAAAAAATCATAGATCCATTATAAATTCTTTTCTATATTTTATTAGATAAGGGATAGAAGTTGATGATAGATTCTCAAACAAAAAATTATACCTAAAATAGTTAGTCAGAATTCGGTCTCTACATTTTTAAATTTAGAAATATGCTTATTAAAAATATAAAAATATAAAATTTACTATTAATAAATATTTTAATTTTTCACATAAAAGGTTGACCCTTTCAATTCAAATTGGGTGTGACTTTCAAACCTTGAATAATACCAAAACAGTCGGTCTTGGTAGTAGCTAGCCCATGTCCAACGAATTTCACGAAATCGCAAGTTTTAAGAACTGCTGAAATATAGCCTTCAAAAATTGGGCTACACCGTGTTGCCACCATTAACGGTTGGTGTATTAGAATTGTCCATCCCAATGAAAGCAATACCACTTGGTGTGTGATCCTCCACTAACACGATATCAATGAAAATATTGAGTACAGACTAGGATTCCCTTGTAGGTAAAGTATAGAGAGGGTGAATACATTTAAGAATGCTTTCTGTTGGAAAAATGAGATTTTACCCAAGTGTTGACCATGTTTACGATGATAGTCGGTGACTCAATTTAAAGAAATGATTCGGATATTGATACGTTTATTCCAGTTGTAAAGATTAACGTAATATATTCACTTGGTTATTGGGGTGGTTCAAATCTGGACCACAATCCAAATGGGCTTTAGACCTTGGGCGTATACAATTTGGCTCAATCAAGCTTTGTATCTATTAGTAAACGTTGTATCTTTTAATTAATACACCGTATCTCTAAACGAAACATCACAACTATTTACTAAACCACCTTTTCATCTTCTATAAATAGTTGGCCAACTAAACCATTTTATTTATTCATATTTTCTAAGCATTAAAATTATATGAGAGAGATAGAAAGAAGCAACATTATTAAATTCGTTGAAATTCTTAAGAATTCGTGTGTTAGTTTTTTTTGGAATAGTTTTGTCGTTGTATCCTGGAGGTTGAAGCCTGCAAACGTAAGACACCGGTACGTGGCCTAAATACCTTAAAGACATCGGATCAGATCCGAGTCTCGACGAGTAAAGTTATTTATTTATCTACTTTTATTTTATTTCTGCATTAGTTTTTATATTGTTTTACTAAGTTTATACAAATAAAACACAACAATTTAAGGTATTTATGATTCACGTTGTGTAAACCAGAAAACATTTTCTTTTTTATGTTTTATAAACTTTACTTTTGCGAAATTTTTGGGTCTGTGTATACAAAACAGGAATATTACATTCTATTTCTTTTCTGTTATTCTGATTTCTAGGCTTCTGTATAATTACTAGAAAATTACTCGCCTACTAACGTCATATTTCTGCCTCAAACCGAACATGGGGAAAAATAGTGAACAGAGTGAAAACATTTAATTTCACGTTCTAATATTAGTGTGTTTTCAACAACTATTATTAATTTTGCTTATTTTTTATTGAAAAAAATCTTAATTGATTGAGATACTCTTCTACGTGAGTTGATTTATTTCTTTAATTTCTTCGATCCTCTACAACAAGAATATAAAAACTTGAGGGACTAACAAGAATATAAAAACTTGGGAAATTAAAATTGATTTAATAATTTTGTCGTAAGAAAGAATTGATTTTTGTGTTGTCTCTTAGTGAGAAAGGTTGAATAAATTCATTTGTTTGAATTATTAATAATATTGTGTAATCCTTGGTGATTGAAATGATGTATACCAAGATAAAGAACATGTCCAGACTTGATGGAATCGGTAACAATATACCATCCACAATTTCACTTATGAAAAATGCATTTGTGGGACATCACCCCGACTTCTTTAACCCCGTTGAGGAGTCTAAGAGGTTAAATGGAAATGACGGCCAAAATCACAGTGCGGTAAAGGCAATTCCATGAAAGGATAATAAGGCCAAGCAACCATGACTAAGATCAAATAAGATTGATTTTACTGCAGTAGTTTCTGACGTAAATTTCGTTGGCAATACCAAACACTGGTGGGTGGATACTGGGGCCACCCGACATGTATGTTACGCGAGAACTATGTTCAAGACATACAAAGTTACAACTACTGAAGAGACTTTATGTATGAGATATTTCTCTACATCAAAAGTAGTTGCATCTGGAATTTTTATTCTAAAAAATGAGTTATGGAAAAAAATCGAGTCTTAATAACGTTCTCCATGTGCCTGACATTAGAAGGAGGTTCGTTATTGAGTAAAAATGGCTTCACACTAGTATTTGAGTCTGATAAATTTAGTCTCACTAAAGGTGGGATATTTGTGGGCAAAGGGTACCTATGTGACGGTTTATTTAAGATGAATGTAATGACCGTAGAACCTACAAAAAATGTACTGAGAAAGTAATATATCCTTGACTCACCTAATTTATGGCACGATAGATTACGACATGTTAATATCGGTTCATTAAATAAGTTGGTAAACGTCGGGTTATTACCTAATGTGAACTTCAATTCTCAAAAGGAATGTGAAGTATGTGTTGAGTCAAAATTAACCAAAACCTTGTTTAAATTTATAGAAAGGACTGCGGTACCTTTAGAGTTAATTCACATTGACATTTGTGGCTTAAAATTTGTGCAAACTAGAAGTGGGAAAAAGTATTTCATAACTTTCATTGACGATTGCACAAGGTATTTTCAAATATACTTTTTTTTGGTTAGGTAAACAATTTCATTAAAATAAAGGAAAAACTATACACTATACAAAGCTAATCTACCTAGGCTCGAAAGCTTAAGGTAGTTACTATCTATTTTCTAGTCTAAATGTTACGAGTGACATACAAAAATCCACTATCATCTTTGAAAGCATGATGATGGTACAACACAAATAAAATAGAAAAGGTGCATACTTTAATCTCTTTTAACACTCTTTCCTTTGAGAGAGTTTCACCATTCATTGCAGGACTATTTCTCATCCTCCATATATGATAAATAGTCTCGGCAAATGCAACTCTCCATGCCTTCCTTCTCCAATTTTCTCGAGGCTTAATCTTTTTAATCCATTTGAGAGCGCTCAGTATAGTATTCATCTCTCTTCCAATACCTAACCAATTTCTTATATCGTCCCAAATACTTTTAGCAAACCCACAATCAAAGAATAAATGCTTCTTAGATTCAAAATCTTCACCACATAACTCACAAAGTGGATCCAATTCCATGTAACTTATTTTATCCTTGGTGCGAAGCCTTTGTTGAATTGCCATCCACAAAATAATAGCATGTTTTGGAATAACACAAGAATCCCACACAATATTCACCCAAGTTTTCAAAAAAGATCGGTGGCGAAAAATATCATAAGGAGATTTATAAAGGGAAAGAAACTCACCACTTCTCGGCTCGCTAGCAATCGGTTGATCCTTGGAGGTGGAAAACCAATGATGCAACACCTTAACTCCTCCTTCATGCCCAACCGATATCTCAATTTCTTCCTTCAACTCCCACAATTATTTAAAAAGTGGAGAATCCAAGTTTTTTACTTTCCCATCCCAAAAGTCAATATTCTTTAAGTATTCCCCACGTATCCACTTTATCCACAAAGAATCGTTTTTCGCCACAATACTCCACACCATTTTCATAAGGAGAGCTTTATTCCAAGCTCCGAGATCTTTGAGGCTTAAGCCTCCTTCCTCTTTAGGTGTTGCTATGGTCTTCCATTTAATTTGTGGAGATTTACCATCCTAATAAAAACTCCTACAAATACTCACGATTCTATCACGCATACAAATCGGAACCGGAAAAATAGAAAGCCAAAAACACACAACTCCTTGAAGTACCGTTCTAATAAGCTCAAGACGACCCGCATAAGAAAGAGAAGGATCATTCCAAGATCTCACATACCTTTCCAACTTATCAATGAGAGGTTTGTAATCTCGCGGAAATAAAATCGATGCTCCGAGCGGTACACCCAAATAACGAAATGGCATCTCACCCTTTTCAAATTGACTAGTTTCTAAGATATTTTCAACAATCTCATCTTTAATACCCACATAATATATATTTGATTTATGAATATTGAGATGAAGACCCGAACACTTGCTAAAACTCTCCAAACAATCCATAAGAATTTTTACCGAAGCATGATCTCCTTTGGCCAAAATCATAAGATCATCGGCGAAAGCAATATGTGTTATTTTATTTTTTTTACACTTCGGATGGTATTGGAACCCAACATTCGTGTTCTTCTTCACTAATCTCGATAAGTATTTAAGACAGAAAATGAAAAGGTAAGGAGAGATAGGATCACCTTGCCTTAGAATTTTTTCTCCTTTGAAGAATCCAGGTACTTCCCCATTAAGTACTACCGAGTATGAAGGAGTAGAGACGAATTCCATAACCCAATTAACAAACCTAGTCGGAAACTTTAACCCTTCAAGAACCTCTCGAGGAAACACCCATGAGACCGAATCATAAGCTTTACACAAGTCAATCTTGATAGTACATCTAGGCGAGCTACTATTGTTGTTGTATCCTCTCAAAAGCTCTTGCACTAAGTGGATATTTTCGGCCATCGATCTTCCGGGAACAAAGGAATTTTGAGATTTATCAATAATCCCTTCAAGAATTGGCTTTATTCGATCCGCTAGTATCATAGTAATCTCTTTATATATAACATTGCAACAAGAGATTGGTCTAAAGTCCTTAATAATCAACGGACTATCCTTCTTCGGAATGAGAGAAATGATAGTAGTATTCAATTGTTTAAGTAAAAACCATGAAACAAAGAATTCACATACCGCTTGTATTACCCCACTCCCAATTAGTTCCCAAGATCTCTTGAATAAAAGAGAAGAATAACCATCGGGTCCGGGCGCTTTATCATTGGCTATACGAAAAACGGCATCTTTTATCTCTTCATCGGAAATATCTTTACACAATTCCAAACCTTGCTCCTGGGTCAACACATTACCCCAATCAAAGACACCACGATTCACATAATCCGTCTCAACACGTTTACCTAATAAATTCTTATAATAACCCAAAAATGCATCTTTAACTTGAGTACTAGAAGTAGTATCTTCTACATTAGCAAGTTGAACTTTAGCAATAAATTTTTTCCGTTGCTTATAATTCATGAGCCCATGGAAGAGTTTCGTACATCTATCACTTTTCAAATTGTAGCCATGTTATGCTTTTGTTGAAGAAAACTAATTTCCGCCTTCTCAAGTCTACAAGCCTCTTTCCGAATCTCAATCAACTCCTTAGGATCCGAATCATTAGTTAAATTATTTTGAAAAAGTCTTTCGACTTCTTTTAATTCTTCTCTTGCCCTTTTCACTCTTTCGGAAATATGTGAGAAGTTCTCTTTATTCAAGCTCCTCAAAATCGGTTTCATGTTTCGAAGTTTTTGGCAAAGAACATATTACTTAGAGCCTTTACCTTGATCTATATTTCAACCATTACTCACCACTTCTCCATAATCTTTATGCTTCACCCACATATTATAAAATCGAAACGGAGTAAAAGTTACAATACATGGTGAGTTGTCCGAAACGCTTGATTTTGGCAGAAATTCCGCATGAACATAATGATCGGAGGCATCTAATCTTCTATTTCCCATAGCTTGAGCAATCTTAGTAAGAACGTGATTATTATCCCATGTGAAGAATTGACCCGAATATTGAAGGTCCTCAATCCAAATTGCATTACAACAATCCACAAATTCATTTATATCTCCCATTGCTACTACCTTCCCATTTTTCTTCTCATTTAAATTTATTATGTTGTTAAAGTCACCAAGAAGTAACAACGGAGCATCAAAAGAAGAATCATAGTTCACTAACTCTTTCCACAAATCCCTCCTTTCAATCTTGCCATTTAAACCATAAATAAAAGAAGTATGAAGGCTAATAGATGTTACCTTACATACCACTTTACAATGTATTACTTGGGGAGTAATTGCAAGAACATCTACTTCTACTTTATTTGGGTCCCAAACCACCAAAATTCTTCCATGTTCAATTGTATCAAAATTATCTACACGATTCCACCCTTGTAACATAGTGCGCATAAAATGATTTACACTAATTTTTGAACTTTTTGTCTCCAAGATACCCATAACGTCGATATTTATTCTCCGAATAAGTCTAACAATACCTCGCTTCTTATGGGGTGAAGCGAATCCCCGTGTATTCCAAGTTGTAATAATCATAAAGACAATTTTTGGGGTGACCCTTTGTTAGCGCTCTTAACGCAAGTTCCCTTAGATCTCCAAAATATCTTCTTTTGCCGTACTTTCTCTCTCTTAACGTTAAGTTTCTTTTTTTCACTCGCAAGTCGTTTCTTAGTTTTCTTACTAACCACAATTTCAAATGGATCTTCGATGACCGAACCATCCTCTAACCTGGCTATCTCGATACCCAAGCAATTCAAAAAACCCGAAAAACCCAAACTTTCCATAACGCGCTCTTTACCCGGCCTTTGGAGAAATTTACCATTCACTAATTGAATTCTATCCACCTTTAAATCCTCAACTTCACTTTTCTGACTATCCTCCACAACGATGTTTTTTGGGTAGGTTTTATCATATTTAGAAGCTACTAGACTATTGCCAAAATAAGTGACCTGCTGCGAAATTTTTTCCCCTAATTCGGCAAACAGCTGTTGACCATCAAGGTCATGCGAAATATTCTCTAAAATATTGCTCCCTTATGCTGTAACTAATTGTCTTTTATTTACTACATTTAGTAGATAGTTTTTTTATTTTTTAAAGCCTCTGTATAGTTTTATGTCCAAAGTTTTAAAGCCTCTGTATACTTGCTTCAAAGTAAGGATGAGGCCTTAGAAGCATTATGCAATACAAAAATGAAGTTGAGAATCAACTAAATAAAAAGATTAAGAATCGTAGAACAGATAGGGGAGGAGAATATGTGTCACCTTTTGAGGAGTTTTACGCTGAACATGGAATCATCAATCAAACCACGACCCCCCCTACTCGCCTCAACAAAACAGGATTGCTGAACGCAAGAACCGCACGTTTAAGGAAATGTTGAATGCCTTACAACTCAGTGTTACCACATAACTTGTGGGGAGAGGCTTTGCTCACCGCAAACCACATCCTCAACAAGGTACCAAACAAGAAGGTAAATAAAACTCCTTACGAATTATGAAAAGGAAAACAACCTTCCTTCAAATACTTAAAAATGTGGGGATGCTTGGCAAAGGTAGCAATTCCTGCTCCTAAAATGGTCAAAATAGGACTAAAGACCATCGATTGTGCCTTTATTGGATAGGCTCACAACAGTGCTGCATACAGATTCATGGTACACAAATCTTGTCATGTTGACATTCACGTCAGTACGATGATTGTATCAAGAAATGCACAATTTTTTGAACCCAATCTTTCCGTACAAGACCGCACCAGAATCTAGTTCCTTAAAAAGAACACATGATGCAATTCAAGAAGAGAAAGATCAAGAATAATTGACAACCGAAAAGCAAGATCAAGAATCATTTCCAAATGAAGGAGAACCAAGAAGAAGTAAGCAGATGAGAACCTCTACGTCTTTTGGTCCGGACTTTCTATCTTACATGCTAGATGAAGAACCGCAAACATTCAAGGAGGCTATGTCAAACCTCGACTCCCCATACTGGAAAGAAACGATAAATATCTAGATAGATTCCATTATGCAAAAACATACATGGGAACTAGTGGATTTCCCTTCTAGGAATAAACCACTTTGATGCATATGGATGTTCAAGAAGAAACTAAAGACCGATCGGTCTATTGAAAAATACAAGGCCCGCTTTGTTGTAAAAGGTTATAGTAAAAAAGAAGGACTTGACTATTTTTCATAATTATTCTTAAGTCACGAGAATATCATCCATTCGAATGTAATCGCTATAGCTTCAATATACAAGCTCAAAATTCATCAAATGGATGTAAACACAGCTTTCCTAAATGGATAACTAAATGAAGAGTTATATATGGAACAACCTGAAGTTTACGTAGTTCTAGGTAAGGAGAAGCAAGTATGTAAGCTTTCTAAATATTTATATGGTTTAAAACAGGCACCGAAGCAACGACATGATAAATTTTATAGATTCGTGATCTCGAATGATGTCAAGATCAATGAATGTGACAAATGCGTTTATGTAAAACAAAATGAGACAAGATATGTCATTGTCTGTTTATATGTAGATGATATGGAATTAACAATGACGTGATTACATTCACCAAAAAGATGCTCTCAAGTAAGTTTGACATGAAAGATCTAGGCCTTGCGGATGTTATTTTGGGTATCAAGATTCTCCGAACATTTGAAGGTATTATACTATCTTAATCACACTATATTGAGAAAGTATTAAGCAAATTTAATAATGTTGACACAAATATCGCCAAGACACCTATTGACGTAAATTTACATCTTGCTAAGAACACTAGTGATTCGATCAACTAGTTGGAGTACTCTTGGATTATTGGGAGTCTCATGTACCTAACAAACTGCACTAGGCTAGATATATCACATACAGTAAGAAAGCTAAGTAGATTTACACATAATCCAGGGAAGAACCACTGTATTGATATTGTAAGATTTCTAAGGTATCTTAGATACACTATGAATGAAGGGTTGTTGTACACAGGATATCCAACTTTACTAGAAGGATACAGTGATGCAAACTGGATATCAGACTCCAGCGACTCAAAATTCACAGGTGGATGTGTCTACATGTTATGAGGAGGAGTCGTGTCTTGGAAATCCACTAAGAAAACGTGCATAGCCAGATCCACTATGGAATTTGAGTTTATGGCTTTAGACAAAGCTATTGAGGAAGCAAAGTGGCTTCGGAATTTCTTAGAGGATATTCCTAATTGGCCAAAGCCTGTGTTTGCTATCTGAATACATTGCGATAGTCAAAGTGACATTAGTATGGCACTAAACGAAATGTATAACGGTAAGTCTAGACACATACGTCGTAGACACAATACCGTTAGACAACTGCTCTCAGACGGAGTTATCACAATTGATTACGTTCGATCAAAAGATAACATAGCAGATCCACTGACCAAAGGTCTAAAAAGAGAGCAAGTACGAGTCTTGTCAAGGAGAATGGGTCTTAAGCCTACGAAAGTTGAGTTTTCATGATGGAAACCCTAACTAGCAGAGTGGAGATCCCACAATCTAGGTTCAAAGGGAAAACTGAATCATGAAACTACAACTTGGTGCGACGCACTGTGGGGAGACCTCCCCAAACCATTCCTAGGATAAAATTAAACAGTGCTACTTGTAAAAGTGAAGGATAAGTTACACTATTAATAGTTTTTGTATCTTCCATAGCATAAGATAGAGTAATGCAGAATACTCTCGTCAAGAGACCACCTATATAAATAACATGGGTAGGGCCGCCCAACGAAAATTTTAAAGGCGAAATTCTTCGACGGTTATTCATGAAATACCAGGATTTGTCCAGGACCGTAAATGGACACAACCGTGAGAACCAAATAAATGTTTGAAAGTATACTTTGTAAGTTTTATTGTCTTGGTTTACAAAAAGCTGAATTGTTTAAGACATCACGTTCACTAGTTAGCAAGTAAATCCGATAGCTCTTACTAGAGAAGGTTCAAGGCCAAAAGCTACATTTCTCGATGTAGTATTCTTCCGCGCTTCTCTTTCTCTCTCTCTCTCTATCTCTCCTCTCTCTCTCTCTCTCTCTCTCTCTCTCTCTCTCTCTCTCTCTCTCTCTCTCTCTCGTGTTTAGCATTCTTTTGCATAATTGTTTGAGGTGGTTAGTAAATTTCCATTCATGTGGGGACTGTTGGACAAATGGGTTTTTACCCAAGTGTTGACCATGTTTACGATGATAGTCGGTGACTCAATTTAAAGAAATGATTCGGATATTGATACGTTTATTCGAGTTGTAAAGATCAACGTAATATATTCACTTGGTTAAAATCATTTAAATTGAACGAAAAATTGAGTCGTGTAAGTTGGAGAAATTAAAAGAGGATTTTTTTACATAATGTATGTTATTTTATTTTTTATTTCTTTTATAAAGCAAAGTGAAAAAAAATGTTGTTGGGGTGGTTCAAACCTGTTCCACAACCCAGATGGGCTTTTGGGCCTTGGGCTTATACCATCTGGGCTAGTCAAACTTTGTATCGATTAGTAAACGTTGTATCTTTTAATTACTACAGCGTATCTCCAAACAAAACATCACAACTCTTTGCCACACCACCTTTTCATCTTCTATAAATAATTGGCCAACTAAACCATTTTCTTCAATCATTTTTTCTAAGAATTAAAATTATATGAGAGAGATAGAAAGAAGCAACATTATTAAATTCGTTGAAATTCTTAATAATTCGTGTGTCATTTTCTTTTGAATAGTTTTATCGTTGTATCCTGGAGGTTGAAGCCAGCAAACGTAAGACACCGCTACGTGGCCTAAATACCTTAAAGACATCAGAATCCAATCCGAGTCTCGACAAGTAAAGTTATTTATTTATTTACTTTTATTTTAATTCTGCAATAGTTTTTATATTGTAAAACACAACACTTTCTTTTTATATAAGATAGATTTCTATCCTACATCCACCTAGTTAAAACCCCAGAATGAGGAAAAAGAGTATTGAGGAAAGGGGTTGTTCCCTGTTGATTGTCAATTAAACACATCCAAATCGGTTGCTATATCATTGTTATTTATGTCTTTTTTACTTTCCATAGCTAATTTCGAATTTACAAGGAACATACCCTCATTCTTCCTCTGGTGTTTTTAATATCCTCAACATGTGATGACTTTGTAATTTGTTGGGAATTTCATAGTAAGGTTATGGGTCGGGATTATTGGCTGAAGCTTGTTTAAGGTGGTACATCCTAATATATCGTCCTGCATAATATCTTCTTTAGCAATGATGAAGTGGTTGGTCATTTATTTCAAGGTGACACTAAATCCTACACATCAAGGTTGTTTAACCACCTTAATAACATGTCATTCTTGACCAGTGAAACCTATCACATTGTTGGTGAAGGATTTTTTTTCAAGGGTCAATATTTAGCAACACCAAGAACTCTATATTTGTAGATCCTTTGTATCAACGAGGGGCCTTAGGGTTAGATTTCTTATTAATGAGCACGAGGATGGAATCCCTTGGATGCTTTTCATGGAGAAGCTTAGGCCCCGTTTAGTTCGTGAAAATAATGGGCATTTTCTATTGTCATTTTCTATGTTTTTCAAAATATTAATAAAAACGTGTTTGGCTAGAGAAAATGAAAACAGTTTTTTGGAAATGCAACTATATTGGAGAACGTGGAATCGACGTTTTCCATATTTTCTAAAAATATTGAGAACGAAAACGAAATTTATTTTCTAAAAATAAATTCTAAAACCGAAAATAGAAAATATATTCACAAACCAAACAAATCCTTAGGCCCTGTTTGGTTTGTGAAAATATGTTCTGTTTTTATTTTCATAATATATTTTCAGAAAATGATTTTCGTTTTCTTTTCAGAATTTCAGAAAATATGGAAAACTTCGATTTCACGTTCTCCAATATAGCACTGTTTTCATTTTCTCTAGCCAAACACGTTTTTATTAGTATATTTAAAAATATAGAAAATGAAAACAGAAAACACCCATTATTTTACCGAACCAATCTACTTAATTTATTGATGGTGCTTCAGTTGCATCTACTTCTTCTCATCATTACTTTTCTTAGGTTGATAGTTTTTCAACTCTCTCAACTCTTTTTGGGTCATAGCTTGTCAGACATGTTCTCAGTGTGTATCTTTTGTTGATTGAAAATGTTCCCATAAACGTTACATAACTTGTCAAACATTATGGAAAGAGAGCTCTTGCAAATCATGATTTATCGATCTTGAACTTTGGATCTATCTTCTTGTATGTATGAAACATAGATGGGTTTTTCAACTAAAAATAATTTGAAAAGGCTTTGTCGTGGTCCTTTGTGTGTTCTAAATAAATGAAATTAATAATCGAACCACAACCGCAAGTGTACGGTTGTCCCAAGTAATATAGATGATAATACAGATTCGTTCCAAGGACGGGATGGTTAACTACAATGTTTAACAAATAATGATTGGTTGCACTTATCAAAGCAAGTAAATAAAATATGTTTGTTTGGTTTTGTTTATTAAAGCTACTAAATAAAAGACAAATTATAAATGCAAGTAAAAGCTAAGACGCAAGTAAAATGAGTGAAAACGCAGTATGAGAAGTAGAACTTGAGAACGCAAGGATCCTCCCAATCTTATTTCCTAACTTATGTTGTTTAAGGGCTAAATTGTTCAATTACAATGGTCGGGTTTCTAAATTCCTTATACCCCCGTCAGGGCGATCCACACGCCACATATGTGGAATAGCCTAGATACTAATACCTGTTCTAAGTTCGCGACTCTAAAAACAGTAAACAATCACAAATTATCGAAAAGAGTAAAAGACCCAATCTAATTTAATTTAACAGAAACCCAAATTCAACATTCGTTATTCAATAAAATTGGGATTCACCCATTAATTGTTCTCAAGCACTATGAATTGTTTAGCTCATATTAAAAAGAAAAACTAAATTAAAAGAAATGGAATTCATATTTGATTACAAAATTAAATATAAAAAGAACCTAATTTCCAGAATTGGAATGACTGAGAACGGAGATATAGACCCTCTCCAGTTCTTGCAACTTCTTCTTTCTTCCTTCTGTTGCTTCTCTCTGGTGTTTAATCTTGTGGAATGTGAAATGTGTGAAAAATAGAAGTCCAGACCTCCTTTTATAAGTGCAAATTCGGACTTGGACCTAGGCTTTTAATTAAATGAAATATAAAAGGTCCAAGTCCACTAACTTAGCCCAAAATCCCGTAACTGCTGGTATGCCTTCACTAAAACGGCTTTTCCCGATGCGTTATGACTCCGATTGACCTCATTCCAGTTGCTAAAGTTCCGTAACTTGATAAGGAATGTTTTCTCTTCAAAGGTCAGCGGCTAAATCATCGCTTAAGCACCTCGAAATCAGCAATCTATGGCCTGGAAAATGGATTTTCAGCTCTAAAAATAATATCTTCGGGATTTATCTTCAAGTCTTGACTCTAATTCACGATCTTTGACTTTCTCCTCGGATTCCTCTCCTAGCTAACATCTAAAACCTGTAAACTTTTCACTAAAAATACCAATATTACGCGCAAAAGCTTAATAAATTAAAAATGCTAGAAATAAAAAGGAAATTCCGGATTATTGCATATTTAGTCCAAAAGTCTATCAAATTAATTAAATAAACACCAAAAATGATGTCTCCCAAGGGTCGAAAATAAGAACAATTAGGGAGACATCAAGACCCCCAACTCAAACCTTTGTCGTCCCGACAAAGTAAAACAAAACAAAGGGGTAGAAGTAAGCGTATAAACAAGTAGAAGCTAACAAATAAACCCTAAAGCAATTCTCAAAATAAATCTCATATAGCAAGCTCTAGAAACTAATATACACATACATCTAAAATGCAACATCAAACATAAATAAATCTCAATCATAAAATTAAAGTTGCAATACTTGAAGGTTACACTTGTACTCATCTCTGTATGATGGCTATAGGGTGGTCATTAATCCTAAATTGCTTTGAACGCTCCACCTAGTGTATTCCCTATCAACAGAATAATAAATTCACTATGCACTTAGGAATCACGAGGTCTTTACGGTTAAAATATTGGCTTAAGGACAGGTGTGGATGTATATTTGGTAAATTTGAAGTGAGATTTTGGCTCTCTCCTCACTTACCATCAACAGTGTCCTCGATCTTGAGTTAACGCTCAAAAGATGTTCTCACTCACCCATATACGCAACAATTTAGCGTCCCATGTCTACCCACTATTAACAAGATGATTTTCAGAAAAATTCCACTTTGCCGGATGTTTTATTCATTCATATTTCTCTTTTTTTTTTCTTTTATCTTTTTTTTTTCTTTTTTTTTTGTTCAGAAGCAAACCGGGTTCCCGGTTTTGACGAAACCGGGTTCCCGGTTCCTACTGTATGATTTTTCAAAATTTTTCATTTTTTTCTTTCTTTTTCATTTTTCTTCATTCCCGGCAAAGGGTTACAAGTATATATCATCTGCAATTATGCTACAAAACAAAGCACATCAATCCCAACCCATTAAATTCCCCATAGGTGGTCCCACCACCCCAAACTCAAGCTCGAGACATGTCTCAGGATTGTGATTCAAGTGCGGGTCATATGGTCATGCCTAATAATCTAAGGGATAATGGCTTATATCGTGGCTACAAAGAAAAGGCTAAAGGCTCAAAGTGGGCTAAGACGGATTAATACAAGGGATAGAAGGCTAAAAAGGCACAAATGGCTAACAAAGAACTACCCCTATCATTTTCCTAAGTACATAGCTTGTCTTTAGTTCATATCTAGGTGGGTTCTCTACTAATTAGGATTTCACTTTCAACACACCAAACATATTCCTTGAGTACAAGCTTACTTCATTTGCATTGTTCATTAATTTTTCCTATTAATTACCTATGTTTGCATGCAATTCTAAATGCGTTTTATATCAATCCCTAAAGTCCACTATTTACTATCATAGATTCATCAAAAGTATGCTTAAAGGGATATTTAAAAATTTCTACAGTCAAACGCAACTCCGAAAATTCTTTTATTGAAAGCAAATAAAGCAAATAACACATAAAACTGGGATGAGGCAACGAACCCCACCCCAAACTCAAAAATGAGTCGTGTCCCCACGACTCGAAAAGACTCAATAAAGCATTTAAACTAATCTACACTAAGAGGAAAGTTTAGAAAACGTATCTTAACCAGCGCGAGGCTGGTTATCGGTGTTGCGTTCTGGACCTTTATCTCGCGTAACATCATCATAAATCGCGTTTTGAAGTGTATTTACGCCTAGGATTAAATTTCGCAGTAGGTCCAATTCTTTTGTAACGTTTCCCAAGGTAGCAATCATCTTCTCCTGATTCTCTTCCAACACCTGAATCTTCGATTCCAACTCAGGAACAGTCTTCGCTTTCTTTGATTGAGGATTTCTAGGACTTTTGGTAGCTCGTGTTGCTTCTTCATGGATATTCTTGATCGTGCTCAAAGCTATACTTTCACCAACTGAAACAACGTCAATATCTGCGTTCTTACGCGGAATCTTTGCGTCTAGACACAACAGAGTAATAGTACAAGGAAACTTCAGATTTTGTTGTTTCATTGGTGATTTCGCGAACTCCATGATTGTATCATAGATGATCTTAGCAACATCAAATGGTTTCTCCTCCAAAATACACTTAATAACAAATACGTGCTCTTTGTTCAACTCGGAAGTGTGTTTAATACCAAAGAAAGTGGGTATTACGAAACGAGACCAAACCTTAGCACGAGGTGTCAAACTACTGCTGTAAAACTGTCCAGGATATCTTTCACCTTCAGGAATTGGGCTAGCCCCATTAACAAGCACGGTCCCCCAAAGGGATTCAAAATCGAAAGAAGGGTCATTAAGAGTTTCTTGGAAAGGGCATGTTCCAGAAAAGTTGGGTAATTTTAAGGATTTCCGAATACGGTCAATAGAGAAAGGAACTACCTTTTTGCGGATATCAATGGCATCACGGGAGGTGGCTAAACCTTCATAAAATTCTCGCACCAAAGTAGGAATAAACTCAAGCTTCCTTTCTTGCAACTCTTTCCAACCAAACTTAGCACATGTCACATCATATTCCTTGTGTTCACTACTCATAATACCCTTAGGAAAATTTGTCTCCTCACCAAACTTCAAAAATTCAATTCTTTCACGAACCTGAGTATTCCAACAAGTATAAACCCTCTTAGGCTTGTGGGCCCACATCTTCATACGCGGAGGTTTCTGTTGAACTGGTGCTTCCGGAACCTCTTGTTCAGTTTCCTTCTCAATGTTCTTCGCAATTTCCTCTTCTGGTTCCTTCTCACTTTCTATCTCATCAATCAATCTTCTCTTTTGACCTGTGATTTATTTTCTGTTAGAATCAAGCTGAACTTCATCAATTTTTCGTTTAGGACGCGAATCAGGAATCTCAATAGCTTGATCTTGGGAACCACCAATGGTGGTCTTTCTTCTAGGAGCAGTTCTTCGGAAATCACCGGTTCTGTTAGTCATCTCTTACCACCCCAAACTCAAAACTTCAAATAATGAGAAACTAAAAGAAAAAGTTTAGAATTTTGATGTTTTGAGGCTTAGGAATTGAAGAACTAGGTGGAATATGAGATGGGTCTAGTTTAATTTGGATGGGAGAAGGAAGAATTGGGTTTAATTTAAGGATTTGGGTGAAGAAGAATCTTGGAAAAAACTAAGGATTTGATGATATCTTGGAGAGGAGGTGAGTTGATTTTGTGTTTTTGTGGTGAAAGAGGGTAGAAATTGATGATATATAGTGTTTTGGTTGATGAATTTCGGTGGTGGGTAGGCTATTGGTGCATTTTAGGTAAAGACTTGCAAAAGAGGCTAAGAAACTAGGTTAAAACACCTCAAAACCGACATCACAGCTTCAAAACCGGGTTCCCGGTTCCGCGTCGCTGTGACGGCGCGGAAAAACAATTATTGAATTTTTTTTTTTCAAAACGCACCAAAACGCTGGACCCCAAGAAGCGGGGTCAGAGATTTCACTCGCCGAAACCGGGTTCCCGGTTCTGTGGAATGCGGGTACCCGGATTTTCTCGATGGCGCGAGTCAAGACGCGCCAAAACGCAGGACCCCAAAACGCTGGGTCAGAACTTTTGGAAGATTACAGCTCCGAAACCGGGTACCCGGTTTTGCCAAATGCGGGTTCCCGGTTTTGTGTCGATGGCGCGAACCAAAACGCAGCAAAACGCAAGCCACCAAGACGCTGGGTCAGAGATTTTCAGAAGTTACAGCACCAAAACCTGGTTCCCGGTTCCGACGCTGTATCGTGAACCCAAAACTCCAAGTGTTGCGTTGAAATGGTTGGTACCAGCTCCAAAACCGGGTTCCCGGTTTTTGCGAAACCGGGTTCCCGGTTCCTCCTAGACATCCAACCTCTTTTTCTCCTTTTTTCGCCAAATCGACCCCAAACTCATGACCTTTTTACCCCTGAAATCATCAAAAACAACTATCCTTCCTCATTTCTTAATAATAAACACTAAAATTACGAAAATCAAACTATTCTAAAATGCAAAAATTAAAAACTCAGCTAATATACAATGAATTGGCTTTTGTTTAACGTCGTTAAGCTCGACGAGTTACCTCACGCTCTTAAGGAGTTTCGAGGAGATACATGACCTCCCCGGGATGTGGATCTTCCGAGCGATTGGTATCTTCACCTCCATGGTATATCTTCAATCTTTGACCGTTAACCATAAAGGTACGGTTCTCTAGCGGATGTTCTATTTCTATCGCCCCATGAGGTGTAACTTTGGTCACAATGTATGGACCTGACCACTTAGATCTTAACTTACCCGGATAATTGCTGAACTTTGAGTTATACTTCAACACTCTTTGCCCCACTTCAAAGTTCTTTGTACGAATCCGATTGTCATGCCATTTCTTCATGTTTTCTTTGTAAAGTTTGGCAATTTCATAAGCATGCAATCGGAATTCGTCAAGTTCATTAAGCTTTATCATACGATTCTTTCCGGCTAAGATAAGATCTAAGTTTAACTGCGCAATTGCCCAATAGGCACCCATTTCAAGCTCTAAAGGTAAGTGACAAGCCTTACCATACACCATACGATAGGGAGATGCACCCACTGGAGTCTTAAACGCGGTACGATAGGCCCACAACGCATCATCTAACTTCATTGACCAATCTTTTCTTGTAGGACCAACGGTTTTCTCTAGGATTGACTTGACTTCACGATTCGAAACTTCAGCTTGACCATTGGATTGTGGATGATATGCAGTAGATACACGGTGTCTTACTCCATACTTCTCTAGAACAGTCTTCAGATATTTATTAACGAAATGAGATCCTCCATCGCTAATAATTACTCTAGGTGTGCCATGTCTAGTGAAAATATGTGATTTCAAGAACTTGATCACCACTCGTGAATCATTGGTAGGTAAAGCCACCGCTTCTACCCACTTAGACACATAATCAACAGCTAATAAGATATAGAGATTACAATTTGAAGGAACGAAAGGACCCATAAAGTCTATACCCCAAACATCGAATATTTCAACTTCTAACACATTATTACGTGGCATCTCATCCCTCTTAGATATGTTTCCGGTAAACTGGCATCTCGTACATTTCTTAACATATTCATGACAATCTTTAACAAGAGAAGGCAAGTAAAAACCTTATTGAAATACCTTCGCAGCAGTTCTATCTCCTTTGAAATGTCCTCCATATAATGAATCATGGCATCCAGCTATAATGTCTTCAGTTTCTTCCCTTGCTACACATGTTCGTATCATTTGGTCAGCACAAACTTTGTAGAGGAAAGGATCCTCCCAAAAGAACTGTCTAGCACAATGCGCTAACCTCTTTCTTTCCTGATAAGTAGAACCTTCAGGGAAAACACCACTCACCACTAAATTCGCAATATCTGCATACCACGGAGCCTCATAATCTCGAACAACGAATAAACTCTCATCAGGGAACTCTTCTCTAACTGCTTCAGTACCACTATTCATCTCTGAACCCTCTAAACGCGATAGATGATCTGCAACCTGATTCTCACAACCCTTTCTATCCTTGATCTCTAAATCGAACTCTTGAAGTAATAACACCCATCTGATTAACCTTGGTTTCGCATCCTTCTTTTCCATAAGATATCTGATCGCAGAATGATCTGTATAAACAATAACTTTCGCTCCAAGAAGATAAGAGCAAAATTTATCAAATGAATATACAACTGCTAGTAACTCTTTTTCTGTAACTGTGTAATTAATCTGAGCACCACTGAAAGTTTTACTAGCGTAGTAAATCGAATGAAAAACTTTCTCTTTCCTCTGTCCCAATACAGCTCCCATACACAAATCACTCGCATCACACATAACTTCAAACGGTAAATTCCAATCTGGAGGTAATACTATAGGAGCAGAAATAAGCTTTTCTTTGATTGCTTTGAAGGCCGCTAAACAAGCTTCATCAAAAAGGATTTTGGAGTCCTTTTCAAGTAAGTTGCATAACGGTTTAGCAATCTTAGAAAAATCCTTAATAAATCGCCTATAGAAGCCAGCATGGCCAAGAAAACTCCTTACCCCTTTTACAGAATTAGGAGGGGGAAGAGTTTTAATTACCTCTATCTTCGCTCTATCAACCTCTAACCCAGAACTTGAAACTTTGTGACCCAGAACAATACCTTCACGAATAATGAAATGACACTTCTCCCAGTTTAGCACCAAGTCTGTCTCCTTGCATCTAACCAACACTTTCTCCAAGTTATCCAAACACTTATCAAAATCATCACCAAACATGGAGAAATCGTCCATAAACACTTCCAGGAAATTATCAATCATATCCCAGAAGATGGCCATCATGCATCTTTGAAACGTAGCGGGAGCGTTACACAACACAAATGGCATTCTACGATATGCAAAAGTACCAAATGGGCATGTAAAGGTAGTCTTATGTTGATCTTCTGGAGCCACGTATATCTGATTGTACCCGGAGTAACCATCCAAGAAGCAATAGTACTCTCTTCCGGCTAATTTATCTAACATCTGATCGATGAAGGGCAAAGGGAAATGATCTTTTCTGGTGGCCTTGTTCAGCTTTCTGTAATCCATGCAAACTCTCCATCCAACTACCGTTCTTGAAGGAATCGCCTCATTTTTATCATTCAGAACTGTTGTCATTCCTCCTTTCTTCGGTACACACTGAACTGGGCTCACACATTCACTACTCGAAATGGGATAGATAATCCCCGCATCTAAAAGCTTGATAACCTCATTCTTCATTACATCCTTCATCACGGGCATCAATCTCCTTTGACCTTCAACTGAGCGTGCGTTGGTATCTTCAAGTATAATTTTATGTTGACAATAGGATGGACTAATGCCTTTGATGTCAGCAATTGTCCAACCTATTGCTTCTTTGTTGGCTCTCAATACACGCAACAGTTTATCTTCTTGAGGACCTATTAAATTAGCTGAAACAATAACAGGTAAAGTTTCATTAGTACCCAAATATGCATACCTCAAGTGTGCTGGCAATGGTTTTTCTTCCTATTCCGGAGGAGATTCAATTGAAGACTTCTTTTTAGGAATAATCTCCCCCGGTTCTCTCACAGGTTCATAGGCAAGACGCCTATACTTCGGATTTTCAGAATTAAGAGCTGCCACTGTTTCGGCAAGCTCTTCCATCATCTCAGGCAAGTCTAATGTTAAAGCGGCCTGCAAAGTATCATCATAATTAAAACAATCAAATACCTCTTGCGATGCCTGCTCAATTACATCCATTCGGAAGCAATCCTCTTGAGAATCTGGAAATTTCATAGCTCGAAATACATTGAATTTGACTTCCTCGTCTTGAATCCTCATCGTTAATTCGCCATTCTCTACACCGATCAATGTACACCCTGTAGCTAGGAAGGGTCTACCCAAAATAATGGGGACATTTCTATCTGCATCGTACTCAAGTATTACGAAATCAACGGGAAATATAAGTGTACCTGCCTTAACGAGGACATCCTCAATTCGACCTTCAGGATGTGCAAGACACCTGTACAGCATTTGCAAGACCATAGAAGTGGGTCTCGCTTCTCCAATTTTCAGCTTATCAAAGATCGATTTGGGCATCAAATTGATGCTTGCCCCCAAATCGCATAACGCTTTTCCTTTCCATTCTTCTCCAATCGATATCGGAATCGTGAAACTCCCCGGATCAACTAACTTCGGAGGTAATTTACTCGGGCAAATTGCACTACATTCTTCAGGAAGGCCAATCATCTCATTATCACAGTAGGGCCTTTTGTTAGTGAGGGCCCTCTTCAAAAATTTCGTATACTTCGGGATATATCGAATCGCCTCTAGTAACGGAATATTAATACTTAGACCCTTCACTCTATTAAAGAATTTCTGAAAATCACCCAAATCACCCTTTTTCTGAACTCGAGAAGGAAACGGTGGTGGAGGGCGATTGATCACAATATCATCTTTCTTTTTCGGAACTTATCTTGGTCTTTCGATTTCTTCCACCTCACTATCTTTCTCATTCTCTTTCTCTTTCTCACCCACTTCCTTCTCTTTTCTTGGAACTTCTTTCTCTTTCATAACGGGAAAAGGAGGTGGAGGAAGGTTCTTACCACTTCTTAATGTAACAGCTTTGCAATCTTCACGTTGTATTGGATTCTCAGTATCGCTAGGAAGTTGCCCTTGTGGACCTTGATTCAGTTGGTTGTTAATTTGACTTAGCTGATTCTGGAACAACTTCATATTTGCTTCGGCTGCATTTTGACGTTCCATAGCTTGTGTCTGAAGAGCAATTAAACTTTCAACTGTTTTCTGAAGGGTAACTACTCCTTCTTGTGGATGGGCAGGTAAGGCTTTCTGGTTCAAGTTTTCATCGTACGTATTCTGAGGAGCTTGTCTTTGTACATAATTACCCTGATTTTGTCCTCCTTGATAATTGTTGTGTGGTCTTAGATTATAGTTGTTACCTTGGGGACGCGGCTGATACGCATATGTAGGATTGGCTGCCCCATTAGGATTTGAGTATTGAAACCCAGGATGGTTTCTGTTGGGCTGATATCCATTACCACTTGAATTTAAGTTACCTCTATTGGACATAAACATCACGGATTCTTGGTTATTCGGACAATTTTCCTCATCATGATCATCTACCCTGCAAATCAAACACATATAAACCTCTTGTGCAGCATGCACAACTACCTTCTTACCCGAAAATCCTTCTTTTACAGCTAAAGTAAGCTTCTTCAATTGTTGCTCTATAGTATTCTGAATCTTATTCTCAAGCGTAGCAAATTTTTCTTCCATATCAACATTATTCACTCCTTTAACCGGTGTTCTTACTGAATTCCACCCAACTTTATTCTTGACTGTTCTTTCTAAAATAATTTTAGCATGAGCGGGTTGAACTTGAAGAAAACCTGCACCACATAACGTATCCAATTTCTCTCTTGAAGTCCCATCAAGGCCTCTGTAAAAGATTTTAGCTGTTGTTGTTCTGAAAAGCCATGAGTGGGAACTCTACGTAAACACATCTGGAATCTTGTCCAACTCTTACCCACAGTTTCATCATATTCTTGACGGAAATGCGTCAATTCTAACTCAGCATCTAATCGCATGTTACTTGGGTAATACCTGTCAAACAAAGCAGTCTCTAATTGGTCCCAGTTGGTTATCTTCGTAGGATCTTATGTATCGTGCCATTCACTTGCTCCATCAATAACAAAAAATAAACGCAGCAAAATACATCTGTTCTCTTGAAACTCCTTGTGTGATATAAGAATCACATATCTGCTTAAATTTATGTACTGCTCTAAGAGGATCTTCTGATGGTCTACCACGAAAATTCCCAAAATTTTGGAACTGAGCTAACATACCCGAATCTGGACGGAATCGCGGAACATTAATATCTGGAGCACCTACTCCTATAGCAGGAGCACGGAATGGAACTTCTGGTGGACCATTAGTAAACCACGGATCTTGATTCATCACTATCTGAACTTGAGGATTAGGATTTAGTGGTTGAGCTTGAGGAATAACGCCTGGAGCTAAAGGTTGGCCATTTGCATCTAGCTGGCCTTGTCCATTATTCTGTTGATTCTGAAGCTTGATATTCTCCATTCTGTTAACTAACTCTTCTACTTCTAAAGCTTCTTGTTCTCTTCTTCTCTTGTTAGCAAGTCTGATCAACGATTCTGGATTATTAAGGATCGGAGGTGTTGGCTCTAGATCCTTGAATAGCCTTCTTCGCATACACCAAACCTAAAAACCTGAGAAAGATAAACAAACAAAAAGCGTAAAACTGATAAAATAAAATAAATGCAACTATCACTAAAGGTAAACACCGTGGTCACACGCTACCGTCCCCGGCAGCGGCGCCAAAAACTTGGTGGTCCTTTGTGTGTTCTAAATAAATGCAATTAATAATCGAACCACAACCGCAAGTGTACGGTTGTCCCAAATAATATAGATGATAATACAGATTCGTTCCAAGGACGGGATGGTTGACTACAATGTTTAACAAATAATGATTGGTTGCACTTATGAAAGCAAGTAAATAAAATATGTTTGTTTGGTTTTGTTTATTAAAGCTACTAAATGAAAGACAAATTATAAATGCAAGTAAAAGCTAAGACGCAAGTAAAATGAGTGAAAACGCAGTATGAGAAGTAGTACTTGAGAACGCAAGGATCCTCCCAATCTTATTTCCTAACTTATGTTGTTTAAGGGCTAAATTGGTCAATTACAATGGTCGGGATTCTAAATTCCTTATACCCCCGTCAGGGCGATCCACACGCCACATATGTGGAATAGCCTAGATACTAATACATGTTCTTAGTTTGCGACTCTAAAAACAGTAAACAATCACAAATTATCAAAAAGAGTAAAAGACCCAATCTAATTTAATTTAACAGAAACCCAAATTCAACATTCGTTATTCAATAAAATTGGGATTCACCCATTAATTGTTCTCAAGCACTATGAATTGTTTAGCTCATATTAAAAAGAAAAACTAAATTAAAAGAAATGGAATTCATATTTGATTACAAAATTAAATATAAAAAGAACCTAATTTCCGGAATTGGAATGACTGAGAACGGAGATATAGACCCTCTCCAGTTCTTACAGCTTCTTCTTCTTTCCTTCTGTTGCTTCTCTCTGGTGTTTAATCTTGTGGAATGTGAAATGTGTGAAAAATAGAAGTCCAGACCTCCTTTTATAAGTGCAAATTCGGACTTGGACCTAGGCTTTTAATTAAATGAAATATAAAAGGCCCAAGTCCACTAACTTAGCCCAAAATCCCGTAACTGCTGGTATGCCTTCACTAAAACGGTTTTTCCCGATGCGTTATGACTCCGATTGACCTCATTCCAGTTGCTAAAGTTCCATATCTCGATAAGAAATGTTTTCTCTTCAAAGGTCAGCGGCTAAATCATCGCTTAAGCACCTCGAAATCAGCAATCTATGGCCTGGAAAATGGATTTCCAGCTCTAAAAATAATAGCTTCGGGATTTATCTTCAAGTCTTGACTCTAATTCACGATCTTTGACTTTCTCCTCGGATTCCTCTCCTAGCTAACATCTAAAACCTGTAAACTTTTCATTAAAAATACCAATATTACGCGCAAAAACTTAATAAATTAAAAATGCTAGAAATAAAAAGGAAATTCCGGATTATTGCATATTTAGTCCAAAAGTCTATCAAATTAATTGAATAAACACAAAAAATGATGTCTCCCAAGGGTCGAAAATAAGAACAATTAGGGAGACATCACTTTGTGCTTGAACAAAGTTGACGAGATTTGTACCAGTTAAGTCAGTCTTAGAAATTTTTCAATTAACTTATGGTTTGTAAGGATAAGAGGGTTTGGTTGGGATATTTCCAATATTTCCTGAGATGATGTCGTCTTTGAGTTGAGAATATCCCACATGGACCTCATCATTAGAAAAGTTATGTGAAGAGGAGTTACTGTGACATAATGAGAGAGTGACAAGATATTTTTATAGGAAGAAAGAAGGATGGGTTAGTAAGAAGTACATAGCGCTTCATATAAATAAAGGAGATGGGATGAGTCATTGGGTTATTGGATATCTAACGGGGTGAGTAAGAATAATCGAACAATGTTGGAAACCTTAGTGATGGTAGCTTCTTCGAAAAGGTAGGGTTGTAAGACCAGGATGTTGGATTACCATCAATTTTGAAGGCATAGTGCTGGATGAAGTCTTCATGGAAAAGTCCTCAAAATAGGATATCCGAGAAAATAAAGTGGATATATTCAAGGAGAATTTAGGTCGGATTTCATTTTAATGCAATGATGGCGAACCGAAAACACATAAAAAAGACTCTACTAATTAAGTAAAGAAAAGATGATAAAATATCAATGTTCTAAAAAAATCTGCTATGTCTGTCCTAGGCCCCGCCTAGGAGCTAAAAGGTGACCGGCCTCTTGATATCCGCCTAGGCGTCAGTCGCGTCCCAGAGTGTAATGAAATACACCAACACCCTAGAAGCCACTTCCCGCAACTATACAGGTCGTTGATAAGTAATAAAGATAAGTATAAGGGATTATCGTCTTTACATGGACTATCAAAGTCGAGATAAATGTGTTCTAGAAGTAAAGTTATGTAGAGTTACTTAATAAACGACAATAATATAAATGTAACATTTGTTTGGTTTTTCAATAATTAAATACTAATGCATTTAAACAAAATAAGATTATGAACTAGATTAAAATAAAATAAACAACTAATTAGAATATAAAGGAATGTGATGAGAGAGTTGCTAGTAGTCTCTTATGCCACTTATTTAACGTTTTTATGAATAAGGGTGAGCGGTAAATTCGCATTAGACGGGATTCAAAAGTCCTTCGAAATCCTCTCGGTAGCTTAGAAACAAACCTCAACACAACTAAGGGACTTGGGTAAAGACACTTTATGCAATTAATTGGTATAATAATTCTAAACCTGTTGACTCTCTAGCTAGGCAAGACATCCTGGTTCACTATCGCACATTAGACGTCTATATGCTATATCTACAACTAAACCCCCTCCCAGTCGATAGCTTATTACTAGAGCTACCCACTACTTAGCTACGATATGGATAGTTATATTAGAAGAATATAATCAATGTAATATAATAATATAAAAATACCAATCTCAGTTGAACTCTTGTCCCAAATTCATTAAAACATTAAAAGAGTTAAGCATAGGTTCTTACATAAGCAATCCTCAAGAAATAAGGGTTTAATTCAAAATAATAAACTGTAAATTATTAAAATAATGCTAAAATCATGTTTTAAAGATAAAACATAACAAAATTCACCCAAAGAATAAAGGAATTTAGATATGGGATGTTGGAGAATGCTGGAATTGAGTGGAAACCTTCCTCATCTTCTTCTCTCCTTCTCCAAGACGTTTTTACTCCTCTTTATTCTTGGGTATTTAATGTCTAAGGCTAAGTCCAATGACTCACAATTCTATTAACCACAATTGGGAGTCAAACCTAGTCTCTATCTTAAATATTAACTTCCAAAATTAATGTTGCTCGAACAGCTCTCCTATTTCAAACACCTAATTTTAATTTCATTCAAGTAATTCATGCGTCCTACTCCCTACTTGGTAAGTCACTCACATCAAAAGAGATTATATTGGAGTGTCAGATATGCTAGCCAAATGCGTCCAACTCAACATCGACGTTTCAATGTGCCAGAGGAATTCAATTATTGAGTTTTATAGTAGTCTTTCCTTATTAGGTAGAAATAAAGGAGTAGGATAAGCAGTCTATTTCTTTTCATTTCAATTGAAAAAATAAAAATAATTATTTATTTTAATTTTCAATAATAGAAAAAAATCTGTTGTTATTTATATATAATTTTAATTAATATATAACTAATTTCTTCAATATTCACAAGAATTAATGTTATATACAATAATTGATTTTATTATAAATATCTTTTGTAATTTGTTATTTTTAAAAGTATAAATAAATATAGTATTATAAGAGAATTAAAAAAGTCAAGTTCAAGTAGCTAAAAAATATGAGAAAACATTAATATATATCCAATAACAGAGACACGTAAAAGAAAAAAAACTAAAAGAATTAAACAAGATTGAACAGTTATATCCAAAAGAGAGATAAAAGATATAGAAAACAAAATAAAAATAAAAATGTAGCATGTATGTTTTATCGTCACATATGTTGAAAAAAAAGTTGAAATAGGAATTGATAGAATTGAGATGATGTTGGAGACTTAAGTGATAAATTTTATCCTAATTGTAAAGAAAAGCTAAAACATGGAGGCTATTGGACTCAGGACGTGTTTGGAAGTGCTTATTTTAGAGTAAAAAAACGTTTTTAGAATAAAATTTAAAATTTAACAAAACTATTAAAAATTATTTTGAAATCTAAAATTATTTTAAGTGTTTTTTTAAAAAGGCACCAATTGGTGTTTCTCATAAAAGTGCTTTTCAAGATCAAAAAAACTATTAAAATGCTAGAAGCACTTTTAATTGCTTTTCCAAAAAAACACTTCCAAACGGGCACTCAGTCTAACGATGGATAATGACTTAGGAGGATGCTAATATGCTTATATATTATATTGAAAACGTTTTCGGGTCAAATGGGCTCACTTAAATGAGTTACTAATGGCCCAACTGGTTTTTAGGTAGTCTTGTCCAGGTTCGAGTCACGGTGGCACAAATAACATATCTTTCTTGTCTCAACTCAGAATTAACTTTCGTCACCTCTCACGCGTCACTGACTTCAAGATTTTTCCAAATAAAAAGAATTTAGGTCCAAATATTTGACAAATTAATCATGATTACTGGAACAATATGATGTCAAGACTTTTTTGGTAAACACTCTAACTTTTCCAAAATGACTTTTAGCTCCAATAACGCCTTGGCTTGGGGTTTATCTTAACCTTTTGAGTTATTCTCATCATATTTGAATATTTTTTTCAACCATATACCTAAAAGATACACACTTAACACATAATTAAGACACGAAAGCTCATAAATAGCAAGATGTCCAAAACAGGAGACAAAAGTACAATATGTCGAACAATAGAGAATAATTCATCACTTAGCCCCAATAAACTCCCAAAATATTATCTCATGTATAGATTAATATTTCAAAAAATAGAGACATCGACGACATATGTCACCCACGAGTTTATAATTTGAATAATCTTGTTTAATTTAGAATTTATGGGTTGTTTATGAATAGTCTATTTTTTGTAAATTGAAACCCAAATGAATATAAATAACCATTTTTTGCAAAGTCAAACCATTTAATATATAAATAAAATATTAATTGGTATAACAATGAAAAAAATTGAGAGAATTGAATTATAGAAAGTTGAATGAAAAAAAACAATAAAATCAAAATAATATTCATACAAGGTCGTGAGTTGAGTTGAACTTCACCTCTTTGTTTGTTAAACTAAATGGCATATATGTTATACTTTTTAGCATAGATAGAAATAATTTTTGCTATTAAAAAATAATTTTTAAAAATATATATTTTATAAAAATAAAATTTAAAACTGCCTAGAAGAAAAAGCGCCTAAGCCATGCCTAGTCTATCATCCAAGTTTTTGGGCGCTCGAAGGTATTTGACCGCACACCTAACACCTAACACCGTTTAGAACATTGTAAAATAGATAATTTAAAAACAAGATGGAAAGATGTAACTGATTTGTGAGGGATCGAGAATTTAAGAAGATCCTTTGCGTGAGTATCATCCTCTTTTTTCTTATATTTCGTATATGATTATGCTTTGTGTTCTACTTTTTTTCAATCTATTTAAGTTGTTGATTGGGAACTTTTTCATGATTATATGACTTTTTGGAGGGGTTATAGGTATGCCTCATGACCAATTTATCATAATATGAACACATAAGGGTGGTGACCATGGTTGAGGGAATATACACATTTTCTTAAGCGAATGTCCTTATGAAAATAGTTTCAGAATTTTTCTTTTTAAAAAAAGCTTACGTCCGATTTCATTCTTTTTGAAGGACATTTTTTGCACGCTCGAGATGGAGTTTATGGTATCTTTAATTCTCGTAATATTTGAGTTTTTCCTTAAGCTTTTTGACTTTCTCTTTCTACCTCTAAAAATATTCTCTCAAATCTCGTCTGCAGAACAATGGTGAACCAGTAAATTTAGCCATTATCATGATCTTTATTTGAAGACTTTTCACATCACTTGTTAAATTTCTCTTCACCACTCCCCAATTTCACTTTGATCCAGGTCCTTGGATCTTCAAAGCATCACAAGATCAGAAGTCCGTGACCCTTGGCCGGATCTCGGCCTCTATGAACATGCAATGGTGTTATAATGGTTTTACAGTCTCTTCAATGGTCAAAGACTCCATCAATGTCTTTTCTACTTCAATTAAACTACTGACCCATAACATGCAATATCTTTTCTGGCCTGTCTTCTTCTCGATAGTATGTTTGTTCTACCTTTCTTATTTGTTTCATAACGATGCTTATTATCCTGACTGGCCTAGTGTTATGATTAATTACATCTTACTGTTCGGATTAATTGTTCTATTCTACTGGAATTGTTGGTTTCTAATTTCTCCTTATGATTTTATTTATAAATCTGCTCTTCACATTTGGACTGCTTCCGTTAAATTTATATTACATAAAGCCATTATCAAGCTGATTAATGCTCAGGGAATCTCTCTTATTATCTCTGCGCCATATTTTTATGCCTTCAGTACAAGTACGGTTTCTATCTCTGCTTTTCAAGATTGTATATACATTTGTATACAGGTGTTCATTTATAAATGGTTTGCATGTGAGGTTAATAAGATGGGTAATAAAGATTTTATATCTATTAATCATCCTATGGAAATGTTTGGCTCATATACTCCTTGGTTATTTTTTGTTAGCCATCTACATAAATATTGCAGTCTTAACAAAATTTATTGCTTCGGGCTTTTAAATCTTTTCTATCGTTGCCATAAGAGAGCTACTTTCCGCTACAATAGTATATTACTTTGTAGAGTTCTTTATTTTGGTTTTACCAATATAGCGGCTGTATATATTATGTTTGCTCATGGGGAAGATTCAAAGTCAGGCTTTTGGTATAAAAAGATTCTTGTGAATTTTATACCATCTAAAATACATATTACGTGCATCTTGATCCAAGCAAAAGGAATTTTTTATACTTTCTTCAATCATCATCCTTATTATATTGGACAGATTATAAGCTCTCTTGCCAAGTTAAGACACGCTGTGCAGGAGGTGTGTGGTATCTTAGCTGCTGATATGGTTATATTGAGTAAAATATTCATTTATCTTGCTCTTTATTGTTTGTTTGCCCTGTGGAAAAGATTCTTACCTAGATGTTTCAGAAATACTTTACATCTGTCTTGGAATCTCAACTGGATTGGATACCTGGAACTCAAGGAATACTTGCATTGGGCGGCTAACAAATTAGTAGAATTATTTTACTTCCCTGCATCAACTATTTTTGAAATATACATTGTTCACTTGGATTTCTTTTTATGTTGTTTCAATCACGAGGTGAAAAATGAAATTAGAAAAAATATTTGGGATTTTGAACATATAGCAGAGATCGTTGGCTTAAAAATGAGTTGCACAGAGTCTGTTGAACCAAAGATTATTGGCTTAAAAATTGCTGGTGCAAAGATCGATGGCGTAGAAATTGGTAGAGGTTTATTTCGGTTCTTTCCTTTAATTAGGATGATTGAGGAATATTCAACTAGGAAAGTGTATTGGCTTGGGGTTTATGGTCTTGGGATCGAGTTTAATCCTGATAAGCAAAGAATCTATTATTGTAAAGGTGAACTTTGTGATGATCATTTTACGGACAAGATTAACTATAATACCAGCTGTCTTAGTGACGCATGGGTTGCATCTTCAGATACTAACTGTCAAGGTCAACTTGATGGTGCTTCTTGTGATGACTCTTTCTCAGACGAGGCTACAAGTGCACAGGGTTTTCCCAGTAAACTGTGTGGGAATGATTTTAATTTGATGGAAATCAATGGAAATCTAGTTTTTTGCAAAGGAGATGACTGCCAAGGTCATCATGAAGGAGTATCGAGTGAAGAATCCTCATCTGAAGAGGTTGCGAGTACACAGGGATTGCCCGTGATGGAAAGCAAACCTTTATTTTCTCGTGTGGACGACGGCCTGTCCCTTAAGAGGGCCGGGTTCGATGGATAGTGTGCTTGTTTGGAACTGTCGAGGAGCGAGGGCACCCTCGACGAAGAGTATGTTTAAGTCCCTTGTTTCGAAGTATCATTTCTCTATTGCATGTCTTTTAGAAGCTAAGTTAAGGTCTAGTAAACTTTCGTCTTGTAGTCACTTTAAGAGTTTTGGAAATTCACACATAGTCGAACCCAGGGGAAGATCTTATATGTCTGGGGGGATTCTATTGTTGTGGAAAGATTCCATGAATCTTAGGGTTATTAACTCTGGCCCATCTTTCGTAATTGCGGAGATAATGGAATCTACTAAAGAAGTTTGGTACTTGGTGTGTGTGTATGCTCCAACATGTGAGAATGAAAGAAATAATCTATGGAAATCTCTTACTAATTGGTACTCAAAAGTGGATAATCCTACTTTGTTCATTGGGGATTTTAATGATATCTCAAGAACATCAGAAAAAATTGGCAAAAGAGGTACAAACTTGGATAGAATAATTAGGTTCAATAACTTCATTAATCAAAATGGCTTACTAGATTTACCAAGTAAAGGATGTTTCTATACTTGGACCAACAAAAGGAAGGGTGAAGAAAATGTTAAAGAAAGACTTGATCGGGGACTTGCTTCTCTTTCATGGTGTGAAAAATTTCCTAATGCTTCAATTCAAGTACCACCGGCCATTGGATCTGACCATTCTCCCCTTATTTTATCGATGGATACACACCCAATTCAAGGTTTGAAAAATATTTTATGTTCGAATCCAGATGGCTAGAAAACGAGAATTGTAAGGATTTCATTAAAAAAGTGTGGATTGATCAAGGTAATGCTCTTTCTATTAAAGATTTTTGCGTAAAGAGGGATGCACTTTGTTTAGCTCTTACTGGATGGAGTAAACAAAACTTTTGTAATAACCGTAAGCTCATAGAGAAATATCAAAAAGAATTAACTATACTTCAAAATGAGCAAGCCACGGAGTCTAATTGGATTAAAGAGAAAGAAATATATGAAAAATTAGAAGAAACTTGGAGACAAGAGGAATTATTTTGGGCAGATAGGGCGAGGGACCAATGGATTAAAAAAGGAGACAAAAATACAAAGTATTTTCATGCCAAAACGCTCTTCAGAAGGAGAATTAATAAAATTAATGCTATCAAGAATAAAGAAGGTGTTTGGACAGATAATGAAGCGGAAATTAAAGGTATTATTCGTGACTATTATATGAATCTATTCTCTGATAAAACGGTACCTCAAGGAGCAAATATTTCTCAATATATACCTAACAAGATTTCTGATACGATAAATGAGGAAATTACCAAAATACCAGATATGGAAGAAATTAAAAAAGCGGTTTTTGATATGTCGGGGTCTAAAGCCCCAGGGCCGGATGGTTTACCAGGTAACTTTTATCAAGAAAATTGGGATACTCTTAAAGATGATATCTTCACTATTGTTAATAATTTCTTTAAAAACAATACTCCACTTAAGGGTCTCAATGACACTTTGATTACACTTATTCCAAAAGGGGATTCTCAAGAATCTGTGGCGGATTATAGACCGATAGCGTGTCTTAATTTTAGTTATAAAATTATTTCAAAAATTCTGGCCAATAGATTACAACCGATTATGGATGATTTAATATCACCCACTCAATCTGCGTTTATTAAAGGAAGGAGTATACAAGACAACATTTTAATTGCTCAGGAGGTCTCCTTTTTCCTTAAAAACAAAAGAAAGTCAAAAAAGCATTTCGCGGCGGTCAAAATTGATATGGCGAAGGCCTATGACCAAGTCAACTGGGATTTTCTAATCCAAACACTTAAGGCCATTGGTTTTTGTGAAAAGTGGACTGAATGGATTTATAACTGTATATCCTCGGTGACGTTTCAGATTAAAGTGAACGGACAAAGGCTTAATAAATTTTCACCATCTAGAGGAATAAGACAAGGGGATCCTCTATCCCCTCTTCTGTTTTCGATTCTTACGGAAAGCCTTATCGGTCTTATTAATTATCAATGTCGTGAAGGGAATATCAAAGGTATTAAAATTACTAGAAACTGTCCAATGCTCACACATCTTCTATTTGCTGATGATGCTTTATTTTTCATCAATATTGATAATAATGAAATTGAGACTTTTAAGGATACTATATCCCTCTTTTGTCAAGCATCTGGTCAACGAATTAATTTTCAGAAATCATCTATACTATTCAGCAAAGGAACTCCAGAAAATGTATGTGAAGAAGTGGCTAGAAATCTTAATGTTACAAGAACATCATCTTTTGGTAAGTACTTGGGGATTCCTTTCTCTTTAAAAAGAGCAAAATCAGAGAATTTAAATTATATCAAAGATAAATTGCTAAATAAGTCATCAAGTTACTTTGCTAATCTACTTTCTGATGGAGGCAAAGAGGTACTTATAAAGGCAGTGCTTCAAGCGATACCTAACTATGCAATGTCCATCTTCGAATTCCCGAAAGCACTTTGTAAAAAATTATCTGGAATTGTTGCTAATTTCTGGTGGGACTCGAGTACTAAAAAAAGAATTCACTGGATTAAATGGAAAAAAGTTGCAAGATCTAAAGCTATTGGAGGTATTGGATTCAGGGATTTTCAGAAAATGAATTTAGCCTTATTAGCTAAACAGGCCTGGAGAATTATGAATAATCCTTACTCACTAGTAGCCAAGGTGCTAAAAGGTATCTATTTCCCCTTTGATAATATTCTTAATGCAAAACTATCAAATAAAAGATCATGGAGTTGGGCTAGTATTTACAAAGGAATTCAATTTATCAAACAACACTCTATTTGGAGAATTGGAAATGGCCTAAATATTAATATATGGGATCAAAAATGGGTCAACAATAATATATTTTGGAGAGACCTGCTGGTTGCAAAGTAGAGATTGCAGCACAACTCTTTAATGAAGACATGTCAAATTGGAACATGGAGCTACTCAGACAACTTTTCCCACCAAACTTAGTCAGTGACATATGTAAAATCCCTATGATAATTAACAAGGAGGAAGACAAATTAATCTGGCCTTTCTCAAAGGATGGCGTGTATAGTACCAAATCTGGATATCATAAACTGGTAGATGTGGAAGTACAAAATGAGGCTCAATCATCTTCTCAAGGTAAACATGATAATAGTAGTCTTTGGAATATTATTTGGAAATCAAATGTTATGAATAAAGTTAGATTGTTTGGATGGAAAATTTGCAATGGAGCCATTCCTACCAAACGAAACCTTAAAATCAGGAAGGTTGTAAAGGATGATACATGTGAATGGTGTGAGCTGGATAAGGAAGACATTGAACATCTATTTATTAAATGTCCATTAAGTATGGCAGTTTGGGCCAACTCAAGGCTACAGGTTGTTATTGAAAAAGAAAGAAAATATGATTTGGGAGATTGGTTAATTGAAATGCGGAAAAAATACATTAAGAATGGATGGGACCAAAATGAATTTATTGCCTATTTTCTACTTACTTTATGGAACATATGGAAGGCGAAGATGAGAAGTTTCCACAATAGAACCCCATGGGCAATCAAAGATGTCTTGTTTAAAATTAACTTGGCTATGAATGATCTATTTAATAGTAAGACTACTGAAGGAAAGGAGCAGGAAAAGAATAGCACAATAAGGAATGAGAACAGTAATGAAGACATTATTGAAAACAATCCAATACTTACAGACGATTCAGAATATATATTCATGAGCGATGCATCTTTTAAAAGGGATTATGAACCGACAGGTATAGCAGCAATTGCTATTGATAAGGAAGGCAAAGTTGCTCACAAGATTGTCTCCAGACATATAGTTAGAAGCCCCATTGAAGGTGAATGTTGGGCGGTCCTTCTTGCGATGAGAAAGGCTGCTAGTTGTAATCTCCGGAGTGTCTCCTTTTACTCCGATAACCTTGAGCTCATTCAAGGTATAGCTAAACGCACAGGTCTTCGATGGCAAATTCATCCTTTCATTGCCGAAATGAAGAACTGGCTCACGAAGTTCCCTAACTGGAAGGTTAACTTCGTTAACAGGAAGTTTAATAGTGTTACGGATCTCACAGCTAAGAGTGCTAGACGCAATATCGATACATCTAAGTGGAAGAATGGATCTTTAAGTGATTTTTATGTTTTCCTTAAGTCTTTGTATAAACGCTCGTGATTAATATATTTTATTTGACAAAAAAAAAAAAAAATTCTCGTAAAATTAGAGAGGAGGGTTTGAGATCTTAATCCCTCTTTTTCAAGATACATTTTCAATTGGCATATCTTTTTCGATTTATTTGAAAACAATACTATTTAATAACTCAACTTGTTTTTGAAAATCTTTCAAAATGATCGAAGTTTCACGATGTCTTTCTTTCTCTTCTTTGAGCCTTTTCAAAATGTAATTTTTCTCTTAGATAAAGAGAGAAAATTTTCTATTAAGAGTCAACAACATCTTGTATGGTGGTGAGCTTTGGAGCTATGAATATTTGTTTTTGACACACTTCTTCTTCTTCTTCTTCTAGAGTGAATATTTGAAGAAACATATTTTTTGGTTCAAATGATTAGTCATCTCTATGTTGATGTGATTTACCTTTGTTCCATTTAGACAACTTTCTCGAGTAATCATTGAGTCGCATCTATTTTCCTTCTTCAAAGGATACAATTGTATGTGTAAATGATGAAGGACTAGTAGTACTTGTTCCTTCTGATTTGATAGATACCACATTCTAATTCTCTAGGTGAGGCTACGCATAATAAATATTATATCTTGAATCTAATACCAATTGAGCCTCAATAAATAGTCCTAAAGCAGGATGAATAGGACTATGTAGAATTAAAAATCTAACACAAATTAGATCCTTTGATTATACCCCACTCGTTAAGAATTAAAGATAGGATGGGTAGATGAACACACATTTTTTTGATACAAGAGTGAAAAAATCAATTAAACTCTTAGTGTATACATTCAATGAGGATCACTATCCAAGGATCGAAGGAAGTGATTCAACAAGTACTGTGAATTTGAAGTACCATGCCTCAAGATGAATTCAATATCGAGGAAAAATATCAAACATATGGCGTACATAAAAGCAAAGAGTTGAGGGAGAGGAGGAAAACCATTATTTTAAGGTGGTTGACTCTTGTAGGCTTAGTCCACCACCTAAGGTCTATGCACCCTTAGTATTTTCAAGCTCTTACACAAGAACTACTTCTGTCTCTTAAAGGTGAGATTACAAACCTTCACAACTTCTTTGAAATTACCATCGAAGGGAAACACCTAGTGAAGTCTTCGAGCTATGTGACCTTTTATTTATAAACACTAGAAACCGAGTGGACAATATACACTAATTATGTACCACTTCACAAGCACGTGAAGTCTTCCATTTGTATATCACCACACAAGAATGCGTATACAATCACTACTCAAGATATACCACTTCATAATCCAAAAATTTACCATATCACACTCTATGAAGCTTTCAAGATTCGTGTCTCTACATACAAGTTCTAACTCACCCTTGTCTAATCTATGGGAAAATACCCTCTTCACTAGACCAAGAGAAATACCACAAGATTGATATTTAAACCTAATATACATAGCCTAGATTCTAAACGTTTAATGAATTTGATATGATAGGGTTTTTTGGATTAGAATATGCAATGAAATATGTATTGATATACATTTCATATTTCTTTGGGACTCTCTTGAAAGATAGCTTTGATAAGATTTGACTTTGTGTAAAGTTTAGAAATTTTTTAGAGTCCTAATGTCTCCCTATTTGTGATATAATAATCTAGGTTGGAGACATAATTTTAGGTGTACTTGGATAATTAATACTCAATTTTTATTTATATTATTATAATTTCTTATTTCTTGTCTTGATTTGATGATTTATTATTTTTAGATATATTTGGTTTAATTTGTGTGTTAATGTGAAGCTTTAAAGATATATAAAAATTAATTTGATGAAAAATTAATTCTAAAGAGATAAAGGAAAGAACATATGGATTGGAATCGGATATAAAAGGAAGTAAAGATAAAATAGGAAAATAAAAGTTGTCAAGTAAATCTGAATTTCAGCAGCCACGTCCACTAAAAGGGTTGTAACTCAAAATAGGATAGGAATTTGGAGATACGGTCTGAAGATGAAAGTTAGATCTTTCCGACGCGGTCGTTTCGATATAAGTAGGCGAATATCGGAGCAATATTGAAGACGTTACGGCCAAAATAAGACCACATCAGTTTTTTCTTTCTCCTATATTTTAGTAAACGAATTTGATTTGGAAAAAAAATCCAATTGCTTGCCTCCTACTCTAAGAAATCCGAGTTAGGGCTTCCTATACTCCTATAAATACACCCTTTAGCTATTGTAAACATGTCATTGCCTCCCACAATTAGTCCTTAAGTTTATTCATCATTAGAAGTCATTCAAGAGAGCAAGTTGACCGTATGTTTTATGTTTCTTTTAGTTTATTTCTTTCTAGTATGAACTAATTTTTCCATAGCTTGGGTTTTGCATATGTATAATCTATTAATTCTATTTTCTTATATCTAAGTTTGTTTAAAAGAACTATTTAAACTGATTATAGCTTCTTAACCATATATTTGTTTTATGTGCTTTGATTTATTGTCTGTCTTAAACCTGATCAATTTAGGGCTGTGCTAATAGTAGTTAGATGGTCGCCCGGAAGGGGTGTCTAATTATTGAAACACCACATAAACATCTAGTGTGCGGTAGTGATACAGAATGTCTTGCCTAATTATATAGTCATTAGGGTTTGATTTAATCACCAATCATTATTTGCAGGCTAGTCTCATCTAAGAACCTAGTGGCGTAGGAGAAACTTAGTTAAGTCCCCTGGTAATTGTAAGGTCGCCACCTAAGTCCACCCGGAAGGGGGTTAGGAGGAATTATAATCCTGACTACTTATCTAAGAGCTTTAATCACCCTTATTAACTAGTAGACGAAATAGAAGGATTAGTGCATACTCGCAAGACCTGAGATATATTCTCTCATCTCATTCTCTCGTCTTTTATTTACTTGTCTTTATTTTTTTTAGTTAATCGTTACTCCTCATAAATCATATATATTTATTCACTGTCATTAGTTATTAATTACTACTCAATTCTGTTGACCTATTTGTATAACATAGTAAGTCCCCGAGAACGAATCTGACTTATCATTAAAACTTGCATACGATCTGTGACACTTTAGTGAGTAACGTGTTTAGTCTAGGGTGTCAGTGAATCGTTTTTACATATTTTATTATCATATTTATATCACACCTTAGGTGACACCAAGTCCACAATTCCTTTGTTTATAGGAAAAAAAATCCTCCAACATTCTTTTCCACGTGTCTCCTTCCGGTTCTTCTGATTGGATGTCCAATGACGTGGATTAAACGACTACTTGATAAATATTCCACGAATGACTCTATTTGTGTCTTTCTAGTCGTTGTCCTTTAATATATTGGATACTTTCCTTTAAATATGCCATCTATATACTTGGAGCCGAGTCTTCAAATATGACGATAAAGTGTATTAGGTATCTGATGTCTTTGTTCCAGATGTTTTGTCTTTTTCTTCTTTGGTCCTCGACTTGTCCACTTAGGCGTTCCACCTTCACTTCAATCAGAAGTTTTGATCTTCACTTCTTCTCAGCTACAATACTACAATCTCAAATTATTTTAGGCACTCCGATTAGTCTAGTTTCGAAGGTCCAGTCTTCACTTCTTCTTAGCTCCAATCTCTAATACAGTTAGTAATTTTGCCTAGTCTTTTATTCTGGAGGTCCAAATTATCATCATTCTTCATTTTCTTCAATTGACGACTTAAGGACTTCCGCCTTTTAACTCCTTGGAGGTCTGGTTCTTTGTTTCCATCTTCTTTCCAAGATATCACCTTCTTTTCTTTGGCTCACATCATTCATCATCTTCATCTTCATTGTCATAATTGATATCTTATCATTTTGTGATAATATTTGATACATAAGATACATTATTGCGGGTGGTTTTAATATTAAAAGTTAGGATTTATCCTTTGATTTGGCATATTTTGAGTTATTAACTAACCTTTGAGATTTAACGTGTTTTACAGCGCTTTAAGGTATTTTATGTGTTAATTGTGTAGCTCATAGGAACATGGATAATAAGAGAAGAAAAAGGTAAGATACAGAGTAAACCATGATAAGTGTAAAGATACCAAGAGAAGCCAATGAGTCAAAAGAGATAGTAGAAGCACAAGTACCAAAACTAGAAAAACGTCATTGCCCACTTAGAAAAGTTGCTGCAAAAATTGGGGAAGAATTATCGTGTGTCTTTTACCACAAGTTATCCCTTTTAGTCTACTTCGCATGAGAAAAAGAGGAATTATATTCCAAGTTGAGATGAAGAAGTTACATATGTTTTTCCAAGATGATGCGGGTCGTCCAGATTTGAAAAAGGAGTCCACGAGTCACTTTTGACCCACTTTATGGACCCAGTTATGAGAACTCCAAATTTTAGTAGTAAGAAACCACAATTTTCATATTTTTAGACGAACTTTTTCCTTACATATTACTTTAGGAGAAAAAGAGAAGCAAACAGAACAAGTTAGGAAGCAAAACAACATCAATTATGCTTTGATGTTTTGGATTTTTACATTAAATTAAATTCGTAAATCACATTGTTCTTATTTCTTGTTTTGATCACTAAATTCATTGCATTATCTCCGTTTATGAATTTTTATATCTCTTACGCTACACGTGGGATATGAATTATGATAAGAACGTTTGATTTAGCTTAGAATCTGAAGATCGTAGCAAATGGGATAATTGAATAAGGGCATAATCTTAACCATTAAAAGTCTCATAGGATCATTCGGGAGAAATTCGGAGAGTTGAATATTTGCTCGGGAGAGAATTAGGTAGACCTTAGAATCTCGATTCACGTAAAATTCCCAATTCTACCTTAAATAATACATTGTCCTACAAAATAGTTAGTGGTAATTACGAGCATTTTGCGCTACACTCTCCTATTTTTTACACCCCTTTTGTCTTATTTTATTTTTTATATAAATTTAATTAATAATTTAGGCTTTAGAGTTTTTTTTATTTTAATTATAAGTTTTTCTTCTAAAATTATATATTTTAATCCTTTTTTTAACATAACGATCATCCAAACTACAAATTAATTACACATAATTAGCTTTACATTGCTCATGGAGCGATGTGTATACTTGCGGGAAGTTGCTCTCTCGAGTGTGTGGATCACCTCGCACCTGAAACGACACCAAGTTTTTGGCTCCATTGTAGGGGAAAACATTGTTAATTTTGTTTTTTATATATTTTTGATAGTGATTGTGAATTTCTATGTTTTTATCTTATTTTTGATGTTTGCGTGTATTATTTTTAGTGCATGCTCTCGGATCTTGAGAAGTTGATCGGACAAGAAAAGAAACGAGAAATGGAGAGAAACACACAAGAAACAATCATTGATATATCTTTGCAACATATCTTGGATAGACATGGTAACCTAATCTTGCAACCAGATCGACGCTATGGCAAATCTGCTTGGTAAAGAGAGACCACTCAGTCTCAACCCCCGTATTGGAGTTCAAGTCGATCCATCGATTGGGCAAGTCCCAATACTTCTGGGATTTCAAAAACCTTCTAGAGCTCATGTACAACTAGAATTTTTTTATGTCAATAACGGTGCCCCTCAAGGTAATGAAGTAGGAGCTCAAGTTAACCCTCGACATGATCAATGGTATATGCAACCACAAAGGAAAGGTCTCAGATTCCATTTACAACCACTTGTGATTTTCCCAACAACTATTCAGGCTAGAAGATTCAAGCCTGAAGTGTGTATGTTGAATTGCTTCACGGGATGATGGAATTATAGTGGGGCTACATATGAAGATCTGGTACGAGTGGTACATAACTTTATGTAGATTTCTTATGCTAATGTTAATCAAGTGTTACTTGAGAACAAATGTACCTTATGTTGCTTCCATTTTTCATGATATAGGGTACACGTGAGTGGCTGGACTATCAACATCGGAGCTAATAACAACTTGGTATCAACTACAAACCGCGTTCTTTAACAAGTGTTATTCCAAATAACAAAAGCACAGACTGATTTGTCGTCTTTCAAGGTGCACCAAGTTGAGTCCTTACGTGAAAATTTGACTAGATTTCAAACATACATTAATAAGTGTCCCAATCACATATAAAATATTGAAATGAAACTAGCTATGTATTAGAAGATTCTCAATGCTAGCTTAACAGAGAAGCTTGAGGGATTTTATGGTGGGGAATTCATGACGATTCCTCCAAATCAAGCTATAGTGGTCATGGATAGAATTATGAAAAATGAAATGAGTTGGAAACCAAGGAAGGCACATGTTCACCAACCCTCACGAGGTACGTTACGTTTAGATTATGAGATAACAATAAGTGCTAAACTTTCCACCATTGTGAATAAGTTGAATATGTTGACTATGAATGGTAACCAAAGCGGGCAAGTGGTGGGTCCTGGTGTGTTATAAAATTAAGAACTAAAATAAAAGGAACCACAATACCGCAAGTGTATGGCTGTCCAAGTAACACTCCGATAAGTCGGATTCATTCTCAGGGATTGGACTGGTATAAACCCCAGGCTCAATAAACAAGTATTAGTAATTACAAATACAGAAAATAAAAGATAAAATATATTTGTTTGGTTTTGAGTTATTAAACTACTAGTCGCAAAGAAACAAAATAACTAAAAGTAAATACTAAGAGATAAGATGCAGATATGAGCTATACTTGAGTCTCGCTAGGGAATCACCTAAACTTACCTAATTAATGCTTTCGCTAAAGGTAGAACTGATATTTCTATATTAGTCAGGATTCTGTAATCTCCTAGCCCCCGTCAGGGTGGACCTAGGAGCTATTCTTAGGTGTTACAAACCCCGTCAGGGAGATTATAATCCGCCTTCGAATGGTCAAGTATTCTACCCAATTGGCTATAAGGTTAACTAAGTCCATCAGGATCAATAATTTCTACCTTACGTTTATTATCTAGTTCAGTAATTAAACCCCCCGTCAAGGCAATCACTTCCCCACCAAAGTGAATAGCTTAATTACTATGACCAAAGTTTGATTTATGACTTCAAAATTAGTGAAATTAATATAAAATAATAAGCAATATGAAATACCCAATTCAAATTAAACTAGAAACTAATCCCAAATTGAAATACATGAATTAAATAAATTAGGGTTCATCCCATTACGATTCTCAAGTAATTAAGGTTTAGCTCATATTAAAAGTAAAAAAAATAAAGAAATTAGTAATATACATTGTCCTAATAAAAGAAATAAAATAATAACCTTGATAGAGGAATTGGCTTGAACTGTGGTTGGAGGAAAGGGATTCTCCAACTTCTGCTCTTGCTTCCGCCTCTTGACGCTCTCTCTAAGGATGATTTAATATGAAGGTCTAATGAGAGGTCCTGAATAATTAGGTCTAAGAGGTGTATTTATAGGTGTTAGGAAGCGCTAATTCGTTTTACTTGGAGTGGAAGACAAGTCAAGAACTCTTTAATTCGTAACCCTAAAATCTAGGAAAGGTAAGATTCTGCTGCTGATTTGTTTTGGTCATATCTCCTTCAATACTTATCTGTTTGAGGCGTTCCAATAGTCGAAACCGCTTGTCTCAGAAAGCTCTTTCCAGTGGTCTAGACCATTCTCCAAAATTCCTAGGTAATCTTAAGTTATGGACTCGTCTTTGAAACGTGGCTGGAATTTCAGATTCATATGGCAGCTTTATCTTTTCCTTCTTTGCATATATCTTTCCTTAATCTTCTTATATCCATGTAAATCTCTTTCCTTTCCTTATTTGAATTGACTTGGTCTCTAATTAATTATCATATATCTTTGAAAGCTTCACATTAAATAAATAATTAAACCACATATGCTTTAAAAAATAATAAATCAATAATTCAAGACTAGAAATAGGAAAGTGCACTCTAAAATTAGAAACTCGACTCAAATACTTCCTAACACTATAAAAATGAGCTAAGACTCTAATTCTCACTTCTCCATCTTGCATTGAAATTTAAGAACATACTATCTTTGCACTAAAAATAATCAAATTAACGCACAAAAGCTCTACAAATGCAAATAGTCTAATTCCAAGGGGAGAAAGTGCAATATGACGAAATAAGCATAAAAGTCTAGCTAATAAGTCAATAATTCACCTAAAATGATGTCTCTAGAGGGCTAATATTTAGAACAAATATGGTGACATCAAGATCCCCAACTCAAACCTTTGTCGTCCCGACAAAGCTAATAAAAACAAAGGGGAATGAAGTAGATGCAAGAGTAAATAGAAGCTAGTAAATATTCCCAAAGCACAACTTAAAACAAATCTCATATAGTCTAATCTAGGAATTAATATACACGTACACTTATCATGCAAAATCAAATACAAAATAATATCAATCCAAAATTAATTTCACAATGCTAGAAGGTTATGCTAATTACTTACCTCAAGATGGTGGCTATAGGGTGTTCCTCGATCTTTACTTGCTTTGAACGCTCCACTTAGCATATTCCCTATTAACTCACTGTGTATCTAGGAATCACGAGGTCTTTACGGTTTTAGCGTAGGCTTAGGGACGGTATGGTATGTATATTTGGTAAATTTGAAGTGATCTTTTGGCTCTCTCCTCACTTACCATCAACAAACTGTCCAAGAGCTTGAGTTTACACTCGAATACGTTCTCACTTAACCCACTTGATGTGCTAATTTAGCGTCCCCAAATTAACCCAATAAGCACTGAAAGATGATTCACCTAAAAAATTCTACTTTGCCGGTCCAAATATATTTTCTTTTCATATGAATTTTTTTATATCTATGACTCTCTTTTTGATGTTGAGATATCATGCTATTTTTCATAAATTATGCCTTTTCATAACTTTAGCTCGTAGCTTCTTTTTCATTTACTATTACCTGGAAAAGGGTTACAGTATATTAACTGTGAATCATCATCAATATAAAACCGATCACAATTGATAAGCTCAAAAATCCCAACCCAATGATAAAATTCCCATAATAGTGGACCCAGTACCCCAAACTCAAGCTCAAGATAGGAAGTCTCAGGATCGTGATTCAAGTGCCGGTCATATGGTCATGCCTAACAAACTAAGGGGATATTGGCTTATAATGTGGCGACAAAAGAAAGGCTTAAAGGCTAAAAATTTGGCTAAGAAGGATATAATTAATTCAGGGATAGAAGGCCAAAAAGAATTCAAAGGGCTAACAAAGAACTGCCTGTATCATTTTCCTATCTACACAGCTTGCCTCTATTTCATACCTAAGTGGGTTCGCTACTCATTCAGATCTCACGTTCTACAAACCACTCATTATCCTTAAGCACAAGTTTACTTCTTTTGCATTGTTCATTAATTCTTACTATCAATTACTTCATATTTGCATGCAATCAAAGTGCGTTTTACACTAACTCCTAAAGTCAACTATTTTCTATCATAAATTCATAAAAATCATGCTTGATGGGGGAATTTAAAATACTCTACAGCTCTACAGTCAAAACATTCCTCAAACTAAAATTAAAAAAAAAACAGTAAAACACATAAAATTGGGATGAGGCAACGAACCCCACCCCAAACTCAAAAATGAGTCGTGTCCGCACGACTCGAAAAAGACTCCAGAAAGCAATTAAACAATTAAAACGAATAAGAAAGGGATTGGAAAACATATCTGAACTAGCACGAAGCTGGTTTCCATTGTTGCGTGTAGGTTGATCTCTTTGTGTTGCGTAGGTGGCATGTTGAACATTGCTCACTCCACGTAATATGATTTGCAGAAGCTCCAACTCTTTTGTGACTTTTCCTATGGTTGGTAACAACTCTTCATGAATATCCTCCAAAAATTCCATTCTTTCAACTACATCTTTTAACACCCAAAGTTAATAAGAGGTTCTCCAACTTCCTCTTCCTCTCCATGGTATTCTTGTCTTCCCAATCTTCGACATCTCAATGAACCCAAACTCAAAACTTTAGATAATCAAAAACTAGAGAAGAGTTTTGAAATTTGATGTTTTGAGGATTTATAATAAAGGATTATGGTGTTATATGACATGGGTAATCAATATGTAATGGCTTGGGGAAGGTTTAATGAATATGATTGAAGTTTTGATGAAGAGGATTAAGGTTGAAGGAGAAGATTTCTTGATGTTATTGATGGATTGTGGTGTTGGATGTGTGTTTGGAATGAAATAGGAGGAAGGGTTTAATGTTCTTTGGTGTTGTAGTGGTCTTTGTGCAGGTATATAATGGGTTAGGGGTCCGGAAAATCGTTTTTGAAGAGGCTAGGGTTATTTCTTGATAAGTTAAGAAGTGGAATTGGAATAAAACACTTCAAAACCGCCATACTGACCGGCATACCGGAGTTTTGTCCGGCATACTGATGCTGGATGTCCTTTTTTTGTAATATTCTGCCTTGAACCCGAGTCGATACCCGTGGGCACATGTTTCAGGGCACCGGCATACCGGCGGTATCACCGGCTAGCCGGTCGGGAACGACGACCTCCCCAACAGTTAGATCTCAAAAAGTTATGTAGTTTAGGCTCAAAGATCTCCTGATTTCGACATTCGAGCGCAAAGATATGACTTGCCAAAGTTTTCTCTGATTGTGTCCAGATTTTTTTTTCTTCGACACAGCGGGTCGGCATACCGGTCAGATGACTGGCTAGCCGATCCCATTAAAGTACCCTTCGGCAAAAAACCCGAATCCAGACCCCGTTGGCTCGTGTTTCCTCCCTCCGGTATACCGGGGATTTTGTCCGGTATTACCGGTGCCGCTGCAGATTTTTTCTTTTCGTTCCTTTTCACCCCAAACTCAATTCCTGCACCATTAACACACTACCTTTCTCATTTCTTTTAAAAATATACATTAAGAGTCGACAATTACTTAGAAGTATACACTAGGAATTTAAAAACATAAAACAAATTAAACATGGGTTGTCTCCCAAGAAGCACTTTTGTTTATTACGTCTTTAAGTTCGACGCGTTACCTTCCATGAAGTTGGTATTGAGGCCCTTGCGGTTCTCCTCCACTTAAATTCGCCTCTTCCTTGACATGTAATCTTTAAAACCTTCCCCCTTAGAATTTTATTTAATCGATCTCTGAAAGGGGGAGGGTAGTATCTTCGTTTCGGCTTCTTACTTTCACGACAAAACTTTTTCTTCACCACATGATAGTAGATAACCGTCCTCAACGGTATAAGCTCATTTGTACTCTCTCTAATCTCGCGTTCCTCTTTAAAATGTGGTGGGTAGGTGCCCCTCCTTGCCGATTTACTCTCGCGGCGTGGCACCTTGCTTGTATAGCACATGTCTGAACTTTGTGGTGGTGGAGGTGATTCGAATTTCTCAGCTCTAATCTCATTCATTATTCGGGGTAGAGATGGTAATTGTTGAACTTTTTGTGGTGGAGATTCAACTTCTATTTTAGCGTGAACCTTGGTTTCTTCAATTGATTCTTCGACCACTTCAGATTCGTCTTCGCTATCAACCCAATCTACTATTACCTCGTCATATTTTTGCTTTTTAATTTCTATAACCTCGATCACCACCTCTTCTTGGTTGCGTTCTGTATCTTGATCATGTGCATACACTATAGGAATAGCAATTTCTGTGTTAACTTCTAGGAATTGCGTCGCTATTCCTTCTTCTACCATACTAACAAGATTCTCAACCACATGGTAGTCTTCATTTATAATCGGCACGGTGGTCATAACACTATCACTAACATTGTCTTTCAACATTTTCTCTTCAACTACTTCTTCAGGAGAATCATACGGAAGCCAGTTCATCTAGCATCTGTTTTATTTTTTCATTCAGGCATTGCTTTCCTCATCTCTTGCCTTTTGCTCTTGAAATCTTCCCATGATTTACTCTTCGTAGCGGCATTCGAATTTGGGGTCTTCATTAAACTTGCTATTACTGTCGGCAAAGTCATGAAAATTATATCTGGAACCCCTTTCTAGCAACCGTTCTATTTTTGCACTACATTCCTCACTCTCGTGTTGGTATTTAGCAATTGTTTCATTCAAATAGGCAAGTTATTTGTGGAGGTTATTGAATGTTCCATCTTTGATCTTGTTGATAGTGATAAGATGGTTGTTCTTGATGATAGCGATACGGAAATTGTTGTTGATTATTCCCTATCCATTGGTTGTTCCAACCTTGCTCTTGCGGGTGTTGATAAGGTGGTTGGTAGAAGTTACTACCCCATTGTTGTTGTCCCGCAGAGTCTTCCCAATAGTCATATGGATCGGGATCTAGGTAATGTCCTCTATACATCTTTCAATAAAATCTCTTGATCATTACCTAAATAGAGAACCTATAAAGACGAAACCAAACAAATACAAGCGTAAAACTGCAAAAAATAAATAAACAATTAAAACTACTTAAAGATTAAACACCGGGGTCACACGCTGCAATACCCGGCAGCGGCGCCAAAAACTTGGTGGGTCCTAGTGTGTTATAAAATTAAGAACTGAAATAAAAGGAACCACAATACCGCAAGTGTACGGTTGTCCAAGTAATACTCCGATAAGTCGGATTCGTTCTCAGGGATTGGACTGGTATAACCCCAGGTTCAATAAACAAGTAGTACTAATTGCAAATACAGAAAATGAAAAATAAAATATAATCGTTTGGTTTTGAGTTATTAAACTACTAGACGCAAAGAAACAAAATAACTAAAAGTAAATACTAAGAGATAAGATGCAGATGTGAGCTATACTTGAGTCTCGCTAGGGAATCACCTAAACTTACCTAACTAATGCTTTCGTTAAGGGCAGAACTGATATTTCTATATTAGTCAGGATTCTATAATCTCCTAGCCCCCGTCAAGGTGGACCTAGGAGCTATTCTTCGTTGTTACAAACCCCGTCAGGGCGATTATAATCCACCTTCGAATGGTCAAGTATTCTACCCAATTGGCTATAAGGTTAACTAAGTCCATCAGGATCAATAATTTCTACCTTACGTTTATTATCTAGTTCAGTAATTAAACCCCCCGTCAAGGCAATCACATCCCCACCAAAGTGAATAGCTTAATTACTATGACCTAAGTTTAATTCATGACTTTAAAATTAGTGAAATTAATATAAAATAATAAGCAATATGAAATACCCAATTCAAATTAAACTAGAAACTAAATCCAAATTGAAATACATGAATTAAATAAATTAGGGTTCATCCCATTACGATTTTTAAGTAATTAAGGTTTAGCTCATATTAAAAGTAAAAACAATAAAGAAATTAATAATATACATTGTCCTAATAATAGAAATAAAATAATAACCAAGATAGAGGAATTGGCTTGAACTGTGGTTGGAGGAAATGGATTCTCCAGCTTCTGCTCTTGCTTCCGCCTCTTGTTGCTCTCTCTAAGGATGATTTAATATAAAGGTCCAATGAGAGGTCCTGAATAATGAGGTCTAATAGGTGTATTTATAGGTGTTAGGAAGCCCTAATTCATTTTATTTGGAGTGGAAGACAAGTCAAGAACTCTTTAATTCGTAACCCTAAAATCTAAGAAAGGTAAGATTCTGTTTCTGATTTGTTTTGGTCATATCTCCTTCAATACTTATCCGTTTGAGGTGTTACAATAGTCGAAACCGCTTGTCTCGGAAAGCTCTTTCTAGTGGTCCAGACCATTCTCCCAAATTCCTATCCAATCTTAAGTTATGGTCTCGTCTTTGAAACGTGGCTGGAGTTTCAGATTCATATGGCAGCTTTATCTTTTCCTTCTTTGCATATATCTTTCCTTAATCTTCTTATATCCATGTAAATCTCTTTCCGTTCCTTCTTTGACTTGACTTGGTTTCCAATTAATTACCATATATCTTTTAAAGCTTCACATTAAATAAATAATTAAACTGCATATGCTTTAAAAAATAATAAATCAATAATTCAAGACTAGAAATAGGAAAGTGCACTCTAAAATTAGAAACTCGACTCAAATACTTCCTAACACACTAAAAATGAGCTAAGACTCTATTTATCACTTCTCCACCTTGCATTGAAATTTAAGAACATACTATTTTTGCACTAAAAATAATCAAATTAACGCACAAAAGCTCTAAAAATGCAAATAGTCTAATTCCAAGGGGAGAAACTGCAATATGACGAAATAAGCTTAAAAGTATAGCTAATAAGTCAATAATTCACCTAAAATGATGTCTCCAGAGGACTAATATTTAGAACAAATAGGGATACATCAGCAAGCTAAACATGTTGGTGTGAACGTGGTACAAGAGGAATTTGGGTTTCCAACTTATGGTATGGTAGATTGTAGTTGGGAAGTGTGTCAGTGGAATCCCTAATCAATCATATTCGTGAATAATTATGGGAACAACCAATAGGGTGGTCAATAACTAGTTGAATTAGCTCAACCGGCCATGGCCTTGTTATTTCTTCAGCCCATAAAGGGAGGTATACTGTTCTAATCCCCTCCCTAACGGGTGTGAAGTGAGAGGTACAAGGTTCGAACCCCTCCATGAAAATTGGTAACCTAGTTTTGATTTACCTAGGATATGCATAAGGAGGCTTGTATATTCCCGTTATTCGTGGTGCGTGCAAGCTGGCCCGGACCACCCACATACCAAAAAAAATCGGGTGGTCAATGCTATCAATAGAGTTACAAAAATAACCATCCAAGTTTTCCTTAGTTTAATCCAAGTTGATCCAATAATCAAGGGAGTACATATAAAGGTAACCAGTTCCAATAACGGCTTCAATGGAATAATTACAAGTGAGTCCTCTGAATAATTAGTATCGTAGTGGACGAAAATATGGAAATCATGCTCATCAATAGCAAGTTTACAATTGACATGCATATAATTTGGCCTAAAGGGTGCTCCCAGCACATCTACAAGAGGGCTCAAGCAAGTTGGAAGAGTCTTTCAATAAATTTATGGTAATCACATGTGAAAGGATGTCGAAAATAAATAAGAAGAGTAACTCTCATGGGGAAACATTAAAATATTTAAACAACAAATGTTGTGAATTGCTCAAGCCTTGCAAATCCAATCTCAAGGTCAACTCCTGAGCAATACCAAAAATTTGGGACCTAACGAGTCTTATAAGAAGATTTAACTAAGGAGTGGGAAACATCTATCCCTTTCTCTAGTTGCTGAGAAGGAAAAATAGACTCCGCCAATCTTGAAAAACCGTTAAGAAATGGAAGAAGAGGTAACAGAGCTAGTGGTCACAAATGTTGATCTTGCAAAGAGATCAGAGAAGATATAAAGAATGAGTTGGGTGTCTTACTAAATAGTCACATGGTTCCACGATACCCGTTGTGAGTGCAAAAGAATAACAACGACAAAGACTAAAAAGTTTCTTGACATGGTTTAGAAATTGAAAATCAACTTACCGTTTGTAGAGGCCATTCAATGCATGTTGATTATTTGAAATTCATGAATGTTCCGGGAAGCTTCAAAATACCCATCTCTTTTGATGAGGAATGTACGGGCATAAATCTATGGTATTTTGGTGTGATCATTAGTCTTATGCAAAAGTTTTTGTTTGAAAATTTGAATATAGGAAGAGCTAGGCCTACTACTATCACTTTGCAAATGGTCGACCGTTCGTTCTCTCAACCTGAAGGTAAGATTGAAAATGTTTTGGTGAAGGTTAATAATTTCCTTTTTCTTTGTCTTTATCATTCTTTATGGTGAACTCACTATGAGGGTGGCGTTTCTTAGCCACGAGTTGAAATTTGAATGATGTGGAAATTGGTGAAGTCACTACGAGGGTCAAGAGGTAGAAGTTAAGTTCAATGTGTTAAAAACCATTAAGTTCCACGACTCTAGATATGGTTGTTGTTGGGTTGAATTACTTAATAATGGCACGCAAGAGATATATGATGAAACTAGTTTTCATGATATCTTGCATGCAGCCTTGACTCTTGAGTCACCTAAATTGCGTGAAGATCTAGCAAAAGTGGTAGCATCTTTGAATTCTGAGAGTAGGAGACAGAGAATACAGGGTTATACTCAAAATCTGATATAGGAAACATAGAATCAATAATTAATCTATCTATTGAATTCCTTCCAAAACTTGAGGAGAGGACACTTCTATCTCACACGAGGTACGCATATTTAGATGTTAATACTAAATTAAACCTGTTACTATTTTTGCTAACTTGATATGTCCTCAAGAACATAAGTTGTTGAGAGTTTTGCGAACTAAAAAAGAGATGATTTGTTGGACTATTATCGACAATAAATACATTATCCCAACTAGTTGCCAACACAAATTCATTCTTGAAGAAGAGAACTAAAGGTCCATCGAGGGTCAGTGAAGATTGATGCAATTGATGAAACATGTGGTGAGAAAAGAGGTAATCATGATTTTAGACGCATGTATCATATTATATATCTCCAAAAAAGTTGGATAAGTCGAGTGCAATATGTACCAAAGAAAGGAGGGATAATCACTATCCTTAGCTCTGAGAATGAATAAATACAATCGAGAATTGTTGTCGGTTGGAAAGTGTGTATAGATTATATAAAGTTGAACATGTCGATAAATAATAGAACTTCCCTTTGTTTTCCATAGATCATATGTTAGACAAATTATTCATTAATGGATATTCACGCTATAACAAAATTTGTGTTGATCATGTTGATCTCCACAATTTTCAATTCACAACAAAATAAAAGGTTACTCGACAAGACGAAACGATATCTTTGGGAAGAACCTTTCCTCTTCAAGGTATGTAGTAATAAAATGATTTGAAGGGCATACATGTAGATGACATCCATGGAGTGATTGAGAAGTGTCATGATTCACCATATGAAGGACATTTCAAAGGTGATATAACAATGACAAAATATTACAAATTCGAGTTCTATTGGCCTAATATGCATAAAGATTGTCATGAATTGGTGAAGCAATGTAAGAGATGTAAATTCACTATAAATATATCCAAGAGGGACGAAAGTCAACTGAACTATGTCTTGTAAGTGAGATATTTTTTGTGTGGGGAATCATGTTCATGGATCCATTTGTTTCATCATACGTTAATTAGTACATGTTTCTAGTTGGTGAATATCTTTCTAAATGTATTGACGCAGTAGCATTGCAGAATAATGATTCAGACGAGGAGATTAGGTTTCTAAGATCACACATCTTCATAAGGCATGACACTCCAAGATCGTTATCAGTGACGGAGGTACGTACATTGTGAATAAATTTCTGAAGATGGTTGTTCTAAAATATGAGATAAAGCACAGGGAAGCCACTTCTTATATCCATAAACAAACAGACAAGTTAGGTCTCTAACCAAGAGATCAAATTCATCTATGATAAGATTTTGGGACCAACAAGAAAAGATTGCTTGAATAACTTGATAATACACTTTGGGCGTATGGAACAACCTTCAAGACACCTATAAGAGAATCTCCATATCGAATGTGTATGGAAAAATATGTTATCTCCCACTTGATCTTGACATTGGTGCATATTGGGTAGTAAAGGAAATGAACTCGAACCTGTAACTCGTGGTTGAGAAAAGAATGATGGAACTGAATGAGCTAGATGAGTTCTGTTATCACACTTAAAAGAATACAAATATGTACAAGGAGAAAATGAAGAATGGCATGATAACCATATTCATATTAAAAAGTTTGAGGTAGGACAACGAGTCCTAAAGTACAGCTCCAATTTTACTAAGTATCTGTTTAAGTTAAGATCGAGCTGGTTGGGTCCTTCCATTGTAACAAAAGTCACAGATTAAGGAGCTATTGAGGTAGTATTTGATAGATAACAGAACCTTCATGGTAAATGGTCACTGGCTCAAGATTTATCATATATATATATATGAAGCAAGGAGAGTTGGTGTATCTCCTAGACGTGGAGTGAGGTACTATCATCGAACTGAACGACACCAAACTTAAGTGCTTGTGGGAGAAAACTCAAGATTTTATCTCTTTCATTTTTTTTATAGTAGTGTATCATATTTTAAATACTTTAGCATTTATTTAGTGTATACTATGCGTAACGAGAACATAATTGGAGTCTTTCCGTGATGTGTCGGTAAAAATTGGCAAGTCTCAGACAAAAGGAGGATGTGTAGGTCATGAAGAACGGTGAAAAGAGGATTGTGTAAAACAATGTTGGATATGTTGAGTGTTCTACTACACTAGGATCGAGTTTTCCATTGTATAATAATTATTTGGGAACACCTCCCAACAACAGCCAAGGATCGTCCGTTCGTTGCCAAACCTGGATAGTCAAATGGCCGTGCCAATTAGAGACAAAAACCTTGGAGATTTAGCATCGGTAGGGGAAAGGCAGCACGAGTCTAGGTTTCAGTTGGTCCGGCAATACTAGAAGAGTTGGTCGGTAGCGCCAGACGATTTTCGTCGATTTGTTTGTTTTTGTCGGCCAGAACCAAAAGGTTGGAACAGTGACACCAGAGAAGAATAAAAAAATTTGGCCTTCATCATCGGTCAAAGACCACCAGTTCCAGTTCGGGCGCTGGTTATATACTTTCTGAAAAAAGAAGAACATTTGGTAGCACTGGTCGGTTTTACTGGCAACAACAGTGAGAAACAGTAGCCTTAGTGCCTCATAGGCAGTAAGTGACTGGTAATGCTGGCTCAGGCACCAGACGGTTGGCTAGAAAGAAGAAAAAATTAGCTTCTACAAGATCTGAAAACCACACATCCACTTTCAAATATTAAATTTTACCCCATGTGCACCCGAATCCTCCCATAAACAACATATACACTACAATCTTCCTCCAACATATATCAAAATCCTCAAAAACCCTCTCAACTTCATCATCATATTTTTCAATCCTTCTTCATCAATTACTTCATTTTATTCATTACCCATATACACTCACATCAAAATAAACCTCTCCCACTGAACATGTCATCTTCCTAACACCAAATTAGCACCCAAAAACAACAAAACATCACTAAATATTCCAAATTATTCAAACCCTAATTTCTTATACTTTAAGATTTGAAGAAGTACAAGTTTCCAAGACCATATGGGTTCATCCGAGACAAAATTTGTACTATTTTTTGGCTTAGATTTACGGGTAACATAGGTTAATCGTTAGTTTTTGGTACTTACAATTTTGGATATTAGTGGATTATTAGCTATATCTAGTAGGGGTGAGCACGGTTCGGTTCGGCTCGGTTTTTGGCTATAACCGAAACCGAAACCGAATGATTCGGTTTTTAAAGGTGCCGAAACCGAACCGAACGGTTTTTATCGGTTCGGTTTTACCGGTTTTCGGTTTTCTAGATGTTCGGTTCGGTTTTTTCGGTTTTAGTATGTGTTTAATTCGATAGTTGTATATATTTCAAGAGCGTTTGCATGAGACATTTTATTTTCTAACAAATCCATCTATGAAGTGTTTGATTTTCAGATTATTGACCCATGTAGGAAATTGTATTTCTTAGAACTCAAATATTATATATTAATCGTAAAAAAATAATTTCAAGGGAATATTTATATTAGTTGTAAACACATAATTTCAAACCAATGTTCATGATGGTAAAAAAAAAAAAAAAACAATGTTTATGTTTTGATTTGACCCATGCAGGAAATTGCATTTTTGAAGCTCAAATATTATATATTAGTCATATACAAATAATTTCAAAGAAATATTTATTATAATGTGTATGCTTTATTTCAACAAATATTAATAAACGAATGATTTTTTAAAATATATAGACTAATGATTTATGTAAAAATATGTTGCACATTATAACATTTTTAGGGATGGTGCATGTCATATATAGACATTTTTGTTTCCCAAAATTACTCAATTTTTTATCCCATTGTCATAATCTCTTCAAGAATATAAATTAAATTCGAGAATGTCTTAATTTTTGTATTTTTTTGGTTCGGTTTTTCGGTTCGGTTTAGCATAGAAAAACCGTACCGAACCGAACTTTTTCGGTTTTTTAAAAAGTTTATACCGAACTGAACGGTTTTGTCGGTTTTCGGTTTATTCTGTTCGGTTTTTTCGGTTTTTTGGATCGGTTCGGTTTTTCGGTTTAGTTTTGCTCACCCCTAATATCTAGTGAAATCAGTTGGAAATTGTGTGTGATATTAGATATATTTCCTCCCAAAATTGTGACAAATTTCAACAAAGTCTTGTTTTTTTCAAGCTTTTGACAATGCCTTCTAAGGATGCCAGGGTAACCAAAGGAAAGAGTAAAGAGGCTGACGTTAATGTATTGAAGATATGAACGGTTGAACTAGGTTGTAATGACTGAACGACTGAACTAGGTTGTAATGAGTTTGGTGAAGCAAGTGACCATAGATTGGTTATTCAAGATCAAATTTGCAAAAAGTTCTAGTAGGAATATCGAGACAGATTTTGTGACCTAAGGAGCAACAAATGTTTTGTCCCATGTGTACTAAATGCTCGTAACACAAATGTGGCTTATGGGCTTGGAGATTCCACTACAACCTCACTTATGGGATTATCATGATAATACAGGTCCTTGAGCCATGATGGATGTTTTCTTAACCTTTTATTTTTTATTTTTGCATGAATATTTATGTGTTTAGGTGTATACTCTTAATTGTTAGTTGTTTTTTATTCTTTTAGAGTTTTGGGGACATGACTCATATTTGATTTGGGGGGTGGGGAACGCTTTGTTCTCATCATCAGTTCATGTGTTTAATGCTTTGAAAAAACAAAAAAAAAATTAAAAAAAATGTTGAAGATGGTATCTCGTAAAAGCCTATTTAGGCGACTCGATGATATGAACTAGGTTTTTGCTTTATAAATTCCTATATTATGCTTTGATTATTTGTATGGAAAATGTTATTATTGATTGAATTGTTAGTTAGAAATGCATATAAGGTTAGTTTGAACAAAGCGAGAAGTGAGTAGCTGTGTAGACCTTGAGATATGACCTAGTCTAAAACCAAGTACCTACGATATGAAGTGAAATAATTTAACGAGTTCATATATAAAGGGGAATGACTAAGTCTATTCTTTTATAACCCGCTTGTTCCCTTTACCTTGTCTAAATAAAATAAATTATCGCTCGTAGCCCGTTTAAGCCTTAGCCTTTTTCTTGTTAGCCACATTACATCATATACCCCTAGATGATAGAACTATTACCATATGACCTTCACTTGAACCACAATGTGTTATGAATTAAACATCTTCAAGCCTAAGTATGGGGTGGTGGGTTGTTATTGGTTACGAGATATAAAGTGCGGGTGTTATGATTGTTTTGTGCTACATTACGGTGCATGTTATTTTATTCCTTTCCGGGTTCACAAAGAAAGAAAAAAAGAGTTTGAAATAAAAGAGAAAATAAAAACAAGCATGAAAACATTAAAAATAAATAATGTTAAAAGAAAAGAAAAAGAAAAAATATTGAGAACCTGACAAGTGAAAAGTTTGAGAATGTCTTAAAGACAAAGGTGTAGATCTAGATTGTTTTGGAAATTATGGAAAATCATCTTTTAGTTGGTTATTTGTTATATTTAGTGAGGAGAGAGCCAAAAGCTCACATAAAATATCCATAGATATATCATACCTCACCAACGCCTTATATTATAACAAAAAAAAGTCCTTGTGATTTTGAGCTATGTGATTAAGTTACAAATTAGTAGAGAGGAAGGAAGTGAGTTGGCTATTAAACAACATGGAAGGGTCACTAATCATTCTATAGCCGCCACATTTGAGCTGAGTAAGAATGATAATCTTGCACCGTGAAGCCAACTTCCTTGATATTTTAACATTGGTGAATAAGGCATAATTAGTATTTCTTTGAGGTATTTTTTTTGCGCATATTTATGATAAATTGTCTTTGCATCTTTTATGAGTCTTTACCTTCTTCTATATAAAACTTTTTGATTCTTAGATCCAATTTTGTGTTTACATTACCGGTACAACACTACTTTGAGTTGGGAGTCTTAATGTCTTGTCTTTTGTGATACATTTGTATGCATACGAGACAAAATTTTGGGTGGTTTTGAGATTAAAAGTTGGTATATATCTATTTATTTGGCATATTTTGAGTTCTTAGCTAATCCTTTAAAACTTAACGTGTTTTAGAGAGGTTGAAGGTAGTTTGTGTGTTAATTGTGCAACTCATAAGAACATGGAGAATCCGAGTAGAAAAGGATAATATAATGAGTAAATGGTCTAATTAAACACCATAAAGAAGTTTAAATATACCAAGATAAGCCAAGGAGTCAAAAGAGTCAATAAATGCTCGAGCATCAAAACTGGAAAAAAGTTGTCGTCAACTGAGAAAAATTACTACAAAAATGGAGCATAAATAGAGTGTGACCTTTTACCCCAAGTTATTTAAGTCCAGTTCACTTGAGAAAAAGTAGAATTCAATTCCGAGTTGAGACGATGAAATTACATTTTTTTTAAGATGACACGGGTTGTTCAAATTTCACAAAGGAGTACACATGCCACTTTTTGAGCCTAGTTAGGAGAACTCCAAATTTTAGTAGTGTAAAAGAAGTATTTTCATCTTTTTAGACAAAATTTATACTTCCATATTACTTTGGAGTAAGAGATAAGGAAGAGAACAAGTTAGGCAGCAAAACATCAACTTTTAATATTGTAATCCTTCTTTTCTTTGACTCTTCATTTTTCTTTCTATTTTTATTTTATTTGTTAAGATTCTTAAAATTACTAAACCATTAATTATCTTGGGATACATATGTAGAACCCTGACTCATTATTTGGAAATTATGTTATTAAATTTTAAATTTTTGTATTTAAATGAACTGGTTAATTACATTGTTCTTATTTCTTGTAATTATTAAATTTATTGCATTAATTAAGTTTATGAATTGTCGAGATAGTGTAGTACACACAGAAGGGATGGTTGAATTGAGAGCTTAGGGTAAATACAATTGATTTAGTATAGAATCAGGAGATCATAGCAAATCTGATAATCGAATAAGGGGATAATCTTAACCATTAGAAGATTCTTGATCATTCATGAGAAGTTACTAGAGCTGTATAATAACTCCTATTTACTCGAGAGAGACTTAGGTGGACCTTAAAATCATCATTAACGTTAATTTCTCAAACATCCCTTAAATCATACATAGTCCTAAATAACGGTTAGTGGCTATTACGAGCATTTGGCGCTACATTCTCCTACTTTTTACACTCAGATTTATCTTATTTCCTTTTTCTTGAAATTAAATTATTATTTTATGATTTATAATCTTATAGTTTATTTTAATTATAAATATTTATTAAATGTTATAAATTTTAATTATTTTCTTAGCATAATGATCATCCAAATCACCTCACGTCCGAGGGGATCCCAATTATCTACATGCTTCCTTGAACCTGCAAGTTAACTACCAATATCGATTCTTTGTAAGATAAGGCATATTGAATATATATTGTTTGTAACAATTTCATCACATAAAATATAATCTTTAAGCTAATATTCTTCCCTATTTTGATGATTATAAAACTATGCATTTATTGCTTAAAATTATGGTTTGATCAATTAAGAGAAAAACTATTTACTGATTTGCTATGCATTTGGAGTGTTTTCAGCAGTTGTGGCCGAGTTATTAGCTATTTACGCAGGTTTGTGTATGTCGAAAGAAGTAAAGGCTAAGGTGTTATGTGTTGAGGTAGATTTCTAGGAAGCCAATAGATGTAATTGGTAAAGTTGAGAGAAGGAGAGACCCAACTGCATTCTGGATAGATGGTATATGGATAATAATGGAAATGAATGCTTTCTTTGTGATTAAAGGGGTATATCGGGATATGAATACATGTGCCAATTTGTTAGCTCGCCTTGGTTTAAGACAAACAAACGTGCATTCTACGTTTATTGACCCACCAAATGGGATTTAGGGAGTTCTCACTAAGGACATTGTTAGATGGAAGACCCTAGGAGGATCTACAACCCTGAAGTTGTAGATCTCTTGATCATGTAATCATATTTAATCCACGGTCTAAGGACCTCGTTGTTATAAAATAAAAGAGAAACTACCGAATAAGCGTAAGAAAATCAAGCATAGCATAAGGTTAAGTATAACCATAAGTCTCCCCCATAATTAATCACTCTAACTAGTGATTGCATGCATATTTCTCCCCCTTTTGTCGATATCAAAATAAAGCATATAGAGAGAAGATATAAGGAAAGTATAATAATTTAATTTATTGACCAAGGAAAGTGGAGATACAAGTTTTCAAATACGCTTAACAAGAAAATTACTAGAACTATAGGTGAGTCAAGTACTCTAAAACATTCATCTTCACTAGACTAATATCAGGGAATGACTCACCTCTTTTCTCATTACTTGAACTTCCAACGCTTCCACTCTCTGATCGATGGAAGTGATGTTTTGTCATATGGTGCAAATGGCGGCTTCCAAACCATGGTATTTTTCTTCAAAGAAGGAAATAAATCTAGTGCCCAAATTCTCATTTGATTCTTCTCTATTAGTGGTGATGTGTGTTGTCACTTAATATATTGGGAGTGAGAGGAAGTTGATAAGTTGCTATAGATAGAGTTTCCTGAAGGTATATTTTCAAGTGATATGGCCTACATTCCATGAAATTCTTTTCCTTTCTTGCTTTTGGTTTGAAGTAATGTCTTGACCCCATTCTTAATGTTGACAAGAATGTAAGCTCTGTCTGTCTATCGTTAAATATCCAAATATATTTATTTTTTTGAGCATCTCATGATCCTTTTTAATTGAGAGTTGAATTCCTTGAAGGAGACATGAGAGGTATCCAATTAATTATTAAAAAATAAGAGTCTTAAAAACAAATTATATGGAAGGTGAATGGTTTGGTGAAGGTTATATTACATGTGGGAAATAAAGAGAAAGGTCCAACTGATTTGTCTCTTAGAGTAATGTCAAAAGTGGAGGTAGGCTTCAATAAAGATATGGCACTATCATTCCTTTTCCCTGTAATATTTCCAGTTACTAGTAATTTGTTGGCTACACGAAAGTTATGGATAAAGTTTTTCATGAAATAAAGATGAGGAAGAGGAATGACCATATTTGTCTCTAAGAACTCTTCAACTTATTTGAACAATTTTTATTTTCATGAGTTATTCTAACTCCGTACAAATTACATCATTTAGACATTGATGTCTTCCATTTTGTGATAGAGAAATCCCTTCATAAGACATCATTTTAGGTTTAATTTGGACTTATTTACTTGATTAGTAGTCGACTTTGCTATAATGCACTTTTTCATTCATTTTGGAATTACTTGTCCTTTTAGAGCTTTTGTGTGTTAATTTACTTGTTTAGTGTGAAGTTATTAGGAATATGGATACTAGGAGGTAACAAGATGAAGATGATAAGTGAATATTCAAGTCCAAGAACAAGAAGAACTGTTGAAAGAGCGAAAGAAAATACTTTGGTGAAGGTGGAGGAGTTTTAGAAAGAGTTAAGTCGTCACCTTTTTCCATTTTTGAGGACAATCGGTTAGGATTCAACTTAATGGTTCAAATGAAATATGTGGGTCTTTAAGTCCGTGAAACTTTAGAAGTGGAATAATTGGATTTGGACTTACGATGCAAAAGTTATGGTCAATTTACTGAAGTGGTGTAGTACAATTAGGAATAATTGAAACGGATTTGGGCCTTTTTAGTCACTTACTTAAGCCCATATAGGCCAAGTCCGTTTTGATGCCTCTATATAAGGATTATTTGGACTTATTAATCAGTACACTTTATATTATATCATATTTTGAAAGAGGGAAAAAGCTGCAAAGCTTAGAAGCAAAGAGTAGAAGTTGGAGAAGAAGGTTAACACCATTCTTCCTCAATTAAAGCTCGAATCACTCCACCCTTTAGAGTAATTACAATTTATTTTCTATTTTTGGAATTATGATTTCATTAAATTGTATATTAGTTTTATTTCTTTCATTATGAGATAAATTTATTATACTTGAGTATTGCATTTATGGGATGAACCCTAGATTTCTAATTCAAATTCTTTTGAATTTAAGATTGTTTTAGTTAAAATTAAGTTGGGTATTTCATATTGACTATATTCTTATGCTTGTTTACTATTAGTAATTTGGCCAATTAGTTATATGTTTTAGTATTTAGGCTATTCGAAGTGGCGCGATCATCCGGAAGGGGGGGGGGGAGGTTAAATACAGAACTAGAATACAGACGCGTGGTGTGCGTTATTGAACCTAAGGGTGTTAACTAACCATGTAGTTAATTGGTCTTATAGTATAATCATTTGAAAGTACCTTTAGTGTCACTCTGACGAGGTCATCAACACCGTAGAATAGCTTCTTATCTACCCTGACAGAATTTAGGAAGACATTTGAATCCCGACTAATATCAAATACCAAATTTTCCCTTAAACAATAGTTTCAGATTGCGAACTTTGGTGATTCCCTAGCGAGACTCAAGTATACCTCTCATATTTAAGTAATCTTCTTTTTAGTTATTTCTAGTTTAGTTTAGGTTTAATCATTATTTATATTTCAATTCTTACATTGATTCTTTATAACTCGAAAACCAAACAAACATCTATTGTTACTTTTACTATTCGTATTAAACACTTATTCATAACGTTGTAATCCCTGTGGAGACTAATTTCCCGTATTTATTTACCTATAACTTGGAATGACCCGTACACTTGTGGTTAGTTACTCTTATTATTTAGTGTTGATTTATATCACACACTAGGAGCCACCAATTTTTTGGCGCAACTAATGTGGAATGAAGCGTTAAGTTATGTGTTTATTCCATTTAGTAGAGATAATTTTTTTGTTTTTACGTTTGTCTTTTTTTTTTGTCGTTCTCAGATTTTTTAGTTTTGGTGCATGGTCTCGGATCCTGAGACAATACTTCAAAACTACAGGAAAAGAGAGAGGGAAAGACGCAAGCTAGAACCAATTACGATGGCAAACAACGTAGAAAATCTTGAAATTCAGAAAGAAGGGGAAGGTGCTCAATTCCAACTGGGACACGACCCATGGTTCCTGCAGGCTCCTAAACAACAACCATTTTGATTTACCTACACTAGCTGTCGACCCTCCATATATTCAAGTTTCTAGATTCAAACCCGACTTGGGTATGTTGAATCAATTCTGAGACTTTAGAAATTTTAGAGGAGTAGTTGGTGAAGATGTAGTTAGAGCCCTGCAGAATTTCATACAGATCTACGATGCGTACATCACACAAGGTGTGACATGAGAACATACATATCTCGTGATGTTTCCTTTTTACTCATAGATGCTGCAAGTGAGTGGTTTGATCAACAACTACAAGATCATATCACTACATGAGTTGAATTACAATCAACATTCTTTGATCGATATTATCTGAAGAACGCGAGGTGAAATGAGCAGCTAGAGTTGACGTCATTCCTTCAAGAGCAAGATGAGTTAGTAGAAATCTGTTGGACAAGATTTCAATTAGGTTTAAAGCGAGTTCCAGATCATGGCTACTGAAGAGATCAACGATTGTCCATGTTCGATAAAGGCCTCGATGAAAGTTCAAAGAAGGATTTAGATCTGATGTGTGGAGGAGGATTCTTTGTGGTTATGCCACACCATGAAACAACGACATTGAGTAGAATTGTGAAGAATGAGATGGTGTGGCAAACCATGAGAACACCAATTTGAAATTCTGAAAGAGGTACAATACAACTAGACATTGACACCACAATTGATGCAAAGCTATTTGTGATGAAAGAAGAACTCAAGAATACATTCGAGTAGCAAATGAAACAACTTACATTAGTTGTTAAAGAAGGGTTTACAGGTAGAAGAGATGATGTGAACGTTGCACAAGAGTCATATGGGTGTTCGCAATATGGAGTGAATGATCATAATTGGGAGAGTTGTTAAAGAAATCCATAATCCGTGATGTTCGTGTCTAACCGAGGTAATTATCATTTGAATGGTCAAGGCTATGGTCAACAAAATCGAAATCATCCAGGTTTTCAACACTCAAATCCTATTAGGGGTGCAAATCCAAATTATGCATATCAGCCGCGATCCCAAGGAAATAACTACCACCTACAACCACAAAATCAATACCATGGTGGACAAAACTATGGAAATTAAGCACCATAACACCCATACAAGATTCTTACGCAGAGAGTCTCAACCAAAAAGCCTTACCAGCTCATCTTCAAGAAGGTTCAATAAGTGATATACAACAGACATTGAAAGCACTCATGTTTATGACACAAATGATTGATCAAGAGCAGCAAGCTACTAATTCAAGGATGAACGAACAATCAACTGCATTAAAAATCCTAGAAAATCAAGTGTCTCAAATGGAGAAACATGTAAATCGGCGTCCACAAGGACAACTCCTAAGTGACATAGAGATTCCTCGACAGATTTAAGATTGTAAGGAAATTGCTCTAAGAAGTGGGAAGCAATTACCACCACCTCCTTTTTCGATCATGAAGGAAAAAGAGACAACTGTCAATCTGAAGGAAGTACATGATGTGGTAGAGAGAGAAGGGGAACCTGTTGTAGGTGAAGATGTATTTAATTATGTGAGTAAAGAGGGTGCTAGGGAGCCTAACAAGTCTACGAAGGAGCAAACAAAGAAATATCTACTTGTGAATGATGACAACCCTCCTCCTCCCTTTCCATCATGTATCTAAAATAAGAACAATCAAAAAGAGTACAAGAAGCTCATAGACATGGTGAGGAAACTGCAAATCAATTTTCCATTTGTGGGATTCATCCAAAATATGACAAAATATCTAAAATTCATGATAGAGGTTCTCTCCAACAAACACAAATACTATGAGGGAGAGATGATTGGTTTGTCGGAGGAGTGCAGCACAATATGTCAAAGTAAGTTGCCTACGAAGTTAGAAGATCCATTGGTAAAGAGTGGACCGGGAGAGCTTTGTGTGATTTAGTTGTGCGTATCAATCAATGCCTAGATCAGTGTTCAAAAATTTGAGTACTGGTGATGCAAAACCTACTACTATGGTCATACAAATGGTGGATAGGTCTATCTACCAACCCGCATGAAAGATTGAGGACTTGCTCGTCAAAGTAGGTAACTTTATACTTCCGTGTGATTTCATTATTATTGACTACGATGCGGATAGGAATGTCCCCATCATCTTGGAAAGACCATTCCTAGCCAGGGGGCGTACTTTGATTGATGTAGAGAACAGTGAGCTAATCATTTGAATGCAAGACGAGGATGTAAAATTTAATGCGCTCAAGCCGATGAAGTTCTCTGGTTCTCTGGGAGATTTTTTTTTCTTGGATGCCATTGAACAGGTGGAGAAAGAGCTAACAAAGGTTGTTGAAATCTTAAGACCAGAAGAGAAAGAGCTAAGGCTAAGTCCAATAGAACCCCAATTGTAGCAAAAAACTACAATTGGGGATTGAACAATGAAAAAATCAACTCCAACAGGTTCCCAATTCTGGCTAAAGCCAGAATAGAGATCCCTATTCTAAAGAAATGTTAGCCACATGTGGCTAACCCCAATTCAACTTTGCTACATTTTTTTTATTTTTTCTTTTAATTTAAATATGTTTATTATATATATAATTAAGTTTTAAAAAAAATAAATTATTCAAATATCAATATTATGTATGTAAAAAAATTTATTATAAGTTTAAAGAATTCAATAAAAAAATTATAATTATTAGAAAAAATATTAATTAAGAGATTTTAAAGATTTTAATAATCAAATTAATTGAAAAAAATTATATCTTCATAATTTATTAAATAGTACTAATATTTTAATCTTCTTGGATGATGAAAAAAACTCGTTTCAATTGAAAAAAAAAATCGTTTGATTATTCTGTTGAGAATTATAATTTAAATATTAACATTATATTTTTTTGTTTCAAATATTTTTTACAAATATAAAAGTAAAATAGTAAATAAATAATTGTATGAAAAATTTAAAAATTAATTAATTTATTTATTTAAGAATTTTTTTAAATAAAATTAAAGTAAAGTTTTTTGAAATTGGGGGTTAAAATTGGGAAGCTGTTGGAGTAGAGTTGTTTTATAAGGTTAATATTTGATAGGGAATATGTGTTTAACTCCCAATTCTAGCAAAATTATTGGATAGCTGTTGGACTTAGCCTAAGGAAGAAACCAGAAATTAAAGTGCCTCCAGATATCAAAGATATCCCACACCTTGATCATGTGAAGAAGAGAACTGAGAAATGTGCTAAGAAGGTTCCAATGAACCCTTGAGAGAAAGAGAAAAGGAGGATTTCAGAGTAGTTGAAGAAGTAGCATTGAAAATTCCTGATCGCCAACTGAAAGCACGTAAGCCCAAGAGTTCTTGGATGGGACCATTCACGGTCACGAGGATTATTTCTGAAAAACAAGTAGATTAGAAATCTAGTGGATGTAAAATCCGCGAAGTATATGTAAATAACCTCACTAACTGTTGGGGAGGTTATGTTAGAAACAAGTGATCCTTGAGGTAACTCATCGAGCTTAACGATGCTAAACAAAAGCCACTTCAATTATATAATCGTTTACTACTTTATGTCTTTAAGTATTGTATTATATAGTATGAGTATGTATATTAGTATAAATTTACAAAAATGTGAAGGGTTGGATTGTTTTTTATGTACATGTAAGTCAATGATTTAGTTTGGGGTGAAAGAAGTGCAAAAAATCGTGTTCACAAGTCGAAGCATGTATCTACGGTGTACCGCATGTCTCAGCTAACAACATTGAGAAAACTTTGAAAGGCCAAAACCGTGGACTCAGATATCGGAATTAATTTTTTCTCGATCCTAAACAACGTATTTTTTCGAGGTCTATACAATGGAGAAGTCAAACTAGTCAGATAGGGAACTAGACTCCGATTTTATTAGAAACATGGTTTCTGGTTAGCTATTGGAAAACACACATGTGGACGCAATTCATTTTAGCGTCAGCGAGAATTAGCATTAGCGATCTGTAACCCTTTTTTGTGAGAACGGGCACCCGGTTTTTGGTCAGACCTTCTAAAAAATCAAGGCCTAGATGCAACACAGTGTTGCGAATGTGCAAAAGAGAAGAAATAAAATAACTTCATCAACCGGGTACCCGGTTTACTTAAACATCCCACAGTTTATGTTGGCAAGAATTAAACCCTAATTCTTATGGTAACCGTCTTTTCCCTTAGCCTCTTACACAAGAAACACCATTATCGAAGAAACCAAGCTTCTTAAACACCTACAATCCATAATCGAAACGCCAAAATAACATCGATTTGTCCCTCTAAAAATCATCCAAACACCTAATCATATCATAAATCCTTCCAAAACACCAACAAATTCCTACTTTAATCCATGGTGGTCCTTTGTGTGTTCTAAAATAAATGCAATAAATAATCGAACCACAACCGCAAGTGTACGGTTGTCCCAAGTAATATAGTTGATAAAAAAGATTTGTTCCAAGGACGGGATGGTTGACTACAATGCTTATCTATTAATGATTGATTGCACTTATGGAAGCAAATAAAGATAATATGTTTGTTTGGTTTTGTATTAATGCTAAGTAATAAAAGACTAAATGGAAAATTGCAAGTAAAAGCTAAGACGCAAGTAAAATGATGTAAAACGCAAGTATGAGAAGATAGCACTTGAGAACGCAAGGGGTCATCCTAATCCTATTTCATAACCTATGCTGTTTAAGGGTTAGATTGGTCAATTACGATGGACGGGATTCTAAATTCCTTATACCCCCGTCAGGGTGGACTATAAGGCGATCCTAGAGTGTCACTAGTCCCGTCAGGGTAAATATGATCCACTTTTGGATGTTTAAGTTTTATTACCTCATTGGCCCTAGAATTAGCTAAGTTCGTCAGAATCAATAGCTTCTATCCTATATTGAATAAATGGTTCTGTATCTAAACCCTCCGTCAGGATGATCCAATTGCCACTAATTGGAATAGCCTAGATACTAACACCTGTTCCTAGTTCATGACGCTAAAAACAGTAAATATTCTCAATTTATCGAAAAGGGTAAAAGACACAATCTATTTTAATTTAACAGAAACCCAAATTCAACATGTGAAATTCAATAAGATTTGGGAATTACCCATATAGCATTCTCAAGCGCTAAAATGTGTTTAGCTCATATTAATTGGAAACAAAATTAAATTAAATAAAAGGAAATTCATATTGTTTTACAAAATTAAAGATAAAAGAACCTAATTTCCGGAATAGGAATGACTGCGAACGGAGATATAGACCCTTTCCAGCTCTTGCAGCTTCTTCTTTCTTCCTTCTGTTGCTTCTCTCTGGTGTTTAATCTTGTGGAATGTGAATTGTTGTGAAAATAGAAGTCAAAGGCTCCTTTTATAAGTGTAAAAACGGATTAGGGCTTGGACCTAAGAATAAAACACTAATTAAATGTCCAAGCCCAAATTCTAAGCCCAAAATCCCGTAACTGCTGATACACCTTCACTAAAACGGCTTTTCCCGCTTCGTTATGACCCCGGTTGACCTCATTCCAGTTGCTAAAGTTCCGTAACTCGATAAGGAGTGTTTTCTCTTCAAAGGTCAGCGGATAAATCATCTCTTAAGCACCTCGAAATCAGCAATCAATGGCCTGGAAAATAGATTTTCAGCTCTAAAAATAATATCTTCGGGATTTATCTTCAAGTCTTGACTCCATATCGTGATCTTTGACTTTCTTCTCGGATTCCTCTTCTAGCTAACATCTAAAACCTGTAAACTTTACGCTAAAAATACCAATATTATGCGCAAAAACTTAATAAATTAAAAATGCTAGAAATAAAAGAGGAAAATCATATTATTGCATATTTAGTCCAAAAGTCTATAAAATTAATTAAATAAACACAAAAAATGATGTCTCCTAAGGGTCGAAAATAAGAACAATTAAGGAGACATCAATCCAATATATCTTTCTTCACCAAAAGATAAAGTTTATCCATTAAATCTTTCCAAAACCTTGATATATTGATTATCTAGCTTCTAAAACACTATAAATCGTATCAATACACCTTCAAAATTATCAAAAGTCACAAATTTCATCTTAAGCTTTCGAATTTTTGAAGTTTTGAGTTTGGGGTCATTCGAATATCAAGAAGAACCAAGGTTGTGTCATTTAATCGTAAGATAAGCATTAATTCTCTTGGGGTGATCTCGTAGAAAATGATTGATATTCCAGATTTGAGTTCAAAGCCTATGGTTGGAGAAGTTAAGAAGAACGTGAACAGAATGAAAGTTGGGTGTATAGAAAGGGTTTCCGATGATGATATGATAGAGCGATTAATAAATTGAGAGGAGAACCATGAGGAGATGATTGAAGCTATGAGAGGTATGACAAGACAGTTAAAGGTGATGAAACACACCTTAGACAAGATGGACTCAATGGTTTATGATCTGTACAAATTGACTAAGAAGAATTCACAACCTCAACAAGATACTACAAGCAATCGTCCTAGTCCCGGTTAAGATACGTTCCCTTTATCCTTCTTATTTAGTAGAGTATATTAGTTTATTTTATTTATAGAGTCTTTTCGAGTCGTGGGGACACGAGTCATTTTTTAGTTTGGGGTGGGGTACTCGTTGTCCTCATTCCCACTTTATGTGTTACATGTTTTATCGTTTTTAAAAAAATTTAAAATATCAAACAAGGAATGATTTGGGTATAGAGTTTGCTGAATGTCCCCAAAAGTGAACTTTTTGTTAATTTATAATAAAAAATAGTAGACCTTAGAATTAGTGCATAACGCCCTTGAATGCATGCAACCACTAGATTGTAGATAGGAAAGATTAACAAATAATGCAAAAGAAGTTAGCTTGAACTTAGTGAGAATGAGTGGTGTGTAGAACGTGAGATCTAAACTAGTTGAGAATCCACTTAATTATGAACTAAAGGTGAGAAAAGAGTGAAACTACATAGCTAGGAAGATGATTGAGGCAGTTCTTTGATAGCCACTTGATCCTTTTAGATTTCTAACCAAATATTAATGTTATGTTCTTCTTAGCACCATTTTTAAGCCTTCAAGGCTTTCTTTTGTCACCAAGATATAAGCCATATCCCTTAGTTTATTGGACATTTCATATGAACCTCAACTGAATCGCAACCTTGAAATTTTTGTCTCTAGAGCTTGAGTTTGGGGTGGTAAGTTTCATCATGAGATATTGATGTATCCCTAATTTCTCTAAATATAAGCCCTTATGAGACATCATTTTAGGTAGAAAATTGACTTTTTATATTGACTTTGTGCTTAATTCGTAGTATCCCTATTTCTTGTCTTGATTTGATGAATTATTATTTTTATAGCATATTTGGTTTAATTTGTGTGTTAATGTGAACCTTTAAATATACATAGAAATAAATTAGATGTCAAATCAATTCTAAGAAGATAAGGAAAGAAGATCTTGAAGAAATCAGGAGATAGAAGAAGCAAAAGATAAACTAGGAGAGGAAAAGTTGCCAAATAAATCTGAATTTCACGAGCTACGTCCACAAAAGTGATCGTAACTCAAGATTGGATGGGAATTCGGAAGAATAGTCTGAAGCAAAGTTGTAGAGCATTCAGAGACGTCCAGTTTCAATACAAATAACACGTCAATTGAAGTTGAAACGAAGAAGTTGCGGTCAAAACAAAACAACAACAGTTTCTTACCTTTTCTATATTTTAGGTTTACGAATTTGAATTGGGCTTGGACTCTTTTACTTGACCCCTACTCAAAGATTTCGACCTAACACCTATATATATATATCTGTTCTAAACCTTAGAGAATCATCCCTTGACTACATAAGCTTAATATACATACATAAATCATCATAGAAGCAATCAGGAGGATCTAGAGGAGGAAGAAGCAAGAGCTAGAGCTTAACTACATCAATTCAACATTTCTCCATCTCTATTCTTTGGGTAAATTAGTATTAGATCTATTTTGTCTATGAGCTATTTCTAAGCTATTTATTCAAGAGTTTTATTATGCATAATTTCTCTTTAGGATTGTTATTATATGAACTATTGATTATTGTTTTTCTGTTTTAATTTGAATTTGGGATTTCAGTATTTAATTGAATTGGTTCTTAATTTCCATTGACTATATTCTTTTGCTTGTACTCTATCATTGACATCGCGAATCAAGGGTAGGTTTTAGTAATTAAGCTATTCACTTAGTGGCGAGTGATCATCCGTCAGGAGGGTTCAATTGCAAAACTAGGATATAGACGCGTGGTGTCCGTTATTGACTGACATGCTTGACTAACAACGTAGCCAATTGGGTATAGATCCGAATCATCTGAACATAGCTTATAATCGCCCTAACGGGGTTTGTAATACTGTATAGCTTCTAAGTCCACCCTGACGGGGGTTAGGAGATTATAGAGTCCCGACTATTGTGAAATTTTCCATTCACCCTTATTCTTAGGAATCATAAATTCAATAAGATAGATTTATACTTGCATCTCCTTATCTTATTTTTATAATTATTTGTTATTAAGTATTTATTATTTATTTTATTATTTATTTAATTAGGAATCAAAATACTTCATTGCTTATCTTTGTAATTAAGACAATTGGAACTATCTATTCTAATATTGAACACGAATTTAGATTAACTACTTAAATCCCTGTGAAGACGATAATCCCGAGTTTACTTATCTATTACTTGAAACGACCCGTACACTTGCAGTCTGTGGATCCTTGATGTCTCCCTTTTTGTTCTACTTTTATGCCCTTATAAGACATCATTTTAGGTGAATAATTTACTAATATGATAGACTTTTATGATTAATTCACTATATTTCATTTTCTCTCCTTGGAATTTATTATATTTCATTTATTAAGCTTTTGCACGTTAAATTTGTTGTTTTTAGTGTAAAGTTTGTAGGTTCATAAATGCTATACAAGGAGAGGAATCAAGGATTAAAGTCATAGATCGTGTGGAGAAGTCAAAGGCGAGAAAATATATCCCGAAGAGTTGACTAGGAAAGCTGCAAATATGGAAGGCTGATGTTGATTGCTGATTTTGAGCTACTTAGACATGGATTCAGACTTGAGTCGTGAAACAAGCTTTGGTTCCTTATTGAGTTACGAAGATTTAGCAACTTGAACGGGTCAATTCAGAGTTGATTTTAGAAAGTTACAGCCATTTTAGTGAAAGTTGTACATCAGTTATGGGATTTTTAATTAAAGATTAGACTTGGGCTTTTTAATATTTCACTAATTCAGTTAAGTAATAGCCCAAGTCCGATTTTCACCTTATAAATAGACCTTTGGACTTCTATTTTACACACAACTCAATTTACACAAGTTAGAAATGCCAGAGAAAAAGTCAGAAGCAAGAGGAGAGAAGAAACTGAAGCTGGAGAAGCAATTCTTCCATCAACAGTCTATTCAACCCTTTAATTAGGTTTTCTTATCTTTTATTTTCTGTATTAAACATGAGTTCATATTTAGTTTTAATTTCTATTATGAGCTAAATACTTAAAGTGCTTGAGAATCGATTTAATGGGTTGAGCCCCAATTTATTTAATTAGTGTTTCGGGATTGAAAGATTTAATTTGAATTGGGTAATTTAGTATTTTCTATTATTTTGAATTTATTTACTATTTGTGAAGTCATGAACCAAAAATAGGAATTAGTAATTAGTAATTAAGCTATTTTTATAGTGGCGTAATGATCACCTTGACGGGGGGTTTAGTTACAGAATTAGATAATAGATGTAAGATATAAATTATTGATCCTGACTAGCTTAGTTAATCTTATATCCAATTGGGTAAAACACATGAACATTCAAAGGTAGCTTATAATCGCCCTGACGGGGTTTGTAATACCCTAGGATAGCTCCTAAGTCCACCCTGACGGGGTTAGGAGAAATTCGAATCCTGACTAATACCAAATCCCAATTCATCCGTTAAGCGAAAGCATTGATTAAATAGATTTAGGTGAAACCCTTGCGAAACTCAAGTACTACTTCTCCCCTTGCGTCCAACTTTTTATTTGCATTATTTTCATTTAAGTTACTTAATTTAGTTTCTAATTTATTTTTACATCTTAATTCTTAAAACAAAAACCCAAAAAATATTTATCCATTTAATTTTCTATCATATAAACAACTATTTACGCTTTTTGCATAACATCTAAAGTCATATCCAATTCGTCCCTGAGATCGAAATCTCGTTTACCAGATATTACTTGGACGACCCGTACACTTGCGGTACGTGTCTTAAATTTTTAGGGGTGTTATTTATAACACACCAGGAGACACCATTCCTTTATTCTATTAGTTTTATTGCTTTATTTTATAACACGCCAGGACCCACCAGATATTACATTGGTTGGGAATTTCATGCGTTTGTATTTTTGCACGAATTTTGATAATTTATTAATCGTAACCCTTTGCTGAGGCCTTTGTAAAAAGAGACAAGAAAGAAAGGGAAAATAGTAGACATGACAACTCAAATCAAAACAGAGACTAGCAAAGTGGAAAGTTTTTGGAAATCATCATGAAAGATTATTAGGTTAAATTGGGGATGCTAAACTAGTGTGTCAAATGGGTTAAGTGAGAACATATTCGAGTATAAACTCAAGCTCTAGGACAATAGGATAATGGTTAATGAGGAGAGAGCCAAAAGCTCACTTCACATTCCTAAATATAAATATCACACCGTCCCTAAGCATATGCTAAAACCATAAAGACCTCATGATTCTTAGGTACGTAGTGGAATAAATTTTTTGTTAATAGTAAGTAAGTTAAGTAGAGCATTCAAAAGCAAGGATCAATGAACACCCTATAGCCACCAACTCAATCTAAGTATCAAGAGTAACCTTCTAGCATTGTGAAGTTAATTTGGAATTAAAATGATCTATGTGTTTGGTTTTGTAGGATATGTGTATGTGTGCATTGGTTCTTAGGTTGTACTATATGAGATTTATTTGAAGTTTGCTTTTGTATCATTCCTTAAATTCTGCATTTGCTTCGTACCTAGACCTCTAATTTTGTTTTTACTTTGTAAAGACGACAAAGCTTTGAGTTATGGGTCATGATGTCTCCCGTTTTGTGATAAAAAAATCTCTTCATGATACATCTTTTTAGGTTTAATTAGGACTTATTTACTCGATTAATAGTTGTACTTTTCTATAATGCACTTTCATCATTCATTTTTGAATTATTTGTACTTTTATAGCTTTTATGTGTTGGTTTGCTTGTTTAGTGTGAAGTTATTAGGTTGGATACTAGGAGGTGTTGGAAAACTTGGAAGTCACAAGTTGGCTTTTTTAACACATTTTATACTCTCCCACATCGGTAGGAGTAAGGAGGATTTTGCTTCTTTTATATTGTGTAAAATTAACAATGTCCAAATAGCCAACAACCATGCACATAACAAAGCAATGGGTTAGCCCACACGCGCGCACCACCACCACCACCACCCACCCGCCCGGCCCGGCACCGGCGACGGCGTAAGGCGTGGGGCGTGGGTCGTGGGTCGTGGGTCGTGGGGAGTTTGGGGAGTCAAAAAATGAAAAATGAATTGGATTTTGTACCAGCTCTTATAGTAGTGGTTGACAGACTTCCACTAATCTCGCACGCGTTAAAGGGAAAGAATATCAGCAGCTGTTACTTAGTCAAGTCAAACACGTGGGCAATCAAAAGGTCAACATAGCTGTTACAGAATATTATAAACGTGGGGGTTACAAAGCTGTCAAAACGTTAACTCAATCAAATCATATCCGGGAGAGAATCATGGGATTTAATAGGGGCGTTTCTGAAGGCTTGTGTATTCCACTCCTCACCCCTATATATAGAGCTCCCATTCCATTCTCTACAGCTACGAAAATAACACAACAGAAAAACACTCTGCCTCACCACCTACTCTCTACATTTTTCCTACTACGTTGTAGTTCTGTTAGAGATACCGGTCACACCGGAATATCTTTTTAACAACAGTGACTTTGTTTTGTTTTTCTATTTCCGTGTAAGTTTGTTATTTCCGTGTAATTTAAATTCGGTTTTTTTTGTAATCGCATTTCTTTCCGTGTAATTGTTATTCGATTGTTGTAATCGTTTTTCCGGATTATTGTAATAGTTAGTCTATTTCAAAACCTTTTTCTATTCATTTGTTTTTGTTTTCCGGAAACCATTTTTCTCTTGTACAACTGGTGGTTATTAATATAACAATTTAAAAAGATATTCATTTTCTTTTCCACCGGTTATTTTAGAAAATGGCTCTTCCTGTTTCGGCTGTTGGTTCCTCTTTGAACACAAAGCCTCTTCTCGACGCAAACAAGTTGGAACCCCTTAATGGTTCTAACTATAAGCGTTGGGCGCAAAAATTAATGATATGCCTTGAACAGTATGAACTCAACTTTGTTATAGTCGAGGCTCCTCCACTTTTGGAAATTTGAGCTCATACTGAACAAGAGCTAGCAAGGCATGCTGCCCTCGAATCTAGGTTCAAAAGAGCTAACACCATGGCTCGGGGCTGGATGTTGAACAACGTTACTAATCCCATTTTTGACCTCCTTGCCAAAGAGAAATCGGCAAAGGTCATATGGGAAACTCTCGAGAAGAAGTATGGGGCTGATGATTCGGGTAAGAAAAAATACGTGACTGGGAATTGGTATAACTTTAGAGTTACGGATCAGAAACCCATGACTGAACAACTTCACGTGTACGAGAACCTATGCGCGGAGGTTATCGCCGAAGGCATTAAGATGTGTGAAATTCTTCAAGCCAACATTTTGCTTGAGAAATTTCCCCCATCTTGGAGTGAATACCGCAACCACCTCAAGCACAAAAAGAAAGAAATGACCCTCCAAGAGCTCATCAGCCACATCCAAGTCGAGGAAGCGAATCGACTAAAGGATAAGTCAATCTCTTTCCCTTCTCATTCCTCCAAAGCTAATCTAGTCGAAGGTTCTGGCCAAGGTAACAAAGATAGGTTCAAAGGGAAGGGAAAGCAACAAGGGTCCAACAAATCTAAGTCTGGGGGAAATAAGAATCGCGGCAACACCAACAAACAAGGTGGAGGGTTCAAGATCTCTGGTAAGATTCAAAAAACTAAAGGGGCCTGTTACTGTTGTGGCAAAGAAGGGCACAAAGCTTTCGAATGTCCCCAGAGAGCTGGCCAGGGTCCCAAGGCCACCGCGAATCTGACTGAGACCGAAGAAATAATCGCTGCGGTAATGGTTGAGGTAAACTTGGTAGAGAATAAGAGCGAGTGGATCCTTGACACTGGAGCTTCTCGCCATTTCTGCGCAAACAAAGCCTTGTTCAAGAAATTCGAAAAGGCAACTGATGGTGAGTGTGTATACTTAGGTGACTCTTCCACCGCTACTGTTCTTGGGAAAGGTCAGGTTCCCCTCAAACTCACCTCTGGTAAGACTCTTGAATTAAATGATGTTCTCTTCGTCCCCTCTCTCCGTAGGAACTTAGTTTCCGGGGCTCTCCTTAACAAAGTTAGTCTCAAACTTGTCTTCGAGGGGGGTAAAGTCATTATCACCAAAAATGACGAATTCGTGGGGAAAGGGTACCTTAATAATGGCTTGTTTGTTTTAAAAACTGTAACCCTTAATGAGAATGCATCTAATTCCGCTTATATTGTTGAGTCCGTTCAAACGTGGCACGGTAGATTAGGCCATTTAAATGTTGCGTCTATTAAAAGGCTTAAAAAACTTGGACTAATACCCGTTAACAACGTGGATGACTTTGAAAAATGTCAAATATGTGTAGAGTCCAAACTTGCGAAAAAACCTTTTAAATCCGTTACCACGAGACAAACCAAATTGCTTGAATTAGTTCATTCGGACTTAGCTGATTTTAAAAACTCCGCTAGTAGAGGTGGAAAACTTTATTACATAACCTTCGTAGATGACTACTCTAGGTTTACTAAAGTGTATCTTCTTAAAACTAAAGATGAGGCGGAAAATGCGTTTTTAAAATATAAAGCCGAAGTTGAAAACCAACTAGATTGTAAAATCAAACGACTTAGGTCCGATAGAGGAGGCGAGTATAGTTCCAATTCCCTTAAAGAGTTTTGTGAAACAAATGGAATTATCCACGAACTAAGTGCCCCTTATACACCCCAACAAAATGGCATAGCAGAAAGAAAGAATAGGTCCCTTAAAGAGACTATGAATGCCATGTTAATTAGTTCAGGTTTACCAAACAACATGTGGGGGGAAGCTGTCTTGTCAGCCTGTTATGTACTTAATAGGGTACCGCATAAATCCCTAGAAAAGACCCCGTATGAAATGTGGAAGGGTTTTCCACCAAACCTGAAATTTTTAAAAGTGTGGGGGTGCCTTGCCAAAGTCAAACTACCTGATTTTAAAACTGTCACCGTTGGTCCCAAAACCATTGACTCAATTTTCATAGGGTACGCTCAGAATAGTGCGGCTTACAGATTCTTGTCACTAGAAGATAACTCTATTTGTGAATCTAGAGACGCTGAATTCTTTGAACATGTTTTTCCTTTGAAAGATTTAAATACTGTTAATACTTCTTTACCTGTTGATAATTTATCTACTAATGATGTGGTACCTCTTTGTGATGTTTTTCCTAACCCCTCCACTTCCATGGAGCCTAGTAGTATTCCCGAGGAAGAACCTAGGAGAAGTAAGAGGCGCATGATCGAGTCTAGCTTCGGCCCTGACTTTATAACAGCCTTTATAACAGAAGGTTCCCACATCGATCTATTAGACGAACAGGTAGTCAATTGTTTCCTCATGGAGGATGACCCAAAAACTTATGATGATGCTTTAAAATCTATAGATGCTAGTTTTTGGAAAGAGGCTATTAACAGTGAACTTGAGTCAATCAAAAGTAACCATACATGGGAATTAACCGACTTACCTAGGGGTAGCAAAGCGATTAGTAGCAAATGGATTTTTAAGAAAAAATTGAGACCCGATGGCTCAATAGAAAAATTCAAGGCCAGACTTGTTATTAAGGGCTTCACCCAAAAGAAAGGTCTAGACTACTTTGACACTTATTCCCCAGTGACCAAAATTGCCACGATAAGAACCCTTATTGCTTTAGCCGTCATTCACGAACTTGTAATACATCAAATGGATGTCAAAACCGCGTTCTTGAACGGAGATCTAGATGAAGAGATCTACATGGCTCAACCTGAAGGGTGTGTGGTCCCTGGTCAAGGGGACAAAGTGTGTAAGTTGAAAAAATCCTTGTATGGTTTGAAACAGGCACCGAAAAAATGGTATGAAAAACTAGATAGTACTCTTATTTCATATGGGTTTATAGCTAACACTTCTGATTCATGTGTTTACTCCAAGGTAACAAATTCAGAGTGTGTTATCATCTGCCTTTATGTAGATGACATGCTCATCTTTGGTACTACTATTCATATTATAAATGAGACTAAACGTTTTTTGTCTTCCAGATTCGACATGAAAGACATGGGAGAAGCTGATGTGATACTTGGGGTAAAAATCATTAGAAGCAGTAATGGTATTACCCTGAATCAGTCTCATTACGTAGAAAGGATGCTGAAGAAGTTCAATTCCTTTGATGTAACGCCTGTAAATACTCCTTATGATTCTAGCATTAACTTATCTAAACATGTTGGGGATGCTGTATCCCAAAATGAATATGCTAGAATCATAGGAAGTGTAATGTTCTTAATGAACTATACTCGACCCGATATTGCCTATACCGTGAGTAGACTTAGTCGCTATACTCATAACCCGAGTAGTGACCACTGGGTTGCACTTCGCCGTCTATTAAAATACTTGAGGGGTACCATCGATCTAGGATTGCACTATAACAAATTCCCTGCAGTCCTTGAGGGTTTTTGTGATGCAAACTGGATCTCTGACAATGACGAAGTAAACTCCACCAGTGGTTATGTGTTCTCCTTAGGGGGAGGTGCTATATCGTGGAAGTCTTCCAAACAGACTTGTATAGCACGCTCCACCATGGAGTCTGAGTTCATAGCACTAGAGTTAGCTGGGCAAGAAGCTGAGTGGTTGAGAAGCCTCTTATCGGATGTGCCACTTTGGGAAGGAAGTGCCACACCTGTATGTATCCACTGTGATTCACAAGCAGCCATTGGAGTCGCTCATAATAGCGCCTATAATGGGAAGAAGAGACATATTTGCATCAGACATGGGTCAGTAAGACAATTACTGAAGAATGGTGTGATAGCCTTGGAATTTGTACGATCAGAGGAGAATCTAGCTGATCCGTTCACCAAAGGCTTGACCAGGAGACTAGTCCTGGAGACGTCGAGGGGGATGGGTCTAAAACCCATTAAGTGGGAACATGTGACTAATGAGTCAATGTGATTTCCCCATCCCTAAGGCTCAAACCTAAATCGTCTCGTTCATAGCCACTTGTGGTGGTCCTTTTGAGAAGGACTTGATGAACAAGGCGTACCGAGTGCTGAAACTCACATTTGAATTCATAGCCTTTATGGTGGTTCTTTTGAGAAGGACTTGATGAATTCAAGGGTAACTTTGAAACCCAAATATTCATGGTAGAGTGTTAAGGAGACGTCCTTACACCACTCTCAAATGAATAAATCCACCAAGTTCATAGCCCTTAAAGGGTGGTCCTTAGAGAAGGACTTGATGAACCAAAAGGTAATGTTAGAGGGAACCATAACCTTGAATCGGGTAGAGTATGTGCTGTGAGGGTCTCGATCGATAACCGTTAAAGTTCAAGAGTAAGTTCACTTAAACGGAATTCGGTGGTTGCCTCACTTCACTACGTGTCAATTCAAATCGCAAGATATTGACACTTAAGTACAATTCACCCATTCTTCTTTTTGGAACCTTCTCTCCAAACCTTTTGTTGACTTTCAAGTGTGTGGGGGATTGTTGGAAAACTTGGAAGTCACAAGTTGGCTTTTTTTAACACATTTTATACTCTCCCACATCGGTAGGAGTAAGGAGGATTTTGCTTCTTTTATATTGTGTAAAATTAACAATGTCCAAATAGCCAACAACCATGCACATAACAAAGCAATGGGTTAGCCCACACGCGCGCACCACCACCACCACCACCGGCCCGGCCCGGCCCGGCCCGGCACCGGCACCGGCGACGGCGTAAGGCGTGGGGCGTGGGTCGTGGGTCGTGGGGAGTTTGGGGAGTTTGGGGAGTTTGGGGAGTCAAAAAATGAAAAATGAATTGGATTTTGTACCAGCTCTTATAGTAGTGGTTGACTACTCCAACTCAAACGTAGAGACAGACTTCCACTAATCTCGCACGCGTTAAAGGGAAAGAATATCAGCAGCTGTTACTTAGTCAAGTCAAACACGTGGGCAATCAAAAGGTCAACATAGCTGTTACAGAATATTATAAACGTGGGGGTTACAAAGCTGTCAAAACGTCAACTCAATCAAATCATATCCGGGATAGAATCATGGGATTTAATAGGGGCGTTTCTGAAGGCTTGTGTATTCCACTCCTCACCCCTATATATAGAGCTCCCATTCCATTCTCTACAGCTACGAAAATAACACAACAGAAAAACACTCTGCCTCACCACCTACTCTCTACATTTTTCCTACTACGTTGTAGTTCTGTTAGAGATACCGGTCACACCGGAATATCTTTTTAACAACGGTGACTTTGTTTTGTTTTTCTATTTCCGTGTAAGTTTGTTATTTCCGTGTAATTTAAATTCGGTTTTTTTTGTAATCGCATTTCTTTCCGTGTAATTGTTATTCGATTGTTGTAATCGTTTTTCCGGATTATTGTAATAGTTAGTCTATTTCAAAACCTTTTTCTATTCATTTGTTTTTGTTTTCCGGAAACCATTTTTCTCTTGTACAACTGGTGGTTATTAATATAACAGGAGGTACCAAGAGGAAGAGAAGAAGTGAAGATTCAAGTCCAAGAACAAGAAGAAGCATTAAAAGAGCAAAAAAAATCACTTTGGGGTTGGTGAGTTTTAGAAAGAGTTAAATCGTCACTTGTTTCCATTTTTTAGGACAACCGTTTAGGATTCAGACTTAATGGTTCCAATGAAAAGTGTGGGCCTTGAACTAAGTAAAATTTGAGAAGTAGAATCAGTGGATTTGGACTTATGATGCAAAAGTTATGACCGATATATTGAAGTGGTCTGGTGCGGTTACGAATTAATTTAAACAAAATTCAGCGTTTTTAATCACTTAGTTAAGACCATATGGGGCAATTCCATTTTATACCTCTATATAATGCTTATTTGACCTCATTAATCAGTACACTTTATATTATATCATCTTTTAAAAGAGAGAAATCTACAACGCTTGGAAGCAAGGACAAGAAGCTGGAGAAGAAGGCTAACACCATTCTTCCTCAACCAAAACTCGAATCATTCCACCCTTTGGAGTAATTTAAGTTTATTTTCTGTTTTAGGAATTATGATTTCATTTTATTGTATTAGTTTAATTTCTTTCATTATGAGCTAAATTTATTATACTTGAGAATTTCATTTATGGGATGAACCATAGTTTCCTAATTTTAAGTCTTTTGAATCTAAGATTGTTTTAATTTAAATTAAGTCGAATATATTGACTATATTCTTAGGCTTGTTTACTATTAGTAATTTGGCCAATTAGTGATAGGTTTTAGTATTTAGGTTATTCGTCGTGTCGCGATCATCAGGAAGGGGGGTTTAAATACAGAGATGAATAAAGACGCATGGTGTGTGTTATTGAACCTGAAGGTCTTAACTAACCACACCGTCAAGTAGGATTATAGTATAATCATTTGAAAGAACCTTTAGTGTCACTTTGCCAAGGTCATTAATACCGTAGAATAGCTTCTTATCTACCCTGACGGGATTTAGGAAGACGTTAGAATCCCGACTAATATCAAATATTGACTTTTCCCTTAAACAATAGGTTTAGATTGCTAACTTTGGTTATTCCCTAAAGAGATTTAAGTATACCTCTCATATTTAAGTAATCTTCTTTAGTTAATTTTTAGTTCAATTTAGTTTTAATCATTAGTTATATTTCAATTCTTGCATTAGTTCTTAATAACTCAAAAACCAAACAAATATCTACACTTACTTTTATTGCAATTAAAAATCTACTATTCGTATTAAACACTTATTCATAACCTAGTAATCCCTGTGGAGATGAAATTTCCGTATTTATTCACCTATTACTTGGAACGACCCGTACACTTGCAGTTAGTTACTCCTATTATTTAGTGTTGATTTATATCACACACTAGGATCCACCACACATCATTTTTTATCAAAAATAATTCTTTCAAGAGATGCACCACTAAAGGAAAAAAACTAAAGGAAAAATCTTTCTATTGGACAAATCTTTTGAGTGTATGATCTCAATGGGTGTAAAAAGAATTGTGTTAAAATATTCACAAACCAAGGTCACAAAGTGGGATTCCTGGATATCAAGAAAGGATAGTAATCCTTGGAAAGTAATAATAGAGATAAAGTTAGTATAATAAAGCACTCTTGAAGACTTAACAATAAAGTAGCAGATCAAAATTTTTTAGGCCCACTTCATTTGTATGATTTTACAAGTTCACAAAAAAGAATGTCATTTTTGAAAATGGTATTTGTATCCTCGTTGATGTCTCTGTGATAGATTAATAAAGCCATGAGGCATCATTTTAGGGTTATATTGTGCTTAGTTGAGGGATTATTCCTTATTATTTGATAGTTTATTAATTCTTGTCTAGTTTTAGAAATTCGTTACTTTTAGAGATATTTTTGCGTAATTTATTTGTTAAGTGCACAACTCTTAGGTACTTGTATACTATTAGAAACCAATACAAGGATATGAATGTAATAATAGGAGGAGTAAAAGGACCAAGAAGCCACGTTTGGAAAAAATAAATTACAGGCCAGATTTATAAAATGACTTGTTCGAGTTAACACACTAGATTTATGAAGATTCTAGAGGGCCCCTTTGGTTTACAGCTAGTACATGGAATTGGGAGCGCGTAGGAACTGACAGTTTGTGATTTGGAGCTGAATTGAAGAAGTTATTAAAGTTGTCGTTGTCATGGCTCAAACTAGTTCACTCATCATGGAAAATGCTTTTGGGTTGGTTTAGGTCACTCAAAAGAGACCTACAGCCCATAAAACGTATTTGGACCTTTAAATATATTTTTTTGTATTAGATAGGGATACTTATTCAGTTTTTGGAAGAATTAGAAGAGAAGAGAAGAGAGAATCAACCAAAGGAGAAAGAACAGAATCTGGATCCCTAATGCACCGATTGGACACCATTCCAACTCTATCCTTAGGGTAAACTATTAGTTTCTTTTCTTGAAAATTATTTTAGTCTTTTTACTATTTATTTTTATATCATTAGCTTTTCAATAAATTCCCTTATCTTGAGTTTGCATTGTGTATAAACCTTGAATATTTTATTGATGTTATTTAGCTATTTGGGAAATACTTTTAATTGAATTGGGGAAATTTATTCATAGTTGAGTATGAATGATTGAATTTCAGCTTTCTATATCCTGATCAAATATAGATTGTCCTAAGTACTAATTTTTCATACCTTGGCAGGGGGTTTAGGATCAAAATTGGTTCATAAACGTTTGGTGTGCGGTAGTGATCTTGACGATCTTGCCTAGCCAAATAATCACATAGGGTTAGCGCATATGATGTCTCCCCATTTGTGATGATTTATTATTAGTTGGAGACATCATTTTAGGTGTATTTATTAGAGTATAGGTCGATTTTATCATGATTTAGTACACTTTCCTATTTTGGGTCTTGAATTGCTTATTTATTATTTTTAGAGCATATTGAGTTTAATTATATATTTAGTGTGAAGCTTTAAAGATATATAATAATTAATTAGAGTCCAAGTCAAAGTCTAAGAGTTAAAGGAAAGAGGATAAACATGGAAATTGGAGATAGAAGGAAACAGAGTTCAATTAGGAAAAGGAAAAGCTATCAAATAAATCTGAAATTCTGCAGCTACGTCTAAAGAAGTGGTGATAACTCCAAAACTGAGCCGATTCTGGAAGATCCCTTTCATACGGACGTAGACTACATCGTTAGTCCTTGTGAAATTATCTAGTGCTTATATTCTTTTGACATCTTATAGGTCAAAAACGGTCCAGTAACGAAGAAGATATGGTAAAAACAAATCAGCAGTAATTATCCTTATCTACATACGAATTTGAATTGGGCTAGGCGTCCATTACTTACCTTCTCCTTCAAGAAAACGAATTAGGTCTTCCTATACCCTATAAATACAGCCTCTTAACATTAGAAAATCATCCTTAGCCAAACCTTAAGGCCAGGAAGAAGCTATAACACAAGAAGAGAAGTCTGGAAGGGGCTGTGCATCAATCATGTCTCCTTCAACCTTCAATTCTGTAATTCTTTTCTTTTCTTAGTATGAACTAAATTATATTTAGCTTGCGTTTTAGCATATATGTATGAACCCTAGTTTTGGTTGACATCTATCTAATTTGATTGAATTTATGTTTTGATTTCTCTGTTTATGTGTTGGATTTATATTATGTATTCTTTACGGTGTACAACGTATAGGATTACCATCATAGTAGTTAGATAACCGGTATATTTAACTATAGAATTAGCACATAAGGTCTAGAATAAGGTTTGGTCTGACAACCCAGCCTAACTAGATAGTCAATGGTTTAGTGTATTGCTATTTTATCAATTGCAGGAACAGTTTGATTAGGTTCTTATTGACACAGGTAAACCCTATTTGAAACTACCTAGCGCAATTGAAACCAAACTATTGGAATACTATATGATTCATACCTTACATGTTTAAAACGACAAAACTAGTGGGGATTACTTGCTAAGTACTCAAGCTAAACTTTCATACTATCTTCTTTTCTTTTATTTATTTTTTGTCTTTTTAATTTAGTAGTTTAATTTTTTCTTTATAAAAACCAAATAAAAATCTATCTTTCTTTTCTTTTTACTTGCGTATTATTATTCTAGCTTAATTATTTGCACTTGATAATTTGCATAAGTTCTTCTTAACCTTCGTAGTCTCTGAGGAACGAATTCTACTTATTCATTAAAACTTGCATACGATCTGTATACTTGCAAAACCGTGCTCAGCTTAGGGTGTTTATTTGCACTTATTTATTATATTATTTTATCACACCTTAGGCGACACCAAGTTTTTGGCGCCGCTGCCGGGTACTTCATCTTGTGATGATTTATTAATCTTGATGTCTCCCTATTTGTGATGATTTATTATTAGTTGGAGACATCATTTTAGGTGTATTTATTAGAGTATAGGTCGATTTTATCATGATTTAGTACACTTTCCTCTTTTGGGTCTTGAATTATTTATTTATTATTTTTAGAGCATATTTAGTTTAATTATTTATTTAGTGTGAAGCTTAAAGATATATGATAATTAATTAGAGTCCAAGTCAAAGTCTAAGAGCTAAAGGAAAGAGGATAAACATGGAAATTGGAGATAGAAGGAAACAGAGTTCAATTAGGAAAAGAAAAAGCTGTCAAATAAATCTGAAATTCTGCAGCTACGTCTAAAGAAGTGGTGATAACTCCAAAACCGAGCCGATTCTGGAAGATCCCTTTCATAGGGACGTAGACTACATCGTTAGTCCTTGTGAAATTATCTAGTGCTTATATTTTAGTTAGTTCTATTTTACGCTTTTCCTTTTAGTTTTTGTTTTATAGGTTTTTACAGATGGCGTGCCTAAGGAGACTTGATCTTCCCATCACATATAGAGTGCAACCACGCGGAATCCGCACTCCAGAAATCCAAGCCGCCAATTTTAGACCAGATCCAGGCATGATAGCGTAATTTGCGAGTCATGGACAATTTATTGGTGCTGCACAACAAGATCTGGTCCGGTATGTTCAGAAATTTATGCAGATTTGTGACGTTTATATTACCAGAGGCGTTACAAAGGAGCAGATGTATTACATTATGTTCCAGTTCTTTTTAACCAGAAGTGCAAGCGATTGGTACGATACCCAACGCCCTCACGTTATTCCAGATTGGGACAAGCTTCAATCTAAATTCCTAGACCAATTCTATCCGGTTAGTAGAAGATTAAAAGATATGGTGGAGCTCGAACAATTTATGCAGGAAGACGGAGAAAGTTTGGGTGAAGCATGGTTACATTTTTGGGAGATGAAGGGGAGATGTCCATGCCATACCTCATCACCAGAATATTCATTAACCATGTTCTATGGAGGACTTAATGATGAGTCCAGAAGAAGAGCAAATATTTTAGGAAGAAAAGGTTTTGTGTTATTAGATCCTGAAGAAGCTGAAAATATTATGGAGAATGTTCTTGAGAACGAGAGAAGTTGGCCAGTTGAATCAGAAAAACAAGAAGAGACCTTAGACTCTCTAAGGCTCAAAGAGTTAACCCAAAAAATTGAGGAATTACGAGAACAAGCACGAACAATAGCTCAGGTGAATCTAGTACCTAATTTTCCTTTATATCCAGGTTGTGGAGCAAAAAATAATTCGTGGAAGAATTGCATGAATAATATAGCCCCAACTTCCTTTGTATCTCATCAAAGATACCATTATTCTAATGGTTATTATCATCCTCAAGGAAGTTACACTAATTATCAGCCCCCACAAAATAAAAATTGGGTCGGAAATCAAGAGACTTATTATCAACCTCGGCCTCAATCTTACTATCCACCACAACCTACTTATCAAGAAGCGCCGATTTACAAAAAATCTATCAAGAAGCGCCGAATTCCAAAGAAGCTTATCAAGAACCACCTCAATATTCAATGCAACAAGCTCCACAAAAGCAACCTTCGGGTTTGAATTCAAGTATGGCTGCAATGATGAAAGTAATGGAAGAAAATATGAAGATAAGCCAGCAAAGAATCCAAACCCAATCCATGGTAATTAAGAACCTTGAGCATACAATATCACGAATGGAGAGTGTAATGCAAAATAGGCCAAAAGGGCAACTCCCAAGTGATACTGTTGCTCCTGATGATCATGCTTGTCATGCAGTTGAATTAAGAAGTGGAAAACAATTACCTCCGCCTAGACGAGAACCAGAACCGACCTCTATTCCTAAAAAAGTGGTTGAAGAAACAATTAAAGACAAGGTTGAAGAGGTAATTGAACAAACGAGTGTACCAGAGAAGACACTAGAAAAGAAAAAGAGCACAGTGGTAACCAACACACGCCCTCCTCCACCATTCCCGTCACGTGTCAAAAATCAGAACAATGAGAAAGAATTCAAGAAGTCCTTGACATGGTGAACGAGTTAAAAATTAACATCCTGTTTGTAGAAGCTCTCACAAGAATAACAAAATACCGCAAATTCATGAAGTACATTCTTTCTAACAAACAAGGGACGAATGGATTGCGAGAGGAGTGCAAAGCGACAAACGAAATAGAGTTACCAAAAGACAAACCTACACCCCAGAACTTATGGATGAAACCCTCCATTGCTCTAAAGTATAGATCTGAAAAGTTCATGGGAGTTAGAGGCAAGGGGTGGAAATTTCGTCATTCATAATCGAGGTAACGCATTTAACTTTAAGAGACGTTAAACAAAAGTGCTATACGGGAGACAACCCGTAGTTTCTTTTATGTTTTCGTGTTTTTACGTTTTTATTTTATGTTTAGTTTAGTTATTTTTAGTTGATATTGCATATTTGAGGAAGGTATTGGTGTTTTTATGTTTAGGTACTAAAGAAATCGAAATTGGGAGAAAAAACGAAAATTTTCGAAAAAATTAGATGCTAGCTCCGGTATACCGGGCCCTAGGGGCGGTATACCGCAGGTCAAAAACCCGTGCCACGGGGTGTCACCACGGGTTTTATGCCGAGAGTAAAAAACGAATAAGATCAACTCCGGTATACCGGGCCCCATGGCCTGTATACTGCGTTGAGTCGGAAAAAAAATATTCTGGACACAATCTGAGAAAACTTCGGCAAGTCATATCTTTGTGCTCGGATGTCAGAATCAGGTGATCGTTGAGCCTAAACTGCATAACTTTTCGAGATCTAGCTGGGGAGGTTTTCGTTCTCGACCGGTATACCGGCCAGAACTCCGGTATGCCGGCCAAAAAAACCCGTAATACGGGTAGGAGACTCGGGTTTTATGCCGAGAGGCAAAATTTCAAGAGCTCCAACTCCGGTATACTGGGCCCTACGACCGGTATACCGCTCAACACTGCTGGAGAGAGGAAATTTTCACGTTTTTCAGTTTATAAGGGTAAGGAGGTTGCTCTATTACGAATTTTTCAATCCTTAAGCTTCTCCTTCTTCCCCAAACCTCTCCCAACTCCATGGAAACTTCATCAAACCTTCCCTAATCATCAAAACACTACCCAATCACCATAAAAACACATCCAATCCTTTCTCCACATCATTACAAAGAAGATTCAACCACCCAAATTATACCAAAACACATTGAATCCAAGAATCAAAAGCTTAAATTTCAGAAATTCATCCTACAATTTCTTAAATCCATACCAATCCATGAAGAAATCATCTTACCCATATAGAGAATCATCATCAAAACACCTTTCCTAACCCAAATTAAGCTTGTACAACCAAGTAATCAAGAGCTTCAAATTTCAAGAGTGGTTAAAGCTTTGAGTTGGGGGTCAATTGAGATGATTAAGAGAGCAGGAACATTATCTACTGCAAGGGAGATGAATAAAATAAAGGTATTGGATTTTATTGAGAAGAAATAAAGTAAGAAAGGTTCTAGTTCCATTCAAAGGGTAAAACAAGTCAAGAGAAGAAGAGGTTAGCATGCTGTGTTGATTCAATGGGCAAAAAGGTTCCAGCTTTAGCAAAGAAAACAACACAACCTCTACAGATCAAAGACCCTACACCCGAAGAAAAAGAGAAAGCTTCAATGGCCATGATTTCTTCTCCAAAGAAACAATTAAAGGAACTACCTTTTTCTTATGAGAAAGTATTTGAAGAAGAAGTTGGTAAAGGAGAATACAAGAAGACTCTTGGAGTTCGGTAAAAGATTGGGTTGGTCTACGTTCATGGTAAGACGTTCTAAAAACGCTATCTTTGTGAATTGTATTTTGAGATGAGAAGAAGAGGATGTGGCACAGTTAATCTATGAGGAGGTGATACGATTTTTCGATCTCTCCCATGTCGTTATTTAATGCAATATCCTACTATGATCACGTGTCTTGATCGGAAAGCGAATAAGAAGTTGGGTGAAGAAGAAACACGTGAGTTTAAGATGAGTAACAATATTGACAATGCTTGGATCATTAAAGTTTGAGAGTAAGTACGCAACTTTCAAAAGAATAAAAGGAGTACATCATAACACTCTGTGAGCAATTAAAGAAAATCCAGCAAAATCCTATCTTGGAACGTCAATAAGGCGAGGTAATAGCCTCGAAGAGTATGTTTTCTTTCTTCCCTACCATTTATTTATGTGCAATATGTATGCTAATTTTAAATTTTATTCTTTCTTGAGTCTTTTTCGAGTCGTGGGGATACGACTCATTTTTGAGTTGGGGGTGAGGATTCGTTGTTCTCATCTTCCTTTTTGTTTTTGTATAAAATTTAAATTTTTTTTTGGGTTGAAATAGGCATAGAATATGTTGAATGTACCTATTTGAGCATGATTTAATTAGGTGAATGATAGTAAGTAGTATGTTTTTGAAAGATGTCATAAATATGTTTAGTATGCATGTATGAAAACAGGAAATAAAAGATAGAAAAGTTAATGAGCAATGCTAAGAAATTATGTTGAAACTTAGGGAGAGTTATTTGGTGTGTAGAACGTGAGGTTTGAAATTAGTTGAAAACCCGCTTATCTATGAACTAATAATGAAAAAGTAACAAAATCCGGTAGTTAGAAAAATGAATAAGGCAGTTCTTTCATATTAAAGCCACTTGAAGCCTTTTTATACCTTCTCACCCTTTTTATTTGATTATTGTTATTATTTATCCGTCTTAGCCCCTATGAGCCTTTCTAAAGCCTTTTATTGAAACACATTATAATCCATACCCTTAGTTTATAGGACTTATCTATATGACCCGCACTCGAATCGCAAAACCTGAGACAAGTCGTTTTTAGAGCTTGAATTTGGGGTGGTGGGTTTCATCATTAGGGAACATTGGGATTTGGTAAATTGTAATTGTGATTTTATTGATGATGAAAAAGTTAATATTATAACCCTTTGCCGGGGTAATAGTGAATGGAAAAGAAGCTACGAGCTAATATTGCCAACAAGGGCATAAAAAGAAAAATATATATATGAAAAAAAAATAGTGTGATATCTCAGCATTAAAAAGAGAGTCATAGCTATAAAAAAGAAAAATTGATATGAAAAGAATATACATTTGGACCGGCAAAGTGGAAGTTGTATATCAATACAAAAGGTTTTATTTGGGATTATTGGGGATGCACATCAAAAGCATCAAGAAATTGGGTTGAGTGAGAACATCTTCGAGTGAAAACTCAAGCTCTTGGGCGATTCATTGATGGCTAGTGAGGAGAGAGCCAAAAGCTCACTTTTCATTTATCCAAATATACCACACCGTCCCTAAGCCACGTTATAACCAAAGACCTTAGGATTTCTAACTGCTTGGTGGAGAAACAGTTGAGCTATAAGGTAGTAGGTAAGTGGACCATTGATGCTATATTAAGACCTATGAACAACCTATAGCCATTAGCATGAACTAAGTTATCAACCTCTCCTTCTGGCATTGCGAAATTAATCTTGATTTGAATTTATGGATTGTTGATTATGTGTATATTATGCATACTTGTGCATTATTTCTTGAGCATTACTACGTGAGACTTTTTATATATTTATGCTCTAGGATCATTAATTGTGTTCTGTTCTTATTCTCGTCCTACTTCCTACCCTACTGTTCTTTACTTTTATTGTATCGGGACGATACAACTTTGAGTTGGGGGTCTTGATGTCTCCCCATTTGTGATGATTTATTATTAGTTGGAGACATCATTTTAGGTGTATTTATTAGAGTATAGGTCTATTTTATCATGATTTAGTACACTTTCCTATTCTGGGTCTTGAATTGATTATTTATTATTTTTAGAGCATATTGAGTTTAATTATTTATTTAGTGTGAAGCTTTAAAGATATATAATAATTAATTAGAGTCCAAGTCAAAGTCTAAGAGCTAAAGGAAAGAGGATAAACATGGAAATTGGATATAGAAGGAAACAGAGTTCAATTAGGAAAAGGAAAAGTTGTCAAATAAATCTGAAATTCTGCAGCTACGTCTAAAGAAGTGGTGATAACTCCAAAACCGAGCCGATTCTGGAAGATCCCTTTCATAGGGACGTAGATAATTCCGTGAGGATTCTTTTAACATCTTATAGGTAAAAACCGGTCTAGTAACGAAGACGATATGGTAAAAACAAGTCAACAGTAATTATCCTTATCTACATACGAATTTGAGTTCGGCTAGGAGTCCATTACTTACCTTCTCCTTCAAGAAAACGAATTAGGTCTTCCTATACCCTATAAATACAGCCTCTTAACATTAGAAAATCATCCTTGGCCAAACCTTAAGGTCAGGAAGAAGCTATAACACAAGAAGAGAAGTTTGGAAGGAGCTGTGCATCAATCTTGTCTCCTTCAACCTTCAGTTCTGTAATTCTTTTCTTTTCTTAGTATGAACTAAATTATATTTAGCTTGAGTTTTAGCATATATGTATGAACCCTAGTTTTGGTTTACATCTATCTAATTTGATTGAATTTATGTTTTGATTTCTCTGTTTATGTGTTGGATTTATATTTTGTATTCTTTACGGTGTACAACGTCTAGGATTACCATCATAGTAGTTAGATAACCGGTATATTTAACTATAGAATTAGCACATAACGTCTAGAATAAGGTTTGATCTGACAACCCAGCCTAACTAGATAGTCAATGGTTTAGTGTATTGCTATTTTATCAATAGCAGGAACAGTTTCATTAGGTTCTTATTGACACAGGTAAACCCTATTTGAAACTACCTAGCGCAATTGAAACCAAACTATTGGAATATATATGATTCATACCTTACATGTTTAGAACGGAAAAACTAGTGGGTATTACTTGCTAAGTACTCAAGCTAAACTTTCATATTATCTTCTTTCTTTTCTTTTATTTATTTTCTGTCTTTTTAATTTAGTACTTTAATTTTCTCTTTATAAAAACCAAATAAAAATCTATCTTTCTTTTCTTTTTTACTTGTGTATTATTATTCTAGCTTAATTATTTGCACTTGATAATTTGCATAAGTTCTTCTTATTCTTCGTAGTCTCTGAGGAACGAATTCTACTTATTCATTAAAACTTGCATACGATCTGTATACTTGCAGAACCGTGCTCAGCTTAGGGTGTTTATTTGCACTTATTTATTATATTATTTTATCAAACATTAGGCGACTGGTGGGTCCTGGTGTGTTATAAAATTAAGTACTGAAATAAAAGGAACCACAATACCGCAAGTGTACGGTTGTTCAAGTAATACTCCGACAAGTCGGATTCGTTCTCAGGGATTGGACTGGTATAACCCAAGTGTTCAACAGATAAATAGTAATAATTGCAAATACAGAAAATAAAAGGTAAAAGATATTTGTTTGGTTTTTATATTAATCCTAAGAATGCAAGAAAATAAATTACTGAAAATAAATACTAAAGGACTAAGACGCAGATATGAGCTATACTTGAGTCTCGCTAGGGAATCACCTAAACTTACCTAATTAATGCTTTCGTTAAGGGCAGAACTGATATTTCTATATTAGTCGGGACTCTATAATCTCCTAGCCCCCGTCAGGGTAGACCTAGGAGCTATTCTCAGATGTTACAAACCCCGTCAGGGCGATTATAATCCACCTTCGAATGAATACTATTTTACCCAATTGGCTATAAGGTTAACTAAGTCCGTCAGGATCAATAATTTCTACCTTACGTTTATTATCTAGTTCAGTATTTAAACCCCCCGTCAAGGCGATCACTTCCCCACCAAAGTGAATAGCTTAATTACTATGACCTATCTCCGATTAGCTAATTCATTGATAGTGAAATTAATATAAAATAAGAAACAATATGAAATACCTAATTCAAATTAAACTAGAAACTAATCCCAAATTGAAATACATGAATTAAACAAATTAGGGTTCATCCCATTACGATTCTCAAGTAATTAAGGTTTAGCTCATATTGAAAGTAAAAACAATAAAGAAATTAATAATATACACGTTCCTAATAAATGAAATAAAATAAGAACCTAGATAGAGGAATTGGCTTGAACTGTTGTTGGAGGAAAAGGATTCTCCAGCTTCTACTCTTGCTTCCGCCTCTTGACGCTCTCTCTAAGGATGTTAAGAATTGAATGAATTGTGAGAGGTACTGAATTATGAGGTCTAAGGTGTGTATTTATAGGTGTTATCAAGCCATAGGTCGAATTACTTGGAGTGGAAGACAAGTCAAAGACTCTTAAATTCGTAGCTCTAAATTCTAGGAAAGGTAAGATTTTGCTGCTGATTTGATTTGGTCATATCTTTTTCAATACTTATCCGTTTCAGAAGTTCCAGTATATGAAACCACTTGTCTTGGAAAGATCTTTCTATTGGTATAGACCATTCGTCCAGAATCCATGCCAATCTTTAATTATGATTTAATCTTTAAAACGTGGCTGGAATTTCAGATTCACAAGGCAGCTTTATCTTTTCCTTCTTTGAATAAATCTTTCCTAAATCTTCTTATTTCCATGTAAATCTTCTTTACTTTAATCTTTATCTTGACCTGGTCTCTAAGTAATTACCATTTATCTTTTAAAGCTTCACATTAAATAAATAATTAAACTGCATATGCTTAAAAAGAATAAATCAAATAATCAAGAAATCGAAATAGGAAAGTGTACTCTAAAAATAGAAACTCAACTAAAAATCATTTCCTAACACTCTAAAATACGTTAAGACTTTATCCTCACTTTTCCTCTTGGATTGGTCTTTCATGAAATTCAAGAACCAATTAACTTTGCATTAAAAATAGTCAAATTTACGCACAAAAGCTCAGATTCTGCAAATAGTTAATTTCCAAGGGGAGAAAGTGCAATATGATCAATTAAGCCTAAAAGTCTATCAAATAAGTCATTTATTCACCTAAAAGGATGTCTCCAATGGGCTAATAATTAGAACAAATAGGGAGACATCAAAACCCCAAACTCAAACCTTTGTCGTCCCGACAAAGTAAAATAAATACAAAGGATCTTTAAAGTGAATGCAGAAGGTGGCATCTAGAAAATAATCCCAAAGTAAAACTTAAAACAAATCTCATATAGTCTAATCTAGGAATTAATATACACCTACACTTGTCATGCAAAATCAAACACAAAATAATTTCAATCCAAAATTAATTTCACAATGCTAGAAGGTTACGCTTATTACTTATCTCAAGATGGTGGCTATAGGGTGTTCCTCGATCCTTACTTGTGTTGAATGTTCGACTTAGAATAATCCCTATTAACTCACTGTGCATCTAGGAATCACGAGGACTTTACGGTTTTAGCGTAGGCTGAAGGACGGTATGGTATGTATATTTGGTAAATTTGAAGTGAGCTTTTGGCTCTCTCCTCACTTACCATCAACAAACTGTCCAAGAGCTTGAGTTTTCACTCGAATAACGTTCTCACTCAACCCAATTGACGCACTTAATTAGCGTCCCCAAATTAACCCAATAAGCACTAAGGATGATTCACTTAAAAATTTCCACTTTGCCGGTCCGAATATAATTTCTTTTCAATTCATTTCTTTTGTATAGCCATGACTCTCTTTATGATGTTGAGATATCATGCTATTTTTCATAGTTATGCCTATTCATAACTTGAGCTCGAAGCTCCTTTTTCATTCACTATTACCCTTGGAAAGGGTTACAATATAATAAACCTGTGAATCATCATCATGTATAGCACAAAGCATAATTGATAAGCTCAAAAATCCCAACCCAATGTAAATTCCCATATGGTGGACCCACCACCCCAAACTTAAGCTCAAGACAGAGTCTCAGGATCGTGATTCAAGTGCGGGTCATATGGTCATGCCTAACAGTCTAAAGGGATATTGGCTTATAATGTGGCGACAAAAGAAAGGCTTAAAGGCTAAAAATTTGGCTAAGAAGGATATAATTAATTCAGGGATAGAAGGCCAAAAAGGATTCAAAGGGCTAACAAAGAACTGCCTCTATCATCTTCCTATTTACACAACTTGTCTCTAGTTCATACCTAAGTGGGTTCTCTGCTCATTTAGATCTCACGTCTGACAAACCACCTATTATCCTTAAGCACAAGTTTACTTCTTTTGCAGTGTTCATTAATTTTTCCTATCAATTATCTCATATTTGCATGCAATCAAATCGCGGTTTACACTAAGTCCTAAAGTCAACTATTTTCTATCATTAATGCATAAAAAACATGCTTGATGGGGGTATTTAAAACACTCTACAGTTCTATCGTCAAAACATTCCCCGAACTAAATTATTAAAAAAAACAGTAAAACACATAAAATTGGGATGAGGCAACGAACCCCACCCCCAACTCAAAAATGAGTCGTGTCCCCACGACTCGAAAAAGACTCAAGAAAGGAATTAAACAATTAAAAAAAATAAGAAAGGGATAGGAAAATGTATCTGAACCAGCACGAAGCTGGTTTCCTTGTTTGTGTGTAGGTTGAGCTCCTTGTGTTGCGTAGGTGGCATGTTGAACATTGCTCACTCCACGTAATATGATTTGCATAAGCTCCAACTCTTTTGTGACTTTTTCCTATGGTTGTCAATCACCTCTTTATGATTATCCTCCAAAGTTTCCCTTTTTCCAACTACATCTTTCAACACCCAAAAGTAATACAAGCTTCTCCAACTTCTCTTTTCTCTTCATGGTATTCTTGACCTCCCAATCTTTGACATCTCAATGGACCCCAAACTCAAAACTTCAAATAATCAAAAACTAGAGATGAGTTTTGAAATTTGATGTTTTGAGGATTTGTAATGAAGTATTATGGAGTCATATGAGATGGGTAATGAATATGTAACAGCTTGGGGAAGGTTTAATGAATAGGATTGAAGCTTTGATGAAGAGGTTTAAGGTTGATGGAGAAGATTTCTTGATTTTCTTGAAGGATTGTGGTGTTAGATGTGTGTTTAGAATGAAATAGGAGGAAGGATTTGATGTTATGTGGTGTTGTAGTGGTCTTTGTGCAGGTATATAAGGGTTAAGGTCTGAAAAATTCGTATTGGAAGGCTAGGGTTCATCTTGTTAAGGTAAGAAGTTGATTAAGAAAGAACTTCTTTCACAAACCGCCTTTGAGCGGTATACCGGGCATAACCCGCGGTATACCGCAGCTTCTGCTACTCCAAATTTTCGTCTCTGCCAAGAACCCGTGATATATACCCCGTGGCACGGGTTTTTTGCTACTGTTCAATTTATCATCTCCGTCAAAAACCCCGCGGTATGAACCCCGTGATACGGGTTTTTGCTTCTCGCGGTATACCGGACATGAGGCGCGGTATACCGCAGCCATCATGCCTCAAAATTTTTGTTTCTATATAAAGCCCGTGGGGGCCACCCCGTGGTACGTGATTTCCAGGCGCGGTATACCGGGGGTCTGGTGCGGTATACCGGACCGACCTGCGAATTTTTCCGAGTGATTCCTTTTTTCGTTTCCTAGCACCCCAAACTCAATTCCTGCACCAATAACACACTACCTTTCTCATTTCTTTTAAAAGTAGACACTAAAACTCGACACTAATTTAGAATTATACACTAGGAATTGAAAAACATAAAGCAATTTAAAACATGGGTTGTCTCCCAAGAAGCACTTTTGTTTATTACGTCTTTAAGTTCGACGTGTTACCTTCCATGAAGATGGTATTGAGGCCCTTGCGGTTCTCCTCCGCTTGAATTCGCCTCGTCCTTGGCATGTAAGCTTAAGAACTCTCCCACCTCGTATGTTATTTAATCTATCTTTGAAAGGGGGTGGGTAAGTACTTCGTTTCGCCTTTTTATTTTCACGACGAAACTCATTCTCCCCCACACAATAGTAGATGACCGTTTTCCACGGTATAAGCTCACGTTTATTCCTCGTTTCAATTTCACATTCCTCTTTAAAATGTGGTGGTTAGGTGCTCCTCCTTGCCGCTTTACTCTCGCGGTGTGGCACCTTGCTTGTATAGCACATGTCTGAACTTTGTGGTGGTGGAGGTGATTCGAATTTCTCAACTCTATTCTCTTTCATGATTCGGGGTAGAGATGGTAATTGGTGAACTTTTTGTGGTGGAGATTCAACTTCTGTTTTAGCATGAACCTTGAATTCTTCAATTGATTCTCCAACCACTTCAGATTCGTCTTCGCTGTCAACCCAATCTTCCACTATTACCTCCTCATATTTTTGCTTTGTAATTTCTGTAACCTCGATCACCACCTCTTCTTGTCTGTGTTCTAAATCTTGATCATGCGCATATATCATAGGAATAGCAATTTATGTGTTAACTTCTAGGAATTGCGTTGCTACTCCTTCTTCTACCATGCTAACAAAATTTTCAACCACATGGTGGTCTCCATTTATAATCGGCACGGTGGTCGTATCACTATCACTATCATTTTTTTCCAACACTTCATCCTCCACTACTTCTTCCGGTTCATAAGATTTGCTACTGCTTTTGGCAAGTTGGGAAGCCAGATCATCTAGCATCTGATTTATTCTCTCAAGTCTAGCATCTCTTGCCTTTTGCTCTTGATCTCTTCCCATGATTTTCTCTTCGTCACAGCATTCGAATGTGGGGTCTTCATAAGACTTGCTTTTGCTCTCGGCAAAGTCATGAGAATTATATCTGGAACCCCTTTCTAGCAACCGTTCTATTTTTGCACTGCTTTCCTCGCTGTTACGAATGTATTTAGCAAGTGTTTCATTCAAATCGGCCAGAGTTATATGTGGAGGTTGTTGAATGTTCCATCTTTGATCTGGTTGACAGTGATACATCAATTTTTTTTATTATTCCCGATCCATTGGTTGTTCCAACTTTGCTCTTGCGGGTGTTGATAAGATGGTTGGTAGAAGTTACTACCCCATTGTTGTTGTCCCGAAGAGTCTTCCAATAATCATATGGATCGGGATCTGGGTAATGTCCTCTATACATCTTTCAGTCAAATCTCTTGAACATTACCTAAATTAAGAACCTGTAAAAACAAAACAAACAAAGACAAGCGTAAAACTGCAAAAATAAATAAACAATTAAAACTACTTAAAGATTAAACACCGGGGTCACACACTGCAATCCCCGGCAGCGGCGCCAAAAACTTGGTGGGTCCTTGTGTGTTATAAAATTAATGCGATAAAGATTAAGGACTCACAAACCGCAAGTGTATGGTTGTCCAAGTAATACTCCGATAAGTCGGATTCGTTCTCAGGGATTGGACTGGTATAACCCAAGTGTTCAACAGATAAATAGTAATAATTGCAAATACAGAAAATAAAAGATAAAATGTATTTATTTGGTTTCGAGTAATTAAACTACTAGATGCAAAGAAACAAATTAATGAAAATAAATACTAATAATTAAGATGCATGTATGAGCTATACTTGAGTTTCGCTAGGGAATCACCTAAACTTACCTAATCAATGTTTTCTTTAAGGGCAGAACTGATATTTCTATATTAGTCGGGACTCTATAATCTCCTAGCCCCCGTCAGGGTGGACCTAGGAGCTATTCTCAGGTGTTACAAACCCCGTCAGGGCGATTATAATCCACCTTTGAATGAATACTTTTTTACCCAATTGGCTATAAGGTTAACTAAGTCCGTCAGGATCAATAATTTCTACCTTACGTTTATTATCTAGTTTAGTAATTAAACCCCCCGTCAAGGCGATCACTTCCCCACCAAAGTGAATAGCTTAATTACTATGACCTATCTCCGATTAGCTAATTCATTGATAGTGAAATTAAAATAAAATAAGAAACAATATGAAATACCTAATACAAATTAAACTAGAAACTAATCCCAAATTGAAATACATGAATTAAACAAATTAGGGTTCATCCCATTACGATTCTCAAGTATTTAAGGTTTAGCTCATATTGAAAGTAAAAACAATAAATAAATTAAAAATATACATGTTCCTAATAACAGAAATAAAATAAGAACCTAGATAGAGGAATTGGCTTGAACTGTTGTTGGAGGAAAAGGATTCTCCAGATTCTGCTCTTGCTTCCGCCTCTTGACGCTCTCTCTAAAGATGTATATATTGAATGAATTATGAGAGGTACTGAATTATGAGGTCTAAGGAGTGTATTTATAGGTGTTAGCAAGCCCTAGGTCGAATTACTTGGAGTGGAAGACAAGTCAAAGAATCTTAAATTTGTAGCTCTAAATTCTAGGAAAGGTAAGATTTTTCTGCTGATTTGATTTGGTCATATCTTTTTAAATACTTATCCGTTTGAGAAGTTCCAATATATGAAACCACTTGTCTTGGAAAGAGCTTTCTATTGGTGCAGACCACTCGTCCAGAATCCATGCCAATCTTTAATTATGATTTAATCTTTAAAACGTGGCTGGAATTTCAGATTCACAAGGCAGCTTTATCTTTTCCTTCTTTGAATAAATCTTTCCTAAATCTTCTTATTTCCATGTAAATCTTCTTTCCTTTAATCTTTATCTTGACTTGGTCTCTAAGTAATTACCATTTATCTTTTAAAGTTTCACATTAAATAAATAATTAAACCGCATATGCTTAAAAAGAATAAATCAAATAATCAAGAAATCGAAATAGGAAAGTGTACTCTAAAAATAGAAACTTGACTAAAAATCATTTCCTAACACTTTAAAATACACTAAGACTTTATCCTCACTTTTCCTCCTTGGATTTGTCTTTCATGAAATTCAAGAACCAATTAACTTTGCATTAAAAATAGTCAAATTTACGCACAAAAGCTCAGATTCTGCAAATAGTTAATTTCCAAGGGGAGAAAGTGAAATATGATCAATTAAGCCTAAAATTCTATCAAATAAGTCATTTATTCACCTAAAAGGATGTCTCCAATGGGCTAAGAATTAGAACAAATAGGGAGACATCAAGAACTGGTATAACCCAAGTGTACGGTTATAATGTCTCCCCGGCAGCGGCGCCAAAAACTTGGTGGGTCCTGGTGTGTTATAAAATTAAGTACTGAAATAAAAGGAACCACAATACCGCAAGTGTACGGTTGTCCAAGTAATACTCCGACAAGTCGGATTCGTTCTCAGGGATTGGACTGGTATAACCCAAGTGTTCAACAGATAAATAGTAATAATTGCAAATATAGAAAATAAAAAATAAAATGTATTTATTTGATTTCGAGTTATTAAACTACTAGATGCAAAGAAACAATTTAATGAAAATTAATACTAATAATTAAGATGCATGTATGAGCTATACTTGAGTTTCGCTAGGGAATCACCTAAACTTACCTAATCAATGTTTTCTTTAAGGGCGGAACTGATATTTCTATATTAGTCGGGACTCTATAATCTCCTAGCCCCCGTCAGGGTGGACCTAGGAGTTATTCTCAGGTGTTACAAACCCCGTCAGGGCGATTATAATCCACCTTTGAATGAATACTTTTTTACCCAATTGGCTATAAGGTTAACTAAGTCCGTCAGGATCAATAATTTCTACCTTACGTTTATCATCTAGTTTAGTAATTAAACCCCCCGTCAAGGCGATCACTTCCCCACCAAAGTGAATTGCTTAATTACTATGACCTATCTCCGATTAGCTAATTCATTGATAGTGAAATTAATATAAAATAAGAAACAATATGAAATACCTAATTCAAATTAAACTATAAACTAATCCCAAATTGAAATACATGAATTAAACAAATTAGGGTTCATCCCATTATGATTCTCAAGTAATTAAGGTTTAGCCCATATTGAAAGTAAAAACAATAAAGAAATTAAAAATATACATGTTCCTAATAACAGAAATAAAATAAGAACCTAGATAGAGGAATTGGCTTGAACTGTTGTTGGAGGAAAAGGATTCTCCAGCTTCTGCTCTTGCTTCCGCCTCTTGACGCTCTCTCTAAAGATGTATATATTGAATGAATTATGAGAGGTACTGAATTATGAGGTTTAAGGGGTGTATTTATAGGTGTTAGCAAGCCCTAGGTCGAATTACTTGGAGTGGAAGACAAGTCAAAGAATCTTAAATTCGTAGCTCTAAATTCTAGGAAATGTAAGATTTTGCTGCTGATTTGATTTGGTCATATCTTTTTCAATACTTATCCGTTTGAGAAGTTCCAATATATGAAACCACTTGTCTTGGAAAGAGCTTTCTATTGGTGCAGACCACTCGTCCAGAATCCATGCCAATCTTTAATTATGATTTAATCTTTAAAACGTGGCTGGAATTTCAGATTCACAAGACAGCTTTATCTTTTCCTTCTTTGAATAAATCTTTCCTAAATCTTCTTATTTCCATGTAAATCTTCTTTCCTTTAATCTTTATCTTGACTTGGTCTCTATGTATTTACCATTTATCTTTTAAAGTTTCACATTAAATAAATAATTAAACCGCATATGCTTAAAAAGAATAAATCAAATAATCAAGAAATCGAAATAGGAAAGTGTACTCTAAAAATAGAAACTCGACTAAAAATCATTTCCTAACACTCTAAAATACACTAAGACTTTATCCTCACTTTTCCTCCTTGGATTGGTCTTTCATGAAATTCAAGAACCAATTAACTTTGCATTAAAAATAGTCAAATTTACGCTTAAAAGCTCAGATTCTGCAAATAGTTAATTTCCAAGGGGAGAAAGTGAAATATGATCAATTAAGCCTAAAAATCTATCAAATAAGTCATTTATTCACCTAAATGGATGTCTCCAATGGGCTAAGAATTAGAACAAATAGGGAGACATCAAGAACTGGTATAACCCAAGTGTACGGTTATAATGTCTCCCCGGCAGCGGCGCCAAAAACTTGGTGGGTCCTGGTGTGTTATAAAATTAAGTACTGAAATAAAAGGAACCACAATACCACAAGTGTACGGTTGTCCAAGTAATACTCCGACAAGTCGGATTCGTTCTCAGGGATTGGACTGGTATAACCCAAGTGTTCAACAGTTAAATAGTAATAATTGCAAATACAGAAAATAAAAGGTAAAAGATATTTGTTTGGTTTTTATATTAATCCTAAGAATGCAAGAAAACAAATTACTGAAAATAAATATTAAAGGACTAAGACGCAGAAATGAGCTATACTTGAGTTTCGCTAGGGAATCACCTAAACTTACCTAATTAATGCTTTCGTTAAGGGCAGAACTGATATTTCTATATTAGTCGGGACTCTATAATCTCCTAGCCCCCGTCAGGGTGGACCTAGGAGCTATTCTCAGATGTTACAAACCCCGTCAGGGCGATTTTAATCCACCTTCGAATAAATAATATTTTACCCAATTGGCTATAAGGTTAACTAAGTCCGTCAGGATCAATAATTTCTACCCTACGTTTATTATCTAGTTCAGTATTTAAACCCCCCGTCAATGCGATCACTTCCCCACCAAAGTGAATAACTTAATTACTATGACCTATCTCCGATTAGCTAATTCATTGATAGTGAAATTAATATAAAATAAGAAATAATATGAAATACCTAATTCAAATTAAACTAGAAACTAATCCCAAATTGAAATACATGAATTAAACAAATTAGGGTTCATCCCATTACGATTCTCAAGTAATTAAGGTTTAGCTCATATTGAAAGTAAAAACAATAAAGAAATTAATAATATACATGTTCCTAATAACAGAAATAAAATAAGAACCTAGATAGAGGAATTGGCTTAAACTGTTGTTGGAGGAAAAGGATTCTCCAGCTTCCGCTCTTGCTTCCGCCTCTTGACGCTCTCTCTAAGGATGTTAAGAATTGTTTGAATTGTGAGAGGTCCTGAATTATGAGGTCTAAGAGGTGTATTTTTAGGTGTTGGAGGACCCTAGGTCGAATTTCTTGGAGTGGAAGACAAATCAAGGACTCTTAAATTCGTAGCTCTAAATTCTAGGAAAGGTAAGATTCTTCTGCTGATTTGATTTGGTCATATCTTTTTCAATACTTTTCCGTTTGAGAAGTTCCAATATATGAAACTGCTTGTCTTGGAAAGAGCTTTCTATTGGTGCAGACCACTCGTCCAGAATCTTAGCCAATCTTTAATTATGATTTAATCTTTAAAACGTGGCTGGAATTTCAGATTTCCAAAGGCAGCTTTATTTTTTCCTTCTTTAAATATATCTTTCCTAAATCTTCTTGTTTCCATGTAAAACTTCTTTCCTTCAATCCTTCATATTGACTTGGTATCTAAGTAATTACCATTTATCTTTTAAAGCTTCACATTAAATAAATAATTAAACCGCATATGCTTAAAAAGAATAAATCAATAAATCAAGAAAACGAAATAGGAAAGTGTACTCTAAAAATAGAAACTCGACTCAAAATCATTTCCTAACACTCTAAAATACACTAAGACTTTATTCTCACTTCTTCTCCTTGGATTGTTCTTTCATGAAATTCAAGAACCAATTAACTTTGCATTAAAAATAGTCAAATTTACGCACAAAAGCTCAAATTCTGCAAATAGTTAATTTCCAAGGGGAGAAAGTGCAATATGATCAATTAAGCCTAAAAGTCTATCAAATAAGTCATTTATTCACCTAATCCAGAGGGCTAATAATTAAAACAAATAGGGAGACATCAAAACCCCAAACTCAAACCTTTGTCGTCCCGACAAAGTAAAATAAAAACAAAGGATCTTTTAGGTGAATGCTGAAGGTAGAATCTAGAAAATAATCCCAAACAAAACTTAAAACAAATCTCATATAGTCTAATCTAGGAATTAATATACACCTACACTTATCATGCAAAATCAAATACAAAACAATATCAATCCAAAATTAATTTCACAATGCTAGAAGGTTACGCTTATTACTTATCTCAAGATGGTGGCTATAGGGTGTTCCTCGATCTTTACTTGTGTTGAATGTTCCACTTAGAATAATCCCTATTAACTCACTGTGCATCTAGGAATCACGAGGTCTTTACGGTTTTAGCGTAGGCTGAAGGACGGTATGGTATGTATATTTGGTGAATTTGAAGTGAGCTTTTGGCTCTCTCCTCACTTACCATCAACAAACTGTCCAAGAGCTTGAGTTTACACTCGAATAACGTTCTCACTCAACACATTTGACGCGCTTAATTAGCGTCCCCAAGTTAACCCAATAAGCACTAAGGATGATTCACTTAAAAATTTCCACTTTGCCGGTCCGAATATCTATTCTTTTCAAATCATTCATTTTATTTTATTTTATATATCCATGACTCTCTTTTAATGTTGAGATATCATGCTATTTTTCATAGTTATGCCTATTCATAACTTGAGCTCGAAGCTTCTTTTCCATTCACTATTACCCCGTCAAAGGGTTACAATATAATAAACCTGTGAATCATCATCATATAAAGCACAGAGCATCATTGATAAGCTCAAAAAATCCCAACCCAATGTAAATTCCCATATAGTGGACCCAACACCCCAAACTCAAGCTCAAGACAGGAAGTCTCAAGATCGTGATTCATGTACGGGTCATATGGTCATGCCTAATAATCTAAAGGGAAATTGGCTTATAATGTGGCGACAAAAGAAAGGCTTAAATGCTAAAAATTTGTCTAAGAAGGATCAAATTAATTCAGGGATAGAAGGCCAAAAAGGGTTCAAAGGGTTAACAAAGAACTGCCTCTATCATTTTCCTATTTACACAACTTGTCTCTAGTTCATACCTAAGTGGGTTCTCTACTCCTTTAGATCTCGCGTTCTACAAACCACCGATTATCCTTAAGCACAAGTTTACTTCTTTTGCATTGTTCATTATTTCTTCCTATCAATTACTCATATTTGCATGCAATCAAAGTGCGTTTTACACTAACTCCTAAAGTCAACTATTTTCTATCATAAATTCATGAAAAGCATGCTTGATGAGGGCATTTAATATATTCTACAACTCTACAGTCAAAACATTCCTCAAACTAAAATTTTAAAAAAAAAACTGTAAAACACATAAAATTGGGATGAGGCAACGAACCCCACCCCAAACTCAAAAATGAGTCGTGTCCCCACGACTCGAAAAAGACTCAATAAAGCAATTAAACAATTAAACAATTAAGAAAGGGATAGGAAAACGTACCTGAACCAGCACGAAGCTGGTTTCCATTGTTGCGTGTAGGTTGAGCTCCTTATGTTGCGTAGGTGGCATGTTGAACATTGCTCACTCCACGTAATATGATTTGCATAAGCTCCAACTCTTTTGTGACTTTTTCCTATGGTTGTCAATCACCTCTTCATGATTATCCTCCAAAGTTTCCATTCTTCCAACTACCTCTTTCAACACCCAAAAGTAATACAAGCTTCTCCAACTTCTCTTTTCTCTTCATGGTATTCTTGACCTCCCAATCTTTGACATCTCAATGGACCCCAAACTCAAAACTTCAAATAATCAAAAACTAGAGAGGAGTTTTGAAATTTGATGTTTTGAGGATTTGTAATGAAGAATTATGGAGTTATATGAGATGGGTAATGAATATGTAACAGCTTGGGGAAGGTTTAATGAATAGGATTGAAGCTTTGATGAAGAGGTTTAAGGTTGAAGGAGAAGATTTCTTGATTTTCTTGAAGGATTGTGGTGTTAGATGTGTGTTTAGAATGAAATAGGAGGAAGGATTTGATGTTCTTTGGTGTTGTAGTGGTCTTTGTGCAGGTATATAAGGGTTAAGGTCTGGAAAATTCGTTTTTGAAGAGGCTAGGGTTACTTCTTGATGAAGTAAGAAGTTATAAGGCACAAACTCTTCAAACCGACATAGCTGCGGTATACCGGAGGAAAGGTGCGGTATACCGGACCTAGCAGGTCTTCATTTTTTCGTCTCTGCCAGGACCCCGTGATATATAACCCGTGGCACGGGTTTTTGCTACTGTTCAATATCTCTTCTCCGTCCAAAAACCCGCGGTACCTAACCCATGGTACGGGTTTTTCCTCCAGCGGTATACCAGACATATCACGCGGTATACCGGACCGCGCATCGACAATTTTTTTTCCATTCTGTATAACACCCGCGTGAGTAACACGTGACACGGGTTTTCTTCCTGCGGTATACCGGGGTTCTGGGGCGGTATACCGGACCTGGCGCTGAATTTTTCCCTTGAATTTCTTCTTTTGTTTCCTAGCACCCCAAACTCAATTCCTGCACCAATAACACACTACCCTTCTCATTTCTTTTAAAAGTAGACACTAAAACTCGACACTAACTTAAAATTATACACTAGGAATTGAAAACATAAAGCAATTTAAACATGGGTTGTCTCCCAAGAAGCACTTTTGTTTATAACGTCTTTAAGTTCGACGCGTTACCTTCCATGAAGATGGTATTGAGGCCCTTGCGGTTCTCCTCCGCTTGAATTCACCTCGTCCTTGGCATGTAAGCTTTAAAATCTTCCCCCTTAAAATTTTATTCAATCGATCTCTAAAAGGGGGAGGGTAAGTACTTCGTTTCGCCTTCTTATTTTCACGACGAAACTCATTTTCCCCCACACAATAGTAGATGACCGTTTTCCACGGTATAAGCTCACGTTTATTCCTCGTTTCAATATCACATTCCTCTTTAAAATGTGGTGGGTAGGTGATCCTCCTTGCCGCTTTACTCTCGCGGTGTGGCTTCTTGCTTGTATAGCACATGTCTGAACTTTGTGGTGGTGGAGGTGATTCAAATTTCTCAGCTCCATTCTCTTTCATGATTCGGGGTAGAGATGGTAATTGGTGAACTTTTTGTGGTGGAGGTTCAACTTCTGTTTTAGCATGAACCTTGAATTCTTCAACCACTTCAGATTCGTCTTCGCTGTCAACCCAATCTTCCACTATTACCTCTTCATATTTTTGCTTTGTAATTTCTGTAACCTCGATAACCACCTCTTCTTGTTTGTGTTCTAAATCTTGATCATGCGCATACGTTATAGGAATAGCAATTTCTGTATTAACTTCTAGGAATTGCGTTGCTACTCCTTCTTCTACCATGCTAACAAGATTTTCAACCACATGGTGGTCTCCATTTATAATCGGCACGGTGGTTGTATCACTATCACTATTTTTTTTTCAACACTTCATCCTCCACTACTTCTTCCGGTTCATAAGATTTGCTATTGTTCTTGGCAAGTTGGGAAGCCAGATCATCTAGCATCTGTTTTATTCTTTCAAGTCTAGCATTGCTTTCCTCGTCTCTTGCCTTTTGCTCTTGATCTCTTCCCATGATTTTCTCTTCTTCACAGCATTCGAATGTGGGATCTTCATACGACTTGCTATTGCTCTCGGCAAGGTCATGAGAATTATATTTGGAACCCCTTTCTAGCATCTGGTCTATTTTTGCACTACGTTCCTCGCTCTTGCGTTGGTATTTAGCAATTGTTTCATTCAAATAGGCAAGAGTTATTTGTGGAGGTTGTTGAATGTTCCATCTTTGATCTTGTTGATAGTGATAAGATGGTTGTTCTGGATGATAGTGATACGGCAATTGTTGTTGATTATTCCCGATCCATTGGTTGTTCCAACCTTGCTCTTGCGGGTGTTGATAAGGTTGTTGGTAGAAGTTACTACCCCATTGCTGTTGTCCCGAAGAGTCTTCCCAATAGTCATATGGATCGGGCTCTGGGTAATGTCCTCTATACATATTCAATAAAATCTCTTGATCATTACCTGAATAAAAAACCTGTAAAAGAAAACAAAAACAAAAACCAAGCGTAAATCTGAAAAAAATAAAAATAAATAAACAATTAAAACTACTTAAAGATTAAACACTGGGGTCACACGCTGCAATCCACGGCAGCGGCGCCAAAAACTTGGTGGGTCCTGGTGTGTTATAAAATTAAGTACTGAAATAAAAGGAACCACAATACCGCAAGTGTACGGTTGTCCAAGTAATACTCCGACAAGTCGGATTCGTTCTCAGGTATTGGACTGGTATAACCCAAGTGTTAAACAGATAAATAGTAATAATTGCAAATACAGAAAACAAAAGGTAAAAGACATTTGTTTGGTTTTTATATTAATCCTAAGAATGCAAGAAAATAAATTACTGAAAATAAATACTAAAGGACTAAGACGCAGATATGAACTATACTTGAGTCTCGCTAGGGAATCACCTAAACTTACCTAATTAATGCTTTCGTTAAGGGCAGAACTGATATTTCTATATTAGTCGGGACTCTATAATCTCCTAGCCTTCGTCAGGGTGGACCTAGGAGCTATTCTCAGATGTTACAAACCCCGTCAGGGCGATTATAATCCACCTTCGAATGAATAATATTTTACCCAATTGGCTATAAGGTTAACTAAGTCCGTCAGGATCAATAATTTCTACCTTACGTTTATTATCTAGTTCAATATTTAAACCCCCCGCCAAGGCGATCACTTCCCCACCAAAGTGAATAGCTTAATTACTATGACCTATCTCCGATTAGCTAATTCATTGATAGTGAAATTAATATAAAATAAGAAACAATATGAAATACCTAATTCAAATTCAACTAGAAACTAATCCCAAATTGAAATACATTAATTAAACAAATTAGGGTTCATCCCATTATGATTCTCAAGTAATTAAGGTTTAGCTCATATTGAAAGTAAAAACAATAAAGAAATTAATAATATACATGTTCCTAATAACAGAAATAAAATAAGAACCTAGATAGAGGAATTGGCTTGAACTGTTGTTGGAGGATTTTTTCTTGCTTCTGGATAAAACCCGTGGTGCGCAACCCGTGGTACGGGTTTTTGGGGCGCGGTACATCCCTGCGGTATAGGGGGTACACCGCGGGGTAGTCCGCGCCAGCCTTGAATTCTCCAAAAAATTTCTCCTAGCACCCCAAACTCGATTCCTGCACCATTAACACAATACCCTTCTCATTTCTTTAAAAGTAGACACTAAAACACGACACTAACTAGGAATTGAAAAACTGAAAGCAATAAACTATTATACAATGAAATGGCTTTTGTTTAACGTCGTTAAGTTCGACGGGTTACCTCTCGCATCTATTCAGCTTCAAGGAGGTACATGACCTCCCCCGGGTGTGGATCAACTCTGCGATTGGTATCCTCGCCTACATGGTACAGTTTTAGACGATGCCCATTCACCATGAAGGTGCGTTGCTCGTCTGGATTCTCTATCTCTATCGCTCCATGAGGCGTAACTTTGGTCACCACGAACGGACCATACCACTTTGATCTCAACTTGCCCGGATAGTTGCTGAACTTGGAGTTATATTTGAGGACCATCTGTCCCACTTTTAATTTCTTCTCACGAATCCGATTGTCATGCCATCTCTTCGTTTTTTCTTTGTAAAGCTTGGCATTCTCATAGGCATGAAATCAAAACTCGTCAAGCTCATTCAACTTCATCATACGATTCTCCGCAGCCAAGGTTGGATCCATGTTCATCTCCGCAATTGCCCAATAGGCACCCATTTCAAGCTCAAGAGGTAAGTGACAAGCCTTACCATACACAATACGATACGGAGATGCACCCACAGGCGTCTTGAACGCAGTTCGATATGCCCACAACGCATCATCTAATTTCATTGACCAATCCTTGCGTGTGGAACCAACTGTCTTCTCAAGAATGGATTTGATCTCTCGATTAGAGACCTCAGCTTGACCATTGGCTTGTGGATGATACGCGGTAGATACACGATGTCTCACACCATACTTCTCTAGAACTTTCTTCAGATATTTGTTCACAAAGTGTGAACCTCCATCACTGATTATAACTCGAGGTGTACCATGTCTAGTGAAGATGTGTGATTTCAAGAATTTAATCACTACTCGCGAATCGTTAGTTGGTAGAGCTACAGCCTCTACCCATTTAGACACGTAATCAACAGCTAGTAGGATGTACAGATTTCCGTTTGATGGTACAAAAGGACCCATAAAATCAATACCCCATACATCGAATATCTCAACTTCAAGAACATTATTTCGTGGCATTTCATCTCTCTTAGCTATATTACCAGTAAACTGGCATCTGTGACACTTCTTGACATACTCATGACAATCCTTATGTAAAGTGGGCCAATAAAAACCGGATTGTAGTACCTTTGCAGCTGTGCGGTCACCCTTGAAGTGTCCTCCGTAAGGTGAATCATGACAACCCATAATAATGGAGAGAATGTCTTTATCTGGTATGCATGTCCTCACCATCTGATCACTGCATACTTTGTAGAGGAAAGGATCCTCCCAAAAGAATTGTTTAGCACGGTGGGCTAGTCTCTTTTTCTCTTGTGAAGTAGCTCCTTGAGGAAAATAACCACTCACAATAAGATTTGCAATATCCGCATACCAAGGAGTTTCTAATGAATAAACTGAAAACAAACTCTCGTCAGGAAACTCTTCTCTAACCAACTCAGGCCGTCCATTAGATTCAGAACCTTCAAGACGTGACAAATGATCAGCAACCTGATTATCACAACCCTTTCGATCCAAAATCTCTAAATCAAACTCTTGCAACAGTAAAACCCATCTAATCAACCTTGGCTTCGCATCTTTCTTCTCCATAAGGTATTTAATCGCAGAATGGTCAGTAAAGACAACAACTTTCGCCCCAAGAAGATAGGAACGAAATTTGTCGAATGCATATACTACTGCTAGTAACTCTTTTTCAGTTACGGTATAATTCACTTGAGCACTTGTAAAGACCTTACTAGCATAGTAGATGGAATGAAATACCTTATCTTTCCGTTGTCCCAGAACAGCACCCATCGCAAGATCACTAGCATCACACATAACTTCGAACGGAATCTTCCAATCGGGAGGTAATACAATAGGTGCAGAAATAAGCTTCTCCTTAATCTCGTTGAATACCTTTATGCAAGATTCATCAAAAAGGAATTTGGTGTCCTTCTCAAGTAAGTTGCACAACGGCTTAGAGATTTTGGAGAAGTCCTTGATAAAACGTCGGTAGAAACCAGCATGACCCAAGAAGCTTCTTACCCCTTTTACAGAAATAGGAGGAGGAAGAGTCTTGATTACCTCAATCTTCGCACGATCAACTTCCAAACCAGCACTTGAAACCTTGTGACCCAACACTATACCCTCTCGAACCATAAAATGACACTTCTCCCAGTTCAAAACTAAATCCGTCTCCTTGCATCGAATCAATACCTTCTCCAAGTTTCGTAAACACTCCTCAAAGTTATCACCAAACACAGAAAAGTCATCCATAAATACCTCAAGGAAATCATCAATCATATCCCAGAAGATTGCCATCATACATCTTTGAAAAGTAGCAGGTGCATTACATAATCCGAATGGCATCCTTCGGAAGGAAAAGGTACCAAAAGAACATGTAAAGGTTGTCTTGTGTTGGTCTTTTGGATCTACATAAATCTGATTGTATCCTGAATATCCATCCAAAAAGCAATAATATTCTCTTCCAGCTAGCTTGTCCAACATCTGATCAATAAACGGAAGAGGGAAGTGATCTTTTCTGGTGGCCTTGTTCAATTTCCGATAATCCATACACACTCTCCAACCAACAACGGTCCTTGAGGGAATGGCTTCATTTTGCTCATTCAAGATGGTAGTAATACCACCCTTCTTTGGTACGCATTGAACTGGACTCACCCATTCGCTGCTAGCTATGGGATAGATGATTCCTGCATCTAGCAACTTGATAACCTCTTTCTTCACTACTTCCTTCATAGCTGGCATCAATATTCTTTGTCCTTCAACTGAGCGCGCGTTTTCATCGTCTAGAATGATTTTGTGTTGACAATAGGAAGGACTAATACCTTTGATGTCAGCAATAGTCCACCCAATTGCCTCTTTATTAGCTCTTAGTATGCGCAAAAGTTTGTTTTCTTGAGAACCTGCTAAAGTAGCTGAAACAATAACCGGTAGAGTGTTGTTAGTACCTAAATACGCATACCTCAGGTGTGATGGAAGCGGCTTTTCTTCTAGTTGTGGGGGAGACTCGATAGATGGTTTCTTTTTAGATACTATCTCCCCAGGTTCTCGGAACGGCTCGTAGGCGAGATGCCTATGTTTCATAGTTCCGGAATTCAAAGCAGCTACGGTTTCGGTTAGTTCTTCCATCAATTCTGGTAAGTCAAGTGTTAGGGCTGCTCGCAAGGTATCATTAAAATTCATACAGTCAAATGTTTCTTGCGCAGCTAAATCGAGTATATCCATGCGGAAACACTCTTCAGGAATATCTGGAAACTTCATGGCCCTAAACACGTTGAACTTTACCGTCTCGTCTTGGATTCGCATAGTTAATTCGCCGTTTTCTACATCAATAACAGTACGCCCCGTGGCTAGGAATGGTCGACCCAAGATGATGGGGACATTCCTATCCGTGTCGTATTCAAGAATATCGAAATCAACTGGAAATATTAACGTACCTGCCTTGACAAGGACATCTTCGATTCGTCCCTCTGGATGAGCGAGGGATCTATCAGCCATCTGTAGGATCATGGAAGTTGGTCTAGCTTTTCCTATCTTCAATTTTTCGAAAATCGAATTGGGCATCAAATTGATACTCGCGCCCAAGTCACACAATGCTTTTCCTTGCCACGCATTACCAATAGAAATAGGAATCGTGAAACTCCCAGGATCAAGTAGTTTAGGTGGCAACTTACTTTGGCGGATAGCGCTGCATTCTTCTGGCAATCCTATCATCTCATTCTCACGGTATGGTCTCTTGTTGGTAATGGCTCTTTTCAGAAATTTGACGTACTTCGGAACATCGCGTATAGCATCTAAGAACGGAACGTTAATATTGAGACCACGAACCATATTCAAGAACTTCTGATATTCGGCCATGTCTCCCTTCTTCTGAACTCTTGACGGAAAATGTGGAGGAGGACGGGTTTCTGTAACATCTTTTGATTTTGGCTTCTCCGGAATCTTCTCCACTTCTACTATTTCAGGTTCATCTTCTTTTTCTTCCACCTCTTTTACCGTTTTCTCCTTCACAGTTTTTTCTTTTTCTTTCATAACGGGAAAAGGTGGGGGTGGAAGATTCTTACCACTTCTAAGGGAGATCGCGTTACATTCATATGGTTTGGGTTCCTCAGTATCACTAGGAAGTTGCCCTTGTGGACGCTGGTTCAGTTGTTTGCTAATTTGATTTAGCTGATTCTGGAACAACTTCATGTTTGCTTCGACTGCGTTTTTACATTCCGAAGCTTGTGTCTGAAGAGCAATTAAAATTTCAACTGTTTTCTGAAGGGTAACTACTCCTTCTTGTGGATGGGCAGGTAAGGCTTTTTGGTTTAAAGTTTCATCATAGGTATCCTGAGGAGCTTGCCTTTGTACATAATTACCATGATTCTGTCCTCCTTGATAATTGTTGTGTGGTCTTGGATTGTAGTTGTTACCTTGGGGGCGCGGCTGATACGCGTATGTAGGATTGGCTGCCCCATTAGGATTTGAGTATTGAAACCCAGGATGGTTTCTGTTAGGCTGATATCCATTACCACTTGAATTGAAGTTACCTCTATTGGACATAAACATCACGGATTCTTGGTTATTTGGACAAATTTCCTCATCATGATCATCTACTCTGCAAATCGAGCACATATAAACCTCTTGTGCAGCGTGCACGGCTACTTTCTTACCCGAAAATCCTTCTTTTACAGCTAAAGTAAGCTGCTTCAATTGTTGCTCTATAGTATTCTGAATCTTATTCTCAAGCATAGCAAACTTTTCTTCCATATCAACATTATTCACTCCTTTAACCGGTGTTCTTACTGAATTCCACCCCACTTCATTCTTGACTGTTCTTTCCAAAATAATTTTAGCATGAGCGGGTTGAACTTGAAGAAAACCTGCACCACATAGCGTATCCAATTTCTCTCTCGAAGTTCCATCAAGGCCATTATAGAAGATTTTCAGCTGTTGTTGTTCTGACAAGCCATGAGCGGGAACTTTACGTAGACACATCTGAAATCTTGTCCAACTCTTACCCACAGTTTCATCATATTCTTGACGGAAATGCGTCAAATCTAATTCAGCATCTAATCTCATGTTACTTGGATAATACCTGTCAAAGAATGCAGTCTCTAATTGGTCCCAGTTGGTTATCTTCGCAGGATCTTGCGTATCATGCCATTCACTTGCTCCATCAATCACAAAAAATTTAAACGCAGCAAAATACATCTGTTCTCTTGAAACTCCTTGTGTGATATAAGAATCACATATTTGCTTAAACTTCTGTACTGCTCTAAGAGGATCTTCTGATGGTCATCCACGAAAATTTCCAAAATTTTGGAATTGATCTAACATACCCGAATCTGGACGGAATCGTGGAACATCAATATCTGGAGCACCTACTCCTATAGCAGGAGCACGGAATGGAACTTCTGGTGGACCATTAGTAAACCACGGATCTGGATTCATCACTATCTAGACTTGAGGATTAGGATTTAGTGGTTGAACTTGAGGAATAACGCCTGGAGCTATAGGTTGACCATTTGCATCAAGCTGGCCTTGTCCATTATTCTGTTGATTCTGAAGGTTGAGATTCTCCATTCTGTTAACTAACTCTTCTACTTCTAAAGCTTCTCGTTCCCTTCTTCTTTTGTTAGCAAGTCTGATCAGCGATTCTGGATTACTAAGGATCGGAGGTGTTGGCTCTAGATCCTTGAATTGCCTTCTTCGCATACACCAAACCTAAAAAACCTGAAAAAGAAAGACAACCCAAAGCGTAAAACTGAAAAATAAAACTAAAACTAAACTAACAATTAAACTAATAAAGATTAACACCGGGGTCACACGCTACCTTCCCCGGCAGCGGCGCCAAAAACTTGGTGGCTCCTGGGGTGTTATAAAATTAAGTGCAAAAATAAAGGAACCACTTAACCGCAAGTGTACGGTTGTCCCAAGTAATATATGATAATCAAGTTCGTTCTCAGGGACGGATTAGGTTCAACTCCAGTATTAATCAGATAGCAAGAATAATTGTTTAACAGAAAAGTAAAGAAGAGATTTTTGTTTGGTTTTCTAAGATGCAAATAAATAAATACTAAATAGAAATAAATAAAAGCAAATAAAAGACTGACTTCAGATAAGAGAGATACTTGATCCTCGCAAAGGAATCCACCTAATCAATGTAATCTATGCTATGTTTAAGGGCAGAATTGGAATTATAATATTAGTCGGGACTCTAATATCTCCTAGCCCCCTGTCGGGTGGACCTAGAAGCTATCCTAAAGGATCATAAACACCTGTATGGTCGAATGTGGCTCTTCGGATGATAAGATTTTACCTCTTTGACTATGTAACTAGTTAAGCATGTCGGTCAATAACGGACATTACACGGGTATTACCTAGATCTGTATTCAAACCCCCCTGTCGGATGATCCATACGCCACTATATGGAATAGCCCAAATACTAAAAGCTAATTCTAGTTGTTCCTAAAATAATTAGTAATGAAAACAGAGTAATATCCAATATATAAAACTCAATTCTATTTAAATCTAAACAATCCCAAATTCAAAACATAGATTCATTAATTAAGGTTCATCCCTTTTATGCGATTCTCAAGTATAAAGAAATTTAGCTCATGATGAAATTAAAAACTAACATTAAATAAAAGGAATTCATGTTCAAATACAAAAGATAAATGAAAAACCTAAAGGGTAGAATGACTATGGATGGAAGAACAGGACTCCTCCAGCTTCTAGCTTCTTCTCTCCTTCGTGCTTTGACTTGAAAACCTTAAGCCTCTTGTTAATTCTCTGAAGTGTGTGAAAGTAGGAGGTTAAGGGGTGTATTTATAGGTGTTGGAGGAACCTAGGTTGAATTTTGCTTAGAGTGGAAGACAAGTCAAAGACTCTCAAATTCGTAGCTCTTTAGAAGGTAAGATTCTGCTGATTTGATTTGATCATATCTTTTTCAATACTTATCCGTTTGAGAAGTTCCAGTATATGAAACTGCTTGTCTTGGAAAGCTCTTTCTATTGGTGCAGACCATTCGTCCAGAATCCATGCCAATCTTTTATTATGATTTAATTCCTAAAACGTGGCTGGATTTCAGATTTCAAAAGGCAGCTTTATCTTTTCCTCCTTTAAATAAATCTTTACCAAATCTTCTTATTTCCATGTAAATCTTCTTTCCTTTCATCTTTATCTTGACTTGGCCTCTAAGTAATTACCATTTATCTTTTAAAGCTTCACATTAAATAAATAATTAAACCGCATATGCTTAGAAAGAATAAATCAATAAATCAAGAAATCAAAATAGGAAAGTGTACTCTAAAAATAGAAACTCGACTAGAAATCATTTCCTACCACTCTAAAATACACTAAGACTTTATTCTCACTTTTACTCCTTGGATTGGTCCTTCATGAGATTCAAGACCCGATTAACTTTGCATTAAAAAAATAGTCAAATTTACGCACAAAAGCTCAGATTCTGCAAATAGTTAATTTCCAAGGAGAGAAAGTGTAATATGATCAAATAAGCTTAAAAGTCTATCAAACAAGTCATTTATTCACCTAAAAGGATGTCTCCAAGGGGCTAATAATTAGAACAAATCGGGAGACATCAATGATGCACAACAAGATCTGGTTTGATCAATTCAGAACTTTATGTAGTTTTGTAATGCCTACAGTACTCAAGGTGTCAGTCGCGAGCAACTGTATTATTTCATGTTTCCCTTTTTCTTGACCGGAGCTGCGAGTGAAAGGTTGGATCATCAACCATCTGATTCTATTACATCATGGGATGAATTGAGAGAAAAACTCTTTGATCTCTATTATCCACAAAGCATGAGAGTAAAGGATCAAATGGATGTTGCCAATTTTCTCCACGGTGATGGAGAGAGACTGAGGCATCGATTAGTATGGAGAGGATCGTAGAAACTGAGAGGAATTTGTCACGCCCAAAAAATGTGACTATTCTATCTAATTTAAATAATTAAAAGTACAATTTATTACAATTATTGACTATTTATTACATTGCATTGGTTAAAAATAATAAATACAAACTAATGAACACAAGGTCTAATTTTCCTCTGCGGCTAATCTTGTACAACTGACCTCTACCCTACTCCTTAAGTTATCTTTACCTGAAAGGGTGGGGGAAAGGGGGATGAGCTTCCACTAGCTCGACAAGAAAATAAATTATTGTCATATGTAGACTTTAAACTAGGGGCAGTAATTATACTTAATACGTTGTCATTGAACTGATGGTCTGGATATATATTAAACATTCACAAAGCGATAATAAATAAATCAGATAAATGTATATTGCAAACTAGGCAGCCCATACTACCCAACAAGCGATATACACTAGCAAGTAATAAACACGTTGCAATGGATATTGTGGTCTTGCCCTTATGACTCCCACCGAAACACTCGATCCCTTATCACTCCCACTGGTAGTACCCCGGGTAAACTGAACCTACGACCCACTGACCAAGGAACTCTTCGTCACACGCGCCATGAGGGAATAGATCATGATATTCGTGTTAACCCTAGCAATCCCGTTGCCGCCCAATGCAACATGATTGTATCATGTCGAACGATCGATCGATAGATATATCAAATATCAAATATGAAACGACTAAGTAGGTCGATTCAACAACGATAACAATTAACAATAACTGGAAAAACGACAAAATAGGCTGTGATATCCCAAATATACAATTAATCATATAAGATAATGATACAATCTAATTAAGATAAATAAAACACGTAGAGTCCAAAATCATTGAATTAAATATATATTACTGTATAAATTAGAATAGGGTTAAAGATAAACATATTAAACATTATTTAAACTCTCACCTAAAGAAGAGGCTATTTAAGGGAATTCAATCAAGTGAGACCAGAGCTGTTATAATTTCTCATCTTCATAGATGTTCCACGATTCATTATTTAGGTCCCAAATAATTAAAGGAACCGTATTTCATATTTTTCGATGTAGTGAATATCTCCTCTAATATAATTGTATGTTATTATGATCTTCTTGATTAACGATTCATACATATATATTATTAAGTATAAAATGAAAAGTATACTAAGTGTTATTAACATAGAGAATATAGATTGTATTGAGTATATGAAAGTGTAGAGTACATAGTAAAGAGTCCTATTTGTAGAGAATAGGTAAACCTAACCCTAGTGTTCATGGGATTGACTACTAGCCCATGGGCTGGAATGAATATCCACTAAGTGGGTTTATAGCACTCCCCCTTGGATATTCAATCCCTAAGAATATGCCGCGTTAAAGCCTTCCTAGAAAAACCTAGTAGGAAAAAATCTAGTGAAGGAAAAGAGTACATTTCTTTATACGCTAACTAAAACTACCTCATTAAAAACCTTTATCAGGAAAACCAATTAGGACAAAACCGTGATGAAGGAAAAGAGTGTAATGCATATTTGTTTCCCTCTCTTGTCAACCTCTTAAGAAAGATCTTGAAGCCGCTGCATGCTAATCTTGTGTATTAATTTCTTGAACGTAGATGTAGTTAATGACTATGTAAATAAATCGTCTGAATTGTCAATTGAGCTAATTGGCTGAACATCTATTTCACATTTTTTCAAGAGTTCATGTCTAAAGGATAGATTTAGAGATATGTTTGGTTCGATCATCTTTGATGTAGCCTCCTATGTCTGAGTGATACAAGTAGCATATTGTTCGACTTTGTTTACTTGTCGAAATATTGCATTCCCTTAAATATTTGGTTTTGAGAATATACCTCATTAAAACATTTCTAAGAAAAACCCAATGGGACAAAATCATAGTAATGGAAAAAGAGTATAGTATTCTTCAACATGCTTATATAAATTGCCTCATGAAAAACCTTACAAGCAAAACTCAGTGGGAAAAAACCTATGCTAATCGAAAAGGAGTGCATGCGTAAATGTCTCCTCCTGATGTAAGTATAACACAATGATGTATAACTTGAGACATTCAATAGGAGTTATAAATTATACGGCATAAATTTTATCGACGCTTCATTCATATATAATGATTTAAAGTGCTTGACATACGACTTATATGAAGTATGTCATAAGAAATAATAGCAAATAAAAGTGCATCGACCACCGGAGACTATATCTCTTTAATAAATATATTACGTGTGCTACAACATACTATCTTATATAGTGACTCCCCCTTGTAGCACATTCATTTCGAAATTGTGAAAATTTCACGTCGTACAAGTGAAATTAAAAAAATATTTGCTTTATTTATGTCTTTCTACTGATGGCCAGTCAGTTTATTTAAACATTATAATTAAAAAAATTCTCGATTTCATTCATATATTAATAGTTAGTACGCGCATATATAAATACTCTATCATGATCAATTTTTAGTTAGGTTCCAATAATTTAAAGTAGTAAAATAACTGTGTGAGATCTCAATATATAATCAGGTACCTGATACTCAGTAGGCGTATTTTATTCTCAGTTATATACACTACTTTGACATTTATAAGATGTAAAAAGTCTCATAATTAACAACTTGCTCATGTTGTTGCTCCTTTATGCTATGTTTGGAACCCAATAGATCTATTTCACTTTAAGCGTACAATAGTCTAATTTGTATAAGATAGCTCTTTTGTGACATAAATTTAATCAGGAGCATTGATATTTGGATATTGTGACTTAATCACTACACCTTCACAATATTTTTATTTGTATGATTGTACGAGGATCAATATAAATGGTGTATTCTTATATTCCAGATATTCATTTTAAATCTCCCTAATGCAGAGAATAACTTAAATAACATGTATTCTCAGATTCGATCCTTTTGCGTGGTGGTGGAGCAATTGTAACGTAAATTGCGCAGTTAAGATATTTTGATGAAATGTTTTTTCGGTCTCTGACCAATAGAGAGTATTTATTATGAGCGATGGTCATAGCATTTCGTCATAGAAGATTCAATAGTTAAATTTGCTAGACTTGTATATATCCCTTGATTTCGCTATGAAAAAAATTAAATGATTTAATATCAAAATGATTTGGGACACAAAAATGTTTGGTTGGATATAGCCAGTTTGATAATATGTATTTGATCATCTAGATCTTTAATTTTTTCGCTTGTGAATTTTCACTAATATTTATATTATCAAAAAATACAGATGATGATATTGGCAAGATAAAAAAACTAGTGATATGTTACCAAATGTAAGCGATAGTGATATGTGTTATTTTGTTCATGATTTCGCATAGGATCACAATAACAATTTAATCTCCAAAATTTTATAGAGTAAAAATTCCACAAGAGTAAAAAAACTCTTATTGAATTATATTCCTTCAAAAAGCATATTTTTGGTATTTCAAGAACTTTATACATAATTCTCATTATCATACATCAGTTGAATTTTGGATAAATGTAAATTTTAGAAGTACAATACAAACTTTTTTAAACCCTTCTATTAGGTTGGATGTACCATATATGGTATTGACATTTGCTTTAGAAGTCTGAAGATCAAAGACATACATTCTATTTCTTAGGTTATACGAATGAAAAACGTGTTACTTGATAGGTCATACCTTATATTCTCATAAGATATATCTTTAATCACCCTATTCTTCGTTTCATTGTTAGCCGAAATACGATCTCCAATTGACATCTATGCATTCGCATAAGTTACCTAAAGTTGTGTCGAATAATTTTTTCGTTACAGGATTGCATAAAATACGTATGCAACTTGTGTATACGCCATGTTCTTCCCATAAGATATGTTATATCTGAGGATATAAACATAAATTACATATAGAATTGGTGTATATGTCATGTTTATCAGTATGTGTAATGGAAATATCATAAATACTGAATTAATTAAGAGAATTTAGTTTTCTCTAATATTTGATTAATTCATAAAATAAATTATCTTTTATCATAATCTCGTGGAAGATTAGTCCACTTATATGCAGAAATTACGTAAACAACTTGTACATATATCTATTTTTTTCATTTGAATTGATCAAAGGATCAATAAAATAATAGAAAGCAATTGCTTTATTTGATAAATAAATAGACAAAAGATATTTATTTTTTCTTTTAATCGAATTGATCAGAAGATCAATAAAGTAATAGATCAAATATCTTTTGAGATATTTCCATTTGTATCAATAAAATATTAGATCATACATCAAGATATATCCTTATTAGTGCATAATTTAGCTGACCCTTTTTTTTCTTTTCTTTTTCTTTTCATTTAGTAGAGGAAGTGAGGAACCACACGAATTACAGTAGTGAACAACAATGCTTTTATGTAAAAAAAACGAATGCTTATATAAGCCTTTTTTTCAGTTCCACAGTAGTGAAATAATCATATTTGATTATTACTTTTGCTTTTTTTTTTTGTCATCTTCCATTTCGGACAAAATCAAAAAGATTTAGGTGAGCAAGGAGAAAAACCCAATCACTAGTTGAGATTTTTTTATCCGCCATACTAGTAGCTATGGTGCAACAAGAATTTAAATGCTCTCTCTATGACCAGCACCATTAACCAAAGTTATGTAGGTGAATATAGAAAATCAACCGTCCCTTAATTAATGTTTCTTACATCACTTTTTTTTTTGTTCAAAGTGTTTCTTTCATCACTGCAGTGATGAGTTCATTTTGTATGTGAACAAAAAATAGACCTCGGCCAAAACAAGAAAAACATGAAGAGTTTCCCTTTTTTTCTGCCGAATGTTATTCAACTGATAGAAATAGTAAATAGATCACTAATCTTCGAATAATTTGTAAAAAAATAAATATTAACGTTTGATTGATGATAAAAAATATACTAGAAGATTATATATAAAAAAATTACTTAGTGATTGAAGGGTAAAGGCTATCGTGATGATAACGTGTTATAAACATTGAGAATAGAGATTGTACTGAGTATATGAAAGTGTAGTATTACAAAATAAAAATTCTTATTTATACCTAACCCTAGTGTTCATGAGTTTGACTATTAATCTATAGGATAGAATGAATAGCCATTAAGTAAATTTATAACACTAAGCAATAATTTAGATTAGTCATCAAAATATAGTATATATAATAAGAGACCTGTTTTAAGGATAAAGTACTACAAGTGGCACTAATATTGAAAAGTAAGCAAATATTTAGACAGCAGCTACTATCACTACTGGATTCGCCTGGTTTCGCGACGACACGCGTCGTCGCGAATCCGGGTGATTCCGTCGCTAATTTTGTTTCGCGACGAAATTTCGTCACTAACAGGTCGTCTCTATCCCGGCGTCGCTAATCCGTGATTAGCGACGACAAAAAGTGATTTCGTCCCTAATTACTCAGGGTTTTAACCACGAGGGCGCGCGTCGCGAATTTAAGAGATTAGCGACGACATATTAGTGACAACACGCCGTCGCTAATTCGTTAATTAGTTTTTCTTTATTTTTTCATCGAAAATTTATTAATTGAATTTTTCTTTTTTTTATTTAATTAACGACAACTGTTTAGCGACAGATTGTCGTCGCTAATAATTCGTATTTTGTTTTTTTATTTTTTTTAATTTTATCGAAAATCATTTTTTATTTATATTATTTAATATTTAGCGACGACACGCGTCGTCGCTATTCATGTTTTTTATATTTTTATTTTTAATTATTATTTATTTAAATTTTATTTTTTATTTTATTAAATTGTAGTTTTTTATTATTATTTTGCTTTTAAATATAATGCAAAATTATAAATAAATGAAAATCAAAAAATACATATAAATACGATAATTCGATTCAAATACTAAACTTGAAATAAAGTCAACGTCAAACGAGTCAAGTCAAAGTCAAACATTCCGAAATAAATAAAGTCTTAAACATACAAACCAACCAAATTAAAAAAAAATAACTTAATCATCATTCAAATTGGGATCTTCTTCATCTCCTCTTCTCTCCTCATCTTCTCTCTCTTCATCTCGTCTAGTGGGCCCGGGTTTGCTGATCGGCTGCATTCCATTGGCGATTCTCATCCCGTTTAATGCCTCGAAGAGAGTCTCTGCCATGCTCGGGGGTTGACTCGGCCGACTAGAAGAAGCTGTGGGCCCGGGTGATGCGGAGGATGGATCCGGTATAGGTGGAAGATTTTGAGCCGCGCGTAGCTCGTTCATCCCATCCAGAACCGCCTTAAGCAGCTCATCGTTCTCCCTGTCCGGCTGTGTAGGAGTCCTGGATCGTTTCCGGACCGGACCAATGGTAGGCACCCAGTATTTAGTCTTGGGTGGGTGTAGGACCTCCATTATTGTCTCGAGCATGGCATCCATCTGCTCCTGGATGCTAACTTCAGTACCCTCCGCTCCAGCCTGCACAACCTTCTTCTTCATCTTCTCCCGGAGAACACCCTGTAATTAGATTTCAATTTAAAAATAAATTAGATTAATAAAAAAATAAATTTAAAATAATAAATTAATTTAAATCAATTTAAAAAAAAAACTTACACTAGCTTTCTCCAAACGCTGGTCACGCCAGCTATCTGTAGTAGCATCATAGGAGAGGTGGTCGAAATAGCCGCTTAAAGGAGGAAGCTCCATCTCCTCCTGGGTCTCGTCATCTGTAAAAGTCAACGGCTCTTTCGTCACCGTCTTCAGCTTCCCCTGGACAGTATACAGTAACAAATTTTAATTAGTTAACAATTAAATTAAATTAAATACTAAATTATATTTTAATTTTTAAAACTTATACCTCAATAATCACCTCCCGGGTCTCTGACCAGTTCCTTGACCCCGCCTTGCTCGGAACTGTCTGCTGCTCTCGATTCTTCTTGTTTATATCAGCCTGACTCTGTTACAAATAAAAAAGAAGTAGTTATAAAATTAATTAAAAAAATGTATAAAATAATTAATAAATTATTTTTTTCTACCTGTTTCGCCAAGTCATCAAACATCTTCTTCGTCGCCTCCCAAATCACCGGGTCAACATCTGGTGGATTTTCACCCGTGTAGTAGTAGTCGTTCTTCAAATCCGACTTGTATCGCCTGTAGGCTCCAGATGTCATCGCAGTCAACCTCTTAACAATCTCATGCCAATCGCCTCGCCTCCTCCACTCCTCCAAATCAAAAAATTGATTAAGTCGCTGCAAAATTACCCCTTTGTTATGGTCGGGAACATCTGACCATTGTTTGTAGCACGGGGGAACAGCATCTCGAACAGCATTACCAGCCACCTGACCCACGTGTTTGCTATACTCGCCCACGAAGTTCCAGGTGCCGTCTATGACAGAAAAGTCAACTGGAATGGGCCAGCCGACTCTCTTCAGGGTCTCCTGAGCTGTCCGGATAGAGGTGGCAGCTTTCGGTCTCCTTCTTTTACGTTCACCTGTTTTGGTGAAAAATATTTAGTAACTACATATTTTTTTAAGTAATAAATAAACATTAATTGAATTTTTTATTACCCGATGGTTGGTTACAATCAGCATTCGAACGTGGTGGACCCCTCGGGGGATCGTTACCCCTCCCGTCTCCACCGTGACTCCTACCCATGACAGCAGCCATCTATAAAATTTCATAAAATTGCAAATAAGTCCAAATTTTTTAAAAATTTGCAATGAAGTCCTAAATTTTTTTAAAATTTGCAAATAAGTCCAAATTTTTTAAAATTTGCAAATAAGTCCATATTTTTTTTAAATTTCCATTTTTATCCAACTTTTCTAAAAAATGCGAATAATTCCTAATTGTCTAAAAAATCCATTTTTGTCCATTTTTTTTAATTTGAAATTAAGTCCTATTTTTTGCGAAAATTGCATTGTAGTCCTCTACATTTCTAAAAAATTCATTTTAGTCATCTATCTTTCTAAAATTGTCAAGTAAGTCCTATTTTTTATAAAATTGCATTTTAGTCCTTTTTTTATAAAATTGCATTTTAGTCCTTAATCATACAAAACTGCATTTTAGTCCTTAAACATACAAATCAAACATATTGCAAACAGGTCCCTATATCTTAAAACACAATCAAAGATCAATAACACTCTAATTATTACATTAAAATTACAAAAATCATACCAAAACCCTAATTTTTATCAAATTCCAATTAAATGTTGTTATTTAACACCAAAAAATTACCAAACAACCCATAAACATACACATAATTCTCGGATTTCATCAAACAACTAAAAACATTCATGAATTTTTACAAAAAAAAAAATTAAAAATAAAAAAAATGCAAGTTTGATCCGGAAATTGGAACCTGTTACGTAGAAATGGTGTAGATTTCGTCCATGAATCCATGCCAAGAAGAAGGAATCATACAAAATAAACACAAGAAAAAATATTAGAAATTAAAAATTAAAAAATTAAAAAATTAAAAAAGTAGTGATTAAAATGTGTTATTGGATTGGAATCATTACCTTGATGTCGGATTTGTTGTTGTTATTGCTCGGAGCTGCTTGGCTATGGCGGAAATGGAGGTTTTGTGTGAGTTTTTGAGTGTTTGTTATGGCAGAAATGAGCTCGGTTAGGGCTTTATAGAATAAAAGATTAGCGACGACACGCTGGTCGTCGCGAATCCTTAAATTTCGTCGCGAATCAGGGACACGTGTCGCCCCACGTACACACGCCCCTTGCGTGTCTTGGTTTAGCGACGACTACCCGTCGCGAAATTTTGGTTTGTCGTCGCTAATTTTCGTGGGCGGAAAAGTTGACCGCCCACGAAGACCAATCAATTTTTTTATTATTGTTTAGCGACGACTAACCCTTTGAATGTCGTCGCGAATAATTAGCAACGACATTCAACCTTTGAATGTCGTCGCTAAACCATTTGAATGTCGTCGCTTTTTTTTTTTTTTTTTTTGGGGTTTAAGATGCTTACCCTTTCTTGTATTTTTTTTTTTTGTTTTTTTTTTGTTCCTTTTCACATTCTTAATTGGGTGTTCGGGGTGTTTAGTCAAGTGTTTATGGTCAAACTTGGGTGTTCGGGTGTTTAGTCAAGTGTTTATGGTCAAACTTGGGTGTTCGGGGTGTTTGGTCAAGTGTTTATGGTCAAACTTGGGTGTTCGGGGTGTTTAGTCAAGTGTTTAGAGTCAAAGTTGAGTGTTCATGGTCAAAGTTGAGTGTTTAGAGTCAAAGTTGAGTGTTCATGGTCAAAGTTGAGTGTTCATGGTCAAAGTTGAGTGTTTAGAGTCAAAGTTGAGTGTTTATGGTCAAAGTTGAGTGTTTATAGTCAAAGTTGACTGTTCATGGTCAAAGTTGAGTGTTTAGAGTCAAAGTTGACTGTTCATGGTCAAAGTTGAGTGTTTAGAGTCAAAGTTGAGTGTTCATGGTCAAAGTTGAGTGTTTAGAGTCAAAGTTGAGTGTTTAGAGTCAAAGTTGAGTGTTTAGAGTCAAAGTTGAGTGTTTAGAGTCAAAGTTGAGTGTTCATGGTCAAAGTTGAGTGTTTAGAGTCAAAGTTGAGTGTTTATGGTCAAAGTTGAGTGTTTAGAGTCAAAGTTGAGTGTTTATGGTCAAAGTTGAGTGTTTAGAGTCAAAGTTGAGTGTTTAGAGTCAAAGTTGAGTGTTTAGAGTCAAAGTTGACTGTTCATGGTCAAAGTTGAGTGTTTAGAGTCAAAGTTGAGTGTTCATGGTCAAAGTTGAGCGTTTAGAGTCAAAGTTGAGTGTTCATGGTCAAAGTTGAGTGTTTAGAGTCAAAGTTGAGTGTTTATGGTCAAAGTTGAGTGTTTAGAGTCAAAGTTGAGTGTTTATGGTCAAAGTTGAGTGTTTAGAGTCAAAGTTGAGTGTTTAGAGTCAAAGTTGAGTGTTTAGAGTCAAAGTTGAGTGTTTAGAGTCAAAGTTGACTGTTCATGGTCAAAGTTGAGTGTTTAGAGTCAAAGTTGAGTGTTCATGGTCAAAGTTGAGTGTTTAGAGTCAAAGTTGAGTGTTTACGGTCAAAGTTGAGTGTTTAGAGTCAAAGTTGAGTGTTTAGAGTCAAAGTTGAGTGTTTAGAGTCAAAGTTGAGTGTTTAGAGTCAAAGTTGAGTGTTCATGGTCAAAGTTGAGTGTTTAGAGTCAAAGTTGAGTGTTTATGGTCAAAGTTGTCTGTTCATGGTCAAAGTTGAGTGTTTAGAGTCAAAGTTGAGTGTTTATGGTCAAAGTTGAGTGTTTAGAGTCAAAGTTGAGTGTTTATGGTCAAAGTTGAGTGTTTAGAGTCAAAGTTGAGTGTTTATGGTCAAAGTTGAGTGTTTAGAGTCAAAGTTGAGTGTTTATGGTCAAAGTTGAGTGTTTAGAGTCAAAGTTGAGTGTTTAGAGTCAAAGTTGAGTGTTTATGGTCAAAGTTGAGTGTTTAGAGTCAAAGTTGACTGTTCATGGTCAAAGTTGAGTGTTTAGAGTCAAAGTTAATACAAATAAACCAAAATAAGAAAACCTAATCACTATCATATCCACTAATAACTATGGGTTCATCATCGCTATCAACCTCTATAGGTTCTTCTTCATCACCGTATTCATCCAAGGTGTCATCATGAATTTCCTCATTCTCATCAATAACCGTATCAAAAGACAAATCAATAAAAAAATGAGCAGGATCAATCTCGATCTCCTCGGTGGATGCCAATGGCATGCTGATGTTCTCGTTCCCCGTGCTATCCAATGGTATGCTGATGCTCTCATTTCCAGTAGGGAGTGATTCCGAACCCCATAACTCAGGACTCCATCCGTGTCGATCGTTTATTTCCCAAACGGCTTTCCACCCTTTCATTGATTTCTTTGAACTAATCTCGTCGATGTAAAACACTTTCTTGGCCTGCGATGCTAAAATGTATGGTTCGTCGGCCCACTCAAAGTTTGTTGTGTTGATAAATGTTACTCCATGTTCTTGCCTCGATCCAGACTTTTTATACCACTTACAGACAAATAACACAACCGAGCACCCTCCAGTGTACATAACCTCCAAGATTTTGATTAATTCCCCATAATAGAGTTCTTCATTGTAAATGGTACACACTCCGTAATCCTGCGTCACTCTTTTCTCTCCTTTGGACTTAGTTACCCACTTGACACCGTTCACAACACATGAATCATATTTATGCACGGAACCATAAGACATGTTTGCCAAGGACACCATCTCGGTGGTAGCTAATGGATCTCCACGTGAATGCATTCCATGTATCTAATATACAACAATAATAGTTAGTACTTTGATAATAAATATATAAGTTATAAACCAATGCCTAAAATTACATACCTTTTCCAAAAACCATTCCTTAAATGTTCGACGATGCGTAATATCTATTTCACCACTCGTTCCCGTAAGTGTTGATTTGTGTTCACTATAATTGTAAATGAGTATAAATATATAAATATATAATATATAAATATATATAAATATATATATATATAAATATATATATAAATATATATAAATATATAATATATAAATATATATAAATATATATATATAAATATATAAATATATAATATATATAAATATATATAAATATATAAATATATATAATATATAAATATATATAAATATATAAATATATAAATATATAAATATATAATATATATAAATATATAATATATAAATATATATAAATATATGAATATATAAATATATATAAATATATAAATATATAAATATATATATAAATATATAAATATATACAAATATATAGATATATATAAATATAGAATATATATTTATATAAGATAATAATATTTACTTACGTCATGTATGTTTCGAGTTCGTCGCAGTTATGCAAAATATACCAACTTATGTGCTCCTTCTCCTTATACAGTAAAGAAACATACTCTATCTTGCCAACTGGAGTGCATTGGGAATTGAAAACGGATAGCTCTTTTGGGACCAGCGGTGCTTCGTTGTATCTGCCTGGATCGTTGAACCTTGTTTTTTCTTCACTAAGATATCTTGATATGAAATTCAACGTCTCTTCCGCAATGTACCCCTCGGCTATTGAACCCTCTGGTCTAGCCGGATTTCGGATATACTCTTTCAACTTTTTCAAATACCTTTCAAATGGGTACATCTACCGCATTTGGACCGGGCCACCAAGCAATGCTTCATCGTATAAGTGTATCACCAAGTGGATCATTATATCAAAAAACGCGGGAGGTAAAATCATTTCTAGCCTACACATAAGTTCAACCACTTTCTTCTTTCCCGATACTAACTGTTTCCTGCTTAGATTTTTATTGCAAACGACTCTAAACACGTTCGCTAACCCAATAAACACATCACTAATCGCTTTGTCTTCAATAAGCCCGGGGAGACTAGCCACGAAAAGATATTGCATTATCACGTGACAGTCGTGAGATTTCATGCCGATAATCTTACCCGTATCACTTTGAACATTGTTTCTTATACTAGATGCAAAACCGTCGGGAAACTTCTCTGCCTTCAGCCAGTCAAGAAAAATAGTCCGCTTTTCCGGTGTTAGAGTGTACTTTCCCCGTTTCAATATTTTTTTACCATTTCTCTCAGTCAACCACAATTCTTTTCTAATCTTCAATTTCTCAAGATCCAGTCTCGCTTTGACGTTATCTTTGTTAACTTTCCCATCAAGACCTATAACTGTACCGAGCAGAGCATCACACACGTTTTTCTCGCAATGCATAACGTCAATGTTATGTTTCAACAAGTTTTCAGACCAATAAGGTAAACGATAGAAAATACTCTTTTTCTTCCAATTGAATCGCCGGTTAACATCTTGCTTCACGATCTTTCCCCCAAAATCCTTGTGTTTACCAGGAAACACAATTGGAAGCCCATCTAACTGTGTCTGAATACTTGCAGGACTATATTTCTTCGGTGGGCATCATACGTAACGATCCCTTTATCCCACAACTCTTCCAACTCATCTATAACAGGACGAAGAAAGACATCCATGTCCTTACCGGGTGAACGGGGTCCTGGAATCAACAAACAAAGCTGGAATGTGGTTTCCTTCATGCATACCCACGGGGGCAAGTTATATACGGTTAATATGACTGGCCACATGCTATACGAGTTGTTCTGCATAGAGAAAGGACAAAACCCATCGATTCCAAGACCCAGATATACGTTACGAGGTTCACTAGCAAACTCAGGGTGTAGCGTTACAAATCTCTTCCAACTATCACCGTCAACCGGATGACGCAACACATCCGGATCGGCACTGTTACCGGTATGGTGCCAAATCATGTCTTCAGCGGTGTGCTTTGAAGCGTATAGTCGCTGTAATCTAGGAGCAATCGGAAAGTATCGAAGCTTCTTATGCGGTACTTTGATACCCTTCTTTGGGTCTGATGTCTCCCTAATTGTTCTTATTTTCGACCCTTGGGAGACATCATTTTTGGTGTTTATTTGATTAATATGATAGACTTTTGGACTAAATTTGCAATAACCCGGAATTTCCTTTTTATTTCTAGCATTTTTAATTTATTAAACTTTTGCGCGTAATATTGGTATTTTTAGTGTAAAGTTTACAGGTTTTAGATGTTAGCTAGGAGAGGAATCCGAGGAGAAGGTCAAAGATCGTGAATTAGAGTCAAGACTTGAAGACAAATCCCGAAGATATTATTTTTAGAGCTGAAAATCCACTTTCCAGGCCATAGATTGCTGATTTCGAGGTGCTTAAGCGATGATTTAGTCGCTGACCTTTGAAGAGAAATCATTCCTTATCGAGTTACGGAACTTTAGCAACTGGAATGAGGTCAATCGGAGTCATAACACATCGGGAAAAGCCGTTTTAGTGAAGGTGTATCAGCAGTTACGGGATTTGGGCTTAGAAAGTGGGCTTGGACATTTAATTAATATTCTATTTTCTGGTCCAAGCCCTAGAACGAATTTATGCTTATAAAAGGAGGTCTGGACTTCTATTTTTCACACAATTCACATTCCACAAGATTAAACACCAGAGAGAAGCAACAGAAGGAAGAAAGAAGAAGCTACAAGAGCTGGAGTGGGTCTATAGCTCCGTTCGTAGTCATTCCAATTCCGGAAATTAGGTTCTTTTTATATTTTAATTTTGTAAACAATATGAATTCCCTTTCTTTTAATTTAGTTTTTAATTTTAATATGAGCTAAGCTTTTAATAGTGCTTGAGAACAAACAATGGGTGAATCTTAATTTTATGAAATAACGAATGTTGAATTTGGGTTTATGCTAAATTAAATTAGATTGGGTTTATTACTCTTTTCGATAATTTGTGATTATTTACTGATTTTAGAGTCGGGAACTAAGATTAGGTATTAGTATCTAAGCTATTCCACATATGTGGCGTGTGGATCATCCTGACGGAGGGTTTAGGTATAGAATTAATTATTCAATCTAGGATAAAAGCTATTGATTCTGACGAACTTAGTTAATTCTAGGGCCAATGAGGAAAAACACTTAATCATCCAACGGTGGATCATATTTACCCTGACGGGACTAGTGACACTTTAGGATTGCCTTATAGTCCACCCTGACGGGGGTATAAGGATTTTAGAATCCCGACCATTGTAATTGACCGATTTAACCCTTTAACAACATAAGTTAGGAAATAAGATTAGGAGGATCCTTGCATTCTCAAGTACTACATCTCATATTGCGTTTTCATTCATTTTACTTGCGTCTTAGCTTTTACTTGCATTTAATTATTTGTCTTTTATTCATTAGCTTTAATCAACAAAACCAAACAAACATTTTATAATCTTTTACTTTCATAAGTGCATCAATCACTACTTGCTAAACATTGTGATCAACCATCCGTCCTTGGAACGAATCTGTATTATCAGAAATACTACTTGGGACAACCGTACACTTGCGGTTGTGGTTCGATTATCATTTGCATTTATTTTTAGAACACACAAAGGACCACCAAGTTTTTGGCGCCGCTGCCGGGGACGGTAGCGTGTGACCACGGTGTTTATCCTTTAGTGATAAGTGCATTTATTTTTATTTTTATCAGTTTTACGCTTTTTTTTTGTTAGCTTTTTCAGGTTTTTAGGTTTGGTGTATGCGAAGAAGGCTATTCAAGGATCTAGAGCCAACACCTCCGATCCTTAGTAATCCAGAATCGTTGATCAGACTTGCGAACAGAAGAAGAAGAGAACGAGAAGCTTTAGAAGTAGAAGAGTTAAGTAACAGAATGGAAGAGATCAATCTTCAAGATAATCAACTAGGCGCAAATGGCCAACCTTTAGCTCCAGGTGTTATTCCTCCAGTACCACCAGCGAATCCTAATCCTCCAATCCAGATAGTGATGAATCATGATCCGTGGTTCACTAATGGCCCTCCAGAAGTTCCATTCCGCGCTCCAGCTATAGGAGTAGGTGCTCCAGATATTGATGTTCCGAGATTCCGTCCAGATTCGGGTATGCTAGCTCAGTTCCAAAACTTTGGAAACTTTCGCGGAAGACCATCGGAAGATCCTCTTAGAGCGGTACAGAAATTCAAACAGATATGTGATTCTTATATCACACAAGGGGTTTCAAGAGAACAGATGTATTTTGCTGCTTTCAAATTCTTTGTCATTGATGGAGCAAGTGAATGGCACGATACGCAAGATCCTACGAGGATTACCAATTGGGACCAATTAGAAATTGCTTTCTTTGACAGGTATTACCCAAGTAACATGAGGTTAGATGCTGAACTAGAATTGACACAATTCCGTCAAGAGTATGAGGAAACTGTGGGTAAGAGTTGGACAAGATTTCAGATGTGTTTGCGTAAAGTTCCCAATCATGGCTTTTCAGAACAACAACAGTTAAAGATCTTTTATAGAGGCCTTGATGGAATTTCAAGAGAGAAATTGGATACGCTATGTGGAGCAGGTTTTCTTCAAGTTCAACCCGCTCATGCCAAAATTATTTTAGAGAGAACAGTCAAGAATGAAGTTGGGTGGAGCTCAGTAAGAACACCAGTCAAGGGAGTAAATAATATTGACATGGAAGAGAAATTTGCTACGTTTGAAAATAAGATCCAGAATACCATAGAGCAACAATTGAAGCAGCTTACTCTAGCTGTGAAAGAAGGATTTTCGGGTAAGAAGGTAGTTGTGCATGCTGCACAAGAGGTGTATATGTGTTCGATTTGTAAGGTAGATGATCATGATGAGGAAAGTTGTCCGAATAACCAAGAATCAGTGAATTTTATATCCAATAGAGGTAATTTCAATTCAAGCGGTAATGGATATCAGCCTAACAGAAACCATCCTGGGTTTCAATACTCAAATCCTAATGGGGCAGCCAATCCTACTTACGCGTATCAGCCGCGTCCTCAAGGCAACAACTATAATCCAAGACCACATAACAATCATCAAGGAGGACAGAATCAAAACAATTATGTGCAAAGACAAGTTCCTCAGAATACCTATGATGAGAATTTACACCAGAAAGCTCTACCTGCCCATCCACAAGAAGTAGTAATTACCCTTCAGAAAACCGTTGAAAATTTGATTGCTCTTCAAACACAAGCTTTGGAACGTCAGAACGCAGCTGAAGCAAATATGAAGATTTTCCAGAATCAGCTAAGTCAAATTAATAAACAGCTGAATCAGCGTCCACAAGGGCAACTTCCTAGCGATACGGAAAATCCAACACAACGTGAAGATTGCAAGGCTGTTACATTAAGAAGTGGTAAGAAACCTTCCTCCACCTCCTTTTCCCATTATGAAAGAGAAAGAAGTTCCAAGAAAAGAAAAGGAAGTGGGTGAGAAAGAGAAAGAGAATGAGAAAGATAGTGAGGTTGAAGAGAGAGAAAGACCAAGAGAAATTCCGAAAAAGAGAGATGAAATTGTAAGCAATCGCCCTCCACCACCGTTTCCATCGCGAGTTCAGAAAAAGGGTGATATGGGTGATTTTCAGAAATTCTTCAATAGAGTGAGGGGTTTGAGTATTAATATTCCGTTACTTGAGGCAATTCGAGATATTCCTAAGTATACGAAGTTTTTGAAGAGGGCCCTCACTAATAAAAGGCCCTACTGTGATAATGAGATGATTGGCCTTCCTGAAGAGTGTAGTGCGATTTGCCAGAGTAAATTACCTCCGAAGTTAGTTGATCCGGGGAGTTTCACGATTCCCATATCGATTGGAGAAGAATGGAAAGGAAAGGCGCTATGCGATTTAGGGGCAAGCATCAACTTGATGCCCAAGTCAGTCTTTGATAAGCTTAAAATTGGAAACGCAAGACCTACCTCTATGGTCTTGCAAATGGCGGACAGGTCTCTTGCTCATCCTGAAGGCCGTATTGAGGATGTCCTTGTTAAGGCAGGTACACTTATATTTCCTGTTGATTTCGTAATTCTTGAATACAATACAGATAGAAATGTCCCCATTATTTTGGGTAGACCCTTCCTAGCTACAGGGAGGACATTGATCGATGTAGAGAATGGCGAATTAACGATGAGGATACAAGATGAGGAAGTGAAATTCAATGTATTTCGAGCCATGAAATTCCCAGATTCTCAGGAAGATTGCTTCAGAATGGATGTAGTAGAGCAAGCATCGCAAGAGGTATTTAATTGTTTAAATTTTGATGATATCTTGCAGGCTGCTTTGACATTAGATTCACCTGAGATGATGGAGGAGCTTACAGAAACAGTGGCAGCTCTCAATTCTGAAAATCCGAAGTATAGGCGTCTTGCCTATGAACCTGTGAGAGAACCGGGGGAGATTATTCCTAAAAAGAAACCTTCAATTGAATCTCCTCCGGAATTGGAAGAAAAACCATTGCCAGCCCACTTGAGGTATGCTTATTTGGGTACTAATGAAACTCTACCTGTTATTGTTTCAGCTAATTTAACAGGCCCTCAAGAAGATAAACTGTTGCGTGTGTTAAGAGCCAACAAAGAAGCAATAGGTTGGACAATTGCTGACATCAAAGGCATTAGTCCATCCTATTGTCAACACAAAATCATACTAGAAGATGTTAATGCACGCTCAGTTGAAGGTCAGAGAAGATTAATGCCAGCCATGAAGGATGTGGTGAAGAAGGATGTGATTAAGCTTTTAGATGCGGGGATTATTTATCCCATTTCGAGTAGTGAATGGGTGAGTCCGGTTCAGTGTGTACCAAATAAAGGAGGAATGACAACAATTCTTAACGATAAAAATGAGGCGATTCCTTCAAGAACGGTAGTAGGTTGGAGAGTTTGCATGGATTACAGAAAGCTGAACAAGGCCACCAGAAAAGATCACTTCCCTTTACCCTTCATTGATCAAATGTTAGACAAATTAGCCGGAAGAGAGTACTATTGCTTCTTGGATGGTTACTCCGGGTACAATCAGATTTACGTGGCTCCAGAAGATCAACATAAGACTACTTTTACATGCCCATTTGGTACTTTTGCATATCGCAGAATGCCATTTGGGTTGTGTAACGCTCCCGCTACTTTTCAAAGGTGTATGATGGCCATCTTCTGGGACATGATAGATAATTTCCTTGAAGTGTTCATGGATGATTTCTCCGTGTTTGGTGATGATTTTGATATATGTTTGGATAAGTTGGAGAAAGTGTTAGTGAGATGCAAGGAAACAGATTTGGTGCTCAACTGGGAGAAGTGTCATTTCATGGTTCGCGAAGGTATTGTTCTGGGTCACAAAGTTTCGAGTGTTGGTTTAGAGGTTGATAGAGCAAAGATAGAGGTAATTAAAACTCTTCCCCCTCCCGTTTCTGTTAAAGGGGTAAGGAGTTTTCTTGGCCATGCTGGCTTTTATAGGCGTTTTATTAAGGATTTTTCTAAGATTGCTAAACCGTTATGCAACTTACTCGAAAAGGATTGCAAATTCCTTTTTGATGAAGCTTGTTTAGTGGCCTTCAAAGCAATCAAAGAAAAGCTTATTTCTGCTCCTATAGTGTTACCTCCAGATTGGAATTTACCGTTTGAGGTTATGTGTGATGCGAGTGATTTGTGTATGGGAGCTGTACTAGGACAGAGGAAAGAGAAGGTTTTTCATTCGATTTACTATGCTAGTAAAACTTTTAGTGGTGCTCAGATTAATTACACAGTTACAGAAAAAGAGTTGCTAGCAGTTGTATATTCGTTTGATAAATTTCGATCTTATCTTCTTGGAGCGAAAGTTATTGTTTATACAGATCATTCCGCGATCAGATTTCTTATGGAGAAGAAAGATGCGAAACCAAGGTTAATCAGATGGGTGTTATTGTTTCAAGAGTTCGATTTAGAAATCAAAGATAGAAAGGGTTGTGAGAATCAGGTTGCAGATCATCTATCGCGTTTAGAGGGTTCAGAGATGAATAGTGGTACTGAAGCAGTTAGAGAAGAGTTTCCTGATGAGAGTTTATTCGTTGTTCGAGATTATGAGGCTCCGTGGTATGCAGATATTGCGAATTTAGTGGTGAGTGGTGTTTTTCCTGAAGGTTCTACTTATCAAGAAAGAAATAGGTTAGCTCATCGTGCTAGACAGTTCTTTTGGGAGGATCCGTTCCTCTATAAAGTTTGTGCTGACCAAATGATACGAAGATGTGTAGCAAGGGAAGAGACTCAAGCCATTATAGCTGGATGCCATGATTCATTATACGGAGTACATTTCAAAGGAGACAGAACTGCTGCAAAGGTATTTCAATCAGGTTTTTACTGGCCTTCTCTTATAAAAGATTGTCATGAATATGTTAAGAAGTGTACGAGATGTCAGTTTACCGGAAACATATCTAAGAGGGATGAGATGCCGCGTAATAATGTGTTAGAGGTTGAGATATTCGATGTGTGGGGCATAGACTTTATGGGCCCTTTCGTTCCTTCAAATGGTAACCTCTATATCTTATTAGCTGTTGATTATGTATCTAAGTGGGTAGAAGCGGTGGCTTTACCTACTAATGATTCACGAGTGGTGATTAAGTTCTTGAAGTCACATATTTTCACTAGACATGGCACACCTAGAGTGATTATTAGCGATGGAGGATCTCATTTCGTTAATAAATATCTGAAGACTGTTCTAGAGAAATATGGAGTCAGACACCGTGTATCTACTGCATATCATCCACAATCCAATGGTCAAGCTGAAGTATCAAACCGCGAGGTCAAGTCAATCCTAGAGAAAACCGTTGGTCCTACAAGAAAAGATTGGTCAATGAAATTAGACGATGCGTTGTGGGCCTATCGTACTGCGTTTAAGACTCCAGTTGGTGCATCTCCCTATCGTATGGTGTATGGTAAGGCTTGTCACTTACCTTTAGAGCTTGAAATGGGTGCCTATTGGGCGATTGCGCAGTTGAACTTAGATCCTATCTTAGCCGGAAAGAATCGTATGATGAAGCTTTATAAACTTGACGAATTCCGATTGCATGCTTATGAAAATGCTAAACTTTACAAAGAAAATACAAAGAAATGGCATGACAATCGGATTCGTCCAAAGAACTTTGAAGTGGGGCAAAAAGTATTAAAGTATAATTCAAAGTTCAGCAATTTTCCGGGTAAGTTAAGATCTAAGTGGTCAGGTCCATACATAGTGACCAAATTTACACCTCATGGGGCGATAGAAATAGAACATCCGCTAGAGAACCGTACCTTTATGGTTAACGGTCACAGATTGAAGATATACCATGGAGGTGAAAATACCAATCGCTCGGAAGATCCACATACCGGGGAGGTCATGTATCTCCTCGAGACTCCTTAGAAGCGTGAGGTAACCCGTCGAGCTTAACGACGTTAAACAAAAGCCAATTACTTGTATATTAGCTGAGTTTTTACATTTTTGCATTTAGATTAGTTTGATTTTCGTAATTTTATTGCTTTTATTAAGAAATGAGGAAGGGTAGTTGTTTTTGATGATTTCAGGGGTAAAAAGGACTTGAGTTTGGGGTCGATTTAGCGAAAACAGAAGAAAATTTGGTTGGATGTCCAGGAGAAACCGGGAACCCGGTTTTGGAGCTGGTACCAACCATTTTAACGCAACACTTGGCGTTTTGGGGTAATGTCACAGCGTCGGAACCGTGAACCCGCATTTGGCAAAACCGGGTACCCGGTTTTGGTGCTGTGATTTCTGAAAAACTCTGACCCAGCGTTTTGGTGGCTTGCGTTTTCGTGCGTTTTGATTCGCGCCATCGACACAAATCCGGGTACCCGCATTTGGCAGAACCGGGTACCCGGTTTCGGAGCTGTAATCTTCCAAAAGTTCTGACCCGGCGTTTTGAGGTGCTGCGTTTTGGCGCGTTTTGACTCGCGCCATCGAGAAAATCCAGGAACCCGCATTCCACAGAACCGGGTACCCGGTTTCGGCGAGTAAAATCCCTGACCCCGCGTCTTGGGGTCCAGCGTTTTGGTGCGTTTTGAAAAAAAAAAAAAAAAAAAAGAGTCCACAATTAATTTTTCCGCGCCGTCACAGCAACGCGGAACCGGGAACCCGGTTTGAAAGCTGTGAGAGGCGGTTTTGAGGTGTTTTAACCTAGTTTTCTTAGCCTCTTTTCCAAGTCTTTACCTAAAACGCACCAATAGCCTCCCCACCTCCGAAATTCATCTACCAAAACACTATATATCCTCAAATCCTACCCTCTTTCACCACAAAAACATAAGATCAACTCACCTCCTCTCCAAAATAACATCAAATCCTTAGTTTTTCCCAAGATTCTTCTTCACCCAATTCCTTAAATTAAACCCAATTCTTTCTTCTCCCATACAAATTAACCAAGACCCATCTCTTATTTCACCTAGTTCTTAAATTCTTAAACCTCAAAACATCAAAATTTTAAACTTTTTCTCTAAGTTTCTCATTATTTGAAGTTTTGAGTTTGGGGTGAAAAGAGATGACTAACAGAACCGGTGATTTCCGAAGAACTGCTCCTAGAAGAAAGACCACCATTGGTGGTTCTCAAGAACAAGCTATTGAGATTCCTGATTCGCGTCCTAAACGAAAAATTGACGAAGTTAAGCTTGATTCTAACAGAAAAGAAATCACAGGTCTAAAGAGAAGATTGATTGATGAGATTGAAAGTGAAAAGGAACCTGAAGAGGAAATTGCAACGAACATTGAGAAGGAAACTGAACAAGAGATTCCGGAAGCACCCGTTACGAAACCTCCGCGTATGAAGATGTGGGCCCACAAACCTAAGAGGGTTTACACTTGTTGGAATACTCAGGTTCGTGAAAGAATTGAATTTTTGAAATTTGGTGAGGAGACGAATTTTCCTAAGGGTATTATGAGTAGTGATTACAAGGAATATGCTGTGACATGTGCTAAGTTTGGTTGGAAAGAGTTACAAGAAAGGAAGCTTGAGTTTATTCCTACTTTTGTGCGAGAATTTTACGAAGGTTTAGCTACCTCACATGATGCCATTGATATCCGCAAAAAGGTAGTTCCTTTCTCTATTGAACGTATTCGGAAATCATTGAAACTACCCAACTTTTCTGGAACATGCCCCTTCCAAGAAATTCTTAATGACCCTTCTTTTGATTTTGAATCCCTTTGGGGGACCGTGCTTGTTAATGGAACTAGCCCAATTCCTGAAGGTGAAAGGTATCCTGGACAGTTTTACAGCAGTAGTTTGACACCTCGTGCTAAGGTTTGGTCTCGTTTCATAATACCCACTTTCTTTGGTATTAAACACACTTCCGAGTTGAAGAAAGAGCACATATTTGTTATTAAGTGTATTTTGGAGGAGAAACCATTTGATGTTGCCAAGATCATTTATGATAAAATCATGGAGTTCGCGAAATCACCAATGAAACAACAAAATCTGAAGTTTCCTTGTACTATTACTCAGTTGTGTCTAGACGCAAAGATTCCGCGTAAGAACGCAGATATTGACATTGTTTCAGTTGGTGTGAGTATAGCTTTGAGCACAATCAAGAACATCCATGAAGAGGCAACACGAGCTACAAGAAGTCCAAGAACTCCTCAATCAAAGAAAGCGAAAACTGTACCTGAGTTGGAAGCGAAGATTCAGGTGTTGGAAGAGAATCAGGAGAGGATGATTGCTACCTTGGGAAACGTTATAAAAGAATTGGACCTGCTTCGAAATTTAATCCTAGGCGTAAATACACTTCAAAACGCGATTTATGATGCTGTTACGCGAGATAAAGGTCCAGAACGCAACACCGATAACCAGCATCGCGCTGGTTAAGATACGTTTTCTAAACTTTCCTCTTAGTGTATATTAGTTTAATTGCTTTATTGAGTCTTTTCGAGTCGTGGGGACACGACTCATTTTTGAGTTTGGGGTGGGGTTCGTTGCCTCATCCCAATTTTTACGTGTTATTTGCTTTATTTGCTTTCAATAAAAGAATGTTCGGAGTTGCGTTTGACTGTAGAAATTTTTAAATATCCCTTTAAGCATACTTTTGATAAATCTATGATAGTAAATAGTGGACTTTAGGGATTGATATAAAACGCACTTACAATTGCATGCGAACATAGGTAATTGATAGGAAAAATTAATGAACAATGCAAATGAAGTAAGCTTGTACTCAAGGAATATGTTTGGTGTGTAGAACGTGAAATCCTAATTAGTAGAGAACCCACCTAGATATGAACTAAAGACAAGCTATGTACTTAGGAAAATGATAGGGGCAGTTCTTTGTTAGCCATTTGTGCCTTTTTAGCCTTCTATCCCTTGTATTAATTATTATCCGTCTTAGCCCACTTTGAGCCTTTAGCCTTTTCTTTGTAGCCACGATATAAGCCATTATCCCTTAGATTATTAGGCATGACCATATGACTCGCACTTGAATCACAATCCTGAGACATGTCTCGAGCTTGAGTTTGGGGTGGTGGGACCACATATGGGGAATTAAATGGGTAGGGATCGATGTGCTTTGTATTGTAGCACAATTACAGATGATATATACTTGTAACCCTTTGCCGGGAATGAAGAAAAATGAAAAAGAAAGAAAAAATGAAAAATTTTGAAAAATCATACAGTAGGAACCGGGAACCCGGATTCGTCAAAACCGGGAACCCGGTTTGCTCCTGTACAAAAAAAAAGAAGAAAAAGAGAAAAGAAAAGAAAAAGAAAAAAATATGAATGAATAAAACATCCGGCAAAGTGGAATCTTTCTGAAAATCATCTTGTTAATAGTGGGTAGACATGGGACGCTAAATTGTTGCGTATATGGGTGAGTGAGAACATCTTTTTGAGCGTTAACTCAAGCTCGAGGACACTGTTGATGGTAAGTGAGGAGAGAGCCAAAAGCTCACTTCAAATTTACCAAATATACATCCATACCGTCCTTATGCCATTATTATAACCGTAAAGACCTCGTGATTCCTAAGTGCATAGTGAATTTATTATTCTGTTGATAGGGAATACACTAGGTGGAGCGTTCAAAGCGAGGTAGGATTAATGACCACCCTATAGCCATCATACAGAGATGAGTACAAGTGTAACCTTCAAGCATTGCGACTTTAATTTTATGATTGAGATTATTTATGTTTGATGTTGCATGATTAGTGTATGTGTATATTAGTATCTAGAGTTTGCTATATGAGATTTATTTTGAGAATTGCTTTAGGGTTTATTTGCTAGCTTCTATTTGTTCTTGCGTTTACTTCTACCCCTTGTTTTGTTTTGTTTTGCTTTGTCGGGACGACAAAGGTTTGAGTTGGGGGTCTTGATGTCTCCCTAATTGTTCTTATTTTCGACCCTTGGGAGACATCATTTTTGGTGTTTATTTGATTAATATGATAGACTTTTGGACTAAATTTGCAATAACCCGGAATTTCCTTTTTATTTCTAGCATTTTTAATTTATTAAACTTTTGCGCGTAATATTGGTATTTTTAGTGTAAAGTTTACAGGTTTTAGATGTTAGCTAGGAGAGGAATCCGAGGAGAAGGTCAAAGATCGTGAATTAGAGTCAAGACTTGAAGACAAATCCCGAAGATATTATTTTTAGAGCTGAAAATCCACTTTCCAGGCCATAGATTGCTGATTTCGAGGTGCTTAAGCGATGATTTAGCCGCTGACCTTTGAAGAGAAATCATTCCTTATCGAGTTACGGAACTTTAGCAACTGGAATGAGGTCAATCGGAGTCATAACGCATCGGGAAAAGCCGTTTTAGTGAAGGTGTATCAGCAGTTACGGGATTTTGGGCTTAGAAAGTGGGCTTGGACATTTAATTAATATTCTATTTTCTGGTCCAAGCCCTAGAACGAATTTATGCTTATAAAAGGAGGTCTGGACTTCTATTTTTCACACAATTCACATTCCACAAGATTAAACACAGAGAGAAGCAACAGAAGGAAGAAAGAAGAAGCTACAAGAGCTGGAGTGGGTCTATAGCTCCGTTCGTAGTCATTCCAATTCCGGAAATTAGGTTCTTTTTATATTTTAATTTTGTAAACAATATGAATTCCCTTTCTTTTAATTTAGTTTTTAATTTTAATATGAGCTAAGCTTTTAATAGTGCTTGAGAACAAACAATGGGTGAATCTTAATTTTATGAAATAACGAATGTTGAATTTGGGTTTATGCTAAATTAAATTAGATTGGGTTTATTACTCTTTTCGATAATTTGTGATTATTTACTGATTTTAGAGTCGCGAACTAAGATTAGGTATTAGTATCTAAGCTATTCCACATATGTGGCGTGTGGATCATCCTGACGGAGGGTTTAGGTATAGAATTAATTATTCAATCTAGGATAAAAGCTATTGATTCTGACGAACTTAGTTAATTCTAGGGCCAATGAGGTAAAACACTTAATCATCCAACGGTGGATCATATTTACCCTGACGGGACTAGTGACACTTTAGGATTGCCTTATAGTCCACCCTGACGGGGGTATAAGGATTTTAGAATCCCGACCATTGTAATTGACCGATTTAACCCTTAAACAACATAAGTTAGGAAATAAGATTAGGAGGATCCTTGCGTTCTCAAGTACTACATCTCATATTGCGTTTTCATTCATTTTACTTGCGTCTTAGCTTTTACTTGCATTTAATTATTTGTCTTTTATTCATTAGCTTTAATCAACAAAACCAAACAAACATTTTATAATCTTTTACTTTCATAAGTGCATCAATCACTACTTGCTAAACATTGTGATCAACCATCCGTCCTTGGAACGAATCTGTATTATCAGAAATACTACTTGGGACAACCGTACACTTGCGGTTGTGGTTCGATTATCATTTGCATTTATTTTTAGAACACACAAAGGACCACCAGGGTCCCATCTAGACTCGCTACAAACTGGACACTTATCAAGTTCTTTGTTTTCTTTGTAATAAATAACACAATCGTTCAAACAAACGTCGATGGTAACATACCCCATACCCAAACTTTTCAACTTCTTGTTGCATGCTTCATAAGAATCGGGCAAATTGTGAGGTTTAGGCAAAATACGACCCAACAACTCCAGTAGCTCGGTGAATGAGGTGTTAGTGCATTTGTTCTTTACTTTTACATGCATTAGCTTGGCGATGAAATTCAACGAACTCATCGATTCACAACCAGGAAATAATTCTGTCTCCAATTCTTCGAACAATGTGTCAAAACTGCTTCGACTTGGAATATGTGCATCTCTCATCTCGGTGTCTCCCGGATGACCACCAACATCATAACTCTGTCTCACATCGTCATAAACATGCTGGATTTCATTTACTATAATTGGATCTTTACTTGCAGGGGGTGTATTTGTTTGTATCTCTTTCTCACCGTGTTTTGTCCAAACCTTATAATCATGGTTAAATCCCTCTCTTAGAAGGTGGGCCATAACAGCTTCGGTTTTTAATCGACAAAAATTATTACACTTCTTACACGGACAAGACAAGTAACCGGTATAACCTCTACTTTTCTTAGCAAAATCGATAAATTTATAAACCCCAAAAATATATTCACCATCTAACACATTCGTCAATTCGATCCAACTCTTATCGATACTCATGTCCGAACTCGATGCCATCTCTTAACAACAAGTTGAGTAAACTATGCGACTACATGAGTAAAATAAAATAAAATACATAATTATTACAACCCAATGAATAAAATAAATAAAAATTACAACACAATAACCGAAATAAAAAAACTTACAAACTCATTGAATGAATAAATATTACAAACCATTGAATGAATAAATATTACAAACCATTAAATGAATAAATAATACATAGCATTAAATGAATGAATATATAAAAAAAAGAACAAAGAATTAAATAAACAAGTAAAAATATATGAGCACAAAATATAAATTCTCACAACACATGCATAATCAACCAACAAATAATTAATTCATTAACCTAATCATATGGTATATCAACTTGCTAATATAATCAAATAAATACAAAATTTAAAAAGCATGAAATTTAATGGAAATACCTTGAATTGGATGGATAAATTGAAGAGTGATGTTAATTCTCCACCAAGAAAGTTGTATTAATTCACCTAATCAAACCATATAGAAAGAATAAAACACAATTAGCATTCAAAAAAAAAAATTTAAAAGGTGAATTTCATGCAATTATTACCTTCAATTGTGTGATGAAAGATGATATTAATGGAGCCCCACTTTGATTATTGAACCAAGAATGATGCAAGATGAAGTGGAGAAGCAATTACCAAAAAAAAATGAAATTTAGTTGAGTTTTTGGGAGAAAATCGGAGGATTTTTTTGGGTGTTTTGTGTGTTATGTGGGTTAAAAAACCTGCTGTATCAATAAAATAGGATCCACGATTAGCGACGAATTACGGGTCGTGGTTAAACACACAAGGTCGTCGCTAATCTTCAAAATAGCGACGAAATTCATTGTCGCTAAGATAGCGACGGCTATTCGGCTAATAAAATAAATTCAAAAAGTAATAAAATAAATTCAGCGACGAAAATCCAAGGAATAGCGTCGAATTCTGTTGTCGAGAATTAACGACGCTTTACATCTCGCCGCTAATTTATTTTCGTCGCTAATTTGAGCCACATAACGACGAATTACGGGTCGTCGCTAATTTGTCGTGGGTAAACACCGCATTTCTAGTAGTGTATCGTCCATAATTTATTTTATTTTTTGGTCAGGTCCATAATTATAACATGATATACTATCTATAAGAAAATGCTACAAAATATTAATGGAATATATATGAATATATTATTTTAATATAAGTTTTGTCAATACTAATCATATGACTACTGCATTCTATATATTTCTCTTTAAATCTATGTTAATATATTAACGAATTACAATAAAATAAGTAAATTAAACTATGATAAATTTTTAAGCTTTGCAATAATTAATTTTATTGTAAATAATATAATTAGTTAAAATATATCCATTAACAAATATATAAAAATTAATAAATATTTTACAAAATATTACATATACCCACCTTAAAAGAATTTTCCTTCCAAAATTCTTTTTTACTAAATTTTTTAAATTAATTTAATTAATTCTCAAAAAAATACATTCAAGATTAATCCAAGTCACCAGATAAAATATGCATGACAACACAAATTTCATCAAATCATTAGATATTACTAAATATCTGATACAGTCAAATAAAAATTATTACTAAAAAAATAAAAATAAAAAATAAAAATTAGCACTTAAAAAAAAGGGAAAATGACCCAAAAAATCAAAATAATATTATTTTCAGCCCAATAACATCAATGACAAAATTTCTGCCCAATAACATCATTAACTAAATTTTGTCCTTGATGGGAATCGTCCTTGACGGGAATCGTCTTTGACGGGAATCGTCCTTGATGGGAATCGTCCTTGACGGGAATCGTCCTTGATGGGAATCGTCCTTGACGGGAATCGTCCTTGACCGGTAAACATGTAATCTTATAATAGTAAGTTAATGGATGATTCTTTGGGGCAAGTATAATATTATTTTGATTTTTTGGGTCATTGACCCCTTAAAAAAATCACTTAATTATTCTTTTATTAAATTACTATTAAATTCTTAAATGTCCAGATACAGTCAATCTAGTAAACAAAATCAATGACATTCCCTCGAGTTGGCCAGACTCAAGAAAATTCAATCGATTTTAGCACTAGACAGGGGATCAACCTCAAGAGTTATCTTGGGGTTGGTTCAATAACAACCACTAATCAGATTACTTCCTAATTTTTATCGGTTTTATTTTATATGTCTACCAATTTTCCACAGTCTGAGAACCATCTCATGGTTGCCGCTTAGAGACTACTCTAAGCTCTGATACCAACTTGTCACAGCCCGAAAAACGTGACTATTCTATCTAATTTAAATAATTAAAAGTACAATTTATTACAATAATTGACTATTTATTACATTACATTGGCCAAAAAAATAAATACAAACTAATGAACACATGGTCTATTCTTCCTCTGCAGCCAATCTTGTACCACTGACCACTACCCAAAACCTTAAGTTATCTTAACCTGAAAGGGTGGGGGAAAAGGGGGGTGATCTTCCACTAGTTCAGCGAGAAAATAAATAATGGTCATATGTAAACGTTAACCTGGGGGCAGTAATTATACTTAAGACGTTGTCATTGAACTGATATAGATCTGAATATAAATTAAACATTCGCAAAGCTATAATAAATCAATCAGATACGTGTATATTGCAAACTAGCCAGCCCATACTACCCAACAAGCGATATACACTAGCAAGTAATAATCACGTTGCTAAATATATTGTGGTCTTGCCCATATGACTTCCGCTGCAACACTCGATCCCTTATCACTTCCACTGGTAATACCCCGGGTAAACCGAACCTACGACCCACTGGCCAAGGAACTCTCCGTCACATGCGCCATGTGGTAATAGATCATGATTGTCTTGTTAACCCTGGCAAGCCCGCTGCCTCCCAGTGCAACACGATTCTACATGTCAAACGATCAATCGATAGATATATCAAATATCAAATATCAAATATGAAATGACTAAGTAGGTCGATTCAATAACGATAACAATTAACAATTAATGTAGAAACAGCAAAGTAGGCCGAAATATCCCAAATATACAATTATCATATAAGATAATGATACAATATAATTCAGATAAATAATAACACGTAGAGTCCAAAATTATTGAATTAAATATATTACTGTATAATTTAAAATTTGGTTAAAGATAAACATATTAAACATTATTTAAACCCTCGCCTGAAGAAAATGCTATTTAAGGTTATTCTATCAAGTGTGACCGGAGCTATTATAATTTCTCATCTTCATAAATGTCCCACAATTAATTATTTAGGTCTCGAATAATTATAGGAACCGTTTCATTTTTTTCGATGTAGTGAATATCTTTTCTAATATAATTGTAGGTTATTCTGTTCTGCTTGATTAAAGATTCATACATATATATTATTAAGTATAAAATGAAAAGTATACTAAGCAATAATTTAGATTAGTCATCAAAATATAGTATGTATAACAAGACACCCAGTTTTTTATTTTGACAGTACACAAAAATTACATTAATCTAGCATTACAATACTTAACAAGGAAATTAAAAGAGTTAATGACTGAAGAGTCTTTCCATCTAGATATATCACATTCATCTTTGTGCATTTTGTTAAAGTATCGGCAATCATATTATGTTTTCAATTAATATATGAAATTTTCCACATCGGGAAGTCGTCTAACCATCCTTTAATTTCTTCTACAATTGGATTGAGACTCCAATGAAGTCTAACCTGCTTATGAATACCTTGAACAAGTTCAAGGTTGTCAGAGTAGAACGAGCTACTCTGGATGCTCTTTGATCCAGCTAATCTAAGAGCCAAAAGAAGAGCCCAAACTTCACCTTCCATTATGTTTTTTAATTTACAACGTATGGCTTTCCTTTGACAGATTGTACCTTGTGGGTCAACACCTGTAGCAGCAATGGCGGCAGGTTCCCATTCTTTAACAAAAGCCGCATCACTGAACCTGACCATTTCGGTTGTATCTTCTACGACTGGATTATTTGTGTTCTCCTGATTATTCTTATTCGGCTTAGATCTTTTAAATTGGTTAACTCCTCTTCTATCGTTAAATAAACGAGACACCATATCTCTTGTATTTTGAGTAATATTGACGACTGACCATTTTTTCTTTTCAATGAAACATTTCATCATTTCTTTCCAAATATTCCAGGCAGTAATGAGGATAATAGCTGTTACTTTCCCTTTTTCCCATTTGTTATTAGTGTAACTTACAATAGTTTTTATTAACCATTCAGAGAAGGGTTCCTTCATTTGACTATTAATTTTGATTTGTAGCAAAGACTTAGCCCATGCTTGCATACTCAATAGGCAATTAAGGATCATATGTTCAATACTCTCTACTTCCATCTCACACCATTCAAAAATATTATCATCTTTGCATCTTCTCATTTTTAGATTTGTTTAGATGGTAATATATCGTTGCAAATCCTCCAACAAAAATTCCTAATTTTATATGGTACATTAGCGTGCCAAATTTAATCCCATAATGTTGAGTTATTTTCCTTCTCTCCATTAATTGATGATTGTGGGGTTGCTTTGATTTCTTCACCAGTTAATATGTGATACCCTGACTTTGTTGTGTATGTTCCATCTTTATTGAAAGGCCAAATAATTTTGTCATCATTAAGGGCTTTTGTAATAGGGTTTTCAGAATTTCATTTGTGATGACCGGATCGAAAACACTTTTTATGAGGCCCACATTCCAACCAATTGTGTCCTTATCCATTAAATCGCTGACCCATTTCAAATTTCGCCTGTTGGCAGTATTCAGATTGTAGTTCCCCATATGCCATTTATGATTCCAAATATCTACATTTCGTCCATTACCAATTTGCAATATCACATCTTTTTTTAGCATTTGTATTCCTTTAAATATACACTCCAAACTCCATGATCTTTTATTTTTAAGTTTGGTGTCCCATAAATTTTCCTTTGGGGAGTAAATACCTTTCAAAACTTTGTGAACCAGTGAGTGTTTCTTATTAAGGATTCTCCACGCTTGGTCTGCTAAAATTGCCAGATTCATTTTTTGAAAATTTCTGAATCCTATACCTCCAATTTTTTCGATTTAGCCATCTTATTCTATGCCAACCAATGAATCTTTTTCTTATCATTATTATCCCACCAAAAGTTTGCCACCAGCGAGGTAAGCTTCTTACAAAGGATTTTAGGAAATTCGAATATTGACATAGCATAATTCGGTATCGATTGCATCACCACTTTAATAAGAATTTCTTTTTCACCTTCTGATAGAAGTGATGCCATCCAGCTTGCTGAATTTGTGAATAATCTATCTTTTATGAAATTGAGATTTTCAGTTTTTGATCTCTTCAGTGTTAACGGTAGACCTAGATATTTACCAAGTGATTCTGTAACCCCAATATTCAGTAGAGTCGAAACCTTTTCTTTAACGTAATCCGGTGTATTTTTACTAAACAAGATCGCAGATTTATTAAGATTAACTCTTTGACCTGAGGCTTGGCATTTGGCAATATGTTGCAACTGTTTCCTTGAAAGCTTCAATTTCCGTATCCGAAATTTTAATAAAGAAGAGAGCGTCGTCCGCGAAGAAAAGGTGGGTTAGTTTGGGGCATTATCTTGTGATTTCTATCCCATTTATGTTTCCTTCTCTATACTGATTGTTAATTAAACTAAGAAGACTCTCCATGAATAGCGAGAAAACACCTGTTTTCAGTGTAGTGGTTTTATTCTACTTACTTAAGGGTATTGGGAAAATACTACAAGTGGCACTAATATTGAAAAGTAAGCAATATTAAGACAGCAGCTACTATCGTCCACAATTATATATCTAACTTAAGTGTTATACAAAAATTTAACATGATATACTATCTATAAGAAAATGCTACAAAATATTAATGGAATATATATATGAATATATTATTTTAATATATGTTTTGTCAATACTAATGATAAGAAAAATATGACTACTGCATTCTATATATTTCCCTTTAAATCTATCATCTATGTAAATATACTAACGAATTACAATAAAATAAGTGAGTTAGACTATGATAAATTTTTAAGCTTTGCAACAATTATTTTTATTCTAAATAATATTGTTAGTTATAATATATCAATTAAAAAATATATAAAAATCTTAAATATTTTATGGAATGTCACAGAATTGGCCACTGTCATGAGCTTAAATAACTAATATGAGAGGTACGATAACTGATATAGATGCAAAGTTTTCTTTGTTAGAGAATAAAATGAAGCAGCTGGCACTAGTTGTGAAAGAATTTCTCAAAGAGAAACAATCCAAGTTTAAAGTAGATAAAGATACACAAGGGTGTCTGTATTGTGGAGTAAATGATCATATCTAGAAAGATTTTCAAGATAATCTGGAATCTGTAGATTTTGTTTCAAAGCGAGAGAATTACCTTTGGATACATTTAAATCCTCTACACTGGCTAAGAACACAAGTTTGAAGTCAACGATCTGTAAACGTGCGGTAATTAGCTCTGTCGATGTGTGTGTTTCTTAAGCTTCTTTTTATCACAGATGACACTCTTCTTCAGAGTCGTTCATCAAATCATTGGCTGAAAAGAAGTGTGATGGAACAAAGAAACATGTTTGTGTTTTTGGTTCTAGGCATTTTTAAAAGAGAAATCTAGGATTTATGGAGATTGGTGTCAAGAGAAATTAGGGATGGCAACGGATCGCTTTTTTTGCAAAAATTCCAAAAACCATAACCATAACCATTTTTATAATTAAAAAAAAAAACTATATCCTAACGGTTTTAACCATCGGTTACACTTTTCAAAACCATATCCGTATTACTCGGTTTCGGTTTTTTAAACGGTTTTTCGGTTTTTAACCATACTTAAATGATAATTTAATAAATATGTTAAATTTCATAAAATAAACTACACATATAAAGAAAACTTTAAGGTTTATAAAAAATTGTGTTGGTATTTGATTAAATTGCACATTTATTATTTAATTGGTTAAATCTAATATTTTGATTTTACTTTTAGAATTTTAATATATCTAATTTAATCTAAAGTATTATAAAATTTGAAAATATATAAGATAATAAACGGTTTTCAGTTTTTCGGTTTTATTTTTATCAAAAACCATAACCTAACGGTTTTAACCACCAGTTACATTTTTCAAAACCATAAGCTAATGGTTTTAATCATGGTTATATAATTCGGTTTTCAATCGGTTTGGTTATCATCGGTTTCGCTTTTTAACCGTAACCATTGCCATCCCTGAGAAATAGATGAAGGGTTATAATATATAGAGTTGCGGAACAGTATTTCAGTGAAGAAGGGTTTTGAATATCCAATGTAGGATAATAGGTTATCTGAGAGATTTTTATGCAAACTAGGTTTGAAGAATAGATTTTTACATATCTGATAATTTTAAGGAATAAACTACCGACCTATAGCTAGACGTGTACAGCAATAAAATATTTCCTAGAGCTAGACAAAAGAAATAAAGTTGAAATCTAAATAAATTTAAGACAACTAAAAGCATTTTAAGATTAAAATGAGTGGTATAGGAAAGTTACCTTTTTTGATGTATCAGCTGCTCAAGATCTTCTTCATTGTTGCCAATTTTCTTCATAGAACATAAATACCTTGAACCCTGTTCTTGGTCTTCTTTTTCTTCTTACTTTTATGATATACATTATAAACACAAATAATATTTAATAAAAATATAATCACAATTAATGTCTTCGAATAAGGACAAGCTCCCTTTCTTAGACTCTTCCTCTGATATGTTATGTCTTTTTCATAGTAGTTTGATGCAAAATTGATGGCATGGCCCTTCTCTCTTTTTCTTTGAGGTTTTTCTTGATCAAGGATCATTACAATCCTTCTTTTCTTTAACTCTTCCTTGTGTTTTATTTTTTTATTTTATTTGGTAATATTCTTAGCATGAACTAAACCATTAATTATCTTGGTATGTACATGTAAGAAACCTAACTTATTATTTGAGAATTATGCTTTGAAGTTTGGGATTTTTATATTTAAATGAATTGGTAAATTACTTTGTTCTTATTTCTTGTTTTAATTATTAAATTAATTCATTAGCTAGGTTAATGGTTTTTTTCATATCTATTGCACTATATGTGGTATGTAAATTAGGATAAGAATGTTTGATTTAGCTTAGAATTAGGAGATCATAAAAAATTGGATAATCGATAAGGGCATAATTTTAACCCTTAGAAGAATTAGCATTCTGGAGAACTTCCTAGAGTTTGATAATAGGCCATATTTACTAAGGAGAGAATTAGGTAGAACTTATAGTCTTGATTAACGTTAAATTCACAATTCTGTCTTAATCATACATTGTCCTAAATAATAGTTAGTGGCAATTACGAGCACTCTGGCTACATCCTCCTACTTTTTACACCCTGATTTATCTTGTTTCCTTTTATCTTTAAATTTTGTTCTTAAGTTAGGCTTTAAAATATGTTAGTTTATTTAAATTATACAAATATCTTCTAAAAGTATGTATTTCAATTCTTGTTTCAACATAACGATCCTCCATACTACAAATAAAGTATACAATTTTTTTATAGTCCTTATAGAAAATGATAAACTTACTTTTTAATACTTGGAGTGACGCAGATACTTGTGGGGATTTACTCTCTTAGGTGTGTAAATTACCGCACACAATATGGGACAAAAATTTTTGACGCCATTGTCGGGGAATTCATTGTTAGTTGTGTTTTCAATTTTCTTTTGGATAGTCATTGTCAGTTTTTACATGTGTTTTCTATGTATGTAAGTATTTGATGTCTCCTGTTTTGTTATAAATATATGTCCTTAGGAGATATCATTTTAGGTGAAGCTTGGACTTATTTGATAGTCTTTTGAACTTATTTTGTCATATTGAACTTTCTCCCCTTGGAATTATGTTATTTACAATTTAGAGCTTTTGTGCGTTAATTTGTTTGTTTTTAGTATAAATTTCTGATGTCTCCCTCTTTGTTCTAAATATTATCCCTTAGGAGACATCATTTTAGGTGAATATTTGACTTATTTGATAGACTTTTATGCTTATTTCGTCATATTATACTTTCTCCCCTTTAAATTAGACTATTTGCATTTTTAGAGCTTTCGTGCGTTAATTTGTTTGTTTTAGTGCAAAGTTAGTAGGTTTATGAATTCATGAAGAACCAATACAAGGATGAGAAGTGAGAATTAAAGTCTTAGATCGAGTGGAGAAGCTAAAGGCAAGAAAATAATTTCCAAGAACTTAACCAATAATTTCTGATCTGAAAGGCTGTTACTAATTGTTGTTTTTGGGCTTGAAACAAGTTTTCATACCTTATTGAGATAGGAAGACTTTCCAAGTTGAATCAGCCCATTTGGAATTGTTATGCAAAAGTTACAGCCGTTGTACTAAGGGTTGTACACCCGTTTCGGGAATTAAAGAAGAAGATGGGTTTGGGCTTTTTATAATTTGACCTAATCCTCTTAACCTGAGACCAAATATGTTTTTACTAGTATAAATAGACCCTTTAGCCTCATTTTTACATACACTTAATAGAATTACATCAGAGGCGTCATATTTTCAAGTCAGAGCAAGAAGGTAGAGGCAAAGGCAAAGCTAGAGCTGGAGGAACTCTGTTCTTCCAACAACAGCCAACCAAACCTTTAGGTTATAATTATTTTCTGTAATTGAATATGATGTCTTTCATTTATTTAATTTCAGTCTTTAATTTGATTATGAGCTAAACTTTCATATACTTGAGAATCGCAATAAAGGGATGAACCTTAATTAATTTATTATATGTTTTGAATATGAGATTGTTATGATATAAATTGAATTGAGTCTTATATATTGGTTATTACTTTGTTCATAATTACTATTTCTTTTTTGCGCAACTAGAATTAGCTTTTAGTATTTGGGCTATTCACTTTAGTGGAAAAAGTGATCATCCGACATGGGGGTTTGAATACAGACTTAGGTAATACCCGTGTAATGTACGTTATTAACCGACAGACTTAACTAATTACATAGCCAAAGATGTAAACACATATCATCCGAAGAGGCATATTCGCCCATATAGGGATTTATAGTACTTTAGGATAGCTCCTAGGTCCACCCGACACGGGGCTAGGAGACATTAGAGTCCCGACTAATATAATAATACCAATTCTACCCTTACACATAACATATATTATATTAATTAGGTGGATTCCTTGCGAGACTCAAGTATCTCTCATCTCTGAAGTTAGTCTCTTTACTTTATTATTTCTTTTCAGTTAAGACTCAATTTTATTTTATCTTTTAGTTTTAAGAAAACCAACAAAAATCGTATTATTTTACTTTTCTGTCAAGCAATTATTTGTACTATCCGATTAATACTTGAGTTGAACATAATCCGTCCCTGAGAACGAAACCCGATTTATCGGATATAACTTGACCAATCGTGCACTTGCGGTATTGTGGTTCCTTTTATTTATCGCATTAATTTTATAACACCCCAAGACCCACCAAGTTTTTGGCCGCAGCCGGGGTCGGTAGCGTGTGACCCCGGTGTTAATTTTTAGTAGTTTAATTGTTATTTTATTTTTCATTTTTACGCTTTGGTTTGTTCGTTCTTTCTCAGGTTTACAGGTTTGGTATATGCTCGAAGATCCCGAGATCCTCGAGAATCCCGAAATCCTAGTTAGAGAAGCAGACAAAAGAAAGAAAGAAGCGAAAGCAAAGGAAAAAGAGGAGAAATTAGTGAGAGAAGCAAAAATGGCTGAAGAACACGAGATAATCCTCCTCTTGTTCCACAAGTTTAACCTCCAGTTATTAACGATCTGTGGTTCATCAATGGTCCTGAACAAGATCCATATTGAGATCATGCCCTTGGAATTGGCCCTACTGATATTACTGTCGCGAGATACAGACCTGGTCCTGGTATGTTGTCTCAATTTCAGAATTATGGAAATTTCCGAGCACCTGGAGAAGATCCAATTCGTGCTGTACAAAATTTCATGCAAATTTGCGACTCCTATATTACACAAGGAGTGACTCGAGATCAGATGTACTTTGCAAATTTTAGATATTTTGTGATAGATGGAGCAAGTGAATGGAATGATTCTCAAGATCCTTGATCGATTACTACTTGGGATACGTTGCAAACTGCATTTTACGATAGATACTACACAACTAACATGAGATTAGATGCACATATTGATCTAACTTCCTTTGAGCAAGAACAAGACGAGACTTTGGGTAGGAGTTGGTCGAGATTTCAAATATGTTTAAGAAGAGCACTTGATGATCGCCTTACAGAACCGCAACAAATGTAGATATTCTATAAAGGCCTTGATGAGCAATGAAGGAAAGATTTAGACCTGCTATGTGGTGGTGGATTCTTATAGGTACAACTAGTTCATGTTAAGGTTATTTTGAATCGAACAGTGAAGAATGAGATGGGTTGGAACACCGTGAGAACACCTATCCGAGGTGGAAGTTACAAATAAAGTAGTGTTGTGATTAACCTTATTGGAGAATAAATTAAAGAACACATTGGAGAAGCAATTGAAACAACTTACCTTAGTTTTTAAAGAAGGTTTTTCAGGTAGAAGAGCAGATGTTAATGTTACACAAGAAGTTTATGGGTGTTCTAACTGTGGTGTACAAGATCATGATTGGGAGCATTGTCAAAACAATCTAGAAGCCGTAATGTTTGTTGCCAACCGAGGGAACTATAATTCAGGTGGTAAAGGTTATCAACCGAATAGAAACCATCCGGGTTTCCAATATTCAAATCCAAGTGGGGTCGCTAATCCGACATATGCATATCCGCCACGTCCCCAAGGTAATAACTATCAGCCAAGACCACAAAACAACTACCAAGGGGGGCAAAATTATGGAAATCAAGCTCAGAGACAACCTCCTCAAGACACCTATACCGACACCATGAATCAGAAAGCTCTACTTTCTTAACCTCAAGAATTACTAGACATGGTACGCCTAGAGTTATTATTAGTGATGGAGGTTCACATTTTGTTAACAGATACTTGAAGGCCGTGTTAGAAAAGTATGGGGTCAGACGTCGTGTATCTATTGCTTATCATCCACAAGAAAATGGTCAAGCTGAGGTCTCTAATCGAGAGATCAAATCCATTCTAGAGAAGACTGTTGGGTCCACACGCAAGGATTGGTCAATGAAATTAGATGATGCGTTGTGGGCATATCGTACTGGCGTTCAAGACACCTGTTGGTGCATCTCCGTATCGAATAGTTTATGGTAAGGCTTGTCACTTACCTCTTGAGCTTGAAATGGGTGCATATTGGGCGATAGCGGAGATGAATATGGATCCTACTTTAGCCGTGGAGAATCGTTTGATGAAACTGGATGAACTTGATGAGTTTCGATTCCATGCCTATGATAATGCCAAACTTTATAAAGAAAAGTCAAAGAGATCGCATGATAATCGCATTCGTGAAAAGAAATTCAAAGTTGGACGGATGGTCCTCAAGTATAACTCCAAGTTAGCAAATTATTCGGGTAAGTTGAGATCAAAGTATTCTGGTCCTTTCGTGGTCACCAAAGTTACGCCTCATGGAGCTATAGAAATTGAAAACCCAGCCGAGCAACGCACCTTCATGGTGAATGGACATTAGTTGAAACTTTATCATGTAGGCGAGGATACTAATCGCATGGTAGATCCCACATCCTGGGGAGGTCATGTACCTCCTTGAAGCGGAATAGATGCAAGAGCTAACCTGTCGAGCTTAACGACGTTAAACAAAATCCATTTCAATTGTATATTAAATTATTGCTTTATTTTTTTCTGTTCCTAGTGTACAATTATAAGTACTTGTCGAGTATTAGTGTTTATTTTAAAGAAGTGAGAAAGGTAGTGTGTTAAATTGTGCAGGAATTGAGTTTGGGGTACGAAGGAACGAATAGAAAAAAAAATATGCAGCACTGATTGATATACCGCCGAAATCCCCGGTATACCGGAGGGAGAAAACAGTGGCCACGGTTTTGGAATCAGGTTTTTGTCCGAGACAAAAAGAAAAATTAAAAGGCCTGACCGGTATACCGGTCAGGGGAGCGGTAAGCCGACAAGAAAAACTCGGGCCACGGTTTTTGGAATCAGGTTTTTTGCAGATGGGAACCTTATTGGGACCGGCTAGCCAGTCATATGACCGGTATGCCGTCCCGCTGTGTCAAAAAAAACCCGCGCCACGGTTTCTGAAGCAGTTTTTTGCCGAGAAGACACGGCTTGGGACCGGCTAGTCGGTCATCTGACCGGTATGCCGCCCGACCAGCGGGATTCTTACCTAAACTTCATTGAAACCCTATTTTCCCCTCTTTTAACCTAGCCTCTCATGCAAGATATCATTATGACCGACCCATAACCCATTCTATACATGCATCACACCACTACAACACCTATAAACATTCAATCCTTCCTCCTATTCCATTCCAAATATACATCTAACATCAAAATCCTTCAAGAACAAAAAGAAATCTTCTCCTTCAACCTTAAGCCTCTTCATCAAAACTTTACTCCTATTGATTAAACCTTCCAAAATCCATTACATAACCATTACCCATCACATAGAACACCTTAATCCTTCATTCCAAATCCTCAAAACATCAAAATTCCTAACTCTTCTCTAGTTTTTGAATATTTGAAGTTTTGAGTTTGGGGTTCATTGAGATGACAAAGATTGGGAAGTCAAGAATACTATAAGGAGGGAAGAGACAAGAAGTTGAAGAACCTATTATTACTTTTGGTGTTGAGAGAGATGTAGTTGAAAGAATGAAAATTTGGAGGATAAACATGACGAGGTGTTGACAAGCATAGGAAAAGTCACAAACGAGTTGGAGCTTATGCAAGACATATTACGTGGAGGAGCAATGTTCGACATGCCACCTACGCAACAAGAGAAGCCCAATCTGAACGCAACAATGGAAACCAGCCTTGTGCAGGTTCAGATACGTTTTCCTATCCTTCTCTCATTTTTTTAGTTTTTATTTGCTTTATTGAGTCTTTTTTCGAGTCGTGGGGACACGATTCATTTTTGAGTTTGTGGTGGGGTTTGTTGCCTCATCCCAATTTTATGTGTTTTACTGCTTTTTGAAAATTAGTTTGAGGAATGTTTTGACTGTAGAGTATTTTAAATATCCCCATCAAGCATGATTTTTATGAATTTATGATAGAAAATAGTTGACTTTAGGAGTTAGTATAAAACGCACTTAGATTGCATGCAAACATGCGGTAATTGATAGGAGGAATTAATGAACACTGCAAAAGAAGTAAAATTTTACTTAAGGAAAATGAGTGGTTTGTAGAACGTGAGATCTGAATGAGTAGAGAACCCACTTAGGTATGAACTAGAGGCAAGCTGTGTAAATAGAAAAATGATAGAGGCAGTTCTTTGTTAGCCCTTTGAAACCTTTTTGGCCTTCTGTCCCTGATTTTAATTATATCCTTCTTAGCCCCATTTTTAGCCTTTAAGCCTTTCTTTTGTCGCCACATTATAAGTCAATATCCCTTTAGTTTATTAAGTCAGGATCAGGCTTGAATCTAATGGCTTGAATAGCTGGAGGGTGAATCCCTATGGGCTACAATCGGAATGGGCCTGGAAAACTTAGCTCTAACTGTTGATCTGCCATCTAAATATCTGAAAATGACAAAAACCAAAAATAAAAAAAGCGCAAAATAGGACTAACTAAAAATAAAAGTACTAAATGAACGCACAAGGACTAACGATGTAGTCCTCGGCAGCGGCGCCAAAAACTTGGTTCCAATTAGGGTGTGATAAAATAATGATAAAATAAACATGCAACTAACACTCTAGCCTAAACACGTTACTCACTACAAGTATCACAGACGTATGCAAGTTTTAATGATAAGTAGAATTCGTTCCTCAGAGACAACGAAAGTTAGGAGAACTTATGCAAATATAAAGTGCAAATAAAAGAATCTAGAAGAATAATATGCTGGAAATAAAAGACTCTAAAATATTTATTTGGTTTTTAAGACTCTAATTGACTAAATAAAATAAAGACAAGTAAATAAATAAAATATATAGAAGCTTATGATAGTTTAGCTTGAGAACCAGCAAGTAATCCCCACTAGCCTTGTTCTATATTTATTACCTAAGTGAGAATAGTGTGATATACTATAGCCGAGATTCTAAATTCCTTCTAACCCCCTTTCGGGTAGACTTAGGAGGCTCAAAACTTGGTGGTTAAATTAAATCCTAATGACTATCCAGTTAGGCAAGCCCTTCTGGATCACTACCGCAAACTAGATGACTATGTGGTGTTTTTTAATTGAATCCCCCTTCCGGATGTTAACTCAATTACTAGGGTAATCCTATGAATGCGCATCGCAAGATCTGCATACATTAATTCAAAACACATAAAACAAAGCTATCACTACTAAATACAGTTAAATGTAAAAGGTCATCCAAAATTAAATTACATATAAATCAAGTCAAGGATCATACCCATATGCTAATATCAAGATAAATAAATTAGTTCATAAGAAAAAAATAAGAATACAGTTTTACAAACGGGCAGGGTTGGAGCGGCATGAACAGCTTCCAAGTTCCTTCTTCTCCTCTTCTATCTTGATCTAGGCTTCTTCTTGGTCTTTTGATGATTAAGGACTGACCAAGGATGTGTTTATAATGACAAGAGGGTGTATTTATAGGGTTTTCCAAACCCTAGGTCGAAATCTTGTAGTAGAGGGAAAGTAATTTGAGTCAAAGTCCAACTCAAATTCGTATCTTAAAATATAGGAGGGATATACTGCTGTTATCTTGTTTTGGTCCTAAATTTTTCATTATTGGTCTGATTTTCGACTAATTTATATCTGAACGACCGAATCGAAAAGATATTCACTTGTCCTTTAGATTTCTCCTCAAAATTCCTAACCGATTTCAAGTTATCTTCATTTAGTGTATGTGCCTGTAGAATTTCAGATTTACTTGACAGCTTTTCCTTTCCTATTTTATCTCTACTTCTTTTTATCTCTAATTTCCTTCCACATATTCTTTCCTTTACATCTTAGAATTGATTTGGCATCTAATTAATTTTCATATATATTTAAAGCTTCACATTAACACACAAATTAAACCAAATAAGCTCTACAAATAATAAATTATCAAATCAAGGCAAGAAATAAGAATTTATCAAAATACAAATAAAAATATCTAATTAAATATTCAAATACACCTAAACTGATGTCTCCAACCTAGATTATTATATCACAAATAGGTAGATATCAGTAGTGATAGCTCTGTATTATGTGGTTTGAATTAATGTATGTAGTTCTTACGATGCGCACGTATAGTATTACCATCTAGAACCAAGGGGTCTTTCTGTAGAAACCTCTATGAACACTTGTAGTTTTTTGATGGTTTTTCAGCTTCTCATGGCTTTTAATCCACACCTCCGAAATTCTAGTGGTTCATTAACTCAAGTTGAATCCAATACCTGAAGTGCCTAACTTTACTGAAATAACTTGCTCACAGAGGGGTCTGAAATCTTTTCAGTCAAGACCGGTCGGGGCTCTGGAGAGGTAATTGAGTTAACATCTGGAAGAGGGATTCACTTATAGAAAACACCACATACTCGTCTAGTGTGCGGTGGTAATCCGGAAGGGCTTGCCTAACTGGATAGTCGTTAGGGTTTATTTTAACCACCAAGTTATGAGCATTCCAAGTTCACCCGGAAAGGGGTTGGGAAGAATTTAAAATCCCGGCTATTGTTTAGCACACGATTTTCCCTTAGGTAATAAACATAGAACAAGGCTAGTGGAGATTACTTGCTAGTTCTCAAGCTAAACTATCATAAGCTTCTATCTATCCTATTTTACTTTCTTGCCTTTAATTTAAGTCTGTTTAGAGTCATAAAAACCAAATATATATTTTAGTTTCTTTGCGTATTATTTTAGTTTCAAGCGTGTCATATGGAAATGCCTAATAAACTAAACGGATATTGGCTTATAATGTGGTGACAAAAGAAAGGCTTAAAGGCTAAAAATGGGGCTAAGAAGGATATAATTAAAATTAGGGACAAAAGGCCAAAAAGGTTTCAAAGGGCTAACAAAGAACTGCCTCTATCATTTTTCTATTTACACAACTTGCCTCTAGTTCATACCTAAGTGGGTTCTCTACTCATTCTGATCTCACGTTCTACAAACCACTCATTTTCCTTAAGTACAAGTTTACTTCTTTTGCAGTGTTCATTAATTCTTCATATCAATTACCTCATGTTTGCATGCAATCTAAGTGTGTTTTATACTAACTCCTAAAGTCAACTATTTTCTATCATAAATTCATAAAAAGCATGCTTGATGGGGATATTTAAAATACTCTACAGTCAAAACATTCCTCAAACTAATTTTCAAAAAGCAGTAAAACACATAAGATTGGGATGAGGCAACGAACCCCAAACCAAACTCAAAAATGAGTCGTGTCCCCACGACTCAAAAAAGACTCAATAAAGCAAAAAATTAATAAGAATAAGAAACGGATAGGAAAACGTATCTGAACCAGCACGAAGCTGGTTTCCATGGTTGCGTGTAGGTTGAGCTCCTCTTGTTGCGTAGGTGGCATGTTGAACATTGCTCACTCCACGTAATATGTCTTGCATATGCTCCAACTCTTTTGATACTTTTCCTATGGTTGTCAACACCTCTTCATGTATATCCTCCAAAATTTTCATTCTTTTAACTACATCTTTCAACACCAAAAGTAATAAGAGGATCTTCAAATTATTCTTCCTCTTCATAATATTCTTAACCTCTCAATCTTCGTCATCTCAATGAACCCCAAGCTCAAAACTTCAAATAATCAAAAACTAGAGAAGAGTTTTGAAACTTGATGTTTTGAGGATTTAGAATGAAGGAATAAGGTGTTATATGAGATGGGTAATGATTATGTAGTGGATTTGGGAAGGTTTAATGAATAGGATTGAAGCTTTGATGAAGATGCTTAAGGTTTAAGGAGAAGATTTACTTTGTGTTCTTGAATGATTGTGGTGTTGGATATGTGTTTGGAATGGGATAGGAGAAAGGATTTAATGTTTATAGGTGTTGTAGTGGTGTTGTAAAGGTATATAATGGGTTAGGGGTCGTTCATAATGATAACTTGCACGAGAGGCTAGGTTAAAAGGGAAGAAATTAGGGTTTGCATGAGGTTTTGAAGAATTTTCCGCTGGTCGGGCCAGCATACCGGTCAGATGACCGGCTAGCCGGTCCCAGACCTCGTCAATAGTCTTCTCTCGGCATAGAACCCGTGTCAGCTACCCATGGCATCGGGTTGTTTTGTTTATTTTTGTTTTTTCTTCGACACCGCGGGTCGGCATTACCGATCAGATGACCGGCTAGCCGGTCCTGTAAAATTACCTTCGTCAAAAAACCCGATTCAGAAAACCGTGGCCACTCTTTCCTCCGTCGGCATACCGCTCCCCTGGCCGGCATTACCAGTCAGGCACTTTTAATTTCTTCTCGTCTCGGCAAAATACCTGAGTCAAAGACCCGAGGCCACCCTTTCTCCTCCGCAGGTACACCGGAGATTTCGGTGGTATACCGGCCAGTGTTGCAGACTTTTTTCCTTTTTCCGTTCCTTAGCACCCCAAACTCAATTCCTGCACTATTCAACACACTACCTTTCTCATTTCTTTAAAAATAAACACTAAAACTCGACAATTACTTATAATTATACACTAGGAATTGAAAAACATAGAGCAATAAACTAATATACGTTTGAAATGGCTTTTGTTTAATGTCGTTAAGCTCGACGGGTTACCTCTCGCATCACTTTTTAACATAACCTCCCAAGCAGTGAGTGAGGTTGTAAACATTTGCTATGCGGAATTTACATCCCTTAGCTTTTATTACCACCAATTGATCCGCGATAACCTTTGTGACCATGAAAGGTCCTTGCCAAGAACTCTTGGCTTCACGCACTTTCGGAGGAGGATCAGGCTTTTTCATTGCGACTTATTCTCCTACACTGAACTCCCTCTTCTTTCTTTCTTTCTTAGGTTCTTTAGGAACCTTCATAGCAAGCATCTTTTCTTCCTTCTTAGCATGGTCAAGGTGTGTATTTTCCTTAGGATATGGAGGGTATTTATTAGGTGAGTTATTTCTTAGCTCTCTTTCCTCCATTCCTAAAGTTTCCACAACCTTAGCTGGTTCTTTTCCTTCTTGTTCAATCCCATCTATCCGGAAGCAATCCTCCTTGGAATCTTTGGCTTAAACACGTTGAATTTTACCTCCTCTTCTTGGATACGCATAATCATTTCACCATTCTTTACATCAATCAAAGTACGCCCTGTGGCTAGGAATGGTCTTCCCAAAATAATGGGGATATTCCTATCCTCGTCGTAATCAAGTATAACAAAATCAACAGGAAAAATTAGCGTGCCTGCCTTGACGAGGACATCTTTTAGTCTTCCCTCTGGATGTACGAGGGATCTTTCAGCCATTTGCAAAACCAGAGAGGTAGGTTTTGCGTTTCCTATTTTCAACGTTTCAAATACTGATTTGGGTATGAGATTTATACTTTCTCCCAAATCGCATAAAGCTTTCCCTTTCCACTTAGCACTAATGGAAATCAGAATCGTAAAAATTCCAGGATCTAGTAATTTAGGTGGCAACTTACTCTGGCAGATGGCACTACACTCTTCTGGCAAACCTACCATTTCATTCTCAAGATACTGCGTTTGCTGATGATATCTCTTTTCGAGAACTTCATGTATTTTGGTACACCTTTAATAGCCTCTAAGAAAGGTATAGTAATGTTGAGCTTACTCACCATATCCATGAATCTCTGATATTCAGCAGTATCTCCTTTCTTCTGAACTCTTGAAGGGAATGGTGGAGGAGGACAGGTTTCTATAACATCTTTCTTCTTTGGAATATCCGGAATCTTCTCCACTTCCACCACTTCTGGTTCATCTTCCTTTTCCACCACATCCTCTACCGTTTTCTCTTTCACAGTTGTTTCTTTTTATTTCATAACAGGAAAAGGTGGTGGTTGGTGGTCCTTTGTGTGTTCTAAAAATAAATGGAATTGATAATCGAACCACAACCGCAAGTGTACGGTTGTCCCAAGTAGTACTAAGGATAATACAGATTCGTTCCAAGGACGGATGGTTGATCACAATGTTTAACAAATAGTGATTGATGCACTTATGAAAATAAAAGTTAATAATATGTTTGTTTGGTTTTGTTTATTAAAACTACTAAATGAAAGACAAATTATAAATGCAAGTAAAAGCTAAGACGCAAGTAAAATGATGTAAACGCAATATGAGAAGTAGTACTTGAGAACGCAAGGATCCTCCCAATCTTATTTCCTAACTTATGTTGTTTAAGGGCTAAATCGGTCAATTACAATGGTCGGGATTCTAAATTCCTTATACCCCCGTCAGGGTGGACTATAAGGCAATCCTAGGGTGTCACTAGTCCCGTCAGGGTAAATATGATCCACCGTTGGATGTTTAAGTGTTTTACCTCATTGGCCCTAGAATTAGCTAAGTTCGTCAGAATCAATAGCTTCTATCCTAGATTGAATAAATGGTTCTATATCTAAACCCTCCGTCAGGACGATCCAATTGCCACTAATTGGAATAGCCTAAATACTAACACCTGTTCCTAGTTCATGATGCTAAAAACAGTAAAATAATCTCAATTTATTGAAAAGAGTAAAAGCCCTAATTTAGTTTAATTCAATAAAAACCCAAATTCAACATTCGTTATTTCATAAAATTAGGATTCACCCATTGTTTGTTCTCAAACACTATGAAAAGCTTAGCTCATATTAAAAAGAAAAACTAAATTAAAATAAATGGAATTCATAACTGATTACAAATAAAAGATAAAAGAAACCTAATTTCCGGAATTGGAATGACTGAGAACGGAGCTATAGACCCACTCCAGCTCTAGCAGCTTCTTCTTCCTTCCTTCTGTGCTTCTCTCTGGTGTTTTTAATTGTAAAGAATGAATTGTGTGAAAAATAGAAGTCCAGACCTCCTTTTATAAGCCTAAATTCGTACTAGGGCTTGGACCAGAAAATAAAATATTAATTAAATGTCCAAGCCCACTTTCTAAGCCCAAAATCCCGTAACTGCTGATACACCTTCACTAAAACGGCTTTTCCCGATGCGTTATGACTCCGATTGACCTCATTCCAGTTGCTAAAGTTCCGTAACTCGATAAGGAATGTTTTCTCTTCAAAGGTCAGCGGCTAAATCATCGCTTAAGCACCTCGAAATCAGCACTCTATGGCCTGGAAAATGGATTTTCAGCTCTAAAAATAATATCTTCGGGATTTATCTTCAAGTCTTGACTCTAGTTCACGATCTTTGACTTTCTCCTCGGATTCCTCTCCTAGCTAACATCTAAAACCTGTAAAATTTTCACTAAAAATACCAATATTACGCGCAAAAGTTTAATAAATAAAAAGGGAATTCCGGATTATTGCAAATTTAGTCCAAAAGTCTATCAAATTAATTAAAGAAACACCCAAAATGATGTCTCCCAAGGGTCGAAAATAAGAACAATTAGGGAGACATCAAGACCCCCAACTCAAACCTTTGTCGTCCCGACAAAGTAAAACAAAACAAAGGGGTGGAGGTAAGCGTATAAACAAGTAGAAGCTAGCAAATAAACCCTAAAGCAAGTCTCAAAATAAATCTCATATAGTAAACTCTAGAAACTAATATACACATACACTAATCATGCAACATCAAACATAAATAATCTCAATCATAAAATTAAAGTCGCAATGCTTGAAGGTTACACTTGTACTCATCTCTGTATGATGGCTATTGGGTGGTCATTAATCCTAACTCGCTTTGAACGCTCCACCTAGTATATTCCCTATCAACAGAATAACAAATTCACTATGCACTTAGGAATCACGAGGTCTTTACGGTTATAATATTGTCTTAAGGACGGGTGTGGATGTATATTTGGTAAATTTGAAGTGATCTTTTGGCTCTCTCCTCACTTACCATCAACAGTGTCCTCGAGCTTGAGTTACGCTCAAAAAGATGTTCTCACTCACCCATATACGCAACAATTTAGCGTCCCATGTCTACCCACTATAAACAAGATGATTTTCAGAAAATTCCACTTTGCCGGATGTTTTATTCATTCATATTTTTTTTTCTTTTTCTTTTTTTTTCTCTTTTTTTTTCTTTTTTTTTTGTACAGAAGCAAACCGGGTTCCCGGTTTTGACGAATCCGGGTTCCCGGTTCCTACTGTATGGTTTTTTTCAAATTTTTCATTTTTTTCTTTCTTTTTCATTCATTCCCGGCAAAGGGTTACAAGTATATATCATCTGCAATTGTGCTACAATACAAATCACATCAATCCCAACCCATTAAATTCCCCATATGTGGTCCCACCACCCCAAACTCAAGCTCGAGACATGTCTCAGGATTGTGATTCAAGTGCGGGTCATATGGTCATGCCTACTAATCTAAGGGATAATGTCTTATATCGTGGCTACAAAGAAAAGGCTAAAGGCTCAAAGTGGGCTAAGACGGATAATAATTAATACAAGGGATAGAAGGCTAAAAGGGCAAAAATGGCTAACAAAGAACTGCCCCTATCATTTTCCTAAGTACATAGCTTGTCTTTAGTTCATATCTAGGTGGGTTCTCTACTAATTAGGATTTCACTTTCTACACACCAAACATATTCCTTGAGTACAAGCTTACTTCATTTGCATTGTTCATTAATTTTTCCTATTAATTACCTATGTTTGCATGCAATTCTAAATGCGTTTTATATCAATCCCTAAAAGTCCACTATTTACTATCATAGATTCATCAAAAGTATGCTTAAAGGGACATTTAAGATCTTCTACAGTCAAACGCAACTCCGAAAATTATTTTATTGAAAGCAAATAAAACATATAACACATAAAAACTGGGATGAGGCAACGAACCCCACCCCAAACTCAAAAATGAGTCGTGTCCCCACGACTCGAAAAGACTCAAAGCAATAAGATAATCTACACTAACTGAGAAGGATTAGAAAACGTATCTGAACCAGCGCGAGACTGGTTGTCGGTGATGCGTCCCTGAACTTTATCTCGCGTCTAGACATCGTAAGTTGTGCTTTGAACAAATAAAGTTCAACTTGTTTGTAACGTTTCCCAAAATAGCGCACCTCGTATCCTGATTCTCTTCCAACACCTTGATTTTCGATTCCAATCCATCATCGGATCATTTGCTTCCTCACTTTCAGGTTCCTCACTCACTTCCCTCTTCTTTGGATTAGCCTTAATTTGAACCTCTTCAGTCTTGTGTTTGAAACGTGAAATAGGAATCTCAATAGCATGTTCTTGAACAGTATCAAAAGTGTTTCTGTTTCTTGGAGAATTCCTTCGATAAGTACACATGAAAACGGTTCTGATAGGCATCTCTTTCCATCCCAAACTCAAAACTTCAAATAGTGAGAAGCTAAGGCTTAGAACTTTGATGTTTTGAGGCTTAAGACTTGAAGATTATGGTGGAATATGAGATGGGTAAAGGCTAATTGATGTGGGGGAAGAGGGAATTGGATTTAATTTGAAGCTTGGATGAAGAACAATCGGAGGAAAGTGGGAATTTTATCGTCTTTTGGATGGGAGATGAGTTGATTGCATGTTGTTGTGGTGAAAGAGAGCAAGATTTGAGGATTGTGTGGCTGTAGATGATGATGTTCAGGAAATCCTGGGTTTTGGGAGTGTTTTTGGAGGCTGGGTTGAAGAAAGAGGTAAAAATATAGGGCTAAAAATCTTCAAAACGGCCCTATCACAGATGCAAACCGGGTTCCCGGTTCCGCGTCGCTGTGACGGCGCGGAAAAAATAAAAATAATCTCTTTTTTTTTTCAACCCTCGAGACGCACCAAAACGCTGGACCCCAAGACGCTGGGTCAGAAATTTCACGCGCCGAAACCGGGTTCCCGGTTCTGTGGAATGCGGGTACCCGGATTTTGTCGATGGCGCGAGTCAAAACGCGCCAAAACGCAGCTACTCAAAACGCCGGGTCAGAAAATTCCACCAGTTACAGCTCCGAAACCGGGTACCCGGTTTTGCCAAATGCGGGTACCCGGATTTGTGTCGATGGCGCGAATCAAAACGCTGCAAAACGCAAGCCACCAAGACGCTGGGTCAGAAATTTTAGAAGTTACAACACCAAAACCGGGTTCCCATTTTCGAAAAACCGGGTACCCGGTTCCGACGCTGTATCGTGAACCAAGACGCCAAGTGTTGCGTTGAAAAGGTTGGCACCAGCTCCAAAACCGGGTTCCCGGTTTTGCGAAACCGGGTTCCCGGTTTCTCCTGGGCATCCAACCTATTTTTCTCCTATTTTCGCCTCATCGACCCCAAACTCGTGACCTTTTTACCCCTGAAATCATCAAAAACAACTACCCTTCCTCATTTCTTAATAATAAACACTAAAATTGCGATAATCAAACTAATCTAAATTGCAAAAATTTAAAAACTCAGCTAATATACAAAGAATTGGTATTTGTTTAACGTCGTTAAGCTCGACGGGTTACCTCATTCATTAGTCATTGACATAACCTCCCCAGCAGTGAGTGAGGTTGTCAATATTTGCAACTCGAAATTTGCATCCCTTAGCTTTTATTCCCACTAGTTTATCTGAGATAACTTTCGCGACCATGAATGGTCCTAGCCAAGAACTTTTGGATTCACGCACCTTTGGAGGGGGTTTAGGATTTTTCATAGCTACCTCTTCACCTACTTTGAACCCCATTTTCTTTCTTTCTTTCTTAGGTTCCTTCAGAACCTTCGTGGCACGTGCTTTCTCTTTCTTCTTCGTATGATGTAGTTGTGGGTTTTTAGGGTATGGAGGAGCTTTAATTGGTGGTTTCTGTCGTAGCTCTTTCTCCTCCACCCCTAAAATGTCCACAACACTAATTGGCTCTGTTCTTACCAGTTCCATTACATCTACACGAAAACATTCTTCCTTGGAATCCGGAAACTTCATAGGTCTAAACACATTAAACTTCATCTCCTCGTCTTGGATTCTCATAATCATTTCTCCGTTCTCTACATCAATCAAGGTACGCCCCGTGGCTAGGAATGGTCTTCCCAAAATAATGTGGACATTCCTATCCGCGTCGTAATCAAGTATAATGAAATCAGCGGGAAAAATTAACGTACCTGCCTTAACAAGGACATCTTAGATTCGGCCTTCTGGATGTGCAAGAGATCGATCCGCCATTTGCAAGACCATAGAAGTAGGTCTTGCTTCGATATTAAGCTTGTCAAAGATTGATTTGGGCATAAGATTTATGCTTGCACCCAAATCGCATAATGCTTTTCCTTTCCATTCTTCTCCAATTGATATCGGAATTGTGAAACTCCCCGGATCAACTAACTTCGGAGGTAATTTACATTGACAAATAGCACTACATTCCTCAGGGAGACCAATCATCTCATTATCACAATACGGCCGTTTGTTGGTGAGGGCTCTTTTCAGAAACTTAGCATACTTGGGTACATCTCTAATAGCTTCTAATAACGGAATATTTATGCTAAGATCTCTTACCTTGTTAAAGAATTTTTGATAATCAGCAATATCACACTTCTTTTGAACTCGCGATGGAAATGGTGGAGGTGGACGATTGATTATAGTCTCATCTTTCTTTTTCGGAACCTCAACAGGCCTCTCCACTTCTTCTACTTCAACTGGTTTATCTTCATTCACCACCTCTTTTTCTTTTCTAACTTCTTTTTCTTTCATAATCGGGAAAGGAGGTGGAGGAAGGTTCTTACCACTTCGGAGAGTGATAGCTTTACAGTCTTCGATTTGGATTGGATTCTCAGTATCGCTAGGGAGTTGCCCTTGTGGACGTTGATTCAGCTGTTTATTTATCTGACTTATCTGATTCTGGAACAACTTCATATTTGCTTCGGCTGCATTTTGACGTTCCATAGCTTGTGTCTGAAGAGCAATCAAACTTTCAACGGTTTTCTGAAGGGTAAATACTCCTTCTTGTGGATGGGCAGGTAAGGCTTTCTGGTTCATTGTGTCATCATAATTGTCTTGAGGAGCTTGTCTCTGAACATAATTTCCCTGATTCTGTCCTCCTTGATAATTATTTTGTGGTCTTGGATTGTAGTTTTTACCTTGGGGACGCGGCTGATACGCATAGGTAGGATTGGCTGCCCCATTAGGATTTGAGTATTGAAACCCAGGATGGTTTCTGTTAGGCTGATATCCGTTACCACTCGAATTGAAGTTACCTCTATTGGACATAAACATTACGGACTCTTGGTTATTCGGACAACCTTCCTCATCATGATCATCTACCCTACAAATCGAACACATATAAACCTCTTGTGCAGCATGCACATCTACCTTCTTACCCGAAAAACCTTCTTTAACAGCTAAAGTAAGCTGCTTCAATTGTTGCTCTATAGTATTCTGAATCTTATTCTCAAGCGTAGCAAACTTTTCTTCCATATCAACATTATTCACTCCCTTAACTGGTGTTCTCACTGAATTCCACCCAACTTCATTCTTGACTATTCTTTCTAAAATGATCTTTGCATGAGCGGGTTGAATTTGAAGAAAACCTGCTCCACATAACGTATCCAATTTCTCTCTTAAAGTTCCATCAAGGCCTCTATAAAAGATCTTTAACTGTTGTTGTTCTGAAAAGCCATGATTGGGAACTTTACGCAAACACATCTGAAATCTTGTCCAACTCCTACCCACAGTTTCCTCATATTCTTGACGAAAATGCGTCAATTCTAATTCAGCATCTAATCTCATGTTACTTGGGTAGTACCTGTCAAAGAAAGCAATCTCTAATTGGTCCCAGTTGGTTATCTTCGTAGGATCTTGCGTATCGTGCCATTCACTCGCTCCATCAATCACAAAGAATTTAAACGCATCAAAATACATCTGTTCTCTTGAAACTCCTTGTGTGATATAAGAATCACATATCTGTTTAAACTTCTGTACTGCTCTAAGAGGATCTTCTGATGGTCTTCCACGAAAATTCCCAAAATTTTGGAATTGAGCTAACATACCCGAATCTGGACGGAATCGCGGAACATCTATATCTGGAGCACCTACTCCTATAGCAGGAGCGCGGAATGGAACTTCTGGAGGACCATTAGTAAACCACGGATCTTGATTCATCACTATCTGAACTTGAGGATTAGGAATCACTGGTGGAACTGGAGGAATAACGCCTGGAGCTAAAGGTTGGCCATTTGCATCTAGTTGGCCTTGTCCATTATTCTGTTGACCTTGAAGAGTGATATTCTCCATTCTGTTACTTAATTCTTCTACTTCTAAAGCTTCTCGTTCTCTTCTTCTTCTGTTCGCAAGTCTGATCAACGATTCTGGATTACTAAGGATCGGAGGTGTTGGCTCTAGATCCTTGAATAGCCTTCTTCGCATACACCAAACCTAAAAACCTGAAAAAGCTAACAAACAATAAGCGTAAAACTGATAAAATAAAATAAATGCACTATCACTAAAGGATAAACACCGTGGTCACACGCTACCGTCCCCGGCAGCGGCGCCAAAAACTTGGTGGTCCTTTGTGTGTTCTAAAAATAAATGCAAATGATAATCAAACCACAACCGCAAGTGTACGGTTGTCCCAAGTAGTAATAAGGATAATACAGATTCGTTCCAAGGACGGATGGTTGATAACAATGTTTAACAAATAGTGATTGATGCACTTATGAAAATAAAAGTTAATAATATGTTTGTTTGGTTTTGTTTATTAAAACTACTAAATGAAAGACAAATTATAAATGCAAGTAAAAGCTAAGACGCAAGTAAAATGATGTAAAACGCAATATGAGAAGTAGTACTTGAGAACGCAAGGATCCTCCCAATCTTATTTCCTAACTTATATTGTTTAAGGGCTAAATCGGTCAATTACAATGGTCGGGATTCTAAATTCCTTATACCCCCGTCAGGGTGGACTATAAGGCAATCCTAGGGTGTCACTAGTCCCGTCAGGGTAAATATGATCCACCGTTGGATGTTTAAGTGTTTTACCTCATTGGCCCTAGAATTAGCTAAGTTCGTCAGAATCAATAGCTTCTATCCTAGATTGAATAAATGGTTCTATATCTAAACCTTCCGTCAGGACGATCCAATTGCCACTAATTGGAATAGCCTAAATACTAACACCTGTTCCTAGTTCATGACGCTAAAAACAGTAAAATAATCTCAATTTATTGAAAAGAGTAAAAGCCCTAATTTAGTTTAATTCAATAAAAACCCAAATTCAACATTCGTTATTTCATAAAATTCGGATTCACCCATTCTTTGTTCTCAAGCACTATGAAAAGCTTAGCTCATATTAAAAAGAAAAACTAAATTAAAATAAATGGAATTCATAACTGATTACAAATAAAAGATAAAAGAAACCTAATTTCCGGAATTGGAATGACTGAGAACGGAGCTATAGACCCACTCCAGCTCTAGCAGCTTCTTCTTCCTTCCTTCTGTTGCTTCTCTCTGGTGTTTTTAATTGTAAAGAATGAATTGTGTGAAAAATAGAAGTCCAGACCTCCTTTTATAAGCCTAAATTCGTACTAGGGCTTGGACCAGAAAATAAAATATTAATTAAATGTCCAAGCCCACTTTCTAAGCCCAAAATCCCGTAACTGCTGATACACCTTCACTAAAACGGCGTTTCCCGATGTGTTATGACTCCGATTGACCTCATTCAAGTTGCTAAAGTTCCGTAACTCGATAAGGAATGTTTTCTCTTCAAAGGTCAGCGGCTAAATCATCGCTTAAGCAGCTCGAAATCAGCACTCTATGGCCTGTAAAATGGATTTTCAACTCTAAAAATAATATCTTCGGGATTTATCTTCAAGTCTTGACTCTAGTTCACGATCTTTGACTTTCTCCTCGGATTCCTCTCCTAGCTAACATCTAAAACCTGTAAACTTTTCACTAAAAATACCAATATTACGCGCAAAAGTTTAATAAATAAAAAATGCTAGAAATAAAAAGGGAATTCCGGATTATTGCAAATTTAGTCCAAAAGTCTATCAAATTAATTAAATAAACACCCAAAATGATGTCTCCCAAGGGTCGAAAATAAGAACAATTAGGGAGACATCAGTGATGGGAGCTTCTTACCACTTCTAAGTGAGATAGCATTACACTTTTCATACGGCTTAGGATCTTTAGTATCGCTGGGTAATTTTCCTTGTGGATGCTGACTTAATTGCTTCGACATCTGAGATATCTGATTTTCCAATAAATTAACAGCTGTGGCAGTAGTTTGTTGAATGTTGATTATTGACAGCAAGGTTTGTTGAACATCTAACACACCTTCTTGAGGTTGAGCAGGTAAAGCTTTCTGATTCATGGTCTCGGTGTAGGTGTCTTGAGGAGGTTGTCTCTGAGCTTGATTTCTGTAGCCTTGTCCCCCTTGGTAGTTGTTTTGTGGTATTGGTTGATAGTTATTACCTTAAGGACGCGACTAATATGCATAAGTTGGATTATCGGCCCCATTTGGATTTGACTATTGGAATCCCGGACGGTTTCTATTCGGTTGATAACCTTGACCACCTGAATTATAGTTCCCTCGGTTGGAAACAAACATCACGGCTTCTGGATTACTTTGACAATGCTCCCAATCATGATCTTGTACACCACAGTTAGAACACACATACACTTCTTGTGTAACGGTAACCTCTTCTCTTGAACCTTTTGTAACAGCTAGAGTAAGCTGTTTTAATTGTTGCTCAAATTTATTCTCCATGGCAGTGATTTTTTCCTCAATTACAGCACTACTTTCTTTATATCTTCCACTATGGATAGGTGTTCTCACAGTGTTCCAACCCATCTCATTCTTCACTGTTCTATTCAAAATCATCTTAGCATGAACTAGTTGTACCTGTACGAATCCATCACCACAAAGCAAGTCTAAATATTTTCTTGATGGTCCATCAAGGCCTTTATAAAATATATTCATTTGTTTCTGTTCTATAAGGCCATGATCAAGAACTCTTCTTAAACATATTTGAAATCTTGACCAACTTTTACCCAAAGTTTCATCTTGTTCTTGCTCAAAGGAGATTAGAGCAATCTGTGCATCTAATCTCATGTTAGTTGGGCAGTTGGTGGATCCTATAGTGTTATAAAATAATGTGATAAATAAGAGGAACCACAATACCGCAAGTGTACGGTTGTCTAAGTAATATCCGATAAATCGGGTTTCGTTCTCAGGGACGGATTAGGTTCAACCCAAATATTAATCAAGTAGTAAGAATAATTTCTTAACAGAAAAATAAAATAAAAGATTTTTGTTTGGTTTTCTAGATTAAAAAGATGCAAATAAATAAAGACTAAAAGTAAATTAACAGAAAAGAACTAATGCAAATAAAAGGACTAACTTCAGATATGAGATATACTTGAGTCTCGCAAGGAATCCATCTAAATAACGTAACCTATGCTTTGTTTAAGGGTAGAATTGGTATTATAATATTAGTCGGGACTCTAATGTCTCCTAGCCCCCTGTCGGGTGGACCTAGAAGCTATCCTAAAGTACTATAAACTCCTGTATGGGCGAATATGCCTCTTCGGATGATATGAATTTACCTCTTTGTCTATGTAATTAGTTAAGCTTGTCGGTCAATAACGGACATTACACAGGTATTACTGGTGGTCCTTTGTGTGTTCTAAATAAATGCAAATAATAATCGAACCACAACCGCAAGTGTACGGTTGTCCCAAGTAGTATAACTGATAAAACAGATTCGTTCCAAGGACGGGATGGTTGACTACAATGCTTATCTATTAATGATTGATGCACTTATGAAAGCAAATAAAAGTAATATGTTTGTTTGGTTTTTGTATTAAAGCTAAATAAATGAAAGACAATTATTAAAATGCAAATAAAAGCTAAGACGCAAATAAGATGTAAAACGCAATATGAGAAGTAGCACTTGAGAACGCAAGGATCCTCCCAATCCTATTTCCTAACTTATGTTGTTTAAGGGTTAAATTGGTCAATTACAATGGTCGGGATTCTAAATTCCTTATACCCCCGTCAGGGTGGACTATAAGGCGATCCTAGAGTGTCACTAGTCCCGTCAGGGTAAATATGATCCATTTTTAGATGTTTAAGTTAATTACCACGTTGACCCTAAAATTAGCTAAGTTCGTCAGAATCAATAGCTTCTATTTTAGATTAAATAAATATTTCCGTACCTAAACCGTCCGTCAGGATGATCCAATCGCCACTAATTGCAATAGCCTAGATACTAACACCTGTTCTTAGTTAGCTACTCCAAAAACAGTAAATAATCTCAATTTATTGAAAAGAGTAAAAGACCTAATTTAATTTAATTTAACAGAAACCCAAATTCAACATTCGTAATTCAATAAGACTGGGATTCACCCATTAATTGTTCTCAAGCACTATGAAAAGCTTAGCTCATATTAAAAAGAAAAACTAAATTAAAATAAATGGAATTCATATTGTTTACAAAATTAAAAGATAAGAAAAACCTAATTTCCGGAATCGGAATGACTACGAACGGAGATATAGACCCTCTCCAGCTCTTGTAGCTTCTTCTCCTTCCTTCCGTTGCTTCTCTCTGGTGTTTTTAATCTTGTAGAATGTGAATTGTATGTAAAATAGAAGTCCAGACCTCCTTTTATAAGTGAAAATTCGGACTTGGACCTAAGCTTTTAATTAAATGAAATATAAAAGGCCCAAGTCCACTAACTTAGCCCAAAATCCCGTAATTGCTGATATGCCTTCACTAAAACGGCTTTTCCCGATGCGTTATGACTCCGATTGACCTCATTCCAGTTGCTAAAGTTCCGTAACTCGGTAAGGAATGTTTTCTCTTCAAAGGTCAGCGGCTAAATCATCACTTAAGCACCTCGAAATCAGCAATCTATGGCCTGGAAAATGGATTTTCAGCTCTAAAAATAATATCTTCGGGATTTATCTTCAAGTCTTGACTCTATCTCTTGATCTTTGACTTTCTCCTTGGATTCCTCTTCTAGCTAACATCTAAAACCTGTAAACTTTACACTAAAAATACCAATATTAGGCGCAAAAGCTTAATAAATTAAAAATGCTAGAAATATAAGAGGAAAATCATAATATTGCATATTTAGTCCAAAAGTCTATCAAATTGATTGAATAAACACCAAAAATGACGTCTCCTAAGGGTCGAAAATAAGAACAATTAAGGAGACATCAATTACCTAAGTCTGTATTCAAACCCCCGTGTCGGATGATCACTTCGCCACTAAAGTGAATAGGCCAAACACTAAAAGATATTTCTAGTTGTTCCCAAAAGAAATAGTAATGAAAAAAAGTAATATCCAATATATAAAACTCAATTCAATTCAAATCATAACAATCCCAAATTCAAAACATAGATTAATTAATTAAGGTTCATCCCTTTAATGTGATTCTCAAGTATAAGGAAATTTAGCTCATGAAAAAATTAAAGACTGGAAATAAATAAAAGGAATCCATGTTTAATTACAGAAAATAAATTGATAACCTAAAGGGTGGGATGACTGTTGATGGAAGAACAGGATTCTCCCAGCTCTAGTTTCTCCTTGCCTTCTTGCTCTGACTTGAAAACCTTAAGCCTCTTGTGTAATTCTCTGAAGTGTGTGAAAAGAGGAGGCTAAGGTTTGTATTTATAGGTGTTAGGAAGCCCTAATTCATTTTTACTTGGAGTAGAAGACAAGTCAAGAACTCTTTAATTCGCAGCCCTAAAATATAGGAAAGGTAAGATTCTGCTTCTGATTTATTTTGGTCATATCTCCTTCAATACTTATCTGTTTGACGCATTCTTTATATTGAAATCACTTTTCTCGGAAAGCTCTATCCATTGGTCGAGACCATTCTCCCAAATTCCTACCCAATTTTGAGTTATGAGCTCGTCTTTGAACGTGGCTGGAATTTTAGATTTATTTGGTAACTTTATCTTTTCCTTCTTTGCATATATCCTTCCTTAATATTTTTATTTCCATGTATATCTCTTTCCTTTACTTCTTAGACTTGACTTGGTCTCTAATTAATTACCATATATCTTTTAAAGCTTTACAATAAATAAATAATTAAACAGCATATGCTTTAAAAATTAATAAATAATTAATTCAAGACTAGAAATTAGAAAGTGCACTCTAAAATTAGAAACTCGAATAAAATACTTCCTAACACACTAAAAATGATCTAAGACTTTAATTCTCACTTCTCCTCTTTGTATTGATTTTCCATGAAATTTAAGAACCTACTAACTTTGCACTAAAAATAAACAAATTAACGCACAAAAGCTCTAAAAATGCAAATAATCTAATACCAAGGGGAGAAAGTGTAATAATGTGAAATAAGCATAAATGTCTATCAAATAAGTCAAATATTCACCTAAAAGGATGTCTCCAAAGGGCTAATAATAAGAACAAATAGGGAGACATCAGTAGTACTTGTCAAAAAATGCAGTTTGCAATGCATCCCAAGTAGTAATCGATCCAGGATCTTGAGAATCATGCCATTCATTTGCTCCATCTATCACAAAATATTTAAAATTTGCAAAATACATCTGATCTCTAGTCACTCCTTGTGTAATATAGGAATCTCAAATTTGCATGAACTTCTTTACAGCACGAATCGGATCTTCTCTAGGTGCTCCTCGGAAATTGCCATAATTCAGAAATTGAGACAACATACCAAGACCGGGTATGTATCTCGCGACATTAATATCTGCAGGGCCAATTCCAAGGGCAGGAGCTCGATATGGAGCTTGTTCAGGACCATTGATAAATATGGATCATTAATAACTGGATGTTGAACTTGTGGAACAAGAGGAACAAGAGGAGGATCAGTCTCGTGTTCTTCAGCCATTGCTTCTCTTGCTAATTTCTCCTCTTTTTCCTTTGCAATTGCTTCTTTCTTTCTTTTGTTTGATTCTCGAACTAAGATTTTTGGATTTTCAAGGATCTCAGGATCTTCGAGCATATACCAAAACCTGTAAATCTAAGAAAGAAAGAACAAACCAAAGCGTAAAACTGAAAAAATTAAAATAAAACTAAACTAACAATTGAAATACTAAAAGATTAACACCGGGGTCACACGCTACTGTCCCCGGCATCGGCACCAACAACTTGGTAGGTCCTGGTGTGTTATAAATCAAGTACTGAAAATAAAGGAACCACAATACCACAAGTGTACGATTGTCCAAATAATACTCCGATAAAACGGGTTTCGTTCTCAGGGATTGAACTGGTATAACTCAAGTGTTCAATAAATAAGTAGTAGTAATTGCAAATATAGAAAATAAAAGATAAAAGATATTTGTTTGGTTTTGAGTTATTAAACTACTAGACGCAAATAAACAAATTACTGAAAATAAATACTAAAGGACTAAGACGCGAATATGAGCTATACTTGAGTCTCGCTAGGGAATCTCCTAAACTTACGTAATTAATGCTTTTGTTAAGGGCACAACTGATATTTCTATATTAGTCGGGACTCTAATGTCTCCTAACCCCCGTCAGGGTGGACTTAGGAGTTGTCCTACGGTATTATAAACCCCATCAGGGCGATTATACCTACTTTTGAACGGTTGACTCTTACCCCATTGGCTGCATGGTTAGTTAAGCCCGTCAGGGTCAATAACGAATACTACGCGTCTATTATCTAGTTCAGTAATTAAACCCTCCGTCAAGAAGATCACCACCACTAGTGAATAGCTTAATTACTATAATCTATCTCCATTAGCTAATTCGTTGATAGTGAAATTAATATAAAATAATAAGCAATATGAAATACCCTATTCAAACTAAATTAAAAACTAACCCCAAATTGAAATACATGAATTAAATAAATTAGGGTTCATCTCATTACGCGATTCTCAAGTAATTGAAGTTTAGCTCATAATTGAAATAAAAACAGAAAAGAAATTAATAATATACATGTTCCTAATAACTTAAATAAAATAAGAACCTAGATAGAGGAATTGGTTTGAGCTGTTGTTGGAGGAAAATGATTCTCCAGCTTCTGCTCTTGCTTCTGCCTCTTGACGCTCTCTCTAAGGATGATTTAATATGAAGGTTTAATGAGAAATGCTGAATAATGAGGTCTAAAGGAGCTTATATAGTGCTCAAAAACGGATTAGGGCTTAGGTTAATAGGATTAGGTCAAATTATAAAAAGCCCAAGTCCATCTTCTTCTTTAATTCCCGTAACTAGTGTGCACCCTTTAGTAAATTGGCTGTAACTTTGGCATAACAACTCCAAATGGGCTAATTCAACTTGGAGAACCTTCCTAACTCAATAGGCTATCAAATCATGTTTCACTGCCCAAGGCTAAATCCACACCTAAGTAGCCAAAAAACAGCAATCTTTATCAGCCTTTCAGATATGCAACTTCTTTAATTAAGTTCTTGGAAATTCTTTTCTTTCCTTTAGCTCCTCCACTCGATCTAAGACTTTAATTCTCACTTCTCCTCCTTGTAGTGAATCTTCATGAATTCATAAACCTACTAAATTTGCACTAAAACAAACAAATTAACGCACAAAAGTTCTAAAAATGCAAATAGTCTAATTCCAATGGGAGAAAGTGCAATATGACGAAATAAGCATAAAAGTTTATCAAATAAGTCATATATTCACATAAAATGATGTCTCCTAAGGGATAATATTTAGAATAAATAGGAAGACATCAGTTAGGTAATTTAAATATTTCACGAATGCGTTCAACTGAGAAATTTTACGAACTTCAATTGAATTACCTTTTGCAAATATCAACTCTTCATAAAATTCACGGACTAAAGATGGAATGTAGAACAATTCTCTTTCTCTAAACTCCTTCCAACACAACTCGCCACAAACTATTGTGTAATCTTTGAATTCACCGTTCATAATATCCTCCAGAAATCCTCTCTCAACACCAAAAAGCAACTTAGCAAACCGGTCACAAACTTGTTCTTTCCAACTCATGAATGGCCTCTTAGGTTTTGGTTTCATGGCCATTGTTTTTCTTTTCAGATGGCGTTGTTTATTAATTGGTTTACTCACAATTGGTTCTTCAACTTCTTTTGATTCCAAGTTTGGCTTTTTAGGGGCAACCTCACTTGGGTTCTTTTTCCTTTTCATAGTATTTTTTATTTCTCCAACCTTAGGCGTAGAACTCGAATCCGGAATCACAATAGATTTGTATGGAGTAGCCCCAGGAGTATTTCTAGTTCAGGGATTACCTCTTGCCTTACGATCATTATAGCACAATGAATAAGACTTGTTTGTCATCTCAATGAACCCCAAACTCAAAACTTCAAATATTCAAAAACTAGAGAAGAGTTTTGAACTTTGATGTTTTGAGGATATAGAACGAAAGGTTAGTGGTGTTATATGAGATGTGTAATGATTATGTTATAGTTTAGGAGAGGTTTAATGGGTAAGACTAAAGCTTTGATGAAGAAGGATTTAGGATTAAGGTGAAGGGTTATATTTATGTGTATATCACTCAGGGTGTTACTCAGAAACAAATGTATCTCATTATGTTCCCCATCTTTCCTACCAAAGAAGCAAGTGAGTGGAACGATCAGAAACCTAGTGATTTAATCACTACTTGGATTCAATTTCAAACAACGTTATTTGATAGATATTATCTGCAAAGTGTAGGTTTGAGTGGTCAATTATATTTAAAGGGATTTTGCAAAGAGCAAGGAGAGACATTGGGAGCATCATGGCCTCGCTTCCAATCATGTTTGAAGAAGTGTCCACTTCATGGGTACACCTCGGAGTTACACATACACATATCATGCAAAATCAAACACAAAATAATATCATTCCAAAATTAATTTCACATTCTAGAAGGTTACGCTTGGTACTTATCTCAAGATGGTGGCTATAGGGTGTTCCTCGATCCTTACTTGCGTTGAACGCTCCACTTAGCAAACTCCCTATTAGCTGAATCACAGACTCACTATGTATCTAGGAATCACGAGGTCTTACGGTTTTAATATAGGCTTAGGGACGGTATGGTATGTATATTTGGTAAATTTGAAGTGAGATTTTGGCTCTCTCCTCACTTACCATCAACAAACTGTCCAAGAGCTTGAGTTTACACTCGAATATGTTCTCACTCAACCTATTTGACGCTCTAATTTAGTGTCCCTAGATTAACCCAATAAGCACTAAAGATGATTCACCTAAAAATTTCCTCTTTGCCGGTCCAAATATATTCTTTTCATGTGAAATTTCTTTTTTTTCTTTTCATTTGTATAGCTATGACTCTCTTTTTGATGTTGAGATATCATGCTATTTTTTCATAAGATTTTTTTATTTTCATAATTTTTCATATTTCTTTTTTTTACTCTTACCCATACAAAGGGTTACAATATAATAAACATGTGAATTATCATCAAAATATAAAACAGAGCACAATTGATAAGCTCAAAAATCTCAACCCAGTGTAATATCCCATAATAGTGGACCCACCACCCCAAACTCAAGCTCAAGACAGGAAGTATCGTGATTCAAGTGCGGGTCATATGGTAATGCCTAACAAACTAAAGGGATATTGGCTTATAATGTGGCGACAAAAGAAAGGCTTAAAGGCTAAAAATTTGGCTCAGAATGATATAATTAATTCAGGGATAGAAGGCCAAAAAGGATTTTAAAGGGCTAACAAAGAACTGCCTCTATCATCTTCCTATTTACATAGCTTGCCTCTAGTTCATACCTAAGTGGGTTCTCTACTCATTCAGATCTCACGTTCTACAAACCACTCATTATCCTTAAGCACAAGTTTACTTCTTTTGCATTGTTCATTAAATCTTCCTATCAATTACCTCATATTTGCATGAAATCAAAGTGTGTTTTATACTAACTCCTAAAGTCAACTATTTTCTATCATAAATTCATGAAAAGCATGCTTGATGGGGGCATTTAAAATACTCTACAGTCAACGCAACCCTAAGATTAATTTTATTGAAAGCATGTAAAACACAAAAAATTGAGATGAGGCAACGAACCCCACCCCAAACTCAAAAGTGAGTCGTTTCCCCACGACTTGAAAAAGACACAATAAAGCAATAAAATTAAACTAAACTAAACTACCTAGTGCCTGCAAGCAATTAAGAAGATGAATTAGAACGGGGTACCTGTCCATAAAGATCCATCATGTCCTCCTCCAAAGAAGAAGAATAATTATCAACATCTAAGATCTCAGTTACCTCACCCAATTGTGAATTAATCTGTGCAATTTCCTCCCAAAGTGCCTTGTAATTTGATGAACTTCATGTTGTAATTTGATAGCCTATGGGGGTATGCAAGAATTAATTTGATATGAAGAGGAAGAGGAAGAACCTTGATCTTGAATTTGTGTCTTTTCTTTAGGCCTTGATGGTACCTTCATCCTAGCTGTTAATCTCTTGTGTAGTGGTTGTGCTGGTGCCTCTATCTTTTGTTTCTTTTCAATAGACTCATCAAGATTTATTGCATTTTCAATTGTGGCTCCAGGCAAATCTTTGTTCTTCCCTAGGATGGCACACTTCCTCTTATAATCCATAGCATCTGTTCTGTTTGTCATGTTTGATTGACCCCAAACTCAAGTTACACCAAGGATGGAATAAAGTTAAGAAAGATTGGTGTGGCTTGAGTTTCTTGCTTGTATTTGATGATAGAAGAAGGTTTCTTGATGATTCTTGGAATAATTCTTGAAAGCTTGATGATCTTGATGGGGTTTTATGGTGTAGTGTGATGAAGTTGATGAAGAATATATGTTTATGGAAGAAGGAGGAGAGGATTATTGATGTTGTTGTGTTTGTTGCGGAGGTTTATACAAGCTTCAAGGTCTATTTAAGAGGTTAGGGGCTGGAAAAATCGTATTGGAAAGGATAGGGTTTGCACTTGATAAGGTAAGAAGTGTATTAGGAAATAACTTCTTCAAAACCGACCTCGGACTGGCTTACCGGTCAAACCGCGGGCTTACCGGTGCTGGAGATGATTATTTTTTAAGCTCTCGGCAATGAACACGAATCAAGAACCTGAGGCCTCGTGTATTTGGGCACCGGCATACCGGTGGTATCACCGGCATACCGGTGCGCTGTTTTTCGAAATTTCTCGCTTCGTCAAAATACACGATTCATGAAACCCGAGGGATCGTGTTTTCGTCTGGCCGGAATACCGGTGCCCTAGGCGGCATACCGGTGCGCTCTTGAATTTTTTCTCTCCTTCTCGGCAAACAATCCGATTCATGGACACGAGGGCTCGTGTTTCCTCCACCGGCATACCGGTCATATGACCGGCTAGCCGGCCAGTGGCATGGATTTTTCCCTTTTTCGTTCCTCAGCACCCCAAACTCAATTCCTGCACATTAAACATACAACCTTTCTCATTTCTTTTACAAGTAGACACTAAAACTCGATAATTACATAGAATTATACACTGGGAATTGAAAAACATAAAGCAATAAACTAATATACAATTGAGATGGCTTTTGTTTAACGTCGTTAAGCTCGACGGGTTACCTCTCGCAACTATTCAGCTTCAAGGAGGTACACGACCTCCCCAAGATGTGGATCTACCCTGCGATTAGTATCCTCGCCTACATGATAAAGTTTCAGCTGATGCTCATTCACCATAAAGGTGTGCTGCTCGTCTGTATTTTTTATTTCTATAGCTCCATGAGGCGTAACTTTGGTCACCACAAAAGGACCAGACCACTTTGATCTCAACTTACCCGGATAATTTCTGAACTTGGAGTTATACTTGAGGACCATCTGTCCGACTTTGAATTTATTTTCACGAATTTGATTATCATGCCATCTCTTTGTCTTTTCTTTGTAAAGTTTAGCATTCTCATAGGCATGAAATCGAAACTCATCAAGTTCATTCAGTTTCATTATACAATTCTCCGAGGCTAAAGTAGGATCCATATTCATCTCCTCTATCGCCCAATAGGCACTCATTTCAAGTTCGAGAGGTAAGTGACAAGCCTTACCATAAACTATGCGATACGGAGATGCATCAACAGGTGTCTTGAATGCAGTACGATATCCACAACGCATCATCTAATTTCATTGATTAATCCTTGCGTGTGGAACCAGCTGTCTTCTCTAGAATGGATTTGATCTCTCGATTAGAGACCTCATCTTGACCATTTGCTTGTGGATGATAAGTCGTAAATACACGATGTCTCACCCCATACTTCTCTAACACAGCCTTCAAGTATCTGTTAACAAAATGAGAACCTACATCACTAATAATAACTCTAGGCGTGCCATGTCTAATAAAGATTTGTGACTTTAAGAACTTTATCACCACTCGCGAATCATTGGTTGGTAGAGGAACAGCCTCTACCCATTTGGACACGTAATCAACAGCTAGTAGGATATAAAGATTTCCATTAGATGGTACAAAGGGACCCATGAAATCAATACCCCATACATCGAATATCTCAACTTCAAGAAAATTATTACGCGGCATCTCATCTCTCTTAGATATGTTACCAGTAAACTGGCATCTATGACACTTCTTGACATATTCATGACAATCCTTATGTAAAGTAGGCCAATAAAAACCGGATTGTAGTACCTTTGCAGCTGTACGATCACCTTTGAAGTGTCCTCTGTATGGTGAATCATGACAAATTGCAGCCACTGACTGAATATCCATATCTGGTATGCATCTTCTTACCATCTGATCAATACATGTTTTGTAGAGGAAAGGATCCTCCCAAAAGAATTGTTTAGCGCGATGGATTAATCTCTTCTTCTCTTGTGAGGTAGCTCCTTGAGGAAAAGAACCACTCACAATAATATTTTCTATATCTACGTACCAAGGAGTTCCCATTGCATAAATTGAAAACAAACTCTCATCAGGAAACTCTTCTCTTACCAACTCAGGTCCCCCATTAGACTCAGAACCTTCAAGATGCGACAAATGATATGCAACCTGATTTTCACAACCCTTTCGATCTCGATTCTATAAGTCAAACTATTGTAATAGTAGTACCCATCTGATTAAACACGGCTTCACATCTTTCTTTTCCATAAGGTATTTTTTTTTTGATCATCAAATCAAATTTTATTAATAATCAAATCAACATACCATTATATTTTACAAATTGGCCCTAATGATCACTAAAGCCCAACACGGGACACTTTAGTACCTCGCTCGGCTCAAATTATATCACCTTACTACTAGAAATAAAACATTACAACTTTTAAACAAGACTTAAACATAAAAAGCCCATTACTCATCTATTACAAATGACTAAATGGACTACACTTACAAAACAAGAAATGCCTCTATTAATCTAGCTTCTCTAAAATCTCTTTAACTCTTTTATCCTTCATATTCCATGAAAGTAATTTCATTTTCACCATTCTTGCAATCTTACTGCATAGCTGTTCTTCACTAATACATTTGCCTCCATGCTCACATTCATTTCTTAACCACCACATATTGTACACATATGATGTAACCAGATTGCTCACAAGAATAACCAATTCTTTACTCTTGATTTTATCCACCTCATTGCATATCTCTTCAAAATTCCCCGGCTTTATTTTCAAACTGCAAATCTTTAAAATTGACCATAAAACTCTCTTACTAAAGGAACACTCAAAAAACAAGTGTGTATTAGTTTCAATAGCAGATTTACACACATGGAATTTATACTATTTCCCAACTACATCATCCTCTCCTTTGTACTCAGCCTGTCATTATCTGCAATCCAAGTTATAAATGACCATCTTGGTATATTTTTACTAGCCCATACCAGATTAAACCAAAACACCTGATTCAAATTATCATTCATGTTTATCTTAGCTAGTGTCTTCTTGAAAGAGAACTTCATCTTAATATTCTCCATTCACACCTTAACATCTTCGTTATCATTCAGTTTAACATCATTGAGGAGAGGTAAGATTTTACCAATATTAGGTGGTAATCTCCACCTGCTCCCACCATAACAACTCCAAACAGTTTTATTACTATTGATGTCAATCCTGTTTAATTCAATACCAAGCTTCTCTTGAACACTACACCCATCTATCCACTCATCCCAAATAATATAAGTGTCTTTACCATTATTGACCCTATGATAAATGAAATCATAAGCAATCTTCCTTACCTTCAAAATCTTCTTCCATATCCAGGTGTGAGCTTGTTTCTTCTCAAGAGCCCAAATGCAATTATTTTTAACTATATTACATTTAACCCATCTGCTCCACAAGTTATTTTTTTGAGCATACATTCTCCAAAAAGTAAATAATAAGCAAACAAGATTAATGTTTTCAATCTTCGGGATTCCCAAACCTCCTTCCTGTTTACTGGTGCATACCCTGTCCCAGGCTATTTTGGCACCTTTTGCTCCTTCATTACTACCTTTCCATAAGAAGCTTTTCATCAGTTGATTTAGCTTGTAAATTACTTGTTTTGGGAGCAAAAATACACGGCACCAAAACATAATTTTACTAATTAATACACATTTTATCAGCTCTACTCTCCCAGAATATGAAAGCAGTTTTGAGGACCAGTAATTGATACTACTATAGATTTTGTTTACAAGCTTATTCCCTTCTTCAACACTTAGTTTTTTAGAGTGTAAAGGTACTCCTAAGTACCTTACTGGTAAGCTGCCAATTTTAATATTCAATTCTCAGTCTCATACTATAATCAGTGCCTCCATAATAGATTTCACTCTTGTGATAATTAATATTTAAACCAGACATTCTAGAAAATAGCTCAAGTCCTTTCTTAACTTCTTTAGCTGAATCAACATCTGCTTTTAAAAATATCAACAAATCTTCTGCAAAGATGATATGGTTCAATTTCATCTCTACACATCTTTGATGATAGCTGAAAGATTTCTTTTTACCCAACTGATTAAAAAGGCCTGTGAAAATTTCCATACACATAGCAAAGAGATAAGGCGAGAGAGGGTCCCCCTGCCTCAACCCTCTCTTACCTTTAAAAAATCCACAAGCTTCTCCATTTACACACACTGAGTAAGATGGTGTACAAACACACATTTTCACCTACCTTATGAATTTCTCAGGAAATTTAAAAGCCTTCAACACATTTAATAAAAAACCTCCAATTAAAAATAAAAAAAAAAACCCTCCAATTAACACTATCATATGCCTTTTGGTGATCCAAATTAATAGTACATTTAGGAGTAGAATTCTTCTTTTCATATCCAAGTACTACTTCCTGAGCCACCAATATATTATCACTTATGTACCTGTTCCCCACATAGGCAGCCTGATTCAGAGATATAATAGAATTAATAGCTTTTTTCAATCTTTTACATATTACTCTTGAAATAGTCTTATAAGAAATGTTAGTGCAGGATATTGGCCTGAATATTTTAACACATGAAGCATCTTTCTCCTTAGGAATCAATATGATATTTGTAGCATTAATTTCAGAGAGAATTTTGCAGTTATCCAATGATTCCTTAACAGCCTGAGTAAATTCTTGTCCAATAATATTCCAAGAAGATTTATAAAATGCTGAGTTAAGTCCATCTGGACCTGGACTTTTACTGTCTCCAATAGAGAAAACAACCTCCTTAATCTCTGCATCAGTTATAGGTGAGATAAGATCAGCACTTTGTTCATCAGTTATATAAGTACCTATCAGTTCTTCAATAGTTTCACTTGAACATATTTCCTCATTAACATCCTCAGTTCCTAGTAATTGAGTGTAAAACTGAACAAACTCATGTTTAATGAGAATAGGGTCTTCAATTATATCCCCTATATCAGTAGTAAGTGTAGAAATTCTATTTTTTGCTATTCTTCCTTTCACAATTTTATAAAAATATGCAAATTTGCAGTCCATTTCATTAACTGCCACACATTTTGCCTTTTGTTTAAGAACATTATATTGAATAATAATAGCTTCTTCAAGTTTTTGATTCAATATATTCTCTTCATTTAATATATATGTATTAGTTTCACCAGCCATAATCTTCATCTGTATATCATTTAACTGAGTTTTCATTTGCTCAATTTCAAAAATGTTCCTCCTGAAGTAGGTATTATTAAATTTCTTAAGAGATGCTTTAAAATTTTCTGCTTGACACAAACTCTATACATCCCATTACCATCTACATTTATATTCCATGCATCCATTACACTTTCAATATACTTCTCATGTGTAGACCAAATATTAAAGAACCTGAACTGACTTGGAAAGAATTTCTTAGCACCTCCAATGTTTAATTTAAGGACACAATGATCAGAAGTTGATGGAGGGTGAATATTCACACTAGAAGTCATAGAATCTAACCATCTAGTGTTTATAAACACCCTATCAATTTTACTAGCTCGGATTTGATCACTTGTACTCTTATTAGTCCATGTGTAATATTGTCCACCATAATTATGTTCATATAAACTTGAATCATCAATACATTCTATAAACTTCTGAGCTCCCTTATCTAACTCAGTGCAATTTAATCTGTCCTTGATATTTAGTATTTCATTAAAATCTCCCATAAAACAAGTCTTCTCCTTTTCATACAGTTTACACCAATTAACCATATCTCTCCATAATAATCTTCTATCCTCATCAGAGCTACTTGCATACACCATACCAATGTACAATATTTCATTACTATCTTTCACTTTTATCTCAAGAATCATTGCCTGAGAAGTTTGATCTACTAGATTAATATCAGCATACTTCTTATCCCATAACACCCAAATTCTCCCACTATCATCTTTATTGTAATTGTGCATCATCTCAAGATGAGAGAAATGAGCACTTATTATATTAGGATAATTGTTATATTTAACCTTTGTTTCCAAAAGCCCAATTACCTTCACATTATTACTAACTAGAAAACTTTTAACATCCAACTGTCTGAGGAGGTTATTAAACCCCCTCACATTCCAAGAAGAAATGATCATATGTTAGGTGGTCTAGTAATTTCTTCCCAACCTTCATGATTGATAAAATCTAAGATATCATAATCAATCTGACTTTGCTCTTTGTCTTGCAATTTACTAAAAGAGTTCATTACAGTCACTGAAGTTGATTCTCCTTTTCTAGTATATGTGTTCTTGTTACTCCTCACAACCTGCCACTCATCTACAACTGCTTTTCCTTTATCAATTGCATTAGTAATTGATTGTTTGGGTAACAATACCTTTTGAGTGTTATTACACTTTGCTTCAACATGACCCAGCTTATTACACTTTTTACACACAATTGGTCTCCATTCATAATCAACTTTAACCTCCTATAGGTCTTCAATACCTATATCAACCCACACACTCTCAGGAAGTTCATCTTTAATATCAATTTCCACACAAACTCTAGCATAACCGAGTCTAGTTTTTTATTCAGTGATACTATCCATTTGAATTGGTACTCCAACTCCACTAGCAACATAACCGAGTCCCCTTTGTGTCCATAAATTCATTGGCACATTTATCAGTTTCACCCACATAGAAATTTTAGCTATGTCTAACTTATCAAACTGCATTCCAGCTACCCAAGGACGAAGAAGTAAAGGCTTACCATTAATATGCCATAACTGTTCAAGAGATTTATTATAAAATTGCTGATTCTCAAACTTGAACAGTACACTACCTTTCAAATTCGATTTAATCTCAACCTTGCCCAATTTACTCCATTGATACCTCACAAAATTAGCCATAACATAGAACGAAGGAGGATTATCGATGAATTGACCAATAAGACAGTTTACCCATTGTTCAGCTCCTTCTTCTATGACATCTATTGGTGGTTTAACAACTCTCTTCCCTTGAATACTTATTGGTTCATGATGTTCAAGCTTGACAGAGTTTTTCGCACACCCAAACAATTGTGACCACGGAACCCCTTTCGATTCTGTTTGCTTTTCAGATTCTACCAGATCTACTACTCAAACTTGCTCCTCTTCTGCAATACTTTTCAAATCAGTATCAGCAAGTCCTTCTACACTCTCCTCTTTCTCATCTTTATACGATTCAGGTGTGTTGAGAAGATTAGAGCTCGGTGACAACATTTCTGTAGTGATATCTCTATATTTCGTCTTCGATTTAGGTTGCTTACTTGATTCGTTACTTACTTTGTTAAATTTTGCAGAATTCAACATTTTGGTCATCTTGAGAGTCAACTAAAAACGGAAAATGAAAAAGAAAGGTGTAAAAAAGAAAAGACTAGGCGGAGAAACGGTGGAGGTGATATGGAGAAGGGTAGAAAGTGAGGCGGATTTGTGAAATTATGTGGGAGAGAGAAAGGATTTTTTGCAAGATCCCAGAAACTTTAGGAGAAACTAAAGATCCAGATAAGATAAAAGCAAAAGTTGGAAAAAAGTGTAAAAAGTGGTGGAATTTTAAAAAAAGAAAAATGGAATTATGATTAGTGGATGAATGTGTAGAGAGGATTTTTTAGCTGAGTTGACTCTCATTTGACCAACGCCTGTTTTTTGATCCAAAAGGTATTTAATCGCGGGATGGTCAGTAAATACAACAACTTTCGCCCCAAGAAGGTAGGAACGAAATTTGTTGAATGCATACACAACAGCTAGTAATTCCTTCTCAATTACGGTATAATTTATTTGAGAACTTTGTAAAGACCTTACTAGCATAATAAATTGAATAAAATACCTTATCTTTTCTCTAACCCAGAACAGCACTCATCGCAAGATCACTAGCATCACACATAATTTCAAACGGCATCTTCCAATCGGGAGGTAATACAATAGGTGCAGAAGTAAGCTTCTCTTTGATCTCGTTGAATGCCTTTATGCAAGCTTCATCAAAAAGGAATTTGGTGTCCTTTTCAAGTAAGTTACACAATGGTTTAGAGATTTTAGAGAAGTCCTTGATAAAACGTCGGTAGAAACCAACATGACCCAAAAAGCTTCTTACCCATTTTACAGAAGTATGAGGGGGAAGAGTCTTGATTACCTCAATGATCACACGATCAACTTCTAAACCAGCACTTGAAATCTTGTGACCCAACACTATACTCTCACGGACCACAAGGTGACACTTCTCCCAGTTCAAAACCAAATCAGTCTCCTTGCATCTAATCAATACCTTCTAAAAGTTCCGTAAACACTCCTCAAAGTTATCACCAAACACAGAAAAGTCATCCATAAATACCTCAAGGAAATATCAATCATGTCCCATAAAATTGCCATCATACATCTCTGAAAAGTAGCAGGTGCATTACATAATCTAAATGGCATCCTTCGGAAGGCAAAGGTACCAAAAGGACATGTAAACGTTGTCTTGTGTTGGTCTTTCGGATCTACATATATCTAATTGTATCCTGAATACCCATCCAAAAAGACCTGAATACCCATCCAAAAAGACCTGAATACCCATCCAAAAAGAAATAATATTCTCTCCCAGCTAGCTTGTCTAACATCTAATTTATAAACGGAAGAGGGAAGTGATCTTTTCTGGTGGCCTTGTTCAACTTACGATAATCCATACACACTCTCCAACTAACAACGGTTCTTGAGGGAATGGCTTCATTCTGTTTATTCAAGATGGTAGTGATACCACCTTTCTTTGGTACGCATTGAATCGGACTCACCCATTCGCTACTAGCTATGGGATAAATGATTCCCGTATCTAGTAATTTAATAACCTCTTTCTTCACCACGTCCTTCATAGCTGGCATCAATCTTCTTTGTCCTTCAACTGAGCGTGCATTCTCATCCTCCAGAATAATTTTGTGTTGGCAATACGAAGGACTAATACCTTTTATATCAACAATAGTCCAACCAATCGCTCTTTATTAGCTCTTAGTATACGAAAAAGTTTGTCTTCTTGAGGACCTGTTAAAGTAGCTGAAACAATAACAGGTAGAGTGTTATTAGTACCTAAATAACCATACCTCAAGTGTGACGGAAGCAGCTTCTCTTCTAGTTTCGGGGGAGATTCGATAGATGGTTTGTTTTTAGATACTATCTCCCCTGGCTCTCGTACTGGTTCATAGGCGAGATGCATATGCTTTATGTTTCCAGAATTTAGAGCGGCTACTGTTTCGGTTAGTTCTTCCTTTAGCTCCAGTAAGTCAAGTGTTAGGGCCGCCGCCTGCAAGATATCATTAAAATTCATACAATCAAATACCTCTTCCGTAATTAAGTCAAGTACATCCATTCGAAAACAATCCTCCTGGGGGTCTGGAAACTTCATGGCCCTAAACACGTTGAACTTCACCTTCTCGTCTTGGATTTGCATGATTAATTCTCCATTTTCTACATCAATCACAGTACTCCCCGTGGCTAGGAATGGTTGACCCAAGATGATGGGGACATTCCTATCCGCGTCGTATTAAAGTATAACAAAATCAACGGGAAAAAATAAAGTAACTGCCTTGACGCGGACATCTTCTATTTGTCCCTCAGGATGTGCGAGGGATCTATCAGCCATTTGCAAGATCATGGACGTAGGTCTTGCGTTTCCTATCTTTGATTTTTTGAAAATTGACTTGGGCATCAAATTGATACTTGCACCCAAATCACACAAAGCTTTTCCTTGCCACTCATTACCAATTGAAATAGGAATCGTAAAACTCCCGGGATCAAGTAGTTTAGGTGGCAACTTACTTTGGCATATGGCACTGCATTCTTATGGCAATCCTATCATCTCATTCTCATGGTATGGTCTCTTGTTAGTGATGGACCTTTTCAAGAATTTAACGTACTTCAGCACATCTCTGATAGCATTTAAGAATGGCACATTAATATTAAGACCTCGTACCATATTTAAGAACTTCTAATAGTCAGCCATGTCTCCTTTCTTCCGAACTCTTGAGGGAAAAGGTGGAGGAGGACAGGTTTCTGTAATATCTTTGGTCTTTGGCTTTTCTGGAATCTTCTCCACTTCCACTACTTCAGGTTCATCTTCTTTCTCCACCACATCTTTTACCGGTTTTTCCTTCACAGTTGTTTCTTTTTCTTTCATCACGGGAAAATGAAGTGGTGGGAGCTTCTTACCACTTCTAAGTGTTACCGCATTACAATCTTCTCTTTTCTTAAGTTCTTCAGTGTCACTCGTCAGTTGTCCTTGTTGACGTTGATTCAATTGCTTTAACATTTGAGCTATCTGCTTTGCTAACATTTTAATTGTTGTGGATGTAGATTGTTGCTCTAGGCTAGCTTTTGTTTGAATGTTGATTAATGTCAACAAGGTTTGCTGAACATCTAACGCACCTTCTTGAGGTTGAGCGGGTAGAGCTTTTTGATTCATGGTCTCGGTGTAGGTGTCTTGAGGAGTTTGTCTCTGAGTTTGATTTTCGTAACCTTGTCCCCCTTGGTAGTTATTTTGTGGTCTTGGTTGATAGTTATTACCTTGGGGGTGTGGTTGATATGCATAAGTCGGATTAGCGGCCCCATTTGGATTTGAATATTGGAAACCCGGATGGTTTCTATTCGGTTGATAACCTTGACCACCTGAATTATAGTTCCCTCGGTTGGAAACAAACATTACGGCTTCTGGATTGTTTTGACAATGCTCCCAATCATGATCTTGAATACTGCAGTTAGAACACCCATAAACTTCTTGTGTAACACTAACATCTGCTCTTCTACCTGCAAAACTGTTTGTAACAGCTAGAGTAAGTTGTTTCAATTGCTGCTCCAAAGTGTTCTTCAATTTATTCTCCAATGAGGAGAATTTTTCTTCAATAACAGCACTACTCTCTTTATTACTTCCACCTCGGAGCAGTGTTCTCACGGTGTTCCAAGCCAACTCATTTGTCACTGTTCTATTCAAAATAATTTTAGCATGAACTGGTTGTACCTGTAAAAATCCACCACCACAAAGCATGTCTAAATCTTTTCTTGAAGGTCCATCAAGGCCTTTATAAAATATTTTTATTTGTTGCATCTCTGTAAGGCCATGATCAGGGACTCTTCTTAAACAAATTTGAAATCTTGTCCAACTGGTGGGTCCTGGTGTGTTATAAAATTAAGTACGAAAATAAAAGGAACCACAATACCGCAAGTGCACTGTTGTCCAAGTAATATCCGATAAATCAGGTTTCGTTCTCAGGGACGGATTAGGTTAAACCCAAATATTAATCAGATAGTAGAAATAATTGCTTCACAGAAAAGTAAAATAATATGATTTTTTTTGTTTTTCTAAAAACTAAATCTGCATAAATAACTGAAAAGAAATAATGCAAATAAAAGACTACTTCATATATGAGAGATACTTGAGTCTCACAAAAAAATCCACCTAATTAACGTAATCTATGGTATGGTTAAGGGTAGAATTGGCATTATAATATTAGTCGAGACTTTAATATCTCCTAGCCCCCGTCAGGGTGGACCTAGGAGCTATCCTAAAGTACTATAAACCCCTATATGGCCGAATATGCCTCTTCGGATGATAAGAATTTACCTCTTTGGCTATGTAATTAGTTAAGCATGTCGTTCAATAACGGACATTACACGGGTATTACCTAAATATGTATTCAACCCCCCCCCCTGTCGGATGATCACTTCGCTACTAAAGTGACTAGCCCAAATACTAAAAGCTATTTCTAGTTGTACCGAAAAGAAATAGTGATTAAGAACAAAGTAATATCCAATATATAAGACTCAATTCAGTTTAAATCATAACAATCCCAAATTCAAAACATAAATTAAATTAATTAGGGTTCATCCCTTTATTATGATTCTCAAGTATATCAATGTTTAGCTCATAATAAATTTAAAGACTGAAATTAAATAGAAAGACATCATATTCAATTACAGAAAAAAATTGATAACCTAAGGGTTTGGTTGGTTGTTGTGGAAGTATAGAATTACTCCAGCTCTAGCGTCTCCTCTACCTTCTTGCTCTGAAGTATTTGACTCTCTCTCAAAGGATGATTTAATGTGAAGAATAATTGAGAGATGCTGAATAATGAGGTCTAAGAGGTGTATTTATAGGTTATAGGAAGCCCTAATTCGTTTTTTACTTGGAGTGGAAGACAAGTTAAGAACTCTTTAATTCGCAGCCCTAAAATATAGGAAAGGTAAGATTATGTTGTTGATTTGTTTTGGTCATATCTCCTTCAATACTTATCCGTTTGACTCGTTCTTTATATTGAAATCACTTGTCTCTGAAAGCTCTATCCATTGGTCTAGACAATTCTTCCAAATTTCTAGCCAATCTTGAGTTATGAGCCCGTCTTTGAACGTCTTTTCCTTCTTTGCATATTTCCTTCCTTAATCTTCCAATTTCCATGTATATCTTCTTTCCTTTACTTCTTAGAATTGACTTGGTCTCTAATTAATTACCATATATCTTTAAAGCTTCACAATAAATAAATAATTAAATCGCATACGCTTTAAAAAATTAATAAATCATTAAATCAAGACTAGAAATAAGAAAGTGCACTCTAAAATTGGAAACTCGAATAAAATACTTCCTAACACACTAAAAAATTACTCTAAGACTTTAATTCTCACTTCTCCTCCTTGTATTGTTTTTCCATGAAATTCAAGAACCTACTAACTTTGCACTAAAAATAACCAAATTAACGCACAAAAGCTCTAAAAATGCAAATAGTCTAATTCCAAGGGGAGAAAGTGTAATATGACGAAATAAGTATAAAAGTCTATCAAATAAGTCAAATATTCACCTAAAAGGATGTCTCCAAAGGGCTAATAATTAGAAAAAATAGGGAGACATCACCAACTTCTAGCCAAAGTCTCGTCTTGATCTTGTCTGAACGAGGTTAACTCAACTTGCGCGTCTAATCTCATATTTGTTGGGTTGTATCTATCGAAGAACGCAGTTTGTAATGCGTCCCAGGTAGTGATTGATCCAGGTTCTTGAGAATCATGCCATTCGCTTGCTCCATCTATAACGAAATACATAAAAATTGCGAAATACATTTTGATCTCTACTCACTCCTTGCGTAATATAGGAATCGTAAATTTGCATGAACTTCTGTACCGCACGGAGTGGATCTTCGCCAGGTGCTCCTCGGAAATTTTCATAACTCTGAAATTGAGATAACATACCAGGATCGGGTCTATATCTCGTGACATTAATATCTACAGGACCAATTCCGAGGGCAGGAGCTCGATATGGAGCTTGTTCAGGACCATTGATGAACCACAGATCATTTTTCTGAGGAGGTGGAAGTTGTGGAAATTGAGGAACAAGAGGAGGATCAATGTCAGCCACTTCTTCTCTTGCTAATTGCTCTTATCTTTCCTTTGCTTTAGCTTCTTTCTTTCTTTTGTTTGCTTCTCGAACTAGGTTTTCGGGATTCTCAAGGATCACGAGATCTTTGAGTATATACCAAAAACCTGTAAATCTGAGAAATCAAGACAACCCAAAGCGTAAAACTGAAAAATAAAAATGAACTGAAACTAAAATAACAATTAAATTACTAAAGATTAACACCAGGGTCACACACTACCGTCCCACCAGCGACGCCAAAAACTTGGTGGGTCCTAGGGTGTTAGAAAATAATGCGATAAATAAGTGGAACCACAATACAGCAAGTGCACGGTTGTCCAAGTAATATCTGGTAAATCGGGTTTCGTTCTCAGGGACGGATTAGGTTCAACCCAAATATTAATCAAGTAGTAAAAATTAATTTCTTAACAAAAAAATAAAATAAAAGATTTTTGTTTGGTTTTCTAGATTAAAAAGATACGAATAAATAAAGACTAAAAGTAAATTAACAGAAAAGAACTAATGCAAATAAAAGATCTAACTTTAGGTATGAGAGATACTTGAGTCTCGCAAAGAATCCACCTAATTAACGTAACCTATGCTTTGTTTAAGGGTAGAATTGGTATTATAATATTATTCGGGAATCTAATGTCTCCTAACCCCCTATCGGGTGGACCTAGAAGCTATCATAAAGTACTATAAACCCCTGTATGGGCGAATACGCCTCTTCGGATGATATGAATTTACCTCTTTGGCTATGTAATTAGTTAAGCATGTCGGTCAATAACGGACATTACACGGGTATTACCTAAGTCTGTATTCGAAACCCCCTGTCGGATGATCACTTCGCCACTAAAGTGAATAGCCCAAATACTAAAAGATATTTCTAGTTGTTCCTAAAAGAAATAGTAATGAAAATAAAGTAATATCCAATATATAAAACTCAATTCAATTCAAATCATAACAATCCCAAATTCAAAACATAGATTAATTAATTAAGGTTCATCCCTTTAATGCGATTTACCAGTATAAGGAAATTTAGCTCATAATAAAATTAATGACTGAAAATAAATAAAAGGAATTCATGTTCAATTACAGAAAATAAATTGATAACCTAAAGGGTAGGATGACTGTTGATGGAAGAACAAGATTCTCTCAGCTCTAGTTTCTTCTTGCCTTCTTGCTCTGACTTAAAAACTGTAAGCCTCTTGTGTAATTCTCTAAAGTGTGTGAAAAGATGAGGCTAAGGGTTGTATTTATAGGTGTTAAGAAGCCCTAATTCATTTTTACTTGGAGTAGAAGACAAGTCAAGAACTCTTTAATTCGCAGCCCTAAAATATAGGAAAGGTAAGATTCTGCTGCTGATTTGTTTTGGTCATATCTCCTTCAATACTTATCCGTTTGATGCGTTCTTTATATCGAAATCACTTGTCTCGGAAAGCTCTATGCATTGGTCAAAACCATTCTCCCAAATTCCTAGCCAATCTTGAGTTATGAGATCGTCTTTGAACGTGGCTGGAATTTCATATTTATTTGGTAACTTTATATTTTCCTTCTTTGCATATATCCTTCCTTAATATTCTTATTTCCATGTATATCCCTTTCCTTTACTTCTTAGACTTGATTTGGTCTCTAATTAATTAGCATATATCTTTTAAAGATTCACAATAAATAAATAATTAAACCACATATGCTTTAAAAATTAATAAATCATTAATTCAAGACTAGAAATAAGAAAGTGCACTCTATAATTAGAAACTCGAATAAAATACTTCCTAACACACTAAAAATGATCTAAGACTTTAATTCTCACTTCTCCTCCTTGAATTGATTTTCCATGAAATTTAAGAACCTACTAACTTTGCACTAAAAATAAACAAATTAACGCACAAAAGCTCTAAAAATGCAAATAGTCTAATTCCAAAGGGAGAAAGTGTAATATGATGAAATAATCATAAAAGTCTATCAAATAAGTCAAATATTCACCTAAAATGATGTCTTCAAAGGGCTAATAATTAGAACAAATAGGATGACATCAGTAGTATCTGTCAAAAAATGCAGTTTGCAAGGCATCCCAAGTAGTAATCGATCCAGGCTCTTGAGAATCATGCCATTCACTTGCTCCATCTATCACAAAATATTTAAAATTTGCAAAATACATCTGATCTCTAGTCACTCCTTGTGTAATATAGGAATCGCAAATTTTCATGAACTTCTGTACAGGACGAATTGGATCTTCTCTAGGTGCTCCTCGGAAATTGCCATAATTCTGAAATTGTGACAACATACCAAGATCGGGTTTGTATCTCACGACATTAATATCTGCAGGGCCAATTCCAAGGGAAGGAGCTCGATATGGAACTTGTTCAGGACCATTGATAAACCATGGATCATTAATAACTGGATGTTGAACTTGTGGAACAAGAGGAACAAGAAGAGGATCAGTCTCGTGTTCTTCAGCCATTGCTTCTCTTGCTAATTACTCCTCTTTTTCCTTTGCAATTACTTCTTTCTTTCTTTTGTTTGCTTCTTGAACTAGGATTTCGGGATATTCAAGGATCTCGAGATCTTCGAGCATATACCAAAACCTGTAAATCTGAGAAAGAAAGAACAAACCAAAGCGTAAAACTGAAAAATAAAAATAAAACTAAACTAACAATTAAACTACTAAAAGATTAACACCGAGGTCACACGCTACTGTCCCCGGAATCGGCGCCAACAACTTGGTGGGTCCTGGTGTGTTATAAAATTAAGTACTGATAATAAAGGAACCACAATACCGCAAGTGTACAGTTGTCCAAGTAATACTCCGATAAATCGGGTTTCGTTCTCAGGGATTGAACTTGTATAACTCAAGTGTTCAATAAATAAGTAGTAGTAATTGTAAATATAGAAAATAAAAGATAAAAGATATTTGTTTGGTTTTGAGTTATTGAACTACTAGACGCAAATAAACAAATTACTGAAAATAAATACTAAAGGACTAAGACGTAAATATGAGCTATACTTGAGTCTCGCTAGGGAATCACCTAAACTTACGTAATTAATGCTTTCGTTAAGGGCAGAACTGATATTTCTATATTAGTCGGGACTCTAATGTCTCCTAACCCCCGTCACGGTGGACTTAGGAGTTTTCCTACGGTATTATAAACCCCGACAGGGCGATTATACCTACTTTCGAACGGTTAAATCTCTTACTTCATTGGTTGCATGGTTAGTCAAGCCCGTCAGGGTCAATAATGAATATTACGCGTCTAACATCTAGTTCAGTAATTAAACCCCCCGTCAAGATGATCACCGTCACTAGTGAATAGCTTAATTACTATAACCTATCTCCGATTAGCTAATTCATTGATAGTGAAATTAATATAAAATAATAAGCAATATGAAATACCCAATTCAAATTAAACTAGAAACTAATCCCAAATTGAAATACATGAATTAAATAAATTAGGGTTCATCCCATTACGCGATTCTCCAGTAATTGAAGTTTAGCTCATAATTGAAATAAAAAAAGAAAAGAAATTAATAATATACATGTTCCTAATAACATAAATAAAATAAGAACCTAGACAGAGGAATTGGTTTAAGCTGTTGTTGGAGGAAAATGGTTCTCCAGCTTCTGCTCTTGCTTCTGCTTTTGCTTCCGCCTCTTGATGCTCTCTCTAAGGATGATTTAATATGAAGGTTTAATGAGAGGTGCTGAAAATAAATACTAAAGGATCTTATATAGTGCTCAAAAACGGATTAGGGCTTAGGATAAGAGGATTAGGTCAAATTATAAAAAGCTCAAGCACATCTTCTTCTTTAATTCTCGTAATTGGTGTGCGGCCTTTATTAAAACGGCTGTAACTTTGGCATAACAACTCCAAATGGGCTAATTCAACTTAGAGAATCTTCCTAACTCAATAGGCTATCAAACCATGTTTCACGGCCCAAGGCTAAATCCGCACCTAAGTATCCCAAAAACAGCAATCTTTATCAGCCTTTCAGATCTGCAACTTCTTTAATTAAGTTCTTGGAAATTCTTTTCTTTCCTTTAGCTCCTCCACTTGATCTAAGACTTTAATTCTCACTTCTCCTCCTTGTAGTGGTTCTTCATGAATTCATAAATCTACTAACTTTGCACTAAAACAAACAAATTAACGCACAAAAGCTCTAAAAATGCAAATAGTCTAATTCCAAGGGAAGAAAGTGCAATATGACGAAATAAGCATAAATGTCTATCAAATAAGTCAATTATTCACATAAAATGATGTCTACTAAGGGATTGTATTTAGAAAAAATAGGGAGACATCAGTTAGGTAATTTAAATATTTCACGAATGCGTTCAACTGAGAAAGGAATAATTTTTTTACGAACTTCAGTTGAATTACCTTTTGCAAAAACCAACTCTTCATAAAATTCACGGACTAAAGATGGAAGGTAGAACAATTCTCTTTCTCTAAACTCCTTCCAACACAACTCGTCACAAACTATTGTGTAATCTTTGAATTCACCGTTCATAATATCCTCCGGAAATCCTCTCTCAACACCAAAAAGAAACTTATTAAACCGGTCACAAACTTGTTCTTTCCAACTCATGAATGGACTCCTAGGTTTTGGTTTCATGGCCATTTTTTTCTTTTCAGATGGCGTTGTTTATTAACTAGTTTACTCACAATTGGTTCTTCAACTTCTTTTGATTCCATGTTTGGCTTTTTAGGGGCAGCCTCACTTGGGTTCTTTTTCCTGTTCATAGTATTTTTTGATTTCTCCAACCTTAGGCGTAGAACTTGAATCCGGAATCTCAATAGCTTTGTATGGAGTAGCCCCAGGAGTATTTCTAGTTCAGGGATTACCTCTTGCCTTACTATTATTATAGCACAATGAATCGGATCTGTTTGTCATCTCAATGAACCCCAAACTCAAAACTTCAAATATTCAAAAACTAGAGAAGAGTTTTGAACTTTGATGTTTTGAGGATATAGAACAAAGGTTAGTGGTGTTATATGAGATGTGTAATGATTATGTAATGGTTTAGGAGAGGTTTAATGGGTAAGACTAAAGCTTTGATGAAGAAGGATTTAGGATTAAGGTGAAGATTTATATTTATGTGTATATCACCCATGGTGTTACTTAGATTCAAAAATATCTCGTTATGTTCCCCATCTTTCCTACGAGAGAAGCTAGTGAGTGGCACGATCAGCAACCTAGTGATTTAATCACTACTTGGATTCAATTTCAAACAACGATATTTGATAGATATTATCTACAAAGTGTATGTTTGAGTGGTCAATTATATTTGGAGGGATTTTTCCAAGAGCAAGGAGATACATTGGGAGCATCTTGGCCTCGCTTCCAATCATGTTTGAAGAAGTGTCCACTTAATGGGTACACCCCGGAGTTGCAATTGGGTATGCTTTATAGAAGTTTGGATGTAACCTCCAAATAAAAATTCGATACGCTAGGTGGATAAGGTTTTATGATGGTAAGTGCAAATCATGCATTTGAAATATTCGACAGGATTGTGAAGAATGAGATGAGTTGGAAATCTTCAAGAGCGTTGGTTCGTATTTTGGAACGAGGTACTTTATATTTAGATACAAAAGTTTCATTTAGAGAACGAAATCAAGCAACTATCCGTTAATATAAATCAAGTGAATGTAGTAAAAGATCCTACAAGATGTCCCTATTGTGGGGAAATTTATCATGTGTGGGATGAGTCTCCCAATAATCTGGAATCTGTATTTTCATATTTGATCAAGGGAACCACCCTTTGGGTGGTAAATACGGGGCTTCATTCGTCTAATCCAAATGGTGTGGTCAATCAAAGGAATTATCAACCTCGATCACAAGGAAACAATTTTCAAGCTAGGCCTCAAAACCATTATCAAGGAGGTCCAAGCCATGGAGTTTTAGCTCTCGTGTATGATGCTTATGCCAATAGCCTTACTCAGAAGGCACTCCATTCACATCCAAAACAAGGTATGATCACCACTAATTATTTGGCTATGACTCTGAACAAATTCATGATGGTATCCAGTGAAAAGTCAAACAAGATAGAGGAAATGGTGAATTCTCATTCGGCTACATTGAAAATTATTGAGAATCAAGTGTCTCATATTGTTAATGTCATGAACATGCGACCACAAGGTGGACTTCAAAGAAATACTGAGAATCCTCATAATTATGAAGATTTTAAAGTGGTTGAGCTAAGGAGTGGGAAGAAACTACACCATCCCTTAGTGGTTGAGCAAGAGAAAGAGGTTGAGAAAGAGGTAAAAGAAGTCATTGAAGAGTTAGTTGAGCCGATAACCATTAATAAAGATGTTGAGAAGGCTTTAGATTAAAATAAGAAAGAGTTAGTTGTGAAATAGTATCATCCTCCTCCTCAGTTCCCATCACGTTTACAAGATAAGGAGAATGACAAAGAATACGAGAAGGACATGGTGAGGAAATTACAAATCAACTTTCCATTTGTGGAAGCCATCCAAAGAATTTTAAAGTATTCAAAGTTTATGAAGGATGTGGTTTCCATTAAAACCAAAGTATCTAGAGGAGAGATTATTAGTTTACCGGAGGAGTGTAATGAAATTTATCAAGGCAAGTTTCCTCCGAAGTTGAAAGATCCCGAGAGTTTTAACATTACAATATCCATTGGTAAAGAGTGGATGGGGAGAGCTTTATGCAACTTAGGTGCGAGTATCAATCTCATGACTAGGTCATTGTTTTAAAAGTTGAGGATTAGGGATGCGAGACCTACTCCCATGGTCTTACAAATGGAGGATAGGACCCTATCCCAACCCAAAGGCAAGATAGAGGGCATGCTCGTCAAGGCAGGTAGTTTTATAATTCCTTGTGATTTCATTAGTCTTGAGTACGACGTGGATAAGAATATGCCAATGATATTAGGGCGGCCATTCTTAGCCACGGGGTGTACTATGATTGATGTATAGAATGGTGAATTGATCATGTGAGTGCAAGACGAGCAGAACATATTCAATATGTTCAAAGCTATAAAATTCCCTGATTCTCTGAGAGATTGTTTCCACCTGAACACCATTGATAAGGTAGTGAAATAGCCAACCAAGGTCGTGGCGAACTTAACTCCCAGTGAGAGAGAGCTAAGAAGGAAAACACCTAATAAAGCTCCTCCAATTAGTAAGGGCAAGCCAACCCTTACCCACTTGAAGAGGATCATGAGAAGCGCTGAGAAGGTTCCAAGAGAACCCATAGGAGAGGAAGATTTTGTGGTAGGTGACGAGATCACAATGAAGTCTGCTTATCCCCCACATAGATGTTGCAAGCAAAAGAGCTCTTGTAATGAACAATTCATCGCCCATAGACTTATTTCTGAGAAGTTGGTTGAAGTGAAGTCCAAGGGATACAATTTCTACTTGGTAGATGTTGATATCCTCACTCATTGCAGGGGAGGCTATGTGAGAAAGAGATGATCTTGAGGTAACACTTCGAACGTCAACGACGTTAAACAAAGTTCTTCTTCAGAGACAATCCATGTTTTAATGCTTTAGTAGTTAAATTTTATGTTCTTAATTTTTATTAGCAATTCTAATTTATGTTTTAGATGAATATTACGTCATGAGAAGGGAATAGAGTGTTTTTTATGTGCAAGAAAGTCGAGAGTTGAGTTTGGGGTGCAAGAAATACAAAATTCGTGCTCACCATCAGGTCGAGCGATATATTGTACCCTACAGGCGGTATTACCGCACCCATCCCACACCTTCATGACTCATATGGCACAGGTCAAAAAGTCACTAACTTTATCACTTGAGCGGTTTACCTCACCCTAATGGCAGTGTACCGCTCGCGAACTTTGGTGTAAATTTTTAGAAGGCTTGAAGAGGTCATGTGGTACACTGTGCCCTAGGATGGTATACCGTTTCGCGACATAGCATCACCACGGGTAGAGAATGGACAATATGGTCAGAGTGTTTGGGAGACCGAGTACTAACCGAGCCCAACGAGCGGTGCACCGCTGAGAAAGTTTAGCGTCACCACTCCATGTCCAAGGTCAACCAATTCAAAAGACGAAGAACTTGGGAGCGATATATCGCACCCTACTGGTATTATGCAGCGCCACGACACGAGAAGCCCAATGAGAAGAGGTTATGTGTTCTCCAATTACACATCAAACCTAAACCCTAGCCTTCTTCTTCATCCCCAAGCGCCCAAAATCCATTAAAGCTCCAACCAAACCTTCACCTAACATCAAAACACACCCAAATAACCAAAATTCCACATCCAAATTCTTCCCTACATCACTCATAACAACAATTAAACAACCAAATCATTCCAAAAACATTAGAAAATCAAGATTCGAGTCCCAAAATTTTCAAAATCCTATTTCCTAAATTCCTTAATCCCTTCTCAACCCAATACAAATTCTTCATACCAACATAAAGAATTACCTTTCCTACACTTTTCCCACTCCAAATAATACCTAATCCACCCATATCAAGGGGTAATTCCAAAGAGGTAAGATTTTGAGTTAGAGGTTAAGAAATATGACACGAATAACAGAGACACTTGCTCATTTGTGAGAGATGAAGAAGAATCTAGGCAAGGAATTGGGTGAGAACAATATAAAACTACTTGAGGTTTATGTGAGTAAATCCAAGAAGAAAAAGTGTAGTCGTTTTATTAGAAAGGAACCGGTTATGGTGGATTCAAACACTCAAGCTATTGTGATGTCGAAGGAGAAGAAACAACAACCTCTCCAAATTGAACTGCCTCTACTCAAAAAAAGTGAAACTCCTGGGGCTCTATTAGCTATCGCAACATGAATAATGACTTCCTTGTCACACATAAAGGAGATAAAATTTGCGGAGAAAGTTGGAAAAGGTGAATACAAGAGATTTCTTGTGATAGGAGAAGGATTGGGTTGGAAGACATTCATGATGAAGCATTCAAGATTTACTATTGAGCTAGTAAATGATTTCTATTATGGCCTCTTTAGCCTAGATAGTAAGGGAAGAGTTCTCGTTAGCGACAAGTTAGTCCCTTTCATGGTTGAAGAGATCTGTTACTACTTCAAGTTAAAGAAATTGGTTGGACCATGCGATATCTCCCTATTTGTGATAGAAAAATCCCCTTAGGAGAGATCATTTAAGGTGTAAATTGGACTTAGTTAATAGATTAATAGTCTTATTTTGCAATAATACACTTTCTTCTTTCTTTTAGATTTATTTTTACATTTAGAGACTTTGTGTGTTAATTTGCGTGTTTAGTGTGAAGTGATTAGGTATATGGATTCTAGGAGGCATCAAGATGACAAGAATAAGTGAATATTCAAGTCCAAGATCAAGAAAAATCGTTAATGGAGCAAAATAGATCACTTTGGTAAAGGTGGAGGAGTTTAAGAAAGAGTAAAGTCAGCACATGTTTCCATTTTTTACGTTAATCGGTGAGAATTCAGACTTTATGGTTCAAATGAAAAAGATGGGCCTTGAAGTCAGTGAAATTTGAGAAGTGGAATCAGTGGATATGGACTTACAATGCAATGTTACGACCTATTTACTGAAGTGGTGTAGTATAGTGTGAATTAATTAAAACGGATTTGGGCCCCTCACTTACTTAAACCCACATGGAGTAATCCGTTTTAAACCTCTATAAGCTCCTTTTGACCTAAATAATCAGCATACAACATTAGAAACAATATTTTGAGAGAGAGGAAACGCTGGGAGCATAAGAAAAGAAGATTGGTCTTCAACCAATCTTCAAGAATTCAGCACCAAATCCATTTTGATTATTATGTATGTCTCATTATTTATTTCTGTTATTTTCTTTAATTTAGTTATGGGCTAATCTTCCCTTACTTGAGAATCGTTATTTAAGGGATGAACCCGAGTTTTAAATTTAAAGTTGATTTAATTTAGGATTGTGTTAATTTAAATTAAGTCGTACTATTTTCCATTAACTATGTTCTTGTAATATTTACTATATCTTCTCTGATCAATTAGTTATTGCCCTTAGTATTTAGGCTATTCATAGTGGTGCGATCATCCGGAAGGGGGGGTCCAAATACATAACTAGGATATGGATGCATGGTGTTTGTTATAGAACATGACGGTCTTAACTAACCACGTAGTCAATTGGGTTTATATCATAATCATCTGAAAGTACCTTTAGTGTCACTCTAACGATGTCATTAATATTGTAGAATAGCTTCCTTTCTACCCTAACAGAACTGAGGAAGACATTAGAATGTCGGCTAATGCAAAATACCAATTTTACCCTTAAGCAATAAACTATGAAATAATGAACTTTGGTGATTCCCTAGAGAGACTCAAGTATATCTCCCATTTAAGTATAGTTCTTCGTTTAATTTATTCAATCTTTAGATTTACTTTCTTGCGTCTAGCTTTCAAATACAAAAACCAAACAAATATTCCCTTTACTTGTTTTAGCTATCAATTCTACTTTCTATTTAAACACTTAATCATAACTTCGTAATTCATGTGGAAACATAGATCCCAATTTTACTTATCTATTACTTGGAACAAACCGTACACTTGTGGTTAGTTGCTTCTCATCTTTGTGTTGAATTTTATCGCACTATAGGAGAGACCACCATACAAATATCAAGAAACGGTGAAAATGATCTTGATTTTTTATTAGAACCAACTACATGAGCATGTGTTTAGTGAAGAGGTAGCGTTAATGTATGATAAAGAAGAAGAAGAAGAAGAAGAAGAAGAGCTCAATGCAAATTTTCCTTACAAGTTCCTTCAACCTGATGCGAGAATTTGGCACTAATTCCTTACATCATTAGCTTTTGGGAACACTTGAACCGCAAGTATACTTAAAAATCTCGATTTTTTTGAATTGTGTTATGAGAGAGTAAGAAGTATATGTAGACAAAGTGACTTTTGATGGGTTAATGAGATTCACAGTTGACCCATAAAATTTCTTTAATTTGAAATTCCCTTCAACTATCTCGAGCCTATTGATGAAAGCGGGAGTGAAACTTGGAGAAAAGGACAAACTTGCAAGCAAACCAGGTACTGATATGACTAAAGTGTGGGTCAAGACTATCCTGATAGGAGCACAACTGAAGAAGCTCTCTTGGCAAGAAAAGGTAGGTAAGAAACTTAATCGAGTAGAAACCACACAAACCATCCTTGCCAATGATATGGCACAAATCAAAGCCAATCAAGTGCACATCATGATACTCCTAAAGAAACTAAGGCGCAATATTGAAAAGTATCCATCACATCCTATCTTGAGTGTTGGCCACGCGACGCAATAGCCTCGAGAGTATTTTTCTCTCTTCTCCACCCCTTTCCCTATTTGTATATTAGGTGTTTGTCTTTAAATTTATTGAGTTGAGGGTGGGGATCCATTGTCCCCATCCCCACTTTTATGTGTTGTATTTTCTTTATGTAGTGAATGGACTATGAGTAGAATATAGTGAATGTAGGTGTGAAGCAAATATTTTACTAGTAAATGATAGTTAATAGTAATTTTGTGAACTTATCATTCTATATGCTTACAAGATAAACAAGAAACACACGTTAAAAGTAAAGAAAATATTAGTGAGCAATGCGGTAGAAGTAAGTTTGATCTTAGGGAGCATGAGTGGTGTGTCGAAAGTGAGATATAAAGTAGTTGATCAACCATTTAATCAACGTGCTAGAGTGATAAAGTAACTACTTTGTGTAGGATAGAAAAGGATTAAGGCAGATCTTTGTTTAACCCATGTGTCTTTTAGCTTAATGTCTATTTATTAATGTTTATATTATCCATCTAAACCCCTTTTGTCTAAACTTTCTTATAGCCACATTACAAGCCATACCCCTTAGCTTTTAGGACTTTCTATATGAACCGTACTCAAATCGCGATACGTTGACACTCGTCTAGAGCTTGAGTTTTGGTTATTGGAAACATCATTGGGTGTTTTTGGAGTTATGCATCGTGCTCGAGTAACCCTTATTCTGGGTAAAAAAAATATATTGAAAAGAAACAAAAAAATGTGAAGCATAGTAGCATATATAGTCACATCAAAAAGAGAATCAAGTTGCAAAGAGAAAAATATATACATTTGGACCGGCAAAGTGGATTTTTAGGTGATCATAGATATTTTAATTGGGTTATTGGGAATGAGAAATAAGTGCATTAAAAGTTGGGATGAGTGAGAACATATTTGAGATTAACTCAAGCTCTAGGGCGTTTAATTGATGGCTAGTGAGGAGAGAGCCAAAATCTCACTCTACATTATCCAAATATACGATCAAACCTACCATAAGATGACTTTACAACCTTAAAGACCTTATGATTTTTTACAATGAAATTTAGGAGAGATTGAACCTATAGAGAGTTGTTAGATAGATCTTAAATACTATTTGAGGATCGAGGAACATCCTATAGCCACCATAGAGGACTAAGAGAAAAACCTATCCTTTATGCATTTCAAAATTAATATAATCTTGATATTTACTTGTATTGATTGTTTGTTTGACAAGTGTATATTTGATTTAGTTTGTATATATTACTATATGTAACTGGTTAGGATAATTTCTTTAGGGCCATTCATTATTTTTCTATTTCTCCCTTCTTTGATTGATGGGACTTAGGCCCCTCTAAGCTTTATTTTTCTTTTTATTTTGTCGGGACGACAAAACCTTGAGTATGGGGGTCTTGATGTCTCTTTTTTTGTGATGGATTAATACACTCGCGAGACATATTTTTGGGAGTTTATTTGGCCTAAATGAGCAATTTTCCCTATTATCATATATATTGTACTTCTCTCTCTTGTTTTGGTCTTTGGTGTCGCCTAGGGTGTGATAAAAATAAGATAAAATTAAGCCAAGAAACTACGCACTCTCACCCTAGACAGGCACAGTACTGCAAGTATTACAGGACGTATGCAAGTTTTAATGATAAGTAGAGTTCGTTCTCAGGGACTTAAGTGTGTTAATCGCGTAGGAACAAATAACAAGTAAAAGTAAATAATTAGAAAACAGAAAAGTAAAGGGAACAGATTTCGAAAATAGCAATTAAAACTAAGAAAATAAAGACAATAAAGTAAAAGATTGAGAATATGAGATAAGAAATATAGCTTAGGTTTTGCTAGTATGCACTAATCCTTCTAATTCTATCTATAAATCTAGTCAATAAGGGAGAATATTAGCTCTTGGTAATACTTAGTCAGGATTCTAAATTCCCCAAGCTTAGACCTTGAGAGCGACTAAGGGGGCTACGTCACAACCAAGAAGTGATTTCAAATAGGGTTCACTAAGGCCCTAAGCAAATACTGCAATCTTGGTGATACGGTGGTTAAAACAAACCCTAATGACTATCTAGTTAGAAGTATGTTTTGTCAGAACTGCTATCGACACTAGACATTATGTGGTGGTTCAATAGTTAAACACCCTGTCAAGGAGACCATCTAACTACTCTTAAAACAATCCTAAAGTGATCAATTCTAGGAAAGACATTAAATCAAAACACATAAACAAATATAAAGTAAGAAGCTAATATCAAATTAAAACATATAATTCCCAAAGAAACTTAGATAGAAGAATTAGAATTCATAGATTATACATATGCAAAACCCAAGCTATGGGAGGTTTAGTTCATACCTGATGGAAATAAACTAAAAGAAATTACAAAAGACATCATCTTGCTCTCTACAATAAACTGGAAGAATAAAACCTTAAGAACTAATTACTATGAGGCAAGGATGATTTACAAGTGATATAAGGGTGTATTTATAGGTGTTTAGAAGACCTAATTCGTTTTCTTGAGGAAGAGTTAAGGTAATGGACTTCTAGCCCAAGTCAAATTCGTATGGAAATAAAGATAAACACTGCTGCACCGTTTTGAGCATATCTTCTTCGTTATTGGTCGGATATTGCTCCATACGATACCAAAAGAATTGCAACAGAATTATCTAGACACTACAGAAGGAAATCACCAAAATCGGCCTATTTCTTAGGTAAAAACGCCTATCTTTGGACGTGTATGCAGAATCCCAGATTTAGGCAGCTTTTCCTTTTCCATCTTTTTAGCAATTATTTCCTTATCTTCAATTACCATGCAAATCTCCTTCCATAAGTTGTTGTCTTTTACTTGGACTCTAATTAAGCTCCATAATTATCTTTAAAACTACACACTAAATAAACAATTAAACCCAATATGCTCTAAAAATAATAATTCTACAAATCAAGACTCAAAATAGGAAAGTGCACTAAAACTCAAGAAAATCGACATTATTGACTTTTAAATCACTTAAAATGATGTCTCATCCTAACATTAATCTATCACAAATGAGGAGACATCAAGACCCCCAACTCAAAGTTGTATCGTCCCGATACAATAAAGATAAAACATAGGGAAGTCTAGAAATACACACTTGTAAAATTCTCAACACAAGGGAAAAAGCATAGCAGAATATATAGAACAAACCTAAAGCACATAACTCAGAAAATTTCATGCAATAATATTCATAAACTACATACCTGTACACTTCTCGTATCCACAGTCAACACGGCTTGAATTCAAGATCAGATTTGTTTCGCAATGTAAGAAGGACTGGGACTTTACTCAGTTCCCCAAGAGAGATACAGATTGTTCATCAAACCTCACTAGTATCCAAGGATCCACTTAACTAATATCTAATGGCTCAATCACTTCTCAATTACATAGCAAAGAATCAGAAGGTCTTTAAGGTTGTAATGTAGGCTTAGGGACGGTATGATAGTATATTTGGATAATTTGGAGTGAGCTTTTGGCTCTCTCCTCACTAGCCTTCAACGAATCGCCCTAGAGCTTGGGTTACTCTCATAAAACGTTTCTCACTCAACCCAATGAATTCCTTGACGCACAATTTAGCATCCCCAATAACCCAATTAAAGCTTAAGATGTTCACATAAAAATCCACTTTGCCGGTCCGAATATATATTTTTTTCTTTTCTTTTCTTTTATAGCTATGATTCTCTTTTAATGTTGAGATATCATGCGAATTTCTCATATATATATATTTTTTTTTCTTTTAATGCCCTTGTTGGCAAAATTAGCTCGAAGCTTCTTTTTCATTCACTATTACCCCGGCAAAGGGTTACAATAAGAATCTGTGAATCATCATCAATATAAAGCACAAAGCACAATTAATAAGCTCAAAAAAAAATCCCAACAAAATAAAAATTCCCATAATGGTGGACCCACCACCCCAAACTCAAGCTCTAAAACAACTGTCTATGCATCGCGATTCGAGTGCGGGTCATATGGAAAAGTCTTAAAATCTGAAGGATATGGCTTATAACGTGTTTCAATAAAAAGGCTGTAGAAAGGCTAGAAGGGGCTGAGAAGGATATAGCATATAAAATCAAAAATCACAAGGTGAGAAGGTATAAAAAGGCTTCAAGGGCTTCAAAATATGAAAGAACCGCCTTAATCACTTCCTACACTATGTAATTTAGAAAATTTCTTACCTTTAGCACTTTCATCAAATGGTTTTTCAACTAGCTTGGATCTCACGTCCTACAACCTTTCAAGGTTCCCTGAGATCGAACATACTTTCTATCGCATTGCTCACTAATCTTTTCTTTACTATCAACGTGTGTTTTCCTGCAAATACTCAAAGCATACAAATACATAGCTCATAAACATATCACTTACTATCATTAATCTACTGAGCTTATGCTTTCACTCTACATCTAATTCCCATGTATCAAAAAATTTAATTTCACCCAAAAACAGAAAAATAGAGATGAGAGACAGCGAATCCCCACACCCCAACTCAAAAATGAGTCGTGTCCCCACGACTCGAAAAACAGAAATTAAAATTAGCAGATAAAAGCATATTTACAGAAATGGTAAGGAAGAAAGAGAACATACTCTCGAGGCTATTGCCTTGCATCATTGACATCCAAGGTTGGAATTGCTGGAACTTGCGTTAATTGCTCAAGGAGTTTCATGATGTGCACTTGATTAGCGTTGATTTGTGCCACATCATTGACTAAAGAAGTTTGAGATGCTTCGAATTTTGTTAAACGCTCCTCCATCTTCTCTTGCCAATTTTCCTCCTTTTCTTCCTTCGAGACTTGCGTAGAACCCGCTCTTCGAAGAATTTCCTTGATCCAAGCATTATCAATATAACTCATTTTAAATTCGAGTTTCTCTTCTTCACCCAATGTAACATTCGCTTTTCGCACAAGACACGTGATCATAGTTGGAAATTTAACATTATAAACTGATTTAGGAGAGACCGAAAATCGTATCACCTCCTCATAGATCAACTGTGCCACATCAACTTCTTCTCCTCTCAAAATACAGTCCAACAGTAGAGCGTACTTCATAGTCACATCCAAAGTTCGTGTGTTTCCGAAAATATTACGGACAAGGAAATTGTGCCAAATTCGCGCATCTGCTTGAAGATATTTGTAAGGCCAAGGTGCCTTCAATTCTCCCTTATGTGATTGCACTTTCTCTTTGTCTAATACATGCTCAAAAAGTAATTCCTCATCAAAGATCTTTCGTTTAGCAACTGCTTCTTCAAATTTGCAAAAACCTTTCAGTTTCTTAAACTTGAAGTGGTTCCTGATCTCCTCAACTGTGAAAGGAACTAACTTTCCTCTAATTGGAAGACCATTACTATCTCGGCTAAAGAGGCCTAAATAGAACTCCAAAACTAATTCATGACATAATTCAGAACGTCTTACCATGAACGTAGACCAACCCAATTTCTCACCAATCTCTAAGAATCTTGCGTATTCTCCATCTCTAATTTCTTCCTTGAATACTTTCTCATAGGCAAAAGGTAATTCTTTTAACTGTTTTTCTGCAGAAATCTTCAAGGCCTTTGAAGTATCCACTTTCTCTATAGGTATAAGATCTTGTTGAGGTTGTGTTCTCTCCTTTGCATAATAATAAATCTTTTTTCCATTACGATCATACGAAGGTTTCCCACTCTTCTGCACTTTATCTTTACCCTTTGATTTAGAACTAGCACCTTTGTCAATTGATATCTTCTTGTTTAAATCCAATCCCTTGTTATTCTTAACCTCCCTCTTGTTAGCTAAGATTGTTGTTCTATTAGTCATCTTCAAGTAACCCCCAACTCAAAGCTTTAGCAACCCTTGAAATTTAAACTCTTGAATTAATGGTTGAACAAGCTTGATTTAGCTTAGGAAATCTGAATTGATGATTAATCTCTATGTGGGTGAGGTGGATTTGTAATGGGTTGGCTTAGATTTAAGAAATTGTAGGATGAATTTTGAAAATTTGGCTCTTTGATTCTTCAATTTGAATGGATTTGGTGAGGATTGGGTATTTGATTCTCTCTTGTAATGATGTGGAGAGAAGGTTTGATGTGTTTTTCTTGATGATTGGGTAGTGTTTTGGTGATTGGTGAAGGTTTTGATGAGCTTCAATGGATTTAGGAGAGTTTTGGAGAGAAGAAAGAGGGTTTGGGGTTATAAACTTCGGAACTAAAAGCATAATACCTCATTTATACACAAATCCCGTAACTTTCTCTCTCTCTGGCGGCGCTGCGGACTACCCCTGCGGACCATGGGGTGCACCGCAGGGTAGTCCGCGACATCTGATGCTCGAAAATTTTTGCTCACTGGATGAGACCCGTGGTAGGACCCCGTGGCACGTGTTTCTGGGCTGCGGACTAGGGTCCGGTGTAACGGAAGGTACCCCGCGCCTTCTGTAGCTAACTCCGTCAAAATACCCGAGGCACCTACCCCGTGGCACGCGTTTTTGGGGCGCGGACCATGGTGCGGTGCAGCGGGGTAGTCCGCGGTCAACTTTTTCTTGTTTCTGGATCAAAACCGCGGTGCAACCCGTGGCACGTGTTTTGACCTCGCGGACCAGGGCACGGACCATGGGTTAGTCCGTGGGGTAGTCCGCGAGGTGCATTCCTTTGCTCCAAAAATTTTTCCTCGCGTTCCCTAACTCGATTTCTCCAATTCCTACACACCAAAAACACTAATACCTTCCTCAAACATGCATTATCAACTAAAATAAACTTAAACTAAAAATGTAAAAGACATGAAAACATTAAAAAAAAAACTACGGGTTGTCTCCCGTACAGCACTTTTGTTTTATGTCTTTCAAAGTTAGACGTGTTACCTCTGTCAAGATTTGCGAATATAGCCTCCCCAACAACGAGTAAGGCTATGAACGTCAACTAATCTGCGCTTGACCCCAGTTTTGGGGCGAATTTCTATCACCTTGGCTGAAACAACCTCAGTGACAATGAATGGTCCCATCCACGAGTCTTTGAAACTTCGTGGCCTGTTCTCGCGTTTGTGGGCTTTCCATAGGACTTCATGGCCAACCCCAAACACAATGTTTGGCTCAGTATCCACAGGTTTTAAGTGGATCTCCTCAGGAGGGACTTTGTGATGTGAAAGGCTGTGGATGATAGGCACGGTGGCATCTAACTTCCTCGGTTTCTTACCCAAGACATAGAAGGTCTCGGATACATTCTTTGCATGAAGGGTGATGGTCCCATCTTGGAAGTTGATCACACTTTGACTTGTGTCCATGAAGGGTCGTCCAAGTATGATTGGAACCTGCTTATCTGCATCAAACTCAAGAATAACAAAGTCAGTAGGGATGGCAATATTACCTGCACGGACTAAGACGTCCTCCACTGTTCCCCATGTCCTTTTCACTGAGTTGTCAGCAAACTGCAACTTCACTGGAGTCTTCTCTGATTTCTGAAGTCCAAGTCTTTCGAACACAGACTTAGGCATAAGATTCACACCAGAACCCACATCATACATAGCTTTCACCTTGAGCATACCATGTAATTGAATAGGTAGGTTGAAACTTCCCGGATCTTTAAGCTTTGTTGGTAGCTCTTTCTCACTTCTTCTCGAAACCCTCAGGTTCTCTCTTGGGATCTCTACACTCGCTTCTTTCTCAAGAATAACTTGCGTATAAACTTGTTGCGGTGTAAGTCCTCTCTTTGCAATCTCAAGCATTTGGGCGTTGATATTTTCAGGTTGGTACGCCTCTACAAATGTCTTGAGAACGGTGTCATCTTTAGGATTTGTATCATGAATAGTTGATGACACTGGTTGAACAACAGGTGGCGATTCCACCTTCTCTTCTTCTTTCTCTTCTAGCACAGCAGGTGCCACTTCATCTTTCGATTCCTCCTTTGAGGCTTCTTCCTCTTTCTCTTTAGCCAACTCAGCTGCATATTCCACTACCAATCGAATTTCCTCTTGCACCTTCCTCAGTAACTCTATGAACTCGTCTTTCTCTTGATCGTCCTCCATATAAACTTCTAAGCAGTCAGATTCCTCGGGGCTAGACTCGGTTGGTTCTTCTTCAATACTGGGAACTTCCACGGCACTAATGGCAGCATGTGGTGCTTCCTCTTTCACTTCCTCAATCTCAAGACATATAGCCTTGCAAGCTTCGAACTCATCCTTGTCTTCATCTCCTTCGATTGCCTTCACTTCCTTTTGTTCTACAACACTTGTTAACACTTTGTTTAACTGTGTCACTTGAGTAGTTAGCATCTGAAGTATGGCATCATGTCCTCTGACCTTCTCGTCTTGAGCCTTAAGAGTTGTGTTCAAACGGTCTAGAGCTTGTACTATCTGTGTATTGTCCATAGATACTTCTTGCGGATACTGAGGTAAAGCTTTCTGCTCTAATGAATCGGTATAGGCGTCTTGAGCAGGTTGTTGTGGAGGAGCAGGTCTATTCTGATATTGGTTTTGGTACTGACCTCTCTGTTGGTAAGAGTTGTTCTGGGGTCGCGGTTGATAATGACAAGGATTAGCGGCCCCTTGTGGATTTGAATACTGCATACCCAGATGGTTGCGATTGCCCCATCGGTTGGATATAAAGTAAACAGATTGCGGATTTGATTCGCACTCTTCCCATACATGATCGTTAACTCCACATTGTTGACAACCTTGTGCTTCTTGTACTACCTTTGTAGCGGCTAAATTCTTCTCCATCGCGATTCTCAGCTCCTTGATTTGATTTTCTAATGAGGATATTTGAGCTGAGTTCGCAGTTTCTGCATCTAAACGAAGCGTTCCTCGGTCTTTGCTATAGAAGCTCGCGTTGAAGGCCAACTTCTTTCTGGTTCCATAATATTCTCTAACACCTCAGAAGCTTCATTATGATTCATGGACACAAAATTACCCTTTCCAATGTTATCCACCTTTTCTCTACCTTTATCATTAAGACCTTCATAGAACATAGCAAGTTGTATAGCAGGTGTATAACCATGGAGCGGACATCTAGTTAACTTTTATTGAAACCTTGTCCATGCTTCTCCCACTGTTTCTCCATCTTCTTGAGAAAATCTTGCAAGCTCGGTTTGATCTTTAAGTCTCATGCTCTTCGGATAAAATCGGTTAAAGAATGCGGCTTGAAGTTCCCTCCAAGAGTGAATGGTTCCACGTGGTTGTCTTTCTAGCCAATCGCTAGCTCTTCCGGTCAAGAAAAACAAAAACATATGACAATACAGTTGCTCGCGTGTAATGCCAGGAGTAATGTAGGCATCACAAATCTGCATGAACTTCTGAATCGCTTTTACCGGATCTTGAATAGCTGTACCAGTATAGAGTCCGAAACTTTGAAATTGACTGAGCATTCCCGGATCGGGTCTAAATTTGATATTCGGAATCTCAGGAGGGCGGTAACCGATGGGTTGAACATGGAATGGTACATTAAGGCCAGGAAGGTCTTGTTCAACTCGGTTTTGTTGATTATTAAGATTGTTCCCATTACCTCCTCCTGGTGGTAGTTGTTGTCCTTCTTGTCCACCGAGTGGTGGATCTTGTTGACCGAGAGGTGCACCAAGTGGTGGATCTTGTTGTAATCCTCCTCCCAGTAATTGTTGTCCTCCTGCTGGTGGATCTTGTTGAACTCCACCAAGTGATGGCTCTTGTTGGGATGCCATAGCTCTTCTCAAGGCTCTTTCCTCACGAACTCGTTTGTTGTAAGGTCTGAAGCTCCTCTCAGGCTCCGATAAGGGAGGCCAAGAATTAAACACTGTGAAACCTGAAAAATACTAAAGCAAACCACAAGCGTAAATCTGGAAAAATAAAAACTAAACTAAAACTAAAAAGTAAAAACTAATTAAAAACTAAAACTCGAAATAGATAACCCACATGCTAACGAGACACAAGTCCCCGGCAGCGGCGCCAAAAACTTGGTGTCGCCTAGGGTGTGATAAAAATAAGATAAAATTAAGCCAAGAAACTACGCACTCTCACCCTAGACAGGCACAGTACTGCAAGTATTACAGGACGTATGCAAGTTTTAATGGTAAATAGAGTTCGTTCTCAGGGACTTAAGTGTGTTAATCGCGTAGGAACAAATAACGATTAAAAGTAAATAATTAGAAAACAGAAAAGTAAAGGGAACAGATTTCGAAAATAGCAATTAAAACTAAGAAAATAAAGACAATAAAGTAAAAGATTGAGAATATGAGATAAGAAATATAGCTTAGGTTTTGCTAGTATGCACTAATCCTTCTAATTCTATCTATAAATCTAGTCAATAAGGGAGAATATTAGCTCTTGGTAATACTTAGTCAGGATTCTAAATTCCCCAAGCTTAGACCTTGAGAGCGACTAAGGGGGCTACGTCACAACCAAGAAGTGATTTCAAATAGGGTTCACTAAGGCCCTAAGCAAATACTGCAATCTTGGTGATACGGTGGTTAAAACAAACCCTAATGACTATCTAGTTAGAAGTATGTTTTGTCAGAACTGCTATCGACACTAGACATTATGTGGTGGTTCAATAGTTAAACACCCTGTCAAGGAGACCATCTAACTACTCTTAAAACAATCCTAAAGTGATCAATTCTAGGAAAGACATTAAATCAAAACACATAAACAAATATAAAGTAAGAAGCTAATATCAAATTAAAACATATAATTCCCAAAGAAACTTAGATAGAAGAATTAGAATTCATAGAATATACATATGCGAAACCCAAGCTATGGGAGGTTTAGTTCATACCTGATGGAAATAAACTAAAAGAAATTACAAAAGACATCATCTTGCTCTCTACAATAAACTGGAAGAATAAAACCTTAAGAACTAATTACTATGAGGCAAGGATGATTTACAAGTGATATAAGGGTGTATTATAGGTGTTTAGAAGACCTAATTCGTTTTCTTGAGGAAGAGTTAAGGTAATAGACTTCTAGCCCAACTCAAATTCGTATGGAAATAAAGATAAACACTGCTGCACCGTTTTGAGCATATCTTCTTCGTTATTGGTCAGATATTGCTCCATAAGATACCAAAAGAATCGCAACAGAATAATCTAGACCCTGTAGAAGGAAATTACCAAAATCGGCCTATTTCTTAGGTAAAAACGCCTATCTTTGGACGTGTATGCAGAATCCCAGATTTAGGCAGCTTTTCCTTTTCCATCTTTTTAGCAATTGTTTCCTTATCTTCAATTACCATGCAAATCTCCTTCCATAAGTTGTTGTCTTTGACTTGGACTCTAATTAAGCTCCATAATTATCTTTAAAGCTACACACTAAATAAACAATTAAATCCAATATGCTCTAAAAATAATAATTCTACAAATCAAGACTCAAAATAGGAAAGTGCACTAAAACTCAAGAAAATCGACATTATTGACTTCTAAATCACTTAAAATGATGTCTCATCCTAACATTAATCTATCACAAATGAGGAGACATCAGTCTTATAGAGTTTTTGTGCTTTAATTGTGTGTTAAATGTGTAGATTTTAGATACATGGTTGACAAAAGGTACCAAGATGGAGAGAAGAAGTCAAAAAGTCAAGTCAAACCCCAATTCAAGGTGTAAGATGATGTTAATGTCACTTTGTGAAGTTAGAGCGTTTATTAGAGAAGTCTTGACGTCATACTTTTTCAGTCACCATGAATGATTGATTGGATATTTTGAAGAAATTAATTTTTATTTAGATATAGCTTGAAGTCAGTGAAGTGACGGAAGTCGATTCAGATTTGAAACGAGAAAGTTACGCCATTTGCTTCCACTGTGACTCGAACTAGTCCAACACTAACTAAAAACGGGTTGCGACATATCTAACCTAATTAAGAAAGCCCATGGGGCCCTAAACGTTTTTAGTTAGTATATCAGTTACATATCAGGTAAAAAACACACACAACTCATTTCATTCATCATTATACACGTTTTTCAAGAGGTTTAAGAAAAAAAGAGAAGGAAGGGGTTTTCACCAAAAACCATCAGTCTTATCATCGAAGGTCCGAATCCATTCATTTCAAAGAGTAACTTTATTATATTTAGCTTTTAAACATAACTATAGTATTATTTTTTATTATATTTCATAATTTTAGTATGAACTAAACCCTCGTTGCTTAAGGATTGCAATAATGTGCGAAGCTTAGTTGATTATTATTGATTTCCGTTTGATATTGGGATTGAATATTTAAATAAATTGAGTTTTGCATCTATTGAATATACATCTTGATTTAATACTATCCAGATTTTGTCTAAGTAATGGGTATCCTTAGTAATTATGCTGGCATCCGAAAAGGGTGGTTTAATTACGAATTAGTGTATACATGCTTGGTGTGCGTTAGTGAGCCAACAAGTATTGAATAGACAAGTAGCCACTAGTGTTTGAATTAAATCTCTCAGAATTTGAGTACGTGAACTCTCAAAGTCAACCCTTACGGGAGTTAGAGAGAATTCAGAATCCCGGTTAATTTGAAACAACAATTTATCCTTATACCTAGAACATCAAAACTATAAATTTCAGGGAGTAATAGTAATCCTTAAGCATAACTCTCATACCTGAAAGAGTAATGATAGACGTCACTCCTTTTCATGTCACCTTTTATCACCCTTCTATATATATGCTTTGATTTCCTTGAATAGAAGATAGATAAAGATTAACTAGGATAAAGAAATTAATTCATTGTTACATGTATGCATACACCTAGGAGGTGATAAAAGGGTGATACAAAAAGGGTGACGTTTATCATTACTCTACTTGAAAACTTCTTTTTAGTTACATGTCTTTCAATTTTATTAGTTTAATTTCGTTAATAATTAGTCATATTTTAATTTATAAAAACCCAATAATATTTTATCATTTACTTTTCCTTGTGGCTTCTTGTTTCCAAACTATACAACATTGTACTACGAAACATATCGAGTCAACCTTGATAATTCCTAAGGAGACGATACACCCCAGACTTACTTTTATTACTAGTCAACGACCAGTGCACTTGTGAAAAGTAACCCCATTTCTAGGTGTTGATTTATTATCACACCTGGGGGACAAACAAATGCCCCTCGAACGAGAATTCCATTTGATTCACTGATCGAGATGCCATCATGATTACCTTCCCAGAAATGACCTACTTGTCATGCTCGTAGTTATAAGGGACGGTTTGATGCGTTTGGGTATTAATCAACATGGTGATTTCAGTACACCTCTTATATATGATCATATTTGAATAACTAAAGATAAACCATGTTGTCATAAAATCCAATCGAGACCCGAGTAGAAGATTTTCTGGTAAGAGTGTCCAACCGTATGGGTGCATTGAATTACCATAAACTATAAGGACGAAGGATCAATAAAAAACCATGCTCCTATGATTCAGCATAGCCTAATGTAAAGCCAGAATACAATTCTATTATTGGTAAATCAACTCTTAATAAGCTCCATGTGTTAGTAACTACCATCATCTCACTATGAAGTTTCAAACCAAAAGGGGCCCGAGTCATCCAAAAAATTCAGGTATGTGCTCGAAAATGTTATTTCCATTCATTAAAAGTATAATGTCTTCATGATAGATTTACCCTAAGGATAGCCAACAAAAAAACCTGTCTTGGTTAAAAAGTTGGTAAAAGTGTCATTTTGTACCATCAACTAGAGAGTAAAGATCGGCTAAATCTAGAAGGTGAACAAAAGGCAACCACCCTCTGAGATAAGATAGAAGAAAACAAATATTTGTTCGCTTGCTAGACAGAATATATGGTCGTAATAGTAATCAAGATAGTCAATTGTTATCTAAACATCGACCGGATGTTTGACTGATCGCTCTACAAGAGAAGATTTTGTTTGATGAGAAGAACAATGTCATCCGAGATAAAGTCAATCGACTATTAAAAGTCGGCAACATCCAAAAATCCCTTTACTAGAGTAGTATTACTACTCCCATGCTCATTAGAAAATCAAAGGGCTCATGGAGGATGTGCGTAGAGCCGTAGACTATATGAATCAACTGGGCATATTTATAAATGATATTTTCCTCTGCTGAACATCAAAAGGCTCGTAGACTCAACGACCGGACACCCATTAAAGTACTTCATGGATGCGTACAAGGGTTACAATTAAATATTTATTGCCGAAGGAGATTATGAAACAACATCCTTCGTGACCGAGCAATGGCTATATTGTTATAAAGTTATGTCGTTCGGGTTAAAAAGGGCAGGGGTCCACGTATTAGGGAACGGTAAAACGAGTCTTCAAATCTAAAATATATTGCAACTTTTAAATATACATCAATGATGTGTTAGTAAAAAAAGGAAAATCTACTAGATCTAGCTACAGAATTTGCCTTAGTGAAAAAAGTTGGTATCGGGTAGGGATAGCAACGGATCGGATTATTGCAAAAATATCTAAAACCATATCCATATCCATTTAATTTATCAAAAACCAAACCCTAACGGATTTAACCATCAGACTTACTTTTCAAAACCATATCTCAATAATTTGGATTCGGTTTTTTAAACGGTTTTTCGGTTTTTAACCATAACCCGCCTCGCGAGGCGTCCCTCTCGCAGTAGGATTCCTAACCTCGCCTCGCTCTTGTGACATGCCAAACTATAACTCTCTAAATATATTGAAAATATTGAAACAAGATCACAAATACATGAAAAATCTTCAATATATAAAATATTATGTTGATCTTTAATTAAATAACGTTTTTGTTAATTCTAATATTTAAATTTTAGTTTTGAGATATGAAAATACTTTTTTATCTATATTACTATAAAATATACAAAAATCGATGATAATAAACGGGTTTTTGGTTATTCGGTTTTATTTTTATCTAAAATTTTAACCTACAGGATTTAACCATCAGTTACATTTTTCAAAACCATAACCTAAAGGTTTAATCCATGGTTGCATAATCGATTTTAAATCGGTTCAAATTTTCATCGATTTTGATTTTAAACCATAACCATTTCCATCCTTATCTATAGTTGGGTTGAGACTTTTGGCCTTTTGGTAATTAAAAATCAAAAAAATATAAGAAAGATGGACTTCAAAATATAAAAATACATGGATTTTAGCCTTTAATAGATAAACTAAATCAGATTTTTATATATATATAACGGATTTTCGGTTTTCGGGTTTTTTTTAATCTAAAACCATAACCTAACGGTTTTAACCATCGGTTTCACTTTTTAAAACCAAACCCTAACGGATTTATCCATGGTTACATAATCGGTTTTTATTCGGTTCGGTAATCCGTCGGTTTCGGATTAAAATCGTAACCGTTGCCATCCCTAGTATCGGGTTAAGTCCCAAAAAGTGTGCCTTGGGAGTAACCTCCCTATATTTCTTAGAACTCAAGGTCAGTCACCGAGGAATTACAGATAACCTAGAAAAAATACAGGCTATCCTCAACATAAATCCACTCCAAATGATCAAGTAAGTGTAGTATTTGACTAGGAAAGTTGTGGCCCTTAGCCGTTTTATCGAAGTTCATTGATCATTGTGTCATAGTTCAAATATTTGCAGAACGACTAAATTTTTAATGGACCTAGTAGTTCCAAAAGGCGTTTAACTATTATAAATAGAGTAATGATGTATACCACCCAAATTCATACCACCCGAATACCACCCAATGACGTGGCGTAAATTGGTTGGTTACAAATCGTTAATGTATTTATTTTCTTGATTTGATTAAAGATTTGTAACCAACTGATGTCTCCTCATTTGTGATAGTAAAATATACTCATGAGACATCATTTTAGGCTTATTTATTAGTTTATAGGTTGATTTTAGCTTATTTTAATGCACTTTCCTATTTTGGGTCTTGATTTGTAGAATTATTCTTTTTAGAGCATATTGGGTTTAATTGTTTATTTAGTGTGAAGCTTTAAAGATAATTATGGAGATTAATTAGAGTCCAAGTCAAAGACAACAACTTATGGAAGGAGATATGCATGGAAATTGGAGATAAGGAAATAATTGCTAAAAAGATGGAAAAGGAAAAGCTGCCTAAATCTGGGATTCTGCACTCACGTCTAAAGATTGGTGTTTTTACCTAAGAAATAGGCCGAATTTGGTAGTTTCCTTCTACAGGGTCTAGATAATTCTGTTGCGATTCTTTTGGTATCTTATGGAGCTCAATCCGACCAATAACGAAGAAGATACACTCAAAACAGCGCAGCAGTGTTTATCTTTATTTCCTTACGAATTTGAGTTGGGCTAGGAGTCCATTACTTAACTTATCTCTAAAGAAACGAATTAGGTCAACCTCTACACTATAAATACAGCCTCTTAACACTCTTAAATGATCCTTGGTGAAACCTTAAACCAAGAGGAAGCTTAGAACACAAGAGAGAAGTCTGGAAGCAGCTGTCATCAACAATGTCTTCTTCTACCTTTAGTTTTGTAATTTCTTTCTTTTCTTTCATGAACTAAATTTCTTTAGCTTAAGTTTTAGCATTAATGTATGAACCCTAGTTTTGATTGACATCTATCTAATTTGGGAATTTAATGTTTTAAATAGAATTATAGTTTTTATTCTCTGTTTATGTGTTTGGATTTATATTCTGTGTTCTTGTGGACGGCCGCCATTAGAATTACCATCTAGTAATTAGGATACCATTGACAACGGTGTTTAATTGCATGTTTAGCACATAACGTTTAGTTTTAGGTTTGATCTGACAACCCAACCTAGCTAGATAATCACTAAGGTTTAGTTCTTGTGACTATTTACCAATTACAGGAAAAGTTTGCTTAGGAAGCCTTATTGACACAGGTAAATCCTATTTTAAACTACCGATAGCATATTGGGACCGATTAGGGAAATACTACATAATTCACCCTTACATGTTTAGAACGGCAAAACTAGTGGGGATTACATGCTAATAACTTAAGCTATATTCTCATATCACTTCTCTTTCATATTTATTTTTCTGTCTTTTAAATTCTTAGTCTATTTTAGTTAATTAGAAAATCAAAAAAAATCTCTTTGTCTTTACTTTTATTTGCGTTTAGTTGTTCTAGCTTTAATTATTTACACTTGATATTTGCATAAGATTCTCCTAACCTCTGTAGTCTCTGCGGAACGAATCTTTATCTAAAACTTGCATACGATCTGTATACTTGCAGAACCGTGTACTTTTAGGGTGTTTTTGCACTTTATTTATATCTTATTTTATCACACCCTAGGCTCCACCAAGTTTTTGGCGCCGCTGCCAGGGACTACATCGTTAGTCCTTGTGCATATATCTTGTGCTTTTATTTTTAGTTAGTTCTATTTTACGCTTTTGTTTTTAGTTTTTGTTTTTTCAGATTTAGTTACAGATGGAGAACCCAAGGAGACTTGAGCTACCCATCGAATTTAGAGTGGAGCCACGAGGAATTCGCGCTCCAGAAATCCAAGCCGCTAAATTTAAACCTGATCCTGGGATGCTCACTCAATTTGTATCTCATGGATTATTCAGCGGAGTTGCACATCAAGATCCGATCCGATATATTCAGAAATTCATGCAGATCTATGATGCTTATATCATAAGAGGAGTTACTAGGGAGCAAGTATATTACCTGATGTTCCAGTTCTTCTTGACCGGATGTGCAAGCGATTGGTATGATACCCAATACCCTCATGTTATTCCAGATTGGGACAAGCTTCAAGCAAGATTCCTAGACCGTTTTTATCCGGTTAGTAGACGTTTAAAAGACATGTTGGGGCTTGAACAATTTATACAGAAAGAGGAAGAGAGTTTGGGTGAAGCATGGTTACGATTTACAGATAAGAAGGCGAGATGTCCATATCATAGATCCCCACCGGAATATTATATAACCTTGTTTTATGGAGGCCTTAATGATCAATCAAGAGAGAAAGCAGATTCGTTAGGAAACGCAGGTTTTGTGTTACTTGATCCTGAAGAAGCTGAGTTGGGGATGGAGAGAATTCTTGAGAACGAGAGAAGTTGGCCAAAGAAATCAGCAAAGGAGAACACTTCGGAATCTCTTAAGCTTAAGGAACTGGCTAAACAACTCGAAGAGCTAACAGAACAAGCCCGAATACTTGCTCAGGTGAATATGGTACGCACAATTCCTTCATGTCTTGGTTGTGGATCAAGAAATCATGTGTGGGCAGGATGTATGAATAATCCAGCGGTAGCTTCCGTTCAATATCCTCATGATAACTATTACTCTGATGGTTATGCTTGTCCTCAAGAAAGCTACACTAATTATCAACAACCTCCACAACAAAAGAGTTGGGTCAGAAAGCAAGAAACTTATCGGCAATCCCAACTTCAACCTCATAATCCTCCACAACCTATTCAGAAAAAGGCACCCATTGTTAAAACTTATCAAGAATCAAAGAAAGATCCACCTAAACAATCAATGCAATTGGCAAAACAAGAACAACTCCAGAGTTTGGCTTCGAGTATGACTAAATTAATGCAAACAGTTGAGAAGAAAATAAGTCATAACCAACAGAAAGTTCGAAACCAGGAGAAGATTATCAAGCAACTAGAGCATACTATATCACAGATGGCGAGTACATTACAAACAAGGCCGAAAGGGCAACTCCCAAGTGATACTATTGCTCCTAGAGATGATTCTTGCCATGCATTTGAATTGTGAAGTGGAAAACAACTGCCTCCACCACGACCAGAACAAGAACAAATCCCTATTCCAGAACAAAGGAGGGAAGAGATAATCAAAGATACAGTTGAGGAGGTAGTTAAACCAAAGAGTGTCCAAACCGAGACACCTGAGAAGACAAGAAAACATGTGGAACTCAATACACGCCCTCCACCACCATACCCTTCACGTGTCAGAAAGAAGGACAATGACCTGGAATTCAAGAAGTTCATTGACATGTTGAAGAAGTTGGAAGTTAATATACCACTTGTTGAAGCTCTCAAGAGGATGCCAACCTATATGAAATTCATGAAAGATATCCTCTCCAACAAGCGAAGTATAGAGACTGGGGAACCAATTGGATTACCTAGGGAGTGCAGTTCTATATGTCAAAATGAGTTGCCACCAAAACTAGAAGATCCCGGAAGTTTTACAATTCCTATTGGCATTGGAGATAGTTGGACCGAGAAAGCATTATGTGATTTAGGTGCGAGCATCAATCTCATGCCTAGATCCCTGTTCGAGAAGCTTAATATCGGAGAAGTAGTACCTACATCTGTGGTATTGCAAATGGCGGATCGCTCCCTCTCACGACCAATAGGTAAAATTGAAGATGTTTTAGTTAAAGATGGCTCTTTTATTTTTCCTTGTGATTTTATTATCCTTGACTACAACGCAGATAAGAATGTCCGTATCATTTTGGGTAGACGATTTTTAGCCACGGGGCGTACACTAATTGATGTTGAGAATGGTGAGTTGATCATGAGAGTACAAGGCGAACAGATACGATTCAATGTGTTTCAGGCAATGAAATATCCTAAGGCGAAAGACGAGTGCTTCAAAGTAGATGTCATCGAAAAAATTACGCAAGAAGTCTTCAATGAAGAAAACTTAGATAATGATCTTGACGAAGCCTTAGCACCTGAAACACCAGAGGAACTCGAAATTTCCCCTGAAGAAGTTGATGCATTAAACGTGCGAGAACTGCTTCGGGAACCAGGTGACATTGAACCAATGAAACAACCATCTATAATATGTCCACCTGTTCTCGAAGAAAAACCACTTCCAGATCACCTACGCTATGCATATCTAGGTACGAACAAAACTTTGCCTGTTATTATTTCTGCTAACCTTTCAGGTCCTCAAGAGGAGAAGCTACTTCAAGTACTTCGCGCAAACAAAGAAGCAATCGGATGGACTATTGCCGACATCAAAGGAATTAGTCCTTCCGTTTGCAAACACAAAATCATTCTTGAGAACGAAGGTGGGCGATCTATAGAGGGACAGAGAAGACTCATGCCAGCTATGAAAGAAGTAGTGAGGAAGGAAGTTATCAAGTTGTTAGACGCAGGAATTATCTATCCGATTGCTAGCAGTGATTGGGTCAGTCCAGTACAATGTGTTCCAAAGAAAGGAGGTTTCACTACCATCCTTAATGATCAAGGCAAAGCCATACCATCAAGACTAGTTGTGGGGTGGCGAGTGTGCATGGATTACCGAAGACTGAACAAAGCAACAAAGAAAGATCACTTCCCGCTACCATTCATTGATCAGATGCTAGACAAACTTGCAGGGAGAGAATATTACTGTTTCCTTGACGGATATTCGGGTTATAATCAGATTTGTGTTGATCCCCTCGATCAACACAAAACAACTTTTACATGTCCGTTTGGTACTTTTGCTTATAGAAGAATGCCGTTTGGTTTATGCAATGCACCTGCCACGTTCCAGAGGTGCATGATGGCTATATTTTGGGACATGATTGATAAATACTTGGAGGTTTTTATGGATGACTTTTCGGTGTTTGGAGATAGTTTTGATGATTGTTTGAGTAATCTTGAGAAAGTCCTGGTGAGATGTAGAGAAAAAGATCTTGTGCTTAATTGGGAAAAATGCCACTTCATGGTTCAAGAGGGAATTGTGTTGGGACATAAAGTTTCGAAGGCAGGGATGGAGGTTGATCGTGCTAAAATTGAAGTTATCAAAACACTACCACCTCCGGTTTCTGTTAAAGGAGTGAGAAGTTTCTTGGGTCACGCAGGATTTTATCGACGATTTATTAAAGACTTCTCCAAGATCGCCAAACCGCTTTGCTCTTTACTTGAAAAGGATACTGCTTTTAATTTTACTGAAGAATGTCTTCAAGCGTTTTTGACGATTAAGGAAAAACTAATCTCTACACCTATTGTTATACCTCCTGATTGGAAAGCTCCGTTTGAGCTTATGTGCGATGCTAGCGATCACGCTATGGGTGTTGTGTTGGGACAGAGGAAAGACAAGATTTTCCACACGATTTATTATGCAAGTAAGACTTTCAACGCTGCCCAGATGAATTATACAGTAACGGAGAAAGAGATGTTAGCCGTGGTTTATGCTTTCGATAAATTTCGTCCCTATCTGGTTGGGAAGAAAACTATTGTATACACGGACCATTCAACTATTAGGTACCTCATGGAGAAAAAGGACGCTAAGCCGCGTCTCATTAGATGGGTACTATTGCTTCAAGAATTCGACATAGATATTCGAGACCGAAAAGGATGCGATAATCAAGTTGCTAATCATTTATCAAGGCTCGAAGGATCTGATGCGAACAAAGAACCATTGTTGGTTAAAGAGGTATTCCCTGACGAACAACTTTTTGCTATTAAACGTGCTTTTGTGCCATGGTATGCAGATCTAGTCAACCTCATTGTGAGTGGTGTCTTTCCCAAAGATTTCCACCCACAACAAAGACAAAGATTGAATCACCAGGCCAAACAGTACTATTGGGATGAACCATACCTCTGGAAGATTTGTAGTGACCAGGTGGTCAGAAGATGTGTACATGAAGGTGAAATGGAGAAGATCATTGAAGGTTGTCATAGTTCACCTTATGGAGGACACTTTAAGGGCGATAGAACCGCAGCTAAAATTCTTCAATCCGGGTTCTATTGGCCCACCATACACAAAGATTGTCATCGTTTTGTCCAGTCATGTGACAGATGCCAGCACACTGGCAATATATCAAAAAGAGACGCGATGCCGCTTAATAACATTCTTGAAGTCGAAATCTTTGATGTATGGGGAATAGATTTCATGGGACCTTTCGTCACTTCCTATGGAAATCTATATATTTTACTTGCGGTAGATTATGTGTCAAAATGGGTAGAAGCAGTGGCAACACCGAAGAACGATGCTCAAACTGTGATTAAGTTCTTAAAATCAAACATCTTTTCAAGACATGGTACGCCACGTGTGCTAATCAGTGATAAAGGTACCCACTTTCTTAATGCTCCCCTGAGACATTTTCTTCGAAAGTTTGGAGTGAAACACCGTACTTCAACCGGTTATCACCCACAAACTAACGGTCAAGCTGAAGTTTCCAACCGGGAAATCAAATCTATTCTTGAGAAGACCTTGAACAAATCGAGGAAAGACTGGTCTTTAAAGCTAGATGATGCTCTCTGGGCATACAGAACAGCTTTTAAAACACCAGTTGGGGCATCTCCATATCGCATGGTCTACGGCAAAGCGTGTCATCTACCGATTGAACTAGAAGCTCGAGCCTACTGGGCTATTAAAACTCTGAATCTAGACCCAGACTTGGCCGGGAAGCAAAGGATGATGCAATTGAACGAGTTGGAGGAGCTTCGTTATCTTGCCTATGAAAATTCACGTCTCTACAAAGAGAAAACAAAGCGATGGCATGATAAACGGCTCCATCCAAAGCATTTCGAGATTGGACAGAAGGTTTTATTATACAACCCTCGATTCTCGAACTACCCAGGAAAGCTTAAATCCCGTTGGGGAGGACCTTACATTGTTACCAAAGTCACACCTCATGGAGCGATTGAGATCGAGAATCCAGCCGAGCAACGGACATTCATGGTGAATGGCCAGCGTTTGAAGAGATACTATGACAGTGAGGACTTTGAGCAAGGGGAGAAAATCTACCTTGTCGAGTGCGCTTAGCCTGAGGTACACGTCTAACTCAAAGACGTTAAACAAAAGTGCTCTTGGGAGACACCCCTTGTTTTAAATTGCTTTTTAGATTAGTTGTTTTTGCTTTGTAGTGTTTAATTTTAAGTTAAGTGTATATTTTTAATTGTGTTTACAAGCTAATAAGAGAGAAAGGTAGGGTGTTATTGTGCAGGAAACGAGTTTGGGGTCAAAAGGAAAAATCTGGAGGAACTCAAGGCCTGGCGCGGACTACCCCGCGGACTACCCGATGGTCCGCAGGGATGCACCGTGCCCCAAAACCCGTACCACGGGTTGGGTACCACGGGTTTTATCCAGAAAGAAGAAAAAATTCGAGGAACAGGCGCGGTACACAGGACCCTAGTCCGCACGCCCAAAACCCGTACCACCGGTTTGGTACCACGGGTTTTTTGACGGACATCGCGCGGACTACCCCCTGCACCGCAACCCTGGTCCGCACGCTCAAAACCCGTACCACGGGGTGCTAACTCGGGTATTATCCAGTGGGTAAAAATTTGGAACAGCAGAAGCTGCGGTACACCGCAGGTTTCGTCCGGTGCACCGCAAGAGGCGGTTTGTGAAGGAATTCTTTTCCTAATCAAACTCTTACCTTATGAGATTAACCCTAGCCTCTCCCACACGAATTTTTCAGACCCAAACCCTATATATACATCTTAAAGCTTGTGCAAACCTTCACAATTAACACAACAACTCATCAAATCCTGTCCATCATCTTCCATAACCACAATCCTTCATCAAATCCATCACACTATACCATCAAAACACCATCAAATTCAACAAGCTTTAAATATTTCTTCCAAGATCAATCCAATAACCTTTCTCTTCCATCAATTCCAAGCAACAACATCAAGCTAAACCAAATTTTCCTTAAACTTTTAATCCATCCTTGGTATAACTTGAGTTGTGGGTGAACAAGCATGACTAACAGATCTGAAGCTATGGAATACAAGAGAAAGTGTTCAATCCTTGGGAAGAATAAGAAATTGCCTGGAGCCACCATTGGAAAACCCATCAATCTTGATGAGGTTTCTGAAGAATCAAAAGAACAGGCACCTGAACAACCACTACCAAAGAAGAGATTAACTGCTAGAATGTCCACACCATCAAGGAGGCCTTTAGACAAGATAAAAATCCAAGACCAAGGTTCTTCTACCTCTACCTCTAAAATTGCTTATGATCTTCCTCCTTGGGCTATTCAGTTACAGAACGAAGTTGAAAGATTACGTGAGGGTAACAAAGACCTTTGGGTAGAAATCATGCAATTGGAAACAAAGGTAGACAATTCGACCTTGTACAAGGATATAGATGATTACACCGATCCCTCAGCTTCAGAAGATGAGGATGATATGATGGATCTCTATGGCCAGCCAGGTAAGTCATTCTAATTTTTCTTAAATAGCTTGTATGCATTAGGTAGTTTAGTTAGTTTTATTTTAAATTTTATTTCATTCTTGAGTCTTTTTCGAGTCGTGGGGACACGGCTCACTTTTGAGTTGGGGGTGGGGATTCGTTGTCCTCATCTTCTTTTCGTTTTTGCATAAAATTTAAAAAATTTAGGTTGAATTAAGGCATAAAATATCTTGAATGTACCTATTTGAGCATGATTTTATTAGGTCAATGATAGTAAGTAGTATGCTTTTGAAAGATGCAAACAAATTTGTTTACATGCATGTATGAAAACAGGAAATAAAGGATAGAAAAGTTAATGAGCAATGCTAAGAAATCACGTTGAAACTTAGGAACAGTTATTTGGTGTGTAGAACGTGAGGTTTAAAATTAGTTGAAAACCCGCTTATCTATGAACTAATAATGAAAAAGTAACGAAATCCGGTAGTCAGAAAAATGACTAAGGCAGTTCTTTCATGATAAAACACTTGAAGCCTTTAGACTTTCTCACCCTTTTGTTTGATTATGATTGTTATTTATCCGTCTTAGCCCCTCTGAGCCTTTCTAAAGCCTTTTATTTGAAACACATTATAATCCATACCCTAGTTTTTAGGACTTATCTATATGACCCGCACTCAAATCACAAAACCTGAGACACTCGTTTTAGAGCTTGAGTTTGGGGTGGTGGGTTTCATAATTAGAGAACTTTGGGAATTGGGAATTATCTTTGTGATTTTATTGATGATGAATTGTTATTATTGTAACCCTTTGTCGGGGTAATAGTGAATGAAAAAGAAGCTACGAGCTAATTTTGCCAACAAGGGCATAAAAAGAAAAAGAATATATATATGAAAAAAAGAAAATAGTGTGATATCTCAACACCAAAAGAGAACCATAACTATACAAAAAATTAATGTGAAAGGAGAATATATATTCGGACCGGCAAAGTGGATTTTATATCATCAAGGGTTTTAATTTGGATTATTGGGGATGCACATTAAAAAGCATCAATAAATTGGGTTGAGTGAGAACATCGTCGAGTGAAAACTCAAGCTCTAGGGCGATTCGTTGATGGCTAGTGAGGAGAGAGTCAAAAGCTCACTTTTCATTATCCAAATATACCACACCCGTCCTTAAGCCAAGTTATAACCAAGACCTTAGGATTTTTAACTACTAGATGGAGAAACAATTGAGCTATTAGGTAGTAGGTAAGTGGACCATTGGATGCTTTATTTGGGACCTATGAACAACCTATAGCCATTAACCTGAACTAAGTTATCATCCTCTCCTTCTGGCATTGCGAAATTAATCTTAACTTGAATTTATGGAATGTTGATTACATGTATATTAGGTATATTTGTGCATTATTTCTTGAACATTACTACATGAGATTTTTTGGAATTTATGCTCTAGGATCATTCATTACATTTTGTTCTTGTTCTCCTCCGACTTCTTCTTGTTTATTTTGACTACCCTACTGTTCTTTACTTTTATTGTATCGGGACGATACAACTTTGAGTTGGGGGTCTTGATGTCTCCTCATTTTTTATAGTAAAATATACTCATGAGACATCATTTTAGGCTTATTTATTAGTTTATAGGTTGACTTTAGCTTATTTTAATGCACTTTCCTATTTTGGGTCTTGATTTGTAGAATTATTATTTTTAGAGCATATTGGGTTTAATTGTTTATTTAGTGTGAAGCTTTAAAGATAATTATGGAGATTAATTAGAGTCCAAGTTAAAGACAACAACTTATGGAAGGAGATATGCATGGAAATTGGAGATAAGGAAATAATTGCTAAAAAGATGGAAAAGGAAAAGCTGCCTAAATCTGGGATTCTGCACTCACGTCTAAAGATTGGTGTTTTTACCTAAGAAATAGGCCGAATTTGGTAGTTTCCTTCTACAGGGTCTAGATAATTCTGTTGCGATTCTTTTGGTATCTTATGGAGCTCAATCCGACCAATAACGAAGAAGATACACTCAAAACAGCGCAGCAGTGTTTATCTTTATTTCCTTACGAATTTGAGTTGGGCTAGGAGTCCATTACTTAACTTATCTCTAAAGAAACGAATTAGGTCAACATCTACACTATAAATACAGCCTCTTAACACTCTTAAATGATCCTTGGTGAAACCTTAAACCAAGAGGAAGCTTAGAACACAAGAGAGAAGTCTGGAAGCAGCTGTCATCAACAATGTCTTCTTCTACCTTTAGTTTTGTAATTTCTTTCTTTTCTTTCATGAACTAAATTTCTTTAGCTTAAGTTTTAGCATTAATGTATGAACCCTAGTTTTGATTGACATCTATCTAATTTGGGAATTTAATGTTTTAAATAGAATTATAGTTTTTATTCTCTGTTTATGTGTTTGGATTTATATTCTGTGTTCTTGTGGACGGCCGCCATTAGAATTACCATCTAGTAATTAGGATACCATTGACAACGGTGTTTAATTGCATGTTTAGCACATAACGTTTAGTTTTAGGTTTGATCTGACAACCCAACCTAGCTAGACTAAGGTTTAGTTCTTGTGACTATTTACCAATTACAGGAAAAGTTTGCTTAGGAAGCCTTATTGACACAGGTAAATCCTATTTTAAACTACCGATAGCATATTGGGACCGATTAGGGAAATACTACATAATTCACCCTTACATGTTTAGAACGGTAAAACTAGTGGGGATTACATGCTAATAACTTAAGCTATATTCTCATATCACTTCTCTTTCATATTTATTTTTCTGTCTTTTAAATTCTTAGTCTATTTTAGTTAATTAGAAAATCAAACAAAAATCTCTTTGTCTTTACATTTATTTGCGTTTAGTTGTTCTAGCTTTAATTATTTACACTTGATATTTGCATAAGATTCTCCTAACCTCTGTAGTCTCTGTGGAACGAATCTTTATCTAAAACTTGCATACGATCTGTATACTTGCAGAACCGTGTAGTTTTAGGGTGTTTTTGCACTTTATTTATATCTTATTTTATCACACCCTAGGCTCCACCACCAACCAATTCACGCCACGTCATTGGGTGTTATATATCATTATTCTTATAAATAATATTTGAGTTTGTTGTCCATGCTCGCAAAGCCGGCGGAAGGAGAAAACCTACTCATATACTTGTTAGCCAACGAGAAAGTAATAAGATCGCTCCTCATCTGTCAAGTTGAAGGAAAGAAAAAACCAATGTACTATAATAGTAAGAAACTACAAGGACTTGGAGAAATCCATCAACTAATCGAGAAGATTAATCTAGCCTTCGTGCACTCAACAAGAAAGATTAAGTCGTACTTTGACACATATTCGATTAAAGTGTTGTCCGGACTTCCACTTAACCAAATGTTCTTGAAACCTGAAACATCTGGGAAACTTATAAAGTGGTCAGTTCAACTAAATATGTCATTACAGTGGTAGCTAGATCAACCATTAAAAACCAAGTCTTACCTACTTCATTTCCGAAAGCACAATACCCGACAACCCTATGAAAGATCTAAAGGAAAATGACTCCACAAGTTGTTGAATCAAGGTAGATGGAGCCTCGGGTAAAAGTGGCAAGAAATATAGGCTAGTTCATCGATTCTAAAACCGCCTATTTCATGAACACTAATAAAAAATTCAATTAAAACCCACAATATTTGCCACGTTTTTAATGATCACGTAAGAAATTCCACTTTGTCGGTCCAAATCCTAAATTCTTTTCATATCAGTTTTTTTTCTTTTCTACGCTAGCTATGACTCCCTTTTTTATGTGAAATATCATGCTACTTTTTCACATATATTTCTTTTCTTTTCACAACTTTTCTCTTTTTCTTTTACCCCGACAGAGGGTTACAATATAAAATAGTGAATCATTATTAACTTAAAGCACAAATACATAGGCTCAAAAATACCCATCCCAATAATGTTTCCCATAATGTGAACCCACCACCTCAAAATGAAGCTCTAAAATGATTGTCTAAGCATCGCGATTCGAGTGCGTGTCATATGGAAAAGTCCTAAAATCTAAGGGGTATGGTGGTGGGTCCTTGTGTGTTATAAAATAATGCAGATAAAATAGAGGAACAACTAACTGCAAGTGTACAGTTGTCCCAAGTAATATATGATAATCAAGTTCGTTCGCAGTGACGGATTAGGTTGACTCTAATGTTATCAAATAGTGGAATAATTGCAATAACGGAAAAGTAAATGATATAAAAGATTGATTTCGGTTTTTGTTTATCAACTACAATGCTAAAGTAAACTAAAGACTAAATAACTTGAGTTGAAATAAAAATAATGCAAATGAAAGATGTAGACGCAAGGAAGGAAGTAGTACTCGAGTCACGCTAGGGTTTCACCTCAGACTTTCTTAATTAATGTCTTCTTTTAAGGTTTGAATCATTATTATTACGCTAGTCGGGATTCTAAAGTCTCTTTGCCCCCGTCAGGGTGGACCTAAAAGTTCTCCTACGGTCTTCTAAACCCCGTCAGGGTGATTAAAACCACTTTCAGATGATTAAAACTTACCACATTGAGTATTGGCTAGTCAAGCCTGTCAAGGTCATTGGTGGATACCAACGGCAATTACCTATTTCTGTATCTAAACCCCCCCGTCAAGGTGATCAATACACCACTATATTGAATAGCCTATATACTAAAACTTATCCTTAGTTCGTGACTCTAAAGATAATAAATAAAGCCTAAAATAAAATCCAACGTAAAATAATAATTCAAATTAAATTCTTAAATCCCAAATCGGAAAAACAATAATTAAACTAGTTTGGGTTCAACCCACTTTGCGATTCTCAAGTACAAGTGAAATTTAACTCATAATTAAAGTAAAAGCAACAGAAATCAAATTAGATGAACTCGTGTTTTACAGAAAGAGAATAAAATAAAGAAACCTAATTAGGAGGTTGGATTTGGCTGTTGATTTGGAGAAGATGTCAGCTCTTGACTTCTTCCTTTTCCTGCTTCTGCTCTTTTCTCTGACGCTCTGACTTTTTGTAAAATGAATAGTGTGTAAAAATAAAGTCAAAAGGCCTATATATACTATTAAAATTGGACTTGGGCTTATTTTAAATGAAATAATGAAATATTAAATGGTCCAAGTCCACTCTTCAAATCCAAATCCCGTATCTGTTGTACACCCTCCACTAAAACGGCTGTAACTTTTTCAATTCAACTCTGAATTGACTCATTCAACTTGATAATTCTTTTTAACTCGATAAGGAACGAATCTTCTTTACAACGCAGAGGCTGAATCCACGTTTAAGTAGCTCGAAAAATCAGCAATTACCATCAGCCTTCCAGATTTGCCGCTCTAATTTGTCAACTTTTCGGGATATTTCTTCAAACCTTTGGCTTCTTTACACGATCTAAGACTTCCATTATTGATTCCTCGAAAACTACAAACTTTACACTAAAACAAACCATTTAACGTGAAAAAGCTTAATAAATGAAAAATACTATAATCCCAAGAGAGAAAATGAAATATATCAAATTAATACTAAAAGTCTATCGAATTAGTCAAATAATCACCTAATTTGATGTCTCCTAAGGGCATATAATTTGAAAAAAAGAGGAGACATCATATGGATTATAATGCGGCTAAATAAAAGGCTTTAGAAAGGTTATAAGGGGCTGAAAGGGATATAAATATAATAAATGGACAGGAAGCTAAAAGGAAACAAGGGGCTTATCAAAGAACCGCCTTAATCACTTTCTAAACTATGTAATTTCGTTACTTTCTTACCTCTAGCACGTTCATTAAATTGTTTTATCAACTAGCTCGAATCTTCAAGGCGCCCTAAGATCAAGCATACTTCTACCGCATTGCTCACTAATCTTTTCTTTACTATTAATGTGTGTTTTCATGTAAATACTCTAAGCATATAAAATAACCATCTTATATACATATTACTTACTTTCATTAACTCACTAAATTTATTCTTCCAAGGCATTAACCACAATCTACATCTAATTCTATGTATAAAAAATTTAATTTAGTCCTAAAAAACAATAAAACACATAAAATGGAGACGAGGGACAACAAATCCCCACACCCCAACTAAAAAATGAGTCGTGTCACCACGACTCAAAAAAGACTCGATAATAAATAAAAAACTAAAACATATATTGCAAGTACGGAAAGATGGTAGGGAAGAAAGAAAATATACTCTTCAAGGCTTATTGCCTCGCATAATCAATACCCAAGATAGGGTGTAGTACTTTTCTTGTATGTAAACTTCTAGTATCACCAATTCGGCATTCCCTTACCTCCTCTTGTGATTTAACCCAATCAAACATACAACTCTAGAAATCTCTTGTTCTTACCTTCTCCAATTTATTTCTTGCTTTCTCCCAATACCTTTTTTCATTTTTTCTTCATCTCTTTCACATTAGATTGTGTCTCCATTCTTTTCATCATATCTTTTGACCCCCAACTCAAAAGGTTAGAACACTCCTGAACTACCTTTTGATTATAGGTAATTAAGGTGTTGATTGGGTAGGAAAGGTGTAAGGATGATGATTCTCTATGTGGGTGTGAAGGAATCAAGCTTATATGGAATGGGTTTAAGAAATTTTGGTTTTCAGATTTAAAATATAATAATGCAAATATATAATTACTAAAGAATGGAGATGGGAGATATAGCTTAGGTTTACTAGTATGCACTTATCCTTCTAAAACCAATATTCTACTTATAAGGGTGAATTGAGCTCTTTTTATGTAAATAGTCAAGATTACATATTCCTCCTAACCCCTTCTGGGTGGACTTAGAAGACAACCTAACAATTACCATTGGACTTGTCTAAGGGGACCCTGCGCAATGATTCACGGTTAATCTCAAACCCTAGTGACTATCTAGTTAGGCAAGCCCCATGGGGATCACTACCGCACACTAGACGTTTATGTGGTGTTTTAATAGTTGAACACCCCATCCGGGTGAGCATCCAACTACTATTGTAATCCTATACATTTGCAACCGCAAGAAATACAGATATTAAGCCAAAGCACATAAAACAGATATATAAAGTAACTAAGTAGCTCAATCAATTTAAAGGTTAAACCCAAATAACATAAAAATAAATAATTAGAAATCAAAGAGTATACATATGCAAACTCCAAGCTATGGGAAAATTAGTTCATATCTAAAGACATATAAATAAAACTAATGAAAGAATAAAGAGATTAGAAACATAGTTACGCTAATACAAATTACCCTAATGATATAGGGATAGGAGGGAGAAGAGGAGTTTATTATTTTCTAACTTCTTGTCTTCTTCTCTAGGTCTTCTTGCTCCTATGGATGATAAAACCTGATACTAAGGACTCATATTCAAGCAAGGATAATGTTTACAAAGGTAAATAGTTGTATTTATAGGTGTTAGGTCAAAATCTTGGAGTGGAAGTCAAGTTATTGGAGTCTTATTCCTTTTTAAATTCATTTCCTAATATATAGGACAGGATAAAAACTAGATATTGATTTGGTCATATATCCTTCATTACTTGGCCAAATTAAGTTTACGAGACCTATCAAAACGACCGCAATTCAAATATCTATCTGACCCTATAAAGGCTCCTTCAAATTTGTAACCAATTTTCTGCAGTCTTAAAAACATTGGATATCTTCACAGCATGGCAGGTTTATTTGGAAGCTTTTCCTTTCCTAATTCAACATTGTTTCCTTTTAACTCTAGATTTCTCCTTGGATATTATTTCCTTAAATCTTTGACATTCATTTGGCATCTAATTATATTACATAAACCTAAGAGCTTCACATTATACGAATTATACTAAATATGCTCTAAAAGCAATAAATCTCCAAATCAAGGCATGAATTAAGAATATATCTAATAATGAGGAAAAATATTTTAACAATTAATATAATGTACCTAAAATGATGTTTCATGAGTGGATTAATTCGTCACAAATATGGAGATATCAATAGTCTTTTTGTTCTGTTGTCTATTGGTTCAGATCATTCAACGTTGATTTTACATATGAATATGACACAAAAACATAGTCAGCGTATCTTCAAATTCAAATCTTTTTGGACTGATCATCCATATTGTAAAGGGGTTATGGATACTGCCTACGGAGAAACCAGGAACCGAGAAGTCTCTCTTCTATTTTATCGGGAAGTAGGATGATACGATAATAACTTTAAAGGGGTGGAGAAAAAGTGTTTTTCCAAACAACAAGGTTAGTATTTATGAACTAGAACGAGAACTTACTGTCATAGTTAATGGTCTGGTTAGTGGCCAATCTCAGGATAAGGAAATGAGAATAAGAGAATAGTTGGATGTTGTATGGTCAAACAAGGAACAGTATTGGGTTGATCGAGCCAGAATATGATGGATTCATTGCGGGGACAAAAAGAAAAAAATTCACGCTTTGACAATTGAAGGATAGAATACTAATAGAATTATCAAGATTAAAAATGTACGGGTGACCGGTGAGAGGAGTTAGCTAATGTCTGCGGATGTTATTCATTTTTATCACAACGTGTTTAAAGATAACGAGGGGGTCTTCAGTGGAAGATGCGACAAAGTTTATACGCAATAGAGTTACATCGGAAATGAATGATGATTTAACTAAGGCTCTGACGATGGAGGAAGTACAGAAAGTGGTGTTTGGTATGTCACCAAAGAAGGCAGTAAGATAGATGGCCTAAACAACATATTTTATCAAAAGTTTTGGGATTTGATAACGTGTGATGTGTTACTCATGGTGCAGGATTTCTCTAATCATAATATCTCGGTAGACACTTTAAATGATAAGTTGATAACGCATATGTTGAAAGGAGATCATCAGGAAACGGTGGGAGAATATCGCCCAATTTATGTGTAAATTTTGAACATAATATTATTTCAAAAATAATTGGTTAACAGCTTACAAGAATTTATGGATGAACTTGTCTCACCTACACAAGCGACATTTATCAAAGGTCACGCGATTCTGGATAATATTATTATTGCCCGGGAGGTTTTGTTTTTCATGAAAAATAAACATAAGTGACCGGAACATCTAGCAACAATTAAATTAGATATGGCCAAAGCCTATGACTAGGTTAGATAGGGTTTTCTGATTGAGATTCTTACTCGTATTGGTTTTTGTGATACTTGGGTTCGATGGATTAATAATTTTATCTCTACTGTCTCTTTTCAAATTACAATCAATGGAGAATGAACGTCAAGGTTTAAGGTTGAATATAGGCTATGCCAAGGCAACCTGTTATCTTATTTTTTATTTTCTTTCATGAAAAAATAGCTAATAGGTCTCATTGAGGATCTGGTATCCCGACACCTTATAAAAGGGGTTCAAATTACTCAAAATTGCCCGACTTTGTCCCATTTGTTATTTGCGTGCAATTTATTATTGTTCTTAACGCTTGAAGTGCACGAGATTTAAGACTTTCAAGACTGTATTGAGATTTATTGTTATGGATCGAGTCAACGTAATGATTTTCATAAATCATCAATATGTTTCAGTAAGGACTCTATAGCCGAACTACTAAATGAGGCTTCTAATTTAATAAAAATTCATGAAATACAAATTCATGAGACACAAGATCTTGGAAAATACCTCGGAATCTCTTTGTTCCATAAAAGGTCGTAAGTTGAGACGTTAATGAGGATTGCAAAAAAATCTCCAAAGCACAAGGCCCAATTTCTTTCGGAAGAAGAGAATGAGGTGCTAACTAAAGCAGTTTTGTAGGTCATCACAGCTTATGTTATGTCCATTTTTTCTTTTCTGAATACTTCAAGCAGAAATGTCATGTCTATCATCTCGAACTTTTGGTGGAACTCCGCATAATATCGGCGGATTCACTAGGTGGAATGGGAAATCTATGACCATAGGGAAAATGTTAGGATGAATAGGTTTTTGAGATTCTAAGAGAATGAACATGACTTGATAGTTTCCCAGACATGGATCTTTTTGAATAGCCCTAAATCGTTTGTTGCATGGTTGTTAAAAGGTATTTTTAGTTCCCAAAGACTTGTTTTCTGGATGTTAAACTTTGACAAAACCATACATGGTAGTGGCTTAGTATTCCGGAGGGTCGTGACTTTATCTAACAATAGAGCTTGTTTCAGATTAGTAATCGTGAAACGATTAATATTTGGAATCATAGGTGGTTGAATACACCATGGAACCTAGACCGGCGAACTAAAAAGTAGATTTGATATCGCAACTTATGTGGAAGGACGAAGATACATGGAATACAGAGACTTTGGACAACCTGTTCCCGAGACCAGCAGTACATCAGATTATATGATTGCCTATTTTGCAACGTGATCATCCAGACCACTTTTTTTAGCCTCACTTTAGGTCAGGTGAGTATACAAATATATGGGATATCAAGTGATCACTAGGGAGGATGTTTTGGAGATTCCACAATCAGGTGCGAGTTCAAATATGGCTTCCCAGAGTTATGGGTGGTTGTGTAAAAATCGAATGTGCCTACCAAAGTTAGGATTTTTGTTTGGAAGGGTGTAGGAATGCGCTACCTACATGTCAGAATCTCAAGAAACAATAATGTGTTATGGTGGACGATTGCAATTAGTTCAGGATACCTCAGAATCAATTGCCCATATATTACTAGGTTGCCCTATTAGTCGACAGATTTGGGCGGGCTTCGCATCTCAAATCCGGATTGACCCAGGCTTGTCTTTTTCTATAGGTTAATGGAGTATGGCTGTTGTAAAGTATTATGAGACGGGGGTTGGCCTACTAATATTATTATGTCTATGTCTTGGTCATGTTATGGAATATTTGGAAAGTGAAGATGTGATTGCTTCACGAGAATGGAGATGTTGATAGCGAACTGGGTACTCCAGCTACAGACAAGGTGATGAGAGAAGAATATGGAAATTATTGGTTGACCTAGGCTCAACCGTATAAAACGGTTTTGCAAATGGAACATTACCTATATCCTACAACCGTGCTGGTTACTGATATTTCTTTCACTTGTGATGCATCTTTTACGAATCCATGGGAGCCTACCGAGATCGGGATTGTTGAAATTCATAAGAAATCAGGATGCATGATTGATTATTCTAGTATAATTTCATGTGTGTCAATCATCGAAGGAGAAGTTCGGGCAATGTTGACAGCTACATAACTATGTGAACAGTTGTTTAGAGAAAAGAAATCGGTTTTCTCTAGTAACCTTGAGATTATTCAAGGTATTGGGCTAACGTCAGCAGGAAGGTCGTGTATGTTCACCTAGAGTTAAAGAAGATTGTGGAGTTAGTGGATCAGTTTCGTCATACGGGTTTTCACCATCTAACGAGACACTTTAACACCTGCACAGACACCACTGCAAAGTTCGCTAAATGGAGAGTCACGTCGCATCAGAGTACTACTAATACAAACTTTTTGTTCGTGAGACTCAGAATTAATTAATGAATTCAGGAGAGATATACCGTTCTCCCTTAAATTTTTTTTATTGATTCATTATTCCTTTTATTACTTGCACCTACCATAAGATTTGTAAATAAATAAATTTTAAATTTTAGTATTTGCAACTTTAAGGAAAAAAAAATTTATTTATCATTTTTTGATATTATAACTATTTTATTATTTGGCATGATTTGATTAAAAATTAAATAAAAATATAAAAAAATCAATAACTTATTTTGAATTAAATTACACTACATACTTAAGTTGTATGAAAAATAATACTTTCGTGGAAGTTTTCAGATGAGCAAACACTTATTTCTTGTCTCAGAAGCATAAGCTTCTATGCTTTGTGAAAACCCTTGTTAATTTAGAAAAATATGTGACAAGGCGCATCTCGTTAGAAAATTGATGGGGGCAATTAGTATAAAGAGCCCAATATCTTGCAATTTAACAAACAAAAGCCTATACACTATTTCAACTAACTACTAGTCCAATATCAACTAAAACCTAATAAAATACCCCAAAACCCCTTCTCTCTTATACACCCTATGAAACAACAAAAATAAAAATAAAAACCTAATAGGGATTTTTGTTTCAGAAAATCCATCTCTCTCTCTCTCTCTCTCTCTCTCTCTCTCTCTCTCTCTCTCTCTCTCTCTCTCTCTCTCTCCCTCTCTATTCTCACCACCCTCACCAAACCAAAACCCTCCACCATGGCTGCCTCTCGAACCTCTTCCCCTTCCAACCTTCTCAACTACCCACCGCTCCACCAAAATCCTTCCACCTTCCCCCTCCTCTTGCCCTTCCTTCTTCCATCATCGGCGTCTCCAGATCTCGACCACCAACACAGCTCCGCGTCCACCAACACACTCACCATCCCACTGCCGCCATCCCCGGATCTCGACCACCAACACTGCTCTGCGTCCACCAACAGACTCAGCATCCCACTAATGTGAAACTGCATCACCACCACAACTACCTTCCTCTGCTGCGAAACTACAGCACCACCACAACTACCTTTCTCCTTTGCTGCGAAACTGCAGCACCTCCACACCTACCTTCCTTCTCGACCCCACCACCAGATGTGGACGTTGTGACGAGGACAACCATCACCACCATAATAGCACCACCACCACTTTGCGCCTGTAACAACACCACCACCACTCTGCGCCTGTAACAGCACCACCAGAAACGTGAAGCCACCAGATCTGCTCCAACACAGAAACGCCGCCTTGATCTGCTCCACCACCGCGCTCAACCAGATCTGCTCCAACAAAGAAACGCTTCCTTGATCTGCTCTACCATGCGAGCCTGCTGAGATTCACCGGCGCGACCCTACTCTGCCACCAGCGCGAAAGTCCTCCACCTTCAGCGCGATCCAGCCCACTCGACATCACAACTCAACCTACTCGCACTGCGCCACCACACCACCAGTCCGGTAAAGGCTTGAAGTCCAGCCCCACTTGTGTCCAGGCCCTTGTTGGTCCAGGCCATTTTGGGTGCTCGCATCAGTTTTTTTTTTTAAAATCAAGTTTGTCATTTTAGGTCCAGCCCTATAGGGCTTTAAGTAACTGATAGTTCGGTTAGGGCCTGCCCCTTAGCGTCCAACCATCCCATTGATTTTTTTGTATATTTTTTTTGCTCAAAAGCTTTTTAAATCTAATTTTTTTTCTTTTTGTTTTCTTTATAGGCCAACCCCTGTATTTTGAATTTAAAAACAAATCCTCCTTTTTTTGTTTTTTTTTGTTTTGGCTTTTGGCTGTAGCTTTATTTTTTCTTTTTAAACGTGTCCATTGGTACAGCCCCTGATGGGCTATAACTTGTTTTTTTTAAAACACTTTGTTTTCTTTACAGATCCGTGGATAATTTTTTTTTATATTGATATTTCTTTGTGTCTAGTATATTAGGCCAACCCTCTAGGTCTAGACATTAGGGTTTAAGACATTATGGGCTAGACACTAGGGTTTGTGATAGAATTAATGACTGAAAAATATATCAAAAACATGGACAAAAACAGGCTTGTGTACAGCCCCTTGAAGAAGAACTTGGACAAAACCAAAAAATTGGACATATAAAAAAAAATTGGAACAAACACACCTTTAAAAAGTTAAAAAACATATAGGTCTTTACCAATAAAAACATAGGTCGGTACGAATAAAATTATTGGTTTATACAATGTAAGTACGTACCTCCGTGGATGTACCGGAAAAAATATCAGATAAGTAAAAGTAATAAAAATTTAGAACAAAAATTAATAAAAAAAACACGAAAAAGAAATTAAAAAAATTAAAAAGAATAAAAAAATAAAAACTCTAACCAGAATTTTAGTTTAGGAAAAATGTCCTAAAAAATCATAATAATATTATTTTCAACCCAATAATATCAATGACAAAATTTCTGCCCAATAAAATCATCAATTGAATTATTTTATACATTATTTGACTATACTATCCCTACTTATGTTATACATTATTCGTCGCGTTGACGAGATTCGTCGGTGACGAGTATCGTCGGTGACGGGAATCGTCCGTGACGGGAATAGTTCTTATGGTGTAAGAGTAAATATGTAATCTTATAATAGTAAGTTAATGGATGATTTTTTGAGACAAGTATAATATTATTTTGATTTTTTAAGACATTAACTTTTTAATTTAAGCCTTAAAACCTAATGTTTTTTTAGCTGGGTCTTATATTCTTAGGATTCTTCAAAATAGACTCTAGTATTTTCTTCAAATTGATGACCCCTGTGACCACTTTCACTCCTCTTGCTCTAAGTCACCGTTGGCACCAATTGCACAATAAAAGTTCTGACACATGAAAGCTGTCACTTTGGCTCCACCTTTAAACATTGTCTCCCTTTCTATATATTCTGCTATGCATGATTAAGCCTAATATTATCAAATTTGTCTAATCTCCATGTGTATCCAACTATGAACCACATGTGAGTAAAAATCTACAAATCATTGAACAATATTTGAAACTATACATTAAACCTTTCTTGAACTTTTTTTGCTAAGCTAAAAACCAATCTTTAAATTATGATCATTGGAAAACGATTAATCTCGATTAACTTGAATATTTGTCCAATATCGTAAAAGAATCACAAAACGGTTTCTGTTCGATTAGTAAAGAACTATCCTCTTAGTTTTGCTGGGACGGTCACCGATATTTAAGAATAATATTATCATTTTAAATTTTATAATCTTTTAAGTAGATTTCAAATTATTCAATCAGATTTTTTTTTTTTAATCTGAAAAATTGTATCTAATTTATGTTATATGAAAATGATAACTTGCTATTAGGGTTTTCTAGAAATTTTATATATTTACCATTGTGAAATTTATGTCTCGTCAATATATATCCTTATGTTTTTCTTTATTCACTAGGATCTTGATACAACCCTAATTGAAGTAGTTGAATTGGTAGATAATATTGATTGTTCAAATAATGCTATCGGCTGTAATTATTGGTATCCTGTATTAATTGATTAAATAAATGATCAGTAGTAAAAAAATAAAAAGAATTAAATTTTTGTACAGTACAACATACTTCGACCATGGAGTGCATTTGCAGAGGTTCACATGCCTCACATACCCACCGAAAACATATTCCTCTTCACATTATAAACCCTATGTCCCCACCAAACCGTATTGTCAACCTATAATATTCCGCCAGCTCAACATTAGAATCTCCGCACATTGTTGGGTCCCACGACCCCTACATTATCTAATTCTATATGTACATAAATGTGTATGCATTGATTAACCCAGCTGTCTCCCACTACACATTTTATTTCAATGCCAGCCACGTCGAAAAAAGCGCCCAACTTAGCTGGCAAGTCTTCACTAACCCAATCAACATTACCCACGTGTCGTGCATCTATTAGCTGGAAAGCCTTGATCTTCTACGAGATCTATCTAGCTTCTCAGTCAAGCTTTCCAACACTTGCCACGTGGCATCCCCATCAACCGTTTGATCATGGAAGAGTAGGGCCTTTCTAATCTTTGGGTCCCATAGATTTCTTTGAATAGAAGTGAGATTAGTTGATGCCACGTGTTCAAGAATGTGTCCCAATTTTGCCACATCTTTCTCCGCCACGGTGAGAGATATCTCAGCCCATGGCACCACCGAGGAGAAAGGCAAACGAATCCCATCGGCTATTATAACCGGAACACAACCTAATCCAACCGATTCAACTAGCCTTGGACTCCATGGTGCCCACCCTAATGGGCACAAACAGAATTTCGATCTCACTATTTCTGATTGATACCCAGAAAATCTATGCCTTTTTAGATAAAACCTTCGATCATTTCCATATTTTTGCAATATCTTTGTCCTCACGCGTCTACAACAAAAGAATGATAACGATCAATTTAGTAATGTAACATAAATAAACAAGACAAAAAATGTAAAAAAAAAATAGACAAAGTTGAGATTTAATTACTTGCTATAAAAACGACCGCTAATATTTTTAGGGTGCACTTCCATTTTACCCCTAAAAAACGCAAAAATGTCACGATGGCCATTTAAAGGTGACTTAGCTAATGTCCTTCGTACACTCTCAGGTGATATGAATGGTGGAATCACCACATTTTCAACGTCTTGGCATGGATGATAATTCTCAACTCCAAATGTTTGTAATATGATGGAATTCTTCAAAAATTGTGGTATTCCTTCAGCTTTTGCCCTATCCTCCTATAAAACACAACATAATTAATATAAAATTAACGAATATCAATGAAATTGAATAATACATGGGGACAATTGTGCAATTACGTACCATGGCGTGAAAGCAAGCTCCATAGTCATGAGATGCAACAAAGACATGATCAGCACCATGGCTACGATTCCAAAAGGGGTGTTGAGAAGAAATAAGATTCACGGCTGAGTTCAAAAGCTGTCTAGCGTGACCAAGATCTGGAAAGCCATTACTTATGCTGAAATTACATGAAACGTAAACGGGTACAAAGAAAAAATCTGCCTCAAAGATGTTGAGTGTTCTAACATCACTCTTTAACAAGGCTTTGTGTATAGCAACTTCAGAAGCAAATAAATGAGTGCTGCATCTCTTATTTGTTAACCAATCTACATTGTATGTTGATGGTAAATCATATATGTATATCTTTAAACCCTTTAACACACCTGAAAATACCCGGAAAAGAATATAAATTTACAATCAATTCAATTCAAGCAAAGTCAAAGATCGAATTTTTATTTGGTCAAAAGTCCTTCATAAAGACCCTCTTTTTATTAACTTTTTGATCTGAGAATGTAGAATAGGTTTAGTCCAAGTACACTAATAAAGGATACACCAGATTACTCACAAATTCAAGGTAAAATAGCAGCATTAGTCCATATGTTAAGCAAAATAGCCAAATGTAACCCTGTCCCAAAAAAAAGGAAGTAATTTTACCCTTGTGTTACTCTTAAAAAAATGAAAACTAGCAATGTAAATGTATAATACAGGTATATTTGACTATTTCACAGAGCACATGAATGAATGATGCTATTTACCTAAAGTATAAAGTAAGAAAATTAAATGGACGTACCTTGATGGGGTATGGTGTTAAGAGACTCAATAAGAGCACGAGAAGCTTTAGATTGGTGGTGGTGGAGGAAGGTAGTGGTGATGGTGGTTGTGGTGGAGGAAAATGGTTGCTTATGAGTGATAAGAAAAGAAAGAAAGAAATAAAATGATAAAGCAAACCAAAGAAGCCATTTCCAGTAACGGTAACAAAATGTATGCCTTGTATTGTGCTGTGATAGCCTCATTTTTACATAAAATCCTCTGTTTTTCTTGGTGGGTTTTATAAACTCAGCCATTTTCAGAATGGAAATGGAAGTGAGGTTGATGAAATGGGGTTTTCAGTTGTTGGTATTTAAAAGTAAAGATTAAGGAAGGAAACAAAGGGATTTCAAGAGATTGGATTGGTTTGAGTACTTTGTTTTAGCTTGAAGAATAAACAAGTAACTAAAAGAAATGTTAAACAACTCTGATAAGAACTCAGATGTACTCAGTCATGAAGTAGTAATTGTTTATTGGTTTCGAGAAAGAAAAGTGTTAATGATGCAGACTATGTACTTGTTTTTGGTGGGGGATGGGTTTCAGAATGAAAATTGGCCTTTGTTGTAGCTTTTAAATACTACTCCATACTTGATACTAGTACTACTTGTTTTTGAATTACTTTTTGGAATAATGAGTTGTATTTTTTTTTTTGTCAATTGGAATAATAAGTTGTAAAGTTGAAATCAAAAAATTACCCCTTTAATTAAACAAATTAAATGTGAGATGATAAACAATGAGTTGTAAAGTTAAAATTAAAAAATAACCTCTTTAATATAACGTGTAAGTTATGACGTGTATATACTTATGCCAAATATATGTTTATATTTGTTGACATGTATATACGAATATACATGTATTTATTCGGTTAGTGTTAGTTTAACTAGACATAGTCTTAGTTATCATTTTAAATAGTATAAGTTCGAACCGTGTCAATGATACTAAATCCAAAAATTACTCTTTCATGTAACAATATATATATATATATATATATATATATATATATATATATATATATATATATATATATATATATATATATATATATTATATGAGTCAATTATTTTTAGATCATAACTTGGTATGTTCATTAGTATTGCACAAAATAATCAACTACATACTTGTTTGTTTGCATATTTAGAATATTTACATGATAAGACCTAAAACATTCAAAGCATTTTTCACTTACTAAATTGTGTGTTCATTCATTTTGATTCTTGAGCATATTTTATAAAGTAACATGTTATATGTTTTATATTTCTAAATGTATTAAATTTTAGTGGTATGTAAACTATATGTGTACTTATATTTCTTTGATTATATGTGCACTTGTAGTAGTTGATATTTTATAAACTATACATTTTCATATGCTTAGTATTATAAAAGCCTATTAGTATGTCCTAGAGTGAAGTGAATAGGACAATGCGGAATTATGAAATCTAACTCAAAATTGGATCGCTTGACTTTATCAAAAAGTCAAAACTTTGGTGATAAGTAGACTAGAACTACACTTAAAAGATAAGATATATGAACAAGAATACTCAATCTAATTTCAAATGGATATGTTATATGATGAACACTAGTCAAGAATCAAGTGAGATAATTTAACAAAAACCTAGTATGCAAGATTCTAAACCTAACAGTATATACAAAGTAAATGCTACGATTATGCTAAGGCCATCACCCAAAGTATAAAGTTAAGGGAGAGAGATCAAAGACAAAATTTACAGTGGTTCGGTTTTCCTACATCTACTACCTAAGGTATTAGCACCCTTAGGATTGTAACTCATCCACTAGAACTTCTTGTGTCTCTTTAGTCGAGACTACAAATCTTTACACTATCTTCAAAATCGCACTTTAAAAGAACACAATAATGTCATTTTCAACACTAGAGGAGAATAATAAAAGACAATAAAAGTGGGGGTAAATGTGTGATAAATTAATAGATAAATAAAGATAATAATAAAAGACACACCCTTGACTACCACGAGAAACTCACTACAAGTATTAGAGATCGTTCGCAAGTTTAGTTATCGTTCGCAAGGATTTGATCAGTTAGATCTATTTATGTATATAAAGAAGTGTAGAAGAAATTAATTGTTAAATAAAAATACAATAAAAGTAATAATATTTATTTGATTTGTAGATAGAAAAGATAATAATGCAAATAAATAATATAATAAGAATGGAGATGAGAAATATAGCTTAGGGTTGCTAGTATGCACTTATCCTTCTAATTCAATATTCTAGCTATAAGGGTGATTAAAGCTCTTAGTAAGTAGTCAGGATTCTAAATTCCTCCTAACCCCCTTCTGGGTGGACTTACGTGGCGACCTCACAATTACCAGGGGACTTAACTGTGGTGCTCCTATGCCACTAGGTTCTTAGATGAGACTGGCCTACAATAATAATTGATGGTTAAATCAAACCCTAATGACTATCTATTTAGGCAATCCCTTCTGGATCGCTACCGCACACTAGACGCTTATGTGGTGTTTCAATAATTAGACACCCCTTCCGGGTGATGATCTAACTACTATTAATGGGGTAGTCTATACTCGTTCACTAGAATGAACTACGGTCAATAAATCAAAGCACATAAAAAAATATGGTTAAGAAGTAAGAATCAATTTAAAAAGGTTCCCCAAATAACATAAATACAAATAAGAATTAGAAATCAAAGATTATACATATGCAAACCCAAGCTATGGAAAAATTAGTTCATATCTAAAGACATAGAAACAAACTACTGATAAAAGTAATTAGTAACAAAGATAAGCTAAAGAATCTAACACAAATTACCCCAATGATAGAGGGAGATGATGGATAAGAGGAGTTTGCTACTTAACTTCTTGTCTTCCTCTCTACAAGTCTTGTTGCTTCTCTTGAATGACTTCTATGATACTTAAGGTTTAGAAACTGAGCAAAAAAATGTTTACAATAGTTAAAGGGTGTATTTATAGGTGTTTAGGAAGACCTAGTTTAGATTACTTGGAGTAGAAGGAGAGTAATTGGACTTCTTTTCCAAATCAAATTCGTTTCCTAAAATATAGGAGAATGGAAGAAATATTGTTGTCTTGTTTTGATCGTAACTTCTTCGTTATTGCTCTGATTTTCACCTACTTTATATCGAAACTACCGCGTCGTAAATATCTACACTTCTCATTCAGACTGTTCATCCAAATTCCCATCCGATTTTAAGTTATCTTCACTTTGTGGATGTGGCTGCTGAAATTCAAACTTGACAACTTTTCTTTTCCTATTTTATCTTTACTTCCTTTTATCTCCAATTTCCATCCATATCTTTTTTCCTTTATCTCTTTAGAATTGATTTGGCATATAATTAATTTAAACATATCGTTAAAGCTTCACATTAACACACATATTAAACCAATTATACTCTAAAAATAATAATTCATCAAATCAAGACAAGAAATAGGAAAATATTAAAATATAAATAAAATCAATTATTAATTAACCAGATACACCTAAAATGATGTCTCTGAACTAGATTAATTCATCACAAATAGGAAGACATCAAGACCCCCAACTCAAAGTTGTATCGTCCCGATACAATAAAGATAAAAACAAAGGGAAGTCTCTAAAGACACGCCTAAGTCATTTAAACACAGTATAAAGAAGATAGCATAATATATAGAATAGACTCAAAGAAACTACTCAGAAAATTTCATGTAATAATATTTACAAACTAAATTACATGTACACTCGTCATATCTACGATCAACACTGCTTGAATTCAAGATCAAATTAGTTTCTCTATGTAAGAAGGAGAGGTTTTTTACTCAATTTACCAAGGAGGCTATAGATTGTTCATCGACCTTCACTAGTATCCAAAGATCCACTTAACTACTCTCTAACGGCTCAATCACTTCTAGATTACATAACAAAGAATCATAAGGTCTTTAAGATTGTAATGTTGGCTTGGGGACGGTATGATAATATATTTGGACTATTTAGAGTGAGCTTTTGGCTCTCTCCTCACTAGCCATCAACGAATTGCCCTAGAGCTTAAGTTACTCTCATAATTCGTTCTTACTCAACCCAATAAATTGATGCACTAATTAGCATCCCCAATAACCCAATATAAAACATAAAGATGTTCACATAAAATTCTAATTTGTCGGTCCAAATATATTTTCATATCAATATTTGTTTTCTTTTGTAGCGTAACTACGATTCTCTTTTTAATGTTGAGATATCATGCTATTTCTTTTTCATATTTTCTTTTTCTTTTCATGCTTTTCATAGCTTTCTCATTTACTCTTACCTTGGCAAAGGGTTACAATGTAATAAACCTCTGAATCATCATCAATTTATAGAACAGAGCACAATTAATAAGCTCAAAACTTCCCAACCCAATAACAATTCCCATAATGGTGGACCCACCACCCCAAACTCAAGCTCTAAAACAATTGTCTATGCATCGCGATTCGAGTGCGGGTCATTTGGAAAAGTCCTAAAATCCAAAGGGTTATGGCTTATAATATGGCTAATAAAAAGGCTTTAGAAAGGCTAGAAGGGGCTGAGAAGGATATATAATATAATAAATGTACATCAAGCTAAAAGGCAACACATGGCTTATCAATGAACCGCCTTAATCACTTTCTAAACTATGCAATTTTGTTATTCTCTTACATTTAGCACGTTCATCAAATGGGTTATCAACTAGCTTAGATCTCACGGCCTATACACCACTCAAGGCTCCCTGAGATCAAACATACTTTCTATCGCATTGCCAACTAATCTTTTCTTTACTATCAATGTGTGTAACCTGCAAATACTCAAAGCATTTAAAATAAAATAGCCCATAAACATACTACTTTCTATCATTAACTTACTGAGCTTATGTTTTCAAGCTATTAAACACACTATACATCTAATCCCCTCTATCAAAAATTTTAATTTATTCCTAAAAACAGTAAAACACATAAAAATGGAGATGTGAGACAACGAATCCCCACACCCCCAACTCAAAAATGAGTCGTGTCCCCACGACTCGAAAAAGTCTCGATAAGAAAACTTAAAACAACAAATATTGCATATAAAGAAATGGTAAGGAAGAAAGAAAACATACTCTTCGAGGCTATTGTCGCTTGATTAATACCCAGAATAGGGTGCAGTGCTCTCCTTGTATGTAACCTTCTTGTATCACCAACTTCCCTTTCACTTACTCCTCTTATGCTCCATCCCAATCAATCACACTCTAGAAATCTCTTATTTTTCATCTTCTCCAACTTCTTTTTCGAATACTTTCTCATGAGCTAAAGTTAAGTTCAGTAAATACCTTTTCGCAGAAGCTAGCAAGGCCTTTGAAACTTCATTAATCTCGGGTATAGGAATCTTGATTTGTAGAGGTTGTGGTGTCTTCTCCGTGAAAGTTGTAACCTTTTTGCTCTTACCACAACTAGCCTCCTTTATTCTCTTGACATATTTTACCCATTTTCTTCATACTAGAACTTGAACTTTTCTTAATAGAACCCAATACCTTATTCCGATTCTTCTTCAACTTTCTAATAGTAGATAATGTTTTTGTTCTTCTCGCCATCTCAACTGACCTCCAACTCAAAGCTTTAAACACTCATGAAATTTGTAATTCTTGATCTTAAGTTGAACAAGTAGTATTTGGGTTAGGAAAGGTGTTAAGATGATGAATCTCTATGTGGGTAGGATGAAATATTGCTTGATTGGTATAGATCTAAGAAATTGTTGGGTGAAATTTGGAAATTTTGGCTTTCGATTCTTGGATTCTAGGTGTTTTGATATGATTTAGGTGGTTGAATCTTCTTTATAATGATGTGGAGAAAGGATTGGATGTAAATTTATGGTGATTGAGTAGTGTTTTGATGTTAGGTGAAGGTAAGTTGAAGCTTTAACGGAGTTTGGGAAGAATGGGGAAGAAAGAGAGGCTTAAGGATTAGAAAAATCGTAACTATTCACTAACCTCAATCTTCAAACCCTTTTAAAAAAAATTATGGCGACGGGTTGCGGTGCACCGAAGCCTTGGTGCGGTGTACCGCACCTGCGTTTTGACCATACCGTGGTCGTGAATGGCGACACGGTTTTTCTTTCTCTTATCTCCGCACTAAACAGTATTCCTGGACCATCACCACGGTTTTGGACATACGGTGCACCGCAATGATGGTATGGTGTACCGCATGTACAATCTGTTTTTCCAATTTTTTTTCCATTTATCTCCAAACCAAGTTTTCTCTACTCCATTGGATAGATCTCAAAAAAATACGTGATTTAGACTCGAAAAAAAGTGAACTCCGATACCCGAGCGCAAAGTTATGCCAGTTCAAAGTTTCGGTAAAAAATTTCACGTTGATAGGTGCGGTGCACCGCGAATACCTGCGGTGTACCGCAAAAAGCTTCTGTCCAGCCCTTTTTAACTCCTAAAGTTTTCTATTTTTTCACCCCCAAACTTGAACCTTTGCATACCTACACATCAAAAACACTCATACATTCCTTATTACTGCAATATGAACTTAAAATCATATAAACTAACTAATCTAAACAAAAAGAAGAAAACATAAAAACATAAAATATTGTGGGATGTCTCCCAGAAGCACTTTTGTTTAATGTATTTTAAAGTTCGACGTGTTACCTTGATTATCTCATGAAATTTTCCAGGTTTTGTGAGACCTTGTTGATGGAGTCTTCTTGCGGATTATGCATGGGATGTGGTGGAGCTCGAACTTGATAGCTCGAAATTTTGACTTCGGGCCCCATGAATACTTGTATTTCTTGTAGCGTAATAGTTCTCCATACCTAGGCAACCTGAAAAGAGAACTAAAGGAAAAACGTGTAAAACTGAAAACAAATAAAAACTTCTACACTAAATAAACACAAATAAAACTAAGTTAAAGATAAATCCCTGGCAGCGGCGCCAAAAACTTAGTGGGGGAAAATGTGTGATAAATAAATAGATAAATAAAGATAATAATAAAAGACACACCCTTGACTACAACGAGAAACTCACTACAAGTATTACAGATCGTTTGCAAGTTTAGTTAGTAAGTAGAAGTTCGTTTGCAGGGATTTGATCTGTTAAATCTACTTATGTATATAAAGAAGTGTAGGAGAAATTACTTGTTAAATAAAAATACAATAAAAGTAATAATATTTATTTGATTTGTAGATAGAAAAGATAATAATGCAAATAAATAATATGATAAAGAATGGAGATGAAAAATATAGATTAGGGGTGCTAGTATGCACTTATCCTTCTAATTCAATATTCTAGCTATAAGGGTGATTAAAGCTCTTAGATAAGTAGTCAGGATTCTAAATTCCTCCTAACCCCCTTCCGGGTGGACTTAGGTGGAGATCTCACAATTACCAGGGGACTTAACTAAGGTGCTCCTACGCTACTAGCTTCTTAGATGAGACTGGCCTGCAATAATGATTGGTGGTTAAATCAAACCCTAATGACTATCTAGTTGGGCAAGCCTTCCGGATCACTATTGCACACTAGACGCTTATGTGGTGTTTCAATAATTATACACCCCTTCCAGGTGACCATCTAACTACTATTAATGGGGTAGTATATACTCGTGCACTAGCAAGAACTACAGTCAATAAATCAACTCACATAAAAAAAATATGGTTAAAAATCTAGAATCAATTTTAAAAATGTTTCCCCAAATAACATAAAAAAAATAAGAATAAGAAATCAAAGATTATACATATGCAAACCCAAGCTATGGGAAAATTAGTTCATATCTAACGACATAGAAATAAACTGCAGATAAAATTTATTAAAAACAAAGATAATCTAAAAAATATAATACTAATTACCCTAATGTTAGAGGGAGATGATGGAGAATAGGAGTTTGCTACTTTCCAACTTCTTGTCTTCCTCTCTACAGGTCTTGTTTCTTCTCTTGGATAACTTCTATGATACTTAAGGTTTAGAACTGAGTAAAGGACCTGTTTACAATAGTTAAAGGGTGTATTTATAGGTTTTTAGGAAGACCTAGTTCGGATTTCTTGGAGTAGAAAGCAAGCAATTGGACTTCTGGTGGGTCCTGGGGTGTTATAAAATAAAGTGCAAAATAGAGGAACCACTTAACCGCAAGTGTACGGTTGTCCCAAGTAATATATGATAATCAAGTTCGTTCTCAGGGACGGATTAGGTTCAACCCAAATATTAACCAGATAGTAGAGATAATTGCTAAACATAAATTAAAAGAAATAGACTTTTGTTTGGTTTTCGGAAATTAAAATTGCAAATAAAGTAAAGACTAAATTAACTAAACAGAAAGGAAATAAAGCAAATAAACGACTAACTTCAGATAGGAGAAATACTTGATCCTCGCAAAGAAATCCACTTAATCAATATAATATATGCTATGTTTAAGGGTAGAATTGGAATTATAATATTAGTCGGGACTCTAATATCTCCTAGCCCCTTGTCGGGTGGACGTAGAAGCTATCCTAAAGTATCATAAACACCTGCATGGTCGAATATGGCTCTTCGGATGATATGATTAAACCTCTTTGGCTATGTAACTAGTTAAGCCTGTCGGTCAATAACGGACATTACATGGGTATTACCTAGATCTGTATTCAAACCCCCCTGTCGGATGATCACTTCGCCACTAAAGTGAATAGCCAAATACTAACAGCTAATTCTAGTTGTTCCTAAAATAATTAGTAATGAAAACAAAGTAATATCCAATATCTAAGACTCAATTCAATTTAAATCATAACAATCCCAAATTCAAAACATAAAAAAACATTAATTAAGGTTCATCCCTTTAATGCGATTCTCAAGTATAAAGAAATTTAGCTCATGATGAAATTAAAAACTAACATAAAAGAAAAGGAATTCATGTTCAAATACAAAAGATAAATGAAAAACCTAAAGGGTAGAATGACTATGGATGGAAGAACAGGATTCCTCCAGCTTCTAGCTTCTTCTCTCCTTCGTGCTCTGACTTGAAAACCTTAAGCCTCTTGTTTAATTCTGAAGTGTGTGACTCTCTCTCTCTAAAGATGTATATATTGAATAATAATTGAGAGGTACTGAATTATGAGGTCTAAGGGGTGTATTTATAGGTGTTGGAAGACCCTAGGTCGAAATTGCTTGGAGTGGAAGACAAGTCAAGGACTCTCAAATTCGTAGCTCTAAAAGATAAGATTCTGCTGATTTGATTTGGTCATATCTTTTTCAATACTTATCCGTTTGAGAAGTTCCAATATATGAAACTGCTTGTCTTGGAAAGCTCTTTCTATTGGTGCAGACCATTCGTCCAGAATCCATGCCAATATTTTATTATGATTTAATCTCTAAAACGTGGCTGGATTTTCAGATTTCAAAAGGCAGCTTTATCTTTTCCTCCTTTGAATAAATCTTTCCTAAATCTTCTTATTTCCATGTAAATCTTCTTTCCTTTCATCTTTATCTTGACTTGGTCTCTAAGTAATTACCATTTATCTTTTAAAGCTTCACATTAAATAAATAATTAAACCGCATATGCTTAAAAAGAATAAATCAATAAATCAAGAAAACGAAATAGGAAAGTGTACTCTAAAAATAGAAACTCGACTCGAAATCATTTCCTAACACTCTAAAATACACTAAGACTTTATTCTCACTTCTTCTCCTTGGATTTGTCTTTCATAAGATTTAAGAACCACTTAACTTTGCATTAAAAATAGTCAAATTTACGCACAAAAGCTCAGATTCTGCAAATAGTTAATTTCCAAGGGGAGGAAGTGCAATATGATCAATTAAGCCTAAAAGTCTATCACATAACTCATTTATTCACCTAAAAGGATGTCTCCAATGGGCTAAGAATTAGAACAAATAGGGAGACTGGTGGTCCTTTGTGTGTTCTGAATTAAATGTAAATGTAAATCGAACCACAACCGCAAGTGTACGGTTGTCCCAAGTAGTATAACTGATAAATCAGATTCGTTCCAAGGACGGAATGGTTGATCACAATGTCTAGCAAATAGTGATTGATGCACTTATGAAAATAAAAGATAATAATATGTTTGTTTGGTTTTTTGTGATTTAAAGCTAATGAATGGAAGACAAATAATTAAATGTAAATGAAAGCTAAGACGCAAGTAAAATAAGTGAAAACGCAATATGAGTTGTAGTACTTGAGAACGCAAGGATCCTCCTAATCTTACTTCCTAACTTATGTTGTTTAAGGGCTAAATCAGTCAATTACAATGGTCGGGATTCTAAATTCCTTATACCCCTGTCAGGGTGGACTATAAGGCAATCCTAAAGTGTCACTAGTCCCGTCAGGGTAAATATGATCCACCGTTGGATGATTAAGATTTATTACCACTTTGGCCCTAGGATTAACTAAGTTCGTCAGAATCAATAGTTTTTATCCCAGATTGAACAATTAATTCTGTACCTAAACCCCCCGTCAAGATGATCCACACGCCACATATGTGGAATAGCTTAGATACTAATACCTAATTTTAGTTCGCGACTCTAAAATCAGTAAATAATCATAAATTGTCGAAAAGAGTAAAAGACCTGATTTAATTTAATTTAACAGAAACCCAAATTCAACATTCGTTATAAAATAAAACTAGGATTCACCCATTGTTTGTTCTCAAGCACTAATGAAAGCTTAGCTCATATTAAAATTAAAAACTAAATAAAAAGAAAGGGAATTCATATTGTTTACAAAATTAAAATACGAAAAGAACCTAATTTCCGGAATTGGAATGACTACGAACGGAGCTATAGACCCACTCCAGCTCTTGTAGCTTCTTCTTTCTTCCTTCTGTTGCTTCTCTTTGGTGTTTAATCTTGTGGAATGTGAATTGTGTGAAAAATAGAAGTCCAGACCTCCTTTTATAAGCATAAATTCGTTCTAGGGCTTGGACCAGAAAATAGAATATTAATTAAATGTCCAAGCCCACTTTCTAAGCCCAAAATCCCGTAACTGCTGATACACCTTCACTAAAACAGCTTTTCCCGATGCGTTATGACTCCGATTGACCTCATTCCAGTTGCTAAAGTTCCGTAACTCAATAAGGAATGATTTCTCTTCAAAGGTCAGCGGCTAGATCATCGCTTAAGTACCTAGAAATCAGCAATCTATGGCCTGGAAAGTGGATTTTCAGCTCTAAAAATAATATCTTCGGGATTTGTCTTCAAGTCTTGACTCTAATTCACGATCTTTGACTTTCTCCTCGGATTCCTCTCCTAGCTAACATCTAAAACCTGTAAACTTTTCACTAAAAATACCAATATTACGCGCAAAAGTTTAATAAATTAAAAATGCTAGAAATAAAAAGGTAATTCCGGATTATTGCAAATTTAGTCCAAAAGTCTATCATATAAATCAAATAAACACCAAAAATGATGTCTCCCAAGGGTCGAAAATAAGAACAATTAGGGAGACATCAAGACCCCCAACTCAAACCTTTGTCGTCCCGACAAAGTAAAACAAAACAAAGGGGTAGAAGTAAGCGTATAAACAAATAGAAGCTAGCAAATAAACCCTAAAGCAATTCTCAAAATAAACCTCATATAGCAAACTCTAGAAACCAATATACACATACACTAATCATGCAACATCAAACATAAATAATCTCAATCATAAAATTAAAGTCGCAATGCTTGAAGGTTACACTTGTACTCATCTCTGTATGATGGCTATAGGGTGGTCATTAATCCTAACTCGCTTCGAACGCTCCACCTAGTGTATTCCCTATCAACAGAATAATAAATTCACTATGCACTTAGGAATCACGAGGTCTTTACGGTTATAATAATGGCTTAAGGACGGTATGGATGTATATTTGGTAAATTTGAAGTGAGCTTTTGGCTCTCTCCTCACTTACCATCAACAATGTCCTCGAGCTTGAGTTAACGCTCAAAAAGATGTTCTCACTCACCCATATACGCACTAATTTAGCGTCCTATGTCTACCCACTATAAATAAGATGATTTTCAGAAAATTCCACTTTGCCGGATGTTTTATTCATATTTTTTTCTTTTTCTTTTCTTTTCTCTTTTTCTTCTTTTTTTTGTACAGGAGCAAACCGGGTTCCCGGTTTTGAAGAATCCGGGTTCCCGGTTCCTACTGTATGATTTTTCAAATTTTTTCATTTTTTCTTTCTTTTTCATTTTTCTTCATTCCCGGCAAAGGGTTACAAGTATATATCATCTGCAATTGTGCTACAATACAAAGCACATCGATCCCTACCCATTTAATTCCCCATATGTGGTCCCACCACCCCAAACTCAAGCTCGAGACATGTCTCAGGATTGTGATTCAAGTGCGGGTCATATGGTCATGCCTAATAATCTAAGGGATAATGGCTTATATCGTGGCTACAAAGAAAAGGCTAAAGGCTCAAAGTGGGCTAAGACGGATAATAATTAATACAAGGGATAGAAGGCTAAAAAGGCACAAATGGCTAACAAAGAACTGCCCCTATCATTTTCCTAAGTACATAGCTTGTCTTTAGTTCATATCTAGGTGGGTTCTCTACTAATTAGGATTTCACGTCCTACACACCAAACATATTCCTTGAGTACAAGCTTACTTCATTTGCATTGTTAATTAATTTTTCCTATCAATTACCTATATTCGCATGCAATTGTAAGTGCGTTTTATATCAATCCCTAAAGTCCACTATTTACTATCATAGATTTATCAAAAGTATGCTTAAAGGGATATTTAAAAATTTCTATAGTCAAGCGCAACTCCAAAAATTCTTTTATTGAAAGCAAATAAAGCAAATAACACATAAAAACTGGGATGAGGCAATGAACCCCACCCCAAACTCAAAAATGAGCCGTGTCCCCACGACTCGAAAAGACTCAATAAAGCATTTAAACTAATATACACTAAGAGGAAAGTTTAGAAAACGTATCTTAACCAGCGCGAGGCTGGTTATCGGTGTTGCGTTCTGGACCTTTATCTCGCGTAACAGCATCATAAATCGCGTTTTGAAGTGTATTTACGCCTAGGATTAAATTTCGAAGCAGGTCCAATTCTTTTGTAACGTTTCCCAAGGTAGCAATCATCCTCTCCTGATTCTCTTCCAACACCTGAATCTTCGCTTCCAACTCAGGTACAGTTTTCGCTTTCTTTGATTGAGGAGTTCTTGGACTTCTTGTAGCTCGTGTTGCTTCTTCATGGATATTCTTGATTGTGCTCAAAGATATACTCACACCAACTGAAACAGTATCAATATCTGCGTCCTTACGCGGAATCTTTGCATCTAAACACAACTGAGTAATAGTACAAGGAAACTTCAGATTTTGTTGTTTCATTGGTGATTTCGCGAACTCCATGATTGTATCATAAATGATCTTGGCAACATCAAATGGTTTCTCCTCCAAAATACACTTAATAACAAATATGTGCTCTTTCTTCAACTCGGAAGTGTGTTTAATACCAAAGAAAGTGGGTATTATGAAACGAGACCAAACCTTAGCACGAGGTGTCAAACTACTGCTGTAAAACTGTCCAGGATACCTTTCACCTTCAGGAATTGGGCTAGTCCCATTAACAAGCACGATCCCCCAAAGGGACTCAAAATCAAAAGAAGGGTCATTAAGAGTTTCTTGGAAGGGGCATGTTCCAGAAAAGTTGGGTAGTTTCAATGATTTCCGAATACGTTCAATAGAGAAAGGAACTACCTTTTTGCGGATATCAATGGCATCATGTGAGGTAGCTAAACCTTCGTAAAATTCTCGCACAAAAGTAGGAATAAACTCAAGCTTCCTTTCTTGTAACTCTTTCCAACCAAACTTAGCACATGTCACAGCATATTCCTTGTAATCACTGCTCATAATACCCTTAGGAAAATTCGTCTCCTCACCAAATTTCAAAAATTCAATTCTTTCACGAACCTGAGTTTTCCAACAAGTGTAAACCCTCTTAGGCTTGTGGGCCCACATCTTCATACGCGGAGGTTTTTGAACGGGTGCTTCGGGAATCTCTTGTTCAGTTTCCTTCTCAATGTTCTTCGCAATTTCCTCTTCTGGTTCCTTTTCACTTTCAATCTCATCAATCAGTCTTCTCTTTAGACCTGTGATTTCTTTTCTGTTAGAATCAAGCTTAACTTCGTCAGTTTTTCGTTTAGGACGCGAATCAGGAATCTCAATAGCTTGTTCTTGAGAACCACCAATGGTGGTCTTCCTTCTAGGAGCAGTTCTTCGGAAATCACCGGTTCTGTTAGTCATCTCTTTTCACCCCAAACTCAAAACTTCAAATAATGAAAAACTTAGGGAAAAGTTTAGAATTTTGATGTTTTGAGGTTTAAGAATTTAAGAACTAGGTGAAATATGAGATGGGTCTTGGTTAATTTGTATGCGAGAAGAAAGAATTGGGTTTAATTTAAGGAATTGGGTGAAGAAGAATCTTGGGAAAAATTAAGGATTTGATGTTATTTTGGAGAGGAGGTGAGTTGATCTTATGTTTTTGTGGTGAAAGAGGGTAGGATTTGATGATATATAGTGTTTTGGTAGATGAATTTCGGAAGTGGGGAGGCTGTTGGTGCGTTTTAGGTAAATACTTGCAAAAGAGGCTAAGAAAACTAGGTTAAAATATCCAAAACCGCCTCTCACAGCTTTCAAACCGGGTTCCCGGTTTTGGCAAACCGGGTTCCCGGTTCCGCGTCGCTGTGACGGCGCGGAAAAATAATTGTGGACTCTTTTTTTTTTTTTTTTTTTTTTTTTTTTTTTTTAAAACGCACCAAAACGCTGGACCCCAAGACGCGGGGTCAGGGATTTTCTTCGCCGAAACCGGGTACCCGGTTCTGTGGAATGCGGGTTCCCGGATTTTCTCGCTGGCGCGAATCAAAACGCAGCAACTCAAAACGCCGGGTCAGAACTTTTGGGTGTTTACAGCTCCGAAACCGGGTACCCGGTTCTGCCAAATGCGGGTACCCGGATTTGTGTCGATGGCGCGAATCAAAACGCACGAAAACGCAAGCCACCAAAACGCTGGGTCAGAGTTTTTCAGAAATCACAGCACCAAAACCGGGTACCCGGTTTTGCCAAATGCGGGTTCCCGGTTCCGACGCTGTGACATTACCCCAAAACGCCAAGTGTTGCGTTAAAATGGTTGGTACCAGCTCCAAAACCGGGTTCCCGGTTTTGTGAAACCGGGTTCCCGGTTTTGTGAAACCGGGTTCCCGGTTTCTCCTGGACATCCAACCAATTTTTCTTCTGTTTTCGCCAAATCGACCCCAAACTCAAGTCCTTTTTACCCCTGAAATCATCAAAAACAACTACCCTTCCTCATTTCTTAATAAAAACAATGAAATTACGAAAATTAAAACTAATCTAAATTGCAAAAATGTAAAAACTCAGCTAATATACAAGTAATTGGCTTTTGTTTAACGTCGTTAAGCTCGACGGGTTACCTCATGCTTCTAAGGAGTCTCGAGGAGATACATGACCTCCCCGGGATGTGGATCTTCCGAGCGATTGGTATTTTCACCTCCATGGTATATCTTCAATCTGTGACCGTTAACCATAAAGGTACGGTTCTCTAGCGGATGTTCTATTTCTATCGCCCCATGAGGTGTAACTTTGGTCACTATGTATGGACCTGACCACTTAGATCTTAACTTACCCGGAAAATTGCTGAACTTTGAATTGTACTTTAATACTTTTTGCCCCACTTCAAAGTTCTTTGGACGAATCCGATTGTCATGCCATTTCTTTGTATTTTCTTTGTAAAGTTTAGCATTTTCATAAGCATGCAATCGGAATTCGTCAAGTTCATTAAGCTTCATCATACGGTTCTTTCCGGCTAAGATAGGATCTAAGTTCAACTGCGCAATCGCCCAATAGGCACCCATTTCAAGCTCTAAAGGTAAGTGACAAGCCTTACCATACACCATACGATAGGGAGATGCACCTACTGGAGTCTTAAACGCAGTACGATAGGCCCACAACGCATCATCTAACTTCATTGACCAATCTTTTCTTGTAGGACCAACGGTTTTCTCTAGGATTGATTTGACTTCACGATTTGAAACTTCAGCTTGACCATTGGATTGTGGATGGTACGCAGTAGATACACGGTGTCTAACTCCATATTTCTCTAGAATAGTCTTCAGATATTTATTAACGAAATGAGATCCTCCATCGCTAATAATCACTCTAGGTGTGCCATGTCTAGTGAAAATATGTGACTTCAAGAACTTAATCACCACTCGTGAATCATTAGTAGGTAAAGCCACCGCTTCTACCCACTTAGACACATAATCAACAGCTAATAAGATATAGAGGTTACCATTTGAAGGAACGAACGGACCCATAAAGTCTATGCCCCACACATCGAATATCTCAACCTCTAACACATTAGTACGCGGCATCTCATCCCTCTTAGATATGTTTCCGGTAAACTGGCATCTCGTACATTTCTTAACATATTCATGACAATCTTTTATAAGAGAAGGCCAGTAAAAACCTGATTGAAATACCTTTGCAGTAGTTCTGTCTCCTTTGAAATGTCCTCCATATAATGAATCGTGGCATCCAGCTATAATGGCTTGAGTCTCCTCCCTTGCTACACATCTTCGTATCATTTGGTCAGCACAAACTTTATAGAGGAACGGATCCTCCCAAAAGAACTGTCTAGCACGATGAGCTAACCTCTTTCTTTCTTGATAAGTAGAACCTTCAGGAAAAACACCACTCACCACTAAATTTGCAATATCTGCATACCAAGGAGCTTCATAATCTCGAACAACGAATAAACTCTCATCAGGAAACTCTTCTCTAACTGCTTCAGTACCACTATTCATCTCTGAACCCTCTAAACGCGATAGATGATCTGCAACCTGATTCTCACAACCCTTTCTATCTTTGATCTCTAAATCGAACTCTTGAAGCAATAACACCCATCTGATTAACCTTGGTTTCACATCTTTCTTCTCCATAAGAAATCTGATCGCGGAATGATCTGTATAAACAATAACTTTCGCTCCAAGAAGATAAGAGCGAAATTTATCAAACGAATAGACAACTGCTAGCAACTCCTTTTCTGTAACCGTGTAATTAATCTGAGCACCACTAAAAGTTTTACTAGCATAGTAAATCGAATGAAAAACCTTCTCTTTTCTTTGTCCTAATACAGCTCCCATACACAAATCACTCGCATCACACATAACCTCAAACGGTAAATTCCAATCTGGAGGTAACACTATAGGAGCAGAAATAAGCTTTTCTTTGATTGCTTTGAAGGCCGCTAAACAAGCTTCATCAAAAAGGAATTTGCAATCCTTTTCGAGTAAGTTGCATAACGGTTTAGCAATCTATAAAAATCCTTAATAAAACGCCTATAAAAGCCAGCATGGCCAAGAAAACTCCTTACCCCTTTAACAGAAACAGGAGGGGGAAGAGTTTTAATTACCTCTATCTTTGCTCTATCAACTTCTAAACCAACACTCGAAACTTTGTGACCCAGAACAATACCTTCGCGAACCATGAAATGACACTTCTCCCAGTTGAGCACTAAATCTGTTTCCTTGCATCTCACTAACACTTTCTCCAAGTTATCCAAACATATATCAAAATCATCACCAAACACGGAGAAATCATCCATGAACACTTCAAGGAAATTGTCTATCATGTCCCAGAAGATGGCCATCATACACCTTTGAAAAGTAGCGGGAGCGTTACACAACCCAAATGGCATTCTACGATATGCAAAAGTACCAAATGGGCATGTAAAGGTAGTCTTATGTTGATCTTCTGGAGCCACGTAAATCTGATTGTACCCGGAGTAACCATCCAAGAAGCAATAGTACTCTCTTCCGGCTAATTTATCTAACATTTGATCGATGAAGGGTAAAGGGAAATGATCTTTTCTGGTGGCCTTGTTCAGCTTTCTGTAATCCATGCAAACTCTCCATCCAACTACCGTTCTTGAAGGAATCGCCTCATTTTTATCGTTAAGAATTGTTGTTATTCCTCCCTTCTTCGGTACACACTGAACTGGGCTCACCCATTCACTACTCGAAATGGGATAGATAATCCCCGCATCTAAAAGCTTAATCACCTCCTTCTTCACCACATCCTTCATCACTGGCATCAATCTCCTTTGACCTTCAACTGAGAGTGCGTTAACATCTTCTAGTATGATTTTGTGTTGACAATAGGATGGACTAATGCCTTTGATATCAGCAATTGTCCAACCTATTGCTTCTTTGTTGGCTCTTAACACACGCAACAGTTTATCTTCTTGAGGACCTGTTAAATTAGCTGAAACAATAACAGGTAGAGTTTCATTAGTACCCAAATAAGCATACCTCAAGTGTGCTGGCAATGGTTTTTCTTCCAACTCCGGAGGAGATTCAATTGAAGGTTTCTTTTTAGGAATAATCTCCCCCGGTTCTCTCACAGGTTCATAGGCAAGACGCCTATATTTCGGATTTTCAGAATTGAGAGCTGCCACTGTTTCTGTAAGCTCCTCCATCATCTCAGGTGAATCTAATGTCAAAGCAGCCTGCAAGATATCATCAAAATTTAAACAATTAAATACCTCTTGCGATGCTTGCTCTACTACATCCATTCTGAAGCAATCTTCCTGAGAATCTGGGAATTTCATGGCTCGAAATACATTGAATTTCACTTCCTCATCTTGTATTCTCATCGTTAATTCGCCATTCTCTACATCGATCAATGTCCTCCCTGTAGCTAGGAAGGGTCTACCCAAAATAATGGGGACATTTCTATCTGCATTGTATTCAAGAATTACGAAATCAACAGGAAATATAAGTGTACCTGCCTTAACAAGGACATCCTCAATACGGCCTTCAGGATGAGCAAGAGACCTGTCCGCCATTTGCAAGACCATAGATGTGGGTCTTGCATTTCCAATTTTAAGCTTATCAAAGACTGACTTAGGCATCAAGTTGATGCTTGCCCCTAAATCGCATAGCGCCTTTCCTTTCCATTCTTCTCCAATCGATATGGGAATCGTGAAACTCCCCGGATCAACTAACTTCGGAGGTAATTTACTCTGGAAAATCGCACTACACTCTTCAGGAAGGCCAATCATCTCATTATCACAGTAGGGCCTTTTATTAGTGAGGGCCCTCTTCAAAAACTTCGTATACTTAGGAATATCTCGAATTGCCTCAATTAACGGAATATTAATACTCAAACCCCTCACTCTATTGAAGAATTTCTGAAAATCACCCATATCATCCTTTTTCTGAACTCGCGATGGAAACGGTGGTGGAGGGCGATTGCTTACCATTTCGTCTCTCTTTTTCGGAATTTCTCTTGGTCTTTCTATCTCTTCAACCTCACTATTTTTCTCATTCTCTTTCTCTTTCTCTCCCACTTCCTTTTCTTTTCTTGGAACTTCTTTCTCTTTCATAACGGGAAAAGGAGGTGGAGGAAGGTTCTTACCACTTCTTAATGTAACAGCCTTGCAATCTTCACGTTGTGTTGGATTTTCCGTATCGCTAGGAAGTTGCCCTTGTGGACGCTGATTCAACTGTTTATTAATTTGACTTAGCTGATTCTGGAAAATCTTCATATTCGCTTCAGCTGCTTTCTGACGTTCCAAAGCTTGTGTTTGAAGAGCAATCAAATTTTCAACGGTTTTCTGAAGGGTAATTACTCCTTCTTGTGGATGGGCAGGTAGAGCTTTCTGGTTTAAATTCTCATCGTAGGTATTCTGAGGAGCTTGTCTTTGCACATAATTGTTTTGATTCTGTCCTCCTTGATGATTGTTATGTGGTCTTGGATTATAGTTGTTGCCTTGAGGACGCGGCTGATACGCGTAAGTAGGATTGGCTGCCCCATTAGGATTTGAGTATTGAAACCCAGGATGGTTTCTGTTAGGCTGATATCCATTACCACTTGAATTGAAATTACCTCTATTGGACATAAAATTCACTGACTCTTGGTTATTCGGACAACTTTCCTCATCATGATCATCTACCTTACAAATCGAACACATATACACCTCTTGTGCAGCATGCACAGCTACCTTCTTACCCGAAAATCCTTCTTTCACAGCTAGAGTAAGCTGCTTCAATTGTTGCTCTATGGTATTCTGGATCTTATTCTCAAACGTAGCAAATTTCTCTTCCATGTCAACATTATTTACCCCCTTCACTGGCGTTCTTAATGAGCTCCACCCAACTTCATTCTTTACTGTTCTCTCTAAAATGATCTTGGCATGAGCGGGTTGAACTTGAAGAAAACCTGCACCACATAGCGTATCCAGCTTCTCTCTTGAAGTTCCATCAAGGCCTCTATAAAAGATCTTTAACTGTTGTTGTTCTGAGAAGCCATGATTGGGAACTTTACGCAAACACATCTGAAATCTTGTCCAACTCCTACCCACAGTTTCCTCATACTCTTGACGGAATTGTGTCAATTCTAGTTCAGCATCTAACCTCATGTTACTTGGGTAATACCTGTCAAAGAAAGCAATTTCTAATTGGTCCCAATTGGTAATCCTCGTAGGATCTTGCGTATCGTGCCATTCACTTGCTCCATCAATGACAAAGAATTTGAAAGCAGCAAAATACATCTGTTCTCTTGAAACCCCTTGTGTGATATAAGAATCACATATCTGCTTAAATTTTTGTACCGCTCTAAGAGGATCTTCCGATGGTCTTCCGCGAAAATTTCCAAAGTTTTGGAACTGAGCTAGCATACCCGAATCTGGACGGAATCTCGGAACATCAATATATGGAGCACCTACTCCTATAGCTGGAGCGCGGAATGGAACTTCTGGAGGGCCATTAGTGAACCACGGATCATGATTCATCACTATCTGGACTGGAGGATTAGGATTTAGTGGTTGAACTTGAGGAATAACGCCTGGAGCTAAAGGTTGGCCATTTGCATCTAACTGGCCTTGTCCATTCTGTTGACCTTGAATAATTATATTCTCCATTCTGTTACTTAATTCTTCTACTTCTAAAGCTTCTCGTTCTCTTCTTCTTCTGTTCGCAAGTCTGATCAACGATTCTGGATTACTAAGGATCGGAGGTGTTGGCTCTAGATCCTTGAATAGCCTTCTTCGCATACACCAAACCTAAAAACCTGAAAAAGCTAACAAACAAAAAGCGTAAAACTGATAAAATAAAATAAATGCACTTATCACTAAAGGATAAACACCGTGGTCACACGCTACCGTCCCCGGCAGCGGCGCCAAAAACTTGGTGGTCCTTTGTGTGTTCTGAATTAAATGTAAATGTAAATCGAACCACAACCGCAAGTGTACGGTTGTCCCAAGTAGTATAACTGATAAATCAGATTCGTTCCAAGGACGGAATGGTTGATCACAATGTCTAGCAAATAGTGATTGATGCACTTATGAAAATAAAAGATAATAATATGTTTGTTTGGTTTTTTGTGATTTAAAGCTAATGAATGGAAGACAAATAATTAAATGTAAATGAAAGCTAAGACGCAAGTAAAATAAGTGAAAACGCAATATGAGATGTAGTACTTGAGAACGCAAGGATCCTCCTAATCTTACTTCCTAACTTATGTTGTTTAAGGGCTAAATCAGTCAATTACAATGGTCGGGATTCTAAATTCCTTATACCCCCGTTAGGGTGGACTATAAGGCAATCCTAAAGTGTCACTAGTCCCGTCAGGGTAAATATGATCCACCGTTGGATGATTAAGATTTATTACCACTTTGGCCCTAGGATTAACTAAGTTCGTCAGAATCAATAGTTTTTATCCCAGATTGAACAATTAATTCTGTACCTAAACCCCCCGTCAAGATGATCCACACGCCACATATGTGGGATAGCTTAGATACTAATACCTAATTTTAGTTCGCGACTCTAAAATCAGTAAATAATCATAAATTGTCGAAATGAGTAAAAGACCTGATTTAATTTAATTTAACAGAAACCCAAATTCAACATTCGTTATAAAATAAAACTAGGATTCACCCATTGTTTGTTCTCAAGCACTAATGAAAGCTTAGCTCATATTAAAATTAAAAACTAAATAAAAAGAAAGGGAATTCATATTGTTTACAAAATTAAAATACGAAAAGAACCTAATTTCCAGAATTGGAATGACTACGAACGAAGCTATAGACCCACTCCAGCTCTTGTAGCTTTTTCTTTCTCCCTTCTGTTGCTTCTCTCTGGTGTTTAATCTTGTGGAATGTGAATTGTGTGAAAAATAGAAGTCCAGACCTCCTTTTATAAGCATAAATTCGTTCTAGGGCTTGGACCAGAAAATAGAATATTAATTAAATGTCCAAGCCCACTTTCTAAGCCCAAAATCCCGTAACTGCTGATACACCTTCACTAAAACAGCTTTTCCCGATGCGTTATGACTCCGATTGACCTCATTCCAGTTGCTAAAGACCCGTAACTCAATAAGGAATGATTTCTCTTCAAAGGTCAGCGGCTAGATCATCGCTTAAGTACCTAGAAATCAGCAATCTATGGCCTGGAAAGTGGATTTTCAGCTCTAAAAATAATATCTTCGGGATTTGTCTTCAAGTCTTGACTCTAATTCACGATCTTTGACTTTCTCCTCGGATTCCTCTCCTAGCTAACATCTAAAACCTGTAAACTTTTCACTAAAAATACCAATATTACGCGCAAAAGTTTAATAAATTAAAAATGCTAGAAATAAAAAGGTAATTCCGGATTATTGCAAATTTAGTCCAAAAGTCTATCATATAAATCAAATAAACACCAAAAATGATGTCTCCCAAGGGTCGAAAATAAGAACAATTAGGGAGACATCAGAGACATCAAGACCCCAAACTCAAACCTTTGTCGTCCCGACAAAGTAAAATAAAAATAAAACAAGGATCTTTTAGGTGAATGCAGAAGGTAGAATCTAGTAAATAATCCCAAAGCAAAGCTTAAAACAAATTTCATATAGTCTAACCTAGGAATTAATATACACATACACTTATCATGCAAAATCAAACACAAAATAATATCAATTTAAAATTTATTTCACAATGCTAGAAGGTTACGCTTATTACTTATCTCAAGATGGTGGCTATAGGGTGTTCCTCGATCTTTACTTGTGTTGAATGTTCCACTTAGAATAATCCCTATTAACTCACTGTGCATCTAGGAATCACGAGGACTTTACGGTTTTAGCGTAGGCTTAAGGACGGTATGGTATGTATATTTGGTAAATTTGAAGTGAGCTTTTGGCTCTCTCCTTACTTACCATCAACAAAACTGTCCAAGAGCTTGAGTTTACACTCGAATTACGTTCTCACTCAACCCAATTAACGCGCTTAATTAGCGTCCCCAAATTAACCCAATAAGCACTAAGGATGATTCACATAAAAATTTCCACTTTGTCGGTCCGAATATGTATATTCTTTTCAAATCATTCGTTTTTTTTCTTATAGCTATGACTCTCTTTATGATGTTCAGATATCATGCTATTTTTCACAGTCATGCCTATTCATAACTTGAGCTCGAAGCTTCTTTTCCATTCACTATTACCCCGGCAAAGGGTTACAATATAAATAACTTGTGAATCATCATCAAAATATAGCACAAAGCATCATTTATAAGCTCAAAAATAAAATCCCAACCCAATGTAAATTCTCATATAGTGGACCCACCACCCCAAACTCAAGCTCAAGACAGGAAGTCTCAGGATCGTGATTCAAGTGCGGGTCATATGGTCATGCCTAACAATCTAAAGGGATATTGGCTTATAATGTGGCGACAAAAGAAAGGCTTAAAGGCTAAAAATTTGTCTAAGAAGGATAAAATTAATTCAGGGATAGAAGGCCAAAAAGGATTCAAAGGGCTAACAAAGAACTGCCTCTATCATTTTCCTATTTACACAACTTGCCTCTAGTTCATACCTAAGTGGGTTCTCTACTCATTTAGATCTCACGTTCTACAAACCACTCATTATCCTTAAGCACAAGTTTACTTCTTTTGCATTGTTCGTTAATTCTTCCTATCAATTATCTCATATTTGCATGCAATCAAAGTGCGTTTTACACTAACTCCTAAAGTCAACTATTTTCTATCATAAATTTATAAAAAGCATGCTTGATGGGGGCATTTAAAATACTCTACAACTCTACAGTCAAAACATTCCTCGAACTAAATTTAAAAAAAAACAGTAAAACACATAAAATTGGGATGAGGCAACGAACCCCACCCCAAACTCAAAAATGAGTCGTGTCCCCACGACTCGAAAAAGACTCAATAAAGCAAATAAACAAATAAAACAAATAAGAAAGGGATAGGAAAACGTATCTGAACCAGCACGAAGCTGGTTTCCATGGTTGCGTGTAGGTTGAGCTCCTTATGTTGCGTAGGTGGCATGTTGAACATTGCTCACTCTACGTAATATGATTTGCATAAGCTCCAACTCTTTTGTGACTTTTTCCTATGGTTGTCAATCACCTCTTCATGATTATCCTCCAAAGTTTCCATTCTTCCAACTACAACTTTCAACACCCAAAAGTAATACAAGCTTCTCCAACTTCTCTTTTCTCTTCATGGTATTCTTGGCCTCCCAATCTTGACATCTCAATGGACCCCAAACTCAAAACTTCAAATAATCAAAAACTAGAGAGGAGTTTTGAAATTTGATGTTTTGAGGATTTGTAATGAAGTATTATGGAGTCATATGAGATGGGTAATGAATATGTAACAGCTTGGGGAAGGTTTAATGAATAGGATTGAAGCTTTGATGAAGAGGCTTAAGGTTGAAGGAGAAGATTTCTTGATTTTCTTGAAGGATTGTGGTGTTGGATGTGTGTTTGGAATGGATTAGGAGGAAGGATTTAATGTTCTTGGGTGTTGTAGTGGTCTTTGTGCAGGTATATAAGGGTTAAGGTCTGGAAAATTCGTTTCTGAAGAGGCTAGGGTTTATCGTTAAGGTAAGAAGTTGACTGGGCCTTGATCTCTTCACAAACCGCCTGGCGCGGTGCATACCTGCGGTGCATGGGTGTACCGCGAGGGTACACCGCAGCGCTGTTGGTGTGAATTTCTCGCTTCTGCCTTATACCCGTGCTAGCACCCCGTAGCACGCGTTTGCCGTGCGGTGCATGGGGTAGTCCGCACGTGCTACGTGAAAAAACCCGCGGTGCATACCCCGTGGCACGCGTTTTGGGCGTGCGGTGTAGGGTGCGGTGCACCGCGGCTATCAACTTCTCTTTTTCTCGCCTCTGGATAAGACCCGTGGTGCGCGATCCGTGGTACGGGTTTTTGGGCGCGGTACATCCCTGCGGTATAGGGGGTACACCGCGGGGGTGGTCCGCGCCAGACTTTGAATTTCTCCAAGAATTTCCTTTGCATTTCCTAGCACCCCAAACTCGATTCCTGCACCAATAACACACTACCTTTCTCATTTCTTTTAAAAGTAGACACTAAAACTCGACACTAACTTAGAATTATACACTAGGAATTGAAAAACATAAAGCAAATTAAACATGGGTTGTCTCCCAAGAAGCACTTTTGTTTATTACGTCTTTAAGTTCGACGCGTTACCTTCCATGAAGATGGTATTGAGGCCCTTGCGGTTCTCCTCCGCTTGAATTCGCCTCGTCCTTGGCATGTAAGCTTCAGAACCTTCCCCCTTAAAATTTTATTCAATCAATCTCTGAAAGGGGGAGGGTAGTATCTCCGTTTCGCCTTCTTACTTTCATGACGAAACATATTCTTCACCACACGATAGTAGATAACCGTCCTCAACGGTATAAGCTCATTTTTATTCTCTTCAATCTCGCATTCCTCTTTAAAGTGTGGTGGGTAGGTGCTTCTCTGTGCCGCTTTACTCTCGCGGTGTAGCACCTTTCTTGCGTAGCACCTATTGATCATTTTTAATAATAGAGGTGATTCCAGTATTTTATCTCTAATGATGATTTGTGGTGGAGATAGTGATTGGTGAACTTTTTGTGGTGGGGATTCGATTTTAAATTCTTCGATGGATTCCTCAACCACTTCACATTCGTCTTCGCTTTCAACCCAATCTTCCACTATTACTTCATCATATTCTTAATGTGGAATCTCAATAATCTTGATCACCTCTTCTTCTTGTTTGCGTTCAGTATCTTGATCATGTGCACGCACCATAGGAATATCAACCTCAGTTTCAATTTCTAGGATTTTCGTTGCTACCCCTTCTTCCACCATGCTAATAAGATTGTCAACCACATGATGGTCTTCTTTTATAACCGGCATGATGGTCATATCACTATCAATAGTATCTTCCTTCAACACCTCCTCCTCAACTATTTCTTCCAGTTGATCTCTTCCATCCCTCGGGGGAGTGGAATCTTCACAAGACATACTACCCCATTCTTCTACCATCTGTTGCATGCGTGCTTGGATGGCGTTTGTTTCTTCTACTAAGCGCTGGAGTTCTTGCTGATAGTGATGAGGTGGAGGTTGTTGAATGTTTCCAACCCATTGGTTGTTCCATCCTTGCTCCTGGGGATAGTGATATGATGATTGTTGTTGATTATTCCCGATCCATTGGTTGTTCCAATCCTGCTCTTGCGGGTTTTGATAGGATTGTTGGTAGAAGTTACTACCCCATTGTTGTTGTCCCGAAGAGTCTTCCCAATATTCGTATAGATCGGGATCCGGGTAATGTCCTCTATACATCTTCAATAAAACCTCTTGATCATTACCTGAATAAAAATCTGTACAACAAAAACAAAAACCAAGCGTAAAAATGAAAAAATAAATAAACAATTACAACTACTAAAGATTAACACCGGGGTCTCACGCTACCGTCCCCGGCAGTGGCGCCAAAAACTTGGTGGGTCCTGGGGTGTTATAAAATAAAGTGCAAAATAGAGGAACCACTTAACCGCAAGTGTACGGTTGTCCCAAGTAATATATGATAATCAAGTTCGTTCTCAGGGACGGATTAGGTTCAACCCAAATATTAACCAGATTGTAGAGATAATTGCTAAACAGAAATTAAAAGAAATAGATTTTTGTTTGGTTTTCGGAAATTAAAATTGCAAATAAAGTAAAGACTAAATTAACTAAACAGAAAGGAAATAAAGCAAATAAACGACTAACTTCAGATAGGAAAAATACTTGATCCTCGCAAAGGAATCCACTTAATCAATATAATCTATGCTATGTTTAAGGGTAGAATTGGAATTATAATATTAGTCGGGACTCTAATATCTCCTAGCCCCCTGTCGGGTGGACCTAGAAGCTATCCTAAAGTATCATAAACACCTGCATGGTCGAATATGGCTCTTCGGATGATATGATTTTACCTCTTTGGCTATGTAACTAGTTAAGCCTGTCGGTCAATAACGGACATTACATGGGTATTACCTAGATCTGTATTCAAACCCCCCTGTCGGATGATCACTTCGCCACTAAAGTGAATAGCCCAAATACTAACAGCTAATTCTAGTTGTTCCTAAAAGAATTAGTAATGAAAACAAAGTAATATCCAATATCTAAGACTCAATTCAATTTAAATCATAACAATCCCAAATTCAAAACATAAAAAAACATTAATTAAGGTTCATCCCTTTAATGCGATTCTCAAGTATAAAGAAATTTAGCTCATGATGAAATTAAAAACTAACATAAAAGAAAAGGAATTCATGTTCAAATACAAAAGATAAATGAAAAACCTAAAGGGTAGAATGACTATGGATGGAAGAACAGGATTCCTCCAGCTTCTAGCTTCTTCTCTCCTTCGTGCTCTGACTTGAAAACCTTAAGCCTCTTGTTTAATTCTCTGAAGTGTGTGACTCTCTCTCTCTAAAGATGTATATATTGAATAATAATTGAGAGGTACTGAATTATGAGGTCTAAGGGGTGTATTTATAGGTGTTGGAAGACCCTAGGTCGAAATTGCTTGGAGTGGAAGACAAGTCAAGGACTCTCAAATTCGTAGCTCTAAAAGATAAGATTCTGCTGATTTGATTTAGTCATATCTTTTTCAATACTTATCCGTTTGAAAAGTTCCAATATATGAAACTGCTTGTCTTGGAAAGCTCTTTCTATTGGTGCAGACCATTCGTCCAGAATCCATGCCAATCTTGTATTATGATTTAATCTCTAAAACGTGGCTGGATTTTCAGATTTCAAAAGACAGCTTTATCTTTTCCTCCTTTGAATAAATCTTTCCTAAATCTTCTTATTTCCATGTAAATCTTCTTTCCTTTCATCTTTATCTTGACTTGGTCTCTAAGTAATTACCATTTATCTTTTAAAGCTTCACATTAAATAAATAATTAAACCGCATATGCTTAAAAAGAATAAATCAATAAATCAAGAAAACGAAATAGGAAAGTGTACTCTAAAAATAGAAACTCGACTCGAAATCATTTCCTAACACTCTAAAATACACTAAGACTTTATTCTCACTTCTTCTCCTTGGATTGGTCTTTCATAAGATTTAAGAACCACTTAAATTTGCATTAAAAATAGTCAAATTTACGCACAAAAGCTCAGATTCTGCAAATAGTTAATTTCCAAGGGGAGGAAGTGCAATATGATCAATTAAGCCTAGAAGTATATCAAATAACTCATTTATTCACCTAAAAGGATGTCTCCAATGGGCTAAGAATTAGAACAAATAGGGAGACATCAACTTCTTTTCCAAATCAATTTCGTTTCCTAAAATATAGGAGAAGGGAAAATCTGTTGTTGTCTTGTTTTGGTTGTAACGTCTTCGTTATTGCTCTGATTTTCTTCTACCTTATATAGAAACGACCGTGTCGAAATGATCTACACTTATCCTTCAGACTGTTCCTTCAAACTCCCAGCTGATTTTAAGTTATATTCACTTTAGTGGACGTGGCTGCTGAAATTCAGATTTACTTAATAACTTTTCTTTTCCTATTTTACCTTTACTTCCTTTTATCTCCAATTTCCATCCATATCTTTTTTCATTTACCTCTTTAGAATTGATTTGGCATCTAATTAATTTTCATATATCTTTAAAGTTTCACATTAACCTACAAATTAAACCAAACATGCTCTAAACAAAAAATAATTCATCAAATCAAGACAAGAAATAGAAAAATATTAAAATAAAAATAAAAATCTATTATTAATTAACGAAATACACCTAAAATGATGTCTCCAACCTAGATTAATTCATCACAAATAGGGAGACATCAATAATCAATAACAAAAGCATATGCAATCTAAAGCATAACATAGGCTCATTTAGTTTCCCCCTTAGATAATCACTCCCCCATAGTGATTGCATGAATATTTCTTCCCTTTTTGTCAATATCAAAATTAAGCATATAAATGAGACAAGATATAACTCAATTAAGCAAAAATAGAAAAACCTAATAAGATCTTGAAGATAACAAAATGACATTCAAGCTTCCAAAAAACCTAATAGACTAGTACTAAGCAAAGAGGTCATAAACGAATGGAACTTCAAGTGTTCAAGCTAAATATTGAAAGTGTGTTGGTGAACGACTATGTTCATGAACAAAGCTTGTCTTTGTGCTTTTTCCTTTGGGATTCGTCATCACTCGACTCATTTTGTTATCAAGTATCTCGAAATTTTCATCCATGTATGCTAAAAATGTGCATAGTTATGTGTCATATAGCTTTATCTCACATAGGGACATCGACGTGATTTTTGATAGAGGTGGAATTTTCATTTCGAGTGAATATTTACTCAAGATTTTTTGGCTCAAATCCCTTGATTACTTTTCATATTTTTGTTGCTCTTTATGACTAGTATTTGGATAGACTTCTCAAGCCTTTTGAACTCGGTTTTTTGTATATGCTCATGTCTCTTTTTTTGTGATATAAAAATACCCTTAGGAGACATCATTTTAGGTGTAAATTGGACTTAGTTAATAGATTTATCATATTATTTTGCTATAATGCATGTTCTTCCTTTGTTGTAGACTTATTGTTATTTTTAGAGCTTTTGTGTGTTAATTTGTTTATTTAGTGTGAAGTTCTTAGGTATATGGATGCAAGTAGGAATCAAGATGGAGATAAGAAGTGAAGATTCAAGTCCAAGACCAAGAAAAAACGTTAAAGGAGCAAAATAAATCACTTAGGTAAAGGTGGAGGAGTTTTAGACTGAGTCAAGTCGTCACTTGTTTCACTTCCCGAGCCCAAACGGCTAGGATTCAGAATATGTGATTCAAATGAAAACAATGGGCCTTGGAGTTAGAAAAATTTGAGAAGTAGAATCATTGGATTTGGAATTACGATGAAAAGGTTATGGCCTATTTACTAAAGTGGTGTAGTGCATTGCGAATGAATTAAAACAGATTTGGGCCCCTTTAAATTAATTAAGCCCATGTGGGCCTATCTGTTTTAACATCTATTTAAGCTCCTTTTTCCCTCGTTAATTAGGACCTCTCAGTACACTTTAGATTATGTCATTATTTTTGAGAGAGGGAAAAGCCAGAATGTTTGGAAGCAAAGGAGCAGAAGCTGGAGAAGACCCGTCTTCCCTAACAACAGCTTAACCATTCCACACTTTTGGTTCTTCTTAGTTTATTTTTTGTTTTAGGAATTATACCTTTAATTAATTGTATTTATTTTATTTATTTAATTGTGAGATGAACACTTTAAGCTTGAGAATTGCATAAAGGGATGAACCCTAGTTTTTAATTTACGTCGTTTAATTTTAGGATTGTGTTCAATTTAATTTAAAGTCTGATTCTTTATATTGACTATATTATTATGCTTATTTACTAATAGTAATCTGGCTAATTAGTGATAGGTTGTAGTATTTAGGCTATTTGTTGTGGGAGCGATCATCCGGAAGGGGGTGGTATAAATATAGAGCTAGAATATAGACATGTGGTGTGCGTTATTGAACCTTACGGTCTTAACTAACCAAGTAGTCGATAGGGTAAATTATAATCATTCGAACGTACCTTTAGCGTCACTATGATGAGGTCATTAATACCGTAGAATAGCTCCCTATCTACCCTAACGAGATTTAGAAAGATTTTAGAATCTGGACTAGTATGAAAGATCGATTTTACACTTAAACGAGACACTTTCGATTAATTACTCTGGTGATTCCCAAGCCTGAATTAAGCTATCTCTCATATTTAAGTAATCCTCTTTAGCTTAATTTAGTTTTGATCACTAGTTTAATTTACATTCTTGCATTAGTCTTTAATTACTCAAAAACAAAACAAATATCTGCTTTTATTATTATTACAATTACTTCTACTTTTGCACTGAACACTTAATCTTAATCTCGTAGTTCCCGTGGAGACAAAATTCCTGTATTTACTAATCTATTACTTGGATGACCCGTACACTTATCATTAGTTACTAGTCTATTCCCTTCTATATACTATCAAAACACCAAAAAATCATCAAATCTTCCATCGAAACATCATCCAAACACATAATCATATGACATATCCTTACGATACACCAAGAAAATCACACTTTAGTCCAACAAAATTTCTTCACCAAAGCTTAAAGTTTAACTATTAAACCTCTCCAAAACCATGAAAATTCATTACCCAGCTCCTAAAACACCACAATCCATATCAATCCTCCTTCAAAAACATCAAAAGTCACATATTTCATCACAAGCTTTTGAATTTTTGAAGATTGGAGCTTGCAAGGGAGTAATCAAGGCAGCAAATCATCACAAATTCCACGTTCAATCCGGTATAAAAGCTAAAACTCTTCTTTTTCCAGTCACAAGTGGGACTTGAGAAGTTTTAGTTATTCAGTGGAGTATTGTAAATTGCTTGAACCTATTAGTATATATAGTGCAAGTAATCTTTTAAGTAGGTGAAAATTTGAGTTTAGGGTCATTCAAGATGACAAGAAGGTTGGAGAAGTTAATAATAACATGAAGAGAAAAGAAAGTTTGGTGTTTAGGAAGGTTTTTCGAGGATGATGTGATAGGGCGATTAAGAAATTTATAGGAGAAACATGTGGAGATGATTAAAGTTATGGGAAATATGAAAAAAAAGAGTTCGAGTTGATGAAATATACTATGTATGATATATACAACGTGACACAGAAAAATTCACAACCTCGATGCGTTTCTGAAAGAGATCGGCCTAGTGCCGATTGAGATATGTTTCCTTAACCCTCTTCTCATTATTAGTCTATTTTATTAGATTTATTGGTTTATAGAGTCTTTTCGAGTCGTGGGGACATGACTCATTTTTGAGTTTGGGGTGTGTTAGTCCTCAATCCTAGTTTACGTGTTCCATGTTTTATTGCTTTCTAAAAAAAAATTAAAAATCAAATAAAAATTAGCTTAGGGAATGATTAGGGTTTAAAGTTGTTGAATGGCCCCAAAAGCGAACTTTTTGTGAATTAATAATAGAAAATAGTAGACCTTAGAGTAGTGCATAACTCCCTTGAATGCATGCAAATACTAGATTGTAGATAAGAATAATTAATGAATAATGCAAAATAAGTAAGCTTGTACTTAGTAAGAATGAGTGGTGTGTAGAACGTGAGATCTAAATGAGTTGAGAATTCACTTAATTATGAACTAGAAGTGAGAATGAAGTGAAACTATGTGAAAATGATACATGCAGTTCTTTGACAGCCACTGAGACCTTTTTAGCTTTCTAACCAGTTATTAATTTATATCCTTCTTAGCCCCATTTTTAAGCCTTTAAGTCTTTCTTTTGAAGCCACATTATAAGATTATCCTCTAGATGTTTGGACTATATACTATATGACCCGCACTTGAATCACAAGGCTTAAGAATAGTTGTTCTTGAGCTTGAATTTGGGGTGAGGGAATCTTTTGATATTACATTTGTTGGGCAAATTTGCGTTGTGCTTGAATGATTATGCACTTTATTGTAAATTTCTTTGCCGGTTCTAAGAATATATATATATATATATATATATATGAAAATAAGTTAGCATGACACTTGACATAAAAAATAATGTCATGTTTAACTTACAAAACAATGAATGAATAAATGTTTAAGTAAAAGAGGCGACAAAGGAATATTCTTATTGCAATCATATTGATAGGTTTGGGTTTATGTGGGGACCCTAAATTAATGCGTCAAGTGGACTGAGTGAGATCATATATGAGTATAAACTCAAGCTCTAGGACATTTTGTTGAAGGCTAGTGAGAAGAGAGATAAAAGCTCACTTTTCATTATCCAAATGTACCATTACCGTCCATAAGCCTATGTTAAAACCGTAAAGACATCGTGATTCCTAGGTACATAGTGAATTTACAATTTTGCTAATAGGGAGTAAGTTAAGTGGAGCGTTCAAAGAAAGTAAAGATCGATAAACACCCTATAGCCACCATATTAGCTAAGTATTAAGGGTAACTTTCTAGCATTGTGAAATCAATTTGGAATTGACATTATCTATGTGTTTGATTTTGTAGGATAGGTGTATGTGTGCATGAGTTCTTAGGTTGTAATTTATGAGAATTATGTTAAGTTTTGATTTGGTATCATTCTTTAAATTTTACATTTGCTTCGTGACTTAGACCTCTAATTTTGTTCTTACTTTGTCAAGACGACAAAGCTTTGAGTTGGGGGTTTTCATGTCTCCCTTTTTATGATAGAAAAATCACATTAGGAGACATCATTTTAGGTGTAAATTGGACTTAGTTAATAGATTTATCACAGTATTTTAAGAGAGAGAAAACCCAGAACGCTTGGAAGAAAAAGAGCAGAAGCTGGAGAAGACCAATCTTCCCAAACAACAACTCAACTAGTCCACCCTTTAGGTTCTTTTTAGTTTATTTTCTATTTTAGGAATTATGTATTTAGTTAATTTTATTTCTTCTATTTATTTAATTATGATCTAACACTCGGTACTTTTTATTTATTTAACTATATATGTAGATATATATATATATATATATATATATATATATATATTGATAATTAAATCATTCTCGAATCATTTTTTATCTATTTAACAATCGGTTTTACTACTATTCAAACAAATTTCATAAAATGACTGCTGCTGACATTCACGATCTTCCACTCGCCAAAACGAAGACTGGAACTCTCAAAAACTTTGTGGTTCTTTCTCTCTCAACAAAAGCTCAGGCCAGTAAACCAAGATGTGAAGAATTTGTTTTTTTTGCTAAGTTGCCACCTAAGTTGCTTGATCCTGGGAGTTTTACGGTTCCGATTTCTATTGGTAATGAGTGGCAAGGTAAGGGTTTGTGTGATTTGGGTGCGAGTTTTAACCTCATGCCTAGATCAATTTTTGAGAAGTTGAAGATAGGAAATGCGAAATCGACCTCAATGGTCTTACAGATGGCTGACAGATCCATCGTACATCCAGAGGGACGAATAGAAGATGTCCTCGTCAAGGCAGGTACGTTAATATTTCCCGCTGATTTTGTTATACTTGATTACGACGCGGATAGGAATGTCCCTTTGATTTTGGGAAGACCATTCCTAGCCACGGGGCGTAATCTTATTGATGTAGAGAATGGAGAAATGATTATGCGTATCCAAGATGAAGAGGTGAAGTTTAACGTGTTTAGGCCAATGAAGTTTCCGGATTCCAAGGAGGATTGTTTTCGTTTAGATGTACTTGGACAGGCGGAAAAAAAAGCCAACTAAGGTTGTGGAGACCTTGGGAATGGAGGAAAGATAGCTAAGAAAGAAATCACCAATTGAATTTCCTCCATATCCTAAGGGAAGTCCACACTTTGATCATGCAAATAAGAAAAACAAAGCACGTGCCACGAAGGTTCCAAAAGAACCTACGAAAGAAAGAAGGAATGAAAAAGGAGTTCAGAGTAGGCGAAGAAGTCGCAATGAAAAAGCCTGACCCTCCTCCGAAGGCGCATGAATCCAAGAGCTCTTGGGTAGGACCATTCATGGTCACCAAGGTTATCTCGGAGAAATTAGTTGGAATAAGAGCCAAGGTATGCAAATTTAGAGGAGCAAATGTTGACAACCTCACTCACTACTGGGGAGGTTATGTTAAGGAATGATGCATGAGGTAACCCTTCGAGCTTAACGACGTTAAACAAAAGCCATTTCAATTGTACAGTAGTTTATTGCTTTCATGTCTTTTCAATTCTTAGTGTCAATTAGATTAATGGTTATCTATTTAGTGTTTAATTTTTAAGAAATGATAAAGGTTGTTGTTTTTGATGATTTCAGGAGTGAAAAGATCACGAGTTTGGGGTGAAAAAGGTGAAAAATGATGAAAATTGGGTTGCAAGGCAGGAGAAAACCGGGAACTCGGTTTCATGCAAACCGGGAACCCGGTGAGCGACTGATGATCAACCCACCACACGCAAGTAAGGCGCGTCTGGGTTTGCGAAAGCGAAGAAATCCGGGAACCCGGTTATGGCGCTATAGCTTACCCAACTCTCTGACCCCTACGTAAGACGAGACGCAAGGGGTCGCGTACAGGTTCGCGCAGTCGACGAAAACCGGGAACCCGGTCGGGAGGTCCAACTCTCTGACCCCTGCGCGTGCTCAGACGCAAGGAGGCTGCGTCCAGGCGAAAAAAAAACCAAATTTGGAAAATAATCGCGCCGACACAGCGACGCAGACCGTGTACCAGGTTATCTCCAACCAGGAACCCGGTTAGCTACTGTACAAGGCGGTTTTGGAAGCTTTAACCCCTATATATTTACCTTTATTCTCAAGTTAGCCTCCAATTTCGTTTTCAGCTTTACACCACTCCGAAAATTATCATCAAAACACCAAAACATCACCAAACCATCCCTCCAAACATCAGCCCAACATTCAATCATATCATAAATCCTTCCAAAACACCAAATATCCACACTTAATCCAAATCCTTTCCTTCACCAAGCTTGTAATTATCCATTAAACCTTTCCCAGACCTTGAAGTATTCATGACCCAACTCAGAACACATTATAAAACATATCTATACACCTTCACATACACCAAAGTCACTAATTTTATCCGAAACTTTTGGGAGTTCTTGAAGCTTTGAGTTTGGGGTCATCAGATATGACCATGAAGGTTGGAAAAGGTACAAGGAACGTGAGAAAAGAAAGTTGGGTATTGAGGGAATATTTCTATAAAGAAGATGATGATCTAGAGGGTTAGGAAGCGATGAAAACTTTGGAAAATACGACAAAAAGAGTTTGAGTTCATGAAGAACACTTTAATCAAGATGAACGCAACCATCAATGATCCTTACAACTTGATGAATAAGAATTCAGAACCACAACCTAGATGCAACAGTAAAAACTAGCCTAATGCTGGTTAAGATACGTTTTCTTTCCCTTTCTCATTTGGTAGTGTATATTAGTTTATTTGCATTATTGAGTTTTTTCGAGTCGTGGGGACACGACTCATTTTTGAGTTTGGGGTGGGGTTCGTTGCCTCATCCCAATTTTATGTGTTATGTGTTTTATTTGCTTTCAATAAAATTAGCTGAGGATTGCGTTTGACTATAGAACATTTTAAATTTACCCATTAAGCATACTTTCGATAAATCCATGATAGAAAATAGTGGACTTTAGGGTTTAGTATAAAACGCACTTTAATTGCATACAAACATAGGTAATTGATAGAAAGAATTAATGAACAATGCAAAAGAAGTACACTTATACTTAAGGAAATTTTTTGGTTTGTAGAACGCGAGATCCTAATTAGTAGAGAACCCACTTAGATATGAACTAGAGGCGAGCTATATAACTAGGAAAATGATAGGGGCAGTTCTTTGTTAGCCATTTAAGACCTTTTTAGCCTTCTATCCCTTGAATTAATATTATCCTTCTTAGTCCAATTTTAAGCCTTAAAGCCTTTCTTTTGTCGCCACGATATAAGCCCATATCCCCTTAGTTTATTAGGGATTTCCATATAACCCGCACTTGAACCATGATCCTGAGACCTGTCTCGAGCTTGAGTTTGGGGTGGTGGGTCAATCTATGGGAAATTACATTGGGAGAGGATTATATGTGTTTGTACTGAGGCACAATTTCAGATGATATTATTTTGAGTAATGATATATGTCACCCCTTTTCATGTCACCCTTTTATCACCCGTCTATATATATGTGTTGATTTCCTTGAATAGAAGATAGAGAAAAATTAAATAGGATAGAGAAATCAATTCATTGGTCCATATAGGCATACACGTAGGAGGTGATAAAAGGGTGATACAAAAAGGGTGACAAATATCATTACTCTATTATTTTTGTAACCCTTTGCTGGGATTGAAAAAAATAATAATAAAATAAATAAATAAATATTATAGATGTCAATAAAGTAGAAACCAGGAACCCGGTTAATGCTGACCGGGGAACCCGGTTTTCTCCTGTACAAAAAAAAGAAGAAAAAGAAAAATAAAGAAAGAATAACTTACCCGGCAAAGTGGAAATTTCTGAAAATCATCTTAGTCTATATTGGGTTAACTTGGGGATGCTAAATTAGTGCATCAATTGGGTTGAGTGAGAACATTATTCGAGTGTAAACTCAAGCTCGTGGATAGTTGTTGATGGTAAGTGAGGAGAGAGCCAAAAGCTCACTTCAAATTTACCAAATATACATATCACACCGTTCCTAAGCCTATTCTAAAACCATAAAGTCCTCGTGATTCCTAGATACAAGGTAAGTTAATAGGGAGTATACTAAGTGGAGCGTTCAAAGCGAGTTAGGATCGATGAACACCCTATAGCCATCATACTGAGATAAGTACAAGTGTAACCTTCTAGCATTGCAACTTTAATTTGATGATTGATATTATTTATGTTTGATTTTTGCAAGTAAGTGTATGTGTATATTAATTCCTAACTTTTGTTATATGAGATTTATTTTAAGCTTTGCTTTGGGTGTATTTACTAGCTTCTACATTCTTGCATCTACTTTAGACCTCTATTTTTAGTTTTACTTTGTCGGGACGACAAAGGTTTGAGTTTGGGGTCTTGATATCTCCCATTTTGATCTAATTATATGCTCATAGGAGACATCATTTTCGGTGATTAGTTGATTAATTCGATAGACTTTTAGTGTTAAATCGTTATATTTCATTTTCCATCCTTGAATTGTAGTATTTTGAATTTATTAAGCCTTTGCGCGTAAAATGGTTTGTTTTTAGTGAAAAGATTGTAGGTTTAAAGATGCTAGCAAAGAGAGGATCAAGGATTAAAGTCTTATATTGTGAAAAGAAGTCGAAGAGTTGATTTAGGAAACTACATCAACTCTTCGACTTCTTTAGACTTGGATTTAGCCTTGACTCGTGAGACAAGCTTTGATCCCTTATTGAGTTACGAAGATTTATCAAGTTGAATGGGTCAATTCGGAGTTGAAATAAGAAAGTTACAGCTGTTTTAGTGAAGGTTGTACTTTAGTTACGGGATATAGAATAAAAGAGTGGACTTGGACTTTTTAATATTTCATTTATTTACTTAAGCAAGAGCCCAAGTCCTAATTTTAGAGTATAAAAAGACCTTTGGACTTCTATTTTACACGCAACTGAATATACGCTTAATTTTCACAAGGCAGAAGTCAGAGAGAAGTCAGAAGCAAGGAGAAGAAGAAGCCAAGAGCTGGAGAATTCCATATTCTCCAATTCACAACCAAACCCAATCCCCAATTAGGTTCCTCTTTTTATTTTTGTAATTTGAGAACATGAATTCCTATTATTTTAATTTAGTTTTTCTTTCTATCATGAGTTAAATTTACATTGTACTTGAGAATCGCATAATGGGTTGAATCCAATTTGTATTAATTTATGTTTTTCTAATTTGGGATTTTAGAATTGAAATTGAATTAGTTATTTTATGTTGACAATTATTTTATGCTTGAATCATTATCTTTAGCGTCGCGAACTAGGGATAATTTTTAGTATCTAGGCTATTCAATATAGTGGCGTATTGATCACCTTGACGGGGGTTTTTGATACAGAACTAGGTAATTGTTGTTGGTATTCGCCAATGACCTTGACATGATTGACTAACCAATAGCCAAAGTGGTAAGAACTTGAAGCATCTGACAGTAGTTTTAATCATCCTGACGGCGTTTAGAATACCGTAGGAGAGCTCCTTGGTCCACCCTGACGGGGGTAAGGAGACTTTAGAATCCCGACTAGCATTTAAATAACAATTCAACCCTTAACAGAAAACATTAATTAAGAAGATTTGTGGTGAAACCCTTGTGTGACTCAAGTACTACTTTCCTCTTGCGTCTACCTCAATTACTTGCATTATTTCCATTCTAGTTTAATTAATTTAGTATTTAAACTATTTGCACCCTAGTTTTTGAAAACCAAAACAAATATCATATCTTTTACTTTTTTGTATTTTCAATTATATCACTATTTGATAACATTAGAGTCAACCTAATCCGTCCTTGCAAACGAACTTGATTATCATATATTACTTGGGACAACTGTACACTTGCAGTTAGTGGTTCCTCTATTCTTAACATTTATTTTATAACACATAAGGACCCACCACTATTTAAGGTGAAGAAGACGCAGAAAGGATCTGGTTTCTTAGACCTACTCTTCTTTAATCGGTGCATGTGTTACTCTACAAATAGGTTTTACCAACTACTTACACTGAATTGGACTAAATCAATTCATATGCTTGGACGAGGGTCTACGGGCTAGCTAACTCACTGAAAACCACCGACACTATGGAATCTCTTGGAAACTACATCCGGGAGATGATTGAGATCAATCATCCTATTAACGACGTTGAGGTGAAGGATTTCTTACGTTTTAGGGTTAAGTTCTACACACAAATTCCTATCAAAACATGTGTCTTTGTTGAGCAATTGGATGGTGTGGCTTGGGTAGGATTTAAATACGAGAGCCTTGGTTTATTTTGCTACAATTGCGGAATATTAGGTCACAACAAGAGAAATTGTTTGGTTGGCATGGTCAGACCTAGGTGGAACGACGCCTCTTCCCTGCTACTTCAATTGGAACAGGGAGACAACTATGAAGAGCGATGACAAAGTTTTCCACTTGATTTGAAAGCGTGGTATGATGAGGTTAAGATTTTTTCCTTTCAGGAGAACCAATGGTGATGATGGCGACAAAAACTCTTTTAATGATGGCGGGGGTAATGTTCAAACTGTATTCAATGTGGGAGCGGTGCATAGCAATATTTCTACACAAAAGAATAATGGTTATGATGATAACAATAATAAAGAGCGCAGCGAATCATCGAAAAGAAAAAGAGAAAATGTTAGCGGATTTATGGAGATGCTATGTAACACGAGTAATCCTTGTGAGGCTACCGAAATCACAATGAACAAATATCCTTGCCTCTACAGGATCTTTCAGAGTGTGTGTTCGGAAATCTGGGTAAAAGTATTATCATGAATAACTAGACTATTGTAGAAGTGTAAAACACAAGAGAATCTAATGTAGAAACTATGTACAAGAATTTCAATTTGGAGGGTATTTATGACCAATTTAAGAGATTTGAAACTAGAGTTGCTGATGGAGGAGGTGATAACATCACGACGGAAGTTGGTGGAGAGAATTTGATTGGCAACTTGAATGAGGTTAATATGGGGAGAAAGGGTCTGCAGATTTTCGAAAATCAAAGAACAGACACAATGGGTTTTACAGGTAACATGGATAATTTTAACGCAAAAAGGAAAAGTGGTTTGGAGGCGCACAACGAGCTTGATGACCTTTTGAGCCGGATGAAGAATCCTTTAATTCACAATCTATTCACATAAGCCTCCATGCTAGGCAAGATATGGATTTTCAACAAAAATACTATAAAACACTGAGAATGAGAGTTAGTGATTCGAGTCAAAAGTTCAAGTGGCCCAAGACGCTAAAAAGGAAAGAGGCTCCGGCTTGGGGTGAAGGTCCTTCGGAACTTAAGAAATCACGTGTTGAAGAAGTCAACGGTTTAGGGAGGAGGTTTTCCGAAATGCAAAGCTTTATGGATGATCTATATGAAATTTATTGTGATGTGAAAACAAAAATTATGGAGGAAGAGAAGTGGTTTGGATTAGTCGATGCTATTGGGAAGAAGGTTTTGGTGATCACGAGAATTATTATTATTACTGTGGGGGACCGGAGTGTGGTGGTCATCTTAAGGGTGACGAGTCTTTTGATAGTGACACGCGGGATGATGTGAGTACCCGGGAGATTCCCGTAAATGAAAACATCAATAGTGAATATGCTAAGGACGGTGCCTTGTACTTTAAAGTGGTCGGGTTTGATGGATAACTTCATGATATGGAACTGTCAAGGGGCTAGGGCACCATTGATGCAAAAAATGATTAAGTACCTTCATTCGAAGTTTAATTTATCTTTCATTTTTCTTTTGGAATCAAAGATCATAAATAAAGATATTAGATCTTGTAGATTTTTGAAACCATTCCCAAATAAATATATAGTAAACCCTGGAGGAAGAGCATCTAGGTCAAGTGGTATTACACTAGCATATAAGGATCATATCAGAATTAATATCGTTATTTCTTGTTCTTCTTTTGTAATCTGCAATGATAATGAATCTAATCTTTCTTCTTGGTATATTATTCTCGTGTATGCTCTGAACAACGCTAATGGTAGAGAAAAATTCTTTGATAATATATCTAAGTGGAGATCTAATATTCTTGATCCCGCCTGATGTCTCCTCATTTGTGATAGATTTATGTTAGGATGAGACATCATTTTTGGTGATTTAGAAGTCTTTCTAATAGTTTTTCTTGAGAAATAGCGCACTTTCCTATTTTGAGTCTTGATTTAGTAAAATAATATTTTTAGAGCATATTGGGTTTAATTATTTATTTAGTGTGAAACTTTAAAGATAATTATGGAGATTAATTAGAGTTCAAGTCAAAGACTACAAGATATGGAAAGAGATAAGCATGAAAATTGGAGATAATGAAACAAAAGCTAAAAACATGGAAAAGGAAAAGCTGCCTTAATCCTGAATTTCTGCACCTACGACCAGAAATCAGCTTATATCTAAAACACGGTGTGGAATTTGGAGAAACGGTCAAGAGCAAAGTTGAAGATCTTTCCGAGACGATGAATTCAGTATACTCTTACGCGTCAAACGGATGAATATTGAAGCTGCTAGGACCAAAATAAAAACGGGTCTGATTTCATGTTTTTAGGGTTACGAATTTGAGTTGGGCTTGGAGTCCATTACTTACCTTTTCCTTCAAGAAAACGAATTAGGTCTTCTAAACACCTATAAATACACCCTTATATTAGTTGTAAATCATCCTTGCCTCATAGTAATTAGTTCTTAAGGTTTTATTCTTCCAAGTTATTGTAGAGAGCAAGATGATGTCTATTATTATTTCTTTTAGTTTATTTCCTTTAGGTATGAACTAAACTTCCCATAGCTTGGGTTTTGCATCATGTATATTCTATGAATTCTATTTTCATTCTATCTAAGTTTCTTTGGGAATTACATGTTTTAAAATGATATTAGCTTCTTACCTTTATATTTGTTTATGTGTTTTGATTTATTGCCTGTCCTATAACTGATCACTTTAGGCTTTCTTAATAGTAATTAGATGATCACCTTAGCTGGGTGTCTAATTATTGAAACACCACATAACGTCTAGTTTCGATATTGGTCCTGACAACACTAATTCTAACTAGATAGTCATTAGGGTATAATTTAATCACTATCACCATGTATGGAAATTGATTGCTTAGGGCCCTAGTGGCGTAGGAACCAGCCTCGTGGTGTGTCTGTAGCCCCCTTAGTCGCTCTCAAGGTCTAAGGTATGGGAATTTAGAATCCTGACTAAGTATCTAAGAGCTAATTATTTCCCTTATTAACTAGATTTAATAGAAAGAATTAGAAGGATTAGTGCATACTAGCAAAACCTAAGCTATACTTCTCATCTCATATTTCTTCGTATTTAATTTACTGTCTTTATTTTCCTTAGTTTAATTAGTTATTTCGAATTTACTCTCTCTTTATTTTCTGTCTTTTAATTAATTACTGCTTACTCGTTATTGCTACCCATTCGATTAACACACTAAGTCCCTGAGAACGAACTCAACTTATCATTAAAACTTGCATTCGTCCTGTAATACTTGCAGTACTGTGCCGGTCTAGGGTGAGAGTGCGTTGTTTTCTGACTTATTATTTATCTTATTTTATCACACCCTAGGCGACACCAAGTTTTTGGCACCGCTACCGGGGACTTGTGTCTCGTTAGCGTGTGTGTAATCTATTTCGAGTAGTAGTTTTAAATTAATTTTTATTTTTCAGTATTTAGTTTTTATTTTTCAGGATTTACGCTTGTGGTTTGCTTTAGTCTTTTTCAGGGTTCACAGTGTTTAATTCTTGGCCTCCGTTATCGGAGCCTGAGAGGAGCTTCAGACCTTATAACAAACGTGTTCGTGAGGAAAGAGCCTTAAGAAGAGCTATGGCAGGAGCACAAGAGCAGTTAGATCCACTTGGAATCCCACCAGAGGGGTTACAATACTATGCACCACGAGGACCACCACCATTCATTCCACCTGATGTACAACAACAAGGACGAGGTAACAGGCAGAATCGAGTTGAGCAAGACCTTCTTGGTCTCCACGTGCCGTTCCATGTTCAACTATTAGGCTACCGTCCTCCAGAGATCCAGAATATTAAATTTCGACCCGATCCGGGTATGCTCAGTCAATTTCAAAGTTATGGACTCTATAGTGGTACAGCAATTCAAGATCCGGTAAGAGCAATTCAGAAGTTTATGCGAATTTGTGATGCTTATGTTACTCCAGGCATTACACGCGAGCAACTGTATTGTCATATGTTTTCGTTCTTCTTAACCGGTAGAGCTAGTGAATGGCTAGATAGACAGCCATCAGGGACAATCAATTCATGGACAGAACTTCAAGCCGCTTTCTTTAACCGTTTTTATCCGAAGAGTATGAGACTCAAAGACCAAAGCGAGCTTGCAAGATTTTGTCAAGAAGATGGAGAAACAGTAGGAGAATCATGGACAAGGTTTCGACATAAATTAGCTAGATGTCCGCTCCATGGTTATACCCCCTCTTTACAATTAGCTATATTCTATGAAGGTCTCAACAATCGAGGTAGAGAGAACGTGGATAACATAGGAAAGGGAAATTTCGTGTCCATGAATCATAATGAAGCTTCCGAGGTTTTGGAAAATATTTTTGAACAAGAAAGGAGTTGGCCTTCTACGCGAGCTCCTGTCGCAAAAACCCGAGGAACGCTCCGATTAGATGCAGAAACTGCAAACTCAGCTCAAATATCCGCATTAGAGAAACAAATCAAAGAACTTAAGCTAGAGATGCAGAAAAATTTAGCCGCAGCAAACGTAGTACAAGAAGCACAAGGTTGTCAACAATGTGGGGTTAATAATCATACTTGGTAAGAGTGCGAAGGAAATCCACAATCTCTTTACTTCATATCCAATCGAGGAGGCTATCAATTTGGTAACCGAAACCATGCGGGTATGCAATATTCAAATCCACAGGGGGCCGCTAATCCTGGTCATTATCAACCGCGCCCCCAGAACAATTTTTTCCAGCCAAGAGGTCAGTATCAGAATAGACCCGCTCCCCCTCAACAACCTGTTCAAGATGCCTATACTGAATCATTAGATCAGAAAGCTTTACCATAGTATCCTCAAGAGGGATCTATGGATAATCAACAATTAGTAAAAGTATTGGACCGTTTGACCACGAATATGAACGCTCAGGATAAAAAGTTATGAGGACAAGATGCCGCAATTCATATTTTAGGTACTCAAGTAGAACAATTGAACAAAGTTCTAACAAATTTAATGGAACAAAAATAATTGAAGGCGATCGAAGGAGGTGATGACAATGTTGGGTTCGAAGCTTGTAAGGCTATTTGCCTTGAAATTGAAGAAAAGAAGGAAGTACCACATGCTGCCGATAGTGCCGTGGAGGTTCCGAGTACTGAAGAAGAACCAACCAAGTCTAGCCCCGTGGAATCTAACTGTTCTGAGAGTCATGTGGAGGACGATTCAGAAAAATCTGAATTTATACAGCTTCTGAAGGATATGCAAGAGGAGATTAGATCGGTTATGGATTTTCAAGCTGAGCTGGCTAAAGAGAAAGAGGAAGAAGCCTCAAGGGAGGAACCAAGAGTTGAAGTTGAAGTTGCACCTGCTGTGCATGAAGAGAAAGAAGAAGAGAAGGTGGAATCGCCACCTTTTGTTCAAATAGTATCATCAACTATTCCTAATACAAATCCAAAGGATGACACTGAACTCAAGACATTTGTAGAGGCGTACACTCCTGAAAATATCAACGCCCAAATTCTTGAGATTGCAAAGAAAGGGATTACACCGCAACAAGTGTTTACACAAGTTATTCCTGATAAAGAAGCGAGTGTAGAAGCACCACGAGAGAACCTGAGAGTCTCAAGAAGAAGTGAAAGAGAGTTACCAACAAAGCTCAAAGATCCGGGAAGTTTTAACCTTCCTATTCAAATAAATGGTATGCTCAAAGTAAAAGCTATGTACGATGTGGGTTCTGGTGTGAATCTTATGCCTAAGTCCGTGTTCGAGAGACTTGGACTTCAGAAATCAGAGAAAGCTCCAGTGAAGTTGCAGTTCCCTGACAACTCAGTTACCAAGACATGGGGAACAGTGGAGGACATCTTAGTCTGAGCAGGTAGTATCACCATCCCTAGTGACTTTGTTATACTTGAGTTTGATGCAGATAAGCAGGTTCCAATCATACTTGGACGGCCTTTCATGGCCACAAGTCAAAGTGTCATCAACTTCCAAGAAGGGACCATTACCCTTCACGCAAAGAACGTATCCGAAACCTTCTATGTCTTGGGAAAGAAACCGAGGAAGTTAGATCCCACCGTTCCTGTCATCCACAGCCTTTCACATCACAAAATCCCCCCAGAGAAGATCCACTTAATACCTGTGGATACTGAGCAAAACATTGAGTTTGGGGTTGGCCATGAAGTTCTATGGAAAGCTCACAAACGCGAAAATAGGCCACGTAGTTTCAAAGACTCGTGGATGGGACCATTCATTGTCACTAAGGTTGTTTCAGCCAAGGTGATAGAAATCCGACCCAAGAAGGGGATCAAGCGCAGATTAGTTGACGTTCATAGCCTAACTCATAGTTGGGGAGGCTATATTCGCAAATCTTGTTAGAGGTAACACGTCTAACTTTAAAAGACATTAGATAAAAGTGTTGTACGGGAGACAACCCACAATTTTTTATGTTTTTATGCTTTTTACGTTTTTAGTTTGTGTTTAGTTTAGTTGTTTTTAGTTGATATTGCATATTTGAGAAAGGTATTAGTGTTTTTGATGCTTAGGTATTGGAGAAATCGAGTTCGGGAGGAGAAACAAAAAATTTCGGAAAATTCAGACCAGCAGTCCGGTACACCGGACGATTCTTCCGGTATACCGCAGAGGAGAAAACACGTGACCATGGGGTATTGACTCGGGTTTTTGGCCGAGAAGAAAAAAAATCAGAGCTTCAGGTCCGGTACACCGGACCCTAGCCCCGGTACACCGCAGGATCAGAAACCCGTGGCCACGGGGTGAGGAATCGCGTTTTTTGCCGAACATCAAAATTTCGAAGAACAGAAGCTGAGGTACACCGCACCTCAGTTCCGGTACACCGCACCGCGCCGCTGGAGAGAGAAAAAATTACATTTTTAGGTTATAAAAGGAGGAGGATTGGTATTGTTCCGAATTATTAAATACTTAAGCCTCTCTTTCTTCTCCAAACCTCTCCCAACTCCATTAAAGCTCATTCAAACCTTCAACAAACATCAAAACACTACCCAATCATCATAAAAACACATTAAAGCTTCTCTCCACATCATTACAAAGGAGATTCAAGCACCCAATTCTCACCAAACACATTAAAATTGAAGAATCAAATGCTTAAATTTTCAAAATTCATCCTACAATTTCTTAAATCCATACCAATCCACTAAGTTTTCATCTTACCCACATAGAGATTCATCATCAATTAACCTTTCCTAAACCAAATCAAGCTTGTTCAACCAATAATTCAAAAGTTCAAATTTCAAGAGTTGTTAAAGCTTTGAGTTGGGGGTCAATTGAGATGACTAAGAGAACATAAACATTAGCTAACAAGAGGGAGATGAAGAAAAGCAAGGTATTGGGTTCAATTGAGAAGAAATCAAATAACAAAGGTTCTAGTTCTAAAGCTAAGGGTAAAATCGATGTTGAAGAAGGAGATAAGTGTTGGGTCCTAGGGTGTTATAAAATTAATGCGAAAATAAAAGGAACCACTTAACCGCAAGTGTACGGTTGTCCCAAGTAATATATGATAATCAAGTTCGTTCTCAGGGACGGATTAGGTTCAACCCAAATATTAATCAGATAGTAGAAATAATTGTTTAACAGAAAATTAAAGAAGAGATTTTTGTTTGGTTTTCTAATAACTAAAGATGCAAATAATAAAAACTAAATTAAAATAAATAAAAGAAAATAAAAGACTAACTTCAGATAAGAGAGATACTTGAGTCTCGCAAGGAATCCACCTAATTAATGTAACCTATGCTTTGTTTAAGGGTAGAATTGGTATTAGTATATTAGTCGGAAAATCTAATATCTCCTAGCCCCCGTCAGAGTGGATCTAGAAGCTATCATACGGTATTACAAACCCCGTCAGGGTGAATATAAGCTACTTTCAGATGAATAATATTTTACCTCTTTGGCTATGTAAATCATATGACTTTCGTCCATTACACGGGTATTACCTAAGTCTGTATTCAAACCCCCCTGTCGGATGATCACTTCGCCACTAAAGTGAATAGCCCAAATACTAAAATCTATTTCTAGTTGTACGGAAAAGAAATAGTGATTAAGAACAAAGTAATATCCAATATCTAAGACCTAATTCAATTTAAATCATAACAATCCCAAATTCAAAACAAAGATTAAATTAATTAGGGTTCATCCCTTTATTGCGATTCTCAAGTATATAAAAGTTTAGCTCATGGTAATATTAAAGACTGGAACTAAATAGAAAGACATCATATTTAATTATAGAAAATAAATATATAACCTAAGGATTAGATGACTGTTGATGGAAGAACAGAATTCCTCCAGCTCTAGCTTCTCCTTTGCCTTCTTGCTCTTGAAGTCTCTGACTCTCTCTAAAGATGTATATATTGAATAATAATTGAGAGGTACTGAATAATGAGTTCTAAGGGGTGTATTTATAGGTGTTAGAAACCCCTAGGTCGAATTTACTTGGAGTGGAAGACAAGTCAAGGACTCTTTAATTCGTCACCCTAAAATCTAGGAAAGGTAATATTTTGCTGCTGATTTGATTTGGTCATATCTTTTTCAATACTTATCCGTTTGAGAAGTTCCAATATATGAAATTTATTGTCTTGGAAAGAGCTTTCTATTGGTGCAGACCATTCGTCCAGAATCCATGCCAATCTTTAGTTATGAATTAATCTTTAAAACGTGGCTGGAATTTCAGATTCACAAGGCAGCTTTATCTTTTCCTTCTTTGAATAAATCTTTCCTAAATATTCTTATTTCCATGTAAATATTCTTTCCTTTCATCTTTATCTTGACTTGGTCTCTAAGTAATTACCATTATCTCTTAAAGCTTCACAATAAATAAATAATTAAACCGCATATGCGTAAAAAGAATAAATCAATAAATCAAGAAAACGAAATAGGAAAGTGCACTCTAAAAATAGAAACTCTCGTAAAAACATTTCCTAACACTCTAAAATACACTAAGACTTTATTCTCACTTCTTCTCCTTGGATTGGTCTTTCATGAAATTCAAGAACCGATTAACTTTGCATTAAAAATAGTCAAATTTACGCACAAAAGCTCAGATTCTGCAAATAGTTAATTTCCAAGGGGAGAAAGTGCAATATGATCAAATAAGTCTAAAATTCTATCAATTAAGTCATTTATTCACCTAAAAGGATGTCTCCAAAGGGCTAATAATTAGAACAAATAGGGAGACATCAATAAGCTAGCTATGTTTTCAATGGGAAAAAGGCTTTACTTTTACTCAAAGGAGAAAACACAACCTCTTCCCTTCAATGATCCTACACCATGGATAAAGAGAAAGCTTCAAAGGCCTTGATAGCTTCTGCAGAAAAACAATTAAAGGAACTACCTTTTGCTTTTGAGAAAGTATTCACTGAAGAAGTTGGTACAGGAGAATATAAGAGATTCTTGGAGCTTGGTGAAAAATTGGGTTGGTCTACGTTCATAGTAAGACGATCTGAATTATGTCATGAGTTGGTTTTAGAATTCTATTTAGGCCTCTTTAGCCGAGATAGTAAAGGTTGTGTTCCGATTAGAGGAAAGTTAGTTCCTTTCACAGTTAATGAGATTAGAAACAACTTCAAGTTTAAGAAGTTAATTGGATATTGCAAGTATAGTGAAGCGGCGGCTAAACGAAAAATATTTGATGAGGAATTACTTTTTGAGCGTGTTTTAGACAAGGAGAAAGTGCAATCACATAAGGGAATATTAAAGGCACCTTGGCCTTACAAATATCTTCAACCGGATGCGAGAGTTTGGTACAATTTCCTTATTCCTAATGTCTTTGGAAACACACGAACTTTGGATGTGACTAAGAAGAACCATCTACTCCTGGATTATATTTTGAGAGGAGAAGAAGTGGATGTGGCACAGTTGATCTATGAGGAGGTGATGCGATTTTCGATCTCTCCTAAATCAGTTTATAATGTTAAATTTCCTACTATGATCACGTGTCTTGTGCAAAAAGCGAATGTTATATTGGGTGAAGAAGAGAAACTCGAGTTTAAGAAGAGTTATATTGATAATGCTTGGATCATGAAAGTCTTGAGAGGAGCGGTTTCTACGCAAATCTCAAAAGAAGAAAAGGAGCAGAGTTGGCAAGAGAAGATGGATGAGCGTTTAAACAAATTCGAAGCAGCTCAAACTTCCTTAGCCAATGATGTGGCACAAATCAACGCTAATCAAGTGCACATCATGAAACTCCTTGAGCAATTAACAAAAGGTTCAGCAAATCCTACCTTGGATGTCAATGATGCGAGGCAATAAGCCTCGAGAGTATGTTCTCTTTCTTCCTTACCATTTTTGTAAATGCATTTATCTGCTAAATTTAATTTCTGTTTCGAGTCTTTTACGAGTCGTGGGGACACGACTCATTTTAGAGTTGGGGGTGTGGGGATTCGTTGTCTCTGGTGTGGCCTAAGGTGTGATAAAAAGATGATATAATTTAGATGCAAATAACACCCTAAGCTAACACGGTAGTGCAAGTATTACATGACGTATACAAGTTTTAATGATAAGAAGATTCGTTCCTCAGGGACTGACGAAAGTTAGAGAGAACTTATGCAAATTATCAAGTGCAGATATTAAAGATAGAAAAGATAATACGCAAGTAGAAAGAAGAGAAAGACAAATATTTATTTGGTTTTTATAATAAAACTAAACTAATAAACTAAAGACAGAAAATAAATAAAAGAAAAGAGAAGAAGATAGTATGAAAGTTAGCTTGAGTAATTAGCATGCAATCCCTACTAGTTTTGCCGTTCTAAACATGTAAGGGTGAATTATGTAGTATTTCCCTAATCGGTCCCAGTTCGCTATCGGTAGTTTAAAATAGGATTTACCTGTGTCAATAAGGCTTCCTAAGCAAACTTTTCCTGTAATTGGTAAATAGTCATAAGAACTAAACCATAGTGATTATCTAGCTAGGTTGGGTTGTCAGATCAGACCTAATACTAGACGTTATGTGCTAAACATGCAATTAAACACCGTTATCAATGGTGACCTAATTACTAGATGGTAATTCTATATGGCCGCGGTTCCACAAGAACACGGAATATAAATCCAAACACATAAACAGAGAATAAAAACTATAATTCAAATTAAAACATTAAGTTCCCAAATTAGATAGATGTCAATCAAAGCTAGGGTTCATACATTAATGCTAAAAACTCAAACTAATAGAAATTTAGTTCATACAAAGAAAGGAAGAGAAAAGAATTACAAAATAAGAGGTTGAAGGAGACATAGTTGTTGCACAGCTCCTTCCAGACTTCTTCTCTTGTGTTGCAGCTTCCTCTTGGCCTTAGGGTCTGGCCAAGGATGATTTTAGAGTGTTAAGAGGCTGTATTTATAGGGTATAGGAAGACCTAATTCGTTTTCTTGAAGGAGAAGGAAAGTAATGGACTCCTAGTCCAACTCAAATTCGTATGGAAATAAAGATAAACACTGCTGGACCGTTTTGAGCATATCTTCTTCGTTATTGATCGGTTTGAGCTCCATAAGATACCAAAAGAATCGCAACAGAATTATCTCTGCACCTATGAAAGGAAATTACCAAAATCGGCCTATTTCTTGGGTAAAATAGCACTTCTTTAGGCGTGTACTGCAGAATCCAGATTTAGGCAGCTTTTCCTTTTCCTAATTGAACTCAGTTTCCTTCTATCTCCAATTACCATGCTAATCTCTTTCCATAAGTTGTAGTATTTGACTTGGACTCTAATTAATCTCCATAATTATCTTTAAAGCTTCACAGTAAATTAAACAATTAAACCCAATATGCTCTAAAAATAATAATTCAACAAATCAAGACTCAAAATAGGAAAATGCACTAAATTAAGCTAAGATCGACCTATAAACTAATAAGTAAGCCTAAAATGATGTCTCTGAAGTATATTATATTATCAAAAATGAGGAGACATCAAGACCCCCAACTCAAAGTTGTATCGTCCCGATACAATAAAAGTAAAGAACCATAGGGTAGTCAAGAAGAAGAAGTGGGAGGAGAATAAGAACAGAACATAATGAATGATCCTAGAGCAAAATATCTAAAAAGTCTCATGTAGTAATGTTCAAGAAATAATGCACAAGTATGCTTAATACACATGTAATCAACAATCCATAAATTCAAGTTAAGATTAATTTTGCAATGCCAGAAGGAGAGGATGATTACTTAGTTCAGGTTAATGGCTATAGGTTTCTCATAGGTCCCAAATACAGCATCCAATGGTCCACTTACCTACTACCTAATAGCTCAATTGTTTCTCCACCAAGCAGTTAGAAATCCTAAGGTCTTGGGTTATAATTTGGCTTAGGGACGGTATGATATATTTGGATAATGAAAAGTGAGCTTTTGGCTCTCTCCTCACTAGCCATCAATGAATCGCCCTAGAGCTTGAGTTTTCACTCGAAGATGTTCTCACTCAACCCAATTTATTGATGCCTTTGATGTGCATCCCCAATTAATCCCAATTAAATCCTTTGATGATTTAAAATCCACTTTTCCGGTCCGAATATATATTCTTTTCATATCAATTTTTTCTTTTGTATAGCTATGACTCTCTTTTTGATGTTCGAGATATCACGCTATTTTTTCATATATATATTCTTTCTTTTAAATGCCCTTGTTGGCAAATTTAGCCCGTAGCTTCTTTTCCATTCACTATTACCCCGGAAAAGGGTTACAATAATAATAATTCATCATCAATAAAATCACAAAGATAATTCCCAAATTTCCAAAGTTCCCTAATTATGAAACCCACCACCCCAAACTCAAGCTCTAAAACGAGTTGTCTCAGGTTTTGCGATTCGAATGCGGGTCATATAGATAAGTCATAAAAACTAAGGGTATGGATTATAATGTGTTTCAATAAAGACTTTAGAAAGGCTCAGAGGGGCTAAGACGGATAAATAACAATAATATCAAACAAAAGGGTGAGAAAGTCTAAAGGCTTCAAGTGTTTTATCATGAAAGAACTGCCTTAGTCATTTTTCTAACTACCAGATTTCGTTACTTTTTCACTATTAGTTCATAGATAAGCGAGTTTTCAACTAATTTTAAACCTCACGTTCTACACACCAATTAACTATTCCTAAGTTTCAACGTGGTTTCTTAGCATTGCTCATTAACTTTTCTATCCTTTATTTCCTGTTTTCATACATGCATCTAAACAATTTTGTTGCATATTTCAAAAACATACTACTTACTATCATTGACTTAATTAAATCATGCTCAAATAGGTACATTCAAAGATATTCTATGCCTAATTCAACCCAATTTTTTTTTAAATTTTATGCAAAGACGAAAAGAAGATGAGGACAACGAATCCCCACCCCCAACTCAAAAGTGAGCCGTGTCCCCACAACTCGAAAAAGACTCCAGAAAGAATAAAATTTAAAATTAGCATACATATTGCACATAAATAAATGGTAGGGGAGAAAGAAAACATACTCTTCGAGGCTATTACCTCGCCTTATCTGTACTCGGATTAACTCTAATGTATCTTCTTCACCCAACTTCTTATTCGCTTTTTGTTCAGGACACGTGATCATAATAGAATATTGCATTAAATAACGACATGGGAGAGATCGAAAATTCGTATCACCTCCTCATAGATCAACTGTGCCACATCTTCTTCTCTCCTCACCAAATACAATTCACAAACAACCCAAGCATTCCAAATCTCCATGAACCTTCATGTATTCTCCTTCAACTTATTCTTCAAATACTTTCTTATAAGAAAAAGGTAGTTCCTTTAATTGTTTCCTCGGAGAAGCTATCAGGGCCCTTGAAGCTTTCTCTTTTTCTTTGGGTGCAGGACCTTGTTGAGGTTGTGTTTTCTCCTTTGCATAAAAGTAAAGCTTTTTACCATTACGATCAAACAAAGGTATCCCACTCTTCTCAACTTTATCTTTACCCTTTGATTTAGAACTAGCACCTTTGTCAATTGATTTCTTCTTGTTTAAATCCAATCCCTTGTTACTCTTCACCTCCCTCTTGTTAGCTAAAATTGTTGTTCTATTAGTCATCTTCAATTAACCCCCAACTCAAAGCTTTAACAACCCTTGAAATTTGAACTTGTGAATTAATGGTTGAACAAGCTTGATTTGGCTTAGGATAGGTGAATTGATGATGAATCTTTATGTGGGTGAGGTGGATTTGGAATGGGTTGACTTGGATTTAAGAAATTGTAGGATGGATTTTGAAAATTTGGCTCTTTGCTTCTTCAATTTGAATGGATTTGGTGAAGATTGGGTGTTTGATTCTTGTAATGATGTGGAGAGAAGATTTGATGTGTTTTTCTTGATGATTGGGTAATGTTTTGGTGATTGGTGAAGGTTTTGATGAGCAATGGAGTTAGGAGAGTTTTGGAGAAGAGATAGAGGCTTAAGGTTTAATAAATTCGGAATAATGGGCATTATATCTTCTTATAACCTTGAAGCCCTTTTTCTCTCTCTGGCGGCTCGTGCGGACCATGGTGCGGACCATGGGGTGTACCGCGTGGTACACCGCGACATCTGATTGTCGAAATTTTTTTCATTCTGGATGATACCCGTGGTAGACCCGTGGAACGTGTTTTTGAGCTGCGGACCATGGCGCGGTACACCGGAGGGTACCCCGCGCCTTCTATAGCTTTCCACGTCAAAATACCCGTGGACCTACCCCGTGGCACGCGTTTTGGCCTGCGGACCATGGCGTGGTATAGGGGGTAGTCCGCGGGTCAATTTTTTCTCGGTTCTGGACACGACCCGTGGCTCCACCCGTGGTACGGGTTTTGACCTGCGGTATACCGCGGCTGAGGTCCGGTATACCGCACCCCTGCTTCAGTTTCTCCGAAAATTTTTGTTCGCCTTCCCTAACTCGATTTCTCCAATACCTAATCATCAAAAACACTAATACCTTCCTCAAATATGCAATATCAACTAAAATTAACTAAAATAAACTTAAACTAAAAACGTAAAAGACATGAAAACTAAAAAACTACGGGTTGTCTCCCGTACAGCACTTTTGTTTAACGTCTTTCAAAGTTAGACGTGTTACCTCGATTACGGATGACGAAATTTCCACCCTTTGCCTTTGATTCCCACGAACTTTTCAGCTCGATTCTTCATGATCATGGATGGTGCCATCCAAGATTGCGTGGGAATAGGTGTCTCTAGTGGTAACTCGATTTCATTTGTAGCACTACACTCCTCTGGCAATCCACTCATCTCTTTAGTTTCGCATCTTCGTTTGTTGGAAAGAATGTCCTTCATGAATTGACCGTATTTTGACATTCTTGTGAGAGCTTTTACAAACGGGATGCTGATCTTTAACTTGTTCACCATGTCAACGAACTTCTTGAATTCCAGGTCATTGTCCTTTCTGACACGTGAAGGGAATGGTGGAGGAGGACAGGTGTTGGTTACCACTGGGCTCTCTTTCTTTTCTGGTGTCTTCTCTTGGACACTTCTTTGTTCAACTACCTCTTCGACCTTACCTTCTGTTGTTTCTTCTCCCCCCGTTTCTGGAATAGGGACTGGTTCTGGTTCTGGTCTTGGTGGAGGTAGTTGTTTTCCACTTCTTAATTCAGTTGCATGGCAAACTTTGTTTTCTGGAGCACTAGTATCACTTCGGAGTTGCCTTTCTGCAAGGATTTTAGTTTTTTCCACCATTTGTGACACTGTCTGCACCATCTCCATAAGTGCATTCTGCGAGTTTAGGTATCCCCGCTGGCTAATTTCTATATCTTCAATTATGTTCATTATCTTAGCCATGGTTGAATTCGAACTCGAAGGTTGTTCTTGTACGGTTTGCTGCATTGAATAAGGAGGTGGTTCTTGATAATCTTCATTATAACTTGGCGCTTCTTGATAGATAGGTTGTGGAGGATAATAATATTGTGGTCGTGGTTGATAATAATCATCATAGTGATGGTTATTATGATAATAATTCTGTTGATCTCCGACCCAATTGTAACTCTGTGGGGGTTGATACTCAGCGTAATTTCCTTGAGATTGATAATAACCATCATAATAATGGTCTCTTTGATAAGGCATGAAGGAAATTGAGGCTGGATTATTCATGCAATATTCCCACGAGTGATCTCTTGCTCCACAACTAGGACATGAAGGTAGGGTATGTACTAGATTCCTCTGAGCTAGTTTTCGCGATTGTTCTCGTAATTCCTCAAGTTGTTGGTTTAACTCCTTGAGCTTTAGAGCTTCCATCATGTATTAGCTTCTTCAGGATCTAATAACACGAAACCTTTATCTCCTAATAAATCTGCTTTCGCCTAAAAAGAATCAGTAAAGACAAAAACTAAAAAGAAAAGCGTAAAAATAGAACTAACTAAAATATAAGCACAAGATATATGCACAAGGACTAACGATGTAGTCCCCAGCAGCGGCGCCAAAAACTTGGTGTGGCCTAAGGTGTGATAAAAAGATGATATAATTTACATGCAAATAACACCCTAAGCTAACACGGTATTGCAAGTATTACAGGACGTATGCAAGTTTTAATGATAAGAAGATTCGTTCCTCAGGGACTCTCGAAAGTTAGAGAGAACTTATGCAAATTATCAAGTGCAGATATTAAAGATAGAAAAGATAATACGCAAGTAGAAAGAAGAGAAAGACAAATATTTATTTGGTTTTTATAATAAAACTAAACTAATAAACTAAAGACAGAAAATAAATAAAAGAAAAGAAAAGAAGATAGTATGAAAGTTAGCTTGAGTAATTAGCATGCAATCCCCACTAGTTTTGCCGTTCTAAACATGTAAGGGTGAATTATGTAGTATTTCCCTAATCGGTCCCAATTCGCTATCAGTAGTTTAAAATAGGATTTACCTGTGTCAATAAGGCTTCCTAAGCAAACTTTTCCTGTAATTGGTAAATAGTCACAAGAACTAAACCATAGTGATTATCTAGCTAGGTTGGGTTGTCAGATCAGACCTAATACTAGACGTTATGTGCTAAACATGCAATTAAACACCGTTATCAATGGTGACCTAATTACTAGATGGTAATTCTATATGGCCGCGGTTCCACAAGAACACGGAATATAAATCCAAACACATAAACAGAGAATAAAAACTATAATTCAAATTAAAACATTAAGTTCCCAAATTAGATAGATGTCAATCAAAGCTAGGGTTCATACATTAATGCTAAAAACTCAAACTAATAGAAATTTAGTTCATACAAAGAAAGGAAGAGAAAAGAATTACAAAATAAGAGGTTGAAGGAGACATAGTTGTTGCACAGCTCCTTCCAGACTTCTTCTCTTGTGTTGCAGCTTCCTCTTGGCCTTAGGGTCTGGCCAAGGATGATTTTAGAGTGTTAAGAGGCTGTATTTATAGGGTATAGGAAGACCTAATTCGTTTTCTTGAAGGAGAAGGAAAGTAATGGACTCCTAGTCCAACTCAAATTCGTATGGAAATAAAGATAAACACTGCTGGACCGTTTTGAGCATATCTTCTTCGTTATTGGTCGGTTTGAGCTCCATCAGATACCAAAAGAATCGCAACAGAATTATCTCTGCACCTATGAAAGGAAATTACCAAAATCGGCCTATTTCTTGGGTAAAATAGCACTTCTTTAGGCGTGTACTGCAGAATCCAGATTTAGGCAGTTTTTCCTTTTCCTAATTGAACTCAGTTTCCTTCTATCTCCAATTACCATGCTAATCTCTTTCCATAAGTTGTAGTCTTTGACTTGGACTCTAATTAATCTCCATAATTATCTTTAAAGCTTCACACTAAATTAAACAATTAAACCCAATATGCTCTAAAAATAATAATTCAACAAATGAAGACTCAAAATAGGAAAGTGCACTAAATTAAGCTAAGATCGACCTATAAACTAATAAGTAAGCCTAAAACGATGTCTCTAAAGTATATTATACTATACCAAATGAGGAGACATCAGTCTCTCATCTCCATTTTTCTGTTTTTAGGTAGAAATTAAAATTTTTGATACATGGGGATTAGATGTAGAGTGTGTTTAATAGCTTGAAAGCATAATCTCAGTGAATTGATGATAGTAAGTAGTATGTTTATGAGCTATGTTATTTGTATGCTTTGAGTATTTGCAGGAAAACACACATTGATAGTAAAGAAAAGATTAGTGAGCAATGTGATAGAAAGTATGTTCGATCTCAGGGAACCTTGAGAAGTGTGTAGGCCGTGAGATCCAAGCTAGTTGACAAAACCATTTGATGAAAGTGCTAAAGGTAAGAAAATAACGAAATTACACGGTGCAGAAAGTGATTAAGGCAGTTCTTTCATATTGAAGCCACTTGAAGCCTTTTTATACCTTCTCACCTTGTTATTTGATTTTATATGCTATATCCTTCTCAGCCTCTTCTATCCTTTCTAAAGCTTTTTATTGAAACACATTATAAGCCATATCCCTTTAGATTATAAGACTTTTCTATATGACCCGCACTCGAATCGCGATGCATAGACAGTTGTTTTAGAGCTTGAGTTTGGGGTGGTGGGTCCACCATTATGGACATTGTTATTGGGATGGGATTTTTGAGCTTATTAATTGTGCTCTATTCTTTATATTGATGATGATTCACAGATTTTTATTGTAACCCTTTGCCGGGGTAATAGTGAATGGAAAAGAAGCTACGAGCTAAATTTTCCAACAAGGGCATTAAAAAGAATATATATATATATATATATATATATATATATATATATATAAGAAAAATAGCGTGATATCTCAACATTAAAAAGAGTCATAGCTTAAGAAATTTATTTAAAAAGAAAATATATATATTCGGACCGGCAAAGTGGTGTTTTTATGTGAACATCTTATGCTTTAATTAGGTCATTTGGGATGCTAAATTGTGCATCAAGGAATTCATTGGGTTGAGTGAGAAACGTTTTATGAGAGTAACTCAAGCTCTAGGGCGATTCGTTGATGGCTAGTGAGGAGAGAGCCAAAAGCTCACTCTAAATTATCCAAATATACTATCATACCGTCCCTAAGCCTAAATTACAACCTTAAAGACCTTTTGATTCTTTGCTATGTAATTGAGAAGTGATTGAGCCATTAGAGAGTAGTTGAGTGGATCTTTGACTACTAGTAAAGTTCTACGAACACTCTATAGCTTTCTTGGTGAACTGAGTAAAGTCCCAATCCTTCTTACATTGCGAAACTAATCTGATCTTGTATTCAAGCCGTGTTGACTATGGAAATGAGAAGTGTACAGGTATGTAGTTTATGAATATTATTGCATGAAAATTTCTGAGTAATTGTTTTATGTCTATTCTATATATTTTGCTATGTTCTTCCCATTGTATTGAAAATTCCATAAGTGTGTATTTATAGAACTCCCTTTGTTTTTATCTTTATTGTATCGGGACGATACAACTTTGAGTTGGGGGTCTTGATGTCTCCTCATTTGTGATAGATTTATGTTAGGATGAGACATCATTTTTAGTGATTTAGAAATCTTTCTAATCGTTTTTCTTGAGAAATAGCGCACTTTCCTATTTTGAGTCTTGATTTAGTAAAATAATATTTTTAGAGCATATTGGGTTTAATTATTTATTTAGTGTGAAGCTTTAAAGATAATTATGGAGATTAATTAGATTCCAAGTCAAAGACTACAAGATATGGAAATAGATAAGCATGAAAATTGGAGATAAGAAAACAAAAGCTAAAAACATGGAAAAGGAAAAACTGCATTAATCCTAAATTTCTGCACCTACGACCACAAATCATCTTATATCTCAGAAACGGTGTGGAATTTGGAGAAACGGTCAAGATCAAAGTTGAAGATCTTTCCGAGACGGTGAATTTGGTGTACTCATACGCGTCAAACAGATGAATATTGAAGCTGCTATGACCAAAAGAAAAACTGGCCTGATTTCATGTTTTTAGGGTTACGAATTTGAGTTGGGCTTGGAGTCCATTACTTACCTTTTCCTTCAAGAAAACGAATTAGATCTTCTAAACACCTATAAATACACCCTTATATTACTTGTAAATCATCCTTGCCTCATAGTAATTAGTTCTTAAGGTTTTATTCTTCCAAGTTATTGTAGAGAGCAAGATGATGTCTTTTATTATTTCTTTTAGTTTATTTCCTTCAGGTATGAACTAAACTTCCCATAGCTTGGGTTTTGCATCATGTATATTCTATGAATTCTATTTTCATTCTATCTAATTTTCTTTGGGAATTACATGTTTTAAAATGATATTAGCTTCTTACCTTTATATTTGTTTATGTGTTTTGATTTATTGCCTGTCCTAAAAATGATCACTTTAGGCTTTCTTAATAGTAATTAGATGATCACCTTAGTTGGGTGTCTAATTATTGAAACACCACATAACGTCTAGTGTCGATATTGGTCCTGACAACACTAATTCTAACTAGATAGTCATTAGGGCATAATTTAATCACTATCACCATGTATGGAAATCGATTGCTTAGGGCCCTAGTGGCGTAGGATAACCTTATTTGAACCAGCCTCGTGGTGTGTCCGTAGCCCCCTTAGTCGCTCTCAAGCTCTAAGGTATGGGAATTTAGAATCCTGACTAAGTATCTAAGAGCTAATTATCTCCCTTATTAACTAGGTTTAATAGAAATAATTAGAAGGATTAGTGCATACTAGCAAAACCTAAGCTATACTTCTCATCTCATATTTCTTCGTATTTAATTTATTGTCTTTATTTTCCTTAGTTTAATTAGTTATTTCGAATTTACTCTCTCTTTATTTTCTGTCTATTAATTAATTACTTCTTACTCGTTATTGCTACCCATTCGATTAACACACTAAGTCCCTGAGAACGAACTCAACTTATCATTAAAACTTGCATTCGTCCTGTAATACTTGTAGTATTGTGCCTGTCTAGGGTGAGAGTGCGTTGTTTTCTGACTTATTATTTATCTTATTTTATCACACTCTAGGCGACACCACCGCCTTATCATCATATATTTTAACGATATTGCTAAGTACTCAAAGAAACAAGGTAAAATCCTTTGTAATTTGGATAGGATGCTACATATTAATGATTTCATTAATAGTAACGACCTTATCGACATTCCGACCGAAGGATGTCATTTCACTTGGACTAATAAAAGAATGGGTGACAAAAACATAAAAGAACGACTAGATAGAGGACTCGTAAATGATTCTTGATACAATTTATTTCCGAAAGCAATTATCAAGATACCTCGGCGATCGGTTCTTATCACTCTTAGCTCATCCTTCAAAGGTCAAAAAATATAATGGGGAACAATAAATATTTTATGTTTGAATCAAGGTGGCTCGAACATATTTAGTGTAGGGAAATTATTCATAATTCATTGGAATCAGGCGGAAGCATTGAAAGTATACATGATTTAATCACAAAAAAAGATACTACGTGTCTCGTTGTCACATGATGGAGTCGAGAAACTTTATGTAATTATAGAAAGTTTATCAATAAATATCAAGGTATGCTTGTGAAACTACAAAATAGTCAACCTAGTCAGGAGAATCAAGAAGCGGAATGTAAATTAGAGAATAAATTGATAAACTTTGAAAGCAAGAGGGAACTTATTGGGCTGATAGGGCACGAGATATTTGGGTTAAAAAGGCAATAAAAATACGAGCTATTTCTTGCAATGACAAGTTTAAGAAGAAATATCAACTGAATCGTAGATATTAAGGACGAAAAAAGGGATTGGAGAGACATACCCAAAATGATTAGAAACCATTCATGAATATTTCATCAAGCTCTTCAAAAATAATCCTACGAGAAAAATAGAAGATGTTTCTATTCATACTCCAACCAAAATTGACGAATTAATTAATGATAAACTCATAAAAACTCCTGATCTCAAGGAAGTATGAAGCACTGCGTTTAGTATGCCAGGGACTAAATATCCATGTCCGAATGGCTTTCGATGAATTTTTACCAAGAATTATGGGAAATCCTTAAGGAAGATATCTACAAAATGGAGACCAATTTTTATATTCAGAATATTCCACTCGACAAAATTAAAGACACTCTTATCACGCTCATACCTAAAGGTGAGGTACAGTAATCTGTTATGGATTATAGACATATTTCTTGTATGAACTTCCACTACAAAATTATTGCTAAGATACTGGCTCTCCGACTCCAACCAATTATGAACGATATTATATCCCCAACACAACCAACCTTCATAAAAGGAAGACGTATTCAAGATAATATATTCATTGCACAAGAGGTGTCATATTTTCTCAACACAAAAAGAAAATCAAAGAAGGACTTCGCAGCGGTTAAAACCGATGTGGCGAAAGAATACGATCAATTCAATTGGGATTTTATTATGGAAATTATGAGAAAACTTGGTTTCTACGATCTATGGAGAAATATGATTTATAACTGCATATCCTGAGCCTCGTATCAAATTAAAGTCAATGGGGAAAGGTTAAAGAAATTTACACCTGGTCAAGGCATCAGACTAGGAGATTCCTTACCGCCTCTCTTTTTCGCAATGCTCATGGAGGGATTGATTGGTCTCATTAATTTTTAATGTCGAGAGGGAAATATTAAAGGTATCTCTAGCTCGGATAGTCGCAAAACTTACTCATTTACTTTTTGTGGACGATGCTCTTTTCTTCATGGAAGTAAATAATAAAGAAATGGAGACATTAAAAAATATATTATATTGTTAAGCTTCGGACCAAAAAATAATCTCAACAAATCTTTGATCATGTTCAGTAAAGGTACCCCTGAAAATATTACCAAGAAGGTTTCAAAATTTCTTAACATCGAAACTACAAAACCCTTCGGTCAATATCTTGGTATACCGTTTTCATTTAAAAGAGCAAAGAATCAAAATTTATCTTATATCAAAGATATATTAATTACCAAATCAGCAAGTTGGATATCAAAACTTTTATCTGATGGTGGTAAAGAAGTCCTTATTAAAGCGGTTATGCAAGAAATACCAAACTACGCTATGTCTATCTTTGAATTTCCAAAAAACCTATGTAAGAAACTGAGCAACCTCATTGCTAACTTTTTGTGGAATTTGGGGTCAAAGAAGAAGATTCATTGGGTATCTTGGAATAAAGTAGAAAAAGCCAAAATAATTCAGTGGAATTGGATTCAGAGATATTCAGAAAATGAACTTAACTCTTCTTGCAAATTAAGTATGGAGAATCCTTGATAATCCAGATTCATTTGTTGCAAAAATTCTTAATGGAATTTATTTTCCTAATTGTGAGATGTGGGATACCAAACTCAAGGCAAAACATTCATGGCGTTGGGTAAGCATATATAAAGGTCTTCAATTTCTAAAAGAAGAGTGTATTTGGAAAATCGGAAACGAATAAACAACTATCACCTGTGGATAGAGAAGAATTATAAATTAGAAAAACCTGAAGGTAATGATATTAACAAAGTGGCTGAATGTTTTAATCAAAATATGACAAGTTGGAATTTTGAAATATTGAAGAAATTTTGTACTTCAAGGGACATTTCCGAAATTAGGAAAATTCTGATATTACACATAGAGATGGAGGACAGGATTATTTGGACGAAAATGAAGGATGGAAATTATTCTACTAAATCTGGATACCATCATCTAGTCTAAAAAGAAGCGGAAAAAGAAAGCCAATCTTCCGATGAAGGAGAAAGAAACGGTAATGATAATTGGAGAATGGTTTGGCACTATAACATTCCCTTTAAGATTAGTTTTTTCATATGGAAATTGTACAACAATTCTATACCATCAAAAGTGAATTTGAAAAAGCGCAAGTGTGTAAACTCTGATATATGTGAATAGTGCAAGAATAAAACGGAGACAATTGAACATATCTTCATCAAATGCCCAACAAGTATAAGCGCCTGGTATTGCTCGCAACTCCAATGAAAAATTGATCGTAACTTTATCAGAAAGATCTGATAGTGGATAACATAAACCATTAAAAGCTATTCAAAAAATGGTGGAATAAAAGACTTGTCATAGTAATGGTTTTTTGTACCCTCTGGAACATATGGAAAGCGAGAATGAAATATTTTTTCGAACATAAACAATGGAATATATGGGATATCAATGAAAAAGCCAAAAGCATTATTAAATATCTTTTTGGTAACGAACTAGAGGAGAACATAGTGAAAGAAGTCAAGGCAAAGAAAATTTTGTTGGATAATGATTAAATGGATAACTAAAACCCAGTCCTACAAGACGATGCAGACACTATTTGGCTCAATGACTCTTTTTTTTACTAAAAGTTGGGAACCAACGAGTGTTGTATCTATCACAGTTAACAAAAAGGGGGAGATAAATCGGAAGATAACCAGAAGATGAAAGATTAACAACATTTTCGACGAGAAAGTTGGGTCATTTTGGGGCCCATGAGATCTGCAGCTGGTTACAATCTTCAGATTTGTTCATTCTACTCTGATAACCTTAAAATTGTTCAAGGAATTAATAACAAGAAAGGGAATAACTGGAGAATTCGACCAATGTTAACTTAAATTGGGAGATGGATAGAAAAATTCCCTGAATGGAAAGTGCTTCATGTTAAACGAGAACTGAATGAGGTTGCTGACAGCCTGGCAAAATCTGTTAGAAATAACATCGACGTTTCAGAGTGCCCTACGACGTCCAATGTCGAGTTTTTCAAGTACGTGAGTATTAAGTCTAGGAATAGTGGCATAGGTTAACTTCTATTTGTTTTAATTATTAGGTAGTTTTAGGAAGCGTATAAAGACGTGTAAGTTATTCTCTTCACTAAATTTTTTTTACTAGGTTTTTAACGTAAGGTTTTAGTTAGACATATTTTTAGGAAGTGAATATCCTTCTCTTTAACTAGGAAGTGAATATCCAAAGGTAGTGTAGTCATATGTGAATATCTAATCGAATCCACTGAACCTATGTACATTAAGATGTAGGGTTGAGTATGGTTCGGTTCGTCTCGGTTTTTGGTCAAAACCGGAATTAAATCGAATGATTCGGCTTTTTATAATTTAAAAACCAAACCGGACAGTTCGCATTTGGTTACACATTCGGTTTTTGGTTCCGGATTGGTTTGGTTCGGTTCAGAATATGGTTCATTTTGAATTTGAACGCTTAGCCAATAATATTTGTCAACCTATTTCCTGAAATACATTGTCCAATATCGACTAGTATTCCAATACAATTATAACAATATTACATAATCGAGGAATGAAATAAAAACTTATAATCTAACAACGATTATTTTAATTTAGAATACTAAATATATTTATATAATTAAAACTATTACTTCCAAATTCATACAATTATGATTAGTTAAATCAATCAAGTAATTGATACTTACTAATATAATCTTAAGTAATATATAAAAAATTCTCTCTAATAACACCACCGAATAGTAAAACAAAAATTTCATGTAGATGATGAATTTTCACAAAAAGTTTCTTCCACAAAATTGTTATAAAAAAGTTCCCAGATTCCTTATTTTTTTTCTTTTCCGGTTCGGTTTTTGTTCGGTTTTTTGGTTATGTTTTTTCATAGTAAACCGAACCGAATAAAAAAATTTAGTTTTGAAAAATTGAAAACCGAACCATTTGGTTTTTTGATTTTTGGTTTTTTTTGGTTCGGCTTTTTCAAATTTTTGGGTTCGATTTGAGTTTTTTGTTCGCATTTGCTCAACCCTATTAAGATGTATGGTTATCTATTATTTAAATATTAACGGTGTAAACCTTATATTTTTTGATAATCAATAAAATAATTATATTCGTCATTATCTAAAAAATTATTTGCAAATTAAGACTCTTTTAACCGTAGTTTAAATTATTTATCTTAATTGTTAATTATTTTTTCCTTTAGTGAGTAAACCTTCGATTGGCACCGTGGCAAATAGATTTTGTGGGTGGTGGCCTTTAGTTTGCGTAAATTTCCCTGGCTAACCATTTAGAAGGGTCGATTTATCATTCTCGACAATTTTAGGACAATGACCCTACTAGTATGGGAGTGTGAGCTGTTAATGCACATGATGGGTGAAATATAAATGTCTATACAGAAAGAAGGATGGTGGGAATGGAAGGGTTTATCATATGGTCAATTATTTGTAGAGACAAAGAGAGAATTTTGTAATGTGCCCTATGGAAAGGAAACAGGATAGGGCATGTGGCATGTTTATCAACGAACATACCTTAGCCTGCGAGTGTGAACCCGGTGGGTCAATATGTTAGGGAATGGATGGAAGAGTTTATAGTTTGTGTTTCGAATTTGGATTAGTTTTGGTCTTATTCTTTTTGGAAAATTTATTTATTCACGTATTGGAATTCTGCTTGGGTCTGGGTTTAGATAGAAGACTTGGTCTATCGTGTATCGTGTCTAGAATGCAGTTTAGTTTTGGTTGTTATTTTGAGCTGCATCTACTTTTTGTGGGTTTATAGCACGCAAGACATGGTAAAAAAAATTGGCAAAAAATCTTCTTGTGTTAAAAAAAATAAAATGTCAATTAGTTGAAATAGTTTTTTTTGGGTGAATTATATTTAAGGTTTTGAAGACTATATTTCTTTTCTATAGAGTATGGTTTAGGAATTTCTTTTTATTAAAAATATTTGTTTTGACAATTGCAAAGACAAAAAAAAGTGATGTCACTGTTTCTCTCTCCACTACCTACCACTACCCACCTACCTCCGACCTCCGACCACCTACCACCGATCTCCGACCTCCGACCACCGACCTTCGACCACAGACCTCCAACCACCAGTCACCGGTCACTAGAAAAATATAGAGTATCGGCTTAATTTGATGAGTATCGGAAAAACTATGGAGTACTCTAAATTTGATGAGTACTCTATATATTTTAATGAGTACTCTATATATTTTAATGAGTACTCCGAATAATTTTGATGAGTACTCTGATAAATGTGATGAGTACTCCGTAAATTTGATGAGTAATCAGTAAATTTGATGAGTACTCAGTAAGTTTGATGAGTACTCAGTAAATTTGATGAGTATTATTAAAAATCAATGCATAAATTGTCCAAATAATTCTTTATTCATCTTTAAATCTTTATTACACATTTTTAAATAAATTACAAATTAATATACAATTAAAAGTAATAAAATAACCTAGCTACCTTTTTGTTTGACCAGATCTGGTCAAACAAGATCTGAAAAAAAGAAAAAAGAACTCCTCATGCGTACTATGTACGCCACCATCACCAACCTATCTTCTCCGACGAATCAGGCTTGGCTTCTCCGGTGGTTCTAACCCTCAGATATCGGCTCCACCCACCCTCCTCCCATTGCAGATCTGACCTTCACCCAAAAACGCAGCAGATCGTAGTTGCAGAAAACCCCCACCATCAGCGCTGCACAAATCTTGAATCATGGATGCGCGAACGACGTCAGCTAGCGCGAGCACCACCACCTCGACGCAGCAGATCGATCGGAGTTGCAGAAAACCACCACCACCAGGGTTGTGAAGATGTTAAACCATGGTTGCGCGAACGGTTATAAGCTCGAGGAACAAGAGCTTCGTGTCTCCTTCACCGCTATTAATGGAGCTCCGATGCTGCGGTTGTCCATTTCTTTGACTCGAGTAATGCTGCTGTTCTAGATCGGTGGTGGTGCCATTGATGCCGGAAAACGAAGCTGGATGTGGTGGTGCATTTATTTGACTCAAGGATCGGTGGTGGTGCCATTGATGCCGGAAAACAAAGCTGGAGATGGTGGTGCTCGACTTTAATAGAAACCCACGTGGTGGTGGAGGTGTTATGGTGGTGGTGGCGGTTTGGGAGCTATGAACTAGCTCACGTCAGAGGGGGGAAAATGGGGAGGAGAGGGAGGTGAGAGAAAGTGGATCTGAAAATATAATGGTAGTGTTTCTAAATTAGTATATATAGAAGAAAAAAATAGAAAGAGGGTATAATTGTAATTGAGATATTAGGTCTCATGTGTTAAATTCTTTTTGAGGTCTTTAGTAAGAAGAGCAGGAAAGAGAGGTTTAGATTGGAAAAGGGGGTGTATGTTCAAGACCCTAAGTGGCATTTTTTTTTAGTAATAATATATACCACCCAAAATCATACCACCCAAGTATACCACCCATAACATGGCGTGAAGTGGTTGGTTTAAAGTCGTTAATCTATTTATTTACTTAATTTGATTAACAATTTATTTCTAACTAATTCACGTCACGTTATGGGTGGTAATTGGGTGGTATGAATTTGGATGGTATATATCATTTATTTTTTTTATTACTTTTTAAGTACTCGTATTTTAATAATTTGAACGGTTCTATTATGTTTAATATTTAAGGTTAAGTTGATTTTTCAATTATTTTATTTTCTTTTTCTTTATCCTAGAAAGATCAAACATGATTACAACCTATATTGTTTACATATATTATAAAAGAAAGAAAAAAGAACCAAGGACAGACTTATCTTTTCAACCTAATAAGTCGATGTTATTTCTAATACATTTAGCAATAGAGTCAGCTAAGAATTTAGCAATAGAGTCAGCTAAGAAAGATCAAACATGATTACAACCTGTATTGTTTACATATATTATAAAAGAAAGAAAAAAGAACTAAGGACAGACTTATCTTTTCAACCTAATAAGTCGATGTTATTTCTAATACATTTAGCAATAGAGTCAGCTAAGAATTTAAAACATAAACTTTCTTTTTCTCTTAAATATTAATTATCAAACTAATTTTATTTCAATAATAATTTAATTTTCAGAATTTCTATTTAGAGACAACGCCTAGTTAATTAACGGAGAGTGTAAGAATTTATAACTAATTACAACTTCAACTTAATTCTTACTTAATTACAAAAAATCGAAAGATTATAAAAATACTCATAGACATATTAATTAATTACTTTAATTATATAGACCATTTAATTCTTATATATTCACTATTTATTATAATAATATTTATTTATTTATTTTCTTTCACCACACACTCCACCACCACCACCACCCACACCACCATCCACTACCACCCACCCCCATAATTACCCCAACACCCCACCACCGATCACCACCAACTAATTTAATCACACGCGAGCGTCCGCGATTTTTTTTAAATTTCATAACTAATTCTAAAAATATCGTAAAAATAAAAATTCTACATTTTTTGGATGAGACAAACTAATATTTACGTCTATGAATTTTCTTGATTTTTTTTAATTTATTTATTTTAAATTTTTTAATTTCGATAATCCGTTTTATGTGTTGCTATAACATAAAAAACATATTTTCCAAATTCCACAACGCGCGCGTACGTGAATTTTTTTTAATAAAAAATCATAATTAAATATACAAAAATAAGAAAACTTAAAAAATTGTATTTTTTGATAGGTCAAGTTTATATCTACATCGGATTTTTTTTTATTTTTAAATTTCGATATTCAGATTTATGTGTTCATACAACACACAAAAATGTATTTATGTATTCCTATAACACACAAAATTATAAAATCAATCTATAGTATTCTCTTCTTTAATAAAATCGTTTTTTCTCTTTATTAGTCACATATACAATATTTTTACTCGTTTGTAACTATCTTGATGTATTAACTTTTTGTCCAACCCTTTTTTGTTATTTTGTGTGTTGTTGTATTACACAAAACAGTCATTTATGTATTTCAGTAACACACAAAAGAACTATACTAAACACTAAACTCTAAAATTCTGTGTATATGATACACATAGATCACATCGAAAGGGATGTAAGACAAACACAAGTGTGTAAGTCAATGTGTGTGATGCGGAAACACGTAATAATAAAAATTATGATGCAACACATAGTTACAAAGGTTGTGTATTTAATTAAGACACAAATTTTTAATTGGGAATGGGCTGGACGAGAAGTGAAATGGTAAATTTGCGTGTTGGTGTAATACACAAATAATTTTTTTGTGTATTATATAACAAAAGATTGTTGGACAAAAATATAATATATCAATATATTAAAAACAAGTAAAAAGAAGATATATGAGATTAATAAAGAGAAAAAATAATTTTATTAAAAAAGGTATGTTTTAAATTGATTATATTATTTTGTGTGTTACATGATGATGTCTCTGTTAGCCTCACCTTGTTTTTATTCCCGTTTTAATATTCGACAAATCATCATTTAAACTAAAATTCATTTGGTATCACTTTAAAGGTTTTCCAAAACCCTTCACTAGATTAGTTGTGTTAAATTCCTTGATCTTTAGCTTGAGCTTCAAAAGAGCAGTGTCGCGGTACACCGGACAGAAACTGCGGTACACCGCAGAACCACGGACCAGAGGCGCGGTGCACAGGATAGCCCGTCAGTAAGCTAATGAAAATGCGCGGTACACCGGACCAAGGCGCGGTACACCGGACTGAGGCACGGACCAGGGACGCGGTGCATAGGATAGTCCGACCAGTAAGCTTGAAGTTAAGACGAACGTTTTCGCGGTGCACCGGATCATACCCGCGGTACACCGCAAGAAAGGGTTTTCTGCACTATTACTAGAGGACAAAGCTTATATCTGTTGGAGATAAAATAGATCCGTTAGATAGAAGCCTTTTGACCGTTGGAAGATATTTTCAGCTATATATTGAAGCTCATTCAAGACACAACTTAAGCCTTCCATCTACCAATCTCAAGAGCAATTAATATTATCATTTAAGAAGGTTTCAAAGGAGCATTCAAGTCATATTCATTCTCAAGCTACATAGTTCATATCCACTCATTTAGCAGTTTAGTTACAAAGCTTTTATAAGCACCCCTAAACACTTTTCCCTTTCCTCTTAGTTCTTGTAATAGATTAAGAGAGTAGTGTGAGCATAGGTTTTATGCTTGGTTCCTTGTGTTGGTGAAAACACAAGTGTATTTCCTTCAAGGTTTTGAAGTGGTTGTAAAGGGTTTGTAATCTCACCCAGTTAAGAGTTACGAAGATTAGTTGAGAATCTTGCAAATCCTAAGGAGGCTTCCTTAGGTAGTGGATGTAGGGAAACCGAACCACTATACATCGTTGTGTATTGTTTTCTATCTCTACACTCTTTACATTTCCGCACTCTATATGCTTGATAAAATGCCTACATGAATAGTTTGATAATATTGTCTTTTAGGATTATCTAGTTCTTTACTATTTAGTTTGCTAAAACAAAAGGATTCAAATTAGCTTTTAATTTTATTTACTTGAAATAAAATTAGCCGATTAATTTCTATTGTCCTATTCAACCCCCCTTCTAGGACGCATATAGTATATCAATTGGTATCAGAGCCTAGCTCTATTGTACTTAATCGTTTCTAGAGTTAATACGATATGGATTCTAATCACCGGAAGGTTCATGTTCTACTAGACCTCCGCTTTTTGTAGGAAAAGACTACTTTGGATGGAAAAAGAAAATGGAGATTCATGTCAAAGGAATTGATTACTTTTTGTGGCTTGCTATCAAGAAGGGTCCTTACATTCCTTATGTTACGGGTAGTAGAACGGAGGTGAAAGATGAAGATGATTACAATGATCAAGACATAGCTAAACTCACCAAAAACAACAAAGCTATGAACATCCTCATTAATGGATTAAGTGTCACAGAATACGCTAGAGTTAGTGAATGCAATTCCGCTCATGAAATGTGGCAACTCTTGGAGCTTATCAAGGAACGGAAGATATCAAAGAAACTAAGATTGGTCTCTTTATCACTAAGTATGAGCTATTTCGTATGGATCCCGATGAAGCCTTAAATGCTATGCATCAAAGATTTTCTAACATTGTCAACACCTTGAAGACTCTTGGTCAAGAGTACACCAACAAAGAACAACGCCGAAAAATCTTATTTGCTCTTCCAAGGAAATACAAATCAAAAATCAACTCTATAAGAGACACTAAAGATCTTTCAAAAATGACGGTTCATGAACTCATTTGCAACCTCATGACGGAAGAGCTTGTGCTTGAAGAAGAAAAGATAAGAGATGATGAGGAGAAGAAGATTAAGAAATCTATTGCTTTCCATGCCTTGAGTACCAAGTTGAAAGAACGAAAAGAAAGGAAGGAAAGTGAAGAAGAAGAAAACTCACATGAAGAAGAAACTAGTGAAGATGAAGGAGTGGCTATGTTGGCAAGAGATATGAAAAAATTCATGAGGTACAAACGCTTTGCCAAGAAAGGAAGTTCTTCCTCACCCTACAAAAAGAATGTTGGAGCTATCAAACAAGATGAACCCACTTGCTATCATTGCAAGAAAGTTGGTCACATCAAAACTTATTGTCCTCTTCTTCAAAAGGAGAAACCTAAGAGAGCAATGCATGCTAATATCACTTGGGATACTCAAAATTCGGAGGAAGAAGAAAGTGATAACGAAAATGTTAATCTTGTTGCTTTTATGGGAAAACTTGAGAATGATGAAGATGCTTCTTCGGATGATGATACCGGCTCAACTCACTTTGCCTTTATGGCAAATCATGATGAGGTAACTCCTAAATCTAAACTCTCTTTATCTAATGATGATGCTAGTGAACAAGATATTCATGAGACTTTTGATTCTCTCTACAATGATTTTTTAAACTCTATTGAAACAAACAAAGTTTTAACAAAAGATTTAGAATTTGAGAAAAATAGAACTAAAGAGGTTTTGAAAGCTTTGGAAGATTGTCAAAATCTTTGTGATGAATGTATAGATGAAAATGAAAAACTTCATCTTATTGAGAAAAATCTTTTAGAAGAAAAAGCTTTGTTAGAGAAAAAGATTGTTGATCAAAATGCTATTATTTTAAAATTTACAAGTGGGCAAGAAAACTTGGATTTGATTTTAGGTTCTCAAAGAATGGCTTGTGAAAAAAGTGGTGTTGGATATGATCCATTCACTAACCAAAAACCCTTGAAAAATGTGTTTGTAAAACCAAAAATTTCAAATGCAATTCCATCTTCTTCAAAATCTTCTATCACTTGCACCTATTGTGAAAAACTTGGTCATGATGCATCTCATTGTTACTATCATAAATTATTGGATTTGGGATCTCTTGTGCCAATTTGGAAAAGGCCTATATGGGTATCAAAAAGAAAATCCACTAACCCTCATGGACCCAAACCGAATTGGGTACCTAAAGCCTAAATTTTTTTTGTTTGTAGGGTTTGAGCATCAAGAAGCAAAATATATGGCTCCTTGATAGTGGATGCTCAAGACACATGACCGGGAATCCATCATTATTTACACATTTATATAAAACAAAAGGTGATAGAGTTACTTTTACCGACAACACTAAGAAACGCGTTTTGGGTAAAGGTAACATTGGTAATATGAATTCTTTGCTTATCTCTAATGTTTTGCTTGTTGAGGGTCTCTCTTTTAACTTGCTTAGTATAAGTCAACTTTGTGATGTTGGTTATAGTGTTAAATTTGAAGCATCTAGATGTGTTGTTTTCAAAAATGATGAGTTAGATACTATGTTTATTGCAAAAAGATCGGATAATGTTTTTGTTGTTGATCTTGAGAGTCTTATGTGTAAACATATTAAATGCTTATCCGTGGTAAATGATAGTTGGCTTTGGCATAGACGTTTAGGACATGCTAGCATGGATTTGATTTCAAAATTGTCTAGAAAAAATCTTGTTGTTGGTTTGCCTATTTATAAATTTGATAAAGATAAATTATGTGATGCATGTCAACTTGGTAAACAACATCGTTCATCTTTTAAATCCATAAATAAGGTCATCACCGTTAGGCCACTTCAATTATTGCATATGGATCTTTTTGGTCCCGTTGATGTCACTAGTCTAGGAGGATCTAGATATGTCTTTGTTGTTGTTGATGATTACACTAGATATACATGGGTGATGTTCCTTGCTTTAAAAAGTGATGCCTTCAATGAATTTGCAAAACTTTGTAGAAAGGTGCAAAATGAGAAAGGCTACTCTATTACATGCATTCGTAGTGATAATGGTAGTGAATATGTGAATTCTCCTTTTGTGCATTTTTGTGATGAATTTGGGATTGAGCATAATTTTTCGGCTCCTATAACTCCCCAACAAAATGGGGTAGTGGAAAGGAAAAACCGAACTCTACAAGAAATGGCTAGAACAATGCTAATAGAACATAGCTTGCCTACATACTTTTGGGGTGAAGCCGTTCATACGGCTTGTTATGTGTTAAATAGATTTCTAATTAGACCCCTTATTAAGAAAACCCCTTATGAGCTTTGGAATGGTAGACCACCAACTATTGCTTATTTTCGTGTTTTTGGGTGCAAATGTTTTATCTTAAACACTAGGGACTATTTGGGAAAATTTGATGCTAAATCGGATGAAGGTATTTTTCTTGGTTATTCCACTAAGGGAAAAGCCTATCGCATTTTCAATAAACGTACTTGTACCATTGAGGAATCTATGCATGTTGACTTTGATGAGACTAATCCTTTTTGTATCAAGAAAGTAGTAGATGTTGACTTACATGAAGTTACTCCACAAGATCAACCCTTAGAATCTCCTACTCAAGAATTAAAATCTCATGATGAACCTCCTAAAGAAAATGGTCAAATCTCAAATGAAGCTAGTACGGATTTACCAAAGTGTTGGAAACATATCAAAGATCACCCAAGTGAATTAATTCTAGGTGATCCAAAAGAAGGTGTTACCACTCGCTCTCGTATTATTGCTCTATGTGCTCATCAAGCATTCTTTTCTCAAATTGAGCCCAAGAATATTAAAGAAGCCTTGCTAGATGATCATTGGATAAACGCTATGCATGAGGAATTAAATCAATTTGAGCGTAGTAAAGTTTGGACATTAATTGAGAAACCAATGGGCCCTACTATTATTGGTACTAAGTGGGTATTTCGCAACAAGCTAGATGACACCGGTATTATCACTAGAAATAAAGCAAGGTTAGTTGCTCAAGGATACAATCAAGAAGAAGGTATTGATTTCGATGAAACTTTTGCTCCGGTAGCTAGACTTGAATCTATTCGTATGCTACTTGCTTTTGCTTGTTATATGAATTTTAAACTTTACCAAATGGATGTCAAAAGTGCTTTTTTAAATGGTTTTATAGATGAGGAAGTTTTGTTAAACAACCACCGGGTTTTGAGGATCCAAAATTTCCAAATCATGTTTTTAAACTTTCAAAGGCTTTATATGGTTTAAAACAAGCACCTCGTGCTTGGTATGAACGTTTAAGCAGATTTTTGTTAGATGATGGTTTTAAAAGAGGAAATATTGACTCCACTTTATTTATAAAAAGGTCTTCAAAAGATATCCTTCTTGTTCAAATTTATGTGGATGATATTATATTTGGTGCTACTAATGAAAATCTTTGTGAGAATTTTTCTAAAAGCATGCATAAGGAATTTGAGATGAGCATGATGGGAGAATTGAATTACTTTCTTGGACTTCAAATCAAGCAAATGAAGGATGGCATCTTTGTCAATCAAGCCAAATACACAAAAGAATTGATCAAAAAATTTAGACTTGAAGATGCAAAGGAAATTGGAACTCCAATGAGCACATCCACAAAATTAGACAAAGATGAAGGTGGTAAGGATGTTGATGAGAAAGCATATCGAGGTATGATTGGTAGCTTACTTTATTTAACCGCTTCTAGACCCGATATTATGTTCCTCGTGTGTCTTTGTGCTAGATTTCAATCCTCTCCTAAAGAATCCCATCTTAGTGCCGTTAAGCGTATTTTTAGGTATTTGAAAGGAACCCTAAATCTAGGACTTTGGTACCCAAGATTTACCTCTTTTGAACTAATAGGTTATTCGGATGCCGATTATGCCGGTTGTAGACTTGATAGGAAGAGTACTAGTGGTAGTTGCCAATTCTTAGGTCAATCCCTTGTTTCTTGGTCTAGTAGAAAACAAAATAGTGTTGCTTTATCCACGGCCGAAGCCGAATATGTTGCGGCCGGAAATTGTGTGACTCAAATTCTTTGGATGAAACAAACCTTACTAGATTTTGACCTAGAGTATGATTGTGATCCCATTCGTTGTGATAACACTAGTGCTATCAATCTTACCAAAAATCCTATCCAACACTCTAGAACGAAACACATAGAAATCCGTCATCATTTTATCCGTGATCACACTCAAAAAGGGGATATTGTTCTTGAATTTGTCACTTCGGAAAATCAACTAGCCGATATCTTTACTAAACCTCTACCCCAAGATCTTTTTGAGAAAATTCGTTGTGAGATTGGCATGCAAATTCTCTAACCTTCTTTTTCATGCCATTAGTGTTTAGTGCTTTTTGTGTATATAATCTTGTTGCTAATATTTTCTTGATGTTATAGGGTCCTTGAAGCTTCTAATTGTTATCCATTTACTTCTTTGGTCCTTGTTTTTTACTCAAAATGTGTTTTTGACCCCTTAAATTTTCAAAAATTGTATCATTAGTTCTTTTTGTTGTTGACAAAGGGGGAGAAATTTTAGTTAAACTTTTTCAAATGCATTTTGTGAGGGGGAGTTTTTATAAAAACTCTAGTGATTAGGTTGAGGGGGAGTTTTTGTTCAAAACTTTATCTTAGGCATCTTCAAAAGTTTATGATTTGACAAACATCAAAAAGGGGGAGATTTTTAGCCTCACCTTGTTTTTATTCCCGTTTTAATATTCGACAAATCATCATTTAAACTAAAATTCATTTGGTATCACTTTAAAGGTTTTCCAAAACCCCTCACTAGATTAGTTGTGTTAAATTACCTGATCTTTAGCTTGAGCTTCAAAAGAGCAGTGTCGCGGTACACCGGACAGAAACTGCGGTACACCGCGACAACCACGGACCAGAGGCGCGGTGCACAGGATAGCCCGTCAGTAAGCTAATGAAAATACGCGGTACACCGGACTGAGGCACGGACCAGGGACGCGGTGCATAGGATAGTCCGACCAGTAAGCTTGAAGTTAAGACGAACGTTTTCGCGGTGCACCGGACCATACCCGCGGTACACCGCAAGAAAGGGTTTTCTGCACTATTACTAGAGGACAAAGCTTATATCCGTTGGAGATAAAATAGATCCGTTAGATAGAAGCCTTTTGACCGTTGGAAGATATTTTCAGCTATATATTGAAGCTCATTCAAGACACAACTTAAGCCTTCCATCTACCAATCTCAAGAGCAATTAATATTATCATTTAAGAAGGTTTCAAAGGAGCATTCAAGTCATATTCATTCTCAAGCTACATAGTTCATATCCACTCATTTAGGAGTTTAGTTACAAAGCTTTTATAAGCACCCCTAAACACTTTTCCCTTTCCTCTTAGTTCTTGTAATAGATTAAGAGAGTAGTGTGAGCATAGGTTTAATGCTTGGTTCCTTGTGTTGGTGAAAACACAAGTGTATTTCCTTCAAGGTTTTGAAATGGTTGTAAAGGGTTTGTAATCTCACCCGGTTAAGAGTTACGAAGATTAGTTGAGAATCTTGCAAATCCTAAGGAGGCTTCCTTAGGTAGTGGATGTAGGGAAACCGAACCACTATACATCGTTGTGTATTGTTTTCTATCTCTACACTCTTTACATTTCCGCACTCTATATGCTTGATAAAATGCCTACATGAATAGTTTGATAATATTGTCTTTTAGGATTATCTAGTTCTTTACTAATTAGTTTGCTAAAACAATAGGATTCAAATTAGCTTTTAATTTTATTTACTTGAAATAAAATTAGCCGATTAATTTCTATTGTCCTATTCAACCCCCTTCTAGGACGCACATAGTATATTAGTCTCCTCATTTGTGATAATAAAATATACTTCTGAGACATCATTTTAGGCTTATTTATCAGTTTATAGGTTGATTTTAGCTTAGTTTAGTGCACTTTCCTATTTTGAGTCTTGATTTAGGAACATAATATTTTTAGAGCATATTGGGTTTAATTGTTTATTTAGTGTGAAACTTTAAAGATAATTATGAAGATTAATTAGAGTCCAAGTCAAAGACAACAACTTATGGAAAGAGATTTACATGGAAATTGGAGATAAAGGAAACAAAGGCTAAAAACATGGAAAAGGAAAAGCTGCCTAATTTGAATTTCTGCAGCACACGCCTAAAGAAGTGGTAATTACTCCTACAAGAAAGCCGATTTTGGAAGATTCCTTTCATAGGGACAAAGATAATTCTGTTACGATTCTTTTGGTATCTTAAGGAGCTCAAACCGACCAATAACGAAGAAGATATGCCCAAAACGGTCCAGCAGTGTCTATCTTTATTTCCTTACGAATTTGAGTTGAGCTTGGAGTCTATTACTTGGCCTTATCTCCAAGAAACGAATTAGGTCAACCTATACACTATAAATACAGCCTCTTAACACTCTTAAATCATCCTTGGTGAAACCTTAAACCAAGAGGAAGCTTAAAACACAAGAGAGAAGTCTGGAAGGAGCTATTCATCATAATGTCTTCTTCTACCTTTAAATTTGTAATTTCTTTCTTTTCTAGCATGAACTAAATTTCTTTAGCTTGAGTTTTAGCATATATGTATGAACCCTAGTTTTGATTGACATCTATCTAATTTGGGAATTTTATATTTTAAATTGAATTATAGTTTTTATTCTCTGTTTATGTGTTTGGGTTTATATTCTGTGTTCTTGTGGACTGCAGCCATTAGAATTACCATATAGTAATTAGGTCACCATTGACAACGGTGTTTAATTGCATGTTTAGCACATAACATCTAGTATTAGGTCTGATCTGATAACCCAACCTAGCTAGATAATCACTATGGTTTAGTTCTTGTGACTATTTACCAATTACAGGAAAAGTTTGCTTAGGAAGCCTTATTGACACAGGTAAATCCTATTTGAAACTACCGATAGCGAATTGGAACCAATTAGGGAAATACTACATAATTCACCCTTACATGTTTAGAACGGCAAAACTAGTGGGGATTACATGCTAATAACTTGAGCTATATTCTCAATCACTTCTCTTTCATATTTATTTTCTGTCTTTTAATTCTTAGTTTTAATTTAGTTAATTATTTTATCAAATCCATCTTTATTTGTCTTTACTTTTATTTGCGTTTAGTTGTTCTAGCTTTAATTTATTGCACCTGATTATTGCATAAGATTCCTCTAACCTTCGTAGTCTCTGCGGAACGAATCTTAATCTTTTACCTAAAACTTGCATACGATATGTATACTTGCAGAACCGTGTAGCTTTAGGGTGTTATTTGCACGTTAATTATATCTTATTTTATCACACCCTAGGCCCCACCAAGTTTTTGGCGCCGCTGCCGGGGACTACATCGTTAGTCCTTGTGCATATATCTTGTGCTTTTAATTTCAGTTAGTTCTATTTTACGCTTTTTGTTTTTAGTTTTTGTTTTTCAAATTTAGTTACAGATGGAGAACCCAAGGAGACTTGAGCTACCCATCGAATTCAGAGTGGAGCCACGAGGAATTCGCGCTCCAGAAATCCAAGCCGCTAAATTTAAACCAGATCCAGGGATGCTAACTCAATTTGCATCTCATGGATTGTTCAGCGGAGTTGCACATCAAGATCCGATCCGATATATTCAGAAATTCATGCAGATCTGTGATGCTTATATCGTAAGAGGAGTTACTAGGGAACAAGTATATTACCTGATGTTCCAGTTCTTCTTGACCGGATGTGCAAGCGATTTGGTATGACACCCAATACCCTCATGTTATTCCAGATTGGGACAAGCTTCAAACAAGATTCCTAGACCGCTTCTATCCGGTTAGTAGACGTTTAAAAGATATGTTGGAGCTTGAGCAATTTATACAGAAAGACGGAGAAAGTTTGGGTGAAGCATGGTTACGATTTACAGAAAAGAAGGCGAGATGTCCCTATCATAGATCCTCGCCAGAATATTATTTAACCTTGTTTTATGGAGGCCTTAATGAAAAATCAAGAGAGAAAGCAGATTCGTTAGGAAACACAGGTTTTGTGTTGCCTGAAGAAGCTGAGTTGGGGATGGAAAGAATTCTTGAGAACGAGAGAAGTTGGACAAAGAGAGCAGAAAAAGAAAACAATTCAGAATCTCTGAAGCTTAAAGAACTGGCTAAACAACTCGAAGAACTACAAGAACAAGCCCGAACAATTGCTCAGGTGAATACGGTACGCACAATTCCTTCATGTCTTGGTTGTGGATCAAGAAATCCCGTGTGGGAAGGGTGTATGAATAATCCAGCAGTAGCTTCCGTTACATATCCTCAAGATAACTATTATTCTAATGGTTATACTAATCCTCAGAAAGCTACACTAATTATCAACAACCTCCTCAGCAAAAGAGTTGGGTCAGAAAACAAGAAACTTATCATCAACCCCAACTTCAATCTTATAATCCACCACAACCTATTCAGAAAAAGGCACCCATTGTTGAGAAAGCTTGTCAAGAACCAAAGAAAGATCCACCTAAACAATCAACGCAACTGGCAAGGAAGGAATTAATCCAAAGCTTGAAGTCGAGCATGGCTAAATTAATGCAAGCAGCTGAGAAAATGAGTCATAGCCAACAGAAAGTTCAAACCTAGGAGAAGATTATCAAGCAACTAGAGCATACTATATCACATTTGGCGAGTACATTACAAAATCGGCCAAAAGGGCAACTCCCAAGTGATACTATTGCTCCTAGAGATGATTCTTGCCATGCAGTTGAATTGCGAAGTGGAAAACAACTACCTCCACCAAGACCAAAACCAGAACAAGAACCAATCCCTATTCCAGAACAGAGGGGGGAAGAAGCAATCAAAGATACGGTTGAGGAGGTAGTTAAACCAAAGAGTGGTCAAGCCAAGACACCTGACCAGACAAGAAAACCAGTGGAACTTAATACACGCCCTCCACCACCATACCCTTCACGTGTCAGAAAGAAGGACAATGACCTGGAATTCAAGAAGTTCGTTGACATGTTGAAGAAATTGGAAGTTAATATACCCCTTGTTGAAGCTCTCAAGAGAATGCCAACCTATCTTAAATCCATGAAAGACATTCTCTCGCACAAGCGAAGTATAGAAACTGGGGAAACAATTGGATTACCTAGGGAGTGCAGTGCTATATGTCAAAGCGAGTTGCCACCAAAGCTAGAAGATCCTGGAAGTTTTACAATTCCTATCGGCATTGGAGATAGTTGGACCGGGAAAGCATTATGTGATTTAGGCGCGAGCATCAACCTCATGCCTAGATCTCTATTCGAGAAGCTTAATATCGGAGAAGTGGTACCCACATCTGTGGTATTACAAATGGCGGATCGCTCCCTCGCACGACCAATAGGTAAAATTGAAGATGTTTTAGTTAAAGCTGGCTCTTTTATTTTTCCTTGCGATTTTATTATTCTTGACTACGACGCGGATAAGAACGTCCCCATCATTTTGGGTAGACCATTCTTAGCCACGGGGCGTACACTAATTGATGTTGAGAATGGTGAGTTGATCATGAGAGTACAAGGCGAACAGATACGATTCAATGTGTTTCAGGCTATGAAATTACCAATGTCAAAAGATGAGTGCTTCAAAATAGATGTCATCAAAAAAATTGCGCAAGAAGTCTTCAATGAAGCAAGCTTAGATGATGATCTTGACGAGGCCTTAGCACTTGAATCACCAGAGGAACTCGAGATTCCCTCTGAAGATGTTGTTGCATTAGGATCAAATGTGCGAGAACTACTTCGAGAACCAGGTGACATAGAACCAATGAAACAACCATCTATAATATGTCCACCTGTCCTCGAAGAAAAACCACTTCCAGATCATCTACGCTATGCATATGTAGGTACTAACAAAACTTTGTCTGTTATTATTTCTGCTAACCTTTCAGGTCCTCAAGAGGAGAAGCTACTTCAAGTACTTCGCGCAAACAAAGAAGCAATTGGATGGACTATTGCCGACATCAAGGGAATTAGTCCTTCCGTTTGCAAACACAAAATCATTCTTGAGAACGAAGGTGGACGATCTATAGAGGGACAGAGAAGACTCATGCCAGCTATGAAAGAAGTAGTGAGGAAGGAAGTTATCAAGTTGTTAGATGCAGGAATTATCTATACGATTGCTAGCAGTGATTGGGTTAGTCCAGTACAATGTGTTCCGAAGAAAGGAGGTATCACTACCATCCTTAATGATCAAGGCGAAGCCATACCATCAAGACCAGTTGTGGGGTGGCGAGTGTGCATGGACTACCGAAGACTGCACAAAGCAACAAAGAAAGATCACTTCCCGTTACCATTCATTGATCAGATGCTAGACAAACTTGCAGGGAGAGAATATTATTGTTTCCTTGACGGATATTCAGGTTATAATCAGATTTGTGTGGATCCCCTCGATCAACACAAATCAACTTTTACATGTCCGTTTGGTACTTTTGCTTATAGAAGAATGCCGTTTGGTTTATGCAATGCACCTGCCACGTTCCAGAGGTGCATGATGGCGATATTTTGGGACATGATTGATAAATATTTGGAGGTTTTTATGGATGATTTTTCGGTGTTTGGAGATAGTTTTGATGATTGTTTGAATAATCTTGAGAAAGTCCTTGTGAGATGTAGAGAAAAAGATCTTGTGCTTAATTGGGAAAAATGCCACTTCATGGTTCAACAGGGAATTGTGTTGGGACATGGTGTGGCCTAAGGTGTGATAAAATAATGGTATAAATAAGTGCAAATACACACCCTAAACTAACACGATACTGCAAGTATTACAGGACGTATGCAAGTTTTAATGATAAGAAGATTCGTTCCTCAGGGACTGACGAAAGTTAGAGAGAACTTATGCAAATTATCAAGTGCAGATATAAAAGATAGAAAGATAATACGCAAAGAAAGAAAATGAAAATAGATTTTTATTTGGTTTTTAAATAATAAACTAAAGACAGAAAATAAATAAAAGCAAAGAAAGAAGATAGTATGAAAGATATAGCTTAGGTGTCACTAGTATGCACTAATCCTTCTAATTCTATCTATTAGATCTAATTTATAAGGGAGAATATTAGCTCTTGGTATACTTAGTCAGGATTCTAAATTCCCATACCTTAGACCTTGAGAGCGACTAAGGGGGCTATGGCACAACCAAGAAGTGTTTTATCTTAGGGTTATCAAACGCCACTAAGGCCCTAAGCAAATACTGCAATCCTGGTGATATGGTGGTTAAAACAAACCCTAATGACTATCTAGTTAGAATCATGTTTTGTCAGAACTAATATCGACACTAGACGTTATGTGGTGGTTCAATAGTTAAACACCCTGGTAAGGTGACCATCTAACTACTATTAAGGTAATCCTAAACGTTGTGCACCGCAAGGAAAACATACATTAAATCAAAACACATAATCAAATATGAAGTAAGTAGCTAATATCAGATTAACACATATAATTCCCAAAGAAACTTAGATAGAAGAATTAGAATTCATAGCTTATACATGATGCAAACCTAAGCTAATAGAATTATTCATACAAAGAAAAGAATAGAAAAGAATTACAGAAAAAGAGGTTGAAGGAGACATAGTTGTTGCACAGCTCCTTCCAGACTTCTTCTCTTGTGTTGCAGCTTCCTCTTGGCCTTAAGGTCTGGCCAAGGATGATTTTAGAGTGTTAAGAGGCTGTATTTATAGGGTATAGGAAGACCTAATTCGTTTTCTTGAAGGAGAAGGAAAGTAATGGACTCCTAGTCCAACTCAAATTCGTAAGGAAATAAAGATAAACACTGCTGGACCGTTTTGAGCATATCTTCTTCGTTATTGGTCGGTTTGAGCTCCATAAGATACCAAAAGAATCGAAACAGAATTATCTTGACCCATAAGAAGGAAATTACCAAAATCGGCCTATTTCTTAGGTAAAACGCATATCTTTAGACGTGTATGCAGAATCCCAGATTTAGGCAGTTTTTCCTTTTCCATCTTTTTAGCTTTTGTTTCCTTATCTCCAATTTCCATGCAAATCTCTTTCCATAAGTTGTATTCTTTGACTTGGACTCTAATTAATCTCCATAATTATCTTTAAAGCTTCACACTAAATAAACAATTAAACCCAATATGCTCTAAAAATATTATGTTACTAAATCAAGACTCAAAATAGGAAAGTGCACTAAACTAAGCTAAAATCAACCTATAAACTAATAAATAAGCCTAAAATGATGTCTCAGAAGTATATTTTATTATCACAAATGAGGAGACATCAAGACCCCCAACTCAAAGTTGTATCGTCCTGATACAATAAAAGTAAAGAACAGTAGGGTAGTCAAAAAGAAGTAGGAGGAGAATAAGAACAGAACATAATGAATGATCCTAGAGAAAAATATCTAAAAAGTCTCATGTAGTAATGCTCAAGAAATAATGCACAAATATGCTTAATATATATGTAATCAACAATCCATAAATTTAAGTCAAGATTAATTTCGCAATGCCAGAAGGAGAGGATGATAACTTAGTTCAGGTTAATGGCTATAGGTTGTTCATAGGTCCCAAATACAGCATCCAATGGTCCACTCGCCTATTTACCTAATAGCTCAATTGTTTCTCCATCTAGTAGTTAGAAATCCTAAGGTCTTGGTTATAACTTGGCTTAAGGACGGGTGTGGTATATTTGGATAATGAAAAGTGAGCTTTTGGCTCTCTCCTCACTAGCCATCAACGAATTGCCCTAGAGCTTGAGTTTTCACTCGAAGATGTTCTCACTCAACCCAATTTATTGATGCTTTTGATTTGCATCTCCAATCCCAATTAAAACCTTTGGTGATGATTTACAAAATTCCACTTTGCCGGTCCGAATATATATTTTCTTTTTAATTCAATTTTTCTTTTGTATAGCTATGACTCTCTTTTTGTTAGAGATATCACGCTATTTTTCACATATATATTCTTTCTTTTTATGCCCTTGTTGGCAAATTTAGCTCGTAGCTTCTTTTCCATTCACTATTACCCCGGCAAAGGGTTACAATAATAACAATTTTATCATCAATAAAATCACAAATATAATTCCCAAATCCCCAAAGTTCCCTAATGATGAAACCCACCACCCCAAACTCAAGCTCTAAAACGAGTTTGTTTCAGGTTTTACGATTCGAGTGCGGGTCATATAGATAAGTCCTAAAAACTAGGGTATGGATTATAATATGTTTCAATAAAAAGGCTTTAGAAAGGATCAGAGGGGCTAAGACGGATAAATAACAATAATCAAATAAAAGGGTGAGAAAGTATAAAAGGCTTCAAGTGTTTTAATCATGAAAGAACTGCCTTATTCATTTTTCTAACTACCGGATTTTGTTACGTTTTCACTAATAGTTCATAGAAAAGTGGGTTTTCAACTAATTTTTAAACCTCACGTTCTACACACCAAATAACTATTCTTAAGTTTCAACGTGATTTCTTAGCATTGCTCATTAACTTTTCTATCTTTTATTTCCTGTTTTCATGCATGCATCTAAACAATTTTGTTGCATTTTTCAAAAACATACTACCTACTATCATTAACTTAATTAAATCATGCTCAAATAGGTACATTCAACATATTCTATGCCTAAGTCAACCCAAAAAAAAATTTAAATTTTATGTAAAAACAAAAAGGAAGATGAGGACAACGAATCCCCACTCCCAACTCAAAAATGAGCCGTGTCCCCACGACTCGAAAAAGACTCAAGAAAAATAAAATTTTAAATTAGCATACATATTGCACATAAAGAAATGGTAGGGAAGAAAGAAAACATACTCTTCGAGGCTTTTACCTCGCCTTGACGATACTCGGATTACTCTAATGTATCTTCTTCACCCATCTTCTTATTCGCTTTTCGTTCAGGACACGTGATCATAATAGGATATTGCATTAAATAACGACATGGGAGAGATCGAAAACTCGTATCACCTCCTCATAGATCAACTGTGCCACATCTTCTTCTTCTTCTCACAAATTACAATTTACAAACAACCCCATCATTCCAAGTCTCCATGAACCTTCATGTATTTACCTTCAACTTCTTCTTCAAATACTTTCTTATAAGAAAAAGGTAGTTCCTTTAATTGTTACTTCGGAGAAGCTATCATAGCCATTGGAGCTTTCTCTTTTTCTTTGGGTATAAGGTCTTTGATCTATAGAGGTTGTGTTGTCTTCTTCACTAAAGTTGGAATCTTTTTTGCTCATTGAATCAACACAGCTAGCTAACCTCTCTTTTCTTGACTTGTTTTACCCTTTGAATTTGGAACTCGGACTTTTCTCACTTGATTTCTTATTAATTAAATCCAATACCTTGATTTCTTCATCTCCCATACAGTAGATAATGGTCATGTTCTTTTAATCATCTCAATTGACCCCCAACTCAAAGCTTTAACCACTCTTGAAATTTGAAACTTGATTATTGGTTGTACAAGCTTAATTTGGGTTAGTAAAGGTGATTTGATGATGATTCTCTATGTGGGTAAGATGGATTCTTCATGGATTGGTTTGGATTTAAGAAATTGTAGGATGAATTTTTTAAATTTAAGCTTTTTGGATTCAAGGTGTTTTGGTATGATATAGGTGGTTGAATCTTCTTTGTAATGATGTGGAGAATAAATTTGATGTGTTTTCATGGTGATTGGGTAGTGTTTTGATGATTGGTGAAGGTTTGTATGAGCTTCAATGGAGTTAGGAGAGTTTTGGAGAAGAGAAATAGGCTTAAGGTTTGTAAAATTCGGAATTAAAAGCTTAATACCTCCTTTATAAGCTTGAAAACCTGTTTTTCTCTTTCTCTGGCGGCGTGCTGCGGTATACCGCGCATATCGTCCGGTATACCGCACCTATCAGCGTTCAAAAAATTTTCCGCCTCTGCTCAATACACGTGGTACGCCCCCGTGGCACGGGTTTTGGAATCGCGGACCATGGCACGGACTAAGGGGTAGTCCGCAGGGTACCCCGCACCTACTGATGCTCCTTCGTCAAAATACCCGTGGTAGCAACCCCGTGGCACGTGTTTTCTTTGTGCGGTGCATGGCACGGTGTAGGGTCCGGTATACCGGACCCATCAGCTATTTTTTTTCTTTTCTGCCTAAAACACGTGGCTGCTACCGTGGCACGGGTTTTCTCATCTGCGGTATACCGCGGCTGAGGTCCGGTATACCGCGCCTCTGCTTCAGTTTTTCCGAAAATTTTTGTTCACCTTCCCTAACTCAATTTCTCCAATACCTAATCATCAAAAACACAAATACCCTCCTCAAATATGCAATATCAACTAAAATTAACTAAGCTAAACATAAATTAAAAACTAAAAATGTAAAAACATAAAAGAAATTTACGGGTTGTCTCCCGTACAGTACTTTTGTTTAACGTCTTTCAAAGTTAGACGTGTTACCTCGATTAAGGATGACGAAATTTCCACCCTTTGCCTTTAATTCCCACGAACTTTTCAGCTCGATTCTTCATGATCATGGATGGTGCCATCCGAGATTTCGTGGGAGAAGGTGTTTCTAGTGGTAACTCGGTTTTATTTGTAGCATTACACTCCTCTGGCAATCCATTCATCTTTTCGGTTTCTAAACTTCGTTTGTTAGAAAGAATGTCCTTCATGAACTGATCGTATTTTGACATTCTTGTGAGAGCTTCTACAAACTGAGTGCTTATCTTTAACTTGTTCACCGTGTCAACGAACTTCTTGAATTCCAAGCCATTGTCCTTTCTGACACGTGAAGGGAATGGTGGAGGAGGACATGTGTTGGTTACCACTTGGCTCTCTTTCTTTTCTGGTGTCTTCTCTTGGACACTTCTTTGTTCAAATACCTCTTCGACCTTATCTTCTGTTGTTTCTTCTCCCCCCGTTTCTGGAATAGGGACTGGTTCTGGTTCTGGTCTGGCTGGAGGTAGTTGTTTTCCACTTCCTAATTCAACTGCATGACAAACTTTGTTTTCTGGAGCAGTAGTCTTACTTCTGAGTTGCCTTTCTGCAAAGATTTGAAGCTTATTCACCATTTGTGACATTGTATGCTCGATATCCTTAAGCGCATTTTCTGAGCTTTGGAATATTTGCTGGCGAATCTCCATTTTTTCAGTTAGGTTCATTATCTTAGCTTGTGATTGAATTCGAACTCGAAGGTTGTTCTTGGACGGTTTGCTGCATTGAATAAGGAGGTGGTTCTTGATAAGATTCATCATAAATCGGCGCTTCTTGATAGATAGGTTGTGGAGGATAGTAAGATTGTGGTCGTGGTTGATAATAATCATCATAATAATGGTTATTATGATAATACGTCTGTTGATCTCCGACCCCATTGTAACTCTGTGGGGGTTGATAGTCAGCGTAATTTCCTTGAGATTGATAATAACCATCATAATAATGGTCTTTTGATAAGGCATGAAGGAAATTGAAGCTGGATTTTTCATGCAATGTCCCCACGAGTGATCTCTTGCTCCACAACTAGGACATGAAGGTGATGTATGAACTAGATTCCTCCGAGCTAGTTGTTGCGATTGTTCTCGTAATTCCTCAAGTTGTTGGCTTAACTCCTTGAGCTTTAGAGATTCCATCTTGTATTAGCTTCTTCAGGATCTAATAGCACGAAACCTTTATCTCCTAATAAATCTGCTCTCGCCTAAAAGAATCTGTAAAGACAAAAACTAAAAAGAAAAGCGTAAAATAGAACTAACTAAAATAAAAGCACAAGATAATTGCACAAGGACTAACGATGTAGTCCCCGGCAGCGGCGCCAAAAACTTGGTGTGGCCTAAGGTGTGATAAAATAATGGTATAAATAAGTGCAAATACACACCCTAAACTAACATGGTACTGCAAGTATTATAGGACGTATGCAAGTTTTAATGATAAGAAGATTCGTTCCTCAGGGACTGACGAAAGTTAGAGAGAACTTATGCAAATTATCAAGTGCAGATATAAAAGATAGAAAGATAATACGCAAAGAAAGAAAAGGAAAATAGATTTTTATTTTGTTTTTAAATAATAAACTAAACTAATAAACTAAAGACAGAAAATAAATAAAAGCAAAGAAAGAAGATAGTATGAAAGATATAGCTTAGGTGTCACTAGTATGCACTAATCCTTCTAATTCTATCTATTAGATCTAATTTATAAGGGAGAATATTAGCTCTTGGTATACTTAGTCAGGATTCTAAATTCCCATACCTTAGACCTTGAGAGCGACTAAGGGGGCAACGGCACAACCAAGAAGTGTTTTATCTTAGGGTTATCAAACGCCACTAAGGCCCTAAGCAAATACTGCAATCCTGGTGATACGGTGGTTAAAACAAACCCTAATGACTATCTAGTTAGAATCATGTTTTGTCAGAACTAATATCGACACTAGACGTTATGTGGTGGTTCAATAGTTAAACACCCTGGTAAGGTGACCATCTAACTACTATTAAGGTAATCCTAAACGTTGCGCACCGCAAGGAAAACATACATTAAATCAAAACACATAATCAAATATGAAGTAAGTAGCTAATATCAGATTAAAACATATAATTCCCAAAGAAACATAGATAGAAGAATTAGAATTCATAGCTTATACATGATGCAAACCTAAGCTAATAGAATTATTCATACAAAGAAAAGAAGAGAAAAGAATTACAGAAAAAGAGGTTGAAGGAGACATAGTTGTTGCACAGCTCCTTCCAGACTTCTTCTCTTGTGTTGCAGCTTCCTCTTGGCCTTAAGGTCTGGCCAAGGATGATTTTAGAGTGTTAAGAGGCTGTATTTATAGGGTATAGGAAGACCTAATTCGTTTTCTTGAAGGAGAAGGAAAGTAATGGACTCCTAGTCCAACTTAAATTCCTAAGGAAATAAAGATAAACACTGCTGGACCGTTTTGAGCATATCTTCTTCGTTATTGGTCGGTTTGAGCTCCATAAGATACCAAAAGAATCGAACAGAATTATCTTGACCCTAAAGAAGGAAATTACCAAAATCGGCTTATTTCTTAGGTAAAACGCATATCTTTAGACGTGTATGCAGAATCCCAGATTTAGGCAGTTTTTCCTTTTCCATCTTTTTAGCTTTTGTTTCCTTATCTCCAATTTCCATGCAAATATCTTTCCATAAGTTGTATTCTTTGACTTGGACTCTAATTAATCTCCATAATTATCTTTAAAGCTTCACACTAAATAAACAATTAAACCCAATATGCTCTAAAAATATTATGTTACTAAATCAAGACTCAAAATAGGAAAGTGCACTAAACTAAGCTAAAATCAACCTATAAACTAATAAATAAGCCTAAAATGATGTCTCAGAAGTATATTTTATTATCACAAATGAGGAGACATCAGGACATAAAGTTTCGAAGGCAGGGATGGAGGTTGATTGTGCTAAAATTGAAGTTATCAAAACACTACCACCTCCAGTTTCTGTTAAAGGAGTGAGAAGTTTCTTGGGTTACGCAGGATTTTATCGAAGATTTATTAAAGATTTCTCCAAGATTGCCAAACCGCTTTGCTCTTTACTTGAAAAGGATACTCCTTTTAATTTCATTGAAGAATGTCTTCAAGCGTTTTTGACGATTAAAGAGAAACTAATCTCTACACCTATTGTTATACCTCCTAATTGGAAAGCTCCGTTTGAACTTATGGCGATGCTAGTGATCACGCTATGGGTGTTGTGTTGGGACAGAGGAAAGACAAAATTTTCCACACGATTTATTATGCAAGTAAGACTTTCAACGCTGCCCAGATGAATTATACAGTGACGTAGAAAGAGATTTTGGTCGTGGTTTATGCTTTTGATAAACTTCGTTCCTATCTGGTTGGGAAGAAAACTGTTGTATACACGGACCATTAAGCTATTAGGTACCTCATGGAGATAAAGGACGCTAAGCCGCGTCTTATTAGATGGGTACTATTACTTCAAGAATTCGACATAGATATTCGAGACCGAAAGGGATGCGAAAATCAAGTTGCTGATCATTTATCAAGGCTCGAAGGATCTGATGCGAACAAAGAACCATTGTTGGTTAAAGAGGTATTCCCTGATGAACAACTTTTTGCTATTAAACATGTGTTTGTGCCATGGTATGCAGATCTAGTCAACCTCATTGTGAGTGGTGTCTTTCCCAAAGACATCCACCCACAACAAAAACACAGATTAAGTCACCAGGCCAAGGAGTATTATTGGGATGAATCGTACCTCTGGAAGATTTGTAGTGACCAAGTGGTTAGAAGATGTGTTCATGAAGGTGAAATGGAGAAAATCATTGAAGGTTGTCATAGTTCACCTTATGAGGTCACTTTATAGGCGATAGAACCGCAGCTAAAATTCTTTAATCCGGGTTCTATTGGCCTACCATACACAAAGATTGTCATCGTTATGTCCAGTCATGTCAAAGATGCCAATTCACTGGTAATATATCAAAAAGAGACGCGATGCCGCTTAATAATATTCTTGAAGTTGAAATCTTTGATGTATGGGGAATAGATTTCATGGGACCTTTCATCACTTCCCATGGAAATATTTATATTTTGATTGCGGTAGATTATGTGTCAAAATGGGTAGAAGTAGTGGCAACACCAAAGAACGATGCTCAAACTGTGATTAAGTTCTTAAAATCAAACATCTTTTCAAGACATGGTACGCCACGTGTTCTCATCAGTGATAAAGGTACCCATTTTCTTAATGCTCCTCTGAGAAATTATCTTCGAAAGTTTGGAGTGAGACACCGTACTTCAACCGGTTATCACCCGCAAACTAACGGTCAAGCTGAAGTTTCCAACCGGGAAATCAAATCTATTCTAGAGAAGACCGTGAATAAATCGAGGAAAGATTGGTCTTTAAAACTTGATGATGCTCTCTGGGCTTACTAAACAACATTTAAAACACCAGTGGGGGCATCACCATATCGTATGGTCTACGGCAAAGCGTGTCATCTACCGATTGAACTTGAAGCTCGAGCCTACTGGGCTATTAAAACTCTGAATCTAGACCCAGACTTGGCCGGGAAACAAAGGATGATGCAGTTGAATGAATTGGAGGAGTTTCGTTATCTTGCCTATGAAAATTCACGCCTCTATAAAGAGAAAACAAAGCGATGGCATGATAAACGGCTCCGTCCAAAGCGTTTCGAGATAGGACAAAAAGTTTTATTATACAACTCTCGATTTTCGAATTACCCAGGAAAGCTTAAATCCCGCTGGGGAGGACCTTACATTGTCACTAAAGTCACACCTCATGGAGCGATTGAAACTGAAAATCCAACCGAGCAACGGACATTCATGGTGAATGGCCAGCGTTTGAAGAGATACCATGACAGTGAGGACTTTGGGCGAGAGGAGACAATCCATCTCGTTGAATGCGCTTAGCCTGAGGTACACGTCTAACTCAAAGACGTTAAACAAAAGTGCTCTTGGGAGACACCCCTTGTTTTAATTGCTTTTTAAATTAGTTGTTTTTGCTTTGTAATGTATAATTTTAAGTTAGTGTATATTTTTAATTGTGTTTACAAGCTAATAGGAGAGAAAGGTAGTGTGCTATTGTGCAGGAAACGAGTTTGGGGTCAAAAGGAAAAAGCTGGAAAAATTCTAGGCCTGGCAAGGACTACCCCTGCGGACTACCCATGTACCGCGGGGATGCACCGTGCCCAGAAAACCCGTACCACGGGTCAGGTACCACGGGTTTTATCCAGAAGCAAGAAAAAGGATACCTGATAGGCGCGGTGCACCGCACCCCTGGTCCGCACGCACAAAACGCGTGCCACGGGGTGATGCACCACGGGTTTTTTTACGGAGCACCCGCGGACTACCCATGCACCGCACCCCTATACCGTAGGCACAAAACACGTGCCACGGGGTGCTAGCTCGGGTATAATCCAGTGGACAAAAAATTTGAAGAGCTGATGGGTCCGGTACACCGCGGACTTGGCCCGGTATACCGCACAGAGGCGGTTTGTGAAGGAAGTTCTTTCCTAATCAATTTCTTACCTTAACAAGATAAACCTAGCCTTCCATACACGAATTTTTCAGACCCAAACCCTATATATACATCTTAAAGCTTGTGCAAACCTTCACAACTAACACAACAACTCATCAAATCCTCTCATCCATCCTCCATAAACACAAATTCTTCATCAAATTCATCACACTACACCATTAAAACACCATCAAATTCATCAAGCTTTAAAGATTTCTTCCAAGATCCATCAACAAACCTTTCTCTTTCATCAATTCCAAGCAACAACCTTAAGCTATAAAAAAATTTCCTTAAACTTTTAATCCATCCTTGGTATAACTTGAGTTGTGGGTAAATCAAGCATGACTAACATATCTGAAGCTATGGAATACAAGAGAAAGTGCTCAATCCTTGGGAAGAATAAGAAATTGCATGGGGCCACCATTGAAAAACCCATCAATCTTGATGAGGTTACTGAAGAATCAAAAGAAAAGGCACCAGCACAACCACTACCGAAGAAGTTAACTGCTAGAATGTCCATACCATCAAGGAGGCCTTTGAAGAAAATAAAATCCAAGACCAAGGTTCCTCTACCTCTTACTCTGAAATTGTTTATGATCTTCCTCCTTGGGCTCTCAAGTTACAGAACGAAATAGAAAGATTACGAGAAGATAACAGAGAACTTTGGACAGAAGTCATACAGATGGAATCACAGATAGAAGATTTGACCTTGACAAGGGATATTGATAGTTATACCGATCCCTCATCTTCGGATGAGGAGGACGATATGATGGATCTCTATGGCCAGCTAGGTAGGTCATTTAATTTTTCTTAATAGCTTGTATGCATTAGGTAGTTTAGTTAGTTTTATTTTAAATTTTATTCCATTCTTGAGTCTTTTTTCGAGTCGTGGGGACACGACTCACTTTTGAGTTGGGGGTGGGGATTCGTTGTCCTCATCTTCTTTTCGTTTTTTCATAAAATTTAAAATTTTTAGATTGAATTAAGGCATAGTATATCTTGAATGTACCTATTTGAGCATGATTTTATTAGGTCAATGATAGTAAGTAGTATGCTTTTGAAAGATGCAACAAAATTGTTTAGGATGCATGTATGAAAACAGGAAATAAAGGATAGAAAAGTTAATGAGCAATGCTAAGAAGTCACGTTGAAACTTAGGAATAGTTATTTGGTGTGTAGAACGTGAGGTTTAAAATTAGTTGAAAACCCACTTGTCTATGAACTAATAATGAAAACGTAACGAAATCTGGTAGTTAGAAAAATGACTAAGGCAGTTCTTTCATGATAAAACACTTGAAGCCTTTAGACTTTCTCACCCTTTTGTTTGATATTATTGTTATTTATCAATATAAACCCCTCTGAGCCTTTCTAAAGCCTTTTATTTTGAAACACATTATAATCCATACCCTAGTTTTAGGACTTATCTATATGACCCGCACTCGAATCGCAAAACCTGAGACAAACTCGTTTTAGAGCTTGAGTTTGGGGTGGTGGGTTTCATAATAAGGGAACTTTGGGAATTTGGGAATTATCTTTGTGATTTTATTGATGATGAAATTGTTATTATTGTAACCCTTTGCCGGGGTAATAGTGAATGAAAAAGAAGCTACGAGCTAAATTTGCCAAAAAGGGCATAAAAAGAAAGAATATATATATGAGAAAAAAAATAGTGTGATATCTCAACACCAAAAAGAGAATCATAGCTATACAAAAGAAAATTGATTTGAAAAGAAAAAATATATATTCGGACCGGCAAAGTGGATTTTATATCATCAAAGGTTTTAATTAGGAATATTGGGGATGCACATCAAAGGCATCAATAAATTGGGTTGAGTGAGAACATCTTCGAGTGAAAACTCAAGCTCTAGGGCGATTCGTTGATGGCTAGTGAGGAGTGAGCCAAAAGCTCACTTTTCATTATCCAAATATACCACACCCGTCCTTAAGCCAAGTTATAACCAAGACCTTAGGATTTCTAACTGCTAGATGGAGAAACAATTGAGATATTAGGTAGTAGGTATGTGGACCATTGGATGCTGTATTTGGGACCTATGAACAACCTATAGCCATTAACCTGAACTAAGTTATCATCCTCTTCTTTTGGCATTGCGAAATTAATCTTAACTTGAATTTATGGATTGTTGATTACATGTATATTAAGTAGATTTGTGCATTATTTCTTGAGCATTACTACATGAGACTTTTTAGATATTTATGCTCTAGGATCATTTATTATATTCTGTTCTTATTCTCCTCCGACTTCTTCTTGTTTATTTGACTACCCTACTGTTCTTTACTTTTATTGTATCGGGACGATACAACTTTGAGTTGGGGGTCTTGATGTCTCTTCATTTGTGATAATAAAATATACTTCTGAGACATCATTTTAGGCTTATTTATTAGTTTATAGGTTGATTTTAGTTTAGTTTAGTGCACCTTCCTATTTTGAGTCTTGATTTAGGAACATAATATTTTTAGAGCATATTAGGTTTAATTGTTTATTTAGTGTGAAGATTTAAAGATAATTATAGAGATTAATTAGAGTCCAAGTCAAAGACAACAACTTATGGAAAGAGATTTACATGGAAATTGGAGATAAAGGAAACAAATGCTAAAAACATGGAAAAGGAAAAGCTGCCTAATCTGAATTTCTGCAGCACACGCCTAACGAAGTGGTAATTACTCCTTCAAGGAAGCCGATTTTGGAAGATTCCTTTCACAGGGACAAATATAATTCTGTTACGATTCTTTTGGTATCTTATGGAGCTCAAACCGACCAATAACGAAGAAGATATGCCCAAAACGGTCCAGCAGTGTTTATCTTTATTTCCTTACGAATTTGAGTTGGACTTGGAGTCTATTACTTGGCCTTATCTCTAAGAAATGAATTAGGTCAACCTATACACTATAAATACAGCCTCTTAACACTCTTAAATCATCCTTGGTGAAATCTTAAACCAAGAGGAAGCTTACAACACAAGAGAGAAGTCTGGAAGGAGTTATTCATCATAATGTCTTCTTCTACCTTTAAATTTGTAATTTCTTTCTTTTCTAGCATGAACTAAATTTTTTTAGCTTGAGTTTTAGCATATATGTATGAACCCTAGTTTTGGTTGACATCTATCTAATTTGGGAATTTTATATTTTAAATTGAATTATAGTTTTTATTCTCTGTTTATGTGTTTGGGTTTACATTCTGTGTTCTTGTGGACTGCAGCCATTAGAATTACTATCTAGTAATTAGGTCACCATTGACAACGGTGTTTAATTGCATGTTTAGCACACAAATTCTAGTATTAGGTCTGATCTGACAACCCAACCTAGCTAGATAATCACTATGGTTTAGTTCTTGTGACTATTTACCAATTAGAGGAAAAGTTTGCTTAGGAAGCCTTATTGATACAGGTAAATCCTATTTGAAACTACCGATAGCGAATTGGGACCGATTAGGGAAATACTAAATAATTCACCCTTACATGTTTAGAACGGCAAAACTAGTGGGGATTACATGCTAATAACTTGAGCTATATTCTCAATCACTTCTCTTTCATATTTATTTTCTGTTATTAAATTCTTAGTTTTAATTTAGTTAATTATTTTCTCAAATCCATCTTTATTTGTCTTTACTTTTATTTGCGTTTAGTTGTTCTAGCTTTAATTTATTGCACCTGATTATTGCATAAGATTCCTCTAACCTTCGTAGTCTCTGCGGAACGAATCTTAATCTTTTAACTAAAACTTGCATACAATCTGTATACTTGCAGAACCGTGTAGCTATAGGGTGTTATTTGCACGTTAATTATATCTTATTTTATCACACCCTAGGCCCCACCACATGAACACATAAATAATATCAAAATTAAAAAATTACAAAGATTAGAAAACCAAAAACTTCAAAAAATTTAAAAAAAAATTATAAACGTAAATATTAATTTGATTCGTCCAAAAGTACAATAATTTTATTTCTTTGATTTTTTGAGAATTAGTTATGCATATTTTATTTTATTTTTAAATTATGAAAGTGCGTGTGATGGAATTAGTTGTTGGTGATTGGTTTAGTTGAGAATTAATTTCTTTAACTTGTGAGTAAGTAGGAAGTCAAAACATCCTTCTTTTTTTGGTAATGAAAAGTGTAAATTTGTAATTAATTGGGAATTATCCTATATAAAGGTAAAAATGTAAGCTAAAATATGCCAAAAATTATTAATTAGGAATTAAGTTTTTAATTAGTGAGTAAGTAGGAAGTAATTTGCTCCTTCTCTTTTTTTAGAAATGAAACTTATAGAATTGTAATTAATTGAGAATTATACCTATTTATAATTAATATTTAAGAGATAATTCCCAATTAATTACAATTCCTCACTTTTCATTCCCAAAAAAATGAAGGAGGAAATTACTTCCTACTTACTCAAAATTTTTAAGTTAATTCTCAATTAAACACATTGTCATATTTACCTTCCATTATTGCCCTTATGTGATTTTCTAATTTTTTTTTAAATTTTTTTTAATTTTTTTTTCATATTTTTTTTCGAAATTTTTTAATTTTTTTTTCGAAATTTTTTTCCCCGATATTTTTTTTTATATTTTTTCTTTTCAAATCTAGCTTGTAGCTTCTTTTTCATTCACTATTACCCCCGCAAAGAGTTAAAATATTAACTTTTTTATCATCAATAAAATCACAATTACAATTTCCCGAACCCAATGTTCCCAATGATGAAACCCACCACCCCAAACTCAAGCTCTAAAAACGACTTGTCTTAGGTTTTGCGATTCGAGTGCGGGTCATACAGATAAGTCCTACAAACTAAGGGTATGTATTATAATGTTTTTAAATAAAAGGCTTTAGAAAGGCTCAGAAGGGCTAAGACGGATAAATAATATCAATAAATAAAAAGGGTGAGAAGGTATAAAAAGGCTTGAAGTGGCTTCAATATGAAAGAACTGCGTTATTCATTTTTCAAACTACCGGATTTTGTTACTTTTTCACTACTAGTTCATAGATAAGTGGATTTTCAACTAATTTCAAACCTCACGTTCTACACACCAAATAACTCTCCCTAAGTTTTAACTTAACTTCTTAGCATTGCTCATTAACTTTTCTATCTTTTATTTCCTGTTTTCATATATGCATGCTAAACATATTTGTGACATCTTTCAAAAACATACTACTTACTGTCATTAACTTAATTAGATCATGCTCAAATAGGTACATTCAACATAGTCTATGCCTATTTCAACCCAAAAAAATTTAAATTTTATGCAAAAACAAAAAGGAAGATGAGGACAACGAATCCCCACCCCCAACTCAAAAGTGAGTCGTGTCCCCACGACTCGAAAAAGACTCAATAAAGCAATAAAATTTAAAACTAAACTAAACTACCTAATGCATACAAGCAATTAAAAAGGAGAATTAGAACGGGGTACCTGACTGGCCATAAAGATCCATCGTGTCTTCCTCCAAAGAAGAAGAATAATTATCAATATCCATGATCTCAGTTACCTCACCCAATTGTGAATAAAATCTGTGCAATTTCCACCCAAAGTGCCTTGTTTTCTTTTCTTAAATAATTGACTTCATGTTGCAATTTGATAGCCCATGGGGGAATACAAGAATTATCCTTAGATGAAGAGGAAGAAGAAGAACCTTGATCTTGAATTTGTGTCTTTTCTTTAGGCTTTGATGGTACAGACATCCTAGCTGTTAATCTCTTTGGTAGTGGTTGTGCTGGTGCCTCTATCTTTTGTTTCTTTTCAATAGGCTCGTCAAGATCGATATGCCTTTCAATTGTGGCTCCAGGCAATTTTTGTTCTTCCCTAGGATGGAACACTTCCTCTTGTAATCCATAGCATATGTTCTGTTTGTCATGTTTGATTGACCCACAACTCAAGTTACACCAAGGATGGATTGAAGTTAAGAAAGATTGGTGTGGCTTGAATTTGTTGCTTGGATTTGATGAAAGAAGAAGGTTTCTTGATGAATCTTGGAAGAATTCTTGAAAGCTTGATGTTTTTGATGGTGTTTTATAGTGTAGTGTGATGAATTTGTTGACGAATTGGTGTTTATGGAGGATGGAGGAGAGGATTATTGATGTTGTTGTGTTTATTGTGGAAATTTATACAAGCTTCAAGGTCTATATATAAGGTTCGGGTGTGAAAAATTTGTGTTGAGGAGGTTAGGGTTAACTCTTGATAAGGTAAAAAGTGGATTAGGAAAGAAACTCTTCAAAACCGACCTCGGACCGGCATACCGGCCAAATCCGCGGCATAACGGTGCTACAGGTCTACCTTTTTGTAACTTTCTGCCATGAACCCGAATCGATACCCGTGGCCACGTGTTTTTGGGCGCCGGAATACCGGCGGTATTCACCGGCATACCGGTGCGCTTTTTTTCCAGAAGCTAACTCCGCCAAAATACCCGAGTCTTGAAACCCGTGGGCACGTCATTTTCCTCTGGTCGGCATACTGGTGCCATAGGCGGCATGCCGGTGCATCTGGCCTTTCTTAGACATATTCTCGATAAAGAAATCGAGTCACTAACCCGAGGGCTCGTGTCTCCCCACCGGCATACCGGTGGTTTGACCGGCCTACCGGTCAGTGAAACGGAATTTTCCCAAGTGTTTTCCATTTGACCCCAAACTCATTCCTGCACAATAACACACTACATTTCTCTCCTATTAGCTTGTAAACACAATTAAAAATATACACTAACTTAGAAATATACACTACAAAACATAAAACTAATCCAAAAACCAATGTAAACAAGGGGTGTCTCCCAAGAGCACTTTTGTTTAACGTCTTTGAGTTAGACGTGTACCTCAAGCTAAGCGTGTTCTTCGAGATGGATTGTCTCCTCTCGACCAAAGTCTCCACTGTCATGGTATCGTTTCAAACGCTGGCCATTCACCATGAATATCCTTTGCTCGGTTGGATGTTCAATTTCAATTGCTCCATGCGGAGTGACTTTCGTAACAATGTAAGGTCCTCCCCAACGGGATTTAAGCTTTCCTGGGTAGGTTGAGATTCGAGAGTTGTATAATAGCACCTTTTGTCCTCTCTCGAAATGCTTTGGACAGATTCGTTTATCATGCCATCTCTTTGTATTCTCCTTGTAGAGACGTGCGTTTTCATAGGCATGATAGCGAAACTCCTCCAATTCATTCAATTGCATCAACCTTTGTTTCCCGGCCAATTCTGGGTTTAGATTCAGAGTTTTAATAGCCCAGAAGGCTCGAGCTTCAATCTCAATAGGTAGATGACATGCTTTGTTGTAGACCATGCGATAAGGAGATGCCCCAACCGGTGTTTAAATGCTGTTCTGTAAGCCCAGAGAGCATCATCTAACTTTAATGACCAGTCTTTCCTTGTTTTATTCACGGTCTTCTCTAGAATAGATTTGATTTCTCGGTTAGAAACTTCAGCTAGACCGTTAGTTTGTGGACGATAACCGGTTGATTTCTCACTCCAGACTTACGAAGGAGGGCTCTCAACTGAACATTGATGAAATGGGTACCTTTATCGCTGATTAGAACACGTGGCGTACCATGTCTCGTAAAGATATGTTATTTTAAGAATTTTATTACTGTTAGAGCATCGTTCTTTGGTGTTGCCACTGCTTCTACCCATTTTGACACATAATCTACGCTAGCAAGATATAAAGATTACCATGCGAAGTGACGAAAGGTCCCATGAAATCTATCCCCCATACATCAAAGATTTCGACTTCTAAGATATTGTTGAGGGGCATCTCGTCTCTTTTTGATATGTTACCAGTGAATTGGCATCTTTGACAGGATTGGACAAAATGATGACAATCTTTGTGTAAGGTAGGCCAATAGAAACCGGATTGAAGAATTTTAGCTGCAATTCTATCACCTTTAAAGTGACCTCCATATGGTGAGCCATGACAACTTCCTATGATCTTATCGATTTTGCCCTCATGGACACATCTTCTAACTACTTGGTCACTGCAAATTTTCCAGAGGTATGGTTCATCCCAAAGAATTTTTTGGACTTGTGAACTAACCTCTTTCTTTGTTGTGAATCGAAGTGTGTAGGGAAGACACCACTCACGATGAGGTTGACTACATCTGCATACCAAGGCGCAAACACCTCTTTAATAGTAAAAATTTGTTCATCAGGGAATATTTCTTTGACCCATAATGGTTTTTGGTTGGCATTAGATCCTTCAAGCCGAGATAAATGATCAACAACTTGATTTTCGCATCCCTTTCGGTCTCAAATATCTATGTCAAATTCTTGAAGGAACAGTACCATGTGATTAGACGCGGCTTAGCGTCCTTTTTCTCCATGAGGTATCTGATAGCTGAATGGTTCGTGTATACAATAGTTTTCTTCCCAATCAAATAGAAACAAAATTTGTCGAAAGCATATACTATGACCAACATCTCTTTCTCCGTTACTGTATAATTCATTTGTGCAGCGTTAAAGGTCTTACTTGCGTAGTAAATCGTGTGGAAGATCTTGTCTTTCCTCTGTCCCAACACAACACCCATGGCGTGATCACTTACATCGCACATAAGTTCAAACAGAACTTTCCAATCTGGAGGTATAACAATAGGTGTGGAGACTAGCTTCTCTTTAATCGTCATAAACGCTTGAAGACATTCATCGGTAAAATTAAAAGGAGTATCCATTTTAAGTAAAGAACAAAGCGGTTTGGCGATTTTGGAGAAATCTTTAATAAATCTTCGGTAAAATCCTACGTAACCGAAGAAACTTCTCACTCCTTTCACAGAAACTGGAGGTGGTAATGTTTTGATAACTTCAATTTTAGCACGATCAACCTCCATACCTGCCTTCAAAACTTTATGTCCCAACACAATTTTCTCTTGAACCATGAAGTGGCATTTTTCCCAATTGAGCACGAGATCTTTTTCTCTACATCTCACCAGGACTTTCTCAAGATTATTCAAGCAATCATCAAAACTATCTCCAAACACCGAAAATCATCCATAAAAACCCTTAAATATTTATCAATCATGTCCTAGAATATAGCCATCATGCACCTCTGGAACGTGGCAGGTGCGTTGCATAAACCAAACAACATCCTTCTATAAGCAAAGGTGCCAAACGGACAAGTAAAAGTTGTTTTGTGTTGATCAAAGGGATTCACACAAATCTGATTATAACCCGAATATCCGTCAAGGAAACAATAATACTTTCTCCCTGCGAGTTTGTCTAGCATCAGATCAATGAATGGTAAAGGTAAGTGATCTTTATTTGTAGCTTTGTTGAGTCTTCGGTAATCCATGCATACTCTCCACCTTACAACTGTTCTTGATGGTATGGCTTCACCTTGGTCATTAAGGACTGTAGTAATACCTCCTTTCTTTGGAACAAATTGCACTGGACTAACCCAATCACTGCTCGCAATCGGATAGATAATTCCCGCGTCTAATAACTTGATTACCTCCTTCCTTACCACTTATTTCATAGCAGGCATGAGTCTTCTTTGTCCCTCTATAAATCTCCATCCTTCCTTCTCTAGAATATTTTACGTTTGTAAACGGAAGGACTAATTCCCTTGATGTTAGCAATAGTCCATCCAACTGCTTCTTTGTTAGCACGAAGCACACGAATTAGCTTATCTTCTTGAGGACCTGAAAGGTTAGCAGAAATAATAACAGGTAAAGTTTTGCTCATACCTAAATATGCATAGCGTAGATGGCCTGGAAGTGGTTTTTCTTCGAGAACAGGTGGACATATTATGGATAGTTTTTTTATTGGTTCAATGTCACCTGATTCCCGAAGTTGTTCTCGTATACTTGATCCTAATGCAGCAACTGCGTCAGTGGTATTATCGTCTTTCTCTTGCGATTCAAATGCTAAGGCTTCGTCAAGATCATCATCTATGCTTGCTTCATTGAAGACTTCTTGTGTAATTTTTCCGATGACATCTATTTTGAAACATTCATCTTTCGAATCTGGTAATTTCATAGCCTTAAACACATTGAATCGTACATGTTCGTCTTGGACCCTCATGATCAATTCACCATTCTCAACATCTATTAGTGTACGCCCCGTGGCTAAGAATGGTCTACCCAAGATGATGGGGAAATTCTTATCCGCGTCATAGTCAAGAATAATAAAATCACACGGAAAAATAGAAGTACCAGCTTTAACTAAAACGTCTTCAATTTTACCTACTGGTCGGGAGAGGGAGCGATCCGCCATTTGTAATACCTCAGAAGTGAGTACTACCTCTCCTATATTAAGCTTCTCGAACAGGGACCTTGACATGAGATTGATACTCGCGCCTAAATCATATAATGCTTTCCCGGTCCAACTGTCTCCAATACCAATGGGAATCGTAAAACTTCCGGGATCTTGTAGCTCCGGTGGTAACTTGTTTTTACAAATAGCACTACATTCCAAAGACAATCCAATTGTTTCCCCAGTTTCTAAACTTTGTTTGTTAGAAAGAATGTCCTTCATGAATTTCAGATATTTTGGCATTCTCTTGAGAGCTTCTACAAACGGCATATTAATATCTAACTTGCTCACCATGTCAAGGAACTTCTTGAATTCTTTTTCATTGTCCTTTTTCTTGACACGTGAAGGGTATGGTGGTGGAGGGCGTGTATTAGTTTCCACTGAGCTTTTCTTCTTTTCTGGTCTACTCTCTTAGACACTCTTTTGTTCAACTACCTCTTCAACCGTATCTTTTACTGTTTCTTCAACCACTTTTTCTGGAATAGAGGTTGGTTTTGGATCTCATCTAGGTGAGGGTAGTTGTTTTCCACTTTGCAATTCAACTGTATGACAAGCATCATCTCGAGGAGCAATAGTATCACTTAGGAGTTGTCCTCTCGGCCTATTTTGAAATGTATTGGCCATGTGTGATAAAGTATGCTCGAGATTTTTAATCACCTTTTGCTGGGTTTGAAGTCTTCGCTGGCTCATCTTCATATTCTCTTCAACTAATTTCATCATCTTAGCCATGCTTGAATTCAAACTCAAATGTTGTTCTTGTTTTGCTTGTTGCATCGAATGTTTCAGTGGTTCTTGATAAGCTTTTTCAATAATTGGCGCTTTTTGATGTATAGATTGTGGTTGATAATAAGATTGAGGTTGGATTTGATGATAAGTCTCTTGATTTCTGACGCAACTACGCTTTTGTGGAGGCTGATATCTAGCATAACTCTCTTGCGGATGATAATCACCATTAGAATAATGGTTTCTTTGATGATATATAAAGGGAGTTGCAGCTAGATTATTCATACACTTTTCCCACACATGATTTCTTGACCCACAACCAGGACACGAAGGTATAATATGTACTAGATTTACCTGAGAAATTGTTCGAGCTTGTTCTTGTAGTTCCTTAAGTTGTTGGTTCAATTCTTTGATCTTTAGAGATTCTAAAGTCTCTTCTTGTTCTTATGATTTACTTGGCAAACTTCTCTCGGTCTCAAGAACTTTTTCCATTATACTTTCAGCTTCTATAGGATCTAGTAACACGAAACCTTTGGCTCCTAACAAATCAGCTCTTGCCCTGGACTCGTCATTAAGTCCTCCATAGAACATGGTTAAGGAATATTCTGGCGATGATATATGGTATGGACATCTCGCCTTTTTCTCATTGTATCGTAACCATGCTTCACCCAAACTTTCTCCGTCTTCCTACATAAACTGTTCGAGCTCAATCATATCTTTTAATCTTCTACTAACCGGATAAAATCGGTCTAGGAATTTTGATTGAAGCTTGTCCCAATATCGAATGACGTGAGGATGCTGGGTATCGTACCAATCGCTTGCGCTTCCGGTCAAGAAGAACTGGAACATAACGTAATACATCTGCTCCTTTGTAACTCCTCTTACGATATAAGCATCACAAATCTACATGAATTTCTGTATATATCGGATCGGATCTTGTTGTGCAGCACTGCTAAATTGTCCATGATTTGCAAACTGCGCTATCATCCCTGGATCTGGCCTAAATTTAGCGACTTGGATTTCTGGAGTGTGGATTCTTCGTGGTTGCACTCTAAACGAGATGGGTAGATCAAGTCTCCTTGGATTCTCCATCTGTAAAAATCTGTAAAACAAAAACTAAAAGACAAAAGCGTAAAATAGAACTAACTGAAATAAAAGCACTAAATATATGCAGAAGGACCAACGATGTAGTCCCCGGGAGCGGCACCAAAAACTTGGTGTCGACTAGGGTGGATAAAAAGATGGTATAAATAAGTGCAAAAATAGACACCCTATTATCACAGTGCTGCAAGTATACAGGACGTATGCAAGTTTTAATGAATAAGTAAGTTTCGTTCCTCAGAGACTACGAGGGCTAGGAAGAACTTATGCAAATATTCAAGTGCAGATATTAGAAGCTAAAACAAATAATACGCAAAGAAATAAAAGACTAAAGAGATTTTTGGTTGATTTTTAACTAAGACAATTAACTAGTAAATTAAAAGACAGAAAATTAAATAAAAGAACGAAGCCAATTGTATGAGAGTTTAGCTTGAGATATTAGCAAGTAATCCCCACTAGTTTTGGTTATTCTATCGTTTAAGGGTGAATCATGTAATATGAAATAATCAGGATTCTTAATTCCTATACCTTAGACCTTGAGAGCGACTAAGGGGGCTACGGACACACCATGAGGCAGCCTAAACTTAGGGTTATCAAACGCCACTAAGGCCCTAAGCAATTCAATTCCAAACATGGTGATAGTGGTGAAAACTTACCCTAATGATTATCTAGTTAGGTTGATTTGTCAGGTCTAAACCTTATTCTAGACGTTATGTGGTGTTTTGATAATTAGACACCCAGCTAAGGTGATCATCTAACTACTATTAAGGTAATCCTATACTCGTGCACTAGCAAGGAAAACATTCATTAAATCAAAACACATAAACAGATTATAAAACATGAATTCAAATTAAATACCGTACTATCCCAAATCAAATAGAAAAACTAGGGTTCATACATATTTGCTAAATATAAAGCTAAAAGTAAATTAGTTCATACTGATGGAAGAAAAGAAAGAAATTACAAACTTAAAGGTTGAAGAAGACATGATATAGTGTTCAGCTCCTTCCAGACTTCTTCTCTTGTGTTGCAGCTTCCTCTTGGCTTAAGGGTTTGGCGAAGGATGATTTTCTTAGAATAAGAGGTTGTATTTATAGTGTATAGGAATCCCTAATTCATTTTCTTGAAGGAGAAGGTAAGTAATGGACTCCTAGCCCAACTCAAATTCGTAACCCTAAAATATGGAATCAGCCCCGTTTTTGTTTTGGTCATAACAACTTCAATACTTATCCGTTTGACGCGTATAAATAGTCAAAATTCATCGTATCAGAATGATATCTAACTTTGCTCTTGACCGTTCTTCCAAATTCCTAACCGATTTTGAGATACAAGCCGATTTGTTGTCGTGGGTGGTGAAATTCAGATTTATTTGGCAGCTTTATCTTTCCATACTTTAGTTTTTGTTTCCTTATTTCCAATTTCCATGTTTATCCTCTTTCCTTTAGCTCTTAGAATTAACTTGGACTATAATTAATTACCATATATCTTTAAAGCTTAACACTAAATAAACAATTAAACCCAATATGCTCTAAAAATAATAAATAATTAATTCAAGACACAAAATAGGAAAGTGTACTAAATCATGATAAAATCGACCTATACTCTAATAAATACACCTAAAATGATGTCTATAACTAGGATTAATTCATGAAAAATAGGGAGACATCAGTCATAGGTGTTGGACTCCTTGTAGACGTTTTAATCCAAGGTCCCAATTTCGGCGTGACCTTAGGGTTTTGACATTTGTAGTTTTTGTTACTTTCTTCATGACCAAATAACCCACATCCATAGCAAACTTGACCAATATTTTCATATGTGAATTTAATCCAAGAGGATTTGGTTTATGTTTCCTAGTAATTGATGCCTGGAAAAAGTGGGGTAGATAAATTCCAATCAATTTGGACTTTGGTAACTGATTTTTTCGTCTATATTGAGGTTTTCTGGTAGCGTAATTGAATGTACTCTTCCAAAATAACTCATCATATTTTCTATACAATGTTTAGTAAGTAATTTTTCTGGGATTCCCATGAGTTGAATCCATACAGTAGTTTGATTGACTTCATTCTTCTCAAAACTGTTATATTCTTTTACTGCTAAGTGTTTACCTTGTATGGTCCAAGGTCTTTGATTCCAGACTTTTTGTATATCCTCCTCGTTTTTAAATTTGATGATGAATGTATTAGCAGCGCATCTCTCAGCTTCAACTTGATCAGTAAGTGACCAATATTTGTTGATGTGTTTCTTAATAAAGATGTGTTTTATCTTGTCTGTTGTTAATAGTTTGGCAATGAGTTTAAACTCTTTAGTATGTTTATACACTGAGTTGTTATCAGGTGTGATAATTAGTGCTTTGTCTTTTGCTAGGGGTTGAGAAGGAGCATAAAAATCCATGGTTAGAAGATCAAACGAGGTGGAGAAGAAATTAAGAGGGAGCGAGGTTGAAAGAGGTAAGGGAGATGAGTAACAAAAGTTGAAGAAATAGTGTAGATTATGAAAATTATGAGGGAAACACTTAATCAAAGGAGGAATCACCCAAAATTTAGGGATTTTGAGTGATGGATAGGGTAGGAATTAAGTTGATTGTAATTAATTAGAAATTTTTACACTTTCTGTGTAATTAATTGAGCATTGCCTCAATATTTAATATGATAATATTAAAATCAAAATTAATTTTATATTTTTCAAACAATTTCAATGAATCCAGAATTTAAGTATATTATTAAAGTAATTATATCATTTATAATGTCTCATAATATTATAGTTATATTTCACAAATTAGGATTTTGTAATTGGGTTTTTTCAAATCTGATTAGAAAAATCCCTAAACTCTGAAGTCATTGGTTGAAAATCAAAAATTTGCAATTTAAGTTGTAGGACTTAGCCTTTTTTTTTTGGACAAAAAACAAAGTTTTATGGTTTCTTCACTCCATTTTGTAATTATTCTTCGAGCCAATTGTTAAAAAATGCATATTAATAAAACGATACCTAGAATAAAATAATTTATTAAAAAATGTCTCAACCCAAAATATACCTATAAAGAGTAATTAAAAAAAGAAAAAAAATAGAAAAAAACCAACAAAAACTAATAAACACACGCGCGCGTCCGTGAAATTTTTTTAAAATTGTCATAACAAATTCTAAAAAAAATTAATATAGTTGAATAAATCAAATTAATATTTACGTATATGATTTTTTTTGAAATTTTTGGGATTTTTTACATTTTTTTGAATTTTTTTTTGCATGCACGGAATTTCATGTTTTAAACATGAAAACCCTGTCTGCGAAAAAAAATCACTATTTCAAATAGTGAATTTCATGTTTTAAACATGAAAATCTACTTCTGCGAAAAAAATCACTATTTCAAACCGTGAATTTCATGTTTTAAACATGAAAATCCGTGTATGCAAAAAATATTTAAGAAAATTATAAACGTAAATATTAATTTGCTTTATCTAAAAATGTAATTTTTTTTTTTCTGAATTTTCTAGAATTAGTTATGACGATTTTACAAAATTTTCACGGACGCGCGCGTGTGATGGAATAAGTAGTAGGTGGTGGTGGTGGTGGCGATAATTGTGGTGGCTGTAGTGGTGGTTAAATACATGGTAGTGGTGGTAGTGGTAAAAGTACCATATTAGTTGTTTAATATTTAAAAATAAAAATTGTATTAAAAAATATATTTAATAATAAAGGTATAAAAAATATAAAAGAGATATTATCTATAAATAATTGTTCTATTAAATATATTTTTATTAAATAAATAATTGAAAATTTAATTTAATAATTAAGTACCTATATTAGACATCTTTTGACAAATGCCTCTTATTCTTTTGTTCCATCCCTTCAAATTTCTTTTCTTCAATACTTATTCTTAGCATTCAATTACCATCATTTAATAATTTTCGGTTTGTTCAATACCAGCATTCAAATTTTCAATAGACATCCTTAGGGTTTGTTTAGTTTTCGGTGCATTTTACTTTCTTTCTCCATGTTCCTTTTTGTCATTATCAAATATCTATTGGATTTTGTCATATTCTTCTTAGCATACTATAGATTAGTTTAGTGTTCTCTCTGAAGTTGTATGATCTACAAGTAGCCGTATAATTACAATAGTGGGACGAAAGCTGATATAAATTAAAGATTGTGGATGAACTTTGTGAAAAGAAATAAACTGGTTGTTAGTAACATTAACAACCAATAAACTGGTTGTTAGTATCATCAACTAAGGGGATCAAAAGTTTTTTAGCTATTATATAAGTCATTTAGAAACCCTTTTATTAATATCTTTCAAATATTACATCAATCCATCAATAAATGTTAAGGGGAGCAAGAATAGAGAGCTGGAGAGAAGAAAAGAAAGGATTGTCTATAAATCCAACGATTCTTCCTCAACTATCCATTAGATCATCTCTTCCTTATGAGTGACTACCATTTATTTTTGCTTTTGAATATGATTCTTTCAGTAGTTTTTATTAGTTTTCTTTCTTTTAGTTTGGACTATTGCTTGAGATTGCTAATGTAAGAAATTATGCTTAGTTAGTTGAACTGAATTACTACATTTAGGACAAATTGTTTAACTGAGAATGGTTTGATTTTTATTCCAATGACTATACATTCGTTTCAATACTACCTATTTTCTGGCCAAATAGGGGGTAGCCTTTGTAATTGAGCTTTTCGGGAAGGGGTTTTGGTTGCGGACATAGCGTATATACGCCTAGTGTGCGGTAGTGAACGAGAGGTCGTGCCTAACTAGGTAGTCATTAGGGTTAGAACCTCAATCAGCAGAAACCATCTCTAAGATCACCAGATAGAGGCCTCTAATGTGGAAGATTTACTTCTAAACTACGGACATGAGTTAGAAGGATTGTTGAATCCTGGCTAATGCGAAATTCACCAACTCGCTCTTATTAATAAAACCATTAACTTAGCGGCATAGGTAATTACTAGCAAATCCTCAAGCAACTTTTTCATACCTTAGTTCATATTTTATTTACTTTGCTTAGTTGTTTATTTCAATCATTATCTTTATTATTGTCTTTATAATTATTTTTGGGGTAAACATTGAAAACCCAAATAAACATTTTATTATTTACGTTCTTTGCCATCTATCTATTCTTATTGCAAGCTCTACATATTTACACTATTCGAAGCATAATCATCTACATTGATAATCATTGGGGAGAATGATATACCCCCACTTATCAATTATTAATTGTCAACGATCTGTACGCTTGTGGGAAGTCACCATCTCTGACGTTGATTTGATATATCACATATGGGGTTGGAACAAGTTTTCGGCGCCGATGCTGGGGATTAAAGTGTATATTTTTGTGTTTAAATTTTAGTGTAGATGTGTCTAGTTTATTTTTGGTTTTACATTGTTTCCTTGTTTTTTTATATTCACAAATTAGTATGTTTCGGTGTATGCTCTCGAATCCTAAGAAGTTGCCCGAGACCATAGAAAGAGAGAAAGAACGAGTAAAGCACAAGTAGTAATGGATAATATTGACCCACCGCCTAGTTTTTAGGTCAATGAGAATCACATGAACCCACCAGTGGAAGCCCATCACCTGGGAGTTTTCACAACAATGTTCAACAAGGAGCGAACTTGAATGGATTCAATCCACCAAATGGGGTCAATCATCAAATGCAAGGCACCCTTTAGTCGGGAGTGCCTTTCATGTTCAACCTTTGGGGATCCGCTCTTTAGCTATTCAAGCCGCACAGATTAAGCCCGATATGGGTATGTTGATACAATTCCTTAACTATGGGAGTTATAGTGGACCACCCACCAAGATCCTGTACAAGCTATTCAGAAATTCATGCAAATATGTGATGCCTACATTACTCAAGGTGTTACAAGGGAGCATATTTACTATTTCATGTTCCAATTTTTTAACCGAAGGTGCAAGTAACTGGCTAGATAGACAACCATCTAAAATAATCCCTAATTGGGATGCACTCAAACAAGGCTTTTTGATCGTTTCTATCCGCAAAGCATGTAGATGAAAGACCCAAGTTGAGCTTGCAAATATCAAACAAGAAGTTGAGGAGAGCTTAGTAGAGACGTGGACCAGATTTCAACAACAATTGGCAAAGTGCCCTCTTCATGGGTACACTCTTTTGATGTAGCTCTCTATATTCTATAAAGGTCTTGATGTAAGTGTAAGGTTACGAGTTGATAATCTCGGTGGTGGTGGTTTTATGTCAATGAATCCTATTTAGACCGCACAAAATATGGAGAAAATTATTGATACTGAAAGGAGTTGGCCAGTGACGCGAGCACAAAGAGATGTGTTACATGTTAATAATGAGAACAATAGATGCCAAATTTTCTACATTGGAGAATCAAATGAAACAATCAGCTATGGTCATGAAGGAAGGATTCTGGAATAAACATAAAGAAGTGAAAATTGTACAAGTATCTGTTAATTGTTCTAAATGTGGTGCTAATGATCATGATTGGGAGGATTGTCAAAGAAATCAAGAATCCGTGGCGTTCATATCTAGTAGAGGTAACCACTAAGTTGGTGGTCATGGATATACGCAACCTAATTGCAATCATCCTGGATTCCAAAGTAAACGGATCTAGACGTAGAGATCAGGGATGTACTCGAGTCTTGCAAGCGATCCACCTAAGTTAATATAATTAATGTCTCCGTTTAAGGGCTAAGCCGGTAATTTTATACTAGTCGGGACTCTAATATCTCCTAGCCCCCTGTCGGGTGGACCTAGGAGCTATCCTAAGGTAAGACAAGCTCCTCGAAGGTAGCAAGTTTAGTTACAAATGTGAAGATCTTTTACCTCTTAGTCAAGCATGTCGGTCAATAACGGACATCACACAAATATTACCTATTTCTGTAATCAAACCCCCATGTCGGATGATCACTTCGCCACTAAAGTGAATAACTCAATTACTAAAACCTATTTCTAGTTGCGCGGAAAAGAAATAGTAAACAAGAACAAAATAATAACTAGTAAAAATTACCCAACTTAAATTAAATAAAGAAATCTAAAATTTGTGAAACAAAAATTAATTAACTAGGGTTTCAACCCATATATTGCAATTTTCACGTACTAAGAGATTTAGCACATGTTCGAATTAAAAACTGAAAGAAAATAAATAAAAGACATATTCCTAAATTACAGGACAGAAATAAAGAAACTAAAGGTTGGATTGGCTGTTGTTGGAAGAATGGAATTCCTCCCGCTCTAGCTTTTTCTCTGTCTTTTTGCTCTGACTTGAAAATAATGAAGCGTCGAATGTAATTCTCTAAAGTGTCTGTAAAGAGGAGGTCTAAAAACCTATTTAAAAATCTCCATATCGGATTGGGCTTTTACTTAAGAACAATATGTCAAATATTAAAAATCCCAAATCCATCTTTAAGAACCCCATAACATCTGTGCAGCCTGTAGTAAAATAGCCGTAACTTTTGCGTCTCAAGTCCAAATCACCTAATTCTATTCCTCAAATTTTCCCAACTCAAAGGTTCATCTTTCTTATTTCACGACTTTGAGGCTGAATCAGTGCCTAAGTGGCTTGAAATCAGCAATTAGCAACAACTTTCCAGATCTTCATCTCTTTTAGTCAACTTCTCAGAAGTTATTTTCTTACTTTTGACATCTCCACTTGATCTAAGACTTTAATTATAAATTCTCCTTCTTGTCTTGGTGCTCCATGGAATCCATGGACCTAAGAACTTTATACTAAAAACAAACAAACTAACGCACAAAAGCTCTAAAAATGAAATATCGCAATTCCAAGGGGAGAAAATGCAATATAACGAAATAAGCATAAAAGTCTATCAAATAAGTCTAATATTCACCTAAAATGATGTCTCCTAAGGGCATATATTTTGAACAAAACGAGAGACATCGTCTTCCTTATGGAAAATGTTGATTCTTGACATGGTTTTATTTTTTACATTATCGGGACAAAAATGATTTAAGTTGGGAATGTAGATGTCTTTCATTTTTCATGCTATTTAATATTTTAAGACAAATTTTCTTTGGAGGTTTTGAGTCTAAAGTTGGGACTTCCCCATTATTTGATATATTTTGAGTCTTGATATATTTTAAGACACCCTAGCCTAGCACAGTTCTGCAAGTATACATGACGTATGCAGGTTTTAAATGATAAGTAAGATTCGTTCATCAGAGACTACGAAGGTTAGGTAGAACTTATGCAAATTATCAAGTACAAATATGGAAGCTAGACAAGATTAATACGCAGAAAAATAAAAGAGAATAGATTTTTGTTGATTTTTAAATAAGAAAACTAATAAATTAAAAAAACAGAACATTAAATAAAAGAGAAGAGAAAATAGAATGATAGTTTAGCTCGAGATATTAGCAAGTAATCCCCAGTAGTTTTGGTTATTCTATCGTGTAAGGGTGAATCATGAGATATGCAATAATCAGGATTCTAAATTCCCATACCTTAGAGCTTGAGAGCGACTAAGGGGGCTACAGCACAACCACAAGGCAGCCTAAACTTAGGGTTATCAAATGCCACCAAGGCCCTAAGCAATTAAATTTCAAACATGGTGATAGTGGTGAAAACATACCCTAATGATTATCTAGTTAGGCTGATTTGTCAGGTCTAAGCTTTATTCGAGACGTTATGTGGTGTTTCAATAATTAGACACCCCTTCCGGGCGACCATCTAACTACTATTGAGGTAATCCTATACGTTGCGCACCGCAAGGAAAACAAATATTAAATCAAAACACATAAACAGAGAATAAAACATGAATACAAATTAAATACGATGTATCCCAAATTAATTATGATGTATCCTCTTGGCTTAAGGGTTGCCAAGGATGATTTAAGAGGTTGTATTTATAGGGTATAGGACGCACTCTCACCCCTTGGCTTTATGAACTGCTGTAAGGTTTCATTGCTTTCTTCTTCTGGTGTTTATTGTACAAATTAAAGCACATATAAGTATCCTAATCTTCTCTTCATTTCAATATATATTATGGACAACTCAAGATGTGCAGGGTATCGTATAACAAATAGGTTTGGGCCTTATATCAATTTTCTAATTAAAGGAGTTTACTCTGGTAGAAGATGGGCTTTGTATCTAATTAATCTTCTCTTTAAGTCTATTTTATGGGCTTTATACTTCTTAATTAATCTCTACCTTATTGGGCTGAGAATTAACACTTCCTTCACGATTTGGTTAAAAGTACTTCGAAGCAACCTTAAGATCACGCTTCCTCTGATATATTCCAAGCTGCTACTCTCTCAATTGGTTGTTACCTTTTCTCGAGAATGGAAGAATCTATCTGTAATATCTTATTTTTTGTCTTATTCGCGATACCAAAAGGCAGTGCACTTTTCATCTAGACGGCTACCCCTCCTACGCTATGGGAAGTATTTTTTTTATTTGAGCGTGCTGCTCTAACTCTGCAGCTCCTGTTTTTATTTTATTCTTTTATCTCGAGATGGATCAATTGTGGACAAGTGGACACAGATAGCTACATTTGGTTACTTCACGCCATGGGTTATTCATACAAAATGGGGTATATATACATGACAGTTATTAACATTCTCTTCTACGGAAATATTGCAACCTTACACCCTAAATCAATCATCACTCTACAAACAATTCTCTAATCATGTCGAACATGAACAATCATGATCTGCCTTTAGCCAAAGCCAAAAGTGAAACACTGAAGAAGTTTGTGGTACTCTCTTTAGCTACCAAAACTTATGCTATAAGAACCTGTAACGACGAATTCATCTTTGTTGCTAAAGTTCTGTCTACAAGAATCTTTACCCTTCGCGTCTTCAGAAAAGCTGTTCTAGATACATGGGGCATCAATTGTAGAGTCTTATTTGAAGAACTTGAAGCTAACGTGTTCAAAATAACCATCGAAGAAGCAGAAGAGGCGGAAAGAATTTCGTTTTTAAGGCCTTGCCTCGTTCAATCAATGGACGTCCTTTTGTGCAAGTGGGAGAACCTGGTTGATTTCAAGCAATTAAATATTACTAACTCATATGCCTGGGTTAGAATTTACGGGCTAGCTAATTCTCAAAACACTGTGGATACTATTCAGACCTTTGGTAACTACATCGGGAGTGTCGAGGAGATAGATTTTCCTGTTAACGCAACAATTGTTGCAAACTTCATCAGATTTCGTGTGAAATTTAATGCCTTTGAAGCAATCAAGACTGGTGTTTTTATTGAACAACAAGATGGCGCGGCATGGGTGGCCTTTAGGTTTGAAAACATCGGACTGTTTTGCTACAATTGTGGCTATATTGGCCACAATAAGGGATCATGCTTGGTGGGAATGGTTAGGCCGAAGTGGAGCGATGGTTCTTATAGATTTTTCAACTGGAATCGTGAAAAACAATTGTAAGAAGTGAAGACAAGGTGTTTTATAACATAAGGAAGCGCGACAGGTGGGGAATTTTTGATGAAGCTGTTAGGTTCTTCCCTTTTAGAAGGGATTATCACGATAGAGATGGCGAAAGCAACGAAGGGTTTGGAAGAAATGAACATGTGATCACTACAATCACCTTGGAGGAACTGCTAATCAAGCTAGTGGCTCAGGAGTTAACGAGAGCAATGTGAAAATCCAGAAGGAGACATCAGAATCTGCAAAAAGAAAATGAGAAAAACACTGGCGTTCATAGAGCTAATGAAGTTTGTTAATCCAAACGATGAAGCTGTCGAAGTTAATAGGAAGTCATATCCTGCACTTTTCGAAATTTTGCAGAAAGAGATGGGTGACTTTGGTGAATCAATGATCATTAGTGGTGTCGCCTAAGGTGTGATAAAATAATATGTAAATAAACGCAGATAAACATCCTAGGCTGAGCACGATTCTGCAAGTATTACGGACGTATGCAAGTTTTAATGATAAGAAGATTCGTTCCTCATACGAAGATTAGGAAGAACTTATGCAAATTATCAAGTGCAGATATAAAAACTAGAACAGATAATACGCAAATAAAGAGAAGGAAAATAGATTTTTATTTGGTTTTTAATAAAGTAAAATTAAACTAAGAAACTAAAAGGCAGAAAATTAAATAAGCTAAGAACAAATAGTATGATAGTTTAGCCTAAGTAACTAGCAAGTAATCCCCACTAGTTTTGCCGTTCTAAACATGTAAGGATGAATCATGTAGTATTTCAATAGTTGGTTTCAAGTGCGCTAGGTAGTTTTAAATAGGGTTTACCTGTGTCAATAAGGAGTCCTAAGCAAACTTTTCCTGCAATTGATTAAATAGCAATACACTAAACCATAGTGACTATCTAGTTAGGTTGATTTGTCAGATCTAAACCTTATTCTAGACGTTATGCGCTGATCCTATAGTTAAATATACCGTTGTCAATTGTTATCTAACTACTATTACAGTAATCATATACGTTGTACACCGCAAAGAAAACAGATTACAATTCAAACACATAAACAGAGAAATAAAGCATGAATTCAATTTAAAACATATAATTCCCAAATTAGATAGATGTCAACCAAAACTAGGGTTCATACATATATGCTAAACTCAAGCTAAATTTATTTAATTCATACCAAGAAAAGAAAAGAATTACAGAATTGAAGGTTGAAGAAGACATGATTAATGCACAACTCCTTCCAGACTTCTCTTCTTGTGTTGTAATCTTCTTCTTGGTTTAAGGTTTAGCCAAGGATGATTTTCTAATGATAAGAGGCTGTATTTATAGGGTATAGGAAGACCTAATTTGTTTTCTTGAAGGAGAAGGTAAGTAATGGACTCCTAGCCCAACTCAAATTCGTATGTGGATAAGGATAATTACTGCTGACTTGTTTTTACCATATCTTCTTCGTTACTGGACCGTTTTTTACCCATAAGATATCAAAAGAATCCTCACGGAAGTATCTATCTATCTATGAAAGGAATCTTCCAGAATCGGCACGGTTTTGGAGTTATCATCACTTCATTAGACGTAGCTGCAGAAATTCAGATTTATTTGGCAACTTTTCCTTTTCCTAATTGAACTATGTTTCTTCTATCTCCAGATTTCTTCAAAATCTTCTTTCTTTATTTCCTAAGAATTGACTTGGCATCTAATTTATTTCCATATTATCTTTAAAGCTTCACACTAAATAAATAATTAAACCCAATATGCTCTAAAAATAATAAATCATTAAATCAAGACTAGAAATAGGAAAGTGTACTGAATCATGATAAAATCGACCTATACTCTAATGAATACACCTAAAATGATGTCTCCAACTACTAATAAATCATCACAAATGGGGAGACATCAAAACCCCCAAATCAAAGTTGTATTGTCCCGATACAATAAGAATCAAGAATAGTCGGGAAGTCAAGAAGAAGTAGGAGGAGAATAAGAACAAAACACAATGAATGATCCTAGAGCAAAATACCTAAAAAAGTCTCATGTAGTAATGCTCGAGAAATGATGCACAAGTATGCTTAATATACACATAATCAACAATCCATGAATTCAAGTCCAGATTAATTTCGCAATGCCAGAAGGAGAGGTCTCAACTTAGTTCGTGCTAATGGCTATAGGTTGTTCATAGGTCCTAATATAGCATCCAATGATCCACTCACCTACTACCTAATAGCTCAATTGTTTCTCCACCAAGCAGTTTGAAATGCTAAGGTCTTTACGGTTATAACGGGGCTTAGGGACGGTGTGGTATATTTGGATAATGAAAAGTAAGCTTTTGGCTCTCTCCTTACATTCCATCAACGAATCGCCCTAGAGCTTGAGTTTCCACTCGAAGATGTTCTCACTCAACCCAATTTTTTATGCTTTTGACATGCATCCCCAATAATCCCAAATAAAACCTTTCATGAAGATATACAAATTCCACTTTGCCGGTCCGAATATATATTCTTTTCATATCAATTTTTTCTTTTATATCTATGACTCTCTTTTTGATGTTCGAAATATCACGCTATTTTTTTCATATATTTTTTTTTCTTTTCAAATCTAGTTCGTAGCTTCTTTTTCATTCACTATAACCCGGCAAAGGGTTATAATAATAACTTTTTCATCATCCATAAAATCACAATTACAATTTCCCAAACCCAATGTTCCCTAATGATGAAACCCACCACCCCAAACTCAAGCTCTAAAAACGACTTCTCTCAAGTTTTGCGATTCGAGTGCGGGTCATATGGATAAGTCCTATAAACTAAGGGTATGGATTATAATGTGTTTATATAAAGGGTTTTAGAAAGGGTCGGAGGGGCTAATACGGATAAATAATATCAAATATCAAATAAAAGGGTGAGAAGGTACAAAAAGGTTTCAAGTGGCTTCAATATGAAAAAACTGCCTTATTCATTTTCCTAACTACCGGATTTTGTTACTTTTTCACTACTAGTTCATAGATAAGCGGGTTTTCAACTAATTTCAAATCTCACGTTCTTCACACCAAATAACTCTCCCTAAGTTTCAACATGACTTCTTAGCATTGCTCATTAACTTTTCTATCTTTTATTTCTAGTTTTCATACATGCATACTAAACATATTTATGGCATCTTTCAAAAACATACTACTTACTATCATTGACTTAATTAAATCATGCTCAATAGGTACATTCAACATATTCTATGCCTATTTCAACCCCAAAAAAATTTAAATTTTATGCCAAAAACAAAAAGGAAGATGAGAACAACGAATCCCCACCCCCAACTCAAAAGTGAGTCGTGTCCCCACGACTCGAAAAAGACTCAATAAAGAAATAAAATTTAAAATTAGCATAAATATTGCACATAAAGAAATGGTAGGGAAGAAAGAAAACATACTCCTCGAGGCCATTACCTCGCCTTATCGACATCCAAGATAGGATTTGCTGGATTTTTCTTTAATTGCTCACGGAGTGTTATGATGTACTCATTTTCTGCCTTTGAAAGTTGCGTAATTACTCTCAAAACTTTAATGATCCAAGCATCGTCAATATTGTTACTCATCTTAAACTCACGTGTTTCTTCTTCACCCAAAATCATATTAACTTTCCGAACAAGACACGTGATCATTGTAGGATATTGCATTAAATAACGACATGGGAGATACCGAAAATCGCATCACCTCCCCATAGATCAGTTGTGCCACATCCTCTTCTTCTCCTCTCAAATACAATTTACGATTCACAAACCAACCCAATCTTTCTCTAATCTCCAAGAAACATTTTGTATTCTCCTTTATCAACTTCTTCTTCAAATACTTTCTCATAAGCAACAAGGTAGTTCCTTTAATTGTTTCTTCGGAGAATATATCATGGCCATTGAAGCTTTCTCTTTTTCTTCGGGTGTAGGACCTTTGATTTGTAGAGGTTGTGTTGTTTTCTTCACGAAAGTTGGAACCTTTTTGCCCATTGAATCAAACACCGTTAGCTGACCTCTCTTCTCTTGACCTGTTTTACCCTTTGTGTTGGAACTAGAACTTTTCTCACTTGATTTCTTCTCAATAGAATCCAACACCTTGCTTTTCTTCATCTCCCTTACAGTAGATAATGTCTATGTTCTCTTAATCATCTCAATTGACCCCCAACTCAAAGCTTTAACCACTCTTGAAATTTGAAAATTCTTGATTATTGGTTGTATAAGCTTTATTTGGGTTAGAAAAGGTGTTTTGATGATGAATCTTTATATGGGTAAGATGGATTCTTGATGGATTGGTATGGATTTAAGAAATTGTGGATTGAATTTTTGAAATTTAAGCTTTTGATTCTTGGATTCAATGTGTTTTGGTATGATATGGATGGTTGAATCTTCTTTGTAATGATGTGGAGAAAGGATTGGATGTGTTTTTATGGTAATTGGGTAGTGTTTTGATGTTTAGGGAAGGTTTGATGAAGCTTTAATGGAGTTAGAGGAGGTTTGGAGAAGAAAGAGAGGCTTAAGGATTGTAAAATTCGTGATAGATCTCACATTTTGCTCTTTTTAACCAAAAAAACGCGATTTTTTTCTCCAGCGGCTGTGGGCGGTATACCGGAGCTACCGTTCTTCCAGAGTCATGCTTCGTCAAAAAACCTGTGGTGCGAACCCGTGGCCTCGGGTTTTTATGTCCGGTATACCAGAGGTATGGCCCGGCATACCGGTGCTGTACTCCTTCGAAATTTTGACTTTCTGCCTTGAACACGTGGCGACACCCGTGGCCTCGGGTTTTCTGACCTGCGGTATACCGGAGGTAAGGCCCGGTATACCGGTGGCAGATCAGAATACTCCCAAAAAATTCTGTTTTTCCTCCCAAACTCGATTTCTTTAATACCTGAACATCAAAAACACTAATACCTTTCTCAAATATGAAATATCAACTAAAATTAACTAAACTAAACATGAACTAAAAACCTAAAAATGTAAAAGTTACGGGTTGTCTCCCGTATAGCACTTTTATTTAACGTCTTTTAAAGTTAGACGTGTTACCTCGGTCATGGTTTGCGAAATTTATATCCCTTGCCTCTAACTCCCACGAACTTTTCAGATCTATTCTTTGTAGTAATGGATGGTTTCATCCATAAGTTCATGGGTGTTTGCGCGTCTTGTGGTAACTTTATTTTGTTTGTAGCATTACACTCCTCTGGCAATCCATTCGTCTCTTGTTTGTTAGAAAGAATGTACTCCATGAACTTACGATATTTTGTTATTCTTGTGAGAGCTTCTATAAACGGGATGTTGATCTTTAACTCGTTCACTATGTCAAGGAACTTCTTGAATTCTTTTTCATTGTTCTGATTTCTGACACGTGACGGGAATGGTGGAGGAGGACGTGTGTTGGTTACCACTGGGCTCTCTTTCTTTTCTGGTGTCTTCTCTGGGACACTCGTTTGTTCATTTACCTCTTCAACCTTGTCTTTAATTGTTTCTTCAACCATTTTTTCAGGAATAGAGGTTGGTTCTGGTTCTACTCTAGGCGGAGGTAATTGTTTTCCACTTCTTAGTTCAACTGCATGACAAGCATGATCTTCTGGAGCAATAGTATCACTTAGGAGTTGCCCTTTTGGCCTAATTTGCGTTGCACTCGCCATTTGCGAAATTGTTTGCTCGAGATTCTTAATCACCTTGGATTGAGTTTGGATTCTTTGCTGGCTCATCTTCATATTTTCTTCAACTAGTTTCATCATTGAAGCCATGCTTGAATTCAAACTTGAAGGTTGCTTTTGTGTAGCTTGTTGCATTGGATATTGGGGTGGTTTTTTATAAGCTTCTTTATAATCTGGCGCTTCTTGATAGATTTCTTTGTAAATCGGCATTTCTTGATAGATAGGTTGTGGTGGATGGTAAGATTGAGGTCGAGGTTGATAATAAGTCTCTTGATTTCCGACCCAATTTTGATTTTGTGGGGGCTGATAATTAGCGTAATATCCTTGAGGATGATAATAACCATTAGAATAATGGTTTCTTTGATGAGATACGAAGGAAATCGGGGCTATATTATTCATGCAATTCTCCCACGAATGGTTTCGTGCTCCACAACCTGGACATAAAGGTAAAGTAGGTACTAGATTCACCTGAGCTATTGTTCGTGCTTGTTCTCGTAATTCCTCAAGCTGTTGGTTTAACTCTTTGAGCCTTAGATATTCTAAGGTCTCTTCTTGTTTTTTCTTTTTCACTCGGCCAACTTCTCTCGGTCTCAAGAACTTTCTCCATAATATTCTCAGCTTCTTCAGGATCTAATAACACAAAACCTTTATCTCATAACATATCTGCTCTTCTTCTGGACTCGTTATTGAGTCCTCCATAAAACATGTTTAATGAATATTCTGGCGATGATACATGGAATGGACATCTCGCCTTCATCTCATTAAAACGTAACCATGCTTCACCCAAACTTTCTCCGTCTTCCTGCATAAATTGCTCGAGCTCCAACATATCTTTTAATCTTCTACTAACCAGATAAAATCGGTCTAGGAATTTGGATTGAAGCTTGTCCTGATCTGGAATAACGTGAGGGTGTTGGGTATAGTACCAATCGCTTGCACTTCCGGTTAAAAAGAACTGGAACATAATGTAATAGATCCGCTCCTTTGTAACGCCTCTTGTGATATAAGCGTCACAAATATGCATAAATTTATGAACATACCGGACCGGGTCTTGTTGTGCAGCACCGCTAAATTGTCCATGATTTGCAAACTGCGCTATCATCCCTGGATCTGGCCTATAGCGGCTTGGATTTCTGGAGTGCGGATTCCGCGTGGTTGCACTCTGAACGTGATGGGAAGATCAAGTCTCCTTGGATTCTCCATCTGTAAAAACCTGTAAAGACAAAACTAAAAAGAAAAGCGTGAAATAGAACTAACTAAAATAAAGTCACTAGATAATTGCATAAGGACTAACGATGTAGTCCCCAGCAGCGACGCCAAAAAATTGGTGTCGCCTAAGGTGTGATAAAATAATATGTAAATAAACGCAAATAAACATCCTAGGCTGAGCACGGTTCTGCAAGTATTACGGACGTATGCAAGTTTTAATGATAAGAAGATTCGTTCCTCATACGAAGATTAGGAAGAACTTATGCAAATTATCAAGTGCAGATATAAAAACTAGAACAGATAATACGCAAATAAAGAGAAGGAAAATAGATTTTTATTTGGTTTTTAATAAAGTAAAATTAAACTAATAAACTAAAAGGCAGAAAATTAAATAAGCTAAGAACAAATAGTATGATAGTTTAGCCTAAGTAACTAGCAAGTAATCCCCACTAGTTTTGCCGTTCTAAACATGTAAGGATGAATCATGTAGTATTTCAATAGTTGGTTTCAAGTGCGCTAGGTAGTTTTAAATAGGGTTTACCTGTGTCAATAAGGAGTCCTAAGCAAACTTTCCCTACAATTGATTAAATAGCAATACACTAAACCATAGTGACTATCTAGTTATGTTGATTTGTCAGATCTAAACCTTATTCTAGACGTTATGTGCTAATCCTATAGTTAAATATACCGTTGTCAATGGTTATCTAACTACTATTACAGTAATCCTATACGTTGTACACCGCAAAGAAAACAGATTACAATTCAAACAAATAAACAGAGAAATAAAACATGAATTCAATTTAAAACATATAATTCCCAAATTAGATAGATGTCAACCAAAACTAGGGTTCATACATATATGCTAAACTCAAGCTAAATTTATTTAATTCATACTAAGAATAGAAAAGAAAAGAATCACAGAACTGGAGGTTTAAGAAGACATGATTGATGCACAGCTCCTTCCAGACATCTCTTCTTGTGTTGTAAGCTTCTTCCTGGCTTAAGGTTTAGCCAAGGATGATTTTCTACTGATAAGAGGCTGTATTTATAGGGTATAGGAAGACCTAATTCGTTTTCTTGAAGGAGAAGGTAAGTAATGGACTCCTAGCCCAACCCAAATTCGTATATGGATAAGGATAATTACTGCTGACTTGTTTTTACCATATCATCTTCGTTACTAGACCGTTTTTGACCCATAAGATATCAAAAGAATCCTCACGGAATTAACTATCTACTTGTAAAAGGGATCTTCCAGAATCGGCTCGGTTTTGGATTTATCATCACTTTTTTAGACGTAGCTGGAAAAATTCAGATTTATTTGGCAGCTTTTCCTTTTCCTAATTGAACTCTGTTTCCTTCTATCTCCAGATTTCTTCAAGATCTTCTTTCCTTATTTCCTTATAATTGACTTGGCATCTAATTTATTTCCATATTATCTTTAAAGCTGCACACTAAATAAATAATTAAACCCAATATGCTCTAGAAATAATAAATCATTAAATAAAGACTAGAAGTAGGAAAGTGTATTAAATCATGATAAAATCGACCTATACTCTAATAAATACACCAAAAATGATGTCTCCAACTACTAATAAATCATCACAAACGAGGAGACATCAATTAGCCAACAAACGGTGAACGATATTCTTTTAACAAGAGAATTAGAGGTAGAGGAATACTATGGTAACTTTTTCAACAACAGTGATAAGGGGAGCATGGAAGCTGGTGTTCTGCGTAGCTGGTTTAGTCCTACTAGTGTTCTTAAAGAGGGTGGGGTTGTTATTCGTGGTGAAGGTCAAAATCAAGAGTATTACGAGAAGGATATTCCTCGTTTGGACTACGATTTGAACAAAGCAGGTTTTAAAAATAGTGAAGAAGGAGGAAGCAAGGTGTTAGACAAAGGAAAAGCTATTCTCGTGGAAGAAGATGACTTTGAAGAGGACTTTGAACCTGAGGAGAGTTCTGGCAACTCACAGTCGATTCATATAAGTCAGCATTATCGATAAGAGGAGAGATTTAATGATAGAGCTTTCAAGAGTACACCAAGGATGAGGGTGATGGATAATGCAGAGAAGTTTACATGGCCTGGTGATTTGAAAAGAAAAATGGCGCCGAGCTTAGGTGGGGTCAAGAACAATGAGAAGAGAATATGCCTCGAGGACGTGGAGAATCTTGGAAAAAGAATCGTGGAGGCACGAAACTTTCTGGATGAGCTTCTTATTAGTTACGGGGAAATCAAAGAACAATTCGTGGAGTATGAATACCTAAATGTGCGTGGACCTAATGCGGTTATCGAAGATGGAATGGAGAATGAACAGTATTATTATTGCAGTGTTGAGAATTGTAATGGTCATTTAAGGGGAGATAACATTTCGAGTGACGATTCAGATGATGATGGTAGTGCCCAGGCTGCGCCTATGAAGGAGACCCTCATCAATACAAATCTCATGGGTAGAGGGAAGCCCGGGTTAGAAGCGGCCGGTGTTGATGGATAACTCTTTAAGTTGGAACTGTCAAGGGGCAAGGGCAATTGTGACAAGAAATGTAGTAAAGTCCCTTTTCTCGAAGTTTAGTGTGTCTCTAGTTTGTCTTTTGGAAGCAAAAATTAAGTCTAGTGATGTTAGGTTTTGTAATTTCCTAAGCCAATTCAATAATAAGTTTGTAGTGAACCCCGGAGGAAGAGCTCACGATCTGGGGGCATTACACTGGCTTGGAAGGATCATATCAAGTTAACCATTGTTGTTTCTCTTTCGAATTATGTATCGCTCATGTGGAGGAATCTAGTTCTATTTCTTGATACATTATCTTCATATACGCTCCTACTGATACGAACAAAAGAGAGAAGACTTTTATTGATATATCTAATTGGATCCACAATAATAAAAACCGACTCTCATTATTGGGGATTTTAACGAGATATGCAAAGCATCGGAAAATAAGGTAAGTTGCAACCTAACCTGGAAAGGATGATCAAATTCAATGATTTTATAAACACAAATAATCTCATTGATTTGCCTACAAAGGGTTGGTTTTTTACTTGGTCAAATAAAAGACAAGGGATTGAAAATGTCAAAGAGAGATTAGACAGGGGTTTAGCAACGGAGGAATGGTATAATCTTTTTTTAGAAACGACTATTAAAGTGCCGCCAGCTATAGGGTCGGATCATTCTCCTTTAATCGTTCAAAGGGCTATCAACTTCAAACCTAATAATAAATATTTTATGTTCGAATCAAGATGGCTCGAAAATCTGGAATGTAAAGATGTGGTTAGTAAATCTTGGGCTAATTTCAGGAATTTTTATAATATCAAGAATTTTATTATGAAAAGGGATGCGACATGCCTTGCATTATCGGGATGGAGCAAAGAGAAGTTTTGTAATGCAAGGAAATTACTAAACAAATATCAAGGACTATTAGAGGAATTACAAGACGGAGAACCGACAACGGATAATTTAGAATTGGAAAGAAAAATTAGATTGGAAATAAAAGATTTATGGAAACAGGAGGAAGCTTTATGGGCAGATAAAGCATGTGACGATTGGATAAAAAAAGACGATATCTCTTTACCAAAACGATGATGCGAAGAAACATTAATCACATAAATGAGATAAAGAATAATAATGGTGAATGGGTTGAGAATCAAGATGAAATAAAAAACATTATTCAAACATATTTCTCGAATGTTTTCAGGGAAGGAATTGTGGATAATATTGAACAAGTTACAAATCATACGCTGTGTAAAATTGATGAATATACGAATTAAATGCTCATTAGGACTCCAGATTTGGAGGAAGTCAGGATGGCGGGTTCAAAAGCTCCGGGTCCGGACGGCTTACCAGAAAAATTCTATCAGGAATTTTGGGATATTATTAAACTCGATATATTTAGAATTGTCGTTGATTTTTTCGAGAATAATGCGTCTTTGGACAAAATTAATGATACTATTATTACGCTAATCCTGAAGGGTAAAACTCAAGAATTTATTACGGACTTCAGGCCAATCTCGTGTATTAATTTTATATATAAAATTATAGCAAAAATCATGGCTACGAGGCTCTAACCTTTAATGAATGACATTATTTCTCCGACTCAATCGGCATTTATAAAAGGTAGGAGTATTCAAGATAATATTTTAATAGCTCAATAAGTGGGTTTCTTTTTAAAAAATAAGAGAAAGTCAAACAAACATTATGGGGCGGTAAAGGTTGATATGGCAAAGGCTTATGATCAAGTGGATTAGAAGTTTCTGATGGCGATCTTGAGAAAATTAGGCTTTTGTGAAAATAGGATTGATTTAGTTTATAGTGCATTTCTTCGGTATCGTATCAAATAAAGGTTAATGGCGAGCGTCTCAAGAAATTTAAGCCTGAGAGAGGCATCCGTCAAGGTGACCCAATGTCTCCACTCCTTTTTCTATGATAACTGAAGGTCTCATTGGCCTCATTAATTATGAATGTCGACGAGGTAATATCAAAGGAATTTTGTTGGCTAGAGCAGCACCAAGGCTTACTCATTTATTATTTGCGGATGATGCTCTTTTCTTTATAGAGATAAATGATAACGAAATTGATGCTTTTAAGAGGGTCCTTAACTTATATTGCTGTGCTTCGAGCCAAAAAAATTAATTTTTGAAAGTCATCTATCATGTTTAGCAAAGGTTTCTCAGAAGCAAAGGCGGTCGAGATAGCAGAGAAGCTCAACTTTAAATGTACAAATGATTTTGGAAAATATTTGGGGATCCCGCTTACACTTAAAAGATCTAAGGGTGAGAATGTTGCATACATAAGGGACAAGCTTCTTAATAAATCAGCTAGTTGGATCGTGAAACTTTTATCAGATGGTGGCAAAGAAATCCTCATCAAAGCGGTGCGTCAAGCTATCCCAAATTATGCTATGTCAATTTTTGAGTTTCCGGTTAATATTTGCAAAGAAATGAGTAGTATGATCGCAAATTTTTGGTGGAATTCGGACACTAAGAAAAGAATTCATTGGATAGCCTGGAAAAGAATTGCTAAGTCAAAATATATAGGGGGCATTGGTTTCAGAGACTTTCAAAAGATGAATCTAGCCTTGCTGGCAGGTCAAGCATGGAGATTGTGGCATAACCAGGATTCTTTGGTGTTTAAAGTCCTAAAAGGCATTTATTACCCAATGACGGACATGTGGAGCACAAAATTGAAAAATAAAAGATCTGGAGTTGGACAAGTATTAATAAGGGTTTGCAATTTATTAAAAATGAAAGCTTATGGCAAATAGGAAATGGTCTAAAGATAAATTTATGGGATGATATTTGGGTCAGGAAAGGATATAAATTAGAAAGACCGTTAAATTGTGAACTAAGCAAAGTCGCAGAATGCTTTAACAAAGATATGTCTAACTGGAACTTTGACATCCTCAATAATATATGCACCAAGAGAGATATGATGGAGATTAGGTAAATATCGATTATGCAACTTGAGAAAGAGGACGAAGTCGTATGGACAACAACAAAAGATGTGAACTACTCAACTAAATTAGGATTTCATCGGCTTGTCGAGATAGAAGATGAAAAGAAAGGGTCCACTTCAAAGGAAGGTGAGGTAATGAACAAAGAATTATTCAATATCATATGGAAATCCAATGTGCCATTGAAGGTTAGGAATTTTATATGGAAAATCCATAATAACGCCATTCCAACAAAAAATAATCTAAAGAAAAGAAAATGTATGGAAAATGATTGTTGTGAATGGTGTGAAATGGGGATTGAGAACGTAGAGCACATATTTCTGGAATGTAGTTTTAGCATAAGTGTGTGGGCGAATTGTCAATTACAAATCAAGATTGAGGAGAAGGTGGAAAACAAGATAGGAGATTGGATAATTAATATCATAGAAAGCTACTCAAAGAATGGATGGGATAAAAGATATGTGACGGCGGTAGTACTCCTGACTTTGTGGAACATATGGAAAGCAAGAATGAAAAGTTTTTTTGAAAAAAAAGAAATGGACGATACAAGAAATTTTAGAAAAAACAAAATTCTTCATGAAACACTTATTTGAAGTTAGGGAGGACAAGGATCAAAGCAATAAGGGCAGGTCTAAGGCACAAGGCGAAGATGATGAAAATGAGAATCCGATCTTATATGATGATGCAGATATGATATGGCTATCTGATTCGTCGCACACTAAAAGTTGGGAACCAACAAGTATGGTGTCTATCGCAGTTAACAAAGAGGGCGAAGTTAGAAATATTAATACAAAGAGAGCAAGAGTGAACAGTAGCTTGGAAGGTGGTGTGGTAAAAAGATGATATAATTTAGATGCAAATAAACACCCTAAGCTAACACGGTAGTGCAAGTATTACAGGACGTATGCAAGTTCTAATGATAAGCAGATTCGTTCCTCAGAGACTGACGAAAGTTAGAGAGAACTTATGCAAATTATCAAGTGCAGATATAAAAGATAAAAAGATAATATGCAAAGAAAGAAAAGGAAAATAGATTTTTATTTGGTTTTTATAAACAAAACTAATCTACTAAATAAAAGACAGAAAATAAAATATATGAATTTCGAAATAACTAATTAAAACTAAGAAGACAATAAAATAAATATGAAGAATATGAGATGAGAGATATAACTTAGGTTTTACTATCATGCACTAATCCTTCTAATTCTATCTATTAGATCTAGTTTATAAGGGAGAATATTAGCTCTTGGTATACTTAGTCAGGATTCTAAATTCCCATTTCTTAGACCTTGAGAGCGACTAAGGGGGGCTACGGCACAACCAAGACGTGGTTACACATAGGGTTATCAAGCGCCACCAAGGCCCTAAGCAAACGCAGCAATCAATTGGTGATATGGTGATTAAAACAAACCCTAATGACTATCTAGTTAGAATCATGTTTTGTCAAAACTAATATCGACACTAGACGTTATGTGGTGGTTCAATAGTTAAACACCCAGCTAAGGTGATCATCTAACTACTATTAAGGTAATCCTAAACGTTGCGCACCACAAGGAAAACAATCATTAAATCAAAACACATAATCAAATATAAAGGTAAGTAGCTAATATCAGATTAAAACATATAATTCCCAAAGAAACTTAGACAGAAGAATTAGAATTTATAGTTTATACATGATGCAAAACCTAAGCTAATAGAATTAATTTATTCAAAGAAAAGAAGAGAAAAGAATTACAGAATAAGAGGTTGAAGGAGACATGATTGATGCACAGCTCCTTCCAGACTTCTTCTCTTGTGTTGCAGCTTCCTCTTGGCCTTAAGGTCTGGCCAAGGATGATTTTAGAGTGTTAAGAGGCTGTATTTATAGTGTATAGGTTGACCTAATTCGTTTTCTTGAAGAAGAAGTAGGTGGTGGACTCCAAGCCCAACTCAAATTCGTATGGAAATAAAGATAAATTCTGCTGAACTGTTTTGAGCATATCTTCTTCGTTATTGGTCGTTTTTTGCTCCATAATATACCAAAAGAATCCTCAGCGAATTATCTACGTCCTTAAGAAAGGAATTTACCAAAATCGGCTTATTTCTTGGAGTTATCACCACTTCTTTAGGCGTGTGCTGCAGAAATTCAGATTTAGGCAGCTTTCCTTTTCCTAATTGAACTCTGTTTCCTTCTATCTCCAATTACCATGCATATCGCTTTCCATATCTTGTAGTCTTTGACTTGGACTCTAATTAATCTCCATAATTATCTTTAAAGCTTCACACTAAATAAACAATTAAACCCAATATGCTCTAAAAATATTATGTTACTAAATCAAGACTCAAAATAGGAAAGTGCACTAAATTAAGCTAAGATCGGCCTATAAACTAATAAATACGCCTAAAATGATGTCTCTGAAGTATATTTTTAATTATCACAAATGAGGAGACATCAGAAGGCGAGATGTGGGCGATCTTGTTGGCGATGAGATCAGTCACAAATCTTGGAATTAAGAGTAGCTCTTTCTACTCAGATAACCTTGAAGTGACTCAAGGTATTAATAGATAAGGTGGAATCGACTGGAGGATCTGCCCCATGATATCCGAGGCATGGAGGTGGATAGAAAGATTCCCGGAATGGAAGATTAACCATATTAGAAGGAAGTTTAACGGAGTGGCGGATATCCTTGCTAAAAGTGCCAGACTTAATTAAGACGTTTCTAATTGTCCTATTAGGTCATTAGTTGAGTTCTATGTTTGTATCAATAATGTTTATTCGGGCTGTACAAGATATTAATGCTAGACTATCTTATTGACAAAAAAATACATTCCAAAGAAAGGAAAAACCATTCATGTCATCAATCTCCATTTCCAGCCTTCCTATCCTCACTATTAGGAAAAATCAAGAAGACTTATGGGACAAAATAATTTCAAAAACAACCTAAAGACGCTCCTCCGATAAACACCTCTTTTATTTAATCAACCCTTTAACTTAATGAGCCCTATTAATTAACTTAATTATGATGCACTTCTCTAAAAAAACGCCATTACTTAAAAGATGTTAGCCAACGATCTTTGTTTTTCTTTTTTTTGAATACATGAGAGAGCCACTTTTGACTCGGAGTCATTTTGACTCCAATGAGATTCGATCCCAGGACCTCTTGGTCTCTGCGGAGTAGCCTAACCACTAGACCAACTATCAATCTCAACGATCATCCGGATGATTCGGACTAAAGCTGCACATGCGGGACTGATCTCCTTCAACCATATCCCAAGAAGAATGAACAGTCATGCAGACCATCTTGCAAAAATTGCTAGACACGGAGCCACATGAAAAGAGGACTCAATCCGGATGCTTTCAGGGAAGTTCAACAAACTAGGAATCGGATAATTTCTTATTTAGTTTAGCACGTCTCTTGTCCAAAAAAAAAAAACGATCTTTGTTTTTCTTTACTTAATTCCACATTTTAGTATCATCTCATCAATGATACCAAGAAACCTAAGTTTTTAGAAAAAATACTCAATCAGTTTTTTCTAACTCATTCTTTTAACACTTTTTCAATAACCTTTAAATATAATGTTGTTCTTACTTACGATCTTTAAAAAAATTGTCGATCTTCAAAAGAATGACAAGCAAAAGACGTATATCAACAACCATTGAATTTTTATATTTTACCAAACAATTTATGATCAATAATTTTTTTAAAGATCATAAGCAAGAACAACATCCTTAAATGCCATTGAAAGAGTGTTTAAGGAATGGACAAATAAAAATTAATATAATGTTTCTTCTGGAAGCTTAACTTTCTTGGTAAGATAATGAGATGATGTCGGATTATTAAATTTTTCTGAAGGATTAGCAAAAAGATAGTGGAATTAAGTAAAGGCCAACAAAGATCGTTGGTCAACAAAAAAAATTAATTAAAGGCGCATTTCTAGGAATAGTTTTTTGGTTTTTTTACAATTATTTTATCTAAGTATTTATTGCAACTATTCTTTTCTTTTTAAAAGGTTAAAAAAAAAACTTCACTATTAGAAAAAATTATTAGAACATTTAAATATATTTAAAAGGTTATAAAAAGGATAGCTCAAATACAGAGATAAAAATACAAAATATTTCTTCTTAGCAACAATAGCTCGAAGGAACATGAATCGAATACATTGAATAAAAATACACAAGGTATCTGGATAGAGGAGGTATCAGAGGTTCGGGATGACTTCCAAAACTTTTATCATGACTTATTCCAAGAACACAACCACAAGGACATGACTGCTGCACTGGAAGGGATACCGCAAAAGGTAACCCAAGCCATGAACGACAAATTAATTCGACAACCGACTATGGAAGAAACAAGGTTAGCGGTCTTTGACATGTCCCCGAGCAAAGCACCAGGACCAAATGGTCTTAACGGTAAGTTCTACCAAGAATTTTGGCACATTATTCAGTATGACGTACTCTTTATGATACAATATTTTTTCAACAATAATATATCTGTCGAAACTCTTAATGAGACACTGATTACCTTAATATCGAAGGGAAGCAATGAAGAAGGAATTGGAGATTATAGACCGATCTCGTGTGTCAATTTTGTTTATAAAATAATAGCCAAAATCTTAGCTAACAGACTACAGGAATTCATGCCCGACATCGTCTCTTTGACTCAGACGGCTTTTATAAAAACCGAGCCATTCAGGATAATATTCTTGATGCTCGAAATCTATTTCTATATGAAAAAGAAAAGGAAAAAAACTAAGCAAATGGCGGCAAACTCGATGTGGCCAAAGCTTATAACCAGGTACGTTGGGACTTCTTATTACTTGTTATTCATAAATTAGGCTTTCATCATCAATGGATCAGGTGGGTTTCGAACTGTTTATCGTCGGTTTCATTCCAACTAAATTTTAACGGGGAAAGACTTTGTAAGTTCACGCCACATATGGGATTAAGACAAGGTAATCCCCTCCCTCTTTCTTATTTTCCCTTATGACTAAATCTCTCATCAGTTTAATTGGTACTAAGGTTAGACAACAAACTCTAAAGGGTATTCAAATCACTAAAAGTTGTCTGGTGGTTTCTCACTTACTGTTTGAAGACGATTCTCTATTTTTTCTCACCCTACAGGATAATGTAATCGATCATTTTGAAGATTGCGTTCTAAAATATTGCAAGGGTTCAGATCAACGAGTAAATTATCAAACTTCATTGGTGTATTTTAGCAAGGACACGTCAGGGACACAAAGAAGACAAGTAACATCCCGGTTAGCGATTCAAGAAAAAGATGATCTCAGGAAATACTTAGGAATCCCACTTTGCCACAAACAATCAGAGGTTGAGACGCTACAATTGATCGTCGAACGAATTTTTGAAAAAAAGGGGGTGGAAAGCGCACCTCCTGTCAAATGGAGGCAAGGAAGTCCTTATTAAAGCAGTCCTTCAAGTATACCAGCTTGTTCAATGTCAATCTTCTCATTCCCGATTACTTTTCGTAACAAACTAATTTTGGAAATCTCGAACTTTTGGTGGAATTCAGGTGACAAATCAAGAATACATTACCTAGCATGGGAAAAATTAGCAATGAGCAAACTTATCGGGGGTATGAGCTTTAAACATTTTAAACTAATGAACACAACTATGCTCGGAGCGCAGGCATAGAGAATTATTCATACTCCAGACAACTTGTTGCCCGCCTCCTAAAAGGTATTTATTTCGCGAAAACTATCTTTCTCGATGTTAAGATAAGTTAATCTCGAACATGTTCATGAGCTAGTTTAGTTGAGGGCAGGGATATGTTAAAGAAATATGGAAAATTTCAGATTGGAAATGAAAAAACTGTTAATATTTGGAAAGATAAATGGTTAGATTCTCAATGGAAGCTTGAACGACCACAAGGATGTACACTAGAAACTCTGAATGAATTATGGATCAAAGATTCAACAAATTGGAACTGAGAATTGCTCAATGATCCGTTCCCTAGTCCTATCATTCCTGCCATCCTCAAGGAAAAAGTTTTTCCGACTGAATCCCCAGACAGATTCGTTTTCCCACACGCAAAACAAGGAGTTTATGTGACGAAACTAGGGATGGCAACGGATCGGATTATTGCAAAAAAAATCCAAAACCATGTCCATATCCATTTAATTTATCAAAAACCAAACCCTAACGGATTTAACCATCAGACTTACTTTTCAAAACCATATCCGAATAATTCGGATTCGGTTTTTTAAACGGTTTTTCGGATTTTAACCATGACCCGGCTCGCGAGACATCCCTCTCGCAGTAGGATTCCTAACCTTGCCTCGCTCTTGTGACGTGCCAAACTATAACTCTCAAAATATATTGAAAATATTGAAACAAGATCACAAATACATGAAAAATCTCCAATATATAAAATATTATGTTGATCTTTAATTAAATAACGTTTTTGTTACTTCTTTCGTTAATTCTAATATTTAGATTTTAGTTTTGAGATATGAAAATACTTTTTTTATCTATATTACTATAAAATATACAAAAAATAGATGATAATAAACGGGTTTTTGGTTATTCGGTTTTATTTTTATCTAAAATTTAACCTAAAGGATTTAATCATCGGTTACATTTTTCAAAACCATAACCTAACGGTTTTATCAATGGTTGCATAATCGATATTTAATCGATTTAATTTTCATCGATATTGATTTTAAACCATAACCATTTCCATCCTTATCTATTGTTGCGTTGAGACTTTTGGCCTTTTGGTAATTAAAAATCAAAAAAATATAAGAAATATGGACTTCAAAATATAAAAATCCATGGATTTTAGCCTAAAATAAAATCATATATATATAAAAAACGGATTTTCGGTTTTTCGGGTTTTTTTAAATCTAAAACCATAACCTAACGGTTTTAACCATCGGTTTCACTTTTTAAAACCAAACCCTAACGGATTTAACCACGGTTACATAATCGGTTTTTATTCGGTCTGGTAATCCGTCGGTTTCGGATTAAAATCGTAACCACTGCCATCCCTAGACGAAACAGGGTCCAAAGTTCTCACAAATCACGATATATATGAAGCACCACACCAATCAGTTGGTATCTCGACAGAAAACATACTCTGGAAGACTATCTGGTGGTCAAACGTCCCGACAAAGGTTAGAATCTTTACTTAGAAAGTTTGCAACAATGCTATTCCCACGGGTACAAATTTAGAAAAAAGAAAGTGTGAAGCACAAAGTAACTTTCGATGGTGTTGCACGGAGAAGGAAACCACAGAACACCTCATACTTACCTGTGGGTTGTCAAAACGCACATGGGCAGGTTCAGCATTACAAATACATATTGAACAATTTGAAGCAGACATTGGGGACTGGATATTGAATATGGTCAAATTATATACTGCGGGAGGCTGGAAGAAGGAAGTGGTCACCTTGACCTGCTACTTATGATTTGGAACATATGGAAAGCAAAGATGAAAAGCAGGCATTCAAATTCTGACATGAATTCATCCGAGATAATTAGACTCACAACGGTCAATATTCAGGAACACTTCGGGAGGGATTGGTTTGAAAATAGTTACATCTATCCGGTGCACCTTAACACATTGACAACTAAGAGTACAGATCTTGATTTTAATACATAAATTGCCTTCTCTTGCGATGCCTCCTTCACACAAGCACGCCTACCTACCGGAATTGAGGTTTTTCAACACAATAAAACCGACAGATCGCGAATTAAATACAAAACAACGATAGTATGTAATAATAGTACCATCCGGGAGGCACATGCTATTGTCACAGCTCTTGAAATAGGGAAGACATGGAAGCATAAAGAGATAACGACTTTCTCTAATAACCTTGATTTAATTCAAGGTATACAGCAAGTGTCGGTGGCTAGATGGGATCTCAGACCGTGGATTAATCACATCCGATAACTGGTCAAGGAATCAGAACTAGTTTTCTTCAAACACATTGCACGGAAATTCAACATCGACGATCTTTTAGCAAAAAGAAGTCAGACACAGGGGCAGCGCAACACCATGTTACCACAAACAATCTTTTGAGCAATTTCTCGAAGTTAGGGATAGGTTAAATTTTCTTGATATTACAACGGTTTGTTGTATTAATTTTACTACCCGTCCAAAAAAAAGGGGCGATAACATCATTATTCATTTATTATGTAGTAAAGTTTTAATGATGTCTATATATGGTAATAAATAAATCCACACACACAAAGATGACTTATACAACAGTAATTTGTTAATGATGATTTTTTATGTTAAAATTTTTTCCTAAAGGATCCAAACCTGAAAAAGACACTTATCTTAAATTCTTAATCAACACCTATATCTCTGGATACCATACAAAAACTTTTTCTTTAATGGATTAGCAAATCACTTTGATAAAGTTGTCCGGAAAATATCTTTTTAGTCCAGTCTTTAGAACTCACCACACCTCATTAGAACACTTAGTTTCTTGCTATAGAGATACTATACAGAGAATCAAGGAGTAGCATGATAAAACGAAATGAAATCTATGATAATTCCAGCAGGAGAAAGGTAATAAACTTTGTATTCCATTTGATTCAAGGTAGATGGTTCTCGCTATTTTCTTCAATATTGATAATGGCAGGAGCTGGAACAACTTATCTTTTCGGTATATATTCGCAAGAGATAAAAGCTTCTCTTGGTTATGATCAAAGCACACTCAATCTGTTGGGATTCTTTAAGGACCTTGGTGCAAATGTTGGTGTTATATCAGGCTTAATGGCTGAGATAGCTCCAAATTGGTTGCTTATATTGATCGGTTCAACCATGAATTTCGGGGGATTTCTCATGATATGGTTGGCTGTGACTGGAAAAATAGCTCACCCAAAAATCTGGCAGATGTGTATCTATATTTGTATCGGAGCTAATTCTCAGAATTTTCAGAACACTGTAGTACTTGTTACTTCAGTCAGAAATTTTCCAGAAAATCGAGGAGCCGTTCTAGGTTTGTTGAAAGGTTTTGCTGGTTTAAGTGGAGCTATTTTAGCACAGATTTACTTAGCTATATATGGAAATGATCCTAACTCGCTTATTTTGCTAACTGCATGGTTACCTGCTATTGTATCAATGTTTTTTGTGTATATGATACGCGAAATAAAGGGTACAAGGCATCCGAACGAGCTTAGAGTCTTTTATCATTACTTGTATTTAGCAATTGCATTAGCATTACTTATCATGACTCTGACAATAGCTCAAAAATTGTTAATTTTCTCACAAACTGCATATGTTGTAAGTGCAATGATGGTTTGTGGCTTACTCTTTTCCCCTATTATGGTTGCTATTAAAGAAGAATTAATCACATGGAACCTAAAGAAAAAACCAATTATTCAAAAGCCACCCGGAAAAATTGAGCCGAAGCCCAAATTAATATCCACGGTTAGACTATCCGAGAGGCAAAAAATGTCTTGGTTTTCTAGCATAGTGAATAAACCAGCAAGAGGAGAAGATTATACTATATTACAAGCTATTCTTAGCATAGATATGCTAATTCTTTTCATCGCTACAATGTGTGGAATGGGGCCGAGTTTAACTGCTATAGACAACATGGGACAGATTGGAGAGTCATTGGGGTATCCAAGAAAAACAGTTAGTTCTTTTGTGTCCCTTTTAAGTATATGGAATTTTTTCGGGAGGATCTTTGCTGGATTTGTGTCTGAATATTTACTAGCAAAGTATAAATTTCCTCGACCGCTTATGACAACGATGGTTCTTTTCTTATCATGTGTTGGGCATCTTCTTATCGCTTTTCCGTTTCCAGGCTCAGTGTACATTGCGTCTGTGATCATTGGATTCTCATTTGGTGCACTGTTTCCTCTGATGAATGCCATTATATCTGAGCTTTTCGGGTTAAAACACTACTCTACATTGTTCAATTGCGGACAATTGGCTAGTCCGCTAGGCTCGTTTATACTAAACGTTAAAGTCTCAGGGCTGCTATATGACCGAGAAGCGTTGAAAGAGCTTGCAATTAAAGGGATAAATAGATCATCAGCAAAAGAATTGACTTGTATTGGTAGTCATTGTTATCGTATATCATTCGTTATCTTAGCATGTGTCACTTGTTTTGGAGCTGTTGCATCAATGGTGTTGGTTCAGAGGACTAAATATTTCTACAGGGGAGATATATATAAGAAATTTAGATCAGAAGCAGAAGCAACTGAGTGACGGAAAATGGCTGCGCCAGAGCATAATATGGTATTTTTGAGTCAGCTCAAGGCAGCTTACTGAGTAATGAGAAAGCTAAAAATTAATGTATTATATAAAAAAAATTGGATCAAAATGTACTAGTTTATGAATTGAAGAACTGCAATATATATAATTTCAGTTTCTATCATGCCATCCAAATAAAAAATTGGGAGCATTTAATTTACTTGGTAGGTATGAAAAATTAATGTAGCAATTATTATGATATTAAGTTTTGAAATGGACCGTCCAATCATAAATATTTTGTTGGTCTCAAATGCATCTTTTGTCCTAACAATTCTATCCATCGGATCAAAATCTGGATCCTCTTGACAAGCTATTTTTGCTTTAACGAGTTTGTTTAGTAGCTTGTCTTGTTTTTTGTTTGAAAGAGTCTAGGCGTCATGGATAAAAAGGCGTCACAGGAGGTCTGCTCTTATAACTTATAAGTGAGTTTCTAAGAGATATTAACAAAAGAACTTTTAAATAAGGTATAAGTAAATGTAAGTTTTTTTTGGACAAAAGAAACCTATGACTACACAAAACGAAAAATTACTCTATGTACCTAATGTTGTTTCTGGTGTGTTAAATATGTAAACAAATAGATTTAACTAAATATAAATGCAGGAATTAAGAAATATAATTGATAAACTTACAGTATAGAATGCAAAAAGAAATTCCGAGGCTTGAACTTGGTTCAATGTCCTTAAGATCTATTCGCCCTGCTATGGTGCTCACAATTGATAGCGATGATCTCCCAGGATACAACGGACTCAAGTCAATCGATAGCAGCACTACACAAAGATTGACAACGGCGAACTAAAAATGTATTGTCTTTCTCTCTCAAAACTTTGTAATATGTATATGCAAAAAACCCTAGTAAATATTTCAGATTTTATTTCTCTGATTCTTTTCTTTAAAAATGGTGGGAGGCCTCCCTATTTATAGAAATGAATAAGAGGCAATGCAACACCATTCAATGGGTACGTGACTGTTCAAATTAGGAGACATTTAACCATTGAAGCATTACATGAAACAACACGTTGCTTCAGTGACAATATGTTTTAGTTTACACGTGCGCTTAGATAACGGTCACAAGATAGAATTTTTTGGTAACGTTTTCTTTAGTGTTTTATTTACACACACGTGACCAAAACAGATCTCATTTTGGATTTTACTTGTAACACGTCCCGTGTTCAAAACTCAGGATATGAAGATATATTTATAAGCTTCGTTCTTTTTGTTCTCCAAATTTTTATACACAATTTCTCATTCACTTCTCAATGGTTTTAACCAAGTGAATATCAAACAATTGAGTCAACGTCGTTAGTCCACACTTGGAAAAATCCAATTGACTAACAATCCCCCACATGAATGGAAATTGACTAACCAACAAAAAATGCAAAAACACGAGAGAGAAGACAGTAGAGAGATACTGCATCGAGAAAGGTAGCCAAAGACCTTGAACCTTGCCCTAGTGAGATCTATCGGATATACTCGCCAACCAGTGAACGCGATGTCTTGAACTGTTCGTCTTTTTGTGCATACCAAGACAATAGAAATCACACAGCACCCCTCGGTACATTCTTGAAGTTCTCATTGTTGTGTTCATTTTGGCCCTGAACAACTCCTGGTTTCATGAGTACTCTCGGAGAATTTAACCTAAAAATTCTCGTAGAAGCGGCCCACTCCTTACTCAGATAGGTGGTTGACTTGTTAAGAGTATCATGTACTTCACAACTTGAATTTATCAAGCTACAAGAACCATTAAAAGCATATCTTAACCTTAACATTTTATAGGTGACACTGTCTGCTCGTCATAGGAATAGGTAGGAGGTTTACAAACCTCTACAATGTATAACTAGTTGCAATTTACATACCAGTTGTCTCCTTGAAACTAGATCTTGGGATCTCCAGTCAACTAGGTAGAGTTTCCGCATGGCAACTTTCAAGATATAGGTTTAAGACCCATTCCCCTCGATGAATTATAAACTAACTCTCTCGATAGCCCTTTGGTAAGCGGATCCGCGATATTATCTTTTGACCTCACATAGTCAATTGAAATAACTCCATTAGAGAGTAGTTCTTTTATGGTATTATGTCTACGACGAATATGTCTAGACTTACCATTGTAATTGTTACTTTGTGCCCTTCCTATCGCAGATTGACTATCGCAATGAATACAAATAGATGGCACAGGCTTAGTCCAACACGGTATATCTTCTAAAAAATTTCGAAGCCACTCTGCTTCTTCTCCAGCTTTATCTAAAGCAATGAACTCAGATTCCATTGTGGATCGAGCTATGCATGTTTGCTTAGAAGATTTCCAAGATACGGCTGCACCTCCCAAAGTGAATACATAACCACTAGTAGATTTTGTTTCACTTGAATCTGATATCCAATTCGCATCGATGTATCCCTCTAAAACAGCTGGATATTTTGTATAATGCAACTCATAGTTCTTAGTATATCTCAAATATCTAAGAACTCTTACAATAGCTATCCAATGGTTTTGCCCTGGATTGCTAGTATATCTACTCAACTTACTGACGGCATATGCAATATCGGGTCTTGTACAATTCATTAAGTACATTAGACTACCAATAATGCACGAATACTCCAACTGAGCTATTCCTTCGCCAGTATTCTTAGTTAGATGTAAATTTACATCTATAGGAGTCTTCACTGGACTTGAGTCATATTTCTTGAATTTATCAAGAATCTTTTCAATGTAATGAGATTGAGATAGGATAAGTCCATCAGATGTTTTAATAATTTTCATTCCCAAAATGACATCCGCCACTCCTAAATCTTTCATGTCGAACCTTGTATTCAACATCTTCTTTGTCGCTTTGATGATATCTAAATTACTTCCCATGATTAACATATCATCCACATAAAGACAAACAATGACATACTCATGATTCGTGCCTTTTACATACACACATTTATCACATTCATTAATTCTAAAGCCATTTGACAACATGACTTGATCGAATTTCTCATGCCATTGTTTAGGAGCTTGTTTCAAACCATATAACGATTTGATAAGCTTACACACCTTATTCTCTTGGCCGGGAACCACAAACCCCTCAGGTTGTTCCATATAGATCTCTTCATCTAAATCGCCATTTAAGAAGGCTGTCTTTACATCCATTTGATGTATCTCAAGATTGTTAATCGCAGCAATCGCAATTAACATACGAATGGATGTTATACGACTAACTGGTGAATAGGTATCAAAATAATCAAGTCCTTCTTTTTGCCTATAACCCTTGGCTACAAGCCTAGCCTTGTACTTATCAATTGTTCCATCGGCCTTTATCTTTCTTTTGAAAATCCATTTGCACCCTAAGGGTTTATTTCCAGGAGGAAGATCCACCAGTTGCCATGTATGATTTTGCATGATGGACTCAATTTCGCTGTTTACAGCTTCTCTCCAGTTAGGAGCTTCAGGAGTAGACATTGCCTCCTGAAAAGTTTTGGGCTCATTTTCTAACAAATAAGTTATAAAATCTGGACCATAGGATTTGGCCGTTCTAGCCCTTTTACCACGTCTCGGTTCATCTTCACTTATAGACCCTTGGTCTAATTCTCTATCATGACTCTGCTCATGAGTTCTTTTAAGAGACGTTTCTCCTTGTCTAAACTTACAAGGAAAGATATCTTCAAAGAAGAATGCATTTCTTGACTCTAAAATTGTATTGACATGAATGTCATCAATTTCAGATTTATGAACAAGAAATCAATAAGCAGAACTATTGTTCGCATATCCAATAAAGATTCCATCAACTGTTTTGGGACCAATCTTTATTTCTTTCGGAGTAGGAACTCTTACTTTAGCTAGACACCCCCACACTTTTAAGTATTGAAAGCTAGGTGGTCGTCCTTTCCATAGATCATATGGAGTTTTCTCGAGTTTCTTATGGGGTAACTTACTGAGAATATGATTCGCTGTTAAGACAGCTTCCCCCCACAAATTCTGGGGTAAACCAGAATTAATCAACAAAGAATTCATCATTTCCTTTAGAGTACGATTTTTGCGTTCTGCAATACCGTTTTGTTGAGGAGAATAAGGAGCAGTAATTTGATGAATAATACCCTGCTCTTGACAATATTTCTCGAAAGGGAATACATATTCTCCACCTCTATCACTCCTTAATATTTTGATCTTCTTACTTAGTTGATTTTCAACTTCACTTTTGTATTGCTTAAAGACCTCAAATGCTTCATCTTTACTTCTTAGTAAATACACATAACAATACCTGGTGCTATCATCGATAAAAGTAATAAAATACTTTTTACCGCCTCTCGTTTGCACATATTTTAAATCACAAATATCACTGTGTATTAACCCTAATGGTTCAGTACTCCTTTCCACGGATTTAAAAGGAGCTTTAGCCAATTTGGCTTCAACACATATCTCGCATTTCTTATGAGAATCGAGATCCAATTTAGGTATTAGACCTAAATTTACAAGTTTATGCAAAGACTTAAAATGCACATGTCCTAATCTGTTATGCCATAAAGTAGGAGACTCAAGCAAGTAAGCAGAACTAGTAATATTATTAATAGCATTGTCAGTTACATTCTTACAAGTAGTTTTGGGTACCACGGTCATTACATTCATCTTAAATAAACCGTCACAGAGGTACCCTTTTCCTACAAACATCCCACTTTTAGTGAGTACAAACTTATCCGATTCAAACACTAATTTAAATCCATTTTTACTCAACAAGGAACCTGACACTAAATTCTTTCTAATATCAGGTACATGTAAAACATTATTGAGACTCAACTCTTTTCCGGAAGTCATCTTCAAGACAACGGTTCCAGTTCCAAGTACTTTTGAAGTAGCGGAATTGCCCATAAATAAGATCTCTTCAGCTGTCGCTGGTTTGTATGTTTTGAACATATTTTTCTCAGAGCATACATGTCGGGTGGCCCCAGTATCCACCCACCATTGTTTGGGATTCCCAACCAAATTCACTTCAGAAATAACTGCAGCGAGATCAATCTCATTAACATCTTCAACCAGATCGTTAATCTCTGTCATGTAGGCTTGACCTTGCTTTCCTTTTTTGAAATTTCCTTTTCCATTGTCTTTGCGACTTCGACAGTCTTTGGCACGGTGTCCTACTTTACCACACACATAATAGTTACCAGAGAACTTGATCTTCTTATTTTTGATTGACTGCTCTTGGATTGAGTTCTTTCGTTTTTTGTTATTAGGCCTGTTTTGCTCCACAACATTTGTCTTTGACTCCACAAAACGATTATTGGTCCTCCTTTCAGACATCCTGTTATCTTCCTCAATCCTTAGCCTCACAATCAGGTCTTCAACTGACATCTCCTTGCGTTTGTGTTTCAGATAATTCTTGAAATCTTTCCACGAAGGAGGCAGTTTTTCGACTATAGTAGCCGCTTTGAAAGTTTCTCCCAATTTCATGCCTTCAGCATCGAGCTCATGCAATATTAATTGGAACTCTTGTACCTGACTCATGACTGTCTTGGAATCTACCATCTTGAAGTCAAGAAATTTTCCGACTACAAATTTCTTTGTGCCGGCATCTTCAGTTTTGTACTTTCGATCAAGAGATTCCCACAATTCCTGAGCAGTCTTGTAAGGACTATACACATTGTAAAGTGTATTATCCAATGCATTTAGGATATAATTCCTACACAAGAAATCAGCATTTTTCCAGGCATCAACTGCTGCTACTGTCTGTACGTCTGGATTTTCACCCAATGCAGGTGCATCTTCCGTTAAGTACTTGGTTAAACTTAAGGTGGTCAAATAGAACACCATCTTCTGTTGCCACCTCTTGAAGTCATTTCCATTGAACTTCTCAGGCTTCTCAGCGGGTCCAATAGGGCCAAATGCATTCCTCACAATCGGGATTGCTGATGGTATGTTGTTACCGGTTCCATCATTTCCGGATGCATTGCCTATCTCAGTAGACATCGTTTCTATCACAAATAGAAACCACAATTATTCAATAAATTGTTTTAATAAAATCAAATAACGACAAACACGATCCTTATAAAAAATGATTAAACAACAAAAAGGAATCTAAATGTTATCGCCAAGAATAAATTCTTGTTTAGGATGATTGATAGAGTATCCTTTAATTCCCCAAGTTTTTATGTTCTTGTTAGTCCCCCAAGATTTATTTATATTCTTGTTGTAGAGGACAAAAGGAATTAAAGGGGTACAAGCAAAAATCAAATAAAGTAGAAAAGAAAATGGATAAACAGATAGTAAACACAAACAAAAGTACATAAATGTTACTGTACAAATAAAAGTAAATAAATGTTACTGTACAAAAAGACAGTAATTTGATTAAAAAAGGGTTTCAGACTATAAAGCTACTGGATTCAAATCAAAATAATATATATATATATATATATATATATATATATATATATATATATATATATATATATATATATATATATATATATATATATATATATATATATATATATATATATTACAGAAGAAAGATAAACTAAACAAATGCACAACTATCAAAATTACATAAAATGATAGTATATTAAAACAAAAAGTAACAAGGTTGAAAAGCCAAAAACACAAAATTTTCACATAAGAGAAACAATTTTTTTTTTCAATAATTAACACAACAGAAAACAGGGTAGATCTTAAGTTGTTGTTTCTGGTGTGTTAAATATGTAAACAAATAGATTTAACTAAATATAAATGCAGGAATTAAGAAATATAATTGATAAACTTACAGTATAGAATGCAAAAAGAAATTCCGAGGCTTGAACTTGGTTCAATGTCCTTAAGATCTATTCGCCCTGCTATGGTGCTCACAATTGATAGCGATGATCTCCCAGGATACAACGGACTCAAGTCAATCGATAGCAGCACTACACAAAGATTGACAACGGCGAACTAAAAATGTATTGTCTTTCTCTCTCAAAACTTTGTAATATGTATATGCAAAAAACCCTAGTAAATATTTCAGATTTTATTTCTCTGATTCTTTTCTTTAAAAATGGTGGGAGGCCTCCCTATTTATAGAAATGAATAAGAGGCAATGCAACACCATTCAATGGGTACGTGACTGTTCAAATTAGGAGACATTTAACCATTGAAGCATTACATGAAACAACACGTTGCTTCAGTGACAATATGTTTTAGTTTACACGTGCGCTTAGATAACGGTCACAAGATAGAATTTTTTGGTAACGTTTTCTTTAGTGTTTTATTTACACACACGTGACCAAAACAGATCTCATTTTGGATTTTACTTGTAACACGTCCCGTGTTCAAAACTCAGGATATGAAGATATATTTATAAGCTTCGTTCTTTTTGTTCTCCAAATTTTTATACTCAATTTCTCATTCACTTCTCAATGGTTTTAACCAAGTGAATATCAAACAATTGAGTCAACGTCGTTAGTCCACACTTGGAAAAATCCAATTGACTAACACCTAATCTATGAAAATGTTTCATCAATACCTGCAACTGTCTTGTGTTTGTGTCTGTCTGATTTTGCTAGTGTGTATGCTCATGTGTTAAGTCGTAAATGTATCTGAAACTGATCAGTCTCACTTCCTGTGTTCTCTTTATTTGTGTGAGGAAAAAATCTAATCACCAGTTTCAACAAAAAGAGAAATGACAATCCCAAAAAAATGTAATTTCAATTAAAGTAAACAAACTATTACAAAAAATTGAAATACAATAGGAACTTACACGGAAATCGAAAAGAAAAACAATACACGGAAATAAGGGCGTTAAAAAGATATTCCAGTGTGCAGATTATCTCTAACAAATTCTACAACCCCCAACTCAAAGTTGTATCGTCCCGATACAATAAAGATAAAAGCAAAGGGAAGTCTCTAAATACACACCTAGGTCAATTAAGCACATAGGGAAGAAAGATAGCAGAATATGGAGAATAGACTCAAAGCAACTACTCAGAAAATTTCATGTAATACTATTTAAAAACTACATACCTGTACACTTCTCATATTCACATTCAACACGGTTTGAATTCAAGATTAGATTAGTTTCGCAATGTAAGAAGGAGAGGAACTTTACTCAGTTCACCAAGGATGCTATAGATTGTTCATCGAACTTCACTAGTATCTAAAGATCCACTTAACTACTCTATATTGGTTCAATCACTTCTCGATTACATAACAAAGAATCAAAATGTCTTTAAGGTTGTAATTTAGGCTTAGGGACGGTATGATAAGTATATTTGGATAATTTAGAGTGAGCTTTTGGCTCTCTCCTCACTAGCCATCAATGAATCGCCCTAGAGCTTGAGTTACTCTCATAAAACGTTCTCACTCAACTCAATGAATTCCTTGATGCACAGTTTAGCATCCCCAATAACCCAATTAAAGCATAAGATGTTCACATAAAAATTCCTCTTTGCCGGTCCAAATATATATTTTTCTTTTCAAATCATTACAGCTATGACTCTCTTTTTAATGTTGAGATATCACACTATTTTCACACACACACACACACACACACACACACACACACACACATATATATATATATATATATATATTTCTTTTCTTTTTATGCCCTTGTTGGCAAATTTAGCTTGTAGCTTTTTTTTCATTCATTATTACCCCGGCAAAGGGTTACAATATAAACCTGTGAATCCTCATCAATGTAAAGAACATAGCACAATTAATAAGCTCAAAAATCCCAACCCAACAACAATTCCCATAATGGTGGACCCACCACCCCAAACTCAAGCTCTAAAACAACTGTCTATGCATCGCGATTCGACTACGGGTCATATGGAAAAGTCCTATAATCTAAAGGGATATGGCTTATAATGTGTTTAATAAAAAGGCTTTAGAAAGGCTAGAAGGGGCTGAGAAGGATATATCATATAGAATCAAATAAGAAGGTATAAAAAGGCTTCAAGTGGCTTCAATATGATAGAACTGCCTTAATCACTTTCTACACCATGCAATTTCGTTATTATCTTACCTTTAGCACTTTCATCAAATGGGTTTGTCAACTAACTTGGATCTCACGGCCTACAAACCACTCATGGATCCCTGAGATCGAACATACTTTCTATCGCATTGCTAACTAATCTTTTCTTTACTATCAATGTGTGTTTTCCTGCAAATACTCAAAGCATACAAAATAAAATAGCTCATAAACATACTACTTTATATCATTAACTCACGGAGCTTATGCTTTCAAGCTATTAAACACACTCTACATACATCTAATTCTTCTCAAAAATTTTAATTTTACCTAAAACCACATAAAACACAGAAAAAATGGAGATGGGGGACAACGAATCCCCACACCCCAAACTCAAAAATGAGTCGTGTCCCCACGACTCGAAAAGACTCAAAATTAAAATAAAAGAAACTTAAAATTTTACAGATAGTCCACATAAATAAAAGGTAAGGAAGAAAGAAAACATACTCTTCGAGGCTATTTACCTCGCCTGATCAATACCCAGAATAGGGTGCAGTGCTTTCATGTATGAAAACTTCTATGTATCACCAATTTTGCTTTCCCTTACATCCTCTTATGCTCCATCCCAATCAATCACACTCTAGAAATCTCTTGTTTATCTTCTTCCAACTTTGCTCTCGAATACTCTCTCATATGACAGTGTTCATCCAGGAACATGTTTTGAACACAACTACTAGCGTCCCAGAAGCTTTTATTCATCTCTGATATAGGAATCTTTGATTAGAAGAGGTATTGGCATCTTCTGCTACCTAATCACAATTGCTTGCTTTTTAGGATTTGAATCCACCAAAAACCGGTTCCTCTGTAATGGCTTGACTCGATTTATCTTGTAATTATTCCTAAACTAGTACCCATCTCAATTGATTTCATCTAGAACTTACCCAATACCTTGCTTTGATTCTTCATATCCCTTAACACTTGGTAATTTCTCTATTCTCTTCAACATCTCTTTTGACCCCCAACTCAAAGCTTTGAACACTCTTGAAATGTGTAACTCTTGATCATAGGTGGAACAAGCTTTATTTGGGTTAGGAAAGTTGTTAGGATGACAATTTTCTATGTGGGTATGAAATAATCAAGCTTTAATGATGTGGTTTAAGGATTTTGGAAAAGGATTTTGAAATTCATGGTTTTGATTCTTGGTTTCTATGTGTTTTGATATGATTTGGGTGATTGAATCTTCTTTGTAATGATGTAGGGAAGGATTTGGATGTTAATTCATGGTGATTTGGTAGTGTTTTGATGTTGGGTGAAGGTTTGTTGAAGCTCTAATGGAGTTGGGAGAGGTTTGGGGAAGAAAGAGAGGCTTAAGTATTAAGAAATTCGTGCAATGACTAACCTTCTCTTCAAAACCCTTCTTATAACCTTTTGTTAATGAATCTGGTGGCGGGTTGCGGTGTATCGCATGACACTGCTGGATTTTGATTTTTCATTTTATCTCCAAACCAATTTTTCTCTGCTCCATTGGATAAATCACGAAAAAATATGCGACGTAGACTCAAGAAAAAGTGAATTCCGATACCCGAGCGCAAAGTTATGCCAGTTCGAAGATTTTGTAAACAAAATTCACGCTGATAGGTGCGGTGCACCGTGAATACTTGCGGTGTACAGCAAAAACCTTCTGTCCAACTCTTTTTAACTCTGAAAATTTTGCATTTTTTCACCCCAAACTCGAACCCTTGCATACCTACACATCAAAAACACTCATACCTTCCTCATTACTGCAATATACACTTAAAAACACATAAACTCACTAATCTAAACAAAAAGAAAAAACATAAAAACATAAAATCAATGGGATGTCTCCCAGGAAGCACTTTTGTTTAACGTCTTTTAAAGTTCGACGTGTTACCTCGATTATCTCATGAAATTTTCCAGGTTTGGTGAGACCTTATTGATGGAGTCTTCTTGCGGATTATGCATGGGCTGTGGTGGAGCTCAAACTTGATAGTTCGAACCTTCTTAATAAAAAATTTGACTTCGGGCCCCATGAATATTTGTATTGCTTGTTGCGTAATAGTTCTCCATACCTAGGAAACCTGAAAAGAGACTCATAGAAACGTGTAAAGCTGAAAACAAAATAAAAACTTCTACACTAAGTAAACACATAATAGATTTAACTTAAAGATAAATCCCCGGCAGCGGCGCCAAAAACTTGGTGGGGGCAAAGGTGTGATAAGATAATAGATAAATAAAAATAATAATAAAGATCACACACCCTTGAGAACCATGGAACTCACTGCAAGTATCACAGATCGTTTGCAAGTTTTAATGATAAGTTAAGTTCGTTCGCAGGGATTTAATCCGTTAGATCTTATATTTAACAAGCGTAGATGAATTTATATGTTTTAAAATAAAATATAAAAAGATAAAATAATATGAATAACTATCTGATGAGAAATAAATAAATAAGAATGCAGATAAATAAATATGGATGTAAGTCTAATAGATTATGATTACTAATATGAGTCTATTTTACTAAGTTGTTATTCTAACCTGTCACAGATTAAGCATTATATATTAACCAGGATTCTAAATTCTACCGAGCCTCTATTAGGCTTAGGAGAAACCTCTCCACTACCAAGGATTCCTAAGTAATGATTGGTGATTAAATCAAACCTTTATGGCTATCTAGTTAGGCAAAGGATCAAAACTAGACGATTATGTGGTGTTGTCAATAACTAAGAATAATCCTAAGATTGGCCAAATCTAGGGTTTAAAACAATAAGTCAAAACACATAATAACAATATACGCCAAGCTCAATCAATTAAAATAACAAATAGTATTATGAAATTTAAAGACAAAATAATAACCCAACAATTGAAAGTAAAACTTATAGAATAAAAGCTTAGAAATATGGTGAAGCATAAATCTATAGCTAATTACCCTAAATATAGAGAAGGTGAGATGTAGAAGAGGAGTTTGTCACTCTCCATTTTCTTCTTCTTGTCTTCCTCTATAGGTCAGCTTGCTTCTTGGATGAATAGCTTGATACTAAGGATGAATAATAAATATAAAGACTAAGCTACTGTTTAAAAGTGAGAAAATACAAGTAAGGACTAAGCCTAAGCTTGAAACTGAGCAAGGACATGTTTACAATGGCATAAGGGTGTATTTATAGGTGTCATGGAAGCCCTAATTGGTTATTTGAAGGAGAAGTAAGTGGTGGACTCCAAGCCCAACTCTAATTCGTATGGAAATAAAGATAATTATTGCTGACTTTTTTTAATCATATCTTCTTCGTTATTGGTCGGTTTTTAGCCCATAAGATACCACAAGAATCCTCACGGAATTATCTACGTCCCTATGTAAGGAATCTTCCAAAATCTGCTCGGTTTTGGAGTTATCACCACTTCTTTAGACGTAGCTGCAGAAATTCAGATTTAAGGCAGCTTTTCCTTTTCCTAATTGAACTCTGTTTCCTTCTATCTCCAATTACCATACTTATCTCTTTCCATATCTCTTAGTATTTGACTTGGAATCTAATTAATCTCCATAATTATCTTTAAAGCTTCACACTAAATAAATAATTAAACCCAATATGCTCAAAAAATAATAATTTACTAAATCAAGACTCAAAATAGGAAAGTGCACTATATCTTAAGAAAATCGACTAGAAGACTTCCTAAATCACTAAAAATGATGTCTCATCTTAACATAAATCTATCACAAATGAGGAGACATCAATATCTTTCAGAGAAAAAAGTAGAGAGTGTTTTCGCTTTTCGGATTTGTGTTCATCAAGTCCTTCTCTAAGGACCACCCCTTTCGGTCCATGAACTTTGTGGATTTATTCATATGAGATTGTTAAGGATGTCTCCTTAACTTTATCATGAATGTCGACTCTCACTTTTGACTGTGAATTCATCAAGAACTTCAAAAAGGACCACTACATAATGACTATGAATTCATTATGAGTTGAACACTCATTGATGTCTCCTCATTTGTGATAGTAAAATATACTCATGAGACATCATTTTAGGCTTATTTATTAGTTTATAGGTTGATTTTAGCTTATTTTAGTGCACTTTCCTATTTTGGGTCTTGATTTGTAGAATTATTATTTTTAGAGCATATTGGGTTTAATTGTTTATTTAGTGTGAAGCTTTAAAGATAATTATGGAGATTAATTAGAGTCCAAGTCAAAGACTACAACTTATGGAAAGAGATATGCATGGAAATTGGAGATAGAAGGAAACTGAGTTCAAATAGGAAAAAGAAAAGTTGCCTAAATCTGGGATTCTGCACACACGTCTATAGATTGGTGTTTTTACCTAAGAAATAGGCCGATTTTGGTAATTTCCTTCTGAAGGGTCAAGATAATTATGTTGCGATTCTTTTGGTATCTTGTGGAGCTCAAACGGACCAATAACGAAGAAGTTATGACCATAACAACGCAACAGTGTTTATCTTACGAATTTGGGTTGGGCCAGGAGCCCATTACTTGAAGTTATCTCCTCCAAACGAATTAGGTCAACCTATACACTATAATTACAGCCTCTTAAAACTCTTAAATCATCCTTGGTGAAACCTTAAACCAAGAGGAAGCTTAGAACACAAGAGAGAAGTCTGGAAGGAGCTGTCATCAACAATGTCTTCTTCTACCTTTAATTTTGTAATTTCTTTCTTTTCTTTCATGAACTAAATTTCTTTAGCTTAAGTTTTAGTATATATGTATGAACTCTAGTTTTGATTGACATCTATCTAATTTGGGAATTTAATGTTTTAAATAGAATTATAGTTTTCATTCTCTGTTTATGTGTTTGGATTTATATTCTGTGTTCTTGTGGACGGCCGCCATTAGAATTACCATCTAGTAATTAGGATACCATTGACAACGGTGTTTAATTACATGTTTAGCACATAACGTTTAGTTTTAGGTTTGATCTGACAACCCAACCTAGCTAGATAATCACTATGGTTGAGTCTTGTGACTCTTTACCAATTACAGGAAAAGTTTGCTTAGGAAGCCTTATTGACACAGGTAAATCCTATTTTAAACTACCGATAGCATATTGGGACCGATTAGGGAAATACTACATAATTCACCTTTACATGTTTAGAACGGCAAAACTAGTGGGGATTACATGCTAATAACTGAAGCTATCTTCTCATATTACTCCTCTTTTGGTGGGGCCTAGGGTGTGATAAAATAAGATATAAAATAAGTGCAAAAACACCCTAGAACTACACGGTTCTGCAAGTATACAGATCGTATGCAAGTTTTAGATAAAGATTCGTTCTGCAGAGACTACATAGGTTAGGAGAATCTTATGCAAATAGCAAGTGCAAATAATTAAAGCTAGAACAACTAAACGCAAATAAAAGTAAAGATAAATAGATTTTTGTTTGGTTTTCTAATTAAACTAAATTAAACAAAGAATTAAAACACAGAAAAATAAAAGATGAAAGAGAAGTAAGATGAGAATATAGCTTAAGTTATTAGCATGTAATCCCCACTAGTTTTGCCGTTCTAAACATGTAAGGGTGAATTATGTAGTATTTCCCTAATCGGTTCCAATATGCTATCGGTAGTTTAAAATAGGATTTACCTGTGTCAATAAGGCTTCCTAAGCAAACTTTTCCTGTAATTGGTAAAGAGTCACAAGACTCAACCATAGTGATTATCTAGCTAGGTTGGGTTGTCAGATCAAACCTAAAACTAAACGTTATGTGCTAAACATGCAATTAAACACCGTTGTCAATGGTGACCTAATTACTAGATGGTAATTCTAATGGCTGCAGTCCACAAGAACACAGAATATAAATCCAAACATATAAACAGCGAATAAAAACTATAATTCTATTTAAAATATTGAATTCCCAAATTAGATAGATGTCAATCAAAACTAGGGTTCATACATTAATGCTAAAACTTAAGCTAAAGAAAATTAGTTCATGCAAGAAAAGAAAGAAATTACAAAATTAAAGTTAGAAGAAGACATTGTTGATGACAGCTCCTTCCAGACTTCTCTCTTGTGTTCTAAGCTTCCTCTTGGTTTAAGGTTTCACCAAGGATGATTTAAGAGTGTTAAGAGGCCGTATTTATAGTGTATAGGTTGACCTAATTCGTTTCTTGGAGATAACTTCAAGTAATGGGCTCCTGGCCCAACCCAAATTCGTAAGATAAACACTGCTGCGTTATTTTGGTCATAACTTCTTTGTTATTGGTCCGTTTGAGCTTCACAAGATACCAAAAGAATCGCAACAGAATTATCTTGACCCTCTAGAAGGAAATTACGAAAATCGGCCTATTTATTAGGTAAAAACACGAATCTTTAGACGTGTGCAGAATCCCAGAATTTAGGCAGCTTTTCCTTTTCCTATTTGAACTCAGTTTTCTTCTATCTCCAATTTTCATGCATATCTCTTTCCATAAGTTGTAGTCTTTGACTTGGACTCTAATTAATCTCTATAATTATCTTTAAAGCTTCACACTAAATAAACAATTAAAGCCAATATGCTCTAAAAATAATAATTCTACAAATCAAGACCCAAAATAGGAAAGTGCACTAAAATAAGCTAAAATCAACCTATAAACTAATAAATAAGCCTAAAATGATGTCTCATGAGTGTATTTTACTATCACAAATGAGGAGACATCAAGACCCCCAACTCAAAGTTGTATCGTCCCGATACAATAAAAGTAAAGAACAGTAGGGTAGTCAAAATAAACAAGAAGAAGTCGGAGGAGAACAAGAACAAAATATAATGAATGATCCTAGAGCATAAAATCCAAAAAAGTCTCATGTAGTAATGCTCAAGAAATAATGCACAAAGATGCTTAATATACCTGTAATCAACATTCCATAAATTCAAGTTAAGATTAATTTCGCAATGCCAGAATGAGAGGATGATAACTTAGTTCAGGTTAATGGCTATAGGTTGTTCATAGGTCCCAAATACAGAATCCAATGGTCCACTTACCTACTACCTAATAGCTCAATTGTTTGTCCATCTAGTAGTTAAAAATCCTAAGGTCTTGGTTATAACTTGGCTTAAGGACGGGTGTGGTATATTTGGATAATGAAAAGTGAGCTCTTGGCTCTCTCCTCACTAGCCATCAACGAATCGCCCTAGAGCTTGAGTTTTCACTCGAAGATGTTCTCACTCAACCCAATTTATTGATGCCTTTTAATGTGCATCCCCAATAATCCTAATTAAAACCTTTGATGATATAAAATCCACTTTGCCGGTCCGAATATATATTTTCTTTTCAATTCAATTTTTTCTTTGTATAGCTATGATTCTCTTTTTATGTTGAGATATCACACTATTTTTTCATATATATATTCTTTTCTTTTTATGCCCTTGTTGGCAGAATTAGCTCGTAGCTTCTTTTTCATTCACTATTACCCCGGCAAAGGGTTACAATAATAACAATTCATCATCCATAAAATCACAAAGATAATTCCCAATTCCCAAAGTTCCCTAATGATGAAACCCACCACCCCAAACTCAAGCTCTAAAACGAGTTGTCTCAGGTTTTGCGATTCGAGTGCGGGTCATATAGATAAGTCCTAAAACTAAGGGTATGGATTATAATGTGTTTCAATAAAAGGCTTTAGAAAGGCTCAGAGGGGCTAAGACGGATAAATAACAATAATATCAAACAAAAGGGTGAGAAAGTATAAAGGCTTCAAGTGTTTTATCATGAAAGAACCGCCTTAGTCATTTTTCTAACTACCGGATTTCGTTACGTTTTCATTATTAGTTCATAGACAAGTGGGTTTTCAACTAATTTTAAACCTCACGTTCTACACACCAAATAACTATTCCTAAGTTTCAACGTGATTTCTTAGCATTGCTCATTAACTTTTCTATCCTTTATTTCCTGTTTTCATACATGCATCTAAACAAATTTGTTTGCATCTTTCAAAAGCATACTACTTACTATCATTGACCTAATAAAATCATGCTCAAATAGATATATTCAAAATATTCTATGCCTTAATTCAACCTAAAAATTTTAAATTTTATGCAAAAACGAAAAGAAGATGAGGACAACGAATCCCCACCCCCAACTCAAAAATGAGCCGTGTCCCCACGACTCGAAAAAGACTCAAGAATGGAATAAAATTTAAAACAAAACTACTAAACTACCTAATGCATCCAAGCTATTGAGAAAAATTAGAATGACCTACCTGGTTGGCCATAGAGATCCATCATATTATCCTCATCTTCTGAAGCTGAGGGATCGGTGTAATCATCTATATCCTTGTACAAGGTCGAATTCTCTATCTTTGTTTCCAATTACATGATTTCTACCCAAAGGTCTTTGTTATCTTCACGTAATCTTTCAACTTCGTTCTGTAACTGAATAGCCCAAGGAGGAAGTTCATAAGCAATTTTGGAAGAAGAGGTAGAAGAACCTTGGTCTTGGATTTTTATTCTGTCTAAAGGCCTCCTTGATGGTGTGGACATTCTAGCAGTTAGTCTCTTCTTTGGTAGTGGTTGTTCAGGTGCCTTTCCTTTTGATTCTTCAGAAACCTCATCAAGATTGATGGGTTTTTCAATGGTGGCTCCAGGCAATCTCTTATTCTTCCCAAGGATTGAACACTTTCTCTTGTATTCCATAGCTTCAGATCTGTTAGTCATGTTGATTCACCCACAACTCAAGTTATACCAAGGATGGATTAAAAGTTTAAGGACAATTGGTTTAGCTTGATGTTGTTGCTTGGAATTGATGAAAGAGAAAGGTTAATTGATTGATCTTGGAAGAAAACATTAAAGCTTGTTGAATTTGATGGTGTTTTGATGGTGTAGTGTGATGAATTTGATGAAGGATTGTGTTTATGGAAGATGGTGGAGAGGATTTGATGAGTTGTTGTGTTAATTGTGAAGGTTTGCACAAGCTTTAAGGTGTATTTATAGGGTTTGGGTCTGAAAATTTCGTGTATGGAAGGCTAGGGTTAATCTCATAAGGTAAGAATTTGATTAGGAAAATACTTCCTTCACAAACCGCCTCTTTGCGGTGTACCGGACAAGACCCGCGGTGTACCGCAGCTTCTGTTGCTCCAAATTTTTGCCCACTGGATAATACCCGAGCTTGCACCCCGTGGCACGGGTTTTGTGCCTGCGGACCAGGGGTGCGGTGCAGAGGGTGGTCCGCGGCATGTCCGTCAAAAAACCCGTGGTACCCGACCCCGTGGCACGTGTTTTGAGGCGTGCGGACTAGGGTCCGGTGTACCGCGCCATGCCCTTCGAATTTTTTTTACTTTCTGGATAAAACCCGTGGTACCTAACCCGTGGTACGGGTTTTTGGGGCGCGGTGCATCCCTGCGGACCATGGGGTAGTCCGCGGGGTAGTCCGCGCCAGGCTTGAAGTTCCTCCAGATTTTTCCTTTCGACCCCAAACTCGTTTCCTGCACAATAACACACTACCTTTCTCTCCCATTAGCTTGAAAACACAATTAAAAATATACACTAACTTAAAATTCTACACTACAAAGCAAAAAAAACTAATCTAAAAAGCAATTAAAACAAGGGGTGTCTCCCAAGAGCACTTTTGTTTAACGTCTTTGAGTTAGACGTGTACCTCAGGCTAAGCGCATTCAACAAGGTAGATTTTCTCCCCTTGCCCAAAGTCCTCACTGTCATAGTATCTCTTCAAACGCTGGCCATTCACCATGAATGTCCGTTGCTCGGCTGGATTTTCAATCTCAATCGCTCCATGAGGTGTGACTTTGGTAACAATGTAAGGTCCTCCCCAACGGGATTTAAGCTTTCCTAAGTAGTTCGAAAATCGAGATTTGTATAATTAAACCTTCTGTCCAATCTCGAAATGCTTTGGACGGAGCCGTTTATCATGCCATCGCTTTGTTTTCTCCTTATAGAGATGTGAATTTTCATAGGCAAGATAATGAAGCTCCTCCAATTCGTTCAACTGAAATTAATTTGATTAATAATGACGAAATTTTCACCCCTTTCCTTTGATTCCCACGAACTTTTCAGCTCGATTCTTCATAAGTATGGATGGTTCCATCCAAGATTTCGTGGGAAGGGGCTCTTCTAGTGGTAACTTGATAGCATAACACCCCTCTGGTGATCCACTCATATCCGCGGTTTCTATACTTCGTTTGTTCGAAAGAATGTCCTTCATGAATTTTAGATATTTCAGCATTCTTTTTATAGCTTCAACAAACGGCATTTTAATCTCAACCTTGCTCACCATGTCATCGAACTTCTTGAATTCCAGGTCATTTTCATTCTTTCTGACACGTGAAGGGTATGGTGGTGGAGGGCGTGTATTGAGTTCCACTGGTTTTCTTGTCTTTTCTGGTGTCTCGGCTTGGACACTCTTCGGTTTAACTACCTCCTCGACTGTATCTTTGATTGTTCCTTCCCCCCTTTGTTCTGGAATAGGGATAGGTTCTGATTCTGGTCTCGGTGGAGGTAGTTGCTTTCCACTTCGCAATTCAACTGCATGGCAAGAATCATCTCTAGGAGCAATAGTATCACTTGGGAGTTGCCCTTTCGGCCTAGTTTGTAATGTACTCGCCATTTGTGATATAGTATGTTCTAGTTGCTTTATAATCTTCTCCTGAGTTCGAACTTTCTGTTGGCTATGACTTATTTTCTTCTCAACTGTTTGCATTAATTTAGTCATACTTGAAGTCAAACTCTGGAGTTGTTCTTGTTTTGCCAATTGCATTGATTGTTTAGGTGGATCTTTCTTCGGTTCTTGACAAGTTTTCTTAACAATGGGTGCCTTTTTCAGAATAGGTTGTGGAGGATTATAAGGTTGAAGTTGGGATTGGTGATAAGTCTCTTAATTTCTGTCCCAACTCTTTTGTTGTGGAGGTTGTTGATAATTAGTGTAGCCTTCTTGAGGATAATTATAACCATTGGAGTAATAGTTATCTTGAGGATATTGAACGGAAGCTACTGCTGGATTATTCATACATCCTGCCCACACATGATTTCTAGATCCACAACCAAGACACGAAGGAATTGTGCGTACCGTATTCACCTGAGCAATTGTTCGGGCTTGTTCTGTTAGCTCTTTGAGTTGTTTAGCCAATTCCTTAAGCTTCAGAGATTCTGAATTGTTCTCCTTTACTGATTTCTTTGGCCAACTTCTCTCGTTCTCAAGAATTCTTTCCATCCCCAACTCAACTTCTACAGGATCTAGCAACACAAAACCCGCGTTTCCCAACGAATCTGCTTTCTCTCTTGATTTATCATTAAGGCCTCCATAAAACAAGGTTAAATAATATTCCGGCGAGGATCTATGATATGGACATCTCGCCTTCTTATCTGTAAATCGTAACCATGCTTCACCCAAACTCTCTTCCTCTTCTTGTATAAATTGCTCAAGCTCCAACATATCTTTTAAACGTCTACTAACCGGATAGAAACGGTCTAGGAATCTTGCTTGAAGCTTGTCCCAATCTGGAATAACATGAGGGTATTGGGCATCATACCAATCGCTCGCACATCCGATCAAGAAGAACTGGAACATCAGGTAATATACTTGCTCCCTAGTAACTCCTCTTACGATATAAGCATCACAGATCTGCATGAATTTCTGAATATATCGAATCGGATCTTGATGTGCATCTCCGCTGAATAGTCCATGAGACGCAAACTGAGTTAGCATCCCAGGATCAGGTTTAAATTTACCGGCTTGAATTTCTGGAGCTCGATTTCCTCGTGGCTCCACTCTGAACTCGATGGGTAGCTCAAGTCTCCTTGGGCTCTCCATCTGTAACTAAATCTGAAAGACAAAAACTAAAAACAAAAAGCGTAAAATAGAACTAACTAAAAATAAAGGCACAAGATATATGCACAAGGACTAACGATGTAGTCCCCGGCAGCGGCGCCAAAAACTTGGTGGGGCCTAGGGTGTGATAAAATAAGATATAAAATAAGTGCAAAAACACCCTAGAACTACACGGTTCTGCAAGTATACAGATCGTATGCAAGTTTTAGATAAAGATTCGTTCCGCAGAGACTACAGAGGTTAGGAGAATCTTATGCAAATAGCAAGTGCAAATAATTAAAGCTAGAACAACTAAACGCAAATAAAAGTAAAGATAAATAGATTTTTGTTTGGTTTTCTAATTAAACTAAATTAAACTAGGAATTAAAAGACAGAAAAATAAAAGATGAAAGAGAAGTAAGATGAGAATATAGCTTAAGTTATTAGCATGTAATCCCCACTAGTTTTGCCGTTCTAAACATGTAAGGGTGAATTATGTAGTATTTCCCTAATCGGTTCCAATATGCTATCGGTAGTTTAAAATAGGATTTACCTGTGTCAGTAAGGCTTCCTAAGCAAACTTTTCCTGTAATTGGTAAAGAGTCACAAGACTCAACCATAGTGATTATCTAGCTAGGTTGGGTTGTCAGATCAAACCTAAAACTAAACGTTATGTGCTAAACATGCAATTAAACACCGTTGTCAATGGTGACCTAATTACTAGATGGTAATTCTAATGGCTGCAGTCCACAAGAACACAGAATATAAATCCAAACACATAAACAGCGAATAAAAACTATAATTCTATTTAAAATATTGAATTCCCAAATTAGATAGATGTCAATCAAAACTAGGGTTCATACATTAATGCTAAAACTTAAGCTAAAGAAAATTAGTTCATGCAAGAAAAGAAAGAAATTACAAAATTAAAGGTAGAAGAAGACATTGTTGATGACAGCTCCTTCCAGACTTCTCTCTTGTGTTCTAAGCTTCCTCTTGGTTTAAGGTTTCACCAAGGATGATTTAAGAGTGTTAAGAGGCTGTATTTATAGTGTATAGGTTGACCTAATTCGTTTCTTGGAGATAACTTAAAGTAATGGGCTCCTGGCCCAACCCAAATTCGTAAGATAAACACTGCTGCGTTGTTTTGGTCATAACTTCTTTGTTATTGGTCCGTTTGAGCTCCACAAGATAAAAAAAAGAATCGCAACAGAATTATCTTGAACCTTTAGAAGGAAATTACCAAAATCGGCCTATTTCTTAGGTAAAAACACCAATCTTTAGACGTGTGCAGAATCCCAGAATTTAGGCAGCTTTTCCTTTCCCTATTTGAACTTAGTTTCCTTCTATCTCCAATTTCCATGCATATCTCTTTCCATAAGTTGTAGTCTTTGACTTGGACTCTAATTAATCTCCATAATTATCTTTAAAGCTTCACACAAAATAAACAATTAAACCCAATATGCTCTAAAAATAATAATTCTACAAATCAAGACCCAAAATAGGAAAGTGCACTAAAATAAGCTAAAATCAACCTATAAACTAATAAATAAGACTAAAATGATGTCTCATGAGTGTATTTTACTATCACAAATGAGGAGACATCATCTTTCATCTTTAATTTTCTGTCTTTTAAATTCTTAGTTTAACTTAGTTTATTAGAAAACCAAACAAATATCTATTTATCTTTACTTTTATTTGCGTTTACTTGTTCTAGCTTTAATTATTTGCACTTGCTATTTGCATAAGATTCTCCTAACCTCTGTAGTCTCTGCGGAGCGAATCTTTATCTAAAACTTGCATACGATCTGTATACTTGCAAAACCGTGTAGTTCTAGGGTGTTTTTGCACTTATTTTACATCTTATTTTATCACACCCTAGGCCCCACCAAGTTTTTGGCGCCGCTGCCGGGGACTACATTGTTCGTCCTTGTGCATATATCTTGTGTTTTTATTTCTAGTTAGTTCTATTTTACGCTTTTTGTTTTTAGTTTTTGTTTTTCAGATTTAGTTACAGATGGAGAACCCAAGGAGACTTGAGCTACCCATCGAGTTTAGAGTGGAGCCACGAGGAATTCGCGCTCCAGAAATCCAAGCCGCTAAATTTAAACCTGATCCTGGGATGCTAACTCAATTTGCATCTCATGGATTATTCAGCGGAGATGCACGTCAAGATCCGATCCGATATATTCAGAAATTCATGCAGATCTGTGATGCTTATATCGTAAAAGGAGTTACTAGGGAGCAAGTATATTACCTGATGTTCCAGTTCTTCTTGACCGGATGTGCAAGCGATTGGTATGATGCCAATACCCTCATGTTATTCCAGATTGGGACAAGCTCCAAGCAAGATTCCTAGACCGTTTATATCCGGTTAGTAGACGTTTAAAAGATATGTTGGAGCTTGAACAATTTATGCAGAAAGAGGAAGAGAGTTTGGGTGAAGCATGGTTACGATTTACAGAGAAGAAAGCGAGGTGTCCATATCATAGATCCTCGCCGGAATATTATCTAACCTTGTTTTATGGAGGCCTTAATGATAAATCAAGAGAGAAAGCTGATTCGTTAGGAAACGCAGGTTTTGTGTTGCTAGATCCTGTAGAAGCTGAGTTGGGGATGGAGAGAATTCTTGAAAACGAGAGAAGTTGGCCAAAGAAATCAGTAAAGGAGAACAATTCAGAATCTCTAAAGCTTAAGGAATTGGCTAAACAACTCGAAGAGCTAACAGAACAAGCCCGAACAATTGCTCAGGTGAATGCGGTACGCACAATTCCTTCGTGTCTTGGTTGTGGATCAAGAAATCATGTGTGGGCAGGATGTATGAATAATCCAGCAGTAGCTTCCGTTCAATATCCTCAAGATAACTATTACTCTAATGGTTATCCTCAAGAAAGCTACACTAATTATCAACAACCTCCACAACAAAAGAGTTGGGACAGAAAACAAGAAACTAATCAGCAATCCCAACTACAACCTTATAATCCTCCACAACCTATTCAGAAAAAGGCACCCATTGTTAAGAAAACTTGTCAAGAACCGAAGAAAGACCCACCTAAACAATAAATGCAATTGGCAAAACAAGAACAACTCCAGAGTTTGACTTCAAGCATGACTAAATTAATGCAAACAGTTGAGAAGAAAATAAGTCATAGCCAACAGAAAGTTCGGACCCAGGAGAAGATTATCAAGCAACTAGAGCATACTATATCACAGATGGCGAGTACATTACAAACTAGGCCGAAAGGGCAACTCCCAAGTGATACTATTGCTCCTAGAGATGATTTTTGCCATGCAGTTGAATTGCGAAGTGGAAAGCAACTGCCTCCACCAAGACCAGAACCAGAACCTATCCCTATTCCAGAACAAAGGGGGGAAGAAACAATCAAAGATACAGTCAAGGAGGTAGTTAAACCAAAGAGTGTCCAAGCCGAGACACCTGATAAGACAAGACAACCAGTGGAACTCAGTACACGCCCTCCACCACCATACCCTTCACGTGTCAGAAAGAAGGACAATGACCTGGAATTCAAGAAGTTCATTGACATGTTGAAGAAATTGGAAGTCAATATACCCCTTGTTGAAGCTCTCAAGAGGATGCCAAGCTACATGAAATTTATGAAAGACATTCTCTCCAACAAGCGAAGTATAGAGACTGGGGAACCAATTGGATTACCTAGGGAGTGCAGTGCTATATGTCAAAATGAGTTGCCACCGAAACTAGAAGATCCCGGAAGTTTTACAATTCCTATCGGCATTGGAGGAAGTTGGACCGGGAAAGCATTGTGTGATTTAGGTGCGAGCATCAATCTCATGCCTAAATCCCTGTTCGAGAAGCTTAATATCGGAGAAGTAGTACCTACATCTGTGGTACTACAAATGGCGGATCGCTCCCTCTCACGACCAATAGGTAAAATTGAAGATGTTTTAGTTAACGCTGGCTCTTTTATTTTTCCTTGCGATTTTATTATCCTTGACTACGACGCGGATAAGAATGTCCCCATCATTTTGGGTAGACCATTCTTAGCCACGGGGTGTACACTAATTGATGTTGAGAATGGCGAGTTGATCATGAGATTACAAGGCGAACAGATACGATTCAATGTGTTTCAGGCTATGAAATATCCTAAAGCAAAAGACGAGTGCTTCAAGGTAGATGTCATCGAGAAAATTACGCAAGAAGTCTTCAATGAAGAGAACTTAAATGATGATCTTGACAAAGCCTTAGCACCTGAAACACCAGAACTCGAGATTCCCCCTGAAGATGTAGCTGCATTAGGATTAAATGTGCGAGAACTACTTCGAGAGCCAGGTGACATTGAACCAATGAAACAACCATCTATAATATGTCCACCGGTTCTCGAAGAAAAACCATTTCCGGATCACCTACGCTATGCATATCTAGGTACGAACAAAACTTTGCCTGTTATTATTTCTGCTAACCTTTCAGGTCCTCAAGAGGAGAAGCTACTTCAAGTACTTCGCGCAAACAAAGAAGCAATTGGATGGACTATTGCTGACATCAAGGGAATCAGTCCTTCCGTTTGCAAACACAAAATCATTCTTGAGAACGAAGGTGGGCGATCTATTGAAGGACAGAGAAGACTCATGCCATCTATGAAAGAAGTAGTGAGGAAGGAAGTTATCAAGTTGTTAGACGCAGGAATTATCTATCCGATTGCTAGCAGTGATTGGGTTAGTCCAGTGCAATGTGTTCCAAAGAAAGGAGGTTTCACTACCATCCTTAATGATCAAGGCGAAGCCATACCATCAAGACCAGTTGTGGGGTGGCGCGTGTGCATGGATTACCGAAGACTGAACAAAGCAACAAAGAAAGATCACTTCCCGTTACCTTTCATTGATCAGATGCTAGACAAGCTTGCAGGGAGAGAATATTATTGTTTCCTAGACGGATATTCGGGTTATAATCAGATTTGTGTGGATCCCCTCGATCAACACAAAACAACTTTTACATGTCCGTTTGGTACTTTTGCTTATAGAAGAATGCCGTTTGGTTTATGCAATGCACCTGCCACGTTCCAGAGGTGCATGATGGCTATATTTTGGGAGATGATTGATAAATACTTGGAGGTTTTTATGGATGATTTTTCGGTGTTCAGAGACAGTTTTGATGATTGTTTGAGTAATCTTGAGAAAGTCCTTGTGAGATGTAGAGAAAAAGATCTCGTGCTCAATTGGGAAAAATGCCACTTCATGGTTCAAGAGGGAATTGTGTTGGGACATAAAGTTTCGAAGGCAGGAATGGAAGTTGATCGTGCTAAAATTGAGGTTATCAAAACACTACCACCTCCAGTTTCTGTTAAAGGAGTACGAAGTTTCTTGGGTCACGCAGGATTTTATCGAAGATTTATTAAAGATTTCTCCAAGATCGCCAAACCGCTTTGCTCTTTACTTGAAAAGGATACTCCTTTTAATTTTAACGAAGAATGTCTTCAGGCGTTTTTGACGATCAAGGAAAAACTGATCTCTACACCTATTGTTATACCTCCTGATTGGGAAGCTCCGTTTGCACTTATGTGCGATGCTAGTGATCACGCTATGGGTGTTGTGTTGGGACAGAGGAAAGACAAGATTTTCCACACGATTTATTATGCAAGTAAGACTTTCAACGCTGCCCAGATGAATTATACAGTAACGGAGAAAGAGATGTTGGCCGTAGTTTACGCTTTCGATAAATTTCGTCCCTATCTGGTTGGGAAGAAAACTATTGTATACACGGACCATTCAGCTATTAGGTACCTCATGGAGAAAAAGGACGCTAAGCCGCGTCTTATTAGATGGGTACTATTGCTTCAAGAATTCGACATAGATATTCGAGACCGAAAAGGATGCGATAATCAAGTTGCTGATCACTTATCAAGGCTCGAAGGATCTAATGCGAACAAAGAACCATTGTTGGTTAAAGAGGTATTCCCTGATGAACAACTTTTTGCTATTAAACGTGCTTTTGTGCCATGGTATGCAGTTCTAGTCAACCTCATTGTGAGTGGTGTCTTTCCCAAAGATTTCCACCCACAACAAAGACAAAGATTGAACCACCAGGCCAAACAGTATTATTGGGATGAACCATACCTCTGGAAGATATGTAGTGACCAAGTGGTTAGAAGATGCGTACATGAAGGTGAGATGGAGAAAATTATTGAAAGCTGCCATAGCTCACCTTATGGAGGTCACTTTAAGGGCGATAGAACCATAGCTAAAATTCTTCAATCCGGATTCTATTGGCCCACCATACACAAAGATTGTCACAGTTTCGTCCAGTCATGCCATAGATGCCAGAAAACTGGCAATATATCAAAAAGAGACGCGATGCCGCTTAATAATATTCTTGAAGTTGAAATCTTTGATGTATGGGGAATAGATTTCATGGGACCTTTCATCACTTCCTATGGAAATCTTTATATTTTGCTTGCAGTAGACTATGTATCGAAATGGGTAGAAGCAGTGGCAACACCAAAGAACGATGCTCAAACAGTGATTAAATTCTTAAAATCAAACATCTTTTCAAGACATGGTACGCCACGTGTTCTCATCAGTGATAAAGGTACCCATTTTCTTAATGCTCCCGTGAGACATTTTCTTAAAAAGTTTGGAGTGAAACACCGTACTTCAACCGGTTATCACCCACAAACTAACGGTCAAGCTGAAGTTTCCAACCGGGAAATCAAATCTATTCTTGAGAAGACCGTGAACAAATCAAGGAAAGACTGGTCTTTAAAGCTAGATGATGCTCTCTGGGCATACAGAACATCATTTAAAACACCACTTGGGGCATCTCCATATCGCATGGTCTACGGTAAAGCGTGTCATCTACCGACTGAACTTGAAGCTCGAGCCTACTGGGCTATTAAAACTCTGAATCTAGACCCAGACTTGGCCGGGAAGCAAAGGATGATGCAGTTGAACGAATTGGAGGAGCTTCGTTATCATGCCTATGAAAATTCACGTCTCTATAAGGAGAAAACAAAGCGATGGCATGATAAACGGCTCCGTCCAAAGCATTTCGAGATTGGACAGAAAGTTTTATTATACAACTCTCGATTTTCAAACTACCCAGGAAAGCTTAAATCCCGTTGGGAAGGACCTTACATTATTACCAAAGTCACACCGCATGGAGCGATTGAGATTGAAAATCCAGCCGGGCAACGGATATTCATGGAGAATGGCCAACGTTTGAAGAGATACTATGACAGTGAGGACTTTGGGCAAGGGGAGAAAATCTACCTTGTTGAATGCGCTTAGCCTGAGGTACACGTCTAACTCAAAGACGTTAAACAAAAGTGCTTTTGGGAGGCACCCTTGTTTTAATTGCTTTTTAGATTAGTTGTTTTTGCTTTGTAGTGTAGAATTTTAAGTTAGTGTATATTTTTAATTGTGTTTTCAAGCTAATGGGAGAGAAAGGTAGTGTGTTATTGTGCAGGAAACGAGTTTGGGGTCAACAGGAAAAATCTGGAGGAACTTCAAGCCTGGCGCGGACTACCCCGCGGACTATCCCTGGTCCGCAGGGATGCACCGCGCCCCAAAAACCCGTACCACGGGTTAGCGAGCTCGGGTTTTATCCAGAAAGTCGAAAAAAAGTCACGAGGCATGGCACGGTACACCGGACCCTAGTCCGCACGGTCAAAACCCGTACCACGGGTTTTTTGACGGACATGCCGCGGACTACCCCCTGCACCGCACCCCTGGTCCGCAGGAACAAAACCCGTACCACGGGGTGCTAGCTCGGGTATTATCCAGTGGAGCAGCAGAAGCTGCGGTGCACCGCGGGTTTCGTCCGGTGCACCGCGAGGAGGCGGTTTGTGAAGGAATTCCTTTCCTAATCAAATTCTTACCTTATGAGATTAGCCCTAGCTTTCCATACACGAAATTTTCAGACCCAAACCCTATATATACACCTTAAAGCTTGTGCAAACCTTCACAATTAACACAACAACTCATCAAATCCTCTCCTACATCTTCCATAAACACAATCCTTCATCAAATTCATCACACTACACCATCAAAACACCATCAAATTCAACAAGCTTTAAAGATTTCTTCCAAGATCAATCAAATAACCTTTCTCTTTCGTCAATTCCAAGCAACAGCATCAAGCTAAACCAAATTTGTCCTTAAAACTTTTAATCCATCCTTGGTATAACTTGAGTTGTGGGTGAATCAAGCATGACTAACAGATCTGAAGCTATGGAATACAAGAGAAAGTGTTCAATCCTTGGGAAGAATAAGAGATTGCCTGGAGCCACCATTGAAAAACCCATCAATCTTGATGAGGTTTCTGAAGAATCAAAAGGAAAGGCACCTGAACAACCACTACCAAAGAAGAGACTAACTACTAGAATGTCTACACCATCAAGGAGGCCTTTAGACAGAATAAAAATCCAAGACCAAGGTTCTTCTACCTCTTCTTCCAAAATTGCTTATGATCTTCCTCCTTGGGCTATTCAGTTACAGAACGAAGTTGAAAGATTACGTGAAGATAACAAAGACCTTTGGGTAGAAATCATGCAATTGGAAACAAAGATAGAGAATTCGACCTTGTACAAGGATATAGATGATTACACCGATCCCTCAACTTCAGAAGATGAGGATGACATGATGGATCTCTATGGCCAACCAGGTAGGTCATTCTAATTTTTCTCAATAGCTTGGATGCATTAGGTAGTTTAGTTAGTTTTATTTTAAATTTTATTCCATTCTTGAGTCTTTTTCGAGTCGTGGGGACACGGCTCACTTTTGAGTTGGGGGTGGGGATTCGTTGTCCTCATCTTCTTTTCGTTTTTGCATAAAATTTAAAATTTTTGGGTTGAATTAGGCATAGAATATCTTGAATGGACCTATTTGAGCATGATTTTATTAGGTCAATGATAGTAAGTAGTATGTTTTTAAAAGATGCAATAAATTTGTTTAGGATGCATGCATGAAAACAGGAAATAAAGGATAGGAAAGTTAATGAGCAATGCTAAGAAATCACGTTGAAACTTAGGAATAGTTATTTGGTGTGTAGAACGTGAGGTTTAAAATTAATTGAAAACCCACTTGCCTATGAACTAATAAGGAGAGAGTAACCATCAAATCCGGTAGTTAGAAAAATGACTAAGACAGTTCTTTCATGATAAAACACTTGAAGCCTTTATACTTTCTCACCCTTTTGTTTGATATTGTTATTATTTATCCGTCTTAGCCCCTCTGAGCCTTTCTAAAGCGTTTATTTGAAACACATTATAATCCTTACCCTAGTTTTTAGGACTTATCTATATGACCCGCACTCGAATCGCAAAACCTGAGACACTCGTTTTAGAGCTTGAGTTTGGGGTGGTGGGTTTCATCGTTAGGGAACTTTGGGAGTTGGGAATTATAGTTGTGATTTTATTGAGGATGAATTGTTATTATCGTAACCCTTTGCCGGGGTAATAGTGAATGGAAAAGAAGCTACGAGCTAATTTTTCCAACAAGGGCATAAAAAGAAAGAATATATATATATATATATGAAAAAATAGTGTGATATCTCAACATAAAAGAGAATCATAACTATACAAAGAAAAAAATTGATTTGAAAAGAAAATATATTCGGACCGGCAAAGTGGATTTTATATCATCAAAGGTTTTAATTGGGATTATTGGGGATGCACATTAAAAAGCATCAATAAATTGGGTTGAGTGAGAACATCTTTGAGTGAACAACTCAAGCTCTAGGGCGATCCGTTGATGGCTAGTGAGGAGAGAGCCAAAAGCTAACTTTTCATTATCCAAATATACCACACCCGTCCTTAAGCCAAGTTATAACCAAGACCTTAGGATTTCTAACGACTAGATGGAGAAACAATTGAGCTATTAGGTAGTAGGTAAGTGGACCATTGGATGCTGTATTTGGGACCTATGAACAACCTATAGCCATTAACCTGAACTAAGTTATCATCCTCTCATTATGGCATTGCGAAATTAATCTTAACTTGAATTTAGGGAATGTTGATTACATGTATATTAAGCAGCTTTGTGCATTAGTTCTTAAGCATTACTACATGAGATTTTTTTGGATTTTATGCTCTAGGATCATTCATTATATTCTGTTCTTGATTTCCTCCGACTTCTTCTTGTTTATTTTGACTACCCTACTGTTCTTTACTTTTATTGTATCGGGACGATACAACTTTGAGTTGGGGGTCTTGATGTCTCCTCATTTGTGATAGTAAAATATACTCATGAGACATCATTTTAGGCTTATTTATTAGTTTATAGGTTGATTTTAGCTTATTTTAGTGCACTTTCCTATTTTGGGTCTTGATTTGTAGAATTATTATTTTTAGAGCATATTGGGTTTAATTGTTTATTTAGTGTGAAGCTTTAAAGATAATTATGGAGATTAATTAGAGTCCAAGTCAAAGACTACAACTTATGGAAAGAGATATGCATGGAAATTGGAGATAGAAGGAAACAGAGTTCAAATAGGAAAAGGAAAAGCTGCCTAAATCTGGGATTCTGCACACACGTCTAAAGATTGGTGTTTTTACCTAAGAAATAGGCCGATTTTGGTAATTTCCTTCTAAAGGGTCAAGATAATTCTGTTGCGATTCTTTTGGTATCTTGTGGAGCTCAAACGGACCAATAACGAAGAAGTTATGACCATAACAACGCAGCAGTGTTTATCTTACGAATTTGGGTTGGGCCAGGAGCCCATTACTTGAAGTTATCTCCACCAAACGAATTAGGTCAACCTATACACTATAAATACAGCCTCTTAACACTCTTAAATCATCCTTGGTGAAACCTTAAACCAAGAGGAAGCTTAGAACACAAGAGAGAAGTCTGGAAGGAGCTGTCATCAACAATGTCTTCTTCTACCTTTAATTTTGTAATTTCTTTCTTTTCTTTCATGAACTAAATTTCTTTAGCTTAAGTTTTAGTATATATGTATGAACCCTAGTTTTGATTGACATCTATCTAATTTGGGAATTTAATGTTTTAAATAGAATTATAGTTTTCATTCTCTGTTTATGTGTTTGGATTTATATTCTGTGCTCTTGTGGACGGCCGCCATTAGAATTACCATCTAGTAATTAGGATACCATTGACAACGGTGTTTAATTACATGTTTAGCACATAACGTTTAGTTTTAGGTTTGATCTGACAACCCAACCTAGCTAGATAATCACTATGGTTGAGTCTTGTGACTCTTTACCAATTACAGGAAAAGTTTGCTTAGGAAGCCTTATTGACACAGGTAAATCCTATTTTAAACTACCGATAGCATATTGGGACCGATTAGGGAAATACTACATAATTCACCCTTACATGTTTAGAACGGCAAAACTAGTGGGGATTACATGCTAATAACTTAAGCTATCTTCTCATATTACTCCTCTTTCATCTTTAATTTTCTGTCTTTTAAATTCTTAGTTTAAATTAGTTTATTAGAAAACCAAACAAATATCTATTTATCTTTACTTTTATTTGCGTTTACTTGTTCTAGCTTTAATTATTTGCACTTGCTATTTGCATAAGATTCTCCTAACCTCTGTAGTCTCTGCGGAACGAATCTTTATCTAAAACTTGCATACGATCTGTATACTTGCAGAACCGTGTAGTTCTAGGGTGTTTTTGCACTTATTTTACATCTTATTTTATCACACCCTAGGCCCCACCACTCATCATCGTGTTCTTTCTAGAATGATATGCCTTATGAGTGAATTCATCAAGTCATTCTCAATAGGACCACCACGAGTGGCTATGAATTTATTAAGAGGATTTATACATTCGTGTCATATCCCATGACTATTGAGTCTATTGTACTCGGTCCAGCGATGACCATACTTAGAACTCGGGTAACCTTTGCTAAGCACCCCCCATATTTGAGTTAGTGGGCCAAATCCCATTATCATAGCCTTTAGGTAGGTTATTACGTAGGAGTGTGTAAGGCACTAAGTTCGTCGATAATTCCGTTAATGTCACAGAGCTTTTACAAGGAATTCATAACAACATTCGTGCCTAAGTCTTTTGATTTAGCAAAATAGTTGGTTTTCAACCTCGGACTTACATTTTATAAACACATGTTCTATTTCACTTTTAGTATTAGGAGATATACTCTTATAGACCAAGAAAAGTCACATATGAAGGTTATATAGTATGGGTTTTCTCCTTTACTAGCGGAATTCAAAAAATATTTAGGTCCCGAATGTACTAATTCTAGTAGTTTAGCCTTTTGATGGGAGAGAAAAGAAAGATAGCCTACTCTACCATTCCACACATCTAAACATTCAAAATGATAAACAGAATTACAAATGTACTTATTAGAGGTTACAAGGTTCAACCACACAAACCCTTATTTGAAAAACCCCTTCGCCACAAACTCATCATTTTGGTACTAGTCATAGGTTACAGGTGTTGAAACAAACAAACCTTTGAGTTGGTGGGCCAAAAACGATTATCATAGCCTTTAGCTAGGTCATTACGTATGGGTGTGTAAGGCACTAAGTTCGTCGATAATTCCGTTAATGTCACTGACCTTTTACAAGGAATTCATAACAACATTCGTGCCCTAAGTCTTTTGATTTAGCAAAATAGTTGGTTTTCAACCTCAAACTTACATTTTGTAAACACATGTTCTATTTCACTTTTAGTATTAGGAGATATACTCTCATAGACCAAGAACATTTACCTATGAAGGTTATAAAGTATGGGTTTTCTCCTTTATTAGCGGAATTCAAAAATATTTAGGTCTGAATGTACTAATTCTAGTAGTTTAGCCTTTTGATGGGAGAGAAAAGAAAGATAGCACACTCTACCATTTCATACATCTAAACATTCAAAATGATAACCAGAATTACAAATGTACTTATTATAGGTTACAAGGTTCAACCACACAAACCCTTATTTGAAAAACCCCTTCCCCACAAACTCATCATATTGGTACTAGTCATGGGTTACATTATTTAAATAAACAAGCCATTATGTAAATACCCTTTTCCCACAAACTCATCATTTTTGGTAATGATTATCCCCCCACCCTCGAAAACTAGTTTGAGTCCCACTTTATTAAGAAGAGCTCTGTAAATCAAGTTCCTACGGAGCGAGGGGACGAAGAAAACATCGTTTAACTCAAAGATCTTATCAGAAGTGAGTTTGAGGGTAACATGTCCTTTTTCGAGGGATGTAGCAGTGGATGAGTCTCCTAGCTACACGCATTCACCATTGGTTGCTTCCTCAAACTTTTTGAGCAGGGTTTTGTTTGCACAAAAGTGTCGTGAGGCTCCAGTGTCAAGGATCCACTAGTGGGTCCTTGTGTGTTATAAAATAATGCAATAAAGATTAAGGACTCACAAACCATAAGTGTACAGTTGTCCAAGTAATAAAGTGATAAGTCTGCTTCGTTCTCAGGGATTGGACTGGTATAACCCAAGTGTTCAATAGATAAGTAGTCGTAATTTCAAGTACGGAAAAGTAAATGATATAATATTCATTTTTGTTTTCTAAAAATAAGATGCAAGTAAATTAAATACTAAATTAATTAAACTTAAATAGAAATAATTATAGTAAATAGGGTAGACACAAGAAAGGAAGTAGTACTTGAGTCACGCTAGAGTTTCACCTCAAACCGTCTTAATTAATGTTTTCTAGTTAAGGGAGAATTGCTATATTTATGCTAGTCGGGATTTTAATGTCTCCTTACCCCCGTCAGGGTGGACTAAGGAGCTCTCCTACGGTATTCTAAACTCCGTCAGGATGATTAAACATACTTTCACATGGTTGATGTCTCCCGATTTGTTCTAATTATTAGCCCCTTAGAGACATCCTTTTAGGTGAATTAATGACTGATTTGATAGACTTTTAGGCTTATTTGATCATATTGCACTTTCTCCCCTTGGAAATTAACTATTTGCAGAATCTGAGCTTTTATGCGTAAATTTGACTATTTTTAATGCAAAGTTAATCGATTCTTGAATTTCATGAAAGACCAATCCAAGGAGAAAAAGTGAGAATAAAGTCTTAGTGTATTTTAGAGTGTTAGGAAATGATTTATAGTCGAGTTTCTATTTTTAGAGTACACTTTCCTATTTCGATTTCTTGATTTATTGATTTATTCTTTTTAAGCATATGCGGTTTAATTATTTATTTAATGTGAAGCTTTAAGAGATAAATGGTAATTACTTAGAGACCAAGTCAAGATAAAGATTAAAGGAAAGAAGATTTACATGGAAATAAGAAGATTTGGTAAAGATTTATTCAAAGGAGGAAAAGATAAAGCTGCCTTTTGAAATCTGAAAATCCAGCCACGTTTTAGAGATTAAATCATAATAAAAGATTGGCTAGGATTCTGGACGAATGGTCTGCACCAATAGAAAGCTCTTTCCAAGACAAGCAGTTTCATATATTGGAACTTCTCAAACGGATAAGTATTGAAAAAGATATGACCAAATCAAATCAACAGAATCTTATCTTTTAGAGCTACGAATTTGAGAGTCTTTGACTTGTCTTCCACTCCAAGCAAAATTCGACCTAGGGTCTTCCAACACCTATAAATACACCCCTTAGCCTCCTCTTTTACACACACTTCATATCATTATCAAAGAGGCTTAAGGATTCAAGTCAGAGCAAGCAGGAAGGAAGAAAGCTGAGAGCTGGAGACTGTCTATATCTCCGATTCAAAGCCAAACCCAACCCCTTGATTAGGTTTTATTATTTTCTTTCTGTAAAACATTATGTCTTTTAATTTCATTGTTTTAGTTTTATTTTCCATTATGAGCTAAACTTCTTAAGTGCTTGAGAATCGCTATATAGGTTGAACCTTAATTTATTTAATGAATGCTTTCTGATTTGGGATTGTTTTTATAATTTAAATCGAATTGAGTAATTTAGTATTGTTTGTTATCGTAAGTTAATTTCACTATATTTAATTTGGCCAATTAGACATAGGTTTGAGTAATTAAGCTATTCCAATTAGTGGCGATTGGATCATCTTGACGGGTGGTTTAATTACTGACATAGGTAATAAACGTAAGATAGAAATTATTGATCCTGACGGACTTAGTTAATCTTATAGCCAATTGGGTAGAAAACTTGACATTCGAAGGTGGATTATGATCACCCTGACGGGGTTTGTAACACCTGAGAATAGCTCCTAAGTCCACCCTGACGGGGGTTAGGAGAATCTAGAATCCCGACTATTACTAGTTACTAATTTGTCCCTTAGAAGAAGCATTGATTAAGTTTATTTTGGTGAAACCTAGCGTGACTCAAGTACTACTCTCTCATCTTTTAGTCTCTTCACATTTACTTTCTTGCATTAGTTTTAATTTTAGTTTAATATTTACTCTATTTGCACTTTAGTCCTTCAATCAAAAAAATCAAATAACAATCTATTTTCTTTACTTTTAATTTTCATTCAAGCAACTAGTTCCATTTATTGCATAACACTTTGAATCATACCTAATCCGTCCCTGAGATCGAAATCCCGTTTACCGGATATTACTTGGACGACCCGTACACTTGCGGTACGTGTCTTGCCTTTTTAGGTGTGTTTATTTAGAACACACTAGGAGACACCAAGTTTTTGGCGCCGTTGCCGGGGACGGTAGCGTGTGACCACGGTGTTATCCGTAAGTGTTTTAGTTGCTAGTTTTAGTTTAGTTTACATTTTTATTTTTCAGTTTTACGCTTTGGTTTTGTTCTTTCTTTCTCAGATTTACAGGTTTGGTGCATGTACTCAAACCCCGAGAAGTTAATTCGAGAGAAAAACAAAAGAGATAAAGAAGCAAGAAAACAAGCAAGGTTAGAAAAAGCAATGGCAGAAGATAATGCTCAAGATCCTGTGATTCAAGATCCTTTGATTCAGTTGGATGACAACGGTCTCCCAATAGCTCCACCGGTAGGAGTTCAATTACCAATTCCACCGGTAGGAGTCCAATTACCAGCTCCTCCCGGAAATCAACAGCAAGTCAATAATAATGGTGGAGTACTTTTCGATCATGGACCGCAGATCTTCCAACCGAACAACCATGGACCTTTTCTTCTACCACCACTGGGACTCCGTCCTCCCGCAATTCAAGGAGTTCGATTCAGACCAGACGCAGGGATGATCAACCAGTTTACAACCGTGGGACAGTATAGTGGTGCAGCTCGTGAAGATCCTATTCGTGCTATGTACAAGTTTATGCAAATCTGTGATGCATATGTCACCCCTGGAGTAACCCAAGAACAAATGTACTTTCATATGTTTCCATTCTTCCTCACCGGAGGAGCAAGTGAGTGGTATGATCAACAGCCACACAACGCGATTGTGACTTGGGATCAACTTCAGACAGCCTTTTTCGATAGGTACTATCCTCAAAGTGTTCGACTCAGTGGGCAATTAGATATTGTTTATTTTCGCCAAGAGCCCGGAGAAACTGTAGGTGCTGCATAGACTCGTTTTCAAACATTATTACGCAAGTGCCCATTACATGGGTACTCTCTTGAATTACAACTTGGAATATTTTATCGAAGTTTAGGTGATGCTGCGAAAGATAAAATAGACACTATGTGCCAAGGTGGTCTCATGATGGTCACAACTGATCAAGCTCTGGATATCATGGATAGAATCGTGAAGAACGAGATGAGTTGGAAACCATCAAGATCACCAGTTCGAGTTTCCGAAAGAGGCACTTTGAGTGTAGACACAGAAACCGCGTTGAATGCGAAAATTGCCGCTCTAGAGAACAAGATTAAGCAACTATCGGTTTCTGAAACAAGAGCCAACATTCAAGTGGCACAAGAACCAGAATTATGTCCTAAGTGTGACGCAATTGATCATACGTGGGAAAATTGTCCTCATAATCCAAGATCGGTATTATTCATCAACAATCGAGGTAACAATTATTCAAATGGTCAAGGATATGGTAATCAGTACAAGAATAATCCAGGAACTTATCAATCGAGGCCCCAAGGAAACTCTTATCAGAATCAATATCAGGGAGGTCAAGTTCAACATGATGCTTATACAGAGACTCTCGCTCAAAAAGCACTCCCTGCTCATCCTCAAGAAGGTGCAGTTGTTGGAAATGAATTAGCTCTCCAAATGAACCATCTGTCATCTAGGATAGCAGAACAATCATCTAGGATAGAGGAACAACTGAACCAATTCATGCGGAAGTCTGATCAAAAGGCAATACACCTAGAAGAACATTTGCACGCAATAGTAAACATAACAAAGATTAGTAACCAAGCGCTACAAGAGACCAATATAAAGGTAGATGAACAGGCAGCTGCGTTTCAAATTCTTCAAAAACAAGTGGATCAATTGGAAAAACAAATAAATCAGCGTCCCCAAGAACAACTTCCAAGTAACACGGAAGAACCCAAACAATTCGGAGCTTGTAACGCGATCACTACCAGAAGTGGTAAGACTGTGCAACCACCACCCTTCCCGGTTATGAAAGAAAAAGAAGTTACTAGAAAAGAAAAACCATTAGAGGAGGTGGAAGAAAAAGATGAAGAACCTGAAGTGGTAGAAGTTGAGAAGATTCCGGAAAAGCCAAAGAAGAAAGATGTTGTAGAAACCCGTCCTCCTCCACCATTCCCTTCCAGAGTTCAGAAGAAAGGAGATACTGCTAAATATGAAAGATTCATGAACATGGTGAGTAAGCTCAATATTAATATACCTTTATTAGAGGCTATCAAGGGGGTACCAAAGTATTTGAAATTCCTGAAAAGAGCTCTTACAAACAAACGCCGATATCTTGAGAATGAAATGGTAGGCTTGCCAGAAGAATGTAGTGCGATATGCCAGAGTAAGTTACCACCGAAGTTACTTGATCCTGGGAGTTTTACTATTCCCATCTCTATTAGTAATGAATGGCAAGCAAAGGCTTTATGCGATTTGGGAGCGAGTATTAATCTTATGCCTAAATCAATTTTTGAAAAGTTGAAGATCGGAGACGCAAGACCAACCTCTATGGTCTTGCAAATGGCTGACAGATCCCTCGTGCATCCAGAGGGAAGAGTAGAAAATGTCCTCGTCAAGGCAGGTACGTTAATTTTTCCAGTTGATTTCGTTATACTTGACTACGACGCGGATAGGAATGTCCCCATTATTTTGGAAGACCATTCCTAGCCACGGGGCGTACTTTGATTGATGTAGAGAATGGAGAATTGACGATGCGAATCCAAGACGAGGAAGTGAAGTTTAACGTGTTCAGACCAATGAAGTTTCCGGAATCCAAGGAGGAGTGCTTCCGGATGGATGTGATTGAACATAAGCCAACCAAGGTTGTGGGAACCTTAGGAATGGAGGAAAAAGAGCTCAGAAAGAAACCACCTAACATAAATCCTCCATATCCTAAGAAAAATCCACACCTTGAAAAGAAAGAAAAGGTGCGAGCAACGAAGGTTCCAAAAGAACCTAAGAAAGAAAGAAAGAAGAGGGAGTTCAGTGTAGGCGAAGAGGTCGCAATGAAGAAGCCTGATTCCCCTCCAAAAGCGCGCAAAGCCAAGAGTTCTTGGCAAGGACCATTCAAGGTCACTAGGGTTATCTCCGATCAATTGGTGGTGATAAAAGCTAAGGGATGCAAGTTCCGTGTAGCAAATATTGATGACCTCACTCACTGCTGGGGAGGTTACATAAAAAAATGATTCGAGAGGTAACCCGTCGAGCTTAACGACGTTAAACAAAAGCCATTTCATTGTATATTAGTTTAATGCTTTCAGTTTTTAAATTCCTAGTGTATAATTCTAAGTTAGTGTCAAGTTTTAGTGTCTACTTTTAAAGAAATGAGAAGGGTAGTGTGTTAATGGTGCAGGAATCGAGTTTGGGGTGCTAGGAAACGAAAGAAGAAATTCTAGGGAAAAATTCGGCGCGAGGTCCGGTATACCGCCCCAGAACCCCGGTATACCGCAGGAAGAGAACACGTGTCACGGGTTGCTACCGCGGGTTTTATACAGAATAAGAAAAAAAATTCGATGCGCGGTCCGGTATACCGCGTGAGATGTCCGGTATACCGCAGGTGGGAAAACCCGTACCACAGGTTAGGTACCGCGGGTTATTGGACGGAGAAGAGATATTGGACAGAAGCAAAAACCCGCGACACGGGTTATATACCACGGGGTCTTTACAGAAACGAAAAAATGAAGACCTGCTAGGTCCGGTATACCGCACAATTCCTCCGGTATACCGCGGTCCAGGCGGTTTTACAGACATCAAGGCCCAGTCAACTTCTAACCTTAAAGAGATAAACCCTAGCCTCTTCCACACGAATTTTCCAGCTCCCAACCTGATAAAAAACACCTTGAAGCTTGATCAAACCTCTACAACAAACACAATTACATCAACAATTCTCTCCTCCATCCTCCATAAACATATCTTCTTCATCAAATTCATCACAAATCACCATTAAACACCGTCAAGATCATCAAGCTTCCAATAATTCTTCCAAGATCCATCAAGAAACCACTTTCCTTCATCTAATACAAGAAATAAACTCAAGCTATACCAAGCTCTCTTAACTTTATTCTATCCTTGGTATAACTTGAGTTTGGGGTCAATTCAACCATGACAAACAGATTAGAGGCTATGGATTACAAGAGGAAGTGTTATACTCTAGGGAAGAACAAGAAGTTGCCTGGTTCTACAATTGAAAAGGCCATCAATCTTGATGAGCCTAAACAACAAGAAGAGGCACCTTCACCACCACAACACAAGAAATTCACAGCTAGAATGAAGGTACAATCAAAGCCTAAAGAAAAGACACCAATCCGAGATCAAGGTTCTTCTTCCTCTTCTCTGAATGATTCTTACACACCCCCATGGGCTATCAAACATCAACAACAAATAGATCATCTAAGAAAACAAGTCTTAGCACTATGGGAGGAAATTGCCAAGATGAATTCAACAAGGGACAAGGTAACCTTGAACATGGATATTGATAATAATTCTTCTTCTTCGGAGGAGGATATGATGGATCTTTATGGCCAGGTACCCCGTTCTAAACCTTCTTCTTAATTTATGGTAGGCACTAGGTAGTTTAGTTTTTATTGCTTTATTGAGTCTTTTTCGAGTCGTGCGGGACACGACTCACTTTTGAGTTTGGGGTGGGGTTCGTTGCCTCATCCCAATTTTTTGTGTTTTACATGCTTTTCAGAAAGAAATTTTTTTTAGGGTTGCGTTTGACTGTAGAGTGTTTTAAATGCCCCCATCAAGCATGCTTTTTATGAATTAATGATAGAAAATAGTTGACTTTAGGAGTTAGTATGAAGCTGAACTTTAATTGCATGCAAATATGAGATGATTGATAGGAAAAATTAATGAACAATGCAAAAGAAGTAAACTTGTGCTTAAGGATAATGGGTGGTTTGTAGAACGTGAGATCTAAATGAGTAGAGAACCCACTTAGGTATGAACTAGAGGCAAGTTGTGTAGATAGGAAAATGATAGAGGCAGTTCTTTGTAAGCCCTTTGAATCCTTTTCTGGCCGTCTATCCCTGAATTAATTTTATCCTTCTTAGACAAATTTTTAGCCTTTAAGCCTTTCTTTTGTCGCCACATTATAAGCCAATTTCCCTTTAGATTGTTAGGCATGACCATATGACCCGCACTTGAATCACGGTCCTGAGACTTCCTGTCTTGAGCTTGAGTTTGGGGTGGTGGGTCCACTATATGGGAATTTACATTGGTTGGGAGTTTTTGAGCTTATTAATGATGCTTTGTGCTATACATGATGATGATTCATAGGTTTATTTTATTGTAACCCTTTGCCGGGGTAATAGTGAATGGAAAAGAAGCTTCGAGCTCAAGTTATGAATAGGCATAACTGTGAAAAATAGCATGATATCTCAACATCATAAAGAGAGTCATAGCTATAAGAAAAAACGAATGATTTGAAAAGAAATTATATTCGGACCGGCAAAGTGGAAATTTTTAAGTGAATCATCCTTAGTGCATATTGGGTTAATTTGGGGACGCTAATTAAGCGCGTCAATTGGGTTGAGTGAGAACGTAATCCGAGTGTAAACTCAAGCTCTTGGACAGTTTTGTTGATGGTAAGTGAGGAGAGAGCCAAAAGCTCACTTCAAATTTACCAAATATACATACCATACCATCCTTCAGCCTATGCTAAAACCGTAAAGTCCTCGTGATTCCTAGTTGCACAGTGAGTTAGTAGGGATTATTCTAAGTGGAGCATTCAATGCAAGTAAAGATCGAGGAACACCCTATAGCCACCATCTTGAGATAAGTATTAAGCGTAACCTTCTAGCATTGTGAAATTAATTTTTGATTGATATTGTTTTGTATTTGATTTTGCATTATAAGTGTAGGTGTATATTAATTCCTAGGTTAGACTATATGAAAGTTGTTTTAAGCTTTGCTTTGGGATTATTTACTAGATTCTACCTTCTGGATTCACCTAAAAGATCCTTTGTTTTAATTTTACTTTGTCGGGACGACAAAGGTTTGAGTTTGGGGTCTTGATGTCTCCTGATTTGTTCTAATTATTAGCCCCTTGGAGACATCCTTTTAGGTGAATAAATGACTGATTTGATAGACTTTTAGGCTTATTTGATCATATTGCACTTTCTCCCCTTGGAAATTAACTATTTGCAGAATCTGAGCTTTTATGCGTAAATTTGACTATTTTTAATGCAAAGTTAATCGATTCTTGAATTTCATAAAAGTCCAATCCAAGGAGAAAAAGTGGGAATAAAGTCTTAGTGTATTTTAGAGTGTTAGGAAATGATTTTTAGTCGAGTTTCTATTTTTAGAGTACACTTTCCTATTTCGATTTCTTGATTTATTGATTTATTCTTTTTAAGCATATGCGGTTTAATTATTTATTTAATGTGAAGCTTTAAGAGATAAATGGTAATTACTTAGAGACCAAGTCAAGATAAAGATGAAAGGAAAGAAGATTTACATGGAAATAAGAAGATTTGGTAAATATTTATTCAAAGGAGGAAAAGATAAAGTTGCCTTTTGAAATCTGAAAAATCCAGCCACGTTTTAGAGATTAAATCATAATAAAAGATTGGCTAGGATTCTGGACGAATGGTCTGCACCAATAGAAAGCTCTTTCCAAGACAAGCAGTTTCATATATTGGAACTTCTTAAACGGATAAGTATTGAAAAAGATATGACCAAATCAAATCAGCAAAATCTTATCTTTTAGAGCTACGAATTTGAGAGTCTTTGACTTGTCTTCCACTCCAAGCAAAATTCGACCTAGGGTCTTCCAACACCTATAAATACACCCCTTAGCCTCCTCTTTTACACACACTTCATATCATTATCAAAGAGGCTTAAGGATTCAAGTCAGAGCAAGCAGGAAGGAAGAAAGCTGAGAGCTGGAGACTGTCTATATCTCCGATTCAAAGCCAAACCCAACCTCTTGATTAGGTTTTATTATTTTCTTTCTGTAAAACATTATGTCTTTTAATTTCATTGTTTTAGTTTTATTTTCCATTATGAGCTAAACTTCTTAAGTGCTTGAGAATCGCTATATAGGTTGCACCTTAATTTATTTAATGAATGCTTTCTGATTTGGGATTGTTTTTATAATTTAAATCGAATTGAGTAATTTAGTATTGTTTGTTATCGTAAGTTAATTTCACTATATTTAATTTGGCCAATTAGACATAGTTTTGAGTAATTAAGCTATTCCAATTAGTGGCGATTGGATCATCTTGACGGGGGGTTTAATTACTGACATAGGTAATAAACATAAGATAGAAATTATTGATCCTGACGGACTTAGTTAATCTTATAGCCAATTTGGTAGAAAACTTGACATTCGAAGGTGGATTATGATCACCCTGACGGGGTTTGTAACACCTGAGAATAGCTCCTAAGTCCACCCTGACGGGGGTTAGGAGAATCTAGAATCCCGACTACTACTAGTTACTAATTTGTCCCTTAGAAGAAGCATTGATTAAGTTTATTTTGGTGAAACCTAGCGTGACTCAAGTACTACTCTCTCATCTTTTAGTCTCTTCACATTTACTTTCTTGCATTAGTTTTAATTTTAGTTTAATATTTACTTTATTTGCACTTTAGTCCTTTAATCAAAAAAATCAAATAACAATCTATTTTCTTTACTTTTAATTTTCATTCAAGCAACTAGTTCCATTTATTGCATAACACTTTGAATCATACCTAATTCGTCCCTGAGATCGAAATCCCGTTTACCGGATATTACTTGGACGACCCGTACACTTGCGGTACGTGTCTTGCCTTTTTAGGTGTGTTTATTTAGAACACACTAGGAGCCACCAATGGTTCAAGTCTTACCGCTTTGGCTATTGGTTAGTCAAGTCTGTCAAGGTCATTGGCGAATACCAACGACAATTACCTAGTTCTGTATCTAAACCTCCCGCCAAGGTGATCAATACGCTACTATATTGAATAGCCTAGATAGTAATAATTATCCCTAGTTCGCGAATCTAAAGATAATAATTCAAGCATAAAATAAAATCCAACACAAATAGCAAATTCAATTTAAATTGTTAAATCCCAAATTGGAAAAACAGAATTTAATCTAGTTTGGGTTCAACCCAATATGCGATTCTCAAGTACTAAATAATTTAGCTCATGTTTGCAAGAAAAACTAAAATTAAATAAATAATAGACATTATCCTAAATTATAGAAATAAAATATGAAACCTAGTTGAAGGGATAAAAAGAACTGTTGTTAGAGAAGAATGGATCCAGCTCCTGCTCTTGCTTCCACCTCTTGAAGCTCTCTCTAAGGATGATTTAATTTGAAGAAAATATGAGAGGTGTTGAATAATGAGGTCCAAAGGTGTATTTATAGTGGAGAAAATTGGATTAGGTCTAATCTTGGGCTTAATTAAGTAATTAAAAGCCCACGTTCAATTGGTAATTCCCGTAACTGATGTGCAACCTTCACTAAAACGGATGTACCTTTCTCAAATCAACTCCGATTGACTAATTCCAGTTGCTAAATCTTCCTAAGCCAATAAGGAATCAGACCTTGTTTCATGACTCAAGGCTAATTCCATGTTTAAGTCGCTCAAAATCAGTAATCAATATTAGCCTTCCAGATTTGCAGCTTTCCTTATCAATTCTTTGGGAAATCTTTTCTCGCCTTTGACTTTTCTATACGATCTAAGACTTTAATTCTCGATTCATCTCCTTGTATTGGTGCTCCCTAGCATCCATGAACCTACAAACTTTGCACTAAAACCAACCCATTTAACGTGCAAAAGCTTTATAAATGAAAAATAATAAATTCCAAAAAGAGAAAATGAAATATAGCGAATTAATACTAAAAGTCTATGAAATTAGTCAATCATTCACCTAAAATGATGTCTCTTAAGGGAATAAAATTAGAACAAAAAGGAAGACAAATGTACCCAACAGATATAGTGAAATCGACAAAGGAAATTACAATAAAGTGCATAATTATTCAAGCACATCACAAATCTACCCAACAGATGTAATAACAGATTCCCTTACCCCAAACTCAAGCTCAAGGACAACTAGTCTTAATCAATCGTGATTCAAGTGCGGGTCATATGGTATAGTCCTAACATCTAAACTATAAACTTATAATGTGGCTTCAAAAGAAAGGCTTAAAGGCTTAAAGGCTTAAAAATGGGGCTAAGAAGGATATAACATTTAATCGTGGATCGGGAGTAAAATGAGAGTCACCTACTTTTTGTACGCGCCCCCACGTGCGCATTAAATTTTTTGACTTTCTTGCTTTTATTTTGGCCGTTGCAGTTTCTGTTTTTTCCTTTCTTTTTTTTCACACTGAATCGTACCAAAAAAACATACATAAATCACATTTTTGGTTTCTCTCTCTTCTGATTCTTTGTTAAACCCATATATTTTGGGATCTAACAAATTATCTCAACATTTTTCAGCCACTAGACACATACTGATTCAATGTTTTCTAAGCCAAAAACCACATTTTATACCTTCCGCTTCTTCTTTTTTCGATTAACCCTTCTGCTGCAACAGTCATGGCACCAAAACGGAATGGAAAGATCGATATCATGAGAATAATGTTTGAAGACAGTAACAAATCAAAGGCTAATAGCAGCACAAATCAACAAAGAGTTCTGAAGAATAACAACAATGCACAAAATAATAAAGGCAAGGGAGTAAATAGCAGTCAATCAAAATCTGTTCATCCTAATTCTGATAAGAAGAAGAACAGATCCAATAAAGTTGGTGAAGATAGTAATGAATTAAAGGTTAATGAAGTTGAGGTGCGTGAGAATTTGATAAGTAAGGCGATTATGGAAACAGTTGTTAACAAATCGGAGAGCACTGATCATAATGAAGAGATAATTGTAATCGTTGATGAAGAAAATAAACAGTGGAAAACACTATTTGAGGGTACTATTGAACCGATTCTTACACTTGATTATCATGAGCCGGCACTTCATGAAGGTAAGACTTTTGTATAGGCGATAACCGGGTTCCCGGTTAGTGATGGCCGGGTTCCCGGTTGTCTTTTGTATTGACAACTTTTTTTTACTTTTTTTCCAAATCCCGGCAAAGGCTTACAAATAATACATCATCTGCAATTGTGCCTCAATACAAACACATATAATTCCCTTCCAATGTAATTTCCCATTGATGGAAGCCACCACCCTAAACTCAAGCTCGAGTCAGGTCTCAGGATCGTGATTTAAGTGCGGGTCATATGGAAATGCCTAATAAACTAAGAGATATGGGCTTATATAGTGGCGACAAAATAAAGGCTTAAGGCTCAAAATTGGGCTAAGAAGGTAAATATTAATTCAAGGGATGGAAGGCTAAAAAGGTCTCAAATGGATAAAAAAGAAATGCCTCTATCATTTTCCTAGTTACATAGCTCATCTCAAGTTCATACCTAAGTGAGTTCTCTACTAATTTGGATCTCACGTTCTACAAACCAAACATTTTCCTTAAGTATAAGTTTACTTCTTTTGCATTGTTAATGAATTATTCCTATAAATTACCTATGTTTGCATGCAATTAAAGTGCATTTTATACTAACCCCTAAAGTCCACTATATACTATCATAGATTTATCAAAAGTATGCTTAATGGGGACATTTAAAATATCTTACAGTCAAACGCAACCCTTAATTAATTTTATTGAAAGAAATTAAAACACATAACACATAAAATTGGGATGAGGCAACGAACCCCACCCCATACTCAAAAATGAGTCGTGTCCCCACGACTCGAAAAGACTCAATAAAGCGATTAAACTAATATACACTACTAAATGCGAAAGGGAAGGAAAACGTATCTTAACCAACACTAGGCTGGTTTTCACTGTTGCGTCCAAGTTGCGGTTCAGAATACTTCTTCATCAAGTTGTAAGGATCATTAATGGTTGCCTTCATCTTGATTTAAGTGTTCTTCATTACCTCAAACTCTTTTTTTGTAGTAATTTCCAAAGTTTTCATCGCTTCCTAGCCCTCTAAATCATCATCTTCTTTACGGAATTCTTCCCTCAATATCCAACTTTCTTTTCTCTTCATGTTCTTCGTCCGGTTTCCAACCTTCATGGTCATCTCAGATGACCCCAAACTCAAAGCTTCAAAAACTCTCAAAATTTTTGGATGAAATTGTGATTTTAGTGTTCTTAAAGGTGTATGAATTATGGTGTGTTTAGAGCTAGGTCATAAATATTTCAAGGTTTGGAATAGGTTTAATGGATAAACTTTAAGCTTTGGTGAAGAAAAATATTTGCATAAAAATGTGAATTCTTTGGTGTTTTGGGAAGATTTATGATATGATTGTGAGTTTGGATGATGTTTAGAGGGATGGATTGATGATATTTTGGTGTTTTGATGATGGAATTTCAGTGTTTTTGGAGCTTGGATTCGTCATTAATGGTGTTTCATGTATGGGAGGCCAAAAGAAAGGAAAAAACAAGGTTTTCTTAAGGTTTAGGTCAATTTTCGCCGACAGTAACCGGGCACCCGTTTAGGATTTTTTTTCTGGATGCAACAAATGCGTTGCGTTTCCACCGCAGAGGTCGGAACTTTTGGCCTCCGTGACCGGGTTCCCGTTTTCGCTGATAGGGTACCCGGTCGCTGTCTGACGTTTCTGACTTCACCACTGGATAGCTCTCGAAAAGTTATGCAGTTTAGGCACAAAGAAATCCGAGCATTAAGTTATGACCTCCTAAAGTTTCCGACCTTTGAGCAGATTTTTTTTTTGCTCAGACGCAATAATCACCATGTGTTTCCACCGCGGAGGACAGAAAGTTGGGAGGCTACAGCGTTGATAACCGGGTTCCCGGTGGCTGTCGATGGGCGCAAATCCAAACACGCCTTTTATTACGTGTGGGGGCGTCTCTACAATTGATAACCGGGTTCCCGGTTAGTGATGACCGGGTTCCCGGATGTCTCCTATTTTGACACCCAAAATTTTTCATTCTTTTCATATTATCTACCCCAAACTCATGACCTTTTTACTCCTGAAATAATAAAAAATACCAACCTTTATCATTTCTTAAAAATAAACATTAATAAACAACAATTACTCTAATCTACACTATCAATTTAAAAGACATGAAAGCAAATAAAGTAATATACAATTAAAATGGCTTTTGTTTAACGTTTTTAAGCTCGACAGGTTACCTCTTGCATCATTTCTTAACATAACCTCCCCAGCAGTGAGTGAGGTTATCAACATTTGCTACTCGAAATTTGCATCCCTTGGATCTTATTCCAACTAGTTTCTCCGAGATAACCCTTGTGACCATGAATGGTCCTAGCCAAGAAATTTTGGATTAATGCATCTTTGAGGAGGGTCAGGCTTTTTCATTGCGACTTCTTCGCCCACTCTGAACTACTTTTTCTTTCTTTCTTTCTTAGGTTCTTTTGGAACGTTCGTGGTACGTGCCTTATTTTTCTTCTTTGTATGATCAAGATGTGGACTTCCATTAGGATATGGAGGAACTTTATTTTGTGGTTTCTTTCTTAGCTCTCTTTCCTACATTCCCAAGGTTTCCACAACCTCAGTTGTCTCTTTTTCAACCTGTCCAATTACATCTAACCGGAAACAATCCTCCTTGGAATCCGGAATCTTCATTGGCCTAGATACGTTGAACTTTACCTCCTCGTCTTGGATTCAGATAGTCAATTCTCCATTTTCTACATCAATCAAAGTACGCCCCGTGGCTAGGAATGGTCATCCTAGAGTGATGGGCACGTTCCTATCCACGTCGTAATCAAGTATAACAAAATCAGCAGGAATTAATAAGCCTGCCTTGATGAGGACATCTTCTATTCGTCCCTCTGGATGAACGGGGGATCTGTCAGCCATCTGCGAGACCATTGAGGTCGGTTTTGCATTCCCTATCTTTAACTTCTCGAAAATAGATCTAGGCATGAGATTAATACTCGCACCCAAATAACATAAAGCTCTCCCTTGCCACTCATCATCAATGTAAATAGGAATAGTAAAACTCCCAGGATCAAGTAATTTAGGTGGCAACTTACTCTGGCATATTTCACTACATTCTTCTGGCAATCCTATCATTTCATTCTCGAGATATTTGCGTTTGTTGGTGATAGCTCTTTTCAAGAATTTTAAACATTCGGTACCCCCTTGATAGCCTCTAATAAAGGTATATTAATGTTGAGCTTACTCACCATGTTCATGAATCTTTGATATTCATCAGTATCTTCTTTAGTCTGAACTCTGGAAGGAAATGGTGGAGGAGAACGGTTCACTTCCACCACTACATCTTTCTTCTTGGATTTTTATTTTTTAATCTTAACATGATCTTCAATCACTTCTTCCCTCACATCATCCACTACATTCTCCATGACAACTTGTTCCTCTTCTTTCTCAACTATATCCTCTACCGTTTTCGTTTTCACAGTTATTTCTTTTTCTTTCATAACGGGAAAAGATGGTGAGAGCTTCTTACCACTTCTGAGCGAGATAAATTACAATCTTCATATTGCGGAGGAGGCTCTGTATCACTTGATAATTGTCCTTGTGGACGCTGATTTAACTGTTTCGCCATCTGAGTCATCTGATTTTCTAACAATTTAATTGCTGCGGCAGAAGATTGCTGATCTTGGTAAGCTTTTGTTTGAAGGGAAATCAATTGTTGTAATGTTTGATTAATATCTAATGCACCTTATTGAGGTTGAGCAGGTAAATATTTTTGATTCATGGTGTCATCATAGGTGTTTTCAGGAGGTTGTCTCTAAGCTTGATTTCCGTAACCTTATCCCCCTTGGTAGTTATTCAGTGGTATTGGATGATAGTTATTACCTTGGGGATGTGGTTGATAAGCATGAGTAGGATTAGCGGACCCATTTGGATTCAAATATTGGAAACCTGGATGGTTTCTATTTTGTTGATACCCTTAACCACCTGAATTGTAGTCCCCTTGGTTGGAAACAAACATTACAGATTCTTGATTGTTTTGACAGTTCTCCCATTCATGATCAAGTACACCACAATAAGAACATCCATATATTTCCTCTATAACATTAACATCTGCTCTTCTACTAAAAAATCCTTCTTTAACAACTAAGGTAAGTTGTTTCAATTGTTGCTCGAATGTATTCTTCAATTTATTCTCCAACGAGCAGAATTTCTCTTCAATTTCAACACTACTTTCTTTTCCACCTCGAGTAGGTGTTCTTACTGTATTCCAACCCTGCTCATTCTTCACAATTTGATTCAAAATAATCTTAGCATGTTCTGGAGCTACCTGTAAGAATCCACCACCAAATAATAAATCGAGGTCTTTTCTTGATCCTCCATCAAGGCCTTTATAATATATCTTCATCTGTTGTGGTTCTGTAAGGCCATGATCAGGAACTCTTCTCAAACACAACTGAAACCTTGTCCAACATCTTCCCAAAGTTTCTTCTTGTTCTTGGACAAATGATGTCAAATCAACATGTGCATCTAATCTCATGTTACTCGGATATTAACGATCGAAAAACGCTATTTGTAGCTCATCCCAATTGTTTATTGCTCCTGGTTCTTGTGAATCATGCCACTCACTATCTGCGTCTATCATGAAATAACTGAAATTAGCATAGTACATCTTCTCTTTGGTCACTCCCTGCGTTATATATGAATCGCATATCTGCATGAATTTCTGTACTACACGAATAGGATCTTCCCCAGGTACTCCACGAAAGTTTCCGAAGTTTTTAAATTGGGATATCATACCAGGGTCGGGTCTATACCGTGCAACATTAATATTCGCAGGATCAATACCTAGAGCAGGAGTGTGATAAGGAACTTGTGCTGGACCATGTATAAACCATGGATCATAATTCACTGGGGGTTGAGCTTGTTGTACATGTCGATGATTTTGTTGATTGTTGAGAATTGGATGATTATGAATAACTGTTGGCACTAGCGGATGGCCATGCGCATCCAACTCAATGCCAGGATCTTCAACATTATGAATGTTCAAATCCTTTATTTCTCTTTCTTTCTTTGCTTTTTCTCTTGCCTTTCTCTCTCTTTTGTTTTGATCAACCTCTCGGTGTTTGAGTACATACACCAAACCTGTAAAACCTGAGAAAAAACCAAAACAAAGAAAAGCGTAAAACTAAAAATAAAAACGAAACTAAAAATGCAATTAAACACTAAAGGATTAACAACGGGGTCACACGCTACCGTCCCCGGCAGCGGCGCCAAAAACTCGGTGGGTCCTTGTGTGTTATAAAATAAAGCGTCAAATATTAAGGACTCACACACCGTAAATGTACGGTTGTCCAAGTAATAAACCGATAAATCGAATTTGTTTGCAGGGACGCATTAGGTACAACCCAGGTGTGAATCAAATAGTGAGATAATTGCAAGTACAGAAAAGTATATGATATAAAAGTTTGTTTGGGTTTTTGTTTTAAGAACTAAGATGCAAATATAAATTAGAAATTAAATTAATTAAACTGAAATGAAAATAATGTAAATTAAAGAGTTGGACGCAAGGAGAGAAGTAGTACTTGAGTCTTGCGAGGGTTTAACCAAAACCTTCTTAAATAATGCTTCCTGTTAAGGGTTGAATTGTTATATTTATGCTAGTCAGGATTCTAAAGTCTCTTAGCAAAGGTCAGGGTGTACCTAAGAGCTCTTACGGTATTATAAACTCCGTCAAGATGATTACAACTGCTTTCAGATGGTTCAAGTTCTTTACCTCATTGGCTATTGGTTAGTCAAGCCTGTCAAGGTCATTGGCGAATACCAACGGCAATTACCTAGGTCTGTATCTAAACCCTCCGTCAAGATGATCACTACGCCACTATAGTGAATAGCCTAGATACTAACAATTACACTTAGTTCATGACTCTAAAGATAAAAGCCAACATAAAATAACGAATTCAATTTAAATTATGAAATCCTAAATTAGAAAAACATTAAATAATCAAGTAAGGGTTCAACCTAATTCGCGATTCTCAAGTACAAATAAATTTAGTTCATAACGGAATTAAAAACTAAGGAAATAAAATTAAATGAACTCATGTTTATTACAGAATTAAAAGATAATAAAACCAAATTGAAGATTGGGTTTGGCTGTGATTTGGAGAAGATGACTTTCTCCAACTCTTAGCTTTCTCATTTTCCTAGACTCTGACTTTCTCTCTGGCGTTTCTGACTTTTGTAAATTGAGTTGTGTGTAAAATAAAAGTCAAAAGGTCTATTTATAAGTTTAAAATCGGACTTGGGCTATTACTTAAGTGAATTAGTGAAATATTAAAAAACCCAAGTCCAGTCTTTAATTAAAAATCTCGTAATTGATGTACAACTTCACTAAAATGGTTGTAACTTTCTCAAATCAACTCCGAATTGACCCATTCAAGTTGCTAAATCTTCGTAACTCAATAAGTAACCAAAGCTTGTTTCACAACTCAAGGCTGAATCCATGTCTAAGTGGCTCAAAATCAGCAATCAACATCAGCCTTCCAGATTTGCAGCTTCGTAGTCAACTCTTCGGGATATATTTTCTCGCCTTTGACTTCTCCACACGATCTATGACTTTAATCCTTCATTCCTCTTCTTGTATAGCATCTATGAACCTACAAACTTTGCACTAAAAATAACCAATTTAACGTGCAAAAGCTTAATAAGGGGAAAATAATAAATTTCAAGGAGAGAAAATGAAATATAGTAGATTAATCCTAAAAGTCTATCATATTAGTCAATTATTCACCTAAAATGATGTCTCCTAAGGGTATAAAAGTAGAACAAAAAGGGAGACATCCGGTAGTCAATTGCGTAGTGATTTATGTGAATTTTGTCATAGAGAAATTAATAGCTAGGACCACCTCTTTGTCATATGCTCCTTAGCTAGCAGAATACTACACAAATGTTTTACAGTTTGTAATGTTGCTTTGCCAATATGCACAGGCTGGGGAACACCTAATGGATGTCATCTTAGCTACTAATAATAACAGCTTCTTGGAGGAAATATTTTCAGGATGGTTCACATCGTTTACTTATTTAATTTGGACAAATAGAAATGCTTATATCCATGGAAATATAGTGAAAAATGAAGATAAAAATGAGAATGATATACAGTACTTCCTGCAGATCAAGATGTTGGATATGAATAAATTTTGAAAGTAAGGGAGACAGAGCGATAATTGCGATTAATTGGAAACTTATGAATGTGTTTAAGGTGTGATCAATTTGTAATCAAGTAGCTAGAATAGTTTTTTAGCTGTCTTGCAGTAACTATTCTATTTAGATTTATTAGATTAGAATCTAAAGCGTTGTAATCTTGTTGAACGTTGAGCTTAATAATATTTGGTTATTGATAAAAAACATTAAAGTCAATCAAGAATCATATATGGTTCATATATAAAGCAAACTCAAACTAATAGGGTTTATACAGAAAGAAATAAAAACAAAGAATAAAAGTATCTGGTGGTCCTTTGTGTGTTCTAAAATAAATGCAAAAGATAATCGAACCACAACCGCAAGTGTACGGTTGTCCCAAGTAGTATAACAGATAAAACAGATTCGTTCCAAGGACGGGATGGTTGACTACAATGCTTATCTATTAATAATTGATTGCACTTATGAAAGTAAATGAAGATAATATGTTTGTTTGGTTTTGTATTAATGCTAAGTAAATGAAAGACAATTATTAAAATGCAAATAAAAGCTAAGACGCAAGTAAAATGTTGTAAAACGAAGTATGGAAAGTAGCACTTGAGAACGCAAGGATCCTCCCAATCCTATTTCCTAACTTATGTTGTTTAAGGGCTAAATTGGTCAATTACAATGGTCGGGATTCTAAATTCCTTATACCCCCGTCAGGGTGGACTATAAGGCTATCCTAGAGTGTCACTAGTCCCGTCAGGGTAAATATGATCCACTTTTGGATGGTTAAGTTTTATTACCTCATTGGCCCTAGAATTAGCTAAGTTCGTCAGAATCAATAGATTCTATCCTAGATTGAATAAATGGTTCTGTACCTAAACCCTCCGTCAGGATGATCCAATCGCCACTAATTGGAATAGCCTAGATACTAACACCTGTTCCTAGTTCATGACGCTAAAAACAGTAAATAATCTCAATTTATCGAAAAGAGTAAAAGCCCCAATCTAGTTTAATTTAACAGAAACCCAAATTCAACATTCGTTATTTAATAAGATTGGGATTCACCCCTTAATTGTTCTCAAGCACTAAAGTGAAATTAGCTCATACTAATAAAAAGAAAAACTAAATTAAATGTAAAGGAATTCATATTTGATTACAAAATTAAAGAATAGAAAAACCTAATTTCCGGAATAGGAATGACTACGAACGGAGATATAGACCCTCTCCAACTCTTGTAGCTTCTTCTTCTTCCTTCATTAGCTTCTCTCTGGTGTTTTTAATCTTGCAGAATGTGAATTGTATGAAAAATAGAAGTCCATACCTCCTTTTATAAGTGCAAATTCGGACTTGGACCTAGGCTTTTAATTAAATGAATTATAAAAGGCCCAAGTCCACTAACTTAGCCCAAAATCCCGTAACTGCTGATACACCTTCACTAAAACGGCTTTTCCCGATTCGTTATGACTCCGATTGACTTGATTCCAGTTGCTACAGTTCCGTAACTCGATAGGGAGCGTTTTCTCTTCAAAGGTCAGCTGCTAAATCATCGCTTAAGCACCTCGGAATCAGCAATCTATGGCCTGGAAAATGGATTTTCAGCTCTAAAAATAATATCTTCGGGATTTATCTTCAATTCTTGACTCTATCTCTTGATCTTTGACTTTCTCCTCGGATTCCTCTTCTAGCTAACATCTAAAACCTGTAAAATCTTCACTAAAAATACCAATATTACGCGCAAAAGCTTAATAAATTAAAATTGCTAGAAATAAAAGAGGAAAATCATATTATTGCATATTTAGTCCAAAAGTCTATCAAAATAAGTGAATAAACACCAAAAATGATGTCTCCTAAGGGTAAAAAATAAGAACAATTAAGGAGACATCAAGACCCCCAACTCAAACCTTTGTCGTTCCGACAAAGCAAAACAAAACAAAACGAGGGGTAGAAGCAAACGTAAGAACAAATAGAAGCTAGCAAATAAACCTAAAGCAATTCTTAAGATAAATCTCAAATAGCAAAACTTTAAGAACTAACATCTACATACACTAATCATGCAACATCAAACATAAATAATCTCAATCATAAAATTAAAGTCGCAATGCTTGAAGGTTACACTTGTACTCATATCTGTATGATGGCTATAGGGTGGTCATTAATCCTAACTCGCTTTGAACGCTCCACCTAGTGTATTCCCTATCAACAGAATTATAAATTCACTATGCACTTAGAAATCACGAGGTCTTTATGGTTTTAATAATGGCTTAAGGACGGTATGGATGTATATTTGGTAAATTTGAAGTGAGCTTTTGGCTCTCTCCTCACTTACCATCAACAATGTCCTCGAGCTTGAGTTTACACTCAAAAATGTTCTCACTCACCCAATTGACGCACTAATGTTGCGTCCCCATGTCTACCCAAATAAAGCTAAGATGATTTCCAAAAATATTCCACTTTGCCGGTTTATTGATTCGTTCTTTCTTTTTATTTTCTTTTTCATTTCTTTTCTTCTTTTTTGTACAAGATACCCATGAACATCATTTTGATGTGAAAAGTCATGTCTCTTATAATTTTTTTTTCTTTTTCTTTTTCAAATTTCGGCAAAGGGTTACAAATAATAGTATCATCTTTAATTATTGTGCCTCAATACAAACATATAATCTCTTCCCAATGTAAATTTCCAAATGTGGACCCTCCACCCCAAACTCAAGCTCGAGACAAGTCTCAGGGTTGTGATTCAAGTGCAGGTCATTTGGTCATGCCTAATAATCTAAAGGATAATGGGCTTATATCGTGGCTACAAAAAAAAGGCTTAAGGCTCAAAATTGGGCTAAGACGGATAAAATTAATATAAGGGATAGCAAGCTACAAGGCTTCAAATGGCTAACAAAGAACTGCCCCTATCATTTTCCTAAGTACATAGCTTGTCTTTAGTTCATATCTAGGTGGGTTCTCTACTAATTAGGATTTCACGTTCTACACACCAAACATATTCCTTAAGTACAAGCTTACTTCATTTGCATTGTTCATTAATTTTTCCTATCAATTACCTATGTTCGCATGCAATTGTAAGTGCGTTTTATGTTATTCCCTAAAGTCCACTATTTACTATCATTAATTCATCAAAAGTATGCTTAAAGGAACATTTAAAATCTTCTATAGTCATACGCAACTCCGAAAATTATTTTATTGAAAGCAAATAAAACACATAGCACATAAAAACTGGGATGAGGCAACGAACCCCACCCCAAACTCAAAAATGAGTCGTGTCCCCACGACTCGAAAAGACTCAACGCGAATAAAAAGAAACTAAACTGACTAAAACGCGAAAGGGATAGAAAACGTATCTTAACCAGCGCGTGGCTGGTCATCGGTGTTGCGTCCATGAACTTTCTCCTTCGTAAGTAAACCATAGGTGGCATGTTGAATTGTGCTCACTCCCATTAACATGTTTCGGAGAAGTTCTAACTCTTTTGTAACGTTTCCTAAAGACGCAAGCATCTTTGGTTCTCTTCTAACACCTTTACTTTCGCTTCCAACTCATCGGTGGTATGCATCTTCTTCTTTGGAGGAGCTCTAGGAGTTCTTGTTGATTTTAACACCTCATCATGAATGTTCTTGATCAAAGTTAAACCCATACTCTCACCCACTACAACTCGATCAATCTCTGCGTCTTTACGCGGAACCTTTGCGTCTAAGCACAAAGTAGTGATGGTACAAGGAAATTTGAGATTTTGTTGTGAAGTAGGAATCCTAGCAAATTCCATGATGATGTCATATATCACACGAGCAACATCCATAGGTTTCTCCTCGATAATACACTTAATGAACAAAAGATGCTCCTTCTTCACTTCCGATATGTGTTTAACTCCGAAGAAGGTAGGGATTATGAAACGTGACCAAATCTTAGCACATGGTAACAAGTTACTGCTATACATCTGTCCAGGATAAAGATCTCCTTCGGGAATTGGGCGGGCCCCATCAACAAGTACCGTTCCCCAAAGGGACTCATAATCAAACGAAGGTTCTTTTAGAGATTCTTGAAACGGACAGATTCTGGAAAATTCGGGTAATTTCAATGATTTACGAATAAGCTCAACGGAGAAAGGAACTACCTTTCTGCGAATAATAACTGCCTCTTTTGAGAAGGCGATTCCTTCATAAAAATCTCGCACCAAGGTAGGAATATACTCAAGCTTCCTTTCACGCAATTCTTTCCAACCCAATTTATCACAAGTTATACCATAATCTTTATAAGCACTAGTCATAATACCCTTAGGAAGATTCATCTCCTCAACAAACTTTAAAAATTCAATTCTATCACGAACCTGAGTATCCCACGGAATAAAGACTCTCTTAGGCTTTTGAGCCCATACTTTCCTACGCGGAGGTTTCTGTTGTTGGACTGGTTCTTCGGGAACTTCTTGTTCAGTTTCTTCCTCAATCTCTTCTTCAACTTCTTCCTCACTTTCTTCATCACTTTCATCAATTAACCTACTCTTTTTCGGATTACCCTTACTTGCATTTTCTTTTCTTTTCGGAGCAATTGGGTTTTGGACAGTCTTTTTGGATCGCGAATCCGGAATCTCAATTGCTTAGTCTAGGCTAGCTCCAACAGTGTTCCTATTTCTTGGTATGATTTTTCGATAGTTACACATGGAATCGGTTCTGTTAGTCATCTCGTTTCACCCCAAACTCAAAACTTCAAATAGAGAAAAAGCTAGAGAAAAGCTTTGAAATTTGATGTTTTGAGGCTTAAAACTTGAAGAATTAGGTGTTATATGAGATGGGTTAAGGTTATTTGAGAGGAATTGTGAAAGAATTGGGTTTAATTTCAAGGTTGGGAAGAGAGGATTAATGAAGAAAAGATGGATTTTGGCGATGTTTTGGACAAGCTATGAGTTGATTGTGTGTTTTTGTGATGAAAGAAGGCTTGATTTGATGATTATATAGCTGTTTGTTGTTGATTTTCGGAGTAGGTGGAGGCAAGGGTTCGGAATATAAGGATAGCTTGGAGAAAGAGGCAACCAACTAGGTTTAATAAGCTCAAAACCGCCTCTCGCAACAGGTCACCGGCTAGCCCGCGGATTCGCCGGCATGCCGGTTGCGAGGGCGGCGGAAACAAATTACTAAATTCGATTTTTTTTATTATTATTATTTTTTTTTAATACCTCTGACGCAAGCACCTTGCGTCGTCGCTGACGCAGTGATCAGAAACCTCGGGATCCTTGGCCGGCTAGCCGGCGGATTCACCGCCATGCCGGCGGCATGTCGATGGCGCATTTGATGACGCAGCAACCTTGCGTCGTCGCTGACGCAAGGACCAGAACCTTCACCTTCTTTGGCCGGCTAGCCGGTCAGCTGACCGGCATGCCGGCGGATTCTCGCTGGCGCGAATGATGACGCAGCAATGCTGCGTTGTCGCTGACGCAGTGGTCAGAGAGTTGGGGTTCTTCAGCTCTTTTGGCCGGTATGCCGGCCAGCTCGCCGGCTAGCCGGTCAAACCTGCTGTGGACTCTAAATTTTTTTTGTTTTCTCATCGTTTTGACCCCAAACTCATGACCATTATACCCCTGAAATCATCAAAAACAAACACCCTTCCTCATTTCTTAAAAATAAATACTGAAATCAATTAAAACTTAACTAATTTACACTACGGAAATTGAAATACTTAAACTAATATACAAGAAATTGGCTTTTGTTTAACGTCGTTAAGCTCGACGGGTTACCTCGTGCTTCTAAGGAGCTTCGAGGAGGTACATGACCTCTCCGGGATGTGGGTCTTTTGTACGATCGGTGTCTTCACCTCCATGATATATCTTAAAACGATGTGCGTTCACCATGAATGTACGGTTTTCAAGTGGATGTTCTATCTCTATAGCTCCATGAGGCGTGACCTTGGTTACAATGTACGGACCCGACCACTTCGATCTTAATTTCCCCGGATAATTACTGAACTTCGAATTATATTTCAACACTCGTTGTCCCACTACAAAGTTCTTCTCTCGAATCCGATTGCCATGCCATCTCTTGGTATTCTCTTTGTAAAGTTTAGCATTTTCATAAGCATGTAACCGAAATTCATCAAGCTCATTAAGTTTCATCATTCGTGACCAGCTAGAGTGGGATCTAAATTTAATTTCGCAATAGCCCAATATGCACCCTGATGTCTCCTCATTTGTGATAGATTTATGTTAAGATGAGACATCATTTTTAGTGTTTTAGAAGTCAATAATGTCGATTTTCTTGAGTTTTAGTGCACTTTCCTATTTTGTGTCTTGATTTGTAGAATTATTGTTTTTAGAGCATATTGGGTTTAATTGTTTATTTAGTGTGTAGCTTTAAAGATAATTATGGAGTTTAATTAGAATCCAAGTCAAAGACAACAACTTATGGAAAGAGATATGCATGGTAATTGGAGATAAGGAAAGAATTGCTAAAAAGATGGAAAAGGAAAAGCTGCCTAAATCTGGGATTCTGCAAAGATAGGCGTTTTTACCTAATAAAGAGGCCGAATTTGGTAGATTACTCCTAAAGGGTCTAGATAATTCTGTTGCGATTCTTTTGGTATCTTGTGGAGCAAAATCGGACCAATAATAAAGAAGTTATGACCAAAACAACGCAGCAGTGTTTATCTTTATTTCCATACGAATTTGAGTTGGGCTAGAAGTCCATTACCTTAACAATTCCTCAAGAAAACGAATTAGGTCTTCTAAACACCTATAAATACACCCTTATATCACTTGTAAATTATCCTTGCCTCATAGTAATTAGTTCTTAAGGTTTTATTCTTCCAGTTTATTGTAGAGAGCAAGATGATGTCTTTTATTATTTCTTTTAGTTTATTTCCTTCAGGTATGAACTAAACTTCCCATAGCTTGGGTTTTGCATATGTATAATCTATGAATTCTAATTCTTCTATCTAAGTTTCTTTGGGAATTATATGTTTTAATCTGATATTAGCTACTTACTTTATATTTGCTTATGTGTTTTGATTTAATGTCTTTCCTAGAATTGATCACTTTAGGATTGTTTTAAGAGTAGTTAGATGTTCTCCTTGACAGGGTGTTTAACTATTGAACCACCACATAATGTCTAGTGTCGATAGCAGTTCTGACAAAACATACTTCTAACTAGATAGTCATTAAGGTTTGTTTTAACCACAGTATCACCAAGACTTGCAGTATTTGCTTAGGGCCTTAGTGGCGTTTGATAACCCTATTTTAAATCACTTCTTGGTTGTGACGTAGCCCCCTTAGTCGCTCTCAAGGTCTAAGGTAGTGGAATTTAGAATCCTGACTAAGTATTACCAAGAGCTAGTATTCTCCCTTATGAACTAGATCTATAGATAGAATTAGAAGGATTAGTGCATACTAGCAAACCTAAGCTATACTTCTCATCTCATATTCTTAATCTTTTACTTTATTGTCTTTATTTTCCTAGCTTTAATTTAGTTTTAATTCATAAATTCGAAAAACCAAATATTTAATTTTCTGTTTTCTAATTATTTACTTTTACTCGTTATCTGTTCCTACGCGTTTAACACACTTAAGTCCCTGAGAACGAACTCTACTTATCATTAAAACTTGCATACGTCCTGTAATACTTGCAGTACTGTGCCTGTCTAGGGTGAGAGTGCATAGTTTTCCATACTAAATTTGATCTTATTTTTATCACACCCTAGGCGACACCAAGTTTTTGGCGCCGCTGCCGGGGACTTGTGTCTCGTTAGCGTGTGGGTTATCTATTTCGAGTTTTAGTTTTTAATTAGTTTTTACTTTTCAGTTTTAGTTTAGTTTTAGTTTTTATTTTTCCAGATTTACGCTTGGGTTTGCTTTAGTCCTTTTCAGGTTTTCACAGTGTTTAATTCTTGGCCTCCCTTACCGGAGCCTGAGAGGAGCTTCAGAGCTTATAACAAAAGAATTCGTAAGGAAAGAGCCTTGAGAAGAACTATGGCAGACATTCAAGACAATGATCCGGAGTTAGTTTACTTTGCACCAGGAGGACCTCCTGCGTTTGTTCCACCTGGTGTACAACTGCCAGTAGGAGAAGGTAATGGGCAGAATAATCAACAAAACCGAGTTGAACAAGATCTACCTGGCCTTAACATACCATTCCATGTTCAACCCATCGGTTACCGCCCTCCTGAGATTCCGAATATCAAATTTAGACCCGATCCGGGTATGCTTAGTCAATTTCAAAGTTTCGGACTATATACTGGTACTGCAATTCAAGATCCGGTAAAAGCGATTCAGAAGTTCATGCAGATTTGTGATGCCTACATTACTCCTGGCATTACACGCGAGCAACTGTATTGTCATATGTTTTCGTTTTTCTTGACCGGAAGAGCTAGCGATTGGCTAGAAAGACAACCACATGGAACCATTCACTCTTGGAGAGAGCTTCAAGCCGCATTCTTTAACCGATTTTATCCGAAGAGCATGAGACTTAAAGATCAAACCGAGCTTGCAAGATTTTCTCAAGAAGATGGGGAAACAGTGGGAGAAGCATGGACAAGGTTTCAACAAAAATTAGCTAGATGCCCGCTCCATGGTTATACACCTGCTCTACAACTTGCTATATTCTATGAAGGTCTTGATGACAAGGGTAGAGACAAGGTGGATAACATTGGAAAGGGTAATTTTGTGTCCATGAATCACAATGAAGCTTCCGAGGTGTTAGAAAATATTATGGAACAAGAAAGAAGTTGGCCTTCAACGCGAGCTTCTGCAGTAAAGACCCGAGGAACGCTTCGTTTAGATGCAGAAACTGCGAACTCAGCTCAAATATCCTCGTTAGAAAATCAAATCAAGGAGCTGAGAATCGCGATGGAGAAGAATTTAGCTGCTACAAAGGTAGTTCAAGAGGCACAAGGTTGTCAACAATGTGGAGTTAACGATCATTCATGGGAAGAGTGTGAATCAAATCCGCAATCTGTTTACTTCATATCTAACCGATGGGGCAACCGCAACCATCCGGGTATGCAGTATTCAAATCCACAAGGGGCCGCTAATCCTAGTCAATATCAATCGCGACCCCAGAACAACTCTTACCAACAGAGAGGTCAGTACCAAAACCAATATCAGAATCGACCTACTCCTCCACAACAACCTGCTCAAGACGCCTATACCGATACTTTAGACCAAAAAGCTTTACCTCAGTATCCGCAAGAAGGATCTATGGACAATACACAGATAGTACAAGCTCTAGAACGTTTGAACACCACTGTAAACGCTCAAGAAGAAAAGGTCAGAGGACACGATGCCATACTTCAGATGCTAAATACTCAATTAGCCCAAATAAACAAGCATCTAACAGAACAAAAGGAAGTAAAGGCAATCGAAGGAGGTGAAAACAATGTTGTGTTCGAAGCTTGCAAGGCTATATGCCTTGAAATCGAAAAAGAAAAGGAGGAAGCACCACATGCTGCCATTAGTGCCGTGGAAGTTCCCAGTATTGAAGAAGAGCCAACCGAGTCTAACCCCGAGGAGTCCGACTGTCTAGAAGTTTATCATCTGGAAAGCGATGAAGAGAGAGACGAGTTCATAGAGCTACTGAAAAAGGTGCAAGAGGAGATGCGATCGATGGTAGAGTATGCAGCGGAGTTAGCAAGAGAGAAAGAGGAAGAAGCCTCAAAAGAAGAATCGAAAGAAGATGAAGTGGCACCTGCTGTGCTAGAGGAGAAAGAAGAAGAGAAGGTGGAATCGCCACCTAGTGTTCAACCAGTGTCATCAACTATTCCTGATACAAATCCTAAAGATGACACTATTCTCAAGACATTTGTAGAGGCGTACCAACCTGAAAATATCAACGCCCAAATGCTTGAGATTGCGAAGAGAGGACTTACACCGCAACAAGTTTTTACGCAAGTTATTCCTGAAAAAGAGGCGAGTGTAGAGATCCCAAGAGAGAACCTGAGGGTTTCGAGAAGAAGTGAGAAAGAGCTACCCACTAAGCTTAAAGATCCGGGAAGTTTCAACCTTCCTATTCAATTGCATGGTAGGCTCAAAGTGAAAGCAATGTACGATGTGGGTTCTGGTGTGAATCTTATGCCTAAGTCCGTGTTCGAGAGACTTGGACTTCAAAAATCAGAGAAAACTCCAGTGAAGTTGCAGTTTGCTGACAACTCAGTGAAGAGGACATGGGGAACAGTGGAGGACGTCTTAGTCCGTGCAGGTAATATCGCCATCCCTACTGACTTTGTTATTCTTGAGTTTGATGCAGATAAGCAGGTTCCAATCATACTTGGACGGCCTTTCATGGCCACAAGTCAAAGTGTGATCAACTTCCAAGATGGGACCATCACCCTTCATGCTAAAAATGTATCTGAGACCTTCTATGTCTTGGGTAAGAAACCGAGGAAGTTGGATCCCACCGTACCTATCATCCACAGCCTTTCACATCACAAAGTCCCTCCTGAGGAAATCCACTTAAAACCTGTGGATACTGAGCCAAACATTGAGTTTGGGGTTGGCCATGAAGTCCTATGGAAAGCCCACAAACGCGAGAATAGGCCACGAAGTTTCAAAGACTCGTGGATGGGACCATTCATTGTCACGAAGGTTGTTTCAGCCACGGTGATAGAAATTCGCCCCAAAACTGGGGTCAAGCGCAGATTAGTTGACGTTCATAGCCTTACTCGTTGTTGGGGAGGCTATATTCGCAAATCTTGACAGAGGTAACACGTCTAACTTTGAAAGACGTTAAACAAAAGTGCTGTCGGGAGACAACCCGAAGTTTTTTTATGTTTTCATGTCTTTTACATTCTTAGTTTAAGTTTATTTTAGTTGTTTTTAGTTGATAATGCATATTTGAGAAAGGTATTAGTGTTTTTGGTGTGTAGGAATCAGAGAAATCAAGTTAGGGAACGCGAGGAAAATTTTTGGAGCGCAAGAAAGCATCCCGCGGACTACCCTCACGGACTACCCCATGGTCCGCAGGGATGGTCCGCGAGGTCAAAACCCGTACCACGGGTAGCTACCGCGGGTTTAGGTCAGAAACACGAAAAAATTCCACGGACTACCCCGCGGTGCACCGCGCCATGGCCCGCGCCCCAAAAACCCGTACCACGGGGTGAGTACCACGGGTATTTTGACGGAGTTGACAACAGAAGCCGCGGTGTACCCTCCGGTACACCGGACCCTAGTCCGCGAGCAAAAAAAAAAAAAAAAAAAAAAAAAAAAAAAAAAAAAAAAAAAAAACCCGTACCACGGGGTCCTACCACGGGTTTAGGTCAGTGAGCAAAAATTTTCGAGCATCAGATGTCACGGACTACCCTGCGGTGCACCCCATGGTCCGCAGGGGTAGTCCGCAGCGCCGCCAGAGGAGAGAGAAAGTTACGGGATTGAGTTATAAAGGAGGTATTGAAGCTATTATTCCGAATTTATTAAACCTTAACCCTCTCTTTCTACTCCACAACTCTCCTAACTCCATTGAAACTCATCAAAACCTTCACCAATCACCAAAACACTACCCAATCATCAAGGAAAACACATCAAACCTTCTCTCCACATCATTACAAGAGAGAATCAAGCTACCAATCATCACCAAATTCATTCAAATTGAAGAATCAAAGAGCCAAATTTCACAAAGTCATCACACAATTTCTAAAAATCCTAGCCTACCCATTACAAATCATCCTCACCCACATAGAGATTCATCACCAATTCACCCATCCTAGGACAAATAAAGCTTGTTCATCCATTAATTCAAAAGTTAAAATTTAAAGGGTTGCTAAAGCTTTGAGTTGGGGGTTAATTGGAGATGACTAATAGAACATCAATCTTATCTAGCAAGAGGGAGGTGAAGAGTAACAAAGGATTGGATTTAAACAAGAAGAAATCAATTGACAAAGGAGCTAGTTCTAAATCAAAGGGTAAAGATAAATTGAAAAGTGGGAAACCTTCGTATGATAGTAATGGTAAAAAGCTTTATTTTTATGCAAAGGAAAGAACACAACCTCAACAAAATCCTATACCTATAGAGAAAGTGGATACTTCAAATTCCTTGAAGATTTCTGCAGAGAAACAATTAGAAGAACTACCTTTTGCCTATGAGAAAGTATTCAAGGAGGAAATTAGAGATGGAGATTACAAGAGATTCTTTGAGCTTGGTGAAAAGTTGGGTTGGTCTACGTTCATGGTAAGCCGTTCTGAATTATGTCATGAATTAGTTTTGGAGTTCTATCTAGGCCTCTTTAGCCGAGATAGTGATTATGTTCCGATTAGAGGAAAGTTAGTTCCTTTCACAGTTGAGGAGATTAGGAACCACTTCAAGTTTAAGAAACTGAAAGGTTTTTGCAAATTTGAGGAAGCAGTTGCTAAACGAAAAATCTTTGATAAGGAATTACTTTTTGAGCATGTTTTAGACAAGGAGAAAGTGCAATTACATACGGGAGAATTGAAGGCACCTTGGCCTTACAAATATCTTCAAGCAGATGCTAGAATTTGGCATAATTTCCTTATCCCTAATGTCTTTGGAAACACACGAACTTTGGAGGTGACCATGAAGTACGCGCTACTGTTGGACTGTATTTTGAGAGGAGAAGAAGTTGATGTGGCACAGTTGATCTATGAGGAGGTGATACGATTCTCGGTCTCTCCTAAATCGGTTTATAACGTTAAATTTCCAACTATGATCACGTGTCTTATGCGAAAAGCGAATGTAGTATTGGGTGAAGAAGAGAAACTCGAGTTTAAGACGAGTTATATTGATAATGCTTGGATCAAAGAAAGCCTTCGAAGAGCGGGTTCTACTCAAGTCTCGAAGGAAGAAAAGGAGCAAAATTGGCAAGAGAAGATGGAGGAGCGTTTAACGAAATTTGAAGCAGCTCAAACTTCCTTAGTCAATGATGTGGCACAAATCAATGCTAATCAAGTGCACATCATGAAACTCCTTGAGCAATTAACGAAAGGTCCAGCAATTCCAATCTTGGATATCAATGATGCGAGGCAATAGCCTCGAGAGTATGTTCTCTTTCTTCCTTACCATTTCTGTAATTATGCCTATCTGCTAATTTTAATTTCTGTTTTCGAGTCTTTTTTTCGAGTCGTGGGGACACGGCTCATTTTTGAGTTGGGGGTGTGGGGATTCGTTGTCTCTCATCTCCATTTTTCAGTTTTTGAGTGAAATTAAAATTTTTGATGCATGGGAATTAGATGTAGAGTGTGTTTAATAACTTGAAAGCATAAGCTCAGTAGATTAATGATAGTAAGTGATATGTTTATGAGCTATGTATTTGTATGCTCTGAGTATTTGCAGGAAAACACACGTTGATAGTAAAGAAAGATTAGTGAGCAATGCGATAGAAAGTATGTTCGATCTCAGGGAACCTTGAAAGTGTGTAGGCCGTGAGATCCAAGCTAGTTGAAAAACCATTTGATGAAAGTGCTAAAGGTAAGAAATTTTCTGAATTACATAGTGTAGAAAGTGATCAAGGCGGTTCTTTCATATTTTTAAGCCTTTGAAGCCTTTTTATACCTTCTCACCTTGTGATTTTTGAGTTTAAAAGTTATATCCTTCTTAGCCCCTTCTAGCCTTTCTAAAGCCTTTTTTTTGAAACACATTATAAGCCATATCCTTTAGATTTTTAGGACTTTTCCATATGACCGCACTCGAATCGCGATGCTTAGACAGTTGTTTTAGAGCTTGAGTTTGGGGTGGTGGGTCCACCATTATGGGAGTTATTATGTTGGGATTTTTGAGCTTATAAATTGTGCTTTGTGCTTTATATTGAAGATGTTTTACAGCATTGTATTGTAACCCTTGCCGGGGTAATAGTGAATGAAAAAGAAGCTTCGAGCTAATTTTGCCAACAAGGGCATTAAAAGAAAAAATATATATATGAGAAAATTAGCGTGATATCTCAACATTAAAAGAGAGTCATAGCTATAGAAAAGAGAATTGATTTGAAAAGAAAAGAAAATATATATATTCGGACCGGCAAAGTGGATTTTTATGTGAACATCTTAAGCTTTAATTGGGTTATTGGGGATGCTAAATTGTGCATCAAGGAATTCATTGGGTTGAGTGAGAAACGTTTATGAGAGTAACTCAAGCTCTAGGGCGATTCGTTGATGGCTAGTGAGGAGAGAGCCAAAAGCTCACTCCAAATTATCCAAATATATGATCATACCGTCCCTAAGCCTACATTACAACCTTAAAAGACCTTGTGATTCTTTGTTATGTAATTGAGAAGTGATTGAGCCATTAGAGATTAGTTAAGTGGATTCTTGGATACTAGTGAGGTTTGATGAACAATCTATAGCTCTCTTGGGGAACTGAGTAAAGTCCCAATCCTTCTTACATTGCGAAACTAATCTGATCTTGAAATCAAGCCGTGTTGACTGTAGATATGAGAAGTGTACAGGTATGTAGTTTATATTATTGCATGAAATTTTCTGAGCTGTGTGCTTTAGGTTTATTCTATATATTCTGCTATGTTTTTTTCCTGTGTTGAAAATTTTATAAGTGTGTATTTCTAGACTTCCCTATGTTTTTATCTTTTATTGTATCGGGACGATACAACTTTGAGTTGGGGGTCTTGATGTCTCCTCATTTGTGATAGATTTATGTTAAGATGAGACATCATTTTTAGTGTTTTAGAAGTCAATAATGTCGATTTTCTTGAGTTTTAGTGCACTTTCCTATTTTGTGTCTTGATTTGTAGAATTATTGTTTTTAGAGCATATTGGGTTTAATTGTTTATTTAGTGTGTAGCTTTAAAGATAATTATGGAGTTTAATTAGAATCCAAGTCAAAGACAACAACTTATGGAAAGAGATATGCATGGTAATTGGAGATAAGGAAAGAATTGCTAAAAAGATGGAAAAGGAAAAGCTGCCTAAATCTGGGATTCTGCAAAGATAGGCGTTTTTACCTAATAAAGAGGCCGAATTTGGTAGATTACTCCTAAAGGGTCTAGATAATTCTGTTGCGATTCTTTTGGTATCTTGTGGAGCAAAATCGGACCAATAATAAAGAAGTTATGACCAAAACAACGCAGCAGTGTTTATCTTTATTTCCATACGAATTTGAGTTGGGCTAGAAGTCCATTACCTTAACAATTCCTCAAGAAAACGAATTAGGTCTTCTAAACACCTATAAATACACCCTTATATCACTTGTAAATTATCCTTGCCTCATAGTAATTAGTTCTTAAGGTTTTATTCTTCCAGTTTATTGTAGAGAGCAAGATGATGTCTTTTATTATTTCTTTTAGTTTATTTCCTTCAGGTATGAACTAAACTTCCCATAGCTTGGGTTTTGCATATGTATAATCTATGAATTCTAATTCTTCTATCTAAGTTTCTTTGGGAATTATATGTTTTAATCTGATATTAGCTACTTACTTTATATTTGCTTATGTGTTTTGATTTAATGTCTTTCCTAGAATTGATCACTTTAGGATTGTTTTAAGAGTAGTTAGATGTTCTCCTTGACAGGGTGTTTAACTATTGAACCACCACATAATGTCTAGTGTCGATAGCAGTTCTGACAAAACATACTTCTAACTAGATAGTCATTAAGGTTTGTTTTAACCACAGTATCACCAAGACTTGCAGTATTTGCTTAGGGCCTTAGTGGCGTTTGATAACCCTATTTTAAATCACTTCTTGGTTGTGACGTAGCCCCCTTAGTCGCTCTCAAGGTCTAAGGTAGTGGAATTTAGAATCCTGACTAAGTATTACCAAGAGCTAGTATTCTCCCTTATGAACTAGATCTATAGATAGAATTAGAAGGATTAGTGCATACTAGCAAACCTAAGCTATACTTCTCATCTCATATTCTTAATCTTTTACTTTATTGTCTTTATTTTCCTAGCTTTAATTTAGTTTTAATTCATAAATTCGAAAAACCAAATATTTAATTTTCTGTTTTCTAATTATTTACTTTTACTCGTTATCTGTTCCTACGCGTTTAACACACTTAAGTCCCTGAGAACGAACTCTACTTATCATTAAAACTTGCATACGTCCTGTAATACTTGCAGTACTGTGCCTGTCTAGGGTGAGAGTGCATAGTTTTCCATACTAAATTTGATCTTATTTTTATCACACCCTAGGCGACACCACACCCATTTCAAGCTCAAGAGGTAAGTGACAAGCCTTACCATATACCATTCGATACGGAGAAGCACCTACTAGAGTTTTGAAAGCAGTACGATAAGCCCACAATGCATCATCTAATTTCATAGACCAATCTTTTCTAGTAGGACCAACGGTTTTCTCTAAGATAGATTTTACCTCCCGATTTGAGACTTCGGCTTGACCATTGGCTTGTGGATGATAAGCAGTAGATACACGATGTCTTACCCCATATTTCTCTAGAACCGTCTTTAAATACTTATTAACGAAATGAGTACCTCCATCGCTAATAATTACCCTGGAGTGCCATGTCTAGTGAAAATATGTGACTTTAAGAACTTGATCATCACTCTTGAATCATTGGTTGGTAGAGCCACCGCTTCTACCCATTTAGACACGTAATCAACAGCTAACAAGATGTAGAGGTTACCATTTGAAGGAACGAAAGGGCCCATAAAATCTATACCCCAGACATCAAAAATTTCAACTTCTAACACATTATTACGTGGCATCTCATCTCTCTTGGATATATTTCCAGTAAATTGACATCTTTCACATCTTTTAGCATATTCATGGCAATCTTTAATGATAGAAGGCCAATAAAAACCAGATTGTAATACCTTAGCAGCAGTTTGATCTCCTTTAAAATGTCCACCATAAGGTGAATCGTGACACCCAGCAATAATCGCTTCAATTTCTTCCTTGGCCACGCATCTTCTTACCATTTGATCAGCACACACTTTGTAGAGGAACGGATCCTCCCAAAAGAATTGTCTTGCACGATGAGCTAATCTTTTTCTCTCTTGATAAGTTGAACCTTCAGGAAAAGAACCACTTACCACTAAATTCGCAATATCCGCATACCAAGGAGCCTCATAATCACGGACCACAAATAAATTTTCATCCGGAAACTCTTCTCTAACTGCTTCAGTACCACTATTCAACTCTGAACCTTCTAATCGCGATAGGTGATCTGCAACCTGATTCTCACAACCCTTTCTATCTTTGATCTCTAAATCGAACTCTTGAAGCAATAAAACCCATCTAATTAACCTCGGTTTAGCATCCTTCTTCTCCATAAGATATCGAATCGCTGAATGATCTGTATAGACAATAACTTTCGCTCCAAGAAGATAAGAGCGAAATTTATCGAATGAGTACACAACCGCTAGCAATTCCTTTTCTGTAACTGTATAATTAACTTGAGCACCATTAAAAGTTTTACTAGCATAATAAATCGAATGAAAAACTTTCTCTTTTCTTTGTCCTAATACAGCTCCCATACATAAATCACTCACATCACACATAACTTCAAATGGTAAATTCCAATCTGGAGGTATTACTATAGGAGCAGAAATAAGCTTTTCTTTGATTGCTTTGAAGGCCGCTAAACAAGCTTCATCAAAAAGGAATTTGGAATCCTTTTCGAGTAAGTTGCATAACGGTTTTGCAATCTTAGAAAAGTCTTTAATAAAACGCCTATAAAAGCCAGCATGGCCTAGAAAACTCCTTACCCCTTTAACAGAAACGGGAGGGGGAAGAGTTTTAATTACCTCGATCTTTGCTCTATCAACTTCTAATCCAGCACTCGAAACTTTGTGACCCAGAACAATACCTTCTCGAACCATGAAATGACAGTTCTCCCAGTTTAAGACCAAATATGTTTCCTTGCATCTGATTAACACTTTCTCTAAATTATCTAAACATTTATCAAAATCATCACCAAATACAGAGAAATCATCCATAAATACTTCAAGAAAGTTATCGATCATATCCCAGAAGATAGCCATCATGCATCTTTGAAAGGTAGCAGGAGCATTACACAACCCAAAGGGCATCCTGCGATATGCAAAAGTACCAAAGGGGCATGTAAATGTTGTTTTATGTTGATCTTCCGGAGCCACGTAAATCTGATTATACCCAGAATAACCATCCAAGAAACAATAGTATTCTCTTCCGGCTAATTTATCTAACATTTGATCAATGAAGGGCAAAGGAAAATGATCTTTCTGGTGGCCTTGTTAAGCTTTCTGTAATCCATACAAACTCTCCATCCAACTACCGTTCTTGACGGAATCGCTTCATTTTTATCGTTAAGAACTGTTGTCATTCCTCCTTTCTTCGGTACACACTGAACTGGACTCACCCATTCACTACTCGAAATGGGATAAATAATCCCTGCATCTAAAAGCTTAATCACCTCCTTCTTCACTACATCCTTCATAGCGGGCATTAATCTTCTTTGACCTTCAACTGAGTGTGCGTTAACATCTTCAAGAATAATTTTGTGTTGACAATAGGATGGACTAATGCCTTTGATGTCAGCAATTGTCCAACCTATTGCTTCTTTGTTGGCTCTTAACACATGCAACAGTTTATCTTCTTGAGGATCTGTTAAATTAGCTGAAACAATAACAGGTAGAGTTTCATTAGTACCCAAATACGCATACCTCAAGTGTGCTGGTAACGGTTTTTCTTCCAATTCTGGAGGAGATTCAATTGAAGGCTTCTTTTTAGGAATAATCTCCCCCGGTTCTCTCACAGGCTCATAGGCAAGACGCCTATATTTTGGATTTTCAGAATTTAGAGCAGCTATCGTTTCAGCTAGCTCCTCCATCATCTCAGGTGAATCTAATGTCAAAGCAGCCTGCAAAATATCATCAAAATTTAAACAATTAAATACCTATTGCGATGCCTGCTCAACTACATCCATTCTGAAGCAATCTTCCTGAGAATCTGGAAATTTCATAGCTCGAAATACATTGAATTTGACCTCCTCATCTTGTATCCTCATCGTTAATTCGCCATTCTCTACATCAATCAAAGTACGCCCCGTGGCTAGGAATGGTCTTCCCAAAATAATGGGGACATTCCTATCCGCGTCGTATTCAAGGATAACAAAATCAACAGGAAATATAAGTGTAGCTGCCTTAACGAGGACATCTTAAATTCGGCCTTCAGGATGTGCAACAGACCTGTCCGCCATTTGCAAGACCATTGAGGTGGGTCTTGCTTTTCCAATTTTTATCCTATCAAAGATCGACTTGGGCATCAAATTGATGCTTGCACCCAAATCACATAGCGCTTTTCCTTTCCATTCTTCTCCAATCGATATCGGAATCGTGAAACTCCCAGGATCAACTAACTTTGGAGGTAATTTACTTTGACAAATCGCGCTACATTCTTCAGGGAGACCAATCATTTCATTATCACAATAAGGCCTTTTGTTAGTGAGGGCCCTCTTCAAAAACTTCATATACTTAGGAATATCTCAAATAGCCTCTAGTAACGGAATATTAATACTTAGACCCTTCACTCTATTAAAGAATTTCTGAAAATCACCCAAATCACCCTTTTTCTGAACTCGAGATGGAAACGGTGGTGGAGGGCGATTTATCACAATATCATCTTTCTTTTTCGGAATCTCACGTGGTCTCTCTATTTCTTCAACCTCATTTTCTTTCTCTTTCTCACCCACTTCCTTTTCTTTTCTTTGCACTTCTTTCTCTTTCATAACAGGAAAAGGAGGTGGAGGAAGGTTCTTACCACTTCTTAATGTAACAGCTTTACAATCTTCGTATTGTATTGGATTCTCAGTGTCGCTAGGAAGTTGTCCTTGTGGACGTTGATTAAACTGTTTATTAACTTGACTTATCTGATTCTGTAACAACTTCATGTTTGCGTTCGATGCTTGTTAACGTTCCATAGCTTGTGTTTGAAGAGCAATTAGACTTTCAACTGTTTTCTATAGGGTGACTACTCCTTCTTGTGGATGGGCAGGTAAGGCTTTTTGGTTTAAAGTTTCATCGTAAGTATTCTGAGGAGCTTGTCTTTGTACATAATTACCCTGATTCTGTCCTCCTTGGTAGTTATTGTGTGGTCTTGGATTGTAGTTGTTACCTTGGGGACGCGGCTGATACGCATATGTAGGATTGTCTGCCCCATTAGGATTTGAGTATTGAAACCCAGGATGGTTTCTGTTAGGCTGATATCCATTACCACTCGAATTGAAGTTACCTCTGTTGGACAAAAACATCACATGTTCTTGATTGTTCGGACAATTTTCCTCATCATGATCATCTACTCTGCAAATCGAACACATATAAACCTCTTGAGCAGCTTGAACAGCTACCTTCTTACCCGAAAATCCTGCTTTTACAGCTAAAGTAAGATGTTTCAATTGTTGCTCTATAGTAGTCTGAATCTTATTCTCAAGCGTAGCAAATTTTTCTTCTATATTAACATTATTCACTCCTTTAACCGGTGATCTTACTGAATTCCACCCCACTTCATTCTTGACTGTTCTCTCTAAAATGATTTTAGCATGAGCGGGATGAACTTGAAGAAAACCTGCACCACATAACAAATCCAACTTCTCTCTCGAAGTCCCATCAAGGCCTCTGTAAAAGATTTTTAGCTGTTGTTGTTCTGAAAAGCCATGATTGGGGACTCTACGTAGACACATCTGGAATCTTGTCCAACTCTTACCCAAAGTTTCATCATATTCTTGACGGAAATGCGTCAATTCTAATTCAGCATCTAACCTCATGTTACTTGGGTAATACCTGTCAAAGAAAGTAGTCTCTAATTGGTCCCAGTTTGTTATTTTCGTAGGATCTTGAGTATCGTGCCATTCACTTGCTCCATCAATGACAAAAAATTTAAACGCAGCAAAATACATCTGTTCTCTTGAAACTCCTTATGTGATATAAGAATCACATATCTGCTTAAATTTTTGTACTGCTCTAAGAGGATCTTCTCCCACTCTACCACGAAAATTTCCAAAATTTTGGAATTGAGCTATCATACCCGAATCTGGACGAAACCTCGGAACATTTATATCTGGAGCACCTACTCCTATAGCAGGAGCACGGAATGGAACTTCTGGTGGACCATTAGTAAACCACGGATCTTGATTCATTACTATCTGGACTTGAGGATTAGGATTCAATGGTTGAACTTGAGGAATAATGCCTGGAGCTAAAGGTTGGCCATCCGCGCCTAGTTGACCTTGTTCATTATTTTGTTGATTCTGAAGATTAATCTCCTCCATTCTGTTAATTAATTCTTCTACCTCTAAAGCTTCTTGTTCTCTCCTTCTCTTGTTAGCAAGTCTGATCAACGATTCTGGATTACTAAGGATCGGAGGTGTTGGCTCTAGATCCTTGAATAGCCTTCTTCGCATACACCAAACCTAAAAACCTGAAAAAGCTAAACAAACAAAAAGCGTAAAACTAATAAAATAAAATAAATGCAACTATCACTAAAGGATAAACACCGTGGTCACACGCTACCGTCCACGGCAGCGGCGCCAAAAACTTGGTGGTCCTTTGTGTGTTCTAAAATAAATGCAAAAGATAATCGAACCACAACCGCAAGTGTACGGATGTCCCAAGTAGTATAACAGATAAAACAGATTCGTTCCAAGGACGGGATGGTTGACTACAATGCTTATCTATTAATAATTGATTGCACTTATGAAAGTAAATGAAGATAATATGTTTGTTTGGTTTTGTATTAATGCTAAGTAAATGAAAGACAATTATTAAAATGCAAATAAAAGCTAAGACGCAAGTAAAATGTTGTAAAACGCAGTATGGAAAGTAGCACTTGAGAACGCAAGGATCCTCCCAATCCTATTTCCTAACTTATGTTGTTTAAGGGCTAAATTGGTCAATTACAATGGTCGGGATTCTAAATTCCTTATACCCCCGTCAGGGTGGACTATAAGGCTATCCTAGAGTGTCACTAGTCCCGTCAGGGTAAATATGATCCACTTTTGGATGGTTAAGTTTTATTACCTCATTGGCCCTAGAATTAGCTAAGTTCGTCAGAATCAATAGATTCTATCCTAGATTGAATAAATGGTTCTGTACCTAAACCCTCCGTCAGGATGATCCAATCGCCACTAATTGGAATAGCCTAGATACTAACACCTGTTCCTAGTTCATGACGCTAAAAACAGTAAATAATCTCAATTTATCGAAAAGAGTAAAAGCCCCAATCTAGTTTAATTTAACAGAAACCCAAATTCAACATTCGTTATTTAATAAGATTGGGATTCACCCCTTAATTGTTCTCAAGCACTAAAGTGAAATTAGCTCATACTAATAAAAAGAAAAACTAAATTAAATGTAAAGGAATTCATATTTGATTACAAAATTAAAGAATAGAAAAACCTAATTTCCGGAATAGGAATGACTACGAACGGAGATATAGACCCTCTCCAACTCTTGTAGCTTCTTCTTCTTCCTTCATTAGCTTCTCTCTAGTGTTTTTAATCTTGCAGAATGTGAATTGTATGAAAAATAGAAGTCCATACCTTCTTTTATAAGTGCAAATTCGGACTTGGACCTAGGCTTTTAATTAAATGAATTATAAAAGGCCCAAGTCCACTAACTTAGCCCAAAATCCCGTAACTGCTGATACACCTTCACTAAAACGGCTTTTCCCGATTCGTTATGACTCCGATTGACTTGATTCCAGTTGCTACAGTTCCGTAACTCGATAGGGAGCGTTTTCTCTTCAAAGGTCAGCTGCTAAATCATCGCTTAAGCACCTCGGAATCAGCAATCTATGGCCTGGAAAATGGATTTTCAGCTCTAAAAATAATATCTTCGGGATTTATCTTCAAGTCTTGACTCTATCTCTTGATCTTTGACTTTCTCCTCGGATTCCTCTTCTAGCTAACATCTAAAACCTGTAAAATCTTCACTAAAAATACCAATATTACGCGCAAAAGCTTAATAAATTAATATTGCTAGAAATAAAAGAGGAAAATCATATTATTGCATATTTAGTCCAAAAGTCTATCAAAATAAGCGAATAAACACCAAAAATGATGTCTCCTAAGGGTAAAAAATAAGAACAATTAAGGAGACATCAGTATCTTAATCGTGTTTAATATAAGAAAAGAATACATATTAATCTAATAATGGATGGAATAAGGAATGGTAACGTAGGGCTCCAACTTCTCTCCAGGTGTTTCTTGATTCTCTTCTCCTCCCATGTGTGTCTAATGATAAATTTCTGAATGGTAACCCTATATAATTGGATTTTGCTAATATTTTAAGGTACCTAAATGTTTTTGGTGTTATAGGCCCCTTTTAAATGGCCCAATTCAACCCAAAAATGTTTTCAAGGAAGATCGAACTTGTTCGAGCCATGACAACTACACGTTAATAAGTCTTTCATTTTAACTCCAAATCACAAACCGACAACTCTCACACGCTTCCGGCTTCAACTGATAAACAAAATATCTCTCTCGGAATCTTAGCCAATTGCACGTTGTGTCTCTCTTAGATTGATTTCCAAGTTTTACCGGGTAAACGCTATGGCTTTCCAAAAGTGGCTTTTTGGTCCTTTAACGCCTTGACTTGGGTTCGACCTTGCTTTATCAACTTCTTATTCTTGTCTATAGGTCTCGTATCACCGAAGTACCCAAGAGATGCACACTTAACATACAATTAACACACAAATAACTCTAAAAGTAATAGATATCTAAAACAAGAAAGAAATGTGAGTATGTCTAAATATAGGGGATAATCCCTCAAATCAGTCCAATTAAACCCTAAAAAGATGTCTCGTGGTACAATTAATATATCACACAAAAGGAGACACCATGTACTAACCTTATGCTTTCTCGAACAATGAGGCGACATTTCTTCATTTTCGAGTTGATTTCAATACTGAGAAGCCACTTCCTTGTGGGAGTTTTTTTGTTAAACAAAGAGGTGGATATTGATGGGAAATGTTTAAATATGAGAATATCGGCATGGTTTTTTTTACATATGGATTGGTTGGGCGTTTTCAAGGTCAATGTACACGTCAATGGTGTTTTCTCACCCTATGGATGATCTCATGTGTTATTTCTGCTGGAAAAATAACAATCACTGGTTTTAAAATAGAGAAATGGAATTCCAAAAAATAGTAAACGAAATAATTCTCAATTAAAGTAATACTACTCTATTACAATGAATTGAAAATAATGAAACTTACACGGAAAATATTAGAAAAGAACTATTACACGGAATGTAAATGGCGTTAAAAAGATATTCCGGTCGTGCCGGTTATCTCTAACAAAAGTTCTACTCTATAGAAATATTATACTAGAATATTTGAGAGAGAAATATAATAGTATTTCTAATTCTTAGTTTCGTTTTACATTCTATTCTTTATTCTCTCTAGAATATTTTTTTTTCCTTTCTATTCTCCCTATATTTTTCCATTCTCTCAAGAATAATTTTTTTTCTTCTCCTCTTCAAATGAAAGTGACAAAGTCACTATTTATAGAAGAAAAAGCAAGACAAGAAAACCGTCACATTAATACTCATATTAAAGTCGTCCGTTTTTTCTTTATCAAGTTTTTGTAACTCCCATAACAACTAATACATAAAGAACCATTAATCTATAAAGAAGAATAAGGAATAATTCTAATGGTTTTTTTTCCCAAATAATAAAGTGGGACTATTATACACAAATGGTATTTTTCACTTCTTCCAAAAACATGAAAGAATTAATAAAATAAATTGTCTTTATTTAAAAAATTCCAACAATCCCCCACTCATGTTCTTTGGGAAAGAAGGTGAACAGGTTTCCATAAATATCAGCATTTGGGTGAATTGTACTTAAGTGTCAATATCTTTCGATTTGAATTGACACGTAGTGAAGTGAGGCAACCACCAAAAACATATCAAGTGAACGTACTCTTGAACTTGATAGTTTTCGATCGAGACCCTCACAGCACATACTCTACCCGACTGATAGTTACAGATTCCTCAAACATCACCCTTTCCATGCACATAGGTGATCTCCAAGAGTGTCTAGCCTCATTAGCCGACCCTCTCGGATTTCGAGATCATTAAGAGCAATAAAGCTCATCCTCATTATGTGTCTCTCTAATTCATCAAGTCCTTTCTCTTTAGGACCAACCTTACAGGTTATGAATTTGTGGTGATTCTAACAACTCATCCCTTGGGAACATCAAGGACGTCTCCTTGTAATCAGATTATGAGCAATATACAACAACCTCAACGGTGAATTCATCAAATCCGTCTCAAAAGGACAACCACGCATGGCTATGAATTCATTAAGTATGAGGAATATATAACAACCTAAACGGTGAATTCATCAAGTCCGTCTCAATAGGACCACCACACATGGCTATGAATTCATTAAGTTTTAATTTGCTCATGTATGCACAATTTACATTATATGGATGAGAAGTTAGTGAATTATATAGATCAATAGTACATCTCTCGTACTTTATTAAATGAAAAATAATAACTTAATGGTCACCAGTTGAGTCTCTCTACAATATGGACAATACCAAGTTGGGTTTTGTTCATTAAGAGCATCATAATCATTATAATTATTTTATATTCATTAAGGGGTACACACCCCCCACAATTCTCTTATTAATGAATACTAGAATTATAAAGATTTTTTTTACTAGATATTATATCAACAGAGTCAAACTTTTCCAACAAAGTGAGACTAACTAAGGTAAATTCTATAATTTACTCAAATGAATTTTTTCTTAGGATCATCTTCTCCCACATCTTTTATTCACAAATAAAAATAAAAGAAGTAAGTCCCATTAATGAAAGTACCAAAAGTGGATCATGTCATACACCTATTATCAAAAGTGCAACACAAACTGATCCATCTTTTATTAAGGTACTATTTCATTAGCAAGGTGGTCGTTTAAAAACCCAAAACAATTTTTTAAGTTTTCATAGTTTGTCCCCTTGACCAAAAACCACCAACCCTTCAACTTGCACTATATAGATATCTTCATCTATATTTTCACTCACATATAGATTTAACATCCAATTGGTGTATAATCATGTTTGTGAATGATAGTTAGTGCAACAAGAGTTGAAGGGTGGTTGTATAAGTGAGTAAGGGTCAAAGTAATCCTAAAACTTAAATAAATATGGAAAAATAAGGTTTTATCCTTGAGTGGATTCACTTTTCGACTTGTATGAGACTAATTAGATCTTGTCGGGTCATTTCCCGGTGACATGCTTATTCTCATCAGAATCATCACCCTCGTGTTTTTTCTAAACCGTTTCACGGATAGTCTTTATTGACTTCTCAACGGCACACAAATAATAGGTGGGGTTCGTCACAATATCCAAGATCCCTCCCCTAACCACTGATTTAGCTTTCTTGAACCCAACTTTTAGAGCCAGAAACCTAGCATGTAGTTCTTTGGTATATTCCCCATTTGCCTCAATGACGGAGAGTACCTCAAGAACGGCAAGGTCTAGTTCATGTTGTTCAAGGCATATCGGTGGCTTTTGTGCCCAACGTTTGTAGTTGGAACCATTGAAAGGCTCCAACTTAGTCACGTCGGCAATGACCTTTGCATACAATAATGAAGCAACTACCGAGATAGGAAAAAGCATTTCTAAAACAACCAGTGATATAAAAGTAATATCTTTTTAAATTGCTGGAAAAATAACAATCACTGGTTTTAAAATAGAGAAATGGAATTCCAAAAAATAGTAAACGAAATAATTCTCAATTAAAGTAATACTACTCTATTACAATGAATTGAAAATAATGAAACTTACACGGAAAATATGAGAAAAGAACTATTACACGGAATGTAAATGGCGTTAAAAAGATATTCCAGTCGTGCCGGTTATCTCTAACAAAAGTTCTACTCTATAGAAATATTATACTAGAATATTTGAGAGAGAAATATAATAGTATTTCTAATTCTTAGTTTCGTTTTACATTCTATTCTTTATTCTCTCTAGAATATTTTTTTTTCCTTTCTATTCTCTCTATATTTTTCCATTCTCTCAAGAATAATTTTTTTTCTTCTCCTCTTCAAATTAAAGTGACAAAGTCACTATTTATAGAAGAAAAAGCAAGACAAGAAAACCGTCACATTAATACTCATATTAAAGTCGTCCGTTTTTTCTTTATCAAGTTTTTGTAACTCCCATAACAACTAATACATAAAGAACCATTAATCCATAATGGTTTTTTTTCCCCAAATAATAAAGTGGGACTATTATACATAAATGGTATTTTTCACTTCTTCCAAAAACATGAAAGAATTAATAAAATAAATTGTCTTTATTTAAAAAATTCCAACAATTTCAAGTGGGTCAAGGATATGTAATGGGAAATATCCAGTTGAATATGCACTTAACTTGATTATAGGATGGGGTTAAGTGAGATGCAAGAACTACTTCAAGAAGATAAAAGAATTTTGCAGTATTGGAGGAGTAAGTAAACCATATAATTAATAACGATCTTGCTCAATTTACAATAAGGAGGGTTTTCCCAATAGCACAAAGTACAACCATTGTACTAAAAATACAAGGAGAACAGAAGAGAAAATGCATATCTCTCAAGTACTAAGAAATGGAATGAGAAGACACCATGTAGAGGTAAATTTGACAAATTCAAGTTGAAAGCTGGAAGTGATAATGACGCGGGCAGGATAACAAAGTTGTTTCATTGAAGATGCAGCTAAATTAGGATTACTTCCATATTTTAAACCCATTTCTCCTAAAAGAAAAATTGATTTTTCCAAATTTAACATGGACCAAGATAGTGGAATCACCTATAAGGTTAAGACACACAATAAATTTATTCGAGACACATCAAACTTGATCAAGCCATCCAAATAAGTTTACATTTCTATATCCTCATCTGCGAACAAAGAAGCCACATGTGAGAACACAAAAAGTTTTGTTAATTATCTAATATTAGCCCTCCTATAAACAAAGATAGGAAAGGAAAAGGGAAAACTCCTATTAGTGTAGCTAGCAACAACAATTTCAGGAGCAATGATATACCAAGATGCTATCAAGTGGGGGGAGGATCTCTTATTCGTAAAGTCTTTTCTAAAGCAGGTATTAAACTAGGTTCTCCTTTTAGATATGATCTATTTCTAGGTTTTGGGGAAATTAAATCTAAGAATGGATGGTTGAGTGGACATCTTCTAATAGAGCTAATAAAATAGAGAACATAGACGTTGACATTAATCAAGATCCTATACGCCAAAAGTTGAACCTAAGGAATATGAATACTTTGAGTCAAAAGAGGATTATGGTTCCTATACAAGTGTAGAGGAGGTTAGACGTGATCAATACTTTCTAGAATTTTACGCCAGTTGTTTCAAAGCTAAGGATGAGGATGATGGATATCTTGGTGGTGAAGAGGAGTTTTTTGAAATGATGCACACTAAATTGGATGAACATCGTCGAGAGAACAAGAATATTATGAATGGATTTTTTTTTTTGAATGGATGCCCACCTACCCTTGATCAGGTCGTAGAAAAGGACATGAAGATTATATGCTGGAATTGTCAAGGGATTAGGAACCCCTTGACGAAATGTACCTTTATTTCCCTCGTTAAGTATTTTAGTTTAGACGTTGTTTGTTTGAATACAAGCTTAATACTTGTAGCATCGGTCCTTTTGATAAGTATGTATGTGCGTTGTATATAAATGTTGGAGTAGCGTTCCCCTTTGTGTGGTTAGGGGTCTTTCAAGAATGATTCTCCTTCTTTGAAGATTTATGCTTCTCTTTTTGTCAATTTTTCTTGTAATTTCCTATTTGTAACCTGTATTAATGAACAATATGGCTACTTCTTGGTGAGGGAAAAGGTGTGATAAAATAATAGATATGAATAAAAGAACTAGCACCTTATACCACCATGATAAACTCTCCGCAAGTGAACGGATTATTTGCAAGTAATAAGTAAGTAAAACAGTTATCGATCCCATGGACTGCGAAAGTTAGTTTATTAATAGTGTAATTACTAAATGGACTAGAAATAGTTGGTAAAATAATACGCAAAGACACTAATATATTTATTTGGTTTTTATGACTCTAAACAAACTTAAATTAAAGACAAGAAAGTATGATAGAAGCTTATGATAGATTAGGTTGAGAACTAGCAAGTAATCCCCTAATGGCATTGTTCTATGTTCATTACCTAAGGGAGAATAATGTGATATACAACAGTCGGGATTCTAAATTCCTCCTAACCCCCTTATGGGTGGACTTATGAGGCAATCTCTCCACTAACATGGGACTTGGGTAAGGAAACCCTGCGCAATGATCGGTGGTTAAATTAAACTCTATTGACTATCTAGCAAGGCAAGCCCGTTAGGATTACTACCGCATACTGGACGACTATGTGGTGTTTTCTATAAGTGAATCCCCCTTCCGGGTGTTAACTCAATTATTATGGTAGTCCTATGTGTGTGCATCGCAAGAACTACATATATTAATTCAAAGCACATAATACATAACTATCACTACTAAATTCAGTTAAATGTAAAAGGACATCCCAAATTAAATAACATATAAAACAAGTCTAGGGATTATACCCATATGCTAATCTCAAGCTAAATAAATTAGTTCATAAGAAATAATTAAGAATACAGAAGAATTTTTTTGTCAACAAGGAATACAAAATTACAAACATGAGGGTTAGAATGTCATGAACAACTTCCAAACTCCTTCTTATCTTCTTCTTCTCTTGATCTAGACTTCCTCTTGATCTTTAGATGATTAGGGACTGGCCAAGGATGATTTCTCTAAGGTAGGAATGGATATATATAGGTCTTTGGTCGAAATATGGAGTAATCCCCAAGTTAAGGAGTCCTAATCTTACCAAAATTAGTATTCCTAAATTGTACGACAAGATAAACTTTTGCGTATTTTGATTTGGTCATATCTCCTTCTTTAGTTATCGGAATTCATTGTACGACCAGTCAAAACGACCAAGATATAAAGATCAACAAATTGGTTGAAGGGATCCTCCAAATTTGTGACTAACTTTCTGCAGCAATATAATTAGTGAACATTTTTCCAGCATGGCAGATTCTTTACTTTCCAAATATATCCAAACTTTTCTTTTTTGACTTTGACTAACAGATTTTCTTTAGTTTTCCACTTCAAATCAGTTTCCATAGGTGTAATAGTTTCCATATACCTAAGTGGTACACAAATTACACATAAAAGCTCACAAAATAGCAAAACACCTAAAACTAGACAATGTGTAAAGTATGAATAAATAGGGAAAATTCCGAAATTAAATACAAAATACCCCTAAAATGATGTCTCTGGTATAGATTTATATATCACAAATATGGAGACATCACTTATGTTATCTTGTATTTTTTTCACGCTCCCAAATGATTTAACTATCAGAAACAAGTGTGGGAGGAGATCTCTAGCTGGAATAACAACTGCAAATATCCTGGGTTAATGTTAGGGATCTCAATGATATCTCTAAATACTATGAGAAGAAAGGTATTAGGGATGCAGATGAAAACAACATGTAACCTTTAAACAACTTCATTTATTCTAATGGACTTATTAAATTACCACCTAAAGGGTGTTTCTTTACATGGAAAAATCGAAGAGAAGTCGATCAACATGTCAAAGTTTTTTTTATCAACAAACCATTTTTTATCCACAAAAAAAGATTGGTACAAATCAAACCCCTACTTGTTTTTTACTCAAAAAAAAAGTATGTCTAGAAAAACAACCCTATACAACCATTGCTAGGAAAAGCAAACAACCTATCAACTACTCAAGCAACTTATACAACCATTGCTAAGGAATGAAACCATATACACCAATTACTAAGAAAACAAACCTCTAATCAAGGGATCAAGCTATCATAGGAAACTTTCCCAAATAGGAAACCTTCCCAATAAGGCAATTTTCCAATGAGGGAAATCTTCCTACAATAGTAAATCCTTTGAAAAAAAGGAAACACTACATCTAGGTCCAAGCTCCAAGCTAGCCTCCATGCTCCTCTTGATCTACATCATTAAGCACACCATGAAGCTTCCACCTTCCCACAGTTTTCCTATTCTCATAGCTTTTCTTTCTATTCCAAAGTGTGTTTTGAATATCATTCATCTAAATCTTTACAATTTCCTCCCTCTTAGGGTTTATCTTCTTGAATTCCTTTTTGTTTCTCATATCCCAAATGCAATAAAGAAAGCTAAGGAAAGTAATATTATAAATAGTGTCCTTAAGAGAGTTACCATCAAAGTTAGCCATGAAATCAAGCCTTTCCTCCCAACTTTCCCATGTATTATGCCAATTATGTAATGCGCAAAGTTCTTCCCAAGCCAAGGCAATGAACTTGAAAGTAACAAATAGGTGGTCCCTTGACTCAAACTCTTCATAACAAAGGGAGAAAAACTTATCCACATCCATACCCCACTTTCGAACTCTATCTTTGGTACTTAATCTATTTTTATAAATCAGCCAAGCACAACATTTACGCTTTGGAATCATCCATTTGTGCCAAACAACACAAAACCACTTAGTCTTCAAATTAGGACCTTTAAGATTACTCATTGTTTCAGAGGTCTTAAAACCTTTATCCCCCCATTTAATAATGTCTTCTTTATCACTAAGCACTATATTTTTAACTACATCAAAAACCTTGTTAAGATTGTGATGAAGCCTCCATCTTTAGCTAGTATAATACTTAACCACCTTCCTATTAATGTTATAATTCCCAAGTGAAATAGCATCATCTTGATCACAAATATCTTTCACACTTTTACCCTTAATACCCTTGTCAGTTAACATATAAGTCCTCTTACCATTACCCACAACATGCTTAATATAATCATAAGCTATGTACCTCACATTAAGCATTTCTCTCCAAGTCCAAGGCAATTTACTATCATAAGCAATACTCCAAATGCTTTTATTCCTAAGCCAATTAGAATAAATCCATTCTGACCATATGTTATCCTTGCTTCCATACATTCTCCAAATAGCTTTATGAATGGAAACTTAATTAATTTGAAGAGTATTTGGAATACAAAGACCCCCATTCGCCTTGCTTTGACAAAGATCCTCCCATAAAAACATTGGCTCCATGATAGTTACTAGTGTTACCCTTCCATAAAAACCTACTTAAAAGAGTTTCAATCTTGTGAATTACCCCTATAGGAATAAATAAAACATTACACCAATATCTAGCCTTGCTTTGAAGAACACTCTTTATGAGAAGGAGTCTACATGCAAAAGTAAGAAACCTATGCATCCAACTTTCAACACTACCAACAATGTTATTGATAAGAGCATTACGCATTAAACTATTTGGTCCTTTAGTGGTTAAAGGAGCACCAAGATATCTCACAGGCAGCTTTCCTCTTTTAACATTAAGAATACAACTAAGCTCTTTATGAAGCTCCTTATTACACCACCATGTAAAAAAATTCTTTTCTGGACTGATTTTGAGGCCAGAAAGACTAGAGAAGAGGTCAATTCTTTGAGCTTGTTCTTGTAGTTCTTTGAGTTGTTAGCTCGATTCTTTGAGCTTCAGATATTCTGAAGTTTCTTCTTTTTCTTCTGATTCACTTGGCCAACTTCTCTCGTTCTCAAGAATCCTCTCCATACAATTTTCGGCTTCTGTAGGATCTAGTAACACAAAACCCTTGTTTCCTAATGAATCTGCTCTTGCCCTTGACTCGTTATTGAGTCCTCCATAGAACATGGTTAAAGAATATTTTGGCGATGATTTATGGTATGGACATCTCGCCTTTTTCTCATTATATCGTAACCATGCTTCACCCAAACTTTCTCCGTCTTCCTGCATAAACTGTTCAAGCTCCAACATATCTTTTAATCTTCTACTAACCGGATAGAATCGGTCTAGAAATCTAGATTGAAGCTTATCCCAATCGGGAATAACGTGAGGATATTGGGTATCGTACCAATTGCTTGCACCTCCGGTCAAGAATAACTAGAACATAATGTAATACATCTGCTCCTTAGTGACTCCTTTTACGATATATGCATCACAGATCTGCATGAATTTCTGAATATATCAGATCGGATCTTGTTGTGCAGCACTGCTAAATTGTCCATGATTTCGAAACTGCGCTAACATCCCTGGATCTGGCCTAAATTTAGCGGCTTGGATTTCTGGAGTGCGGATTCCGCGTGGTTGCACTCTGAATGAGATGGGTATTTCAAGTCTCCTTGGATCCTCCATCTGTAACTATTTACAAAACAAAAACTAAAAAGACAAAAGCGTAAAATAGAACTAACTGAAATAAAAGCACAAGATATATGCACAAGGACTAACGATGTAGTCCCCGGCAGCGGCGCCAAAATCTTGGTGTCGACTAGGGTATGATAAAATAATAGATAAATAAGTGCAAATAAACACCCTAGCCTATCACGGTTCTGCAAGTATACAGATCGTATGCAAGTTTTAATAAATAAGTAAGATTCGTTCCGCAGAGACTACGAATGTTAGGAAGATCTTATGCAATAACCGAGTGCAGATATTAAAAAGCTAGAACAAATAAAACGCAGATAAATAAAAGACAAAATAGATTTTTACTGGGTTTTTGATTAACTAAATTAAACTAATAAAGTAAAGACTGAAAATTAAATGCAAGAGAAGAAGATAGTATGAGAGTTTAGCTTGAGTAAATAGCATGTACTCCCCACTAGTTTTGCCGTTCTAAACATGTAAGGGTGAATTATGTAGTATTTCAATAATCGGTTTCAATTGCGGTAGGTAGTTTTAAATAGGGTTTACCTGTGTCAATAAGGAGTCCTAAGCAAACTTTTCCTGCAATTGATTAAATAGCAATACACTAAACCATGGTGATTATATAGTTAGGTTGATTTATCAGATCTAAATCGTACACTAGACGTTATGTGGTAAACCTATAGTTAAATATATCGTTGTCAATGATTACTTAACTCCTATGCTGGTAATTCTATATGGTCGCGATCCACAAGAACACAAAATATAAATCCAAACACATAAACAGAGAATAAAAACAATAATTCAATTTAAAACATAGAATTCCCAAATTAGATAGATGTCAACCAAAACTAGGGTTCATACATATATTCTAAAACTCAATATAATAGAAATTTAGTTCATACTAAAGGAAGAAAAGAAAGAAATTACAAAATTAACGGTTGAAGAAGACATTATTGATGAACAGCTCCTTCCAGACTTATTTTCTTGTGTTGTAAGCTTCCTCTTGGCTTAAGGTTTTGCCAAGGATGATTTTATAATGTTAAGAGGCTGTATTTATAGTGTATAGGTTGACCTAATCGTTTTCTTGAAGGAGAAGGTAAGTATTGGACTCCTAGCCCAACTCAAATTCGTAGCCCAAAAATGTGGAATCAGCCCTGTTTTTGTTTTTGTCCTAACATCTTCAATTCTTATCTGTTTGACGCATATGAGTAGTCGAAATTCATCGTCTCAGAAAGATCTTTAACTTTTCTCTTGACCGTTTCTCCAGATTCCTCAATGATTTTGAGATATAAGCTGATAAGTGGTCGTTGGTGCTGGAATTCAGATTTAAGGCAGTTTTTCCTTTTCCATATTTTTAGCTTTTACTTCCTTATCTTCAATTTCCATGTTTATCTTATTTCCTTTAGCTCTTGGAACCAACTTGGACTCTAATTAATTACCATATATCTCTAATGCTTCACACTAAATAAATAACTAAACCCAATATGCTCTAAAAATAATAAATTATCAATTCAAGACCCAAAATAGGAAAGTGTACTAAATCATGCAAAAATCGACCTATATACTAATAAATACGCCTAAAATTATGTCTCGGAAATAGATTTTATTATCACAAATGAGGAGACATCAAGACCCCCAACTCAAAGTTGTATCGTCCCGATACAATAAAAGTAAAGATCAGTAGGGTAGTCATATAAACAAGAAGAAGAAGTCTGAGGAGAACAAGAACAGAACATAATGAATGATCCTAGAGCATAGTATCTAAAAAGTCTCATGTAGTATTGCTTCAAGAAATAATGCACAAGTATGCTCAATATACGTGTAATCAACAATCCATGAATTCAAGTCGAGATTAATTTCGCACTGCCAGAAGGAGAGATTGATAACTTAGTTCATGCCAATGGCTATAGGTTGTTCATAGGTCCTAATATAGCATCCAATGGTCCACTTACCTACTACCTAATAACTCAATTGTTTCTCCACCAAGCAGTTAGAAATCCTAAGGTCTTTGGTTATAACGTGGCTTAGGGACGGTGTGGTATATTTGGATAAATGAAAAGTGAGCTTGTGGTTCTCTCCTCACATTCCATCAACGAATCGTCCTAGAGCTTGAGTTTTCACTTGAAGATGTTCTCACTCAAACCAATTTTTGATGCTTTTGATGTGCATCCCCAATAATCCCAAATAAAACCTTTTATGATGATATACAATTTCCACTTTGCCGGTCCGAATATATATTCTTTTCATATCAATTTGTTTTTCTTTTGTATAGCTATGAGTCTCTTTTTTATGTTCGAGATATCACGCTTTTTTTCATAAATTATGCCTTTTCATAACTTTAGCTCGTAGCTTCTTTTTCATTCACTATTACCCAGGCAAAGGGTTACAATATTAACTTTTTCATCATCAATAAAATCACAATTATAGTTTCCCAAACCCAATGTTCCCTAATGATGAAACCCACCACCCCAAACTCAAGCTCTAAAAATGACTTGTTTCAGGTTTTGAGATTCGAGTGCGGGTCATATAGATAAGTCCTACAAACTAAGGGGATGGATTATAATGTGGTTAAATAAAAGGCTTTAGAAAGGCTCAGAGGGGCTAAGACGGATAAATAATAACCATAATCAAATAAAAGGGTGAGAAGGTATAAAAAGGCTTCAAGTGGCTTCAATATGAAAGAACTGCCTTATTCATTTTTCTAACTACCGGATTTCGTTACTTTTTCACTACTAGTTCATAGATAAGTCGGTTTTCAACTAATTTCAAACCTCACGTTCTACACACCAAATAACTCTCCCTAAGTTTCAACGTAACTTCTTAGCATTGCTCATTAACTTTTCTATCTTTTATATCCTGTTTTCATACATGCATACTAAACATATTTGTGACATCTTTCAAAAACATACTACTTACTATCATTGACCTAATTATATCATGCTCAATAGGTACATTCAACATATTCTATGCCTAATTCAACCTAAAAATTATAAATTTTATGCAAAAATGAAAAGAAGATGAGGACAACGAATCCCCACCCCCAACTCAAAAGTGAGTCGTGTCCCCACGACTCGAAAAAGACTCAATAAAGCAATAAAATTTAAAATTAAACTAAACTAAACTACCTAATGCATACAAGCTATTAAGAAAGAGAATTAGAGTGGTGTACCCGGCTGGCCATAAAGATCCATTATGTCCTCTTCCTCCGAAGAAGAAGGAGACGAATAATTGTCAATATCCATGTTCGTAGTTTCCTCTTCCAAGTGTAAGTTAATCTGTGTAATTTCTGCCAAAGTTCTCTATTTTCTTCTCTTAAACGTTCGACTTCATGTTGAAATTTAATATCCCATGGGGGAATACAAGAATTATCCTTAGAGGAGGAAGAAGAAGAACCTTGATCATGAATCTTTGTCTTTCCTTTAGGCTTTGATGGTATAGACATCCTAGCTGTTAATTTCTTTGGTAGTGGTTATGCTGGTGCCTATTCTTTTGATTCTTCAATAGCATCTTCAAGATTGATAGGATTTTCAATGGTGGCTCCAGGCAATCTTTTGTTCTTCCCTAGGATGGAACACTTACTCTTGTAATCCATAGCATCAGTTCTATTTGTCATGTTTGATTGACCCACAACTCAAGTTACACCAAAGATGAATTAAAAAGTAAGAAATATTGGTGTGGCTTGAGTTTGTTGATTTGTAATTAATTAAAGAGGAAGGTTTCTTGATGAATCTTGGAAGAAATCTTGAAAGCTTGATATTCTTGATGGTGTTTTATGTTGTAGTGTGATGAATTTGATGAAGAGTTTGTGTTTATGGAGAATGGAGGATAGAGGAGAGGATTATTGATGTTGTTGTGTTAATTGTGGAGGTTTGTACAAGCTTCAAGGTGTATTTATAGTGTTTGGGTCTGAAAATTTCGTGTAGAGGAGGCTAGGGTTACTTTTGATAAGGTAAGAAGTGGAATAGGAATAAACTTCTTCAAAATTGACCCATCGCCGGCATACCGGTGTTGGACGTGTCTACTTCTCGCACATCTCGGTAAAGAACCCGAGACCATACCCGAGGCCACGTGTTTTTGGTTCGCCGGCTTACCAGTGGTATTTACCGGCATGCCGGTGCTGTTTTTCGTCCAGAAGGAACTCCGTCAAAAAGCCCGTGCCTTGGAACCCGTGGGCACGTGTTTCTCCTCTGGCCAGCATAACGGTGCCCTGAGCGGCATACCGGTGCGCCTGGCCTTTCTTTTTCGACCTCTTGGCAAAGAACCCGAGCCACCACCCTGTGGGCACGTGTCTCCCCACCGGCATACTGGTGGTTTGACCGGCCTACCGGCCAGTGAACCGAATTTTCCCAAGTATGTCTTTTTTACCCCAAACTCATTTCCTGCACAATAACACACTACCTTTCTCTCCTATTAGCTTGTAAACACAATTAAAAATATACACTAACTTAGAAGTATACACTACAAAACATAAAACTAATCTAAAAAGCAATTAAAACAAGGGGTGTCTCCCAAGAGCACTTTTGTTTAACGTTTTTGAGTTAGACGTGTACCTCAGGCTAAGCGTGTTCTTCGAGAATGATTGTGTCTTCTCGACCAAAGTCTTCACTGTCATGGTATCGTTCAAACTCTGTCCATTCACCATGAATGTCCTTTGTTCGGTTGGATGTTCAATTTCAATCGCTCCATGCGGTGTGACTTTCGTAACAATGTAAGGTCCTCCGCAATGGGATTTAAGGATTCCTGGGTAGTTTGAGAATCGAGAGTTGTATAATAGTACCTTTTGTCCTCTCTCGAAATGCTTTGGACGGAGTCGTTTATCATGCCACATCTTTGTTTTCTCTTTGTAGAGACGTGAATTTTCATAGGCAAGATTGCGAAACTCCTCCAACTTGTTCAATTGCATCAACCTTTGTTTCCCGGCCAATTCTGGGTCTAGATTCATAGTTTTAATAGCCCAGAAGGCTCGAGCTTCAATCTCAATAGGTATATGACATGCTTTGTCGTAGACAATGCGATATGGAGATGCCCCAACTAGTGTTTTAAATGCTGTTCTGTAAGCCCAGAGAGAGCATCATCTAGCTTTAATGACAAGTCTTTCCTTGTTTTATTCACGGTCTTGTCAAGGATAGATTTAATTTCTCGATTAGAAACTTCAACTTGACTGTTAGTTTGTGGGTGATAATCGGTTGAGATGCGGTGTCTCACTCCAAACTTACGAATGAGGGATCTCAATTGAACATTGATGAAATGGGTACCTTTATCACTGATGAGAACACGTGGCGTACCATGTCTTGAAAAGATATGTGTCTTTAAAAAAATTATCACTGTTTGAGCATTGTTCTTTGGTGTTGCTACTGCTTCTACCCATTTTGATACATAATCTACCGCAAGCAAAATATAAAGATTACCATGGGAAGTGATGAAAGGCCCCATGAAATCTATTCCCCATACATCGAAGATTTCGAATTCTAGAATATTGTTAAGCAGCATCGCGTCTCTTTTATATATATTACCAGTGAACTGGAATCTTTGACATGACTGGACAAAACGATGACAATCTCTGTGTAGGGTAGGCCAATAGAAATCAAATTGAAGAATTTTAGCTGCAGTTCTATCGCCTTTAAAGTGGCCTCCATATGGTGATACATGACAGCTTGCTATAATCTTATCAACTTCGCCTTCATGGACACATCTTCGAACTACTTGGTCACTACAAATTTTCCAGAGGTATGGTTCATCCCAATAGTATTGTTTAGCCTAGTGAGATAATCTTTGTCTTTGTTGTGGGTGGATATCCTTGGGGAATACACCACTCACGATGAGGTTTACTAGATCTGCATACCATGGCACAAACACATTTTCAATAGCAAAAAGTTGTTCATTAGGGAATACCTTTTTAACCAATAATGGTTCCTTGTTCGCATCAGATCCTTCGAGCCGCGATAAATGATCAGCAACTTGATTTTCGCATCCCTTTCAATCTCGAATATCTATGTCGAACTCTTGAAGCAACAGTACCCATCTAATAAGATGTGGATTAGCGTCCTTTTTCTCCATAAGGTATCCGATAGCTGAATGGTCCGTGTATACAATTGTTTTCTTCCCAATCAGATAGGAACGAAATTTATCAAATGCATATACTACGACCAACATCTCTTTCTCCGTCACTGTATAATTCATCTGGGCAGCGTTAAAGGTCTTGATTGCATAATAAATCGTGTGGAAGAGCTTTTCTTTCCTCTGCCCCAACACAACACCCATTGCGTGATCACTGGCATCGCACATAAGTTCAAACGGAGCTTTCCAATCAGTAGGTATAACAATAGGTGTGGAGATTAGCTTATCTTTAATCGTCACAAACGCTTGAAGACATTTTTCAGTAAAGTTAAAAGGAGTATCCTTTTAAAGTAAAGAACAAAGTGGTTTAGCAATCTTGGAGAAATCTTTAATAAATCTTCGATAAAATCCTGCGTAACCCAAGAAACTTCTCACTCCTTTTACAGAAACTGGAGGTGGTAAATGTTTTGATAACTTCAATTTTAGCACGATCAGCCTCCATCCCTGCCTTCGAAACCTTATGTCCCAACACAATTCCTTCTTGAACCATGAAGTGGCATTTTTCCCAATTAAGCACAAGATATTTTTCTCTACATCTAGCAAGGACTTTCTCAAGATTATTCAAACAATCATCAAAACTATCTCCAAACACCGAAAAATCATCCATAAAAACCTCCAAGTATTTATCAATCATGTCCCAAAATATAGTCATCATGCACCTCTGGAACGTGGCAGGTGCATTACATAACCCAAACGACATCCTTCTATAAGCAAAGGTGCCAAACGGACAAGTAAAAGTTGTTTTGTGTTGATCAAGGGGATCCACACAAATCTGATTATAGCCTGAATATCCGTCAAGGAAACAATAATACTCTCTCCTTGCGAGTTTGTCTAGCATCTGATCAATGAATGGTAACGGGATGTTTTTTTTTGTTTGTTTGTAGCTTTGTTGAGTCTTCCGTAATCCATGCATACTCACCACCCCACAACTGTTCTTGATGGTATGGCTTCACCTTGATCATTAAGGACAGTAGTACTACCTCCTTTCTTTGGAACACATTGCACTGGACTCACCCAATCACTGCTGGCAATCGGATAAATATTTCCCGCGTCTAGTAACTTGATTACCTCCTTCCTTACCACTTCTTTCATAGATGGCATGAGCCTCCTTTGCCCCTCTATAGATCGCCCATCTTCGTTCTCAAGAATGATTTTATGTTTACAAATGGAAGGACTAATTCCCTTGATGTCGGCAATAGTCCATCCAATTGCTTCTTTATTAGCGCGAAGCACATGAAGCAACTTCTCCTCTTGAGGACCTGAAAGGTTAGCAGAAATAATAACAGGTAAAGTTTTGTTCATATCTAGATATGCATAGCGTAGATGATCTGGAAGGGGGTTTTCTTCGAGAACAGGTGGACATATTATGGATGGTTGCTTTATTGGTTCAATGTAACCTGATTCTCGAAGTTGTTCTCGTATATTTGATCCTAATGCAGCAACTTATTCAGTGGTAATCTCGTTTTCCTCTTCTGATTCAAGTGTTAAGGCTTCGTCAAGATCATCATCTATGCTTGCTTCATTGAAGACTTCTTGTGTAATTTTTCCGATGACATCTATTTTGAAACATTCATCTTTTGAATTTGGTAACTTCATAGCCTTAAACACATTGAATCGTACATGTTCCTCTTGGACCCTCATGATCAACTCACCATTCTCAACATCTATTAGTGTATGCCCCGTGGCTAATAATGGTCTACCCAAGATGATGGGGACATTCTAATCCGCGTCGTAGTCAAGAATAATAAAATCACAAGGAAAAATAAAAGTACCAGCTTTAACTAAAACATCTTCAATTTTACCTACTGGTCGGGAGAGGAAGCGATCCGCCATTTGTAATACAACAGAAGTGGGTACTACCTCTCCTATATTAAGCTTCTCGAACAGGGATCTTGGCATGAGATTGATACTCGCGCCTAAATAACATAATGCTTTCCCGGTCCAACTGTCTCCAATGCCAATGGGAATCGTAAAACTTCCGGGATCTTCTAGCTTCGGTGGTAACTTGTTTTAACAAATAGCGTTACACTCCACAGGCAATCCAATTGTTTCCCCAGTTTCTAAACTTTGTTTGTTTGAAAGAATGTCCTTCATGAATTTCAGATATTTCTGCATTCTTTTGAGAGCTTCCACAAACGGCATATTAATATCTAACTTGCTCACCATGTCAACGAACTTCTTGAATTCTTGGTCATTGTCCTTTTTTCTGACACGTGAAGGGAATGGTGGTGGAGGGCGTGTATTAAGTTCCACTGAGCTCATTTTCTTTTCAGGTGTCTTGGCTTGGACACTCTTTGGTTCAAGTACCTCTTCGACCTTATCTTCTATTGTTTCTTCAACCTCCTTTTCTGGAATAGGGGTTGGTTCTAGTTCTCTTCTAGGTGGAGGTAGTTTTCCACTTCGCAATTCAACTGCATGACAAGCATCATCTCGAGGAGCAATAGTATCACTTGGGAGTTGCCCTTTCGGCCTATTTTGCAATGTACTCTCCATATGTGATAGAGTGTGCTTGAGATTTTTGATCACCTTTTGCTGGGTCTGAAGTCTTCGTTGGCTCATCTTCATATTTTCTTCAACTACTTGCTTCATCTTAGCCATACTCGAACTCAAACTCAAGGATTGTTCTTTCCTTGCTAGTTGCATTGATTGTTTCAGTGGTTCTTGATAAGCTTTCTCAACAATTGGCGCTTCCTGATGTATCGGTTGTGGTGGATAATAAGATTGAGGTTGGGGTTGATGATAAGTCTCTTGATTTCTGACCCAACTTCGCTGTTGTGGAGGCTGTTGATAACTAGCGTAGCTTTCTTGCGGATAATCATAACCATTAGAATAATAGTTATTTTGAGGAGATATAAAAGAAGCTGAGGCTGGATTATTCATACACCTTTCCCACATATGATTTCTTGATCCACAACCTGGACACGAAGGTATAGTATGTACTAGATTTACCTGACCAATTGTTTGAGCTTGTTCTTGTAGTTCTTTGAGTTGTTGGCTCAATTCTTTGAGCTTCAGAGATTCTGAGGTTTCTTCTTTTTCTTCTGATTCACTTGGACAACTTCTCTCGTTCTCAAGAATCCTCTCCATACAATTTTCGGCTTCTGTAGGATCTAGTAACACAAAACCATTGTTTGCTAATGAATCTGCTCTTTCCCTTGACTCGTTATTGAGTCCTCCATAGAACATGGTTAAAGAATATTCTGGCGATGATTTATGGTATGTACATCTCGCCTTTTTCTCATTATATCATAACCATGCTTCACCCAAACATTCTCCGTCTTCCTGCATAAACTGTTCAAGCTCCAACATATCTTTTAATCTTCTACTAACCGGATAGAATTGGTCTAGAAATCTTGATTGAAGTTTATCCCAATCGGGAATAACGTGAGGATATTGGCTATCGTACCAATCGCTTGCACCTCCGGTCAAGAAGAACTAGAACATAATGTAATACATCTGCTCCTTAGTGACTCCTCTTACGATATATGCATCACAGATCTGCATGAATTTCTGAATATATCAGATCGGGTCTTGTTGTGCAGCAACGCTAAATTGTCCATGATTTGCAAACTGCGCTAACATCCCTCGATCTGGCCTAAATTTAGCGGCTTGGATTTTTGGAGTGCGGATTCCGCGTGGTTGTACTCTGAATGAGATGGGTAATTCAAGTCTCCTTGATTCCTCCATCTGTAACTATCTACAAAAGAAAAACTAAAAAGACAAAAGCGTAAAATAGAACTAACTGAAATAAAAGCACAAGATATATGCACAAGGACTAACGATGTATTCCCCGGCAGCGGCGCCAAAAACTTGGTGTCGACTAGGGTGTGATAAAATAATAGATAAATAAGTGCAAATAAACACCCTAGCCTATCACGGTTCTGCAAGTATAAAGATCGTATGCAAGTTTTAATAAATAAGTAAGATTCGTTCCGCAGAGACTACGAAGGTTAGGAAGATCTTATTCAATAATCGAGTGCAGATATTAAAAGGCTAGAACAAATCAAACGCAGATAAATAAAAGACAAATAGATTTTTATTGGGTTTTTCATTAACTAAATTAAACTAATAAAGTAAAGACTGAAAATTAAATGCAAGAGAAGAAGATAGTATGAGAGTTTAGCTTGAGTAAATAGCATGTACTCCCCACTAGTTTTGCCGTTCTAAACATGTAAGGGTGAATTATGTAGTTTTTCAATAATCGGCTTCAATTGCGCTAGGTTGTTTTAAATAGGGTTTACCTGTGTCAATAAGGAGTCTTAAGCAAACTTTTCCTGCAATTGATTAAATAGCAATACACTAAACCATGGTGATTATCTAGTTAGGTTGATTTGTTAGATCTAAACCGTACACTAGACGTTATGTGCTAAACATACAGTTAAATATATCGTTGTCAATGATTACTTAACTCCTATGATGGTAATTCTATATGGTCGCGATCCACAAAAACACAAAATATAAATCCAAACACATAAACAGAGAATAAAAACAATAATTCAATTTAAAACATAGAATTCCCAAATTAGATAGATGTCAACCAAAACTAGGGTTCATACATATATGCTAAAACTCAAGCTAATAGAAATTTATTTCATACTAAAGGAAGAAAAGAAAGAAATTACAAAATTAACGGTTGAAGAAGACATTATTGATGAACATCTCCTTCCAGACTTCTTTTCTTGTGTTGTAAGCTTCCTCTTGGCTTAAGGTTTTGCCAAGGATGATTTTCTAATGTTAAGAGACTGTATTTATAGTGTATAGGTTGACCTAATCGTTTTCTTGAAGGAGAAGGTAAGTATTGGACTCCTAGCCCAACTCAAATTCATAACCCAAAAATGTGGAATCAGCCCCGTTTATATTTTGGTCCTAACAGCTTTAATTCTTATCCGCTTGACGCGTATGAGTAGTCAAAATTCATCGTCTCGGAAAGATATTTAACTTTGCTCTTGACTGTTTCTACATATTCCTCACTTATTTTGAGATATAAGTTGATATGTGGTCGTAGGTGTTGGAATTCAGATTTAAGGCAGCTTTTTATTTTCCATATTTTTAGCTTTTACTTCCTTATCTTCAATTTCCATGTTTATCGTCTTTCCTTTAGCTCTTGGAACCAACTTTGACTCTAATTAATTACCATATATCTCTAAAGCTTCACACTAAATAAATAATTAAACCCAATATGCTCTAAAAATAATAAATAATCGATTCAAGACCCAAAATAGGAAAGCGTACTAAATCATGCGAAAATCGACCATTATACTAATAAATACGCCTAAAATGATGTCTCAGAAATAGATTTTATTATCACAAATGAGGAGACATCAAGGTTTGAGTTATCAGAAATTCTAGGAGACTCCACATACAAGTGAGACTTGAAAGTTGTAAACTAATAATCATTATTGAATATCCTATCAATTTTACTAGATATAAACCCATCAATTCTCATATTTGTCCAAGTGTAATAGCATCCCTGATTTGGATGTTCCACCATCCCATTGTACTTAATACAATCCTCAAAGTCTTCAGAGTTCTTGTGTAAGCAAGTACAACCCATTCTTTCCTCAACTTTAATGATTTCATTGAAATCACCACACCAAATACAGTGAGATGAATCAATGTTAACCATCCAGTCACTAAGAGTATTCCAAAGATTGAGCCTTTTATCATCATCATTTTCAGCATATATCATAATACTATTGAAAGTTTTCTTGTTATATATATCATGTACCTCAAGAAGCATAACTTGACTAGTATAATCAAGACACTTCACCTCAATAGTTTTCCTATTCCACTTGATACAAATCCTGCCTCTAATATATTTATCATGATTAGTAATGGATCCCCAATTTGTAAGATATGTATTACTCAACTTATTATAGATTTGTATAGTCATTTTAGTTTCCAACAAACCAACAAGATCAACTCTTTTATCCTGTATAACATGAACAACTTCTTTTTGTTTGAGGCTCAAATTCAAACCTCTAACATTCCAAGAGCTAAAAATCATTAGGGTCAGGGGGTTTTCCTTCCCTATGGGTACTTCCCATAAACAAATTTAGAGCATCTTCAAGATTCTCATTTGCCTTGTTTATAGCACAAAAGGAATAACAAAATCCACCAACAAAGAGGTCAGAATTATGGGTCCTACTCTTTGGTGTGTTAGAGACTTTCCTCTAACTTTAGCACTAGTACTTGCCACATTTCTTGTTGGAGTTTTAGTTGTGTTTTAACTTATTAAACTTTTGCGCGTAATATTGGTATTTTTAGTGAAAAGTTGACAGGTTTTAGATGTTAGCTAGGAGAGGAATCCGAGGAGAAAGTCAAAGATCGTGAATTAGAGTCAAGACTTGAAGATAAATCCCGAAGATATTATTTTTAGAGCTGGAAATCCATTTTCCAGGCCATAGATTGCTGATTTCGAGGTGCTTAAGCGATTATTTAGCCGCTGACCTTTGAAGAAAATCATTCCTTATCGAGTTACGGAACTTTAGCAACTGGAATGAGGTCAATCGGAGTCATAACGCATCGGGAAAAGCCGTTTTAGTGAAAGTGTATCAGCAGTTACGGGATTTTGGGCTTAGAAATTGGACTTGGACATTTAATTAGTGTTTTATTTTCTGGTCCAAGCCCTAATCCGTTTTTATGCTTATAAAAGGAGGTCTGGACTTCTAATTTTCATACAATTCATTCTTTACAATTAAAAACATCAGAGAGAAGCAACAGAAGGAAGGAAGAAGAAGCTGCTAGAGCTGGAGTGGGTCTATAGCCCCGTTCTCAGTCATTCCAATTCCGGAAATTAGGTTTCTTTTATCTTTTATTTGTAAGACAATATGAATTCCATTTATTTTAATTTAGTATTTCTTTTTAATATGAGCTAAACAATTCATAGTGCTTGAGAACAAACAATGGGTGAATCCCAATTTTATTGAATAACGAATGTTGAATTTGGGTTTCTGTTAAATTAAACTAGATTAGGGCTTTTACTCTTTTCAATAAATTGAGATTAATTTACTGTTTTTAGCGTCATGAACTAGGAACAGGTGTTAGTATTTAGGCTATTCCAATTAGTGGCAATTGGATCATCCTGACGGAGGGTTTAGATACAGAACCATTTATTCAATCTAGGATAGAAGCTATTGATTCTGACGAACTTAGCTAATTCTAGGGCCAATGAGGTAATAAAACTTAAACATCCAACGGTGGATCATATTTACCCTGACGGGACTAGTGACACTTTAGGATCGCCTTATAATCCACCCTGACGGGGGTATAAGGAATTTAGAATCCCGACCATTGTAATTGACCAATTTAGCCCTTAAACAACATGAGTTAGGAAATAGGATTGGGAGGATCCTTGCGTTCTCAAGTGCTACTTCTCATATTGCGTTTTCACTCATTTTACCTGCGTTTTAGCTTTTTACTTGCAATTACAATTTGTCTTTCATTTAGTAGCTTTAATAAACAAAACCAAACAAACATATTACTTTTATTTGCTTTCATAAGTGCATCAATCATTAATAGATAAGCATTGTAGTCAACCATCCCGTCCTTGGAACGAATCTGTATTATCAGTTATACTACTTGGGACAACCGTACACTTGCGGTTGTGGTTCGATTATCTTTTGCATTTATTTTAGAACACACAAAGGACCACCAAGTTTTTGGCGCCGCTGCCGGGGACGGTAGCTTGTGACCACGGTGTTTATCCTTTAGTGATAGTTGCATTTATTTTTATTTTTGTTTTTATCAGTTTTACGCTTTTTGCTTGTTTAGTTTTCTCAGGTTTTTAGGTTTGGTGTATGCGAAGGAGACTCTTTAAGGATCTAGAGCCAACACCTCCGATCCTTAGTAATCCAGAAACATTAATCAGACTTGCTAACAAGAGAAAGAGAGAACAAGAATCCTTAGAAGTAGAAGAATTAATTCACAGAATGGAGGACATTAATAGTCAGAATCAACAAAACAATAACGGAAAAGCTCAAATAGTGATGAATCAAGATCCTTGGTTACTAATGGTCCACCAGAAGTTCCATTCCGTGCTCCTGCTATAGGAGTAGGTGCTCCCGATATAAATGTTCCGAGGTTTCATCCAGATTCGGGTATGTTAGCTCAATTCCAAAATTTTGGAAATTTTCGTGGTAGACCAGGAGAAGATCCTATTAGAGCAGTACTGAAATTTAAGCAGATATGTGATTCTTACATCACACAAGGGGTTTCAAGAGAACAGATGTATTATGCTGTGTTTCGATTTTTCGTTGTTGATGGAGCGAGTGAATGGCACGATACACAAGATCCCACGAAGATAACAAACTGGGACCAATTAGAGACTGCTTTCTTTGACAGGTATTACCCAAGTAACATGAGGTTAGATGCTGAATTAGAATTGACGCATTTCCGTCAAGAATATGATGAAACTGTGGGTAAGAGCTGGACAAGATTCCAGATGTGTTTACGTAGAGTTCCCGCTCATGGTTTTTCAGAACAACAACAGCTAAAAATCTTTTACAGAGGCCTTGATGGGACTTCGAGAGAGAAATTGGATACGTTATGTGGTGCAGGTTTCCTTCAAGTTCAACCCGCTCATGCTAAAATCATTTTAGAAAGAACAGTCAAGAATGAAGTTGGGTGGAATTCAGTAAGAACACCAGTTAGAGGAGGAGTCAATAATGTTAATATCGAAGAAAAGTTTGCTACGCTAGAGACAAAGATTCAAACCACACTAGAACAACAACTGAGACAACTTACTCTAGCCGTGAAAGAAGGTTTTTCGAATAAAAAAGGTGAGGTAAAGGTTGCACAAGAGGTATATGGATGTGAGTATTGCGGTGTTAATGATCATAGTTGGGAAAATTGTCAAAATAACCAAGAATCCGTGATGTTTGTCTCCAACAGAGGTAACTTTAATTCGAATGGTAATGGATATCAACCTAACAGAAACCATCCTGGGTTTCAATACTCAAATCCTAATGGGGCAGCCAATCCTACATATGCATATCAGCCTCACCCCCAAGGTAACAATTTCAATCCAAGACCACAAAATAATTATCAAGGAGGACAGAATCAGGGAATTATGTTCAGAGACAAGCTCCTCAAGACAATTACGATGACACAATGAATCAGAAAGCCTTACCTGCCTATCCGCAAGAAGGTGTAGTTACCCTTCAGAAAACCGTAGAAAGTTTAATTGCTCTTCAGACACAAGCCATGGAACGTCAACAAGCATCTGAAGCAAACATGAAGTTATTACAGAATAAGATGAATCAGATAAATAAACAGCTAAATCAACGTCCACAAGGGCAACTCCCTAGCGATACTGAGAATCCAATCGAAATCGAAGACTGTAAAGCTATTACTCTCAGAAGTGGTAAGAACCTTCCTCCACCTCCTTTTCCGGTTATGAAAGAAAAAGAAGTTAGAAAAGAAAAGGTTGTGGTGGATAAAGATAAAGAAGTTGAAGTAGAAGAATTGGAGAGGCCTGTTGAGGTTCCGAAAAAGAAAGATGAGACTATAATCAATCGTCCACCTCCACCATTTCCACCGCGAGTTCAAAAGAAGTGTGATATGGCTGAGTATCAAAAATTCTTTAACAAGATAAGAGGTCTTAGCATAAATATTCCGTTGCTAGAAGCTATTCGAGATGTACCCAAGTATGCTAAGTTTCTGAAAAAAGCCCTCACTAACAAAAGGCCGTATTGCGATAATGAGATGATTGGTCTTCCTGAAGAATGTAGTGCCACTTGTCAAAGTAAGCTACCTCCAAAGTTAGTTGATCCTGGGAGTTTCACAATTCCGATATCGATTGGAGAAGAATGGAAAGGAAAAGCACTATGTGATTTGGGTGCAAGCATAAATCTTATGCCCAAATCAATCTTTGACAAGCTTAATATCGAAGCAAGACCCACTTCTATGGTCTTGCAAATGGCGGATCGATCTCTTGCACATCCGGAAGGCCGAATTGAAGATGTCCTCGTTAAGGCAGGTACGTTAATTTTTCCCGCTGATTTCGTTATACTTGATTACGACGCGGATAGGAATGTCCCCATCATTTTGGGAAGACCATTCCTAGCCACGGGGCGTACCTTGATTGATGTGTAGAACGGAGAAATGATTATGAGAATCCAAGACGAGGAAATGAAGTTTAATGTGTTTAGACCTATGAAGTTTCCGGATTCCAAGGAAGAATGTTTTCGTATAGATGTAATGGAACCGGTAAGAAAAGAGCCAATTAATGTTGTGGACACTTTAGGAGTGGAGGAGAAAGAGCTACGAAAGAAACCACCAATTAAAGCTCCTCTATACCCTAAAAATCCACAACTAAATCATGCAAAGAAGAAAGAGAAAGCACATGCCACGAAGGTTCCGAAGGAACCTAAGAAAGAAAGAAAGAAAAAGGGGTTCAAAGTAGGCGAAGAGGTAGCTATGAAAAATCCTAAACCCCCTCCAAAGGTACGTGAATCAAAAAGTTCTTGGCTAGGACCATTCATGGTCGTGAAGGTTATCTCAGATAAACTAGTGGGACTAAAAGCGAAGGGATGCAAATTTCGAGTTGCGAATATTGACAACCTCACTCACTGCTGGGGAGGTTATGTCAATGACTAATGAATGAGGTAACCCGTCGAGCTTAACGACGTTAAACAAAAGCCAATTTCTTGTATATTAGTTGAGTTTTTAAATTTTTGCAATTTAGATTAGTTTGATTTTCGCAATTTTAGTGTTTATTATTAAGAAATGAGGAAGGGTAGTTGCTTTTGATGATTTCAGGGGTAAAAAGGTCACGAGTTTGGGGTCGATTTGGCGGAAAAAAATGAAAAAAAGAGGTTGGATGTCCAGGAGAAACCGGGAACCCGGTTTCGCAAAACCGGGAACCCGGTTTTGGAGCTGGTACCAATCTTTTCAACGCAACACTTGGCGTCTTGGTTCACGACACAGCGTCGGAACCGGGTACCCGGATTTTCGAAACCGGGAACCCGGTTTTGGTGCTGTAACTTCTGGAAATTTCTGACCCAGCGTCTTGGTGGCTTGCGTTTTGCTGCGTTTTGATTCGCGCCATCGACACAAAACCGGGAACCCGCATTTGGTAAAACAGGGTACCCGGTTTCGGAGCTGTAAGTGGTGAAATTCTCTGGTCCAGCGTCTTGGGGTCCTGCGTTTTGGCGCGTTTTGACTCGCGCCATCGAGAAAATCCGGGTACCCGCATTCTTCAGAACCGGGAACCCGGTTTCGGTGAGCAAAAGTTCTGACCCCGCGTCTTGGGTCCAGCGTTTTGGTGCGTCTCGAGGTAAAAAAAAAAAGAGTATTTTTTTTTCCGCGCCGTCACAGCGACGCGGAACCGGGTACCCGGATTTTCGAAACCAGGAACCCGGTTTGCATCTGTGACAGGGCCGTTTCAGCTTTTTAGCCCTATATTTTTACCTCTCTCTTCAAACCAGCCTCCAAAAACACTCCCAAAACCCAGAATTTCCTGAACATCATCATCTACAACTACACAATCCTCAAATCTTACTCTCTTTTCACCACAAAACCATGAAATCAACTCATCTCCCATCCAAAATACGATAAAATTCCTACTTTTCTCCAATTGTTCTTCATCCAAGCTTTAAATTAAATCCAATTCCCTCTTCCCACACATCAATTAGCCTTTACCCATCTCATATTCCACCATAATCTTCAAGTCTTAAGCCTCAAAACATCAAAGTTCTAAGCCTTAGCTTCTCACTATTTGAAGTTTTGAGTTTGGGGTGGAAAGAGATGCTTATCAGAACCGTTTTCATGTGTACTTATCGAAGGAATTCTCCAAGAAACAGAAACACTTTTGGTGCTACTCAAGAACAAGCTATTGAGATTCCTATTTCACGTTTCAAACACAAGACTAAAGAGGTAAAAATTAAAGCTTATCCGAGGAAGAGAAAATTGAGTGATGAACCTGAAAGTGAGGAAGAAAATGATCCGATTGATGAGTTGGAATCAAAAATCAAGGTGTTGAAAGAGAATCAGGATACGAGGTGCGCTATTTTGGGAAACGTTACAAACAAGTTGAACTTTATTTGTTCAAAGCACAGCTTACGATGTCTAGACGCGAGATAAAGTTCATGGACGCAACACCGACAACCAGCCCCGCGCTGGTTCAGATACGTTTTTTGATCCTTCTCATTTAGTGTAGATTATTTTATTGCTTTGAGTCTTTTCGAGTCGTGGGGACACGACTCATTTTTAAGTTTGGGGTGGGGTTCGTTGCCTCATCCCAATTTTTATGTGTTATATGTTTTATTTGCTTTCAATAAAATAATTTTCGGAGTTGTGTTTGATTGTAGAAGATTTTAAATGTCCCTTTAAGCATACTTTTGATGAATCTATGATAGTAAATAGTGGACTTTAGGGATTGATATAAAACGCATTTAAGATTGCATGCAAACATAGGTAATTAATAGGAAAAATTAATGAACAATGCAAATGAAGAAGGCTTGTACTCAAGGAATATGTTTGGTTTGTAGAACGTGAAATCCTAATTAGTAGAGAACCCACCTAGATATGAACTAAAGACAAGCTATGCACTTAGGAAAATGATAGGGGCAGTTCTTTGTTAGCCATTTGTGCCTTTTAGCCTTCTATCCCTTGTATTAATTATTATCCGTCTTAGCCCACTTTGAGCCTTTAACCTTTTCTTTGTAGCCACGATATAATCCATTATCCCTTAGATTATTAGGCATGACCATATGACCCGCACTTGAATCACAATCCTGAGACATGTCTCGAGCTTGAGTTTGGGGTGGTGGGTCCACTTATGGGGAATTTATTGGGTTGGGATTGATGTGCTTTGCATTGTAGCACAATTGCAGATGATTTATAATTGTAACCCTTTGCCGGGAATGAGAAAAAAAAGTAAAAAAGAAAAAAAAATGAAAAAATGAAAAAATCCATACAGTAGGAACCGGGAACCCGGTATCATCAAAACCGGGAACCCGGTTTGCTTCTGTACAAAAAAAAAGAGAAAAGAAAAAGAAAAATATGAATGAATAAAACATCCGGCAAAGTTGAATTTTTCTGAAAATCATCTTGTTAATAGTGGGTAGACATGGGACGCTAAATTGTTGCGTATATGGGTGAGTGAGAACATCTTTTGAGCGTTAACTCAAGCTCGAGGACACTGTTGATGGTAAGTGAGGAGATAGCCAAAAGCTCACTTCAAATTTACCAAATATACATCCACACCCGTCCTTAAGCCAATATTATAACTGTAAAGACCTCGTGATTCCTAAGTGCATAGTGAATTTATGATTCCGTTGATAGGGAATACACTAGGTGGAGCGTTCAAAGCGATTTAGGATTAATGACCACCCTATAGCCATCATACAGAGATGAGTACAAGTGTAACCTTCAAGCATTGCAACTTTAATTTTATGATTGAGATTATTTATGTTTGATGTTGCATTTTAGATGTATGTGTATATTAATTTCTAGAGTTTGCTATATGAGATTTATTTTGAGAATTGCTTTAGGGTTTATTTGCTAGCTTCTACTTGTTTATACGCTTACTTCTACCCCTTTGTTTTGTTTTACTTTGTCGGGACGACAAAGGTTTGAGTTGGGGGTCTTGATGTCTCCCTAATTGTTCTTATTTTCGACCCTTGGGAGACATCATTTTTGGTGTTTATATAATTAATTTGATAGACTTTTGGACTAAATATGCAATAATCCGGAATTTCCTTTTTATTTCTAGCATTTTTAACTTATTAAACTTTTGCGCGTAATATTGGTATTTTTAGTGAAAAGTTTACAGGTTTTAGATGTTAGCTAGGAGAGGAATCCGAGGAGAAAGTCAAAGATCGTGAATTAGAGTCAAGACTTGAAGATAAATCCCGAAGATATTATTTTTAGAGCTGGAAATCCATTTTTCAGGCCATAGATTGCTGATTACGAGGTGCTTAAGCGATGATTTAGCCGCTGACCTTTGAAGAGAAATCATTCCTTATCGAGTTACGGAACTTTAGCAACTGGAATGAGGTCAATCGGAGTCATAACGCATCGGGAAAAGCCGTTTTAGTGAAGGTGTATCAGCAGTTACGGGATTTTGGGCTTAGAAATTGGGCTTGGACATTTAATTAGTGTTTTATTTTCTGGTCCAAGCCCTAATCCGTTTTTATGCTTATAAAAGGAGGTCTTGACTTCTATTTTTCATACAATTCATTCTTTACAATTAAAAACATCAGAGAGAAGCAACAAAAGGAAGGAAGAAGAAGCTGCTAGAGCTGGAGTGGGTCTATAGCTCCGTTCTCAGTCATTCCAATTCCGGAAATTAGGTTTCTTTTATCTTTTATTTGTAAGACAATATGAATTCCATTTATTTTAATTTATTATTTCTTTTTAATATGAGCTAAACAATTCATAGTGCTTGAGAACAAACAATGGGTGAATCCCAATTTTATTGAATAACGAATGTTGAATTTGGGTTTCTGTTAAATTAAACTAGATTAGGGCTTTTACTCTTTTCAATAAATTGAGATTAATTTACTGTTTTTAGCGTCATGAACTAGGAACAGGTGTTAGTATTTAGGCTATTCCAATTAGTGGCAATTGGATCATCCTGACGGAGGGTTTAGATACAGAACCATTTATTCAATCTAGGATAGAAGCTATTGATTCTGACGAACTTAGCTAATTCTAGGGCCAATGAGGTAATAAAACTTAAACATCCAACGGTGGATCATATTTACCCTGACGGGACTAGTGACACTTTAGGATCGCCTTATAGTCCACCCTGACGGGGGTATAAGGAATTTAGAATCCCGACCATTGTAATTGACCAATTTAGCCCTTAAACAACATGAGTTAGGAAATAGGATTGGGAGGATCCTTGCGTTCTCAAGTGCTACTTCTCATATTGCGTTTTCACTCATTTTACCTGTGTTTTAGCTTTTTACTTGCAATTACAATTTGTCTTTCATTTAGTAGCTTTAATAAACAAAACCAAACAAACATATTACTTTTATTTGCTTTCATAAGTGCATCAATCATTAATAGATAAGCATTGTAGTCAACCATCCCGTCCTTGGAACGAATCTGTATTATCAGTTATACTACTTGGGACAACCGTACACTTGCGGTTGTTGTTCGATTATCTTTTGCATTTATTTTAGAACACACAAAGGACCACCAATGATTCACCATGAGCTCCTTATCGACAAATCCAGGAGGGAAATACTTGAGTTTAATATCTTGATAAACACTTTTATTGAACAAATCAGTCCAAACACCCTTGATTTCATTACTTTTTTCAACTTCCTTTATCTCACTTTCCTTATTCAGAGCACTAGCCTCTCCCAAGAGAGCACTTTCACCAGGTAGAGGAGTTTATCCTGTCCCTTGAGTGGAGTTACTCTCTTTGTGGCTTATAGCAAGACTTGATCTCTTGAGAGCCTTCAAAGCCTCACCCTCAGATAGGGCATCATCTCGGCCATTACTTCCCTCTACTACTGTACACTCAGTAGTAGGATCAGACTTGGTACATCCACTAGAGTCAGCTATACTCTGGTCCATCAAAACTCCTATTTCCACCTCATATTTCTTCTTAGTACTTTCATCAAACACCTTCTCCTCACTCCAAATCCCACTATCCTTTGCACTTGCATCAGATTCATTTCCCTCCTCCATGATATTAGCCATTAGGCTTCTCCTAGAATCATGCTTGGAGGCAGAGAAATTGTTGCTTACCTTGATAATTGGTGTAACTGGAACATACTTTGCAATACCTTCATTTCTTTTAGTGCTTTCCTTGACATTCTTGTTACATGTCTTCTTCCGAGGTGCCATAGGTGCAGGATTAAATTAGAAATCCAACGAAAAAAGAATCACTTAAATCGGTTAAGATTTGAGCAAAAATTTGCAAAAATACTCAGCAGCGATCGTGGTTTAATTTTCAGATTTTGATGTTGATATTCACAGAAAAAAAGGTGGTTGTATTGGGGTTTATCCCAATGATTTCTTAATCAAAGAAACAAATCCTCTCCGTTTTCAGTGCGGTATAAGTCAGCGAATCCCAGCTTCCAATCTCCTTAGAGCGTGTGTTTACATTTCTATTAATGACCAACAAAAACTGAACAAAAGCTCCACCTTACCTTTCCACTCAGCAGTAATACCAATAAATTCCGGATGAATAATTCTTCAATTATTCCAATGAATTTGCGATTAAAACCAAAATGAAAAATAAGAAGAAAAGCAATTCAATTTTCCGATCAACCCCACAGTCAACCACCGGTCAAACTCCGACCAAGGAGTTCGAGAGCCATCAGTGAGAGAGTATGGTCAACGGCAGTCAAGAGAAGTCAAAGCCCGGTCAAAATACTCCAAAAAGATACAAACCCTAGTGAGAGAAAGTACATAGAAGGAAGTTAGAGAAAGTCTAACATGTCAAAGTTAGACTTTAGAGTTACTTTATAAGCATATTTGGCTCAATGACTTTCCTAATTCCATTCTTTAAATTCCCCCTATATATTTGCTTCGACCATTCACCACTTCTCATTGATTGTAATCCTTCTTTGGCTAGACCTCTTAAACGGTTTTGCATGGAACATTTTTGGGTTGATGATCCTACATGTGAAGGGCTTGTTTCACACTCTTTTATTGAGTTTATTGATGAATTAGATGGAATGAGTTAAGTTATGAAGAAACAGATCACCGCCAATGTCTTTAGTAGATAGAGCAAAAAAAATCAAGAATAAATATCCATTGATCAAAGGACTCCAATATAGATTAACTCACCTTAGAATCAATCTACTTCGAATAATATTGTGGAAGAAAAGAGGTCTATCACCATTTACCATGATAAATTTTGGACACACAGAGAAGCCTTTTAGAACGCTAAGTCGAGAGATATATTAGTTGAATTTGGTGATAGAAACACAACATTTTTATCATGCTTCAGTGGCTCAAAAAATAAATCTTAATAGGATTATTAGGAATCAAGATGACAATTATGATTGTAGAGGACCTGGTCTCCATCAATGATATTTTTTTCCTACTATGAAAACATTTATAATGGGTTATTTGAGTTGGGGGGTCTTGAAACGGTAAATCATGTCTCATGTACAGTTACGCATGAATTTAACTTAGAACTTATGAGACCTCATTCTCTTAAGAAAATTGAAGAAGTAGTTTTTTGAATAAGACTGAACAAGTTCCCAGGCCTGGATGGAATGTCTGGTTTATTCTATTAGAAATATTGGGAGATCATCAAATCAGGTTCCTTGACATGATCACTTCTTTCTTTAAAGTAAAACTAGATATAGACAAACTTATTCATACGATCATTACTCTGATCCTCAAAGATAATATTCAAGTTAAGGTTGGGGACTATCTCCTTATCTCATGTTCCAATTTAGATTATAAGATTATATCATATGTTATTGTTGAGCGATTAAAACCCTTTATGGATGACTCTCCCCCACTCAATCAACCTTTGTTAAGGGTAAAGTTATTTAGGATAAAATAATATTGACACATGAGATATCCTATTTCTTTAGGAAAATTCAGAAACTTAATTAATATTATACAATCATCAATCTTTATATGTCCAAGGAATATGCACATGTATGTTAAGATTTCTTGTTAGTTGTTCTTATAAAATTGGGTTTTCATGATACATAGATTGGATGGATCATGTAATGTGTCTCGACGGTGAAATATTAATTATCTATCAACAAAGATATCATCAGAAATATCAAACCATCCAATGGTATTCAAGTGTTATTCTCTCTCACCATTCATTTTTTTGCCTCATGACTGACGCACTTGTTAGTCTCATTAACTTTGATATTCAAGAAGGAAATGTTTGCAAAATTAACTGGACAAAGAATGTCTGGTACTCTCTTATCTTCTTTTGCAGATGATATATGTTTCTGGTTTTCCTTAAGGATAAGGAGCTCGCTTCTTCCAAAAAGTTTATTTTAAAGTACTATTACGATTCAGGTCAGAGGGCTAATCTCAACAAGTCTAGTGTGTGCTTTAATAAGGGGTTTCCTTCTAATCTTATTGATCATACAGTTAATACACTTGGCATATAATATTCTGATTCTATTAAGAAATATTTGGGTATTCCGATGAGCCATACACAATAAAAAACTTCAATGACTTAAGGAATGTTTCTCTAAGTAAACCACGAGATGGAAGGAGAGATTACTTTCTGATGGAGGTAAAGAAGTTCTTATCGAATCTGTTCTCAAGCCATCTCTAATTATTCAATGTTACTCTTCCAATTCCCAAAATAATTTTGTAAATAGTTATCTAGAATGATTGCAAACTTCTAGTGGTAATGATAGAAAGGTCATTGCCGTTGTAATGATCACTATTTGAAATATTTAGACAACCAAGATGGAAAGTCATGTTTGAAGGTACTAAATAAAATCTCAAATTGATCTTGATTCTAGTAGACAATTTGATGAGGGAGTCTTATGGAGTTGAGTGGGATATGTTCTAGAAAATTAGTCTGGTCCAATAATACCACCTATACACCTTGGCAATGATTACTTTAAATATAAATCGACAACTTGACCTGATTTTTTTTTTTGCATGCATCATTTATAGATGAACAGGATCCTACCGGTATCGCTATCCTTGGATGAGATGAGGCCGATGACCCCATATTCAGCAATGGCAATATAATATGGTGTAACTGGTGTCTCCCGTTTTGTGATAGAAAAATCCCTTCAAGAGACATCATTTTAGGTTTAAATTGGACTTATTTACTTGATTAATAGTCGTATTTTGCAATAATGCACTTTCTTTATTCGTTTTGGAATTAGTTGTACTTTTAGTGTTTTTAGTGTGAAGTTCTTAGGTATATGGATAGTAGGAGGTATCAATATGAATAGAATAAGTGAATATTTAATTCCAAAAACAAAGAAAAGAAAGAGCGAAAGAAATCACTTTAGTGAAGGTGGATGAGTTTTAGAAAGAGTGAAATTGTCACTTGTTTCCATTTCGAGGGCTAATAGGTCTGGATTCATACTTTGTGGTTCAAATGAAAATTGTGGGAATTGAAGTTAGTGAAATTTGAGAAGTGGAATTAGTGGATTTGGACTTACTATGCAAAAGTTTTGGTCTTTTTACTAAAGTGGTGCAATGCAGTTACGAATGAATTAAAACATATTTGGGCCCCTTTATTCACTTAAGTAAGCCCATGTGGGCCTAATCATTGTACACACTACATAAGATCTTTTCCACCTCTTAAATCAGAAGCAATTCATTAATTAAGAGATTTTAGAGAGAGGAACGCTTGGAAGAAAATGAGCAGATTCCAGAAAAGAAGGCTAACACCATTCTTCCTCAACCAAAGCTCGTATCATTCCATCCTTTAAAGTAACTTTAGTTTATATTTTGTTTTAGGAATTATGAATTCATTTATTTTCATTTATTTTATTTCTTTCATTATGAGCTAAATTTATTATACTTGAGAAACGCATTTATGGGATGAACTCTAGTTTTCTAATTTAAAGTCTTTTGACTTTGGGATCGTTTTAATTTAAAAATAAGTCGAGTATTTCATATTGACTATATTCTTATGATCGTTTACTACTCCCTCCATTTCTAAAAGGTTGTCACTTATACTCAAAATAGTTGTTCCAAAAAGGCTGTCTCTTTACAAAATCAAGACACATTTTTATTCTTTATACCACTTTTACCCCTAATTAATTATTATTATATGTTCCCAATAAATATTTAAGATATCAAGACACTTTATGAAGGGCATTTTAGTAATCACTTGGATAATAAATGAAATTTCTTATTTTGTGTGCAAAAGCAAATGTGACAAAGGATTAGGAAAGGTAAGAAGGCAGGTATTAATACGACTAATCCGAGAGTTAGCAAGGCAGGAAAAGAAACGGCTCCGAAGAAATAAATTGGGGTCCCTAATAGCAATAGCAAACGGCCTACTTATAGCCCTATCCCGACGGGGGCATAGCTAGCTTCTTTTCACTCTACTTTTTTTCGCGCCACGGAATGAATCGAGGAACTAAGGACGTTTCCAATACCGACAGCAGCTCCCGCTGAAGCAGTAATGGTTTGATTAAAGACATCTCTGTGCCCAGAGGTTGTGAGGTGTTTCAGTGTGCCGTCGGATTTAGAAGGTGGGAACGGAGGGAGTATTAGTAATTTGACCAGTTAATGATAGGTTTTAGTATTTAGGCTATTTGTAGTGGCGCGATCATCCAGAAAGGGGGGTTTTAATACAAAACTAGAATATAGACATGTGGTGGTGTTACTGAACCTGGCGGTCTTAACTAACTATATAGTCAATTGGGTTTATATTATAATCATTTAAAAGTATTTTTAGTGTCACTTTGACGAGGTCATTGCTACCGTAGAATAGCTTCTTATCTACCAGAACGAGATTTAGGAAGACATTAGAATCCTGGCTAATATCAAATATCGGCTTTGCCCTTAAACCATTGTTTTAGATTGCTAACTTTGGTGATTTCCTAGCGAGACTCAAATATACCTCTCATATTTAAGTAATCTTCTTTAGTTAATTTAGTTTTACTTCTTGCATTAGCTATTAATTATTCAAAACCATAACAAATATCTTTTTTAATTTTATTGCAATTACTTCTATTATTCGTATTAGACACTTAATCATAACTTAGTAATCAATGTGGAGACAAATATTTCGTATTTACTTATCTATTACTTGAAACGACCCATATACTTGCGGTTAGTTAATCCTATGTAGTGTTGATTTATATCGCACACTAGGACCCACCAGTAACTTAGTTTTTGAAGGTGAGGTTGCTTATGGTGTGTAAAGTTGAAGATTCTTTTATGTATTGTTTGGATTCAGTTTTTTAAATGAAAGGAAAAGAAACGATAGGAATAAATTTTTCTTTCCTTTGTTTGCTAAAAATGTCAATTATTTAATACTCCCATTTTGGAGTCATTTCAAAGGAAAGGAAATGATTACTTTTTAAAATATCACAACTAAACTTATAATTTAAATATATAATATTTTACATAACACAAAAATGATACAAAAGTATTTTTACGTAAAATAATTTTTTTTCCTTTAATAATGTGAATCCAAACAAGTGATTCCTTAATCAGTTACTTTGTTTTCCTTTATTAATAATTCAAACACGGTTATCACTTTCATTTCCATACCTTTAATCTATATTATATTTCAGAGTTTTTCCTACGGTCCAGATTTACCCACATAAGTGGTGGCCAGGGTTAAATCTTACTAAATATAAGTGGTGGTCAGGATTAAATCTGGCTAAACATAAGTGGTGGCCAGGATTGATTCTGGCCCCACTTATTAATTTTTTTTTTTGAACCTGGGTTTGATTCTTGTCAACGGAATTCATTTTTGCTTTAGTGTTTTCAGACACAGGTTTTACCTAGTATTTTTATATTCCTATCATTTCTTTTCCTTTGATAATATGAATCCAAACAATGCATAAGTGATAGGTCAATTGAGATTCTCACAAACTGTTTCAAAATTCTCCAAGACCTTAAGACTTTAGTCGTAAACCTTTTATTTCTATTTAACAAGTTCCTAGATCTAGGTTTATATAAATTTGACCGACAACTCTCTCTCATTTTCTTATATGTTTTCTTATATGTTAAAGGATAAAGAAAACATATAAGAAAATGAGAGAGAGTTGTCGGTCAAATTTATATAGTGAATTATTTTCGATACTACGTGAGATTGAAAAGAATTTGGAGAAATTTTTTATATCCAATAAAAAGAAATTGAGTTAAAAATACGTGGACGCGGATGGTTCATGATTCAAAGTTGTATCGAATTGCTAATTAGTTGCCAAAGTGTTAAAAACCAAAGCTCGTTTACCCATAGTACAATTCTCAGGACTAGAGAATCCTCCGTTTGAAACATAAAAGCAAGAATAATTTGTGGAATTTCTAGAATTGATGAAGACATTCTCCAGCTCAGTTTTTCTCTTCAAGATAAGATGCCAACCTGAACTCTTTTAAAACCCACCTGCAGCCACTTCAACTTCATGGTACGGTACCAATAAATGGTTTGAAATTAAGTGATCGACATGATGGTACAATATCCAATAACATATCAAAAAAGACATCTTGCGTCATTGTCATATTTATTATAACATGCAGCCTGCAATTTACAGATATGCACATAATCCTCGCCCAAATTACCAATTACTTGCGATTTAGTCCCTGAGCCATAAGACTTCAAATCGGCAGGTCCAGGGTCTATCGAGGCTTCATCTTCAGGCCCTATATTTCCATTTATTACACAACTACTCCTTGCGTAGGTGCCAATGGAGCGTGTAGCTTAAAAATTACATTTTAGATTCTGATAAGACCCAAACTGACTAGCTTCGAATATGATAGACTTAAGAATGGAGACCATACCCCTAAATCTCGAAAAGGCCTTATTTGGCCCGAATGATTGGGTTCCATGCATACAACACTCAGAAAGTTCAAGTCAGACCCAAAAAGCCAGAAATCATCTCTATTAATCATTTTTTCAGAAAGGTTCTCAAACCAACGCTCAAAAAAACCACTTAAAGAAGAACCAAGACCCCGAAAACCTTGAAAAGTCAAATCGAGGCCCCAAAAACCTCGAAAAGTTAAACCAAGACTCTGAAGTCCTCGAAAAGTCAAACCAAGACCCCAAAAACCTCAAAAAGTCGAACCAAGACCCCCAGAAATCTCAAAAAGTCGAATCAAGACCCCAAGAACCTCGAATAGTCAAACCAAGACCCCGAAAATAGCGAATAACCGAATCAAGACCCTGAAAATCTTGAATAACCAAATCAAGACCCTGAAAAACTCGAATAGCTGAATCAAGACCCCAAGAACCTTGAATAACCTAACCGAAAAAACGAGCAACACTTTTAGCATCAGAATAAGCTTAAGGAACCTATTTTCATCCCCCAAAGAGGAGCCTATATGAGTCCAATCAGAAGCTCTAGTAGTTCCTATAATGGCCACATCTACAGCTGCATAAGAGTATATTGAGCAACGGGTCCCTACTTGAAAGAAGTAGCTTCTAAAAGCTGTTGGTATTGAATTGCTAACTGAATTTATGGTGGAACAATATATAGAAGTAGGCTTCGCATAGATGATTGATATGTTTATACGTGTCGCAAATTGCTTGTTTTCCATTATTTGTTGCAATGTTTTCCTAGCGATCGTAATAAATATACCGACTTGCAGTATGACCAATTGCTAGGTACTTTGAGTATTTCACACGCAGCCTTTCATATTTTATCTCAAGCGACCATGCTAATGTTGGAGTGTAATATTTCACAAATATAATGCCTTGTCCTATAGCTGCTGATAAGAGTAATATAGGCAAAGGAATATCTCACTAATATAATGTCTTCTCCTAATAGCTAATTCACAAGGAAGATCAATATTCACTTCGTGAATTAGCTCTTGAGGTATATCGATTTCAACTAATACACGCACGCAGTTAACTCTCTTGTCTTCTTTGGTTCGAGCGTTGGAGTGTAATCAATGGTTTCTCAACGAGCATGGAGATTTTTAGAATAGATTCCCTCTTTCTACACACTTCGGGGAGATCCTTTATAATAATCCATGCTGGAGCTTTTGTTATCTCAAATTCAAAGACTTTACACCCCATTCCTCAATTAACCAGTACATTTCGGACATACCGGTGTATCTCTCCGTAACATAACCAAAAAGGGCATATCCGTAAACATCTTCTACCTTTTTCAAGTCGCTCCAAAGTGACTTCAACCGTTCCCGTTTCTTGGTTTTGAAGAATTCAATAAAAAGTTCTTGTAGTCGCGCTTTTGTACACCGCGTTTTTTATTTTAGTCAGTTCGGTGTTTTTCCGCTGCAGGAACATATGTATTCTTTGATGAAGAGGCTGCAGATTTTCCTAGGCTCAAGATATCCATATCAGTAACCTTAAGGAATCTTATCCCACTCAATCAGTGACTTTGAAGAACTTGATTTCGTCATGATAGAAAGCAATTTGCAGGCCTTCATAGCATCTATGTTCCTCGAGGCCAAAGCATCAATTGCTTCTAGATTTTTCCCGAATGGGTTGATATAAGCAATCGTATCCACATAATCATTCCAATCGTATTTTATCAAAGGAAAATTGTGTGATAGGGCTCGAAATACCTTCTTCAAGAGGGTTTTGCTGTTTCCAGTTTGAATATTCTAGAATTTCCAAGCTCAGGCTTTGATCGTATGAATTAGCATTCGCTTCACTCTCATTAAGCTCTTGAAAAGTAGATTGAACAATCTCATTGCAGCTATCAGAATTTGCCACAAAACTAATTGTAAGGTGTTCTGAGTGTGCAAACAAATCTCAAACCTTAAATTGTTATAAATTTGACTTAAATCGGATATAAAAAAGGATAATCAAGCACATAATATAATGAATATCCTCCAAAATAAGATCACCAGTTTAGGTGGATTAATTATAAAAGAGAAAAAAAAAATTATAGCAGAAAATTTACTAATAATAGTTTAAGTTATGCAATCTCATTCTCTGTTAGATTGATACATAAGTTCAGTTGGATACTTGAATTAAATAGAAAACCATAATCTTAACACAAACATTTGATAGTTGTAAAAAACGTATACCTTTTAAAAAGGCTTACAACATAAATAGTTACGTCTCGATACCCAAAGACCACGAATTTTCTTAATACATTGTACAAGCAGGTTTGGCTTTATAGCAGCTTCTGAATGCATTTCTTGTAAAGGATTTATGTCTTCCGTGTGCATTCCTTTTAAGGATACTAGAGAAGGAACCATAGTACATAAAAACTTTTTGCCAGGAGGTATTTCGGCACCATATAGAATTTTGGAGTCAATATCATATTCACAATAATTATTACCAGATTTAACAATTAAAAGTCGACCCTTTGATGCACCATACACACATAGGTACTTACTCAAATATGGAGAAATTTGCATAAAATCAAGAGGAATAATCCTTTTCTTTGACCATATCTGTTTCTCGAAATTCTCCAACACCCACAGATGAAACTCTTGGTCGATTATATCCCCGAGTGACAGCTTCTCATCCCAAATAAAATGGTGAAACACTACTTCACATGACTGAAAACCTGGAGGGATGTTTATTTCCATGAAGCTCTCGGCTTCCAAATCTAATCTAATTATCTTTGTTTTCTCCACTTGAGCTCTACACAAGCTTATAACGTATTTAACTTCCTTGGAGAATACCCAATATATTTGTCTTAGATGTTCATCACGTGGAAGACAAATATCAAGAGGTCTCCAAACATGATCAGTTCCAACTGTTAACATTTTAAAACCTATATCTGAATCAGTTGTTTGTTCTTTAAAGTAAAGGGAAATCAACTTACAATTATTAGTTGATAAATCCAAATTCATTACCACTGTTCGATATCTCCTTTGTTCTTCTGGATCGTCCAACACTTCAAGCACTTGCTTGGTCGCCGGGTTTCTTATACGATATTGACCAGTCTTTTCACTTTCCTCCAGCACTAAGCCATTACTGTAATCTTTCCACCGAAATATTTCCTTATTACCGTTTGATTTACTTTCTTCTGCACACCAATAATCATAACATTTACTCCTAATCTTATGCTTCTGTATGAAACTCTGGTCCTGAATAATGATTTTCCATGACTTGCACACGCATTTAAATTTTAATAAACTTTTAACAGGCAACCAGCTCAGTATCTCAACAATTAGGTCATCAGGGATGAACTCTCCTCTATACATGATCATTCCAGCAGGGTCTTGTTTGCCACCTACTCTCTCCATATCTGAGAACCCTGAAAAAAAATATTTATGATACAATTTATTTGTTAAGATTAAAAAAAAAAAAAAAAAAGTATTCAACAGGAGACATTGAAAAATTTCAGAACAGAAAAAGAAAAGAAAAGGCAAAGGTTAAAAAACAATGAATTATAAAACCTAAAATTCATCTCTTTGCACTCGCATTAAAACATAAAACAAAAAGAGTCACCTTCCCACCAAACCGCTTTCCTGCACGAGAAAACCTCCGACCACTTGGGGACCATTCTTTTACCATTGAAATTCTTAAATATTGAATTATTTTTGACCTAATCTCGTTATTTTTACAAATTTTCAGAATCATCTGATTGAAGTATAAGTATTTATTATATTTTTATACAAATCTTACAATGGCCATAAGAAGCCTTTTACCGTATGAGAATAGAATATATATATATTAATACTAATTTACGTACAGCAAACCATGTTAGATAAAAACATCTAATTACCTGAATAATTCAGAACGACAACTCCTTTTTCTCGTAATTAGAAAAGTTCAACTATTGCAGCTTAGACTTTATTTTCTTTTTTTGGTCGGCTATTGCAGTGTAGACTGCTAATCCTAATAGACAAGTTTATATATACGTGAAAGAGTTCCGGATATGTTTTGGTGTTTGTTTGTTAGATAATAGAATACTACAACACGTAGAACTCTTTATTTTTATAATTACAATCGCTGCCTAATTATTTATTATTAGTAAGAATTCATGTTAAATATCTAGTTTCACTTGAATACAAACTCTTTAAAACCGTTTGTTTCCTAATGTATTCCATTTTAACTTTTTAATTTTAATTTTAATTTTAATTTTAATTTTAAGAACCGTTTGTGTTTTTGAAATAATATAACACTATTACACGTATAATTCTTATAATTTATATAAGTACAACTTTACCTAATTATCTATGGATTTGAATCTCCTATTAATTAGTTTTGTATATGAGAAAACTACTTTTTAAGGTCTAAGTAGAAGACAAAGTTATGTTTTAAATCCTAGTCCAAATATACTACCTTAAAAAGTCCAAAACTACTTTTAAAGGCCTAAAACTAACTAAGATATGTTCGGTTCTCTCTCCAGCACGGTAGATGATAGAAGTCCCATCTCTTACACACTCTTGTTTATCTTTTACACATCACATCTAATACAGAGGTTCTTCTCTCTTTATTTTTGAAATTCAAATTCGGTTTAAATTTTGTTCCCTCTATTATAGACGGGCTTTCCTCCTATAATCCCTATTCATTATCTATTTCCTCTACCCATCAAACCAACAAACCCATTTACTAAACCACTGGGACTAGCTCAGTGGCTAGGACCCTGTTTCTCAACTAGGAGGTACAGGGTTCGAATCCCCTCAGCCGTGTTATTTCTTGAGCCCTTAAAGGGGGTAAGCAAGGGGTGCATGGTTCGAGTCTCCTCCCTGAACATGGGTAACCTAGTTCTGATTAACTGGGAGTATGCATGAGGAGGCGTGTATATTTCCTATGGGATTAGTCGTGGTGCGCGTAAGCTGGCCCGGACACCCATACATCGAAAAAAAAACAAACAAACCCATTTACAACACTAAACGTCTATTTTTTCTGTATGTAGTACGAAAATGAAAGTTCTAGAAGAAGATGAAAGATTTGTCTCCATTAATGGCGAATCGGAAAGTTTTTAGCGAGATGCTTAACAAGGAGAGATTCAAGATATACTAACAGTAGAATCAGAATTTCAGATTCCATGGTATTAGAGTCTTCTTATGAAAACCACCTCCTCAGTATATAAACTCGAAAAGTTATACTCACACAAGTGTTTTTCTGCCGATTGGGTTTTTAAATTAGTAGTTAAATATGGAGAATGCCGATGAGAAATAGAAATGAACCGAATTTCTTAGAACTTTTTTTTCAAGCTACCTGTTGCAAAAGGTTTTATATTTTCTCACTAAACTCTTGTGTGATTACAAAATACTAATTAAATTGGTAGCGGGTGAGATTGAAGAAGATGAAGTTTTCCGGAATCAAGAAGATCTTAAAGAGGTAAAAAAATTAATTCAAAAATTAATATACCTTTAACTAGGTTTGTGTGAATCTTCTTTGATTTTGAATAGCGTTGATTCTTTTCGCCAGACTGATTATTAAAGGAGAGCGGCTTGGTTTGGCTTGTGCAGGAGAGAATCTGTTTGTGCAGCAGAGCGTCTTAGTCACGGCGGAGGCTTGGTGGGTGCAGCGATCTTCTGCTACAGGCGGTGACATAGTGAAGGAGAACTGATTGATGAAGGTGGAAAATTGGTTCTCTTGTTAGCCTTCTTGTTGTCGTACGAGAGAGAAGAAATAGTCAAGAGAGAGAACAGTGAGAGAGGGATTTCTTGTGCCATGATATTGGTGGGAGAAGCAGACCGGGAATTTATTTTGTTTGTTGTTCCTATAGGTACGAGAAGGGCAGAGAGAGTGATAAAGAAGAGAGATAACAGTGAGAAGAAGATAAAGCAATGGAATTATACTTTTTCTGACAAATAGAAAGAGAAACAAATACTTTTATAATGACTTATCCGATATTTCTTATACTTTTTTTTTGACATATATATTTCTTATACTAGTTCCCCTCTAACTAACCAATCTAACTATTATTTACTTATTATTTACTTTAGGCCTACTATTATTTACTTTAGGCCTTTTAACTTAACATAGTATAGGTCTTGGGCCTTTTTAATTAATTTACCCTTTGTATATTAACTTTATTTATAATTTAATTTTAAATTTAATATTTCTTGATTTCCTATTTATTAATCCACAACTCCTATTATATCTACAAAATAATTTACCATATGATATAATATTTCATGAATGATTATTTTAGCAACTAATATTTTTTTTATTATTTTTTTTCTTCTAATTAATAAATTAGAGTTAATATAAAATCGATATTTAGTCTACTGGTTAGACTACTTCGCAAAGACCAAGAGGTCTTGAGATCGAATTTTTTTGGAATCAAAATGATTCTGAATCCAAAGTGGCTCTCATATGTATTTAAAAAAAATTAATAATAACAAAAACAAAAGTATATACATGTTTATAAATTGAAAGCAAAAAGATATTGTTAATAAAATAGTAAAATTTATTTCTTGTAACTATGCAAAACAAGAAGTTATTTTTAAAACATTATGTAACTATGCAAAACTGAGCGATAATTGAGGTTTGAACTTGTTTTAGAGATTGTTCTTCTATTTTTTTTTTTTGACGTCGTGAGCTATTAATAATAAAGAAAAAGGATCCACTAGTCTTTTACTCTTTTACCACAAATAAAGAAAAGGTATACAATGATAGTGCTCTCTTACTTTTAACCCCCAAGGTACAGTTGGAAATTGGAAAATTTTCCCATGCTATCTCATTTAATTAGGAAAACCTCACAATTGTAGGTATGAGTCAATTGTTTTGCTTTTGTACTATTACTCTTAATATTTATCTATAACTTTTTAATTTGTTTGTCTTATTAGGCTGCATAGAACTTGTTTTGGAGACAATATACTTGTTTCTCTTTGGGTCATCACCATTACCTTTATGGGTGATTAAACTAAAAGGTCCATAATCCAACAAACTTTCTTTATAAGGTCCAGCCCATTTCACTAACAATTCAGGTCCATAATACCTTTCACTAGGCTATGTGATACAAATCACTGGGTTGTGCGATACAATTCACTGGGCTTTGCGATACAAATCACTGGGATGTGCGATACAAATCATTGGGCTGTGCGATACAATTAACTAAGCTCTGTAACCATCTTTGGAGTTGCGCCAAATGAATATTTACTGCAAAACAATTCAAAAAATGCAGTATAAGACCAAACTTTAATAATTGGCAAATGAATATTTACTACAGAACAATTCAAAAAAATGCAGACCAAAATGTATATTATACCAAATGAATATTTATTCCAAAAAAGTGTAGTATAAGACCAAAATGGCTATTATAGGATTTGTATGGAAATATAATATCCACTATTCTTAGCGCATCACTTATTTTATGGTAAAAGGTTTACATCGGTCATAAAATGGCCATTGTAGGATTTGTATAAAAACATTATAAACATCACTAGTGAATTAATTTTTAAATCGAATAATTTTTAAAAATTGTAAAAATGATGAGATTAGGTTAAAAATAATTTAATTTATTGGAGTTTCAATGTTAATGATTGTTTTTTACCTTTATTTGGGTTCTTTGATTGTTGATGGCGTAGCCAAGTGATCTTGAAGATGGTGAAAATGGTCAACGAATGACAGCGGTCACTTGTGCAAAAGAGCGTTTGGGTGGAACGAGATTTTTTTTGTTCGACAGTGAATGTGAAGAGATAGGTTTTATGTTTCAATGGTTATCAATGTTTTTGGTAATTTTTTTTAATCTTATTTTAATCTTATTTTTTTTAATCTTATTTTTTTTACAATGTTATATTAGATATATTATAATGTTAAAATAATATTTTGGACCTTATTCATCTAAATTTTTGGACTGAACTTCTTAAAAGTATGATTTGTTGGGTTATGAACCTAACTAGTAATTATCTCTATAAAAATATACTACCTACTATTCTTAGCGCATTACTTCTCCTATGGTAAAAGGTCTACAACAGTCATGAAATGGCCATTGTAGGATTTGTATAAAAATATTATTAACATCATAAGTGAATTTATTTTTAAATCAGATAATTTTGAAAAATTATTAAAATGATGAGATTAGGTTAAAAATAATTTAATTCACCTAGAAACTACCCTAACATGCCAAATTGAACGATCTATTTTATGTCTTTTAGAGGGTCATTTCCCCATTCTTTTGAGGTATTTGCAATATAGGTCTTATATTACTAATTTTTCATTTGTACCAAAAATCCTATATAATACTTGTTTGAGGGGCCCCTATTTTTTCTATTTTATTGCAATATCAGTCTATATATAAAACAAAAATTGCATAAAGTAACTAACCAATGAAGTTAATTTTGAAAAGCTGGGGAGCAAGTGAAAATTCTAAAAATTTGGGGGACAATAAAGTATTAGTATACCTCATAGCACGACCATAATATGATATGGTCATCACTTCTATGCAAGGCTGCAGGCTTCCTCGTACGTATGCTCGCACATCCATCTAGACAACTATCTAGCAAAGGTGCAAAGGTATAATGGTTGTTTTGTATAGCTCATGGACCAATAATACAATTATTCTAAAATAACACATTCTTGTTTCCAAATACACTATAATCTATTTAGATATCAGAAAGGGATATTACAAACTAAAGATAAATCCAAGATCTCGAGACTTCTCATTTTTGCAATCCAAACTGTAAACTATGTTTCAAAAATATTGCTCCATATATTGAGCGAGCTACATAAGCTAGGTTTGTGAAGTGACTCAAGAAGAATTCCAGAGAGAGCATTCTCGTTAAAATTGATAGATTTTAATACCAAACAATTTCCGATATTCCCAGTGACCAGTCCGGAAAACTTATTATTTCTTAAATTCCAATCATTCAATTTGTATGAATTTTCGATACCTTTAGGAATAACACCCTCAACAAAGTCTCAGACAAATGGAGTGATGGAAAAGATCTCAAAACCATAATTTATAAGTCAATTGACCCAAAGCTAATTCGAAGAGAATTCGAGTTTCTCCAAGAGCGAGCATGAACTCAAAGAATCAAAGATGATTTTCTTTAGAGGCTAAAATCTCTTCACTTTACCCTCTCTGTCATCAAATATAAGAGCATCAACGTTAAACCATTTAATGTTTTTATAAATCAATAAAACATAGGTAAAAATCTATTCAAACTTTCAAGAAATTAACTTGCTATCGGCTTGCCATGTTCTTTTGCTTCAAATATCTTGGAACCTCCTAACTAACCTATTAAATGATGAACTTTCATTTATTTTCTTCACAAACCCAAAAGCTATGAGAAAAAAAAGCAATCAGGTAAAAATTTCAAGACGTGGAAAAGGACCAGCAAAACGTCACTGTAAAGTCCTTTGTAATAACATTTAAGGTATCTCTAAGCCAGCTATCAGGCGTTTAGCTCACAGAGGTGGTGTGAAGCGTATCTCAGGTTTCATCTATGAAGAGTCACGTGGCATGCTTAATATTTTCTTGGAGAATGTCATTCGTGATGCCATCACATACACTGAACATGCTAGAAGGAAGATTGTGACCGCAATGGACGTTGTTTACTCTCTAAAGAGGTAAGTTAGGACCATTTACGGGTTTGGAGGTTAAAGGTAGATTAGTCTGTTTGGTTGGAGGCTTTTAATCGCAATGTTGTAATTATTCTCTCTACTATAGTTGTTTTTTTTTGTTCTAAACGCTTATATCTCTACTATATTTGAAAGAAGTTGGGAAACTTGAATGTTATGTTCTTCACAATTAATAAAAGAAATGATATATGTGACTAGGAAGGTTAATAGGGTGTGTGTTTGCGAGTATCTGTCCCACCTCACTTTAAATAGGGCGGCTTTGAAGGTACTAAATGAAGCTTAGGGCTGGTTGTGGGGATAGATTTTCATAACCCGCCCTATAACAACGTGGGGGCGGGGCGGGGCGTGGGGCTTCTTCTTTTTTGTGGGGCGGAATAAGGGGATAGCTAAACCCGCCCCATTGACATCCCTATTTGTGACACCCTATTAGATGATTGAACAGTAGTTAAATAATCCAAATGGGGGGGCATTTATGTTTTAAAGCCCTAAAAATATAACATTTGTAAACAAAAATACATACCAACCAGCCCATTGAAACCTAACTAAATAATAACAAAAGACTAAAAAGCCCACATTGTCCCCTTTTATGACAGTTAAAATCTATTTTTCAGAATCAAAACCCCATTTGAGTTTCGAAATCTATTTCTCCTTCCTCTCTTTTCCTCCGTCTTTCTCTCTCTTCCTCCCTCTCTATTCTCACTCATAACCTAACACCAAAACTAACAAAGTTCTCTTCACCTTCCCTTCGCCGCTCCCCTGCACAATTCTTTCCCTTCCCTTCGCCGCCTACTCTCCTCTTCACACCTAGATCTCACCTTCCCACCAACAAGCTCTCATGCACAGGAAACACGCCGCCAGCGTGGACCAGTCTCCTCTCCCTGTCTCTTCTCCATCTCCCTTCCCTCTTCCCTCGAGACTTACTTTCCCCGTCGACACTTTGTTGCACTAGAAAACCGTCACCTCTCTGTTGCACCAGAAACCAGACACCATCGAGACCCGTTCTTCACCTTGTTGCACCAGAAACCCGCCTCCATGTGACCCGCTGCCTCTCTATTGCACAAGAAAACCGTCACCTCTATGTAGCAAGAGAAACCCGACGCCATCGTGGCACGTCCTCTACCATCTCCCCCGCACTAGCAAACCACCGGTGTACCACCCTCCACCGACTCTTCAGATTTGAACCAGATGAAGGTAAAAAAATTCTTCAATATTTTTAAACATTCACTTTTTCTTTTCTTCTTTTGTTTTTTGTTCCAGCGAGATGGTTATCATGTTTCATTATTTTTGTGTTCATTGATTTGCAGGAAAACTCTATGTGGAACTTGGGTCCGGCGAGATGGATCCAGGTATTTGGTTCTGGCTACACTCGGGGGGCGGCTGATTGTTAAGAGATGATTTAATTGGTACGGGGGTACAACCCATCGAGCCCTGTTTTTTTATTCATATGCGAGTATGGAGTGCGAGTGTGTAGGTGAAGAGATAGGTTTCTAACTGGTACTGGGTACAACCCCCTGACCACACCAATTGGGTACATCCCCCTGACCACACCGATCGTGTTCGAATGCTAGAGTGAATAAATTAATTTGGATACGACTATGATGTCTCCCTATTTGTGATGATTTAATCCACTCACGAGACATCATTTTAGGTGTAATTGATTAATTAGTTTGGGACTTTCCCCCGATTATTAGATATTTCTTCATGTCCTTATTTGGAGTATTATTACTTTTTGAGCATCTTTTGTTTAATTTGTTTGTTAATGTGAAGCTAGGTTTAAGGAAATAAATTAGCTAGATTTTTCTGCTACGATTCTTTTGATATCTCGTGGACAAAATTTGGCCCAGTAACAAAGGAGATATGGTCAAAACAAGACAATAGTAATTATCCTTATCTTTATTACGAATTTGAGTTGGACTTGGAATCTAATTACTTGCCTTCTACTCCAATATTTTGACCTAGGGTTAGAAATACCTATAAATACACCCTCTTATAATTGTAAATATGTCCTTACTCAGTTCTTAACATTGGCTTAGTCCTTGCTCAGTACTTAACATTGGCTTAGTCCCTGCTCAGCCTTTAATTATTATTACTCTTAGAAGTCATCCATAGAAGTTGGAGAGTAGGAAACTCCTCTTCTACATCATCTCCCTCTATCATTAGGCTAATTTGTATTAGATTCTTTAGCTTATCTTTATTTCTAATTACTTTTATCCGTAGTTTATTTCTATGTCCTTAGATATGAACTAATTTTCCCATAGTTTGGGTTTGCATATGTATAATCTTTTATTTCTAATTCTCATTTGTTTTCACGTTATTTGGGAAAACCCTTTTTAATCGATTCTAGCTACTTAACCTTTATAATTTTTGTATGTGCTTTGATGTATTGACTGTAGTTCTTGTGGTTGCAAACAAATAGACTACCCCATTAATAACAGTTGGATGGTCACCTAGAAGGGGTGTCTAGTTGTTGAAACGCCACATAAGCATCTAGTGTATGGTAATGATCTGGAAGGGCTTGCCTAACTAAATAGCCATTAGAGTTTGAGATTAACCATCGATCATTGCGCAGGGTCCCCTTACCCAATTTCCCTAGTAATTGTTAGGTCGCCACATAAGTCCACCCGGAAGGGGGTTTTAGGAGGAAAACTGAATCCTGGCTATTTTTCTACGAGCTTTAGTCACCTTTATAGCTAGAATTATATGGATAAGTGCATACTAGTGGTGTGGCCTAAGGTGTGATAAAAAGATGATATAATTTAGATGCAAATAAACACCCTAAGCTAACACAGTACTGCAAGTATTACAGGACGTATGCAAGTTTTAATGATAAGAAGATTCGTTCCTCAGAGACTGATGAAAGTTAGAGAGAACTTATGCAAATTATCAAGTGCAAATATGAAAGATAGAAAAGATAATACGCAAGAGAAAGAAAGAAAAATATATTTTTATTTTGTTTTTAAATAAAGAAAACTAAACTAATAAATTAAAAGACAGAAAATTAAATAACAGAAAAGAAAAGAAGATAGTATGAAAGTTAGCTTGAGTAAATAGCATGCAATCCCTACTAGTTTTGCCGTTCTAAACATGTAAGGGTGAATTATGTAGTATTTCAATAATCGGTTCCAATTACGGTAGGTAGTTTTAAATAGGATTTACCTGTGTCAATAAGGCTTCCTAAGCAAACTGTTCATGTGATTGGTAAATAGTAACATGTACTAAACCATAGTGATTATCTAGTTAGGTTGATTTGTTAGATCTAAACCGAATACTAGACGTTATGTGCTAAACATGTAATTAAACACCGTTGTCAATGGTGACCTAATTACTAGATGGTAATTCTATATGGCCTAGGTTCCACAAGAACATAGAATATAAATCCAAACACATAAACAGAGAATAAAAACAATAATTAAATTTAAAACATAGAATTCCCAAATTAGATAGATGTCAATCAAAACTAGGGTTCATACATATATGCTAAAACTCAAACTAAAAAGAATTAATTCATACAAAGAAAAGAAGAGAAAAGAATTACAGAATCAAAGGTTGAAGGAGACATATGGTGTTCTGCTCCTTCCAGACTTCTCCTCTTGTGTTGCAGCTTCCTCTTGGCCTTAAGGTCTGGCCAAGGATGATTTAAGAGTGTTAAGAGGCTGTATTTATAGTGTATAGGTTGACCTAATTCGTTTCTTGAAGGAGAGGTTAAGTAATGGACTCCAAGCCCAACTCAAATTCGTATGGAAATAAAGATAATTACTGCTGAACTGTTTTGAGCATATCTTCTTCGTTATTGGTTAGTTTTTGCTCCACAATATACCAAAAGAATACTCACATAATTATATACGTCCTTATGAAAGGAATGTTCCAAAATCGGCTTGGTTTTGGAGTTATCACCACTTCTTTAGGCGTAGCTGCAGAAATTCAGATTTAGGCAGCTTTTCCTTTTCCATGATTTTAGCTTTTATTTCCTTTATCTACAATTACCATCCTAATCTCTTTCCATATCTTGTAGTATTTGACTTGGACTCTAATTAATCTCCATAATTATCTTTAAAGCTTCACACTAAATAAATAATTAAACCCAATATGCTCTAAAAATATTATTTTACTAAATCAAGGCTCAAAATAGGAAAGTGCACTAAATTAAGCTAAAATCGACCTATGCTCTAATAAATACACCTAAAATGATGTCTCAGAAATAGATTATATTATCACAAATGAGAAGACATCAAGACCCCCAACTCAAAGTTGTATCGTCCCGATACAATAAAAGTAAAGAACAGAAGGGTAGTCAAATAAACAAGAAGAAGAAGTAGGAGGAGAATAAGAACTGAACATAATGAATGATTCTAGAGCAAAATATCTAAAAAGTCTCATGTAGTACTGCTCAAGAAATAATGCACAAATATGCTTAATATACACATAATCAACAATCCATAAATTTAAGTCCAGATTAATTTCGCAATGCCAGAAGGAGAGGATGATAACTTAGTTCATGCTAATGGATATAGGTTGTTCATAGTTCCTAATATAGCATCCAATGGTCCACTTACCTATTACCTAATAGCTCAATTGTTTCTCCACCAAGTAGTTAGAAATCCTAAGGTCTTGGGTTATAACTTGGCTTAGGGACGGTATGATACATTTGGATACTGAAAAGTGAGCTTTTGGCTCTCTCCTTACTAGCCATCAACGAATCGCCCTAGAGCTTGAGTTTTCACTCGAAGATGTTCTCACTCAACCCAATTTATTGATGCATTTTGATGTTCATCCCCAATCAATCCCAATTAAAACCCTTTTGTGATGATTTACAAATTCCACTTTACCGGTCCGAATATATATTCTTTTCATATCAATTTTTCTTTTGTATAGCTATGACTCTCTTTTTGATGTTGAGATATCACGCTATTTTTCATATATATATTCTTTCTTTTTATGCCCTTGTTGGAAAAATTAGCTCGTAGCTTCTTTTTCATTCACTATTACCCCGACAAAGGGTTACAATAATTACTTTCATCATCAATAAAATCACAAGTATAATTCCCAAAACCCAATGTTCCCTAATGATGAAACCCACCACCCCAAACTCAAGCTCTAAAAACGACTTGTTTCAGGTTTTGCGATTCGAGTGCGGGTCATATAGATAAGTCCTACAAACTAAGGGGATGGATTATAATGTGGTTCAATAAAAAGGCTTTAGAAAGGCTCAGAGGGGTTAAGACGGATAATAACAATAATAATCAAATAAAAGAGTGAGAGAATATAAAAAGGCTTCAAGTGTTTTAATCATGAAAGAACTGCCTTATTCATTTTTCTAACTACCGGATTTTGTTACTTTTTAACTAATAGTTCATAGACAAGTGGGTTTTCACTAATTTCAAACCTCACGTTCTACACACCAAATAACTCTCCCTAAGTTTCAACGTGATTTCTTAGCATTGCTCATTAACTTCCTATCCTTTATTTCCTGTTTTCATACATGCATCTAAACAAATTTATAACATCTTTCAAAAACATACTACTTACTATCATTGACCTAATTATATCATGCTCAAACAGGTACATTCAAAATATTCTATGCCTAATTCAACCCAAAAAAAATTTAAATTTTATGAAAAAAACAAAAAGGAAGATGAGGACAACGAATCCCCACCCCCACTAAAAAATGAGTCGTGTCCCCACGACTCGAAAAAGACTCAAGAAAGAATAAAATTTAAAATTAGCATACATATTGCACATAAAGAAATGGTAGGGAAGAAAGAAAACATACTCTTCGAGGCTATTACCTCGCCTTATCGACATCCAATATAGGATTTGCTTGATTTTTCTTTAATTGCTCACGGAGTGTTATGATGTACTCCTTTCCTTCTTTTGAAAGTTGGGTAATTACTCTCAAAACTTCAATGATCCAAGCATTGTCAATATTGTTATTCATTCTAAACTCACGTGTTTCTTCTTCACCCAACTTCTTATTCGCTTTCCCGATCAAGACACGTGATCATTGTATGATATTGCATTAAATAACGACATGGGAGAGACCGAAAATCGTATCACCTCCTCATAGATCAACTGTGCCACATCCTCTTTTTCTCCTCACACAATACAATTCACAAAGATAGCGGTTTTAGAACGTCTTACCATGAACGTAGACCAACCCAATCTTTCCAAATCTCCATGAATCTTCTTGTATTCTCCTTCATCAACTTCTTCTTCAAATACTTTCTCATAAGCAAAAGGTAGTTCCTTTAATTGTTTCTTCGGAGAAGCTATCATGGCCATTGAAGCTTTCTCTTTTTCTTCGGGTGTAGGGTCTTCGATCGGTAGAGGTTGTGTTGTCTTCTTCACTAAAGTTGAAATCGTTTTGCTCATTGAATCAAACACAGCATGCTAACCTCTCTTCTCTTGACTTGTTTTACCCTTTGAATTGGAACTAGGACTTTTCTCACTTGATTTATTCATAATTAATCCAATACCTTTCTTTTTTTCATCTCCCTTACAGTAGATAATGTGTATGTTCTCTTAATCATCTCAATTGACCCCCAACTCAAAGCTTTAACCACTCTTGAAATTTGAACTTTTGAATCATTGGTTGTACAAGCTTTATTTGGGTTAGGAAAGGTGATTTGATGATGATTCTCTATGTGGGTAAGATGAATTCTTCATGGATTGGCTTGGATTTAAGAAATTGTAGGATGAATTTTTGAAATTTAAGCTTTTGATTCTTGGATTCAAGGTGTTTTGGTATGATATTGGTGGTTGAATCTTCTTTGTAATGATGTGGAGAATAGATTTGATGTGTTTTCATGGTGATTGGGTAGTGTTTTGATGATTAGTGAAGGTTTTTGTGAGCTTTAATGGAGTTGGGAGAGTTTTGGAGAAGAAAGAGAAGCTTGAGGTTTTGTAAATTCGGAATAATGAGCATCAACCCTCTTTTATAAACTCCAAGCCGCACTTTTTTCTCTCTAGTCGGCGCGCTGTGGTATACGGCGCATATGGTCCGGTATACCGCACCTATCAGAGTTCCAAAATATTTCGCCTCGTCAAAATACCCGCGGTACATACCCGTGGCACTGGTTTTTGGACCTCCGGTGCATGGTCCGATATACCGCACTGATCGATGTGATTTTTTTCGTCTCGGTATAAAACCCGAGCTCCATACCCGTGGTACGGGTTTTTGTCCTCTGCAGTACACCGGGGCTGAGGTCCGGTATACCGCATCGCTGTTTCAACCATTCCGAAAAATTTTGTTTGCCTTCCCTAACTCGATTTCCCCAATACCTAAGCATCAAAAACACTAATACCTTTCTCAAATATGCAATATCAACTAATATTAACTGAGCTAAACATAAATTAAAAACTAGAAACTTAAAAACATAAAAGAAATTACGGGTTGTCTCCCGTATAGCACTTTTGTTTAACGTCTTTTAAAGTTAGACGTGTTACCTCGATTAAGAATGACGAAATTTCTACCCTTTGCCTCTAATTCCCACGAACTTTTTAGCTCGATTTTTCATAATCATGGATGGTGCCATCCAAGATTTCGTGGGAAGGGGTGTTTCTGGTGGTAACTCGATAGTATTACACTCCTCTGGTGATCCACTCATATCCTCAGTTTCGAATCTTCGTTTGTTAGAAAGAATGTCCTTCATGAATTTGAGATATTTTGGCATTCTCTTGAGAGCTTCTACAAACGGTATTTTAATCTCTAACTTGCTCACCATGTCAACGAACTTCTTGACTTCCAGGTCATTGTCCTTTTTTCTGACACGTGAAGGGTACGGTGGTGGAGGACATGTGTTGGTTACCACTGGGCTCTCTTTCTTTTCTGGTGTCTTCTCTGGGACACTTTTTGGTTTAACTACCTCTTCGACTGTATCTTATGCTGTTTCTTCTCCCCCCCTTTTCTGGAATAGGGACTGGTTCTGGTTCTGGTCTTGGTGGAGGTAGTTGTTTTCCACTTCTTAATCCAACTGCATGACAAACATTGTTTTCTGGAGCACTAGTATCACTTCGGAGTTGCCCTTTTGCAAAGATTTGAAGTTTATTCACCATTTGTGACACTGTATGCTCAATCTTCTTAAGTGCAACGGATGAGTTTTGGAATCTTTGCTGGCTAATCTCCATATCTTCAATTAGGTTCATTATCTTAGCCATGCTTGAATTCAAACTCGAAGGTTGTTCTTGTATGGTTTGCTGCATTGAATAAGAAAGTGGTTCTTGATAAGCTTCATTATAAAATGGCGCTTCTTGATAGATAGGTTGTGGAGGATAATAAGATTGTGGTCGTGGTTGATAATAAGACTGTTGATTTCTGACCCAATTGTAATTCTGTGGGGGCTGATAATCAGCGTAATTTCCTTGGGATTGATAATAACCATCATAATAATGGTTTTTTTGATAAGGTATGAAGGAAATTGAAGCTGGATTATTCATGCAATATTCCCACGAATGATTTCTTGCTCCACAACTAGGACATGAAGGTGATGTATGTACTAGATTTCTCAGAGCTATTTGTTGCGCTTGTTCTCGTAATTACTTGAGTTGTTGGTTTAACTCTTTGAGCCTTAGAGATTCTAAGGTCTCCTTTTGTTCTTCTGATTCAAACGACCAACTTCTCTCGGTTTCAAGAAAATTCTCCATAATAGTATTAGCTTCTTCAGGATCTAATAATACGAAACCTTTATCTCCTAATATCTGCTTTCGCCTAGAAAAAATCTGTAAAACAAAAACTAAAAAGAAAAGCGTAAAATAGAACTAACTAAAATATAAGCACTAGATAATTGCACAAGGACTAACGATGTAGTCCCCGGCAGCGGCGCCAAAAAACTTGGTGTAGCCTAAGGTGTGATAAAAAGATGATATAATTTAGATGCAAATAAACACCCTAAGCTAACACGGTACTGCAAGTATTACAGGACGTATGCAAGTTTTAATGATAAGAGGATTCGTTCCTCAGAGACTGACGAAAGTTAGAGAGAACTTATGCAAATTATCAAGTGCAAATATGAAAGATAGAAACGATAATACGCAAGAGAAAGAAAGAAAAATAGATTTTTATTTTGTTTTTAAATAAAGAAAACTAAACTAATAAATTAAAAGACAGATAATTAAATAACAGAAAAGAAAAGAAGATAGTATGAAAGTTAGCTTGAGTAAATAGCATGTAATCCCCACTAGTTTTGCCGTTCTAAACATGTAAGGGTGAATTATGTAGTATTTCAATAATCGGTTCCAATTATGTTAGGTAGTTTTAAATATGATTTACCTGTGTCAATAAGGCTTCCTAAGCAAACTGTTCCTGTAATTGGTAAATAGTAACATGTACTAAACCATAGTGATTATCTAGTTAGGTTGATTTGTCAGATCTAAACCGAATACTAGAGGTTATGTGCTAAACATGTAATTAAACACCGTTGTCAATGGTGACCTAATTACTAGATGGTAATTCTATATGGCCTAGGTTCCACAAGAACACAGAATATAAATCCAAACACATAAACATAGAATAAAAACAATAATTCAATTTAAAACATAGAGATAGATGTCAATAGAAACTAGGGTTCATACATATATTCTAAAACTCAAACTAAAAAGAATTAATTCATACAAAGAAAAGAAGAGAAAAGAATTACAGAATCAAAGGTTGAAGGAGACATATGGTGTTCTGCTCCTTCCAGACTTCTCCTCTTGTGTTGCAGCTTCCTCTTGGCCTTAAGGTCTGGCCAAGTATGATTTAAGAGTGTTAAGAGGCTGTATTTATAGTGTATAGGTTGACCTAATTCGTTTCTTGAAGGAGAGGTTAAGTAATGGACTCCAAGCCCAACTCAATTTCGTATGGAAATAAAGATAATTACTGTTGAACTGTTTTGAGCATATCTTCTTCGTTATTGGTCGGTTTTTGCTCCACAATATACCAAAAGAATCCTCACAGAATTATCTACGTCCCTATGAAAGGAATCTTCCAAAATCGGCTTGCTTTTGAAGTTATCACTACTTCTTTAGGCGTAGCTGCAGAAATTCAGATTTAGGCAGCTTTTCCTTTTCCATGATTTTAGCTTTTCTTTCCTTTATCTACAATTACCATGCTAATCTCTTTCCATATATTGTAGTATTTGACTTGGAATTAATCTCCATAATTATATTTAAAGCTTCACTCTAAATAAATAATTAAACCCAAGGCTCAAAATAGGAAAGTGCACTAAAAAGCTAAAATCGACCTATGCTCTAATAAATGCACCTAAAATGATGTCTCAGAAATAGATTATATTATCACAAATGAGGAGACATCAACTAGCAACCCTAAGCTATATTTATCATCTCCATTCATTGTTATATTATTTATTTGCAGTACTATCTTTTCTATTCGAAAACCAAATAAATCTTATGTCTTTTATCTTTCAATTCACAAGTAAATTCTCCTACACTTCTTTATATACGCAAGTAGATCTAACAGATCAAATCTCTGCAAACGAACTTCACTTACTAACTAAACTTGCAAACGATCTGTAATACTTGCAGTAAGTTTCTCGTGGTAGTCAAGGGTGCGACCTTTATTATTATCTTTATTTATCTGTTTATTTTATCACGCCTTTGCCCCCACCAGACTACTTGGGTATTGGATACTTGGCCACAGGCTAATTTACATGGACAAAAAACGATACGAAGCCTCTTATACTTTGACAAGGACATAATACTATGGGGACTTATAGTGCACCTTTAATAAGGAATTCTAATGCAACTATATAAAAAATAACATTATAAATATTTTATAACGGAATATGTGCAGACCCATTTGTACAGACCCAACAGGGTAATTTACAAAAAGTGTGGTGCGCCATTAATTAGGTACGTACCCACCGATAAAGCAAAATAAGGTATAAGGGTAAAACACAAACCCGAATTTTAGATTTAGGCTTTATATATGATTTTTTTCTTAATTGGGCCTTAAAAATAGGTTTGACCAATTTGGGGCACTAAAAAGTAATTTCCTCCTTTATTAGGGGCTCATATTTGTGATAATGAGTACATATTATATTAGATGTGCAATCACACTTCAACATCATCTAACTTTTTAGGGTTTTGATGTCTCCTCATTTGTGATAGATTTATGTTAGGATGAGACATCATTTTTAGTGATTTAGAAGTCATAAATGTCGGTTTTCTTGAGTTTTAGTGCACTTTCCTATTTTGAGTCCTGATTTGTTGAATTATTATTTTTAGAGCATATTGGGTTTAATTGTTTATTTAGTGTGAAGCTTTAAAGATAATTATGGAGATTAATTAGAGTCCAAGTCAAAGACTACAACTTATGGAAAGAGATTAGCATGGTAATTGGAGATAAGGAAACAAAAGCTAAAAAGATGGAAAAGGAAAAGCTGCCTAAATCTGAATTCTGCAGTACACGCCTAAAGAAGTGGCGATTTACCTAAGAAATAGGCCGATTTTGGTAATTTCCTTTCGTAGGGATAAAGATAATGCTGTTACGATTCTTTTGGTATCTTATAGAGCTCAAACCGACCAATAACAAAGAAGATATGCTCAAAACGGTCCAGCAGTGTTTATCTTTATTTCCATACGAATTTGAGTTGGGCTAGGAGTCCAATACTTTATCTCTTCCTCAAGAAAACGAATTAGGTCTTCTAAACACCTATAAATACACCCTTATATCACTTGTAAATTAATCCTTGCCTCATAGTAATTATTTCTTAGAGTTTTATTCTTCCAGTTTATTGTAGAGAGCAATATGATGTCTTTTGTAATTTCTTTTAGTTTATTTCCTTCAGGTATGAACTAAACCTCCCATAGCTTGGGTTTTGCATCATGTATAAACTATGAATTCTAATTCTTCTATCTAATTTTCTTTGGAAATTATATGTTTTAATCTGATATTAGCTACTTACTTTATATTTTTTTATGTGTTTTGATTTATTGTCTTTCCTAGAACTGATCACTTTAGGATTGTTTTAATAGTAGTTAGATGGTCTCCTTGACAGGGTGTTTAACTATTGAACCACCACATAATGTCTAGTGTCGATATTAATTCTGACAAAACATGATTCTAACTAGATAGTCATTAGGGTTTGTTTTAACCACCATATCACCAATGATTGCAGTATTTGTTTAGGGCCTTAGTAGCGTTTGATAACCCTATTTGAAATCACTTCTTGGTTGTGCCGTAGCCCCCTTAGTCGCTCTCAAGGTCTAAGGTATGGGAATTTAGAATCCTGACTAAGTATACCAAGAGCTAATATTCTCCCTTATTAACTAGATTTATAGATAGAATTAGAAGAATTAGTGCATACTGGCAAAACCTAAGCTATATCTCTTATCTCATATTCTTAATCTTTTACTTTATTGTTTTTACTTTTCTTAGTTTTAATTAGTAATTTCGAAATTCAATTTCTTTTATTTTCTGTCTTTTAATTATTTACTTTTACTCGTTATTCTTACCTACGCGTATAACACACTTAAGTCCCTGAGAAGGAACTCAACTTACTATCTAAAACTTGCATACGTCCTGTAATACTTGCAGTACTGTGCCTGTCTAGGGTGAGAGTGCGTAGTTTCTTGGCTTAATTTTATCTTATTTTTATCACACCCTAGGCATCACCAAGTTTTTGGCGCCGCTGCCGGGGACTTGTGTCTCGTTAGCGTGTGGGTTATCTATTCCGAGTAGTAGTTTTTAATTAGTTTTATTTTTCAGTTTTAGTTTTTATTTTTCCGGATTTACGCTTGTGGTTTGCTTTAGTCTTTTTCAGGTTTCACAGTGTTTAATTCTTGGCCTCCGTTACCGGAGCCTGAGAGGCGCTTCAGACCTTACAACAAACGAGTTCGTGAGGAAAGAGCCTTAAGAAGATCAATGGCAGGCCAGCTAAATCCACCACTTGGAGGGCTTCAACAAGACCCTCCACTTGGTGCTCAAGAGCATCCACCCCTCGGTGGACAACAACAAGATCCACCACCTGGTGGAGGACAACACGGTGGACAACATACCCGTAGGAGGAGGTAATGGGCAGAATAACCTTAATAATCAACAGAATCAAGCACAGCAAGATCTCCCTGGTCTTCAAGTGCCGTTTCATGTTCAATCAATCGGCTACCGTCCTCCAGAGATCCCAAATATCAAATTTAGACCCGATCCGGGTATGCTCAGTCAATTTCAAAGTTTCGGACTCTATACTGGTACGGCAATTCAAGATCCGGTAAGATCGATTCAGAAGTTCATGCAGATTTGAGTCACATGTTTTCGTTCTTTTTGACCGGTAGAGCTAGCGATTGGCTAGAAAGACAACCACCTGGAACAATTCATTCTTGGAGAGAACTTCAAGCCGCATTCTTTAACCGCTTTTACCCGAAAAGCATGAGACTCAAAGATCAAACTGAGCTTGCAAGATTTTGCCAAGAAGATGGAGAAACAGTAGGAGAGGCATGGAGAAGATTTCAACAAAAATTAGCTAGATGTCCTCTCCATGGTTATACCCCTGCTCTACAACTTGCGATATTCTATGAAGGACTTAATGATAAAGGTAGAGAGAAGGTGGATAACATTGGAAAGGGTATATTTGTGTCCATGAATCATAATGAAGCTTCCGAGGTTTTGGAAAATATTATGGAACAAGAAAGAAGTTGGCCTTCAACGCGAGCTTCTGTAGCAAAGACCCGAGGAACGCTTCGTTTAGACGCCGAAACAGCAAACTCAGCTCAAATATCCGCGTTAGAAAATCAAATCAAAGAGCTGAAGTTAGAGATACAAAAGAATTTAGCCGCTGCAAACGTAGTACAAGAAGCACAAGGTTGTCAACAATGTGGGGTTAACAATCATACTTGGGAAGAGTGCGAATCCAATCCGCAATCTGTATACTTTATATCTAATCGAGGAGGTTATCAATGGGGTAACCGCAATCATCCTGGTATGCAGTATTCAAATCCACAAGGGGCCGCTAATCCTGGTCATTATCAACAGTGCCCCCAGAACAACTCTTTCCACTCGAGAGGTCAGTACCAAAATCAACATCAGAATAGACCTGCTCCCCCTCAACAACCTGTTCAAGATGTCTATACCGATTCGTTAGATCAGAAAGCTTTACCTCAGTATCCTCAAGAAGGATTGATGTCTCCTCATTTGTGATAATATAATATACTTTCGAGACATCATTTTAGGCTTATTTATTAGTTTATAGGTCGATCTTAGCTTAATTTAGTGCACTTTCCTATTTTTTGTCTTGATTTGTAAAATTATTATTTTTAGAGCATATTGGGTTTAATTGTTTATTTAGTGTGAAGCTTAAAAGATAATTATGGAGATTAATTAGAGTCCAAGTCAAAGACTACAAGATATGGAAAAAGATATGCATGGAAATTGGAGATAGAAGGAAACTGAGTTCAAATAGGAAAAGAAAAAGCTGCCTAAATCTGGGATTCTGCAGTACACGTCCAAAGATAGGAGTTTTTACCTAAGAAATAGGCCGAATCTGATGATTTCCTTCTACAGGGTCAAGATAATTCTGTTGCGATTCTTTTGGCATCTTATGGAGCAAAATCCGACCAATAACGAAGAAAATACACTCAAAACGGTCCAGCAGTGTTTTCCTTACGAAATTGAGTTGGGCTAGGAGTCCATTACTTGAAGTTATCTCCAAGAAACGAATTAGGTCAACCTATACACTATAAATACAGCCTCTTAACACTCTTAAATCATCCTTGGCCATACCCTAAGGCCAAGAGGAAGCTGCAACACAAGAGAAGAAGTCTGGAGGGAGCTGTGCAACAACTATGTCTCCTTCAACCTCTTATTTTGTAATTCTTTCTTCTTCTTTTCTTTGTATGAACTAATTCTCTTAGCTTAGGTTTTGCATAATGTATAAACTATGAATTCTAATTCTTCTATCTAAGTTTCTTTGGGAATTATATGTTTTAATCTGATATTAGCTACTTACCTTTATATTTGATTATGTGTTTTGATTTAATGATTGTTTTCCTTGCTAGTGCACGAGTATAGGATTACCTTAATAGTAGTTAGTGGTCACCGTAACTGGGTGTTTAACTATTGAACCACCACATAACGTCTAGTGTCGATAGTAGTTCTGACAAAACATGCTTCTAACTAGATAGTCATTAGGGTTTGTTTTAACCACCATATCACCAATTGATTGTAGTGTGCTGGATAGGGCCTTAGTGGCGTTTGATAACCCTATTTGAGTCCTCGTCTTGGTTGTGCCGTAGCCCCCTTAGTCGCTCTTAAGGTCTAAGGTATGGGAATTTAGAATCCTGACTAAGTATACCAAGAGCTAATATTCTCCCTTATGAACTAGATTTAATAGATAGAATTAGAAGGATTAGTGCATACTAGTAAAACCTAAGTTATAACTTTCATACTATCTTCTTTTCTTTTCTTTTATTTATTTTCTGTCTTTAGTTTATTAGTTTAGTTTATTATTGAAAAACCAAATAAATATTTGTCTATCTTCTCTTTCTATTTGCGTATTATCTTTTCTATCTTTTATATCTGCACTTGATAATTTGCATAAGTTCTCTCTAACTTTCGTCAGTCCCTGAGGAACGAATCTTCTTATCATTGAAACTTGCATACGTCCTGTAATACTTGCAGTACAGTGTTAGTTTAGGGTGTGTATTTTCACTTATTTATATCATTAATTTATCACACCTTAGGCCACACCAAGTTTTTGGCGCCGCTGCCGGGGACTACATCGTTAGTCCTTGTGCAATTATCTTGTGCTTTTATTTTAGTTAGTTCTATTTTACGCTTTTCTTTTTAGTTTTTGTTTTACAGATTTTTTTAGGCGAAAGCATATTTATTAGGAGATAAAGGTGTCGTGCTATTAGATCCTGAAGAAGCTAATTCAAGATGGAATCTCTAAAGCTCAAGGAGTTGAGCCAACAACTTGAGGAATTACGAGAACAATCGCAACAACTAGCTCGGAGGAATCTAGTACATACATCACCTTCATGTCCTAGTTGTGGAGCAAGAGATCACTCGTGGGGACATTGCATGAACAATCCAGCCTCAATTTCCTTCATGCCTTATCAAAGAGACCATTATTATGATGGTTATTATCAATCTCAAGGAAATTACGCTGACTATCAACCCCCACAGAGTTACAATAGGGTCGGAGATCAACAGACGTATTATCATAATAACCATTATTATGATGATTATTATCAACCACGACCACAATCTTACTATCCTCCACAACCTATCTATCAAGAAGCGCCGATTTATAATGAAGCTTATCAAGAACCACATCCTTATTCAATGCAGCAAACGGTACAAGAACAACCGTCGAGTTCGAATTCAACCATGGCTAAGATGATGAACCTAATTGAAAAGGTGGAGATTAGCCAGCAAAGAATCCAAGACTCAGACGATGCGCTTGATAAGCTTATGCAGTCAGTGTCACAAATGGTGGAAAAAACTAAAATCCTTGCAGAAAGGCGACTACGAAGTGATACTAGTGCTCCAGAAAACAAAGTTTGTCATGCAGTTGAATTAGGAAGTGGAAAACAACTACCTCCACCAAGACCAGAACCAAAACCAGTCCCTATTCCAGAAACGGGGGGAGAAAAAACAACAGAAGATAAGGTCGAAGAGGTAGTTGAACAAAGAAGTGTCCAAGAGAAGACTCCAGAAAAGAAAGAGAGCCCAGTGGTAACCAACACATGTCCTCCTCCACCATTCCCTTCACATGTCAGAAAGGACAATGACCTGGAATTCAAGAAGTTCGTTGACATGGTGAACAAGTTAAAGATCAGCACTCCGTTTGTAGAAGCTCTTACAAGAATGTCAAAATACGGTCAATCCATGAAGGACATTCTTTCTAACAAACGAAGATTCGAGATGAATGGATTACCAGAGGAGTGTAATGCTACACTTGAAATCGAGTTACCACTAGATCCACCTATTCCCACGAAATCTTGGATGGAACCATCCATGATTATTAAGAATCGAGCTGAAAAGTTCGTGGGAATTAAAGGCAAAGGGTGGAAATTTCGTCATCCTTAATCGAGGTAACACGTCTAACTTTGAAAGACGTTAAACAAAAGTGCTATACGGGAGACAACCCGTAATTTCGTTTATGTTTTTACATTTTTAGTTTATTTATTTATTTTTTAGCTTAGTTAATTTTAGTTGATATTGCATATTTGAGAAAGGTATTAGTGTTTTTGATGATTAGGTATTGGAGAAATCGAGTTAGGGAAGCGAGCAAAAACTTTTCGGACAGAAACTTCGGCAAGTCATATCTTTGCGCTCGGATGTCGAAATCAGGTGATCTTTGAGCCTAAACTGCATAACTTTTCGAGATCTAGCTGATGGGGAGGTTTTTGCCACGTGCGGTACACCGGACCTCAGCCACGGTGCACCGCACGGTAAAAACCCGTGCCACGGGTAGCAGCCACGTGTTGTGAACAGAAAAGAAAAAAAATAGCTGATGGGTCCGGTATACCTATACCGCGCCCTGCACCGCACAAACACGTGCCACGGGGTCCTACCACGGGTATTTTGACGTAGGAAGCGCGGAGCACCCCCGCGGTACACCGGACCCTAGTCCGCGACTCAAAAACGCGTGCCACGGGGTCCTACCACGGGTGTTAACCAGTGAGCAAAAAAATTTCGAGCATCAGATGTCGCGGTGTACCCCGCGGTGCACCCCATGGTCCGCAAGGGTAGTCCGCAGCGCCGCCAGAAGAGAGAGAAAGTTACGGGATTTGATTATAAAGGAGGTATTAAGCTTTTAGTTCCGAATTTTATAAACCCAAACCCTCTTTTTCTTCTCCACAACTCTCCTAACTCCATTGAAGCTCATCAAAACCTTCACCAATTACCATAACACTACCCAATCATCAAGAAAAACACATCAAATCCTTTCTCCACATCATTACAAGAGAGATTCAAGCTACCAATCATCACCAAATTCATTCAAATTGAAGAATCAAAGAGCCAAATTTCACAAATTCATCACACAATTTCTAAAATTCAAGAGTACCCATTACAAATCATCCTCACCCACATAGAGATTCATCACCAATTCACCTATCCTAGCCCAATTCAAGCTTGTTTAACCATTAATTCAAGAGTTTAATTTCAAAGATTGCTAAAGCTTTGAGTTGGGGGTTAATTGAAGATGACTAATAGAACAACAATTTTATCCAACAAGAGGGAGGTGAAGAGTAACAAGGGATTGGATTTAAACAAGAAGAAATCAATTGACAAAGGTTCTAGTTCTAAAGCAAAGGGTAAAGAGAAAGTAGAGAAGAGTGGAATACTTTTGTTTGATCGTAATGGTAAAAAGCTTTATTATTATGCAAAGGAGAAAACTCAACCTCAACAAGATCTTATACCTATAGAGAAAGTGGATACTTCAAGAGCTCTGAAGAATTCTGCGGAGAAACAATTAAAAGAACTACCTTTTTCCTATGAGAAAGTATTCAAGGAAGAAGTTGGAGATGGAGAATACAAGAGATTCTTAGAGCTTGGTGAGAAATTGGGTTGGCCTACGTTCATGGTAAGCCGTTCTGAATTATGTCATGAGTTAGTATTGGAATTCTATTTCGGCCTCTTTAAGCCGAGATAGTAAAGGATGTGTTCCGATTGGAGGAAAGTTAGTTCCTTTCACAGAGCAAAAATCTTTGATGAGGAATTACTTTTTGAGCATGTATTAGACAAAGAAAAAGTGCAATCACATAAGGGAGAATTGAAGGCACCTTGGGCTTACAAATATCTTCAAGCAGATGCAAGAATTTGGCACAATTTCCTTGTCCCTAACATCTTTGGAAACACACGAACTTTGGATGTGACTATGAAGTACGCTTTACTGTTGAATTGTATTTTGTGAGAAGAAGAAGAAGATGTGGCACAGTTGATCTATGAGGAGGTGATACGGATTTTCGGTCTCTCCCATGACGTTATATAATGCAATATCCTATTATGATCACGTGTCCTGAACGAAAATTGAATAAGAAGATGGGTGAAGAAGATACATTAGAGTTAATCTGAGTATCGTCTAGGCGAGGTAAAAGCCTCGAAGAGTATGTTTTCTTTCTTCCCTACCATTTCTTTATGTGCAATATGTATGCTAATTTTAAATTTTATTTTCTTGAGTCGTGGCGACACGGCTCATTTTTGAGTTGGGGGTGGGGATTCGTTGTCCTCATCTTCCTTTTTGTTTTTTTCATAAAATTTAAAATTTTTGGGTTGAATTAGGCATAGAATATCTTTGAATGTACCTATTGAGCATGATTTAACTAGGTCAATGATAGTAGGTAGTATGTTTTTGAAAGATGTTACAAATTTGTTTAGATGCATGCATGAAAACAGGAAATAAAGGATAGAAAAGTTAATGAGCAATGCTATGAAGTCACGTTGAAACTTAGGAATAGTTATTTGGTGTGTAGAATGTGAGGTTTAAAATTAGTTGAAAACCCACTTGTCTATGAACTAGTAGTAAAAAAGTAACAAAATCCGGTAGTTAGAAAAATGACTAAGGCAGTTCTTTCATGATTAAAACACTTGAAGCCTTTATACTTTCTCACCCTCTTATTTGATTATGTTATTATTTATCCATCTTAACCCCTCTGAGCCTTTCTAAAGCCTTTTTATTGAACCACGTTATAATCCATACCCTTAGTTTATAGGACTTATCTATATGACCCGCACTCGAATCGCAAAACCTAAGACAACTCATTTTAGAGCTTGAGTTTGGGGTGGTGGGTTTCATCATTAGGGAGCATTGGGTTTGGGAATTATCTTTGTGATTTTATTGATGATGAAATTGTTATTATTGTAACCCTTTGTCGGGGTAATAGCGAATGGAAAAGAAGCTACGAGCTAAATTTGCCAACAAGGGTATAAAAAGAAAGAATATATATATGAAAAATAGTGTGATATCTCGAACATCAAAAAGAGAATCATAGCTATACAAAAGAAAAAATGATATAAAAAGAATATATATTCGGACCGGCAAAGTGGATTTTAAATCATCACTAAAAGGTTTTATTGGGATTTATTGGGGATGCAAATCAAAAGCATCAATAAATTGGGTTGAGTGAGAACATCTTCGAGTGAAAACTCAAGCTCTAGGGCGATTCGTTGATGGCTAGTGAGGAGAGAGCCAAAAGCTCACTTTTCATTATCCAAATATACCACACCCGTCCTTAAGCCAAGTTATAACCAAGACCTTAGGATTTCTAACTGCTAGATGGAGAAACAATTGAGCTATTAGGTAGTAGGTAAGTGGACCATTGGATGCTGTATTTGGGACCTATGAACAACCTATAGCCATTAACCAGTACTAAGTTATCATCCTCTCCTTCTGGCATTGCGAAATTAATCTGGACTTGAATTTATGGATTGTTGATTACATGTATATTAAGCATCTTTGTGCATTATTTCTTGAGCATTACTACATGAGACTTTTTAGATATTTTGCTCTACGATCATTCATTATGTTCTGTTCTTATTCTCCTCCTACTTCTTCTTGTTTATTTGACTACCCTACTGTTCTTTATTTTTATTGTATCGGGACGATACAACTTTGAGTTGGGGGTCTTGATGTCTCCTCATTTGTGATAATATAATATACTTCTGAAACATCATTTTAGGCTTATTTATTAGTTTATAGGTCGATCTTAGCTTAATTTAGTGCACTTTCCTATTTTGAGTCTTGATTTGTAGAATTATTATTTTTAGAGCATATTGGGTTTAATTGTTTATTTAGTGTGAAGCTTTAAATATAATTATGGAGATTAATTAGAGTCCAAGTCAAAGACTACAAGATATGGAAAAAGATATGCATGGAAATTGGAGATAGAAGGAAACTGAGTTCAAATAGGAAAAGGAAAAGCTGCCTAAATCTGGAATTCTGCAGTACACGTCCAAAGATAGGCGTTTTTACCTAAGAAATAGGCCGAATCTGATGATTTCCTTCTAAAGGGTCAAGATAATTCTGTTGCGATTCTTTTGGCATCTTATGGAGCAAAATCCGACCAATAACGAAGAAAATACACTCAAAACGGTCCAGCAGTGTTTTCCTTACGAAATTGAGTTGGGCTAGGAGTCCATTACTTGAAGTTATCTCCAAGAAACGAATTAGGTCAACCTATACACTATAAATACAGCCTCTTAACACTCTTAAATCATACTTGGCCATACCCTAAGGCCAAGAGGAAGCTGCAACACAAGAGAAGAAGTCTGGAGGGAGCTGTGCAACAACTATGTCTCCTTCAACCTCTTATTTTGTAATTCTTTCTTCTTCTTTTCTTTGTATGAACTAATTCTCTTAGCTTAGGTTTTGCATAATGTATAAACTATGAATTCTAATTCTTCTATCTAAGTTTCTTTGGGAATTATATGTTTTAATCTGATATTAGCTACTTACCTTTATATTTGATTATGTGTTTTGATTTAATGATTGTTTTCCTTGCTAGTGCACGAGTATAGGATTACCTTAATAGTAGTTAGTGGTCACCGTAACTGGGTGTTTAACTATTGAACCACCACATAACGTCTAGTGTCGATAGTAGTTCTGACAAAACATGCTTCTAACTAGATAGTCATTAGGGTTTGTTTTAACCACCATATCACCAATTGATTGTAGTGTGCTGGATAGGGCCTTAGTGGCGTTTGATAACCCTATTTGAGTCCTCGTCTTGGTTGTGCCGTAGCCCCCTTAGTCGCTCTTAAGGTCTAAGGTATGGGAATTTAGAATCCTGACTAAGTATACCAAGAGCTAATATTCTCCCTTATGAACTAGATTTAATAGATAGAATTAGAAGGATTAGTGCATACTAGTAAAACCTAAGTTATAACTTTCATACTATCTTCTTTTCTTTTCTTTTATTTATTTTCTGTCTTTAGTTTATTAGTTTAGTTTATTATTGAAAAACCAAATAAATATTTGTCTATCTTCTCTTTCTATTTGCGTATTATCTTTTCTATCTTTTATATCTGCACTTGATAATTTGCATAAGTTCTCTCTAACTTTCGTCAGTCCCTGAGGAACGAATCTTCTTATCATTGAAACTTGCATACGTCCTGTAATACTTGCAGTACAGTGTTAGTTTAGGGTGTGTATTTTCACTTATTTATATCATTAATTTATCACACCTTAGGCCACACCAATGATCTATGGATAATTAACAGATAGCACAAGCTCTGGACCGTTTGACCACGACTATGAATGCTCAGGACGAGAAGGTCAGAGGACACGATGCCATACTTCAGATGTTAAGTACTCAAGTAGAACAGTTGAACAAAGTGTTAACAAATGTAATAGAACAAAAGGAAGTAAAGGCAATCGAAGGAGGTGAAAACAATGTTGGGTTCGAAGCTTGCAAGGCTATTTGCCTTGAAATTGAAGAAGAAAAGAAGGAAGCACCGCATGCTGCCGTTAGTGCCGTGGAAGTTCCGAGTACTGACTTTGTTATTCTTGAGTTTGATGCAGATAAGCAGGTTCCAATCATACTTGGACGGCCCTTCATGGCCACAAGTCAAAGTGTCATCAACTTCCAAGAAGGGACCATCACCCTTCATGCAAAGAATGTATTCGAGACCTTCTATGTCTTGGGTAAGAAACCGAGGAAGTTAGATCCCATAGTTCCTGTCATCCATAGCCTTTCACATCACAAAGTCCCTCCTGAGAAGATCCACTTAAAGCCTGTGGATACTGAGCCAAACATTGAGTTTGGGGTTGGCCATGAAGTTCTATGGAAAGATCACAAACGCGAGAATAGGCCATGAAGTTTTAAAGACTCGTGGATGGGACCGTTCATTGTCACTAAGGTTGTTTCAGCTAAGGTGATAGAAATTCGCCCCAAAACTGGGGTCAAGCGCAGATTAGTTGACGTTCATAGCCTTACTCGTTGTTGGGGAGGTGATGTCTCCTTAATTGTTCTTATTTTCGACCCTTAGGAGACATCATTTTTGGTGTTTATTTAATCAATTTGATAGACTTTTGGACTAAATATGCAATAATATGATTTTCCTCTTTTATTTCTAGCATTTTTGATTTATTAAGCTTTTGCGCGTAATATTGGTATTTTTAGTGAAGATTTTACAGGTTTTAGATGTTAGCTAGAAGAGGAATCCAAGGAGAAAGTCAAAGATCAAAAGATAGAGTCAAGACTTAAAGAGAAATCCCGAAGATACTATTTTTAGAGCTGAAAATCCATTTTCCAGGCCATAGATTGCTGATTTCGAGGTGCTTAAGCGATGATTTAGCCGCTGACTTTTGAAGAGAAAACGCTCCCTATCGAGTTACGGAACTTTAGCAACTGGAATGAGGTCAATCGAAGTCATAACGAATCGGGAAAAGCCGTTTTAGTGAAGGCATATCAGCAGTTACGGGATTTTGGGCTAAGTTAGTGGACTTGGGCCTCTCATTTAATTAAAAGATTAGGGCCAAGTCCGAATTTCCACCTATAAAACCAGCCTTTGACTTCTATTTTACACACAATTCACATTCTGCAAGATTAAAAACACCAGAGAGAAGCAACTGAAGGAAGGAGAAGAAGCTACAAGAGCTGGAGAGGGTCTATATCTCCGTTCGTAGTTATTCCGATTCCGGAAATTAGGTTTTTCTTATCTTTTAATTCTGTAAACAATATGAATTCCTTTATTTTTAATTTCGTATTTCATTTTAATATGAGCTAAGCTTTTCATAGTGCTTGAGAACAAACAATGGGTGAATCCCAATCTTAATAAATAACGAATGTTGAATTTGGGTTTCTGTTAAATTAAACTAAATTAGGGCTTTTACTCTTTTCGATAAATTGTGAATGTTTACTGTTTTTAGCGTCATGAACTAGGAACAGGTGTTAGTATCTAGGCTATTCCAATTAGTGGCGATTGGATCATCCTGACGGAGGGTTTAGGTACAGAACCATTTATTCAATCTAGGATAGAAGTTATTGACTCTGACGAGCTTAGCTAATCCTAGGGCCAATGAGGTAATAAAACTTAATCATCCAATGGTGGATCATATTTACCCTGACGGGACTAGTGACACTTTAGGATCGCCTTATAGTCCACCCTGACGGGGGTATAAGGAATTTAGAATCCCGACCATTGTAATTGACTAATTTAGCCCTTAAACAACATAAGTTAGAAATGGGATTGGGAGGATCCTTGCGTTCTCAAGTACTACATCTCATATTGCGTTTTACATTATCTTACTTGCGTCTTAGCTTTTATTTACATTTTAATATTTGTCTTTCATTCCTTAGTTCTAATAACAAAACCAAACAAACATATTATTCTTATTTGTTTTCATAAGTGCATCAATCATTAATAGTTAAGCATTGTAGTCAACCATTCCGTCCTTGGAACGAATCTGTTTATCAGTTATACTAATTGGGACAACCGTGCACTTGCGGTTGTGGTTTGATTTACATTTGCATTTATTTAGTTTAAGTATTTTAATTTCGTAATTTAAAGTACTTTGATTTTCGTTAATTTAGTGTTTATTATTAAGAAATGAGGAAGGGTAGTTGTTTTTGATGATTTCAGGGGTAAAAGGGTCATGAGTTTGGGGTCAAAACGAAGAGAAAACGAAAAATTATGTAGTCAACAGCAGGTTTGACCGGCTAGCCGGCGAGCTGGCCGGCATACCGGCCAAAAATGCTGAAGATCCCCAAACTCTCTGACCACTGCGTCAGCAATGACGCAGCACTGCTGCGTCACGATTTGCGCCAGCGAGACTTCGCCGGTATGCCGGTGAAACCACCGGCTAGCCGGCCGATGACGAACGAGGTTCTGACCACTGCGTCAGCGACGACGCAAGGATGTTGCGTCACAATTTGCGCCAGCGACATGCCACCGGCATGCCGGTTAGATGACCGGCTAGCCGGCCGATGAAGGTGGACTTTCTGATCACTGCGTCAGCGACGACGCAAGAAAGCTGCGTCAGAGGTCAAAAAAAAAAGAATACAATTTTTTTCGAAAATTTATTTTTCGCCAACACAGTGACCGGCATGCCGGTCATCCGCCGGTCAGCTGCTGTGATCCGCGGTTTTAAGGGTTTAATCCCTATATTTTTAACCTCTTTCTCATGCTAAGCCTCCATTGACGAATCCTAGCCTCCAACTACTCCTAAAATCATCATCAAAACAACATCATACCACCAATCCTTCCCTCTAAACATTATCCAAGATCACAATCAAACCATTAAACTTCCAAAATACCAAAGCTTCACACTTTAATCCGAAGTTTTCTTTCACCAAAGCTAAAATTTATCCATTAAACCTTTCCCAAACCTTGAAATATCCATGACCCAGCTCTAAACAATCCATAATTCAAACCCAAACCTTCAAGAACACTAAAATCACAATTTTATCCAAACCTTTTGAGGGTCTTGAAGCTTTGAGTTTGGGGTCATCGGAGATGACCATGAAGGTTGGGAAAGGTACGAAGAACATGGTGTAGAAAGAAAATTGGGTATTGAGGAAAGATTTTAATAGAAGAGATGATGCTTAGAGGGAAAGTAATAAGTGAAAACGTGGGAAATTTGAAGAAGTTCGAGGTAATGAAGAACACTTTAAACGCAACCATTGTTGAAGAAGAATTCGAAACCTCAACTTGGACGCAACACCGACACCAGCCTCGCGCTGGTTAAGATACGTTTTCTCTCCCTTCTCATTTAGTGTAAATTATTTTATTGCTTTGAGTCTTTTCGAGTCGTGGGGACACGACTCATTTTTCAGTTTGGGGTGAGGTTCGTTGCCTCATCCCAGTTTTTATGTGCTATGTGTTTTATTTGCTTTCAATAAAATAATTTTCGGAGTTGCGTTTGACTATAGAAGATTTTAAATGTCCCTTTAAGCATACTTTTGATGAATCTATGATAGTAAATAGTGGACTTTAGGGAATAACATAAAACGCACTTACAATTGCATGCGAACATAGGTAATTGATAGGAAAAATTAATGAACAATGCAAATGAAGTAAGCTTGTACTTAAGGAATATGTTTGGTGTGTAGAACGTGAAATCCTAATTAGTAGAGAACCCACCTAGATATGAACTAAAGACAAGCTATGTGCTTAGGGAAATGATAGGGCAGTTCTTTGTTAGCCATTTGAAGCCTTTTAGCTTGCTATCCCTAATTATAATTTTATCCGTCTTAGCCCAATTTTGGGCCTTAAGCCTTTCTTTTGTAGCCACGATATAAGCCCATTATCCTTTAGATTATTAGGCATGACCAAATGACCCGCACTTGAATCACAACCCTGAGACTTGTCTCGAGCTTGAGTGTGGGGTGGAGGGTCCACATTTGGGAAATTACATTGGGAAGGGATTATATGTGTTTGTATTGAGGCACAAAAAGGTAGATGATATTATTAGTTGTAACCCTTTGCCGGGATTTGAAAAGAAAAAAAAAGGAAAAAAAAAGAAAATAATAAGAGACATGACTTTTCACATCAAAATGATGGTCATGGGTATCTTGTACAAAAAAAAGAAGAAAAGAAATGAAAAAGAAAATAAAAAGAAAGAAAAAATGAATAAACCGGCAAAGTGGAATATTTTTGGAAATCACCTTAGTTTTATTTGGGTTGACATTGGGGACGCAACATTAGCGCGTCAAATGGGTGAGTGAGAAAAATTTTTAGCGTAAACTCAAGCTCGAGGACATGTTGATGGTAAGTGAGGAGAGAGCCAAAAGCTCACTTCAAATTTACCAAATATACATCCATACCATCCTTAAACCATTATTAAAACCATAAAGACCTCGTGATTCCTAAGTGCATAGTGAATTTATTCTGTTGATAGGGAATGTAATAGGTGGAGCGTTCAAAGCGATTTAGGATTAATGACCACCCTATAGCCATCATACAGATATTAGTACAAGTGTAACCTTCAAGCATTGCGACTTTAATTTTATGATTGAGATTATTTATGTTTGATGTTGCATGATTAGTGTATGTATATGTTAGTTCTTACAGTTTTGCTATATGAGATTTATCTTAAGAATTGCTTTAGGTTTATTTGCTAGCTTCTATTTGTTCTTGCGTTTACTTCTACCCCTTGTTTTGTTTTGTTTTGCTTTGTCGGGACGACAAAGGTTTGAGTTGGGGGTCTTGATGTCTCCTTAATTGTTCTTATTTTCGACTCTTAGGAGACATCATTTTTGGTGTTTATTTAATCAATTTGATAGACTTTTGGACTAAATATGCAATAATATGATTTTCCTCTTTTATTTCTAGCATTTTTGATTTATTAAGCTTTTGCGCGTAATATTGGTATTTTTAGTGAAGATTTTACAGGTTTTAGATGTTAGCTAGAAGAGGAATCCGAGGAGAAAGTCAAAGATCAAAAGATAGAGTCAAGACTTAAAGAGAAATCCCGGAGATACTATTTTTAGAGCTGAAATCCATTTTCCAGGCCATAGATTGCTGATTTCGAGGTGCTTAAGCGATGATTTAGCCGCTGACCTTTGAAGATAAAACGCTCCCTATCTAGTTACGTAACTTTAGCAACTGGAATAAGGTCAATCGGAGTCATAACGAATCGGGAAAATCCGTTTTAGTGAAGGCATATCAGCAGTTACGGAATTTTGGGCTATGTTAGTGGACTTGGGCCTTTTATATTTCATTTAATTAAAAGATTAGGGCCAAGTCCGAATTTACACCTATAAAACCAACCTTTGACTTCTATTTTACACACAATTCACATTCTGCAAGATTAAAAACACCAGAGAGAAGCAACTGAAGGAAGGAGAAGAAGCTACAAGAGCTGGAGAGAGTCTATATCTCCGTTCGTAGTCATTCCGATTCCGGAAATTTGGTTTTTCTTATCTTTTAATTCTGTAAACAATATGAATTCCTTTATTTTTAATTTCGTATTTCATTTTAATATGAGCTAAGCTTTTCATAGTGCTTGAGAACAAACAATGGGTGAATCCCAATCTTAATAAATAACGAATGTTGAATTTGGGTTTCTGTTAAATTAAACTAAATTAGGGTTTTTACCCTTTTCGATAAATTGTGAATGTTTACTGTTTTTAGCGTCATGAACTAGGAACAGGTGTTAGTATCTAGGCTATTCCAATTAGTGGCGATTGGATCATCCTGACGGAGGGTTTAGGTACGGTACCATTTATTCAATCTAGGATAGAAGTTATTGACTCTGACGAGCTTAGCTAATCCTAGGGCCAATGAGGTAATAAAACTTAATCATCCAACGGTGGATCATATTTACCCTGACGGGACTAGTGACACTTTAGGATCGCCTTATAGTCCACCCTGACGGGGGTATAAGGAATTTAGAATCCCGACCATTGTAATTGACTAATTTAGCCCTTAAACAACATAAGTTAGGAAATAGGATTGGGAGGATCCTTGCGTTCTCAAGTACTACATCTCATATTGCGTTTTACATTATTTTACTTGCGTCTTAGCTTTTATTTACATTTTAATATTTGTCTTTCATTCCTTAGTTCTAATAACAAAACCAAACAAACATATTATTCTTATTTGTTTTCATAAGTGCATCAATCATTAATAGGTAAGCATTGTAGTCAACCATTCCGTCCTTGGAACGAATCTGTTTATCAGTTATACTACTTGGGACAACCGTACACTTGCGGTTGTGGTTCGATTTACATTTGCATTTATTTTAGAACACACAAAGGACCACCAGGAGGCTATATTCGCAAATCTTGACAGAGGTAACACGTCTAACTTTGAAAGACGTTAAACAAAAGTGTTGTACGGGAGACAACCCGTAGTTTTTTTTTAGTTTTCATATCTTTTATGTTTTTAGTTTATGTTTAATTTAGTTGTTTTTAGTTGATAATGCATATTTGAGAAAGGTATTAGTGTTACTGGTGTGTAGGAATTGGAGAAATCGAATTAGGGAAGCGAGGAAATTTTTCGGAGCGAAGAAAAACCCTGCGCGGACTACCCCCGCGGTGTACCCCTATACCGCAGGGATGGTCCGAAAGGCAAAAACCCGTACCACGGGTGGAGCCACAGGTCCTATCCAGAACCGAGAAAAAATTGCCCCGCGGACTACCCCCCTGCACCGCACCATGGTCCGCACGTAAAAAACCCGTGCCACGGGGTAGGTCCACGGGTATTTTGACAAAGAAGGTGCGGGGTACCCTTGCGTTATACCCCCTAGTCCGCGCCATGGTCCGCAGAGCTAAAACCCGTACCACGGGGTCCTACCACGTGTATCATCCAGAAGGTCAAAAGTTTCGAGCATCAGATGCTGCGGTGTACCCCGCGGTATACCCATGGTCCGCAGGGATGGTCCGCGCCGCGTTGTTGGAGAGAGAAAGTTACGGATTTAAGGTTATAAGGAGGTATAATAACCATTATTCCGAATTTTATAAACCTAAAGCCTCTTTCTCTTCTCCAAAACTCTCCCAACTCCATTAAAGTTCATCAAAACCTTCACCAATCACCAAAACACTACCCAATCATCAAGAAAAACACATCAAACCTTCTCTCCACATCATTACAAGAAAGATTCAAACACCCAATCATCACCAAATCCATTCAAATTAAAGAATCAAAGAGCCAAATTTCACAAATTCATCATACAATTTCTTAAATCCAAGCCTACCCATTACAAATCCACCTCACCCACATAGAGATTCATCATCAATTCACCTATCCTAGGCCAAATCAAGCTTGTTCAACCAATAATTCACAAGTTCAAATTTCAAGAGTGGTTAAAGCTTTGAGTTGGGGGTTAATTGAAGATGACTAATAGAACAACAATTTTAGCTAACAAGAGGGAGGTGAAGAGTAGCAAGGGATTGGATTTAATCAAGAAGAAATCAATTGACAAAGGTTCAAGTTCTAAATCAAAGGGTAAAGATAAAGTTGAAAAGAGTGGAATACCTTTGTTTGATCGTAATGGTAAAACGCTTTACTATTATGCAAAGGAAAAAACACAACCTTCACAAGATCTTATACCCATAGAGAAAGAAGATACTTTAAGGGCCCTGAAGGCTTCTGCAGAGAAACAATTGAAATAGCTACCTTTTGCTTATGAGAAAGTATTCAAGGAAGAAATTGAAGATGGTGAATATAAGAGATTCTTAGAGATTGGTGAGAAATTGGGTTGGTCTACTTTCATGGTAAGCCGTTCTGAATTATGTCATGAGTTAGTTTTGGAATTCTATTTAGGCCTCTTTAGCCGAGATAGTAAAGGTTGTGTTCCGATTAGAGGAAAGTTAGTTCCTTTCACAGTTGATGAGATTAGAAACCACTTCAAGTTTAAGAAATTGAAAGGTTGTTGCAAATTTGAAGAAGCGAATGCTAAACGAAAAATCTTTGATGAGGAATTACTTTTTGAGCATGTATTAGACAAGGAGAAAGTGCAATCACATAGGGGAGAATTGAAGGCACCTTGGCCTTACAAATATCTTCAAACGGATGCTAGAATTTGGCACAATTTCCTTATTCCTAATGTTTTCGGAAACACACGAACTTTGGATGTGACTATGAAGTACGTTTTACTTTTGGATTGTATTTTGAGAGGAGAAGAAGTTGATGTGGCACAGTTGATCTATGAGGAGGTGATGCGATTCTCGGTCTCTCCTAAATCGGTTTATAATGTTAAATTTCCTACTATGATCACGTGTCTTGTGCGAAAAGCGAATGTAACATTGGGTGAAGAAGAGAAACTCAAATTTAAAGGGAGTTATATTGATAATGCTTGGATCAAGGATATCTTTCGAAGAGCGGGTTCTACTCAAGTCTCTAAAGAAGAAAAGGAGCAAAATTTGCAAGAGAAGATGGATGAGCGTTTAACGAAATTCGAAGCAGCTCAAACTTCCTTAGTCAATGATGTGGCACAAATCAACGCTAATCAAATGCACATCATGAAACTCCTTGAGCAATTAACGAAAGGTCCAGCAATTCCTACCTTGGACATCAATGATGCGAGGCAATAGCCTCGAGAGTATGTTCTCTTTCTTCTTTACTATTTCTGTAAATAGTTTTATCTGCTAATTTTGATTTCTGTTTCGAGTCTTTTTCGAGTCGTGGGGACACGGCTCATTTTTGAGTTGGGCGTGTGGGGATTCGTTGTCTCTCATCTCCATTTTTCTGTTTTTAGGTAGAAATTAAATTTTTTGATACATGGGAATTATGTGTAGAGTGTGTTTAATAGCTTGAAAACATAAGCTCAGTGAATTGATGATAGTAAGTAATATGTTTATGAGCTATTTTATTTGTATGCTTTGAGTATTTGCAGGAAAACACACGTTGATAGTAAAGAAAAGATTAGTGAGCAATGCGATAAAAAGTATGTTCGATCTCAGGGAACCTTGAGAAGTGTGTAAGCCGTGAGATCCAAGCTAGTTGACAAACCATTTGATGAAAGTGCTAAAGGTAAGAAAATAACGAAATTACATAGCGTAGAAAGTGATCAAGTCGTTTTTTTATATTTGAAGCCTTTTTATACCTTCTCACCTTGTGATTTTTGATTTTATATGCTATATCCTTCTCAGCCCCTTCTAGCCTTTCTAAAGCATTTTGATTGAAACACATTATAAGCCATATCCTTTAGATTTTAGGACTTTTCCATATGACCCGCACTCGAATCGCGATGCATAGACAGTTGTTTTAGAGCTTGAGTTTGGGGTGGTGGGTCCACCATTATGGGAATTGTTATTTTGTTGGGATTTTTTAGCTTATTAATTGTGCTTTGTGCTTATATTGATGATGATTCACAGATTTTTATTGTAACCCTTTGCCGGGGTAATAGTGAATGAAAAAGAAGCTTCGAGCTAAATTTGCCAACAAGGGCATTAAAAGAAAAAATATATATATGAGAAAATAGCGTGATATCTCAACATTAAAATAGAATCATAGCTTGAGAAATTGATTTGAAAAGATTTAAAAATATATATTCGGACCGGCAAAGTGGATTTTTATGTGAACATCTTAAGCTTTAAAAGGGTTATTGGGGATGCTAAATTGTGCATCAAAGAAATCATTGGGTTGAGTGAGAAACGTTTTATGAGAGTAACTCAAGCTCTAGGGTGATTCGTTGATGGCTAGTGAAGAGAGAGCCAAAAGCTCACTCCAAATTATCCAAATATACTACCATACCGTCCCTAAGCCTAAATTACAACCTTAAAGACCTTGTGATTCTTTGCTATGTAATTGAGAAGTGATTGAGCCATTAGAGAGTAGTTTAGTGGATCTTGGAATACTAGTGAGGTTTGATGAAAAATCTATAGCTCTCTTGGGGAACTGAGTAAAGTCCCAATCCTTCTTACATTGCGAAACTAATCTGATCTTGAATTCAAGCCGTGTTGACTGTGGATATGAGAAGTGTACAGGTATGTAGTTTATTAAAATTATTGCAAGAAATTTTCTGAGTTATGAGCTTTAGGTTTATTCTATATATTCTGCTATGTTTTTCCCATTGTGTTAAGAATTTTATAAGTGTGTATTTATAGACTTCCCTTTGTTTTTATCTTTTATTGTATCAGGACGATACAACTTTGAGTTGGGGGTCTTGATGTCTCCTCATTTGTGATAGATTTATGTTAGGATGAGACATCATTTTTAGTGATTTAGAAGTCATAAATGTCGATTTTCTTGAGTTTTAGTGCACTTTCCTATTTTGAGTCTTGATTTGTTGAATTATTATTTTTAGAGCATATTGGGTTTGATTGTTTATTTAGTGTGAAGCTTTAAAGATAATTATGGAGATTAATTAGAGTCCAAGTCAAAGACTACAACTTATGGAAAGAGATTAGCATGGTAATTGGAGATAAGGAAACAAAAGCTAAAAAGATGGAAAAGGAAAAGCTGCCTAAATCTGAATTCTGCAGTACACGCCTAAAGAAGTGGCGATTTACCTAAGAAATAGGCCGATTTTGGTAATTTTCTTTCATAGGGACAAAGATAATGCTGTTACGATTCTTTTGGTATCTTATAGAGCTCAAACCGACCAATAACAAAGATGATATGCTCAAAACGGTCCAGCAGTGTTTATCTTTATTTCCATACGAATTTGAGTTGGGCTAGGAGTCCAATACTTTATCTCTTCCTCAAGAAAACGAATTTAGGTCTTCTAAACACCTATAAATACACCCTTATATCACTTGTAAAATAATCCTTGCCTCATAGTAATTATATCTTAGAGTTTTATTCTTCCAGTTTATTGTAGAGAGCAAGATGATGTCTTTTGTAATTTCTTTTAGTTTATTTCCTTCAGGTATGAACTAAACCTCTCATAGCTTGGGTTTTGCATCATGTATAAACTATGAATTCTAATTCTTCTATCTAAGTTTCTTTGGGAATTATATGTTTTAATCTGATATTAGCTCTTTACTTTATATTTGTTTATGTGTTTTGATTTATTGTCTTTCCTAGAACTGATCACTTTAGGATTGTTTTAATAGTAGTTAGATGGTCTCCTTGACAGGGTGTTTAACTATTGAACCACGACATAATGTCTAGTGTCGATATTAGTTCTGACAAAACATGATTCTAACTAGATAGTCATTAGGGTTTGTTTTAACCACCATATCACCAATGATTGCAGTATTTGCTTAGGGCCTTAGTAGCATTTGATAACCCTATTTGAAATCACTTCTTGGTTGTGCCGTAGCCCCCTTAGTCGCTCTCAAGGTCTAAGGTATGGGAATTTAGAATCCTGACTAAGTATACCAAGAGCTAATATTCTCCCTTATTAACTAGATTTATAGATAGAATTAGAAGAATTAGTGCATACTAGCAAAACCTAAGCTATATCTCTCATCTCATATTCTTAATCTTTTACTTTATTGTCTTTACTTTTCTTAGTTTTAATTAGTAATTTTGAAATTCAATTGCTTTTATTTTCTGTCTTTTAATTATTTACTTTTACTCGTTATTCTTACCTACGCGTATAACACACTTAAGTCCCTGAGAACGAACTCAACTTACTATCTAAAACTTGCATACGTCCTGTAATACTTGCAGTACTGTGCCTGTCTAGGGTGAGAGTGCGTAGTTTCTTGGCTTAATTTTATCTTATTTTTATCACACCCTAGGCACCACCAGGTTTCAATAATTACCTCAAAATCTCTTTAAGTAATATTATTGTGAAAAAACGATTTAAACAAAAATATAAAAAAAGTAGAATTCGCAAGAGAAATAAATTTTTAACAACTTTTGAGGGTTTCAATTGAAAAGAAAAGTGGCTTTTACCTTCGAGGTTTCAAGAGGAAAGTTTGCTGGTGTAGAAAACCCTTGGATCTGGATGTGGATGTGCGTGTTAGGTAATGTTTGGTAAGTGGATGTGACAGTGGTTATGGATGTGCATGTTAGGATAATGGCTTGGTGTGTGGATGATAATGGATGAGTTATGGGTGTGGTTGTAGAATGGTGATATGGGGTTAATGTGTATAGCAAGATGTGACAGTTCTCATTTAATTTGATTTTGTGTAAATGAGAATAAGAACCGTGAATTGATAATAAATGGGAGAATAAGAGTTAGGTAATTTTGAGACGAATGGGGGGGATTTTAAGACGAATGTGGGGATTATAAGAAAAATAGGGGTTGGGGAAAAATAGAGAAGGTAGTTGTGCAGTGATATGTAATATATACTAGGTATATCTCGTACCTGAAGTCACTCTGCAAATTAAAAACTTTTTGTAAGGTACAATATTATGTATAATATTTTTGAAGCATCTAGCACATCTACATGCAAAGTAAGATCTTAAGTGTTCCTAGGATTTAGTTTTTCAAGCCAATTATTATAGTTTTCTTGAAATTTTAGCTTACTCACTTATAACTCGTCCAAACAACGATTTCCATTGAATATATCAGTTTAATAAATATATATTTCATAATGTAATATAACCGGTTTTCAAATGATAAAATGTGACCATGTATTTCACAAAGTAATGAGACATACCCTTGTTCTATGATTCACCATCTTCTTCCTATAGGTTGTTGCTTGATGCCTTGACATTGTTTCAGAATTATAGTTGGTCGGACAAACCTGAAAGGCTTGCTACAATCAATCACTATGATTCGTCTCCTTGCAATGGGTATCCATGACCAAGTTTAGGTAACTATTCACCTAAACACATATCTCTGTAAACTCATAAGACCATAATGGTAAGAGAATCACTATGTATGGTGGAAATATCATACTAATTAAAAGTAGTTGAAAAATTAACAAACTTTATGTTCAATAAATCAAATGGTATGAGACCATCTTCATGCAATACATGCATATAATTTATTCCCATACTCAAAAAAACTGCAAACCCAGATCCAAAGAGACAAACACCGATTAAAATTATAATCATGAGCTTTTAACACATCTTTCTCCTTTTTCACTCATAATTCTCCTTTGTCAAGTGCATAAGTAATAATATGAATCCAAACAATGCATATGTGATAGGTCAATTGAGATTCTCACAAACTACTTCAAAATTCTCCAAGACCTTAAGACTTTAGTCGTAAACCTTTTATTTCTATTTAACAAGTTCCTAGATCTAGGACTAACATTCTAAGTTTTTGGTGTAATCTACTCCTGGATAACCGGTTATGACACCTATCCCCATTATGATCAGGTTTGTAGGAGACTTAGGTGATCAATCTGGTAACGATTGAATTAGTGTACTCCCCTTTCTGTTCTTTTAATATATATTATTTTTCAATAAGAAAAGAGATATTTTTAGACATTAATTTGTAAAAAAAAATCTATAAATCGTGTTCTTTATTTAATAAAATTTATCATCACATTTAAAATATGAAAATCAGTAAACATCACTTTATTATTGTCTCGTTTAACAATTAAATAGGTAGGGATCTTTAAAATAGTATATACTTGTATATAATAAATGTCAATGTTGTGTTTCGATGGCACGTTTGAAACTAGGCTCGGTAACGTTCAAAATTAGGCTCGGAACTTTCCGAACCTTTGTTTTGGAAAGCCGTTTATCCCAGCCTCTTTGTATTTTTCTCTTCCCTTTCTTTCCCTTCTTCCATATACTTGTTTGACTAAAGAAAGAATCCTCGTACGCTTTAACGTGATAATCTTCTTTAGAGATCAAAGTATTGATGCTTACACTTTGCTTTGAATTACGTATACTGTTGCTTGTTACTGTACTTATAGTATATATACACCATTATCGATTCGTAATTTTCTTCCAACCTTTAAGTTAGATTTCAGTTAATTTCTGGGTTTTTAAAATCGTAAACGTATTTTTGAAGAAGTTAATTGAGATGAAAAGTGAAAGAATGGCGAAAAGGTCTTCATTTGGAACGATTGTACGGAAGAGATTGTCTGATATTTCAAATGTTTTGCCACAACCCAAGTCTCCTATCAATCTCGAAAAGCCATCCCCAGGCACTTCTTCATCTAAACAACATATCAATCATCTCCTCAAGGTAAAATATCTGTACATTTTCATAGGCTCTTAGATATTAGGGCAAATTAAACAAAATTGCCCCGGTTTAGACTGATGATTAGATCTTTGTAAGTATTTTATGCAAGTTTTAATGGACAATTGTATCTTTTATCTTATATTGAACAGGAAAATGTGGCATTAGTGAAGATAATTCAAGATAAAAAGTAAATATTCATAGATTATTTATCTTTTCTTGTGAGTTCATACTTAATAATGATTATATTTTGGGGGGTTTTGAAACAGTAAAATAATAGAATTGAGTGGAATTGAGATTCAGAAATTGAGGATTAGTCTTCAAAAATTCCAGCTGCAGAATTGGAGTTTGGCTCAATCCAACACTCATATGCAGACAGTTAGTTTTTCACTCCTCTCTACATTATTTTCGTTATATGCTTTATTTATTTATGAATGTGTTAATTTTTTCTGTATTGCAGGAACTTAATTTGGGTAAAGAAAAGGTATTTATGTCTCTTGGCTTTTAATCATTCATAAAAATTATATGTTTCGTAATTAATTTAATTGTGACAGTTAAAATCACTACAACATGAAGTTATGTGTAAGGAAGCATTACTTAAAGCAAAGACTATCGAACCTCTGCAGGTCAATTATTATTCAATTGAAATTTTTGTTTTATATGGATGAAATATCACAACATAATTGTATATACAGGATAAATCTAGCGAGGTTAAAGGAGGTGGTAATGAAGGTAGAAGGCAGAATTCTATAAGAAGCCAATGTAATAAAATCTTTTCTATATGTTTCTTTTTAATTAAATATTAATGTATATTGATGATTTACAGCGTTGGGTCATTCAGTGATATCTCAACAAGAGGCAGCAGAAAATAAAAGGTTTGGATTATGTGCATTTATTTAATTAACTTTATGAAGAAGTAGCTACTAATTTGTGTTATTTTATTTCAGGCGTTGTGTGAGAAGAAAGTCTGCTAGTGTAAGAATCAAAAAGCAAGAAGAAGAAGAAGAAGTATGTGAAGATCTGTTTGAACTTGATGTGAAGGTTTCTTCAAGTCCAATGCAATTACAAAGAGCTTCTATTGGAAGACCATCACGCAAAGCTGCTGAAAAGGTTCAATCCTATAAGGAGACACCTATTAATGTTAAAATGAGAAGGTCATCAGAATGAGATGATGAATGTTAAAATAGAACTATAGTTTTATTTTATCATCTCTTTGTAGATTTATTCTTGCTAGTAACTTTTTACTTGTTGATTTATGACTTATTTAACCTTTCATGGTTATGTTGGCTGTTTTTCTCCTTTTGATAACATCACTTTTCCAAGTATTACTATGGCAATTATTAAAGGAAACAATGTTAAGGTTAAAATAAAATAAAATAAATTGATGAGATGAATAATTCAACTTAAGCGTTAAGCGGTAAAAGAATCAAAGTTTTTACGAGGTATAATTCTCTCGTTGTTTCAAATTTTAATATATAAGTATTCAATTTTTTTAAAATGATAAATAGATACCTAATATTCTGTGTTTGCCTTCTGTTAATATCTGCCGTGAAATTTGTTGTTAAATATAACATGTAACATGTCAATGACATGATTACATTTTTCTTTTAAGATGAGGTACCTAAATTCACAAAAATGTATAAACAAGTTCCCAATGTTCTTTATTTGTAAATAGAGTTATTGTGTTATGTTATTTAGAACCAAACCTCATTGCAGGTACTAATGCAAGACAAAAAATAAAATGTTAGGTATTTATTTATCATTTTTGTAAAATTTAGATACTTATTTATCTAAATCACAAACTAGAAGATATCCACCAAAGAATATTCACCAAAATTTGGGATCCACTAGATATTTTTTAAGATTATTAGTGTATCGTATTTATTGAGTTTTTTTTACTAAGAGCGTTGCTATATATCACTCTTTTTTGCTTTATTCATTTATCACCTTCTATGTGTCATCTAATATGGTATTAAATAAAGTTAAAAGAAAATAATCATTTAAGAAAGAGTAACGTTTTTATTGATGTTTAAAACTTCCACATAAAAGGTGATATATGGGTGAAGAAAAAGGAGTGATATATAACTTTACTCTTTTACTAAAAGCAATGAATATGAGAAAATGGAAATAAATAACTTGTACATTAGTGCCCAAGTTAAAAACCCTAAACTCATGGCAAAATCTGGGGAAGAACTTATGTAATCTTGTACTAAAAGCTCCATGTATGGTTTTGGTGCCAAAATTTATTAAAAAATTGCCGATTCCAAATTGTGAAAAAAAGAAAAAATATATTTTTTTCAGTTATTATGCCTAACTTTTTGAACTTAGTTTTTTCTTTTTCAAGAATTATATTTTTATATTTTTTTTTGAGTAAAAGATATTAACATAATTATCTCAAAGAAAAACCATTCAAAAAAAATCATATTTGAGAAAAAAATTACATGAAATTATGAATTACAAATTTTTTATACTACTTAGAATGGAATTAATAATACAGTTTGATTCAACCTGTACATTTAGATACCTATACATTTAGATGGTAGGATTAATCGGATTCCCAGTAATATAAACATGTTTTAAGTAAATTATCATAATCTTGGTCCGATAAATTTTTTGGATATTTAATATTATTATTTGATTAAAACATTTATATATATTGGTAAAGAAATTAGTCGGGAAAAAAATTAGGTTAATTTAACTTTCTTTTATTTTTCATAAAAAAAATTAATTACATCCCAATTAACTACAATTGATGATGAAAAAAAGTTGCACAGATTAACCTAACTTTCTAATTCTCCTCTCAAATGGAGAAAAACTTGTGTAGTCTAAACCGTGTTTTAAAACAAGGCCGCCTAGGCGCTTAGGCGCTCCGCCTAGGCGTTCTAAAGTGTGATCCACCTATAATTTCTCTAGAAGGTGGCTAGAAGGTTCGTATACGTATAATCTAATTAATAAACTACCTAATCGAATTAATGGGTCTCCCAACTTGAATACACCTAACATGCTAGCCCATAAATAACCAGTTCAATCTAATAAATCCAACCCATAAGCAAAATATAATGAAAAAACTACTTGGGTTAGACTTTGAACGCACGAGAAAAAGAAAAAGGTAGAATGTTCAAATTATATTTCTAGATTTTTTTAATTGGTCAATTTTTAGGTTAATAATAATGAATTATTATTATTTTATAGTTAAATATATATTAATTATGTTAAATTGATCTACTTTAAGTATATTAAGATGTAAATATTATTCAAATCAATGTATTAGTAATATATATTTAATATAAAATAATATAAAACCGCCTAAATACCAATTAAGGCCGCCTAACCATCTAGGTGTTCAAAGGTGCTTGACTGTCCTGGTAGCGCATAGCGTTTTTAGAACAATGAGTCTAAAAAAAATATTAATTACATCCCAATTGTTGAAATCTAAAAGACTACACAAGTTTTAGTCCTAATTTATTAATTAAGATATGCCAAAGTAGTAAAGGAAGCCCTTGACTTATTTTCAAGAATCTCTGGGCTCAAAATCAATTACAGTAAAAGTGAGCTTTATTTTGGAAGCACCAATTCACATACTATGAAAGGTATCTCTGATCTCTTAAATATTAAAGTTGGAAAATAACCTGTCAAGTACTTAGGAGTACCTCTAAACTCAAAAAAACTCTCTGTATCTGATGGTAATAAGTTAGTCGAGAATATATGTAGCTGTATCAGTATATGGACTTCAAAACTACTGTCCTATGCAGGAAGAGTAGAACTAATTAAGACTGTTCTTATCAGTAAAATTTTATTCTGGTGTAGAGTCTTCTTGCTCCCTAAACAGGTGATATACAAACTTAATCAAAAAATGGTTAGTTTTCTATGGAAGGGTAATAGTGATGGAGCTATGGGTGCAAAAGTTTCATGGAGTAAAATATGCACTAATAAAGAAAATGGAGGACTTGGAATCCCAAACATTGAATATATAAATAAAGTCTGTCTTCTTGCAACCTTTTGGAGAATGTATTCTCAGAAATATAACTTGTGGAGCTTATGGGTTCATCGGAACATTATAAAGGGTAAGTGCATATGGAGTCTGGATATTAAACAGGCTCATACCTGGATTTGGAAGCAGATGCTGAAGATAAGACATATTGCTTATCAGTTCATCTCGCATAAGGTTAAAAGTGGTAATAATACTTTCTTATTATGTGATAAATGGCTTAGTGGTAAAAGTCCACAAGAGATTCTTGAACTTGAGATAAACAAGGATGACATAAATAATGATAAAGTAGTTGCAGCTTTCTATGGGGGTAATAGATGGAGACTCCCTCCTAAAATTGGAAAATTACTACCTCTTGTTAGTAGTATTACTCTTACAAAAGGGGAAGATACAGTTGAGTGGAAAGAAAGCACTAAAAACCAATTTTCCTTCAAAAAGACTCTTGCGCAAATCAAGGAAAAACATGAAGAAGTAGAATGGTGGAAAGTTATATGGACTAAGAGTTGTATACCGAGGTGTGTTTTTATATCTTGGTTGTGTTTTCAAGACAGATTAGCTACTAAATCAAGGCAAATAAGTTGGGGGCTACAGGTTAGTTCATTATGTTGCTTTTGTAGTGCAAATATTGAAGATGCTAATCACATATTCATCAATTGTTCTTTTACTAAAAGAATTCTAGTAAGGTTACTTCTACTTTGCAACATTACTAGTATTCCTGCAGATTTAGCAGAATTGGTGAGTATTCTTAACAATATACCAAACAGTGAAATAATTGATATTAGTGGTACTTTTAGTACCACATATATTTATTGTATATGGTGGGAGCGAAATGAAAAAATTCATGGAGGAAATTGTTTAAACGAAGACCAAATTTGGAAGAGAATATATAGTCTAGTCCATGTGAAGTTTGGAAGAAATAGTTACAAAAGCAAAGAAGCAAAAGGGCTTACCGAGAAGATAATGTCCACTTAGCGAGTGGGCCTTAGTTTTCTTATTATATTTTTGTAATGTGTTAAATGTATTTCTTATTGTTTTGGGCTTTCTTTGTAATAGTAAGTAGACCTAGTGGGTAATAGTTATAGCGTTAGCAAAGTTTGTAATGAAAACCAAATGTATGAGCTTTAATTAATAAAAGTTTGACCTAATGATAAAAAAAAAAATATTTTTTTGTTAGATGAAAACTAAAAGAAAGTTAGATTAATCTAATTTTTTTCTTTAAAAAACTAACTTTTTTACCAATATTATATAAGTGTTTTAATTAGATAATAATATTACGTGTCCGAAAAATTTGTTCGGACCAAGATTATAATAATTTACTTAAAATATTCTTATATTATTGGTAATCTAATTAGTCCTATTATCTTAAAAATATAAAAAATATAGGTTGAATCAAATGATATTATTAGATTTCTTTTCATTAGTATAAAAAAATTGTAATCATATTTTCATATAATTTATGATTTTTAATTTGAATGATTTTTTAGCCAATTGTTGAGTGATGCCTATTAAAAAACTTATTTAGAAAAAGGTACCTAGAATAAGATACTTTATTGAAAACAGCCCCATCCCAAATTACCCCTATAATTAACAATTAAAAAAAATTAAAAAAACAAAACAAAAACTAAATAACACGCGCGCGTCCGTGAATTTTTTTTTTAAAATCGTCATAACTAATTCTAAAAAAATAAAAAAGAAATTATATTTGGATAAATCAAATTAATATTTACGTCTATGATTTTTTTCGGAATTTTCGGAATTTTTTGATTTTTTTGATTTTTTTGATTTTTTTTAATTTTTTTTTCGCAGACACGAAATTTCATGGTTTAAACATGGAATTTCATGTTTATTTCACGGTTTAAAACATGGAATTCCATGTTTAAAACATGAAATTCTATGTTTAAAACATGGTAATCCGTGTCTGCGAAAAAAAAAATCAAAAAATTCAAAAAAATCAAAAAATTCAAAAAAAATCAAAAAAATTCATAGACGTAAATATCAATTTTCTTTATTTAAAAATACAATTTTTTTAATTTTCTGATTTTTTTTGAATTAGTTATGACGATTTTAAAAAAAAAAATCACGGACGCGCGCGTGCAATGGAAATAGTAGTAGTAGTAGGTGGTGGTGGTGGTGGTGGTGGTTGTGGTTGTGGTAGTGGAGGTGGTGATGGTTGTGGTGGATGTAGTGGTGGTTACATACATGGTGGTTGTGGTGGTGGTGGTGGTGGTGGTGGTGTTGTGGTGGTGGAGAAAGAAGTACCCTATTATTTGTTTAATATTTAAAAATTAATATTGTTTTAAATTAAAATAATATATTTAATAATAAGGGTAGTAAAGGTATAGAAAATATAAAGAGGATGTTTTCTATAAATAATTACTTCATTAGGCATTTTTTTATAAAATAAATTATTGAAGGCATAAAAAAACAATTAGATAGTTTAATGAGGATGTTATCAATGATATTACTTCACCTAAATGGTAAATGGTAAATTCTTCAAGAATATTGGGACATAATCGGACCTGATGTAGTTGACCTTGTGGTTGAATTCTTTACCAATAATACACCATTAACTCTGTTGAATGAAACACTTATTACTCTGATTCCTAAAGGCGATTGTCAGATAGGAGTAGGAGACTACCGTCCTATCTCATGTGTGAACTTTGTGTATAAGGTGATAGCAAAGATATTAGCTAATAGGTTGCAAGATTTAATCAATGATATTACTTCACCTACCCAATCTGCTTTTATTAAAGGATGGGCGATTCAAGACAATATCCTCATTGCTCAAGAAGTTTCTTTTTTTATGAAGCGAAAATTGAAGAATAAAGCTAACTTCGCGGCTATTAAACTTGATATGGCAAAGGCTTATGATCAGGTTAGGTGGGAATTTCTTCGCCTGTTACTTGAGAAATTGGGGTTTGCACCCAAATGGGTACAATGGATCTAGAATTGTATATCGACGGTTACCTTTCAAATTAATATTAACGGGGAGCGCCAACCTCCCTTCAAACCTGGCCAAGGCATTCGTCAAGGAGATCCTTTATCACCGTTGCTATTTGCTTTACTTACTGAATCACTTATCTCTCTAATGGAAACCAAGGTTGAGTGCGGAAGGATTACCGGTATTCAGATGACACAGAATTGTCCGACTATATCTCACCTTCTTTTTGCAGACGATTCCTTGTTTTTCATCTCGTTAGATGGACAAGACATGCAGGAATTTCAGGAATGTATTGAGACTTATTTCCGGTGTTCAGGACAGAAGATTAACTACCACAAATCTTCAATTTATTTCAGTACACAAACACCTGAAGATTTACGTCAACAGGTGGTAGCAACTCTACAGATTACTGAGTCACGGGACCTGGGTAAATACCTTGGCATTCCTCTTTGTCACAAGAGATCACGCATGGAAACATTAAATTGGATAGTGGAAAGGGTTTTTAACAAAGCCCAAGGATGGATTGCCAAACTCCTGTCAGAAGGCGGCAAAGAAATACTTATCAAAGCTGTCTTGCAGGCTATTCCATGTTATGCTATGTCTATTTTTTCTTTTCCTATCGGTTTTTGCAGGAAACTCTCATCTATCATTGCTCGGTTCTGGTGGAACTCTTTGGAGAAAAGGAAAATTCATTGGTTAGAATGGGAAAAGATGACTGCCGCCAAAGTTGTAGGAGGTATGGGTTTTAGAGACTTGAAAAAGGCAAATAGGGCACTCTTAGCTGCTCAGGCGTGGAGAATTCTTAGCAACCTAAATCTTCTGGTGTCTAGAGTACTAAAAGGGATTTATTTCCCGCACGGGACTTTTTTGGATATTAAATTGAGGCAAAGTAGGACGTTGATGTCTCCCGATTTGTTCTAATTATCAGCCCCTTGGAGACATCCTTTTAGGTGAATAAATGACTTGTTTGATATACTTTTAAGCTTATTTTATCATATTACACTTTCTCCCCTTGGAAATTAACTAATTGCAGAATCTGAGCTTTTGTGCGTAAATTTGACTATTTTTAATGTAAAGTTAATCGGTTCTTGAATCTCATGAAAGACCAATCCAAGGAGGAAAAGTGAGAATAAAGTTTTAGTGTAATTTAGAGTGTTAGGAAATGATTTCTAGCCGAGTTTCTATTTTTAGAGTACACTTTCCTATTTCGATTTCTTGATTTATTGATTTATTCTTTTTAAGCATATGCGGTTTAATTATTTATTTAATGTGAAGCTTTTAAAGATAAATGGTAATTACTTAGAGACCAAGTCAAGATAAAGATGAAAGGAAAGAAGATTTACATGGAAATAAGAAGATTTAGGAAAGATTTATTCAAAGGAGGAAAAGATAAAGCTGCCTTTTGAAATCTGAAATTTAGCCACGTTTTAGAGATAAAATCATAATAAAAGATTGGCATGGATTCTGGACGAATGGTCTGCACCAATAGAAAGAGCTTTCCAAGACAAGCAGTTTTATATATTGGAACTTCTCAAACGGATAAGTATTGAAATAGATATGACCAAATCAAATCAGCAGATCTTATCTTTTAGAGCTACGAATTTGAGAGTCCTTGACTTGTCTTCCACTCCAAGCAAAATTCGACCTAGGGTCTTCCAACACCTATAAATACACCCCTTAACCTCCTACTTTCACACACTTCAGAGAATTAAACAAGAGGCTTGAGGTTTTCAAGTCAGAGCACGAAGGAAAGAAGCTAGAAGCTGGAGGAATCCTGTTCTTCCAACCATAGTCATTCTACCCTTTAGGTTTTTCATTTATCTTTTGTATTTGAACATGAATTCCTTTTATTTAATGTTAGTTTTTAATTCCATCATGAGCTAAATTTCTTTATACTTGAGAATCGCATAAAAGGGATGAACCTTAATTAATGTTTTCTATGTTTTGAATTTGGAATTGTTTAGATTTAAATTGAATTGAGTTTTAGGTATTGGATATTACTTTGTTTCCATTACTAATTCTCTTAGGAACAACTAGAATTAGCTGTTAGTATTTGGGCTATTCACTTTAGTGGCGAAGTGATCATCCGACAGGGGGGTTTGAATACAGATCTAGGTAATACCCGTGTAATGTCCGTTATTGACCGACAGGCTTAACTAGTTACATAGCCAAAGAGGTAAAATCATATCATCTGAAGAGACATATTCGACCATGCAGGTGTTTATGATACTTTAGGATAGCTTCTAGGTCCACTCGACAGGGGGCTAGGAGATATTAGAGTCCCGACTAATATTATAATTCCAATTCTACCCTTAAACATAGCATAGATTACATTGATTAGGTGGATTCCCTTGCGAGGATCAAGAATCTCTCTTATCTGAAGTTAGTCGTTATTTGCTTTATTTCCTTTCTGTTTATTTAATTTAGTCTTTACTTTATTTGCATCTTTTATCTTACAAAAAAACCAAACAAAATTTATTATGTTTAACAATTATCTCTACTATCTGATTAATATTTGGGTTGAACCTAATCCGTCCCTGAGAACGAACTTGATTATCATATATTACTTGGGACAACCGTACACTTGCGGTTAAGTGGTTCCTCTTTATTTTGATTCTCCCTTATGTGATATTAGAGTCCCGACTAATATTATAATTCCAATTCTACCCTTAAACATAGCATAGATTACATTGATTAGGTGGATTCCCTTGCGAGGATCAAGAATCTCTCTTATCTGAAGTTAGTCGTTATCTGGTTGAAGAGATTAATGTAATCACATAAGAGATAAAGACGATAAAGAAGATAATCTCCTTGCTTATCTCTATTGTCTAAAACAAAAGAGATAAAGAAGCAAGAGAACAAGCAAAGTTAGAAAAAGCAATGGCAGACGATAATGCTCAAGATCCCGTGATTCAAGATCCCGCGATTCAGTTAGATGACAACGGTCTCCCAATAGCTCCACCGGTAGGAGTTCAATTACCAATTCCAACGGTAGGAGTCCAATTACCAACTCCTCCCGGAAACCAACAACAAGTCAATAATAATGGTGGAGTACTATACGATCATGGACCGCAGATCTTCCAACCGAACAACCATGGAACTTTCCTTCTACAACCACTAGGACTCCGTCCTCCTGCAATTCAAGGAGTTCGATTCAGACCAGACGCAGGGATGATCAACCAGTTTACAACCGTGGGACAGTATAGTGGTGCAGCTCGTGAAGATCCTATTCGTGCTATGTACAAGTTTATGCAAATTTGTGATGCATATGTCACCTCTGGAGTAACCCAAGAAAAATGTACTTTCATATGTTTCTATTCTTCCTCACCGGAGGAGCAAGTGAGTGTTATGATCAACAGCCACACAACGCGATTTTAACTTGGGATCAACTTCAGACAGCCTTTTTCGATAGGTACTATCCTCAAAGTGTTCGACTCAGTGGGAAATTAGATATTGTTTATTTTCGCCAAGAGCCAGGAGAAACTGTAGGTGCTGCATGGAATCGTTTTCAAACATTATTACGCAAGTGCCCATTACATGGGTACTCTCTCGAATTACAACTTGGAATATTCTATCGAAGTTTAGGTGATGCTGCGAAAGACAAAATCGATACTATGTGCCAAGGTGGTCTCATGATGGTCACAACTGATCAAGCTCTGATTATCATGGACCGAACTGTGAAGAATGAAATGAGTTGGCAATCCTCGAAATCATCGGTTAGAGCTTCGGAAAGAGGTACTTTGAATTTGGATACAGAAACCGCTTTGAACTCTAAGATTGCCGCACTTGAGAACAAGCTGAAACAATTATCTATGTCGAATAAAGCTATGGTAAATGTTGTTAATGAACCAGAATTATGTTCTAGTTGTGGAGGAGATGATCATGGCAGGGAAGAATGTGCCAACACCTAGAATCCGTATACTTCGTTAATCAGCGAGGTAACTATTCAGGTGGTCAAGTGTATGGAAATCAAAACAGAAATCATCCAGGCTTTCAGTATTCAAATCCACAAGGGACAGCCAATCCTGGAACTTATCAACAAAGGCCTCAAGGGAACAATTATCAGTTTCGAACGCAAAATCAATACCAAGGAAATCAACCTAGAGCCGATCAAGACGCATATGCCGACACATTAGCTCAAAAAGCACTTCCCTCTCGACCTCAAGAAGGCGCGACTACCGCAAGTGAGTTAGCACTTACTTTGACGCAATACATGTCCCATGCAGAAAAGAGGTCGGAGATAATTGAAAACCAGCTATCTCGGTTCATGGAGGAAACCCACAAGAGAGAAAATAGGATGGAAGAAACATTAAACTCTCATTCTGCTTCGTTAAAAGTCTTAGAAACTCAAATATCAAAGATCGCCAACAGTTTGAATGTGCGAGGTCAAGGCCAACTCCCGAGTAACACAGAACTTCCTACACAATACGAAGCTTGTAACGCTATCTCACTCAGAAGTGGCAAGCAATTGCAACCACCACCTTTACCGGTTATGAAAGAAAAAGAAGTGATTAGAAAAGAAAAACCGTTAGAGGAGGTGGAAGAGAAGGACGAAGAACCTGAAGTGGTAGAAGTGGAGAAGACTCTGGAAAAGCCAAAGAAGAAAGATGTTGTAGAAACCCGTCCTCCTCCACCATTCCCGTCCAGAGTTCAGAAGAAAGGAGATACGGCTGAATATGAAAGATTCATGAACATGGTGAGTAAGCTCAATATTAATATACCTTTCTTAGAGGCTATCAAGGGGGTACCAAAGTATTTGAAATTTCTGAAAAGAGCTCTCACAAACAAACGCCGATATCTTGAGAATGAAATGGTGGGCTTGCCAGAAGAATGCAGTGCGATATGTCAGAGTAAGTTACCACCGAAGTTACTTGATCCTGGGAGTTTTACTATTCCCATATCTATTGGTAATGAGTGGCAAGCGAAAGCTTTATGCGATTTGGGAGCGAGTATTAATCTTATGCCCAAATCAGTTTTTGAAAAGTTGAAGATAGGAGACGCAAGACCAACCTCTATGGTCTTGCAAATGGCTGACAGATCCCTCGTGCATCCAGAGGGAAGAGTAGAAAATGTCCTCGTCAAGGCAGGTATGTTAATTTTTCCAGTTGATTTCGTTATACTTGACTACGACGCAGATAGGAATGTCCCCATTATTTTGGGAAGACCTTTCCTAGCCACGGGGCGTACTATAATTGATGTAGAGAATGGAGAATTAACGATGCGAATCCAAGACGAGGAAGTGAAGTTTAACGTGTTCAGACCAATGAAGTTTCCAGAATCCAAGGAGGAGTGCTTCCGGATGGATGTGATTGAACAAGAGCCAACCTAGGTTGTGGGAACCTTAGGAATGGAGGAAAAAGAGCTCAAAAAGAAACCACCTAACATAAATCCTCCATATCCTAAGAAAAATCCACACCTTGACCATGCTAAAAAGAAAGAAAAGGTGCGAACAACGAAGGTTCCAAAAGAACCTAAGAAAGAAAGAAATAAGAGGGAGTTCAGTGTAGGCGAAGAGGTCGCAATGAAGAAGCCTGATCCCCCTCCGAAAGCGCGCAAAGCCAAGAGTTCTTGGCAAGGACCATTCAAGGTCACAAGGGTTATCTCTAATCAATTGGTGGTGATAAAAGCTAAGGGATGCAAGTTCCGTGTAGCAAATATTGATGACCTCACTCACTGCTGGGGAGGTTACGTAAAAAAATGATTCGCGAGGTAACCCGTCGAGCTTAACGACGTTAAACAAAAGCCATTTCAATGTATATTACTTTATTGCTTTCAGTTTTTCAATTCCTAGTGTATAATTCTAAGTTAGTGTCGAGTTTTAGTGTCTACTTTTAGAAATGAGAAGGGTATTGTGTTAATGGTGCAGGAATCGAGTTTGGGGTGCTAGGAGAAAATTTTTGGAGAATTCAAGGTTGGCGCGGACTACCCCCGCGGTGTACCCCCTATACCGTAGGGATGTACCGCGCCCCAAAAACCCGTACCACGGGTCGCGCACCACGGGTCTTATCCAGAGGCGAGAAAAAGAAAATGATCGGCGCGGTGCACCGCACCCTACACCGCACGCCCAAAACGCATGCCACGGGGTGTGTACCGCGGGTTTTTTGACGGAGCACGTGCGGCCTACCCCATGCACCGCACCTCTGCACCACAGGGCAAAAACGCGTGCCACGGGGTGCTAGCACAGTTACAAGGCAGAAGCGAAAAAAATATACACCACAGCGCTGCGGTGTACCCCGCGGTATACCCTATGCACCGCAGGGATGCACCGCGCCAGGCGGTTTGTGAAGAATCCAAAGCCCAGTCAACTTCTAACCTTAAGGAGATAAACCCTAGCCTCTTCCAAACGAATTTTCCGGCTCCCAACCTTATAAAAACACCTTGAAGCTTGATCAAACCTCCACAACAAACACATTAACATCATCAAATCTCTCCTCCATCCTCCATAAACATAACCTCTTCATCAAATTCATCAGAAAACACCATTAAACACAATCAAAATCATCAAGCTTTCAAGAGTTCTTCCAAGATTCATCAAGAAAACAACTTCCTTCATATAATCCAAGCAAGAAACTCAAGTTATACCAAGTTTTCTTAACTTTATTCTCTCCTTGGTATAAACTTGAGTTTGGGGTCAATTCAACCATGACAAACAGAAAGATGCTTTGGATTACAAGAAGAGGTGTTGTATCCTAGGGAAGAACAAGAATTTGCCTGGTTCTACACTTGAAATGGCCATCAATCTTGATGAGCCTACTGAAACACAAGAAGAAAAGGCACCTGCACCACCACAACACAAGAAATTCACAGCTAGGATGAAGGTACCATCAGAGCCTAAAGAACAGACACCAATCCAAGATCAAGGTTCTTCTTCTTCTCCGAATGATTCTTACACACCCCCATGGGCTAACAAACATCAACAACAAATTGATCATCTAAGAAAACAAGTCTTAGCACTTTGGGAGGAAATTGCCAAGATGAATTCAACAAGGAGTAAGGTAACTTTAAACATGGATATTGATAATAATTCTTCTTCTACGGAGGAGGATATGATGGATCTTTATGGCCAGGTACCCCGTTCTAATTCTTCTTCTTAATTGATGGTAGGCACTAGTTAGGTAGTTTTAGTTTAATTTTATTGCTTTATTGAGTCTTTTTCGAGTCGTGGGGACACGACTCACTTTTGAGTTTGGGGTGGGGTTCGTTGCCTCATCCCAATTTTTTGTGTTTTACATGCTAATCTTAGGGTTGCGATGACTGTAGAGAATTTTAAATGCCCCCATCAAGCATGCTTTTTGTGAATTTATGATAAAAAATAGTTGACTTTAGGAGTTAGTATAAAACACACTTTGATTGCATGCAAGTATGAGATAATTAATAGGAAAAAATAATGAACAATGCAAAAGAAGTAAACTTGTGCTTAAGGATAATAGGTGGTTTGTAGAACGTGAGATCTAAACGAGTAGAGAACCCACTTATGTATGAACTAGAGACAAGTTGTGTAGATAGGAAAATGATAGAGGCAGTTCTTTGTTAGCCCTTTGAATCCTTTTTGGCCTTCTATCCCTGAATTAATTTTATCCTTCTTAGACAAATTTTTAGCCTTTAAGCCTTTCTTTTGTCGCCACATTATAAGCCAATATCCCTTTAGATTGTTAGGCATGACCATATGACCCGCACTTGAATCAAGATCCTGAGACTTCCTGTCTTGAGCTTGAGTTTGGGGGTGGTGGGTCCACTATATGGGAATTTACATTGGGTTGGGAGTTTTTGAGCTTATCAATGATGCTTTGTGCTATACATGATGATGATTCACAGGTTTATTGTATTGTAACCCTTTGTCGGGGTAATAGTGAATGGAAAAGAAGCTTCGAGCTCAAGTTATGAATAGGCATAACTATGAAAAATAGCATGATATCTCAAACATCATAAAGAGAGTCATAGCTATAAGAAAAAACGAATAATTTGAAAAGAATATACATATTCGGACCGGCAAAGTGGAAAATTTTAGGTGAATCATCCTTAGTGCTTATTGGGTTAATTTGGGGACGCTAATTAAGCTCTTTAATTGGGTTGAGTGAGAACGTAATTCGAGTGTAAACTCAAGCTCTTGGACAGTTTTGTTGATGGTAAGTGAGGAGAGAGCCAAAAGCTCACTTCAAATTTACCAAATATACATACCATACCGTCCTTAAGCCTATGCTAAAACCGTAAAGACCTCGTGATTCCTAGATGCACAGTGAGTTAATAGGGATTATTCTAAGTGGAACATTCAACACAAGTAAAGATCGAGGAACACCCTATAGCCACCATCTTGAGATAAGTAATAAGCGTAACCTTCTAGCATTGTGAATTTAATCTTGGATTGATATTGTTTTGTATTTGATTTTGCATGATAAGTGTAGGTGTATATTAATTCCTATATTAGACTATATGAAATTTGTTTTAAGCTTTGCTTTGGTATTATTTACTAGATTCTACCTTCCGCGTTCACCTAAAAGATCCTTTGTTTTTATTTTACTTTGTCGGGACGACAAAGGTTTGAGTTTGGGGTCTTGATGTCTCCCGATTTGTTCTAATTATCAGCCCCTTGGAGACATCCTTTTAGGTGAATAAATGACTTGTTTGATAGACTTTTAAGCTTATTTGATCATATTACACTTTCTCCCCTTGGAAATTAACTAATTGCAGAATCTGAGCTTTTGTGCGTAAATTTGACTATTTTTAATGCAAAGTTAATCGGTTCTTGAATCTCATGAAAGACCAATCCAAGGAGGAAAAATGAGAATAAAGTCTTAGTGTAATTTAGAGTGTTAGGAAATGATTTCTAGTCGAGTTTCTATTTTTAGAGTACACTTTCCTATTTCGATTTCTTGATTTATTGATTTATTCTTTTTAAGCATATGCGGTTTAATTATTTATTTAATGTGAAGCTTTTAAAGATAAATGGTAATTACTTAGAGACCAAGTCAAGATAAAGATGAAAGGAAAGAAGATTTACATGGAAATAAGAAGATTTAGGAAAGATTTATTCAAAGGAGGAAAAGATAAAGCTGCCTTTTGAAATCTGAAATTCAGCCACGTTTTAGAGATAAAATCATAATAAAAGATTGGCATAGATTCTGGACGAATGGTCTGCACCAATAGAAAGAGCTTTCCAAGACAAGCAGTTTCATATATTGGAACTTCTCAAACGGATAAGTATTGAAAAAGATATGACCAAATCAAATCAGCAGAATCTTATCTTTTAGAGCTACGAATTTGAGAGTCCTTGACTTGTCTTCCACTCCAAGCAAAATTCGACCTAGGGTCTTCCAACACCTATAAATACACCCCTTAACCTCCTACTTTCACACACTTCAGAGAATTAAACAAGAGGCTTAAGGTTTTCAAGTCAAAGCACGAAGGAAAGAAGCTAGAAGCTGGAGGAATCCTATTCTTCCAACCATAGTCATTCTACCCTTCAGGTTTTTCATTTATCTTTTGTATTTGAACATGAATTCCTTTTATTTAATGTTAGTTTTTAATTCCATCATGAGCTAAATTTCTTTATACTTGAGAATCGCATAAAAGGGATGAACCTTAATTAATGTTTTCTATGTTTTGAATTTGGGATTGTGTAGATTTAAATTAGATTGAGTTTTAGGTATTGGATATTACTTTGTTTTCATTACTAATTATTTTAGGAACAACTAGAATTAGCTGTTAGTATTTGGGCTATTCACTTTAGTGGCGAAGTGATCATCCGACAGGGGGGTTTGAATACAGATCTAGGTAATACCCGTGTAATGTCCGTTATTGACCGACAGGCTTAACTAGTTACATAGCCAAAGAGGTAAAATCATATCATCCGAAGAGCCATATTCGACCATGCAGGTGTTTATGATACTTTAGGATAGCTTCTAGGTCCACCCGACAGGGGGCTAGGAGATATTAGAGTCCCGACTAATATTATAATTCCAATTCTATCCTTAAACATAGCATAGATTACATTGATTAGGTGGATTCCCTTGCGAGGATCAAGTATCTCTCTTATCTGAAGTTAGTCGTTATTTGCTTTATTTCCTTTATGTTTATTTAGTTTAGTCTTTACTTTATTTGCATCTTTTATCTTACAAAAAAACCAAACAAAAATTATTATCTTTTATTTTTCTGTTTAACAATTATCTCTACTATCTGATTAATATTTGGGTTGAACCTAAATCGTCCCTGAGAACGAACTTGATTATCATATATTACTTGGGACAACCGTACACTTGCGGTTAAGTGGTTCCTCTTTATTTTGCACTTAATTTTATAACACCTCAGGACCCACCAGACGTGATCCTGGGCTAGCCTAATTGAAGGAAGGGACTTACTAGTTGAACACGGCCACATCCAGATTGGGAACAGAGAATCTACCAATATATGGAAACACAAATGGTTACCCTCAGGTATTATTAAAGATCATCCTATTGATACTAATCTTGTAACAGTCAGTCGGTTGATGACAAATCAGGGGAATAGTTGGGACTGGGCGGCGATTGATAACTCCCTCCCTCAGCCGGTTCACGGAGAGGTCGCCAGGATCCCTCTTCTTGAACCAGAGGGACAGGATACCTTTATTTGGCCTTTTACAAAATCGGGAAAATATACTACGAAAACGGGTTACAAATTATTATCCCAAATTGCGGTGAATGGAACAGCACAGACCTCAATTCAAGCGGAACTGAACAACCCGAAATTGTGGAATAGAATTTGGAAATCAAATGTTCCCAATATAGTGCGATGTTTCAACTGGAAAGCTTGCCGGAACTTATTACCTATTAAACTGAATCTATACAAACGACATTGTAGCGATAGCAAACACTGTACCTGGTGCGATAACAAGACGGACACGGTTGTACATATGCTTCTATCTTGTAACTTTGTATAACAGGTATGGGCCGGCATTGCAGTACTGGTACGAATACCGGAGGATGATCCTGAATCGATTGGAGACTGGCTAACCAAAATCTGTGATTCTATGGACAACGCTATGTGGGAGGAGAACATCTTAATAGCATGCCTACAACTGACACTTTGGAACATCTGGAAGGCTAAAATGAAAATGCTTTATGAACAACTTAATATTCGACCACATCAAATTGTGGTTACTGTACATGCAGGTATGAAAGACCTTTTTGGGGCATCTTGGGACTCCCAACCATCTCCTGCACCACCTATTACCAGGATACCAGCTGTTAACCCAATGAATGATACTGAGTTGAACAATGCTAATTTTGTCTACACCTGTGATGCTTCATTTATTTCTGCTGACAAGCCTAGTGGTATCGGAATAGTTCAGCGGAATACTCTTACAGGCCAACGTATTACTTTCTCGAAACCTATCGGGACAGATTCAGCGGTGGAAGGGGAAGCTTCAGCAGTTTTGGAAGCTTCTAGGCTTAGCCTGGCTCACCCAGGATTGAAGACAGTTATCTGTTCAGACAACCTTGACTTTGTTCAAGGTATTAAGTCGTTGCCAGCTGCATGGTGGAAGGTCCGTCCGTACGTTACGCGAATTCACAAGATGGTTGAGGATCATGGAGCGCTTTGCTTCAAACATCTTCCGCGTAGATGGAACGGTCTGGCTGATCGAGCCGCACGTTTAGCTAGGCAATCGGCACCGAATCATATGGACCCCTTAGAATTGGGGTCGGCTTTTACGAGACTGGGATAGGCTAATTTAGATCCTTACATTCTGTACTTTTACGTTTGACAAAAAAAAAATAATGAGAATGTTATCAACAATAACCTCATGATTTTTTTTTGAGATAATTATGTTAATATTTAATTCTAAAAAAATATAAAATATAATTCTGAAAAAGAGAAAACTAAGCACAAAGAGTTATGCATAAATAGAAATGTCTTTTTTTTTTTAAGTTTAGAATCAACGGTTTTTTTAACACCAAAACCATACGTGGGGCCGTAATAAAAGACTACACAAGTTTTTCCCCGAAATCTGTGAGCAAAGATCCCATCTACTTTACATTAGTCAAAAAGACGAGTAACAGACTAGGTTGCACGGGAGCGGGTGCGGGTGCGGGGAAGCGATGCGATGCGATTCGGGGATTCGGCATCTCCAAAAAAGCCGATTCGGGGATTCGGCGTTATATTTAATTTTTATTTTAAATATATATATATATATTTTTTAACTAGAAAATTATAAAATAAAAATTCTCAATATTATAAAATAAAAAACTTCAACTGAAATAGAACAAACATTTAGTTAAACAATTTATATATTGTATTAAACGGTAAACCTTCTGTCGACCGTCAATAGCGATTAGCAAGGGGCCGACTCTTGGTTGATCACTGGTCTTCTTTTTTTGTTTCCAGAAAACGTAAATAATATTTTTAATAAGGGTTTAGTTAATATAAACTTTTAAATATTCAATTTAACCCCTTAAATTTTATAAATTTATAAATTAGATCTTAAGAAAAAAAATAAAATGACGCTTCCGAAAAGAATCCTACACGGAAGCGCCGCTTCCGAAAATGGTCAACGCTTCCGAATTCGTTGACTCAAGGATTCGCGAATCCAAGCGAATCCGAGGAGAATCGTTTCCGTTTCCGTATCCGATTCGCGATTCGTCACCGTTTTGAAGAATCCGTGCAACATAGGTAACAGAGCTTGGGAACTAAAGAAAGTCAAACATTGAGAAAGAAAGGTTTTAACACTTGTACTATTGAGTTAGAAGACCAAGATGATTATGACTTTGATTTAGTTAAAAAGGACTTGGAATGTTCTTGATATACACTTGAAGATCCAAAAGTGGAGGCCAGGTGTCAAATTATTGGAAGAAGAGATAAATCTCACGGGCTTCTGGGTTCAGATATATGAAATTCCCCAGTGTGTGATATGTGGCTACCACCGATTACAACGCTCAAACAATTTGGTTTACCACGAGCCAGAGAATCGAGTGGATTATAAAAAGATAACAGTTGTGGATAACTACTCCTTAAATGGAGATAATGGAAAAGGCTGGAAAGGAGTTTGTAGTAATACATGAAGTGTAGTAACTACTCCTTAAATAATCTTGCTAATTTACTGGATATGGTGTTGATCCACACTGTGGAACCGATCGGAATCAAAGGGGTTTAGCCCTTTTTGTGAAAAAAGAATTAAAAATAAAAGTGTTAAAGAGTAACGAGTATTTCATACACACTAAAATCATAAATGATAAAGATGACCCTATATTTTACACTTATGTTTATTTTAGTCCTTATGAAAGTTATAAAGAAATATCACAAATTTTTTTAAATGCACTCAACCCCCATAACTCTGCTTTGTCTATATTAGGGAATTTTAATTGTATTAGATTTCTTAATGAGAAATTAGGTGGTAATATTTGCCATAAAAAATCTATACAAAATTTCAACAATTTTATTAATATACATGGAGTGGAAGAAACACCCTCTTATGGTTGTAAATTTACCTGGACCAGTAAAAGAACTAATAAAAAACTTATTAAGGCTACCCTTGATAGGACCTTACATAATTCCCTTTGGGATACATTTTTCCTAATGCTTGGACTGCTGTTATTGCTGCTATTGGGTCTGACCACTGTCCCTTAGTACTACATCATGATAAAATTAACAATTTTAAAGAAAGAAGGTTTTACTTTGAAAACTTTTGGACTACATATACTGATTGTCTAAATATTATTAAAAAGGTCTGGAAGGACTACAATAACCTTAGGGGTAATCCTAATAAGGTTATCAATTATAAATTAAAAAAGTGTAGCTTTGCACTCAGAGATTGGAATAGGAAAAAATTTGGAAATAACAAGATCCAAATTGACAAACTTATGAAAAAATTAGAAATTATTTCTAATTCAAATAACCCTAATTTTAATTGGGATGAATATAATACCACCATAAGGGAACTGGAAGATACTTGGAAAAGAGAAGAAAATTTCTGGAAAACCAAATCTAGAAATCTCTGGCTTAATAAAGGAGAAAAAAATACAAAGTACTATCATGCTTGTACTAAAGAAAGAAGAAAAAGAAATAACATTACCAACATCACCAATGATGGAGGTACTTGGTTAGATAACAAAATTGATATAAAAAATGAAATCTTGAGTTACTTTAATAATATATTCACTTCTGTGGGTAAAAGGGATTACAAAAGCACTATTGATATTATATCTTCTAAGATTGATACTGTATCTGCTAATAACCTAAATAAACCAATCAATGAGGAGGAAGTTAAAAAAGCCACATGGGAACTTGGACCTAACAAAGCCCCAGGACCAGATGGTTATAATGGAAATTTCTTTAGACATAAGGATTTTTTACAAGATCTCTTGATTAAAATGGACTTCAATAAAGATTGGATAAGGAAATTAATGCTTTGCATATCCTCTGTAACATACTCTATTATTATTAATGGTGAAAGTCACCAACTTAAAAATCCTACTAGAGGCATTAGACAAGGTGACCCCCTTTCACCCTTGATTTTTTGTCTAATCTGTCAAACCCTAAATGACCTAGTTATGGATAAAAAAGAAAAAGAATTAATACAAGGTATCAAGATAGGAAACAACTGTCCTGAAATCACTCATCTCCTTTTTGCTGATGACAGTCTATTTTTTCTTAAAGCTGATAATGTTGAGATACAATCCTTTATGGATATTATGAACATTTATAAGAATGGAACTGGACTCTGTCTAAATCTCAATAAGTGTGGGGTGATTTTTAGACCTAATACACCAATATTTCTCCAAAATGTAATGGCAGCTAGATTGAATATGAAAAAAACAAATAACCTTGGAAATTACCTAGGCATTCCTACAGAATGGAGTAGATCAAAATCAAAAGACCTTCAATTTCTAATTGATGGGGTTCTTCAAAGATTGGAAAATTGGAAAACCTTATTCCTTTCAGAGGGAGGAAAAGAAGTTCTCATAAAAGCCATACTCCAAAGTCTACCAAATTATATGATGTCTAATTTGATCTTTCCTAAAAATATTATTAATCAAATACACTCTATCATTGCACAATTTTGGTGGGGTGACAAAGGAAAAAAAGAATACATTGGGCTAAATGGGATCTCTTAACCATATCCAAATTTAAAGGTGGCCTTGGCTTTAGGGACCTTCACCTAAAGAACAAAGCTTTACTTGGTAAACAAGCTTGGAATATTGCTAATAAAAAATAATCCTTACTATATAAGCTATTAAAAGGAAAATATTTCCACAAGTGTAAATTCCTTGAAGCCAAACTAGGAAGCTCTCCCTCCTGGGGTTGGAGAAGCATCCTAATAGGTAGAGCAACCTTTGACAAAAATATAAAGTGGAATATTGGAAATGGTGCCAATATTAAATTACATGAACATAGGTGGATTAATAATAATAACAATATTATTAAACCTAATGACCTTTCTATAACAAGAGTTAATCAACTCATAACAAGGGATAAAGCTTGGAATATTAATCTTATAAGGCAAATTTATAATAGAGAAATTAGTGATAAGATTGAAAGAATGTTTATACCTAATATGAATTGTGAGGATCTCTTTTGCATTGACTTTTGCAAAAATAGGAATTATATAGTTAAAGAAGCATATCATTTACTTAAAAATGAGGAAATCCAAAAAGATATTATTAAAAATCAAAATATACCAACAATCTCTATCACTAGAGGTAAAGAGCTTTGGGACCTAATTTGGAAAATGGAAACCCCAACCAAAATTAGGAATTTCATGTGGAGAGCAACAAAAAACCTACTACCCACTGAAGAAAATCTTTTTAACAAAAAATGTAGTGTTACAAACATATGCAAACTATGTAACAATAATATTGAAACAGTTGAACATATGTTGTTTAGATGCCCTTGGGCCAAAAGTGTATGGTTTACTAGTCCACTGAATATCAAAACTGATAATGATAGCACAAATAGAATAGATCAATGGCTTTTAAATTATATACAACAAATAACCTCTACTTTTGACAAAAAAGATAGAATTTTAGAACTTATTTGCACAATTACTTTGCAAATTTGGAAAGATAGAAACAAATTTATCTATAACAGTAAAAAATGTGACCCTCTAATCACTATTAAAAATTCTATAGAAGCATGGAAAGAATATTATAGAATATCAAACCCTAATGATACTAATTTCATGGATAAGATTAATGGGCTTAATAACACCAACCAAATCACAAACCAAATTATTAGTAGTAATACCAATACTTATAATAAATTTAAAGATAAATGGAAGAAACCACCACCTAATAAATTTAAAATAAACTGTGATGCTGCTTTCTCGGATAAAGGATCAGTTGTTGCATGTTTAGTTAGAGACTCTAATGGTGAACTTGTTACAGGTAAAAGTTGGAAAATCGAGACAGAGTCAGTACTAGAAGCAGAGTCTACTGGAATCCTTAAAGCAACCGAGTTGGCTTTAGACTATCCTTTTGGAAGCGTGATTATAGAAAATGACACGGCGAAGATCATGAAACCCCTTTCTTCAAGAAACTTTATTCCGAGTCATTCAATTAAAAACATTATTTGTAATATTTATTTTTTGGCGGAACTATCGCAACCTTCTTTTACTCTTATTCCTAGGAGTAGAAATGCTGCTGCTGATTGGGTTGCCAAACAAGAGCTTCTAAGCAATTTGTTTGACAATTGGGATGTTTCCATCTCTCCCCAGTTAGCATTTATCCTTAGTGTTGACAAGGACCCTATAGGGGTAGGATGACTTTGTAACCTTTTATCTTTATCTATATATTTGGTTTGAACAAAAAAAAAGTGTAGTGGAGCTGACGTGGAAATTTGACCTAGTCAACATCCTATTTGGTAGCCTAAGTTAATTGGTCTTTGTTACATTTAGTTTCCTACTCAGCTATGCGACGTCGTTTGGTTAAGTAAAGACGGAGAGATCTTGGACCGTTGATCTTATTTCATTTGGATGGCTGAGATTGAATACCTAGAAGTCTCATATAAAAGGCCTCTCTCTTCACAACACTATTCATTCTCTTCTTCACTTCTTTCAGAAAATGCTCTCGGCTCTTTTACGAGTCAAACTAGGGTTTGCTCTACTTTTGTATTCATAGATTGAAATCCTCTGTAATAGTTAGCATAATCTTGTGTAATTACTTCAATCTTGCTGATTCAAGTATTGATATTCAACGTAGTTGAGTATTGGGTTAGATTAGCTGGTTCTATACTTAGGGTTTATTGAACACGGTGATTTTCTGTAATAGTTATAATTGTAATCGGAGATAACAATGGTGATAGTGGAAAGGCACTCTCAAATCGGAGCCCAACGTGGATGTAGACAAATTTTGTCGAACCACGATATATCATGTGTTCTTTACTTTCTGTTCTCTATATTTTCTTGTTTAAATTTTGTTTGAAACTCAATGTCATAAGTCAACTTTTTTACAACAGTGGTATCAAAGGTTGATTAAATCTCATATTAGTTTTGTTTGATTCTTGACTCTTTTCTAGGGTTTTCGAATCCAGATCTAATCTGCGATTTACTTTCTTTTCTAAATCTTGTTGAGTGCTTGATTGACGATTCTGTTTCTTGAAAAATCTTTTTAGATTTCTTTCAAAAGGTTTTAAACGAATTTTCAGATCGTGTTTTGTGACATATCTTTGTTTCCCGAGCTGTTATTTTTACAAACTTGTGATTTTAAAGTATTCTTACTTTGAAGTTTTTCCGGTTTAGTTAGTACTTGTGATTTTTTGTACTAAGTGATGGCTACAACTCGAATTGAGATGTCAGTCTATAATGGAAAAAATTGATTTTGGTGTTTGACAGAAAAAGATGAAGGCGCTGCTGTCTCATCACAAGGTCGGATCTGCCTTACTTAAAGACATTAAAGATTGGCCAGAAGGTACTTTGGATAAAGCTACCGAAATCAATGAAGAAGCATTCAATATCATCTTTTTAAATCTATTCGATTATGTTATACGAAAAGTGAATGGATGTGATACAACACTTGATCTATGGAATAAGTTAGATTATCTTTACTCTACTAAATCTTTGTCTAATTTAGCTTTCTTGAAGGGTTCTTTATTTAACTATAAAATGGATTCCAGTAAATCTTTATATGATAATCTTGATGAGTTCTTGAAAATGACCCTTGTCCTAAATGGTACCCCACATACCTTAGATGACACTAGTAAATGTATGATTATCTTGAATTCTATTCCCGAATCTTATCAAGTTGTCAAAGATGTGTTTCAGTATGCTAATACTGTACCTACATTTGAACAAGTTATTACTATTGTAAAAACTCGATAAAATGAGATTAAAAGTAGTAGAAGAAAAGGCTCTAATTTGTTTATAAAACCTAGAACAGATACTACACATGTCTGTTAGCCTCACCTTGTTTTTATTCCCGTTTTAATATTCGACAAATCATCATTTAAACTAAAATTCATTTGGTATCACTTTTAAGGTTTTCCAAAACCCCTCATTAGATTAGTTGTGTTAAATTCCTTGATATTAAGCTTGAGTTTCAAAAGAGCAGTATCGCGGTACACCGCAAGAGCCACGGACCAGAGGCGCGGTGCACAGGATAGCCCGTCAGTAAGCTAAGAAAATGTGCGGTACACCGGACTAAGGCGCGGTACACCGGACTGAGGCACGGACCAGGGACACGGTGCATAGGATAGTCCGACCAGTAAGCTTGAAGTTAAGACGAACGTTTTCGCGGTGCACCGGACCATACCCGCGGTACACCGCAAGAGAGGGTTTCTGCACTATTACTAGAGGACAAAGCTTATATCCGTTGTAGATAAAATAGATCCGTTAGATAGGAGCCTTTTGACCGTTGGAAGATATTTTCAGCTATATATTGAAGCTCATTCAAGACACAACTCAAGCCTTCCATCTACCAATCTTAAGAGCAATTAATATTATCATTCAAGAAGGTTTCAAAGGAGCATTCAAGTCATATTCATTCTCAAGCTACTTAATTCATATCCACTCATTTAGGAGTTTAGTTACAAAGCTTTTATAAGCACCCCTAAACACTTTTCATTTCCTCTTAGTTCTTGTAATAGATTAAGAGAGTAGTGTGAGCATAGGTTTATGCTTGGTTCCTTGTGTTGGTGATAACACAAGTGTATTTCCTTCAAGGTTTTGAAGTGGTTGTAAAGGGTTTGTAATCTCACCCGGTTTAAGAGTTACGAAGATTAGTTGAGAATCTTGCAAATCCTAAGGAGGCTTCCTTAGGTAGTGGATGTAGGGAAACCGAACCACTATACATCGTTGTGTATCGTTTTCTATCCCTTCACTCTTTACATTTCCGCTCTCTATATGCTTGATAAAATGCCTACATGAATAGTTTGATAATATTGTCTTTTAGGATTATCTAGTTATTAACTATTTAGTCTGCTAAAACAATAGGATTCAAATTAGCTTTTAATTTTATTTACTTGAAATAAAATTAGACGATTAATTTCCATTGTCCTATTCAACCCCCCTTCTAGGACGCATATAGTATATCAATGTCCCTGAAGTGAATAAACAGAAGAAATCTTTCTCTAACAATAAAAATAAAGGTAAGGAGACTAGAAAGTGATTTCACTTTGGGAAAATTTGTCACTTAAAGAGAAATTGTTATAAGTTGAAAAATGAATTATCAGCTAATGTGAATGAGTCCAATGTGGTTAGCATGCCTACGATTGATGATGATGTATATGAGGTACTGAATGTCAATGATAAGTCTAGTCATGTTAGTTGGATTCTTGATTCTGGTTGTACTTTTCACATGTGCCCCTCTTCTGAATTCTTCCATGACTTGATTGAATCTTGTAATGAGACTGTGTATATGGGTAATGATCATACTTGTGATGTGAAAGGTATTTGTAAGGTCAATTTCAAAATGTATGATGGTAAACAAATTACTTTGACCAATGTGAGATTCATACCCAAGTTAAAAAGAAACTTAATTTCTTTAGGTGCCCTTGATGACCTTGGTTGTGTTTCCGAAGTGTCTAAGGGAAGTATTGATGTCTCTCTAATTGTTCTTATTTTAGACCCTTGGGAGACATCATTTTTTATGTTTAATTGAATATTTTGATAGACTTTTGAGTTAAAAATGCAATAATCCGGATTTCCTCTTTTATTTCTAGTAATTTTAATTTATTAAACTTTTGCGCGTAATCTTGTGTATTTTAGAGCCCGTTTGGGATTGATTATTTTGGAGCTAAAAGCGCTTTTTGATTAAAATTTAAATATTTGTAAAAAATATTAAAAAATATTTTGATATCTAAAATCACTTTAAGTGATTATTTCAATAATCACTAATCTAGTGCTTTTTCTAAAAGTGATTTTTAGAGTCTAAAATATTACTATAGATCTAAAATCACTTTAAGTGATTATTTTAAAAAGCAATCCCAAACGGGCACTTAGTAAAAAGTTTGTAGGTTTTGAATATTAGCTAGAGAGGAATCCGAGAAGAAAGTCAAAGATCGTGATATGGAGTCAAAGCTTAAAGATAAATCCCGAAAAGAATTATATTTTGGAGCTACAAATTTGGAAAACATGCCAAAGATTGCTGATTTCGAGGCACTTACGAGTTGATTTAGCCGCTGACATTTGAAGAGTTTTTGTTCCTTATCAAGTTTCGGAAATTTAGCAAGTGATTTCAGGTCAATCGTAGTTATAACGAATCGGCTAGAGCTGTTTTAGTGGAGGTGGTGCAGCAGTTACGGGATTTTGGGCTTAGAAAATGGACTTGGGCTTTGAATTTTTAACATAAACCTTGGACTGAAGCCTAATCCGTTTTTCACATTATAAAAGGAGTTTTTGACTTCTATTTTTCACGCAACTCATTATTCAGAAGAAAAAACATCAGAGAGAAGTCAACGAAGGAAGAAGAAGAAAGCTGAAGAGCTGGAGAGTGTCTATATCTCCATTCACAGCCGAATCTAATTCTGGAAATTAGGTTTTTCTTATTTTTAATTCTGTAAAACACTATGAGTCTTATTTCCTTTTATTTAGTTTTATTTTTAATTAGCATGAGCTAATTTCTTTTGGTGCTTGAGAATGCATAACGGGTGAATCCCTATTCTGTTGAATTTTATATGTTTGAATTTGGGTTTTAATTAATTAAATCGAATTGGGTCTTTTACATTATTCTGTAATTGGTGAATATTTACTGTTTTTTGAGTCATGAACTAAGAATAGGTGTTAGTATCTAGGCTATTCCACATATGTGGCGTGTGGATCATCCTGACGGAGGGTTTAGGTATGGACTTAATTACTCAATATAAAATAGAAACTATTTGACTTTGACGAGCGTAGTTAATTTTAGGGCCAATGAGGTAATTTAGATTAATCATTCGAAAGTGGATCATATTTACCCTGACGGGACTAGTGAAACTCTAGAATAGCCTTGTAGTCCACCCTGACGGGGGTACACGGATTATTGATTCCCGACCAATGTTAATTGACCAATTTGACCCTTAAACAACATATGTTATGAAATAGAATTAGGAGGATCTCTTGCGTTTCTCAAGTACTGCCTTCTCATATTTGCGTCTTACCTTCATTTACTTGCGTCTTATCATTTATTTGCATTTTCACTTTAGTGTTTCATATTTTAGGATTAATACAAACCAACCAACCAATCAATCATTATATCTTTTATTTGCTTTTATAAGTGCAACCAATCATTACTTGATAAGCATTGTAATTAACCAACCGTCCCTGAGAACGAATCTGTTATCACTATTATTACTTGGGACAACCGTACACTTGCGGTTGTGGTTCAATTACTTATTGCATTTATTTTAGAACACATAAAGGACCACCAAGTTTTTGGCGCCGCTGCCGGGGACCGGTAGCGTGTGACCACGGTGTTTATCCTTCAGTGATAGTTGCATTTATTTTTATTTTTATCAGTTTTACGCTTTTTGTTTGTTCATCTTTTTCAGGTTCTTAGGTTTGGTGTATGCGAAGGAGACTCTTTAAGGATCTAGAGCCATCACCTCCGATCCTTAATAATCCAGAATCATTAATCAGACTTGCTAACAAGAGAAAGAAAGAACAAGAAGCTAGAGAAGTAGAAGAATTAGCGAACAGAATGAATAATATTAATCTTAATAACCATGGGAACCCAGGAGTTCAGCTAGACGAAAATGGTCAGCCAATAGCGCTTCCTGGAATTCCTAATCTTCCGGTCCCACCTGTCATTCCTAATCCTCCAGTTCAAGTTCAACTAGCCGATCCATGGTTTCTTACCGGTCCCATTCAAGAACCATTCCTTGCCCCTCCTCTTGGGATTGGCCCAGCTGATATCAATGTTCCGAGATTCCACCCATATTCAGGTATGCTAGCTCAATTTCAGAATTTTGGAAGCTTTCGAGGCAAGCCCGGAGAAGACCCACTTCGCGCGGTACAAAAATTTATGCAGATTTGCGATTCATACATCACGCAAGTGGTGACAAGGGAGCAAATGTATTATGCTACATTCAGATTTTTCTTAATAGATTGAGCGAGTGATTGGCATGATTCGCAAGAATCAGGGAAGATTACGAATTGGGAGCAGTTACAGGCTGCGTTTTTTGACAGATATTATCCGTCAAACATGAGGTTAGATGCTCAACTTGCGTTAACACATTTCAAGCAAGAATATGATGAAGCGTTGGGTAGAAGTTGGTCGAGATTTCAGCAATGTTTACGAAGAGCTCCTAATCATGACCTCTCAGAACAACAACAATTGAAAATTTTCTATAATGGTCTTGAAGGGAGTTCGCGAAAAGATTTAGATTTGTTGTGTGGTGGTGCGTTTTTACGAGTTCAACCTTCGTATGCGAGAATTATTTTGGATAGAACAGTCGATAATGAAGTTGGGTGGAATACCGTAAGAACACCAGTTAAAGGAGGAGTCAATAATGTCAACATTGAAGAGAAGTTCAACTCCTTAGAGAACAAGATACAAACCACATTAGAACAACAGTTGAGACAACTGACATTAGCCGTGAAAGAGGGTTTTTCGAATAAAAGAGTTGAGGTAAAGGTTGCGCAAGAAGTGTATGGATGTGAGTATTGTGGTGTGAATGATCACGATTGGGCGAATTGTCAGAATAATCAAGAGTCTGTGATGTTTGTCTCCAATAGAGGAAACTTTAATTCGAGTGGTAATGGATATCAGCCTAACAGAAACCATCCTGGGTTTCAATATTCAAATCCTAATGGGGCATCCAATCCTACATACAAATATCAGCCGCCACCCCAAGGTAACAACTTCAATCCAAGACCACATAATAATTATCAAGGGGGACAGAATCAATGAAACTATGTTCAGAGACAAGCTCCTCAAGAAAGTTATAACGAAACCATGAACCAAAAAGCCTTACCCGCTCATCCACAGGAAGGTGCAATTAGCCTTCAGAAAACCATTGAGAACTTAATTGCTCTTCAGACGCAAGCTATTCAGAATCAACAAGCGTCTGACGCAAATATCAAACTATTAGAGAACCAGATGACTCAAATCACAAAACAACTTAAACAGCGTCCACAAGGCAACTCCCTAGTGACACAGAAAATCGAAGACAACATGAAGATTGCAAAGCTGTTACTCTCAGAAGTGGTAAGAACCTCCCTCCACCTACTTTTCCTGTTATGAAAGAAAAAGAAGTTCCAAGAAAAGAAAAGGATGTAGTTGAGAAAGAGAAATATGTTGAGGTTGAAGAAATAGAGAGGCCGGTTGAGGTTCCAAAGAAGAAAGATGATGTTGTAATCAATCGTCCTCCCCCACCATTTCCATCTCGAGTTCAGAACAAGGGTGATATGGCCGATTATCAAAGGTTCTTGAACAAGGTGAGTGGCCTAAATATTAATATTCCATATTTACAAGCTATTAGGGATGTTCCCAAATATGCAAAGTTCTTAAAAAGGGCCCTCACCAACAAAAGACCATATTGTGATAATGAGATGATTGGTCTTCCTGAAGAATGTAGTGCTATTTGTCAAAGTAAATTACCTCCAAAGTTACTTGATCCTGGGAGTTTCACAATTCCGATATCGATTGGAGAAGAATGGAAAGGTAAAGCACTATGTGATTTGGGTGCAAGCATCAATCTTATGCCCAAATCGATCTTTGATAAGCTAAAAATTGGAGAAGAAAGACCTACTTCTATGGTCTTGCAAATGGCGGATCGATCTCTTGCACATCCGGAAGGCCGAATTGAAGATGTCCTTGTTAAGGCAGGTACGTTAGTATTTCCCACTGATTTTGTTATTCTTGAATACGACGCGGATAGGAATGTCCCCATTATTTTGGGAAGACCATTCCTAGCCACGGGGTGTACATTGATTGATGTATAAAATGGTGAATTGACGATGAGAATCCAAGACGAGGAGGTAAAAGTTAATGTGTTCCGAGCGATGAAGTTTCTAGATTCTCAAGAAGATTGCTTTCAAATGGATGTAGTTGAGCAAGCCACACAAGAGGTATATAATGAATTTACTTATGATGATATCTTGCAGGCAGCTTTAACTATTGATGCACATGAGTTCATGGAAGAGCTTGCCGAAACAGTGGCAGCTCTTAATTCTGAGAATCCGAAGTATAGGCGTCCTGCCTATGAACCTGTGAGAGAACCGGGGGAGATTGTTCCTAAAATGAAGCCTTCAATTGAATCTCCTCCGGAATTGGAAGAAAAGCCATTACCAGCACACTTGAGGTATGCATATTTAGGTACTAATGAAACTCTACCTATTATTTTTTCAGCAAATTTAACAGGTCCTCAAGAAGATAAACCGTTGCGTGTGTTAAGAGACAACAAAGAGGCGATAGGTTGGACAATTGCTGACATCAAAGGAATTAGTCCATCCTATTGTCAGCACAAAATCATACTTGAAGATTATAACGCACGCTCAGTTGAAGGTCAAAGGAGATTAATGCCCGCTATGAAGGAGGTAGTGAAGAAGGAAGTTATCAAGTTGTTAGACGCGGGGATTATTTATCCCATCTCGAGTAGTGAATGGGTGAGCCAGTTCAGTGTGTGCCGAAGAAAGGAGGAATCACAACAATTCTTAATGATCAAAATGAAGCGATTCCTTCAAGAACGGTAGTTGGTTGGAGAGTTTGTATGGATTATCGTTAACTGAACAAGACCACCAAAAAGGATCATTTCCCACTTCCTTTCATTGATCAAATGTTAGATAAATTGGCGGGTAGAGAGTACTACTGTTTCTTAGATGGCTATTCTGGGTATAATCAGATATATGTGGCTCCAGAAGATCAACATAAAACAACATTTACATGTCCCTTTGGTACTTTTGCATATCGCAGAATGCCATTTGGGTTGTGTAATGCACCTGCTACCTTTTAAAGATGTATGATGGCCATCTTCTGGGATATGATCGATAATTTTCTTGAAGTTTTTATGGACGATTTCTCCGTGTTTGGTGATGATTTTGATAAATGTTTAGATAACTTGGAGAAAGTGTTAATCAGATGCAAGGAAACAGATTTGGTCTTAAACTGGGAGAAATGTCATTTCATGGTTCGCGAAGGTATAGTTCTGGGTCACAAAGTTTCAAGTGCTGGATTAGAGGTTGATAGAGCGAAGATAAAGGTAATTAAAACTCTTCCCCCTCCTGTTTTTATTAAAGGGGTAAGAAGTTTTCTTGGCCATGCTGGATTTTATAGGCGTTTCATTAAAGACTTTTCTAAGATTGCTAAACCGCTATGCAACTTACTTGAAAAGGACTCCAAATTCCTTTTTGATGAAGCTTGTTTAGCGGCCTTTCAAGCAATCAAAGAAAAACTTATTTCTGCTCCTATAGTATTACCTCCAGATTGGAGGTTGCCTTTTGAAGTGCCTTTTGAAGTTATGTGTGATGCGAGTGATTTATGTATGGGAGCTGTATTGGGACAGAGAAAAGATAAGATATTTCATTCAATTTATTATGCTAGTAAAACTTTCAATGGTGCTCAAGTTAATTACACAGTTACAGAGAAAGAATTGCTAGCAGTTGTGTATTCGTTCGATAAGTTTCGCTCTTATCTTCTTGGAGCGAAAGTTATTGTTTATACAGATCATTCAGCAATTAGATATCTTATGGAAAAGAAAGATGCTAAACCGAGGTTAATCAGATGGGTTTTGCTACTTCAAGAATTCAATTTAGAGATTAAGAATAGAAAGGGTTGTGAGAATCAGGTTGTAGATCATCTATCGCGTCTTGAAGGTTCAGAAACAAATGGTGGAACTGAAGTAGTTAGAGAAGAGTTTCCTGACGAGAGTTTATTTGCTGTTCGTGATTATGAAGCTCCGTGGTATGCAGATATTGCGAATTTAATTGTAAGTGGTTCTTTTCCTGAAGGATCCACTTATCAAGATAGAAAGAGGTTAGCTCATCGTGCTAGACAATTCTTTTGGGAAGATCCTTTCCTCTACAAAGTGTGTGCTGACCAAATGGTAAGAAGATGTGTAGCCAAGGAAGAAACATATGCAATTATAGATGGATGTCATGATTCACTCTACGGAGGACACTTCAAGGGAGATAGAACTGCGGCTAAGGTATTCCAATCCGGTTTTTACTGGCCTACTCTTGTAAAAGATTGTCATGATTATGTGAAGAAATGTGCGAGATGCCAATTTACCGGAAACATATCCAAGAGAGATGAAATGCCACGTAATAATGTGTTAGAAGTTGAAATATTCGATGTTTGGGGTATAGATTTTATGGGTCCGTTCGTTCCTTCAAATGGTAACCTCTACATCTTATTAGCTGTTGATTACGTGTCTAAATGGGTAGAAGCGGTGGCTTGACCAACAAATGATTCACGAGTCGTGATTAAGTTCTTGAAATCACATATTTTTACTAGACATGGTACACCTAGAGTGATTATTAGCGATGGAGGATCTCATTTCGTTAATAAGTATTTGAAGGCTGTTCTAGAAAAGTATGGAGTAAGACACCGTGTATCTACTGCATATAACCCTCAATCCAATGGTCAAGCTGAAGTTTCGAATCGTGAAGTAAAGTCAATCCTAAAGAAGACTGTTGGTCCTACAAGAAGAGATTGGTCAATGAAATTAGATGACGCGTTGTGGGCCTATCGTACTGCGTTCAAGACTCCAGTTGGCGCGTCTCCGTATCGTATGGTGTATGGTAAGGCTTGTCACTTACCTCTTGAGCTTGAAATGGGTTCCTATTGGGCAATTGCACAGTTGAAATTAGATCCTACCTTAGCCGGAGAGAATCGTATGATGAAGCTTAACAAACTTGACGAATTCCGATTGAATGCCTATGAAAATGCTAAACTCTACAAAGAAAACACTAAGAAATGGCATGACAATCGGATTCGTGTGAAGAACTTTGAAGTGGGACAAAAAGTATTGAAGTATAATTCAAAGTTCAGCAATTATCCGGGTAAGTTAAGGTCTAAGTGGTCGGGTCCATACATTGTGACCAAAGTTACACCTCATGGGGCGATAGAAATAGAACATCCACTCGAGAACCGCACCTTCATGGTGAACGATCATCGTTTAAAGATATACCATGGAGGTGAAGATACCAACCGCTTGGAAGATCCACATCCCGGGGAGGTCATGTATCTCCTCGAAACTCCTTAGAAGCGCGAGGTAACCCATCGAGCTTAACGACGTTAAAGAAAAGCCAATTCATTGTATATTAGTTTGAGTTTTTAATTTTCGTAGTGTAAATTATTTTGATTTCCGTTAATTTAGTGTTTATTCGTAAGAAATGAGGAAGGGTAGTTGTTTTTGATGATTTCAGGGGTAAAAAGGTCTTGAGTTTGGGGTCGAAAGGGCGAAAATAGAAGAAAAAGGGTTGGTTTTCCAGGAGAAAACCGGGAACTCGGTTTTCACAAACCAGGAACCCGGTTTCGACGCTGTGACCAACCCTCTACACGCGAGAGTTGGCGTTTTGGTTCGCGAAGTCGACGCAAACCGGGACCCTAGTTTTGCCAAAACCGTGTGCCCGGTTTGGAGAGCTAAATTTCTGACCCAGCGTTTTGGGTCCCGCCATCTGCTGCGTCACCACCTGCGTGTCAACTCACGCCATCGACGGAAACCGGGAACCCGGTTTCGCACAAACTGGGAACCCGGTTTTGGAGCTGTAAATTTTCGAACTTTCTGACCCAGCGTTCTGGGTCCCGCCGTTTGTTGCGTCACCACTCGCGCCAGCGATGCAAAACGGGAACCCGGTTTCGCACAAACCGGGAACCCAGTTTCGAAGGGAAATATTCTGACCCAGCGTTTTGGGGTCCAGCCAATTCTTGCATTTTGAGGTAAAAAAAAATAAAAAATAAAAAATAAAAAAATCAATTTAGTAATTGTTTCGCGCCGACACAGCGACGCGAAACTGGGATCCCGGTTTCAACTGTGATGTGGCGGTTTTCAGCTTTTTAACCTAGTTTCTTTAGCCTCTTCTGCAAGTTTTTACCAAAAACGCTCCCAAATAGCCTTCCCACCTCCGAAAATCATCATTAATACCTATATATATATTATCAAATCCTACCCTCTTTCATCACAAAAACACAAGATCAACTCACCTCCTCTCCAAAATATCATCAAATCCTTAGTTTTTCACCACGATTGTTCTTCACCCAATCCTTAAATTAAACCCAATTCTTTCTTCTCCCACACAAATTAACCATTACCCATCTCATATTCCACCTTGATCTTCAATTCCTAAGCCTCAAACCATCAAAGTTCTAAGCTTTTCTCTAGCTTCTCACTATTTGAAGTTCTGAGTTTGGAGTGGAAAGAGATGACTAACAGAACCGGTGATTTCCGAAGAACTGCTTCTAGAAAGAAGACCACTATTGGTGGTACTCAAGAACAAACTATTGAAATTCCTGATTCGCGTCCTAAACGCAAGATTGAAGAGGTTAAGCTTGCTCCCAAGAGAAAAGAAATCGCAGGTTAGAAGAGAAGATTAATTGATGAACCAGAAAGTGAGGAAGAACATAACGATGAGATTGAGAAAGAAATTGAGGATGAGAGCGAACAAGAAGTTCCGGAAGTAAAAGTTCAACAGAAACCCCCGCGAAAAAAGATGTGGGCCCATAAGCCAAAGAGGGTTTACACTTCGTGGATTGATCAGGTTCGTGATAGAATTGAATTTTTGAAGTTTGGTGAGGAGATGGATTTTCCTAGGGGTATTATGAGTAGTGCTTTCAAGGAATGTGCTGTTGCTTGTGACAAGTTTGGTTGGAAAGAATTGAGAGAAAGGAAGCTTGAGTTTATTCCTACCTTGGTGCGAGAATTCTATAAAGGTTTAGCTATTTCACGTGAGGCAATTGAAATTCGCAAAAAGGTAGTTCCTTTATCTATTGAACTTATTCGGAAATCATTAAAGTTACCCAACTTTTCTGGTTTATGTCCGTTCCAAGAATCCCTTAATGATCCATCATTTGATTATGAATCCCTTTGGGGAACTGTGCTTATTAATGGGGCTAGCCCAATTCCAAAAGGAGAAAGGTATCCTGGACAGTTTTACAGCAGTAATTTAACACCTCATGCAAAGGTTTGGTCTCGTTTCATGATCCCTACTTTCTTTGGAATTAAACATCCTAGAGCTCCTCCACCAAAGAAAGCAAAGAATGCTCCTGAGTTGGAATAAAAAATTAGGGTGTTGGAGGAGAATCAAGAGAAGATGATTGCTACCTTAGGAAACGTTACAAGAGAGATGGACCTTATCCGAAATTTGACCCTTGGCGTGAACACACTTCAAAACACAATTTATGATGTTCTTACGCGAGATAAAGGTCCAGAACGCAACACCGGTAACCAGCCACGCGCTGGTTAAGATACGTTTTCTAATCCTTCCTCTTTAGTGTAGATTAGTTTAATTGCTTTGAGTCTTTTTCGAGACGTGGGGACACGGCTCCTTTTTGAGTTTGGGGTGGGGTTCGTTGCGTTATCCCAGTTTTTTATGTGTTATATGTTTTATTTGCTTTCAATAAAATAATTTTCAGAGTTGCGTTTGACTGTAGAAGATTTTAAATATCCCTTTAAGCATACTTTTGATGAATCTATGATAGTAAATAGTGGACTTTAGGGATTTGTATAAAACGCATTTAGAATTGCATGCAAACATAGGTAATTGATAGGAAAAATTAACGAACAATGCAAAAGAAGTAAACTTGTACTTAAGGAATATGTTTGGTGTGTAGAACGTGAAATCCTAATTAGTATAGAACCCACCTAGATATGAACTAAAGACGAGCTATGTACTTAGGAAAATGATAGGGGCAGTTCTTTGTTAGCCATTTGTGACCTTTTTATCCTTCTATCCCTTATATTAAATATTATCCGTCTTAGCCCATTCTGAGCCTTTAGCCTTTTCTTTTGTAGCCACGATATAAGCCCATTATCCCTTAGATTATTAGGCATGACCATATGACCCGTACTTGAATCACGATCCTGAGACATGTCTCGAGCTTGAGTTTGGGGTGGTGGGTCCACTTATGGGGAATTTATTGGGAAGGGATTGATGTGCCTTGTATTGTAGCACAATTGCAGATGATATATACTTGTAACCCTTTGCCGGGATTGAGAAAAAAATAAAAATTTGAAAATCCATTCCAGTAGGAACCGGGAACCCGGTTTGCAACTGTACAAAAAAAAAGATGAAAGAATAAACATCCGGCAAAGTGGAATTTTTCTGAAAAATCATCTTATTTGTAATGGGTAGACATGGGACGCTAGATTGTTGCGTAAATGGGTGAGTGAGAACATATTTGAGCGTAAACTCAAGCTCGGGGACATTTGTTGATGGTAAGTGAGGAGAGAGCCAAAAGCTCACTTCAAATTTACCAAATATACATCCACACCGTCCTTAAGCCAATATTAAAACCATAAAGACCTCGTGATTCCTAAGTGCATAGTGAATTTATGATTCTGTTGATAGGGAATATACTAAGTGGAGCATTCAAAGCGATTTGGGATTGAGGAACACCCTATAGCCATCATACAGAGATGAGTACAAGTGTTATCTTCAAGCATTGCGAATTTAATTTTATGATTGAGATTATTTGTGTTTAATTTTGCATTATAGATGTATGTGTATATTAGTTTTTAAAGTTTGTTATATGAGATTTATCTTGAGAATTGCTCTAGGTGTATTTGCTAGATTCTATTTGTTCTTGCGTTTACTTCTACCCATTGTTTTGTTTTGTTTTACTTTGTCGGGACGACAAAGATTTGAGTTGGGGGTCTTGATGTATCCCTAATTGTTATTATTTTAGACCCTTGGGAGACATCATTTTTTATGTTTAATTGAATATTTTGATAGACTATTGAGTTAAAAATGCAATAATCCAGATTTCCTTTTTTATTTCTAGTAATTTTAATTTATTAAACTTTTGCGAGTAATCTTGTGTATTTTAGTGAAACGTTTGTAGGTTTTGAATATTAGCTAGAGAGGAATCCGAGAAGAAAGTCAAAGATCGTGATATGGAGTCAAAGCTTAAAGATAAATCCCGAAAAGAATTATATTTTGGAGTTGCAAATTTGGAAAACAGGCAAAGGATTTCTGATTTCGAGGCACTTATGAGTTGATTTAGCCGCTGACCTTTGAATAGATTTTGTTCCTTATCAAATTACGGAAATTTATCAAGTGATTTCAGGTCAATCAGAGTTATAACGAATCGGCTAGAGCTGTTTTAGTGGAGGTTGTGCAGCAGTTACGGGATTTTGGACTTAGAAAATGGACTTGGGCTTTTAATTTTTAACTTAAACCTTGGACTGAAGCCTAATCCGTTTTTCACATTATAAAAGGAGCTTTTGACTTCTATTTTTCACACAACTCATTATTCAAAAGAAAAAGCATCAGAGAGAAGTTAACGAAGGAAGAAGAAGAAAGCTGAAGAGTTGGATAGTGTCTATATCTCCATTCACAGCCGAATCTAATTCCGGAAATTAGGTTTTTCTTATTTTTAATTCTGTAAAACACTATGAGTCTTATTTCCTTTTATTTAGTTTTATTTTTAATTAGCATGAGCTAATTTCTTTTGGTGCTTGAGAATGCATAACGGGTGAATCCCTATTCTGTTGAATTTTATATGTTTAATTTTGGGTTTTAATTAATTAAATCGAATTGGGTCTTCTACATTATTCTGTAATTGGTGAATATTTACTGTTTTTGGAGTCATGAACTAAGAACAGGTGTTAGTATCTAGGCTATTCCACATATGTGGCGTGTGGATCATCCTGACGGAGGGTTTAGGTATGGACTTAATTACTCAATATAAAATAGAAACTATTTGACTTTGACGAGCATAGTTAATTTTAGGGTCAATGAGGTAATTTAGCTTAATCATTCGAAAGTGGATCATATTTACCATGACGGGACTAGTGACACTCTAGAATAGCCTTGTAGTCCACCCTGACGTGGGTACAAGGATTATTGAATCCCGACCAATGTTAATTGACCAATTTGACCCTTAAACAACATATGTTATGAAACAGAATTAGGAGGATCTCTTGCGTTTCTCAAGTACTGTCTTCTCATATTTGCGTCTTACCTTCATTTACTTGCGTCTTATCATTTATTTGCATTTTCACTTTAGTCTTTCATATTTTAGGATTAATACAAACCAACCAATCAATCATTATATCTTTTATTTTCTTTCATAAGTGTAACCAATCATTACTTGATAAGCATTGTAGTTAACCAACCGTCCGTGAGAACGAATCTGTTATCACTATTATTACTTGGGACAACCGTACACTTGCGGTTGTGGTTCAATTACTTATTGCATTTATTTTATAACACACAAAGGACCACCAAGTATACATGTGTATAGAAACGCCAAACTGGTTTTCTCTTGAACCAAATATGCTGGTTTATATGTTTTGAATGTCACTCATATTTCTTGTTTGACTAACACTATTTCTAAGCCTAAGCTTGCAGCTACACATAAGTGGCATTTGAGACTTGGGCATATGAGTCAACAAGGTCTTACAATAATTAGTAAGAATGGCAGTTTAGGTAAGGATACACTTTGTGACTTGTCTTTCTGTGAGAACTGTGTACTGGCAAAACAACACATACTAAAGTTTAAGGCTGGGGTACACCTAGCCTCTAACTGTCTAGAATATTTTCATGCAGACTTATGGGGTCCTGAAAGGTATGATTATGTTGGTAATTACAGGTATTTCTTATCTATAGTTGACGACTATAGTAGAAGGGTGTGGAATTTTCTTTTGAAAATAAATGATGAAAGTTTTTCAAAAATAAAAGAGTGGAAAGTTTTGGAAGAAAATCAAACTGGTAAAACAGTTAAAGTTTTTAAAACTGACTGTGTTTTTCAATGAACAATTTGATAGTTTTTGTAATGAAATTGGAATTTTGAGACATAGAACAGTTAGAGAAACCCCTCAGGTGTTGTTGAGAGGATGAACAGATCTCTTTTGCAAAAAGGTAGATGTCTTTTACTTACCTCTAATTTGCCAAAATGTTTTTGGGGGGAAGCTTTATATACAACTACTTATTTAATCAACAGGAGCCTCAACAGATCTATTGATTTCAAATCTCCTATGGAGGTTTGGACAGGATCCAAACCTGACTTATAACACTTGAGAATCTTTGGATGTGTATTTTATGCACATACTAAAGAAAGTAAACTTGACCCTAGATCTTTGAAATGTGTTATGATTGGTTATCAACAACAACATGGGGTCAAAGGTTACAGATCGTGGGATAAGTCAGTTGGTGGATTCAAAATTATTTTATGTAGAGATGTTATATTTGATGAACTTACTTTTCCTTGTAAGATTGTGAAGGTTACAGGTAGTGATGCTGCAACTGAACCTAATAGGAATACCTTGGATGTAGAATTTGAGGTGGATCCTCTTAGCGCTATGCAGCCTATTGAGACTTCAACTGTAGACCACCAAGTGGAGCAACCCTTGCATCAAGAGGACGATGATGAACAACCTGACACAACTACTCATGAAGAGGCTGACCACTTGGCTGAGTCAACTGTTGGAGGACTTGAAGGTTACTAGTTGGCAAGAGATAGGCCTAGGAGAGAAACAAGAGTTCCTAGTAAATATTCCTATGCTGACTTGGTTTATACTACACTTATAGCTACAGCTGAAGTTAGAGACTCTGAACCTTAAACTTACTTGGATGCTATTAGCTGTAAGAATAAAACTTAGTGGATAAAGGCTATGGATGATGAGTTTAACTCATTACTACTTAACAAAACCTAGATCTTGGTCACTAAGCCTAGTGAGGCTAAATTGAGTGTAGATGGTTGTATAAACTTAAAGAAGGAAGTTTTGAGAAGGATTCTCCTAGATTTAAAGCAAGGTTGGTAGCTAAGGGTTATACTCATATAGAAGGTTTTGATTTCACTGAGATTTCCTCACTTCTCATTAAGTTCAAAACAATTAGAGTTATGTTAGCCTATGCAGCTTGTTTTGACCTTGAAATTAAGTAGTTAGATGTTAAGACAACTTTCTTACATGGAGACTTTGATGAAACTACTTATATGAGGAAACCTGAAGGCTATCATGATCCAAAACTAACTGATCATGTCTGCTTACTGAAAAAATCTCTATATGGGTTGAAACAATCTCTAAGACAATGGTATAAAAGCTTTGATTTTTTAGTTGTGTCCCTTGGTTTCTTGAGGTCTAAGTATGATGCTTTTTTTTACTTCACTTTGAAAGAAAACTGTGAGATTTATATTCTTCTATATGTCAATGATATGTTGATTATATGCAATTTTTTGTCTTTAATTGATAAGTTGAAATGTGCATTGAAATCTGAGTTTGATATGACAGATTTAGGAAATGCTAGAAAGATTCTAGGTATGATTATTGATAGAGATAGAAATAATTGCAAAATAAGGTTACATCAGGAACCATATTTGAAAAAGATCATTTCTAAATATGGAAACTTGAATTGCAAACATGTACAGATACCTTTGGCTGGACATTTTGTTTTGTCTAAACAACTTTGCCCCAAATCTCAGTCTGATATTCTGAAAATGGAAAATGTGCTTTATTCTAATGTATTAGGCTCACTTATGTATGCCATGATTAGTACTAGGCCTGAATTGTCCTTTTCTATCTCTTTTCTCAGTAGATTCATGTCTAATCCAGGTTATGATCACTGGTTAGCTATAAAACATGTGTTGGCTTATGTGAACTCTACTTTGAATATTGGATTGATATATGGTAATCATAATTGTCCTTTTGAGCTTGTTGGCTATGTAGATTCTGATTTTGCAGGTTGTAAATACTCTAGAAAGTCTACTACTGCCTACTGTTTTACCTTAGGAAAGAATTGCATATCCTGGAAATCTCAACTTCAACCTTTAGTTGCTCTTTCCAGTACTGAGTCTGAATATGTTGTTATCACAGACTGTGTTAAAGAATCTATTTGGTTACAAAATTTTCTTACAGAAGTAAAGTTGGTTAAATGCACTTCTGTCATTTATTCTGATAGTCAAAGTGCTATACGCTTGTGCAAGAACCCTGTGTATCATAAGAGGACAAAGCATATTAATGTAAAATATCATTTTATTAGGGATATCATTTCCAATAATGAAGTGAAATTGGAAAATATCTTCTCTGAACTCAATCCTTCTGATTTTGGTACTAGATTGGTTACTAATTGCAAATTCAAACTTTGTTTGGATTTGTTGTGTATTGGTTGAATGATGTGCAGGTACTTTGGGCTATGAAGATTTGAAATGTGCATATCACTACTACTGGAGATGATGTTCTTGTAGCTGATCCTTGATGATGTACACTTTAAGGTGGAGATGTAGTAATATGTGAAGTGTAATTGAGCTGACGTGGAAGTTTGACCTAGTCAACATCCTATGTGGCCGCCTAAGTCAATTGGTCTTTGTTACATTTGGCTTCCTACTCAGCTATGCGACGCCATTTGGTTAAGTAAAGACGGGTAGATCTTGGACCGTTGATCTTATTTGAAACTCAATCTCATAACTCAACGTTTTTACAACAAAGTTTTTAATTATGAGAGATCGGGTGAAGTGTGATTCAGATGGAACATCTTGCGCGAGAGTACATAAATGAAGTTAAACAAAAAATTAAATTAGGAATGTGGAGTCATGAATATTTTCTAGTTTTTCTGGAAGAAGCGGGTTAATACACCTCACAAATTTGACAAAAAAGATGGAGTCGACTCAAGATTCCTCCTTAGGTGACTCACCAACTGGGGGAAGTAAGTCTTTTCACGGTTCTTTAGGAACGGTGTTGGATCCGGGCGGCATGTCTCTAAATATGTGTTTTAATAATTTTTTCTTTACGAATCTAAGATACTAAAATGAACAATAATATGATATGACACAAAAATTGTTAGCACAAAAAATCATGCTAGCAAAAATTGAATTTACATATTGAAAATTATCATCTAAAAATAGGACGAACTGATGATATAGTTCTACATAAATCTCAAAATCCACAAACTTGCTTGACGGCTTCATGTTGCTCTTAATATTCTTCTCTAGTTTGTTATTATAATTTAATCTAAAAGGAAGAAGAAAGCAAAACAAAAAGTGATTTTCTTTCGGTACTTGTTGTCCCTTGAGGTGTAATATTAAAATCAACACTCTGAGAGGGATAACTCGCAAGTGTACGAGTCATCACAAATAGTACAAAGTGATAAGAAGTATCGTCTCTACAAGGATTAACAAGTTAAACATGTTATTATATCTTGATTCTGGATGTTCATTGACGAAAAAGTAAAATTAAAAGAAGATATTTATTTGGTTTTTTTAAAAATTACACTACTAAGTATGAAATAAAAAGATAAGTATGAAACTAAATGACTAAAAGGTAATAGTAATATGATGGAGATGTATAGTTTTAAATTGCGTACTAACCACTAGCATGAATCCAAGAGGACTAAAAGGTCACAATAATATGAGATATGGAGAGATATAGCTTAAAATTTCGTACTCACCACTAGCAGGAACCCAATATGAATCCAAGAGGTCGAAAAGTGAAGAAGGAACCTCGGTCAAGTTAAAAAAAGAGTCAAGAAGACCACTTTAAGATCAAAAGGATTTGTCAACAAAATGCTTCTATCGAATTTAAAAAACCATAACAAATAATGGGTTCTGAATTAGCTATTGAAACTTACGTGGAAAGTAGCTCTAGAAGTCTAGAACACGTGGTAAAGAAGGAATCTTATTCCAAGTTGTAAAGTGAAAGTTATCCCAATTTTACTGAAGTGACACAAAGCTGTCCAGGAAAGGCTATTGGACCACTTTTAGGTCACTTAAGTAAGCTAGGTTGTATAATACTTTTTTTGGGGCTAGAAGTACATGTTTTCAGCAGCTTAATCTACCAGTTATCATATTAGAGAGATAATGGCTTGGATTAAGGGAAAGAGGCAAGAAGTTCAAGAACAACACTAATTTCCATAATTAGTAAAATTCTTCCTTAAATTATATTTTTCTTTATTTTTCTTACTTTCCTTACATTATGAACTACATATTTTAGTAGCTTGAGATGCTATGGTATTAACCATAACTATTAATTATGACTTATTTGTATGAATTTTCTATAACACAATGATTGTTGTTGTTGTAATTATCTTTGTGCTTAATGATAAATACTTGTATAATGTACACATATTTAGGGTTCAAAATTACATCTGAAAGGGGCGTTTGGAAGTGGATCTAGTATAATTACGCCTTTTGAAGTTGAAGACTTGGAAGAGCTAAACTAACTAGGTAGCCATATAGATTTTGAACTTTAGGCGTCTAGATAGCATGAGTAGGAGTCACTCAAAAGAGATTTTAGGGATACCCCCTACTTATCCGGAAGGAACTTAGGGAGACTTTAGAATCCCGATTAGCAACAATAACCCGTTTTTCCTTAGAATTACAAGTATGACTAAGCTATAATTAGTGGAGATTACAAGTGTCTTGAGCTACATTTCTTTCCTTGTTATCACAACCCTTTAGTTAATTTGCTTTCTTAGTTAATTTGGTCTTAAAATTCTTATCTTAATAGTTTTTAATCCAAAAAACAAATAAATATATTTAATTTTTTAGTCTTTTTAGAAACAACGAACTGCTGCCAACTTTAAACTGAAGTCCCATATTAACTTGTTAATTCACTGTGGAGACAATACTCTACTTACTCTTTAAACTCCTTGTGATTACTCGTACACTTGAAAGGATTTAATTTTGAGTGTTGATTTTATATCACACCTCAGAAGACAACAATTATTTGGTGTAGTTTTTGCGGATTCACTTTCTTTTAATTAAGTTATAGTTTTAGTTGTCAGTTCTTACGCTTGTGTTTGTTTTTCTTTCTTTGATTTTACCGTCTAGTGTATGCTTGTTGACTCTAAGAGCATACTTAGACTTCATCAAAAGCGAGAGAGAGAGAGAGAGAGAGAGAGAGAGAGAGAGAGAGAGAGAGAGAGAGAGAGAGAGAGAGAGAGAGAGAGAGAGAGAGAGAGAGAGAGAGAGAGAGAGAGAGAGAGAGAGAGGGAGGGGAGAGAGAGAGAGAGAGAGAGAGAGAGAGAGAGAGAGAGAGAGAGAGAGAGAGAGTCGCAAGCACATGAATTCAATACGCAAGGCAACACTATCATGCCACCATGGTTAGTCTTGCCAACTAGACAAGAAGGGAGAAATGATATCTCCATATTTGTGATGAAATAATTTATTCATGAGACATAATTTTAGGTGTATTATGTGCTTGGTTGAGGTATTTTTCCCTATTAATTGTTAGTTTTTTCAATTTTTGCCTTATTTTGGAGGTTTGTACTTGTAGAGCATTTTTTGTGTAATTTTTGTGTTAATTGGAAGCTCTTAGGTACAATGATGATATTAGATGCCAAATAGATGTTACGGTTTTAAGGAAAGATGATCCAATATAAAATCAAGTGTTAAAAGGAAAGAAGCTATTCTTGGAAAGTGTAAAAGATGCCAAAAGTTGTTGTCTAGACTTGGAGACGTGTAGTATTTTTCATTATGCATAAAATGGACAAAGAATTTGAAGGAGCCGTTTAATATCACTAAAATACTTTGTATTTCGGTCGCGTGGCCAATGATTTTGAGAGATTTGGAGATATAAAAAAGGAGTTATAATTTTTACAAACTCTATGGGCCAACTAATCCACTTTCTAAGGAAAACGAGATTGAGTTGGATAGGACTCCTTAACCTAGTCCATGACCTAGATTTCGTCACTACACCTCTATATAATGAAATTTGACATTAGACACGTGTCATTGCCTTCATATCCTTCATATTATTAATCATATAGAGAGCAAGTCGACCTAGAGAGGAAGCAACAAGAGGTGAATCATCACAACATTAATTCTGTATCTTTCCATCTTTATCAATATGTAACTAGTTATAAATTTTTGGCTTAACCATATTTCTAACCTTTTATTCTTTAGTTTTATTTATTGGGTTATTATTCTGTATAAACCTTAGACTACAATTTTGTATTTTTTAATTGATTTAAACCTAGCTTTATAATTGTATTTTGTGTTTTCCTTTATTCCCCAACCCTAACTCTGGTCAAGTTAGAACTACCCATGGTAATCAGATTTGTCATCCTGACGGGGATTCAGTTTGTTAAAATGACACATAATTGTCTAGTATGCATTAGTGATCCTGACGGGCTTGCCTAACTAGATAGTCACTAGGGTTAGATTTTCACCACCGATCTCTGCGCAAGGTCCCCTTACCCAAGTCCCTTGGAGTATTGAGGTAGCCTTCTAAGATACCATGACAGGAGTTGGGAGGATTATAGAATCCCTTCTACTTATATATTGCTCATTCATACTAATAATTTGAATAACAACTTAGTAAGATAGTTGCATATTAGAAACACTTAATTATTATCTTATTTGCATTCTTATTAACTATTCACGCAAAACCAATATTGATATTATTATTATTATTTTTAATATCAACATCTAAAAAATCATCTATACTATTATTAAATACAAGTTTGAGCTAACTACCTAAATCCTTGAGAACAAGCTCTTACTTATTTACTATTACTTGCGAATGATCCGTGCACTTGCATAGAGTTTCTTGTGGATTTCCATATGTATGTGTGCTTTTATTATCTTTTATTATTCGTTTATTTATAACACCTTTGGGACCACCAAGTGTTTGGCACTGCTTACGGGGTTTTTATAATTAGTTATTGTGTTTATTTAGTGTAGGAGTTTTATTTGTTTTCAATTTTATGCATTTTTTTAGTCTTTTTTCAAGTTCTTTAGGTAAGGAAAATTTCTTGCATTCATTCCAGCCCTAGCACTGGCCATGTTAGGATTTCCCTTAGCAATGAGTATTATCAACCTGATGGGGGATTCAACTATTTAACAACACATAATCCTCTAGTGTGAGTTAGTGATCCTGACGAGTTTGCCCAACTAGACAATCATTAGGGTTAGTTTTTCACCACTTATCTCTGCGCAAGGTCCCCTTTCCCAAGTCCCTTCGTAGTGTTGAGATTGCATTTTAAGTTACCGTGATGTGAGTTAGGAGGAATATATAATCCCGAATACTTATATATTTCTCAATTCATACTTATAATTATAATAACGACTTTGTAAGATAGGTGCATATTAACAACCCTTAATTGTTATCTTATTTTTCATTCTTTTATTTAATTATTCACGCAAAACCAATATTCATCTTATTTCTGTTTTTAATATCAACATATAAAATCATCTATACTATTATCAAACACGAGTTTAAGCTAACTAGCTAAATCCCTAAGAACAAACTCTTACTTATCTACTATTACTTGTGAACAATCTGTGCATTTGCGGAGAATTTCTAGTGGATTTCCATAGGTGAGTCTGTACTTCTATTATATTTTATTATTCGTTTATTTATCACACCTGTGGGACCACCACTAACATTCAATACCCTCACATCATTGATAAACATGGAGGTGGAGGAAGAAACCACCTTCCCCAAGTGGTTCCTCCTCCCAATTAACGTTGAGAGAAGAGCCTTCCAGGCTAATTCCAAGTGCAACCTATAGGGATTCACCCTCTAGTTATTCAAGTTGCGCGATTGAAGCCCGATGTGGGTATGTTAATTTAGGTTTCGAACTATGGGGGTTATAGTAGAGCTACGTATGAATATCCGGTACTAGCTGATGCTTACATTACTGAAGGCGTTACACAAGAATAGATGTAGTATTTCATGTTCCAATTCTTTTTTATTGGATGTGCGAAGGAATGGCTCGATCACCAACCACCTGAATTAGTACCAAAAAGTAACAAGCTTCAAGATATACTTCTCGACATATTCTATCCTAAAAGCATGAGGATAAAAGACTAAATAGAGCTCGCAAACTTCCGACAAGAAGCTGGTGAAAAGCGTAAGAGAGACATGGACGAGATTTTAGTAGAGATTGACTATGTACCCACTCCATGGGTATACTCCTGAGCTACAACTAGCAATGTTCTGCAGGGGTCTTGACAAGAAATCAAGGCTAAGATTCAATAATATTGGTCAATACAGTTGTCGTCTCCAGAGGTGTGATAAAGTAACTTAATAAATGAAGACCCCTAGAGAGTAACTAACCGCAAGCGTACGGAGGTTGACAAGTAATATAAGTAATTATTAAGAGTTATCGTCTCCATATGGACTATGACTATTAATTCTTATATTGTGCTCTTGGAAAGTTTTTTAGAATGAGTTGTGAAACTAAAATATAAGATAAATATTTATTTTATTTTTGTTGTTAAGGACTAAGATGCAGTAAATGTAAATTAAATGAAAGATTAATGGTTAAATTAAAGACTATAATATAAATAACTAAAGAGATGATATGAGAATATAGCTCGAGAACTCACAAATATCCCCACTAGTAGTTATTATATATTATATTTTTTAAGGGTGAATTTGTAATTATGCAATATTCGAGATTATAACTTTTTCCTAACTCCCATCAAGGTAGCTTAGCAAGCTACCTCAACACCACTAGTGGACTATTCCGAGGAAACTCTATGTTATGATTGGTGCTACAAGTCTCTAACCCTATTAAGTATTCGACTAGTTAAGACGCCGGGATCACTAACACACATTGGGCGTTCATGTATAATTTTTCCGTAACTCGAACCCCCCTCAAGGTGACAGTCCTAAGTACTAAGGGAAGTCTTATACTTTGCCAAAGATAAGGATAAATTATATGAAAAATACATAATCAAAGCACATATATAACAATTTAATTAATATGCATTATCCCAAATTAAATAAAAGCATAAAACAATAATACTAGGGTTTATACATACATTTGTTCTCAAGTTATGAGAAATTAGTTCATACTAAAATAATTAACACTAGAAACTAAAAATATAATATTCATGTTCATAATATAAAAAATAACAAATTATACTAATAATAGCTGACGAGTGATGAAGGATAGATGTGGAATGACATGTTTCCAATCTTCTTCTCCCAGCTTCTCTCTTAGCTCCCCAGGCATGTCTATTGAATAAAAAATGTGTGGAACCCTTTCAAAATATTGATTTATGATATATATATATATATATATATATATATATATATATATATATATATATATATATATATATATATATATATATATGATCCAAAACATTTTTGATGTTGTGGGCCCCTTTTGAATGGCCCAAGTCAGCCCAAAAACATTTTGGTTCGACCACGACAACGACAAATTGCATTACTCTTTCATTTCATCTACAAATCATGAATCGTCAGTTCCTACGCACTACTAACTCCAAGTGATACCATAAAATCCAATATATTGTCCAAAATTCTAACCAATTACGCGTGGTGACTCCAATAAGTTGATTTCTAAGTCTTGTCGGTAAACGCTGTAGCTGTCAAAAATTGGTCGAATCGTCATATAACACCTTGACTTTGGGGTAATATTGTTTTTTTGACTTCTTATCATCGTCCTATGGTATAGTAGCATCCAAGTACCTAATATATTCATATTAACACGTAGATTACGCATAAAATCTCTAAAAGTAAAGCCAAAATTGGACAAGAAATCATAAAACATCAAATAATAGGGAAACAACCCTAAACTAAGTCCTAAATACTCACAAAAATATGTCGTATGACTAGATTAATCTATCAAATAAAAGGATACATCAAGACCTCCAACTCAAAGATTTTTCATTCCGAAAAATAAGAACTTAGAGAAAGGTCTAAGTCCAACTAATTATAGAAGAAGAGGTAGAAAATAATGAATAACCCCAAAGAATTATCCTAGCAAGTCTCATGTACTAATTTATAACAAATACTACAAATATGCGCTTAATATACAAACAATCAACGCGTCATAAATGCAAAATTAGATTCGCTTTACAATTCAAGAAGGATTTGTTTTCACTTAGTTTGATATGGTGGTTATAGGGTGTTCATTGATCCTAACATAGTGTCAAATGGACCACCTAGGCTCAATTTCTACTTAACCACATAGTTAGAAATCCTAAAGTCTTTTTGGTTATAGCGTAGGCTTAGGGTCGGTATAATACGTATTCTGATAGTCTGAAGTAAGCTTCTGGCTCTCTCCCCTCTAGCCGTCAATGAATCACCCTAGAAGTTGAGTTTACACTCGAATATGTAGTCACTCAATCCCACTTGATAAGCATCCTAAATAGTACCTAATCAATTCATGATAACATTCAAAAATTTCCTTTGCTGGTTCTTTTATTCCATTTTCATTTTTTCTCATTCATTCTTTTTTTCTTGTAAGTCACACATGACATTGTTCTTTATGTGTGATATCATGCTAACTTATTTTTTCTCAAATTTCTCTTCTTTCTTTCTTTTATTTCTCTCAACATAATTTTTTCATAAGAAATCTGGCAAAGGAATACAATAATTACATCATCAAATAATGCAAGATAATAGTCTACCCTCCCAATGTGTTTCCAAAGATGAATTCCTACCACCCCAAACTCAAGCTCAAAGGAAAAAGGTCATAAGGTATTGTGATTCGAGTACGGGTCATATATTTAAGTCCTATAATCTAAGGAGTATGACTTATATCGTGGCTACAAAGAAAACGTTACAGGCTAGAAAGTGGCTAAGACGGATAAATATTCAGTTAAACCACGTTAGCAAGATAAGGCTTCAAATGGATTATCAAAGAACTGCCTTAATCATTTCCTAACTACGGGGGATCATTACTTTTTCACGTTTAGTTCATAGGCTAAGTGGATTTTAAACTAGCCCAAACCTCACATTCTACACACTACTCATTCTCCCTAAGATTGAACTTGCTTCTATGCATTGCTTAATACATGCAAAATTTATTACGCGCGTTCAGACTCATTTTCAATACATGCTACTTACTATCATTAACTCGCAAAAACTATGCTTAATGGTGACACTCACTAAATTCTATGTCAGTTCCCTATATTTTACACTACATAATTTTAAAATTTTTATGGGGTTTTCTCAAATCAAGTAATAATAAAACCCGAGAATGAGGACAACGAATCCCCACCCCTAACTCAAAACTGAGTCGTGTCCCCACGACTCGAAAAGACTCAAAAAAGAAATAAATTTTAATATTACACACTAAAAAATAAGCAATTAAGGAGAAAGTCTCAGAAACATTACTCAACATGTACATGGTCCATCCGAATTGTGATCAACATGTTGCTTTGGTCCTTTCCCAATCATTAATAGGATATGGTATAGCTTTATTTCCATCCTTTCTTGAGTATCAATGATCTTAAATTTTTCCGCATTTATGCCACCTAGCTTAACACAATATAACCTTCCCAAATAGGTATTTCCAATCATTTTTCTCCTTGTCTGTTACCTCTTGAGGAGTCGAGGATGAATCTTCATCATTAGCTAATGGTGCGTGTGGCATCTTCTTCTTCAGTTCAGCCAAAAAAACTTATTCTCCCAATAGTTGTTTTTGGTGTAGTAGGTAGCTTAGGCTTTGGTTTTAGCTCATTCGGTTCGTTGATGAGGAATTATCATTATTTTTTTGCCCCAAGTAAATAACTTCTCTTCCCATGCATCTCTTCCTTTTTTAAGTCAATGCATCTATGTGCCTCGTCATCTAAACTAACCTAAAACTCAAAGATACACCACGTAAAAAAATCTTTGTTTTTGCTTTGTTTGGTGATTCTTTGAGTTGTCCTGTGTAGGAGGATATTTAGTGGTGTTTGGGTGGCGGTATATGAATTGTATAGGAAGCGATAAATTTTTCTTGTGGTGGAAGAGATTATTAAAACTTCATGATTTTTAGTGTTTTGTGGTGTTATAAAACAGAATTAATGGAGTTTATGTGGTTTTGGAGTGTGGATATGATTTGATGTGGTGTTTTGGAGTGTTGGTGAAGGTTTAATTAAGCTTCAATGGTGTTTTAATGGAGCTTGGGAGCTTCAATGGCGTTTTTGTGGAGCTGGAGAAGGTACATGATAGGGTTTGTAGTCTTTGAATTCGTATGGACTCTTTTTGACCCATCCAACACGTCCACGCGGTATACCGCATGGTATGGTGTGTTGGAATATGGTTTCCGCATATCAAGTCAATTTTGATTATGACGTTGCATATAAAAAAGATGTAAACAATTAAGTGCAAGCAACTATAAAAACGATAAAAGACATGAATAACAGAACATAATAATATATAAAATGAATTCATATAAAATATTGACAAATCTCCCCCTCAAACCCTTCCTTTTTAATTTTCCTTTTTTTAGCACTATTTTCAAAGTTAACATAATTATTTTGCTTAATTTCCCCCCTGCAACGTCATGATCAAAACTTTTAGATTTTCCGCAAACAGTGCATATCTATATTTTATAATACCATGCAAATTAATGCACCAAATCTTTCTTGAATGAGATATATACAACGTACTTCTATTCTTTTTTTTTTTTTAACATAATCTTTAATTCAGCAAACCTAAGTTTTTGTTTTTGAAAAAAAAAAAAAAAAAAAATTGACGTTCTGCAATGGTTTAAGGAAGCATAAGAAGACCCAAACTGCTTCTAAGTTTTTCAAAATTTGCTGCTGGAAGGGGTTTTGTAAAAATGTCAGCTAATTGCTCCTCAGATGGAATATGAGAAGTGTGTACAAAACCTTTTTGAACAGATTCACGTAAAAAATGGTGTCTAATTTCTATATGCTTACTTCTACTATGATGCACAGGGTTATTTGATAAATTAATTGCAGACATATTGTCACAAAGTATAGGAATGGAAGAGAAAAACTTAGTGTAATCCTGGAGAGTTTGTTTGATCCACAGCAGTTGAGTGCAACATAATACAGCAGATATATACTCAGCTTCAGTGGTTGACAATGCCACACTATTTTGTTTTTTAGAAAACCAAGAAATAAGACAGTTTCCCAATAACTGGCAGGTTCCTGAAGTGCTCTTTCTGTCATCTAAACTCCCCGCGTAGTCTGAGTCGGTGTAACCAACCAAGTCAAAATTGTTTCCTCTAGGGTAGAATAGTGCAAGATTCATGTTCCCCCTAAGATATCGAAAAATTCTTTTAACTGCAGTTAGATGCGACTCCTTAGGATTGCTTTGAAACCTAGCACACAGACAAACCGCAAATTGTATATCAGGTCGGGTTGCAGTTAAGTAAATCAAACTTCCTATCATTCCACGATACTTCTTTTGGTCAATACTTTTTCCTTCTGAATCTTTGTTGAGCTTCTCTGTTAGGCTAATGGGTGTGGCCACCGATCTGTTACCTTCAATGGAGAATTTTTTTAGTAACTCTTTTAAGTACTTAGTTTGTGATATATAAATGCCTTCTTCTCTTTGTTTGATTTGTAGACCTAAAAAATAGTTCAGCTCCCCCATCATGCTCATCTCGAATTCTCCTTGCATTAAATCAGAAAATTCCTTGCACATAGTAACGTTTGTTGAACCAAAAATTATATCATCGACATAAACTTGTATAACCAAAATATCCTCTCCTCGGCGCTTTATGAATAAGGTTGTGTCAACCTTTCCTCTTGAAAAATCATTTTTAATAAGAAAGGTACTGAGTCGATCGTACCATGCTCTTGGTGCTTGCTTTAGTCCATATAGTGCTTTCTTTAATTTGAAGACATGGTCAGGTTTTATATGGTCTTCAAATCCAGGGGGTTGAGCCACATAAACTTCCTTATCGATATAACCATTTAGAAATGCAGACTTTACATCCATTTGGTAAAGCAAAAAGTTCTTGGAGCAGGCAAAGGCTAAAAGTATTCGTATTGACTCTAATCTAGCAACAGGCGCGAAGGTCTCATCATAGTCAATGCCTTCTTCTTGAGAGTAACCTTGAGCAACCAATCTCGCTTTGTTTCTCACAACCTCACCTTCTTCATTTAGCTTGTTTCTAAATACCCATTTTGTACCAATGACATTGTGTTCTTTTGGTAGGGAAACAAGATCCCATACATCACTTCTCCTGAACTGATTTAATTCCTCTTGCATAGCATCTATCCAATTATTGTCTTCTAGAACTTCCCTAACATTCTTTGGTTCCATTTGTGACAAAAATGCTGATTGTGACAAAAATGCTGCTTCAGATAATGAGTAGTAGGCTTTAGATCTCGTTCTTATTCCTTCACCAACATCACCAAGCACAAGATCTTTAGGATGTGCTGATTTAAATTTCCATGCTGATGGAAGATCTTGATGAGGCATTTCTGCTTTCTTTTCTGTTTCAGTATGAGAGTAAGGTATTTCTTCGTCATCGCTGTCATCCTCTTGAATTAATTCATGTTCATCAAACTTAACATGTATAGATTCTTCGACTGATTTACTTCTTTTGTTGTATACTCGATAGGCTTTGCTCCTCATTGAGTACCCAAGAAATATTCCTTCGTCAGATTTTGGGTCAAGTTTATCCAGGTGATCTTTAGTATTTAGGATGTAACACTTGCAACCAAATACTCTAAAATAAGATATATTAGCTGATCGATTGTAAAAAAGCTCGTATGGTGTTTTGTTAAGACCAGGCCTGAGGTAGACTCTATTTATGATGTAACAACTAGTATTTACCGCCTCAGCCCAAAAATATTTTGGAAGTTTGTACTCGTTCAACATGGACCTGCTCATCTCTTGCAGAACCCGATTCTTCCTTTCAGCTACTCCGTTTTGTTGAGGCGTCCTTGGTGCTGATGTCTCATGGATATATCCCTGATTTTCACAGAATCTTTCAAATTCTCCAAAGAATTCACCACCACGATCACTTCTAATTTTTATTATTCGTGAACATGTTTCATTTTCTAATTTTCTGCACAACTTAACAAACTCATTAGCAGCATCGTTCTTATGTGCTAAAAACATGGTCCACGTAAATCTAGTGTAATCGTCAACAACTACGAAGACGTAATGTTTTCCACTTATGCTAGCAACACCAATATCTCCATACAAGTCCATATGAAGTAACTGTAGGGGTTTGGTAGTGGAAATTTCATTTTTGGATTTAAATGCACTTTTTATTTGTTTACCTTTTAAACAGGCATCACAAAATTTTTGTTTATCAAAACTTAACTTGGGGACACCTCGGATGTGATCATTATTTAAAATCTTTTGTAGCAACTTAGTGCCAACATGACCGAGTCGTCGATGCCATAAATGTGAAGATTCTTTTTCAGCTAATAGACACGAAATGTTTTGACTTTTGAAATCCCCTAATGTAGCTATATAAGTATTATTAATTCTATTAGCTGAGAAAATAGGTTTGCCATTAGAAAATATAGTGCATTTATTTGATGAAAAATTCACGTCATAATTGTTGTCGCATAATTGACTTATACTCAACAAATTATGATCTAATCCCTCTACTAGTAAAACATTATTAATAGTTGGGATATGATTCATACCTACAGTACCGTGTCCGATTATCTTGCTTTTTCCTTTTCCAAATTTGACAGTCCCTCCATCCTTCAAGGTAAGTTTGCTGAAGAGAGTTTGATCTCCCGTCATGTGTCTGGAACAACCGCTGTCCATATACCATTTTACTTCGGGTTTGATTCCATGAAGGCATGCTTCTTGATTGATGAAAGACTTGCATTGGTCTTGTCCAACTTTGTTGATGTGCTTGTTTTTGTTGGAAGTTTTTTGTTTGGATATTATTTCTTGATCGTTGGCCACCTGTATTCACAAAGTTTGAATTTTGATTTGGTACCCTAAGTATGGGTCCATGCATGTTAGATTTATAAAGTTTCCTTACCCAAGTGGTTTTAGTTCCTTCCAATTTTCGTTTTTCACAATGTGTATTTTTATGACCTAAATACCACAATAAAAGCAAGTTGGTAAGAATTTTGTACTAGAATAAACTGTTGGATTAGGGTTTACTTCCTTCACAAAGTTATCCAATATTTCTTTATCTTTATCGCTAGGTAGATTGAAGTCTATTCTTCTTTTTGAATTATCACTAGACCCAATATATCCTAAACCACTTTTATCAAGCGGATGTTTGTGTGATCTGAGCATATTATCTAGTTGCTTAGTGCTATAAGTAAACTTTTCTAAATCCTTTTTAAGTTCAGTATTTTCCTCTTGGAACTTAGCTAGTTGTATCTTAGTATCTTCTTGATCAACTAAGGTGTTCTGATGTTCAATTTTCAACTTATCAAATTCACCTTTTAATGTATCTAACTCGGAGTAGTTTACTGATTTTAACTTTTCTTGTTTTAGTTCCTTTTTTATTTTTCTATGTTCACAAACTAAAGCTTCATATTTCTCAATAATAAGATCTATATTAATATCATCTTCATCAAAGGAGTCATTAGTGTTTACCTCGTCGCCAAGAGCCATGAGAGCTAGATTGGATTCTTCTGTATCGGAACAGTTGTCTTCGACATCAGTAGTCAAGTCATCCCAAGTTTGTGCTGTTAGAGCTTTCTTTTTCTTTTTGTCTTGAGTCTTAACTTCCATTTTTCCACGTTCATCCTTTTGAGGACATTCTGCAATGAAATGATCTTTGCTTCCACATCGATAACATTTGTAGTTTTCTTTCCTCACATTTAATTTTCCTTTTCTGAATTTCCTTTCCTTGTTAAATTTTCTAAATTTTCGAACAAATAAGGCAAAGTCATCATTCTCACTGTCTTAAGAGGTAGTTTCATTGCTAAGAAGAGCAATTGGCTTCTTAATCTTTCCTTCTTCTTTATCAAGCTCATTCATGTTCATTTCATGTGTGAGAAGATTTCCAACTAGTTCATCCATAGTCAATTCTTTAAGAGGCCGCACTTCGCAAATAGCTATGACCTTGGGCTGCCATTGTCTGGTTAAACTGCGTAGTATTTTATCCACTTGTTGTTGCTCTGGAATTTCATTTTGTAGTAGAGTAAGTTGGTTGATAATAGTGTTAAACCTTTCAGCCATGTCTATAATCTTTTCTCCTTGTTTCATCTTAAAACTTTCATACTCGTGGAATAACATGCTAATCTTTGATAGTTTAACTTGTGATGTTCCTTCATGTGTAACTTCTAATTTTTTTCCAGACATCTCTTGCTTCCTTGCAGCCAATAACTCTTGAGTGTTCATGAGAACTTAAGGAGCATAAAAGTATGCTCAACGCCTTTTTGTTTTGCGATATCAAAGCTTTGTCGTCTTTTGTGAATTCAATTCGTTCTTTGGGAACATCTTCATTTTTCTCGTTTTTCTTTAGCGGAATGTTTGGCCCATTAATTACAATTTCCCATAGATCTAAGTCTATGCATTGAAGGTGTATCTCCATCAAGTATTTCCAGTGAGTGTAATTTGTGCCATCGAACAATGGGGGCTTGTTGCTGGAGATACCAGATTTATAGGCGAGGGTACTTGAATATGCCATTAGGATCTTTGAACTCAACCTGAAATGTTAGTATAGTACAAACACCAATACAGGCAATGCTAAGTTACGTAGCTCTGGTACCACTTGTTAGGTCCCTTGCACAATCTAGAGGGGGGGGGGTGAATAGATTGTGTACTGAGTTTTAATTTTTTTTAATCAATATATAGATACACACGATAGATAACGAGAGAAAACAATGAGAGATGCACACAATGTTTATAGCGGTTCCCTGATTAAGGTACGTCCTCTCGTCCAAGCAAACCAATTGCCTAGGTTCCACTATAAATTAACACTAAGTTACAATTATAGTGAAGTGACACAAAGTCTTCCTAACAGCACTAAGCTATGGCGCACACAAAGCGACTTTCCTCTAAGTCAGATCGATGGCCTTAATTGTTGCTTGCACTTAATTGTTTACATCTTTTTTATATGCAACGTCATAATCAAAAAGGAGGAGAATGTTGGAATATGGTTTCCGCATATCAAGTCAATTTTGATTATGACGTAATTATTGTACTAACATTTTTAATGAATATGTGAAGGATTCGAGTCAGGATAATCTCAAAGTCAGCCAAGTCAATATTATCAAAACTACTAAAACTATCCAGAAGATGTTACAAAGAAGTTTGAGTGCACGCGATCACAAGCACTATACCATTATTAAACGGTGAAAAAAAAAACCGAGTAAAGATCATCATCAAAGTCAAATCATATTAATATGATCTAGATCCCTAAAAGCCATTCAAAAGACTTTACAAGAAGTTTTGGTACACACGATCACGAGAATATGACCACTTGTAAGTGCAGATAATTTAATTTAAGTCAGCCTCTAGGACATGCGCATCAATACCTGAAATTATATCTGCATTATTTTATTGGTTTTTGGCTATCTTTCTTAAATTAATTTGGTTAGGCCATTTTAAATAAATTATATGTTCACTATTTTTTTGGATCTAAATTTATATTTAAAGAATTAAAATTAATATTATTGTCTTGGTGGTGTGAAAGACTTTCTATGATTTCATATCTATATTTATATATTTAAATATATAGTAATGCATATTCTCTCATATCTTACCTTCCTTGTCATTTAAAATCTCTATCTCACGTATTAAATCATATCTTCTTACATAAGGTAGAAAATCATTTATTATATTTGATTATTAATTGTCTCAATAATTCCTTCAATCATATTTTTCTTACATAGACAGAAAATCCTTAATTATATTTGGTGATCAATTATCTCACTATATTTCCTTTATTATTCTTTCAATCATATCCCTCAATATTGTCTTTTAGTCTTTCCCCTGTAACTATATAATGAATCGTTGTTACTCACAGTAAAACATCCTTCTTTCATCTTTTTTAATACTTTAAGAAATAAGCAGTCTTTTCTATAGCAGTCATATATCAAACAATTGGTGTTTATTTTAAAAGATTATTATTTCTGGCTTGTCTTCAACCAAGGTATCTTTGTTCTTAAGTTTATAATAATCTGAATATCTAAATGTGCTAAAGATAAATTTGTTTGAGTAATTTTTCTTATATATTATATCAGCTATACTTACAAATTCATATCTCTAATAAGTTTTTCTGAATAAATTGATTGAATCTTAAAGAGTGTACCTCTGATATTTTGTGCTTTATTATCGTTATTACGTGATTGTTAAAATATTCATCTGCATACCAATCATTAGAGGCTGTACTTATATTATTTTATCTCACATAGTGTAAGTAATTGCAGGTAGTCTTTGAATCATAAGTTCTCGGTGAAGTTACTGAAAAATTAAGAGAGTGGAGTTCTTTAGGATAAGTCGATGTTCTTTTAGAACCTTATATCTATTGTATTAGTCTGAGTTGTTTAGAATAATAATAGGCCATCGATCTGTGTTCTAGATTAATTATATATAGGCCATCGATCTGACTTAGAGGAAAGTCGCTTTGTGTGCGCCATAGCTTAGTGCTGTTAGGAAGACTTTGTGTCACTTCACTATAATTGTAACTTAGTGTTAATTTATAGTGGAACCTAGGCAATTGGTTTGCTTGGACGAGAGGACGTACCTTAATCAGGGAACCTCTATAAACATTGTGTGCATTTCTCATTGTTTTCTCTCGTTATCTATCGTGTGTATCTATATATTGATTACTACTATATTACAAAGAAAAAAAAAATTAAAACTCAGTACACAATCTATTCACCCCCCCCTCTAGATTGTGCAAGGGACCTAACAATGGTGGTATATACCACAACTGACCTCTGCAGATACCGTGATACAGTACATGTGGCACTCGATACGGGTCGTAGTGGTGCACCATAAACATGTGTCAATTTCTCGCACTCAAAACCGTATTAGTAACTAAATAAGCACATGTGGTGACGATATGGATCCGCGGTACACCACATCTAAAGCGCGCTATACCAGAAATCCGTTCGCTAGTCTAGCACATAAAAATGTAAATCAAATTAAATGCATACTTGTCACCACAGTCAGCCTATGGTACACCGCATCAAGCTACTGTGACACTCCTTTGTCCTCTAAATTCACCCCAAACTCATGGATGTACCTGCCTACAAAACTAAAACATTGTACTTTCTATCTAGTTATCTTTAATTCACACTAATACACACAAACACTAGATAATATACACTACAAAAAAGACAAATTAATACTAAAGCATTTATAACATGGTTGTCTCTCAAGAGCGCTTTTGTTTAACGTCGGTGAAGTTCGACGTGTTACCCCAGGTTACTTGGCTTCGAGAAGGTACATGACCTCACCTCTCGTCATGTCTTTAGTTATGGTAAATCTTCCATCATTTACCGTTAACGATGAAGGTTCAGTGCTCGTTTGGATGTTCAATTTTTATCGATGTACAAGGTGTGACTTTCTTAACAATGTATGGTCCCGTTTAACAGGACCTTAGCTTACTCGGATTGTTCGAGAACCTTGAATTGCATAGGATCACAAGTTTTCTTATCTTGAACTTCTTCATGTGAATTTGCATGTCATACCACTTCTTTGTTTTCTCCTTGTAGAGATGTGAGTTATCATATGCATGGAAACAAAATTCTTCGAGCTTGTTCAATTGTATCATTCTTTGGTTATCCTCCAATTGGTGATCTAGATTCAAATACTTTATGTCCTAGTAAGCTCGAGCTTCTAGCTCAAAAGGAAGATGACATGCTTTGTCGTAGACCATCAAATATGGAGATGCTACCACTGTGTTTTGAACATTGTTCTATAAGCCCAAAGAGCAACATCTAGCTTTGTTGACTAATCTTTATGTTTCTTGTTGATTGTATTCTTAAGAATAAATTTGATCTCTTGGTTAGAGACCTCACCTTGTCCATTTTTATTCGGATGATAGCTGGTGGATGTACAATATCTCACCCCCGACTTTCAAAGAGAAAATGTCAACTGTGCATTGATGAAGTGTGTACCTTTATCACTGATTAGTACTCATGGTGTACCGTGTCTTGAAAATATATGTTATTTTAGGAACTTAACCACGGTCTTTGCATCGTTTTTTGGTACCGCCACAACTTCTACCCACTTGGAAACATAGTCTACTGCTAGCAAAATATAGATTCCCGTGGGATGATATGAATGGTCCCATGAAATCTATATCCCAAACATCAAAGATCTCTACTTATAACACATTGTTGAGTGGCATCTCGTCTATTTTTTATATATTTCCAGTGAATTGTCATCTCTTAAATCTTTGTACATACACATGACGATCTTTGTGAATGGTAGGCCAAAGAACCCGGATGGAAGAACTTTTTCCATGGTCCTATCCCCCTTGAAGTAACCATCATATGATTACTCATGACAACTAGAAATGATCAAATGGATTTCCTTCTCGTGCACACATTTTCTAACCATTTTATTGCTGCATACCTTGAATAAGTGCTGATCATCAAAATAAATCCTTGCTCGGTGAATCAACCTCCTTTCTTGTTGTGGATTACGCTCTGTGGGGAATGATAAATTCACTATGAGGCTCACTAAATCTTCACACCAAGGAACAATATCATTATTCAAAAAGGAATTGTTCATTAGGGTATACCTTAGGTTCACTGTTTACTGTACATCATTTGAGACGAGATAAATGATCAATAACTGGATTCTTACTTTCCTTTTGATCTCAAATATCCAAGTCAAACTCTTTGCAAAATTATACCCATCTAATAATATGTGGCTTTGCATCCTTTTTCTCCTAAAGGTAATCAATTACCGAATGATCTATGTATACCACAACTTTCGACCTAAGAAGATAGGAACGAAACTTGTCAAAAGCATATACAAGGATAACAACTCCTTCTCGGTCATGGTATATTCATTTTTTCCCCTATGAAAGTCTTACTCACATAATTAATCACATGAAATACGTTATTCTTGCGTTGACCCAACACGAAACCTATAGCAAGATCAATTGCATCGAATATGACCTCGAAAGGAAGTCAATCAGGAGTAAACACAATCAATGTGGTTATAAGCTTCTCATTGATGTCTGATTCTCCTTTTATGTGATAGATTAATCTAGTAACGAGGCATCATTTTATTGGTATTTAGGACTCAGTTGAGGGAGTTTTCCCTGTTATTTGATGTTTTACACTTTCTTGACTAGTTTCAGCTTTTTTTTATTGGAAAATCAAAACTTTTATATAATAAAGTCAAAATACTAAGTCATTACAACTTAAATACCTAGGGAGGATATTAAACAACTTTGGGGACAACTATTGAAAAGCGCCTAAACATTTGAGCTAAAATGCAATATAACAAAAGTCACAAGAGCCTATATCATTTACTAAGAATGTCCACAAACACAACATCTCTTGAGCTTTTAAAATTTCTTCTCTTTAACTTGATAGCAACTAAAGAAACAATCCAACTATAAATCGGTTATTCATTACACTATGCATCTCTATGGAACCTAGAATTTATCTCGTTCCGTACACAGTAGATATAAGTTGTGATACATACACTAACAATGTCAATCAGGTTCATCCAATCATTGGGTAGTCTGTTAATACCGCAATTGCTTAATACTGTGCCAATAATCCTCTTCAAAAAAGAGAAATTAATGAGTATGTGATTTACATCCTCAATACTTTGATTGTAGAAGATGCAGAGTGGGTCAATTTGACATCCCCACTCAATCATTCGAATTTTTGTAGGAAGACGATTGTGAATAGCAAACCAAAAAGTAAATGAACATCTTGGAATGCAGATTTTAGACCAGATAATAGTACTCCACGTGACTGCGGGATTTGCATATGTGATTCTTATGATTCTTTTAAAATAGGAATCTGCCATTGATACTCTCACTCAAGTAGATTTGATTTTTGACATCGATTTACGAGATGTAATTCAACATAGGGAGTATCTTACTTATGTAGGATGGTAATCTCCAATGATTTCTAGCATAACATGAAGCAACTTTTCTATTTTAACATGAATTGTGCTTATCAATCTCAATGTTAAAAATATTGGAGACATTGTTTTGATGAATTCAATCGTCCCATAAAATATATGTACTATTACCATCCTTTACTTTAAGATGTATGAATTGAAATACAACTTGTCTAATTTTCAAGAGTTGTTTCATATCCAAGTATAGAATTGTTTGGAATCAAGAATCCACACACAACTTTCTTTAATTATGTTTCTATAATCCCGTATGCTCCATTGATTGTTACCTTTTGAGTACATTCTCCATAATGTGTATAGAATACAAACCTTATTCATGTTCTAAATGTTATGTATATTGAGTCCTCCAGTTTCCTTACTTTTAATGATTTTGTGCGTAATTTATGTATTAAGTGTGCATCTCTTAGGTTGGATGGTAATGTACTCCGAGACTATGTTAAGAAGTCAAGAAAACAAGATTACCCGGAAGTCATAGCGATAGAGGATGATTTGACAACTTTTGGAAAGCGAGAATGGTTGCTCTCTATAATTGAAAATCAACTTGTTAGAGTTGGCACAGAAAATTGATTAATATTCTGCAGGATACCTTTTGTTTTTAGATAGTACTTGGAGTCAGGAGTGCGTAGGAACTGATAGTTTGTGATTTAGAGCTGAACTGAGAAAGTTATTGGGATAAAATGTTTGGTAGAATGGGCTAGCTAAAAGGGGCCCACGACACCCAACATATCCGTTTTTAACATTAGAAAAGTGTCCACATTCATTAGTAACAAGATGAATACAACTGGAGATAAAGAGAGAAGAGGAGAAGAAGTTCGGAAGGAATCTATGCCATTCCAACTCTATCCTTCATCATTCTGCATCAACCATTAGTGAATCTTTTAGTTTTATCATCTAAACATGAATATTATACTTTTATTTGTTAGTTTAACTTATTTCATTATGCACTAGTGTAATCATATTTTGAGAATAACATTATATACGAACCCGAGTAGGATTTTAAGTCGTTTGTTCAATTTTGGGGACTACATCTATAATTGAATTATTATATTTAAATTGATTTTCTAATATATTTTCCATATAATTCAGCCTTACTCTGGCCATGTATAGGACTGACTTTAGTAATTAGAACTATCACCCTAACGGGGGTTCCGATTATAGAAAAAGATACATAAAACATCTGGCGTGCATTAGTGATCCTAACGGGCTTGACTAGCCAAATAGATAATGAGTTTATAGACCTTTAGCACCAATCATTGTGTAGGTTCACGTCACCCAAGTTCTCTAGTTATGTTGAAGTATCTTCCTAAGCTACCTTGACAGGAGTTAGGAAGAAGTTAGAATCCCATCTATTGCAACATTAAACGATTCACCCTTAAACAATAAAACATAAAATCAATACTAGTGGGACTTACTTGCAAGTTCTTGAGCAATATTCTAATCTCATCTTCTTATTTATTTACTTTTGTAGTTAATTAGTTTAATTGGTAATACTTAGTTAATTAATCTTTGTTGTGGCTTATTACTTAAACGCAAAAACAAAATAAACATTTTATCTTTTCTTGTAAAGTTAGCAACTCATTCTAGTACACATCCCAAGAACACGTCTAAAGAAATTAACCTTCGTAGTCCCTATGGAGACGATACTCTTTATACATATACCTTTATTACTTGTCAACGATCCGTACACTTGCTGTAACTTAGCTCTCTCAAGGTGTAAAATTGTTAGATTATTTTATCATACCTTGGGAGACGATAATGTCCAAGAATGCCGCCATGCATGCATCGTCAAATAGGAAGGTGATGTCTTTCTCAAGTAGATTGTACATCAGATTGACGATCTTAAAGAAGTCTTTCCTGAATCGATGGTAGAAACCTACATGACCAAAGAAACTTAACTCCTTTGACAAAAACCGGAGGTTGTAAGGTTTTGATTACCTTGATCTTATCATGGTCAACCTCCATAACTTTATTCAAAACTTTACGTCCCAACATGATCCCTTCATGAACCATGAAGTGGAACTTTTCCCAATTTTAAACAAGGTAGTTTTCCTTAAAACGTAGTAGCACCTTCTCAAGACACTCATCAAAACTATCTCCAAATACCATAAAGTCGTCCATGAAAACTTCTAAGAGCTTATCTATCTTGTCCCAAAATATCGCCATCCTACACTGCTAGAATGTGGCTGGTGCAATGCATGAACCAAATGGCATCCTTCAAAATGAAAATGTTCCAGATGGACAAATGAAAGTGGTTTTGTGTTGATAAGAATCCACACAAATATAATTATACCCTGAATTTCTGTCAAGGAAATGGTAGTATTCTCTCCCCGCGAGCTTGTCTTACATCTGATCAATGAATGGTAATGGGAAGTGGTCTTTCCTGGTGGCCTTGTTAAGCTTTCGGTAGTTCATGCATACTCTCCACCCCACAAGTGTTCTTGATGAAACAACTTCATTGTTGTCATTAAGGATAGTAGTCATACTGTATTTCATTGGAAACTTTGCACCAGACTCACCCACATGCTATTTGAGATTGAGAAAATTATCCTGGTATATAATTACTTGATCACTTTTTTCCATACCACCTCCTTCATCACATGCATAAGTATTATTTGCCCCTTGATCGATCACAAAATTTCGTCTTTATAAATGATCTTGTGTTGAAAAATTGTTGGACTAATACCTTTGATATCGACAATAGTCCAACCAATTGCTTCTTTGTTGGATCTAATTACACGTAGTAACTTATCTTCTCGAGGACCTGTTAGCGACAATAATTACAGGAAAAGTATTATTCACACCTAGATAAGCATACCTAAAATGAGAAGGAAGGGTTTCTTACTCGAGTTAGGGTGGAGATTCAATATATGGTTTCTTCCTTGGTTCAATCTCCCCCGAACCTCAGATTCGTTTATATCCTTTCAATTCTAGTCTTCCACCTTCAAAACTTAGAGAAGCCACAACCTCGGCTAGTTCATCATATAACTCCGACGATTCAATTGTTATGGTGGCTTTCAAAATATCATCAAAAATCATTTCATTATATAACTCTTGCACGATGTGGAAAATGACATCTACAGGTAAACAATCATCTCGAGTATCAACGAATTTTATTGCCTTGAACACATTGAATTTCACCTGTTGATCTTGGATCCTCTTGATCAATTTACCATTTTCATCTTGGCTAAGAATGGTCTTCCCAAGATAATTGGGACATTATTATCCATGTCTTAGTCAATAATAATATATCACATGGAAAAATAAAATTACCTACCTTTACCAAGATGTCTTCTAACTTACCTTCAGATTGGGATATAAACCAATCCGCCATTTGCAAGACAAAGGTATTAGTCCATGCTCTCCCAATATTCAGTCTTTTGAGCAATACTTTGACATGAGATTGATACTCGCACCTGAGTCACACAATTCTTTCCAGTCCATCCTTCACCAATGGCAATAGGAAATATGAGACTTCTGGGATCCTTCAAATTCGGTGGAAACGGACTTTGAATTCTACTTCTCCTTTGGAAAACCAACCAATTCTTCTTATTCATATTTGAATTTGTTTGAGAGAACATCCTTCATAAATTTTAAATATTTCGGTATTTTTCGGAGTGCTTCCACAAACGGAAAATTAATCTCTAGTTTACGAATCATGTCCATGAAGTTCTTGAAATCTATATCATTGTTCTTCTTCTCGACAAGTGAAGTACACAGTGGTGGAGGGCGTTTCTCGTTAACAACGAAATCTTTCTTCTTTTGCTTCTCTAGTGCTTTATCAACTTTATCTTTATCAAACATCGGTTAAACTACCTCTTTAACAACATCTTCAACCTCATCTTGAATCGGGGTTGACTCTTTCTCTTTCTAAATCAATAAGGGTGGAAGTAGTTTGGTGGGTCCTAGGGTGTTAGAAAATAAAAGCGATAAATAAAGAGGAACCACAAACTGCAAGTGTACAGTTGTCCCAAGTAATATATGATAATCAAGTTTGTTCTCAGGGACGAATTAGGTTCAACCCAAATATTAATCAACTAGTAAGAATAATTGCGTAACGGAAAATAAAAGAAAAGATTTTTGTTTGGTTTTCTGAATTAAAAGATGCAAATAGAATAAAGACTAAAAGTAAATTAACTAGAAAGAAATAAAGCAAATAAAAGTGACTAACTTCAGATAAGAGAGATACTTGAGTCTCGCAAGGAATCCACTTAATCAATATAATCTATGCTATGTTTAAGGATAGAATTGGAATTATAATACTAGTCGGGACTCTAATATCTCCTAGCCCCCTGTCGGGTGGACCTAGGAGCTATCCTAAAGTACTATAACCCCTATATGGGCGAATATGCCTCTTCAGATGATATGATTTTACCTCTTTGGCTATGTAATTAGTTAAGTCTGTCGGTCAATAACGGACATTACATAGGTATTACCTAAGTCTGTATTCAAACCCCCCTGTCGGATAATCACTTCACCACTAAAGTGAATAGCCCAAATACTAAAAGCTATTTCTAGTTGTTCCTAAAAGAATTAGTAATGAAAACAAAGTAATATCCAATATATAAAACTCAATTCAGTTTAAATCAAAACAATCCCAAATTCAAAACATAGATTAATTAATTAAGGTTCATCCCTTTAATGCGATTCTCAAGTATATGGAAATTTAGCTTATAATAAAATTAAATACTGAAAATAAATAAAAGGAATTCATGTTCAAATACAAAAGATAAATTGATAACCTAAAGAATAAGATGACTGTTGATGGAAGAACAAGATTCTCCCAGCTCTAGCTTCTCCTTGCCTTCTTGCTCTGATTTGAAAACCTTAAGCCTCTTGTGTAATTCTCTGAAGTGTGTGAAAAGAGGAGGCTAAGGGGTGTATTTATAGGTTAGTGGAAGACTAGGCAAGATCTCTTAAATTCGTAGCCCTAAAATCTAAGAAAGGTAAGATTCTGCTGCTGATTTGTTCTGGTCATATCGCCTTCAATACTTATCCGTTTGACGCGTTCCAATAGTCGAAACCGCTTGTCTCGGAAAGATCTTTCCATTGGTGCAGACCATTCTCCAAAATTCCTAGCCAATCTTAAGTTATGAGCTCGTCTTTGAAACGTGGCTGGAATTTCAGATTTATTTGGCAGTTTTATTGTTTCCTTCTTTGCATATATCCTTCATTAATCTTCTTATTTCCATGTATATATCTTTCCTTTACTTATTTGACTTGACTTGGTCTCTAATTAATTACCATATATCTTTTAAAGCTTCACAATATATAAATAATTAAATCGCATATGCTTTAAAAATAATAAATCCATAATTCAAGAATAGATATAGGAAAGTGCACTCTAAAATTAGAAACTCGAATAAAAATACTTCCTAACACACTAAAATACCATAAGACTTTAATTCTCACTTCAACTTCTTGTAGTGGTCTTTCATGAAATTCAAGAACCTACTAACTTTGCACTAAAAATAATCAAATTAATGCACAATAGCTCTGAAAATGCAAATAGTCTAATTCCAAGGGGAGAAAGTGCAATATGACAAAATAAGCATAAAAGTCTATGAAATAAGTCAAATATTCACCTAAAAGGATATCTCCAAAGGGCTAATAATTAGAACAAATAGGGAGAGATCAAGACCCTAAACTCAAACCTTTGTCGTCCCGACAAAGTAAAATAAAAACAAAGGATCCTTTAGGTGAACGCAGAAGGTAAAATCTAGTAAATATTCCCAAAGAACAGCTTAAAACAAATCTCATATAGTCTCATCTAAGAATTAATATACACATACACATATCATGCAAAATCAAACACAAAATAATATCAATCCAAAATCAATTTCACAATGCTAGAAGGTTACGCTTATTACTTATCTCAAGATGGTGGCTATAGGGTGTTCCTCGATCTTTACTTGCTTTGAACGCTCCACTTAGCATACTCCCTATTAACTCACTGTGTAACTAGGAATCACGAGGTCTTTATGGTTTTAATATAGGCTGAAGGACGGTATGGTATGTATATTTGGTAAATTTGAAGTGAGCTTTTGGCTCTCCCCTCACTTACCATCAACAAACTGTCCAAGTGCTTGAGTTTACACTCGAATAAGGTTCTCACTCAACCCATTTGACGCGCTAATGTAGCGTCTCCAAATTAACCCAATAAGCACTAAAGATGGTCACATAAAAATTTCCACCTTGCCGGTCCAAATATATCTTTTTTCATATGAATCTTTTTTTTTCTTTTTTATAACTATGACTCTCTTTTTGATGTTTGAGATATCATGCCATTTTTTCATAAATTATGCCTTTTCATAACTTTATCTTTTTAGCTTCTTTTTCATTTACTATTACCCTTGCAAGGGGTTACAATATAATAAACTTGTTAATCATCATCAAAATATAAACAGAGCACAATTGATAAGCTCAAAAATCCCAACCCAGTGTGCATTCCCATATAGTGGATCCACCACCCCAAACTCAAGCTCAAGACAAGAAGTCTCAGGATCGTGATTCAAGTGCGGGTCATATGGTCATGCCTAACAATCTAAAGGGACATTGGATTATAATATGGCGACAAAAGAAAGGCTTAAAGGATAAAAATTTGGCTAAGAAGGATATAATTAATTCAGGGATAGAAAGCCAAAAAGGATTCAAAGGGCTAACAAAGAACTGCCTCTATCATCTTCCTATTTACACAGCTTGCCTCAAGTTCATACCTAAGTGGGTTCTCTACTCATTTAGATCTCACGTTCTACAAACCACTCATTATCCTTAAGAACAAGTTTACTTCTTTTTCATTGTTCATTAATTCTTCCTATCAATTACTTCATATTTGCATGCAATCTAAGTGCGTTTTACATTACCTCCTAATGTCAACTATTTTCTATCATAAATTCATGAAAAGCATGCTTGATGGGGGCATTTAAAATACTCTACAGTCAGCGCAACCCTAAGATTAATTTTATTGAAAGCATGTAAAACACAAAAAATTGGGATGAGGCAACAAACCCCACCCCAAACTCAAAAGTGAGTCGTGTCCCATCGACTCGAAAAAGACTCAATAAAGAAATAAAATTAAACTAAACTGCGTAGCTGTGAATTTCTTGTGTAGTGGTTGTGCAAGTGCCTCTTCATGTTGTTTCTTTTCAATAGGCTCATCAAGATCGATGGCCTTTTCAATTGTGGATCCATGCAAATTTTTGGTCTTCCCTAGGATGTAACACTTCCTCTTATAATCCATAACATCCGTTCTATTTGTCATGTTTGATTTGACCCCAAACTCAAGTTACACCAAGAATAGAATAAAGTTAAGAAATATTGGTGTAGCTTGAGTTTCTTGCTTGGATTTTATGAAATAAGAAGGTTTCTTGATGATTCTTGGAAGAATTCTTGAAATCTTGATGATCTTGATGGTGTTTAATGGTGTAGTGTGATGAATTTGATGAAGAATTTGTGTTTATGGAGGATGGATGAGAAGATTATTGATGTTATGGTGTTTGTTGTAGAGGTTTAATCAAGCTTCAAGGTCTATTTATAAGGTCGGGAGCTGGAAAATTTGTATGGGGTAGGCTAGGGTATGCACTTGATAAGGTAAGAAGTGTATAAGGCAACAAACTCTTCAAACCGACCTACTAGCCGGCATACCGGAGTTCTGGCCGGCATACCGGTGTTGGACGTCCTTCTTTTTGTAACATTCTGCCTTGAACCCGAGTCGATACCCATGGCCACGTGTTTTTGGGCACTGGCTAGCCGGTGCGCTGTTCTTCGCAAATTCGCGCTCCGTCAAAATACCCGTGTCGAGCAACCCGTGGGCACGTGTTTTCCTTCTGGCCGGCATGCCGGAGATCTGGCCGGCATGCCGGTGCGACATTTCAATTTTTCTCTACCTTTCGGCAAACAACCCGAGCCATGAACCCGTGGGCACGTGTTTCTGCTCCACCGGCATGCCGGTGTTCTGGCCGGCTAGCCGGTCAGTGCAACAGATTTTTCTATCTTCGTTCCTTAGCACCCCAAACTCAATTCCTGTACCATTAACACACTACCTTTCTCATTTCTTTTAAAAGTAGACACTAAGACTCGACAATAACTTAGAATTATACACTAGGAATTGAAAAACGTAAAGCAATAAACTAATATACAATGAACTGGCTTTTGTTTAACGTCGTTAAGCTCGACGGGTTACATCTCGCATCTATTCGGCTTCAAGGAGGTACATGACCTCCCCAGGATGTGGATCAACTCTGTGATTGGTATCCTCGCCTACATGATAAAGTTTCAGACGATGCCCATTCCCCATGAAGGTGCGTTGCTCATCTGGATTCTCGATTTCTATAGCTCCATGAGGCGTAACTTTGGTCATCACGAACGGACCAGACCACTTTGATCTCTACTTGCCCGGATAATTGCTGAAATTGGAGTTATACTTGAGGACCATCTGTCCAACTTTGAATTTCTTTTCACGAATGCGATTATCATGCTATCTCTTCGTCTTCTCTTTGTAAAGTTTAGCATTCTCATAGGCATGAAATCGAAACTCATCAAGTTCATTCAGTTTCATCATACGATTTTATGCGGCTAAGGTAGGATCCATATTCATCTCCGCTATCGCCCAATAGGCACCCATTTCAAGCCCGAGAGGTAAGTGACAAGCCTTACCATAAACTATGCGATATAGAGATGAACCACAGGCGTCTTGAACGTGGTAAGATATGCGCATCATCTAATTTCATTGACCAATCCTTGCGTGTGGAACCAAATGTCTTCTCTAGAATGGATTTGATCACCTCGATTAGAGACCTCAGCTTGACCATTTGCTTGTGGATGATAAGCAGTAGATACACGATGTCTCACCCCATATTCTCCAACACAGCCTTCAAGTATTTGTTAACAAAATGTGAACCTCCATCACTGATAATAACTCTCGGCGTGCCATGTCTAGTAAAGATGTGTGACTTTAAGAATTTTATCACCACTCGCGAATCATTGGTTGGTAGAGCAACAACCTCTACCCATTTAGACACGTAATCAACAGCTAGCAGGATGTACAGATTTCCATTAGATGGTACAAAAGGACCCATGAAATCAATACCCTATACATCGAATATCTCAACTTCAAGAACATTATTACGCGGCATCTCATCTCTCTTAGATATATTACCAGTAAATTGGCATCTATGACACTTCTTGACATACTCAGACAATCCTTATGTAATGTAGGCCAATCAAAACCGGATTGTAATACCTTTGCAGCTGTACGATCACCCTTGAAGTGTCCTCCATATGGTGAATCATGACAACTTGCAACCACTAACAGAATATCCTTATCTGGTATGCATCTTCTTACCATCTGATCACTGCATATTTTGTAGAGGAAAGGATCCTCCAAAAGAATTGTTTAGCGCGATGGACTAGTCTCTTTTTCTCTTGTGAGGTAGCTCCTTGAGGAAAAGAACCACTCACAATAATATTTTCTATATCCGCATACCAAGGAGTTCCCAATGCATAAACTGGAAACAAACTCTCATCAGGAAACTTTTCTCTTACCAACTCAGGTCCTCCATTAGACTCAGAATCTTAAAGACGCGAAAAATGATCTGCAACCTGATTATCACAGCCCTTCCGATCTCGAATCTCTAAATCAAACTCTTGTAATAGTAAAACCCATCTGATCAAATGCGGCTTCGCATCTTTCTTTTCCATAAGGTATTTAATGGCAGAATGGTCAGTAAACACAAAAACTTTCGTCCTAAGAAGGTAGGAACGAAACTTGTCGAAAGCATACTCGACAGCTAGTAATTCCTTCTTAGTTACGGTATACTTTATTTGAGCACTTGGGAAGGTTTTACTAGCATAGTAGATAGAATGAAATACCTTTTCTTATCTCTGACCCAGGTCAACACCCATCGCAAGATCACTAGCATCACACATAATCTCAAACAAGAATCTTCCAATCGGGAGGTAGTACAATAGGTGCAGAAATAAGCTTCTTTTTGATCTCGTTGAATGCCTTTATGCAAGCTTCATCAAAAAGGAATTTGGTGTCCTTTTCGAGTAAGTTACACAAAGGCTTAGAAATTTTGGAGAAGTCCTTGATAAAACGTCGGTAAAAACCAGCATGACCCAAAAAGCTTCTTACCCCTTTTACACAAATAGGAGGGGGAAGAGTCTTGATTGCCTCAATCTTCGCATGATCAACTTCCAAACCAGCACTTGAAACCTTGTGACCCAACACTATACCTTCACGGACCATAAAGTGACACTTCTCCCAGTTCAAAACCAAATCAGTCTCCTTGCATCTAATCAATACCTTCTCCAAGTTCCGTAAACACTCCTCACAGTTATCACCAAACACAGAAAAGTCATCCATAAATACCTCAAGGAAATCATCAATCATGTCCCAGAAGATTGCCATCATACATCTCTGAAAAGTAGCAGGTGTATTACATAATCCAAATGTCATCCTTCGGAAGGCAAAGGTACCAAAAGGACATGTAAAGGTTGTCTTGTGTTGGTCTTTTGGATCTATATAAATCTGATTGTATCCTAAATATCCATCGAAAAAGAAATAATATTCTCTCCCAGCTAGCTTGTCTAACATCTGATCTATAAACGGAAGAGGGAAGTAATCTTTTCTGGTGGCCTTGTTCAACTTATGATAATCCATACACACTCTCCACCCAACAACGGTTCTTGAGGGAATGGCTTCATTCTGTTCATTTAAGATGGTAGTGATACCACCCTTCTTTGGTACGCATTGAACTGGACTCACCCATTCGCTACTAGCTATGGGATAGATGATTCCCACATCTAACAATTTGATAACCTCTTTCTTCACCACTTCCTTCATAGCTAGCATCAATCTTCTATGCCTTTCAACTAAGCGCGCATTTTCATCGTCCAGAATGATTTTGTGTTGGCAATAGGAAGGACTAATACCTTTGATGTCAGCAATAGTCCAACCAATCACCTCTTTATTAGCCCTTAGTATGCGTAACAGTTTGTCTTCTTGAGGACCTGTTAAAGTAGCTGAAACAATAACAGGTAGAGTGTTGTTAGTACCTAAATACGCACACCTCAAGTGTGACGGAAGCGGCTTTTCTTCTAGTTGTGGGGGAGATTCGATAGATGGTTTCTTTTTAGATATTATCTCCCCTGGCTCTCTGACCGGCTCATAGGCAAGATGCCTATGCTTTATATTTCCAGAGTTTAGAGCAGCTACAGTCTCGGTTAGTTCTTCCATTAACTCCGGTAAGTCAAGTGTTAGGGCCGCTTACAAGATATCGTTAAAATTCATGCAATCAAATACTTCTTGCGTAATTAAGTCAAGTACATCCATTTGGAAACATTCCTCCGGGAGGTCTGGAAACTTCATGGCCCTAAACACGTTGAACTTCACCTTCTCGTCTTGGATTCGCATGGTTAATTCTCCGTTTTCTACATCAATAACAATACGCCCCGTGGCTAGGAATGGTCGACCCAAGATGATGGGGACATTCCTATCCGCGTCGTATTCAAGTATAACAAAATTAACAGGAAAAATTAAAGTACCTGCCTTGACGAGGACATCTTCTATTCGTCCCTCTGGATGTGCAAGGGATCTATCAGCCATTTTCAGGATCATGGAAATAGGTCTTGCGTTTCCTATCTTCAGTTTTTTCAAAAATTGACTTGGGCATCAAATTGATACTCGAACCCAAGTCACACAAAGCTTTACCTTGCCAATCATTACCAATAGAAATAGGAATCGTAAAACTCCCAGGATCAAGTAGTTTGGGTGCCAACTTACTTTGGCATATGGCATTGCATTCTTCTAGCAATCCTATCATCTCGTTCTCACGGTATGGTCTCTTGTTGGTTATGTCTATTTTCAATAATTTAACGTACTTCGGCACATCTCTGATATAATCTAAGAACAGAATGTTAATATTGAGACCACGTACCATATTTAAGAACTTCTGATAGTCAGCCATGTCTCCTTTCTTCTGAACTCTTGAGGGAAAAGGTGGAGGAGGACGGGTTTCTGTGATATATTTGGTCTTTGGCTTTTCCGGAATCTTCTCCACTTCCACTACTTCAGGTTCATCTTCTTTCTCCACCACATCTTTTACCGGTTTTTCTTTCACAGTTGTTTCTTTTTCTTTCATCACGGGAAAAGGAGGTGGTGGGAGCTTCTTACCACTTCTAAGTGTCACTGCATTACAATCTTCTCTTTGCTTCGGTTCTTCAGTGTCACTTGGTAATTGTCCTTGTTGACGTTGATTCAATTGCTTCGATACCTGAGCTAGCTGATTTTCTAACATCTTAAGTGCTGAGGTTGTGGATTGTTGCTATAGGCTAGCTTTTGTTTGAATGTTGATTAATGTCAACAAGGTTTGCTGAACATCTAACGCACCTTCTTGAGGTTGAGCAGGTAGAGCTTTTTGATTCATGGTCTCAGTGTAAGCATCTTGAGAAGGTTGTCTCTGAGCTTGATTTCCGTAAGCTTGTCCACCTTGGTAGTTGTTCTGTGGTCTTGGTTGATAGTTGTTACCTTGGGGACACAGATGATATGCATAATTCAGATTAGCGGCCCCATTTGGATTCGAATATTGGAAACCCGGATGGTTTCTATTCGGTTGATAACCTTGACCTTCTGAATTATAGCTCCCTCTGTTGGAAACAAACATTACGGCTTCTGGATTGTTCTGACAATGCTCCCAATCATGATCTTGTACACCGCAGTTAGAACATCCATAAACTTCTTGTGTAACGTTAACATCTTCTTTTCTACCTGCAAAACTTTTTGTAATAGCTAGAGTAAGCTGTTTCAATTGTTGCTCAAGTTTATTTTCCATGGCAGTGAATTTTTCTTCAATGAAAGCACTATTTTCTCTTCCACCTCGGATAGGTGTTCTCACGGTATTCCAGCCCATCTCATTTGTAACTATTCTATTTAAAATATTCTTAGCATGGACTGGTTGTACCTGTAAGAATCCACCACCACAAAGAAAGTCTAAGTCTCTTCTTGAAGAGCCATCAAGGCCTCTGTAAAATATCTTCATCTGTTGAATTTTTGTAAGGCCATGATCAGGGACTTCTCAAACAAATCTGAAATCTTGTCCAACTTCTACCCAAAGTCTCGTCTTGATCTTGTTTGAACGAAGTCAATTCAACTTGCGCGTCTAATCTCATATTTGTTGGGTAGTATCTGTCGAAGAACGCAGTTTGTAATGCGTCCCATGTTGTAATTGATCTAGGTTCTTGAGAATCATGCCATTCACTTGCTCCATCTATAACGAAATACCTAAAATTCGCAAAATACATCTGATCTCTTGTTACTCCTTGCGTAATATAGGAATCGCATATTTGCATGAACTTCTGTACAACACAGACTGGATCTTCGCCTGGTGCTCCTCGGAAATTGCCATAACTCTAAAGGGTAGGATGACTGGTTATGGAAGAACAGGATTCTCCCAGCTCTAGCTTCTCCTTGCCTTCTTGCTCTGACTGGAAAACCTTAAGCCTCTTGTGTAATTCTCTGAAGTGTGTGAAAAGAGGAGGCTAAGGGGTGTATTTATAGGTGTTAGAAAGCCCTAATTCGAATTTACTTGGAGTGGCAGACAAGGCAAGAACTCTTAAATCCGTAGCCCTAAAATCTAGGAAAGGTAAGATTCTACTGCTGATTTGTTCTGGTTATATCTCCTTCAATACTTATTCGTTTGACGCGTTCCAATAGTCTAAACCGCTTGTCTCAGAAAGATCTTTACATTTGTGCAGACCATTCTCCTAAATTCCTAGCCAATCTTAAGTTATGAGCTCGTCTTTGAAACGTGGCTAGAATTTCAGATTTATTTGGCAACTTTATCTTTTCCTTCTTTGCATATATCCTTCCTTAATCTTCTTATTTCCATGTATATCGATTTCCTTTACTTCTTTGACTTGACTTGGTCTCTAATTAATTACCATATATATTTTAAAACTTTACAATAAATAAATAATTAAACCGCATATGCTTTAAAAATAATAAATCCATAATTCAAGAATAGAAATAGGAAAGTGCACTCTAAAATTAGAAACTCGAATAAAAATACTTCCTAACACACTAAAATACCCTAAGACTTTAATTCTCACTTCTCCTCCTTGTGGTCTTTCATTAAAATTCAAGAACCTACTAACTTTGCACTAAAAATAATCAAATTAATGCACAAAAGTTCTAAAAATGCAAATAGTCTAATTCCAAGGGGAGAAAGTGCAATATGACAAAATAAGCATAAAAGTCTATGAAATAAGTCAAATTATTCACCTAAAAGGATGTCTCCAAAGGGCTAATAATTAGAACAAATAGCGAGACATCGTAGTTGCTTCCCACTCCTTAGCCTAATCGCCTTACAAGTTAAGTTGTTTCGTATATATTTGGTATTGCTAGGAAATTGACCTTACGGTCAGGATTGTAGATGATTTTAATATGTGAAACTTGACTTTTGAGCATTTTTCACGAAGAGGATTGTTCATTCATCTGTTCGCTATTCATCTTCAAATTCTCTCTCGTCATCTTTTTACTTGCATTCAATGTTTGTTGAAAATCACTCGTGGAGCATTCTTGAGGATAAGAAGGGAGTGTGTGTTGCATGAAACTCGCTGCATATGAATCATACATGGGATGTGGTGGAGCTTGAACAACATAACTTGGACCTCCTTGATAGAAGTTGTGATGTCTCTGTTGATACATATTCCTTGAGGTTGAGGCTGATATGGATTACCTTGGTTAACGACCCCACTTGGATTTGATCTTTGGACACCCAAATGTTTTTGAATTCCTTACCCATATCCTTGACCAACCAAATGGTACGTCCCTCGATTTAACACAAAGAAAACTAGTTCCGAATTTTTACCATATTCTTCCCAACATTGATCATTCATCCGACAATTCGAACAACCATACGTCTCATTAACAACATTCACCTTGGTATTTCTGCCTTTCATGTCTTCTTTAATAGCTACATTGAGCTGCTTCAATTGATCCTCTAATCTGGAAAACTTAGCATCCACGACAGTATTACCATCTACTTGTGACGTACCTTTAGTTGCCTTCGAAATTGAGGATCTCAATGATGTCCAACTTCTTTTGTTCTTTAAGATCTTCTCCATACCAATACTTTCTTCATTGGGATCCATCAAGACAAATCCATCACCACCTAGATTGTCTACTCTCAGTCATGAACTTGCATCGTGACCCTTGTAGAAAATGGTGGTATCGGCTAGGGTGTGATAAGATAACGATAAAATAAGATACAACTAACACCCTAACTTAAACACGGTACTCACTGCAAGTATCGCAGGTTGTACGCAAGTTTTAATGATATGTTTTAATAAAAGTAAATATGAATGATTGATTTAGGAAATAATGATTAACTAAACTAAAGACAAAACAATAAATAAAAGATGAAAGAATAAGATGAGAGAGTATAACTCACGTTTTGCTAGTATGCACTAATCCTTCTATTTATTCTACTAGTTAATGAGGGAGATTAAAGCTCTTAGATAAGTAGCATCCTTCTAACCCCCTTCCAGGTGGACTTAGGTGGTGACCTAACAATTAACAGGGGACTTGAGTAAGGGGACCCTGTCCAATGATCGGTGATTAAATCTCAAACCCTAATGAATATCTAGTTAGGTAAGCCCTCCAGATTACTACGACGCACTAGACCCTTATGTGATGTTTCAATAATTATACACCCCTTCCGGGTGACCATCTAACTACTATTAAGACAATCCTAATGTGATCAAGATTAAGACTGGCAATAAGTCAAAGCACATAAAACAAATATATGGTTAAAAAGCTAGAATTAATTTAAAAAGGTTCTCCTAAACAAACTTAGATAGAAGAAAATAGAATTCAAATATTATACATATGAAAAACCCAAGCTATGGGAAAATTAGTTCATGCTAACAGGAAATAAACTAAAATAAAGATACATACGGTCAACTTGCTTCTCTTGAAGGACTTCTATGATGAATAATACTGAGGACTAGTTAAGGAGAGGCAATGACATGTTTTAATTGATAAGAGGGTGTATTTATAGGTGTTAGGAAGACCCTAAGTTGATATTGGTGAGTAAAAGGTAAGTAATTTGAGTCCAAGTCCAACTCAAATTAGTTTCCTAAAATATAGGAGAGAGGATAAACACTGTTGTTTTGTTTTGGTCGTATCTCTTTCGTTATTGGTCCAAGTTTTACCTACTTTATATCGAAACGACTGCAGCGAAAAGATATACGTTTTCTCTTTTGATTGCTCATCCAAATTTCCAGCCAATTTGAAGTTATCTTCACTTTAGTGTACGTAGTTGCAGAATTTCAAATTTACTTGGCAGCTTTTTCCTTTCCTATTTTATCTCTACTTACTTTTATCTCTTGATTCCCTCCATATCTTCTTTCCTTATCTCTTTAGAATTTATTTGGCATCTAATTATATTCAATATATCTTTAAAGCTTCACATTAACACACAAATTAAACCAAATTTGCTCTAAAAATAATAAATCATCAAATCAAGACAAGAAATAAGAATGTATCAAATATGAATAAAAATCTATAATTAATTAATCAGAAACACCTAAAATGATGTCTCCAACCTAGATTATTACATTACAAATAGGGAGACATCAAGACCCCCAACTCAAAGTTGTATCTTCCCGATACAATAAAGATAAAAACAAAAGGAAGTCTCTAATACACACCTAAGTCAATTAAGCAAAATGGAAAGAAGATAGCAGAACATACAAAATAAACTCAAAGAAACTACTAAAAAAATTTCATGTAATAATATTTACAAACTAGATTGCCTGTACAATTGTCATACTTACGATCAACATGGCTCAAATTCAAGATCAGATTAGCTTTGCAATGCACGAAAAAGAGGTTCTTAACTTATCTTATCAAGGAGGATATAGATTGTTCATCGAACATCACTAGTATCCAAATATCCACCTAACTACTCTCTAACAGCTCAATCACTTCTAGATTACATAGTAGAGAATCAAAAGGTCTTTAGGGTTGTAATGTTGGCTTAGGGACGGTATGAGAGTATATTTGGATAATTTAGAATGAGCTTTTGGCTCTATCCTCACTAGCCATCAACGAATCGCCCTAGAGCTTGAGTTACTCTCGTAAATGTTTTCACTCAACCCAATGATTTGATGCTTTTATTAGCATCCCCAATAACCCAATACTAAAGCATTAAAACGGTCACATAAAAATTCCACTTTGCATGTCCCACTATATTCAATCTTTTCATATCAATTTTTTTCTTTTGTAATATAGTTATGACTCTCTTTTTGATGTGAGATATCATGCTAATATTTTTTTTCATAACTTTTTTCATTTACTTTTTCCCCGGCAAATGGTTACAATATAATAAACCTGTGAATCATCATCAAAATATAGAGCACAAATACATAAACTCAAAATTCTCGACCAATTAATATTTCCTATAATGGTGGACCCACCACCCCAAACTCAAGTTCTAAAACAACTGTCTATGCATCGCGATTCGAGTGCGGGTCATATCGAAAAGTCCTAAAATCTAAAGGGATATGGCTTATAATGTGGCTAAATAAAAAGGTTTTAGAAAGGCTAGAAGGGGCTGAGAGGGATATAAATATAATACAAATGGACAACAAGCTAAAAGGCAACAAGGGGCTTATCAAAGAACTGCCTTAATCACTTTCTAAACTATGCAATTTCGTTGTTCTCTTACCTTTATCACGTTTATCAAATGGGTTAATCGACTAGCTTGGATATCACGGCCTACACACCACTCAAGGCGCCCTAAGATCAAACATACATCTACCGCATTGCTTACTAATCTTTTATTTACTATCAATGTGTGTTTCCTGTAAATACTCAAATCATACAAAATAAAACAACTCATAAACATATTACTTTCTATCATTCACTTACTAAGCTTATGATTTCAAGATATGAAACACACTCGACATCTAAACCCCATGTATCAAAAATTTTAATTTCTTCCAAAAACAATAAAATCACATAAAAATAGAGATGAGAGATAACGAATCCCCACACCCCAATTCAAAATGAGGCGTGTCCCAACGACTCGAAAAAGACTCTAAAAATAAATTAAAAACAAGCAATTAAAGCATATACAGAAATGGTAAGGAAGAAAGAGAACATACTCTCGAGGCTATTGCCTCGCTTTATCAACATCCAAGATAGGATTTTCTGGATCTTTCGCTGAATCGCGCATTAATTGCACAAGGAGTGTCATAATGTGCACCTGATTAGCTTTGATTTGTGCCACATCATTGGCTAAGAAGGTTTGAGCTGCTTCAACTTTATTCAATCGCTCATCTACATTTTCTCTCCAAATGCGATCCTCTTTTATTGATTTATCTTGTGGAGGTTTCGTAACTCCTGCTCATCTCAAAATTGTCTTGATCCAAGTGTTGTCGATATTTTTACTCATCTTATACATTAGTTTCTCTTCTTCACCCAGAATCACATTCACTTTTAACACAAGGCACATGATCAAAGTAGGATAGTTCACATTGAATAACGTAAGGGGAGAGACCAAAAATCGCATCACCTCCTCAAAGATCAATTGTGCCACATCTACTTCTTCCCCTCTTAAAATACAATTATAAAAGATGGTGTTCCTCTTAGTTACATCCGAAGTTCGTGTGTTTCCAAAGGCGTTTGGTGTAAGAAAATTGTGCTAAACTCTAGTATATGCTTGAAGATATTTGTAAGGCCAAGGTGCCTTCAATTCTCCCTTATGTGATTGCACTTTCTCTTCATCCAAAACATTCTTAAAAAGTTGATTCCAATCGAAAGTCTTGATATTTTCCACCGCTTATCTAAACTTACATGGTCTGACCAATTTCTTGAACTAGAAGTGGTTTCTAATATCTTCAACTGTAAAAGGAACTAACTTTCCTCTAACTGGAACACGAGCTTCACTATCTTGTCTAAAGAGGCCTAAATAGAACTTGGAAACTAACTCCGTACACAAATTCGAACGTCTCATCATGAATGTAGACCAACCCAATCTATTTCCCATTTCTAATAATCTCTTGTAATCACCTTCTCCAACTTCTTTTTCGAATACTCTCTCATGAACAAAGGGCAACTCCAGTAAATGTTTCTTTGCAGAAGCTAACAAGGCCTTTGAAGCTTCATTCATCTCGGGCACAGTACTCTCGATTTGTAGAGGTTGTGGTGTCTTCTCCTTGAAAGTTGAAACCTTTTTGTTATTTTATTTCACTTTAGCCAGCTTTTCTCTACTCTCTTGACATGTTTTACCATTTTTCTTCATACTAGAACATGAACCTTTCTCAATTTACCTTTTCTCAATAGAACCCTATACCTTATTTTGACTCTTCTTCATCTCCTAACAGTAGATAATGTTTCTGTTTTTTTGTCATCTCAACTGACCTCCAACTCAAAGCTTTGAACACTCTTGAAATTCATAACCCTCTATTTTAGGTTGAACAAGTGTTGTTTGGGTTAGGAAAGGTGTAAGGATGATGATACTCTATGTGGGTAGGATGAACTTTTGCTTGATTGGTATGGATCTAAGAAATTGTTGGATAAGATTTGGAAATTTTAGGTTTTAGTTCTTGGATTCTAGGTGTTTGATATGATTTGGGTGGTTGAATCTTCTTTATAATAATGTGGGGAATGATTTGGATGTGAATTTATGGTGATTGGATAGTGTTCTAATGTATGGTGAAGGTTTGTAGAAGCTTTAATGGAGGCAAGGAAGCTTTGGGGAAGAAAGAAATGCTTATGGATTAAAAATGTGTGATATAACTAACCTCTCTGTTCAAAACCCTTTTATTTATCTTTCTAGCGGCACCGTGCGGTGAACCGGAAGTCTGGTGCAGTATACCCCATGAAAAACTGTTAGACCCGTGCCACGGTGTTGACGACATGGTATGGGCTAATGTAATCTCAGCAAAGGACCTGATTTACATACCGTTGTGACGGTCTGGTCTTCATGCGGTGTACCAGACTAACTCCCGCGGTGTACCACGTGGCTTTTCTGTTGGGAACCGTAGCCACGGTCTAGAGCGAATGACGATATGGTTCATTTGCGCTAGACCTTTGCTTAACCGTGCCATGGTTTAGCTTGCCTGCGGTGTACCGGAGCTCTGGTGCGGTGTACCACACAGAAGATATGGATTTCTCCAATTTTTCGCGATTTTTCTAACTAACTCGCTGTCTTAAGTACCTACACATCAAAAACACTAATACCTTTCTCAATACTGCAATATCTACTAAAAACAACCAATATAAACATAAATGAAAGACATAAAAACATAAAATATTGCGAGTTGTCTCCCGTACAACACTTTTGTTTAACGTCTAAGACGCGTTACCTCTATAAAGATTTCCGCATATAGTCTCCATAGCAACGATCAAGGCTATGAACGTCTACTAATCTTCGTTTAATGCCCCTCTTGGGCATGATCTCTATCACTTTAGCTGAAACAACTTCCGTGACTATAAATGGTCCCATCCACAGAATTTTGTGACTTCGCTGCCTACTCTCGGGTTTGTGGGCTTTCCATACAACTTCATGGACGACCCCAAACTTACTCATTTGTCTAGTATCTACAGGTTTTGTGTGGATATCTTCAGGGACTCTATAATGTGAAAGAGTGTGGATGATAGGAACTACGGGATCCAACTTCCTTGGTTTCTTACCCAAACATAGAATGTATCGGGTACGTTTTTAGCACAGATGGTGGTCCTTTGTGTGTTCTAAAATAAATGCAAAAAATAATCGAACCACAACCGCAAGTGTACGGTTGTCCCAAGTAATATAGTTGATAAATCAGATTCGTTCCAAGGACGGAATGGTTGATCACAATGTCTAACAAATAGTGATTGATGCACTTATGAATGTAAAAGATAATAAAATATTTGTTTGATTTTGTTTATTAAAGCTAATGAATGAAAGACAAATTATAAATGCAAGTAAAAGCTAAGACGCAAGTAAAATAAGTGAAAACGCAATATGAGATGTAGTACTTGAGAACGCAATGATCCTCCTAATCTTACTTCCTAACTTATGTTGTTTAAGGGCTAAATTGGTCAATTACAATGGTCGGGATTCTAAATTCCTTATACCCCGTCAGGGTGGACTATAAGGCGATCCTAGAGTGTCAGTAGTCCCGTCAGGGTAAATATGATCCACCGTTGGATGATTAAGTTTTATTACCTCATTGGCCCTAAAATTAGCTAAGTTCGTCAGAATCAATAGCTTCTATTTTAGATTAAATAAATATTTCCGTACCTAAACCCTCCGTCAGGATGATCCAATCGCCACTAATTGGAATAGCCTAGATACTAACACCTGTTCTTAGTTAGCTACTCTAAAAACAGTAAAATAATCTCAATTTATTGAAAAGAGTAAAAGCCCTAATTTAGTTTAATTCAATAAAAACCCAAATTCAACATTCGTTAATTAATAAGATTGGGATTCACCCATTGTTTGTTCTCAAGCACTATGAAAAGCTTAGCTCATATTAAAATTAAAAACTAAATTAAAAATAAAGGAATTCATATTTGATTACAAAATTAAAATTGAAAGAACCTAATTTCCGGAATTGGAATGACTACGAACGGAGCTATAGACCCACTCCAGCTCTTGTAGCTTCTTCTCTCTTCCTTCTGTTGCTTCTCTCTGGTGTTTAATCTTGTGGAATGTGAATTGTGTGAAAAATAGAAGCCCAGACCTCCTTTTATAAGCATAAATTCGTTCTAGGGCTTGGACCAGGAAATAGAATATTAATTAAATGTCCAAGCCCACTTTCTAAGCCCAAAATCCCGTAACTGCTGATATACCTTCACTAAAACAGCTTCTCCCGATGCGTTATGACTCCGATTGACCTCATTCCAGTTGCTAAATTTCCGTAACTCGATAAGGAATGTTTTCTCTTCAAAGGTCAGCGGCTAAATCATCGCTTACGCACCTCGAAATCAGCACTCTATGGCCTGGAAAATGGATTTTCAGCTCTAAAAATAATATCTTCGGGATTTATCTTCAAGTCTTGACTCTAATTCACGATCTTTGACTTTCTCCTCGGATTCCTCTCCTAGCTAACATCTAAAACCTGTAAACTTTACACTAAGAATACCAATATTACGCGCAAAAGTTTAATAAATTAAAAATGCTAGAAATAAAAAGGGAATTCCGAATTATTGCATATTAAGTCCAAAAGTCTATCATATTAATTAAATAAACACCAAAAATGATGTCTCCCAAGGGTCGAAAATAAGAACAATTAGGGTGACATCAAGAACCCCAACTCAAACCTTTGTTGTCCTGACAAAGTAAAACAAATCAAAGGGGTAGAAATAAGCGTATAAACAAGTAGAAGCTAGCAAATAAACCCTAAAGCATTTCTCAAAATAAATCTCATATAGCAAACTCTAGAAACTAATATACACATACACTAATCATGCAACATCAAACATAAATAATCTCAATCATAAAATTAAAGTCGCAATGCTTGAAGGTTACACTTGTACTCATCTCTGTATGATGGCTATAGGGTGGTCATTAATCCTACCTCGCTTTGAACGCTCCACCTAGTGTATTCCCTATCAACAGAATAATAAATTCACTATGCACTTAGGAATCACGAGGTCTTTACGGTTATAATAATGGCTTAAGGACGGTATGGATGTATATTTGGTAAATTTGAAGTGAGCTTTTGGCTCTCTCCTCACTTACCATCAACAGTGTCCTCGAGCTTGAGTTAACGCTCAAAAAGATGTTCTCACTCACCCATATACGCAACAATTTAGCGTCCCATGTCTACCCACTATTAACAAGATGATTTTCAGAAAATTCCACTTTGCCGGATGTTTTATTCATATGTATTTTTCTTTTTCTTTTCTTTTCTCTTTTTCTCTTTTTTTTTTGTACAGAAGCAAACCGGGTTCCCGGTTTTGACGAATCCGGGTTCCCGGTTCCTACTGTATGGATTTTTCATTTTCATATTTTTTTTAAATTTTTTTCTTTCTTTTTCACTTTTTCTTCATTCCCGGCAAAGGGTTACAAGTATATATCATCTGCAATTGTGCTACAATACAAAACACATCGATCCCAACCCATTAAATTCCCCATATGTGGTCCCACCACCCCAAACTCAAGCTCGAGACATGTCTCAGGATTGTGATTCAAGTGCGGGTCATATGGTCATGCCTAATAATCTAAGGGATAATGGCTTATATCGTGGCTACAAAGAAAAGGCTAAAGGCTCAAAGTGGGCTAAGACGGATAATAATTAATACAAGGGATAGAAGGCTAAAAAGGCACAAATGGCTAACAAAGAACTGCCCCTGTCATTTTCCTGAGTACATAGCTTGTCTTTAGTTCATATCTAGGTGGGTTCTCTACTAATTAGGATTTCACGTTCTACACACCAAACATATTCCTTGAGTACAAGCTTACTTCATATGCATTGTTCATTAATTTTTCCTATCAATTACCTATGTTCGCATGCAATTGTAAGTGCGTTTTATATCAATCCCTAAAATCCACTATTTACTATCATAGATTCATCAAGAGTATGCTTAAAGGGATATTTAAAAATTTCTACAGTCAAACGCAACTCCGAAAACTATTTTATTGAAAGCAAATAAAACATATAACACATAAAAACTGGGATGAGGCAACGAACCCCACCCCAAACTCAAAACTGAGTCGTGTCCCCACGACTCGAAAAGACTCAAAGCAATAAAATAATCTACACCAAATGAGAAGGGATAGAAAACGTATCTGAACCAGCGCGAGGCTGGTTGTCGGTGTTGCGTCCCTGAACGTTATCTTGCGTCTAGACATCGTAAGTTGTGCTTTGAACAAATAAAGTTCAACTTGTTTGTAACGTTTCCCAAAATAGCGCACCTCGTATCCTGATTCTCTTCCAACACCTTGATTTTCGATTCCAACTCATCATCGTATCATTTTCTTCCTCACTTTCAGGTTCTTCAATCACTTCCCTCTTCTTAGGATTAGCTTTAATTTTTACCTCTTCAGTCTTGTGGTTGAAACGTGAAATAGGAATCTCAATAGCTGGTTCTTGAATAACACCAAAAGTGTTTCTGTTTCTTGGAGAATTCCTTCGATAAGCACACATGAAAACGGTTTTGATAGGCGTCTCTTTCTACCCCAAACTCAAAACTTCAAATAGTGAGAAGCTAAGGCTTAGAACTTTGATGTTTTGAGGCTTAAGACTTGAAGATTATGGTGGAATATGAGATGGGTAAAGGCTAATATCATGGTGGAATATGGTGGAATATGAGATGGGTAAAGGCTAATTGATGCGGGGGAATATCATGGTGGAATATGGTGGAATATGATGGCTAAGATTATGGTGGAATATGGTGGAATATGAGATGGGTAAAGGCTAATATCATGGTGGAATATGGTGGAATATGAGATGGGTAAAGGCTAATTGATGCGGGGGAATATCATGGTGGAATATGGTGGAATATGATGGCTAAGATTATGGTGGAATATGGTGGAATATGAGATGGGTAAAGGCTAATTGATGCGGGGGAAGAGGGAATATGTTTTGAGGCTTAAGACTTGAAGATTATGGTGGAATATGAGATGGGTAAAGGCTAATATCATGGTGGAATATGGTGGAATATGAGATGGGTAAAGGCTAATTGATGCGGGGGAATATCATGGTGGAATATGGTGGAATATGATGGCTAAGATTATGGTGGAATATGGTGGAATATGAGATGGGTAAAGGCTAATATCATGGTGGAATATGGTGGAATATGAGATGGGTAAAGGCTAATTGATGCGGGGGAATATCATGGTGGAATATGGTGGAATATGATGGCTAAGATTATGGTGGAATATGGTGGAATATGAGATGGGTAAAGGCTAATTGATGCGGGGGAAGAGGGAATTGGATTTAATTTGAAGCTTGGATGAAGAACAATTGGAGAAAAGTGGGACTTTAATCATATTTTTCGGATGGGAGATGAGTTGATTGCATGTTGTTGTGGTGAAAGAGAGCAAGATTTGAGGATTGTGTGGTTGTTGATGATGATGTTCAGGAAATTCTAGGTTTTGGGAGTGTTTTTGGAGGCTGGGTTGAAGAAGGAGGTAAAAATCTAGGGCTAAAAAGCTTCAAAACGGCCCTGTCACAGATGAAACCGGGTACCCGCATTTGCAAATGCGGGGCCCCAGTTTCGCGTCGCTGTGTCGACGCGAAAAAGATTTTTTTTTTTTTTTTTTTTAAATAATTTTTTTTTTGGGCGTCTGAAATGACGCAATAATTTTTTTTTTTTTTTTTTACCTCAAAACGCGGGACCCAAAACGCGGGGTCAGAGAATTGCCCTTCGAAACCGGGTGCCCGCATTTGCAAATGCGGGCACCCGGTTTTTCGTCGATGGCGCGAGCCAAGACGCACCAAAACGCGACCTCCCAAAACGCGGGGTCAGAGAAATTGGAAAAGTACAGCTCCGAAACCGGGTTCCCGCATTTGCAAATGCGGGTACCCGGTTTTGCGTCGATGGCGCGAATCCAAAACGCAGCAAAACGCAGTGGTGGCGCAGCAAAACGCGGGACCCAAGACGCAGGGTCAGAAAGTTGGAATTTTTAGCTTTCGAAACCAGGTACCCGCATTTGCAAATGCGGGGACCCGGTTTGGCCCCTGGAACACCACAAATTTTTCTCCTATTTTCGCCTTTTCGACCCCAAACTCATGACCTTTTTATCCCTGAAATCATCAAAAACAACTACCCTTCCTCATTTCTTAATAATAAACACTAAAATTACGAAAATCAAACTATTCTAAATTGCAAAAATTTAAAAACGCAGCTAATATACAAATAATTGGCTTTTGTTTAACGTCGTTAAGCTCGACGGGTTACCTCATTCATTAGTCATTGACATAACCTCCCCAGCAGTGAGTGAGGTTGTCAATATTTGCAACTCGAAATTTGCATCCCTTAGCTTTTATTCCCACTAGTTTATCTGAGATAACCTTTGCGACCATGAATGGTCCTAGCCAAGAACTTTTTGATTCACGTACCTTTGGATGGGGGTTTGGTTTCTTCATAGCTACTTCTTCACCTACCTTGAACCCCTTTTTCTTTCTTTCTTTCTTAGGTTCTTTCGGAACCTTCGTGGCACGTGCTTTCTCTTTCTTCTTTGCATGATTGAGTTGTGGATTTTTAGGGTATGGAGGAGCTTTAATTGGTGGTTTCTTTCGTAGCTCTTTCTCCTCCACCCCTAAAGTGTCCACAACATTGATTGGATCTTTTCTCACCGGCTCCATTACATCTACACGAAAACATTCTTCCTTGGAATCCGGAAACTTCATAGGTCTAAACACATTAAACTTCATCTCCTCGTCTTGGATTCTCATAATCATTTCGCCATTTTCTACATCAATCAAAGTACGCCCCGTGGCTAGTAATGGTCTTCCCAAAATGATGGGGACATTCCTATCTGCGTCGTAATCAAGTATAACGAAATCAGCGGGAAAAATTAACGTACCTACCTTAACGAGGACATCTTCAATTCGGCCTTCCGGATGTGCAAGAGATCGATCCGCCATTTGCAAGACCATAGAAGTGGGTCTTGCTTCGATATTAAGCTTATCAAATATCGACTTGGGCATTAGATTTATGCTTGCACCCAAATCGCATAGCGCTTTTCCCTTCCACTCATTACCAATAGATATCGGAATCGTAAAGCTTCCAGGATCAACTAACTTTGGAGGTAATTTACCTTGACAAATAGCACTACATTCCTCAGGGAGACCAATCATCTCATTATCACAATACGGCCTTTTGTTAGTGAGGGCTCTTTTCAGAAACTTAGCATACTTGGGTACATCTCTAATAGCTTCTAGTAGCGGAATATTTATGCTAAGACCTCGTACCTTATTAAAGAATTTTTGATAATCAGCCATATCGCCCTTCTTTTGAACTCTCGATGGAAATGGTGGAGGAGGACGATTAATCATAGTATCATCTTTCTTCTTTAGAATCTCACTTGGCCTCACTATTTCTTCAACCTCACTATCTTTCTCATTCTCTTTCTCTTTCTCTTTTTCACCCACTTCCTTTTCTTTTCTTGGGACTTCTTTCTCTTTCATAACGGGAAAAGGAGGTGGAGGAAGGTTCTTACCACTTCTGAGAGTAATAGCCTTACAATATTCGATTTGGATTGGATTCTCAGTATCACTAGGGAGTTGCCCTTGTGGACGTTGATTCAGTTGTTTATTAATTTGACTCAGCTGATTCTGTAACAACTTCATATTTGCTTCGACTGCATTTTGACGTTCCAAAGCTTGTGTCTGAAGAGCAATCAAACTTTCAACTGTTTTCTGAAGGGTAACTCCTTCTTGTGGATGGGCAGGTAAAGCTTTCTGATTCATTGTGTCATCGTAATTGTCTTGAGGAGCTTGTCTCTGAACGTAATTTCCCTGATTCTGTCCTTCTTGATAATTATTTTGTGGTCTTGGATTGTAATTGTTACCTTGGGGACGCGGCTGATACGCATATGTAGGATTGGCTGCCCCATTAGGATTTGAGTATTGAAACCCAGGATGGTTTCTGTTAGGCTGATATCCATTACCACTTGAATTAAAGTTACCTCTGTTGGAGACAAACATCACGGATTCTTGGTTATTTTGACAATTTTCCCAACTATGATCATTAACACCGCAATACTCACATCCATATACCTCTTGTGCAACCTTTACCTCACCTCTTTTATTCGAAAAACCTTCTTTCACGGCTAAAGTGAGTTGTTTCAATTGTTGTTCTAATGTGGTTTGAATCTTATTCTCAAGCGTAGCAAATTTCTCTTCCATATTAACATTATTGACTCCTCCTCTAACTGGTGTTCTTACTGAACTCCACCCAACTTCATTCTTGACTGTTCTCTCTAAGATGATCTTTGCATGCGCGGGTTGAACTTGAAGAAAACCTGCACCACATAGCATATCCAATTTCTCTCTTGAATTCCCATCAAGGCCTCTATAAAATATTTTTAATTGTTGTTGTTCTGAAAAGCCATGATTGGGGACTCTACGTAAGCACATCTGAAATCTTGTCCAACTCCTACCCAAAGTTTCATCATATTCTTGACGGAAATGCGTCAATTCTAATTCAGCATCTAACCTCATGTTACTTGGGTAATACCTGTCAAAGAAAGCAATCTCTAATTGGTCCCAATTAGTAATCTTCGTCGGATCTTGCGTATCGTGCCATTCACTTGCTCCATCAATGACAAAAAATTTAAACACAGCGTAGTACATCTGTTCTTTTGAAACTCCTTGTGTGATGTAAGAATCACATATCTGTTTGAATTTCTGTATCGCTCTAAGAGGATCTTCTCCAACTCTACCACGAAAATTTCCAAAGTTTTGGAATTGAGCTATCATACCCGGATCTGGACGAAACTTCGGAACATTTATATCTGGAGCACCTACTCCTATAGCAGGAGCACGGAATGGAACTTCTGGTGGACCATTAGTAAACCAAGGATCTTGATTCATCACGATTTGAGCTTGTCCGTTATTGTTCTGAATATTAACGTTCTCCATTTGGTGAATTACTTCTTCTACTTCTAAGGATTCTTGTTCTTTCCTTCTCTTGTTAGCAAGTCTGATTAATGATTCTGGATTATTAAGGATCGGAGGTGTTGGCTCTAGATCCTTAAAGAGTCTCCTTCGCATACACCAAACCTAAAAACCTGAGAAAACTAAACAAGCAAAAAGCGTAAAACTGATAAAAACAAAAAAAAAAAAAAATGCACTATCACTAAAGGATAAACACCGTGGTCACACGCTACCGTCCCCGGCAGCGGCGCCAAAAACTTGGTGGTCCTTTGTGTGTTCTAAAATAAATGCAAAAAATAATCGAACCACAACCGCAAGTGTACGGTTGTCCCAAGTAATATAGTTGATAAATCAGATTCGTTCCAAGGACGGAATGGTTGATCACAATGTCTAACAAATAGTGATTGATGCACTTATGAATGTAAAAGATAATAAAATATTTGTTTGATTTTGTTTATTAAAGCTAATGAATGAAAGACAAATTATAAATGCAAGTAAAAGCTAAGACGCAAGTAAAATAAGTGAAAACGCAATATGAGATGTAGTACTTGAGAACGCAAGGATCCTCCTAATCTTACTTCCTAACTTATGTTGTTTAAGGGCTAAATTGGTCAATTACAATGGTCGGGATTCTAAATTCCTTATACCCCCGTCAGGGTGGACTATAAGGCGATCCTAGAGTGTCACTAGTCCCGTCAGGGTAAATATGATCCACCGTTGGATGATTAAGTTTTATTACCTCATTGGCCCTAAAATTAGCTAAGTTCGTCAGAATCAATAGCTTCTATTTTAGATTAAATAAATATTTCCGTACCTAAACCCTCCGTCAGGATGATCCAATCGCCACTAATTGGAATAGCCTAGATACTAACACCTGTTCTTAGTTAGCTACTCTAAAAACAGTAAAATAATCTCAATTTATTGAAAAGAGTAAAAGCCCTAATTTAGTTTAATTCAATAAAAACCCAAATTCAACATTCGTTAATTAATAAGATTGGGATTCACCCATTGTTTGTTCTCAAGCACTATGAAAAGCTTAGCTCATATTAAAATTAAAAACTAAATTAAAAATAAAGGAATTCATATTTGATTACAAAATTAAAATTGAAAGAACCTAATTTCCGGAATTGGAATGACTACGAACGGAGCTATAGACCCACTCCAGCTCTTGTAGCTTCTTCTCTCTTCCTTCTGTTGCTTCTCTCTGGTGTTTAATCTTGTGGAATGTGAATTGTGTGAAAAATAGAAGCCCAGACCTCCTTTTATAAGCATAAATTCGTTCTAGGGCTTGGACCAGGAAATAGAATATTAATTAAATGTCCAAGCCCACTTTCTAAGCCCAAAATCCCGTAACTGCTGATATACCTTCACTAAAACAGCTTCTCCCGATGCGTTATGACTCCGATTGACCTCATTCCAGTTGCTAAATTTCCGTAACTCGATAAGGAATGTTTTCTCTTCAAAGGTCAGCGGCTAAATCATCGCTTAAGCACTTCGAAATCAGGACTCTATGGCCTGGAAAATGGATTTTCAGCTCTAAAAATAATATCTGCGGGATTTATCTTCAAGTCTTGACTCTAATTCACGATCTTTGACTTTCTCCTCGGATTCCTCTCCTAGCTAACATCTAAAACCTGTAAACTTTACACTAATAATACCAATATTACGCGCAAAAGTTTAATAAATTAAAAATGCTAGAAATAAAAAGGGAATTCCGAATTATTGCATATTAAGTCCAAAAGTCTATCATATTAATTAAATAAACACCAAAAATGATGTCTCCCAAGGGTCGAAAATAAGAACAATTAGGGAGACATCAACAGAGGGTAACTGTTCCCTCCTGAAATTTGATGATGATTTGACTTGTGGCCAAGAACAGCCTTACAAGTATAATTGGAACCTGCTTATCTGCATCATAATCAAGAATAACAAAGTCAGTAGGGATGGTGATATTATATGTTTGGACATGGACGTCCTCCACGGTTCCCCATGTCTTTGTCATTGAGCAATCCACATATTGTAACTTTACATAAGCCTTTTCTGTCTTCATTAGTCCAAGCCTATCGAACACAGACTTGTGCATAAGATTCACACTCGAACCCACATCACACATCGCTTTCACTTTAAACATACCACTGTTTTGAATAGGAAGATTAAAACTTCCTGGATCTTTTAGCTTGAGCGGTAACTCCTTTTCAACTCTTCTAGAGACTCTCTTAGCATGAGCCACAGTTTCTTTTCTGGCTTCTACACTCGCTTCTATTTCTGGAATAACTTGCATGAAATCTTGTTGCGGTATAAGCCCTTTCTTTGCAATCTCAAGTATTTGGGCATTGATATTCTCCAGACTATACGCCTCTACAAATGTCTTGAGTTTAATGTCAACCTCTTCGGATTTGTTTTCGGAATATATGGTAACATTTTTTGAATAATTGGTGGCGAGCCCACCTTCTCTTCTTCTTTCTTTTCTTGAACAGCAGGTGCAACTTCATCTTTCTTTGCTTTTGAGGCTTCTTCCTCTTTCTATTTAGCTCTGGTAGCTTGTAGCTCAATAATCGATCTAATATCTTCTTGCATGTCCTTAAGAAGCTCTATAAACTCAAATATTTCGAATGAATCTGAATCTTCAGAGAAGTCAGAGTCCTCGGGTCTAGACTTGGTTGGTTCTTTTTCAATATTAGGAACTTCCACGACAATTTTTGCAGCACGCGGTACTTCCTCTTTCACTTCTATTTAAGGCAAATTGCCTTACAAGCTTCGAACCCAACATTGGCATCACCTCTTTCAATGGATTTCAATTTTTTTGTTTGCACAATATTATCTAAAACTTTCGTTTGTTCTTCAACTTGTATGCCTAAAATCTGAATAGAAGCCTCTTGTTCTTTGAACTTCTTACTGTATGATTGCATGTTACTTGTCATAAGATCCATAATATTCTATAAATTTTTCTCAAACACTACACCCTCTTGAGGATGTTGTGGTAAAGCCTTCTAAGCTAGAGTATCGGTATAAGCATCATTGGCAAGTTGTTAGGGAGAAGCATGTCTATTAAAATTATAATTTCCTTCATAAGGACCTTGACCTCTTGGTTGGTAATTGTTGTTCTAGGGACGTGGTTGATAAGTATCTTGATTTGCGGCCCCATGAGGATTTGTATACTGCATACCCGGATGATTTCTATTACCAAATTGGTAATTTCCTCGGTTAGATATGAAATAAACAGATGTTGGATATCCCTCACACTCTTCCCATGTATGGTTTGGTACCTCACATTGTGGACAACCTTGTTCTTCTGCACTACATTTGTTGCAGCTAAATTATGATGTCTGGTGGGGGCAAATGTGTGATAAAATAATAGATAAAGAAAGATAATAATAAGGGTTACACCCTTGACTACCACGAGAAACTCACTGCATGTATTACAGATCGTTTGCAAGTTTAGTTGATAAGAAAAGTTCGTTCGCAGGGATTTAATTCGTTAGATCTACTTGTATTAAATAAGCGTAGATGAATTTAGATGTTTAGAATAAAATATAATGAGAGGAATAATTGTCTGATGAGAAATAATAAATAAGAATGCAGATAAATAAATATGAATGTGAGTCTAGATAAATTAGGGTCACTACTATGAGTCTATTACTAAGTTATTATTCTAACCTAAGGTGAATTGAGCAGTATATATTAACCGGGATTCTAAATTCTACCTAACCCCCGTCAGGGTGAACTTAGGAGCAACCTCTCCACTACGAGGAGATCCTGAGTAATGATTGGTGGCTAAATCAAACCTTTATGTCTATCTAGGTAGGATCACTATTAGACGATTATGTGATGTTGTCAATAGTTAAATTACTAAGGATAGTCCTAAGATTGGCCAAACCTAGGGATGAAAACAATAAGTCAAAGCACACAATAACAATATACGCCGAACTCAAATCAATTAAAATAACAAATAGTATTATGGAATTTAAGACAAAATAATAACCCAACAATTAATAGTAAAACTTACAGAATAAAAGCTTAGAAATATGGTGAAGCCACAAATCTATGGCTAATTACCTTAAATATAGAGAAGGAGAGATGTAGAAGAGGAGTTTGTCACTCTCCAAATTCTTGCTTCTTGTCTTCCTCTACAGGTCAGCTTGCTTCTTGGACGAATAGTTTGATACTAAGGATGAATATTAAATTAAAGGACTAAGCTAATATTTAAAACTGAGAAAATACAAGCAAGGACTAAGCCTATACTTTCGCCTGAGCAAGGTTCTATTTACACTGTTTTAAGGGTGTATTTATAGGTGTTTAGGAAGACGTAATTCGTTTTCTTGCAGTGGAAGACAAGTAACTTGGACTCCAAACCCAACTCAAATTCGTAACCCTAAAATATAGAAAAGGTAATAATCTTCCGCTGTTTTGTTTTGGCCATAACATCTTCGTTTCAACTCCGATTGATGCGTTCCATATGTCGAAACTGATCATCTCGGAAAAATCTATAACTTTGCTTCAATGCATTCTCCCAAATTCTTAGCCAATATTGAGTTATGATAACTTCTATGGTCGTAGGTTCTGGAATTTAGATTTATTTGACAACTTTATCTTTCCATATCTTTTCTTTTCTTTCCTTATCTCCAATTTCCATGCATATCTTCTTTCCTTTATCTCTTTAGACTTGATTTGGTATCTAATTAATAACTATATATCTTTAAAGCTTCACACTAAATAAATAAATTAAACCCAATATGCTCTAAAAATAATAAATCATTATATCAAGACAAGAAATAGGAAAGTGCAACAATACATGAGAAAATCGACTACTAGACTTCCTAAAACACTAAAAATGATGTCTCCAACTAAGATTAAATCATCACAAATGGGGAGACATCAAGACCCCCAACTCAAAGTTGTATCGTCCCGATACAATAAAGATAAAAACAAAGGGAAGTCTCTAAATACACACCTAGGTCAATTAAGCACGGAGGGAAGAAGATAGCAGAATATATAGAATAGTCTCAAAGCAACTACTAAGAAAATTTCATGTAATAATATTTACAAACTACATACCTGCACACTTTTCATATCTACCATCAACACGGCTTGAATTCAAGATTAGATTAGCTTCGCAATGTAAGAAGGAGAGGATCTTTACTTAGTTCACTAAGGAGGCTATAGATTGTTCATCGAACTTCACTAGTATCCAAGGACCCACTTAACTACTCTCTATTGGCTCAATCACTTCTAGATTACATACAAAAGAATCAAAAGGTCTTTAGGGTTGTAATGTTGGCTTAGGGACGGTATGATACATATAGTTGGATAATTTAGAGTGAGCTTTTGGCTCACTCCTCACTAGCCATCAACGAATCGCCCTAGAGCTTGAGTTACTCTCATAAAATGTTTCTCACTCAACCCAATGATTTCCTTGATGCATAAAGTAGCATCCCCAATGACCTAATTAAAGCATAAAGATGTTCACATATAAATTCCACTTTACCGGTCCAAATATATATATATATATTCTTTTCATATCAATTTTTTTCTTTTGTATAGCTATGACTCTCTTTTTGATATTGAGATATCACGATATTTTTCTCATAAATTTTTTCTTTTCTTTTCATGCTTTTCAGCTTTTTTCATTTACTATTACCCTGGCAAAGGGTTACAATATAATAAATCTGTGAATCATCATCAATATAATAACAGAGCACAATTAATAAGCTCAAAAATCCCAACCCAATAATAATTCCCATAATGGTGGACCCACCACCCCAAACTCAAGCTCTAAAATAATTGTCTATGCATCGCGATTCGAGTACAGGTCATATGGAAAAGTCTTAAAATCCAAAGGGATATGGCTTATATTGTGGCTAATAAAAAGGCTTTAGAAAAGGCTAGAAGGGTCTGAGAAGGATATATCATAATAATTTGGACATCAAGCTAAAAGGCAACAAGGGGCTTATGAAAGAATTGCCTTAATCACTTTCTAAACTATGCAATTTCGTCATTCTCTTACCTTTAGCACGTTCATCAAATGGGTTTATCAACTAGCTTGGATCTCACGGCCTACACACCACTCATGGCTCCCTGAGATCGAACATTCTTTCTATCGCATTGCTAACTAATCTTTTCTTTACTATCAATGTGTGTTTTCCTGCAAATACTTCAAGCTTACAAAATAAATTAGCTCATAAACATACTACTTTCTAAGCTTATGCTTTCAAGCTATTAAACAAACTCTACATTTACTTCTTCAAAAATTTTAATTTTAGCTGAAAAACAATAAACCACATAAAAATGGAGATGAGGGACAACGAATCACCACACCCCAAACTCAAAATTGAGTCGTGTTCCCATGACTCGAAAAGATCCTATAAAAAAATTAAAATTCAACAGATTTTGCACATAAAGAATTTGTAAGGAAGAAAGAAAACATACTCTTCGAGGCTATTTTCCTCGCCTGATCAATACCCGGAATAGGGTGCAGTGCTTTCATGTATGTAAACTTCTAGTATTACCAATTTCGCTTTCCCTTATATCCGCTTATGATCCATACTGATGTCTCCTCATTTGTGATAATAAAATCTATTTCCGAGACATCATTTTAGGCGTATTTATTAGTTTATAGGTCGATTTTAGCTTAATTTACTGCACTTTCCTGTTTTGGGTCTTGAATTAATTAATTATTATTTTTAGAGCATATTGGGTTTAATTATTTATTTAGTGTGAACCTTTAGAGATATATGGTAATTAATTAGAGTCCAAGTTGGTAAAGAGAGCTAAAGGAAAGAAGATAAACATGTGAATTGAAGATAAGGAAGTAAAAGCTAAAAATATGGAAAAGGGAAAGCTGCCTTAAATCTGAATTTCTGCACCTACGACCACAAATCAGCTTATATCTTAAAAACAGTGAGGAATTTGGAGAAACGGTCAAGAGTAAAGTTGAAGATTTTTCCGAGACGATGAATTTGGTATACTCATACGCATCAATCGGATAAATATTGAAGCTGTTAGGACCAAAAGAAAAACGGGGCTGATTGCAAGTTTTTGGGCTACGAATTTGAGTTGGGCTTGGAGCCCATAGTTACCTTTCCTTCAAGAAAACGAATTAGGTCAACCTATACACTATAAATACAACCTCTTAACATTAGAAAATCATCCTTGGTGAAACCTTAAGCCAAGAGGAAGCTTACAACACAAGAAAAGAAGTATGGAAGGAGCTGTTCATCACAATGTCTTCTTCTACCTCTGAATTTGTAATTTCTTTCTTTTCTTTCATTAGTATGAACTAAAATTCTTTTAGCTTGAGTTTTTAGCATATATGTATGAACCCTAGTTTTGGTTGACATCTATCTAATTTGGGAATTCTATGTTTTAAATTGGATTATTGTTTTTATTCTCTGTTTATGTGTTTGGATTTATATTCTGTGTTCTTGTGGAGTGCACCCATATAGAATTACCATCTAGTAATTAGGTCACCATTGACAACGGTGTTTAATTACATGTTTAGCACATAACGTCTAGTATTCGGTTTAGATCTGACAAATCAACCTAACTAGATAATTACTATGGTTTAGTATATATTGCTATTTACCAATTGCAGGAACAGTTTGCTTAGGACTCCTTATTGACACAGGTAAATCCTATTTAAAACTACCTAGCGCAATTGGAACCGATTATTGAAATACTACATAATCCACCCTTACATGTTTAGAACGGCAAAACTAGTGGGGATTATATGCTATTGACTCAAGCTATTTTCTCATACTACTTCTCCTTTATTTATTTTCTGTCTTTAAATTCTTAGTTTAATTTAGTTTAATTAAAAAACAAATAAAAATCTATTTGTCTTTATTTTTTCTGCGTTTAATTTGTTCTAGCTTAAATTATTTGCACTTGATTATTGCATAAGATTCCCCTAACCTTCGTAGTCTCCGCGGAACAAATCTTACTTATTTTCTAAAACTTTCATACGATCTGTATACTTGCAGAACCGTGCTAGCTTAGGGTGTTTAATTGCACTTTATTTACATCATATTTTATCACACCCTAGGCCGTACCAAGTTTTTGGCGCCGCTGTCGGGGACTACATCGTTAGTCCTTGTGCATATATCTTGTGCTTTTATTTAAGTTAGTTCTATTTTACGCTTTTGTCTTTTAGTTTTTGTTTTATAGATAGTTACAGATGGAGAACCCAAGGAGACTTGAGCTACCCATCGAATTCAGAGTGCAACCACGAGGAATTCGCGCTCCAGAAACCGAAGCCGCTAAATTTAAGCCTGATCCAGGGATGTTAACACAGTTTGCAACTCATGGACTATTCAGCGGTGCTGCACATCAAGATCCGATCCGATATATACATAAATTCATGCAAATATGTGATGCTTATATCGTAAGAGGAGTTACTAGGGAACAAGTGTATTACGTGATGTTCCAGTTCTTCTTGACCGGAGGTGCAAGCAATTGGTACGATACCCAATATCCTCATGTCATTCCAGATTGGGATAAGCTTCAATCAAGATTGCTAGACCAATTCTATCCGGTTAGTAGACGTTTAAAAGATATGTTGGAGCTTGAACAAATTATACAGGAAGACAGAGAAAGTTTGGGTGAAGCATGGTTACGATTTAATGAAAAGAAGGCGAGATGTCCATACCATAAATCATAGCCGGAATATTATTTAACCTTGTTCTATGGAGGCCTTAATGACAAGTCAAGGGAGAAAGCAAATTCGTTAGGAAACGCAGGTTTTGTGTTACTAGATCCTGAAGAAGCCGAAATTTGTATGGAGAGTATTCTTGAGAACGAGAGAAGTTGGCCAAGGAAACCAGAAAAAAGAAGACACTACAGAATCTCTGAAGCTTAATGAATTGGCCCAACAACTCAAAGAACTACAAGAACAAGCTCGAACAATTGCTCAAGTAAATGTAGTACGTGCAATACCTTCGTGTCCTGGTTGTGGATCAAGAAATCATGTGTGGGAAGGATGTTTGAATAATCCAGCATTAGTCTCAGTTACATATCCTCAAGATAACTATTATTCTAATGGTTATGCTTATCCTCAAGAAAGCTACGCTATTTATCAACAACCTCCACAACAAAGAAGTTGGGTCAGAAATCAAGAGACTTATCATCAACCCCAACCTCAATCTTATATTTCACCACAACCGATATATCAAGAAGACCCATTGTCAAAAAACCTTGTCAAGAAACAAAGAAAGATCCACCAAAACAATCAATGCAACTGGCAAAGAAAGAACAAACCCCGAGCTTGAATTCGAGTATGGCTAAATTGATGCAAGCAATTGAAAACAATATGAGTTGTAGCCAACAGAAAATTCAAGCCCAGCAGAAGGTAATCAAGAAACTAGAGCATACTTTATCACATATGGCAAGTAAAATAAAAAATAGGCCGAAAGGGCAGCTTCCAAGTGATACTATTGTTCCTAGAGATGATTCTTATCCAAGGGAGAAGAAACAATTGAAGATACAGTAGAGGAGGTAGTTAAACCAAAGAGTGTCCAAGCCGAGACACCTGAAAAACAAAAAAACCAGTGGAACTTAATACACGCCCTCCACCACCATACCCTTCACGTGTCAGAAAGAAGGACAATGACCTGGAATTCAAGAAGTTCGTTGACATGTTGAGCAAGTTAGAGATTAATATGCATTTTGTTGAAGCTCTCAAGAGAATGCCAAAATATCTGAAATTCATGAAGGACATTCTTTCAAACAAACGAAGTATAGAAACTGGGGAGACAATTGGGTTGCCTGTGGAGTGTAGTGCTATATGTCAAAACAAGTTACCACCGAAGCTAGAAGATCTCGGAAGTTTTACAATTCCCATTGGCATTGGAGATAATTGGACCGGGAAAGCATTATGTGATCTAGGCGCGAGTATCAATCTCATGCCAAGATCCCTGTTCGAGAAGCTTAATATAGGAGAGGTAGTACCCACATCTGTGGTATTACAAATGGCGGATCACTCCCTCTCACGACCAGTAGGTAAAATTGAAGATGTTTTAGTTAAAGTTGGTTCTTTTATTTTTCCTTGTGATTTTATTATTCTTGACTACGACGCGGATAAGAATGTCCCCATCATCTTGGGTAGACCATTCTTAGCCACGGGGCGTACACTAATTGATGTTGAGAATGGTGAGTTGATCATGAGGGTACAAGACGAACAGATACGATTCAATGTGTTTAAGGCTATGAAGTTACTGAATTCGAAAGATGAATGTTTTAAAATAGATGTCATCGGAAAAATTACATAAAAAGTCTTCAATGAAGCAAGCTTAGATGATGATCTTGACGAAGCCTTAACACTTGAATCACAAGAGGAACTCGAGATTCCCCCTGAAGAAGTTGCTGCATTAGGATCAAATGTACGGGAAATACTTCGAGAATCAGGTGACATTGAACCAATGAAACAACCATCTATAATATGTCCACCTGTTCTCGAAGAAAAACCGCTTCCAGATCATCTACTCTATGCATATCTAGGTACGAATAAAACTTTACCTGTTATTATTTCTGCTAACCTTTCAGGTCCTCAAGAGGTGAAGCTACTTCAAGTACTTCGCGCAAACAAAGAAGCAATCGGATGGACTATTGCCGACATCAAGGGAATTAGTCCTTCCGTTTGCAAACACAAAATCATTCTTGAGAACGAAGGTGGGCGATCTATAGAGGGACAAAGAAGACTCATGCCAGCTATGAAAGAAGTGGTGAGAAAGGAAGTTATCAAGTTGTTAGACGCGAGAATTATCAATCCGATTGCAAGCAGTGATTGGGTTAGTCCAGTACAATGTGTTCCAAAGAAAGGAGGTATCACGACTATCTTTAATGATCAAGGCGAAGCCATACCATCAAGACCAGTTGTGGGGTGGCGAGTGTGCATGGATTACCGAAAACTGAACAAAGCTACAAAGAAAGATCACTTCCCGCTGCCATTCATTGATCATATGCTAGACAAACTTGCAGGGAGAGAATATTATTGTTTCCTTGACGGATATTCGGGTTATAATCAGATTTGTGTAGATCCCCTCGATCAACACAAAACAACTTTCACTTGTCCGTTTGGTACTTTTGCGTATCGAAGAATGCCGTTTGGTTTATGCAATGTACCTGCCACGTTCCAGAGGTGCATGATGGCGATATTTTGGGACATGATTGATAAATACTTGGAGGTTTTTTTATGGATGATTTTTCGGTGTTTGGAGATAGTTTTGATGATTGTTTGAATAATCTTGAGAAAGTCCTTGTGAGATGTAGAGAAAAAGATCTTGTGCTCAATTGGGAAAAATGCCACTTTATGGTTCAAGAGGGAATTGTGTTGGGACATAAAGTTTCGAAGGCAGGGATGGAGGTTGATCGTGTTAAAATTGAAGTTATCAAAACATTACCACCTCCAGTATCTGTTAAAGGAGTGAGAAGTTTCTTGGGTCACGCAGGATTTTACCGAAGATTTATTAAAGATTTCTCCGAAATCGCCAAACCGCTTTGTTCTTTACTTGAAAAGGATACTCCTTTTAATTTTACTGACGAATGTCTTCAAGCATTTTTGACGATTAAGGAGAAACTGATCTCTACACCTATTGTTATACCTCCTGATTGGAAAGCTCCGTTTGAACTTATGTGCGATGCTAGTGATCACGCTATGGGTGTTGTGTTGGGACAAAGGAAAGACAAGATTTTCCACACGATTTATTATGCAAGTAAGACATTCAACGGTGCCCAGATGAATTATACATTGACGGAGAAAGAGATGTTGGCCGTGGTGTATGCTTTTGATAAATTTAGTTCCTATTTGATTGGGAAGAAAACTATTGTATACACGGACCATTCAGCTATTAGGTACCTTATGGAGAAAAAGGACGCTAAGCCGCGTCTTATTAGATGGGTATTGTTGCTTCAAGAATTCGACATAGACATTCGAGACCGAAAGGGCTGCGAGAATCAAGTTGCTGATCATTTATCAAGGCTCGAAGGATCTGATGCGAACAAAGAACCATTGTTGGATAAAGAGGTATTCCCTGATGAACAACTTTTTGCTATTAAAAATGCGTGTGTGCCATGGTATGCAGATCTAGTCAAACTCATTGTGAGTGGTGTATTCCCCAAGGATGTCCACCCACAACAAAGACAAAGATTATCTCACCAGGCCAAACAGTACTATTGGGATGAACCGTACCTCTAGAAGATTTGTAGTGACCAAGTTGTTAGAAAATGTGTTCATGAAGGCGAAGTTGACAAGATCATCGCAAGTTGTCATAATTCACCTTATGGAGGTCACTTTAAAGGCGATAGAACTGCAGCTAAAATTCTTCAATCCGGTTTCTATTGGCCTACCCTACACAAAGATTGTCACCGTTTCGTCCAGTCATGTCAAAGATGCCAGTTCACTGGTAATATATCAAAAGAGACGCGATGCCGCTTAACAATATTCTAGAAGTTGAAATCTTTGATGTATGGGGAATAGATTTCATGGGACCTTTCATCACCTCCCATGGAAATCTTTATATTTTGCTTGCTGTAGATTATGTATCAAAGTGGGTAGAAGCAGTGGCAACACCGAAGAACGATGTTCAAACAGTGATTAAATTCTTAGAAAACATCTTTTCAAGACATGGTATGCCACGTGTTCTCATTAGTGATAAAGGTAATCATTTTATTAATGCTCAACTGAGAAACCTTCTTCGTAAGTTTGGAGTGAGACACCATACTTCAACCGGTTATCACCCACAAACTAACGGTCAAGCTGAAGTTTGCAACTGGGAAATCAAATCTATTCTTGAGAAGACCGTGAACAAATCAAGGAAGGATTGGTCTTTAAAGCTAGATGATGCTCTCTGGGCTTACAGAACAGCATTTAAAACACCAGTTGGGGCATCTCCATATCGCATGGTCTACGGCAAAGCGTGTCATCTACCGATTGAACTTGAAGCTCGAGCTTACTGGGCTATTAAAACTCTGAATCTGGACCCAGATTTGGCCGGGAAGCAAAGGATGATGCAGCTGAACGAGTTGGAGAAGTTTCGTTATCTTGCCTATGAAAATTCACGCCTCTATAAGGAGAAAACAAAGAGATGGCATGATAAACGACTCCGTCCAAAGCATTTCGAGAGAGGACAAAAAGTTTTATTATACAACTCTCGATTTTCGAACTACCCAGGAAAGCTTAAATCCCGTTGGGGAGGACCTTACATTGTTATGAAAGTCACACCTCATGGAGCAATTGAAATTGAACATCCAACCGAGCAACGGACATTCATGGTGAATGGCCAACGTTTGAAGAGATACCATGACAGTGAGGACTTTGGGCGAGAGGAGACAATCCATCTCGTTGAATGCGCTTAGCCTGAGGTACACGTCTAACTCAAAGACGTTAAACAAAAGTGCTCTTGGGAGACACCCCTTGTTTTAATTGCTTTTTAGATTAGTTTTATTGCTTTGTAGTGTATAATATTAAGTAGTGTATATTTTTAATTGTGTTTACAAGCTAATGGAAGAGAAAGGTAGTGTGCTATTGTGCAGGAAACGAGTTTGGGGTCGAAAGGAACAAGTTGGAAAAATTCGAAGGCTGGCGCGGACTACCCATGCGGTATACCCCTATACCGTAGGGATGTACCGTGCCCTGAAAACCCTCACCACGGGTTGGCTACCACGGGGTTTATACCGAGACGAAAGAAATCGAGGCATGATGGCTGCGGTATACCGCGCCTCATGTCCGGTGCACCGCGAGAAGAAAAACCCGTACCACGATTTGGGTACCACGTGTTTTTTTGACGAAGAACAAGCTTTTGTCCAGGAGGTAAAACACGTGCCACGGGCTATGTACCACGGGTTTTTAGCCGACGTGAAAATTTGAAGAGCTGATGGGTCCGGTACACCGCAGACTTGGTCCGGTGCACCGCACAGAGGCGGTTTGTGAAGATAGTTCTTTCCTAATCAACTTCTTACCTTAACAAGATTAACCCTAGCCTCTCCCATACGAATTTTTCAGACCCAAACACTATATATACACCTTAAAGCTTGTGCAAACCTTCACAATTAACACAACAACTCAACAAATTCTCTCCTCCATCCTCCATAAACACAATTTCTCCATCAAATTCATCACACTACACCATTAAACACCATCAAATTCATCAAGCTTTAAAGATTTCTTCCAAGATTCATCAAGAAACCTTTCTCTTTCATCAATTACAAGCAACAACCTCAAGCTAAACCAATATTTCCTTAAACTTTTTATCCATCCTTGGTATAACTTGAGTTGTGGGTAAATCAAGCATGACTAACAGATCTGAAGCTATGGAATACAAGAGAAAGTGCTCTATCCTTGGGAAGAATAAGAAATTGCCTGGAGCCACCATTGAAAAACCCATCAATCTTGATGAGGTTGCTGAAGAATCAAAAGAAAAGGCACCAGCACAAACACTACCAAAGAAGTTAACTGCTAGAATGTCCATACCATCAAGAAGGCCTTTGAAGAAGATAAAAATTCATGACCAAGGTTCTTCTACCTCTTCCTCTGAAATTGTTCATGATCTTCCTCCTTGGGCTCGCAAATTACAAAACGAAATCGAAAGATTACGAGAAGATAACAGATAACTTTGGACGGAAGTCATACAGATGCAATCACAGATAGACGATTTGACCTTGGAAAAGCATATTGATGATTATTCTGATCCCTCGGATGAGGGTGAGGATATAATGGATCTCTATGGCCAACCAGGTAGGTCAATCTAATTTTTCTTAATAGCTTGTATGCATTAGGTAGTTTAGTTAGTTTTAATTTTAAATTCTATTCCATTCCTGAGTCTTTTTCGAGTCGTGGGGACACGGCTCACTTTTGAGTTGGGGGTGGGGATTCGTTGTCCTCATCTTCTTTTCGTTTTTGCATAAAATTTAAATTTTTTAGGTTGGATTAAGGCATAGAATATTATGAATGTACCTATTTGAGCATGATTTTATTAGGTCAATGATAGTAAGTAGTATGTTTTTGAAAGATGCAACAAAATTGTTTAGATGCATGTATGAAAACGGGAAATAAAAGATAGGAAAGTTAATGAGAAATGCTAAGAAATCAAGTTGAAACTGAGGGAGAGTTATTTGGTGTGTAGAACGTGAGGTTTAAAATTAGTTGAAAACCCACTTGTCTATGAACTAATAATGAAAAAGTAACGAAATCCGGTAGTTAGAAAAATGAATAAGGCAGTTCTTTCATGATAAAACACTTGAAGCCTTTATACTTTCTCACCCTTTTATTTGATATTGTTATTATTTATCCGTCTTAGCCCATCTGAGCCTTTCTAAAGCCTTTTTATTGAAACACATTATAATCCATACCCTTAGTTTGTAGGACTTATCTATATGACCCGCACTCGAATCGCAAAACCTGAGAGAACTCGTTTTAGAGCTTGAGTTTGGGGTGGTGGGATTTCATCTTTAGGGAACATGGGGTTTTTTGGAATTATGTTTGTGATTTTATTGATGATGAAATTGTTATTATTGTAACCCTTTGTCGGGGTAATAGTGAATGAAAAAGAATCTACGAGCTAATTTTGCCAACAAGGGCATAAAAAGAAAGAATATATATATGAAAAAAAATAGTATGATATCTCAACATCAAAAAGAGAATCATAGCTATACAAAAAAAATTGATTTGAAAAGAAAATATATATTCGGACCGGCAAACTGGATTTTATATCATCAAAGGTTTTAATTGGGAGTTATTGGGGATGCAAATCAAAAGCATCAATAAATTGGGTTGAGTGAGTACATATTCGAGTGAAAACTCAAGCTTTAGGGCGATTCGTTGATGGCTAGTGAGGAGAGAGCCACAAGCTCACTTTTCATTATCCAAATATACCACACCCGTCCTTAAGCCAAGTTATAACCAAGACCTTAGGATTTCTAACTACTAGGTGGAGAAACAATTGAGCTATTAGGTAGTAGGTAAGTGGACCATTGGATGCTATATTTGGGACCTATGAACAACCTATAACCATTAACTAGAACTAAGTTGTCATCCTCTCCTTCTGGCATTGCGAAATTAATCTTAACTTGAATTTATGGATTGTTGATTACATGTATATTAGGCATATTTGTGCATTATTTCTTGAGCATTACTACATGAGACTTTTTAGATATTATTCTCTACGATCATTCATTGTGTTCTGTTCTTATTCTTCTCCGACTTCTTCTTCTTGTTTATTTGACTACCCTTCTGTTCTTTACTTTTATTGTATCGGGACGATACAACTTTGAGTTGGGGGTCTTGATGTCTCCTCATTTGTGATAATAAAATATACTTCTGAGACATCATTTTAGGCTTATTTATTAGTTTATAGGTTGATTTTAGCTTAATTTAGTGCACTTTCCTATTTTGAGTCTTGATTTAGTAACATAATATTTTTAGAGCATATTGGGTTTAATTGTTTATTTAGTGTGAAGCTTTAAAGATAATTATGGAGATTAATTAGAGTCAAAGTCAAAGACTACAACTTATGGAAAGAGATTCACATGGAAATTGGAGATAAGGAAACAAAGGCTAAAAAATAGGAAAAGGAAAAGCTGCCTAAATCTGAGATTCTGCAGCACACGCCTAAAGAAGTGATGATTACTCCTACAAAGAAGCCGATTTTGGAAGATTTTTTTCATAGGGACATAGATAATTCTGTTACGATTCTTTTGGTATATTATGGAGCAAAAACCGACCAATAACGAAGAAGATATGCTCAAAACGGTCCAGCAGTGTTTATCTTTATTTCCATACGAATTTGAGTTGGGCTAGGAGTCCATTACTTAACTTATCTCTAAAGAAACGAATTAGGTCAACCTATACACTATAAATATAGCCTCTTAACATTAGAAAATCATCCTTGGTGAAACCTAAAACCAAGAGGAAGCTTACAACACAAGAGAGAAGTCTGGAAGGAGTTGTTCATCAACAATGTCTTCTTCTACCTTTAAATTTGTAATTTCTTTCTTTTCTTTCATGAACTAAATTTCTTTAGCTTGAGTTTTAGCATATATGTATGAACCCTAGTTTTGATTGACATCTATCTAATTTGGGAATTTAATGTTTTAAATCGAATTATAGTTTTTGTTCTCTGTTTATGTGTTTGGATTTATATTTTGTGTTCTTGTGGACTGCAGCCATATAGAGTTACCATCTAGTAGTTAGGTCACCATTGACAACAGTGTTTTATTGCATGTTTAGCACATAACGTCTAGTATTCGGTTTAGATTTGACAAATCAACCTAACTAGATAATCACTATGGTTTAGTTCTTGTGACTATTTACCAATTACAGAAAAAGTTTGCTTAGGAAGCCTTATTGACACAGGTAAATCCTATTTTAAACTACCGATAGCGAATTGGAACCGATTAGGGAAATACTACATAATTCACCCTTGCATGTTTAGAACGGCAAAACTAGTGGGGATTACATGCTAGTGACTCAAGCTATATTCTCATATTACTTCTCTACCGTATTTACTTTTTAGTCTTTTAATTCTTAGGTTTAATTTAGTTAAGTAGAAAATCAAACAAAAATCTATTTGTCTTTACTTTTATTTGCATTTAGTTGTTCTAGCTTTAATTATTTACACTTGATATTTGCATAATATTCCTCTAACCTTCGTAGTCTCTGCGGAACGAATCTTAATCTAAAACTTGCATACGATCTGTATACTTGCAGAACCGTGTAGCTTTAGGGTGTTATTTGCACTTCATTTATATTTTATTTTATCACACCCTAGGCCCCACCAACGCCCAAGGATGAATGGGACGTTCTTATCTGGCTTGTAGTCAAGAATAATAAAGTATGTGGGAATAACAAAGTTATCTACTTGGATGAGCACGTCCTCGATTACTCCTCACAGCTTTTTTGTTGATTGATCCGCAAGTTGTAAGATTACGGATGTTGGTTTCGCATCACTAATACCAATCTTCTTGAATACACTTTTGGGCATGATATTCACACTTGCCCCTAAATCACACATTTCTTTTCCATACAATATACCACCTATTTTGATTGGGAGGTTAAAATCTCTAGGATCTTTAAGCTTCGGTGGTAATCTTCTTTGAACTTGTGTTGATATCCCTTTATTGAGTTCCACAGACTTGGATCTTGTGAACCTTTCCTTATTGGAGAGTGCCTCCATATAGAATCGATCATAGTCTCGCTTTCCTTTCATAGCTTCGAGTAAAGGACATTAATTTTCACTTGTTTTAACGTCTCCATACACTTCTCTTGTTGCTCCTTCGGATAAACAGGTTCTACGGGATAGTAGTAATGTAGGGGTGGTCGTCTTACTCTATTTTTCTCTTCAGTTCTTGGTTCAGCAACCACTTGTGGCTTCTTAATCTCACCTTGTTCAACCTCTTCAACCCAATCTTCAACAATTATCTCATCTAAGTTCATCTAATTTACATTTGACGTGTTTGGTAGAACATCCCCTTTGGATGGAGATGGTGGTGTTTCTTTCATCATTTCAACTTGAAGACTAATAGTCTTCACCTTTTTGTCAACGTATTGGATCTTCTTCATGTTAGAAGTTGTATTTTGGGTCAATTGTAGGAGTTGACTTTGCATTTGTTCTATGACTGTAGTGAGCCGCATCACATTTTGCTCTAAAAGTTGATTATGTTGTTTCACATCTTGATTTTGTTGTTGCAGGCTTTGCACTACTAATGCATCGATCTTTGACTCAAGTCTGCTCATATTGTCCTTCGAGAAGTTGATGAATTGACTAATAGTCTCTTTTAATTCAGTGATGTCTTCTTGAGGACGTGATAGAGCTTGACGTCCTTGTGCACATTGCAGCCCGGTGGATGATTAGCTTGATTTTCATAGGCTTGTTCTTGCAGGTATAACTGTTGAGGCGGCATTTGGATGCTTTCCTTAACTGTTATAGCGAGTTGTTGTATTTGATCTTGCAAGCTTGACAACCTCGACTCTGTTTCTATATTAGTGGTAGGAGTTTGTGATTGTGGCCAACTTATGTCGGTCTCGATAATTGTTTCCATACCACTTTTTGCTTCTTTCGGATCCATAGAGACAAAACTACCACGACCCATATCATCTACTCTCAGCTTTGACTCTCTATTGAGTCCATTATAGAACATGGATAATTGTAATTTTGGCGTGTATCCGTGTATTGGACATCTTGCCAATTTCTTTTGAAATCTGGTCCATGCTTCGCCAACACTCTCTCCGGCTTCTTGTAAGAAATTCATAAGCTCCAATAGTTCCTTCACTCGTATACTTGTAGGATAAAATTGATCAAGGAATCTTGCTTGAAGCTTGTCCCAATTTGTTATTAGCTCGGGAGGTTGATCATCTAACCAATCGCTTGCTTTCCCGGTCAAGAAAAATTAAAACATTAAATAATACATCGGTTCTTGCGTAACACCTTCAGTAATGTAGGCATCACAGAATTGCATGAATTTCTGAACAGAGCGAACTGGATCTTGATGTGTATCACCACTATATTTCCCATAGCTCACGAATTGATTAATCAAATCATGAGGGGGCTTGAATCGAACGGCTTGAATAGTTGGGATGTGAATCCCAATGGGTTGCACTCGGAATTGATCAGGAAAACCTAGCTCTAACCGTTGATTAGCCATTTAATCCCTAAAAAGACAAAAACAAAAAGAACGCGTAAAACGGAAAACAAATAAAAACTTCTACACTAAATAAACACAAATAGACTAACTTAAAGATAAATCTCCGGCAGCGGCGCCAAAAACTTGGTGGGGGAAAAGGTGTGATAAAATAATAGATAAATAAATATAATAATAAAGGTACACCCTTGACTACCATGAGAAACTCACTGCAAGTATTACAGATCGTTTGCAAGTTTAGTTGATAAAAAAAGTTCGTTCGCAGGGATTTAGTCCGTTAGATCTACTTGTATTAAATTAGCGTAGATGAATTTAGATGTTTAGAATAAAATATAATGAGAGGAATAATTATCTGATGAGAAATAATAAATAAGAATGCATATAAATAAATATGAATGTAAGTCATATAAATTAGAGTCACTACTACGAGTCTATTACTAAGTTGTTATTCTAACCTTAAGATGAATTGAGCATTATATATTAACCGCGATTCTAAATTCTACCTAACCCCGTCAGGGTGGATTAGGAGCAAACTCGCCACTACCAGGAGATCATGAGTAATAATCGGTGGTTAAATCAAACCTTTATGGCTATCTAGGTAGGATCACTACCAGACGATTATGTGGTGTTGTCAATAATTGAATTACTAAGGATAGTCCTAAGATTGGTCAAATCTAGGGCTGAAAACAATAAGTCAAAGCACACAATAACAATATACGCCAAGCGCAAATCAGTTAAAATAACAACTAGTATTATGGAATTTAAGACAGAATAATAACCCAACAATTAATAGTAAAACTTACAGAATAAAAGCTTAGAAATATGGTGAAGCCACAAATCTATAGCTAATTACCCTAAATATAGAGAAGGAGAGATGTAGAAGAGGAGTTTGCCACTCTCCAACTTCTTGCTTCTTGTCTTCCTCTACAGGTCAGCTTGCTTCTTGGATGAATAACTTGATACTAAGGATGAATATTAAATTAAAGGACTAAGCTAATATTTAAAACTGAGAAAATACAAGCAAGGACTAAGCTTATACTTAGCACTGAGCAAGGACCTGTTTACAATGGTTTAAGGGTGTATTTATAGATGTTTAGGAAGACCTAATTCGTTTTCTTGGAGTGGAAGACAAGTAACTTGGACTCCAAGCCCAACTCAAATTCGTAACCCTAAAACATAGAAAAGGTAATAATGTTTTATTGTTTTGTTTTGGCCATAACCTCTTCATTTCAACTCTGATTGACGTGTTCCATATGTCGAAACTGATCGTCTCGGAATGCTCTATAACTTTTCTTCAGACCATTCTCCCAAATTCCTATCCAATCTTGAGTTATGATCACTTCTATGGTCGTCGGTGCTGGAATTCAGATTTATTTAGCAACTTTATCTTTCCATATCTTATCTTTTCTTTCCTTATCTCCAATTTACATGCATATCTACTTTCTTTTATCTCTTTAGACTTGATTTGGTATCTAATTAATTACTATATATCTTTAAAGCTTCACACTAAATAAATAAATTAAAACCAATATGCTCTAAAAATAATAATTCATTAAATCAAGACAAGAAATAGGAAAGTGCAACAATACATGAGAAAATCGACTACTAGACTTCCTAAAACACTTAAAATGATGTCTCCAACTAATATTAAATCATCAGAAATGGGGAGACATCAACGTCTTTGTTTCATCTCAAGCTTTATCTCCTTGATTTGATTCTCTAATGCTGTTAATTTAGCTGACTGAGCAGTTTCTGTATTCAATCGAAGCGTACCTTTGGAGTTTGTAATAGGAGCTCGCGAAAGCGGCCAACTCCTTTCTGTTTCTATAATACGTTCCATACCTTCAGCAGCTTCTATAGGATCTATAGACACAAATCCTCCTCTTCCAAGATTATCTACCCTCAATCTACTTTTTGCATTGATACCTTGATAGAACATAACTAATTGTAGAGCTGGGGTATAACCCTAGAGTGGACATCTAGCTAACTTCTGTTGAAACCTTTTCCATACGTCTCCTACTTCTTCATCATTCTCTTAGCGAAACAAGCAAGCTCCATCTGATCTTTCAGTCTCGTACTCTTTGGATAAAAAACAGTTAAAGAATGTGGCTTGTAGTTCATCCCAAGTGTTGATTGTGTTTGGTGGTTGTCTATCTAGCCAATCACCAGCACTTCCGGTCAAGAAGAACGTAAACATATGCCAATACAGTTGCTCGCGTGTAATGCCAGGAGTAATATAGGCATCACAAATCTGCATAAACTTCTGAATCGCTCTTACTGGATCTTGAATTGCTGCACCACTATAGTGTCCATAACTTACGAATTGACTGAGCATACCCCGATCGTGCCGAAATTTAATATTCTGGATCACTGGAGAACGATAACCTAAAGGTTGAACTCGAAAAGGTGCTCCCAAGCCTGGGAGATCTTGTTCTCTACGTTGATTGTTTCTGTTATCTCCTTGTGGTGGTACTAGAGGAATAAGTGGTGGTACCCGAGGGATTGGTTATTGACGTTGATTGTTATTCGGATTAAGATTAATATTATCCTGGGGTGGAATTGGAATTTCCTCTTGTTGAGACATGGCTTTTCTTTGTTCTCGTTCTTCTCTCAATCGTTTGTTGTAGTGCTTGAAAACACTCTCGGGGGTTCTCGAGGATACACTAAAAGACCTGAAAGAGACAAAAACAAAAAGAAAGTGTAAGTCTGAAAAAATAACTAAAAACTACTACACTAAAAATAAAAATCCACACGCTAACGAGACACAAGTCCCCGGTAGCGGCGCCAAAAACTCGGTGTCGGCTAGGGTGTGATAAAATAACAATAAAATAAGATACAACTAACACTCTAACTTAAACACAGTACTCACTGCAAGTATCACAGGTCGTACACAAGTTTTAATTATAAGTACATATTCGTTCTCAGGGACTTAGTGTGTTATACGAATGGATTAACAGGAAAGCATAGCAATTAATAGTTCAATGAATTAAAGACAATAAAAGTAAATATGAATGATTGATTGAGATAATAATGATTAACTAAACTAAAGAAAAAACATTAAATAAAAGATGAAAGAATAAGATGAGAGAGTATAGCTCAGGTTTTGCTAGTATGCACTAATCCTTCTATTTCGTCTACTACTTAATAAGGGTGATTAAAACTCTTAGATAGGTAGACATGATTCTATATGCCTCTTAATCCCCTTCCTGGTGGACTTAGGTGGCGACCTAAGATTTACCAGGGGGCTTGGGTAAGGGACCCTACCCAATGGTTGTGGTTAGATCTCAAACCCTAATGACTATCTAGTTAGGTAAGCCCTTCCAGATCACTACCGGAAACTAGACGCTTATATGATGTTTCAATAATTAGACACCCCTTCTAGGTGACCATTTAACTTCTTGATGTCTCCCTAAATGTTCTAATTTTATACCTTTGGGAGACATCATTTTTTGTGTTTATTTGACTATTTAGACAGACATTTGGTGCTAATATGCAATAATCCGGAATTTCCATTTTATTTCTAGTAATTTTGATTTATTAAACTTTTGCGTGTAATATTGTGTATTTTAGTGAAAAGTTTGTAGGTTTTAATTATTAGCTAGGAATGGAATCCGAGAAGAGAGTCAAAGATCGTGATATGGAGTCAAGACTTGAAGATAAATCCCGAAAGAAATTATTTTTAGAGCTGCAAATCTGTTTTCCAGCCCACAGATTGCTGATTTCAAGGCGCTTAAGAGATGATTTAGCCGTTGACCTTTGAAGAGAAAACATTCCTTATCGAGTCACGGAACTTTAGCAACTGGAATCAAGTCAATCGGAGTCATAACAAAGCGGGAAAAGCCGTTTTAGTGAAGGTGTATCAGCAGTTACTGGATTTTGGATTTAGAAATTGGGCTTGGACATTTAATTATTGATTTATTCTTAAGTCCAAGCCCTAATCCGTTTTTAACATTATAAAAGGGGTTTAGACTTATATTTTCACACATCCTTTTCATAATAAAACATACGCTTAAGAGTCAGACACCAGAGAAGAAGCTAGAGGCAGGAAGAGAAGAAGCAAGAGTTGGAGACTGTCTATATCTCCAATTCTCAACCAATTCAATTCCGTAATTAGGTTCTTCTATTTTATTCTGTAAAACATGATGAACTTATTTATTTCTTTAGTTTTTGTATTTTCAATTATTATGAGCTAAACATAATTAGTGCTTGAGAATGCATAATGGGTTAATCCCAATTTGATTTCGTTTGATACATTTGAATTTGGGATAATTATTATTTAAATCAAATTGGGTAATTCGTATTTTTCTTTATTTTGTGTTTAATTACTATTATTGACCTGATCAATTAATAATAGGACTTAGTATCTAAGCTATTCCAATTAGTGGCGATTGGATCACCTTGACGGGGGGTTTAGGTATGGAACTAGTTAACGAATGTAGGTTAGAAATTATTTGACTCTGACGAGCTTAATTAAACCTATGGCCTATTGGGTAATTTAAACTTAAACACTTGAGAGTGGACTATAATCACCCTGACGGGGTTTGTAGCACTTGAGAGTTGCTCCTTAGTCCACCCTGACAGGGGTAAGGAGAATATAGAATCCCGACCAATACAAATTTACCAATTTGCCCCTTAAACAATGTATGAAATGAATGATAGTTAGGAAAACCCTTGCGTTTCTCAAGTACTGCCTGCTCATACTTGCGTCTTACTTTCATTTACTTGCGTCTTAGTTATTTACTTACATTTTCGTATTATTCTTTCATACTTAGGATTAATACAAACCAACCAATCAATCAATATATCTTTTACTTGCTTTCATAAGTGCAACCATTCATTATTTGATAAGCATTGTAGTTAACCAACCGTCCCTGAGAACGAATCTCTTATCACTATTATTACTTGGGACAACCGTACACTTGCGGTTGTGGTTCAATTAATTTTTGCATTTATTTTAGAACACACAAAGGACCACCAAGTTTTTGGCGCCGCTGCCGGGGACGGTAGCGTGTGACCACGGTGTTTATCCTTTAGTGATAGTTGCATTTATTTTTATTTCAGTTTTACGCTTTTTGTTTGTTCATTTCTTTTCAGGTTTTTAGGTTTGGTATATGCGAAGAAGACTCTTTAAGGATCTAGAGCCAACACCTCCGATCCTTAATAATCCAGAATCGTTAATCAGACTTGCTAACAAGAGAAGAAGAGAACAAGAAGCCTTAGAAGTAGAAGAATTAATTAACAGAATGGAGAATATCAATATTCAGAACCAACAAAATAACAGACAAGGTCAATTAGACGCAAATGGCCAACCTTTAGCGCCACCAGGCATTATTCCTCAAGTTCAGCCACTAAATACTAATCCTCAAGTCCAAGCTCATATAGTGATGAATCAAGATCCATGGTTTGTTAATGGTCCACCAGAAGCTCCATTCCTTGCTCCTGCTATAGGGGTAGGTGCTCCAGATATAGATGTTCCAAGGTTTCGTCCAGATTCGGGTATGTTAGCTCAATTCCAAAACTTTGAAAATTTTCGTGGTAGTGTTGGAGAAGATCCCATTCGAGTAATACAGAAATTCAAGCAGATATGTGATTCTTACATCACACAAGGAGTTTCAAAAGAACAGATGTACTATGCTGTGTTTCGATTTTTTGTTATAGATGGGGCGAGTGAATGGCACGATACGCAAGATCCTACGAAGATAACAAATTGGGAACAATTAGAAACTGCTTTCTTTGACAGGTATTACCCAAGTAACATGAGGTTAGATGATCAGCTTGAATTAACGCATTTCTGTCAAGAATATGATGAAACTTTGGGTAAAAGCTGGACAAGATTTCAGATGTGTTTACGTAGAGTTCCTGATCATGGCTTTTCAGAACAACAACAGCTAAAAAACTTTTACAAAGGCCTTGATGGGACTTCAAGAGAAAAATTGGATTTGCTATGTGGTGCGGGATTTCTTCAAGTTCAACCAGTTCATGCAAAAATCATCCTAGAAAGAACAGTAAATAATGAAGTTGGGTGGAATACCATAAGAACACCAATTAGAGGAGGAGTTAATAATGTCAATATTGAAGAAAAGTTCAACTCCTTAGAGACAAAGATTCAAACCACACTAGAACAACAATTGAGACAACTCAATTTAGCCGTGAAAGAAGGTTTCTCGAATAAAAGAGGTGAGGTAAAGGTTGCACAATAGGTGTATGGATGTGAGTATTGCGGTGTTAATGATCATAGTTGGGAGAATTGTCAAAATAATTAAGAATCCGTGATGTTTGTCTCCAACAGAGGTAACTTTAATTCGAATGGTAATGGATATCAACCTAACAGAAACCATCCTGGGTTTCAATATTCAAATCCTAGTGGGGCAACCAATCTTACATATGCGTATCAGCCTCATCCCTAAGGTAACAATTTCAATCCAAGACCACAAAATAATTATCAAGGAGGACAGAATCAGGGAAATTATGTTCAGAGACAAGCTCCTCAAGATAGTTACAATAAAACCATGAATCAAAAAGCCTTACCTGCCCATCCACAAGAAGGTGTAGTTACCCTTCAGAAAACCGTTGAAAGTTTAATTTCTCTTCAGACGCAAGCTATGGAACGACAACAAGCATCTGACGCAAACATGAAGTTATTACAGAATCTGATAAATCAAATTAATAAACAACTGAATCAACCTCCACAAGGGCAACTCCCTAGCGATACCGAAACTCTGGTCCAAATCGAAGATTGTAAAATCATCTCTCTCAGAAGTGGTAAGAACCTTCCTCCACCTCCTTTTCCTGTTATGAAAGAGAAGAAAGTTTTTAGAAAAGAAAAATAGGTGGTGGATGAAGATAAAGAAGTTGAAGTAGAAGAAGTGGAGAGGTCTAGTGAAGTTCCGAAAAAGAAAGATGATACTATAATAAACCGTCCTCCTCCACCATTTCCATCGAGAGTTTAAAAGAAGGGCGATATGGCTGATTATAAAAAATTCTTTAACAAGGTAAGAGGTCTTAGCATAAATATTCCGTTATTAGAAGCTATTAGAGATGTACCCAAGTATGCTAAGTTTCTGAAAAGAGCCCTCACCAACAAACAGCCATATTGCGATAATGAAATGATTGGCTTACCTGAAGAATGTAGTGCAATATGTCAAAATAAATTACCTCCGAAACTACTTGATCCTGGGAGCTTTACAATTCCGATATCTATTGGTAATGAGTGGAAAGGAAAAGAGCTATGTGATTTGGGTGCAAGTATTAATCTTATTCCCAAGTCAATCTTTGAGAAGTTGAAAATAGGGAATGTGAAACCTACATCTATGGTTTTGCAAATGGCGGATCAATCTCTTGGACATCCAGAAGGCCGAATCGAAGATGTCCTCGTTAAGGCAGGTACGTTAATATTTCCCGCTGATTTCGTTAATATTGATTACGACGCGGATAGGAATGTCCCCATTATTTTGGGAAGACCATTCCTAGCCACGGGGCGTACCTTGATTGATGTAGAAAACGGAGAAATGATCATGAGAATCCAAGACGAGGAAGTTAAATTCAACGTGTTCAGACCAATGAAATTCCCAGATGCACAGGAGGATTGCTTTCGTGTAGATGTTGTTGAACAGGTACCAAAAGAACCAACTAAGGTTGTGGAAACCTTAGGAGTGGAGGAAAAAGAGCTAAGAAAAAAACCACCGATCAAAGTTCCTCCAAATCCTAAGAGAAATCCACCACTCAATCATGCGAAGAAGAAAGAGAAAACACGTGTCACGAAGGTTCCAAAGGAACATAAGAAGGAAAGAAAGAAAAAGGAGTTCAAAGTAGGCAAAGAAGTTGCTATGAAAAAGCCTAAACCTCCTCCAAAGACATGTGAATCAAGGAACTCTTGGCTAGGACCATTCGTGGTCACGAAGGTTATCTCAGACAAACTAGTGGGAATAAAAGCTAAGGGATGTAAATTTCGAGTTGCTAATATTGACAACCTCACTCACTGCTGGGGAGGTTATGAGAATGACTAATAAATGAGGTAACCCGTCGAGCTTAACGACGTTAAAAAAAAGCGAATTTCTTGTATATTAGTTTAAGTATTTCAATTTCGTAGTTTAAATTAGTTTGATGTTCGTTAATTTAGTGTTTATTATTAAGAAATGAGGAAGGGTAGTTGTTTTTGATGATTTCAGGGGTAAAACGGTCATGAGTTTGGGGTCAAAACGATGAGAAAACAAAAAATTATGGAGTCAACAGCAGGTTGACCGGCTAGCCGGCGAGTTGGCCGGCATACCGGCCAAAAGCGCTGAAGACCCCCAAACCTTCTGATCACTGCGTCAGCAATGACGTAGCATTGCTGCGTCACGATTTGTGCCGGCATACCGGTCAGATGACCGGCTAGCCGGCCGAAGAGGAAGAAGTTTCTGACCATTGCGTCAGCAACGACGCAAGGTCGTTGCGTCTTGAAATGCGCCAGCGACATGCCGCCGGCATGCCGGTCAGATGACCGGCTAGCCGGCCGATGAAGGCGGACTTTCTGATCACACTGCGTCAGCAATGACGCAAGGAGGCTGCGTCAGAGGTAAAAAAACAAAAAAAAAAAGAGTAAAATTTTCAATTTTGAAATTTATTTTTCGCCGACACAGTGACCGGCATACCGGTCAGCCGCCGGCTAGCCGGTCAGCTGCTGTGATTGGCGGTTTTAAGGGTTCCAACCCTATATTTTTAGCTTCTTTCACCAAGACTACCTCTTATTACGAGTCCTAGCCTCCAACTACTCCTAAAATCATCATCAAAACACCAAAACACCATCAATCCTTCCCTCTAAACATCATCCAAGCTCACAATCAGACCATAAAACTTCCAAAATACCAAAGATTCACACTTTAATTCGAAATTTTCTTTCACCAACGCTACAGTTTATCCGTTAAACCTTTCCCAATCCCTGAAATATCCATGACCAGCTCTAAGCAATCCATAATTCATATACAAACCTTCAAGAACACTGAAATCACAATTTTATCCAAAACTTTTGAAAGTCCTTGAAGCTTTGAGTTTGGGGTCATCAGAGATGACCATGGAGGTTGGAAAAGGTACGAAGAACATGGTGAAGAAAGAGAATAGGGTATTAAGGGAAGATTTTAATAGAAGAGATGATGCTTAGAGGGCAAGTAATAAATGAAAACGTGGGAAATTTGAAGAAGTCGAGGTGATGAAGAACACTTTAAACGCAACCATTGATGAAGAAGAATTCAAAACCTCAACCTGGACGCAACACCGACACCAGCCTTGCGCTGGTTAAGATACGTTTTCTGTCCCTTCTTATTTAGTGTAGATTATTTTATTGCTTTGAGTCTTTTCGAGTCGTGGGGACACGACTCATTTTTGAGTTTGGGGTGGGGTTTGTTGCCTCATCCCAGTTTTTATGTGTTTATTTGTTTTTAATTGCTTTCAATAAAAATAATTAGGAGTTGCGTTTGACTGTAGAAGATTTTAAATGTCCCTTTTAAGCATACTTTTGATGAATCTATGATAGTAGATAGTGGACTTTAGGGAATAACATAAAACACGCTTTAAATGCATGCAAACATAGATAATGAATAGGAAAAATTAATGAACAATGCAAAAGAAGTAAGCTTGTACTTAAGGAAAATGTTTGGTTTGTAGAACGTGAGATCTAAATTAGTAGAGAACCCACTTAGATATGAACTAGAGACGAACCATGTAGTTGGGAAAATGATAGAGGCAGTTATTTGTTAGCCATTTGAAGCCTTTTAGCTTGCTATCCCTTATATTAATTTTATCCGTCTTAGCCCAATTTTGAGCCTTGAGCCTTTCTTTTGTAGCCACGATATAAGCCCATTATCCCTTAGATTATTAGGCATGACCAAATGACCCGCACTTGAATCACTTGAATCCCTTAGTTCAACTTGCAAGTGCCAACTCCTTTGACTTCAACCTTATTGTTGTCTCCTACATATATCCACCTTGATCCCTCTGGAATCCGACGGTACTCTACATATGCCTCTCGGTCTTTGGCTACATGGTCTGTCGCTCCTGAGTCCACAGTCCACAGTCCACAGTCCACAAATGATTAGAATCAGCAAGCAATACAGTACTGGTAACATAAGTAAAATTACAAGAAGTAAATGACATTGCTACCTTTCTGGGCTCGCTGCACTCGTGAGCGAAGTGGCCCATTTTCTCACAGTTAAAGCATTTCATCTTACTCTTGTCTTTCTTCTTACGGAAACGTTTTCCATTATTGTTACCACCCTTCTTGTTCTTCTTGGAAACATGCTAATTTCCGTTCTTCTTCCCATTGTTCTTGCGCTTATTGCCAGAAACTCTGTGGGAACTTGACTCAGCAACATCAGCCTGACCCTGAGGCTTAATTGCATCTAGACGTTCATCTTCCAATGCCACATGACGAGCATCATCATCAAAGGTTTTGATTTTGTCATTGTGAGTCAAGTTTATCTTCAAATGCTCCCAGTTATTTGGAAGAGATCGGATCACAGCTTGAACCTGTTGTTCATCAGTAAGGTTATGACCTGCATTCTTAAGTTCCCTAATCATGTTACACATCTCTCGGAGATGTTGTTGCATGGTTTGATTAGGATTCTTCTTGCAAGTGTCAAACTTAATGGTCAATTGACGCAACTTAGTCACAGTCGTACCCCCATACTTCTCCTTAAGAGCATTCCACATTTCGTGAGCAGTGAGGTATCGTTGACATTCATAGACAAGATCGTCATTCATGGAGCCTATCAAGATGCCTCTTGCAGTGGAATCTTTCTTTTTCCACTTCTCATAAGCCTCCATGTCCCTTCTGTTTTGAGTTGTGTTGTCTTCCTCAGGCTGAGCCATGACATTGTTAACAGCCTCAAGAACATCTTGCTCTTCTAGAACATAGTGTATCTTGAGCTTCCAAATGTTATAGTTCTCACCATTCATCTTTTCTCCTTTGTTGAGATCAGCAATGATGGTTTTCGATGCCATTTTCTCTATAAAGTAAGAGATTTCCATTAATATCATACATTTATTTAACAACTCTATGCTATCAATGCAAACGGAATGAATAAGAAAGATAACAAAATAAGTGATAAAGAAAGTTCACTATGTTCCCAATCATGAACCACTATATTTTGTTTGTCTTAACCATTCAATCAATTTCATTAACTGCAAAATTAAGTTCTTCAAGAACTCCCACTTACTCTAACATGAATAGAGCAAAAATGTATGAAAACTAAACAACTAATAACATAAAAGTAAATAATCTAGTTGAATTCATATATAAATGAAAAATCATGTTTGGTAAACAAATAACCAAATAAAATCAAAGACTAACATTTGAAACGAACTACCAAAATAAACTACCTAGCAAAGAAACTCTAACTTATACAAGACAATCACTCGTATCTCGTTTTCAAAGGAATCGATTTTTCAAAACCCTCTTTTACATAGAGACTTATCGGATCATACTTAGTAGGCGAATTCATCTCACAAGGACATTTGAAAAAACTTGTATGCCTTTTAAAATGATTCCACATATGAGATTTAGTGAAGGCATATACGACCCAACCATATGTTTTTGATCTCCTATCTACATAATTTTCGGGATTCACATTCCTCCATAGAGCAAGGAGATCTTTTCTCAAGTCTTTTGGCAAAGTCCTGAGAAGGGCGTCAACCTTGTCATTCTCATTCATGTGATAGGCATATTTTATGACACCTTGTATCATATCATTTACAATCTTCACGTGTTGTATTAAAGAATGTGATGATTTCATCTTATAATTTCGAAGTGTCATTATTTTGTTTTTCAAATCTTCCCTTTGTCCATCTGACTCGGGTTCTTTGGCGGTGTAAACCAATTTTGGTTTATTAGTATTCTTAATGTTCTTGTAATCAGTCATGTAGTTCATCAACAGGTCGCGTCTGAATGCACGTAATCCCCGGGATCGTGTAATCACCATTTTCCTCTATAGAAAATTTAAGAACAAAAAATAATTCACCACTTTTTTGAATTAAAATAATACATTTCTGAAATTTGTTATAAATGAAACATATATTCTTGTTAGTAACAACTAATTGTATAGAAAAAGTGGTTAACTGACTAGTCATTGGTAGGGTTGGCCAGGGTTCAAACCCCCTTACATGCAAAATAATTCTACTACTCTAATTTGGTCCGAAAAAATTAAAATAAAAGCTACGGCCAAAATTGGATTTTTTTTTAAAACATATTTAAACACAGAAGACGAAGAAATAAATATCCAGGTAACAACGCTCTGATACCAATTGTTACCTATTAAATTAAATAGTAAAGGGTTTAGACAAACCTTATTACGCAGCGGATTGATAATTTCTGAATTCTTGCTTTCTGATCGTGAACTTAATTACTAGAATTACGCCCTTTGTTTTCACCACCTAAGTGTCTGAGAATTACTTGTTAAGTGTATGAGAAAAGAGATTGATTTTTGCTGTTTGTGTTTGTTGTGTCTGGAGAGGAGAAGCAGACTCCTATTTATAGAGGATTAGGAGCGTTGGTTTATTAACTGATTATAAACCATCACTCCACTATCTCCACTATCTCCATCTCTCTTAGTGGGTAAGTTACCATTGTAACTTCCTGACTAACTTCCCAGAGTACGTTCATGTTACCCCATCATGGGTGATATGGAATAAAATAATATTTATTTATTTTATTTCTTTCAAATTTCAATTATAATAATCCCAAATCCAAACACATGAAACGAAATCAAAAAGGGATTAACCCATTATGCGTTCTCAAGCACTTATTAAATTTAGCTCATACTAATTAGAAATAAAAAAACTAAAGAAATAAATAAGTTCATCATGTTTTACGAAATAAAATAAAAGAACCTAATTACGTAGTTGAATTGGCTGAGAATTGGAGATATAGACAGTCTCCAGCTTTTGCTTCTTCTCTTCCTTGCGCTAGCTTCTTCACTGATATTCTGACTCTTAAGCATATGAATTGTGTGATGTGAGGTGTGTAAAAATAAGAGTCTATAGCCTATTTATAATGTAAAATTCGGACTAGGGCTTTTCTTAAAGATTAAATGAAAATTAGAAAAGCCCAAATCCTGTAACTGTTGCACCACCTTCACTAAATCAGCTCTAACCGGCTCGTTTCAACTCGGATTGACCCCATTCTATTTGCTAAATTTCCGTAACTCAATGAGGAACAAATTCTCTTCACAAGTCAGAGGCTAAATCCACTCTTAGATGGCTCGAAATCAGCAGTCTTTATCAACTTTCAAGATTTGCAGCTTGAAATTATCGATTCTTCCGGGATATTTCTTCTTGCTTTGACTTCATTACACGATCTTTTGACTTTATTCTTGGATTCCTCTCCTAGCTAGTGTTCAAAACCTACAACTTTTCACTCAAAACAAACCATATTACGCGCAAAAGTTTAATAAAGGAAAAATACTAGAATTAAAAGAGGAAAATCGATTTATTGCATATTAACACCAAAAGTCTATCTAAATAGTCGAATAAACACCAAAAATGATGTCTCCCAAGGGCATAAAATTAGAACATTTAGTGAGACATCACTCTACCTTTACCTCGAGAGTTTAGAAGAAGGGAGATATGAAAGAATATCATAAATTCATGAATGTGGTGAGTAGGCTTATTTTCAATTTTACATTTTTGGATATTATCCAAGTAATTCCAAAGTATGTAAAATTCTTAAAAAGATAAATCACCAACAAACGCACGTATCTTGAGAATAAATTGGTAGGTTTTCCAGAAAGAGTGTAGAGCGATATGCCAGAGTAAGTTGCCCCCTAAATTGGTTGATCTTGGGAGTTTTAATATTCCAATTTCTAATGGTGATGAGTGGCATGGGAGAGCTCTGTGTGATTTGGGTGAGAGTATTACTCTCATGCCCAGATTATTAGACTTAGAGAAGTTGAAGATAAGGAATGCAAGACCTACCACCATGGTTCGCAAATGGCCGATAGATCCCTCACACATCCAGAGGGAAAGGTGGAATATGTCCTTGTCAAGGTAGGTAGCTTAATTTTCCCTTGTGATTTTATTATATTTGACTACAAAGCATATAGGAATGTCCACATCATTTTGGGCAGACTATTCCTAGCCACGGGGTGTACTCTTATTTATGTAGAGAATGGAGAATTAATAATGCATGTCCAAGACAAGGAGGTAAAGTTCAACGTGTTTAGGGCGATGAAGTTCCCGGATTTCAAGGACGAGTGTTTCCAGGCGGATGTCGTTGATCATGCTACGCAAGAGGTATTTAAACAGATGAATTTTGATGATATCTTGCAGAATTCCCTAACACTTTACTTGCCGGAGATGATGGAAGAGCTTGCTGAAACAGTGGAAACTCTAAATTATGAAAATACAAAGCCTAGGCGTCTTGCCTATGAGCTAGTGAGAGAATCGGAGGAGATTGAGTCTTAAAAGAAGCCATTTATCGAGTCTCCTCCGTAACTCGATGAGAAGCCGCTCCCGTCACACTTGAGGTATACCTATTTGGGTACTGACAATACTTTACCTGTTATTATTATAGATACTTTAACAGGTCCTCAAGAAGACAAATGGTTGCGTGTACTACGAGCCAACAAATTTGGCCAATTAGAATTAGGTATTAGTAATTGGGCTATTCACTAGTGGCGTTGATCACTTTGACGGGGGGGGGGGGGTTAATTTAGGTAATAGACGTGTGGTATTCATCAATGATCCTGACAGGCTTGACTAACAACGCAGCCAATTGGGTAAAACACTTCAACATCCGAAAGTAGCTTATAATCGCCCTGACAGGGTTTGTAATACCGTAGGTCTACCCTGACGGGAGTTAGGAGATATTAGAGTCCAGACTAATACATAAATACCGACTTTACCCTTAAACGGAAGCATTAATTGCATGAATTTAGGTGATCCATCGTGACACTCAAGTATACCTTTCATCTTTCCGTCTACATCTCTTAGTTTTTAATTTATTTACTTTCAGTAATTTTAGTTATTTGGGTCTAGTAATTTAATCTTTGAAACCAAAAAAATATATCTTTTATCTTTTATTTTCTGTACTTGCAATTACTTCTACTTATTGATTAAACACATTGGTTACACCTACGCAATCCCTGAGAACGAAATCCCTGATATCTATCTATTAATTGGAATGACCCTTACACTTGTGGTTAGTAGGTCTTCTTATTTAGTGTTGGTTTTTATCACACCCCAGGACCCACCACCAAGCTATGGGAAAATTAGTTCATGCTAACAAGAAATAAACTAAAATAAAGATACATACTGTCAACTTGCTTCTCTTGATGACTTCTAAGAGTAATATAATTTAAAATCTGAGCAAGGACATGTTTACAATGATAAGAGGGTGAATTTATAGGTGTTTTCTAACCCTAGGCCGAAATTTTGGAGTCGAAAGCAAGTAATTTGAGTCCAAGTCCAACTCAAAATCGTTTCCTAACATTGCTCACTGTTTTGGTCATATCTCCTTCGTTATTGGGCCGATTTTTGCCCGCTTTATATCACAACGACTGCAGCAGAATGATATATGTAACTATATAAAGGATTATCGAAATTCATAGCCAATTTGAAGTTATCTTCACTTTAATAGACGTAGCTGCAGAATTGGCAGATTTATTTGGCAGCTTTTCCTTTCCTAATTCAGCTTTACTTCCTTTTATCTCTTGATTCCTTCTGGATCTTCTTTCCTTGACTCCTTATAATTTATTTGACATCTAATTATATTCCATAAACCTTAAGAGCTTCACATTAACACACAAATTAAACCAAATATGCTCCTCTAGTAATAAATCATTAAATCAAGACATGAAATAAGAAATTATCTAATAATAGGTATAAATCCCTTAAATATTAATCAATTAAACCTAAAATGATGTCTCCAACCTACATTAATATATCACAAATATGGAGACATCATTTATATTAGCCGGGGTGCAAATGCATCTAAGTCCTCGCACGTGTGGTCTTAGCTCTCTACCTTATTCATCCTCTCGGCTTTCGGGTAGGCTTAATTTCTTGTCCCTATTGACTGCCTAGCGTACTAAAACCGTCTGGTAAAAGGCACTAGGCGTCTATATATTATGTCCGAAATCTCGACCCCCCGCCCGGGTTTTAGTCAAAAAGTCTTAAACTACATATATTTGCTCAGGATACATGTAGGCAATAGGCACAAATATATAAACAAGGAAATTATGAAATTCAATTCATTTCAATATCATAAATAATCCCAAATCACCAAACCATATGTAAAAATAAATTAGGGTTCGTACCCGTTGCAAGTCTCAAGCACAAAAAAATGTTTAGCTCATACTAAATAAAGGAAACTACAATGAAAACAATACTAGAGAATCATGTTTAAAAGATAAAATGGACTCGAATTAACCTACAAATACTGAATGGATAGGTTGTGCAATGGTGGAGAATGATGAAATTTAGGAGTAAACCCTTCTTCCCTCTTCTCCAGGCGCTTGAGCTCTCTCCATATGATAAAATTTGATTAAAAATGAAGCATACCGAATTATGGAGCTCAAATAAGCTTATATACTATTTCCAAAAACGTTTTGGACTTAATGGGCTCACTTGAGTGGTTTAAACTTGGTGGTGGATCCTGGGGTGTTATAAAATAATACAATAAAAGTAAAGGATCCACAATACCACAAGTGTACGTTTTTCAAGGTAATACTCCGATAATCGGGCTTCTTCGCAGCTATGCTGTAGATCTCGGTTTTGGGCGTTAGGCTAGATTACACGGGGCCAAGGCGGAATTATACGGTTTTGAATCCCGATGTGTAATTTTGTATATTAAGTAATCTATATGTAGTAATTATAGCAATTTTAACTATTTAAGTCATAAAGTTCATCTAACAACACTGTAATAAATATAAAAATACTAAAATTTGAGTTATAATATCAACTAAAGAATTCTCGAGAATAAGAAAAATAACAAAAAGGTCTATGCAGGCATGTTTTTCCATTAATCGGCGCTTAGGCGACCATTTTTTGCCATTAATCGGTACCTAGACGGGCTAGGCGCCTATTCCACGGCGACTAAGGAGCTAAGGCAAAAACGCCTAGAATTATAACTAGGCGTAAGCGGCTGAGTTAGGAGTTGACGCTTAGGCGGGGAGATCTACAACATAGCTTCGTAGGGACGGATATATATAACTCAGGTGTTTGTCGAATAAGTAGAGATAATTGTTAAAACAGAATAGTAAAATTGATAAGATATATCTTTTGGTTTTGTTTTATAACTACGGTACAAGAAAATAAAGTAATAAATAGTTTAACTGAAAGAAAATACTGAGAGTAAATGAGTTGGACGCAAGAAAGAGAGAGGTACTTAAGTCTCACAATGGATCTACCTATATTTATATAATTAATTCTTCCGTTTAAGGGCTAAATTGTTATTTATGTATTAGTCGGGACTCTAATATCTCCTAACCCCTGTCAGGGTGGACTTAGGAGTTATCCTACGTTATTATAAACCCTGTCAGGACGATTATACCAACTTTCGAATGTTGAAGATCTTTACCTAATTGGTTGTGTGGTTAGTCAAGCCCGTCAGGATCATTGACGAATACTACGCGTCTATTACCTAGGTCTGTAATTAAACCCCCCGTCAAGGTCATCACTTCGCCACTAAAGTGAATAACCTAATTACTCAACCCTGTTTCTAACTGGCCAAAATGAAAATAGTAAATTAGCATGCGATAATAGTCAATACAAAATACCCAATTTGGATTAAATTAAGTAATCCCAAATTCGGAAAAATATAAATTAAATAAATAAGGGTTTAACCCATAATTGCAATTCTCAAGTACTTATGAAATTAGCTCATGTTCGAATTAAAAACTGAAATAAAATAAAGAAAAGACATTATCCTAAATTAAAGAAATAGAATATGAAACGTAATTGAAGGGATGAAAATAACTGTTGTTGGAGAAAAATGGTTCTCCAACTCCTGCTCATGCTTCCGCCTCTTGACGCTCTTTCTAAGGATAATTTAATTTGAAGAAAATATGAGAGGTGCTGAATAATAAGGTCTAAAAGGGCTTATATAGATGGTGAAAATGAATTAGGTCTAATCTTGGGCTTAATTAAGTAACTAAAAGTTCAAGTCCAATTGGTAATTCCCGTAACTGATGTACAGCTGTCGGTAAAACGATCGTAACTTTTGCGTCTCAATTCCTAATCACCTGATTCCACTCCCCAAATCTTCCTAGCTCAAAAAACGCAGCTTCCTTATATCAGGGCTAAAGGGCTGCATCAGTGGCTAAGTGGCTCGAAATCAGCATTTAGTAACAGCTTTCTAGATTTTCAGCTCTTTTAGTCAACTCTTCGGGAAATCTTTTCTTGCCTTTGACTCCTCCGCTCGATCTAAGAATTTAATTATCACTTCTCCTCCTTATCTTGGTGCTCCATAGAATCCATGGACCTAAGAACTTTGCACTAAAACAAACAAATTAACACACAAAATCTCTAAATTGAAATATCATAATTCCAAGGGGAGAAAATGCAATATAACGAAATAAGTCTAAAAGTCTATCAAATAAGTTTAATATTCACCTAAAATGATGTCTCCTTAGGACTTATATTTAGAACAAAAAGGGAGACATCAAGACCCCAAACTCAAACCTTTGTCTTCCCGACAAAATAAAACAAAATAGAGGTCCAATGTAAGAAGCAACATGCAAACCTAAAGAATAAACCCAAAGCAAAAATCAAAATAATTTCACATAGTATAACCTAAGAATTAATGCACACATACACCTATCATACAAAATCAAACACATAAATAATATCAATCCAAAATTAATTTCACAATGCTAGAAGATTACAGTTGATACTTAGCTCGAGATGGTGGCTATAGGGTGTTCATCAATCTTTACTCGCTTTGAAAGCTCCACTTAACTTACTACCTATTAGTAGAATTCTTAATTCACTATGCACCTAAGAATCATGAGGTCTTTACTGTTTTAGCGTAGGCTTAGGGACGGTATGGTACATTTGGATAATAAAAAGTGATCTTTTGGATCTCTCCTCACTAGCCTTCAACAAACTGCCCTGAGCTTTAGTTTACACTCATAAAAGATCTCACTCACTTGAGGCACTAAATTAGCGTCCCCAAATAAACCCAACCTATCAATATGATTACAAAAATATTCCTTTGCTGCTTCTTTTATTTTACATTTATTCAATCTGTTTTTTTTTTGTAAGTTAAACATGGCATTATTTTTAATGTGAAATGTCATGCTAACTTATTTTCTTAATTTTTCTTTTTTTCTTTTTCTTTTTCTTCTTTTCTATTCTTTTCTTTTCTTTTCTTTTCTTTTCTGAAATTGGCAAAGGAATTTACAATAAAGTGCATAATCATTCAAGCACATGACAAATCTACCCAACAGATATAATAACAGATTCCCTCACCCCAAACTCAAGCTCAAGGACAACTAGTCTTAAGCAATCGTGATTCAAGAGCGGGTCATATGGTATAGTCTTAAAATCTAAAGGATAGGCTTATAATGTGGCTTCAAAAGAAAGGCTTAAAAGATTAAAGGCTAAAAAATTGGGCTAAGAAGGATATAACATTTAATCACGGGTTAGAAAGCTAAAAGGGTCTCAAGTGGCTACCAAAGAATTGTCTCTATCATTTTCCTAGTTACATAGTTCACCTCTAGTTAATAACTAAGTGGGTTATCTACTCATTTAGATCTCACGTTCTACACACCACTCATTCTTACCAAATACAAGCTTACTTCTTTTGCATTGTTCATTAATTCTTCCTATCTATTATCTAGCATTTGCATGCATTCCAGTTGCGTTTTACATTAACTCTAAGGTCTACTATTTTCTATCATTAATTTACAAATAGTATGCTTATGGGGACATTCAACAAATTCTACAGTGAAATCATTCCTTAAACTAATTTTTATTTGAATTTTTTTTTGAAAAGAAGTACAAACACATAAAACATAAAATTGGGTTGAGCCAACGATACCATACCCCAAACTCAAAACTGTCCCCACGACTCATAAAGACTCGATAAAGCAAATAAACTATTATACACTACTAAATGAGAAAAGGGATAAGGAAACATATCTCAATCAGTACTAGGCTGATAACGTGTAGGCTCAGATCGAGGTTATGAATTCTTCTTTATCAAGTTGTAAAGACCATTCATTGTTGCGTTCATCTTGAATAAAGTGTCCTTAATCACCTCGAACGATTTTGTCATATTTCCAATCATCTCCTCCTAGCCCTTTAAATCATCATCTCCTCTACAGACATCTTCCCTTAACACCAATCTTTCTTTTATCTTCATGTTCTTCGTATCTTTTCCAACCTTCATGGTCATCTCGGATGACCCCAAATTCAAAGCTTCAAGAACTCTCAAAAGTTTTGGATGAATTTTGTGACTTTGGTGTTCGTGAAGGTGTATGGATATGAATTATGGTTTGTTCTGAGCTGGGTCATAAATATTTCAAGGTTTGGGAAAAGTTTAATGGATAAAATTTAAGCTTTGGTGAAGAAAAATATTTGGATTAAAGTGTGAATCTTTGGTGTTTTGCGAAGATTTATAATTTGATTATATGTTTGGATGATGTTTAGAGGGATGCGTTGACGATATTTGGGTGTTTTGATGGTAGGTTGAAGGTATTTTCAGAGCTCAGGTTGTGAGACTAAAGGGATAGGAGGAAGAAGTTTGTACAAGGATTAGGTCAATTTTCTAGCGAGGTGACCGGGTTCCTGTTCAGAATTAACCGGGTACTCGTTCGTTGTCAGACCTGTTTGACCTCCCCACTAGATAGCTGTCAAAAAAAATACGCAGTTTAGGCTCAAGAAAAAGTGAATTCCGACGTTCGAGCGTAAAGTTATAGCATTCCGAAGTTTTCAATCTGTGAACACGTTTTTTTTAGAAGCAAAAAATTGTTGCATTCCCAACTCAGAGGTCAGAGAGTTGGCTTTCGAGGGCGCGAATAGCCAACCCGCTGGACGCAATGGGTTGCGTATTAACACAGAAATTTTCATATTGTTTTCTCGATTTATTCTCACCTACATCTCGGATTCTTGATATTCGTTTCTATTTGAAATTTGCTCCCGACCCATTGGACTACTCAGATTTTCCATTGGGGGTACCATTGTTTTCAAAATTTCGTTTTTCTCCATTTTTCACAACATGTCGCGATTAACCCCTCCAATTTCAGTTGGTTTGAGCTGTTCATCAGATCTTTTTAACTTCACTATTGGATATAGCTTGAAAGAATAAGTGGTTTAGGATCGAGAAAAAGCTAATTCCGACCTTCGAACATCAAGTTATGGTCTTCCGAAGTTTTCACCTTTTGAGCACGAACTGTATCAGTTCGCAAACCGGGAACCCGGTTGGAGACAAACGGGAACCCGTTTAGCTTATATTCAACAACCTATTATACGCATCTGGAAGGTGCGAAAATGGTCGTTTCTTATACCTGGCACACTAAACTCAAGTCTTAACACCTGCAAGCATAAAAAACACTCCAACCTCTCATTTGTTTAGATTATACACTAATAAACATCAATTACTCTAATTTACACTACGAATTTAAAAGACATGAAAGCAATTTAAAGCATGGGTTGTCTCCCAAGAAGCACTTTTGTTTATCTCGTCTTTATGTTCGACGCGTTACCTTCCATGAAGATGGTATTGAGGCCTTTGTGGTGTTCCTCCGCTTAAACTCGCCTCTCCCTTTATATAAAAGATTTAGAACCTTCCCACCTAGAATTTTATTCAATCGATCTCATGATAGTAGATGACCGTCCTTAACGGTATAAGCTCATTTTTATTCTTTTCAATATCGCGTTCATCTTTAAAATGTGGTGGATAGGTGCTCCTCCTAGCCGATTTACTCTCACGGTGTGGCACCTTGTTTGTATAGCACATGTTGATCATTTTTGGTAGAGTTGGTGATTCTTTCAGCTCTATTTTCGTTCAAGATTCGTGGTGGAGATGGTGATTGGTGAATTTTTTGTGGCGGAGATTCAACTTCTATTTTTTTGTGAACCTTGAATTCGTCAATTGACTCCTCAACCACTTTAGATTCATCTTCGCTTTCAACCAATTCTTCCATTATTACCTCATTATATTTTTGATGTGGAATCTCTCTAATCTCGATCACCTCTTCTTTCTTTTTGCATTCTCTATCTTGATCATGTGCATATACCTTAGGAGTAGCCATCTCAGTTTCAACTTCTACGATTTGCATTGCTACTCCTTCTTCCACCATGCTAACAATATCCTTAACCACATGGTGGTTTCCATTTATAATCGGCACTGTGGTCATATCACTATCACTAATATTTTCTTTCAACACTTCCTTCTCAACTACTTCTTCCAGTTGATCTCTTTCATCCCTCGGGGAAGTGGAGTCTTCATAAGACTTGCTATTATTAGAAATGATTTCGCCTAGCATCTTTTGTATTCTGACTATTGTGGCATTTTTTTCCTCGCAAGCTTGTATGTATTTAGCAAATATTTCATTCAAATCAGTAGAAACTGTCTGTGGAGGTTGTTGAATATTCCATCCTTGCTATTGCTGATAATGGTGAGATGGAGGTTGTTGAATGTTCTCAACCCACTGGCGGTTCCATGCTTGTTCTTGCTAATAGCGATATGACCATTGTTGTTGATTGTTCCAGGTCCATTGGTTGTTCCATCCGTGCTCTTGCGGGTGTTGATAAGGTGGTTGATAGAAATTAGTACCCCATTGTTGTTGTCCCGAAGAGTCTTCCCAATAGTCAAATGGACCAGGATTTGGATAATGTCCTCCATACATCTTTTAATTAAATTTCTTGATGATTACCCTGGATAAAAAACCTGTAAAACAAATACAAAGACCAAACGTAAAACAGAAAATAAAAATATAAACTACTTACAGATTAGCACCAGGGTCACACGCTACCGTCCTTGGCAGCGGCGCCAAAAACTTGGTGGGTCCTGGGGTGTTATAGAATAATACAATAAAAGTAAAGGATCCACAATATCGCAAGTGTACGGTTTTCCAAGTAATACTCCGATAATCGGGTTTCTTTCGCAGGGACGGATAGATATAACTCAGGTGTTCACCGAATAAGTAGAGAAAATTGTTAAAACAGAAAAGTAAAATTGATAAGATATTTGTTTTGGTTTTGTTTTATAACTACGATGCAAGAAAATAAAGTAATAAAAAACTTAACTGAAAGAAAATACTGAGATTAAATGAGTTGGACGCAAGAAAGAGAGAGGTACTTGAGTCTCACAAGGGATCTACATATATTTATATATAATTAATGCTTCTGTTTAAGGTCTAAATTGGTATTTATGTATTAGTCGGGACTCTATAATCTCCTAACACCCATCAGGGTGGACTTAGGAGCTATCCTACGGTATTATAAACCCCGTCAGGACGATTATACCTACTTTAGAATGTTGAAGATCTTTACCTAATTGGCTGCATGGTTAGTCAATTTCGTCAGGATCATTGACGAATACCACGCGTCTATTACCTAGGTCCGTAATTCAATCCCCCGTCAAGGTGATCACGTCGCCACTAAAGTGAATAGTCTAATTACTCAACCCTATTTCTAATTGGCCAAAATAAAATTAGTAAATTAAATGCGATAATAGTCAATAAAAAAATGCCCAATTTAGATTAAATTAAATAGTCTCAAATTTGGAAAAACATCAATTAAACAAATAAAGGTTTAATCCATAATTGTGATTCTCAAGTACTAATGAAATTAGCTCATGTTCAAATCAAAAACTGAAATAAAATAAAGAAAAGACATTATCCTAAATTACATAAATAAAATATAAAACTTAATTAAAGGGATGAAAAGAACTGTTGTTGGAGAAAAATGGGTTCTCCAGCTCCTACTCTTGCTTCCGCCTCTTGACGCACTCTCTAAGGATGATTTAATTTGAAGAAAATATGAGAGGTGCTGAATAATGAGGTCTAATATGGCATATATAGATGGTGAAAACGCATTAGGTCTAATCTTGGGGTTAATTAAGTAATTAAAAGTCCAATTGGTAATTCCCGTAACTTCTGTACAGCTGTTGGTAAAACGGTCGAAACTTTTGCGTCTCGACTCCAAATCACCTGATTCCAGTCCCCAAATCTTCCTAACGAAGAAATTCAGCTTCCTTATTTTGGGCTGAAGGGCTGAATCAGTGGCTAAGTGGCTCGAAATCAGCATTTAGTAACAGCTTTCCAGATTTTCAGCTCTTTTAGTCAACTCTTCGGGAAATCTTTTCTTGCCTTTGACTCCTCCGCTTTATCTAAGACTTTAATTCTCACTTCTCCTCCTTATATTAGTTCTCCATAGCATCCATGGACCTAAGAACTTTGCACTAAAACAAACAAATTAACGCACAAAAGCTCTAAGACTGAAATATCATAATTCCAAGGGAGAAAATGCAATATAACGAAAAAAGCCTACACCTCTATCAAATAAGTCTAGTATTCACCTAAAATGATGTCTCCTAAGGGATTATAGTTAGAAAAAAAGGGATACATCACTTGGCCCAATCCGTCTTTTACCATGATATTCAGGTTCGAGTCACGTTGGTAAAACTGCCATAACTTTCGCGTCTCAACTTCGAATCAACTTTCGTCACCTCTCATGCGACACTGACTCCATGCTCTTTATGAATAAAAAGGAATCATATCTATATCTATTACCTATTAATTATGGTGACTGTAGCAATATGACAATGCACTTTTCTAGTAAACGCTCTAACTTCCCAAAAGTGACTTCTAGTTCTCTTTACGTCTTGGCTTGGGTTTGGATTTCATTTATTGACTTTTCCTCATCCTCATGGACTCTTGTGTCAACCATGTACCTAGAATCTATACACTTAACATGCAATAAGGCACAAAATACTATAAATGATATATTGTCTAAAACAATGTAGCAAAATACAATATGGAGATTACTAGGGAAACATCCCTCATTTTGGTCCTATAAACCCTCAAAAAGATGTATCTTTAGTAGATTAATCTATCAAAAAGAGGAGACATCAAGGCCCCCAACTCAAAGTTTTGTCGTCTCGTCAATATAAAAGAAAAGAAAACCGAAAGGGGCCTAAGTCCAAATAATCAAGAAAGAAAGGATGGAATAAAAAGATAATGAATGAACCTCAAGCAACTATTTTAACAAGTCTAATATAGTAGTGTTAGAGAAATACTAAACAAATATGCATAATATACAAACAATCAACATCTAACAAGTTCAAAAGTGGATTTATGTCGCAATGCAAGAAGGAGCGGTTCTCTCTTAAGTCGATATGAGGACTATAGGGTGTTCATAGGTCTTCCCTAGTGTCTAATGGTCCACTTAATAGCTCACTATTTGTTCAATTGTTAGTTACCTACATAGCTAAGAATCCTAAGGTCTTGAGGTGTAGCGTAGGCTTAAGGTAGAGTGTGATAAATATTTAGGATAATTTCGAGTGGGCTTTTGGCCCTCTCCTTGCTATCCATCCACTAATTTCCCTAGAGCTTGAGTTTCTGCTTATAATCGTGCTCACTCAACCCATTTGATGATATAGCATTGCATCCCCGAATCCTATCCAATATCACAAAAAGTCTTATGCCGAATGTTTTCTTTATTCTTTAATATATTTTTCGTTTTCATTTATTTTTATCCAATTTTTTTGTAATTCAAACACAAGGGTCTTTTTTTTGTGAGTCCTTGTGTTGCTTATTTTCAATCTTTTTTACAACCTTTCCTTTTCTTTTAATGTCATGGATTACAATTAAGCGCTCAATGAATAAATGCAAAATAAACACCTACCCACCCAATGTATCGCTTGATCATGTACACCTACCACTCCTAACTCAAGCTCCAAGATAACTAATCTTAGGCATGTGATTCGAGAGCGGTCATATGGTCAAACCCTAAAACTAAAGGGTTAAGGCTTATAACATGGTTATTAAAGAAAGGCTACAAAGTCAAGAACTGGGCTACGAAAGATATTACAATTCATTACTTGTAAGCAAGCTAAAGGAAACTAAGGACTAACAAGGAAATGCCTTAATAATTTTCCTAACTACCAGGGTCGGTTACTTTCTCACTTTAGTTCATAAGTTAAGCAGGTTATTCACTAGTTCCAACATCACGTTCTACACACCGATCAAATCCTCCTAAGTTTAAACTTAACTTCTATTCATTATCTCATTAATCTTTTGTATCCCTTATTAATTATTTTCATGCATATACACTACACAATTTGTCAAAAAGTTCACGAACACACTATTTTCTATCATTAACATGTTAAAATTTATGCTTCAAAGGCACATTCACTACATTTTCTCCACCTAATCCTTATTCTAATTTTTTTTAAATATAAAATTTTATAGATTTTACGAAAAACAAGTAAAAACGAAACAGGAATGAGGACAACAAGTACCCCACCCCTAACTCCAAACTGAGTCCACTCTTCACGACTCAAAAATGAATCAAAAGAAATAAAATTACTAATATACACTAACACAAATAATAAGAAATTAAGGAGAAGGGTTAGAAGTTTCCATAGCACATCCTCTGGATTTCGTGTTTGAAAGAGGTTTGAACGATCTCTATTCCAATGTTCTTATGGATTTTCTTCATATCTTGTATGACATTCAAATGACTCTAATTCAGATAAATAATAAACATAGAGTCCAAAATCATTGAATTAAATATATTAATTCATAATTTAGAATAGGGTTAAAGATACACATATTAAACATTATTTAAACCCTCACCTAAAAATAGAGCAATTTACAGGTATTCCATTAGGTGGCCGCCCTTCTAACCGAGACAGTTTTAATTCCCTATCTCCAAGGATGTCCCGGTTATATAATATATAAGAGCCTAATTAATATTTGGATTATATTTATTTATTTTTATCTTTTGTTTGACAGAATTTCAGTTTACATCTACCTAATGCTTTACAATCGTTTACTGAGTATGTGAAGAAAATGGTTTATGAAGGTTTTATGATTTTGTCTTTAAATAGAAGATAGTTTAGCTAGTCATTATAAATGAAACGTGTCTGGTTTTAGTTAGGATTAGAATTAAAAGGTGTACTTTTATGAAATGATATTAGTGGTATCTTATGCCACCTCCTAGTAGAGAACTAAATCTACCGTATATATTTTCATGTTAAAGTTAGTTTACATAACAATGTTATGTTAAATGTGTCTAACTTTGTAAAATAGAATAATGTAATATAATAAAACATGATGAATTATGAAAATGTTATTCTAACAAGGAGCATGTATATATTTTCTTGTAATGATCCTAAATAACTTTAATATAACATTTGTACATAGTTGTTCATTTATTTAAAATGACATATCTTTTTCTGTATATATATTGAATTAAATGATTGAAATGTAAAATTAGTTAATGATAATATTTTTGTTTTAAAATTATTGAATTAGTTTTATAAATATTGGACAAAGATTAAATTATTTATACGTGACATTACGTTCACTCCTCCTTAAAAAAATTTCGCTCTCGAAATTCACCTTTTACTAAAATTTAAATTAATTTTCTCAATTGTGGGATTTTTGCGTTCTAAACAAATCCAAGTTATTACATATAACCAGTTAAGACATACATTGCTATCGAATTTTCAACAAATTATCAAAATTATCAAGTACAAACAAGTACAAACATTGAAAAAATTCAAACAAATAACCAAAATTACATAATTATCCACTGTTTAATTTACTATTAAGATCCTAAGTGTCCAAATATAGGTCAATCGAGTAACCAAAAACAATGAAACTCCCTCGAGCTGTCCAGACTCAAGAAATTATCACCACATTTAGTACTAGACAAGGGATCAACCTCAAGAGTTATCTTGGGGTTGGTTCAATGACAACCACTAAACAAATAATTAATTCTAATCTTATCAATTTTAAATTGTTTTCTACCCATTTCCACAGTCTAAGGTTCCTATCCCGACTTACGCTTAGAGACTACTCTAAGCTCTGATACAAACTGGTGGGTCCTGGTGTGTTATTAAATTAAGTACGAAGATAAAGGAACCACAATTACCGCAAGTGTACGATTGTCCAAGTAATATTCGATAAATCGAGTTTCGTTCTCAGGGACGGATTAGGTTCAACTCTAGTATTATTCGGATAGTAAGAATAATTGTTTAACAGAAAAGTAAAATAATATGATTTTTGTTTGGTTTTCTTAAAACTAAATATGCAATAAAATAAAGACTAAATAACAGAAAAGAAATAAAGTAAAAGGACTAACTTCAGAGATGAGATATACTTGAGTCTCGCAAGAAATCCACCTAATAATATAACCTATGCGTTGTTTAAGGGTAGAATTGGTATTATAATATTAGTCGGGAATCTAACATCTCCTAGCCCCCATCAGGGTGGACCTAAAAGCTATCCTACGGTATTACAAACCCCGTCAGGGTGATTATAAGCTACTTTCAGATGAATAATATTTTACCTCTTTGGCTATGCAAATAATATGACTTTCGTCCATTACACGGGTATTACCTAAGTCTGCATTCAAACCCCCCCTGTCGGATGATCACTTCGCCACTAAAGTGAATAACCCAAATACTAACAACTAATTCTAGTTGCGCGGAAAAGAATTAGTAAATAAGAACAAAGTAATATCCAATATCTAAGACTCAATTCAATTTAAATCTAAACAATCCCAAATTCAAAACAAAGATTAAATTAATTAGGGTTCATCCCTTTAATGTGATTCTCAAGTATATGGAAATTTAGCTTATGAAATTAAAGACTGAAATTAAACAAAAGGAATTCATGTTCAAATACAAAAGATAAATTGATAACCTAAAGGGTAGGATGACTGTTGATGGAAGAACATGATTCGTCCAGCACTAGCTTCTCCTTGCCTTCTTACTCTGACTTGAAAACCTTAAGCCTCTTGTGTAATTCTCTGAAGTGTTTGACTCTCTCTCTAAGGATATTATAAATTGAATGAAATATGAGAGGTGGTTCTGACTCTCTCTCTAAAGATGTATATATTGAATGATTATTGAGAGGTACTGAATAATGAGGTCTAAGAGGTGTATTTATAGGTGTTAGCAAGCCCTAGGTCGAATTTACTTGGAGTGGAAGACAAGGCAAGAACTCTTAAATTCGTAGCCCTAAAATCTAGGAAATATAAGATTTTGCTGCTGATTTGTTTTGGTCATATCTCATTCAATACTTATCTGTTTGACGCGTTCCAATATTCAAAACCGCTTGTCTCGGAAAGCTCTTTCCATTGGTGCAGACCACTCGCCCAAATTCCTAGCTAATCTTAATTTATGGACTCGTCTTTGAAACATGGCTGGAACTTCAGATTCATAAGGCAGCTTTATCTTTTCCTTCTTTGCATATATCCTTCCTTAATCTTCTTATTTCCATGTAAATATTTTTTTCTTTTACTTCTTTGACTTGACTTGGTCTCTAAGTAATTACCATATATCTTAAAGTTTCACAATAAATAAATAATTAAACCGCATATGCTTTAAAAAGAATAAATCAATAATTCAAGAAATAGAAATAGGAAAGTGCACTCTAAAAATAGAAACTCGAGTAAAAGTACTTCCTAACACACTAAAATACCCTAAGACTTTAATTCTCACTTCTCCTCCTTGGATTGGTCTTTCATGAAATTCAAGAACCTACTAACTTTACACTAAAAATAATCAAATTAATGCACAAAAGCTCTAAAAATGCAAATAGTTAATTTCCAAGGGGAGAAAGTGCAATATGATCAAATAAGCATAAAAGTCTATCAAATAAGTCATTTATTCACCTAAAAGGATGTCTCCAAAGAGCTAATAATTAGAACAAATAGGGAGACATCACCAACTTGTCACGTCCCGGAAAACACGACTATTATATCTAATTAATGTACATTTTATTACAATAATTGACTATTTATTACATTACACTTATTAAAATTAAGTAAATACAAACTAATAAATAATAAAATCTATTCATGTACTGCAACATCCTTCTGTGCTACTGACCACTACCCAAATCCTTAAGTTATTCTAACCTAAACGGGTGGGAGAAAGGGGGGTGAGCTATCACTAGCTCAGTGAGAAAATAAATAATGGTCATTATGCAGACTTTAACCTAGAGGCAGTAATTACATTTATGACATTGTCATTGAACTGGTAAAGGTCAAAATATAAAATAAGCATTCATAAAGCGATAAATAAATCAGATAAGTGTATATATCAAACTAGGCAACCCATACTACCCAGCTGGCTATATACACTAGCAAGTAATAAACACGTTGCAAAGGATACCGTGGTCTTACCCTTATGACTCCCGACGCAACACTCGATCCCTTATCACTCCCACTGGTAATACCCCGGGTAAACAAACCTACGACCCACTGGCCAAGGAACTCTCCGTCTCATGCGCCAGGTGGAAATAGATCATGATAGCCGTGCTAACCTTCGCAAGCCAACTGCCGCCCACTGCAACACGATTGTATCATGTCGAACAATCGATCGATAAATATATCAAATATCAAATATGAAACGACTAAGTAGGTCGATTCAACAACGATAGCAATTAACAATTACTGGATAGACGGCGTAGTGGGTCGTGCTATCCCAATCATGATAACGAAATAATATAATTAATCCAATAATAACGAGAAAATATAGTTCAGATAAATAATAACACATAGAGTAAAAAATCATTGAATTAAATATATATTTATGCATAATTTAGAATAGGGTTAAATATATGCATATTAAACATTATTTAAACCCTCACTTGAAAATACGGCAATTTATAGGTATTTGATCAGGTTGCCGCCCTTCTAACCGAGACAGTTATAATTCCCTATCTCCAAAGATATCCCGTTATATAATATTTAGAATATATTTATTTGTTATAATTCCCTATCTCCAAAGACCCTAATTAATATTTAGAATATATTTATTTGTTTTTATCTTTTGTTTGACAGAATTTCAGTTTACATCTACCTAATACCTAATGCTTTTCAATCGTTTACGGGGTATGTGAAGAAAATGGTTTATGAAGGTTTCATGATTTTGTCTTTAAATAGAAGATAGTTTAGCTAGTCATTATAAATGAAATGTGTCTTGTTTTAGTTAGTATTAGAATCAAAAGGTGTATTTTTATAAAATTGATATTAGTGTATTATGCCACCTCTTAGTAGAGGACTAAAGCTACCGTAAATATTTTCATGTTAAAGTTAGATTACATTACAATGTTCTGTTAAATGTGTAAGAATTGTAAAATAGAATAATATAATATAATAAAACATGATGAATTATGAAAATGTTATTCTAGCCAAGGAGCATGTATATATTTTCTTGTAATGATCCTAAATAACTTTAATAAAACCTTTGTATATATAGTAGTTCATTTATTTAAAATGACAGATCTTTCTCAATATATATATATTGGAGTAAATGATTGAAATGTAAAATTGGTTAATGATAATATTTTTATTTTAAAATTATTGAATCATTTTTATAAATATTGGACAAAGATTAAATTATTTATACGGGATATCACAGTTATTTCAGGAATGAAAAGTAAAAATTACAAAAAACTAATACTAAATTCATGTTTAAAATACAAAATAAAATGAAATTACACATTGGGTTGAAAGAATTTGGATATAGAATTGAGAAGAATCGTTGTGTTTATAGACAAACTCTCATTTTCTTCTTCTCCTGCTCTTCTGCTTGCTCCCCTCCTTCTAAATTATGTTATACGTTGTTAGATAATGATGTATAATGATATGCAAGCTGCTATGAGGCTTAAATAATAGGTGAAAAACGGACTAGGGCTTTCCATGGTCTCAAACATATTTTCCTTTTGGTAAATTCTTACATCCAATATTGGATGATCCTACCCCAATTATATTCATACACATACCCCATGTTTTAAACTTACAAAAGTAACTAACTTATTAATCCAATGACACGTGTTTTGTTATAATAATCAATTAGTACGATATAAATATTGGATGGAAGTCTTAACCTTTCCTTTTACGTCTCTCCCACAATTATATTTTCCTACTTTTTCTTTTTTATTCTCAGATTTTATTTAGCTTTTCTTCAGGCCTTTCCATAAAAACATCCTCTTAGGGAATATTATCCGTCATTCTTTGATTGTAATGTCTAATCAGAGCTTCAAGTTGACCCCTTACCTCAGCTTGCTTCTAAGGTTGAAAGCCTAGCTCCGCCATTTGACCCAACTCTCTCTTCTACAGGACAGACATTTTCATTTTCGAGCGGGTTTTCATCATGTTATTCTGGCTCACTTACATCATTTACTGAGGAAGATGAAGAAGCTGCCTTGGATCGTACGTCAGAGGTCCAGGTTATCTCTCTAATTGTCATTCACAAGGATTTTGTTAGCAGTCCAAATGAGAACCAATTGTTTGATGTGTATAACCCAAATCTTATCGAGAGCCTCCAACTTCTAGGTTTAACTACAACTCTACCTTGGGGCGTGGAATAGTGCACTTGTATTATTTCTCCTGACAAATTCCTTGTTTTGGTTAAGCAAGGTGATATTGCTGATAGAATTGAGTTTTGCCTTCCATTTTCTACCAAACGTGCTTGTCGACCCATGCAAGGAGAGGTGACTATTGATACTCGTGCTTTGGAGCTAGGTCTTAAAGTTCCTTTTTCCCTTTTAATGTTTATTTACTGAATCACTAAAATAACTGTCCTAGCCAGCTTCTTCTGAATACTTGTGTTGTCACGGGAAGGTTTTACACCGAGTGTTGCAATCTACCCCGATTTACGCCTTTTACCCTTTTGTTCTTCCAAATATATAAACTGGTGACGAGCGCCTCGGGGAAATATCAGCTTATTCCTCATCAAAAAAAATATTTGTTTGCCAGATTATACTTTACCATGAACAAGGGATGTCATAACCACTGGGGTGTGTCTTAAGGTAATGAAGGGAAAGTTGGGGTCTAGGTTGCACGGGAGCGGGTGCAGGTGAGGGGAAGCGATGCGATGCGATTTGGGAATTCGACATCTCCAAAAAAACTTTGTTTCGGAGATTCGGCGATATATTTAATTTATTTTAAATATATATATATTAAACTAGAAAATTATAGAATAGCAACTCTTATACCACATCATACTGTATTTTCAAATAAATTAAAAAATTGCAATAACCTATTTCAAATTCTACGATTATAAAGATGCAATATTATAAAATAAAATCATTCAAAATAATTTCTAACATAACATAGCAAAATATCAAATATTGATGAAAATGATTTTTTGATGCTCTGCTTTTTTTGTTTTTCTAAAACCGTAAATGATTATTTTAATAAGGGTTTAGTTGATATAAACTTTTAAATATTCAATTTAACCCCTTAAACTTTGTAAATTTATAAATTAGACCTTAAAAATAAAAAATTATTAGTTGGCGCTTCCGAAAAGAATCCTAGCGCTTCGGTGCTGCTTCTGAAAATGGTCTAACGCTTCCGAAAACGTTGACTCAAGGATTCACGAATCCGAGATGAATCGCTTCCGTATCTGATTTGCGATTCTTCAAGGTTTTAAAGAATCCGTACAACATAGGTACATTGGGGTATATAAAGTTCACATGGAAGTAGGCTATAGGAGATGCGGCTGCTCTTTCCCAAGATCCAATAGATGAGAGACTCAACCTTAATCTAATTATAACGCATATTCAAACAACCATTATAGGGTGGTATATTGCTAGAGCGAGTCCTACTTGTTGATATGGATATACCGAGGCTATAAGTAGGTTGGTTGTTCTTAAATGGAGAATGATTCCGTACTATATTTGTTCTAGAGGTACTGATCCGGGCTTTGGCTCTAACGGTGCGCCTCCTTAGGTTCGTTTGCTATGATATATGGCGGGCATGCTTTTTCCTTGTACTGATGAGGTTTCAGATAATGTTCGCGGGAATGTTCCTTTTTGTTGATGACTCTTTTATTCTTCATCTTCCTCCCTCATAGCATTATATATTACAGCTTTTTTGGAAAAAGGAAAACAGCTTTGGACTGTTTTGGCGTCTCCTCGTGCTATATCTACATGTGCTGAGAAGCAAAAGAAATGTATTTTAAGCTCTGTCCCGTTCAATCTAATCAAAACAGGTAAGATGATGAGGAACACCTTGGATGTTAATGTAACAGGTGCAGAGGCCAAGATATTTTTCGGTTGTCGAGGCTCGCCCTGACAAATCTCCTCTTATTCCATGTTTTCCCACTACCGTTTCTCTTCTTAAGTATCTGGTAGTTTCTATTTAGCTTGAGAGAGATGTAGTTGTGGCTTAGCCTGACAGTAATAAAGACAAGCTTGTAGAGGCCGAGAAAAAGGTTGAAGATCTATCCTCCCGACCTCTCCAGTCATGGAATTACTCAAACATGAGTACGATGATGAGTTTAATAACACGATGATGATTATTGCATCCCTTCGACTCATCTTGTCATTCATAAAAGGGTATCCGCAATGCATTAGCGACATAGCAAACTTGAACCTTCTCTTGACATGATAGTTAATCCCTAGAGCCGGCCCTTGACAGGTGTAACTAGGACGACCGCATAGGGCCTAAAATTTTTAGGGACCCAAAATTTTTTTAGGTTCCATAAAATTTAGTTATATGTAATATGTTAGAAAAAAAGCCCATATAATATTAGCTTAATATTTATAACTAAAAAATTTCATCAGCTTATAACTTTGAGTAAATAACACTTTTGCCCCCTGGGTTTATACGCGATTGACAGGTTGCCCCCTAACTCTTAAAATGCGCCTCGTTGCCCCCTAAGATTTGTTTTTGTGACCCGTTACCCCCTACTGCGTGTTCCGTCCATTTTTTCCGTTAAAAGTGACGTGGCATTTCCATGTCACAATTTTTTTTTTTTTTTTTTAATCCAGGTGTTAATTGCATTTTTAATTAATTTAAACCAAGGGCAAAAAAGAAATTTCATTAATAGGTTTTATAATATTAAATATAATTAATATAATAACCACCCCCCACCCCACCCCCTCCCCTTCTTCTTCTTCCCCGATGACTACCTGCAACCTGCAACTTAAAAAAAAAAAAAAAAAAAAAATCAATCCCTTTCTTTCATAACTCCTCTCAATTAATTTCTTTTCTTTGGTCGATCTTTCTCAGTTAATTTCTTTGGTCGATCTTTCTGGCACATTCTCTCTCAAATTCAACTTTCTTTGAAAACCCGTTTTCCCTCTAAATTCGTACCTTACATTTATCTTTGGGTCAAACTATCTCACTAAAAAAATCTGGGGTCATACTTTTTGCGTAATAAAACTTGAGAATTTTTAGAACACTTTCTTGATTTTGAAGATAGGAAACAGAGCAAAGAGAAAGGATAATCAGAAAGATTGAATACAAAAAATGATTATGGGTCTTCAGATTCTCTTTGATTAATTTGTTATTCTGGCACTTAGAGGGTGTGAAACATGAGGAAAATGCTTCGATTTCTTTCACCCACTTGAGCATTTGAAGTATTGCAAGCTATAACGATTTTGAGAAGTTGGAGATTTTTAATTTGAGGTAAGTATCGTTTCATATGAAAACTGCCTTTATCACCTATTCTTTAATTTTAGCTGAGTTTTGAGTTGCTTATGAAAATAGGAGTCGTGACAAGATCTTTCAACCGTTGCTACTTCCCGAAGAGACTCATGCGTTCGTATCTATATTTAAGTCCTCTCACAGTATATGAGGAAAGACAGAGTGCTTTGTACGAAGAGGAGTTGGTAATAAAAAATCAGGCGCAAAAGAATGTAAAGAGTTTTTTCTTACATGTGGCTCTTTTGTTGATTTCATATGCAACATATAATGTATATGTTGGTCCTTCTAGTGTAATAAGCCTAACTCAGCTTTTATATGGATTGAATTGTGTTGTTTTGTCGGCTCTGAGCAACTATTTTAAGGTTAGAATGAGTGTTATGCTTTTGAAAACTCGTTACAAGCAATATCTCCAGAATGTAAAAGGATTTTATACATGGAGTTGTGGGTGTTGGCAATGTGGGTATTGATTCTACAAGCGATGAGGCGTTCATTTTTGGGCTTCGATTTCGAGTTCTAATCGAGAGAGGTGAAGTTGCAGATTTCTTAAGGTGTTACACAATTTCCACCATTGCTGTTCTTGTTATACTTGTTGTGCCAGAAAGATCGACCAAAGAAATTAACTGAGAAAGATCGACCAAAGAAAAGAAATTAATTGAGAGGAGTTATGAAAGAAAGGGATTGATTTTTTTTTTTTTTTTTTTTTAAGTTGCAGGTTGCAGGTAGTCATCGGGGAAGAAGAAGAAGGGGAGGGGTGGGGGTGGGGGGTGGTTATTATATTAATTATATTTAATATTATAAAACCTATTAATGAAATTTCTTTTTTGCCCTTGGTTTAAATTAATTAAAAATGCAATTAACACCTGGATTAAAAAAAAAAAAAAAAAATTGTGACATGGAAATGCCACGTCACTTTTAACGGAAAAAATGGACGGAACACGCAGTAGGGGGTAACGGGTCACAAAAACAAATCTTAGGGGGCAACGAGGCGCATTTTAAGAGTTAGGGGGCAACCTGTCAATCGCGTATAAACCCAGGGGGCAAAAGTGTCATTTACTCTATAACTTTTAATGCTTTAATGTTCAACAAAAGAAATTTTTCCAATTTTCAATATATTTTGTCTATTTTCTTTTGGTTTACTAAAACAGTCATTGATCATTGAGTTAAACAAAAAATATGCCTATGGTATACTTCTAATGGTTCAAACCGTTCAATACTTCAATTTATCAAATCTTCAAAAATTCAGCTGTTCAGGTAATTTTAACTTTAAATATTTTTATTTAATTTAGTTCATATTTCATAATTAAATATAGTAAATATATTAATTTTATAATTTATTAATAAATAAAATAATTTGATTAGATGGCGGACAATTTCTTTTTGTTGTCTGCAACACTATTGATGGTTGCAACTTATAAATATTTTATAACAGATAAATGTAATTCATAAAATTTAAGAGAAAATGCCACTTAGGGTCTTGAACACACCCTCTCTTCAAGATGGCGACCCGGCCTAGATCCTCTTCTTACTAAAGACCTCAGGAAGTTTTTAACACATGAAGCCCAAAACCCCTATTACTAGACTACCTCTCTTTTGTTTTTTTCCCTATATATACAAAATATTACATTTCACAGCTTATTATTCTCTCTCTTCTCTCAGATCTCTCTCCTCCCCTACCTCTCTCTCCTCCCCCAGCTCCCAAACCGCCACCACCAACACCATAACACAACCACCACCACCGAAAAGGCAGCCATGGCTCTTTCTTCTGAGGCCAACAAGAAGCCATTGAATCTACTTCGTCTTCTCCCTATTTTGCTGTGGGAGTTGCTGGAGAAGGTTCGTGACCACCGGAGCTGCCACGTAGGGTTTCGCCAGTCCAGCAGCAGCACCGCCAGTGCAGATCCGAGAACCGATGAGATGCAGCCGAGATGCTAAAGCTCGCCGGAGGTTCAAAGCTCAAATCGAAGTTTGCTGTAGGTTCGAAGCTCGCGCGCTAGTTTGATGCAGGTTCGAAGCTCGCCGGAGGTTTGCTGCAGTGTTCGTGCTTCGCCGGAGGTTTGCTGCAGGGTTCGTGCTGAAGCTCCGCAACGTCTTCGTTCGTCAACGTTTCTGCGAGATCCAGGCCGGAGAAGAAGGCCAGAATCTCCGCAATGCTCCAACTTCACCTCGTCGATCTCTGTTGTGATTTGCTCGGTGGTGCTGAAAGTGATGGAGCTCGATGGTGCTGAAAGTGATGGCACGAGGTTGTGGTGTTATGGTGGTGGTGATGTTTATGGTGGTGGTGTTGTGGTGGTGATGGAGTTTCACGCGTGAAGACTAGATGTTTTTTTTTTAGTTTCAAATGGTTGACCAGATCTAAATCTGGTCAAACCAAATAGATTTCCATTTTTTTCAAATTGTGTAATAATATAATTGTTTGAATAAATACTCACTATTTTTACTTTAGACTAATTGCTTTTTTTAAATTACTCTCTATTTGTTATAGAATACTCATCAAATTAATAAAATACTCACCAAATTTTCTTAGAGTACTCCGAGATTTTCTTAGAGTACTCCGAGATTTTCTTAGAGTACTTCGCAATTTTCTGGCGACCGGAGGTAGGTGGTTGGAAGTCGGTGGTCGGTGGTTGGATATATAGAGTACTCATTAAAATATATAGAGTACTCCGCAAAATTGTCGGAGTACTCCGCAAATTCTCGGAGTACTCTATGTTTTCCTAGTGACCGGTGACTGGTGGCCTGAGGTACGTGGTCGGAGGTCGGTGGTCGGTGGTCGGAGGTCGGTGGTCGGAGCTCGGAGGTCGGTGGTAGGTGGTGGGAGGTTGGAGGTAGGTGGGTAGTGGTATGTAGTGGAGAGAGAAACAGTGACATCACACTTTTTTGTCTTTTAGTGTTAGTAAGGGTAGGAAAGACTATTGTAAAAAATGAGGTCCCTAAGAAGAATAGCATTTTTTAAACTACTCTATAGAGAAGAAAGATGTTTTCCAAGACCCTATATATAATTCACCCAAAATTTAATTCATTGAGTTTTAAGTTGGATGTTGCAATTTTTTTCAATTTTACAAATTGCTGTATAAATTGTACGATTAATGAATCATATATGCCTGTTTCGGTTTTTGTTTATAATTTTGAACAAAATAAATGGCCGTGTGATGTCTCCTTAATTGTTCTTATTTTCGACCCTTAGGAGACATCATTTTTGGGGTTTATTTAATTAATTTGATAGACTTTTGGACTAAATATGCAATAATATGATTTTCTTCTTTTATTTCTAGCATTTTTAATTTATTAAGCTTTTACGCGTAATATTGGTATTTTTAGTGTAAAGTTTACAGGTTTTAGATGTTAGCTAGAAGAGGAACCCGAGGAGAAAGTAAAAGATCATGATATGGAGTCAAGGCTTGAAGATAAATCCCGAAGATATTATTTTTAGAGCTGAAAATCTGTTTTCCAGGCTTAAGAGATGATTTAGCCGCTGGCCTTTGAAGAGAAAACATTCTTTATCGAGGTACGAAACTTTAGCAACTGGAATTAGGTCAATCGGAGTCATAACGAAGCGGGAAAAGCCGTTTTAGTGAAGGTGTATCAGCAGTTACGGGATTTTGGGCTTAGAATTTGGGCTTGGACATTTAATTAGTGTGTTATTCTTAGGTCCAAGCCCTAATCCATTTTTACACTTATAAAAGGAGCCTTTGACTTCTATTTTCAACACAATTCACGTTCCAGAAGATTAAACACCAGAGAGAAGCAACAGAAGGAAGAAAGAAGAAGCTGCAAGAGCTGGAGAGGGTCTATATCTCCGTTCGCAGTCATTCCTATTCCAGAGATTAGGTTCTTTTATCTTTAATTTTGTAAAACAATATGAATTCCCTTTTATTTAATTTAGTTTTGTTTTCAATTAATATGAGCTAAACATTTATTAGCGCTTGAGAATGCTATATGGGTAATTCCCAAATCTTATTGAATTTCATATGTTGAATTTGGGTGTCTGTTAAATTAAATTAGATTGTGTCATTTACCCTTTTCGATAAATTGAGAATGCTTACTGTTTTTAGCGTCATGAACTAGGAACAGGTGTTAGTATCTAGGCTATTCCAATTAGTGGCAATTGGATCATCCTGACGGAGGGTTTAGGTACAGAACCATTTATTCAATCTAGGATAGAAGCTATTGATTCTGACGAACTTAGCTAATTCTAGGGCCAATGAGGTAATAAAACTTAAACATCCAAAAGTGGATCATATTTACCCTGACGGGACTAGTGACACTCTAGGATCGCCTTATAGTCCACCCTGAGGGGGGTATAAGGAATTTAGAATCCCGACCATCGTAATTGACCAATTTAACCCTTAAACAACATAGGTTATGAAATAGGATTAGGATGACCCCTTGCGTTCTCAAGTGCTATCTTCTCATACTTGCGTTTTACATCATTTTACTTGCGTCTTAGCTTTTAATTGCATTTTCCATTTAGTCTTTTAAAACTTAGCATTAATACAAAAACCAATCAAACATATTATCTTTATTTGCTTTCCTAAGTGCAATCATTCATTAGTGGATAAGCATTGTAGTCAAACATCCCGTCCTTGGAACGAATCTGTTTTATCAACTATATTACTTGTGACAACCGTACACTTGCGGTTGTGGTTCGATTATTTATTGCATTATTTTTAGAACACACAAAGGGCCACCAAGTTTTTGGCGCCGCTGCCGTGGACGGTAGCGTGTGACCACGGTGTTTACCTTTAGTGATAGTTGCATTTATTTTATTTTATCAGTTTTACGCTTTTTGTTTATTTATCTTTTTCAGGTTTTTAGGTTTGGTGTATGCGAAGAAGGCTATTCAAGGATCTAGAGCCAACACCTCCTCCGATCCTTAGTAATCCAGAATCGTTGATCAGACTTGCTAACAAGAGAAGGAGAGAACAAGAAGCCTTAGAGGTAGAAGAATTAATTAACAGAATGGAGGATATCAATCTTCAAAATCAACAAAATAATGGACAAGGTCAGCTAGACGCAAATGGCCAACCTTTAGCACCTCCAGGCATTATTCCTCAAGTTCAACCACTAAATCCTAATCCTCAAGTTCAGATAGTAATGAATCAAGATCCATGGTTTGTTAATGGTCCACCAGAAGCTCCATTTCGTGCTCCTGATGTAGGAGGGTGCTCCAGGTATTAATGTTCCAAGATTTCGACCAGACCCGGGTATATTAGCTCAAATCCAAAATTTTGGAAATTTTTGTGGTAGACCAGAAGAAGATCCTATCCGAGCCGTTCAGAAACTTAAGCAGATATGTGATTCTTACATCACACAAGGGGTTTCAAGAGAACAACTGTATTTCGTTGCGTTTCGATTCTTTGTCATTGATAGAGCAAGTGAATGGCACGATACCCAAGATCCTACGAAGATAACAAACTGGGACCAATTAGAAACTGCTTTCTTTGACAGGTTTTACCCAAGTAACATGAGGTTAGATGATCAACTTGAGTTAACACATTTCCGACAAGAGTATGATGAAACTTTGGGTAAGAGTTGGACAAGATTTCAGATGTGTTTACGAAGGGTTCCCGATCATGGCTTTACAGAACAACAACAATTAAAAATATTTTACAAAGGTCTTGATGGGAACTCAAGAGAAAAGTTGGATTTGTTATGTGGTGCAGGTTTTCTTCAAGTTCAACCCGTTTATGCTAAAATCATTTTGGAAAGAACAGTCAAGAATGAAGTTGGGTGGACTTCAGTAAGAACACCGGTTAAAGGAGTGAGTAATTTTAATATCGAAGAAAAATTTGCTACGCTTGAGAATAAGATTCAAACTACTATAGAGCAACAGTTGAAACAGCTTACTTTAGCTGTAAAAGAAGGATTTTCGGGTAAGAAGGTAGCTGTGCAAGCTGCACAAGAGGTTTATATGTGTTCGAATTGCAGAGTAGATGATCATGATGAGGAAAGTTGTCCGAATAACCAAGAGCCTGTTATGTTTGTGTCCAATAGAGGTAACTTCAATTCAAGTGGTAATGGATATCAGCCTAACAGAAACCATCCTGGGTTTCAATACTCAAATCCGAATGGGGCAGCCAATCCTACATATGCGTATCAGCCGCGTCCCCAAGGTAACAATTACAATCCAAGACCACACAACAATTATCAAGGAGGACATAATCAGGGTAATTATGTACAAAGACAAGCTCCTCAGAATACTTATGATGAAACATTGAACCAAAAAGCCTTACCTGCCCATCCATAAGAAGGAGTAGTTACACTTCAGAAAACCGTTGAAAGTTTAATTGCTCTTCAAACACAAGCTATGGAACGTCAACAAGCGTCAGAAGAAAATATGAAATTAATACAGAATCAAATGGAGCAATTTGCAAAACAGCTTAATCAGCGTCCACAAGGGCAACTCCCTAGTGACACAGAAAATCTGAGACAACATGAAGATTGTAAAGCTGTTACACTAAGAAGTGGTAAGAACCTTCCTCCACCCCCTTTTCCCGTTATGAAAGAGAAAGAAGTTCCAAGAAAAGAAAAGGAAGTAGGTGAGAAAGAGAAAGAAAAAGATAGTGAGGTTGAAGAAATAATGAGGCCAAGTGCGATTGCAAAGAAGAAAGATGATGTTGTTAGTAATCGCCCTCCACCACCGTTTCCATCGCGAGTTCAGAAAAAAGGGTGACTTGGCTGACTTTCAGAAATTCTTTAATAGAGTGAAGGGCTTGAGTATTAATATTCCGTTACTAGAGGCTATTCGAGATATTCCTAAGTATACGAAGTTTCTGAAGAGGGCCCTCACTAACTAAAGGCCTTATTGTGATAATGAGATGATTGGTCTTCCTGAAGAGTGTAGTGCGATTTGTCAAAGTAAATTACCTCCAAAGTTAGTTGATCCTGGGAGTTTCACGATTCCGATATCGATTGGAGAAGAATGGAAAGGAAAAGCACTATGCGATTTGGGTGCAAGCATCAATTTGATGCCCAAGTCAATCTTTGATAAGCTAAAAATTGGAGAAGCAAGACCTACCTCTATGGTCTTGCAAATGGCGGACAGGTCTCTTGCACATCCTGAAGGCCGAATTGAAGATGTCCTCGTTAAGGCAGGTACACTTATATTTCCCGTTGATTTCGTAATACTTGAATACGACGCGGATAGAAATGTCCCCATCATTTTGGGTAGACCATTTCTAGCCACGGGGCGTACTTTGATTGATGTAGAGAATGGCGAATTAACGACGAGGATACAAGACGAGGAAGTCAAATTCAATGTATTTCGAGCTATGAAATTCCCAGATTCTCAGGAAGATTGCTTCAGAATGGATGTAGTTGAGCAGGCATCACAAGAGGTATTTAATTGCTTAAATTTTGATGATATTTTGCAGGCCGCTTTGACATTAGATTCACCTGAGATGATGGAAGAGCTTGCTGAAACAGTAGCAGCTCTAAATTCTGAAAATCCGAAGTATAGGCGTCTTGCCTATGAACCTGTGAGAGAACCGGGGGAGATTATTCCTAAAAAGAAGCCTTCAATTGAATCTCCTCCGGAATTGGAAGAAAAACCGTTTCCAGCACACTTGAGGTATGCGTATTTAGGTACTAATGAAACTCTACCTGTTATTGTTACAGCTAATTTAACAGGTCCTCAAGAAGATAAGTTGTTGCGTGTGTTAAGAGCCAACAAAGAAGCAATAGGTTGGACAATTGCTGACATCAAAGGCATTAGTCCATTCTATTGTCAACACAAAATTATACTTGAAGATGATAACGCACGCTCAGTTGAAGGTCAAAGAAGATTAATGCCCGTTATGAAGGATGTGGTGAAGAAAGAGGTGATCAAGCTTTTAGATGCGGGGATTATTTATTCCATCTCGAGTAGTGAATGGGTGAGTCCGGTTCAGTGTGTACCGAAGAAAGGAGGAATGACAACAGTTCTTAACGATAAAAATGAAGCGATTCCTTCAAGAACGGTAGTTGGATGGAGAGATTGCATGGATTACAGAAAGCTGAACAAGGCCACCAGAAAAGATCACTTTCCTTTGCCCTTCATTAATCAAATGTTAGACAAATTATCCGGAAGAGAGTACTATTGCTTCTTGGATGGTTATTCTGGGTATAACCAAATTTACGTGGCTCCGGAAGATCAACATAAAACAACATTTACATGCCCCTTTGGTACTTTTGCATATCGCAGAATGCCATTTGGGTTGTGTAATGCTCCTGCTACCTTTCAAAGATGTATGGTGGCTATCTTCTGGGATATGATCGATAACTTTCTTGAAGTATTTATGGATGATTTCTCTGTATTTGGTGATGATTTTGATAAATGTTTAGATAACTTGGAGAAAGTGTTAATCAGATGCAAAGAAACAGATTTGGTTTTAAACTGGGAGAAGTGTCATTTCATGGTTCGAGAAGGTATTGTTCTGGGTCACAAGGTTTCGAGTGCTGGATTAGAGGTCGATAGAGCGAAGACTGAGGTAATTAAAACTCTTCCCCCTCCTGTTTCTGTTAAAGGGGTAAGAAGTTTTCTTGGCCATGCTGGATTTTATAGGCGATTTATAAAAGATTTTTCTAAGATTGCTAAACCGTTATGCAACTTACTCGAAAAAGATTCCAAATTCCTTTTTGATGAAGCTTGTTTAGCGGCCTTCAAAGCAATCAAAGAAAAGCTTATTTCTGCTCCTATAGTATTACCTCCAGATTGGAATTTACCGTTTGAGGTTATGTGTGATGCGAGTGATTTGTGTATGGGAGATGTATTAGGACAAAGAAAAGAGAAAGTTTTTCATTCAATTTATTATGCTAGTAAAACTTTTAATGGTGCTCAAGTAAATTATACAGTTACAGAAAAGGAGTTGCTAGCGGTTGTGTATTCATTCGATAAATTTCGCTCTTATCTTCTTGGAGCGAAAGTTATTGTTTATACAGATCATTCAGCGATTCGATATCTTATGGAGAAGAAGGATTCTAAACCAAGGTTAATCAGATGGGTTTTACTGCTTCAAGAGTTCGATTTAGAGATCAAGGATAGAAAAGGGTGTGAGAATCAGGTTGCAGATCATCTATCGCAGTTTGAAGGTTCAGAGATGAATAGTGGTACTGAAGCTGTTAGAGAAGAATTTCCTGATGAGAGTTTATTCGTTGTTCGTGATTATGAAGCTCCTTGGTATGCGGATATTGCGAATTTAGTGGTAAGTGGTTCCTTTCCTGAAGGTTCAACTTATCAAGAAAGAAAAAGATTAGCTCACCGTGCAAGACAATTCTTTTGGGAGGATCCTTTCCTCTACAAAGTGTGTGCTGATCAAATGGTAAGAAGATGTGTAGTCAAGGAAGAAATTGAGGCGATTATAGCTGGGTGTCACGATTCACCTTATGGTGGACATTTCAAAGGAGATCAAACTGCTGCTAAGGTATTACAATTTGGTTTCTATTGTCCTTCTATTATAAAAGATTGTCATGAATATACGAAAAGATGTGAAAGATGTCAATTTACCGGAAACATATCCAAGAGGGATGAGATGCCACGTAATAAAGTGTTAGAAGTTGAAATATTCGATGTTTGGGGTATAGACTTCATGGGTCCTTTCGTTCCTTCAAATGGTAATCTCTACATCTTATTAGCTGTTGATTACGTGTCTAAGTGGGTAGAAGCTGTGGCTTTACCAACAAATGATTAACGAGTGGTGATTAAGTTCTTGAAATCGCATATTTTCACTAGACATGGCACTCCGAGAGTAATTATTAGCGATGGAGGTACTCATTTCGTTAATAAATATTTGAAGACAGTCTTAGAGAAATATGGAGTGAGACATCGTGTTTCTACTGCGTATCATCCACAAGCCAATGGTCAAGCTGAAGTCTCAAATCGTGAGGTAAAATCTATCTTAGAGAAAACCGTTGGTCCTACTAGAAAGGATTGGTCTATGAAACTAGATGATGCACTATGGGCCTATCGTACTGCTTTCAAAACTCCAGTAGGTGCTTCTCCGTATCGAATGGTATATGGTAAGGCTTGTCACTTACCTCTTGAACTTGAAATGGGTGCATATTGGGCTATTGCAAAGTTAAACCTAGATCCTACTCTAGCTGGTCAGAATCGAATTATGAAACTTAATGAGCTTGATGAATTTCGATTACATGCTTATGAAAATGCTAAACTTTACAAATAAAATACCAAGAGATGGCATGATAATCGGATTCGAGAGAAGAACTTTTTAGTGGGACAAAGAGTGTTGAAATATAATTCAAAATTCAGTAATTATCCGGGGAAATTAAGATCGAAGTGGTCAGGTCCTTACATCGTGACCAAAGTTACACCCCATGGAGCTATAGAGTTAGAGCATCCACTTGAAAACCGTACATTCATGGTGAACGGTCATCGCTTAAAGATATATCATGGAGGTGAAGATATCGATCGTGCAAAAGACCCACATCCCGCAGAGGTCATGTACCTCCTCGAAGCTCCTTAGAAGCACGAGGTAACTCGTCGAGCTTAACGACGTTAAACAAAAGCCAATTTCTTGTATATTAGTTTACGTATTTCAATTCCCGTAGTGTAAATTAGTTAAGTTTTCGTTGAGTTTAGTGTCTATTTTTAAGAAATGAGGAAGGGTGTTTGTTTTTGATGATTTCAGGGGTATAATGGTCATGATTTTGGGGTCAAAACGATGAGAAAACGAAAAAATTTGGAGTCCACAGCAGGTTTGACCGGCTAGCCGGCGACCTGGCCGGCATACCGGCCAAACAAGCTGAATGACCCCAACTCTCTGACCACTGTGTCAGCAATGACGCAGCACTGCTGCGTCACGATTCGCGCCATCGAGAAATCCACCGGCATGCCGGTTAACTGACCGGCTAGCCGGCCGAAGGGGAGAAAAGTTTATGGTCCTTGCGTCAGCAACGACGCAAGGTTGCGGCGTCTCGAAATGCGCCATCGACATGCCGTCGGCATGCCGGCGAATCCGCCGGCTAGCCGGCCAAGGATTTCGAAGTCTCTGATCACTGCGTCAGCAATGACGCAAGGTGCTTGCTTCTGGAAAAAAAATCGAATTTAGTAATATTTTTTCGCCGCCCTCGCGACCGGCATGCCGGCGAATCCGCCGGCTAGCCGGTGCGCTGTTGCGAGAGGCGGTTTTGAGCTTATTTAACTTAGTTTGTTGCCTCTTTATCCAAGTTAACCTTATATTCCGAATCCTTGCCTCCACCTACTCCAAAAATCATCAACAAACAACTATAAAATCATCAAATCAAACCTTCTCTCATCACAAAAACACACAATCAACTCATAGCTTCTCCAAAACATCACCAAAATTCATCTTTTCTTCATAAATTCCCTCTTCCCAACCTTGAAATTAAACCCAATTCTTTCACAATTCCTCTCAAATAACCTTAACCCATCTCATATTCCACCTATTCCTTCAAGTTTTAAGCCTCAAAACATCAAATTTCAAAGCTTTTCTCTAGCTTTTTCTCTATTTGAAGTTTTGAGTTTGGGGTGAAAAGAGATGAATAACATAACTGCTTCCATGTGTAACTATCGAAGAAATATACCAAGAAACAGGAACAATGTTTGAGCTAGCCCAGACCAAGCAATTGAGATTCTGGATTCGCGATCCAAAAAGACTGAACAAAACCCAATTGCTCCGAAAAGTAAGGAAAATCCAAGTAAGGCTAATCCGAAAAAGAGTAGGTTAATTGATGAAAGTGATGAAGAAAGTGAGGAAGAAGTTGAAGAAGAGATTGAGGAAGAAACTGAACAAGAAGTTCCTGAAGAACCAGTGCAACAATAGAAACCTCCGCGTAGGAAAGCATGGGCTCAAAAGCCTAAGAGAGTCTTCATCCCATGGGATACTCATGTTCGTGATAGAATTCAATTTTTGAAGTTTGGTGAGGAGATGAATCTTCCTAAGGGTATTATGACTAGTGATTATAAAGATATGGTATAACTTGTGACATATTGGGTTGGACTGAATTGAGAGAAAGGAAGCTTGAGTATATTCCTACTTTGGTGCGAGATTTTTATGAAGGAATCGCCTTCTCGAAAGATGCAGTTATAATTCGCAAAAAGGTAGTTCCTTTCTCCGTTGAGCTTATTAGGAAATCATTGAAATTACCCACCTTTACTGGGGTATGTCCTTTCCAAGAGTCCCTTAAAAAACCTTCTTTTGATTATGAATCCCTTTGGGGAAAATTTATTGTTGATGGGGCCCGCCCAATTCCCGAAAGAGAGAGATATCCTGGACAGATGTATAGTAGTAATTTGTTGCCATGTGCTAAGGTATGGTCCCGTTTCATAATCCCTACCTTCTTCGGAAACAAACATATATCAGAAGTGAAGAAGGAGCATCTTTTGTTCATTAAGTGTATTATTGAGGAGAAACCCATGGATGTTGCTCGTGTGATATATGATACCATCATGGAATTTTCTAGAATTCCTACTTCACAACAAAATCTCAAATTTCCTTGTACCATCACTACTTTGTGCTTAGACGCAAAAGTTCCGCGTAAAGACGCAGAGATTGATCGTGTTGTAGTGGGTGAAAGCATGGGTATAGCTTTGGTTCAGAATATTCATGATGAAGTGTTAAGAGCAGTTAGAACTCCTAAAGCTCCTCCAAAGAAGAAGATGCATACCACTAATGAGTTGGAAGCGAAAGTGAAGGTGTTAGAAGAGAATCAAGTGAAGATGATTGCGTCTTTGGGAAACGTTACAAAAGAATTAGAACTTCTCCAAAACATGTTAATGGGGGTGAGCACAATTCAACACGCCACCTATGGTTTACTCACGCAAGAGAAAGTTCAAGGACGCAACACCGATAACCATCCTTGCGTTGGTTAAGATACGTTTTCTATCCCTTTCGCGTTTTAGTTAGTTTAGTTTATCTTTATTGCGTTGAGTCTTTTCGAGTCGTAGGGACACGACTCATTTTTGAGTTTGGGGTGGGGTTCGTTGCCTCATCCCAGTTTTATGTGTTATGTGTTCTATCTGCTTTCAATAAAATAATTTTCGGAGTTGCGTTTGACTATAGAAGATTTTAAATGTCCGTTTAAGCATACTTTTGATGAATCAATGATAGTAAATAGTGGACTTTAGGGAATAATATAAAACGCATTTAGAATTGCATGCGAACATAAGTAGTTAATAGGAAAAATTAATGAACAATGAAAATGAAGTAAGCTTGTACTTAAGGAATATGTTTGGTGTGTAGAACGTGAAATCCTAATTAGTAGAGAACCCACCTAGATATGAACTAAAGACAAGCTATGTACTTAGGAAAATGATAGGGGCAGTTCCTTGTTAGCCATTTGTAGCCTTTTAGCTTGCTATCCCTTATTATAATTTTATCCGTCTTAGCCAAGTTTGAGCCTTAAGCCTTTTCTTTTGTAGCCACAATATAAGCCCATTATCCTTTAGATTATTAGGCATGACCAAATGACCCGCACTGGAATCACAACCCTGAGACTTGTCTCGAGCTTGAGTTTGGGGTGGAGGGTCCACATTCGGGAATTTACATTAGGAAGGGATTATTACGTGTTTGTATTGAGGCACAAAAATAAAAGATGATATGATTATTTGTAACCCTTTGCCGAAATTTGATAAAGAAAAAAATAAAGAAAAAGAAAATTATAAGAGACATGACTTTTCACATCAAAATGATGGTCATGGGTATCTTGTACAAAAAAGAAGAAAAAAAAATGATGAAAAAGAAAATAAAAAGAAAGAATAAATAAATCGGCAAAGTGGAATATTTTTGGAAATCATCTTAGTTTATTTGGGTTGACATTGGGGATGCAACATTAATGCGTCAAATGGGTGAGTGAGAACATTTTTGAGCGTAAACTCTAAGTGAGGAGAGAGCCAAAAGCTCACTTCAAATTTACCAAATATATATCCATACCGTCCTTAAGCCAATATTAAAACCGTTAAGACCTCGTGATTCCTAAGTGCATAGTGAATTTATGATTCTGTTGATAGGGAATATACTAGGTGGAGCGTTCAAAGCGAGGTAGGATTAATGACCACCCTATAGCCATCATACAGATATGAGTACAAGTGTAACCTTCAAGCATTGCAACTTTAATTTTATGATTGACATTTTTTATGTTCGATTTTGCATGATAATTGTATGTGTATATTAGTTCCTAGAGTTTTGCTATATGAGATTTATCTTAAGAATTGCTTTAGGTGTATTTGCTAGCTTCTATTTGTTCTTGCGGTTACTTCTACCCCTTGTTTTGTTTTGTTTTGCTTTGTCGGGACGACAAAGGTTTGAGTTGGGGGTCTTGATGTCTCCTTAATTGTTCTTATTTTCGACCCTTAGGAGACATCATTTTTTGTGTTTATTTAATTAATTTGATAGACTTTTGGACTAAATATGCAATAATATGATTTTCCTCTTTTATTTCTAGCATTTTTAATTTATTAAGCTTTTGCGCGTAATATTAAACACCAGAGAGAAGCAACAGAAGGAAGAAAGAAGAAGCTGCAAGAGCTGGAGAGAGTCTATATCTCCGTTCGCAGTCATTCCTATTCCGAAAATTAGGTTCTTTTATCTTTAATTTTGTAAAACAATATGAATTCCCTTTTATTTAATTTAGTTTTGTTTTCAATTAATATGAGCTAAACATTTATTAGCGCTTGAGAATGCTATATGGGTAATTCCCAAATCTTATTGAATTTCATATGTTGAATTTGGGTTTCTGTTAAATTAAATTAGATTGTGTCTTTTACCCTTTTCGATAAATTGAGAATGCTTACTGTTTTTAGCGTCATGAACTAGGAACAGGTGTTAGTATCTAGGCTATTCCAATTAGTGGCGATTGGATCATCTTGATGGAGGGTTTAGGTACAGTACCATTTATTCAATCTTGGATAGAAGCTATTGGTTCTGACGAACTTAGCTAATTCTAGGGTCAATGAGGTAATAAAACTTAAACATCCAAAAGTGGATCATATTTACCCTGACGGGACTAGTGACACTCTAGGATCGCCTTATAGTCCACCCTGACGGGGGTATAAGGAATTTAGAATCCCGACCATCGTAATTGACCAATTTAACCCTTAAACAACATAGGTTATGAAATAGGATTAGGATGACCCCTTGCGTTCTCAAGTGCTATCTTCTCATACTTGCGTTTTACATCATTTTACTTGCGTCTTAGCTTTTAATTGCATTTTCCATTTAGTCTTTTAATACTTAGCATTAATACAAAAACCAATCAAACATATTATCTTTATTTGCTTTCATAAGTGCAATCATTCATTAGTGGATAACCATTGTAGTCAACCATCCCGTCCTTGGAACGAATCTGTTTTATCAACTATATTACTTGGGACAACCGTACACTTGCGGTTGTGGTTCGATTATTTATTGCATTATTTTTAGAACACACAAAGGGCCACCACCGTGCACAAATTTTTATACAACGGCAGCCGACAAATTATATTTTTTTTGGTCAACTGTATCCTCCACTAGTCTGTACCCTTATTATCCAATACTAAGTCTCGTAAACGTGTGAGGCAGACCCACACTCCCTGATAGGTTTGAAGCCGCTTGCCTAGCAATACGCGCAGCCCGGTCAGCCAACCCATTCCTACTACGAGGGATATGTCTGAATATCAAATTGCCGTGATCCTCAGCTATCTTAAGAATTCGTCTGATGAATGGCTTGACCTTCCACCATGCTTCTGGCAACGACTTAATTCCTTGAATTAAATCAAGGTTATCCAAACAGATAACGGTCTTGCAGTTGCGGTGATTAATGCTTAGTTTGGTTGCCTCCAGTACCGCTGAGGCCTCCCCTTTTGCTACCGAATCCGTCCAGATGGCCTTAGAGTAAGTTACTCTTCTTCCTGTCTGCGTATCCCGCTTGACAATACCTATCCTGCCTATTTCAGCAGGAGATATAAAAGAGGTGTCACATGTATAAATATAATGGGTATCTCGTAAGTCCTCAGCATTCCAAGGGTCTGTTGACGTTGCTCGTGTAGTCTGTGCCAGTGGTTGGGTTTGGTTCACCCAGGTAGGACCAAAGAGGTCCTTCATCCCTGCAAGAACATTCTGAATCACCGTAGAAGGGTTTCTGTTAGTGTTTTCATGTACCATTTTCATTTTCGATTTCCAAATGTTCCACAGAGTAAGTTGTATATATGCCATAAAGACATCATGATCCCAGATCGTACTATCCATGTTATCACATAGCGCCATAATCCAGTCTCCTATAGAGTTAGGTTCCTCTTCCGGTACCCTAATCTGAATTGTCGATCCTGCCCATACCTGTTTAGAGAAATTACAACAAAGTAACAAGTGTACCACTGTATCAGTTATGTTTTCACACCAGTTGCATTTGTTAGTGTCACTACAGTGTCGATAATACAAATTCTGTTTAGTCGGTAAATGATTCCGGCAGGCTTTCCATGTGAAAGATCGAACTTTATTAGCCACGTTTGACTTCCAAACTCGCTTCCATAGTCTCGGATTACAAGTTCCGGCTTGGTTAGATGTTTGCGCACTTTCCAAAGATGTAGCCTGTATAAGTGTTTTGTAGCCAGTCTTAGTTGTATATGTACCTGATTTTGAGTGAGGCCAAAGAAAAGTATCCTGATCCTCCGTATTAAGAAGAGGAATCTTCCTGATCTCTCCATGAACAGGTAGCGGTATTTCGCTATCTATATTTTCCCAGTCCCATCCGTATTTTTGTGCATTCATAAGTTGGTACACCGTCTCCAGAGTTGTATGGTGTGGTCTCTGTTTGATGATCCCAGAGGGAATCCATTTATTTTTCCAAATATTCGTAGATTCTCCATTTCCAACTTGGATAATTCCTTCCTGCACAACTAAGTCCCTTCCTTCAAGAAGACTTGCCCAAGACCAAGTTCTACTTTGATGGAGTTTCACTTCTAAGAAAGAGCAGTGAGGGTGGTAGATTCCTTTCAGTACTCGTGACACCAGCGAATCCGGATTACTCAGTACTCTCCACGCTTGAGCAGCCAGAAGCGCTGTGTTTGCCTTTTTTAAGTCCCTGAACCCCATGCCACCCACTACCTTTGCTATAGTCATCTTTTCCCATTCTAGCCAGTGAATTTTCCTTTTTTCCAATGAGTTCCACCAAAATCTCGCTATGATCGAAGATAATTTCCTGCAAAAACCAATAGGAAAGGAAAAAATAGACATAGCGTAACAAGGTATAGCCTGTAAAACTGCTTTAATTAAAATCTCCTTTCCTCCTTCCGAGAGGAGTTTCTCTATCCATCCTTGTTCTTTGTTAAAAACCTTGTCCACTATCCAAGTCAGAGTCTCCATTCTTGACCGTTTATGACAGAGTGGAATACCTAAATACTTTCCAAGATCTAGGTTTTCTTGAATTTGTAAACGAGTCGTAACATGTTGTCTCAAGTCATCTGGTGTGAGTTTGCTAAAGCAAACTGAGAATTTGTTAAAGTTAACCCACTGACCAGAACATCTACAGTACGTATCAATGTACTCTTGAAATTCGTACAGTTCACTACCTTGTAAAGATAAAAAGAACAATGAGTCGTCAGCGAAGAGAAGATGGGAAATAACGGGGCAATTCCGTGTTATTCTAATGCCTTCAATAAGCCCCTGTTGGACTTTCAATTAAAGATATTAGTGATTCAGTTAATAGAGCAAATAACAAAGGTGATAATGGGTCTCCTTGGTGGAGCCCCTGTCCAGAGTGGAAAGGGGGTTGGCGTTCTCCGTTAATATTAAGTTGAAAGGTAACCGTAGAAATACAGTTCCAGATCCAATCCACCCATTGCTGGGAAAAACCAAGTTTAATCAGCAGTAATCGGAGGAAATCCCACCTGACTTGATCATAAGCTTTAGCCAAATCTAATTTGACAGCTGCAAAACACGCATGATCTTTTAGTTTACGTTTCATAAAGAAAGATAACTCTTGTGCAATAAGGATATTGTCTTGGATGGATCGTTCTTTGATGAATGCAGATTGGGTTGGTGAAGTAATCTGATTAATGATATGCTGAAGTCTGTTAGCTAAAATTTTCGCAATAATCTTATATACAAAGTTTACACAAGATATGGGCCGGTAATCCCCCACCCCTGTTTGATTGTCTCCTTTAGGAATAAGTGTAATTAGTGTTTCATTGAGTGTGATAAGCGAGGTGTTATTCATGAAGAAATCAGTAACCAAAGTTACCAAGTCATCTCCTAATATATCCCAGTATTCATGAAAGAATTTACCATTTAGACCATCAGGGCCCGGTGCTTTAGAAGCACTGAGGTCAAAAGCAGCCTGTTTGACCTCCTCCCTGTCTGGTGTCCTAGTCAAAGCCTCGTTCATTTCCGTTGTAACTTTCGTAGAAATATTTCGAAGTGCCTCTTCGAGCTCAGTAGGCTCCTGTTCCGCTAGAAGATTAGTATAGTAATTATTGAATTGTTGTTTAATATCCGTATCTGTTTGTAGCCACTCCCCATTTGGTGCTTGAATCCCAGCAATCCTATTAAAATTGCGTCTTTGCGCTGTAAGTGCTGAGAAATATTTAGTATTTTTATCCCCGTATTTAATCCACTGGTCTAAGGCCCGATCTGCCCAATAAATTTCTTCCCTTTTCCAGTACATCTCTAGTTGTTCTTTAATCAAGATCTCCTCCATTTGTTGTTGTTCTGACATTGGATTGTTGCCAGCATCAATAAGTTGCTTTTCAAGTTCTTTAATTTTAATTTTATTATTAGGAAAGGTGGCTTTACTCCATCTTGTAAGGGCATGTGTCGTTTTAGTTCTCTTTTGAATTACAGTTTCAAAAGGTGTATCATGTAGTTTTTCATTCAGGCCGTGTAAACTATATCCCTGCATTGTTCGTGTTCGAACCAGTTAGTCTCAAATTTAAAGTATCTTATGTTTCTGCTACCCTTGCCATTTGTAAATAGAATAATGGGTGAATGATCAGATCCCACTGCCGGGTGAAGGTAAGCTGTCGCATTAGAAAATTTGTCTGCCCATTCCGTGGTAGTGAAAACTTTGTCAATTCGTGATTTAACCACTGTTGCATCTTGTCGCCTATTTGTCCAAGTAAAAAAACTTCCATAGGTCTGGATTTCAGTTAACATATTATTGGTAATAAAGAGATGTAAATTTAAAATGTATTGCTGGTTTGGAGGAGTCAAGCTGAGTCGTTGGGTCCCGTTACTAATATCGTTGAAATCTCCCATTACAACAAGTGGATCAGAATGGTTATTTCTCCAATCTGTGATCTGGTTATATACCAGTTGTCCTTCCTAATAAATAGATGGAGCATGCACAAGAACATAATAATACAAAGTACCATTATCATTAATAGAAATCATAATAAAGTAAGGGCCATAGTTCAAAATAGAAATAGTCAAAGGGTCATTCCAGACCAACAAAAACCCCCCAGAGTGCTCCAAGCTCCCCTGGAGATTAACCACAAAATGATTATCAAAACGTAAATTTCTAACAAAAATTAAAGCGTCCACATCATTCAACATTGTTTCACCAAAGCAAGCCATTGAGGGTTTATGTTCCTCCACCATGGCTCGAAGCACCTGGACTGTCAGGGGGGCCCTGATTCCCTGACAGTTCCAGAAAATCGTAATCATTTCCCCTCCGCAGCAATCTCCAGGTGGCTGCTACCTCGTCTACCCCTTCCTCCACGCCTAACCCTGCCACGAACCCTAGCACCCCCTTTGCCACGAATCTTGGAATAATCTTGTTCAAAAGTCGGCTTCACTTCCTGTACAATTCCACCAAACACCATTCCATCTTGTTGTTCCTTTCCACGTTCGCTTCCATCCCTATCACCTCCAGTAGTATCAACATTTTTATCCAAAGTCTCAATCCCAACAGCGCCTTCAACCATTCCGGCACCCACATTATCAATAGGCTCCTGATTTTCTATAGCATTAACCCCTTCAAGCAAATTTCCTAAGTTCCCTTCCGTATCCACATCTTGCAACACAATTCTTTCTTCCAAACTGAGTTTTCTTAACTTATTACCTTCCACACTATAGACACTAGTTTGAGTTTTCTGTCTTTTATTTGATACAATATGGAACCTCATGTACTCATTCCTTTTCTTCTTAGCTGTCGCATTCAAAATTCCTTTAAATCTCGCTGTGCTAGTCTTATCTGAATCTGTAGTATCACTGGAAGAATCATGTTTCTTATTACTTACCACTTGATTATCATCAAGCTCCTTCCTCACAACATCACCTGTATTTCGTGTATTATCATTTTCATCATCACTAATAAACACTGTTCTAATAGCCTGCTGCACAAAAGTTCCTTGTCTCTGTGCCTCTAAAATAACTCCATCAAGTCCATGTTGTTGTTTTCCAGTCTGTTCCCCTCCCATATCCACATCACCCCTCGTGTCTGAACTGTCACCCATATTCTCCCTACTAAACTGCAACCTGCTGTCATTCCTACGTTTAGAACGAACCTCTCTATCTTGACCATCAGCTGGATTAGCTGGTGATCCTTCATCATCTCTATCCCAATTAAAGTAGCTAGCATGCGACAAAAAAGACTCACCTACTCGTTTTCGAACACCATACAAAGGTTTTTCCAACGTGTCCTTAATGATATTCTCCGAAATCCACGTGATAAGTCGGAGCTTAGGGGCTGAAAGTCCTTCCCTATCAGCTGGTTCATCACACTTTTCACATTTGTGACCTAGCTTCCCACAGGCAAAACAGAATAACCCAATATTCTCGTACTTAAATGTGAACCACCCAACTCCATCCTTTTGTCTGAGAAATTTTCCAGGTGGGATTGGGTCGATGACTCGAAAACTAGCACGGAATCGAAGCACCGGAACCACCGCCGTATCATCTTCTGGAAAATCTATCTCCTGCAGATCAGTAAAAGTGTGCGCTATGTTCTTAATCGTGCCAATCGTATTCTGAATATGAGCTAAGCCCCCCACCTGAATCCACGCAGCGGAATAGTTGGAAGGGGTGAAGGTCCCATTAAAACTTTCATTGCCCTAGGTAAAACCCGCATGCAACCCAATCATAATACCCAGTCGGAGATTCCACATACGGTCTCTCTCCTTAGGGTTATCAATCTCTAACTTAAAGTAGTTTGTAGAAATTTCAGAAATTATAACATTACCTCGCACTTGCCATCTGTCGAAAACCCACCGTCGAAACCCAACTAAATTGATCTTGTCTTCACCCATGATTCTAACCATCAAAACTCTCCCTCGATCAAGGTTTTCTACTCGACGCACCTTGATTTCCAACTCAATGACGCCGAGTTCTTCTTCCTCATCTGGATCAAGGAACGTCACTGGTAGCGCATGCCTCGAGTATGTTGCCATTAGACTGCGTTTTCTGAAAAGAAATTTAGAAAGAAGAGAAGAAAGTATGGGAGGTGAATAGGTTATACGAGAAGAACAATAGAAGAGTGACTTAGGTATAAAAAGTAAAGGTTTGTCGTTGGTCTTCACGAAGCGGTGATATTCACCGAGATAGTGGGCCAGGTGGAGCGTTCTAATTTTTTCTTTTAGTTTTCTTTTTTTTCCTTTTACCGCATGTACTACACAATAGAAGATGAAACATCCTCCATGTCTTGGAACTCCCCATTTTTCTATCTTCATTCTTGGAAACGGGATAAAGGGTTTGCATGCGTGCCAACTAATCAAATCCTTCCCGATGACCCAAATCAAACTCGTATCCATAGCTTCCTTGTTAATCCTTATCCAAAGCCTTATCCCTTTCCCGGTGACACTTAATCTCCCTTCCATTCTCAACATAGTCCTTCTCCTATCATCGTTTGTAATTAGTAATCCATCCCTCCCTTCTCTGATTAGCTGAAAAAGACAACCATTTGCTCGTAACCTCTCAAATCCTTGAATACATCTCGCCTTCATACTCCAGTCTGTGTTCGTTAGCCCTTTCCATAAGAGAAACCCGGTCACCGTCCTCCGTATGAGCTGTCACCACTATCCTGTCCTCTCGTCCTAAGTGTTGCGTGTTGTGTTGTTTGGTATTACCTTGTTTCTCCGTCGTCCGTTGAGTAGATGTCAGCAGCACTCTCTTTCCACAGAACCCACAGTCATGGCGTCACCACCTATCTCCCTCGTACTTTGTCCTTACTCTGTTGTCCATGGTCACCGGTGTTGTAACCATGCTTATCCTAACGCTCCCTAGTCTAACTCCATCGGTTGTCAAACCCATCCTTCACACCTTCTGACTTTCTACCAAGGCCCAAAACAAGCGTAATCCGTTCCAACCTTAAGCGTTGTAGCCGTTAAAGACCTTCAGTAGTACTGCGATTGTCTTCTCCGTTGATTGAATCGGAAAAATGAAGTGACGTCACCCGTAAAAGCCCTAGTCGCCTTTTTCGCCTTATATATAAATATAGTATAAATATTTATTTGTTAATAAATCAAATAATTATAATTATAAATTTGGATTAGATTAGATGACTTATAATTTTTTATGTCTGTAGTACTTTTCTTAATTGCAAGTTACAAATTCTGGCGGATAATTAATTAAAGTGTAAGTTGCCTTATTTTCTTTTTTCTTTCAAATTTTACAAATTTGTGAACATAAATTTGTACAAATTACTTTTACCATTTCGAACAAAACAAATGTATATTTATCATTTTTTGTATGGCTGTGCAAGATCATATAGCATTAAATTTTTTATATGAAACAAATTATTAGTTAATAATGTAAGAATAAGATCAGTAGCTCTTTTTTACTTTGCTATTTTATCTATTTAATTGAATGTTAGAAATAGTTTTATAGGATTTATAATAATAAATTTAAGTAATTTTTTTAATGTTATTTAATTTATTGCATATTTATATTATATTTTTTATCTACTATTACAGGAAATTGAGAATTGCTGACTTTCAATTTTACAATTGCAATATATTTCAAATAAGGTTTCATTGTTCTATTTATATTATATTTGATTTTTAATACTTGATCATGAAATATCCAACTGGATATCAAAAAAGACAAAAAAAGAAAAAAAATGAAGACATGTCACGTAGTTTAAAGAGTTCCTTATATAAATATTTTGATAAAAAATCACAAGATATTGAAAATATTTTTAATGAAATTGTTTTGAATGAAAATGTGGTTGAGGAATTATTTGTTGAGTGTAATACAAATAAGTTAAATGAAAATGAAAATGAAAATAATCTGAATATGTGGGATAATAAAATAATGGGGTGAATTATATATAGGGTCTTGGAGACAAATTGTCTTCTCTATAGAGTAGTTTCTTAAATGCCATTCTTCTTAGGGACCTGAATTTTGACAATTGTCTTTCCTACCCTTACTATCACTAAAAGACAAAAATACTGTGATGTCACTATTTCTCTCTCCTCAACTACCACTACCCACCTACCTACAACCTCCCACCTCCTACCACCGACCTCCGACCACCGACCACCGACCACCGACCATCGACCACCGACCACCGACCACCGACCACCGACCACCAGTCACCGGTCGCCGGAAAAAAAACATAGAGTATCGGAAAAAACATAGAGTACTCTATATATTTGCTGAGTACTCTATTAATTTACGGAGTACTCTCTAAATTTTTCGAGTTCACTAATAAACTCTCGGAATACTCTAAGAAAAACTCAGAGTACTCTAAGAAAAAACTCGGAGTACTCTGAGAAAATCTCGGAGTACTCTAAGAAAATCATGGAATACTCAAAAAATTAGTGAGTATTTTAATAATTTGATGAGTATTATTTAAGAACAAGGCATAAATAGTAAAAAACACTTTTATTACAAATTTTTAAACAATTACAAAAATATATACAATTAAAAAATAAAAAAATAATTACAATTTTGTTTGACCAGATCTGGTTTGACCAGAAACCAGATCTAGATCTGAAATGAAAAAAAAAAAAAAAAACAGAAACCCATCTTCACGTCGACGAGCACCACCACCACCATCAAAAAACCTCCTCGTCGAGCACCACAACCACCACACGGAACCTGTCTCCGTCAGCAGCAGCAACACCATGGATTCTTTTAATAACACCACCACCTACCCACCATTGGAGCTCGGAGCAGATGGAGGTTCATAGCTCCTTCGCGAGCACCGTTCTTCATCGAGCCTTGTTCGCGGTGGTGCTCCGCCGTCGTGATTCGCGCGAGGTTCACAGCTCCTGGACAGAAATGGCGTTCTAGGTTCGTGGTGCAGCAACGAAACACCGAGTCTGTTCTCTGTTCGCGCAGCACCGGAGTTTACCTCCGTTCGTGGTGAAGCAACGAAACAGTGCAGCAGGGGCTCCGGCAGCAACAGTGCAGCTCTTCTCCGGGTCGTCTCTCCAGATCTGGTTCGGTGGTGGGCCTAGACTAACTCCGGCGAATGTGAAGCGTGAGAAGAAGGAGAGTGGTGTTGGAGTGGTGGCAATTTCGGCGGTGGTGGAAGGAGAGTGGTGTTGGAGTGGTGGCGATTTTGGCGGTGGTGGTGACCAAATGGTGGTGTCGGTTCCTATTGAGAGGAGAGAGAAGCAAAACTGATTTGTGATTTAGTAAATGAATTGTAAATAGATAATAATTAGTATATATAGGTATAAAAAAAAAGAGAGGGTATAATTGTAAATGGGGTTTTGGGTTTCATGTGTTAAATAGTTTCTGAGGTCTTTAGTAAGAAGAGGCTCTAGGCCGGGTCCCCATCTTGAAGAGGGGGATGTGGTCAAGACCCTAGGTGTAATTATCTCTAAAATAATGACAAATGAATATACTTTGAATATTTTTGATCCAAGAGTTTGGGATAACCTTGATAGTAAAATGAGAGATATACTTGTAGAAAAAGGCCCCCCGGCCCGAGAATATAATCTAAAATATCTTCCAAATAAAGAGTCTAGGCATTTTTCTAATACATATAATGTTCAAAAACTACCCAATGGAGAAACTTGTGATAGAAAATGGCTAGTATAATCAAAAGAATTGAATAGGGTTTTTTGTTTTTGTTGCAAATTATTTAAAGTTATACACACTAAAAGTAACTTAGCTAAGGACGGCCTTGACGATTGGGGTCATTTAGGTGCAAAACTTAAACAACATGAAAATAGTGTTAAACATCTCACTAATTTGAGAGCTTGTGTTGAATTAAAAATGAGTCTGAGTCAAAATAGTACTATTGATAAAGAATTGCAAGAGCAGAAACATGTGATGTTTAGAATAGTTGCCGTTGTTAAATGTTTGGCCATTAATAATCTCGCTTTTCGTGGGTCACATGATAAAATTTACGAAGATGATAACGGTAATATTTTAGGTCTTCTTGAGATGGTTGCAACTTGATCAAGTAATGCAAGAACATTTTTGCCTAATTAAAGATAAAAAATCCATTATCATTATCTCAGTCATAAAATACAAAATGAATTGATTTCTCTAATGGCCAAAAAAGTTAAAGACATAATAGTTAAAAATATTTAAAAAACCAAATATTTTTCAGTAATACTTGATTGTACACCAAATTCTAGTCATAAGGAACAAATGACTTTAATAATAAGATGTGTCGATGTGTTAGAGACTCCAGTCAAGATAGAAGAATATTTTCTTGAATTTATAAATGTAGAAGACACATACAGGTTAGGACTTTTTAATAAATTGCAAACTGTTTTACATTCGTTAGAACTCGATATCGACAATGTAAGGGGTCAGGGTTATGATAATGGGTCAAATATGAAAGGTAAACATCAAGGTGTACAAAAAAGATTACTTGACATTAATCCTAGAGCGTTTTATATGCCATGTGGGTCACACTGTCTTAATTTAATTGTTTGTGATATAGCAAGTTCTTCTGTTAAAGCAAAATCATTCTTTGTGGCATGTCAATGTATATATACTGTTTTTTCTAATTCAACTAAGAGATGGAATATTTTGATGGAATATGTTGATGGATTAACATTGAAATCTTTATCAACAACGAGATGGGAAAGTCACGTTGAGCGTGTTAAAGCAATATTGTCTCAAGTTTCTAAAATAAGAGAAGCTTTAGTTAAATTAGCCGAAATTAGTGAGGATGCTAAATTGGGTAGGGATGCGGAAACTTTAGCCTCGGGTGAACTTTCTAGTTTTGAGTTTATATTAAGTTTAGTTATTTGGCATGATATTTTGCATAAGATTAACTTAGTTAGCAAAAAACTACAATCTGAGGATATGAGACTTGATATTGCTGTAAAACAACTTGAAGGACTTGTGTCTTTTTTCAAAGAATATAGAGATAATGGTTTAGCATGTGTTATTGAAAATGCTAAAAAAATTGCTTGTGAGATGGAAATTGAACCAGTGTTTACCCAAAAACGTAAAATTAGTCGAAAAAGACATTTTGATGAAAGTTCTTGTAACGAAAGAAAAAGTCAATCACCTGAAGAATATTTTAGAATTGACTATTTTATTGTAATTGTTGATATTGCTCTTGGTTAGTTGAATAATAGGTTTGAACAAATGAAATATTTTGAATCGATTTTCAAATTTTTGTTTGATGTGGAAAGGTTAATTTTATTGGATGATATTGAGCTGATGAAATCTTGTGTAAATCTTGAAAATGCTTTAAAAAATAATAATGCTTCTGATGTTGATGCTAATTATTTATGTTCAGAATTAAAAGTGTTACAGGTGATGTTGCAAAGTGAATCATATAATAGAAATAAACCATGGTCATCAATCCAAATATTAGAATTTGTTAAGAAAATAGATATGTTTCCAAAGGTAATGATTGCTTATAGGATTTTATTAACAATACCTGTGACGGTGGCTTCAGCAGAAAGAAGTTTTTCAAAACTAAAATTATTAAAATCTTACTTAAGGACGACCATGACTCAAGATAGACTAAATGATTTAGAAATATTGTGTATTGATAAAAATGTGTTAGCAACTATAGAATTTGATGATATTATTGATGATTTTGCTTCAAAAATTGCTATAAGAAGACATCTTATTTGACTTTATCCTTTGATATTTTGTAGGTACATGGTGATGGTGTACTAGTATGCAGAAGATCGAAGAATTAATGTTTTTTTGAAAAAGTTAAAATTCTTGTGATTTAATGAAAATTTAGAGCGTTTATTTTTTTCGTTGTAATATTTGTAAGGGGGGGGGTATTCTTTTTCCTTCGTTTGAGGTTTTATCTCACTGGGTTTTCCTCATACAAAGTTTTAACGAGAACCCAATTTTTTTTGTTATGTAATATTATATTTTAATGAAAAATTAGTTTATCAATATAGTATTTTGATTTAAATTAATACGATTTTATAATTTTTTTTATATTATATTTTTTTCCTATAGGAAGGCCCAATTTAAATTTTTCGTTCAGGGCCCAAAACTCGACAGGACCGGCTCTGTTAATCCGACTACCTTATCGATACCTCCCGATCTGGCCTTCCTTGGGTGAGTTTATCCAAGGGCATGAGGGGTCATCGATGTTTACCATTCATTAAGGGAATGTTGTTGAGCTTGTTGTGACTTAGGGAGACGTGGTGTGGAGAGAAGTTGTGTATCCTGATCAGGCCATAGACGATTAACGTTCTTTCTTTATACTCGTATTATTGAACGAATTTTTATAATGAGGCCTTTAGCCTTAAGACCTTCTTTGTTTGTTATTTTTTAGTTTTTATTTTTTTATTTTTATCATCCCACACGTCTTTTTAGCGATGACCCGCAGGTCCTCGCTAAAGACCCTATCTTTAGCGAGGACAACCTTTTACGATGACTTAGTCGTCGCCTATAAGTTGAGGATATTTTACGCGAGCGAAAATAATAAAAAAAAGAGTTGTTGCGTGTCCTCGGTAAAGGCTTCAATCTCTAGCGACGACTTGTTAGTCCTCGCTAAATATCATCTTCTGCGACAATATTGTGGGTCTTTGCGAGAACTTGATGTCCTCGCTAAAGAGTTCGCCGTATTAAATATAGCCACTCGGCAGTTGGCCATTAATGCGATAAAAAACCCCAAAAAATTCAAAAAGAACCCCAAAATTCTCCCAATTTTTTTCCGTAATCCTCAAAAAATTCTGGATCAATCAATAACGAAACTTCTGCGATTCATCTACCTCTTTTTGGTTCCATTTTCAAGCAATTTTTTTCATCACTTTCTCCACAAAAAAGGTCTTTTCTAATATATTTTTTTCTTTTATTTGTTTAAATTAGGGATTGCAACGGATCAGATATCCTCAAAAAATTGTATAACCACATCCACATCCATTAAGAAAAATGATAACCAAATCTGCATCCATTAACAATCAGATTTTAAAATTATTTACCAAATCTGCATCCGCGACAGCGACTGATGCGGTTTTTCCACGTTAAATCTGTATCCGCAATCGTTTAAAATGATTTAAATAAAATAATTTATTAAATATTTTTGAAATTCTAAAATTAAATACAAAATTATTGGAAGACCATAAAATGATATTAATCAATATAGTAATTAAATAGATAAACACTTAGCTAGTTTATGTATAAAATAATTATATTTGATCAATCTTATGTATGAAATTTGCGCATATAGAATATCTTTATATATATATATTATATATGTTAATGTTTTATTTATTATAATTTTATTCGAATTTTTGATTATTCGTCAGATTATTGTAAAATACCAAATCCTAACGGATAATCCACCGGTTACCTTTTGTGAGAACCAAACCCTCATGGATGCACCATCGGTTCCACTAACGGATTTTTTATTGGATCGGATATCCATCGGTTATGGTTAATATTTGAACCATTGTCATCCTTAGATTGTATAATTGTTGTTGTATATTGTATTATATAAGTGCAAGTAGTAGTTTTTAGTGTTTTATGTGTGATGTTGTTCATTTAATAATTATTTTAGAATTTTGTGTTATAATTTTAATTTGGTTATTGATTTATTAATAATTTTAGGTGATGTTTTATTAATGAAAAATTAATGTATGGATCTTTGTGAACAATTTAGATGTTTTTAGGGGCATCTTTATAATTGATTATGATTGGGGACTATAATGACAATTTAATAAAAGTTAGTGACCTTTTTATAATTTTAAAAAACTTTAAGGGTAATAGTGAAATTTTAATAAACTTTAGGTGGCTTAATGTATTATGTAATTTTTAGGGGTAAAAGTGACATGTTAATAAACTTTATTTTCCTTAGTATAATTTTTAAAAACTTTAGAGGCCTTAGAGGGATTTTTATATAGTGTAGAGGTAAGTGAAATTTTATTAAACTTTAGGTGCCTTAATGATATTTAATAAACTTTAGGGGTAAAAGTGATATTTTAATAAACTTTAGGGGCCTTAGAATGATTTTTTAGAAACTATAGAGGCCTTGGAGGCATTTATATATAGTGTAAGGGTAAAAGTGAAATTTTATTAAACTTTAGGTGCCTTAGTGACTTTTACAAAAAATATAGGGGTAAAAGTGGAATTTTATCAATCTTTAGGTGCCTTAGTGACATTTAATAAATTTTAGGGGCTTAATTGACAATTTTATAAACTTTAGGGGCCTTAGAATGAATTTTTAGAAATTATAGAGGCCTTGGAGGCATTTTTATATAGTGTAGGGGTAAAAGTGAAATTTTATTAAACTTTAGGTGACTTAGTGACTTTTACATAAAATGTAGGGGTAAAAGTGAAATTATAATAAACTTTAGGTGTCTTAGTGACATTTACTAATCTTTAGGGGTATAATTGACAATTAGATAAACTTTAGAGGCCATAGAATGAATTTTTAGAAATTTAGAGGCCTTGGAGGCATTTTTATATAAACATAAAATATAATTGATAATTTAATAAATTTTAATGTTTTAATTTACTTTAGAGAATACACAAGAGTTGGGTTAAATCAAAGGATAAGGTTACGAGAGAATATATCAAGGGTATATTACAGTTTCTTGAGTTTGCGAGCAAAAAATTGGATCACGCCAGTAAAATATATTGTCCGTGTAATCATTGTTATAATAATCGAAAGTTTACACTAGCTGATGTTCAAGCGCATCTATTTCAGTGGGGTATTTGGTCATCGTATGAGGTTTGGACAACACACGGGGAAGAAGTAGTAATTCCCGTGGATCAACCAAATAAAGATAATGTAAGGGGTAATGTAATTCATGATATGGGACCCACATTTGAAACTAGCGGGAACTCTGGTGACACCGAGATGCATGACGAGAATGTTAATGGAAGTGGTAGTGGGTCTTTCGACGCATTATTCAAGGAAATGGAGATAGATTTGTACCCCGGTTGTACTAAGATGAGTTCTTTGGATTTCAAAGCAAAGCTAATGCATGTGAAAGTGAATAACAAGTGGATGAACACCTTGTTTGCCGAAATTCTTCAGTTGTTGGGTCGTGTTTTGCCTGAACCTCATAACTTACCAGATTCTTATGCGGATTGCAAGAAAAAGTTGAAAAGTTTTGGCGTAGGATACACCACGATCGACGTGTGTTTGAATGATTGTGCATTGTATTATAAAGAGAATGAGAATCTTGAGAATTGTCTAGTTTGTTGAGAATCAAGGCGAGACCCGAAGAAGGGGAAGAAAGTGTCACATAAGAGGCTGCGTTATTTCCCGATTGCGCCTAGGTTACAGAGAATGTATGCTTCGAGGCACAATGCGAAAGATATGATTTGGCACCATGCCAGAAAGAGTACCAACGAAGACGTGTTGCGTCATCCCGTTGGTGGTCATAGTTGGAAAACATTTGTCGAGATGAATTCCGAGTTTGCTAGTGAACCACGTAACGTACGCCTTGGTTTATGGATCAATGGGTTTTGTCCATTCTCCATGCAAAACACATACATCATGTAGCCGGTTATATTGACGATCTACAACTTGCTGCCTTGGTTATGCATGAAAGAATTCATGTTTATGCTTACTCTATTGATACCAGGTCCTCATTCACCTGGAAAGGATATGGATGTATTTCTCCATCCGGCTATAGATGAGTTGGAAACGTTGTGGGGGTATGGGGATAGTTACATGGGATGCACATATAAAGGAGGAATTTCTAATAAAGGTTAGTTTATTGTTCACGAAGAATGATTCCCCGGCTAAATCGTACACTTCACGATGGTCGGGTCAAGGCTACGTAGCTTGTCCCGAATGCATAGAATATACTCCTTCCGTGTGGGTTAATAAAGGAGTTGTTTATTTTGATCACAGCCCTTGGTTACCTCTGAATCTTCATTTTCGGAAAGAAGATACTTCGTACGTTAAAGCCGATAATAGGGCCCCCCTCGGAAACATAGTCCCGCAGATATTCAGAAGAAGTCAGCTGGTTTGCCGATTGTGTTTCCGGGAAAAGACAAGGACTTTGGTGGAAAGGTGGCAAAGAGAACTGGGCCTCACGAGTCGAATTGGAAGAGAAAGAGTATATTCTACCGTCTACCGTATTGGTCGGAAAACTTGTTGAAACACAACATTGATGTGATACATTGTGAGAAGAATGTTTGTGATACTCTTCTCGGCACAGTTGTTTGTTTAGATGGAAAATTAACAAAGATAACGTGAAGTCGAGGAAAGATCTGCAAGCCATGAACATTAGGTTAGATTTGTGGTTATTTGTCGATTCACGTGGTAATACCATTCTACCACGTGCAAAGTATGCAATGACAACCGATAAGAGACGAGAGTTTCTAGAGTGTTTGAAGGTGCAAAAGTTTCCAGATGGTTTCGCTTCTAGCTTGCGGAACAACGTATAGAGTGACACGGGGAAGATTATCGGTATGAAATCCCATGACTGTCATATTCTAATTCAGTTTCCATTCGTGGCTAGTATTCCAGAGTTAATCGACAACAAATCCATTAGCGATTTGTGCAACATGTTCAGAAATGTTTGTAAGAAGAATCTAAGTAAAAAGGAATTGGAGTCCAGAAAGTCTAAGGTGGTCGAGCTTATGTGCAAGTTGGAGATGATTTTTCCTCCAGTTTTTTTTGATATAATGATCCACCTTTGTTGTGCACTTGTACGAGGAAGCTCGGTTAGGAGGCCCGGTGCAGATGCGTTGGATGTACCCGTTTGAGAGGTACTTGAAGAAACTAAAAGAATATTATTCGAAATCCGGCTAGGCCAGAGGGTTCAATCACCGAGGGATATGCTATAGAAGAAAATTTGACTTTTATATCTTGATACCTTCGAGAGGAAAGTACAAAGTTCAACGACCCATGCAGATATGGTGAGAAGATTACGGAAATCAAGGAAATATCAGTATTTAAGAGCGAGTGCAAGCCGATTGGTAAGAATGTTTTTGGATATATACCCTTCTTAGAGAAGGAACACATCGATTAGTACATCCTTCATAATTGCGACGAGATCCAGCACTATATGATGTAAGTATTTTAATTAAAATCATATTTACCGTTTATTTAAATATTGTATTATTTATTAATAACACTATGTTTTTTTTAGGATACACAAGTCCTCACTTCCGGTCCATGATAGAGAGGCAAAACACCGAGAGCATTTTCGTCGATGGTTCAGAAAAAAGGTATACAAGTCAAAAAAATAAGTTGACTTTATTTCAACAAATAACTTACCGTGTGTGCATGTGTATGTAATGTAACAAGAAGGTAATCCACTTGCTACGGAATAGTTGCTCTCGTTGTCTAAAATGCCGAATAACGTCGTCTATCAATATTATTCTTGCGTTGTGAATGCGGTCAAATAGATAACACATGAAATGGGTGAAAAGAGAGTTACGAAAGATTACAGAGTTTGTACAATCATAAGTTGGCTTCTTTTGTTTTTTTATAGTTGGGTGTTTGTATATAACTAGTTATTTTGTAATTTCGTAGGTGAAGATCCTTTTTATGGTGAGTTAGTCAGCATTGTCGAGGTTGAATTCAGTGGTGGTTGTTCAGTTGTGTTGTTTAAATGTAAGTGGTATAACACAGATAAAAAAATGAAACTGGGAAAAACAGAACACAGAGCAACAATTATCAACACAAGTTCTTTTTGGTAGACTGAAGTACCCTACATCTTAGCTACTCATGCAAAAAAGGTCTTTTACGTTGATCAAGTTAATGCAAGGAAGGTGGAAAAGGGGTGGAAAGTAGTTTGGGAAGTGAACGACCGTCACGGATGGAGTCCCGAGCTATTTGGTGCATAATCGATTTCCACTGGTTTAGATCTGATCGACATTTCGTTGGCTGATTCAAACTTGGATTCAGAATACCCGGTGTTTGAATTGGCTACTGGACAAGGGATAGAGATCGATCTTTCTATTTTTAACCTTGTACCGGAACCCGCTGATCCCGTTGATGATGAAGATTATGATGACACCTTAGGAGAGTACGAGACTGACGAGGAAACTATGTATGTTGATAGTGACGATTAACCCGTAATAGTTGATGATGGGGACGAGACTAATAGTTGTATATTTATTTTTTTATTATGTATTTTTTTTCATGTATTTCATAATTTTTTACGTTTGAATTATTTTGAGCCCATGATTTTTAATTGTGTTATGATAAAGTGTCTTCGTTTTATACGTCTAAACCCTTAAACAGTTAATCTTTTTCATTATTTTAAATTATGATGTATAATTTGGTTATATATGGTATATATTAGAATTAATTTTAGTATAAAAAATGGAAAAATAGTTATGTGTAATATATAAGTACAATAGTTAGGAAACTATTTAAAAAGAGACAATATATATATATATATATATATATATATATATAAGGTCTTTAGAGAGGACAATGTCCACGCAAAAGACTCTTTGATCTTTAGCGAGAAGTTCATCACAATGAACACCTCGCTAAAGACTTGTAGTCTTTTACGACGACATGGTCCTCGCTAAAGACTGGACCCCAAAATTTGGGCATGCGTTAAGGCGGTCAAACTTCGCGCCTTCCTAAAATTTTGATCTTTAGCGAGGACCATGTCCTCGTTACAGATCATTTTGATTAAAATAAAACAGCCGAAAGGTCACTTCTTCTCCCTCATTCATCATTAACACCCCAAAATCCTCCTTTCTTCTCCACTTCAATCCAGCAATTTCACCACCTCCAAGCTTCGGCGAATCAAGGTTATCACTCCCCAACCTTCCAACATCATCAAGGTAATTAACATCAAAATCATTCCATTTTTCAATTTTTTTAAGAAACTAACTTGGGTTTGTCTTCTTGTTATGGGGTGATGCAATAACTCGATAACAACCTTCAATCTTGGCAAAAAGGTATGTAATCCAACCTTTTTATTCGTTTTAATTTTTTTCCATTTCTAGTAAATAATTTAATAAAATTCCCACTTTTATTTTTAGCCCAATAATTAATCCAAATATATAGGTTATATTTAGCTAATTCATTAGGTATTTATTTTAAAGAAAACATCACTAGAAGAATATATTTTAGTTTGGATTTGTGATTTTTTTACAATAGTTATGAATTAATTGATTTATGGGTATAATTTGTAGATAAAATTGGTTTGGGAAAATAAATGTAAGGTTATTTTGAAGTTTTTAGATAATTTTAGGGTGAAATTGTAATTTTAGATAATTTTAGGATAACTTTAGAGAATTTTAGATAATTTTAGATAAATGTAGGGCTACTTTGTAGTTTTTAGATAATCTTAGGATAATTTAATATAATATTATGTTTTTAAAATAACTTTGGTGCCTTAATGAACTTTTTAAAAGTTTAGGGGTTGAATTGTAATTTTTGAAATATTTAGGGCCTTAGTGAATTTTTAATAAATTTTAGGTGCCTTAGTGAATCTTTTAGAAAATTTAGGTGCCTTAGTGTTATTTAAAAAAATTTAGGGGTTGAATTGTAATTCTTAAGAATATTTAGGTGTCTTAGTGAATTTTTAAAAATTTAGGGGTTACATTGTAATTTTTAAAATATTTTGGGCCTTAGTGAATTTTTAATAATATTTAGGTGCCTTAGTGTAATTTATAAAATTTTAGGGGTTGAATTGTAATTTTTAAAATATTAAGGTGCCTTAGTGTAATTTTTAAAAGTTTATGGGTTAAATTGTTTATTGAAATATTTAGGTGCCTTAGTGTATTTCTAATAAATTTAGGGGCTGAATTGTACTTTTAAAAATAATTAAGGTATTAGTAAAATTTTAATAAAATTTAGGTGCCTTAGTGAATTATTTATAAGTTTAGGGGTAAAATTGTAAATTAAAAAACCTTTAGGGCCTTAGTTTACTTTTATATAGTTTAGTGGTAAAATTGTATTATTTTGATCAGATGGCAGCAGTGATGCCCAGAGGACACGATGGAGATGTCGCTGGTCGCGATCCCATTCGGATTCCTAGTAATCCGATCGGGGGTTGCAACACACCGGATATTCTTTTTTCGTAAACATAATTTTGACTAAAATATAAATTTAATCGTAAAATTAAACAGGGAATAAGGCAGGAAAGCCTAGGGGCAAGACGACTCCTGCTTCAGTAAACGCGTCAAAGCAAAAGTACGGAGGGCGGCTTCCAATGGAGCTTTGCATTTATGACAAGACTTGGACCCCGGTGGGCCCATACACCCTCTCGTGAGGCAAGTGGTCAATCATACTATTCGGGAGACAATTCCACTATACTACAAGCACTGGGGAGATGTCCCCCGCCGAATAGCAAATAAATATTTTGAGACGATTAAGAGTAAGTCGACTTAAACTTTTTTTAAAATTAGTGTGTCGTTAACTATACAATTATATTGGATTTGGTTATTTGTAAACAAGAATTCTTTTTGGTAGAGGAGCGGGAGGCCCGCCCGGATTGGCATGATATACAGATTATGATAACCAATAAGTGCGGTAAGGGATTCAGTGACCACAAGAACAAAATAAAGGAAAAATATTATGAGTCCCAGACGAAACGGGATGATCAAACACCGGACAACTGGGAGCGAACTTAAAAAATGTGGGACTCGGAGAAAGCTCAGGTAATTGTTGTACTTTAAATTGTATTAAATAAAATATTCTCTTTATTGACTTATATTCTTTTTTTCCCGTGTGTTGTTTAAAAAATTGCACCAAGCTAAAGTAAACAAAACCAATATGCAGCAGCTGCAGAGCCTGAGCGGGGCGGGTTCTGTGAACTACACACGGAGGAGGGATAACTTAATGGAGGTAAGAAATTCATTTCAATACTTATTTAATTATCTTTATTTGACTGTTTAACTATAACAGGGGGAGGGGAGTAGTCAACCTCCTCAAGTGGCCGAGGGTGACGAGGAAGTTGTGCCTTTACCCAAAATAAAAAGATTCTTTTTCGAAATAGGGTGGAGCACGAACACGAATAGGTTGAGGAGCCCCGAGTACGTGAGATAGAACGTAAGTTGAAAATTAAGCAAACAATTATACTTAAGAATTATATTTTAAATTTTATTTATTGTACAGGACGTGCTGAAGGAAATTCTCGAAAAAAAAAGGTTTGGGAATCGCAAAGTCAAAGTGGCGATTTAGCGTGTACACCCTCCTTGACGCAACAAGAACAAGCCGCTTCCGGAGAAGAGGACGGCTGCTAATGCCTGGGATCTGGTCAGCGAGACGATGCTGAGGGACTATGAGTGGATGATAAGATCTCTAAACGAGTTCCTTGTCTTCATAGGCAAGGACCCCATGCCAAATGACCTGTCTCGATCCTCGGCCTCCACGGCTAGTACACGACCCACGAAGGAGGCGGTAGACGCCCAGATGAGTCGGGCCATCACTTTGCTTAATAGATGCATATAAGAACGCGGACATGAGACAGTATTTGTCCCTCCATACGACAATCCTTCTGTTTCTCCTGCCGGTACCTCCCGATCCCGATCCCGATCCCGAGCCACTTCTTCTGATCCTCGTACTGCTCCGTTCTGCACGCCACTCCAGCTTATGGACCAAGATTATAGTTTAGCTGAAGATGAAGAAGATTTGTCTAATCCCTAGTTTGTATTGTTTGACTTTCGGTTGACTTTTTACGATGTTTGACTATTGGCTGACTTTTGACTGTAATTATCTATTCCCGTTTATTTTATAATTAATCTTTCAGTTTTAGGATTTCATCTCGTTTCATATATACAATTAAATAAATAAAATAAAAAACAAATAAACAAATAAATAAACAAATAAATAAAAAAAAAAAAAATTAAACAATTAAATAAATAAAAGAAAAACAAAAAAAATAAAAATAAATTAAATAAATAAAACAATTAAATAAATAAAATTTTAAAAAACAAAATTATCTTTAGCGAGGACTTTTTCCTCGCTAAACATATAGTCAAACGTTCTTGTTAAAGAGTTGACCAGCAAAGGCGTGGACTAAATCCTCACCTTTGGCCATGTCTTTAGCAAGGACCCTTCTGTCGCAAAAAGCCTTGTCTTTAGCGAGGACAGGGTGTCCTTGCAAAAGATAAGGTGCCTCACGCGACAACGTCAGATGTCATTGCGAGTTCATGTCTCTCACGACGAAGCTTTAGCCACGAATCTTTACCGAAGACCTTTCCTCACTAAAGACAAAACCATCTTTAACAAGGACTTTCATCGTTTTTAGCGACAGTGCGAGTTCTCGTTAAAGATGGAAATATTAGTAGTGAAAGGTTGGATATAGGAATTAAATATCTTGTCATAGTCAAACTCTTGTTAACTTAAATCCCATATTGTCATATGTAATCAACTTTTACTATAAAAAGATAAATTAGTAATTTTTCATATAAATTATAATTATAAATTATCATTTTTAATCATTAATCAGGTTGAAGATAAAATAAGGAATGAGTTTTAGCTATACTTTAAAATTAGACTAGGAACCAAAGAGAAATTTCATATAGACTATCTTTTCACCAACTACCGACCTCTTTTATTTTTTATTTTTTTATTTGTTTGACAAAAAGAAAAAAATACGAAGGCTACTTAATACATTCAAATTTAGACAAACTTTTATAAAAGTCAACGATCTTAACCGTCGGACAACTCGACACATCGATTCCACGGTGACTAAGCTTAGCGACCCTATCTGCAATCTGATTAAACTCCCTCTTAATATGGACAATCTTCCAATTTGGAAATCTTTTCATCCAGCTGAGTGCTTCATTAATCATTGGACGGATTCTCCAACTAGTACACCCACCATTAGAAATACCTTGCACGATTTGAATGTTGTCGGAGTAGAAAGAACCACTCCAAAGATGAAGGTCTGCAACAGACCTCATAGACTGAAGGACGACCCAACTTTCTCCTTCGAGGGCTGAATTGACTTTTACACGCTTACTGGTTTTATGTACAACCTTACCTTCTTTATTGACACCAATTAACACGATACCAGTAGGTTCCCAACTTTTAGTGAATGAAGCATCATTCATCCAAATCATATCCGCATCATCTTCAATGAACGAGTCAGATTCTTTTTCATCGGCTTTCGGTGACCTTTCTTCTTGACCATTAGCCTCTCCACTTTCTAAAAAGAGATATTTCAATAGTTATTTCATTTTTTTCATTAATTTCAATAACATTCCAAGATTTTTTTCTCAAAGAAATCTTTCATTCTAGCTTTCCAAATATTAAAAAAATTGTCGCTAGAATTGTTGCAGTGACTGTTCTTCTATCCCACCCATTTTTAGAATAATTCTCAATCATTATATTTATCCATTCGCTAATATTACCTTTAAATGAAGCATCAACCTTGCATTGTAGCTGCGAATTCGCCCAAACCGCCATACTAAAAGGACATTTAACGAATAGATGCATAATATTTTCTTCCTCCATTTCGCACCACTCACAAATATCGCTTTCACTGCATTTATTTTTCTTTAAGTTTACCTTCGTTGGTATTGCGTTATTGTGTAACTTCCATATAAAACTCCTGATTTTAAGTAGGACATTCGACTTCTAGATGGTGTCCCATATTTTAGAATTATTGGATTTCCCTTCAGCGGATGACTCACCTTCTTTGTCCATTTCCTTTTGTATCAATCTGTGGTATCCCGATTTAGTCGAATATTCTCCGTACTTATTATTTGGCCAAATAATTTCATATTTCTTATCTAATTGCAAAATAGGAATCTTCCTAATCTCCAGAATATCCCTTGAAGTACATAAATCTTTTAAGATGTCATAATTCCAGTTAGTATAATTATTATTAAAGCATTCAGCCAACTTATTAATCGTGCACTTATCCAGTCTATTTAGGTTATAACTGGCTGATATCCACGAATCATCCCAAATGTTAATACTAAGGCCATTACCAACTTGCCAAACACATTCCTCTTTAAGAAATGACAATCGTTTACATAGACTACTCCAACTCCAGGATCTTTTGTTTTTTTAGCTTAGCATTCCATAAATTAGTATTAGGGAAATAAATTTCCTTTAAGACTTTAGAAACCAATAGATCTGGATTATGTAATAATCGCCATGCTTGTTTTTCCAAAAGCGCAAGGTTCATTTTATAGAAATCCCTAAATCCAACTCCGCCCATTTTTTTCCCTTTCGCGAATTTTTCCATTTAACCCTATGTATTCTTTTTTTTAAACTTGAATTCCACCAAAAATTAGCGACTAGACTACTGAGTTTCTTACAAAGGGTAATTGAAATTTCAAATATGGACATAGCATAATTCGGAATTGACTGTAAGACCGCTTTAATCAAAACTTTTTTACCACCATCTGACAATAATTTAGAAATCCAGCTAGCAGATTTACCTATAAACTTATCCGTGATATACTTAAGATTTTCAATTTTTGATCTTTTAAGAGACATTGGAATACCAAGGTATTTTCCCATCGAGTTTGTGAACTCAATATTAAGCGAGTGTGCAATACTGCTTGCCTTATCTTCAGCGAGACCTTTACTGAACGTAATTGTAGATTTATTAAAATTAATTCTTTGTCCCGAAGCCTCACAATATTTGGAAAGCACATTTCTGAAAGTATCAATCTCTCTATCAGTAATTTCCAAGAAAAAAAAGAGAATCATCCGCGAATAACGATTGAGTGAGTCTAGGGGAAGCTCGAGCCAAAGAGATCCCCTTAATATTCCCATTGCGGCATTCATAATTAATGAGACCTATGAGTCCTTCCGTAAGCATAGAAAAAAGTAAAGGAGATAGGGGATCCCCCTGTCTAATCCCTTGACTTGGCTTAGATTTTCCTAATCTTTCGCCATTCACTTTTATTGGATATGACACAGAAGAAATGCAGTTGAAAATTAATTCTCTGAATTTAATACCGAATCCAAGACTTTTAAGAATTCCCATAAGAAAGTTCTAGTTAACCTGGTAGTATGCTTTATCCATATCGATTTTAGCAGCCCCGTAGTGCTTATTGGACTTTCTTTTAGTTTTAAGAAAAAACGCAATTTCTTGGGCGATAATAATATTGTCCTGGATATTTCTTCCCTTGATGAAAGCAGATTGGGTAGGATAGATAATATCATCCATAAGCGGTTGTAACCTATTTGCAAGAACTTTCGCAATGATTTTATAACAAAAGTTAATGCATGATATAGGTGTAAAGTATTTTATAGACTCCTGCGTATTGCCTTTAGGAATGAGCGAATTTAACGTATCGTTTATACAATCTAAAGGAGTATTATAAGCGAAGAAGTCATGAACCACTTTATAAATATCTTCCTTAACGATCTTCCAAAATTCCTGGTAAAATTTACGCGGTAGTCCGTTCGGCCCTGTGGCTTTAGCTCCCGACATCGCGAACAATGCCTTCCTAACCTCATCCATATCTGGCACTCTTGTTAATAAAATATTAGTTTCTTCGTTAATCTTAGATGTGGTGTGGGTAGTTACCTCTTCAATATTAGAAACTGGATTTTCATTAAAAAGCTCTTTGAAATAATATTGTATAATTCTTTTAATATCCGTAAAATTACGCAGCACTCACCTTTATCATTTTTCAACGCCAAAATACGATTAATATTCCTTCTTAAAGCAGTTTTCGTGAAAAAATATTTAGTATTCTTGTCGCCTTTCTTAATATAAATATCGCGCGCCCTGTCAGCCCAATAAGCTTCCTCTTGCTTCCATAAACAATCTAGTTCCATTTTAATTTCTTTTTCAATTTTAAGATTCTCATCCGATGTCTCCGCATTTTGAATTTTTTCTAGAATGACTTGATATTTATCTATCATTTTCCTAGTATTACAGAAAGTAGCCTTGCTCAAACTTTTTAATGCATGACGCATCTTTTCTTTTTTGTTCGCAAAATCTTGAACATATGATATATTATTAAAATCGTTCCATGCTTTATCTACTACTTCTCTGCATTGTAAGTTATCCAACCATCGAGACTCAAACAAGAAATATTTTTTATTAATAATATAACTGGGGTCTCTTTGAATAATAATGGGCGAATTGTCTGACCCAATTGCTGGTGGCACCTTAATAATAGTCTTGGAAAAACAATTATACCATAAGTCCGAACCTAAGGCTCTATCAAGCCTTTCTTTAACATTTTCTTCGCCTTGTCTCTTATTCGTCGAAGTAAAATGACACCCTTTAAAGGGTGTGTCAATAAAATTATTCTTATTGATGAAATCGTTAAATCGTATCATTCGCTCGAGGTTCGGTGCGATTTTACCTTGTTTTTCCAAAACTCTCTTGATTTCATTAAAGTCACCTGCTATCATAATAGGTTCCTTAATATTGGATTTCCATTTAGATAATTTATCGAAAATATCTTCTCTTTCTTTAATGTCGTTAGGCGCGTGTATAATGACAAAGTACCAAGGAGTCGAATTGGGCTCGGATATATAGCATATTGCATAACACGAACACGAAAAGGAAATACTAATATTAAGATTATTTTTCCATGCAATAATAATCCCCCCGGACCTAGACGCTCTTACCCCGGGGTTGATTATAAACTTATTATCAAAAAAATTTAAGAAAACGACAAGTACGGATATCACAAGACTTAACCCTTGACTCAAGCAAACATATAAAAGATAAATTAAACTTTGAAATAAGGGCGCGAATCATTTTCTTTGTCGAGGTCGCCCTAGCTCCTTGCCAATTCCAAGCCATCATATTATCCATCGAACCCGGTGGCTTTCACACCGGGCTGACCGCTACCCTTTGATTGAATTGGGTCCACGTTTTCATCCACAGGGAAACTTGGTTACTCACGTCACCCTCCGTATCTGACTCAGAAGCATTATCCCCCCCTTAAATGTCCATCACAAGCAGGAGCACTACAATAATAATAGTCTCTCTTCTCCATCTCACTATCCACTGTTTCGTTAGGACCACAACCCCTAAGGTATTCATATTCCATAAAGTGTTCTTTCAATTCACCATAACTAACATAGAGCGCTTCCATAATTCTTTTTCCCAAGTTACTAATGTCTTTAAGACAACTGCCAACGATCTTTTCTTCCATTTTAAAGCAAAGTCTGCTCAAAGGAAACAACACCCTCGAAAAATAGAAATCAAATCCCCCCGTATCTTCTATTTTGCAGATAAGAATTATTTGAACGTTAAATGACATTTGGCAGTAGATAATAGAACTCAAAAGCTTCGCAACCTCGATAAAATATAAGGAAATATGAATCGATACACGTTTAGAAGAAATAGGTGAAATAAAATATTCTCTGCAAATGAAAAGTGTAATAGGGATGATAAAATCCTTCGCTTGAGTTTTAAACAAATAAATTATATTTGGAAGAAGATTCCAAATGACTTGGTACAAGTAAATAGTATGAAAGAAGAATAGCTGTTGAATAAAATAATACTAATACGCCTAAGTAAGATATAAACCCAAGTATATAATCTTGCAAAAAGATTTATAACACCACACGTATATCGTATACAGAACATAAGCCCAATAAGACTCCAATAAGATTCATAACGCAGTCCATTAGAATGAGAAAGCCATGTATTATAAAAGGCGGCCCAAAGGGCCCTGACGAGATCATATTGAGGACTATAGACCAAATGTATAATAATAGCCCAGAGAAAATATTGGCTGCCTGTAATGCAATAACACACAAGGCTATAAAGAGTAAAGATAAGAGTGTAGATGGACTTATCTTTGAAGAAAGATACTGCAAAAAAGTAATAAAAACTTTCACTGATCAGTGTAGAAGAATAGCGAAATCATTATAATGGCTTCTCTATGTTGGACAAATGGGATTCTACCCAAGTGTTGACCATGTTTACGATGTTAGTCGGTGACTCAATTTAATGAAATGATTCGAATATTAATGCGTTTATTCAAGTTGTAAAGATTAATGTAATATATTCACTTGGTTAAAATCATTTGAAATTGAATGATAAATTGAGTCATGTAATTTGGAGAAATCAAAAGAAAAAAAAACAATATATGTTATTTTATTTCTTTTTGTTATAAAACAAAGAAAGAAAAAAAAGACCTTGTAGGGTTTGAACCTGGACCATTAGCTTTGTTGGGTTTTTGGGCCTTAGGTTCATACCTTTGTTGGGCCTTAGGTGGGGTATGAACCTGGACCATCAACTTTGTTGGGCTTTTGGGCCTTAGGTTCATACCATCTGGACCAGCCCAAGTTTTTTGGTCCTTTAAGTAAACGTTGTATCTTAAATTAATACAACGTAACTCCAAAATGAAACATCACAATCTTTGGCAAGCCACCTTTTCATTTTCTATGAATAGTTGGCCAACTTAACCATTTCATTCATTCATTTTTAAAGCATCAAAATTAAAAGAGAGAGATAGAAAGAAGCAGCATTATTAAGTTCGTTGAAATTCTTAAGAATTCGTGTGTCAGTTTCTTTTAAATAGTTTTGTCGTTGTATCCTGGAGGTTGAAGCCAGCAAACATTAGACACCTGTACGTGGCCTAAATACCTTAAATAAATCAGATCCAATCCGAGTCTCGACAATTAAAGTTATTTATTTATAAACTTTTATTTTATTTCTGCATTAGTTTCCATATTGTTTTACTGGTTTATACAAATAAAACACAACACTCTATTGGTGAAAAGAAAGAAATTCCAATTGCTATATTGATTTTTAACACCCTGATAAACTTCCAATAACAACCAGATCATGTAACCAACCATATAGAAAACACTCGAATATAATTCCAAAATATCACTGTTCATGACCGGAGAAAAGTGGAGAGTGCTCAAAGAAGATGACACTACCCACGCCGGTAAGGACCAAAAGAGAGAGCAGCAGGAAGCAAAATTGAACAAACTACATGCCATGGATGTAGAGACCCCAAGAACGACTGAGATGAAAATGAAAAACCGCGGCCAAGCAAGCCGCCATTCGAAGAGGCAATGCATGCACCAGCAGCCGCAAAGCGGCAGAGACCTCTGCTAAAAAACCCAAATGCTTGACCAAAAATAGAAGAAAAGAAAAAGAAATTAAGCTAATAAGGAAGAAATGAAGGCCAGCTTAAATCAATTAACCACCACAAGAGAGAGAACAGTCAAGACTAAAGCCATGCAATGAAGAAAAAGGAATTAACAGGAAGAAGAAGATGGAAGAATCAAGAGAGTTGATTTTACAGAGAGCATGTTGACTTAAGAGTTAAAACATAGTTTTTTTTTTTTAATCGGCAAATCAAACTTTTATTAATATGAAGACCACAACTGTCAAGAACTTTACAACTTTGACCCATATAATATGGACATTAACCTACTAACTTTTACCTAACTATTACAATCATACGAATATAATAGAGACATTACAAAACTCATTTAGAAATAAATACATAATACCTATCTATTACATGAACTTTTCAATTATACTCTTCACTTTGCTATTTTTGAATCTCCTTTCTTTAAGTTTAACAGCTGCATAAGTAACAATTTTATTGTAAATCCTCTCCTCATTAGCTGCATATTCTCCATGCTCCCTTCTATTTCTTTCAATCCATATAAAATATATATAAGTTGTTACACTTACACCAATAACCTCTAAAGTTAAAACATAGTTGATTAGTAGTATATTATGCACAGTCAATATTGGACATCCTACCGACCTCTTTTATTGAAAATTAGTTAAGGTAGTTACCATATTTTTCTATCCTATTTGGATGGCCTTAAATATAGTCACCAACCATATGAGCATATATATTCTTAGGCTAGGTAGAGAAATGGAAAATACTTCTAATAATAGGTAAATATTTTGATACAATGGAAAAAAAAGTTTCTTCAAGTATAATATGGGGTCTTATGGCTTTTATGATATTTATGATGATATCATCATCATCTGCACTTCCAACAGAAGAGATGAAGCAGTGCTACCTCAAGGGAGCTGACACCTGTTTCAAACAATTTCAGAGTAATATCTTAATTTGTCTTCAAGCTTACTTTAGAGTATGTAAATTAATATAGATACTCAAATATTCTATCTACAAATTGCAATATTATATCATTAAATTTTATATTATTATCAATGAAGTTATTATATGAATAAATTTTTGTATATATTAAATAAATGTTTTTTTGGATTCTTATACCTTTCACATTCCCAACTTTGTGAGGGTACTTATTGTATAATATGAAGGGTCATATATCTCTTATAAATATATGACTTTTAAATCATTGTATTGTACACAAATTGAATGAAAGAAATTAGTCTATACTTTACTTTTTTTTATCTTATATAGTTTATAACACGTTATCAACACGAGTTTCTACCTATTAAAATAAAATATTTTTCATATTATTGTACAGCTAGAGATCGATTGATAAAACAAAAGAGGTATCACAACATTCTTACTTGCATTGTAGCAGATATTGTAATTTATTTTACAAGATTGTTTTTCGACCAAAAGTCTTTCGTCGTTGAAAAAAATTATGGATTTTCATGCATCAATCAAAATGGGTTGAAAATATTCTATTTATTTGATATTTCTATAAATCTTAATGTATTTCGACAATGACCCTTGTGGTATTGCATGGGAGCATATGATCAATTCATCTTTAATAGAAAGAGATTTTTTAAGGATTTATTAAATAGAAAACTTTTCATATGCTAAGTATATGGCATTATTTTTGCATAGAAAATGTAACTCGTATGTTAATTTTCTTGTCAAGAACCATCTTTTAATATTATGCTACAAGTTGTCGCATATGCAAATGATATAAATATTCATGAGGTTATAACTCATATGATTTCATGTGTAATAATATATATTATAAGTGTATATATATATATATGTTATTTTATCATGAGTATTGGCATTAGAGTAACAAAACATAAGAAAAAAATTGGGTTTTCATGTTCTTACATGTGACCATAAAATTGGGTTTTCACTTAAAAGAATGCCTTGGATTAAAGGTAAGTTTGTGATTTTCTTTTAATTTTGTACAAAATTCCGATTATCATATAATCCTGTCACATTGCCGTTAGAAGGTAATACTTAGGGGAAAACAAAATTTTACCAAACCGAAAAACCGAGTTAATTTTAACCAACCCGACCCAAAATATGCGTTAATTTTACCTGAGTCAACCTTAACTATTGGGTTACCTTGTGATTTTTCGGGCCCATATATTTTACCTATATATTACCCAAACTATTGGGTTAAGGTTACCCAAACCGAAAAACCGTGTAATAAAAAAATATACAAAACATGCATGTCAGAGAAGTCTTCCAGTTGACTTCTCGGATATTCTAAAGGTCTCGACCAAGTCCCTTATCAACCTACGCTTTTGATATTCAAACAAAATATCGTTTTTTGTTAGAGTTATGTAATGTATAAGACTGTACTTTGGATTGTAATTGATTGTAACTTATTTTGAACTATTCGATTCACGACTTCTTGATTTGTAATGTCAAAATTGTAAATTTGATTTGTAGAAGTATAATGATATTTTGTCATTTGTTTTGAGTTTTTCATTTGTTAAAAAAGTTTGACTAATGTTAATTAACGCGGGTAAACCGAAGGTAACCGAAAGGTAACCCGAAGTAATCCGAGGGTAATTTTTTTTTTACCCTACCCTTGGGTTACCCAAAGAATTTCTTAAATCGAAATATATTATCTTTGGTTTACCCTAACCTCAAAACCGGGTAAAACCGACCCATGCTCTCCCCTAGTAATACTTTAGTACTTGCTATCATTTGGTCCGTAAATCATTTAGTAAAAATCATTTCATATACAATTTTTTCTAACCAAAAGGTTTAAAAGCTAAGAAAAATAGATATTTTCTCCGTAAATGAAAAGAAAAAAAAAGTAGAATCGAAGACTTGTTTATTTATTTGGTAAGTTGATGAAGAAGAGAGAAGCAAAAGTCAAGAAAAATGGGGATTGCATGAAGGTATGGGTATGTTTATGCATTCCAATAGTATATTCAATAATATTCTGACCAATTTTTTATATATATGAAGTATTTCAGTTGAATACATTTTCATATCACGAATACGTTTTTTGAAATAGCAATATCACAAACAAGTGTTTTACGAAATATTACAAGTTAATATTACATCCCACTAGTTAGCTAACATTTCTTGAAATGAACGAAATTATATTCCCTGAAGTGAATAAACGATTTTTAATGTTTATAAAATAATTCTCTGAAGTGAATGAACTTATATTTCTTGAAAAATATGCAATATTTTCATATGTTTAGAATTGAAATTATGGTGTCATGAACTCCAGAATAGACTAAGGTTGTGGAAAGAATATTCGGTGGTCTCATAGTAGACAGAATACTACTAAGAAAAATAACCATCGCTACTAGAAGTGGCAAAATAATGGTAAAGGAACAAAAAAATTGTTACAAAATGGTAACACTGAATGTTATCGGGGTAGTGGAGTTGGACATTGGGTCACACTTGAGGTACACCAAAATATATGTTTGATCTCTATCGATCAGTATTGAAAGAAAAGAAAAGGTAAATAAAACTAATCATGCTGATTATATTGGTCCTAATGACCATGCTAATTTTTATGGCCTTTATATAGATATCAATAACGTCTTTGCTGACAAAGTAAAAATATTGAATACTTGATCGGAGATAGGAGAACGAATAACTTAATGAATATATTTTATTGAAGTTCATATGTAACTATGAACTCCACCATACTTCAGAACCACAATTCCCTAATATGGAAATTTATTTGGAAATCTAATGTCCCGAGGAAAATCAAACTCTTCTGTTGGAGAGCTATCAACAATGCACTCCCTACTAAAACGAACTTATATAAGAGGAAACGCGCTTCATCTACAAGGTGTATTTGGTGCAACACAGAAGGAGAAAACGGTGGAACATCTATTATTAAACTGTAATATGTGTAAAGATATTTGGGCAGGAACTTTCACCCAGATAAGGATCGAGGACTAATGTAATGATTCTCTGGAAGAATAGTTTATAAAAATAGTCAAAAGTTTTGAAGAAGCAGGATGGGATGAGCAATATATAGAAAGGGAAAATGAAAGGCCTACACGAAGATTGTGCAGTAAACGGAACCACCATTATTCAAAACACAAACAGACTTATGGCAGAGTTACACGGGATTGACTGGAATAAAGCGAAAGGGATTAAAAATACAAACATATAATGGTGGATAATTCTTCAACTTCAGGGAATGTTGCGGAGCCTGAAATCTCTTACTACTGTGATGCCTCGTTCAACAATAAATTCAAACTAACTGGATTGGCAGTCGTCGAAGTTCATTCTCAAACAGAAACAATCACTAATCATACGTTCATAATGGATTGTGATTTAAGTTGTTGAAGGAGAAGCGTATGCAGTTCTTAAAGCAGTTGAACTAGGTAAGTTCAAGCCTCATGCACGGAAGGCTGTGTTTTCGGACAACCTTGTGGTTATTCAAGGTATAAAGCAAGTTCCAGTAGCACGTTGGTCTATTCAACCCATCCTTCGTAATATTATTCTCAAATCTGATGAGAACGGGCCTCAATTTCAACACATCAAGAGGAATCTCAACAAGTTTGCGGATAAGCTTGCAAAGGAAACTAGTCACAGGACAACGGAAGAACGTAATAAGGCTATTTGTCCTTTTCATTTAGCCAACTTGTTTTGTAAACTTGGCACTGGTGAAGGAGTGAACCTTTTGTTTCGGGTGCATTGCACCTTTTATTGCTAAAAAAAACTATGAGACTAATTTGTACTATTTAATTATGTAAATGTACTATAGCCGTGTTTATTTTTCTAGATGACATGTATAACAAGAACTCCCCGTGTAATATCTCGATGTTCCATAAATTACATTCTTTGCATTTGCTTATCCATTAATATTTTATGTTATAAATATCAAAATGCATAAAGTATTTTGGATGAATACGCGTTTAAGAATTTTGTCACAAAATTTCTAAGCCACGATTATATTCCTGGAGTAATAATATCGCGAGTAGAGGTTTTTCCCAATATTATGGATTATAATTATATTTCTTGTAAGAGAGAAAAATAACTGGATTGTTGATTTAAAATCACGATTCGCATTCCACTGGCTAAGTTTTATTTCCCAAAATGAATGGAGTTACGTTCCCTTGGTGGTCCTTTGTGTGTTCTAAAAATAAATGCAAATGCTAATCGAACCACAACCGCAAGTGTACGGTTGTCCCAAGTAGTATAACTGATAAATCAGATTCGTTCCAAGGACGGAATGGTTGATCACAATGTTTAGCAAGTAGTGATTGATGCACTTATGAAAGTAAAAGATAATAAAATGTTTGTTTGGTTTTGTTGATTAAAGCTAATGAATGAAAGATAAATATTAAAATGCAAGTAGAAGCTAAGACGCAAGTAAAATGAATGAAAACGCAATATGAGATCTAGTACTTGAGAACGCAAGGATCCTCCCAATCTTATTTCCTAACTTATGTTGTTTAAGGGCTAAATTAGTCAATTACAATGGTCGGGATTCTAAATTCCTTATACCCCCGTCAGGGTGGACTATAAGGCGATCCTAAAGTGTCACTAGTCCCGTCAGGGTAAATATGATCCACCGTTGGATGTTTAAGTTTTATTACCTCATTGGCCCTAGAATTAGCTAAGTTCGTCAGAATCAATAGCTTCTATCCTAGATTGAATAAATGGTTCTGTATCTAAACCCTCCGTCAGGATGATCCAATTGCCACTAATTGGAATAGCCTAAATACTAACACCTGTTCCTAGTTCATGAAGCTAAAAACAGTAAAATAATCTCAATTTATTGAAAAGAGTAAAAGCCCTAATTTAGTTTAATTTAACAGAAACCCAAATTCAACATTCGTTATTTCATAAAATGGGGATTCACCCATTGTTTGTTCTCAAGCACTATGAATTGTTTAGCTCATATTAAAAAGAAATACTAAATTAAAATAAATGGAATTCATAACTGATTACAAATAAAAGGTAAAAGAAACCTAATTTCCGGAATTAGAATGACTAAGAACGGAGCTATAGACCCACTCCAGCTCTAGCAGCTTCTTCTTCCTTCCTTCTGTTGCTTTTCTCTGGTGTTTTTAATTGTAAAGAATGAATTGTATGAAAAATAGAAGTCCAGACCTCCTTTATAAGCATAAAAACGGATTAGGGCTTGGACCAGAAAATAAAATACTAATTAAATGTCCAAGCCCAAATTCTAAGCCCAAAATCCCGTAACTGCTGATACACCTTCACTAAAACGGCTTTTCCCGATGCGTTATGACTCCGATTGACCTCATTCTAGTTGCTAAAGTTCCGTAACTCGATAAGGAATGTTTTCTCTTCAAAGGTCAGCGGCTAAATCATCTCTTAAGCACCTCGAAATCAGCAATCTATGGCCTGGAAAATGGATTTTCAGCTCTAAAAATAATATCTTCGGGATTTATCTTCAAGTCTTGACTCTAATTCACGATCTTTGACTTTCTCCTCGGATTCCTCTCCTAGCTAACATCTAAAACCTGTAAACTTTACACTAAAAATACCAATATTACGCGCAAAAGTTTAATAATTCAAAAATGCTAGAAATAAAAAGGGAATTCCGGATTATTGCATATTTAGTCCAAAAGACTATCAAATTAATTAATTAAACACCAAAAATGATGTCTCCCAAGGGTCGAAAATAAGAACAATTAGGGAGACATCAAGACCCCCAACTCAAACCTTTGTCGTCCCGACAAAGTAAAACAAAACAAAGGGGTAGAAGTAAGCGTATAAACAAGTAGAAGCTAGCAAATAAACCCTAAAGCAATTCTTAAGATAAATCTCATATAGCAAACTCTAGAAACTAATATACACATACACTAATTATGCAACATCAAACATAAATAATCTCAATCATAAAATTAAAGTCGCAATGCTTGAAGGTTACACTTGTACTCATCTCTGTATGATGGCTATAGGGTGGTCATTAATCCTACCTCGCTTTGAACGCTCCACTTAGTGTATTCCCTATCAACAGAATTATAAATTCACTATGCACTTAGGAATCACGAGGTCTTTACGGTTATAATATTGGCTTAAGGACGGGTGTGGATGTATATTTGGTAAATTTGAAGTGAGCTTTTGGCTCTCTCTCACTTACCATCAACAATGTCCCCGAGCTTGAGTTAACACTCAAAAAGATGTTCTCACTCACCCATATACGCGATAATTTAGCGTCCCATGTCTACCCACTATAAATAAGATGATTTTCAGAAAAATTCCACTTTGCCGGATGTTTTATTCATATGTATTTTTCTTTTTCTTTTCATTTCTCTTTTTCTCATTCCCGGCAAAGGGTTACAATTATAAATCATCTGCAATTGTGCTACAATACAAATCACATCAATCCCAACCCATTAAATTCCCCATATGTGGTCCCACCACCCCAAACTCAAGCTCGAGACATGTCTCAGGATTGTGATTCAAGTGCGGGTCATATGGTCATGCCTAATAATCTAAGGGATAATGGCTTATATCGTGGCTACAAAGAAAAGGCTAAAGGCTCAAAGTGGGCTAAGACGGATAATAATTAATACAAGGGATAGAAGGCTAAAAAGGCACAAATGGCTAACAAAGAACTGCCCCTATCATTTTCCTAAGTACATAGCTTGTCTTTAGTTCATATCTAGGTGGGTTCTCTACTAATTAGGATTTCACGTTCTACACACCAAACATATTCCTTGAGTACAAGCTTACTTCATTTGCATTGTTCATTAATTTTTCCTATCAATTACCTATGTTCGCATGCAATTCTAAGTGCGTTATATATCAATCCCTAAAGTCCACTATTACTATCATAGATTCATCAAAAGTATGCTTAAAGGGATATTTAAAAATTTCTACAGTCAAACGCAACTCCGAAAATTCTTTTATTGAAAGCAAATAAAGCAAATAACACATAAAAACTGGGATGAGGCAACGAACCCCACCCCAAACTCAAAAATGAGTCGTGTCCCCACGACTCGAAAAGACTCAAAGCAATAAAATAATCTACACTAAATGAGAAGGGATAGAAAACGTATCTGAACCAGCGCGAGGCTGGTTGTCGGTGTTGCGTCCATGAACTTTATCTTGCGTCTAGACATCGTAAGTTGTGCTTTGAACAAGTAAAGTTCAACTTGTTTGTAACGTTTCCCAAAATAGCGCACCTCGTATCCTGATTCTCTTCCAACACCTTGATTTTCGATTCCAACTCATCAACGGATCATTTTCTTCCTTACTTTCAGGTTCCTCAATCACTTTCCTCTTCTTCGGATTAGCCTTAATTTGAACCTCTTCAGTCTTGTGTTTGAAACGTGAAATAGGAATCTCAATAGCTTGTTCTTGAATAGCACCAAAAGCGTTTCTGTTTCTTGGAGAATTCCTTCGATAAGTACACATGAAAACGGTTTTGATAGGCATCTCTTTCCACCCCAAACTCAAAACTTCAAATAGTGAGAAGCTAAGGCTTAGAACTTTGATGTTTTGAGGCTTAAGACTTGAAGATTATGGTGGAATATGAGATGGGTAAAAGGCTAATTGATGTATGGGAAGAGGGAATTGGATTTTATTTGGAGCTTGGATGAAGAACAAATGGAGAAAAGTGGGAATTTCATGGTGATTTGGATAGGAGATGAATTGATTGTATGTTATTGTGGTGGAAGAGATTAACATTTGAGGATTGTGTAGTTGTAGATGATGATGTTCAGGAAATTCTGGGTTTTGGGAGTGTTTTTGGAGGCTGGGTTGAAGAAGGAGGTAAAAATCTAGGGCTAAAAATCTTCAAAACGGCCCTATCACAGATGCAAACCGGGTTCCCGGTTCCGCGTCGCTGTGACGGCGCGGAAAAAATAAGAATACTCTCTTTTTTTTTTTTTTTAAACCCCGAGGCGCACCAAAACGCAGGGTCAGAACTTCTACTCGCCGAAACCGGGTTCCCGGTTCTGTGGAATGCGGGTACCCGGATTTTGTCGATGGCGCGAGTCAAAACGCAGCTACTCAAAACGCCGGGTCAGAAAATTTCACAAGTTACAGCTCCGAAACCGGGTACCCGGTTTTGCCAAATGCGGGTTCCCGGTTTTGTGTCGATGGCGCGAACCAAAACGCAGCAAAACGCAATCCACCAAAACGCTTGGTCAGAAAATTTCAGAAATCACAGCACCAAAACCGGGTTCCCGGTTTCGAAAAACCGGGTACCCAGTTCCGTCGTTGTGTCGTGAACCAAGACGCCAAGTGTTGCGTGTATAAGGTTGGTACCAGCTCCAAAACCGGGTTCTCTGTTTTGTGAAACCGGGTTCCCGGTTTCTCCTGGACATCCAACCTATTTTTCTCCTATTTTCGCCTTATCGACCCCAAACTCATGACCTTTTTATCCCTGAAATCATCAAAAACAACTACCCTTCCTCATTTCTTAATAATAAACACTAAAATTACGAAAATCAAACTAATCTAAATTGCAAAAATTTAAAAACTCAGCTAATATACAAGGAATTGGCTTTTGTTTAACGTCGTTAAGCTCGACGGGTTACCTCGTTCATTAGTCATTGACATAACCTCCCCAGCAGTGAGTGAGGTTGTCAATATTCGCAACTCGAAATTTGCATCCCTTCGCTTTTATGCCAACTAGTTTGTCTGAGATTACTTTCGCGACCATGAATGGTCCTATCCAACAACTTTTTGATTCACGTACCTTTGGAGGGGGTTTAGGATTTTTCATAGCTACCTCTTCACCTACTTTGAACCCCTTTTTCTTTCTTTCTTTCTTAGGTTCCTTCGGAACCTTCGTGGCACGTGCTTTCTCTTTCTTTTTCGCATGATTTAGTCGCGGATTTTTAGGGTATGGAGGGGCTTTAATTGGTGGTTTCTTTCGTAGCTCTTTCTCCTCCACCCCTAAAGTTTCCACAACACTAATTGGGTCTGTTCTTACCGGTTCCATTACATCTACACGAAAACATTCTTCCTTGGAATCCGGAAACTTCATAGGTCTAAACACATTAAACTTCATTTCCTCGTCTTGGATTCTCATAATCATTTCACCGTTCTCTACATCAATCAAGGTACGCCCCGTGGATAGGAATGGTCTTCCCAAAATAATGGGGACATTCCTATCCGCGTCGTAATCAAGTATAATGAAATCAGCGGGAAAAATTAACGTACCTGCCTTAACGAGGACATCTTCGATTCGGCCTTCTGGATGTGCAAGAGATCGATCCGCCATTTTCAAGACCATAGAAGTGGGTCTTGCTTCAACATTAAGCTTGTCAAAGATTGATTTGGGCATAAGATTTATGCTTGCACCCAAATCACATAGTGCCTTACCTTTCCATTCTTCTCCAATCGATATCGGAATTGTGAAACTCCCAGGATCAACTAACTTTGGAGGTAGCTTACTTTGACAAATGGCACTACATTCTTCAGGAAGACCAATCATCTCATTATCGTAATACGGCCTTTTGTTAGTGAGGACTCTTTTCAGAAACTTAGCATACTTGGGTACATCTCGAATAGCTTCTAATAACGGAATATTTATGCTAAGACCTCTTACCTTGTTAAAGAATTTTTGATAATCACCCTTCTTTTGAACTCTCGATGGAAATGGTGGAGGAGGATAGTTTATTATAGTATCTTCACTAGACCTCTCCACTACTTCTACTTCAACTTCTTTATCTTTATTCACCACCTCTTTTTCTTTTCTAACTTCTTTTTCTTTCATAACCGAAAAAGGAGGTGGAGGAAGGTTCTTACCACTTCTGAGAGTAATAGCTTTACAATCTTCGATTTGGATTGGATTCTCAGTATCGCTAGGGAGTTGCCCTTGTGGACGTTGATTCAGTTGTTTATTTATTTGACTTAGCTGATTCTGGAACAACTTCATATTTGCTTCGGCTGCATTTTGACGTTCCATAGCTTGTGTCTGAAGAGCAATCAAACTTTCAACGGTTTTCTGAAGGGTAACTACTCCTTCTTGTGGATGGGCAGGTAAGGCTTTCTGATTCATTGTGTCATCATAATAGTCTTGAGGAGCTTGTCTCTGAACATAATTTCCCTGATTCTGTCCTCCTTGATAATTATTTTGTGGTCTTGGATTGTAGTTGTTACCTTGGGGACGCGGCTGATACGCATATGTAGGATTGGCTGCCCCATTAGGATTTGAGTATTGAAACCCAGGAGGGTTTCTGTTAGGCTGATATCCATTACCACTTGAATTGAAGTTACCTCTATTGGACATAAACATCACGGACAACTTTCCTCATCATGATCATCTATCCTACAAATCGAACACATATAAACGTCTTGTGCAGCATGCACAGCTACCTTCTTACCCAAAAACCCTTCTTTTACAGCTAAAGTAAGCTGCTTCAATTGTTGCTCTATAGTATTCTGAATCTTATTCTCAAGCGTAGCAAACTTTTCTTCCATATCAACATTATTCACTCTTTTAACAGGTGTTCTTACTGAATTCCACCCAACTTCATTCTTGACGGTTCTTTCTAAAATAATCTTAGCATGAGCGGGTTGAACTTGAAGAAAACCTGCACCACATAACGTATCCAATTTCTCTCTCGAAGTTCCATCAAGGCCTCTATAAAATATCTTTAACTGTTGTTGTTCTGAAAAGCCATGATTGGGAACTTTACGCAAACACATCTGAAATCTTGTCCAACTCTTACCCACAGTTTCATCATATTCTTGACGGAAGTGCGTCAATTCTAACTCAGCATCTAATCTCATGTTACTTGGGTAATACCTGTCAAAGAAAGCAATCTCTAATTGGTCCCAGTTGGTTATCTTCGTAGGATCTTGCGTATCGTGCCATTCACTCGCTCCATCAATAACAAAAAATTTAAACGCAGCCAAATACATCTCTTCTCTTGAGACTCCTTGTGTGATATAAGAATCACATATCTGCTTAAACTTCTGTACTGTTCTAAGAGGATCTTCTGATGGTCTTCCACGAAAATTTCCAAAATTTTGGAATTGAGCTAACATACCCGAATCTGGACGAAATCGCGGAACATTAATATCTGGAGCACCTACTCCTATAGCAGGAGCACGGAATGGAACTTCTGGTGGACCATTAGTAAACCATGGATCTTGAATATTCGCCATTTCTCTTTCCTCTTGTTCTCTTCTTTTCTTATTTGCAAATCTTATTAACGAATCCGGATTATCAAGGATTTGAACTGGTGGTTCAAATCTGAGCCTTCTTCGCATACACCAAACCTAAAAACCTGAAAAGACTAAACAAGCAAAAAGCGTAAAACTGATAAAAATAAAAATAAATGCAACTAGTCACTAAAGGATAAACACCGTGGTCACACGCTACCGTCCCCGGCAGCGGCGCCAAAAACTTGGTGGTCCTTTGTGTGTTCTAAAAATGAATGCAAATGCTAATCGAACCACAACCGCAAGTGTACGGTTGTCCCAAGTAGTATAACTGATAAATCAGATTCGTTCCAAGGACGGAATGGTTGATCACAATGTTTAGCAAGTAGTGATTGATGCACTTATGAAAGTAAAAGATAATAAAATGTTTGTTTGGTTTTGTTGATTAAAGCTAATGAATGAAAGATAAATATTAAAATGCAAGTAGAAGTTAAGACGCAAGTAAAATGAATGAAAACGCAATATGAGATTTAGTACTTGAGAACGCAAGGATCCTCCCAATCTTATTTCCTAACTTATATTGTTTAAGGGCTAAATTAGTCAATTACAATGGTCGGGATTCTAAATTCCTTATACCCCCGTCAGGGTGGACTATAAGGCGATCCTAAAGTGTCACTAGTCCCGTCAGGGTAAATATGATCCACCGTTGGATGTTTAAGTTTTATTACCTCATTGGCCCTAGAATTAGCTAAGTTCGTCAGAATCAATAGCTTCTATCCTAGATTGAATAAATGGTTCTGTATCTAAACCCTCCGTCAGGATGATCCAATTGCCACTAATTGGAATAGCCTAAATACTAACACCTGTTCCTAGTTCATGATGCTAAAAACAGTAAAATAATCTCAATTTATTGAAAAGAGTAAAAGCCCTAATTTAGTTTAATTTAACAGAAACCCAAATTCAACATTCGTTATTTCATAAAATGGGGATTCACCCATTGTTTGTTCTCAAGCACTATGAATTGTTTAGCTCATATTAAAAAGAAATACTAAATTAAAATAAATGGAATTCATAACTGATTACAAATAAAATGTAAAAGAAACCTAATTTCCGGAATTAGAATGACTGAGAACGGAGCTATAGACTCACTCCAGCTCTAGCAGCTTCTTCTTCCTTCCTTCTGTTGCTTTTCTCTGGTGTTTTTAATTGTAAAGAATGAATTGTATTAAAAATAGAAGTCCAGACCTCCTTTTATAAGCATAAAAACGGATTAGGGCTTGGACCAGAAAATAAAATACTAATTAAATGTCCAAGCCCAAATTCTAAGCCCAAAATCCCGTAACTGCTGATACACCTTCACTAAAACGGTTTTTCCCGATGCGTTATGACTCCGATTGACCTCATTCCAGTTTCTAAAGTTCCGTAACTCGATAAGGAATGTTTTCTCTTCAAAGGTCAGCGGCTAAATCATCTCTTAAGCACCTCGAAATCAGCAATCTATGGCCTGGAAAATGGATTTTCAGCTCTAAAAATAATATCTTCGGGATTTATCTTCAAGTCTTGACTCTAATTCACGATCTTTGACTTTCTCCTCGGATTCCTCTCCTAGCTAACATCTAAAACCTGTAAAATTTACACTAAAAATACCAATATTACGCGCAAAAGTTTAATAATTCAAAAATGCTAGAAATAAAAAGGGAATTCCAGATTATTGCATATTTAGTCCAAAAGTCTATCAAATTAATTAAATAAACACCAAAAATGATGTCTCCCAAGGGTCGAAAATAAGAACAATTAGGGAGACATCATCCCTATAGTGAATATAACAAATTTTAGTATCTATGAAAATAGACTTAGTGATCACCAAAATCGAATAAATTAAATATAATATTTTGATGACTAAAACTACTCGTTGAAGTGAATGAAATTGTGTGCCCTGAAGAATTACAACATCTTCCAATTTGTCTGGAATTGACGACGTGATGATCCAAACTTTAGTCATGATAGAGGTTATTAAAGAATCAACCCTGAATTCATTAGTCGTATGAATACTAGAAATAATAAATTTCTTACCACCTGAAGTATAATAATAAGAAAAAGGGGGAAATCACGAAAAAAACAAGTCATCACGAAATGATAACGATAGATATTATCGATATAGTGGAACTATATATTGGTTGCATACATGTCGTATGTTAAACCATTTGTTCGATCTACTTAAAAGTATTGGATGTCCAAAAGTTATGTTACCTTGTGGTACAAAAATGAAATAAACTGGAAGATTATGTTTCTAAGTAAATCTCGGATAAATTTACTTCAGTTAAGGATATTCGCCGAAATGAATATTTTGTATAAACCACAAGTATCTGTAATAATATATCTGGGCATCATTCATGAAAGTCATACAAGAAGTGTGTATTAGGAAAGTTTCCTGCTATTTTTCGGGGTTGTACTATATACAAGTTCGAGTCGTTTAAACGCACATTGAACATTAACAATGATATCACAATCAAAAGAATTTTTTATTTTGACACGATCGAGTTGGTTATCCAGGGAAACTAATGTTATATCGAATAATAGAGAATTCACTTGGACTATACTTAAAAGAACCCGGAGTTTTTTTTACCAAGTGACCTCCATATGTTTAATGTTCTTTAGTAAAATTGACTATGAGACTATCTCAACGGGCAGTTGAGATTTATATTGATTTTAATTCTCTTTTTATTATTTGATATCTTTGACACTTGAGAGGTGATATCTTTGAAACATGTTTTGTGTAGTGTTATTTTGATGATATTATTTATCCCTTAATAGGGAGAGGAACACTGAATTATTGCTCGACATACCGTGGAATACAATTTATTTTCTCATCTATATCCATAAACTAAAGAATAAAATCTTTAAGCTCGAGAGAGTAGTCATTTGCAAAGTGTTGCAAAGAATATATCAAATGCATTCACAAGACACAAAGAATATTGTAATATCCTATAAATCTACTGTTAACGCTCTAGTATAGATGATTTTCCTAGAATGACATACAAACAAATATGTCAAGAGATGCATTTAACAACGCTTGAAGCGTGGCGAGCTTAGAATATTACTAACCAGCACATGAAGTATGGTGAATCTGTAATACCTATAACCAACGCATGAAGCATGGTGAACATCTATTTAATATAACCAACACATAAAGCGTGCTAGATATGTAAATCGTCTAACCAACACATGAAACACGGTAAACTCTTAATGCATCTAATTAACGCATGAAGCATGGCAGACCTATAATACATATAGTCAATGCATGAAGGCCTGTCGATTTGAAATATATATTCCCCAAAGAAGGAAATATCATGAGTATATGATAAAATGGTAAAAAACATGGAATGTGCACATCCACATAATAAAACGCAAAATTATCGAGTTAGCTAATGTTGGCACATGCATTAATCTTAAAAGGAAGTAATAGTGCCCGAAGAGACCAAGTTTATGTACATGAGTATAGAAAATATAGGTAAATTATATATCTAGATAAAATATATGAAACCGTGAGAAGGTTTATGAAACTAAAATATTTTCTTTAACTATGGCTGAAAATGAATAAAGAGGATCCTAATTCACAAAGTGGTGAAATTTTTTGACAAATAAATAAATAGCCATACAAGATTATTAATTTTATGACTCGACTTGCATCACAAAGGTTCATGCAAAAACCTATAATTTATCATGGAGAACGTCCTCGTGTAGTGGATACGATGACCGTACGGTTTTAACTTTTGGAAATTATTAAAGAGTTTACTATTTTAAGGAAATCTCCATGATAAATGACATGATTAATGTTGTTGATATACACATGGCATGAAGCATGATAGGTGTCTGAAACACTTAGAGTGTATGAAAATATTAGATTCTTGGAGAATTAGAAGTGTTTGGAGCATAAAAGGTTCCTGAAGAATATAAAGTGTATGAAGCACAAGAGAACAATTTGTTGGATATATAACATGACGTAGTTTGCATGGATTACTTCCTCACAAGTAATATATTATCTTATGATGATATTCGTTCATTTAGGAGATTCAAGAAATAAAGAATGATCGATGACCTCCTCATAAATAATACATATATTATTACTATTCATAAGATCAAATGAGAATTGAAGATTAAATCGTGAGATATTGAAATGTATCTCACCAAAGGATTTCTAGTAAATTTGAGGATGTATTCAAAGGACTTATCCAGGCGATAATCCAACAGATTCACTAGCTAAAGCTATATTGTGTACTTATGATAAATGGTAAGCTCGAAAGTATATTATGTGATTCTAATATAATTGTTGTAATAATGTGTATTACAATGAGGAGGAGACGATATTTGTGCATTGTACTCTTTTTCCTTCACTAAGGTTTTTCGCACAAGGTTTTTTCCGAGGCATGCCAAATATAAACTATCATAAAGAAAAAAAATATACTTCTCCCTATATCAATCCACTATTTATTGAATTGAACGAATATGTTCAAATGAGAATCCAACAGATTTCTTCACTGCGTCTTTTCCAACAACAGGTATTCGAGATGCAAGCCCGCAAGTAAATAAAGAATTATCAGAAATACTTGACATTGCAATAAGGGGGATTAGTATAAAATATTTATTTAAGTGGATATTTCAATATATCCAAGAGACGTGTGGTTTATCTTAAATAAGAAATGTAGTGATGGTATTGTATGAGGATATTGTTTCTTGTATCAAGTAAAATTAAAATGGCAACATAATAAGCGACAAAATGAAACATATATCACCTACATTCACGGGGCATAGAAGAACAAAGGTATTGATATTCATTAAATACAATTATGTAACAATTTTGCTGATATAGTCACCAAAGTATTGCCAACCACAATATTCAAGATATTGATTCACATTATTGGAATGCAACAACTTATATAACTCTTACCAGTATCAGGGGGAGCGTGAACAAAACACTGTATTTTTTTCCTCTGTCCCAATTTTTATCCCAGAGGGGTTTTCTTGACAAGGTTTTAATAAGGCAGTATTTTAAGATACTGAGTCTTATATATATGTACTCTTTTTGTTCGACCAAGTTTTTATCACGTATGCATTTTCTTGACTAGGTTTTAATGAGACATAATTTATAAGAAACAGACATTACAACTGTTACTGTCTTTAGCGAGGATCGTCTCCGTCGCTAAAGACATGGAAAGTTCTCGCTAAAGAATCGTCGCGAGAGACCCCCTAATCGCGGCGACTTCACGTGTCGTCACATGAGCCACCTATCTTTAGCGAGTACGCCTAGTCGTCTCTAATGATATGGTCTCTTTTGCAACGACCATATCCTCGCTAAAAACCTGGTCAATTGCGACGACTTAGTCGTCGCCTTTATTGGTAAACTCTTTAGCGAGGACTTTGACTTTATTTCTTGCGAGGACAATATCCTCGCTAAAGACCTTTTCTTTTCTTATCTTATTTTTTATTTATATTATTTTTATTTATTTAATTAATTATATATCAATTATATAATTTATTTATTTTTCTTTTTATTTTTTTTATTGTTTTTTATTTTTATTTGAATTTTATTTATTTATTTCTGTATATGAAACGAAAAAAAAATAATACAATACGAAAACTAAATTAACCGATAGTGAAACTCATACATATGAAAGTCAAAGTCATGAAAAGTCGATATTTACAAACCGAAAGTCCGAAATAGCAAAAGTCAACACAAAGTCTAAATAACATAAATAGTTAACTGAATAACACACCAACTAAGGATTAGATAAATCTTCATCTGCTTCTTCACCTTGGTCCATAAGATGGAGGCGCGAGCTTGACGGAGTAGAGGTAGTGGGTAGGGAGGTCGGGGTCGGGATCGGGAGGGACCAACAGGAGCAGTATATGGATTGCCGGATGGAGGGACAAGGGCTTCCTCGTGTCCACGTTCGTCTCGTTACCTATTAAGTAAGGTGATGGGTGTCCTCATCCGTGAGTCCATCGCCTTCTTCGTCGGTCGCGTACTAGCAGTGGAAGCCGAGGATCGTGAAATACTGTCTGGCATCGGGTCCTTGCCTATAGAGACAAGGAAGTCGTTCAAGCACTTCATCAGCTACTCGTAGTCCCGAAGCATGCTCTTGCTTACCGGATCCCAAGCATTAGAATACCTCCTCTTCTCCGGAAGCGGGTGGTCAACTCCCGGGATCCAGTAGCGGGTCCTGTCTCCTAAACCTAATCGGGCCGACTCCATCACTGCGTCTACCTGCTCCTGTTGTGTCATGGGGGGTGAACACGATAAGTCTCCGCTTTGGCTTTGTGATTCCCGAACTCTATTCTCGAGAATCTCCCTCAACGCTCCCTGTACAATAAAATAAATATATTAAAATATTAAAATATAATAAATATTACGATATATTAAAATATTAAACTTACGTATGCTATCTCGTACTTGGGGCTCCTCCACCCGTTCTTCTTACTGCTCCACCCGATCTCGCAGAAGAATCTTTTTATTTTGGGTAGAGGGACCTCTTCCACGTCATCCTCGCCCACTTGAGGGGGTTAACTTCTCCCCTCTCCCTGTAAAAAGTCAAACAGACAAATAAAGATATTTAAATAAATATTTTTAAAATATTTATTACCTACATCAAATTATCCCTCCACCTGGTATAGCTCATAGATTCGGCCCGCTCTGGCTTTGAAGCATCTCCCTATTCTCCTTATTTATTTTAGTTTGATGCTATTTTTTAAACAAGGAATGAAAAAAAGAATTGTTAGTAAACTAAGATAATATTTTATTTAATACAAGTTGAAATAGTACAATTACTTGAGCTCGCTCCGAGTCCCACACCTTCAAAGTGCGCTCCCAGTTCTCGGGTGTCTGGTCATCTGGTTTCTGCCGGGACACATAATACTTTCTCTTCACTCTATTCTTGTGGTCGCTATAGCCCTTACCACATTTGTTGGTCATCATCTGTTGGATATCCCTCCAATCTGAGCGGGCCTGCGACTCCTCCACCAAGAAAAATACCTGTTTAAAAATTAATTAAGTTAAATATATTTTTTTAGATAACGATAAACAAATAAAAAAAATATTTAGATGACTTACTCCTAATCGAGTCAAAATATTCGTCTGCTCTTCTTCGGGGACATCTGTCCAGAACTTGTGGTAAAGCGGAACATTCTCCCGAATGGTGTGGTTAATTACGTGAGTCACGTTATGGGAGTATTTTCCCACTGGGTTCCAGGTTAAGTCGTACGTGCAAGAATTCATCGGAAGCCTACCTCTGTGCTTCCTCTTTGACTCCGTGACCATGGCAAGAGTCGTCTTGCCCCTCGGTTTTCTCCGGTTATTACTTGTTTAAATTTACGATTAAAATAATAATTTATTCAAAATTAGGTGTACAATGAAAGATTACCCGGTGTGTTGCAACCCCCTATGGGATTGCTTGGATTTTGAGTGGGGTCGCGACCATCCCTGTATCCATCTTTTCCTCTCGGCATAACATCGACCATCAAATATTTACCCCTAATATTTTTTTAAAGTGCAATTTAACCCCTAAATATATGAAATTATCTCTAAAGCACCTAAAATTATTTAAAAATCCTCTAAGGCCACTAATATTTAAAAAAAAATGCAATTGAACCCCTAATAATTTTTTAAAGTGCAATTTAACCCCTAAATATCTAAAATTATCTTTAAAGCACCTAAAATTATTTTAAAATCCTCTAAGGCCACTAATATTTTTAAAAATGCAATTTAACCCCTAAATATCTAAAATTATCTCTAAAGCACCTAAAATTATTTAAAAATCCTCTAAGGCCACTAATATTTTTCAAAAATGCAATTTAACACCCAATATTTTCTAAAAGTGCAATTTAACCCCTAAATATCTAAAATTATCTCTAAAGCACCTCAAATTATTTAAAAATCCTCTAAGGCCATTAATATTTTCAAAATTTACACTTTTACCCCTAATATTTTTTAAAAGTTCAATTTAACTCCTAAATATCTAAAATTATCTCTAAAGCACCTCAAAAATTTAAAAATCTTCTAATGGCACTAATATTTTCAAAATTTATAATTTAACCCCTAATATTTTTTAAATTTTCAATTTAACCACTAATATTTTTTTAAAATGCAATTTAACACCCAAAAGTTTAAAATTAATTCTAAAGCACCTACATTTTTTTTAAAATTCAATAAAAAATCCAAAATATAGCAACTAAATTCTAAGTAATTTCTAAGTTATTAGCTAAAATTTCAATAACCTAAAATCTAAGAAATTTCTTTCTAAATTCCAAAATATAGCAACTAAATTCCCAAAAATTAAAAAAAAAGTACAACTAAACATGTTAATTTGTACAAAATTATACACTACAGAGTAATCTTAATCACCTACTTAAATTCAGAATTCAATTTATAGCACAAAAATTAATTTATCTAAAAATGTCAAATAATAAAAAAAGAAAATCTAATCTTGGATTACATACCTTTAAATCTTCGAAAAAGCTATTAAATGTTGGTAAAGAAGCACCATAAATCATAAACAAACCAAAAACAATGAGTTAGAATCATGATTAAACAAAAAAAAAGATTGAATTTTTTTTTTTTTTTGGAAAAATCAATGAAATCTTACCTAAAAGTTTGATTAAATGTTGTTGTTGATGATGGAGAGGCCTAGCCTTGATTCGCTGGAGCTTGGTGTTGCTGGAATTAATGCTTTGGAGTGGAGATTAATGGAGGGGTTTGGAAGGTTTGATGAAGAATGGGGAAGGAGATGGGTTCGGCGAGTTTTTAATAAATCCTCCAGGTCTTTAGCGAGGACCTGGTTGTCGCTAAAGACTGGGGTCCTCGCTAAAGACATTAACAGTTGTGATGTCTGTTTCTTATAAAATATGTCTCATTAAAACCTAGTCAATAACTATTTTTCTTAGAATTCAATAACTAATTTTCTTATATATTATAACTTTATTTTTTATTTTTTTTATAATAAAATAATTCAATAAAAAATTATCTTATATATTATACCTTATTTTTTTTTATAATAAAATAATTCAATAACTTATTTTCTTATATATTATACCTTACTATTTTTATAATAAAATAATTTCATTAACTAGTTTTCTTATATATTATACCTTTGTTTTTATAATAAAATAATTCAATAACTAATTTACTTATATATTATACCTTTTTTTTTTGTACTTTTTTTTATAATAAAATTTATTGTAGTAAATACCATATATTACACAAATACAATTCACATCATAATCAAAAAAATAATGAAAAAGATTAACTGTTTAAGGGTTAGACGTAATACATTACAAAAGAAATCATAAAAAAGAAATACACAACTAATCAGTCTCGTCCCCATCATCAACTATTATTGGTTAGTCATCACTGTCAACATATATAGTTTCCTCATCAGTCTCGTACTCTCCTAAGGTGTCATCATATTCTTCATCGTCGGCGGGATGAACGGGTTCCGGTACAAGGTTCAAAATCGAAAGATCGATCTCTATCCCTTGTCCAGTACCCAATTCAATCACCGGGTATTGCGAATCCAAGATTGAATCAGCCAACGGAATGGCGATCGGATCTGTGGCAGTGGAAATCGTTTCTGCACCAAATAGCTCGAGACTCCATCCGTGACGGTCGTTCACTTCCCAAACTACTTTCCAACTCTTTTCCGCCTTCCTTGCGTGAACTTGATCAACGTAAAAAATCTTTTTTGCTTGAGTAGCTAAGATGTAGGGCTCTTCAGACCACCAAAAGTACTTGTGTTGATAATTATTGCTCCATGTTCTGTCTTTCGCATTTTCTTTTTTTTACATCTGTGTTATACCACTTACACTTAAACAACTCAACTGAACAACCACGAGCGAATTCAACCTCGACGATTTTGACCAACTCCTCATAAAAAGGATTTTTTCCTATGAAATCACAAACCAAATATTTTATATACAAACACCCAACTAAAAAAAAACCAATCTGTGATTGTACAAACTCCGTAGTCTTGAGTAACTCTCTTTTTACCCTTTTCATGCGTTATCCATTTGACCCCGTTCACAACACAATAATCGTATTGATATACGACGCTATTCGATATTCGGGACAATCAGAGCAACTCTTTCGTTGCAAGTGGATTACCTTCTTGATCCATTTTGAACACCTGCACACGTGGTTGGTTATTAGTTGAAATAAAGTCAACTTAGTTTGTTGAAATTTATACCTTTCTCTTGAACCATTGACGAAAATGCTCTCGGTGTTTTGCCTCTCTATCACGGACCGGAAGTGAGGACTTGTGCTCCCTAATATCAAAACATAGTGTTAATAATCGATAATACAGTATTTAAATAAACGGTAATTAAGATTTTAATTAATATACTTACATCATATAGTGCTGGATCTCGTCATAATTATGAAGGATGTACCAATTGATGTGGTCCTTCTCTGCGATGGGTATATATCCATGCTTTTTTCTTACCAATCGGCTTGCACTGGCTGTTAAAGACTGATATTTCCTTGTTTTCAGTACTCGTCTCACCGTATCTCCCCGGGTCATTGAACTTTGTACTTTCCTCTCGAAGGTATCGACGTATAAAAGTCAAAGTTTCCTCTACAGCGTACCCCTAGACGATTAAACCCTCTGGCCTGGCCGGATTCCGAATATATTCTTTTAGTTTCTTCAAGTATCTCTCAAACGGGTACATCCAACGCATCTGAATTGGGCCTCCTAACCGAGCTTCCTCGTACAAGTGCAAAACAAGGTGGATCATAATATCAAAATAATCTGGAGGAAAAATCATCTCCAACTTACACATAATCTCAACCACGTTAGACTTTTCGGACTCCAATTCCTTTTTACTCAGGTTCTTCTTACAAACATTTCTGAACACGCTGCACAACCCAATAATCGGATCGCTAATGAATGTGTTGTCTATTAACCCTGGAATACTAGCCACGAATAGAAACTGCATCAGAATATGACAATCACGGGATTTTATACCGATAATCTTCCCCGTGTCACTCTGAATGTTGTTCCGCAAGCTAGAAGCGAAACCATCTGGAAACTTTTGCACCTTCAACCACTCTAGAAACTCACGTCGCTTATCGGCTGTCATCGCATACTTTGCACGTGGCAGAATCGTCTTACCACGTGAATCGACAAATAACCACAAATTTGACCTTATGTTCATGGTTTGCAGATCTTTCCTCGACTTCATGTTATCTTTGTTAATTTTCCCATCTAAACCCACAACTGTGCCTAGAAGAGCATCACAAACATTCTTCTCACAATGCATCACATCGATGTTATGTTTCAACAAGTTTTCCGACCAATACGGTAAACGGTAGAATATACTGCTTTTCTTCCAGTTCAACTCGCGCGACCCCGTTCTCTTTACCACCTTGCCACCAAAGTCCTTGTATTTTCCAGAAATCACAATCGGCAACCCATCTAACTGCGTCTGAATAACTGCGGGACTATGTTTCTGAGGGGAGGCCTATTATCAGCTTTAACATACGAAGTATCGTCTGTCCGAAAACAATGGTTCAGAGACAACCAACGCCTGTGATCAAAATAAACAACTCCTTCATTAACCCGCATGGAAGGGGTATATTCCATGCATTCGGGACAAGCTAAGTATCCTTGACCCGACCATCCTGAAGTGTGCGATCTAGCCGGATAATCATTCGTCGTGAACAACAAACCAACCTTCATCACAAATTCCTCCTTCATATGTGCATTCCATGTAACTATCCTCGTACCCCACAACATTTCCAACTATCTATAGCCAGACGGAAAAAATACATCCATATCTTTTCCAGGTGAACGAGGACCCGGAATCAAGAGTGTAAGAGTAAACGTGGATTCTTTCATGCATAACCAAGGCAGCAGGTTATATATCATCAATATAACCGGCCACATGCTGTACAAGTTGTTTTGCATGGAGAAAGGACAAAACCCATCGATACCCAAACCAAGGCGTACCTTACGTGGTTCACTAGCAAACTCAAGATTCCTCTTGTCAAATGTTTTCCAACTATGACCATCAACGGGATGACGCAACACATCTTCGTCGGTACTCTTTCCGGTATGGTGCCAAATCATATCTTTCGTGGTGTACCTCGAAGCATACAATCTCTGTAACCTAGGCGCAATCGCAAAATAACGCAGCTTCTTATGCGACAATTTCTTCCTCTTCTTCTGGTCCCACCTTGATTCTCAACAAACTGGACATTTCTCAAGATTCTCATTCTCTTTGTAAAACAATGCACAATCATTCAGACACACGTCGATCGTGGTGTATCCCATGCCCAAACTTTTCAACTTTCTGTTACAATCCGCATAAGAATCTGGTAAGTTATAAGGTTCAGGAAAAACACGACCCAACAACTGAAGAAGTTCGGTAAACGAGGTGTTCGTCCACTTGTTCTTCACTTTCACATGCATTAGCTTTGCTATGAAATCCAAAGAACTCATCTTAGTACAGCTGGGGTACAAATCTGTCTCTATTTCCTTGAACAACGCGTCGAAAGACCCACGATCACTTTCATTGACATTCTCGTCACGCATCTCGGTGTCACCGGAATTCCCACCAGTTTCAAACGTGGGTCCCAAATCATGAATTACATTACCCATTACATTATCTTCGTTTGGTTGATCCACGGGAATTACTACTTCCCTGTGTTTCGTCCAAACCTCATACTCTGGCCAAATACCCCACTTATATCGATGCCCTTGAACATCGGCTAGTGTAAACTTTCGATTATTATAACAATGACTACATAGACAATATATTTTACCAGCGTGATCCAAATTATAGGAGACAAACTCAATAAACTGTATTATACCATTTATATATTCCCTCGTAACCTTATTCTTTGATTTAATCCAACTCTTGTCCATTCTCTAAAGTAAATTAAAACACTAATTATTATTTCAAATGGTTTAATTTAAAAACTACTTAAATCATAAGATTATAAAATTTAAAAGTAAATAAGACCCCTAAAAATTATAAAATTGTCAATTATACCCCTAAAATACTTTAAATGTCACTAAGGCGCTTAAAGTTTAATAAATGTCACTAAGGCACCTAAAGTTCAATAATTTTCACTAACGCACATAAAGTTCAATAAAATTCCAATTTTACCACTAAAGTTTACCAAATTCTAATAAGGAACCTAAAGTTTAATAAAATTACAATTTTACCAGTAAAGTTAATCCAAAATTTACAAAGGGTCCTAAGGTTCAATTAAATTTGAATTTTACCACTAAAGTTTATTAAATCTCAATAAGGCACCTAAAGTTTAATAAAATTACAATTTTACCACTAAAGTTAATCCAAAATTCACAAAGGGCCCTAAGGTTCAATAAAATTCAAATTTTACCACTAAAGTTTATTAAATTTCAATAAGGCACCTAAAGATTAATAAAATTACAATTTTACCACTAAAGTTAATCCAAAATTCACAAAGGGCCGTAAGGTTTAATAAAATTACAATTTTACCACTAAAGTTTATTAAATTTTACTAAGGCACCTAATGTTTAATAATATTACACTTTAACTCCTATATTATATAACAATCCCTTCAAGGCCTCTAAAGTTTTTAAAAAGTACTCTAAAACACCTAATGTTTATTCAAATATCACTTTTACCCCTAAAATTTGATTAATACAAAAAGGTACCTAAAGTTTATTATTATATTTTACCCCTATATTTAATGAAAAATATACTAATGCACCTAAAGTTTAATAAAATTACAATTTTATCCCTAAAGTTTTTAAAAATTATAAAAAGGTCACTAAAGTTTATTAAATTGTCATTACATTACCAACAATCATAAACAATTATAAGGATAACCCTAAAAAAATCTAGGGAGTTCACAAAGATCCTTACATTAATTTTCCATTAATAAAACATCACCTAAAATTATTATTAATCAATAACCAAATTAAAATTAAAACACAAAATTATAAAATAATTATGATATAACAAAAAATGAACAATATATCACACATATAATATAATATATAATAATAATTATACAATATAAACAAATAAAATAAAATAAACATTAGAAAATATCTTTTTTATGGAGAAATTAATGAAAATAATTGCTTGAAAATGGGACAAAAAATAGTTAGATGAATCGGAGAAGTTTCGTTATTGGTTGATCCAGAATTATTTTGAGGATCAGGGAAAAAAATTTGGAGAATTTTGGGTTTTTTTTTGGTTTTTTTGAGCTTTTGTTCGCAATTAATGGCCAACTGTCGAGTGGTTGTATTTAATAACACGAACTCTTTAGCGAGGACTTGAAGTCGTAGTAAAAGACCCAAATCGTCGTCACAAAAGACCCTCTTTTGCAAGGACTAACACGTCATCCCAAAAGAGGGGACCCTTTAACGAAGACCAGTAACGACTAATTTCTTTTTTTTATTAATTTTAATCGCGTAAATTTTCAGCGACTAATACACGACGACTTAGTCGTCGCAAAAGACTGTTTTCGCTAAAGAGGGGGTATTTACGCGTCCTCACTAAAGATACCGCGTGTAATAGTGATATCCAAAGAAAAGTATTGTAAATAATAAATAGATGTACTTTTGGATTCCTAGACCTCCCACATTCCTAACTTTATAGGGTACTTATCCTATAATATGAAAGACATATATCTTTTATAAATATATAAACTTTCATACTATTATCTGTACACAAAGTAAAGAATGAAATTAGTTTATACTTTACTTCTCTTGTTTATCTTATCTTAATATATAACATAAAACTCATGTTTATGCTCTCTAGGAAATGCTCCTAAATCCTCATGGTTGATCTTAATCTAGAAATTCTCTTTTAATTTTTTTATCGAACTTTGTTGATCTTTCCGTTTATTTCCCTTGCATGGACTAATTATTAACCTTTGTTTTCTTTCTTTTGTTGGTCTTTCTTTGTCATTTACTTTCGTGTTTTCCATTTCTCTGGCTTTCGTTTTTAAACTTCCTAGTTTTTTCCTTTGTTGTTGTTTGTTATCTCTTTGCATTTTGGTATAATCTCGCTTTTGGGTTTTTCTTAAAATTCCGATTCGACGTTATGGAAACAATTACTTGGATTTTACTTTGCATCTTTGTATTTAGAGTAAATAAATCGTTTACCTCATGAATTTTAACCCGATTGACTGATTACCCCCAAAGTTTAAAATGCGACTAGTTGTCCCCTAAACTTTAACTTCGTGACTCGTTAGTCCTTTTTGTTGTTTTCCGTCCATTTTTGCCGTTAAGTCGCAGCGTGGGTGCCACGCGCGCGTGGACTAGTTGCCCCCTATTTTTGCCCCCTAAAGTTTTAATTTCGTGACTAGTTGCCCCCTATTTTTTTTAAAAAAATTGTTAATTATATTCTTTTTTTAAAGATGGGTATTTTGGGTATTTTACACTTTTTCTTCTTTAATGGAGAAAGTTTGATAAAAAAAGCTGGAAAGTGGTTGCTAATCTCGCAACTGGGTGCTAATCTCGCAACTGGAGCATTGTATGTAATAACATTCGATACCACACCATGTTCTGCATCTCCAAGAAATACTTAAAAGCCAGCTCTAACATTCCTTTATTTACAAGAGATGAATTACAACAGTGTACGATACAACTGTTAGAGACAAACCTTTGTCAAGCATTTCATCGAATAACTCACGTGCTTTCACAAGTCATCTTCTGTAACAATTCACAAGCTTCTTCTAAGTTCCCTAGTTTCGATATTCCATTAACAAAGATGTTATCTGGCATTAAATTCTTCAAAAGCATAACGGAAAACCATTGATGGGCATTATTTAGTTTCTCGAGCTTGCAAAAGCCATAGATGGACATATTATATGTTGACACAGTTCGATAAATGCCTATTCTCTCCATTTCTTCCCCTAATATTAATGCCTCGAAAAGCATTTCTTTATTACAATACCCCCAAATTAAAGGATTATATGTATAAGCCGAAAAGAATTTTAAGGACAATCTAATTGGTCTGAATGTGGGACTGGGCTTTCTATATCTTCGACACTGTACCTAAACTTCAAGAAACACCAGCAAGTGAAATATCTAAGACCGAAGCATAAGCCCACAAGCCACAAGCCTACCTACTAAGTGAAATAGTTTTGGGGGTAAGAGTTTTCAGAAGTGTGACTTTTCACAAGAGAATCAACAACAGTGTTATCACGCAATTTAAATGGCTGTAGGAATGAAGGTATGTAAACTCGTGTTTGTATATATAAAACACATTAGACAATCAGTTGCAGTTTGTGTCAGTGATAACTCTACGTTATGATTTAAAAGCTAAATAATATAATGAACATGAACGCGGGAAAAGTATCGTATCATAACATAGCGATATATTTTCCAAAGGCCTGAACTTTAACATCATATCTGTGTGCAGATAATGTTGAAGAAAGCCGAGTCTCACCTTTATACTTTAATCAAGGTTTCCTCCTTACTTCCATACAATATGGTATTAATTATTTTGGTTTAACTTATAGCTATTTTGGTTTAACAAAACTTTTGAACATAGAGGAGTTAACTATTTGAATATTTGAAGATTTGAAGATTTAAAGATTTGAAAATTTGAAGATTTAAAGATTTGAAGATTTGAAGATTTAAAGATTTGAAAATTTAAAGATTTGAAGATTTAAAATTTTAAAGATTTGAAGATTTGAAGATTTAATGATTTGAAGATTTGAAGATTTAAAGCTTTGAAACTTTGAAGCTTTAATCATGGAGAAGAAGATTTGGAGAAAAATATCATGGAGAAGAAGCTTTGAAATACCAATTTTGCCCCTGTTAAAATGATCTTTTAAATAATTAATTCTGAAAAAAAAAGTTCAGGGGGCAACGAGTCACGAGTTAACGGTGCGTGGCACCCTCGCTGCGAATTAACGGCAAAAATTGACGGAAAATGGTCACAAGGGGCATCGAGTCACGAAGTTAAAGTTTAGGGGGCAACTAGTCGCATTTTAAATTATTTTTTCTCAACAAAAAGAATAAAGAAACAGTTTAGGAGCAACGACCTTGGACTCTAGCAAGGAAACATTTTGCTTTAAATGATCCTTCTATTTCAGGAACAGACAAGATTAAAGGTACAACTTTATGGGTTCAGATTTTTGGCCTTCCACCACAACTTCTCAACATTGATAGCATCAATGATTTCTGCAGCAGTATTGGTAAGGTTCATAAAATTATTCTACCTACAGAAATAATAATAAATGATAATACTTTCACTTGAGTCTTTATGGACTAGAGCATTAATAAACCTATAATTCCTGGCTTTAAATACTGAGAATCTGAAAGTCAGAGCTTTTGGATCAAGTTTAAATATGAAAATATGGGGCAAATATGCTTCAGCTGTGGTATATTTGATCATGAAGAAAGAGATTGCAATAAGAAGAAAAAGGTTTTCCCGAAATTGGGAACTTGGATGAAGATTTCTACTAGAGGCAAAATGGATATTAATCCTCATCTTCATCATAGTCAAGATAATAAAACTGATCATGTAGGTTTTAATCACCACCAAAACAAGAAAAATCCCATTAATAAGTTTCATCAGAAGGGTAAGAAATAGCAAAACCTATTATAGGAATGAAAGAAGGTTTCAAGCTTTTCACTCATTACCCTATCCAAAATCAAATCCAGAAATCTTATGATAGTAAGGAATTACTTACTAAATACAAACATTGCAAGGGATTTTTCTGTGATGTTGAAAAATTGAGCCTTCCAATTTTTGAAAATTTTCAATCTGCTGGATTTTTTTTTCAAAATGGTTCGAATCATTTGCTTCAAAATGGAAGATTTCATTTTTTGGCGGTTAGATCTTCTTCTGACTTGATGATGAAGGATACTGTTGATTCTTCACAATATCCGCTGGATACTCATGTTTTATTTGGGGATAAAAGGTATTCTCTTATTTGCCCTCAAAATAAAAGTAAGTCATCTGACAAAACTAAGGGTAAAAATGACATTTAAAAAGTTACACCTAATAAAGCAGCGGATCCTATCCTTACCCAGTCGAATCAAATCCCTAACCCTATCACGCCTAATTCAAGGCTTATCAGTCTTACACCTTTCAACCGACATTACTCCCCGACAAATCCTACCTCCTCATCTAACCCTACTGTCATTCCTTCCCCTCCTTTCACGGCCTCCTCTGATTATACTACCCCTAAACCTCATACTCCTCATTCATCCTCCACCCAACAAACTCCAAACATTATCTCTGTCTCTCAATCTGCTCGGAAGGAATCTCCACTAGTAAAAGATAGGGGATTTCTAACATTCCTTGAACAATTAATTTCAGATCAAGAAAAAAATAAAAGGTGCTGTATCAGTTGTAAAGCTAAATATCAACTTGCTAGAGCTATTAAACAAAGAGAGCTGGATGAAGTTAATCATCGTTATAAGAAGATGGGAATTTGGAAATTTAGATCAACTATTGAAAAGAAAGGTCTTGATTATGAATAATTTCTGGATAATAATCTTCTTAACAACCTTAATAAACGAGTTATGGGATTTATTATGGATCAAAGAAGGGATAACGTAAGCTTAGTTGCCATTGATTTCAGCCTGGTAGCAGCTTATAATGAGATGGTTCAACTACTTAATACTTCAAGGGTTTGCGGAATTGCCCCTTTGCAATTCATCAACTATCAATGATACAAATCAGTTAGAACTGCCAAGGGATTGGTAACCCTTTGACTGTACAGACCCTAATAGACTTATGTTCTAAGCCTAGGCCTGAGGTACTTTTTCTTTCTGAAACCAAAAAACAAGTCGGATATTATTAATAATTTACCTGAGTCTTTGCATATGAATGTTTCTCATATTGTTGACCCTGTGGGTATTGGGGGAGGATTGGCCCTGCTAATAAAGGATACTGTTCTTATGTAAATAATACATTATGATGAAAATTTCATAGATACGTATATAATTGATGGTTGTAAGTCCAAATTCACCTATGTTTATGACTCCCCTAATGAAATCAACAAAAGTGAGGTTCTAAACAAAATTGTTGGTTGCTATGATGAGAATTACCCTTGTGTACTCATATGTGATTTTAATGTTATACGAAATTTATCTGAAAAATTAGGTGGTAAGAATGTTGATAAAAGAAGAATGAAATGTTTTGATAATATAATAAACAGGCTTCTTTTGGAAGAAATTCCCAGATATGGCTGTAATTTCACATGGTTTAATAGAAGATTAGGTGAAGAAATTGTGAAATATATTCTTGATAGAGCTTTAACTAATAAAAATTGGTTCGATCTCTATACAAATGCTTGGGTGGCAATTTTGCCTTCAATTGGTTCCGATCACTGTCCAATGGTTCTACATTGTGATAAAAAAACAAATTCCTAATAAAAAAAATTCCATTTCATGTCCTTTTGGGCTGCTGAGACTGAATGTTTACAAATTGTTCAAAATGTATGGGATATGAATCATAATTTAAGAGGTTTCCCCAACAATGTGATGAATTTCAAGATTAACATCACAAAAAGGAAACTGCTTAAATAGAATAAACTGAAATTTAACAATAATAGAAAAGAAATTGAGAAATGTATGGAGAAACTGAAAGAGCTGTCTAACTTTGACACTAATAAAGGTATTTTGGATGAATACAATAATACAGTTAAACTATTAGAACATGTCTGGAAGAGGGAAGAATTATTCTGGAAAGATAAATCTCGAAATTTATGGCTTCATAAAGGAGACAAAGATACCTCTTATTTTCATGCTTATACTAAGAGCAGAAGAGAGAAATACTATTAAAAGGCTAAGAAATAATAACAATGAGTGGATTGAAAACAAAGAAGAAATCATCTCTATTTTCACTTATTATTATAACACTATATATAAAACTAAAGGAGAAAGAAATTTCTCTGATTTAATTAATCTTAGACACCTTGTTGTAACTGAAGAAATGAATAAAGCTCTCATATCACCTATCACCTATGATGAAGTTAAAAACTCGGTTTGGGAGCTGGGTCTGACTAAGGCACTAGGGCCTGATGGTTACATTGGGTTGTTTTATAAAACATACTAGGAAACTATTAAATTGGATGTTATGAGGATAGTAAATGATTTCTGATATAACAATGGTAGCCTTGAGTCCCTTAATCAGACTTTCATAGCTCTCATTCCAAAAATTGATATTCCTTCTGAGGTGAGTCAATTTAGACCAATAAGCTGCACCAATTTTAATTATAAAATAATTTCTAGAATTCTTATTAACAGGCTAAAACCTTTGATGCCTCTTCTTGTTGATAAAAACCAGTCTAGTTTTATCCCAGGTAGAAATATACAAGAAAATATTCCGATCTCTCATGAGATGATCACCCATATTAAAAGGAAAAAAGCTACAAAACAATATATTCTTGCTATTAAAGAAGATGTGAAAAAAGCTTATTAATATATTGAATGGGATCTTTTTTGAAAAATTCCTTTTAAAGATGGGTTTTCATAATAAGTGGGTGTGAAAAATTATGAATTGTGTATCTACTGTCTCTTATAGCCTTCTTATAAATGGTAGGAATCACCCTCTTAATAAACCCTCTAGGGGTATCAGGGTGATCCCCTCTCACCATTTATCTTTTGCTTGGTGTCCCAATTCTTGAATATTTTTCTTAAAGATAAAAGTGCTAAAAATCAATTGGTTGGTTTTAAAATAGGAAGACACTCCCCTATCATTACCCATTCGTTATTTGTAGATGATAGTATCTTTTTTCTTAAAGCTTCTTACAAAGACATTTATACTTTTAATAATATTATGAAATATTACAGCTCAGCTACAGGTTTAACTCTTAATAAGCAAAAATGTGGTATTTTGTTTAGCCCTAATACCCTCCATACATTAAAGATACCTTTAGACTTAGGTGTCGTTTGTTTTTTTAAGTAATAAGTGCGAAATGCTGAATGAACATCTGAATAAAACTTATTCTGTTAAGAGGCAGTGTCTGAATGATTCAGACTTAGTTTGAAATCTTAATGAAACAGACCCATTAAGAGGCATTCAGATCTGAATTGGACAGATTAAACAAACAGTCTTATTGATCCAGTGTCTTAATGAACCAGATTAAGACCTCATTAAGTGCAAACAAACACCCCCTTAATATGAAAAGTGTAGAGGATTTTGGCTCTTATCTGGGGTTACCAACAGACTGGAATAGGAGTAAGAGTAAAAATTTGGAATGGATTAATCAGAGAATTTTAAGTAAAATTGAAAATTGGAAAACTAATTTTCTAAGTGAGTCTGGTAAGGAGATTTTAATAAAATCAGTGTTGCAAAGTCTACCCAGCTATTTGATGTCAAACTTTTTACTACTTAAAAATATCTGCAAAACTATTAATTCTATTTTGCGCGTTTTTGGTGGGGAAAAAACAACAAAAAAGGCATTCATTTCATGAATTGGGACTCCCTCTGTGTCTCTAAATTTAATGGAGGCCTTGGTTTTAGAGAAATCAATCTCATGAATAAAGCTTTTCTTGGGAAAATGGCTTGGTATGTTCAACATCATCCTGAAGCTTTAATTTATAAAGTTCTAAAAGGAAAATTTTATAATGATACAAATTTTTGAAATGCCAAAATAGGAAGTTCTTCCTCGCAAGGTTGGAGAAGCCTACTGGAAGGTAGACAAATATTTGAAAAAAACCTTTTTTGAAAAATTGGTAATGGTCTGGATATTAAAGTGCAAGAGCACATTTGGATTAATAAAGATAATATTATTACTAAACCTTTAGATAATACCATATTAGTATTGAAGGAATTCTTCAATATTGATAATAAAACCTGGAATGAGACTTTTGTTAAAGCAGAATTTGAAGATGAAAAGGCTAAAATTATTCTTAAAATGCCCATACCTACCTTTGATTGTGCTGATTATTGTCTTTGGAGTAGCTCTAAAGATGGTAGTTATGATTTCAAAATTGCTTATCAAACTCTAAAATAGAAGGATGACATATTAAAAGCTAATTTGTCAAATCCTAAAGCATCCTCTTCTATTGATCATAATCCCAACATTTGGAATGCAATTTGGAAAATGAACTGTACTCCCAAGATTCAAAATTTTATGTACATGTGTATTAAAGATAAAGTACCTACTGAAGTGAATTTGTTCAAAAGAAAATGTAGTAAAACTATTGAGTGTAAAATTTGTAATTCTTATAATGAAACTATAGAGCATTTACTTTGGGTGTTTTTGGGCAAAAGCCGTGTGGCACTCTTCTCCCCTTACCCTAAGAACTATGAATGGAAGTACTTCTTCTATTAGTAATTGGTTCCTGGATACTGTTGAATCTTTAAAAAAGTCTAATGAAATAGAAAGGACTTTGATTCTTTGCTCAGTAATATTTGTTGGTTCATATAAAAGGTAGAAACCAATTTATATTTAATGGAACTATGCCGGATCCTATGAATACTTGCAATCTTGCTTTTAAAAATTGGAAGGAATATGCTGAAGTGAATAATAATCCTAATGAGGTCAAAGATGTTGAACTGAAGGAGATACTGATCAATATAAAAACCTTTCTGTTATGGCCCATAACTCTGGAATGAATATAGTTGGGAATAATATTACGTATCAACAGGTTGATAAGGACAAATGGTGCCCTCCCCCTAATAATTTTCATAAGATTAATACCGATGCTTCCTTTTTAACTTTTGGTTGTGCAATTTCATTTGTTATCAGGGACTCTTTTGGTAATTTTCTTGGAGGAGATGCTAAGGAGGTTGAAGCTAGGAATCCAGCTGAGGCTGAAGCTCTTGGTGTGTAGTGGGGTTGTGAGATTGCGCAGAGATTTCCTACTAATTCGGTTATCACCGAGAATGACTGCAGAGTTATTATAGAATCTCTTGCTACTCTTAAACCTTGTATTTTGTTTGATTGTTGTAATATTTTCAAAACTATTTATGGTACTGTAGAGTCCCATAAACCGTATTTTTCTTTTGTTACACGCAAAGGTAATCAAGTGGCTGACTGGGTTGCCAAACACAAGCTCTTAGGCACGTTGTTTGGTGATTGGAGCTCTTTCCCTTCACCCCAATTAGCCCATCTTATCAGCCTTGACCACGTTATGTGTGGGATTGGCTAACTCTTTTGTACTCTTTGCGTTTTATCTAATATAATCGTTTGACAAAAAAAGTTCACGAGAAGATTTATAACTATAAAAGATTTCTTTTGGTTGTGATACTCGATGTCAAGCATTGAGAGAGAAAGAAATCCAGTCTGAGATGTGTCTTCTATTCTTTTATTACTTTTCTCTATATTATATTGAAAGGTTCAGCTTTTGGCGTGAATATTTGGGCATATTACGACTATAAACATTGGTTTAACAAGACGGGGAGAATATTAGATTACCACAAAGCATGGGAGAGAATTAGGTTTCCAAGTAACCTGCATATATTGGAACCATCGAAGAGCCAATAAACCCTGTAGCCTTTTCTCAGTTGTTGGCAAGCAAACGAAGCTGGCTTGGCCATGGTTACACGCCTGCTAAAAGAAAAAAGAAGAATTTGGACACATGGACAGTGTACATTGCATACATGGGGTGTCATAAGATTTGAAGAATATTTTTTTGACAGCGAAATAGATTTCCATAGATGTATATAATAGACTCAAAACAGATGATTTTATTCACAAACCAACAAACTCTACAGTTGTTGCAAATATACTTAAATGGCGACACAAAATACTCATTCCCTTCCCCTTTCAAAAAAAAATAAAGATAACAGTTGAAATTTCAAAATTATTTGTTTGAACACCAAAACTGCTGCTACCAAGAACACAATCTCGGAGTTCAACTTTTCTATGAAGATCACCTCCGCGAGGGTGATTCTTTTTGGTGTGTACCATAAGATCATGATAGATTCATTGGGCATTCGATGTCGCATTACCTTTGAGGAGATCAACGAAAAATTGTTCAAGATTTATGAATAATGAGATGAGGCAGAGCGCTTGAACTTCATCAGACTTATGGTGATTCTGTTAATGCACATTTCGGTGACTAAATGAGATGTTAGTGTTAGCGTGAATGAGATTGACTTGGTAAGTTCATGTGTGTAGGTGTAGGTGTACAGACTCGCTGGAGTCCATTGTTGTGTGGAGACCATGGAGGTGCTCGGCAAGTTCATGGGTGAGCTTCTTGAAAGTCGAATTTCCCAATACTAATGGGGATGAAATGAATTTATTACTTTGTAATGTTAAGTTTAATATAATTAAACCGATCAAAACATGGGTTTATATCGAACAAAGTGGGGGCTCGGTAGGGGTGGCATTTGTTTATGTATATATCAGGGTTTTTGCTACAATTGTTGGGTATTGGGGCATAATAGGAGTTTTTGCTTAGTCGGGATGGTAAGGCCGAGATGGAACGATGATGCGTCTAGGTATATTAACTGGAATAAGGAAAGCTCCCTGAGAAGCGAGGGTTAGGTTAAATATGTGATTATGAAGCATGATCGGTGGGGGATATTTGACGAAGTTGTGCGGTTTTTCCCGTTTAGAAGGTTTAACGACAATAATGATGATGATAATAAAAGGGGTAACGTCAGTGGGAGTTAGAGTTTTGTGTTTGGTTCAATTTTGGTTTCAACTGTGAAACGAAATTACAACCAAGGTGGTGATTAGGGAAACAGACAAAATGGAGAGTCTTTAAAATGAAGAGAGAAAATATGGTTCTACTCGGGGATGTGGTCGGTGATATTCACTTTAGGGAGATGACATTGGAGAGCTAATGTGAATATTTTCCCAGGTCTCTATATGGTCTTTCAGGAGGAAGTAGAAGACATCGGGAAAAGCATCATAGTTAGTAAGGATGTTATCTTGGAAGTGATTGGGGCTAGTGAAATTAATTTGATGTGATCTATAATAAGATAAGGGAGGAGATGAACGACAGTGACAAGGGAAATGGTAGAAAAGAGATTTATTATGGTAGGAATAACTTCAACGGTGATAAGTTGAATGGGTCGGTTGAGAATGGTGGAAAGTGAGGATGAACACGGTGAGTCTTATGAACCCAGGGAGGAATCTGGGAACTCGTAATCTGTCCATATAATTCAACAATAGAGTCACGACACGGAGTTCGAACAAAGGTGGTATATGGCACAAGAAGACGGGGTGGGGGTCTGGGGAAACAATTTTTGTTTCCTCGGTATTTGGAGCAGAAAGGTTCGGTTTCAAGTGGGTCTAGAGAGAGAAGTGCCAGAAAGTTCTTCATGGAGAGTTTAATCTAATGGGAAGAAGAATTAATGATATAGAAATGTTTCTACAAGAGCTTTGTATTAGTTTCTGCAAAGTTAAATATCACATGTTGGGAAATTGGAGAGGCTATTACGGATAATAATGGGATAGAGTACGGTAATCCGGGCCTGAGAAGAGTGTAATCCTGTAATGGCGAAAACTGTATAGATACTTCGAAGATGAGATTAGTAGCGACATCAAATGAAGTGATGGCGCAAGTACTCATACCCCTCTCGTGAAGGAAAACAACACATTGATTTTTTAGAAGGACGTAGGCCAGTCCTCCAAAGTGGCCCGTGTTGATGGATAGTATGCAGGTATGGAATAGTCAGGGTGCGAGGACGCTGATGACTAGGAAGATGTTTAAAACCCTTACTAGAAAGTATGATTTTTCAATAGCTTGTCTTTTTTAATCTAGGGTTAGGAAAAAAGATCTAAAAACGTGTAAGCACTTCAAGTATTTTAAAAAGTTCCACGTAGTCGAACTTGAGGGAAGAGATTTTAGGTCCTGCAGGGTTATACTCATGTGGAAAGAAGGGTGCTGATGTCTCCTAATTGTTCTTATTTTCGACCCTTGGGAGACATCATTTTGGATGTTTAATTGATTATTTTGATAGACTTTTGAGTTAAAAATGCAATAATCCGTACTTTCCATTTTATTTCTAGTATTTTTTATTTATTAAACTTTTGCGCGTAGTCTTGTATACTTTAGTGAAAAGTTTGTAGGTTTTAAATACTAGCTAGGAATGGAATTCGAGAAGAGAGTCAAAGATCGTGATATGGAGTCAAGACTTGAAGATAAATCCCGAAGGAATTTGATTTTGGAGCTGCAAATCTGGAAAACAGGCCAAAGATTGCTGATTTAGAGGCACTTAAGAGATGATTTAGCCGCTGACCTTTGAAGAGAAAACATTCCTTATCGAGTTACGGAAATTTTGCAAGTGATTTCAGGTCAATCGGAGTTATAACGAATCGGCTAGAGCCGTTTTAGTGGAGGTGGTGCAGCAGTTACGGGATTTTGGGCTAAGTTAGTGGACTTGGGCCTTATATATTTCATTTAATTAAAAGCCTAGGTCCGAGTCCGAATTTGAGCTTATAAAAGGAGCCCTTGACTTCTATTTTCAACACAATTCACTTTTTACAAGATTAAACATCAGAGAGAAGCAACAGAAGGAAGAAAGAAGAATCTGCAAGAGCTGGAAAGGGTCTATATCTCCGTTCTCAGCCATTCCAATTCCGAAAATTAGGTTTCTTTATCTTTTATTTTGTAAGACAATATGAATTCCATTACAGTTAATTTAGTTTTCTTTTTAATTAGTATGAGCTAAACACATTTTAGTGCTTGAGAATGCTTTATGGGTGAATCTCAGTTCTATTGAATTTCTATGTTTGATTTTGGGTTTCTGTTAAATTAAATTAGATTGGGTCTTTTACTCTTTTTGATAAATTAAGATTATTTACTGTTTTTGGAGTCATGAACTAAGAACAGGTATTAGTATCTAGGCTATTCCACATATATGGCGTGTGGATCATCCTGACGGAGGGTTTAGGTACGGAAACATTTATTCAATCTAAAATAGAAGCTATTGATTCTGACGAACTTAGCTAATTTTAGGGCCAATGTGGTAATTAACTTAAACATCTAAAAGTGGATCATATTTACCCTGACGGGACTAGTGACACTCTAGGATAGCCTTATAGTCCACCCTGACGGGAGTATAAGGAATTTAGAATCCCAACCATTGTAATTGACCGATTTACCCCTTAAACAGCATAGTTTATAAAATAGAATTAGGAGGATCCCTTGCGTTCTCAAGTGCTACTTTCTCATATTTGCGTTTCACACTCATTTACTTGCGTCTTAGCTTTTACTTGCATTTTCCATTCAGTCTTTCATTACTTGGAATTAAAACAAACAAACAATCAATCATTAAAACTTTTACTTGCTTTCATAAGTGCAACCATTCATTATTCGATTAGCATTGTAGTTAACCAAACCGTCCCTGCGAACGATCCTAGAATCACTTATTACTACTTGGGACAACCGTACACTTGCGGTTGTGGTTCGATTACTTTTGCATTTATTTTAGAACACACAAAGGACCACCAGGTTCAACTTTGGATTGTTGTTTCTAATGTTTCCTTTATTATCAGTAAAATCAATGAAAAATTAGCTTTTCTGTATTACGGTATATTTGTCCACACTCCTATTAATGATTGTGATAGAGAAAAAACGTGGGAAAAATATCTGCGTTGAGAGAATCGGTTGATGAGCTGGTGCTAGTTATATGTGATTTTAATGATATTGCGAGAGCCACCAAGAAACAAGGTAAATTCGAATCGAACTTTACATAATTATTAATTTTAATAATGTCATCAATGATAATTTTCTGATCTAATTACCGACAAAAGGATTTTTTATACGTAGTAGAATAAAAGACAGGGGGATGAGTACGTTAAAGAAAAACTTGACTGTGCCCATGCTTTATTAAACTGGATTAGTCTCTTTCCGGAAGCCTTGGCTCGAGAGGGGCTGGTAATTGAGTCGAATTACTCGTCGTTGATACTTCATGTTCGAATCTAGAAGGTTAGAAAACTTGCAATGTAGAGAAATAGTGAATGACGGGTGGTCCAGAGAATATGATATGAGCAGTATTGAGGAATTTTGTCTAAAGAGGGCCTCTACCTGTTTGGCTCTATGTTGATGGAGTAAAAAAAAAATTCAAAAATAACAAAAAGCTCATTAAAAAGTACCAAAAGATTCCGAGGGAATTACAAGACCAGCCAAAAAACAATTGTGATAGGGACAAAGAGATTTTTATTAGAGTCGAGCTGGAAGATCTCTGGATGAAAGAGAAAGCTTTATGGGCCGATAGAGATAGAAACTTATGGATAAAGAAAGGGAATACAAATACAGTGTTTTTCATGCATCGACATTATTGATAAGAAACATAAACATAATTTGTAAGCTAAAGAATGGAAATGGAAGGCGGATCGAGGAACCTAAGGAAATTTAGGAAATGGTGGTTAAGTACTACAATACTTGTTCAAAGGAAGGATGGAAATGGTATTGATAATATTGAAAATCATACGCCATGTAAAATCATAGTAAAGATGAATCAGAATCTCACAAGGTTCCCTAACATGGAAGAAATCAAACTTGTTGTTTTTAACATGTCAGGATCAAATATCCAAGGCCAGATGGGTTACCAGGTACCTTTTATCAAGAATTTTGGGACATTATAAAAAATGTATTTTCATGGTTGTGGATTTTATTTTCAAAAACAATGTGCCCCCTGAGGAATTTTAATGCCACGCTCATTACATTAGTTCCAAGACCAATATCGTGAACTAATTTTAGCTACAAAATTATTGCTTAAATACTGGCTCTCAGATTACAAACGATTACGGATAAACAAATTTGGCAACAAAATCGAAATTCATTATTGTTTGAAGCATACAAGACAATAATCTTGTTGCGCAAGAAATGTCCTATTTCTTTAATACCAAGAGAAATTTGAAGACAAATTGCGGGGCAATCAAACTAGATATGGAGAAGGCATATGATAAATTGAAATTGGATGATCTTGATGAAAATATTAGAAAAATTGGGCTCTTGTCATCAATGGATAAAATAGATCATTAACTGTATATCTACCGTGTCTTTTCAGATCAAAATCAATGGCAAAAGGCTTCGAAAATCCAGTTCAACCCAAGGCATTAGGCAAGGGGATCCTCTATCTCCGCTTTTGTTTTCATTGATGATTGAAGGCCTTATTAGGATTATTAATGACAAATGTAGAGATTGAAGCATCAAAGGTATTGCAATCACAAGAAAGTTACCGAAACTTACTTACTCAACTCCTTTTCGTAGATGATCAATATTAATAAGTTAGAGACTGAAGGGTTAAAAATTACCATTCTGAGCTATTGTGAAGCATTGGGCCAGAACGTAATTATTTAAAAATATTATTTTTTATACAAAAGGAACACCGGAAGATATTATGAAAGAATACGCGGAAACGTTGGAAATCGAAAGAACTAGTTTGCTTGGAAAATATCTGGGTATACCATTTACTCCGAAAGGAGCCAGAACTGAAAACCGTAGGTATATCAAGAACATACTTTTATCTAAATCGGAAAGCTGGGTATCTAAACTATTATTCGAAGGTGGTAAGGAAGTCTTTATCAAAGCGGTCCTCTAAGAAATACCAACTTACACAAAGTCAATATTTGAATTTCCTAAAGATTTATGTAAAAAGCTGGTTAGAATTGTTGTTAATTTTTGGTGGGACTCTCAACAAAAAAATAAAATTCATTGGGTGGCATGGGAAAAGGTAGCCAGATAAAAAAGTCGTGAAGTTGAAATTGTGGTGAAACTAGTTAATAACAAAATGGTGGAATGGGGCCTGGATTTCATTTCCAATTTTTGTCTCAAAAACCTTATGAATGAGATTATTAAGATACCAATCCTCTAATTGGACAAAGAGGACAAAATTATTTGGTGATACGCGAAGGATGGTATATGATGTTTACTGCCCAGTTATATAAAATAAACAACCGCAAAACAGAGATCGACTCCACAGAGTAAGGATCACAGGTAGCAAGAAAATGATAAGTATAAATTCATTCGCAGGGGGTGGAGTGGTGATTTATGATCTTCAAAGTAATATAAATGTGTAAAGTGTGCAATTTGATTAACAAAAAGGAAATATATTGGTTTGGTTTTAATGATATATAACTAGATGACGAAATGAAATAATTGCAAATAAGACAGAATATAATTATCAACTAAGAATGATGGAAGTAAACAACTAATTAAAAACAGATTAACTTGATAAGAGCGGAGCTTGAGGATATTACTAAATAATGCTTTATGCAGGTAACTGAATTTGCTATTACTAAGGGAGAATTGGTTTAGTGTTCTCACTAGTCAGGATTCTAATGCGCTTAAGTCTCCACAAGGGAAAAATTGGCAAACTTAAGTCTATCTTTACTCGTCTCATTGCTTTCAGGTTGGTTCACGTCCATTTTAATCTTAATTGAATACCTAGCATGCCAATAACGCCTGCTAAAGGGCACTAATCATTTATATTCTAGTTCAATAATCCTTCCCCCCATCCCGGTGTTAGTAGGATATCAACAACTCCTGCTGGTTTGGCCACAAGGACATGAGTAATTAAAACACGAATATAAACAATGTAATTTATGGAAAACCCAATTCAATTAAATATGATAAACATATCCCAAATGTAATTAACAAGAATAAAAAATCTAACATATTGTACTATTAAAACATCCTCAAGCTTAAAGAGTTTAGCTCATATTCAAACTAATACAAAATTAACAAATCTAATTAAAACTAAAAATGAATTCATGTTTAATACAAAATTAAGATAGAGTTACTTTTGAAGGCTAAGAGAATTGAACCTTGGTTGAAGAGGAATAGATGGGTTCATGGACAAACCATCCTGCTTCTTCTTTTCCTTTCTTCTGTCGCTTCCCTTCCCTCCTTCTAAATGTCTGGATAATGTTCCGTACTACTGGATGAGATATGATATAAAATGGGGGCTGTAAAATAAGCTTATATTGCTCTCAAGTTCGTTTGGGCTTCCCTTAGGGTTTAGAAATGGGTCAAAATGAGCTCAACCGTTTTTGCTTTAACCAGAGTTCTAGTTTGAACCACGACAGTTGAAAATGTCATAACTTCTTCGTCTTAACCCTGAATTAAGTGTCGTTACTTTCCACGCGACCCGCGACCCTGATTTGAAGCTCTATACAAACAAAAAAAATTCAGGTCCAAATCTCTTACCTAAAAATCGTAGTAACAAAAACACTCAAGTTCAATAAATCTCCAGAAAAAGATTTGGCTCTACACTCAAATTCCGCCTTGGTTTGGATTTTCTCTTCAATAATTGACTTCTACTCTTCATATTGGCTTCTTGTATCAAACATGTACCTAAAGCTACACACAGTTAAATTGAAAAAAGCTCTATAAACAACAATAAGTCCAAAACTAGGTGTAAAAGTATAATATAGAAAATAATAGGGAAAAATCCCCCACTTACTCCCAATAAACTCCCAAAATAATGTCTCATGAAATGATTTATTCGTTTCAAATAGAGACACATCAAGACCCCCAACTCAAGGTTTTGTCGTTCCGATAAAATAGAAAAGAAAAGAAAGGAAATGTGTTTAGAAGGGTCTAAGTCAAATAAGCTCAAGAAAGGAGAAAGAATAGAACATATAATTGATAAATCAAGACATGAATTAAGAAAATTTCTAATAACGGGAACAATCCCTTAACAATTAATCAAATACACCTAAAATGATGTCTCAAACCTATATTAATATATGATAGATATGGAGAGTTCAAGAACCCCAACTCAAAGTTGTATCGTCCCGATACAATAAAGATAAGAACATAGGGCAGTCTAAATACACACATAAGACAATTAAGCACAAATGGAAAGAAGATAGAAGAATATGGAAAATAAACTCAAATCAACTACTTAGCAAGTTTCATGTAATAATATTTACAAACTAAATTACTTGTACACTTGTCATACAAACGATTAACACGGTTCAAATTCAAGATCGGATTAGCTTTGCAATACATGAATGAGAGGTCCTTCACTTAGTTTAACTTGGAAGCTATAGATTGTTCATCGAGCCTAACTAGTATCCAATGATCTATCTAACTACTCTCTAATGGTTCAATTATTTCTAAGTCACATAGCAAAGAATCATAAGGTCTTTAAGGCTGTAATGTTGGCTTAGGGACGGTATGATCTTATATTTGGATAATTTAGAATGTGCTTTTTGATCTCTCCTCACTAGCCATCAACGAATCTCCCTAAAGCTTGAGTTACTCTAATAAAATGTTCTCACTCAACCCAATGATTTGATGCACTAACTAGGATCCCCAATAACCCAATGTAAAGCATTAAGATGATCACATAAAAATTCCACTTTGGCGGTCCAAATCATAAATTCTTTTTATATCATTTTTTTCTTTTGTAATATAGCTATGACTCTCTTTTTAATGTGAGATGCCATGCTATTCTTTTTCACATATATTTCTTTTCATAACTTTTTTCATTTACTTATACCCCGGTAACGGGTTAATATATAAAATAGTGAATCGTCATCAAAATGTAGAGCACAAATACATAAGCTCAAAATACCCAACCCAATAACAATTCCCTTAATGGTGGACCCACCACCCCAAACTCAACCTCTAAAAAATGTCTATGCATCGCGATTTGAGTGCGGGTCATATGGAAAAGTCTTAAAATCTAGGGGGTATGGATTATAGTGCGGCTAACAAAAAGGGTTTAGAAAGGATAGAAGGGGCTAAGAAGGATATAAATATAATAAATGGACAGCAAGCTAAAAGGAAATAAAAGGCTTATCAAAGAACCGCCTTAATCATTTTCTAAACTGTGCAATTGCATTTCTTTCTTACCTTTAGCACGTTCATTAAATGGGTTTATCAACTAGCTTGGATCTCACAGCCTACACACCCTCAAGGTGCCCTAAGATCAAACATACTTCTACCGTATTGCTCACTAATCTTCTCTTTACTATCAATATGTGTTTCCTGTTCATACTCAAAGCATATAAAATAATCAGCTCATAAACATATTACTTTCTATCATTAACTTACTAAGCTTATGCTTTCAAGCTATTAAACACACTCTACATCTAATCCCATGTATCAAAAAAATTAATTTCTTCCAAAAAACAGTAAAATCACATAAAAAATGAAGATGAGAAACAAGAATCCCCACACCCAACTCAATAACGAGTCGTGTCCCCACGACTCGAAAAAGACTCAACAAAGAAATTAAAAACAAGCAAATATTGCATACACAGAAATGATAAGAAAGAAAGAGAACATACTCTTGAGGCTATTGCCTCGCTTTACCAACATCCAAGATAGGATTTGGTGGATCTTTCACGATGTCACGCTTTAATGTCTCAAGAAGTGTCATGATACGCACTTGATTTGATTTGTGCCACATCATCGACCAAGAAAATTTGAGCTGCTTCAACTTTATTTAATCACTTCTCTACCATTTCTCACCATATAAGATCCTCTTCTTTTGATTCTTCTTGTGGAGGCTTCTTAATTCCAGCTCCTATAAGATTGTCTTGATCCAAGCATTCTTGATGTTGTTTCTCACTTTATACATAAATTTCTCTTCTTCACCCCGAATCACATTCTCTTTTCGTATTAGGCACGTGATCATAGTTGGATATTTCACATTAATTAATGAAAATAGAGAGACCGAAAATCACATCACCTCCTCAAAGATCAACTGTGCCACATCTACTTCTTCCCCTAAAATTATGACTCCTAAGGGAGTTTATTTATCACAAAAAGAGAGACATCACATATCCAGCGTGTTATAAAATAACCTAACAATTGACACCCTTGAAGATTACTCCCCGCAAGTTCACACATCATTCACAAGTAATAAGTATAAAGATATTTCTCTACAGGGACTATGACGTTATCTTAAAATTTTGTTTTTAGGAAGCAAATATGATTTAGTTGCTACTACTAAAAGACATAATTTACAGGTAGAATATTAGTTTGATTTTTATATTAAAGGACTAAAGTGCAAATAATTAAACTAAATTATTAGTAAACTAATCAATAAATAAAATAAGAAAGATATGAGATGAGAACATTGCTTAAATTTGCAGGTGTTCACCTATAATGACAATGATTGATTCTAGTTATAAGGGTGAATATGGCCAATTCTTGGTAATCGGGATTCTAACATCCTTCTAACTCTCGTTAGGGTAGATTAGAAGGATGTCTAACAATAACTAGAGTACTTTTTCTAGAAATTTTATGTGATGATCGAGGCTAAAGTTAATTACCATATGCAATTATCCAACTAGTCAAGTCCGTAATGATAATTAATTCACACCAGACGAATATGAATTATTTATGTTCCCTACCCCCCCTCCCCCCGTTAGGGTGATAGTCCAGGGTTCTAAAGGGATGCCTATATATAAACAGGATATAATCAACTAATAAACTCAATTCATATGCAACAAAAATAAAACACCCAATTCAGTTAAATGGAAAGTGTCCCAAATAGAATTAAAAGCAATCAATAATCAACTACAGTAATACAATTAGTCAAACTCAAGCTAATTAAGAATTAGTTCATACTGAAAGCAATAAAATCAAAGGATAAAAGTACAGGAATCATGTCTAGTTGACGACCTAATACTAATTCTCCCTAAGATTGATGGTGGAATGGTGTGGAAGTGGTGCAGTAGGACTCCAAATTTTATCTTCTCTTCCCAGTCGTTCTCCCCTTCTCTCTGGCATTTTTTAATGATTTCTAATAAATGGGGACCCTTTTCTAATGATAAAAACTTATATATATAATGGAAATCATACTTTTGGTATTGTGGACCCCTTATAAATGGCCTAAGTGAACCTAAAAATGTTTTAGTGAAGGAGTGGACTAGTTCGATCCACAGTAGGTGAAACTTTAATAACTTTTTCATCTTAACTCCTTATCATGAACCTTCAACTTTCACATTATCTCGACTTTAACTACTACCATGAAACAAAGGACTCTCTTGGAATCTTCGACAATTGCACCTGGTGACTTACTTAAGTTGATTTTCAAAGATAGCCGGTGAACACTCTACCTTCCCAAAAGTGGTGTTTTGGTCCTTTGAAACCTTTACTTGGGTTTGAACTTCCTTCATCAAATTATTATCCTCATATAAGAGTCCAGGTGTCGCCTAAGGTGTGATAAAATAATGAATAAAATAAGTGCAAATAAACACCCAAGGCTGAGCACGGTTCTGTAAGTATATAGGACATATGCAAGTTTTAATGATAAATAGAATTCGTTCCTCAGAGACTATGAAAGTTAGGAAGAACGTATGCAATTTATCTAGTGCAAATAAGAAAGCTAGAACAGATAATACGCAAGAAAATAAAGACTAAAGATATTTTTGTTTGGTTTTCAATTAAGGAAAACAAACTAATAAAGTAAAGACAAGAAAAGTAAATAAAAGAAAAGAACAGATAGTATGATAGTTTAGTCTGAGAAATTAAAAAGTAATCCCCACTAGTTTTGCTTATTCTAACATGTAAGGGTGAATCATGTGATATTACCATAGTCAGAATTCTAAATTCCCATATCTTAGACCTTCAGAGCGACTAAGGGGGCTACAGCACAACAATGAGACAGTCCAAACTTAGGGTTATCAAGCGCTACCAAGGCCCTAAGCAGTACAATTCCTTCAATCGGTGATATGGTGATTAAAACATACCCTAATGACTATCTAGTTAGAATCAATGTTGTCAAGACCAATATCGGACACTAGACGTTATGTGGTGTTTCAATAGTTAAACACCCCTCCTGGGCGATCATCTAACTACTATTAAGGTAATTCTATACGCATGCATTCGCAAAAGAAACAGACAATAAATCAAAACACATAAACATAGAATAAAACATGACTTTAATTAAATACGATTTATCCCAAATTAGATAGAAAAACTAGGGTTCATACATATATGTTAAATCTCAAGCTAAAATTATTTAATTCATACTAAAGTAAGAAAAGAAAACAATTATAGATTTGAGGGTTGACGATGACATAATATGGTGTTTTACTCCTTCTAGACTTCTCTTCTTGTGTTGTAAGCTTCTTCCTAGCTTACGAACTAGCCAAGGATGTGTTTCTTATGATAAGAGGGTGTCTTTATAGGGTATAGGAAACCCTAAAACGTTTCTTGGAGTATATGATAGGTATTGGACTCCAAGCTTAACTCAAATACGTAACCCTAAAATATAGAAAAGGTAAGATTCTGATGCTGTTTCGTTTTGGCCGTAACTGCTTCAGTACTTATCCGTTTAACGCGTTCCTATAGTCGAAACTGATTGTCTCGGAAAGATCTTTTACTTTGATTTATATCTTCGAAATTTCTATCCAATCTTGAGTTATGATCACTTTTATGTTCGTAGCTGCTGGAATTCAGATTTATTTGACAACTTTATCTTTTCCTTTTTCATATTTCTTTCCATTATCTCCAATTTCCATGTTTTTCCTCTTTCCCTTATCTCTTAGAATTAATCTAGTCATCTAATTAATTACCATATATCTTTAAAGCTTCACAATTAACAAACAATTAAACCCAATATGCTCTAAAACTAATGAATAATTAAATTAAGACACGAAATAGGAAAGTGTACTAAATCATGAGAAAATCGACCTATAACCTAATAAATACACCTAAAATGATGTCTCCAACTAAGAATTAATCATCACAAATGGGAGACATCAAGACCCCCAACTCAAAGTTGTATCGTCCCGATACAATAAAAATAAAAATAATAGGGTAGTAGGGTATTCAAGAAGAAGAAGTAGGAGGAGAATAAGAACAGAACACAATGAATGATCCTAGAGCAAAATACCTAAAAAGTCTCATGTAGTAATGCCAATGAACTAATGCACACGTACGCTTAATATACTGATGTCTCCCTAATTGTTCTTAATTTCAACCCTTAGGAGACATCATTTTTGGTGTTTATTTAATTAATTTGATAGACTTTTGGACTAAATATGCAATAATATGATTTTCCTCTTTTATTTCTAGCATTTTTAAATTATTAAACTTTTGCGCGTAATATTGGTATTTTTAGTGAAAAGTTTACAGGTTTTAGATGTTAGCTAGAAGAGGAATCCATGGAGAAAGTCAAAGATCGTGAAATAGAGTCAAGACTTGAAGATAAATCCCGAAGATATTATTTTTAGAGCTGAAAATCCATTTTCCAGGCCATAGATTGCTGATTTCAAGGTGCTTAAGCGATGATTTAGCCGCTGACCTTTGAAGAGAAAACATTCCTTATCGAGTTACGGAACTTTAGCAACTGGAATGAGGTCAATCGGAGTCATAACGAATCGGGAAAAGCCGTTTTAGTGAAGATGTATCAGCAGTTACGGGATTTTGGGCTTAGAATTTGGGCTTGGACATTTAATTAGTATTTTATTCTTAGGTCCGAGCCCTAATCCGTTTTTCCACATATAAAACTAGCCTTTGACTTCTATTTTCAACACAATTCACATTCTGCAAGAAAAAAACACCAGAGAGAAGAAACTGAAGGAAGAAGAAGAAGCTACAAGAGATGGAGAGGGTCTATATCTCCGTTCGTAGTCATTCCTATTCCGGAAATTAGGTTCTTTTATCTTTTAATTTTGTAATCAATATGAATTCCTATTCATTTAATTTAGTTTTTCTTTTTAATATGAGCTAAGCTTTTCATAGTGCTTGAGAACAAACAATGGGTGAATCCCAATTTTATTGAATAACGAATGTTGAATTTGGGTTTCTGTTAAATTAAACTAAATTAGGGCTTTTACTCTTTTCAATAAATTGAGATTATTTTACTGTTTTTAGCGTCATGAACTAGGAACAGGTGTTAGTATTTAGGCTATTCCAATTAGTGGCAATTGGATCATCCTGACGGAGGGTTTAGATACAGAACCATTTATTCAATCTAGGATAGAAGCTATTGATTCTGACGAACTTAGCTAATTCTAGGGTCAATGAGGTAATAAAACTTAAACATCCAACGGTGGATCATATTTACCCTGACGGGACTAGTGACACTTTAGGATCGCCTTATAGTCCACCCTGACGGGGGTATAAGGAATTTAGAATCCCGACCATTGTAATTGACCAATTTAGCCCTTAAACAACATAAGTTAGGAAATAAGATTGGGAGGATCCTTGCGTTCTCAAGTGCTACTTCTCATATTGCGTTTTCACTCATTTTACTTGCGTTTTAGCTTTTACTTGCATTTATAATTTTTCTTTCATTTAGTAGTTTTTAATAAACAAAACCAAACAAACATATTTTATTTACTTGCTTTCATAAGTGCAACCAATCATTATCTGCTAAACATTGTAGTCAACCATCCCGTCCTTGGAACGAATCTGTAATATCCTTATTACTACTTGGGACAACCGTACACTTGCGGTTGTGGTTCGATTATCATTTGCATTATTTTTTAGAACACACAAAGGACCACCATATACACATAATCAACAATCCATAAATCCAAGCCCATATTAATTTCGCAATGCCAGAGGGAGAGGTCTCAACTCAGTTTGTGTTAATGGCTATAGGTTGTTCATAGGTCCTAGTATAGTATCCAATGGTCCACCTACCTACACCCTAATAGCTCAATTGTTTCTCCATCAAGTAGCTTAAAATCCTAAGGTCTTTACGGTTATAGCTTGGCTTAGGGACGGTGTGGTATATTTTGATAATGAAAAGTGAGCTTTTGGCTCTTTCCTCACATTCCATCAACGAATCGCCGTAGAGCTTGAGTTTTCACTCGAAGATGTTCTCACTCAACCCAATTTTTGATGCTTTTGATGTGCATCCCCAATAATCCCAAATAAAACCTTTCATGATGATATACAAATTCCACCTTGCCGGTCCAAATCTATATTCTTTTCATATCAATTTTTTTTTCTTTTGTATAGCTATAACTTTCTTTTTGATGTTGAGATATCATGCTATTTTCTTTTATATATATTTTTTTCTTTTCGATTCATGCTTTTCAGCTTTTTTAATTTATTATTACCGCGGTAAATGGTTACAATAATAACTTTTTCATCATCAATAAGATCACAATTACAATTTCCTAAACCCAATGTCCCTAATGATGAAACCCACCACCCCAAACTCAAGCTCTAAAAACGACTTGTCTCAGGTTTTGCGATTCAAGTGCGGGTCATATAGATAAGTCCTAAAAACTAAGGGGTATGGTTTATAATGTGGTTAATAAAAGGCTTTAGAAAGGCTCAGAGGGGCTAAGACGGATAAATAATAACAATAATCAAATAAAAGGTTGAGAAAGCTAAAAGGCTTCAAGTGGCTTCAATATAAAAGAACTGCCTTATTCACTTTTCTAACTACCAGATTTTGTTACTTTTTCACTACTAGTTCATAGACAAGCGGGTTTTCAACTAATTTCAAACCTCGCGTTCTACACACCAAATAACTCTCCCTAAGTTTCAACATAACTTCTTAGCATTGCTCATTAACTTTTCTATCTTTTATTTCTTGTTTTCATGCATACATACTAAACATATTTATGACATCTTTCAAAAACATACTACTTACTATCATTGACTTAATTAAATCATGTTCAATAGGTACATTCAACATATTCTCTGCCTATTCAAACCTAAAAATTTTAAATTTTATAAAAAATAAAAAAGGAAGATGAGGACAACGAATCCCCACCCCCAACTCAAAAGTGAGCCGTGTTCCCACGACTCGAAAAAGACTCAAGAAAGAAATAAATTTATAATAATAACACATATTGCACATAAAGAAATGGTAGGGAAGAAAGAAAACATACTCTTCGAGGCTATTGCCTCGCATTATCGACATCCAAGATAGGATTTGCTGGATCTTTCTTTAATTGCCCAAGGAGTGTTATGATGTGCTCCTTTTCTTCTTTTGAAAGTTGCGTAATTCCTCTCAAAACTTTCATGATCCAAGCATTGTCAATATTGTTACTCATCTTAAACTGAAGTGTATCTCCTTTACCCAAAATCATATTTTCTTTCCGAACAAGACATGTGATCATAGTAGGATATTTCACATTAAATAAAGACATGGGAGAGACCAAAAATTGCATCACCTCCTCATAGATCAACTGTGCCACATCCTCTTCTTCTCCTCAAAATACAATTCCACAAGATAGCGTTCTTTAGAATGTTTTAGCATGAACGTAGACCAACCCAATCTTTCTTTAATTTCCAAGAATCTTCTTGTATTCTCCCTTACCAACTTCTTCTTCAAATACTTTCTCATAAGAAAAAGGTAGTTCCTGTAATTGTTTCCATGCAGAAGCTATCAGGGCCCTTGAAGCTGTCTCTTTTTCTTCGGGTATAGGACCTTCGATCTGTAGAGGTTGTGTTGTTTTCTTCACTAAAGCTGGAATCTTTTTGCCCCATTGATACAAACACAACTAGCTGACCTCTCTTCTCTTTACCTGTTTTACCCTATGTGTTGGAACTAGAAGTTTTCTCACTTGATTTCTTCTCAATAGAACCCAATACCTTGATTTTCTTCATCTCCCTTACAGTAGATATTGTTTATGTTCTCTTAGTCATCTCAATTGACCCCCAACTCAAAGATTTAACCACTCTTGAAATTTGAAACTCTTGATTACTGGTTGTACAAGCTTTATTTGGGTCAGGAAAGGTGTTTTTATGATGATTTTCTATGTGGGTAAGATGAATTCTTGATGGATTGGTATGGATCTAAGAAATTGTTGGATGAATATTGGAATTTTAATCTTTTGATTGTTGGATTCAATGAGTTTTGGTATGATATGGGTGGTTGAATCTTCTTTGTAATGATGTGGAGAGAAAATTTGATGTGTTTATATGGTGATTGGGTAATGTTTTGATGTTTGGGGAAGGTTTGATGAAGCTTTAATGGTTTTGGGAGAGGTTTGGAGAAGAAAGAGAGGCTTAAGGATTATAAAATTTGTAATAGACTAACCTTCCCATTCTTTATAACCTAAACCCAGCATCGCGGGCCGGTATACCGCCGGTATGGACTGGAATTACCGGTGAGCTGCTCTTTAAAAAATCTTCTTCGGCAAAAAACCTGATTCGCGAACCCGAGGCCACCCCTTTTTGTCTGACCGGCATACCGGCGGTATGGGCCAGCAATACCGGTGCACAATTTTTCAAACATGCACCTCTCGGCAAAGAACCCGTGGCGTGTACCTGTGGGCACCCCTTTTTGACCTGCCGGCTTACCAGTCGTGTGACCGGCATATAGGTAGGCAAATCAAAATATGCCTAAAAATTTCGTTTTTCCTCCCAAACTTGATTTCTTTAATACCTGAACATCAAAAACACTAATACCTTTCTCAAATATGTAATATCAACTAAAAACAACAAAACTAATCCTGAATTAAAAACATAAAAACATAAAAACATAAAAAATTGCGGGTTGTCTCCCGTACTACACTTTTATTTAATTTCTTTTAAAGTTAGACGCGTTACCTCGGTCATGTTTGAACATCACCTCCATAGCAACAAGCAAGTTTATTAATATTTGGCATGCGAAATTTGAATCCCTTGCCTTTCACTCCCACGAACTTTTCAGATCTATTCTTTGTAGCCATGGATGGTCTCATCCAAAAGTTCTGGGGTGTATGCACGTCTTGTGGTAACTTTATTTCATTTGTAGCATTACACTCCTCTAGCAATCCATTCATCTCTTCGGTTTCTAAGCTTCGTTTGTTAGAAAGAATGTCCTTCTTGAATTTAAGATATTTTGGCATTCTTGTGAGAGATTCTACAAAAGGGATGTTGATATTTAATTTGTTCACCATGTCAAGGAACTTCTTGAATTCTTATTCATTGTTCTGCCTTTTGACACGTGATGGGAATGGTGGAGGAGGACGTGTGATGTTTGCCACTGAGCTCTCTTTCTTTTCTGGTGTCTTCTTTGGGACACTCTTTTGTTCAATTACCTCTTCCACCTTATCTTTAACTGTTTCTTCAACCACTTTTTCAGGAATAGAGGTTGGTTCCGGTTCTACTCTAGGCGGAGGTAATTGTTTTCCACTTCTTAATTCAACTGCATGACAAGCATAATCTTCTGGAGAAATAGTATCACTTGGGAGTTGGCCTTTTGGCATGTTCTGAAGTGTACTCGCTATGTGTGACAGTGTATGCTCGAGATTCTTGATTACCTTGGACTGGGGTTGGATTCTTTGTTGGCTCATTTTCATATTTTCTTCAACTACTTTCATCATTGCAGCCATACTTGAATCCAAACTCGAAGGTTGCTTTTGTGTAGCTTGTTGCATTAAATATTGAGGTGGTTCTTGATAAGCTTCTGTGTTAATTGGCGCTTCTTGGTAAATTTCTTTATAGATCGGAGCTTCTTGATAGATAGGTTGTGGTGGATAGTAAGATTGACGTCGAGGTTGATAATAAGTCTCTTGATTTCCGACCCAATTTTGATTTTGTGGGGACTGATAATTAGCGTAACTTCCTTGAGGATGGTAATAACCATTAGAATAATGGTTTCTTTGATGAGATGTGAAGGAAATTGAAGCTAGATTATTCATACAATTCTCCCACGAATGGTTTCTTGCTCCAAAACCTGGACATAAAGGTAAAGTATGTACTAGATTCACCTGAGCTATTGTTCGCGCTTGTTCTCGTAGTTCCTTGAGTTGTCGGTTTAAATCTTTGAGCCTTAGAGATTCTAAGGTCTCTTCTTGTTTTTCAGATTCAATCAACCAACTTCTCTCGGTCTCAAGAACTTTCTCCATAATATTTTTAGCTTCTTCACGATCTAATAATACGAAACCTTTATCTCTTAACAAATCTGCTCTTCTTCTGGACTCGTTATTGAGTCCTCCATAGAACATGGTTAATGAATATTCTGGCGATGATATATGGAATGGACATCTCGCCTTTTTTTCATTGAAACGTAACCATGCTTCACCAACACTTTCTCCATCTTCCTGCATAAATTATTCGAGCTCCAACATATCTTTTAATCTTCTACTAACCGGATAGAATCGGTCTAGGAATTCGGATTGAAACCTGTCCCAATCTGGAATAACGTGAGGGTGTTGGGTATCGTACCAATCGCTTACACCTCCGGTCAAAAAGAACTATAACATAATCTAATACATCTGCTCCTTTGTAACGCCTCTGGTGATATAAGCAACACACATCTGCATAAATTTCTGAATATACCGGACCAGATCTTGTTGTGCAGCACCGCTAAATTGTCCATGACTCGCAAATTTCGCTATCATGCCTTGCTCTGGTCTAAATTTAGCGGCTTGGATTTCTAGAGTGCGGATTCCTCGTGGTTGCACTCTGAATGTGATGGGAAGATCAAGTCTCCTTGGGCTTTCCATCTGAAAAATCTGTAAAACAAACTAAAAAGAAAAGCGTAAAATAGAACTAACAAAAATAACAACACTAAATAAATGCACAAGGACTAACGATGCAGTCCCCGGCAGCGGCGCCAAAAACTTGGTGTCGCCTAAGGTGTGATAAAATAATGAATAAAATAAGTGCAAATTAACACACTAGGCTGAGAACGGTTCTGCAAGTATACATGACGTTTTAATGATAAATAGAATTCGTTCCTCAAAGACTACGAAAGTTAGGAAGAACTTATGCAATTTATCTAATGCAAATAAGAAAGCTAGAACAGATAATACGCAAAAAAATCAAGACTAAAGAGATTTTTGTTTGGTTTTCAATTAAGGAAAATAAACTAATAAAGTAAAGACAAGAAAAGTAAATAAAAGAAAAGAATAGATAGTATGATAGTTTAGCCTGAGAAATTAGAAAGTAATCCCCACTAGTCTTGTTTATTCTAACATGTAAGGGTGAATCATGTGATATTACTATAGTCAGGATTCTGAATTCCCATACCTTAGAACTTGAGAGCGACTAAGGGGGCTACAGCACAACCATGAGACAGTCCAAACTTAGGGTTATCAAGCTCTACAAAGGCCCTAAGCAGTACAATTCCTTCAATTGGTGATATGGTGATTAAAACATACCCTAATGACTATCTAGTTAGAATCGGTGTTATCAGGACCAATATCGGACACTAGAAGTTATGTGGTGTTTCAATAGTTAAACACCCCTGCCAGGAGACCATCTAACTACTATTAAGGTAACGTTATACGCATGCATTCACAAGGAAAACAGACAATAAATCAAAACACATAAACAGAGAATAAATCATGACTTCAATTAAATATGATGTATCCCAAATCTATATGCTAAATCTCAAGCTAAAATTATTTAATTCATACTAAAGAAAGAAAAGAAAAAAATTACAGATTTGAGGGTTGAAGATGACATAATATGGTGTTCAACTCCTTCCAGACTTCTCTTCTTGTGTTGTAAGCTTCTTCCTGGCTTAAGGACTAGCCAAGGATGTGTTTCTTATGATAAGAGGGTGTATTTATAGGGAATAGGAAACCCAAAAACGTTTCTTGGAGTATAAGATAGGTATTGGACTCCAAGCCAAACTTAAATTCGTAACCCTAAAATATAGAAAAGGTAAGATTTTGATGTTGTTTTGTTTTGGCCGTAACTGCTTCAATACTTATCCGTTTGACGCGTTCCAATAGTCTAAACTGATCGTCTCGGAAAGCTCTTTAACTTTGATTTAGACTATTCTTCCAAATTCCTAGCCAATCTTGAGTTATGATCACTTTTATGTTCGTAGCTGCTGGAATTCAGATTTATTTGACAACTTTATGTTTTTCTTTTTCATATTTCTTTTCTTTATCTCCAATTTCCATGTTTATCCTCTTTCCCTTATCTCTTATAATTAATCTTGGCATCTAATTAATTACCATATATCTTTAAAGCTTCACAATTAACAAACAATTAAACCCAATATGCTCTAAAAATAATAAATAATTAAATTAAGACACGAATAGGAAAGTGTACTAAATCATGAGAAAATCGACCTATAACCTGATAAATACACCTAAAATGATGTCTCCAACTAAGAATAAATCATCACAAATGGGGAGACAGCAGGTCCCATACCATCCAAGTACCTAGACTTTTTACACTGAACACATAAATTACGCACAAATAGCTCTAAAAGTCATAGATATCCGAAACAGGAAAGAAATGTGAAAGTGTCTAAATATAGGGAATAATCCCTTAAATAGTATTGATAACCCCTACAAATATGAATCATTACTAGATTAGTCTATCATATAAAAGGATACATCAACATCCTCCAACTCAAAGTTTTGTCGTCCCGACAAAATAAGAACTAAACTAGGGTCTAAGTCAAATAAATATGGGAGAGAAGAATGTAAAGAATGATCCAAAAGAAACTACCTAGCAAGCTTCATGTAATTATACCTACAAACTAAATCACACATACACTTATCAAACAAACAATCAACACATTATAATTTCAAGATTAGATTAACTTCGCAATGCAATAAGGGTAGGTTTTTTGCTTGGTACGATATGTCTATTTCTATTTTATCAGAATCCCAAATGAGTAAAATTTTCCCATGAATATCAAGTCAAAGTTTTCCACATATTTCCACCCTCAAAGCATTGATCTCAAAAAATCACCAACACATTTATGATTTCTCTTCGTTACCAAAACCTCAAAAATATCAATATTTTTCTTCCTTACCAATTCTACAACCCCTCACCTCTTATGGTTGATCCAAAAACCATTCTATTCCATGTTGTGGTATTCATTAAAATCATGTGTGCGGTTTCCCTTTTTTCTCACCTCTTATGGATCTGGCACTCTTGATTTTCCTAAACTCTTGCTTTAATCGAGCAAATTCTTGTCTTTAAAAAGTCCCCCTATTATCATTAGCGACTCTTTTCTTTGTTATTCTACTACTTACCAATTCAAAATGAGTTTCTCCCCCGTTGTGTTGCTTCTTGAATCCCCTAAATGACCTTCTTCCACTTCCAAACCAATACGATTGCGTAACGTTTTGCTTAATAAAGTTTATATATTACCCAAATTATCATCTAGGATTTCTTTATCGGGCCTCTTAATATACTTTCAAGTAAGTAGTCTCACCATATTCTAATGAGTAATGATATTTGTCACCCCCTTTTTGGTTCACCCTTGTATCACCCCTTATGTGTCATCTTATGCGTCATTAAATCAAGGAGAGAGAAAAAAGTAGTTATGAAAGAGAAACATTCTGATTGGTGTTTAAAACCTCCACATAGGAGGTGATATAAGGGTGAACCAAAAAGGGGTGCAAATATCATTACTCTATTCTAATCGTGTCTGTCATTATCAAGCACACGATTTGGAGCAGATAGCAGCACCATAGGTTTATTACGCTCAATCTGCAGGCATTTTTACTGTTACAACATTATTTTTTGCATCTAAATTTTTCTTGTTCCAGCTCTGAGCGTTCGTCACCTTGTTGGCTTGTTTCGGCTGATATAAACTTACATATATTCCATAATCTATGAAAATTTTTCCTGCAACTGTTCTCGCTTCTAACTCAGACCTGCAAAAGCACTTGAATCAAATGCGATCTTCCCATTTTTTATTGAGGATTGTAATCATGTAACTGTCACTGATGCATTATTGTTTTAAGGCAGACAAGTGGTTGTACTCCTTGAGATATACTTGCTAGTTACTAGAATTTAGTGTTAAATTTTCTACCATTCACTGCAGTGTTCTCACTATTCCTCCCTACGTGCTCAGTGTTGCTACATAAGTAAAGGGTTCGGGTCTGGTTTTTTTTTTGTGGAGGAGAGTTCAACACATTTTAGAGAGTCTCTATTATTATGTAGTAGCAATGTGACTCCTAGTGACCTAAAGCTTTTCATTTCAAACAAGTCTCAGGGATATTTTCAAATTCAACTCTAATAAATAACCTCTCCCATTGAGTGATATTATTTTCACCAAGTTCTTTCGCTCTTTACTTTTATCCAACTCAATTAAAACACGTGTGTAACAAATATCTTCACTGATCATAATAAATTCGTTTGTTCGAATTGGCTTTCCAACTTAGGATGCAATTTTTGTGATGTTCAAGTTTGTACGTTCTTGTACATGTATATTTCTAATTATATTCCATGTTGATACCTTAATGATCTCATGATCCTAAAATCAAAGAACTTAGGTATTTCGGAAATTAAAATATCCTCCCATTAGAGGTATATAGGCCTTTCGATAAAATTTGTTTCCAATCCTTTTATTTCTCATATTTAAAAATAATCCACCCATTTGGGTTCTTTCTTACCCTACAATTCAACCTCCATTCTCTGAGAATTCTACTTATATCATTCATATCCAACACTTTTTCCAGGCTATGTAATCCATAAGTTCACATTTGAAAGCTTGTTCGAGCATTAGTGCATCTTCTTCGAGTAATTGTAGATCTTATTCGTTTATAGGTTCAAATTACTGAACCTCCATTCCTATAGAAGCTTTCTTATTATACATAATCTCATTTTTTATTCTTTTTTCCTCTTTTCTACTTCATGTGTTTAGGTTAAACCTGGCCTTGTCTAGTCGGCGACCAAGTCCCTGACCATGTCCAAGAGTTGTTTGGTGGTCCTATCATGCCCTAAAGCAACCACATTCTTAAAATTGGAAGATTGTACACACTCAATATCAATTGGTTCACTAACATTAATAATGGGAATACTAGTTATAAGAGATGTTTACTTGGGACTTTCATCAAGCACTTTGGGAGTGTTAATCATCTCCCAACCTCTAGCCAAGATGGTCTTAACTTCCAAGTTCAAGTCTTCATATTTGTTGTTCAAAGCCTCTGAAGTAGCAACACCCCTAACATCCAAATCACTGTTACACAAAAACTCACCTACCAAGCTAATATCTTGATTTTCCACAAATTCTCTAGAGCATTGCGGAGAAGGCGAATGCTACTACACTATGTTGGAGAACTGTAAAAGAGGTTGTGAATGTGAAGTTAAATGTTAATGCTCTGGTATTGAGATCAAAGGCCCGAGTGAAAAAGATGAAATTTTTTGTTGCCACCTTATAAGGTAGCCAAAGGGGGAAATAAATTATAAGTTGATTTTTTTATTAATTTCATATGTTTTTTCAACCTAAATATTATTATAAAACTTAAAGACATTTGATTGGAGTTTTATTTCAATCTTTTAGATATATTTTGACATTCAATGTACTTATTTTATTTCTTATATTTTCTATACATCTTATATTTTATTATGTGTTATAAGCGTCTTAGTTTATAGATTTATAGTTTTTTATTTTTATTTTATTAATTTCATGTATTATTTATAATTAAAAATTAAGTAATTATATATCTATTATTTCATTTTTTTACATTTCATTGATGATCTCCATTTAATTAGGACTACTATATACAGTGTAACTAGAAAAAGATGCATGAATAGATTAGTGTGTTAATTTATTCCATACATGTTCTTTTAATACATTGGAGAGCCACTTTCCACTTGAGGTCCAATCATATACCTCTTAGAAGAAGAAAAAAAACATGACAAATTGAGCTAACCCCAACTGTTTCATGTTCTATATTTTGATCACTATTATGTTGATTTATTAGATATATGTTTCTGGTGGGTCCTGGTGTGTTATAAAATTAATGCGATAAATAAAAGGAACCACTTAACCGCAAGTGTACGGTTGTCCAAGTAATACTCCGATAAGTCGGATTCGTTCTCAGGGATTGGACTGGTATAACCCAAGTGTTCAATAAACAAGTAGTAGTAATTGCAAATACAGAAAATAAAAGATAAAATATATTTGTTTGGTTTTTATATTAATCCTAAGAATGCAAGAAAATAAATTACTGAAAATAAATACTAAAGGACTAAGACGCAGATATGAACTATACTTGAGTCTCGCTAGGGAATCACCTGAACTTACCTAATTAATGCTTTCGTTAAGGGCAGAACTGATATTTCTATATTAGTCGGGACTCTATAATCTCCTAGCCCCCGTCAGGGTGGACCTAGGAGCTATTCTTAGATGTTACAAACCCCGTCAGGGCGATTATAATCCACCTTCGAATGAATACTATTTTACCCAATTGGCTATAAGGTTAACTAAGTCCGTCAGGATCAATAATTTCTACCTTACGTTTATTATCTAGTTCAGTAATTAAACCCCCCGTCAAGGCGATCACTTCCCCACCAAAGTGAATAGCTTAATTACTATGACCTATCTCCGATTAGCTAATTCATTGATAGTGAAATTAATATAAAATAAGAAACAATATGAAATACCTAATTCAAATTAAACTAGAAACTAATCCCAAATTGAAATACATGAATTAAACAAATTAGGGTTCATCCCATTACGATTCTCAAGTAATTAAGGTTTAGCTCATATTAAAATTAAAAACAATAAAGAAATTAATAATATACATGTTCCTAATAACAGAAATAAATTAAGAACCTAGATAGAGGAATTGGCTTGAACTGTTGTTGGAGATATAGACAGTCTCCAGCTTCTGCTCTTGCTTCCGCCTCTTGACGCTCTCTCTAAGGATGTATATATTGAATGAATTATGAGAGGTCTTTGACTCTCTCTCTAAGGATATTGAATTAAGTGTGAGAGGTACTGAATAATGAGGTCTAAGGGGTGTATTTATAGGTGTTGGAAGACCCTAGGTCGAATTTGCTTGGAGTGGAAGACAAGGCAAAGACTCTTAAATTCGTAGCTCTAAAAGATAAGATTCTGCTGATTTGATTTGGTCATATCTTTTTGAATACTTATCCGTTTGAGAAGTTCCAATATATGAAACTGCTTGTCTTGGAAAGCTCTTTCTATTGGTGCAGACCATTCGTCCAGAATCCATGCCAATCTTTTATTATGATTTAATTCCTAAAACGTGGCTGGATTTCAGATTTCAAAAGGCAGCTTTATCTTTTCCTCCTTTGAATAAATCTTTACCAAATCTTCTTATTTCCATATAAATCTTCTTTCCTTTCATCTTTATCTTGACTTGGTCTCTAAGTAATTACCATTTATCTTTTAAAAGCTTCACATTAAATAAATAATTAAACCGCATATGCTTAAAAAGAATAAATCAAGAAATCAAGAAATCAAAATAGGAAAGTGTACTCTAAAAATAGAAACTCGACTAGAAATCACTTCCTAACACTCTAAAATACACTAAGACTTTATTCTCACTTTTTCTCCTTGGATTGGTCTTTCATGAAATTCAAGAACCAATTAACTTTGCATTAAAACAGTCAAATTTATGCACAAAAGCTCAGATTCTGCAAATAGTTAATTTCCAAGGGGAGAAAGTGCAATATGATCAAATAGGCCTAAAAGTCTAACAAACAAGTCATTTATTCACCTAAAAGGATGTCTCCAAGGGGCTAATAATTAGAACAAATCGGGAGACATCAAGACCCCAAACTCAAACCTTTGTCGTCCCGACAAAGTAAAATAAAAACAAAGGATCTTTTAGGTGAATGCAGAAGGTAGAATCTAGAAAATAATCCCAAAGCACAACTTAAAACACATCTCATATAGTCTAACCTAGGAATTAATATACACCTACACTTATCATGCAAAATCAAATACAAAACAATATCAATCCAAAATTAATTTCACAATGCTAGAAGGTTACGCTTATTACTTATCTCAAGATGGTGGCTATAGGGTGTTCCTTGATCTTTACTTGTGTTGAATGTTCCACTTAGAATAATCCCTATTAACTCACCGTGCATCTAGGAATCACGAGGACTTTACGGTTTTAGCATAGGCTGAAGGACGGTATGGTATGTATATTTGGTAAATTTGAAGTGAGCTTTTGGCTCTCTCCTCACTTACCATCAACAAAACTGTCCAAGAGCTTGAGTTTACACTCGAATTACGTTCTCACTCAACCCAATTGACGCGCTTAATTAGCGTCCCCAAATTAACCCAATAAGCACTAAGGATGATTCACCTAAAAATTTTCCACTTTGCCGGTCCAAATATATATTCTTTTCATATAACTTTTCGTTTATATATATATTTTTTCTTTTGTATAGCTATGACTCTCTCTTTAATGTTGAGATATCATGCTATTTTTCTTCATGCCTATTCATGATTTTAGCTTTATAGCTTCTTTTCCATTCACTATTACCCCGGCAAAGGGTTACAATACAATAAATTTGTGAATCATCAAAATATATAACCGAGCACAATTGATAAGCTCAAAAATCCCAACCCAATAAATTCCCATATGGTGGACCCACCACCCCAAACTCAAGCTCAAGACAGGAAGTCTCAGGATCGTGATTCAAGTGCGGGTCATATGGTCATGCCTAAAAATCTAAAGGGAAATTGGCTTATAATGTGGCGACAAAAGAAAGGCTTAAAGGCTAAAAATTTGTCTAAGAAGGATAAAATTAATTCAGGGATAGAAGGCCAAAAAGGGTTCAAAGGGCTAACAAAGAACTGCCTCTATCATTTTCCTATCTACACAATATGCCTCTAGTTCATACCTAAGTGGGTTCTCTACTCATTTAGATCTCACGTTCTACAAACCACCTATTATCCTTAAGCACAAGTTTACTTCTTTTGCATTGTTCATTAATTTTTCCTATCAAATATCTCATACTTGCATGCAATCAAAGTGCGTTTTACACTAACTCCTAAAGTCAACTATTTTCTATCATAAATTTATAAAAAGCATGCTTGATGGGGGCATTTAAAACACTCTACATCTCTACAGTCAAAACATTCCTCAAACTAAAATTTAAAAAAAAACTGTAAAACACATAAAATTGGGATGAGGCAACGAACCCCACCCCAAACTCAAAAATGAGTCGTGTCCCCACGACTCGAAAAAGACTCAAGAAAGCAAATAAACAAATAAAACAAATAAGAAAGGGATAGGAAAACGTATCTGAACCAGCACGAAGCTGGTTTCCATGGTTGCGTGTAGGTTGAGCTCCTTGTGTTGCGTAGGTGGCATGTTGAACATTGCTCACTCCACGTAATATGATTTGCATAAGCTTCAACTCTTTTGTGATTTTCCTATGGGTTTCAATCACCTCTTCATGATTATCCTCCCAAAATTCTTTCAACTACATCTTTCAACACCCAAAAGTAATACAAGCTTCCCCAACTTCTCTTTTCTCTTCATGGTATTCTTTGACCTCCCAATCTTTGACATCTCAATGAACCCCAAACTCAAAACTTCAAATAATCAAAAGCTAGAGAAGAGTTTTGAAATTTGATGTTTTGAGGATTTGTAATGAAGTATTATGGAGTCATATGAGATAGGTAATCAATGTGTAATGGCTTGGGGAAGGTTTAATGAATAGGATTGAAGCTTTGATGAAGAGGCTTAAGCTTGAAGTAGAAGATTTCTTGATGTTCTTGAAGGATTGTGGTGTTGGATGTGTGTTTGGAATGGATTAGGAGGAAGGATTTAATGTTCTTTGGTGTTGTAGTGGTCTTTGTGCAGGTATATAAGGGTTAGAATCTGGAAAATTTGTTTTTGAAGAGGCTAGGGTTTATCTCGTTAAGGTAAGAAGTTGACTGGGCTTTGAAATCTTCACAAACCGCCTGGCGCGGTGCATCCCTGCGGTGCATGGGTAGTCCGCGGGGTGTACCGTGCGCAACAGTTGTTGATTTTTTCGCTCCTGTCTTGACCCCGTGCTAGCACCCCGTGGCACGGGTTTTTGCCCTGCGGTGTAGGGGTGCGGTGCATGGGGTAGTCCGCACCAACTCCGTCAAAAAACCCGCGGTACCTAACCCGTGGTACGGGTTTTTCCCTCCTGCGGTATACCGGACATCTCACGCGGTATACCGGACCGCGCATCAAATTTTTTTTTTTTTTTTTTCTCCTTTCTGTATAAAACCCGTGGGGGCCACCCCGTGGTACGGGTTTTTCAGGCGCGGTATACCGGGGGTCTGGTGCGGTGCACCGGACCGACCTGCGAATTTTTCCAAGTGATTCCTTTTTTTCAATTCCTGCACCAATAACACACTACCTTTCTCATTTCTTTTAAAAGTAGACACTAAAACTCGACAAAAACTTAAAGCAATTAAAACATGGGTTGTCTCCCAAGAAGCACTTTTGTTTATTACGTCTTTAAGTTCGACGCGTTACCTTCCTTGAAGATGGTATTGAGGCCCTTGCGGTTATCCTCCGCTTGAATTCGCCTCGTCCTTGGTATGTAAGAACCTTCCCCCTTAAAATTTTATTCAATCGATCTCTGAAAGGGGGAGGGTAGTATCTCCGTTTCGCCTTCTTACTTTCATGACGAAACGTGTTCTTCACCACACGATAGTAGATGACCGTCCTCAACGGTATAAGCTCCTTTTTAATCTCTTCAATCTCGCGTTCCTCTTTAAAGTGTGGTGGGTAGGTGCTCCTCCTAGCCGCTTTACTCTCGCGGTGTAGCACCTTTCTTGCGTAGCACCTATTGATCATTTTTAGTGATAGAGGTGATTCCGATATTCTATCTCTAATGATGAGTTGTGGTGGAGATAGTGATTGGTGAACTTTTTGTGGTGGAGATTCAACTTCTTCTGTATTGTGATCTTTGAATTCTTCGGTGGATATCTCAACCACTTCACATTCGTCTTCGCTTTCAACCCAATCTTCCACTATTACCTCATCATATTCTTGATGTGGAATCTCAATAATCTCGATCACCTCTTCTTCTTGTTTGCGTTCAGTATCTTGATCATGTGCACGCACCATAGGAATAGCAACCTCAGTTTCAATTTCTAGGATTTTCGTTGCTACCCCTTCTTCCACCATGCTAATAAGATTGTCAACCACATGGTGGTCTTCTTTTATAACCGTCATGATGGTCATATCACTATCAATAGTATCTTCCTTCAACACCTCCTCTTCAACTACTTCTTCCAGTTGATCTCTTCCATCCCTCGGGGGAGTGGAATCTTCATAAGACATACTACCCCATTCTTCTACCATCTGTTGCATGCGTGCTTGGATGGCGTTTGTTTCTTCTACTAAGCGCTGGAGTTCTTGCTGATAGTGATGAGGTGGAGGTTGTTGAATGTTTCCAACCCATTGGTTGTTCCATCTTTGCTCCTGTGGATAGTGATATGCTGGTTGTTGTTGATTATTCCCGATCCATTGGTTGTTCCAATCTTGCTCTTGCGGGTATTGATAAGGTTGTTGGTAGAAGTTACTACCCCATTGCTGTTGTCCCGAAGAGTCTTCCCAATAGTCATATGGATCGGGATCTGGGTAATGTCCTCTATACATCTTTCAATAAAATCTCTTGATCATTACCTAAATAAAGAACCTGCAAAGACAAAACAAAACAAAAACCAAGCGTAAAACTGGAAAATAAAAATAAATAAACAATTAAAACTACTTAAAGATTAAACACCGGGGTCACACGCTGCAATCCCCGGCAGCGGCGCCAAAAACTTGGTGGGTCCTGGTGTGTTATAAAATTAATGCGATAAATAAAAGGAACCACTTAACCGCAAGTGTACGGTTGTCCAAGTAATACTCCGATAAGTCGGATTCGTTCTCAGGGATTGGACTGGTATAACCCAAGTGTTCAATAAACAAGTAGTAGTAATTGCAAATACAGAAAATAAAAGATAAAATATATTTGTTTGGTTTTTATATTAATCCTAAGAATGCAAGAAAATAAATTACTGAAAATAAATACTAAAGGACTAAGACGCAGATATGAACTATACTTGAGTCTCGCTAGGGAATCACCTGAACTTACCTAATTAATGCTTTCGTTAAGGGCAGAACTGATATTTCTATATTAGTCGGGACTCTATAATCTCCTAGCCCCCGTCAGGGTGGACCTAGGAGCTATTCTTAGATGTTACAAACCCCGTCAGGGCGATTATAATCCACCTTCGAATGAATACTATTTTACCCAATTGGCTATAAGGTTAACTAAGTCCGTCAGGATCAATAATTTCTACCTTACGTTTATTATCTAGTTCAGTAATTAAACCCCCCGTCAAGGCGATCACTTCCCCACCAAAGTGAATAGCTTAATTACTATGACCTATCTCCGATTAGCTAATTCATTGATAGTGAAATTAATATAAAATAAGAAACAATATGAAATACCTAATTCAAATTAAACTAGAAACTAATCCCAAATTGAAATACATGAATTAAACAAATTAGGGTTCATCCCATTACGATTCTCAAGTAATTAAGGTTTAGCTCATATTAAAATTAAAAACAATAAAGAAATTAATAATATACATGTTCCTAATAACAGAAATAAATTAAGAACCTAGATAGAGGAATTGGCTTGAACTGTTGTTGGAGATATAGACAGTCTCCAGCTTCTGCTCTTGCTTCCGCCTCTTGACGCTCTCTCTAAGGATGTATATATTGAATGAATTATGAGAGGTCTTTGACTCTCTCTCTAAGGATATTGAATTAAGTGTGAGAGGTACTGAATAATGAGGTCTAAGGGGTGTATTTATAGGTGTTGGAAGACCCTAGGTCGAATTTGCTTGGAGTGGAAGACAAGGCAAAGACTCTTAAATTCGTAGCTCTAAAAGATAAGATTCTGCTGATTTGATTTGGTCATATCTTTTTGAATACTTATCCGTTTGAGAAGTTCCAATATATGAAACTGCTTGTCTTGGAAAGCTCTTTCTATTGGTGCAGACCATTCGTCCAGAATCCATGCCAATCTTTTATTATGATTTAATTCCTAAAACGTGGCTGGATTTCAGATTTCAAAAGGCAGCTTTATCTTTTCCTCCTTTGAATAAATCTTTACCAAATCTTCTTATTTCCATATAAATCTTCTTTCCTTTCATCTTTATCTTGACTTGGTCTCTAAGTAATTACCATTTATCTTTTAAAAGCTTCACATTAAATAAATAATTAAACCGCATATGCTTAAAAAGAATAAATCAAGAAATCAAGAAATCAAAATAGGAAAGTGTACTCTAAAAATAGAAACTCGACTAGAAATCACTTCCTAACACTCTAAAATACACTAAGACTTTATTCTCACTTTTTCTCCTTGGATTGGTCTTTCATGAAATTCAAGAACCAATTAACTTTGCATTAAAACAGTCAAATTTATGCACAAAAGCTCAGATTCTGCAAATAGTTAATTTCCAAGGGGAGAAAGTGCAATATGATCAAATAGGCCTAAAAGTCTAACAAACAAGTCATTTATTCACCTAAAAGGATGTCTCCAAGGGGCTAATAATTAGAACAAATCGGGAGACATCAGTTTCATAATTACATATGTGTTTTATTTCATAATAATACTATTTAGTGTGTGTACATATATATATATATATATATATATATATATATATATATATATATATATATATATATATATATATATATATATATATATATATATATATATATATATATATATATATATATATGTGTGTGTGTGTGTATGTGTGTGTGTGTATGTGTAATATAATATAGTTAAATACAGTGTTCTAAAAAGCGCTAGGCGGGCGGTCGACCACTTTTGAGCACCTAGAGGACTAGGCGGGAACCCAGGCATTTTCCACCTCGGCGGTTTTGAATTTTAAGTATGACCATTATATATTATTAGTTTATTTATTTTGAAATCTACACAATATACAAGAAAGAATAAGGAAATATATTTAAAAAACTCGAAAGATTTTGCTTGTCCAGCACAAACACATAGCCTTGAGTCGTCCCAGGTAGACCAAAGGGTCCAAGCAACCCAAATGTAGGGTTTCTTTCCTGATGCCTGAGATTGTGTGTATGTGAAGGATTGGATCTATCCTGATGACCGAGATCCATTACTTGATTGGAAGAAGGAGAGTGTGTCAAGAGCTCATAATTTTTCTGACTAATGTTATGAGCATCTGGAACTTTGTGATTGTGTATCCCTTCATATGTGGTTGTCACTGTCTGTAGATAATGAGAAACTCTCTCAACTCGCTTCGCAACATAATTTATACAATTTAAGTGAATGATAATTGATCAGATTTGAATAATTTTTGGGTTTATATGATTTTTAAAATAATTTTTCAAATTTTTTGTGTTAAAAATATAAAATTTTCAATTTTTTGTGTATAAAAATGAATTTTATATTTTTTTAGCCTCTAGGTCAGACTAGACCCCCCCCCCCCCCCCGAACCTTCTGAGACCGCCAGGAGGCTACGTGGAAGGTAGACTACCTTTTAACGCCTAAGCGCTACCTAGGCCGATATTAAAAATAGAGAAAAAATACGGAAATAGTAAGAATATCTTACGTCACATAATTGAAATGCAATAACCATCGATCTAAGTCTTGATAAGATAATGATTTTGTATTATACAAATAAAAAAATAAATAGTCTTGTACCATTTATATAAATATAATATAATAGTCAATTACGTTTACATATACAAACAACCTCTTTAATCTTTTAATAATAAAAACAAATATATGCATACTTTATTGATAATCTCAAAAACCATCTTTTCATTTCATATTGCTATATATGTTAGAAACATATATTTATAATATATGTTTGTTATTTTGTTTAAAGTATTCAAAATTACTTTTTTACTCATATGAGAACATGTTTTAGTTTTTCAAGATTGATTCAAAATATAGATAAGTTGGTGGCAACATAATAGGTAACATGTGAGCACATCATAAATTAGTTCATGACAATTCAATAATTATATAATACTAAGGAATAATATTACATCTTTGATAATTTTAAGTCCTCTTATAATCTTATCAAATATTGACGAGTAATTTTAAAAATTGAATAAATATCGCGAGCGATCGAGTAGTGAAATTTGACCTAATAAGAAACATTGGGTTACAAATAAAATTGCACGAGTATAATCTCAGTTATCGATATATGTAAAAAATTCCATTAATAAATAATATGAATAAAAGTTTACAAGAGGAATTTTTTATGAACTACATACCATACCTAATTTCTCATAGATAAAAGCATTGTAAAATATGCATTTAAGGTCATCTTCATATATCATATATTAATTTCATAATTAAAGTTACATGTTTAGACAAATAACTTTTTTAACAACTTTGTATTCTAACTAAACAATACAATATGTATATATAAATAATCTATTTTAATTATAATAAACAAAATCCAAAAATTTAATTGATAATTTCTTACCTTGAAGTACAATTACAATTTTTGAGGTGTAAATCTTCAACATCTCTATCGAAATTATTCAAATTTCATAAAAACAGATAGAAGTGTGTTGACTGGAAAAGATATAAAATGGATTGTAGGAGATATTAAATAGAATCTATGGGTGATGCATAGATTAAATTAAAATTTATAATGTAATTCTGGATCTAAAGAGGTAGAAAAGTATAAAGAGAAATAAGATAAAAGGGTGATGAAATGATAATGAAAGTGTGATGTGATATTCTGAAGAAAAAAAATATGTGATGTGATATGTATGATTTAATTTATTATATGAATATTTTTAGTTACAGCGCTTAGATTATAATTTTTATCAGAATCGCAAGAGATAGGAAAAAACATATAGCAAAAATATATATGGGTAAATTCTAAGTTGGGCCGAATGTACAAAACACATTTAATTTATACCCAATGTTTCACATTTTTTCAAGTTGGGCAAAGTTTTTTTTATGGGACTTTTACATACAATGGGTCAAAATAGAGACCAAATATCTACTAAAGGGTAATACAATTTCATATTAATAACCAAAGTCCTACACAAAAATTCATTCTTTATAGGAGGTCGAAAATCGAAACTTTAATTATATCTCTCCTTATTTCCCGTATTGAAATATAGCCATAATTTCTGAAACAAAACATGCATATATCTTTTTTGTTCATCTACCAAACCAATATAAGTTAAAAGAATATTCCAATTGATTAATGGTGTCGCCTAGGGTGTGATAAAATAATGATATAAAAGATGCAACTAACACCCTAGACTAAACGCGGTACTCACTGCAAGTATCACGGGTCGTACACAAGTTTTAATGATAAGTAAGACTCGTTTCTCAGAGACTATGAAAGTTAGAGAGAACTTATGCAAATATCAAGTGCAAATAAGAAAGCTAGGAGACTAATACACTGAAATTTAAAGACAAACAGAATTTTTGTTTGGTTTTTAGATAAGAAAAATTAACTAAATAAATTAAAGACGAGAAAATAAATAACGAGAAGAAGATACTATGAGAGTTTAGCTCCAGATATAGCAAGTAATCTCCACTAGCCTTATTTATTCTAATCATGTAAGGGAGAATTGTGTGATATGCAATAGCCAGAATTCTAAATTCATCTTAACCCCCTTTCGGGTGGAATTAAGAGGAGGCCTAACAATTACCAGGGGACTTAAATAAGGTTCTCCTACGCCAGTAGGTTCTTAAAGGAGACAGTCCTACATAATGATCGGTGGTGAAATAACAAACCCTAATGACTATCATAGTTAGGCAAGCCCTTCTAGATCACTACCACACACTAGATGTTTATGTGGTGTTTCAATAATTAGACACCCCTTTCGGGTGACCATCTAACTACTATTAAGGTAATCATATACGTTGCGCACCGCAATAACTACAAACAATAAATCAAAGCACATAAAACAGAGAATAAAACATTAATTTATTTTTTTGCTAACATCCCAAATTAAAATAGATATAAAACAAGTCTAGGGTTCATACCCATATTCTAATCTCAAGATAAAATAGAATTAGTTCATACTATAGAAAGAAAAGAAAATAATTACAAATTTGAAGGTTTGTGAAGGCATAATTTGATGTCTAACTCCTTCCAGACTTCTTTTCTCTTGTTGTAAGCTTCCTCTTGGTTTAAGGTTTACTGATAAGAGGGTGTATTTATAGGGTATTCCAAACCCTAGATCGGATTCTTGGAGTAGAGGGCAAGTAACAGGACTCTTTATCAAATCAAATTCGTTTTCTAAAATATAGGAGAAGGGAAAAACTACTATTGTCTTCTTTTGGTAGTAACTTATTCGATTTTCCTACGATTCTCCAAATTCACATTCAAAATGACCGCGTAGAAAAGATATACTCTTTATCTTTATATCGAAATGACCGTGTCGAAAAGATATACTCTTTATCTTCAGACGGTATCTCCAAATTCAAAGCCTATTTTAAGTTATATTCAGTTTAGTGGACATGACTACTGAATTTCAGATTTACTTGACAATTTTTCCTTTCCTATTTTATCTCTACTTCCTTTTATCTCCAATTTCCATCTATATCTTCTTTCCTTAATTCTTTAGAATTGATTTGACGTCCAATTAATTTCCATATATCTTTAAAGCTTCACACTTAATAAACGATTTAAACCAAATATGCTCTAAAAATAATAAATCATCAAGTCAAGACAAGAAATAGGAAAATATAAAAATATGAATATAAATCGATTATTAATTGTCTAATACACCTAAAATGATGTCTCCAACCTCGATTAATTCATCACAAATAGGGAGACATCAAGACCCCCAACTCAAAGTTTTATCGTCCCGATACAATAAAGATAAAAACAAGAGGGTAGTCAATTAATAAAGAGAGAGAAGAAGAAGAATTGAAAACAATGAATGGTCATAGAGCAAAATATCTAAGAAGTCTCATGTAGTAATGGTAAAGAAATAATGCACACGTATGCTTAATATACACATAATCAACAATCTATAAATATAAGTTTAGATTAACTTTGCAATGCCAGAAGGAGAGGTCTTCAACTCAGTTCGTGATAATGGCTATAGGGTGATCATAGGTCCTAATATAGTATCCAATGGTCCACGTACCTACTCCCTAATTGATCTGTTGTTCCTCCACCAAGTAGCTAGAAATCCTAAGGCATTGTGATGGTTATAACGTGGCTTAGGGACGATGTGGTATATTTGGATACTAAAAAGTGAGATTTTGGCTTTCTCCTCACATTCCATCAACGAATCTCCCTAAAGTTTGAGTTTCACTCGAAGATGTTTTCACTCATCCCAATTTTGATGCCGTAATTTGCATCCCCAAATAACCCAAGTAAAACTCTTTTACGATGATATAATAATTTCCACTTTGCCGGTCCAAATATATTCAATCTTTTCATATCAATTTTTTTATCTTTTGTAATATAGCAATGACTCTCCTTTTGATCTTAAGATATCATGCTATTTTACATATATTTTTTCTTTTCATGCTTTTCATATTTTTTCATTTACTTTTACCCCGGCAAAGGGTTACAATAATAACTTTCATCATCAATAATATCACAATCACAACTTCTCAATCCCAATGTTTCCCAATGATGAAACCCACCACCCCAAACTCAAGCTCTAAAACAACTTGTCTCAGGTTTTGCGATTCGAGTGCGGGTCATATGGATAAGTCCTATAAACTAAGGGGTATGGCTTATAATGTGCTTAATAAAAGGCTTTAGAAAGGCTCAGAGCGGCTAAGACGGATAATAATAATAATCAAATAAAAGGTGAGAAAGCTAAAAAGATTCAAGTGGCTTCAATATGAAAGAACTACCTTATTCACTTTTCTAACTACCAAATTTCGTAAATTTTTCACTTTTAGTTCATAGATAAATGGATTTTCAACCAATTTCAAATCTCACGTTCTACACAGCAATTAATGCTCTCTAAGTTCCAACTTGACACTTCTTACGCATTGCTCATCAATCTTCCCTATCTTTTACTTCATCGTTTCATACATGCATACTAAACATATTTGTGACACCATTCAAAAACATACTAATTACTACCATTGACTTAATTAAAGCATGCTCAATACGTACATTCACTATATTCTATGCCAATTCAACCCTAAAAAATTTAAATTTTATGAAAAAACATAAAAGGAAGATGAACACAACGAATCCCCACCCCATCTCAAAAGTGAGTCGTGTCCCCACGACTCGGAAAATAATCAATAAAGCATTCAAATTTAAACTAAACTAAACTATTGCATACAAGCAACTAAGAAGAAGAATTAGAATGGGGTACCTTTCCATAAAGCTCTTCTTGCGATTCCTCTTTTGAAGGAGAATAATTATCAATATGACAGTCTTCTGTAATCATGTTCATCACCTGATCCGTCCTTGAAATTTCCTTCCAACAGGCGTTAAAATCTCTTTTTAGACTATTGATCTCTTCCATCAATTTAACTTCTTATGCTGGTGGTGTGGATACACTTTCTGAATTTTCATTAAGATTTGAAGATGAACCTTGACCCTGGACTGGTGTCTTTGCTAGGCCTTGGTGGTACACTCATCCTAGCTGTTAATTTCCTTCGTAGTGGTTGTGTTGGTGCCTCTATATTTGGATTCTCTTCAATAGGATTATTAAGTTCAATGGCCTTTCCTTTTGTAGATCCGGGCAAATTCTTGTTCTTCCCTAAGATTGAACACTTCCTCTTTTAATTCATAACATCTGTTTAGTTTGTCATTTTTGAATAACTCACAACTCAAGTTACACCAAGTATAGAATAAAGTTATGAAAGATTGGTGTGGCTTGAGGTTATTTCTTGGGTGAATGATTATCAATGGTAGAAGAAGGTTTACTTGAATTGAATTTGAAGATTTGGGTCAAAGAATCTTTTTATTTCACCCCGAAATCAGGTTTTCTCTACTCCATTAGATAGATCTCGAAAAAATATGAGGTTTAAACTTGAGAAAAAGTGAATTCCGATCTCCGAGCACAAAGTTATGACCTTTTGAAGTTTTCCATACCGTGGTGCGCAACTGATGACACGGTTTTACTAACGTCACCTCGGCGATCACACTAATTCCGTGACCGTCGCAAAAAAAAATTTGACAGTTGACGCGATTTTTTTTATTTTTTTTTCTGCGGTACACCGGAAGAAGCGTGCGGTGTACCGGACCTGTGCGTTGACCAGAACCGTGGTCGTGAATGTCGACATGGTTTTCTCTCTCTACTCTTGGCAAAGAACCGGATTTGGAAACCGTTGTAACGGTTTTTTACCTGCGGTGCACCGGAACTCTCGTGCGGTGTACCGCACAGGAGTTCTGGTTTTACCGATTTTTCATCTTTTCGACCCCAAACTCATTTCCTGCACATATAACACACTACCTTTATATCCTATTAGCTTGTAAAGACATTAAAAATATACACTAACTTAGAATTATACAGTATAAAACATAAACTAACTAAAAAGCAATTAAAACAAGGGGTGTCTCCCTCGAGCATTTTTGTTTAACGTCTTTTAAAGTTAGACGTGTTACCTCGGTGATCATGTATGAACGTCACCTTCCTCAGCAATGAGTAAGTTTATTAATATCTGGCATGCAAAATTTAAATCCTTTGCCTTTCACCCCTACGAACTTCTTAGATCTATTCTTGTAACCATGAATTGTCCCATCCAAGAGTTCTTGAGTATACGTGCTTTTTGTGGAGGACCAGGCTTTTTCGATTCGACTTCTTTGCTTATTCTGAACTCCTCCTTCTTTCGTTCTTTCTTGGGTTCTCTTGGAATCTTCGCGGCATGTTTTCTGGTTCTCTTCTTTGCAACCCGTTTAAGGGTGTTTAAGCACAAACAATCTCTCAGAGAACCAGGGAACTTCATTGCTTTGAATACCTTAAATTTCATCAGTTCGTCTTGGACTCTCATGATCAACTCACCATTCTCAACATCTATTAGTGTACGCCCCGTGTCTAAGAATGGTCTACCCAAGATGATGGGGACATTCTTATCTGTGTCGTAGTCAAGATCACAAGGAAATATAAAACTACCAGCTTTAATTAAAACATCTTCAATTTTACCTACTGGTTGGGAGAGGAAGCGATCCGCCATTCGTAATACTAGTTTATGTAGGTACTACCTCTCCTATGTTGAGCTTCTCGAACAGGGACTTTGGCATGAGATCGATACTCGCACCTAAATCACATAATGCTTTCCCGGTCCATCCTTCACCAACAGCAATAATAATTGTAAAACTTCTGGGATCTTGTAGCTTCGGTGGCAACTTGCTTTAGCATATAGCACTATACTCCTCTGGTAATCCAATCGATTCCCCGATTTCTAAACTTCGCTTGTTAGAAAGGATGTCTTTCATGAATTTCAAATATTTTGGCATCCTTCTGAGAGCTTCTACAAACGGGATATTAATATATAACTTGCTCCCCATTTCAAGGAACTTCTTAAATTCTTTTCCAGACTTCTTGTTTTTGACACGTGATGGGAATGGTAGAGGAGGACGTGTATTGTTTACCACCGAGCTTTTCTTCTTTTCTGGTGTCTTCTTTGGGACACTCTTTGGTTCAATTACCTCTTCAACTGTTTCTTCAAACACTTTAGGAATAGGGGTTGGTTCTTTTTCTTCTACTCTAGGCGGAGGTAATTGTTTTCCACATCTTAATTCAACTGCATGACAAGCGTCATCTTCAGGAGCAATAGTATCACTTGGGAGTTGCCCTTTTGGCTTGTTTTGGAGTGTACTCGCCATTTGTGAGAGGGTATGCTCAAGATTTTTGATTACCTTTGACTGGGTTTGGAATCTTCTATGACTTATCTTCATGTTTTCTTCAAATAGTCCCATAAGTTTTACTATACTCGGGTCGAAACTCGAAGGTTTTTCTTGCGTAGCTTGCAGCGTTGAATACAGAGATGGTTCTTGATAATATTCTTCATACTTTGGCACTGGTTGATAGATAGGTTGTGGTGGATAATAAGGTTAAACTCGAGTATGATAACATTTACCTTGGTTTTCGACCCAATTCTGATTCTGTGGGGAATAATAATTAGCTTGAATTCCTTGAGAATGATAATAACCAGTCGAATAATGGTTTCTTTGATGAGATACGAAGGAAATCGAAGCTGGATTTTCGGTACAGTTCTCCCACAAATAATTTCTTGCTCAACAACCTAGACATGAAGTTAAAGTGTGTACTAGATTTACCTGAGCTATTGAACGTGCCTTCTCTTGTAATTCCTTAAGTTGTTGGTTTAACTCTTAGATCCTTAGAGCTTCTAAGGTATCTTCTTCTTTTTCTGATTCAATTGGCCAACTTCTCTCGGTATCAAGAACTCTTTCCATAATAATATGAGCTTCTTCGGGATCTAATAACACGAAACTTCCATCTCCTAATATATCTGCTTTGGTCTTGGACACGCTGTTGAGTCCTCCATAAAACATGGTTAATTGATATTCGTGCGAGGAGACATGGAATGGACACCTCGCTTTCTTCTCATTAAAACGTAACCATGCTTCACAAACACTTTCCCCTTCTTCTTGCATAAATTGTTCAAACTCAAGCATATCTTTTAAACGTCTACTAACCGGATAGATTCGGTCTAGGAATTTGGCTTGGAGTTCATCCCAATCAGGAATTAAATCAGGGAGTTGGGAATCATACCAATCGCTTGCACTACCGGTCAAGAAGAATTGGAACATAACGTAGTACATCAGTTCCTGTATAACGCCTTTGATGATGTAGGCATCACAAATCTGCATGAATTTCTGGACATAACAAACCGAATCTTGATGTGCAGCTTCGCTAAATTCTCCATGACTCGCAAATTGTGCTATCATGCCTAGATCAGATCGAAACTAAGTGGCTTGGATTTCTGGAGTGCGGATTCCTCTGTGTTGCACTCTGAATTAGATGGGAAGATCAAGTTTCCTTGGACTCTCCATCTGAATAACCTGCAAATAAGAAAACTAAAAACATAAGCGTAAAATAGAACTAACTGGAAAAAAACACTAAATAAATGCACAAGGACTAACGATGTAGTCCCCGGCAGCGGCGCCAAAAACTTGGTGTCGCGTAGGGTGTGATAAAATAATGATATAAAAGATGCAACTAACACCCTAGACTAAAAACGGTACTCACTGCAAGTATCATAGGTCGTACGCAAGTTTTAATGATAAGTAAGATTCCTTCCTCAAAGACTACGAAAGATAGAGATAACTTATGCAAATATCAAGTGCAAATAAGAAAGCTAGGAGACTAATACACTGAAATTTAAAGACAAATAGAATTTTTGTTTGGTTTTTAGATAAGAAAAATTAACTAAATAAATTAAAGACGAGAAAGTAAATAACTAGAAGAAGATAGTATGAGAGTTTAGCTCGAGATATAGCAAGTAATCCCCAATAGCCTTATTTATTCTAATCATGTAAGGGAGAATTGTGTAATATGCAATAGCCAGGATTCTAAATTCATCCTAACCCCCTTTCGAGTGGAATTAAGAGGCGACCTAACAATTACCAGGGGACTTAAATAAGGTTCTCCTACGCCACTATGTTCTTAAACGAGACGGTCCTACATAATGATCGGTGGTGAAATAACAAACCCTAATGACTATCATAATTATGCAAGCCCTTCCGAATCACTATCGCACACTAGACGTTTACGTGGTGTTTCAATAATTAGACACCCCTTCCGGGTGACCATCTAACTACTATTAAGGTAATCCTATACGTTGCGCACCGCAAGAACTACAGACAATAAATCAAAGCACATAAAACAGAGAATAAAACACTAATTTCATTTAAATGCTAACATTTAAAATTATAAAACAAATATAGGGTTCATACCATATGCTAATCTCAAGCTAAAATGGAATTAGTTCATACTATAGAGATAAGAGAAAACAATTACAAATTTGAAGACTTGTGAAGGCATAATTTGATGTCTAACTCCTTCCAGGATTCTCTTCTCTTGTTGTACGCTTCCTCTTGGCTTAAGGTTTGGCCAAAGATGATTTTATACTGATAAGAGGGTGTATTTATAGGGTATTGGAGTAGAGGGCAAGTAGTAGGACTCTTTTCCAAATCAAATTCGTTTCCTAAAATATAGGAGAAGGGAAAAACTGCTGATGTCTTATTTTAATCGTAACTTACTCGTTTTTGCTCCGATATTTGCCCACTTTATATCGAAACGAACGCGCCGAAAATATCTACACTTTATATTTAGACCGCATCTCGAAATTCAAAGCCGAGTTTAAGTTATATTCAGTTTAATGGACGTGTCTGTTGTATTTCAGATTTATTTAGCAACTTTTTCTTTTCTATTTTATCTCTACTTCCTTTTATCTCCAATTTCTATCCATATCTCTTTAGAATGGATTTGGTATCTAATTAATTTCCATATATTTTTAAAGCTTCACACTTAACAAACAACTTAAACCAAATATGCTCTAAAAATAATAAATCATCAAGTCAAGACAAGAAACAGAAAAATATAAAAATATGAATAAAAATCGATTATTAATTGCTCTAATACACCTAAAATGATGTATCCAACCTAGATTAATTTATCACAAATAGGGAAATATCAATTATCCTCTCTCAACGGAATGTGAACGACTCTTTAATAAATGATGGCACTATATCTATTATGTCAAAGACTTACGCGTTCACAACTTCCAATGACAATTCAAGTAAGGGTTCTTAGATGGTGTCTTAAGATCAGATTTTTTGTTAATATGTCGTTGGTTGAAGGACGGAATATTGTTCATCTTTGACGTAGTTTAGATGGTGGTTCTTTTTTATACTAATCGATGATAATAAGAAGGCAACATGGCTATATCTGAAGTAGAAGCCACTATTAGCCTAAGAATTATATTTTGATTGATTGGTAACAAAAAAATACATCTTGAACATACCTTATCTTACAATGAAGTTGGGATCGGTAGTTTAAATTGCAGGCTCAAGAAAGCATGAAGACGGTTGATAAGGTATGAAGAAGAAGATGATAGAAGAGGAGAGTTAAAAAAAAGAATATATGAGCTAAAGAGATGAATATTGAGAGCTTACAAAAAGATGAGTGCAATGGATCTTGGGTTATGATGTTTGGAGAGCTAAGAAGAAGACGGTGGTTGGTGAAGAAGAAGGATAGCCCGGATGATGAAACACTTGTTTTCATTTTCTTTTAAGTAAAACTTCTTTTATGTGTTTATATTTTAGTTGTGACGGCATACTCGTTTTTTATTTTAGGATGGGAACTCTTTATCCCTCATCCTTATTATAGTTTCTACTAAAATTTTGGTCAAATGAAGAAACAAAATGTATAATTTTTTATAAGTTGATACACCCTCTATGGTACCATAAACGTTGCAATACGTCCCCTGCAACTAATATTTTGTTAGTCGTGGCATACATGCAACTAAATGTGACTAGGGATGTGTATATTATTTTTCTTTTATTAATGAAAGTGTATAGAATACCTATTATTCTCCTATTGATGTATATATCAAACAAATTTATTTATTATTTTTTACACTCTCTCTTACCGATGCTCTCTAAACCCTATCTTCTCCGCCCATTCCTCTGCCTTGTTATCGACTCTTCTCTCTTCTTCTCTTCTCACCATCTTTGTAATGTCGTATGCCACATTTATCGTTTCTTCTCTTATATTTTTGGAAACATTTGTATATACATACATCTATATAAATGGTGTGATAATTTTTGGTGGTTTTGTGATGATTATATGTATGATTGTGAGAGATGTATAGCTCGTTGGTGGTCGTGGTCGGGGAGGAGATGTCTTTTTTGAATTATAGGTACGTTATAAATATATTTGATTAAATCCATTTTGATTCCTAATCTATGTTGATCATTAAATAATTTTAGATCTGTTAATCCATTAAGATTCGTCAATCAAGCTAGATTTATTGATTCATTTAATTCAAAACTAAAGTTAGGGTTTAATCTGATTTTGGGATCTTATTAGTTTGATAATTAGATTCATTTTTTATTTGTGTGTCTGGTTTTGGAGATTTTATTAGTTCAATTTATAAGGTTTTTATTCGTGAAAATGTTTTAGATATACTGGATTTTGGATTGTTAGGTCATATATGTTATATTATTGGACTATTTAGCTCTTGGGCATCGTTTTTTACTATCTAATTAAAATTGGGCTTTTGGCCCAAAAAGCCAAATTCTTTTTTGCATGCCAAAAAAGGTATTTTATGGTGAAATAACGATTTACGTATGATAGTGATAATATATATTGGTGTGTTTTGTCAAGGTAATGATGACATTTGTTTTGTTGAGTCAATGGCAAAGTGCACACCTTTATTTACCGCTCCTTTAAAGTCAGGTCATCAGGTTGGTAACCTCTATTTACTTATTTTCTCTCATTGGTTGAATCCACTTGGAGTGTAAGAAATGGTAGGAAATTCACCATAATGTAAGAAATTACTTTTCATTTTAAAATATGGGTAACATTTGTGAAAGATGTAAGTGAATTGCATGTAACCTTCGTTCTTTATTTCCCCTATTTCCAAATATTTATACACAATGGTGTTTCAAGAAGTGGCCTTTGACACATTGGGTGTAAGAAGTCAAGATATAATACAAATGTAACTTAAACTTAAACTATATGTAATACAAATGTCTTAAAATTAAGACCACACATTGAATAAATCACGTCAAAGATAAGTTCAAATAATGTTCAAGAAATCACGTTAAATATAAGTTCAAACAACCCTAATTAGATGCACAATTTTCAGATTCTCCCAACTCATAGTCCCAACATTAAAAAAAAGTGAAACAACCAAAATTAAAAGCAACTCACATCATTAAAAAGTCATTATAAAGAGAAACATCTCACTTTATATCTTCCACATCGGTCCCTTTTCCTTGGTAGTTTTCTTAGAAGTTATAGGTGGCCTTTTTATCTTTTTTTTTCACCTTGTATGAAGGATTACCCTACCTCCTTGTTAGGCGATAGTTCATTGCCGCATTATTGTATCCATACAATTATGCATATTGATGAAGTAATAAAGCAGTAAAGTGACCATCTCCCAAGGTATTATCAAGGTTAATTTTTGTTTATCTAGGTTTTTTATTTATTCATTATGAGAAAGATAAGGAAAATGATTTGGGAATATAGTTGAGAGACTATGAATAAAAACGGACTAAAAAACAAACAATTATCAAGATTATGAAGACTAACAAAAATATGTAATATGAAAAGAGATAAGCGAGGTTGTGATAATCGATTACACATACGGTCTTTAATTAGGCAAATTTTATTTAATAAGGGAAAATTTGACAAATCAAACTAACTGGGATTCAAAACACACTCTAAACCCCTTCCGGAAAACTACATTTCTAATCTCAAGACAATGGAGTTCCTTACTAATGAAACAATGTACCCTGAAAAATGCTTAAATTTCCTACTCTATAGCTTCTTCAATAAACATTGGTTTTCCGATTAAGTATCAAATGACTTTCTAGTCAGATCATTCATGTGTTTTGGATATGAAGTATCATTAGAAAATTTAGACAAAGGTGCATATGCACCGACCTACGATCTTCTAATTCGACAGACGCATACCCCCTTAATTTTCCTATATCTACCCTTAACACCCCTGCCTCCTTCCAGGAATAATTCAAGGATTAGGGTTAATCGATTAATTGACCATATAATCAATCACAATTCAATGATATATAAAGAGAAACATGATAAATTTAGTCTCAACTAAGCATAAAACACCTAATCAAACATAATTTGCCAATTAAATAAAACCCAGGTCTCATATTTAATCCCAAACTCAAAGAAAATTAGTTCATGTTAGTTGAAATGGAAAACATAGTAATAAGCATACAATGATAAAAGAAAATAAAACGAAAAAAAATTAAAAAATTTGTCTTGTGAAATGATAAAGATTTGAATATTGAAGATAATTATATTACATTGTGAAGGGTTTTCTCAAGTTTCCTCTTACTCCTTTGATTGTAGTTTGTGAAATTATGAGAGAAAATTCAAACGAAGGACTTATATAGGCTCCAAAGTCCTTGGGTGTCACCTAAGTGGGTAGTTTCATGGGCTAAAAAATCTCTGAAAACAACTCATCCCACTTATAATTCCCGTATTAATCAAAGTAGTGATTTTCAACTAACCCAAATAAAGATAACTTCGTCACCCGGGCTCAAATGTCATGCGCCAAATTGCGACTATTCGGTCTAACTGGAAGCCAATTAATAAATTTAAATACATTTTGCTAGATACACAATTCTTTATAAATATATCTAACTAATAACTACAAATCTCTACTCTTCAACTTTAATAAGTTCCTTGTCACTGATATTACTACCCAAGTCCGTTAGTCATCTCCTATCCGAAAGGATGCGGGGAAAGGGGGTGGGGGAAAGGGTGGGACAACAATTTTTTGGCTCCACCAACATTCTGGCCCTAAATGTTAGGTGCCCAGGGAAACAGTTACAACTTTGGGTTGGGGTTAGAGGAAGATCTAGAACAAATAAAAACGCTCAAAATATGTAGCTCGATAACGGGATCCCGTTTTGGTTGATACCAGGTACCTGGAAGTCGTTTGTCCAAAACCAAAAATTTGAAAACCTGAGGATATATTTTTTGTGCTACCGGTAGTTGTTTACATGTCCATTCTTCACCAATGAAATATTATCTGTCCATCCCGTAGCTGTTTTATGAGGCCATAATTGTCGTATACTATTTGTGATATAATAGTCTAGGTTGGAGACATCATTTTAGGCGTATTTGATTAATTAATTAGGGATTTTTATCCATTATATAATATTTTCTTATTTCTTGTCTTGTCTTGATTTGATGATTTATTATTTTTAGAGCATATTTGGTTTAATTTGTCTGTTAATGTGAAGCTCTTGAGATATATGGAATACAATTAGATTCCAAATCAATTCTAAGAATATAAGGAAAGAAGATATGGAAGGAATCAAGAGATAAAAGGAAGTAGAGATAAAATAGGAAAGGAAAAGCTGCCAATTAAATTTGAAATTCTGCAGCTATGTCCATTAAAGTGAAGATAACTTCAAATTTGCTGTTTCGATGAGCATTCAAAATAGTAAAGAGATATCTTCTTACTGCGGTTGTTTCGATATAAATTAGGAAAATATCGGACCAATAAAGAAGGAGATATGATCAAAACAATGAGAAGTGTTTATCCTCTCCGATCCGATATTTTAGGAAACGAATTTGAGTTGGACTTTGACTCAAATTACTTGTCTTCCACTTAATATTTCGACCTAGGGTCTTCTTAGCACCTATAAATATACCCTCTTATTATTTTAAACATGTCCTTGACTAGTCCTTAAGTATTATTCATCAAGAAATCATTCAAGAGAAGCAAGTTGACAGTATGTATCTTTATTTTAGTTTATTTCTTTCTAACACGAACTAAATTTCCCATAGCTCTGGTTTTGCATATGTATAATCTTTGAATTCTTTTTTCTTCTATCTAAGTTTGTTTGGGAAAACCTTTTTAAATTGATTCTAGCTTCTTAACCTTTATATTTGTTTTATGTGCTTTGATTTATTGACTGTAGTTCTTGCTAGTGCACGAGTATAGTCTACCCCATTAATAGTAGTTAGATGGTCACCCTAAAGGGGTGTCTAATTATTGAAACACCACATAAACGTCTAGTGTGCGGTAGTGATTCGGAAGGTCTTGACAAACTAGATAGTAATTGGGGTTTGAGATTTAACCACTGATCAGTGCGTAGGGTCCCCTTACCCAAGTCCCCTGGTAATTGTTAGATCGCCACCTAAGTCCACCCGAAAGGGGGTTCGGAGGAATATAGAATCCTGGATACTTACTTTAAGACGTTTAATCACCCTTATTAACTAGTAGAAGAAATAGAAGGATAAGTGCATACACGCAAACCTAATCTATATTTCTCATCTTATTCTTACATCTTTTATTTTATTTTATCGTCTTGTCTTTAATTAATCATTATTCTCCTCAATTATTCCTATTTACTTTTCTTGTGTTTTAATTCATCGAGCTATTTATTACTACACTTTCTTGTAATTAATTTGTATAACACACTAAGACCATGAGAACGAATCTGGACTTATCATTAAAACTTTTGTATAACCTGTTATACAGCAGTGAGTAACATGGAAGTGAGAGTGTTTATTCTTATTTTATCACACTCTTTCCCCCATCAAGTTTTTGGCGCCGCTGCCGGGGATTTTTGTCTCGTTAACGTGTGGGTTTAAATTTTAGTGTAGTAGTTTTTAGTTATTTTTTCAGACTTACACTTTCTTTTTGTTTTTATCTCTTTCAGTTTTTAGTGTATGCTCGAGAATCCTGAACGTGAATTCACGACTTACAACAAACGCTTAAGGGAAGAGAGAGAACAAAGAAAATCCATGTCTAATTACGAGGAAATTCCAATTCCACCTGGGGATAATCTTAATCCCAATAATAATCAACGCCAAGGATTACCTATTCCTCGAGCACCACCAGGAGATAACAGAAACAATCAACGTCAAGAACAAGATCTCTCAGGCTTGGGAGCACCTTTTCGAGTTAAACCATTAGGTTATCGTCCTCCAGTGATCCAGAATAAAAAGTTCAGGCCAGATCCGGGTTGTGAGTTATGTACACTATAGTGGTGCAGTAATTCAAGATTCGGTAAGAGCGGTTCAGAAGTTTATGCAGACTTTTTATGCCTATGTTACTCATAGCATTACACATGAGCAACTGTATTGTCATATGTTTACGTTCTTCTTGACTAGAAGTGCTGGTGATTGGCTAGATAGACAACCACCAAACACAATTAACACTTGGGATGAACTACAAGCCGCATTAATTAACCGTTTTTATCCAAAGAGTATGAGATTAAAAGATCGGATGGAGCTTGCTAGATTTCACCAAGAGAATGACGAAGACGTGGGAGACGCATGGACAAGGTTTCAACAAAAATTAGCACGATGTCCACTCTACGGTCACACCGCAGCTTTACAACTAGCGATGTTATATCAAGGTATTAATGCAGAAAGTAGATTGAGGGTAGATAATATTGGAAGAGGAGGATTTGTGTCCATGGATCCTACAGAAGCCGCGGAATGTGTGGAAAGTATTATAGAAACATAAAGGAGTTTGCCAATGTCACGAGCTCCTATTACAAATACCAAAGGCACGCTTAGATTAAGTACAAAAACTGCTCAATCAGCTAAACTAACCGCGTTAGAGATAAAGTCAAAGTGATAAAGCTTGAGATGCAACAACAACGTCAGAATTTAGCTGCAACAAATGTAGTGCAAGAAGCACAAGGTTGTCCACAGTGTGGGTACCACATCATACATGGGAAAAGTGTGGAGGAAATCCAGCATCTGTATACTTCATATCTAACCGAGGAAATTACTACTTTGTTAATAGAAATCATCTGGGTATGCAGTATTCAAATCTGCAAGGGGCCAAAAATCAAGGTAATTATTAGCCTCGTCCCCAGAACAACATTTACCAACCGAGAGGTCAATGTCCTTATCAAGGAAATCAGAATTTGAATAGACCAGCTCCTCCACAACAACCTTCCAATGATGCTTATACCGATACTCTAGCTCAGAAGGCTTTCCCACAACATCCCCAAGAAGGAGTAGTGTCAGAGAAGAGATTACAATTTTTGATGGACCTAATTACGAATAATATTCAATCCCAAAATGAGAAGTTTAGAGAACAAGAGGCTACAATTCAGATCCTGGGCACACAAGTAGATCAATTGAAGAAAGTTTTAACTAATATTGCGGAAGCAAGAGATTTGAAGTCCATTGAAGGAGGTGATGCCAATGTTGGGTTCGAAGCTTGTATGGCAATTTTCCTTGAAATAGAAAAGAAAGAGGAAGTACCGCATGTTGTAGAAATTGCCGTGGAAGTTCAAGAAATTGAAGAAGAACCAAACAAGTCTAGCCCCGAAGACTCTGACGTTTCTGAGGATCATGATTCTTCCAAAGAATCTGACTTTGTAGATCTTCTCAAGGACATGCAATAAGAGATTAGATCGATTATTAAGCTACAAGCTACAAGAGCTAAAGAGAAAGAGGAGGAAGCCTCAAAAGAGAAGAAGGAAGAGGTTCCACCTGTTGTGCAAAAAGTGTAAGAAGAAGAGAAGGTGGGCTCACCATAAATTAATCAAGAAATGCCACCATCAATTCCTAAGACAAATCCAAAGGTTGACATTCAACTCGAAGCATTTGTAGAGGCGTATAGTCCAAAAAATATGGACGCCCATATGCTTGAGATTGCGAAGAAAGGGCTTACACCGCAACAAGTTTTTACGCAAGTAATTCCAGAGAAAGAAGCGAGTGTAGAAGCCAGTAAAGAGACTGCGGCTCATATTGAGAGAGTCTCAAGAAGAGTAGAAAAAGAGTTACCACTCAAGCTCAAAGATCCAGGAAGCTTTAATTTTCCTATTCAAATCAGTGGTTTGCTCAAAGTGAAAGATATGTGTGATGTGGGTTCGAGTGTGAATCTTATGCCAAAGTCCGTGTTCGATAGGCTTTGACTTAAGAATATGGGAAAAGCTCGCGTGAACTTACAATTTGCGGATAGCTCAGTGACAAAGACATGGGGAACAGTGTAGGTAGTTCTTGTCCAAACAGGTAATAACACCATCCCTACTGACTTTGTTATTCTTGATTATGATGCTAATAAAAAGGTTCCAATTATACTTGGAAGGCTGTACTTGGACATAAATCAAAGCATCATCAACTTCCAGTAGGGTACATTTACCCTTCGTGTTAAAAACGTATCCGAGACATTCTATGTCTAGAGTAAGAAACCAAGGAAGTTGGATCCCACATTTCCTGTCATCGACACTCTTTCACATTACAGAGTCCCTGAAGAAATCCACGCAAATCCTATGGATACTAGACCAATGAGTGAGTTTGGGGTCGGCCATGAAGTTGTATGGAAAGACCGCAACTAGAGAATAGGCCAAGAAGTTACAAAGATTCGTGGATGAGACCATTCATAGTCACAGAAGTTGTTTCAGCCAAAATGATAGAAATAAGGCCTAAGATGGGTATTAAACGAAGATTAGTAGATGTTCATAGCCTTGGTCGTTGCTGGGCAGGCTATATACGAAAATCTTGATTGAGGTAACGCATCTAACTTTGAAAGACGTTAAAAAAGTGTTGTACGGGAGACAACCCCCAAGTTTTTATGTTTTTAATTAATGTTTAGGTTAGTTGTTTTTAGTAAATATTGCAGTATTGAGGAAGGTACTAGTGTTTTGATGTGTAGGTACGTAAAAAATCGAGTTAGGGAGAAGCAATGCGAAAAATTGGCGAAAACCAGAGCTTCCGTGCTGTATACCGCACGAGTTCTCTGGTGCACCGCACCCGAAGATAATGATGTCTCCCTATTTGTTCTAATTATTAGCCCTTTGGAGACATCCTTTTAGGTGAATAAATGACTTATTTGATAGACTTTTAGGCTTATTTGATCATATTGCACTTTCTCCCCTTGGAAATTTACTATTTGCGATTGTTTTTAGTGAAAAGTTAGTAGGTTCTTGAATTTCATGAAAGACCAATCCAAGGAGGAGAAGTGATAATTAAAGTCTTAGGGTATTAAAGTGTGTTAGGAAGTACTTTTACTCGAGTTTCTATTTTTAAAGTGCACTTTCCTATTTCTATTTCTTAAATTATTGATTTATTCTTTTTAAAGCATATGCGGTTTAATTATTTATTTATTGTGAAGCTTTAAAAGATATATGGTAATTAATTAGAGACAAATTCAAGTATAAGAAGTAAAGGAAAGAGATTTACATGGAAATAAGAAGATTAAGGAAGGATATATGCAAAGAAGGAAAAGATAAAGCTGTCTTATGAATCTGAAATTCCAGCCACGTTTCAAAGACGAGTCCATAACTTAAGATTGGCTGGGACTTTGGGAGAGTGGTCTGCACCAATGGAAATAGCTTTCCGAGACAAGCGGTTTCGAATATTGGAACGCCTCAAACGGATAAGTATTGAAGGAGATATGACCAAAACAAATCAGCAACTGAATCTTACCTTTCCTAGATTTTAGGGCTACGAATTTAAGAGTTCTTGCCTTGTCTTCCACTCCAAGTAATTTGACCTAGGGCTTGCTAACACCTATAAATACACCTCTTAAACCTCATTATTCAGTACCTCTCAATTATTCTTCAATATATACATCTTTAAAGAGAGAGAGAGAGAGAGAGAGTCAGAACCACCTCTGACATATTATTCAAATTACAACATCCTTAGAGAGAGAGAGAGTCAAAGACTTCAAGAGCAAGAAGGCAAAGGAGAAACTAGTGTTGGAGGAATTCTGTTCTTCCATCAACAAAAGTCATCCAAACCTTAGGTTATCAATTTCTTTTCTGTAATTAAATATGATGTCTTTCTATTTAGTTTCAGTCTTTAAATTTATCATGAACTAAACTTTTATATACTTGAGAATTGCAATAAAGGGATGAACCCTAATTAATTTAATCTTTGTTTTGAATTTGGGATTGATTAGATTTAAATTGAATTGAGTCTTAGATATTGGATATTACTTTGGTCTTATTTACTAATTCTTTTCCGCGCAACTAGAATTAGCTGTTAGTATTTGGGATATTCACTTTAGTGGCGAAGTGATCATCCGACAGGGGGGTTTGAATACAGACTTAGGTAATACCCGTGTAATGCCCGTTATTGACCGACAGGCTTAACTAGTTACATAGCCAAAGAGGTAAAATCATATCATCCGAAGAGGCATATTAGACCATACATGTGTTTATAGTACTTTAGGATAGCTCCTAGGTCCACCCGACAGGGGGCTAGGAGATATTAGAGTCACGACTAGTATACTAATACCAATTATACCCTTAAACATAGCATAGATTATATTAATTAGGAGGATTCTTTGCGAGACTCAAGTATCTCTCATATCTGAAGTTGTCTTTTACTTGCATTATTTCTTTTCTAGTTATTTAATTTTAGTCTTATTTATCTGCATCTTTAGTTATTAGAAAACAAACACAAAAATCATATTTTACTATCAAGCAGTTATTTCTACTATCTAATTAATTTTTGGGTTGAACCTCATCCGTCCCTGAGAACGAAACTCGATTTATCGAATATTACTTGGAGAACCGTACACTTGCGGTAATTGTGGTTCCTTTATCTTCGTACTTAATTTTATAACACACCAGGACCCACTAGATAACCGTGACACGGTTCAGCAAAAACGGTCCAGCACAGTAGACCGTATTGTCACTCGCACCAGACCGTTACGACGGTTCCGAACGAAACATTCATGCGGTACACTGCATGACCTGTATGGTGCACCGCACCAGTCCAAAACCGTTACAACGGTGTGCAAAATCAAGGTCTTTGCTGAGGCCCCTTACAAAACCGTTTTGTCAAGACTGTGACACGGGGTCCAACTGAACTTTCAAGCAGTACACTGCAGGTCCAGTCCAGAGCACCGCACGGCGCCGCCAGGTCCATTCACTAAAGGGTTTGAAAGAAGAATGTTAGTATTAGTTACGAATTTCTAAACGTTAAGCCTCTCTTTCTTCCCCAAAGATCTCCCAACTCCATTAAAGCTTCAACAAACCTTCACCTTACATCAAAACACTACCTAATCACCATAAATTCAAATCAAATTCCTTCCCTACATCATTATAAAGAAGATTCAACCACTTAAATCAAATCAAATCACCTAGAATCCAAGAATCAAAACCCCAAATTTCCAAATCTTATTCAATCATTTCTTAAATCCATACCAATTAAGCAAGAGTTCATCCTACCCACATAGAGATTCATCATCTTTACACCTTTCCTAACCCATATAACACTTGTTCAACCTAAATTCAAGGTTTACGAATTTCAAGAGTGTTAAAATCTTTGAGTTGGAGGTCTATTGAGATGACGAAAAGAACATAAACATTATCTACTGTAAGGGAGATGAACAAGAGTCAAAAAATGTATTGGGTTCTATTGAGAAGAAGAAGATTGAGAAAGGTTTAAGTAAAAGTATGAAGAAAAAGGGGAAAAGAGGTCAAGAGAATAGAGGAAATCATGCAGTGGTAAATTCAAAGAGCAAAAAGATTACAACTTTCAAGGAGAAGACACCACAACCTCTACAAATAGAGATTCCTATGCCCGAGATGAACGAAACTGCAAAGGCCTTGTTAGCTTCCGCAAAGACACATTTACAGGACTTTCCTTTTGTTCATGAGAGAGTATTCGAAAAAGAAGTTGGAGAAGGTGATTATAAGAGATTCTTAGAGATAGGAGATAGGTCTACATTTATGATGAGACGTTCAAATTTATGTATGGATTTAGTTTCTGAGTTATATTTAGGCCTCTTTAGCCGAGATAGTGAAGGTCATGTTCCAGTTAGAGGAAAGTTAGTTCCTTTTACAGTTTAAGAGATTAGAAACCACTTCCAGTTCAAGAAATTAGTTGGACCATGTAAGTTTAGAGAAGAGGTGGAAAATATCAAGACTTTTGACTGGAATCAACTTTTTTAGTATGTATTAAATGAAGAGAAATTCAAGCACATAAAGGAGAATTGAAGGAATCTTGGCCTTACAAATATCTTCAAGCGGATACTAGAGTTTGGCACAATTTCCTCACACATAACGCCTTTGGAAACACGCGAACATCAGGTGTAACTAAGAGAAACGCCATCTTTTTTAATAGTGTTTTAAGAGGGGAAAAAGTAGATGTGGTACAGTTGATCTTCGAGGAGGTGATGCAATTTTTGGTCTCTCCGCTTTCGTTATTTAATGTGAAATATCCTACTATGATCACGTGCCTTGTACGGAATGAGAATGTGATTCCGGGTGAAGAAGAGAAACAACTGTATAAAGTGAGCAATAATATCGACAATACTTGGATCAAGACAATTTTAAGAGGAGCAGGAATTTAGAAACCTCCGCAAGAAGAACCAAAAGAAGAGGAACTTATTTGGTGAGAAAGGATAGAGGAGTGATTGAATAAAGTTGAAGCATCTCAAACCTTCTTGTCCGATGATGTGTCACAAATCAAAGCAAATCAGGTGCACATCATGACACTCCTTGAGCAATTAAAGCCCGATTTAGCGAAAGATCCAGTAAATCATATCTTGGATATTGATAAAGCGAGGTAATAGCCTTGAGAGTATGTTTACTTTCTTCCTTACCATTTCTGTATATGCTTTATTTTCTTGTTTTTAATTTTGCTTTAGAGTATTTTTCGAGTTGTGGGGATACGCCTCATTTTTTAGTTGGGGGTGTGGGGAGTTTTTGTCTCTCATCTCCATTTTTATGTGACTTTACTGTTATTTGGAAGAAATTAAAATTTTTGGTACATGGGATTTAGATGTAGAGTGTATTTAATAGCTTGAAGCATAAGCTTAGTAAGTTAATGATATAAATTAATAGGTTTATGAGCTATTTTATTTTGTATTCTTTGAGTATTTACAAGAAACACACATTGATAGTAAAGAAAAGATTAGTTAGCAATGCAGTAGAAGTGTGTTTGATCTTAGGGTGCCTTGAGGGGTGTGTAGACCGTGAGATCCAAGCTAGTTGATGAACCCATTTGATGAGCATGCTAAAGGTAAAAGAATGACGAAATTGCATAATTTAGAAAGTGATTAAGGTGGTTCTTTGATAAGCCCCTTGTTGCCTAGCTTTCTGTCCATTTATTATATTTTATATCCTTCCCAGCCCCTTCTAACGTTTCTAAAGCCTTTTTATTTAGCCACATTATAAGCCATATGCCTTTAGATTTTAGGGATTTTCCATATGACCCGCACTCGAATCGCGATTCATAGACAATTTTTTTAGAGCTTGAGTTTGGAATGGTGGATCCACCATTATGAGAATGATTATTGAGTTGGGAATTTTGAGCTTATGTATTTGTGCTCTTTATTATTGATGATGATTCACTATTATTATATTGTAACCCTTTGTCGGGGTAAAAGTAAATGAAAAAAGTTATGAAAGGAGAAAAGAATATATGTAAAAGGTAGCATGATATCTCATCTTTATGCTTTAGTATTGGGTTATTGGCGATGCTAATTAGTGCATCAAATCATTGGGTTGAGTTAGAACGTTTTATGAAAGTACCTCAAGCTCTAGGGCGATTCGTTGATGGAAAGTGAGGAGAGAGCCAAAATCTCACTCTAAATTATCCAAATATATTATCATACCGTCCCTAAGCCAACATTACAACCTTAAAGACCTTATGATTCTTTGCTATGTGATCTAGAAGTGATTGAGCCGTTAGAGAGTAGTTAGATGGATCTTTAGATGCTAGTGAAGTTAGATGAACAATCTATAGCCTCCTTGGTAAGCTAAGTGAAGATCCTCTCCTTCGTGCATTGCAAAGCTAATCTGATCTTAATTTTGAGTCGTGTTAGTCGTAAGATGACAAGTGTACATGTAAATTAGTTTGTAGATATTATTACATGAAATTTTCTGAGTAGTTTCTTTGAGTTTATTATATATATTCTTTTATCTTCTTTCCATTATGCTTAATTGACTTAGGTGTGTATTTAGAAACTTACCTTTGTTTTTATCTTCATTGTATCGGGATGATACAACTTTGAGTTGGGGGTCTTGATATCTACCTATTTGTAATATAATAATAAAGGTTGGATACATAATTTTAGGTGTATTTGATTTTATAATTAGGGATTTTTATCCATTATTTGATATTTTCTTATTCTTGTCTTGATTTGATGATTTATTATTTTTAAAGCAAATTTGGTTTAATTTGTGTGTTAATGTGAAACTCTTGAGATATATGGAATATAATTAGATTCTAAATCAATTCTAAGAAGATAAGGAAAAAAGATATGGAAGGAATCAAGAGATAAAAGGAAGTAGAGATAAAATAGGAAAGGAAAAGCTACCAAGTAATTCTGAAAATCTGCAGCTATGTCCATTAAAGTGAAGATAACTTCAAATCGGCTGGGAATTTTGATGAGAATTCTCAAGAGTTAATATAGATCTTCTTGCTTTAGTCTTTTCGATATAAAGTAGGCATAAATCTGACCATTAACGAAGGAGATATGATCCAAACAATGAGCAGTGTTTATACTCTCTGATATTTTAGAAAAAAAATTTGAGTTGAACTTTGACTAAAATTTCATGCCTTCCACTCAATATTTCGACCTAGTGTATTCTTAGCACCTATAAATAAACCCTCTTATTATTTAAAACATGTCCTTTCCTAGTCCTTAAGTATTATTCAACAAGAAATCATTCAAGAGAAGCAAGTTGACAGTATGTATCTTTATTTTAGTTTATTTCTTTCTAGCCGGAACTAAATTCTCATAGCCTGGGTTTTACATATGTATAATCTTTGAATTCTATTTTCTTCTATCTAAGTTTGTTTGGGAAAACCTTTTCAAATTGATTCTAGCTTCTTAACCTTTATATTTGTTCTATGTGCTTTTATTTATTGACCGTAGTTCTTGCTAGTGCACGAGTATAGTCTACCCCATTAATAGTATTTAGATGGTCACCCGGAAGGGGTGTCTAATTATTGAAACACCACATAAACTTCTAGTGTGTGGTAGTGATGTCTCCTCATTTGTGATAATAAAATATATTTCTGAGACATCATTTTAGGCGTATTTATTAGTTTATAGGTCGATTTTAGCTTAATTTAGTACACTTTCCTATTTTGGGTCTTGAATTAATTAATTATTATTTTTAGAGCATATTGGGTTTAATTATTTATTTAGTGTGAATCTTTAGAGATATATGGTAATTAATTAGAGTCCATGTTGGTAAAAAGAGCTAATGGAAAGAAGATAAACATGGAAATTGAAGATAAGGAAGTAAAAGCTGAAAACATGGAAAAGGAAAACCTGCCTTAAATCTGAATTTCTGCACCTACGACCACGAATCAGCTTATATCTTAAACACGGTGAGGAATTTGGAGAAACGGTCAAGAGCAAAGTTGAAGATCTTTCCGAGACGATGAATTTGGTGTACTCATACGCATCAATCGGATAAGTATTGAAGTTGTTAGGACTAAAAGAAAAACGGGGCTGATTGCATGTTTTTGGGCTACGAATTTGAGTTGGGCTTGGAGCCCATACTTACCTTTTCCTTCAAGAAAACGAATTAGGTCAACCTATACACTATAAATACAGCCCCTTAACACTCTGAAATCATCCTTGGTGAAACCTTAATCCAAGAGGAAGCTTACAACACAAGAAAAGAAGTCTGGAAGGAGATGTTCATCAATATGTCTTCTTCTACCTCTGAATTTGTAATTTCTTTCTTTTCTTGCATTAGTATGAACTAAATTTCTTTTAGCTTGAGTTTTTAGCATATATGTATGAATCCTAGTTTTGATTAACATCTATCTAATTTGGGAATTCTATGTTTTAAATTGAATTATTGTTTTTATTCTATGTTTATGTGTTTGGATTTATATTCTATGTTCTTGTGGAACCGCGACCATATAGAATTACCATCTAGTAGTTAGGTCACCATTGACAACGGTGTTTAATTACATGTTTAGCACATAACGTCTAGTATTCAAAAGTCATGGACTCTATAGTGGTACAACAATTCAAGATCCGGTAAGATCGATTCAGAATTTTATGCAGATTTGTGATGCTTATGTTACTCCAGGCATTACACGCGAGCAACTGTATTGTCATATGTTTTCGTTCTTCTTAACCGGTAGAGCTAGCGAATGGCTAGATAGACAACCACTAGGAACAATCAATTCATGGACAGAACTTCAAGCCGCATTCTTTAACCGTTTTTATCCAAAGAGTATGAGACTCAAAGATCAAAGCGAGCTTGCAAGATTTTGTCAAGAAGATGGAGAAACAGTAGGAGAATCATGGACAAGGTTTCAACATAAATTAGCTAGATGTCCGCTCCATGGTTATACCCCCTCTTTACAACTTGTTATTTTCTATGAAGGTCTTAATGATAAAGGTAGAGAGAAGGTGGATAACATAGGAAAGGGAAATTTTGTGTCCATGAATCATAATGAAGCTTCCGAGGTCTTGGAAAATATTATTGAACAAGAAAGGAGTTGGCCTTCCACGCGAGCTCCTATTGCAAAGACCCGAGGTACGCTTCGATTAGATGCAGAAACTGCAAAATCAGCTCAAATGTCCGCATTAGAAAATCAAATCAAAGAGCTTAAGCTAGAGATGCAAAAAAAATTAGCCGCAGCAAACGTAGTACAAGAAGCACAAGGTTGTCAACAATGTGGGGTTAATAATCATACATGGGAAGAGTGCGAAGGAAATCCACAATCTGTTTACTTCATATCCAACCGATGAGGTTATCAATTTGGTAACCGAAATCGTCCGGGTATGCAGTATTCAAATCCAGAGGGGGCCGCTAATCCTGGTCATTATCAACCGCGTCCCCAGAACAACTTTTTCCAACCAAGAGGTCTATACCAAAATCAACATCAAAATAGACCTGCTCCCCCTCAACAACCTGTTCAAGATGCCTATACCAATGCGTTAGATCAGAAAGCTTTACCACAGTATCCTCAAGAGGGATCTATGGATAATTAACAATTAGTAAAAGTCTTGGACCGTTTGACCACGAATATGAACGCTCAGGAAGAAAAGTTACGAGGACAAGATGCCGCAATTCAGATTTTAGGTACTCAAATAGAACAATTAAACAAAGTTCTAACAAATTTAATGGAACAAAAAGAATTGAAGGCTATCGAAGGAGGTGATGACAATGTTGGGTTCGAAGCTTGTAAGGCTATTTGCCTTGAAATTGAAGAAGAAAAGAAGGAAGTACCAAATGCTGCCGTTAGTGCCGTGGAGGTTCCGAGTACCGAAGAAGAACCAACCAAGTCTAGCCCTGTGGAATCTAACTGTTCTGTGGTTGATGTGGAGGACGATTCAGAAAAAGCCGAATTTATACAGCTTCTGAAGGATATGCAAGAAGAGATTCGATCGGTTATGGATTATCAAGCTGAGCTGGCTAAAGAGAAAGAGAAAGAAGCCTCAAAGGAGGAATCAAGAGTTGAAGTTTCACCTGCTGTGCAAGAAGAGAAGGTGGAACCACCACCTATTGTTCAAACAGTGTCACCAACTACTCCTGATACAAATCAAAAGGATGACACTGGACTCAAGACATTTGTAGAGGCGAATACACCCGAAAATATCAACGCCCAAATGCTTGAGATTGCAAAGAAAGGACTTACACCACAACAAGTTTTTACGCAAGTTATTCCTGAGAAAGAAGCGAGTGTAGAGATCCCAAGAGAGAACCTGAGGGTTTCAAGAAGAAGTGAACGAGAGTTACCAACGAAGCTTAAAGATCCGGGAAGTTTTAACCTTCTTATTCAAATTAATGGTATGCTCAAGGTGAAAGCTATGTACGATGTGGGTTCTGGTGTGAATCTTATGCCTAAGTCCGTGTTCGAGAGACTTAGACTTCAGAAATCAGAGAAAACTCCAGTGAAGTTGCAGTTCGTTGACAACTCAGTTACCAGGACATGGGGAACAGTGGAGTACGTCTTAGTCCGTGCAGGTAGTATCGCCATCCCTACTGACTTTGTTATACTTGAGTTTGATGCAGATAAGCAGGTTCCAATCATACTTGGACGGCCTTTCATGGCCACAAGTCAAAGTGTCATCAACTTCCAAGAAGGGACCATTACCCTTCATGCAAAGAATGTATCCGAGACCTTCTATGTATTGGGTAAGAAATCAAGGAAGTCAGATCCCACCGTTTCTGTTATCCACAGCCTTTCACATCACAAAGTCCCTCCTGAGAAGATCCACTTAAATCATGTGGATACCTAGCCAAACATTGAGTTTGGGGTTGGCCATGAAGTTCTATGGAAAGCTCACAAACGCGAGAATAGGCCACGTAGTTTCAAAGACTCGTGGATGGGACCATTCATTGTCACTAAGCTTGTTTCAGCCAAGGTGATAGAAATCCGACCCAAAAAGGGGATAAAGCGCAGATTAGTTGACGTTCATAGCCTAACTCGTTGTTGGGGAGGCTATATTCGCAAATCTTGGTAGAGGTAACGCGTCTAACTTTGAAAGACGTTAAACAAAAGTGTTGTACGGAGACAACCCGCAATTTTTTTAAGTTTTTATGTCATTTACGTTTTTAGTTTATGTTTAGTTTAGTTGTTTTTAGTTGATATTGCATATTTGAGAAAGGTATTAGTGTTTTTGATGCTTAGGTATTGGAGAAATCGAGTTCGGGAGGAGAAAACGAAGTTGTACAAAAAAATTTGGAAAATTCTGACCATCGGGCTGGTATACCGGACCTCATCCCCGGTAATACCGCAGAGAAGAAAAACCCGTACCACGGGTATGAGGCGCGGGTTTTATGACGAGAAGAAAAAAATCTGGACGATGGGTCCGGTATACCGGACCATAACCCCGGTATACCGTAGAGAAGAAAAACCCGTACCACGGGTATAAGGCGCGTGTTTTATGACGAGAGGAAAAATTTTGGAACAACAAAAGGTCCGGTATACCGGAGATCGCCGCTGGAGAAAGAAAACTGCGGGTTGAAGCTTATAAAAGGAGGATATTAGGTATAATTCCGAATTTATTAAACCTCAAGCCTCTCTTTCTTCTCCAAACCTCTCCCAACTCTATTAAAGCTCATATAAACCTTCACCAATCATCAAAACACTACCCAATCATCAAGAACAAACACATCAAATCTTCTCTCCACCTCATTACATAGGAGATTCAAATACCCAATTCTCACCAAACACATTAAATTGAAGAATCAAGAGCTCAAATTTTAAAAATTCATCCTACAATTTCTTAAATCCAAGCCAATCCATCAAGAATTCACCTTACCCACATAGAGATTCATCATCAATTCACCTTACCTAAACCAAATCAAGCTTGTTCAACAAAAAATTCACAAGTTCAAATTTCAAGAGTTGTTAAAGCTTTGAGTTGGGGGTCAATTGAAGATGACTAATAGAACAAAAATATTAGCTAACAAAAGGGAGGTGAAGAAAAGCAAGGTATTGGGTTCAATTGAGAAGAAATCAAATAGTAAAGGTTCTAGTTCTAAAGCTAAGGGTAAAAACGATGTTGAAGATGGAAGTAAGCTAGTTATGTGTGATCGTAATGGTAAAAGGCTATACTTTTATTCAAAGGAGAAAACACAACCTCCACCCTTCAAAGGTCCTACACCCAAGGAAAAAGAGGAAGCTTCAAAGGCCTTGAAAGCTTCTGCAGAGAAACAATTAAAAGAGCTACCTTTTGCTTATGAGAAAGTATTCAAGGAAGAAGTTGGTACAGGAGAGTACAAGAGATTATTGGAGCTTGGTGCGAAATTGGGTTGGTCTACGTTCATGGTAAGACGTTCTGAATTATGTCATGAGTTAGTTTTGGAATTCTATTTATGCATCTTTAGCCGAGATAGTAAAGGTTGTGTTCTGATTAGATGAAAGTTAGTTCCTTTCATAGTTAATGAGATTAGAAACCACTTCAAGTTTAAGAAATATATTGCAAGTATGATGAAGCGGTTGCTAAACGAAAAATCTTTGATGAGGAATTACTTTTTGAGCATGTTTTAGACAAGGAGAAAGTGCAATCACATAAGGGAGAATTGAAGGCACCTTGGCCTTACAAATATCTTCAACCGGACGAGAGAGTTTGGCACAATTTCCTTATTCCTAATATCTTTGGAAACACACGAACTTTGGATGTGACTAAGAAAAACGCTCTACTTTTGGACTGTATTTTGCGAAGAGAGGAAGTGGATGTGGCACAGATGATCTATGAGGAGGTGATGCGATTTTTGGTCTCTCCTAAATCAGTTTATAATGTTAAATTTCCTACTATGATCACGTGTCTTGTGCGAAAAGCGAATGTTACATTGGGTGGAGAAGAGAAACTCGAGTTTAAGACAAGTTATATTGATAATGCTTGGATCAAGGATGTCTTTCGAAGAGCGGGTTCTACGCAAGTGTCGAAAGAAGAAAAGGAGCAAAGTTGGCAAGAGAAGATGGAGGAGCGTTTAACCAAATTCGAAGCAGCTCAAACTTCCTTAGCCAATGATGTGGCACAAATCAACGCTAATCAAGTGCACATCATGGAACTCCTTGAGCAAATAACGAAAGATCAAGCAAATCCGACCTCGGGTATCAATAATGCGGGGCAATAAGCCTCGAGAGTATGTTCTCTTTCTTCCTTACCATTTATGTACATGCATTTATCTGCTAATTTTAATTTCTGTTTCGAGTCTTTTTCGAGTCGTGGGGACACGACTCATTTTTGAGTTGGGGGTGTGGGGATTCATTGTCTCTCATCTCCATTTTTTTCTGTTTTTAGGTAGAAATTAAAATTTTTGATACATAGGAATTAGATGTAGAGTGTGTTTAGTAGCTTGAAAAGCATAAGCTCGGTGAATTGATGATAGTAAGTAGTATGTTTATGAGCTATGTTATTTTATGCTTCGAGTATTTGCAGGAAAACACAAGTTGATAGTAAAGAAAAGATTAGTGAGCAATGCGATAGAAAGTATGTTCGATCTCAGGGAACCTCGAGAGGTGTGTAGGCCGGGAGATCCAAGCTAGTTGACAAAACCATTTGATGAAAGTGCTAAAGGTAAGAAAATAACGAAATTGCATAGTGTAGAAAGTGATTAAGGCGGATCTTTCATATTTGAGCCACTTGAAGCCTTTTTATACCTTCTCACCTTGTTATTTTGATTTTATATGCTATATCCTTCTCAGCCCCTTCTAGCCTTTCTAAAGCTTTTTAATGAAACACATTATAAGCCATATCCCTTTAGATTATAGGACTTTTCCATATGACCCGCACTCGAATCGCGATGCATAGACAGTTGTATTAGAGCTTGAGTTTGGGGTAGTGGGTCCACCATTATGGGAATTGTTGTCGGGTTGGGATTTTTGAACTTATTAATTGTACTCCGTTCTTTATATTGATGATGATTCACAGATTTTGATTGTAACCCTTTGCCAGGGTAATAGTGAATGAAACAGAAGCTACGAGCTAAATTTGCCAACAAGGGCATTAAAATAAAAAATATATATATGTAGAAAATAGCGTGATATCTCAACATTAAAATAGAGTCATAGCATAGAAATTGATTTGAAAAGAAAATATATATATTCGGACCGGCAAAGTGGATTTTTATGTGAACATCTTATGCTTTAATTGGGTTATTGGGGATGCTAAATTGTGCATCAAGGAATTCATTGGGTTAAGTGAGAAACGTTTTACGAGAGTAACTCAAGCTCTAGGGTGATTCGTTGATGGCTAGTGAGGAGTGAGCCAAAAGCTCACTCTAAATTATCCAAATATACTATCATACCGTCCCTAAGCCTAAATTACAACCTTAAAGACCTTTTGATTCTTTGCTATGTAATTAAGAAGTGATTGAGCCACTAGAGAGTAGTTAAGTGGATCTTTGAATACTAGTGAAGTTCAATGAACAATCTATAGCTTTCCTGGGGAACTGAGTAAAGTCCCAATCCTTCTTACATTGCGAAACTAATCTGATCTTGAATTCAAGCTGTGTTGACTATGGATATGAGAAGTGTACGGGTATGTAGCTTAAGAATATTATTGCATGAAATTTTCTGAGTTGTTTCTTTAGGGTTATTCTATATATTCTGCTATGTTCTTCCCATTGTGTTGAAACTTCCATAAGTGTGTATTTATAGACTTCCCTTGTTTTTATCTTTATTGTATCGGGACGATACAACTTTGAGTTGGGGGTCTTGATGTCTCCTCATTTGTGATAGATTTATATTAGGATGAGACATCATTTTTAGTGATTTAGAAGTCATAATAGTCGATTTTTTTGAGAAATAGTGCACTTTCCTATTTTGAGTCTTGATTTAGTGAAATAATATTTTTAGAGCATATTGGATTTAATTATTTATTTAGTGTGGAGCTTTAAAGATAATTATGGAGATTAATTAGTGTCCAAGTCAAAGACTACAAGATATGGAAAGAGATAAGCATGGAAATTGGAGATAAGGAAACAAAAGATAAAAACATGGAAAAGGAAAACCTGTCTTAATCCTGAATTTCTGCACCTACGACCACAAATTAGCTTATATCTCAAACACGGTGTGGAATTTGGAGAAACAGTCAAGAGAAACGTTGAAAGATCTTTCCGAGACGATGAATTTGGTATATTCATACGCGTCAAACGGACAATTATTGAAGTTTCTAGACCAAAATAAAAACGGGCCTGATTTCATGTTTTTAGGGTTACAAATTTGAGTTGGGCTTGGAGTCCATTACTTAACCTCTCATTCAAGAAAACGAATTAGGTCTTCTAAACACCTATAAATACACCCTTATATAACTTGTAAATCATCCTTGCCTCATAGTAATTAGTTCTTAAGGTTTTATTCTTCCAAGTTATTGTAGAGAGCAAGATGATGTCTTTTATTATTTCTTTTAGTTTATTTTCTTCAGGTATGAACTAAACTCCCCATAGCTTGGGTTTTGCATCATGTATAATCTATGAATTCTAATTTCTTTCTATCTAGGTTTCTTTGGGAAGTACATGTTTTAATCTGATATTAGCTTCTTACCTTTATATTTGTTATGTGTTTTGATTTATTGCATGTCCTAGAACTAATCACTTTAGGCTTTCTTAATAGTAATTAGATGATCACCTTAGCTGGGTGTCTAATTATTGAAACACCACATAACGTCTAGTGTCGATATTAGTCCTGACAAAACTGATTCTAACTAGATAATCATTAGGGTATGAATTAATCACTATCACCATGTATGGAAATTGATTGCTTAGGGCCTTGGTGGCGCTTGATAACCCTATTTGAACCAGCCTCGTGGTGTGTCCGTAGCCCCCTTAGTCGCTCTCAAGGTCTAAGGAATGGGAATTTAGAATCCTGACTAAGTATACAAGAGCTAATATTCTCTCTTATTAACTAGATCTAATAGAAAGAATTGGAAGGATTAGTGCATACTAGCAAAACCTAAGCTATACTTCTCATCTCATATTCTTCGTATTTTATTTTATTGTCTTTATTTTCTTAGTTTTAATTAGTTAATTTCGAAATCTATTCCTTTAATTTCCTGTCTTTTAATTATTTACTCCTTACTCGTTATTGTTACCCATTCGACTAGCACACTAAGTCCCTGAGAACGAACTCAACTTATCAACTAAAACTTGCATACGACCTGTAATACTTGCAGTACTGTGCCTGTCTAGGGTGAGAGTGCGTAGTTTTCTAGACTTAATTTTATCTTATTTTTATCACACCCTAGGTGACAAAAACTTGGTACGGCCTAGGGTGTGATAAAAAGATATAATATTTTGATGCTAATAAACACCCTAAGCTAGCACGGTTCTGCAAGTATACAGATCGTATGCAAGTTTTAGAAAATAAGTAAGATTCGTTCCGCAGAGACTACGAAGGTTAGGGGAATCTTATGCAATAATCAAGTGCAGATAAAAAAAGCTAGAACAAATAAAACGCAGAAAAAGTAAAGACAAATAGATATTTATTTGGTTTTCAATTAAACTAAATTAAACTAAAAATAAAGACAGAAATTTAAATGCAAGAGAAGAAGTAGTATGAGAATATAGCTTGAGTCAATAGCATGTAATTCCCACTAGTTTAGCCGTTCTAAACATGTAAGGGTGAATTATGTAGTATTTCAATAATCGGTTCCAATTGTGCTAGGTAGTTTTAAATAGGATTTACCTGTTTCAATAAGGAGTCCTAAGCAAACTGTTCCTGCAACTGGTAAATAGCAATATATACTAAACCATGGTGATTATCTAGTTAGCTTGATTTGTCAGATCTAAACCGAATACTAGACGTTATGTGCTAAACATGTAATTAAACACCGTTGTCAATGGTGACCTAACTACTAGATGGTAATTCTATATGGCCACGGTTCCACAAGAACACTAAATATAAATCCAAACATATAAACAGAGAATAAAAACAATAATTCAATTTAAAATATAGAATTCCCAAATTAGATAGATGTCAATCAAAACTAGGGTTCATACATATATGCTAAAAACTCAAGCTAAAAGAAATTTAGTTCATACTAATGCAAGAAAAGAAATAAATTACAAATTCAAAGGTAGAAGAAGACATTGTTGATAAACATCTCCTTCCAGACTTCTTTTCTTGTGTTGTAAGCTTCCTCTTGGCTTAACGTTTAACCAAGGATGATTTCAGAGTGTTAAAAGGCTGTATTTATAGTGTATAGGTTGACCTAATTCGTTTTCTTGAAGGAAAAGGTAAGTATGGGCTCCAAGCCCAACTCAAATTCGTAGCCCAAAAACATGCAATCAGCCCCGTTTTTCCTTTGGTCCTAACAGCTTTAATATTTATTCGATTAATGCGTATGAGTACACCAAATTCATCGTCTCGGAAAGATCTTCAACTTTGCTCTTGACCGTTTCTCCAAATTCGTCACCGTTCTTAAGATATAAGCTGATTTGTGGTCGTAGGTGCAGAAATTCAGATTTAAGGCAGCTTTTCCTTTTCCATGTTACGAAAGTCACACCTCATGGAGTGATTGAAATTGAACATCCAACCGAGCAAAGGACATTCATGGTGAATGGCCAGCGTTTGAAAAGATACCATGACAGTGAGGTCTTTGGATGAGAGGAGACAAGTGGTGGGTCCTGGTGTGTTATTAAATTAATGCGAAAGTAAAGGAACCACACCGCAATTGTACGGTTGTCCAAGTAATATTCGATAAATTGAGTTCGTTCGCAGGGACGGATTAGACACAACTTAGGTATTAATCGAAAAGTAAGAATAATTGCTTAACAAGAAAAATAAAATAAAGATTTTTGTTTGGTTTTATAAATTAAGATGCAAAAATATAAATTACGGAATTAAAGAAAGCAAATAAAAGAGATTTGAAACTTCAGATGAGAAAGAGTACTTGATCCTCGCAAGGGTTTAACCTAACCTATCTAATTCATGCTTCTGTTCAAGGGCTAAACTGGTATTATTATGCTAGTTGGGACTCTAATATCTCCTAGCCCCCGTCAGGGTGGACCTAAGAGCTATCCTACGGTATTACAAACCCCGTCAGGGTGAATATAAGATACTTTCAGATGAATAATAATTTACCTCATTGACTGCATGGTTAGTTAAGCCTGTCAAGGTCAATAATGGATACTATGTGTCTATTATCTAGGTCTGTAAATAAACCTCCCGTCAAGGTGATCCATACGCCACTATATGGAATTGCCTAATTACTATGATCTAAGTTTGATTCATGACTTCAAAATTAGTGATTAAAACAAAATAATAGTCAACACAAAATACCTAGTCTAATTTAAACTATTAAAGACCAAATTCAGAAAACATAAATTAAATAGAATTAAGTTCAACCCATATAGCGATTCCCAAGTACTAAAGAAATTAGTTCATAACAGAATGGAAAACTAAAATTAAAATAAAGGAATTCATAGTTTCGAATTACAGAAAGAAAATAAAGAACCTAAAGGTTAAGATGACTGATGATGGAAGAACAGGACTCCTCTAGCACTAGCTTCTTCTTGCCTCCTTGCTCTGACTTGAAAACCTTAAGCCTCTTGTGTAATTCTCTGAAGTTTGTGGAAGTAGGAGGTTAAGGGGTGTATTTATAGGTGTTGGAAGACCCTAGGTCGAATTTGTTTGGAGTGGAAGAAAAGTTAAAGACTCTTAAATTCGTAACCCTAAATTCTAGAAAAGGTAAGATTTTGCTGCTGATTTGATTTGGTCATATCTTTTTCAATACTTATCCGTTTGAGAAGTTCCAATATATGAAACTACTTGTCTTGGAAAGAGCTTTCTATTGGTGCATACCACTCCAATCTTTAATTATGATTTAATCTTTAGAAGGTGGCTGGAATTACAGGTTTACAATACAGCTTTATCTTTTCCTTCTTTGAATAAATCTTCCCTAAATCTTCTTATTTCCATGTAAATCTTCCTTCCTTTCATATTTATCTTGACTTGGTCTCTAAGTAATTACCATTTATCTTTTAAAGTTTCACATTAAATAAATAATTAAACCGCATATGCTTAAAAAGAATAAATCAATAAATTAAGAAACCGAAACAGGAAAGTGCACTCTAAAAATAGAAACTCGACTAGAAATCCTTTCCTAACACTCTAAAATACACTAAGACTTTATTCTCACTTCTTCTCCTTGGATTGGTCTTTCATGAAATTCAAGAACCAATTAACTTTGCATTAAAAAATAGTCAAATTTACGCACAAAAGCTCAGATTCTGCAAATAGTTAATTTCCAAGGGGAAAAAGTGCAATATGATCAAATAAGCCTAAAAGTCTATCAAATAAGTCATTTATTCACCTAAAAGGATGTCTACAAGGGGCTAATAATTAGAACAACTAGGGAGACATCAAGACCCCAAACTCAAACCTTTGTCGTCCCGACAAAGTAAAATAAAAACAAAGGATCTTTTAGGTGAACGCAGAAGGTAGAATCTAGTAAATAATCCCAAAGCAAAGCTTAAAACAAATTTCTTATAGTCTAACCTAGTAATTAATATACACCTACACTTATCATGCAAAATCAAATACAAAACAATATCAATCCAAAATTAATTTCACAATGCTAGAAGGTTACGCTTAACACTTATCTCAAGATGGTGGCTACAGGGTGTTCCTCGATCTTTACTTGCTTTGAAAGTTCAACTTAGCATATTCCCTATTAACTCACTGTGCATCTAGGAATCACGAGGTCTTTATGGTTTTAGCATAGGCTGAAGGACGGTATGGTATGTATATTTGGTAAATTTAAAGTGAGCTTTTGGCTCTCTCCTCACTTACCATCAACAACTGTCCAAGAGCTTGAGTTTACACTCGAATAACGTTCTCACTCAACCCAATTAACGCGCTTAATTAGCGTCCCCAAATTAACCCAATAAGCACTAAGGATGATTCACCTAAAAATTTCCACTTTGCCGGTCCGAATATGTATATTCTTTTCAAATCATTCGTTTTTTTTTCTTTTCTTTTCTTATAGCTATGACTCTCTTTATGATGTTGAGATATCATGCTATTTTTCATAGTTATGCCTATTCATATCTGGAGCTCGAAGCTTCTTTTCCATTCACTATTACCCCGGCAAAGGGTTACAATATAATAAACATGTGAATCATCATCATATAAAGCACAGAGCATCATTGATAAGCTCAAAAATCCCAACCCAATGTAAATTCCCATATAGTGGACCCACCACCCCAAACTCAAGCTCAAGACAGGAAGTCTCAGGATCGTGATTCAAGTGCGGGTCATATGGTCATGCCTAATAATCTAAAGGGAAATTGGCTTATAATGTGGCGACAAAAGAAAGGCTTAAAGGCTAAAAACTTGTCTAAGAAGGATAAAATTAATTCAGGGATAGAAGGCCAAAAAGGATTCAAAGGGCTAACAAAGAACTGTCTTTATCATCTTCCTATTTACACAATTTGCCTCTAGTTCATTCCTAAGTGGGTTCTCTACTCATTTAGATCTCACGTTCTACAAACCACTTATTATCCTTAAGTACAAGTTTACTTCTTTTGCATTGTTCATTAATTTTTCCTATCAATTATCTCATATTTGCATGCAATCAAAGTTCAGCTTCATACTAACTCCTAAAGTCAACTATTTTATATCATTAGTTCATAAAAAGCATGCTTGAAGGGGGCATTTAAAATTCTCTACAGTCAACGCAACCCTAAGATTAATTTTATTGAAAGCATGTAAAACACAAAAAATTGGGATGAGGCAACGAACCCCACCCCAAACTTAAAAGTGAGTCGTGTCCCCACGACTCAAAAAAGACTCAATAAAGCAATAAAATTAAACTAAAACTACCTAACTAGTGCCTACCATCAACTAAGAAGAAGAATTAGAATGGGGTACCTGGCCATGAAGATCCATCGTGTCCTCCTCCGAAGGGGAAGAATAATTATCAATATCCATGTACAAAGTTACCTCTTCCAATGTTGACTTAATCTGTGTAATTTCCTTCCAAAGTGCTCCGATGTCTAGTCGTAAAAGTTCGAATTCTTGTTGCAAATTGCGAGCCCATGGAGGAATACCAGAATTAGTTTGAGAAGAAGAAGAACCTTGAACTTGAATTTGTATCTTGTCTGTAGGCTTTGATGATACCCTCATCCTTGCTGTTAATTTCCCGTGTTGTGGTGGTTTAATCAAGCTTCAAGGTGTTTTTATAGGGTTGGGAGCTTGGAAATTCGTTTGGAAGAGGCTAGGGTTTATCTTGTAAGGTAAGAAGTTGAATGGGCTTTGGATTCTTCACAAACCGCCTGGCGCGGTGCATACCTGCGGTGCATGGGTGTACCGCGGAGGTACACTGAAGCGCTGTTGGTGTGAATTTCTCGCCTCTGCCTTGTACCCGTGCTAGCACACCGTGGCACGCGTTTTTGCCATGCGGTGCAGGGGTGCGGTGCATGGGTAGTCCGCACGTGCTCCGTGAAAAAACCCGCGGTACATACCCCGTGGCACGCGTTTTGGGCGTGCGGTGTAGGGTGCGATGCACCACGGCTATCAGCTTCTTCTTTTTTTCTCGCCTCTGGATACGACCCGTGGTGCGCGACCCGTGGTACGGGTTTTTGGGCGCGGTACATCCCTGCGGTATAGGGGGTACACCGCGGGGGTAGTCCGCGCCAGACTTTGAATTTCTCGAAGAATTTTTCTTTGCGTTTCCTAGCACCCCAAACTCGATTCCTGCACTATTAACACAATACCCTTCTCATTTCTTTAAAAGTAGACACTAAAACTCGACACTAACTTAGAATTATACACTAGGAATAAAAAAAACTTAAAGAAATAAACTAATATACAATGAAATGGCTTTTGTTTAACGTCGTTAAGCTCGACGGGTTACCTCTCGCGTCATTTTTTCACATAACCTCCCCAGCAGTGAGTGAGGTTATCAACGTTTGCTACACGGAATTTGCATCCCTTAGCTTTTATCACCACCAGTTGATTCGAAATAACCTTTGTGACCATGAACGGTCCTTGCCAAGAACTCTTGGCTTCGCGCGTTTTCGGAGGAGGATCAGGCTTCTTTAATGCAATCTCTTCACCTACTCTGAACCCCCTTTTCTTACTCTCTTTCTTGGGTTCTTTAGGAACCTTCATGTTACGCCCTTTTTCTTTCTTCTTTGCATGGTCAAGGTGTGGATTTTTCTTAGGATATGGAGGATTTTTATAAGGTGGTTTCTTTTTTAGCTCTCTTTCCTCCATTCCTAAGGTTATCCACAACCTTAGTTGGCTCCTGTTCAATCATATCAATCCGGAAGCAATCCTCCTTGGGATCCGGAAACTTCATTGGCTTAAACACGTTAAACTTCACCTCCTCGTCTTGGATACGCATAATCATTTTACCGTTCTCTACATCAATCAAAGTACGTCCCGTGGCTAGGAATGGTCTTCCCAAAATAATGGGGACATTCCTATCCGCGTCGTAATCAAGTATAACAAAATCAACAGGAAAGATTAACGTACCAGCCTTGACGAGGACATCTTCTAATCTTCCCTCTGGATGTACGAGGGATCTGTCAGCCATTTGCAAAACCATAGAGGTGGGTTTTGCGTTTCCTATCTTCAACTTTTCAAACACGGATTTGGGCATGAGATTAATACTTGCTCCCAAATCACACAAAGCTTTCCCTTGCCACTTAGCACCGATTGAAATCGGGATCATAAAACTTCCAGGATCAAGTAATTTGGGTGGCAACTTACTTTGGCAGATGACACTACACTCTTCTGGTAAACCCACCATTTCATTCTCAAGATACCGACGCTTGCTGGTGATAGCTCTTTTCAAGAATTTCATGTATTTCGGTACACCTTTGATATCTTCTAAGAAAGGTATATTAATGTTAAGCTTACCCACCATGGTCATGAATCTCTGATATTCCGCAGTATCTCCTTTCTTCTGAACTCTTGAAGGGAATGGTGGAGGAGGACGGACTTCTATAGCATCTTTCTTTTTCGGATTTTCCGGAATCTTCTCCACTTCAATTATTTCAAGTTCATCTTCTTTCTCTTCCACCTCTTTTACCGGTTTCTCTTTCACAATTGTTTCTTTTTCTTTCATAACGGGAAAAGGTGGGGGTGGAAGATTCTTACCACTTCTAAGAGAGATCGCGTTACATTCTTCATATGGTTTAGGTTCTTCAGTATCGCTTGGTAATTGTCCCTGTGGACGCTGATTTAACTGCTTTGCCATCTGAGCTATCTGAGTTTCCATCAACTTAAGTGCTGCGGCTGTAGTTTGTTGAATGGTGATTAGTGTTGTCAAAGTTTGTTGAACATCTAATACACCTTCTTGGGGTTGAGCAGGTAGAGCTTTCTGGTTCATGGTTTCGGTATAAGCATCTTGAGGAGGTTGTCTCTGAGCTTGATTTCCGTATGCTTTTCCACCTTGGTAGTTGTTCTGAGGTCTTGGTTGATAGTTATTGCCTTGGGGACGCGGTTGATATGCATGTTGTGGATTAGCGGCCCCATTTGGGTTCGAATATTGGAAACCCGGATGGTTTCTGTTTGGTTGATAACCTTGACCACTTGAGTTATAATTTCCTCGGTTGGAAACAAACATTACGGATTCTGTATTGTGTTGGCATTGCTCCCATTCATGATCTTGCGTACCGCAGTTAGAACATCCATAAACTTCTTGTGTAACATTAACATCTGCTCTTCTACCAGTAACACTTTTCGTAACAGCTATAGCAAGCTGTTTCAGTTGTTGTTCGAGTTTTGTTTCCATGGCGGTAAACTTTTCTTCAATCCGCGCAATATTTCCACCTCGGACAGGTGTTCTCACGGTATTCCAACCTAGTTCATTCATTACAGTTCTATTCAAAATAATCTTCGCATGGGCTGGTTGTACTCGTGAAAATGCACCACCACAAAGCAAGTCTAGATCCTTTCTTGAAGGGCCATCAAGTCCTCGGTAAAATATCTTCATTTGTTGAACTTCAGTGAGGCCATGATCAGGGACTCTTCTTAAGCAAATCTGAAATCTCTTCCAACTTCTACCCAAAGTCTCGTCATCATCTTGTTTGAATGAAGTGATTTCAACTTGTGCATCTAATCTCATATTTGTTGGGTAGTATCTATCGAAGAACGCAGTTTGTGATGCCCCATGTTGTAATTGTTACGGGTTCTTGAGAATCATGCCACTCACTTGCTCCATCAATAACGAAGTATCTAAAATTAGCAAAATACATTTGCTCTTTAGTTACTCCTTGCGTAACATAAGAATCGCAAATTTGCATGAACTTCTGTACAGCACGGATTGGATCTTCGCCAGGTGCTCCTCGGAAATTGCCATAACTTTGAAACTGAGATAACATACCAGGATCGGGTCTGAATATCTCGACATTAATATTTGCTGGGCCAATTCCGAGGGCAGGAGCTCGAAACAGAGCGTCTTCAGGGCCATTGATGAACCACTGATCATTATTTTGAGCAACATGAGCAGCTGGAGGGTTGAGTTGTCGATTGTCAACTGGGTCTTCAGCCATTGTTCTTTTGCTAATTGCTCCTCTAACTCTTTTGCTTTAGCGTCTCTCTTTCTTTTGTTTGCTTCATGATCTAGGTTTTCGGGATTTGCAAGAATCACGATATCTTCACGCATAAACCAAAACCTGTAAACCTGAGAAAGAAAGACAACCCAAAGCGTAAAACTGAAAAATAAAACTAAAACTTAACTAACAATTAAACTACTAAAAGATTAACACTGGGGTCACACGCTACCTTCCCCGGCAGCGGCGCCAAAAACTTGGTGGGTCCTGGTGTGTTATTAAATTAATGCGAAAGTAAAGGAACCACAATCACCGCAAGTGTACGGTTGTCCAAGTAATATTCGATAAATCGAGTTCGTTTGCAGGGGCGGATTAGGCACAACTTAGGTATTAATCGAAAAGTAAGAATAATTGCTTAACAAGAAAAATAAAATAAAGATTTTTGTTTGGTTTTATATATAAAGATGCAAAAAAATAAATTACGGAATTAAAAGAAAGCAAATAAAAGAGATTTGAAACTTCAGATGAGAAAGAGTACTTGATCCTCGCAAGGGTTTCACCTAATCTATCTAATTCATGCTTCTGTTTAAGGGCTAAACTGGTATTATTATGCTAGTCGGGACTCTAATATCTCCTAGCCCCCGTCAGGGTGGACCTAAGAGCTATCCTACGGTATTACAAACCCCGTCAAGGTGAATATAAGTTACTTTCAGATGAATAATAATTTACCTTATTGGCTGCATGGTTAGTTAAGACTGTCAAGGTCAATAACGGATACTATGCGTCTATTATCTAGGTCTGTAATTAAACCCCCCGTCAAGGTGATCCATATGCCACTATATGGAATAGCCTAATTACTATGATCTAAGTTTGATTCATGACTTCAAAATTAGTGATTAAAACAAAATAATAGTCAACACAAAATACCTAGTCTAATTTAAACTATTAAATCCCAAATTCAGAAAACATAAATTAAATAGAATTAAGTTCAACCCATATAGCGATTCCCAAGTACTAAAGAAATTAGTTCATAACGGAATGGAAAACTAAAATTAAAATAAAGAAATTCATAGTTTCGAATTACAGAAAGAAAATAAAGAACCTAAAGGTTAAGATGACTGATGATGGAAAAACATGACTCCTCAAGCACTAGCTTCTCCTTGCCTCCTTGCTCTGACTTGAAAACCTTAAGCCTCTTGTGTAATTCTCTGAAGTGTGTGAAAGTAGGAGGTTATGGGATGTATTTATTGGTGTTGGAAGACCCTAGGTCGAATTTTCTTGGAGTGGAAGACAAGTTAAAGACTCTTAAATTCGTAGCCCTAAATTCTAGAAAAGGTAAGATTTTGATGCTGATTTGATTTGGTCATATCTTTTTCAATACTTATCCGTTTGAGAAGTTCCAATATATGAAACTACTTGTCTTGGAAAGAGCTTTCTATTGGTGCAGACCACTCGTCCAGAATCCATGCCAGTCTTTAATTATGATTTAATCTTTAGAACGTGGCTGGAATTTCAGATTTACAAGGCAGCTTTATCTTTTCCTTCTTTGAATAAATCTTCCCTTAATCTTCTTATTTCCATGTAAATCTTCTTTCCTTTCATCTTTATCTTGACTTGGTCTCTAAGTAATTACCATTTATCTTTTAAAGCTTCACATTAAATAAATAATTAAACCGCATATGCTTAAAAAGAATAAATCAATATATCAAGAAATCGAAACAGGAAAGTGCACTCTAAAAATAGAAACTCGACTAGAAATCCTTTCCTAACACTCTAAAATACACTAAGACTTTATTCTCACTTCTTCTCCTTGGATTGGTCTTTCATGAAATTCAAGAACCAATTAACTTTGTATTAAAAAATAGTCAAATTTACGCACAAAAGCTCAGATTCTGCAAATAGTTAATTTCCAAGGGGAGAAAGTGCAATATGAGCAAATAAGCCTAAAAGTCTATCAAATAAGTCATTTATTCACCTAAAAGGATGTCTCCAAGCGGCTAATAATTAGAACAACTAGGGAGACATCAACAATCCATCTCGTAAAAAGCGCTTAGCCTGAGGTACACGTCTAACTCAAAGACGTTAAACAAAAGTGCTCTTGGGAGACACCCCTTGTTTTAATTACTTTTTAGATTAGTTTGTAGTGTATAATTTTAAGTTAGTGTATATTTTTAATTGTGTTTACAAGCTAATAGGAGAGAAAGGTAGTGTGTTATTGTACATGAAATGAGTTTGGGGTCAAAGGAAAATTTTTGGAAAAATTCGCAGGCCAGTCCGGTATTACCGCGCCTCACGTCCGGTATACCGCACAGTGGCGGTTTTGAAGAGTTTCATTCCTAATCAAATTCTTACCTTATCAAACTTAACCCTAGCCCCTCCCACACGAAATTTTCAGACCCAAACACTATATATAGACCTTGTAGCTTGTACAAACCTCCAAAATAACACAACAACTTCAATAATTCTCTCCTCCATCCTACATAAACACAATTTCTTCATCAAATTCATCACACTAAACCATTAAACACCATCAAGAACATCAAGCTATCAAGATTTCTTCTAAGATTCATCAAGAAACCTTTCTCTTTCATCAATTCCAAGCAACAACCTCAAGCTACACCAATTTCTCTTAAACTTTTAATTCATCCTTGGTATAACTTGAGTTGTGGGTAAATCAAACATGACTAATCGATCTGATGCTATGGAATACAAGAGAAAGTGCACCATCCTTGGGAATAATAAATTGCCTAGAGCCACCATTGAAAAGCCGATCAACCTTGATGAGGCTACTGAAGAATCCAAAGAGAAGGCACCAGCACAACCACTACCAAAGAAATTAACTGCTAGAATGTCTGTACCAGCAAGGCCTTTGAAAAAGATAAAGATTCATAACCAAGGCTCTTCTACTTCTTCCTCTAAAATTGATCATGATCTTCCCCCATGGGCTCTTAAACTGCAACATGTAGTTGAAAGATTACGAGAAGATAACAGAGAACTTTGGGTAGAAGTTACACAGATGCAATCACAGCTGGAAGATATAACCTTGGAAAGGGATATTGATAATTATTCCGATCCCTTTTCTTCGGAGGAGGAGGAGGACATAATGGATCTCTATGGCCAGCCAGGTAAGCCACTCTAATCCTCTTTCTTAATAGCTTGTATGCATTAGGTAGTTTAGATAGTTTTGATTTTAAATTTTATTTATTTCTTGAGTTTTTTTTTGAGTCGTGGGGACACGACTCACTTTTGAGTTGGGGGTGGGGATTCGTTGTCCTCATCTTCTTTTCGTTTTTGCATAAAATTTAAAATTTTTAGGTTGAATTAAGGATAGAATATTTTGAATGAACCTATTTGAGCATGATTTAATTAGGTCAATGATAGTAAGTAGTATGTTTTTGAAAGATGTCATAAACTTTTTTAGCATGCATGTATGAAAACAGGAAATAAAAGATAGGAAAGTTAATGAGCAATGCTAAGAATTCACGTTGAAACTTAGGGAGAGTTATTTAGTGTGTAGAACGTGAGGTTTGAAATTAGTTGAAAACCAACTTATCTATGAACTAATAATAAAAACTTAAAAAAATCCGGTAGTTAGAAAAATGAATAAGGCAGTTCTTTCATGTTAAAAACACTTGAAGCCTTTATACCTTCTCACACTTTTATTTGATTATTGTTATTATTTATCCGTCTTAGCCTCTTTGAGCCTTTCTAAAGATTTTATTGTAACACATTATAATCCATACCCTTAGTTTGTAGGACTTATCTATATGACCCGCACTCGAATCGCAAAACCTGAAGCAAGTTGTTTTAGAGCTTGAGTTTGGGGTGGTGGGTTTCATCATTAGGGAACATTGGGTTTGGGAATTCGTAATTGTGATTTTACAAATGATGAAAAAGTTATTATTGTAACCCTTTGCCGGGGTAATAGTGAATGAAAAAGAAGCTACGAGCTAAATTTGCCAACAAGGGCATAAGATATTATATATATATATATATATATATATATGAAAAGAAAATAGCGTGATATCTCAACATCAGAAAGAGAATCATAGCTATACAAAAGAAAAAAAAGTAATATGAAAAGAATATATATATTCGGACCGGCAAAGTGGAATTTGTACATCATCAGAAAAAGGTTTTAATTGGGATTTGTTGGGGATGCAAATCAAAAGCATCAATAATTGGGTTGAGTGAGAACATTTTCGAGTGAAAACTCAAGCTCTAGGGCGATTCGTTGATGGCTAGTGAGGAGAGAGCCACAAGCTCACTTTTCATTATCCAAATATACCACACCCGTCCTTAAGCCAAGTTATAACCAAGACCTTAGGATTTCTAACTACTTGGTTGAGAAACAATTGAGCTATTACGTAGTAGGTAAGTGGGCCATTGAATGCTACATTAGGACCTATGAAGAACCTACAGCCATTAACTTGAACTAATTTATCATCCTCTCCTTCTGGCATTGCGAAATTAATCTGGATTTGAATTTATGGATTGTTGATTACATGTATATTAAGCATATTTGTGCATTATTTCTTGGGCATCACTACATGAGACTTTTTAGATATTTTGCTCTAGGATCAATCATTATGTTCAGTTCTTATTCTCCTCCGACTTCTTCTTGTTTATTTGACTACCCTACTGTTCTTTACTTTTATTGTATCGGGACGATACAACTTTGAGTTGGGGGTCTTGATGTCTCCTCATTTGTGATAGTAAAATCTATTTCTGAGACATCATTTTAGGCGTATTTATTAGTTTATAGGTCGATTTTAGCTTGATTTAGTACACTTTCCTATTTTGGGTCTTGAATTAATTAATTATTATTTTTAGAGCATATTGGGTTTAATTATTTATTTAGTGTGAAGCTTTAGAGATATATGGTAATTAATTAGAGTCCAAGTTGGTAAAAAGAGCTAAAGGAAAGAAGATAGACATGGAAATTGAAGATAAGGAAGTAAAAGCTAAAAACATGGAAAAGGAAAACCTGCCTTAAATCTGAATTTCTGCACCTACGACAACAAATCAGTTTATATCTTAAAAACGGTGAGTAATTTGGAGAAACGGTCAAGAGCAAAGTTGAAGATCTTTCCGAGACGATTAATTTTGTGTACTCATACGCATCAATCGGATAAGTATTGAAGCTGTTAGGGCCAAAAGAAAAACGGGGCTGATTGCATGTTTTTGGGCTACGAATTTGAGTTGGGCTTGGAGCCCATACTTACCTTTTCCTTCAAGAAAACGAATTAGGTCAACCTATACACTATAAATACAGCCTCTTAACACTCTGAAATCATCCTTGGTGAAACCTTAAGCCAAGAGGAAGCTTACAACACAAGAAAAGAAGTCTAGAAGGAGCTGTTCATCAATATGTCTTCTTCTACCTCTGAATTTGTAATTTCTTTCTTTTCTTGCATTAGTATGAACTAAAGTTATTTTAGCTTGAGTTTTTAGCATATATGTATGAACCCTAGTTTTGATTGACATCTATCTAATTTGGGAATTCTATGTTTTAAATTGAATTATTGTTTTTATTCTCTGTTTATGTGTTTGGATTTATATTCTGTGTTCTTGTGGAACCGCGGCCATATAGAATTACCATCTAGTAGTTAGGTCACCATTGACAACGGTGTTTAATTACATGTTTAGCACATAACGTCTAGTATTCGGTTTAGATCTGACACATCAACCTAACTAGATAATCACCATGGTTTAGTATATATTGCTACAATTGCAGGAACAGTTTGCTTAGGACTTCGTATTGACACAGGTAAATCCTATTTAAAACTACCTAGCGCAATTGGAACCGATTATTGAATTACTACATAATTCACCCTTACATGTTTAGAACGGCAAAACTAGTGGGGATTGCATGCTATTGACTCAAGCTATATTCTCATACTACTTCTTCTCTTGCATTTAAATTTCTGTCTTTATTTTCTTAGTTTAATTTAGTTTAATTGAAAACCAAATAAATATCTATTTGTCTTTACTTTTTCTGCGTTTTATTAGTTCTAGCTTTTTATATCTGCACTTGATTATTGCATAAGATTCTCCTAACCTTCGTAGTCTCTACGGAATCTTACTTATTTTCTAAAACTTGCATACGATCTGTATACTTGCAGAACCGTGCCAGTCTAGGGTGTTTATTTGCACTTTATTTATATCATATTTCATCACACCCTAGGCCGTACCAGGTAGTGATCCGGAATGATTTGCCTAACTAGATAGGCATTAGGGTTTGAGATTTAACCACCGATCATTGCACAGGGTCCCCTTACCCAAGTCATGGTAATTATTACGTCGCCACCTAAATCCACCCAGAAGGGGTTTAGGAGGAATATAGAACCCTGGCTACTTACTTTATAAGCTTTAATCACCCTTATTAACTAGTAGAAGAAATAGAAGTATAAGTGCTTACAAGCAAGCCTAAGATATATTTCTCGTCTTATTCTTAAATCTTTTATTTTATTGTCTTGTCTTTAATTAATCATTATTCTCCTCAATTATTCCTATTTAATTTTCTTGTCTTTTAATTAATCGAGCTATTTATTACTATTCTTTCTTGTAATCCATTCGTATAACACACTAGTCCCTAAGAACGAATCTGAACTTATCATTAAAACTTGTGTATGACCCGTGATACTTGCAGCGAGTAATGTGGAAGTGAGAGTGTTTATTCTTATTTATTTAATCTTATTTTATCATACTCTATCCCCCACCGGAGGGAAACCCGAGGAAAACTACTACAACTTTCAGGGTTGGCATTTTACTACATAAGAGACGAGTCGAGCTTGAAAACAGCCTAGAACAAGGCCGGTGAACTCCACGTGCATCATTAAGGACCATCATGGATCGAGAACGTCAACCCCTAACTTGGGGATTAAGCGATTCTCACGAAGGTAAGCACTATTTCCTCATTCGTTAGCTTTTGTATATTATGTGTTAGTGTATATTTTTAAGTTTTTATATTCTTTTGAGTCGTTTTAGAGTTGTGGGTACACGACTTAGATTTTAGTTGGGGTGGGGTACTCTTTGTCCTTATCAACGTTTTTGTTTTTAATCGCTTCATAAAAAATCGTAAAATATAAAACATTTGGTATAAGGAATAGATATAGAATCTAAACATGTTTCCCGAAAGCAGGACTTTAATAAGTTAATGATAGAATGTAGTAGGCCTTAGAGTTAATTCATAACATGCTTAAAATATTTGCATGAAAACACAACATAAAAGATAGAAACGACTAGTGAGCAATGTGTAGAAGTGAGTTTGAACGTAGGGAGAATAAGTTTTTTGTAGGGAGAATGTCTATTTTGTAAAACGTGACGTTCAAACTAGTTGAAAACCCACTTAACCTATGGAATAAAAGTGGGTTTTTTTAGAAACCATATAATTAGGCAAAATGAATGAAGCGTTTATTTGATATCCCCTTAAAGCCTTTCACCTTACTAATTCAATTTAAATGTTATATATCCGTCTTAGCCCCCTTCTAGCATGTAGCCCTTTCTTTTTAGCGACATTATAAGCTTATACCCCTAATATTTTAGGACTTATCCATGTGACCCATCTTTGAATCGCAACACCTTAAGACTAGTTGTCAATTGAGCTTGAGTTTAAGGTGATGGGTGTTCGTGATGCGATATACATTGGGTGGATTCAGCTTGTAATGTGCTATGCTGAAGATGTTCCTTATTGTAATCCTTTTCCATATTTTACTAAAAAAAATTTTAATAAGAAAATATATATGAAAAATAAGTCGACATGACAACTCAGATTAAAAAGAGTGTCTTGTTCAACTGAAGATGAGTTTCTCTTTGATTGCCAAAAACGCTATGCATCTGATGTCTCCCTATTTGTTCTAATTATTAGCCCTTTGGAGACATCCTTTTAGGTGAATAAATGACTTATTTGATAGACTTTTATGCTTATTTCATCATATTGCACTTTCTCCCCTTGGAAATGGACTATTTGCATTTTTAGAGCTTTTGTGCGTTAATTTGACTATTTTTAGTGCAAAGTTAATAGGTTCTTGAATTTCATGAAAGACCAAGCCAAGGAGGAGAAGTGACAATTAAAGTCTTAGGGTATTTTAGAGTGTTAGGAATTATTTTTACTCGAGTTTCTATTTTCAGAGTGCACTTTCCTATTTCTATTTCTTGAAGTATTGAATTATTCTTTTTAAGCATATGCGGTTTAATTATTTATTTATTGTGAAACTTTAAAAGATATATGGTAATTACTTAGAGACCAAGTCGAGATAAAGAAGTAAAGGAAAGAATATTTACATGGAAATAAGAAGATTAAGGAAAGATATATGCAAAGAAGGAAAAGATAAAGCTGCCTTATGAATTTGAAATTCCAGCCACATTTCAAAGACGAGTCCATAACTTAAGATTGGATAGGAATTTGGGAGAGTGGTCTGCACCAATGGAAAGAGATTTCCGAGACAAGCGGTTTCATATATTGGAACACCTCAAACGGATAAGTATTGAATGAGATATGACCAAAACAAATCAGCAGCAGAATCTTACCTTTCCTAGATTTTAGGGCTACGAATTTAAGAGTTCTTGCCTTGTCTTCCACTCCAAGTAATTCGACCTAGGGCTTGCTTACACCTATAAATACACATCTTAGACCTCATTATTCAGTACCTCTCAATTAATTTTCAATATATATATGAGAGAGAGAGAGAGAGTCAGAACCACCTCTCACAATTCATTCAATTTATAATATCCTTAGAGAGAGAGAGAGAGAGTCAAAGACTTCAAGAGCAAGAAGGTAGAGGAGAAGCTAGAGTTGGAGGAATTCTATTATTCCAACAAGAAGTCATTCAAACCTTAGGTTATCAATTTCTTTTCTGTAATTAAATATGATGTCTTTCTATTTAGTTTCAGTCTTTAATATTGCTATGAGTTAAACCTTCATATACTTGAGAATCGCAATAAAAGGATGTTACTTTGTTCTTATTTACTAATTCTTTTGGATGTTACTTTGTTCTTATTTACTAATTCTTTTCCGCGCAACTACAATTAGTTGTTAGTATTTGGGCTATTCACTTTAGTGGCGAAGTGATCATCCGACAGGGGGGGTTTGAATACAGACTTAGGTAATACCCGTGTAATGTCCGTTATTGACCGACATGCTTAACTAGTTACATAGCCAAAGAGGTAAAATCATATCATCCGAAGAGGCATATTCGCCCATACAGGGGTTTATAGTACTTTAGGATAGCTCCTAGGTCCACCCGATAGGGGCTAGGAGATATTAGAGTCCTGGCTAGTTTACTATTACCAATTCTACCCTTAAACATATCATAGATTATATTAATTAGGAGGATTCTTTGTGAGACTCAAGTATCTCTCATATCTGAAGTCGTCTTTTACTTGCATTATTTATTTTCTAGTTATTTAATTTTAGTCTTTATTTATCTGCATCTGTAGTTATTAGAAAACCAAACCAAAATCTATTATTTTACTTATCTGTTAAACAATTATTTCTACTATCTGATTAATATTTGGGTTGAACCTAATCTGTCCCTGAGAACGAAACTCGATTATCGAATATTACTTGGACAACCGTACACTTGCGGTAATTGTGGTTCCTTTATTCTCGTACTTAATTTAATAACACACCAAGACCCACCAAGTTTTTGGCGCCGCTGCCGCGGACGGTAGCGTGAGACCCCGGCGTTAATATTTAGTAGTTTTAATTGTTTATTTATTTTACGCTTGGTTTTTGTTTTTGTTGTACAAATTTTTATTCAGGTAATGATCAAGAGGTTTTATTGAAGATGTATAGATGACATTACCCGGATCCCGATCCATACGACTATTGGGAAGACTCTTCGGGACAACAACAATGGAGTGGTAACTTCTACCAACAATCTTATCAATACCTGCAAGAGAAGGATTGGAACAACCAATGGATCGGGAATAATAAACATCAAACATCATATCACTATCAGCAAGAGTAAGGATGGAACAACCAATGGGTTGGAAACGTTCAACAACCTCCACCTTCACCACAAAGTTCTGAAATAAATAGAGCACTTAAAGAACTCATGCGCTTACATGAACAAACGCCTAAGGCAGTAGAGGAAAAGGATTCATAACAATGGGTTGAAAGCACTCAACACTCTCCACCTCATCACTATCATCAATAAATCGACAATGAGATAAGTTCTAACCTCAAGTGCCTAGTAGAGGAAACCAACGCCACCCACGCACGCATACAACAGATGGTAGAAGAATGGGGTAGTATGTCTTATGAAGATTCCACTCCCCCGAGGGATGGAAGAGATCAACCAGAAGAAGTAGTTGAGGAGGAGGTGTTGAAGGAAGATACTATTGATAGTGATATGACCACTATGCCAGTTATAAATAGAGACCACCATGTGGTTGAGAATCTTGTTAGCATAGTGGAAGGTGGAGTAGCAACGAAATTCCTAGAAATTGAAACTGAGATTGCTATTCCTATGGTGCGTGCACATGATCAAGATATAGAACGCAAAAAGGAAGAAGAGGTGATCGAGATTATTGAGATTCCACAACAAAAATATGATGAGGTAATAGTGGAAGATTGGGTTGAAAGCGAAGACGAATGTGAAGTGGTTGAGGAATCAATTGAAGAAGTAAAGCTTCATAATAAAAGAGAATTCGAATCTCCACCACAAAAAGTTCACCAATCACTATCTCCACCACAAATCATCATTAAAGATAAAAAATCGGAATCACCTCTATTACTACAAATGATCAATAAGTGCTACGCAAGTAAGGTGCTACACCGCGAGAGTAAAGCGGCAAGGAGGAGCACCTAATCACCACATTTTAAAGAGGAACGCGAGATTGGAAAGAATAAAATGAGCTTATACCGTTGAGGACGGTTATCTACTATCGTGTGGTGAAGAATAAGTTTGGTTGTGAAAGTAAGAAGGCGAAACAAGATACTACCCTCCCCCTTTCAGAGATCGATTGAATAAAATTCTAAGGGGGAAGGTCCCAAAGCTTACATGCCAAGGACGAAGTGAATTCAAGCGGAGGAGAACCGCAAGGACCTCAATACCATCTTCATGGAAGGCAACGCGTCGAACTTAAAGACGTAATAAACAAAAGTGCTTCTTGGGAGACAACCCATGTTTAATTTGCTTTCTGTTTTTTAATTACTAGTGTATAATTCTAAGTAATTATCGAGTCTTAGTGTCTATTTTCAAAAGAAATGAGAAGGGTAGTGTGTTATTGGTGCAGGAATTGAGTTTGGGGTGCGAAGGAACGAAAGGAGGAAATCTGTTGCACTGACCGGCTAGCCGGCCAGATCACCGGCATGCCGGTGGAGCAGAAACACGTGCCCACGGGTCTAAGGGTTGGGTTGTTTGCCGAGAGGGAGAAAAAAATTAAGTAGCCGCGCCGGCTAGCCGGTCACATGACCGGTATGCCGGCCAGAAGGAAAACCCGTGCCCTCGGGGTGCTCAACTCGGGTATTTTGACGGAGCGAATTTGCCAAGAACAGCGCACCGGCTTGCCGGTGACACCTCCGTTATGCCGGTGCCCAAAAACACGTGGCCACGGGTATCGATTCGGGTTCAAGGCAGAATGTTACAACAAGGAAGAATTCCAGCACCGGTATGCCGGTCAGTAGGTCGGTTTGAAGAGTTGTTGCCTTATACACTTCTTACTTCATCAAGAAGTAACCCTAGCCTCTTCAAAAACAATTTTTCCAGACCCTAACCCTTATGTACCTGCACAAAGACCACTACAACACCAAAGAAAATTAAATCATTCCTCCTATTTCATTCCAAACACACATCCAACACCACAATCCTTCAAGAAAATCAAGAAATCTTCTCCTTCAACCTTAAACCTCTTCATCAAAGCTTCAATCCTATACATTAAACCTTCCCCAATCCACTACACAATCATTACCCATCTCACATAACACCTAAATCCTTCATTACAAATCCTCAAAACATCAAATTTCAAAACTATTCTCTAGTTTTTGATAATTTGAAGTTTTGAGTTTGGGGTTCATTGAGATGACGAAGATTGGGAGGTCAAGAATACCATGAAGAAGAAGTTGAAGAACCTTGTATTACTTTTGGTGTTGAAAGATGTAGTTGAAAGAATGAAACTTTTGGAGGATAATCACCAAGAGGTGTTGACAACCATAGGAAAAGACACAAAAGAGTTGGAGCTTATGCAAATCATATTACGTGTAGTGAGAAATGTTCAACATGCCACCTACGCAACACAAGGAGCTCAACCTACACGCAACCATGGAAACCAGCTTCGTGCTGGTTCAGATACGTTTTCCTATCTCTTTTCTCATTTGTTTTATTTGTTTATTTGCTTTATTGAGTCTTTTTCGAGTCGTGGGGACACGACTCATTTTTGAGTTTGGGGGTGGGGTTCGTTGCCTCATCCCAATTTTCCTATGTTATTAGTTTTACATGCGTTCAATAAAATTAATCTAAGGGTTGCGTTGACTGTAGAGTATTTTAAATGCCCCCATCAAGCATGATTTTTATGAATTTATGATAGAAAATAGTTGACTTTAGGAATTAGTGTAAAACGCACTTAGATTGCATGCAAGTATGAGATAATTGATAGGAAGAATTAATGAACAATGCAAAAGAAGTAAACTTGTGCTTAAGGATAATAGGTGGTTTGTAGAACGTGAGATCTAAATGAGTAGAGAACCCACTTAGGTATGAACTAGAGGCAAGATGTGTAAATAGGAAGATGATAGACACAGTTCATTGTCATCCCTTTGAATCTTTTTTTGGCCTTCTATCCCTGAATTAATTATATCCTTCTTAGCCAAATTTTTAGCCTTTAAGCCTTTCTTTTGTCGCCAAATTATAAGCCAATATCCCTTTAGATTGTTAGGCATGACCATATGACCCGCACTTGAATCACGATCCTGAGACTTCCTGTCTTGAGCTTGAGTTTGGGGTGGTGGGTCCACTGTATGGGAATTTACATTAGGTTGGGATTTTTGAGCTTATCAATTGTGCTCTGTGCTATATTTTAATGATGATTCACAGGTTTATTATATTGTAACCCTTTACCGGGGTAATAGTTAATGTAAAAGAAGCTACGAGATAAAGTTATGAATAGGCATAACTATGAAAAAGTAGCATGATATCTCAACATTAAAAAGAGAGTCATAACTATACAAAAGAAAAGAAAAAAATGAATGATTTGAAAATTTATATATTCGGACCGTCAAAGTGGAAAATTTTAAGTGAATCATCTTTAGTGCTTATTGGGTTAATTTGGGGACGCTAATTAAGCGCGTCAAATGGGTTGAGTGAGAACGTATTCGAGTGTAAACTCAAGCTCTTGGACAGTTTGTTGATGGTAAGTGAGGAGAGAGCCAAAAGCTCACTTCAAATTTACCATATATACATACCATACCGTCCCTAAGCCTATGCAAAAACCGTAAAGACCTCGCGATTCCTAGATGCACAATGAGTTAATAGAGAGTATGCTAAGTGGAGCTTTCAAAGAAAGTAAAGATCGAGGAACACCCTATAGCCACCATCTTGAGATAAGTAATAAGCGTAACCTTCTAGCATTGTGAAATTAAATTTGGATTGATATTATTCTGTGTTTGATTTTGCATGATAGTGTAGGTGTATATTAATTCCTAAATTAGACTATATGAGATTTTTTTTAAGTTGTGCTTCGGGAATATTTTCTAGATTCTACCTTCTGCGTTCACCTAAAAGATCCTTTGTTTTTATTTTACTTTGTCGGGACGACAAAGGTTTGAGTTTGGGGTCTTGATGTCTCCCTATTTGTTCTAATTATTAGCCCTTTGGAGACATCCTTTTAGGTGAATAAATGACTTATTTGATAGACTTTCATGCTTATTTCGTCATATTGCACTTTCTCCCCTTGGAAATTGACTATTTTTAGAGCTTTTGTGCGTTAATTTGACTATTTTTAGTGCAAAGTTAATAGGTTCTTGAATTTCATGAAAGACCAATCCAAGGAGGAGAAATGAGAATTAAAGTCTTAGGGTATTTTAGAGTGTTAGGAATTATTTTTACTCGAGTTTCTATTTTTAGAGTGCACTTTCTTATTTCTATTTCTTGAAGTATTGAATTATTCTTTTTAAGCATATATAGTTTAATTATTTATAGTAATTCTCCGATCAACAACTGAATCTAGTATTTCATCCTTTGATTCAGGCGAGTGGAACTCTTCGAAATGTGTTTGCTTTAGAGGCAGATCTTGTGCCACTCCACCTGGTCGTATGAAACTGGCATGCATCCTGGCTCCCGAGACTCTACAGAAAGAGGAGAGGCTTGACCTCAACACGCTCAGACAAGAAAGCTACTATTGTGAAGCTTTAAAAGATATATGGTAATTACTTAGGGACCAAGTCGAGATAAAGAAGTAAAGGAAAGAAGATTTACATGGAAATAAGAAGATTAAGGAAAGATATATGCAAAGAAGGAAAGGTAAAGCTGCCTTATGAATCTGAAATTCCAGCCACGTTTCAAAGATGAGTCCATAACTTAATATTGGCTAGGAATTTGGGCTAGTGGTCTGCACCAATGGAAAGAGCTTTCCGAGACAAGCGGTTTCATATATTGGAACACCTCAAACGGATAAGTATTGAATGAGATATGACCAAAACAAATCAGTACCTTTCCTAGATTTTAGGGCTACGAATTTAAGAGTTTTTGCCTTGTCTTCCACTCCAAGTAAATAGATCTAGGGCTTGCTAACACCTATAAATACACCTCTTAGACCTCATTATTTAGTACCTCTCAATTATTCTTCAATATATACATCTTTAGAGAGAGAGTCAGAACCACCTCCCACAATTCATTCAATTTATAATATCCTTAGAGAGAGAGAGAGAGAGAGTGAAAGACTTCAAGAGCAAGAAGGTAGAGTAGAAGCTAGAGCTGGAGGAATTCTATTCTTCCAGCAAGAAGTCATCTAAACCTTACGTTATCAATTTCTTTTCTGTAATTAAATATGATGTATTTCTATTTAGTTTCAGTCTTTAATATTGCTATGAGCTAAACTTTCATATACTTGAGAATCGCTATAAAAGGATGAACCCTAATTAATTATTTCTATGTTTTGAATTTGAGATTGTTTAGATTTAAATTAAATTGAGTCTTAGATATTGGATATTACTTTGTTCTTATTTACTAATTCTTTGCCGCGCAACTAGAATTAGTTGTTAGTATTTGGGCTATTCACTTTAGTGGCGAAGTGATCATCCGACAAGGGGGGTTTGAATACAGACTTAGGTAATACGCGTGTAATGTCCGTTATTGACCGACAGGCTTAACTAGTTACATAGCCAAAGAGGTAAAATCATATCATCCGAAGAGGCATATTCGCCCATATATGGGTTTATAGTACTTTAGGATAGCTCCTAGGTCCACCCGACAAGGGGCTAGGAGATATTAGAGTCCCGACTAGTATACTAATACCAATTCTACCCTTAAACATAACATAGATTATATTAATTAGGAGGATTCTTTGCGAGACTCAAGTATCTCTCATAGCTAAAGTCGTCTTTTACTTGCATTAAATCTTTTCTAGTTATTTAATTTTAGTCTTTATTTATCTGCATCTTTAGTTATTAGAAAACCAAACAAAAATCTATTATTTTACTTTTCTGTTAAACAATTATTTCTACTATCTGATTAATATTTGGGTTGAACCTAATCCGTCCCTGACAACGAAACTCGATTTATCAAATATTACTTGGACAACCGTACACTTGCGGTAATTGTGGTTCCTTTATTCTCGTACTTAATTTAATAACACACCAGGACCCACCAGCATCTACGATAAAATCTTGTGTGACCCAAGAAACTTCTAACCCCTTTAACAGAAGCTGCAGGTGGTAAGGTGGTCCTTGTGTTTTCCTTCAATAAATAACATGTCAATCCTTAATAGAAAAAACACCTCCATAGAGCACGGATCGCAAGTAGCAAGAGTAAGTAGGGTATCGTTCCACAGAGATCAGTGCGATAAGTGTATTTTATTCTAGTAAAAGTGAAGAGATTATGTTCTAAGAAAGAAATAAATAAAAGAAAATAGGAATATTTATTTGTTTGGTTTTTGTATTAGCAACTAAGAACGAAATTGAGGCAATAAGGTTTAACAAGTAATATTAATTAACTAATGATTAAGCTAATAAGTAAACCAGAAATAAAATGAAAGATTAACTCGATTGAGATGGATGCGTGAGGATATTGTTAAGTAATTTATAATGTCGTTAAATGATTTTTCTATTCTATAAGGGTGAATTTGTTTTGGTATTCACATTAGTCGAGAATCTAAGCCGCTCTATCCCCTATTCGGGCACCCAGAGCATCTACCTTACACACTCTCTGGTTACCTTATGTATTAAATCAAAAAACCCAAAGACTACCTAGCGAGCAAGGAACACACTCATCCAAGGCACTAGGCATTAAAATACTAATTCTGTAACCTCGTCCGCTGCATGGATGTTAACTAAGTTACAAAAGCTCAGAGCACAAGAGTAATTATATCAAATATAAGAACAATGGAATAAAAATAAGCATAATCCAATTAAATTAAACAATAATATATGTCCAAAATTAAATAACATCATCAGATAACTAAACAATATTCATTACATTACCATCCTCGAGCAATATGTAGCTCATAATCAAATTAACACAAAATAAAACAAAACTAATTAAACTGAGTCTGATTCATGTTTAAAATAGAAAATAAGATACAGTTATTGTTAACAAGAAGTGTAAATGGTGAATGGTTGAAATGGAATAGAAGGGTTCATAGACAAACCCTTGTCTCCTCTTCTGTTCTTATCACGTTCTCTTCCGGATGGCTAAAATTGATATTCCAAATGAAGTATATCCAGTCTATCTATAAAATGGCTGAAATAAGGATTTTATATCTTTCCAAAATTCGTTTGGGCCCTCTTTAATTAGGTTAAGATGAGGTCCAACGTGTTTTTGGATGCTACAGGTTCAAAGTTCAAGTCATAGGAACGGTTTTTTGCATAACTTCTTCGTCTTAACTCCAAATTGACATTTGTCACTTGCCACATGATCGTGACTTCAAGCTCGTTCCAAACCACTAGATTTAGGTCCCAAAATCTTCATCAAAATATCGTGGTGACTCCCTCCCTATCGTGCAATACTACTCCAATAATCGCTCTAACTTCCCATAGTGGCTTCTAGCTTCAACCGCTTTGACTTGGAGTTTCTCTTCATCTTTGAAATTCTTCTCTTTGTTTTAGAATCTAGTATCAAGCATGTACCTAAACTAAAATCGAAGTGTGCCCTTGGTATTGCAATAGGATCTCATGCAATTTACCAACTCCTTTCTGTTTCAATGATACGTTCCATACCTTCTGCAGCTTCTATAACATCCATGGACACAAATCCTCCTCTTCCAAGATTATCTACTCTCAATCTACTTTCTGCATTAATACCCTGATAAAACATAGCTAACTGTAAAGATGGGGCGTAACCGTAGAGTGGACATCTTGCTAACTTCTGTTGAAACCTTGTCCATGCATCTCCTACTTCTTCATCATACTCTTGGAAAAAACTAGGAAGCTCCATTTGGTCTTTTAATTTCATACTCTTCAAATAAAAACGGTTAAAGAATTTGACTTGTAGTTCATCCCAAGCATTAATTTTGTTTGGTGGTTGTCTATCTAGCCAATCACCAACACTTCCGGTCAAAAAGAACGAAAACATATGACAATACAGTTGCTAGTGTGCAATGCCAGGAGTAATGTAGGCATCACAAATCTGCACAAACTTTTGGATCGCTCTTACCCGATCTTGAATTGCTGCACCACTATAGTGTCCATAACTCGTAAATTGACTGAGCATACCCGGATCGGGCCTGAACTTTATATTTTGGATCATTGGAGGACGATACCCTAATGGTTGAACTCAAAAAGGTGCTCCTAAGCCTGGGAGATCTTGTTCGTGACGTTGATTGTTTCTAAAATCTCCTCCTAGTGGTGCTACACTTGAGGAATGGTAATACCGGAGGAATAGGTATTCTTTGATTATTGTTGAAATTATTTTCCTCCAGTGGAATTAGATCCTCGTTTATGAAAGACATGGCATCTCTTTGCTCGTTCTTTTCTCTTATATGTTTGTCGTAATCCCTGAAAACACTTTCGGGATTCTCGAGCATACACTAGAATCTGAAAGAGACAAAAACAAAAAGAAAGCGTAAATCTGAAAAAATAACTAAAAACTACTAAACTATAAATTAAACCCACACGCTAACGAGACACAAGTCCCCAACAGCAGCGCCAAAAACTTGGTGTTTAGTAGGGTGTGTTTTTTAATAATGATAAATAAGATGCGAACTATCACCCTAACCAATCATGTTACTCACTGCAAGTATCAGAGATCGTATGCAAGTTTTAATGATACGTTAGATTCGTTCTTAGGGACTTAGTATGTTTTACGAATGGATTAGATGAAAGCGTAGTAAGAAATAGTTTCAAGGAATGAAAGATAATAAAGTAAATATGAATAATTGGAGAGAATATGAATAAACTAAAGACTAATGCAAATAAATAAAGATGTAAGAATGAGATGAGAAATGTAGCTCAGGTTTGCCCGTCTGCACTTATTCTTCTATTTCTACTATAGTTATAACAATGATTTAAGCTCTTAAAGTAAGAATCCAAGATTCTATATTCCTCCTAACCCCCTTTTGGATGGACTTAGGTGGCGACCTAACAATTACTAGGGACATAGATAAGGGGATCCTGCGCAATGATCGGTGGTTAATCTCAAACACTAATGAGTATCTAGTTAGGAAAGCCCGTCAGGATCACTACAGCACACTAGAAGTTTATGTGGTATTTCAACAACTATACACCCCTTCCGGGTGACCATTCAACTGCTATTAATGGGGTAGTCTATACTCGTGCACAAGCAAGAACTACGGTCAATACATCAAAGCACATAAAACAAATATAAAGGTTAAGAAGCTCAATCGATTTAAAATGGTTTATCCCAAATAAACTTAGAAAAAAATAGAATTCAAAGATTATGCATATGCAAAACCCAAGTTTTGGGAAAATTAGTTCATGCTAACAAGAAATAAACTAAAATAAAGATACATATTGTCAACTTGCTTCTCTTGATGACTTCTAAGAGTAATATAATTTAAAAGATGAGAAAGGAAACGTTTACAATGATAAGAGGGTATATTTATAGGTGTTTTCTAACCCTAGGTCGAACTTTTGGAGTAGAAGGCAAGTAATTTGAGTCCAAGTCCAACTCAAATTCGTTTCCTAAAATATAGGACTGGTTTTGTCATATCTTCTTCGTTATTGAGACGATCTTCACCCACTTTATATCATAATGACTGCAGCAGAAATATCTTTCTAACTGTTCAAAGGCTTATCTAAATTCGAAGCCAATTTGAAGTTATCTTTACTTTAGTGGACGTAGCTGCATAAATATGTAGATTTATTTGGCAGTTTTTTCTTTTCTAATTTAACTTTACTTCCTTTTATCTCTTGATTACTTTTAGATGACATCTAACTATATTCCATAAACCTTAAGAGTTTCACATTAACACACAAATTAAACCAATATGCTCTAAAAGTAATAAATCATCAAATCAAGACATGAATTAAGAAATTATCTAATAATAGGGAAAAATCCATAACAATTAATCAATTACACATAAAATGATGTCTCCAACCTACATTAATATATCAAAAATATGGAGACAACATTTACATTAGCCGGGATGCAAATGCATCTAAGTCCTGTCACGGGTGATCTTAGCTCTCTACCTTATTCATCCTCTCGGCTTTCGGGTAGGCTTAATTTCTTGGCCCTATTGACTGCCTAGTGTGTTAAACCATTTGGTAAAAGGCACTAGGCGTCTATATATTATGTCCAAAATCTCGACCCCCTGCCCGGGTATTAGTCAAAAAGTCTCAAAATATCTATATTTGCTCAGGATACATGTAGGCAACATGCACAAATATATAAACAATTGAATTATATAATTCAATTCATTTCAATATCATAAATTATCCCAAATCACCAAAAGATAGGTAAAAATAAATTAGGGTTCGTACCCATTGCAAGTCTCAAGCATAAAATTGTTTAGCTCATACCAAATAAAGGAAAGTACAACGAAAATAATACTAGAATCATGTTTAAAAGATATAATGGACTCGAATTAACCTAAAATACTGAATGGATAGGTTGTGCAATCGTGGAGAATGATGAAATTTGGGCGTAAACCCTTATTCCCTCTTCTCTAGGCGTTTCAGCTCTCTCCATATGATAAAATTCGATTAAAAATGAAGCATACCAAATTATTGAGCTCAAATAAGCTTATATACCAGGTCCAAAAACGTTTTGGACTTAATGGGCTCACTTAAGTGGCTTAAACTTGCCTCAACCCGTTTTTTACCATGATGTTCAGGTTTGAGTCACGTTGGTAAAACTTCCATAACTTTCGCGTCTCATATCCGAATAGACTTTTGTCACCTCTCACGCTAAACTGACTCCAAGCTCTTTCAGAATCAAAAGGAATCATATCTATATCTATTACCAATTAATTAGGGTGACTGTAACAATATGTCAATGTACTTTTCCAGTAAACGTTCTAACTTCCCTAAAGTGACTTCTAGCTTTCTTTACGTCTTTGCTTGGGTTCGGACTTCAATCTTGACTTTTCCTCATCCTCTTGGACCATTATGTCAACCATGTACCTAAAATCTACACACTTAACACGCAAATAAGGTACAAAAACACTATAAATGAAATATTGTCTAAAATAATGTAGAAAAGTACAATATGGCGATTACTAGGGAAAATACCTCACTTAGGTACCATAAACCCTCAAAAAGATGTCTTTTTAGTAGATTAATCTATCACAAAAGAGGAAAAATCAAGACCCCCAACTCAAAGTTTTGTCATCCTAACAAAATAAAAGAAAAGAAAACCAAAAGGGGCCTAAGTCCAAATAACCAAGGAAGAAAGGATGGAATAGAAAAATAATGAATAAACCTCAAGCAACTATTTTAACAAGTCTCATATAGTAGTGTTCGAGAAATACTAAAAAAATATGCATAATATACAAACAATCAACATCTAACAAGTTAAAAAGTGGATTTATGTCGCAATGCAAGGAGCGGTTCTCTCTTAAGTCGATATGACGACTATAGGGTGTTCATAGGTCTTCCCTAGTGTCTAATGGTCCACTTAATTACTCCCTAATTATGCGATTGTTACTTACCTAGATAGCTAAGAATCTTAAGGTCTTGAAGTGTAGTATAGGCTTAAGGTAGAGTGTGATAAATATTTAGGAAAATATAGAGTGGGCTTTTGGCCCACTCCTCACTATCCATCAACTAATCGCCCTAGAGCTTGAGTTTTCGCTCACAATCGTGCTCACTCAACCCATTTAATGTTATAGCGTTGCCTCCCCGAATCCTAACCAATATCACAAAATGTCCTATACCGGATGTTTTCTTTATTCTTTTCATATATTTTAATTTTTCATTTATTTTTATCCAATTTTTTTGTAAGTCAAACACAAGGGTCTTTTTGTTGTGAGTCCTTGTGTTGCTTATTTTCAATCTTTTACACAACTTTTCCTTTTCTTTTGATCTGGCATAGATTATAATTAAGCGCTCAATGAATAAACTCAAAATAAACATCTACCCACCCAATGTATCGCCTGATCACGTACACCCATGGTGGGTCCTGGGGTGTGAAAAAATTAACGATAAATAAGAGGACCTACTAACTGCAAGTGTACGAATCTTTCCAATTAATTGATAGATATTAGGGATTTCGTTCTCAGAGATTGGACTGGTATAACTCAAGTGTTCAAAAGATAAGTAGTAGTAATTGCAAATACATAAAATAAAAGAGAAATGACATTTGTTTGATTTTGAGGAATAAACTACTAGATGCAAATAAATAAATAAATAAGGATTAATAGAAAGTAAATGAATTAAAGATAAAGAGATGTGGACGCAAAGATGAGAGGTGTACTTGAGTCTCACAAGGGATCCACCTAAAGTCATATAATTAATACTTCGGTTTAAGGATAAAATCGGTATTTGTGTATTAGTCGGGACACTACTTTCTCCTAACCCCGTCAGGGTGGACTTAGGAACTATCCTATGGTAATACAAACCCCGTCAGGGCGATTATACTTACTTTCGGATGTTAAAGTGTTTTACCTAATTGGTTGTGTGGTTAGTAAAGCCCGTCGGGATCATTGACGAATACCACACGTATATTACCTAGGTCCGTAATTAACCCCCCACCCCCCACCCCCCACCCCCCCCACCCCCCCCCCGTCAAGGCGATCACTTGCCACGTAGTGAATAGCCTATTTACTAATACCTAATTATAATTGGCCAAATTAAAAGTAGTAAATAAGATTGCGATAATAGTCAATACAAAATACCCAACTTATAATAAAGTAAATAATCCCAAATTCCGAAAAACATCAATTAAATAAATTAGGGCTTAGCCCATAAATGTAATTCTCAAGTACTAAATGTTAAGCTCATATTCAAAGTAAAAACTGTAAATAAATAAAACATTCATGTTCCTAAATTACAGAAAAGAAATAAAAAACATAATTAAGGAATTGGATTGAGCTGTTGTTGGAAGAAATTGACATCTCCAATTGCTCTCTCTTCTGTCTTTTTGCTCTGCTTTGAAATTTAGTAAATAATGAAGCGTACTGAAAAATGAGGGCTTTCATTTTAATTAAATGATTAAAAATCCCAACTCCAATTGGCAATTCCCATAACTATTGTACACACTCTAGTAAAACGGGCGAAACATTTGAATCTTAAGTCCAAATCACCTGATTCCAGTCCTCAATTCGAGCTAACTCAGAGGTGCAACTTTCTCCTTTAAATATCCAAACCTGAATCAGTACCATTTTTTCTCTAAATCAACAAGAAGTAACAACTATCCAGATTCTTATGCTTTTCTTCAAATCTTTGAGTGGTACTTTCTCTCTTTTGACCTCTCGTCTTGATCTAAGACTTTAAACTTCACTTCTCCGTCTTGGTGCTCCATAGTTCTATGTACTTAATAACTTTATACTAAAAAAACTAATTAATGCACAAATTCTTTAAAAATGCAAATAATATAATTCTGAGAGGAAAAAGTGCAATATGAAAAAATAAGCATAAAATTCTATCTAATAAGTCTAATTTCCACCTAAAATAATGTCTCATAAGGGAATATATCTATCACAAAAAGGGATACATCAACCCACCACTCCTAACTCAAGCTCCAAAACAAATAATCTTAGGCATGTGATTTGAGAGCGGGTCATATGGTCAAACCCTAAAAAAGGCTTATAACATGGTTATTATAGAAATGCTACAAAGGCTAGAACTGGGCTACAAAGGATATTACAATTCATTACCGGTAAGCGAGATAAAGGCAACAAAGTACTAACAAGGAAATGCCTTGATCATTTTCCTAACTACTAGGGTTTGTTACTTTCTCACTTTTGGTTCATAAATTAAGCTAGTTATTCACTAGTTCCACCCTCACGTTCTACACACCGCTCACATCTTCATAACTGTAAACTTAACTTCTACGCATTGCTCACTAATCCTTTGTATCCCTTATTAATTATTTGCATGCATATACACTACACAATTTGTCAAAAAGTTCATGAACACACTATTTCCTATCATTAACTTGTTGAAATTTATGCTTAAAAGGAACATTCACTACATTTTCTACACCTAATCCTTATTCTAAATTTTTTAAAATTTAAATTTTATTGATTTTATGAAAAACAAGTAAAAACGAAACGGGAATGAGGACAACGAGTACCCCATCCGCAACTCAAAACTGAGACGTGTCCCCACGACTCGAAAATGAATCAAAAGGAATAAAATTACTAATATACACTAACACAAATAATAAGCAATTAAGGAGAAGGGTTAGATGATGGTATCTGTCAGTAGCACATCCTCTCGAATTCGTGTTTGAAAGAGGTTTGAACGATCTCTATTCCAATGTTCTTATGGATTTTATTCACATCTTGTATGATATTCAAATGGCTCTACTATGTTGTATATTCTCTAGTTTCACTATCATGTTAAACAGTTCATTTGCCCAATTTGGAACATCAGGTTCAATGCTATCCATACCTTCTTTCTGTATTGGAGGAAGAAAGTTGATCTGTCTCATTTTGTTCTTTCTCTTTTTCTTCCCCTTATTTTGTTGTGTAGTCATTTCAGGTTTTGGTTTCATTTTCGGCGATTCGCGGATGAGAATTAGTTGTTTCCGTATTTTCCCGAATGACTTCTTTGTCTTCTTCTTTGGTAAGCTTCGCACCTCCCTCTTAAATTGAGTTGTGTCTATCCTCTTTGTCATCTCTCTTAACCCACAACTCAAAAATTAGCTAAGTTTGAAATGAAGTTCTTGAACTTTGAAGATTGGTGTTCTTTGGGGTGTAATGGTGTAGGAGTATTTTAATGGCTCTTGGATGTTATCTTATAAAGAAAGGAGGAAGAATAAAGCTTGTTGAATGTTGAATATCTTCTGAAAAGCTATAAGATTCTTGGTGTTTATTGGTGTAATGGATTGGACTGAGTATTGTTTATGTGATGGTGAAGATGGGTGAAGGATTGGATGGCGTTTTGGGTGTGTTGGTGAAGTTCTTATAAGCATTGGTGAGGTTTCAATGGAGGTTGAAGATTAAAAATTAGTCTAGGTGAAGAAGATGGAGGCTGGAGGCGAGAGTTGTCATGTAAGAAACCCTATATTTATTTCTCACTTTTATTCAAACACGTCACGTGCGGTATACCGTACGTATGATGCGGCTAATGTCTTCCCATTTGTGACGATTTAATGTTAGTTGGAGACATCATTTTTAGTGTTTTAGAAGTCTAAATACTCGATTTTCCTATGTAATAGTGCACTTTCCTATTTCTTGTCTTGATTTAGTGATTTATTATTTTTAGAGCATATTTGGTTTAATTGTTTGTTAATTGTGAAGCTTTGAAGATATATATGATGATTAATTAGATTCCACATCAATTCTATGAGATAAATGAAAGAATATATGCATGGAAATTTGAGATACGGAAAGAAAAGCTAAGATTTGGAAAGATAAAGTTGCCAATTAAATCTGAATTCCAGCACCTACGACCATAGAAGTGATCATAACTCAGGATTGGCTAAGAATGGTCTGAATCAAAGTTATAGAAATTTTTGAGACGATCAGTTTCGACTATTGGAACGCATCAAACGGATAAGTATTGAAAGAGTTACGGCCAAAACAAAACAGCGGCAGATTATTACCTTTTCTATATTTTAGGGTTACGAATTTGAGTTGGGCTTGGAGTCCAAGTTACTTCTCTTCCACTCCAAGAAAATGAACTAGGTCTTCTAAACACTTATAAATACACCCTTTAAACCTTTGTAAAGTCATCCTTGCCTCCCATTAATTAGTCCTTAGGTTTTATATCATTAGAGTTATTGAAGAGAGCAAGATGACATCTTTGTATCATTCTTTTAGTTTATTTCCTTCAGGTATGAACTAATTTCCCATAACTTGGGTTTTGCATTATGTATAATCTATGGATTCTATTTTCTTTCTATCTAAGTTTCTTTGGGAATTATATGTATTGATCTGATATTAGTTTCTTCACCATATATTTGTTTATGTGTTTTTATTTATTGTATGTCTTAAACCTGATCAATTTAGGGATGTGCTAATAGTAGTTAGATGGTCGCCTGGAAGGGGTGTCTAATTATTGAAACACCACATAAACGTCTAGAATAAGGTTTTGGTCCTGACAACACCAGCCTAACTAGATAGTCATTAGAGTTTGTTTTAATCACCATATCACCAGTTGAAGGAATTGTTTGCTTAGGAACCTAGTGGCGCAGGATAACCCTATTTTAAACTGCCTCATGGTTGTATCGTAGCCTACCTATACGCTCTCCGGGTATATGTAGGAATTTAGAATCCTAACTAAGTATCTAAGAGCTATTATCTCCCTTATTAACTAGAATTGATAGAAAGAATTAGAAGGATTAGTGCATAGTAGCAAATGCCTAAGCTATACTCTCTCATCTCATATTTTATCATATTTATTTTATTTTCTTTTAATTTATTTAGTTTAATTATTAATCTCTCAATCAATCATCTTCAGTTTCTGTCTTTTAATTAATTATTGCTACTCTGAATTATAACACACTAAGTACCTGAGAACGAATTCTTCTTATCATTAAAACTTGCATACGTCTTATAATACTTGCAGTACAGTGCCTGTCTAGGGTGATTAGTGCATTGTTTTCTGGCTTATTTTTATCTTATTATTATCACACCCTAGGCGTCACCAAGTTTTTGGCACCGCTGCCGGGGACTTGTGTCTCGTTAGCGTGTGGGTTATCTATTTCAAGTAGTATTTTTTAGTTAATTTTTATTTTTCAGTTTTTATATTTATTTTTCCAGATTTACGCTTGTTGGTTTGCTTTAGTCTTTTTCAGGTTTTAACACTGAATCTTTGGCCTCCTCTCCCGGAGCCCGAAAGGAGCTTAACAGCTTATAACAGACGTATCCAAGAAGAAAGAAACCAAAGAAGAGCTATGGCATAATTTCAACAACAAGACGTAGATCCACCAATTATTCCTATAGTTCCACCACTTGGACCTGTAGGCCAACAACAACTACCACCAGGAGATAACAGAAACAATAACAATAATTAAAACAGAGTTGAACAAGACCTGCCAGGCTTGGGAGCACCTTTTCATGTTCAACCATTAGTTTCGTCCTCCAGAGATCTAGAATATCAAATCCAGGCCCAATCCGGGCATATGCTCAGTCAATTTCAAAATTTTAGACTCTATAGTGGTGCAGCAGTTCAAGATCTGGTAAGAGCGATTTAGAAGTTCATGCAGATTTGTGATGCCTATGTTACTTCAGGAATTACACGCGAGCAACTGTATTGTCACATTTTTTTCGTTCTTTCTGACCGGTAGAGCTGGTGAGTGGCTAGAAAGACAACCACCAGGTACAATTAATACATGTGCAAAACTTCAAGCCGCATTCTTTAACCGTTTTTATCTGAAGAGTATGAGACTCAAAGACCAAAGCGAGCTTGCAAATTTTGTCAAGGGAATGGAGAAGAAGTAGGAGACGCATGGACAAGGTTTCAACAGAAGTTAGCTAGATGTCCACTCCATGGTTACACCCCGTCTTTACAGTTAGCTATATTTTATCAAGGTATCAATAGAGAGAGTGGACTGAGGGTAGATAATCTAGGAAAATGAATTTCGTGTCCATGAATCCTGCAGAAGCCGCCAAAGGTATGGAAAATATTATATAAACAGATTGGAGTTGGCCACTTTTGCGAGCTCCTATTACAAATGCCAAAGGTACGCTACGATTAGATGCAGAAACTGCAAACTCAGCTCAATTGTCCGCAGTAGAAAATCAAATCAAAGAAACTAAGCTTTAGATGTAGAGGAATTTAGCCGCAGCAATTGTAGTGCAAGAAGCACAAGGTTGTCAACAGTGTGGGGTCACAAATTATACATGGGAGAGTGCGAAGGAAATCCAAAATCTGTTTATTTCATATCCAACCGAGGAAATTATCAATTTGGTAATAGGAATCATCCAGGTATGCATTATTCAAATCCACAGGGGACCGCTAATCCAGGTCATTATCAACCTCGTCCCCAGAATAACTCTTTCCAACAAAGAGGTCAAGTTCCATATCAAGGGAACCAGAATTATAATCGACCTGCCCCTCCACAACAACCTGTTAATGACGCATATACCGATGCTTTAGCTCAGAAGGCTCTACCACAGTATCATCAAGAAGAAGGAGTTGTGGGTGATCAACAATTGAAGAATTTTATGGATCTTATGACCACTAATATGCAGTCCCAAAACGAGAAGTTAAGAGAACAAGAAGCTTCAGTTCATATTTTAGGTACGCAAGTAGAACAAATGAATAAAGTTCTTACTAATATTATGGAAGCAAAAGAATCGAAGGTTATCGAAGGAGGTGATGCCACTGTTGGGTTCGAAGCTTGTAAGGCTATTTGCCTTGAGATTGAAGAAAATAAGGAAGTACCGTATGCTGCCGAAAGTTTCGTGGAAGTTCCTAGTACCGAAGAAGAACCAACCAAGTCTAGCCCCGTGGATTCTGACTGTTCTGAAAATAAGGATGAAGATTTAGAAATATCCGAATTTATACAGCTTCTGAGAGATATGCAAGACGAGATTAGATCGATTATGGAATTACAAGCTGAGAGAGCTAAAGAGAAAGAGGAAGAAGCCTCAAAAGAACCAAGATTCGAAGTTGCACCTGTTGTGCAAGAAAATAAAGAAGAAGAGAAGGTGGAATCGCCACCAGGTGTTCAACCAGTGTCACAAATTACACCTGATACAAATCCGAAGGGTGACACTGAACTCAAGACATTTGTATAGGCGTATACTCCTGAGAATATCAACGCCCAAATGCTTGAGATTGCGAAGAAAGGGCTTACACCGCAACAAGTTTTTACGCAAGTTATTCCTGAGAAAGAAGCGAGTGTAGAAACCAAGGAAGAGACTGTAAGAGTCTCAACAAAAGGAGAGAAAGAGTGACCATTGAACCTCAAAGATCCTGGAAGCATTAATCTTCCTATACAAATAAATAGTATGCTCGAGGTGAAAGCTATGTGTGATGTGGGTTCAGGTGTGAATCTTATGCCAAAGTCCGTGTTCGATAGACTTGGACTTCAGAAATCAAAGAAAGCTCGAGTGAAGTTGCAGTTTGCTGACAACTCAGTTACCAAGACATGGGGAACAGTGGAGGACGTTCACGTCCGATCAGGTAATATCACCATCACTACTGACTTTGTTATACTTGATTTCGATGCAGATAAGCAGGTTCCAATCATACTTAGAAGGCCTTTCATCGCCACAAGTCAGAGCATAATCAACTTCCAGGAAGGGACCATTTTCCTTCATGCTAAGAACGTATCCGAGACATTCTATGTCTGGGGTAAGAAACCAAGGAAGTCAGATCCCACCATTCCTATCATCCACAGCCTTTCACATCACAAAGTCCCTAAAGAGAATATCCACACAAAACCTGTGGATACTGAGCCAAAGATTGAGTTTGGGGTTGGCCATGAAGTTCTATGGAAAGCCCACAAACCAGAGAATAGGCCACGAGGTTACCAAGACTCGTGGATGGGACCATTTATAGTCACTAAAGTTGTTTCAGCTAAGGTGATAGAGATCAGGACCAAGAAGGGCATTAAACAAAGACTAGTAGACGTTCATAGCCTTGCTCATTGCTGGGGAGGCTATATTCGCAAATCTTGATAGAGGTAACGCATTTAACTTTAAAAGGCGTTAAATAAAAGTGTTGTACGGGAGACAACCCGCAATTTTGTATGTTTTTATGTTTGTTTAGTTTAGTTTTTTTTAGTTGATATTGCATATTTTAGAAAAGGTATTAGTTTTTTTGATGTTCAGGTATTAAAGAATCGAGTTATGGAGGAAAACGAAATTTTTAGGCACATTCTGACCTACCTACTGGTATGGCGGCCATATGACCGGTAAGCCGACGGGTCAAAAAGGGTGCCCACGGGTTCACGCGTCGGTGTCTATGCCTAGAGGTGGATTTTTGAAAATTTCCGCACCGCCGTTCAGACAAGAACACGTGCCCATGGGTTCACGAATCAGGTTTATTGCCGAAGCGAGACTTTTCGAGTAACAGCTCACCGGCATGCCGGCCACACCGGCGGTATGCCGGTCCACGCTGCTGGAGAGAGAAAAAATTTGAGTTTTTTAGGTTATAAAGAAGTGGAAGGTTAGTCTATTACGAATTTTACAATACTTAAGCCTCTTTTTCTTCTCCAAACCTCTCCCAACTCCATTAAAGCTTCATCAAATCTTCCCCAAACATCAAAACACTACCCAATCACCATAAAAACACATCAAATCTTTTCTCCACATTATTACAAAGAAGATTCAACCACCCAAATCTTACCAAAACACATTGAATCCGAGAATCAAAAGCCTAAATTTTAGAACTTCATCCTACAATTTCTTAGATCCATACCAATTCATCAAGAATCCATCTTACCCATATAGAGATTCATCATCAAAACACCTTTCCTAACCCAAATAAAGCTTGTTCAACCAATAATCAAGAGTTTCAAATTTCAAGAGCGGTTAAAGCTTTGAGTTGGAGGTTAATTGATATGACTAAGAGAACAGAGACATTGTCTACTAAAAGGGAGATGAAGAAAAGCAAGGTATTGAGTTCTATTAAGAAGAAATCAAGTGAGAAAAGTTCTAGTTCCAACACAAAGGGTAAAATAGATATTGTAAAGAGAGGTGAGCTAGCTGTGTTTATTTTTCAATGGGCAAAAAGGTTCAAATTTTCGTAAAGAAGACAACACAACCTCTCCAATTCAAAGGTCCTACATCCGAAGAAAAAGAGAAAGCTTCAAAGGCCATGATAGCTTCTGCAGAGAAACAGTTTAAGGAACTACCTTTTGCTTATGAGAGAGTATTTGATGAAGAAGTTTTTAAAGGAGAGTACAAGAGATTCTTGGAGATTGGTGAAAGATTGGGTTGGTCTACGTTCATGGTAAGACATTCTGATTTATGTCATGAGTTAATTTCCGACTTCTATTTTGGCCTCTTCAGCAAGATAGTGAAGGTTGTGTTCCAGTTAGAGGAAAGTTAGTTCCTTTTACAGTTGAAGAGATTAGAAACCACTTATAGTTTAAGAAATTGGTTGGACCATGCAAGTATAGAGAAGCGGTGGATAGAAAGAGAATCTTCGATTGGAATTTACTTTTTGAGCATGTCTTAGATAAGGAGAAAGTGCAATCACATAAGGGAGTATTAAAGGCACCTTGGCCTTACAAATATCTCCAACTGGATGCTAGAATTTGGCACAATTTCCTTATCCCTAACGTCTTTGGAAACACAATAATTTTGGACGTAAGTAAAAGGAACGCTATCTTGTTGTATTGTATTTTGAGAGGAGAATAGGTGGATGTGCACAGTTTATCTTTGATGAGGTGATGCGATTTTCGGTCTCTCCTATCTCATTATTTAATGTGAAATATCCTACTTTGATCACGTGTCTTGTGCGGAAAGCGAATGTGATTTTGGGTGAAGAAGAGAAACTAGAGTTTAAAACGAGTAATAATATTGACAATTCTTGGAACATGAAAGTCTTGAGAGGAGCGGGAATTATGCAAATATAAAAGGAAGAAAAGGAGCATAGTTGGCAAGAGAAGATGGGAGAGCGATTAAATAAAGTCGAAGCAGCTCAAACTTCCTTAGCCAATGATGTGGCACAAATCAAAGCCAATCAAGTGCACATCATGACACTCCTTGAGCAATTAAAGAAAGATCTAGTAAATCCTATCTTGGATGTCAATAATGCGAGGCAATAACCTCGAGAGTATGTTCACTTTCTTCCTCACCATTTCTGTAAATGCTTTGTTTACTAATTTTAATTTATTTTTCGAGTCGTGGGGACACGGCTCATTTTTGAGTTGGGGGTGTGGGGATTCGTTGTCTCTCGTCTCCATTTTTCTGTTTTTAGGTAGAAATTAAAATTTTTGATACATGGGAATTAGATGTAGAGTGTGTTTAATAGCTTGAAAGCATAAGCTCAGTAAGTTGATGATAGTAAGTAGTATGTATATGAGCTGCTTTATTTTGTATGCCTTGAGTATTTGCAGGAAAACACACATTGATAGTATAGAAAAGATTAGTTAGCAATGCGATAGAAAGAATGTTCGATCTTAGGGAACCATGAGTGGTTTATAGGCCATGAGATCCAAGCTAGTTGATAAACCCATTTGATGAACGTGCTAAAGGTAAGAGAATGACGAAATTGCATAGTTTAGAAAGTGATTAAAGCGGTTCTTTCATAAGCCCCTTGGTGCCTTTTAGCTTGTTGTCCAAATTTATTACATATTATATCCTTTTCAGCCCCTTCTAGCCTTTCTAAAGCCTTTTTATATAGCCACATTATAAGCCACATCCCTTTAGATTATAGGACTTTTCCATATGACCCGCACTCGAATCGTGATGCATAGACAGATGTTTTAGAGCTTGAGTTTGGGGTGGTGGGTGCACCATTATGGGAAATAATATTGGGTTGGGATTTTTGAGCTTATTAATTATGCTATGTTATTATATTGATGATGATTCATAGGTTTATATAGTAACCCTTTGCCGGGGTAATAGTAAATGAAAAAAAGATAAAAAGCATGAAAAGAAAAGAAAAAAATCTATGAGAAAAAATAGCGTGATATCCCAACATAAAAAAGAGAGTCATAGCTATGCAAAAGAAAAAATTGATTTGAAAGGAACATATATAGTTGGACCGGCAAAGTGGAATTTTTATGTGAACATCTTATGCTTTAATTGGGTTATTGGGGATGCTAATTAGTGCATCAAATCATTGGGTTGAGTGAAAAACGTTTTATGAGAGTAACTCAAGCTCTAGGGCGATTCGTTGATGGCTAGTGAGGAGAGAGCCAAAAGCTCACTCTAAATTATCCAAAAATACTTATCATACCGTCCCTAAGCCAACGTTACAACCTTAAAGACCTTTTGATTCTTTTCTATGTAATCTAGAAGTGATTGAGCCAATAGAGAGTAGTTAAGTGGATCTTTGGATACTAGTGAAGTTCGATGAACAATCTATAGCTTCATTGGTGAACTGAGTAAAGATCCTCCCCTTCTTACATTGCGAAGCTAACCTAATCTTGAATTCAAGCCGTGTTGATTGTGGATACGAGAAGTATGCAGGTATGTAGTTTGTAAATATTATTACATGAAATTTTCTGAGTAGTTTCTTTCTGTCTATTCTATATATTCTGCTATCTCCTTTCCCACTGTGCTTAATTGACCTAGGTGTGTATTTAGAGACTTCCCTTTGTTTTTATCTTTATTGTATCGGGATGATACACTTTGAGTTGGGAGTCTTGATGTCTCCCCATTTGTGATGATTTAATATTAGTTGGAGACATCATTTTTAGTGTTTTAGAAGTCTAAATACTCGACTTTCCTATGTAATAGTGCACTTTCCTATTTCTTGTCTTGATATAATGATTTATTATTTTTAGAGCATATTTGTTTTAATTGTTTGTTAATTGTGAAGTTTTAAAAATATATATGATGATTAATTAGATGCCAAATCAATTCTAAGAGATAAAGGAAAGAAGATATGCATGGAAATTGGAGATAAGGAAAGAAAAGCTAAGATTTGAAAAGATAAAGTTGCCAAATAAATCTGAATTTCAACACCTACGACCATAGAAGTGATCATAATTCAAGATTGGTTGGAAATTTGGAAGAATGGTCTAAATCAAAGTTATAGAGCTTTCCGAGACGACCAGTTTCGACTATTGGAACGCATCAAACGGATACGTATTGAAGGATTTAAGGCCAAAACAAAACAGCGGCAGATTATTACATTTTCTATATTTTAGGGTTACGAATTTGAGTTGGGCTTGGAGTCCAAGTTACTTGTCTTCCACTCCAAGAAAATGAATTAGGTCTTCTAATCACCTATAAATACACCCTTTAACCTCTGTAAAATAATCCTTGCCTCCTATAAATTAGTCCTTATGTTTTATATCATTAGAGTTATTGAAGAGAGCAAGATGACATCTTTGTATCATTCTTTTAGTTTATTTCCTTCAGGTATGAACTAATTTTCCCATAGCTTGCGTTTTGCATTATGTATAATTTATGAATTCTAATTTCTTTCTATCTAAGTTTCTTTGGAAATTATATGTTTTAATATGATATTAGCTACTTAACCATATATTTGTTTATGTGTTTTATGTATTATCTGTCTTAAACTTGATCAATTTAGGGCTGCGCTAATAGTAGTTAAATGGTCGCCCGGAAGGGGTGTCTAATTATTGAAACACCACATAAATGTCTAGAATAAGGATTTGGTCCTGACAACACCAGGCTAACTAGATAGTCATTAGGGTTTGTTTTAATCACCATATCACCAATTGAAGGAATTGTTTGCTTAGGAACCTAGTGGCGCAGGATAACCCTATTTTAAACTGCCTCGTGGTTGTGCCGTAGCCTACCTATACGCTCTCCGGGTATATGCAGGAATTTAGAATCCTGACTAAGTATCTAAGAGTTATTATCTCCCTTATTAACTGAAATTGATAGAAAGAAAAATTAGAAGGATTAATGCATACTAGCAAATACCTAAGCTATACTCTCTCATCTCATATTTTCTCATATTTATTTTATTGTCTTTTAATTTATTTAGTTTAATTATTAATCTCTCAATCAATCATCTTTAGTTTCTGACTTTTGTTTAATTATTGCTACTCTAAATTATTGCTCATTCGTATAACACATTAAGTCCCTGAGAACGAATTCTTCTTATCATTAAAACTTGCATACGTCCTGTAATACTTGCGGTACCGTGCCTGTCTAGGGTGATTAGTGCATTGTTTTCTGGCTTATTTTTATCACACCCTAGGCGACACCAGCGGCGTACCGCAGCTCTAGCGTGACAAATTTGCCATGACGGTTTGGCGTAAATGTCTTTCCCATGCAACTCTCTGACTTCTCATGTGTGGACTGGCGTGAAAACGGTCTGCGGTGTACCGCACGTTTGCTGCGGTGTACCGCAATGTTCTCTTACTATAGGTCAATGTTTCCGTCTTTTTCCTGCGTGGAGTATAGTGCGCACGGATTGCACGGTGTGCGGTGTACCGCACTTGTGGTGTACCGCACCTGTGGTGTACCGCACCTGTGTCGCGTTATACCGCAACATTGTGCGGTAAAAATATTCTGTCAAGCTTCTTTTTACCCCAAACTCGTTTTCTACCTACCTACACAACAAAATACTATACTTCCTTTTCCCAATAGCTATAATATACACTAGTACACATAAGTAAAACAAAAAATTTAATAGTATACACTAATAATGTAATAATATAATCTACAAATGGATTTTCACCCTTATTATGGTTTTGGTTAATGTCATTAAGCTCGACGAGTTACCTCGTGGACTACGTTGCGCCATACCTCGCCTCTTCGAGGTACATGAGCTCTCCCAGATTTGGAACTTCCTCGAGAATGTTATCTTCACCTACATGATAAATTTTCAACAGATGACTATTCACCATATAGGTGCGCTGTTCAGGTGGGTGTTCAATCTCTATAGTTCTATGAGGCGTGACTTCAATAACGATGAATGAAAAAGACCACTTTGATCTCAACTTTCCTGGGTAGTTGCTGAACTTGGAGTTGTACTTTAGGACTCTTTGCCCTACTTCAAATATCTTATTTCGAATACGCTTATCATGCCACATCTTGGTTCTTTTTTGTATAGCTTAGCATTCTCATATGCATGAAAGCGTAACTCATCAAGTTCATTCAACTTCATCATTCTTTTATCTCTGGATGGTAATGGGTCCAAATTCAACTCTTTATCACCCGGTAGGCTCTCAATTCAAGTTCAAGTGGTAAGTGGAAAGCCTTACCATCGATACGGTGATGCACCTACCGGTGTCTTGAATGTTGTTCTATAAGCCCACAAAGCATCATTGGTGTCGCCTAAGGTGTGATAAAAAGATGTATAAAATAAGTGCAAATAAACACCCTATTCTGAGCACGGCTCTGCAAGTATACAGATCGTATGCAAGTTTTAATGAATAAGTAGAATTCGTTCCTCAAGGACTACGAAGGTTAAGAAGAACTTATGTAAATATTCAAGTGCATATATAAAAGATAGAAAAGATAATACGCAAAGAAAGAAATGGAAAATAGATTTTTATTTGGTTTTTAATAAAGGAAAATAAAACTAATAAACTAAAGACAGAAAATAAATAAAATAAAGGAAGATAGTATGATAGTTTAGTTTGAGTAATTAGCAAGTAATCCCCACTAGTTTTGCCGTTCTAAACATGTAAGGTATGAATCATGTAGTATTTCAATAGTTTGGTTTCAATTGCGCTAGGTAGTTTCAAATAGGGTTTACCTGTGTCAATAAGAATCTAAGCAAACTGTTCATGCAATTGATTAAATAGCAATACACTAAACCATTGACTATCTAGTTAGGCTGAATGGTCAGATCAAACCTTATTCTAGACGTTATGTGCTAATTCCATAGATAAATATACCGTTGTCAATGGTTATCTAACTACTATGATGGTAATCCTATACGTTTGCAACCGTAAAGAACATAGAATATAAATCCAACACATAAACAGAGAAATCAAAACATAAATTGAATCAAATTAGATAGATGTCAATCAAAACTAGGGTTCATACATATATGCTAAAACTCAAGCTAAATAGAATTTAGTTCATACTCAGAAAAGAAAAGAAAAGAATTACAAATTAAAGGTTGAAGGAGACATAATTGATGCACAGCTCCTTCCAGACTTCTCTTCTTGTTGTAAGCTTCTTCCTGACCTTAAGGTTTGGCCAAGGATAATTTTTCTAATGATAATAGGTTAGTGTAATAGGAAAACCTAATCGTTTTCTTGAAGGAAAAGGTAAATATTGGACTCCTAGCCCAACTCAAATTCGTAGCCCAAAAACATGGAATCAGCCCCGTTTTTGTTTTGGTCCTAACAGCTTCAATACTTATACGTTTGACGCGTATGAGTAGTCGAAATTCATCGTCTCGGAAAGATCTTTAACTTTGCTTTGACGGTTCTTCCAAATTCCTCCCCAATTTTGAGGTATAAGGTGATTTGTGGTCGTGGGTGATGAAATTCAGATTTAAGGCAGCTTTTCCTTTTTCATATTTTTAGCTATTACTTCCTTATCTTCAATTTCCATGTTTATCCTCTTTCCTTAAGCTCTTGGAACCAACTTGGACTCTAATTAATTACCATATATCTTTAAAGCTTCACACTAAATAAATAATTAAACCCAATATGCTCTAAAAATAATAAATAATCAATTCAAGACACAAAATAGGAAAATGTACTATATCATGTGAAAATCGACCTATACTCTATTAAATACAACTAAAATGATGTCTCCAACTCTTAATGAATCATCACAAATGGAGAGACATCAATCATCTAACTTCGTTGACCAATCCTTCCTTGTTGAGCCAACGGTCTCCTCAATAATAGATTTTATCTCTCGATGAGAGACTTCGGCTTGACCATTTGTCTGGGGGTGATAAGTAGTGGATACTCTATGTCTCACTCCATATTTCACAAGTACAACCTTTAAATATTTAATAAGAAAATGCGTATCTCCATCACTAATGATCGCTCTTGGTGTCCCATGTCTTGTGAAAATGTGTGACTTCAAAAATTTAATCACCACTCTAGCATCATTTGTAGGTAAAAACCCACTGATTCTACCTATTTTGATATATAATCCACTACTAGCAAGATATACTGATTCCCATGGGATGGCATAAAGGGTCCCATAAAATCAGTGCCCCAAACATCAAAATTCTCAAGCTCCAATACATTGTTGAGCGGCATCTCATCAAACCTCAAAATATTTCAGGTGAATTGGTATGGCTTACATTGCTTGAAAAATATGTGATGATCTTTATAGATAGTATGCCAATGGAAACCGGATTGAAGTACCTTAGAGGTTGTGCGATCAGCCTTAAAATGTCCTCCATATGTTGAATCATGACAACTCGCTACTACATCACGAATCTCATGTTCCAGCACACATCTTCGAATCATCTAATCATTACATACCTTGAACAAGTGTGGATCCTCCCAAAAGAATTGTTTTACACGATGCATCATCCTCTTTTTATCTTGTCGTTTCCTCCCAATGGGATCTTATTCACTTGCAATAAGATCAACGATATTTGCTTACCATGGAATATTTTGTGTATTTATCACAAATAGGTTTTCATCAGGAAATATCTCCTTGACCGCTTCTGGTCCATTGTTGACATTAAAGCCTTTGAGGCGAGATAGATGATCAGCTACTTGATTCTCGCTTTTATTTTGGTCTCGAATCTCTAAATTAAACTCTTGCAATAAAAGAACCCACCTAATAAGACGCGTCTTTGCGTCCTTCTCCTCCATGAGGTACTTGATTGCTTAATGGTCCTTGTATACAACAACTTTCGCCCCAAGAAGATAGGAATGAAACTTATCAAATGCTTACACCACAGCCAACAACTCCTTCTCGGTTACGGTGTAGTTCAATTGTGCACCTGTAAAAAAGTCTTACTCGCGTAATAAATAGTATAAAATACCGTATCCTTGCATGACCCAACACAACACCCATAGCATGATCGTTCGCATCACAAATAACCTCAAACGGATAACTCTAATCAGGATGAGTCACAACCGATGTAGAGATAAATTTCTCCTTAACTGCCAAGAGAGCCTCATGACATGCATAAATTAAATGAAATTTCACTTCCTTCTCAAGTAACTGGTATAGTGGCTTGGCAATCTTTGAAAAAACTTTAATGAAACGGCGGTAGAATCCCACATGACCTAAGAAACTTCTTACACCTTTAACAGTATAAGGAGGTGGAAGGATTTTGATTACCTCTATCTTTGCAAGATCAACCTCTACCCTTACTCAAAAACTCGTGCCCCAAAAAGATTCCCTCTCGAAACATGAAACGACACTTCTCCCAATATAACACAAGATCATTCTCTTTACAATGAATCAAAACCTTATCTAGGTTGGCAATACTACATAAAAGTCATCACAAACCACAGAGAAGTCATCCATGAATGCCTCCAAGAACTGATCAATCATGTCCCAAAAAATCGCCATCATACACCGTTGGAACGTGGCAGATGCATTGCATAATCCGAATGGCATCTTTCTAAAGGAAAATGTCCCAAAAAGACATGTGAACGTCGTTTTGTGTTGATCAGCCGGATACACACCAATCTGATTATAACCTAATAGCCATTGAGGAAGGAATAATACTCTCTTCTTGCTAGCTTGTCTAACATCTGATCTATGAACGGTAAAGGAAAGTAATCTTTCTTCATAGCCTTGTTCAACTTCTGATAATTCATTCACACTCTCCAACAAACAACGATTTTGAGGGTATGGGTTTATTATTATCATTAAGGACAGTAGTAAGTCCTCCCTTCTTCAGAACACATTGAACTGGATCACACACTCGTTGTCGGATATGGATAAGATGATCCACGCATCCAACAACTTGATTACTTCTTTTCTCACTACTTCCTTCATAATCGGTGCAAGTCTCCTATGGCCCTCAACTGATCGTGTGTTCTCATCGTCAAGAATAATTTTGTGTTGGAAAATTGTAGGACTAATTCCTTTCATGCCAGAAATAGTTTACCCAATTGCATCCTTGTTAGCTCGGAGAACACGTAACAACTTTTCCTCTTGAGGAACTGTCAAGTTAGCGGAAACAATAACTAGTAATGTATCATTTTCACCCAAACAAACATACCTCAAATGTGATGGTAATGGTTTACTTCAAGTTTTGAAAGAGATATAATAGATGGTTTCTTTGGTTTATATATCTCCTTTGAACCTCGGACTTGTTTGTAATCTTGGGTCATTCTTCATCCATGTCTATTTGACTTTAGAGCTTCCACAACCTTGGCTAGCTCTTCATGCAATTCGGGAATTTCCAGTGACAAGGCGGCCTGTAAAATATCATCATAATTATTTTCCTCAAATACCTCTTGTGTAACTCGATCAAAGGTGTCAAAGTGGAAACAAGCGTCCTTCAAGTAGGGAAACTTCATGGCCTTGAACACATTGAATTTGACCTCTTCATCTTGTACTCGTATAATTATCTCTTTGTTTTCTACATCAATCAATGTATGCCCCGTGTCTAAGAATGGCTGCCCCAAAATGATTGGCACATTCTTATCTGCATCGTAGTAAAGAATAATAAAATCACATGGAAATATAAAGCTACCTGTTTTTACGAGCAAATCTTCAATATTTCCTTCAAGGCGAGAAATAGACCTATCTGCCATTTGCAAAACCACGGTAGTAGGTCTTTCTTTCCCTATATTCAACTTTTTGAATACTGATCTGGGCATAAGGTTAATACTTACCCCCAAATCGCATAAAGCTCTCTCAGTCCATTCTTCACCAATGGATATAGGAATGTCAAAACTTCCATGAACCTTCAACTTAGGAGGAAATTTTCTTTGACAGATTGCGCTACACTCCTCAGGTAAGTCAACCAATTTACCCTCAATATACTTACTTTTGTTGGAAAGTGTATATTTCAAGAACTTCAAATATCTTGGCATTCTCTTAATTGCTTCAACAAACGGTAAATTTATGTGTAATTTTTTCACAATGTTCATAAACTTTGAAAACTTTGTAGCAGTTGGCTTATCTTGAACACGTGAGGGAATGGTGGAGGATCTTTCTTCTTATTCACAAAAATTTCTCTCTTTTTTATTCTTCTCTCTTAGAATCTCTTCTATTTTCTCCGCAACAACTAACGGCTCAGTTGTCGCTTCAATAATTTCTTGTTCTTTTTCTTCACTCAGAAGCGGCTCTTCCTCTTCTTCTTCTTCTTCTTCTTCTTCTTCTTCTTCTTCTTCTTCTTCTTCTTCTTCTTCTTCTTCTTCTTCTTCTTCTTCTTCTTCTTCTTCTTCTTCTTCTTCTTCTTCTTGTGTAACGGTATAAGGTGGTGGAAGTTGATTCCCACTCTTTAAAGAAACTGTGTTACAATCTTCTTCTTTGTGGTGTCTCATCAATGTTAGCAACTTGGCTTTTAGATTTCAGGTTTAATTGGTTTTCAATTTGAGACACTTGGTCTTTGATGGATTTCAGCACCATCGAATGCTCCTCCATTTTCTCATTATTTCACTTGCATGCGTCTTGATTTGATTTCAAGTGCTCTTGTGTCATCATCATAAACGAACATAGACATTATTACATCATCTCCTTACTACCTTCTTGTGAATGTGAAGGGAGTGTTTTCTGAACAAAACCTTCATTATAAGCTTTTTGCACCTGATCTTGACCTCCTTGATTATGAACTTGAGGTCTCACTTGGAAGTTATTTCCTTGGGGGCGTGATTGATAGTTATTTTGAGTTACTGCCCCCACTAGGATTTGACCTCTAAAATCCCTGATGAAAATGACTTGATTGACCAAAACCTTGGTTACCTCTAGTAAAAACAAAGAACGCTGATTTCGGGTTGTGTTGGCATTCTTTCCAAGTATGATCACTAACTCCACAATTTTATCATCTATAAGATTATTGCACAACTTTCACTTCTTGATGCTTAGTTTTCAATCCCTCTTTCACAACCAACACTAATTGCGTCATTTGTTGAGATAATATGGAGAATTTGTCTTCTAATACGGCTCCACCATTAGAATTTTTACCCCATTGGGCTTATGGTGTAGGCCAACTTCTCTGGGTTTTTTCATAATTTTCTCCATAAAATTATCGGCTTGAAGCGGACTTATTGATACAAAACCACCTCCTCCAAGATTATGGACTCTTATGCTCGAATCTCCGTCAATTCTCTTATAGAACATGGAAAATTGCATCATATGTGTGTACCCATGATGTCAACCTGCTTGTGATAGATAAATCCCCTTAGGATACATAATTTTTGGTAGAAATTGAACTTATTTATTATATTTATTAGCTTAATTTGCAATAATGCACTTTCTTCTTTCGTTCTATACTTATTGTTACTTTTAGAGCTTTTGTGTTAATTCGTTTGTTTGGTGCGAAGTTCTTAGGTATATGGTTGCTAGGAGGCACCAAGATGAAGAGAAGAAGTTAATATTAAAGTCCAAGATCAAAATGAAGTGTTAAAGAAGAAAAATACATCACTTTAGTGAGCGTGGAGGAGCATTGAAAACTAGAAAGGCGTCACTTCTAGCCCTTCCCGGGTCTAAATGGTGCAGCATCATACTTGGTGGATCGAAAAAGATGCACCTCCAAGTTACTGAAATTTGAGAAGTGGTTTCAGGTGATTTGAACTTACTATGTGGAAGTTAATCTTTTAGTAGTTTAATTGTTAGTTAGTTTTAGTTTTATTTTTCAGTTTTACGCTTTGGGTTGTCTTTCTTTCTCAGGTTTACAGGTTTTGGTTTATGCGTGAAGATATCTTGATTCTTGCAAATCCCGAAAACCTAGTTCGAGAAGCAAATAAAAGAAAGAGAGAAGCTAAAGCAAAAGAGTTAGAGGAGCAATTAGCAAGAGAAATGAGTGAAAATCAACTCAACCCTCCTCTTGTTCCTGCTGTTCCACAAGCTCAACCTCCTCAGAACAATGATCTGTGGTTCATCAATGGCCCTGAAGAAGCTCCATTTAGAGCTCCTGCCCTCGGAATTGGCCCAGCAAACATTAATGTTGAGATATTCAAACCCGATCCTGGTATGTTATCTCAGTTTCAGAGTTATGGAAATTTTCGAGGAGCACCTGGCAAAGATCCAATCCGTGCTGTACAGAAGTTCATGCAAATTCGCGATTCGTATATTACGCAAGGAGTAACTAGAGAGCAAATGTATTTTGCTAATTTTAGATACTTCGTTATTGATGGAGTAAGTGAGTGGCATGATTCTCAAGAACCCGGAACAATTACAACATGGGACACATTACAAACTGCGTTCTGCGATAGATACTACCCAACGAACATGAGATTAGATGCGCAAGTTGAAATAACTTCATTCAAACAAGATCAAGACGAGACTTTGGGTAGAAGTTGGAAGATATTTAAGATTTTTTTAAGAAGAGTCCCTGATCATGGCCTCACAGAAGTTCAACAGATGAGGATATTTTACCGAGGACTTGATGGCTCTTCAAGAAATGATCTAGACTTACTTTGTGGTGGTGGATTTCTACAGGTACAACTACTCCATGCTAAGATTATTTTGAATAGAACTGTAATGAATGAACTAGGTTGGAATACTGTGAGAACACCTATTCGATCTGGAAATAGTGCATTGATTGAAGAAAAATTCACCGCCATGGAAAATAAACTTGAGCAACAATTAAAACAGCTTACTCTCGCTGTTACCAAGAGTGTTGCTTGTAAAATAGCAGAAGTTAATGTTACACAAGATGTTTATGGGTGTTCAAACTGCGGTACGCAAGATCATGAATGGGAGCAATGTCAAAACAATCCAGAATCCGTAATGTTTGTTTCCAACTGAGGTAACTATAACTCAAGTGGTCAAGGTTATCAACCGAATAGAAACCATCCAGGGTTTCCAATATTCAAATCCAAATGGGGCTGCTAATCCAACTTATGCATATCAACCACGCCCCCAAGGCAATAACTTTCAACCAAGACAACAAAACAATTACCAAGGTGGATAAGCGTACGGAAATCAAGCTCAGAAACAACCTCCCCAAGATGCTTATGCCGACACCATGAACCAGAAAGCTCTGCCTGCTCAACCTCAAGAAGGTGCATTAGATGTACAACAAACCTTGACGACACTAATCACTATTCAACAAACTACAGCCGCAGCACTTAAATTGATGGAAACTCAGATGGCTCAGATGGAAAAGCAATTGAATCAACGTCCACAAGGACAATTACCGAGTGACACTAAAAAACCCAAACAAAAAGAAGATTGTAATGCAGTGACACTTAAAAGTGGTAAGAATCTCCCACCACCTCCTTTTCCCGTGATGAAAGAAAAAGAGACAATTGTGAAGGAAAAACCGGTAAAGGATGTGACGGAGAAAGAAGATGAACCTAAAGTAGTGGAAGTGGAGAAGAATCCGGAAAAGCCGAAGAAGCCAGATACTACAGTAACTCGTCCTCCTCCACCTTTTCCCTCGAGAGTTCAGAATAAAGGCGATATGGCTGACTATCAGAAATTCTTGAATGTGGTACGTGGTTTTAATATTAACATTCCATTCTTAGATGCCATTAGAAATGTGCCGAAATATGTCAAATTCCTGAAGAGAGCCATCGCCAACAAAAGACCACGCCTTGAGAATGAGATGGTAGGTTTGCCCGAAGAATGAAGTGCCATATGCCAAAGCAAATTGCCACCAAAACTACTTGATCCTGGGAGTTTTACAATTCCTATTTCCATTGGCAATGAGTGGCAAGGTAAAGCTTTGTGTGATTTGGGAGCGAATATCAATCTCATGCCTAAATCAATTTTCGAGATGTTGAAGATAGGAGAAGCGAGACCGACATACATGGTCTTACAAATGGCTGATAGATCCCTCGCACATTTAGAGGGACGCGTAGAAGATGTCCTCGTCAAGGCAGGTACTTTAATTTTTCCCGTTGATTTTGTTATTCTTGAATACGACGCGGATAGGAATGTCCCCATCATCTTGGGACGACCATTCCTAGCCACGGGGCATACTGTTATTGATGTAGAAAACGGAGAATTGACAATGCGAATCCAAGACGAGGAGGTAAGGTTCAACGTGTTTAGGGCAATGAAGTTTCCAGATTTACGAGAAGACTGTTTCCGATTGGACGTAATTGATTTAGCCACACGAGAAGTATGGGAATACATGAACTTCGGTGATATCTTGCAAGCTGCCGTAACACTTGACTTACCAAAGCCAATAGAAGAGTTAGCCGATATAGTGGCAGCTCTTAACTCGTGATATCCGAAGCAGAAGCGGCTCACTTATGAACCTGTTCGAGAACCGGGGGAGATAGTTATTAAAAATAAACCATCTATCGAAGCTTCCCCGAAATTAGAAGAAAAGCCACTCCCGACACACCTGAGGTATGCATATTTAGGTACTAACAAAACTCTGCCTGTTATTGTTTCAGCTACTTTAACAGGTCTTCAAGAAGAAAAACTATTGCGCATACTACGAGCTAACAAAGAGGTGATTGGTTGGACTATTGCTGACATCAAATGTATTAGTCCTTCCTATTGCCAACACAAGATCATTCTGGACGATGAAAATGCACGCTCGATTGAAGGACAAAGAAGACTGATGCCTGCTATGAAGGAAGTGGTGAAGAAAGAGGTTATCAAGTTACTAGACGCAGGAATCATCTATCCTATTGCTAGCAGCGAATGGGTGAGTCCAGTTCAATGCGTACCAAAGAAGGGTGGTATAACTACCATCTTGAATGAACAGAATGAAGCCATACCCTCAAGGACCGTTGTTGGTTGGAGAGTGTGTATGGATTACCGTAAGTTGAACAAGGCCACCAGAAAAAATCACTTCCCTCTTCCGTTTATTGATCAGATGTTAGACAAGTTAGCTGGTAGAGAATATTATTGGTTTTTGGATGGGTATTCAGGATACAATCATATTTATGTTAGACAAGTTTTTGGTAGAGAATATTATTTCTTTCGAAGGATGCCATTCGGATTATGTAATGCACCTGCTACTTTTCAAAGACGTATGATGGTGATTTTCTGGGACATGATCGATGATTTCCTTGAGGTATTTATGGATGATTTCTCTGTGTTTGGTGATAACTTTGATGAGTGTTTACGGAACTTGGAGAAGGTGTTGGTTAGATGCAAGGAAACTGATTTGGTTTTGAACTTGGGAAAATGTCACTTTATGGTTCGTGAAGGTATAGTGTTGGGACACAAGGTTTCAAGTTCGGGTTTGGAAGTTGATCGCGCAAAGATTGAGGTAATTAAAACTCTTCCCCCTCCGATTTCTGTTAAAGGGGTAAGAAGTTTCTTAGGTCATGCTGGTTTTTACCGACGTTTCATCAAGGACTTCTCCAAGATCTCTAAGCCATTGTGTAACTTACTTGAAAAGGACGCCAAATTCCTTTTTGATGAAGCTTGCATGGTGGCCTTTCAAAAGATTAAGGAGAAGCTTATTTCTGCACCTATTTTACCACCTCCTGATTGGAAGATTCCGTTTGAAGTTATGTGTGATGCTAGTGATCTTGCTATGGGTGTTGTTCTGGGACAATGAAAAGATAAGGTATTTCATTCCATCTAGTACGCTAGTAAGGTCTTTACAAGTGCTCAAGTGAATTATACTGTAACTGAGAAGAAGTTACTAGCTGTAGTATATGCATTCGACAAATTTCGTTCCTATCTTCTTGGGGCGAAAGTTGTTGTTTTTACTGATCATTCTGCAATTAGATACCTTATGGAAAAGAAAGATGCTATGCCACGCTTAATTAGATGGGTGTTACTGTTACAAGAGTCTGACTTAGAAATCCGAGATCGAAAGGGTTGTGATAATCAGGTTGCAAATCATTTGTCACGTCTTGAAGGTTCATAGCTTAATAGTGATCCTGAGTTGGTGCGGGAGGAGTTCCCTGATGAGAGTTTATTTGCTATACATGATGGTACTCCTTGGTATGCTGACATTGCGAATCTTATTGTGAGTGGTAACTTTCCTCAAGGAGCCACATCACAAGACATGAAAAGATTAATTCATCGTGCTAAACAATTCTTTTGGGAGGATCCTTTCCTCTACAAAGTGTGTAGTGATTAAATGGTGAGAAGATGCATACCTGAGAGAGATGTTTGGGCAGTGATTGCAAGTTGTCATGATTCTCCATACGGAGGACACTTCAAAGGTGACCGCACAACTGCTAAGGTACTACAATCCGGTTTTTATTGTCCTACATTACATAAGGATTGTCATGAGTATGTTCAGAATTGTCATAGATGCCAGTTTACTGGAACAATATCCAAGAGGGATGAGATGCCACTTAATAATGTGCTTGAAGTTGAGATATTCGATGTATGGGGTATTGATTTCATGGGTCCTTTTGTACCATCTAACGGGAATCTGTATATCCTACTAGCTGTTTATTACGTGTCTAAATGGGTAGAGGCTGTAGCTCTACCAACTAATGATACGCGAGTAGTGATTAAATTCTTAAAATCACACATCTTCACTAGACATGGTACATCTAGAGTTATTATCAGTGATGGAGGTTCACATTTTGTGAACAAATATCTGAAGACAGTTCTAGAGGAGTATGGTGTGAGACATCGTGTATCTACCGCGTATCATCCACAAGCCAATGGTCAAGTTGAGGTCTCTAATCGAGAGGTAAAATCTATTCTGGAAAAGACTGTTGGCCCCACACGGAAAGATTGGTCTATGAAGCTAGATGATGCGTTGTGGGCTTATCGTACTGCGTTTAAAACTCCAGTTGGTGCATCTCCGTATCGTATGGTTTTTGGTAAGGCTTGTCACTTAACCCTTGAACTTGAATTAGGTGCATACTGGGCTATAGCACATCTGAATTTAGATCCTACTTTGGCCAATGAGAATCGTATGATGAAGCTAAATGAACTTGATGAGTTTCGATTACATGCCTATGAAAACGCAAAACTTTACAAAGAAAACACGAAGAGGTGGCATGATAATCGGATCCGTACAAAGACATTCGAAGTGGGACAGAGGGTCCTAAAATACAACTCCAAGTTCAGAAATTATCCGGAAAAGTTGATATCAAAGTGGTCTGGTCCTTACATTGTGACCAAAGTTACGCCTCATGGAGCTATAGAGATTGAGCATCCAACTGAACACCGCACCTTTATGGTGAATGGTCATCATCTGAAAATCTATCATGGAGGCGAGGATACTAATCGCATGGTGGATCCACATCCCGGAGAGGTCATGTACCTCCATGAAGCTGAATAGTTGCGAGAGGTAACCCGTCGAGCTTAACGACGTTAAACAAAAGCCAGTTTATTGTATATTAGTTTATTGCTTTATATTCTTCAATTCCTAGTGTATAATTCTAAGTTAGTATCGAGTTTTAGTGTCTACTTTTAAAAGAAATGAGAAAGGTAGTGTGTTAATGGTGCAGGAATCGAGTTTGGGGTGCTAGGAAACGAAAAAGGAAACACGTGGGAAAATTCGGGTCAGGTCCGGTATACCGCGGCATACCTCTGGTATACCGGATGAAGAAAAACCCGTGACCACGGGTTGGTGACTCGGGTTTTCTGCCGAGTGTTTAAAAAACAAAGGAGGTCAGGTCCGGTATACCGGGACATACCTCCGGTATACCGCAGTAGAAAAACCCGTGACCACGGGTAGAAGACTCGGGTTTTTCGCTGAAGGTTGAAAAAAGAGACATGTCCAGGTCCTGTATACCGTCCCATACCTCCGGTATACCGGAGATAGGTCGGTTTTGAAGAGATTGTTACCTAAAACACTTCTTACCTTATCACAAGCAAACCCTAGCCTTCCCCATACAAATTTTCCAGCTCCCAACCTTATAAATACACCTTGAAGCTTGATTAAACCTCCACAACAAACACAATAACATCAATAATTCTCTCCTCCATCCTCCATAAACACATCCTCTTCATCAAATTCATCACAAAACACCATTAAACACCATCAAGATCATCAAGCTTTCAAGAATTCTTCCAAGATTCATCAAGAAAACTTCTTCTTTCACCTAATCTAAGCAAGAAACTCAAGCTACACCAAGTTCTCTTAACTTTATGCTATCCTTGGTATAACTTGAGTTTTGGGTCAAATCAACCATGACAAACAGAATAGATGCTATGGATTATAAGAGGAAGTGTTGTATCCTAGGGATAAACAAGAATTTTCCTGGTTCTACAATTGAAAAGGCCATCAATCTTGATGAGCCTATTGAAGAGAAACAAGAAGAAAAGGCACCTAACCACCACTACACAAGAAATTAACAGCAAGGATGAGGGTTTCATCAAAGCCTAAGAAAAGACACAAGTTCAAGATCAAGGTTCTTCTTCCTCTCAAACTAATTCTTGTATTCCTCTATGGGCTCTCAAAATGAAACATGAAATCGAACTTTTGAGAGAATACAACAGAGCACTTTGGATGGAAATCACACAGATTGAGTCAACATTGGAAGAGGTAACTACGAACATGGAAATTGATAATTATTCATCCCTTTCGGAGGAGGACATGATGGATCTTTATGGCCAGGTACCCCGTTCTAATTCTTCTTCTTAATTGATGGTAGGCACTAGTTACGTAGTTAGTTTAATTTTATTGCTTTATTAAGTCTTTTTCGAGTCATGGGGACACGACTCACTTTTGAGTTTAGGGTGGGATTCGTTGCCTCATCCCAATTTTTTGTGATTTACATGCTTTCAATAAAATTAATCTTAGGGTTGCGTTGACTATAGAGTACATTAAATGTCCCCATCAAGCATGCTTTTTATGTATTAGTGATAGAAAATAGTTGACTTTAGGAGTTAGTGTAAACTGTACTTTGATTGCATGCAAATATGAGATAATTGATAGGAAAAATTAATGAACAATGCAAAAGAAGTAAACTTGTGCTTAAGGATAATGGGTGGTTTGTAGAACGTGAGATCTAAATGAGTAGAGAACCCACTTAGGTATGAACTGGAGGCAAGCCGTGTAGATAGGAAGATGATAGAGGCAATTCTTTGTTAGCCCTTTGAATCCTTTTTGGCCTTCTATCCTTGAATTAATTTTATCCTTCTTAGCCAAATTTTAAGCCTTTAAGCCTTTCTTTTGTCGCCACATTATAAGCCAATATCCCTTTAGATTATTAGGCATGACCATATGACCCGCACTTGAATCACGATCCTGAGACTTTCTTTCTTGAGCTTGAGTTTGGGGTTGTGGGTCCACTATATGGGAGGGAATTTTGAGCTTATCAATTGTGCTTGTGCTATATATGATGATGATTCACATGGTTATTATATTGTAACCCTTTTCCGGGGTAATAGTGAATGGAAAAGAAGCTACAAACTCAAGTTATGAATAGACATAACTATGAAAAAATAGCATGATATCTCAACAAAAGAGAGTCATAGCTATAAAAAAGAAAAGAAAAAGAAATAATAAATGATTTGAAAGGAAAATATATTCGGACCGGTAAAGTGGAATTTTTTTAAGTGAATCATCCTTAGTGCTTATTGGGTTAATTTGGGGACGCTAATTAAGCGCGTCAAATGGGTTGAGTGAGAACGTTATTCGAGTGTAAACTCAAGCTCTTGGACAGTTTGTTGATGGTAAGTGAGGAGAGAGCCAAAAGCTCACTTCAAATTTACCAAATATACATACCATACCGTCCTTCAGCCTATGCTAAAACCGTAAAGACCTCGTGATTCCTAGATGCACAGTGAGTTAATAGGGAGTATGCTAAGTGAAGCGCTCAAAGAAAGTAAAGATCGAGGAACACCCTATAGCCACCATCTTGAGATAAGTAATAAGCGTAACCTTCTAGCATTGTGAAATTAATTTTGGATTGATATTATTTTGTGTTTGATTTTGCATGATAAGTGTATGTGTATATTAAATCCTAGATTAGACTATATGAAATTTGTTTTAAGTTTGGCTTTGGGATTATTTTCTAGATTCCACCTTCTGCGTTCACCTAAAATATCCTTTGTTTTTATTTTACTTTGTCGGGACGACAAAGGTTTGAGTTTGGGGTCTTGATGTCTCCCTATTTGTTCTAATTATTAGCCCTCTGTATACATCCTTTTAGGTGAATAAATGACTTATTTGATAGACTTTTAGGCTTATTTGATCATATTGCACTTTCTCCCCTTGGAAATTAACTATTTGCAGATTCTGAGCTTTTGTGCGTAAATTTGATTGTTTTTAGTGCAAAGTAGATAGGTTCTTGAATTTCATGAAAGACCAATCCAAGGAGGAGAAGTGAGAATTAAAGTCTTAGTGAATTTTAGAGTGTTAGGAAATGTTTTTACTCGAGTTTCTATTTTTAGAGTGTGCTTTCCTATTTCTATTTCTTGAATTATTGATTTATTCTTTTTAAAGCATATGCGGTTTAATTATTTATTTAATGTGAAACTTTAAAAGATAAATGGTAATTACTTAGAGACCAAGTCAAGATAAATAAGTAAAGGAAAGAAGATTTACATGGAAATAAGAAGATTTAGGAAAGATGTATGCAAAGAAGGAAAAGATAAAGCTGTCTTATGAATCTGAAATTCCTGCCACGTTTCAAAGACGAGTCCATAACTAAAGATTGACAAGGAATTTGGATGAGTGGTCTATACAAATAGAAAGCTCTTTCTGAGACAAGCAGTTTCATATATTGGAACTCCTCAAACGGATAAGTATTGAATGAGATATGACCAAATCAAATCAGCAGTAGAATCTTACCTTTCCTAGATTTTAGGGCTACGAATTTAAGAGTTCTTAACTTGTCTTCCACTCCAAGTAAATTCGACCTAGGGGTCCCATAACACCTATAAATACACCCCTTAGCCTCCTCTTTTCACACACTTCAGAGAATTACACAAGAGGCTTAAGGTTTTCAAGTCAAGAGCAAGAAGGCAAGGAGAAGCTAGTGCTGGAGGAGTCCTGTTCTTCCATCATTAGTCATCTTACCCTTTAGGTTCTTTATTTTCTTTCTGTAATTCGAAACTATGAATTCCTTTATTTTAATTTTAGTTTTCCATTCCGTTATGAACTAATTTCCTTAGTACTTGTGAATTGCTATATGGGTTGAACTTAATTCTGTTTAATTTATGTTTTTAGAATTTGGGATTTAATGGTTTAAATTAGATTAGGTATTTTGTGTTGACTATTATTTTATATTAATTAATAATTTTGAAGTCATGAATCAAACTTAGCTCATAGTAATTAGGCTATTCAATATATTGGCGTATGGATCACCTTGACGGGGGGGTTTAATTACAGACTTAGATAATAGATGCATAGTATCCATTATTGACCCTGACGGGCTTAACTAACCATGCAGCCAATGAGGTAAATTAGTATTTATCTGAAAGTAGCTTTTATCACCCTGACGGGGTTTGTAATACCGTAGGATAGCTCTTAGGTCCACCCTGACGGGGGCTAGGAGATAGTAGATTCCCGACTAGCACAATAATACCAGTTTAGCCCTTAAACAGAAGCATGAATTAGATAGGTTAAGTGAAACCCTTATGAGGATCAAGTACTCTTTCTCATCTGAAGTTTCAAGTCTCTTTTATTTGCTTTCTTTTATTTTTGTAATTTATTTTATTGCATTTTTAATTTATAAAAACCAAACAAAAATCTTTACTTTATTTTTATGTCAAGCCATTATTCTCACTTTTCGATTAATACCTGAGTTGTGCCTGATCCGTCCCTGCGAACGAACTCGATTTATTGAATATTACTTGGATAACCGTACACTTGCGGTTAAGTTGTTCCTTTATATTCAGTTCTTAATTTATAAACACACCAGGATCCACTAGGTGGTTCCACTATTATGGGAATTTATCATTGGGTTGAGATTTTTGAGCTTATCAATTGTGCTCGGATATATATTTTGATGATGATTCACAAGTTTATTATATTGTAACCCTTTGTTGGGGTAATAGTGAATGAAAAAGAAGCTACGAGATTAAGTTATGAAAAGGCATAATTTATGAAAATATAGCATAATATCTCAACATCAAAAAGAGAATCATAGCTATACAAAAGAAAAAAAAATGTATTGAAAAGAATATATATTCGGACCGGCAATGTGGAATTTTAAGTGAATCATCTCTAGCGGTTATTGGGTTAATTTGGGAACGCTACATTAGCGCGTCAATTGGGTTGAGTGAGAACGTATTCAAGTGTACACTCAAGCTCTTGGACAGTTTGTTGATGGTAAGTGAGGAGAGAGCCAAAAGCTCACTTCAAATTTTACCAAATATACATACCATACCGTCCTTCAGCCTATTCTAAAACCATAAAGACCTTGTGATTCCTAGATACACAGTGAGTTAATAGGGAGTTTGCTAAGTGGAGCCTTCATAGCAAGTAAGGATCGAGGAACACCCTATAGCCACCATCTTGAGATAAGTAATAAGGGTAACCTTCTAGCATTGTGAAATTAATTTTGGATTGATATCATTTTGTGTTTGATTTTGCATGATAATTGTATGTGTATATTAATTCCTAGATTATACTATATGTTATTTTTTTTAAATTTGTGCTTTGGGAATATTTTCTAGATTCTACCTGCTGCGTTCACCTAAAAGGGGCCTTTGTTTTAATTTTACTTTGTCGGGATGACAAAAGTTTGAGTTGGGGGTCTTGATGTCTCCCTATTTATTCTAAATATTAGCCCTCTGGAGACATCATTTTAGGTGAATTATTGACTTATTAGCTAGACTTTTATGCACATTTCGTCATATTGCACTTTCTCCCCTTGGAATTAGACTATTTGCATTTTTGAGCTTTTGTGCGTTAATTTGATTATTTTTAGTGCAAAGTTAGTATTTTCTTAAATTTCAATACAAGGTGGAGAAGTGAGAATTAGATTCTTAGCTTATTTTTAGTATGTTAGGAAGTATTTGAGTCGAGTTTCAAATTTTAGAGTACACTTTCCTATTTCTAGTCTTGAATTATTGATTTATTATTTTAAAGTATATGCGATTTAATTATTTATTTAATGTGAAGCTTTAAAAGATATATGGTAATTAATTAGAGACCAAGTCAAGTCAAAGAAGTAAAGGAAAGAGATTTACATGGAAATAAGAAGATTAAGGAAGGATATATGCAAAGAAGGAAAAGATAAAGCTTCCATATGAATCTGAAATTCCACCCACGTTTCAAAGACAAGTCCATAACTTAAGATTGGCTAGGAATTTGGGAGAATGGTCAGCACCACTAGAAAGAGCTTTCCGAGACGAGCGGTTTCGACTATTAGAATGCCTCAAACGGATAAGTATTGAGAGAGAGATGACCAAAACAAATCAGCAACATAATCTTACCTTTCCTAGATTTTAGGGTTACGAATTAAAGAGTTCTTAATTTGTCTTCCACTCCAAGTAAATTCAACCTAGGGCTTTCTAACACCAATAAATACACCACTTAGCCTCCTCTTTTACCTACACTTAATATAATTATCAAAGAGGCTTAAGGATTCAAGTCATAGCAAGCAGGAAGGAAGAAAGCTGAGAGCTGGAAGAGTCATCTTCTCCAATTCGAAGCCAAACCCAACCTCTTCATTAGGTTTTATTTATTTTCTTTCTGTTAAACATTATGTCTTTTAATTTTATTGTCTTACTTTTATTTTCCATTATGAGCTAAACTTCTTAAGTGCTTGAGAATCGCTATATGGGTTGAACCTTAATTTATTTAATTGATGTTTTCTGATTTGGGATTTTTATAATTTAATTCGAATTGAGTAATTTAGTATTGTTTATTATCTTAAGTTAATTTCACTATCATTGACGTCACGAATCAAGGGTAGGTTTGAGTAATTAGGCTATTCACTTTGGTGGGGAATTGATCATCTTGACGGAGGGTTTAATTACAGACATAGGTAATAAACGTAAGATAGAAATTATTGATCCTGACGCACTTAGTTAATCTTATAGCCAATTGGGTAGAGAACTTGACATTCGAAGGTGGATTATGATCGCCCTGGCGGGGTTTGTAACATCTGAGAATAGCTCCTAAGTCCACCCTGACGGGGGTTAGGAGAATCTAGAATCCGGACTATTACTATTTACTAATTTGTACCTTAGAGGAAGCATTATTTAAGTTTATTTTGTGAAACCTTAGCGTGACTCAAGAACTATTCTCTCATCTTTTCGTATCTTCATATTTTATTTTCTTGCATTAGTTTTAATTTAGTTTCATATTTTACTTTATTTGTACTTTAGTCCTTTAAACAAAAACCAAACAAATATTTATTTCTTTACTTTTAATTGTCATTCAAGCAACTATTTCTATTTATTGCATAACACCTTAGTCTTACCTAATCCGTCCCTGAGATCGAAATCCCATTTACCGGATATTACTTGGACGACCCGTACAATTGCAGTACGTGTCTTGCCTTTTTAGGTGTGTTTATTTAAAACACACAAGGAGACACCAGCACCTTGTCAATTGATGTTGGAATCTTGTCCATGTCGCTCGTAACTCTTCTCCATCTTCTGTTGAAAATTAGCAAGCTCTACTTGATCTTGCATCCTTATGCTTTAAGGATAGTAACAGTCTAAGAATCGCACTTGAAGAGCATCCCAGTTAAGGATTGATGTGGCTGGTTGACGGTCTAGCCACTCACTTGCGCCTCCGATTAGATAGAATTGGAACATGAAATAATACATATGTTCCCTTGTAACGCCCTGCATAATGTAGGCGTCACATATTTGCATAAACTTTTGAATAGCTTGGATCGGGTCTTGGTGTGCGGCTCCGCTATAATTTCCACAAATAGAAAACTGGCTAAGCATGCCTTGATCAGGTCTAAATCTTGCGGCTTGAATGATTGAAGGGAGAATTCTTAACGGTTGAACACGAAAACGCACTCCCGAGTCAGGGATTTCTTGAACTGGGTTATTGAGTGGATTAGCTCCATTTGCATTCAATCCTTCCATTTCTTTTTTGGATTGCTTGGATAAACCTGTAATCTGTGTAACAACTAAAAAAACACGTAAGATAGAAAAGACAACTAAACACTAAACTACAAACAAAAGCACAAAATTACAATGTTGTAGTCCCCGGCAGCTGCGCCATTTACTTGTTAGTGTTCCAGGTGTGATATAAATATGATAGCTTGGTAACGGTAGAACTAGGACTCCCCGCAAGCGTATGGTTGCCACCAAGTTAAAGTATGATAAGCCTAAGGGCTATCGATCCACAGGGACTACTAACACAGTAAATAATGTGGTTTGAGTGTACTAAAATGTTTAGTTGCAATTGAAACATTGAAAATAAAAAGGAATTTGTATTTGGTTTTTATAATAAAAGGACTAACTTGTAAACAAATAACTATTAAACTAAAGTGCAATTAAGCAAACATACTAAAAATATTTTAAAGTATGAGAAGTAATGCTTGATTCTTGCGCCTAAACGATAATTATCATGTTTATCGTATAAGGGAGAATTGAATATTTCATATTAAGGCGGGATGCAAATGCATCTAAGTTCCCATACAGGTGATCTTCGCTCTTTACCTTATTCATTCTCTCAGGTTTCGGGTAAACTTAAGTTCTTGGCCCTATTGACTACCTATGCTAAACCCGTCCGGTAAAAGGCATTAGGCGTCTATATATTATGTCCGAACTCGCGACCTCCCCGCCTGGGTGTTAGTCAAAAAGTATGAAACTACCATTATTTGATTAGGATACATATAGGCAACAAGCACAAATATATAAGCAATGGAATAATAAAATTCAGTACCATAAATTATCCCAAATCACAAAAATATAAATAAAAATCAACTAGGGTTTATACCCATTGCAAGTCTCAAGCATAAAATTGTTTAGCTCATACTAAATAAAGGAAGATACAATGAAAATAATACTAGGATCATGTTTAAAAGATAAAATTAACTCGAATTAACCTAAAATACTGAATGGATAGGTTGTGCAATTGTGGAAAATGATAAAATTTGGGTGTAAACCCTTCTTCCCTCTTCTCCAGGCACTTGAGCTCTCTCCAGATGATGAAATTTGATTAAAAGTGAAGTGTACCTAATTTTGGAGCTCAAATAAGCTTATATACATGGTCCAAGAACGTTTTGAACCTGATGGGCTCACTTAAGTCACTTAATTGGTCATAGATATGGAAAAATTTACTTTTAATTTTGATAGATCTTGAAGTCAGTGTTGCGTGAGAAATGACAGAAGAAAATTCGAAGTTGGGATGAACATGTTATGCTATTTTCTTCCACCGTGACTCGAACTTGTCTAGCACTAGCTAAAAATGGGTTGGGTTATCTTTAACCCATCTAAGTGAGCCCATAAGGACCCAAAATGATTTTAGATATCTATTTTAGCATTTTAGAAGCTCCAAATTCAGTGCACAGTATTAGAAATTAAATATTACAACAGAGAGAGGAAATACACGCATGATAGAGAAGAAAAATGAGGGTTTCCACCCAAGTTCATCATTCTCCACCATTCCACATCCATTTCATGTCAACTATTAGAGTAATGTCATTCTGTTTTATCTTCTAACCATGATTTTGGAATTACTTATCTATAATTTTTAGTTTTACCTTATGACCTAAAACTCTTGTGCTTGAAGATTGCTAAGGGTTTGAACCTTAGATGATTATTTTTATGTTTATTTGGATATGGGATATTTTATATTGAAATAAATTGAGTGAATTTTCCATTTATACATTTATGCTTATTTCCAATTGTGCCCTGATCAAGTATTAATTAGTGTCAATAGTCTCAATCACCTGGGAGGGGGTTTGGATTACGGAATTAGTCTTGACTAGCCAAGTAGTCGTTAGGGTCTGAACAGTTAGCATTCGAAAGCATTTGTAAGGTCGCCTGGGTGGGGTCTCTAATGTTGTAGTATAACTTCCTAAATACCTGGGAGGGATTTGGGAAGACCTTTGAATCTTGACTAGTGTGAAAAGACTATGTTTCCCTTATATCAAAAATCATTTAATTCGTTGACTTTGGGATTTACCAAAAAAACTCAAGCATATCTCTTATCCATTTCTTTTCCCTTAAGCATTTTAATTTGTAGTTCATTCTAGTTAATCATTTACTTATTTGGCAATCGGCTTATTAAACCAAAAAACCAACAAATATTATATTCACTTTATTGGCATTTGCCCCGCAACTTTCACCATTATACTCTAAAATACATCAATCTTAATTTTAATAGTCCATATGGAGACGATAATCCCTTATACTTATCTTTTATTACTTGTTAACACCCTCGTACACTTGTGGGTAGACAAGTCTCCCTCGTGTCGGTTTACTATCACGCTTGGGAGACGAACAAATAGTGATACAACTATAGATGCAAAACTTGTCCATTTTTAGAAAATCGGTTAAAGCAGTTGGCACTAATTTTCAAAGATAGTCTTCGAGGGAGGCAATCCAAAGTCAATGCAGTAATATCAGGAAGACTCATGTTGAGCTAAACAAACAATTTATTTGATAGATTGTTACCGGTCTAATAGATATATTGAAGGACTGCCATTATTATCACCTGGATACTCGATCCACATACTTAGAGCCTGTTTGGGATTGATTATTTTAGAGCTAAAAGTGCTTTTCGATTAAAATTAAATTATTTGTAAATAATATTAAACTATATTTAGACATCTATAATCACTTTAAGTTATTATTTTAATAATTACTTATCTAGTGCTTTTTCTAAAAGAGATTTTAAAGGTCTAAAGTGCTTTTATGGATCTAAAATCACTTCAAATGATTATTTTAAAAAGCAATACCAAACGATCCCTTAATGTAAATATCTTCTTCGGCTCGGTATTTTAGATTTTTAAAGTGTTAATTTATTTTATATATAAAGCTGCATTATATTTGTTTCTTTATAATGATTGACGCAAAATCAAATTTAATGGATGTCATGTTCTATAAAGGAAAAAAAACTAAAATATAAACTATAAGAAGAAAATGAGTTTACACAGTCAGAGTAATAAAAATGATTTATGAGAGATAATATGGAATCCTTGGAAGAGTACAATTAGGGAAATTGATCTCACTAAAATTGTGCGGTAGGCACGTGACGAGTAGGAACGACAACGAATCGAATTATTGCAAAAAATCCAAAACTATGTATATAACCATTTAATTTGTCAAATCCAAATCCTAATGGATTTGACCATCAGACTTGTTTTTTTTAAAACTATAACCGAATAATTCGGATTTGGTTTTTAAGCGGTTTTTTGGATTTTAACCATAACCAGACTATAACTCTATAAATATATTGAAAATTCTTAAAACAAGATTACAATTAAAATTCAAAATATATATAATATTATATTGATCCTTAATTAAATAACATATTTTTTTTGTTAAATTTAGATTTCAGTTTTTGAGATATGAAAAAATTTCTATGTTATTATACAATATACAAAAATAGATGATAATAAACGGGTTTTCGTTTATTCGGTTTTATTTTTATCTAAAACCATAATCTAATGGATTTAACCATTGGTTACACTTTTCAAAACCATAACCCAACGGCTTTATCATGGTTGCATAATCGGTTTCATGGGTTTCGGTTTTATACCATAACCATTGCCATCCCTAGTGATGAGAGTCCTGACAAGCCTACTTGTATCATTTAGATGATAACACACCTCGTATCTTGTCTAAAACTATGACTATGAAATATATTTTGACCTTGAAGCATTCATGAAACTACATCTACGTTGTAAAGAGGTTGACATATGAAATACATAAATGGATTGACGGTCAACATGTAGGTTGCTCGTCCTAATAAGATACGACATTCACATCCACAAGATTTCTAGAAGTTATAACTTATATTTATTGGTGTACATGCAAATAATATGATATTATTGTATGAAGGTGCTTATTTTTGAAGTAATGGATTTCAGATACACGTCATTAAGCCTTAGTTATTGATATCTTAAATCTGTTTTTGGTGTCCTTATCTTTTGTTGTCCGAGCGCCAATACTTTTTGTTAGAGTTTTTTACGAGTTCTATTTTGGCACTCATTATAATCACTTTTCACCTTCCACTTGAGACTAATCAAGGTCTTAATATACTTTCTCCGTACACTTTTATTTGTCCTTCTTTCTAAAAGAAGATGTCTAACAATATTTGTTTCTTTTATATTATCAAGACATTTTTTCTCCTATTTTTCCAATATCACCCCTAGTTAATTAGTTAAAAACAATGGTGCATTAAATGACATTCTACTCAATAAATAAGGGCAATATAGTAAAAATTGAGTGTATTTAATGTCTTTTTTAATTTTTGTGCCACAAAAAGTAGGACAAATAAAAATGTTGGAAGAAAATATGTTTTTGGGGACAAAGACTGAATATCATAAATTACCTCATTTTTGGACTTGATAGAAAATCTGCATTATTTCTCTTATTTTAGGCAGATTTTTTTCGTTATTATTAGTTATGATTCTGGATTCTCAAGATTCGGGAACACACTTAAATATCATAGAAAATAGGAGGTAGGGGAAAAAAGAAGTGGAACTCTTTAATATCGATAAAGTGGAGCGAGATGAAAAGTCATATATCAAAGGAAATCCCTTGAAATCTAGTTTTAAAGACTACAAATCACACATTAATCGGAATTCAAATTAAGAAGTTATGGTCAAATTACAAAGACGTCGTACAATAGAATTTGTCTCACAAATGGTAAGCTAGTTATACACGAAATACATGTGGGCTTCGAAGGCGCTAATAAGCTCCATGGTAGTTTGGGGCATAATTCTTAAACAACACACAAGATAAACTTCCAGATTCTCCTATGTTCTCTCTATAACACCAAAAATTAGGGTTTCTCTTGTTCAGATTTTTGGAGGCTATAAAGATCATCAACAGTCATCCAAGGGAAGGCAATTAATCTTGGACATGCCTTAACCCTCATATCTCCAATATTGCGTAATATTTCTTTTTGACAATGATTAATATATTCATGTTATGTTCCAACATGGGCTAAACCCATACTCTCTAAATTCTTTATAATTTTAGGTAGATATTTAGGAAGTTATTATTATTTTTATGAATGATGGCTTTCTTTATATCTTGATATATTGTTCTATACGATTACGTTGCATTGAAAGATTTGTTTGCACAAGGTATGCCGCTGTCTCATACAGGTACACTATTGAACAAGGGAATAGAATTATTAAGAATAAAGAATATGCATGTATCAACATAGGTTTGAACTTTGTATATTAACTTACTTTCTAGTTGATAAACTGACACGAAAGTTGGAAATAAGCTAGATAATTGTCGACGATAGGGAAAAATGTCTCTTCCAGATGTCATATGAAGAATAAACTGTGTCACGACTTAATTTATCTCATTCCCTCTGCCAAGAACTACAATGCAACCCTAAACAACAAACAAGCGCATTAGCACCCTCAGAATAATGTGTTAATATTGTAAACGATAGTTAAGTCATTGCAGTGTAAAAGATAGATATGAATCAATTACACCATTCATCGTAAACTAGGACTTTATACATTGGATGATATCTACAACTTTTATCGTTTGTAGGTCAACCGTAATTAGTTGCTGAAAAATCATCACATATACAAGAATGATCAAATACTTCTATAGATAGTATACAATGGGCTTAGTGGTACATTGAACTTCTCCCGCTCATTATACAGTTATCGTTATGTGGTTTAACTACTCAAACTATCCCCTTATTTTGAATATATAGGATAATACCATAAGATCCCATTGCTCGATCGAACATTAAATAGGAATCTATCTTCCTTTATATATCTAGTCTCTAACCAATTTTACATTATTTGTATCTCTGATTTATACTTAATTAATTAACCTTTATTCCAAAATAACCAAACATTTTCGATTTAATTTCATTAGAATTAATCGAATACTAACTTTGATTAAGAATTGATGGTAATATTATGTTTTTATAGATACAACTAGGGATAGCAACGGTTTGGTTAACTGCGAAAAAAACTACAACCATAACCGAAACCATTTGGCATATAAAAAACCGAAACCAAAACCGTTTAATTAGGAAAAATAAAAAATAATAACCAAAACGGATAAAACTTAAAAAACGAAAAGAAAAAAACCGAATTAAACCGCTTAGCTTAAACTTATTTATAATTAGTCAATTCTTTTAAAAATTGTGAAATTTATTTTTACTTTTTTATACCTTTGAAAAGTAATAACTAGTATTATTTTTTTCGAATTAAATAAAATATAAGACAGTCAATTATCTGTATATATTTTTATCAAAATATAACTAATTGTTTCAAAAAGTTTACATTAATGCACTATAAATATAAAAATGATGTGGTAGTTTAGATACTAAGTGTCCGTTTAAAAGTGTTTTTTGGAAAAACATTTAAAAGTACTTCTAGAACTTCCAAAATGTTTTAGACCCTGGAAAACACTTTTATGAGAAACACTAAATATGTGTTTCTTAAAAAAAACATTTAAAATGAATTTAGATTTTAAAATTATTTTTAATAATTATTTCAAATTTTAAATTTTATTCTAGAAACACTTTTTTATTTTCAATAAGCACATCCAAACGGGATATCAAATTATAAATGCATTTTGCATTTCATGCTTTTCCAAATATCTACATTATTAGATGCGTTTGTTTTGAAAAATCATGTGAATATCTTATATATTCTTATATTTATATATTATACCTTTTTTTAACATGTATTATAAATGTTTGCTTTGAGTATTTGGTTTAGTTTTAATCTAAAATCATAACTTAACGAATTAACCATCTATTATACTTTAGAAAATTAATTAATAGTTTTAACCACGATTACATAATCAGTTTCTAATCGATTCGGTTATCTATCAGTTTCGGTCTTAAATCGTAAACATTCCCTCCCTAAATATAACATGTTGGAAAACTCTAACATTATCACTCGAAATGTGAAAAATTAATTTTATTAACATAGAGATTCCAAAAAATATAATAGTATATCTATTACAAGAAAGTGAAAAACCATAATATAAAGGTATTCTAAATAAAAGTAATACTATAACTATTACAATAAATTGGAAAATAGAACTTACACAAAAAATTCAGAAAAGAAATCTGGATACAAATGCACACTAGAAAAAGGTGTAGCGGCGTTAAAAAGGATATTTTGGAATTATCGATATCTTTAACTATCGTATCCCTATATTACGTTAAAATCTATGTCAAAGCCGATTTGACTAATCATGGAGAAGAGCATATTTTATTTTTTTTGAATTTCTTAGTTCTCTATATTATGTTCTCTATAATAATTTTCTATCTATTCTCTCTAAAATTATTTATTCTATTCTCTCAAGAATAGTTTTTTCATTCTTTCAAGAATAGTTTTTTTTTTCTCTAGAAATTCAAGTGACTAAGTCACTATTTATAGAAAAAATGGAAAGACAAAAAACCGTCACATGTATGATCATTAATGGTTGGTGATAAATACTCTTTAATACTCATTAAAGACATCTGTTTTGTTGACCAACCCCTGGTAAACTTCCATAACAACTGAAATAAAGAGCCATAAATCTGCTATTAAGAGTCATTAAGTCGCCATCAAGTAAAAGAAATCATTTTATATTAAATAATTTCCAGTTGTTATTTTTTCAAATTCTAATGTGGAACTATTTGTACACATATAGCCTTTTCCACTCCTCCAAAGAGTATGAAATAATTAATAAAATTAATTGTATTTTATTTAATAATTCCAATAATCCCCCACTCAAGTTCTTTAGGAGATAAGGTGAACATGTTACGATAAATACCAGCATTAAGGTGAATTGTACTAAAGTGACAATATCTTTCAATTTGAATTGACACGTAGTGAAGTGAGGCAACCTTGCTGTCAAGTGAACGTACTCTTGAACTTGACGGTTTTCGATTGGGACCTTCACAACACATACTCTACCCGGCAAGTAGTTACAGATTCCTCAAATATCATCCTTTCCTTACACATAGGTGATCTCCAAGAGCGTCTAACCTCATTAGACGATCCCTCACAAATTTTGAGATCATTAAGAGCAATAAAGCTCATCCTCATTATGTGTTTCGCTAATTCATCAAGTCTTTTCTCTTTAGGACCACCCTTACACGCTATGAATTTGTGGTGATTTTAACAACTCTTCCCTCGGTAACATCAAGTACGTCTCCTTGAAGTCATATTACGAGCAATATACAACAACCTCAATGGTGAATTCATCAAGTCCGTCTCAAAAGGACCACCACAAATGGTTATGAATTCATTAAGTATGGACAATATACAACAACCTCAACAGTGAATTCATCAAGTCAGTCTCAAAATGACCACCACATATGGCTATGAATTCATTAAGTATGAATAATATACAACAACCTCAATGGTAAATTCATTAAGTATGTCTCAAAAGGACCACCTTACATGGCTATGAATTCACTAAGTGTTAATTTACTCATGTATGCACAGTTTACACTATACAGATAGGAAGGTAGTGTATCATATAGACTTATTAGTCATAGGTTTCCCATTAATGGGTTTTAGTCCTATCACTCAACGTTTCCAAGATTACTCTCCCTGTTATGTCTTTTAGTAAACGAATCAACCATTTATTTTATCATTTATATGGGAACCTGATGTCTCGCTATTTGCGATAAATTAATCTATACTCGAGACATCATTTTAGGGTTATTAAGTTATTAATTTTGGGATATTCCCCATTTATTTATACTTCACATATTCTTGTCTAGTTTTAGGTGTTTTAGTATTTTATGAGTTGTTGCGCGTAATTTGTGTGTTATTTGTGTAGCGCTTAGATATATGGAAATTATTACACCTACAGAAACTAATTTGAAATGGAAAATAAAGGAAACCCCATAGTCAAAGTCAAAGAGGAAGAGTTTCGATATATTATGACTCTAAAGAAGCTGCCAAAACTGCACATACACCCACTAATTAATTTATTGAAGAAAAACACTCTGGATTATGGAGATATTTTTATATGAGCAGCTAGATCTATTTTGGTTCAATTTATAGATGACATTCTTAGGCAATAAAAAGACTCTACACCAATAAAGGATCTTACTAATAAGCAACACTCTTATCAATTCAAGCCTGCTTACAATAGTGAGTAATTTGTTGCTCCAAGTTGTTATGTTGTCACAAATACTCTCCACAAGTTTATTAGAATCATTTACACTCATGTTTTTGGAGTTAAGGGGCACTCCAAGATATCTCGCAGACAGATAGCCCTTCTTAATTGGTGTCGCCTAGGGTGTGATAAAAATAAGATCAAATTAAGTATGGAAAACTATGCACTCTCACCCTAGACAGGCACAGTACTGCAAGTATTACAGGACGTATGCAAGTTTTAATGATAAGTAGAGTTCGTTCTCAGGGACTTAAGTGTGTTAAACGCGTAGGAACAGATAACGAGTAAAAGTAAATAATTAGAAAACAGAAAATTAAATATTTGGTTTTTCGAATTTATGAATTAAAACTAAATTAAAGCTAGGAAAATAAAGACAATAAAGTAAAAGATTAAGAATATGAGATGAGAAGTATAGCTTAGGTTTTGCTAGTATGCACTAATCCTTCTAATTCTATCTATAGATCTAGTTCATAAGGGAGAATACTAGCTCTTGGTAATACTTAGTCAGGATTCTAAATTCCACTACCTTAGACCTTGAGAGCGACTAAGGGGGCTACGTCACAACCAAGAAGTGATTTAAAATAGGGTTATCAAACGCCACTAAGGCCCTAAGCAAATACTGCAAGTCTTGGTGATACTGTGGTTAAAACAAACCTTAATGACTATCTAGTTAGAAGTATGTTTTGTCAGAACTGCTATCGACACTAGACATTATGTGGTGGTTCAATAGTTAAACACCCTGTCAAGGAGAACATCTAACTACTCTTAAAACAATCCTAAAGTGATCAATTCTAGGAAAGACATTAAATCAAAACACATAAGCAAATATAAAGTAAGTAGCTAATATCAGATTAAAACATATAATTCCCAAAGAAACTTAGATAGAAGAATTAGAATTCATAGATTATACATATGCAAAACCCAAGCTATGGGAAGTTTAGTTCATACCTGAAGGAAATAAACTAAAAGAAATAATAAAAGACATCATCTTGCTCTCTACAATAAACTGGAAGAATAAAACCTTAAGAACTAATTACTATGAGGCAAGGATAATTTACAAGTGATATAAGGGTGTATTTATAGGTGTTTAGAAGACCTAATTCGTTTTCTTGAGGAATTGTTAAGGTAATGGACTTCTAGCCCAACTCAAATTCGTATGGAAATAAAGATAAACACTGCTGCGTTGTTTTGGTCATAACTTCTTTATTATTGGTCCGATTTTGCTCCACAAGATACCAAAAGAATCGCAACAGAATTTCCTACGCCCTTTAGGAGTAATCTACCAAATTCGGCCTCTTTATTAGGTAAAAACGCCTATCTTTGCAGAATCCCAGATTTAGGCAGCTTTTCCTTTTCCATCTTTTTAGCAATTCTTTCCTTATCTCCAATTACCATGCATATCTCTTTCCATAAGTTGTTGTCTTTGACTTGGACTCTAATTAAACTCCATAATTATCTTTAAAGCTACACACTAAATAAACAATTAAACCCAATATGCTCTAAAAACAATAATTCTACAAATCAAGACACAAAATAGGAAAGTGCACTAAAACTCAAGAAAATCGACATTATTGACTTCTAAAACACTAAAAATGATGTCTCATCTTAACATAAATCTATCACAAATGAGGAGACATCAAGACCCCCAACTCAAAGTTGTATCGTCCCGATACAATAAAAGATAAAAACATAGGGAAGTCTAGAAATACACACTTATAAAATTTTCAACACAAGGGAAAAAGTATAGCAGAATATATAGAATAAACTTAAAGCACACAGCTCAGAAAATTTCATGCAATAATATTCATAAACTACATACCTGTACACTTCTCATATCTACAGTCAACACGGCTTGATTTCAAGATCAGATTAGTTTCGCAATGTAAGAAGGATTGGGACTTTACTCAGTTCCCCAAGAGAGCTATAGATTGTTCATCAAACCTCACTAGTATCCAAGAATCCACTTAACTAATCTCTAATGGCTCAATCACTTCTCAATTACATAACAAAGAATCACAAGGTCTTTTAAGGTTGTAATGTAGGCTTAGGGACGGTATAATCATATATTTGGATAATTTGGAGTGAGCTTTTGGCTCTCTCCTCACTAGCCATCAACGAATCGCCCTAGAGCTTGAGTTACTCTCATAAACGTTTCTCACTCAACCCAATGAATTCCTTGATGCACAATTTAGCATCCCCAATAACCCAATTAAAGCTTAAGATGTTCACATAAAAATCCACTTTGCCGGTCCGAATATATATATTTTCTTTTCTTTTCAAATCAATTCTCTTTTCTATAGCTATGACTCTCTTTTAATGTTGAGATATCACGCTAATTTTCTCATATATATATTTTTTTCTTTTAATGCCCTTGTTGGCAAAATTAGCTCGAAGCTTCTTTTTCATTCACTATTACCCCGGCAAAGGGTTACAATACAATGTTGTAAAGCATCCTCAATATAAAGCACAAAGCACAATAATAAGCTCAAAAATCCCAACATAATAACTCCCATAATGGTGGACCCACCACCCCAAACTCAAGCTCTAAAACAACTGTCTAAGCATCGCGATTCGAGTGCGGTCATATGGAAAAGTCCTAAAAATCTAAAGGATATGGCTTATAATGTGTTTCAAAAAAGGCTTTAGAAAGGCTAGAAGGGGCTAAGAAGGATATAACTTTTAAACTCAAAAATCACAAGGTGAGAAGGTATAAAAAGGCTTCAAAGGCTTAAAAATATGAAAGAACTGCCTTGATCACTTTCTACACTATGTAATTCAGAAAATTTCTTACCTTTAGCACTTTCATCAAATGGTTTTTCAACTAGCTTGGATCTCACGGCCTACACACTTTCAAGGTTCCCTGAGATCGAACATACTTTCTATCGCATTGCTCACTAATCTTTCTTTACTATCAACGTGTGTTTTCCTGCAAATACTCAGAGCATACAAATACATAGCTCATAAACATATCACTTACTATCATTAATCTACTGAGCTTATGCTTTCAAGTTATTAAACACACTCTACATCTAATTCCCATGCATCAAAAATTTTAATTTCACTCAAAAACTGAAAAATGGAGATGAGAGACAACGAATCCCCACACCCCCAACTCAAAAATGAGCCGTGTCCCCACGACTCGAAAAAAGACTCGAAAACAGAAATTAAAATTAGCAGATAGGCATAATTACAGAAATGGTAAGGAAGAAAGAGAACATACTCTCGAGGCTATTGCCTCGCATCATTGATATCCAAGATTGGAATTGCTGGACCTTTCGTTAATTGCTCAAGGAGTTTCATGATGTGCACTTGATTAGCATTGATTTGTGCCACATCATTGACTAAGGAAGTTTGAGCTGCTTCAAATTTCGTTAAACGCTCCTCCATCTTCTCTTGCCAATTTTGCTCCTTTTCTTCCTTCGAGACTTGAGTAGAACCCGCTCTTCGAAGGCTTTCTTTGATCCAAGCATTATCAATATAACTCGTCTTAAACTCGAGTTTCTCTTCTTCACCCAATACTATATTCGCTTTTCGTACAAGACACGTGATCATAGTTGGAAATTTAACATTATAAACTGATTTAGGAGAGACCGAAAATCGTATCACCTCCTCATAGATCAACTGTGCCACATCAACTTCTTCTCCTCTCAAAATACAGTCCAACAGTAGCGCGTACTTCATGGTCACCTCCAAAGTTCGTGTGTTTCCAAAGACATTAGGGATAAGGAAATTATGCCAAATTCTAGCATCTGCTTGAAGATATTTGTAAGGCCAAGGTGCCTTCAATTCTCCCTTTTGTAATTGCACTTTCTCCTTGTCTAAAACATGCTCAAAAAGTAATTCCTTATCAAAGATTTTTCGTTTAGCAACTGCTTCCTCAAATTTGCAAAAACTTTTCAGTTTCTGAAACTTGAAGTGGTTCCTAATCTCCTCAACTGTGAAAGGAACTAACTTTCCTCTAATCGGAACACAATCACTATCTCGGCTAAAGAGGCCTAGATAGAACTCCAAAACTAATTCATGACATAATTCAGAACGGCTTACCATGAACGTAGACCAACCCAATTTCTCACCAAGCTCAAAGAATCTCTTGTAATCTCCATCTCTAATTTCCTCCTTGAATACTTTCTCATAGGCAAAAGGTAGTTCTTCTAATTGTTTTTCTGCAGAAATCTTCAAGGCCTTTGAAGTATCCCCTTTCTCTATAGGTATAGGATTTTTTTGAGGTTGTGTTCTCTCCTTTGCATAAAAATAAAGCTTTTTACCATTACTATCATACGAAGGTTTCCCACTTTTCAATTTATCTTTACCCTTTGATTTAGAACTATCTCTTTTGTCAATTGATTTCTTCTTGTTTAAATCCAATCCATTATTACTCTTCACCTCCCTCTTGCTAGATAAGATTGATGTTCTATTAGTCATCTTCAATTAACCCCCAACTCAAAGCTTTAGCAACCCTTGAAAATTTTAACTTTTGAATTAATGGATGAACAAGCTTTATTTGTCCTAGGATGGGTGAATTGGTGATGAATCTCTATGTGGGTGAGGATGATTTGTAATGGGTAGGCTTGGATTTTAGAAATTGTATGATGAATTTGTGAAATTTGGCTCTTTGATTCTTCAATTTGAATGAATTTGGTGATGATTGGTAGCTTGATTCTCTCTTGTAATGATGTGGAGAGAAGGTTTGATGTGTTTTCCTTGATGATTGGGTAGTGTTTTGGTGATTGGTGAAAGTTTTGATGAGTTTCAATGGAGTTAGGAGAGTTGTGGAGTAGAAAGAGAGGGTTAAGGTTTAATAAATTCGGAATAATAGCTTCAATACCTCCTTTATAACTCAATCCCGTAACTTTCTCTCTCCTCTGGCGGCGCTGCGGACTACCCCTGCGGACCATGGGGTGCACCGCAGGGTAGTCCGTGACATCTGATGCTCGAAAATTTTTGCTCACTGACCTAAACCCGTGGTAGGACCCCGTGGTACGGGTTTTTAGCTCGCGGACTAGGGTCCGGTGTACCGGAGGGTACACCGCGGCTTCTGTTGTCAACTCCGTCAAAATACCCGTGGTACTCACCCCGTGGTACGGGTTTTTGGGGCGCGGACCATGGCGCGGTGCACCGCGGGGTAGTCCGTGGAATTTTTTCGTGTTTCTGACCTAAACCCGCGGTAGCTACCCGTGGTACGGGTTTTGACCTCGCGGACCATCCCTGCGGACCATGGGGTAGTCCGTGAGGGTAGTCCGCGGGATGCTTTCTTGCGCTCCAAAAATTTTCCTCGCGTTCCCTAACTTGATTTCTCTGATTCCTACACACCAAAAACACTAATACCTTTCTCAAATATGCATTATCAACTAAAAACAACTAAAATAAACTTAAACTAAGAATGTAAAAGACATGAAAACATAAAAAAAAACTTCGGGTTGTCTCCCGACAGCACTTTTGTTTAACGTCTTTCAAAGTTAGACGTGTTACCTCTGTCAAGATTTGCGAATATAGCCTCCCCAACAACGAGTAAGGCTATGAACGTCAACTAATCTGCGCTTGACCCCAGTTTTGGGGCGAATTTCTATCACCGTGGCTGAAACAACCTTCGTGACAATGAATGGTCCCATCCACGAGTCTTTGAAACTTCGTGGCCTATTCTCGCGTTTGTGGGCTTTCCATAGGACTTCATGGCCAACCCCAAACTCAATGTTTGGCTCAGTATCCACAGGTTTTAAGTGGATCTCCTCAGGAGGGACTTTGTGATGTGAAAGGCTGTGGATGATAGGCACGGTGGGATCCAACTTCCTTGGTTTCTTACCCAAGACATAGAAGGTCTCAGATACGTTTTTAGCATGAAGGGTGATGGTCCCATCTTGGAAGTTGATCACACTTTGACTTGTGGCCATGAAAGGCCGTCCAAGTATGATTGGAACCTGCTTATCTGCATCAAACTCAAGAATAACAAAGTCAGTAGGGATGGCGATATTACCTGCACGGACTAAGACGTCCTCCACTGTTCCCCATGTCCTCTTCACTGAGTTGTCAGCAAACTGCAACTTCACTGGAGTTTTCTCTGATTTTTGAAGTCCAAGTCTCTCGAACACGGACTTAGGCATAAGATTCACACCAGAACCCACATCGTACATTGCTTTCACTTTGAGCCTACCATGCAATTGAATAGGAAGGTTGAAACTTCCCGGATCTTTAAGCTTAGTGGGTAGCTCTTTCTCACTTCTTCTCGAAACCCTCAGGTTCTCTCTTGGGATCTCTACACTTGCCTCTTTTTCAGGAATAACTTGCGTAAAAACTTGTTGCGGTGTAAGTCCTCTCTTCGCAATCTCAAGCATTTGGGCGTTGATATTTTCAGGTTGGTACGCCTCTACAAATGTCTTGAGAATAGTGTCATCTTTAGGATTTGTATCAGGAATAGTTGATGACACTGGTTGAACACTAGGTGGCGATTCCACCTTCTCTTCTTCTTTCTCCTCTAGCACAGCAGGTGCCACTTCATCTTCTTTCGATTCTTCTTTTGAGGCTTCTTCCTCTTTCTCTCTTGCTAACTCCGCTGCATACTCTACCATCGATCGCATCTCCTCTTGCACCTTTTTCAGTAGCTCTATGAACTCGTCTCTCTCTTCATCGCTTTCCAGATGATAAACTTCTAGACAGTCGGACTCCTCGGGGTTAGACTCGGTTGGCTCTTCTTCAATACTGGGAACTTCCACGGCACTAATGGCAGCATGTGGTGCTTCCTCCTTTTCTTTTTCGATTTCAAGGCATATAGCCTTGCAAGCTTCGAACACAACATTGTTTTCACCTCCTTCGATTGCCTTTACTTCCTTTTGTTCTGTTAGATGCTTGTTTATTTGGGCTAATTGAGTATTTAGCATCTGAAGTATGGCATCGTGTCCTCTGACCTTTTCTTCTTGAGCGTTTACAGTGGTGTTCAAACGTTCTAGAGCTTGTACTATCTGTGTATTGTCCATAGATCCTTCTTGCGGATACTGAGGTAAAGCTTTTTGGTCTAAAGTATCGGTATAGGCGTCTTGAGCAGGTTGTTGTGGAGGAGTAGGTCGATTCTGATATTGGTTTTGGTACTGACCTCTCTGTTGGTAAGAGTTGTTCTGGGGTCGCGATTGATATTGACTAGGATTAGCGGCCCCTTGTGGATTTGAATACTGCATACCCGGATGGTTGCGGTTGCCCCATCGGTTAGATATGAAGTAAACAGATTGCGGATTTGATTCACACTCTTCCCATGAATGATCGTTAACTCCACATTGTTGACAACCTTGTGCCTCTTGAACTACCTTTGTAGCAGCTAAATTCTTCTCCATCGCGATTCTCAGCTCCTTGATTTGATTTTCTAACGAGGATATTTGAGCTGAGTTCGCAGTTTCTGCATCTAAACGAAGCGTTCCTCGGGTCTTTGCTGCAGAAGCTCGCGTTGAAGGCCAACTTCTTTCTTGTTCCATAATATTTTCTAACACCTCGGAAGCTTCATTGTGATTCATGGACACAAAATTACCCTTTCCAATGTTATCCACCTTGTCTCTACCCTTGTCATCAAGACCTTCATAGAATATAGCAAGTTGTAGAGCAGGTGTATAACCATGGAGCGGGCATCTAGCTAATTTTTGTTGAAACCTTGTCCATGCTTCTCCCACTGTTTCTCCATCTTCTTGAGAAAATCTTGCAAGCTCGGTTTGATCTTTAAGTCTCATGCTCTTTGGATAAAATCGGTTAAAGAACGCGGCTTGAAGCTCTCTCCAAGAGTGAATGGTTCCATGTGGTTGTCTTTCTAGCCAATCGCTAGCTCTTCCGGTCAAGAAAAACGAAAACATATGACAATACAGTTGCTCGCGTGTAATGCCAGGAGTAATGTAGGCATCACAAATCTGCATGAACTTCTGAATCGCTTTTACCGGATCTTGAATTGCAGTACCAGTATATAGTCCGAAACTTTGAAATTGACTAAGCATACCCGGATCGGGTCTAAATTTGATATTCGGAATCTCAGGAGGGCGGTAACCGATGGGTTGAACATGGAATGGTATGTTAAGGCCAGGTAGATCTTGTTCAACTCGGTTTTGTTGATTATTCTGCCCATTACCTTCTCCTACTGGCAGTTGTACACCAGGTGGAACAAACGCAGGAGGTCCTCCTGGTGCAAAGTAAACTAACTCCGGATCATTGTCTTGAATGTCTGCCATAGTTCTTCTCAAGGCTCTTTCCTTACGAATTCTTTTGTTATAAGCTCTGAAGCTCCTCTCAGGCTCCGGTAAGGGAGGCCAAGAATTAAACACTGTGAAAACCTGAAAAGGACTAAAGCAAACCCAAGCGTAAATCTGGAAAAATAAAAACTAAAACTAAACTAAAACTGAAAAGTAAAAACTAATTAAAAACTAAAACTCGAAATAGATAACCCACACGCTAACGAGACACAAGTCCCCGGCAGCGGCGCCAAAAACTTGGTGTCGCCTAGGGTGTGATAAAAATAAGATCAAATTAAGTATGGAAAACTATGCACTCTCACCCTAGACAGGCACAGTACTGCAAGTATTACAGGACGTATGCAAGTTTTAATGATAAGTAGAGTTCGTTCTCAGGGACTTAAGTGTGTTAAACGCGTAGGAACAGATAACGAGTAAAAGTAAATAATTAGAAAACAGAAAATTAAATATTTGGTTTTTCGAATTTATGAATTAAAACTAAATTAAAGCTAGGAAAATAAAGACAATAAAGTAAAAGATTAAGAATATGAGATGAGAAGTATAGCTTAGGTTTTGCTAGTATGCACTAATCCTTCTAATTCTATCTATAGATCTAGTTCATAAGGGAGAATACTAGCTCTTGGTAATACTTAGTCAGGATTCTAAATTCCACTACCTTAGACCTTGAGAGCGACTAAGGGGGCTACGTCACAACCAAGAAGTGATTTAAAATAGGGTTATCAAACGCCACTAAGGCCCTAAGCAAATACTGCAAGTCTTGGTGATACTGTGGTTAAAACAAACCTTAATGACTATCTAGTTAGAAGTATGTTTTGTCAGAACTGCTATCGACACTAGACATTATGTGGTGGTTCAATAGTTAAACACCCTGTCAAGGAGAACATCTAACTACTCTTAAAACAATCCTAAAGTGATCAATTCTAGGAAAGACATTAAATCAAAACACATAAGCAAATATAAAGTAAGTAGCTAATATCAGATTAAAACATATAATTCCCAAAGAAACTTAGATAGAAGAATTAGAATTCATAGATTATACATATGCAAAACCCAAGCTATGGGAAGTTTAGTTCATACCTGAAGGAAATAAACTAAAAGAAATAATAAAAGACATCATCTTGCTCTCTACAATAAACTGGAAGAATAAAACCTTAAGAACTAATTACTATGAGGCAAGGATAATTTACAAGTGATATAAGGGTGTATTTATAGGTGTTTAGAAGACCTAATTCGTTTTCTTGAGGAATTGTTAAGGTAATGGACTTCTAGCCCAACTCAAATTCGTATGGAAATAAAGATAAACACTGCTGCGTTGTTTTGGTCATAACTTCTTTATTATTGGTCCGATTTTGCTCCACAAGATACCAAAAGAATCGCAACAGAATTTCCTACGCCCTTTAGGAGTAATCTACCAAATTCGGCCTCTTTATTAGGTAAAAACGCCTATCTTTGCAGAATCCCAGATTTAGGCAGCTTTTCCTTTTCCATCTTTTTAGCAATTCTTTCCTTATCTCCAATTACCATGCATATCTCTTTCCATAAGTTGTTGTCTTTGACTTGGACTCTAATTAAACTCCATAATTATCTTTAAAGCTACACACTAAATAAACAATTAAACCCAATATGCTCTAAAAACAATAATTCTACAAATCAAGACACAAAATAGGAAAGTGCACTAAAACTCAAGAAAATCGACATTATTGACTTCTAAAACACTAAAAATGATGTCTCATCTTAACATAAATCTATCACAAATGAGGAGACATCATTAATGCACAAAATACTCATTATTTCATCCTTGACTTGATCTGGAGTGTTACCAAAGTAGATTTCATTCTTAGCATTATTTATTCTCAAGCCAGATAATCTAGCAAAGAACTCAATACCATCTCTTTTTTATCATGTTTGTAATGATCCTTGAGCGAGTCTTGTAAAGTGTATTAACACGGGATATTGGACTAAATTGCTTAACACTGTTAGGAGTTTTAACCTCAGGTATAAGAGATATATTTGTAGCATTTGCCTCCTTGAGCATATAGTTTGTCTCCATAGTCTCTTTAATAGCTCTACAAAAGACATCACCTACTATTCCCCAAGCTTCTTTATAAAAGAAAGATGTGAAGCCATATGGCCCAGGGCATTTAGATTCATCAATAGAGAACAAAGCATCCTTTATCTCCTCATTAGTTATAGGTCGACTCAGGATTCTAACTTGTTCATCATTAAGTGAGATGTTCAAAAGCATTTTGAGAGTATCTACTGAGCACATCTCTTTATTAGGATCCTCTGTTTCAATAAGAGAGGTACAAAAATTCAAGAATTGCTCCTTAATTTGACTAGGAATAGACACAACATTACCATGATCATCAATCAAAGTAGTAACCTTATTTCTTGCTTGCGTGGCTTTGATGATTTTATTATAGTATGATGAACTACAATCATTTTCTTTAGACTAAGTATCTCTAGCTTTCTGCTTAAGAATCTCTTACTCATGGATAATAGCTTCTTCAAGATTATGTAACACAATTTTCTCCTCATCCAAAGTCAAGTCATTACCTTTACCATTCATTATAATGTTCTGTGTCTCTTCAAGCTTCAACCTCATTTGAGTGATGTAATGAGGACTTATCTTAAAATACTTAAGGTTAACCATATTCAAGGCTTTTTTAACTGACCTTTGTTTGGTATATAATGCATACATACTAGAGACATGTACTTGAATATTCCAAGCATTCTTAACAACAACATGAAATTCAACATGTTTAGTCCAAATATTAAAGAAATTAAATGAGCATGGACCTCTTGTATGTGGTGCACCAATTGAGATGAGTAAAGAACAATGATCTGAGGTGGAAGGTGCAAGACACAAAGCATTTAACTGAACATGATTTAGCCAATTGACATTAATTAGTACTCTATCATTCCTACAAACCCTGATTTGAGTAGAACTTGTATTTTTCAAAGTGTGAAAATTGCCACAAGTTTGGTGTTCATAAAGCTCAGCATCTTCTAAACAATCAATGAATTGTTGAGCATAATCTGCAAGTTCATCACAATTCAATCTCTCTTCAATTCTCAACACTCCATTGTAATCACCCACACAACATGGATTCTCATTCCTATATAAACCACTTTTTCTAATAAAGTCATTCCACAAATGTACTCTTAGTTAACATTGTTACTAGCATACACAGCACACATGATTACTTTATTGTTATCAATTAAATCAACCACTTTTACAACAATTCCTTAAGAAGTCTCTTCAATTAGATTAACTTTAACGTCATCACTTCTCAATAAAATCCATACCCTGCCTCTTGGATCTTTATTGTAATTGTGAGTAACATTATACTTCTTATAGTGTTCCTTCATGATGTGTAGCATATTGTTAAACTGATCTTTAGTTTCCAACAAACACATAGCTTAAACTTTTCTTTCAAACATGAAATTTAAGACATCAATGCGCCTAAGGACCATGTTTAAACCCCTTACATTCCATGATACTAAGGTCATGGATCAGGAGGCTTACTTTTTTCCCCTTACTCTGCAGTTCTAATTATCGTTAGCACATCATAATCAAATGTAGATAAAGGACTATTTAGGACATTTAAAGAGTTAACATTAGATTGAGGTAAAGAGTAACTGCATCCAGCTTCATCATGAATTTTTGAACCTCTTGATACATATTTACAAACTACCTCTTCATTAACTTGAGTGCAATTCTCCTTATTAATAGCTATTATTATATTGTCTTCACTATTTACATCCTCTGTAACATGTATATTAACTTCGTCATGTTTCTTCACCCAAAAATTCTTTTCAATTCTGCACATTTTGTGCTAAAAAATCTTACATATAGGAAATTGTAGTGGCCTCCAATCATATAATATTTTACACCTCGTGAAGCTTTGTATTCCCTGTATCCACATTAACTTTCTCCAATACTTTCTCATTCAAATTAACCTCCACACACACTCTCTCATAACCCAAGCGTGATCTAGACTTTGTAATGGAATCCATGTGAATTGGTTTCCCAACTCCACTTGCTATATAGCTCAATCAATCCCTAGTCCACAAGTTCATTGGTACATTCCTCAATTTAATCCATAGAGGAATAATATTATAACTAACTTTTCCAAATTTTATATTCTCACTCCATTCAAGCAGAAAAAGTGGCTTACCCCCAACATGCCGTATTTGTTCAAGCGCTATTCTGTAAAACCCAACAATAAACATATTACCATGAGATTTGATGTTTACTTTCCCTAAATCCTTCCATTTATATCGCACAAAGTTCATAATCATATAAAATTATGGAGAAATGCCAATTAATTGGCCAACTAAACAATTTGACTATACCTTAGCACCTTCATCAAAAATGTTTTGAGGCGGTGTGATAACTGTAATCCCCTATTTCATGGTTGGTTTGTGAAAATCCAACTTCAAATTTGCTTTGATATTACCTTAAAATAATGACGTCCACTTTGAATTAGTTGTAGTATCCACAACAAACTCGTCTTGAACATGTTCCGTCGTTTTTTCCGTTAATTTTTCCGATGCAGTAGGCGCCGGAGTTCGAGCGATACTCGTCGGCCGTTCAATTCATATTACCGAACTCTAGTTTGTTTGATTAACCACTTTATTAGTAGGTTTAGTCACTTTATCATTATTACAGCTACTCTTGTTGTTGCTATTAGGCCTAACTGTAGTGTTATTCATAGCAGTTTAACTGTCTTCAAAAAATTTCTTAGTGATGTTCCTATGCGTAGTACGTTTTGTTGGAGCCATGATTGGGTAGAAGAGGTGAAGAAACGAAAATGGATGATTAAGCTGGCTAAGAAAATGAAAAATATGAACTGATAACAAAAAGAAAAAAGACTGAAAAGGTTTATGAATTCTATGTTAGATCCCACAAATTAGGATGAAACATAAAATTCTAGAAAAGAGAATCCAAAAAGTATGAAATCTATGGTGTTTTGCTGGAATCGGTTCAAAAAATTGTTAAACTAGGAGAGAGAGAGAGAGAGAGAGAGAGAGAGAGAGAGAGAGAGAGAGAGAGAGAGAGAGAGAGAGAGAGAGAGAGAGAGAGAGACCCAATTGACAGCCAACAAAATTGCACTACTCTCACGCATGGGAAAGCGTGTTCCACAACGAATCCACTGCTATTTTTTTGTTTCCTTTTTTTGTCAAAAGCATAATAATATAAATAGAAACAAGGTTCATACAAAACTCTCTCAACCTATACCCCTAGTGGGCGGCGAGTTAGAAAGTAAACTCGCTAATTGGGGGGGGGGGGGGGGGTTTGCAACCCAATCACGTGGCAAAATACCAATAAGTTTTTGCCTCGCAACCCAATCCGTAACAACATTAATTTTCCTAGGAATGTAAAAAAAAAACTAGTCTATTACAAACTAAACGTTTAATATCAAGATAGAAGAGCTTGTGCGCATTAGGGGGAGATTTGGGTTGATTAAGCATGTCAATAACCACCTTGTTGTCACTCAAAACTATGATGTCTTCAAAATAGAAATTAATTGCCGAATGAAGCCCATTGTGCACTCCTATAAAATCGGCTTCCTTTGCGCTGTAACACAAAAAATTTGAGCAATACCATGTATAAGATTTTTATTTTTATCTTGCAATATACAAGCAGAAGATGAGTTAAAATCAGATTTAAAGGATGCATCTGAGAAGGCTAGTAATGTCCAGTAAGATTATCATTCCAATTACCTGTAATATTGTTGCCTCTAATAGATTTGCCTTTAAGGCATTCTGCTTTTTATTTGTTATTTTTACCTTTCTTTTCGTGTTGTATATTTTATCCTTTTCCAGCATTTTCATTTTCATTTACATTTTTCGCCTCAGAGGTCCTTTTATTATATTCATAGAATTCATCTTAGGCTGAAACAGATTGTTGTAACACTTGTTTTGGGTCAGGGACCTTTCCTTCAAAACAAAATTTATTTCTTGCTTTCCAAATATGCCATATTATAAAAGGGCCAAGATCACTTATACTCCTACCTACTATATCTGTACACCCTTGCAAGGTTTTAAAATTAAGAAACCAGTTCTCAAACCTTGAAGTACAATAAGATGTAGTAAGTGGTTGTAAAGGTAAAATAAACCTGATGTCTCCTTAAATGTTCTTATTTTCGACCCTTAGGAGACATCATTTTTGGTGTTTATTAAATCATTTCGATAGACTTTTGGACTAAATATGCAATAATATGATTTTCCTCTTTTAATTCTAGCATTTTTGATTTATTAAGCTTTTGCGCGTAATATTGGTATTTTTAGTGAGTATTTTACAGGTTTTAGATTTTAGCTAGAAGAGGAGTCTAAGGAGAAAGTCAAAGATCAAAAGATAGAGTCAAGACTTGAAAAGAAATCCCGAAGATATTATTTTTAGAGCTGAAAATCCATTTTCCAGGCCATAGATTGCTGATTTCGAGGTGCTTAAGCGATGATCTAGCTGTTGACCTTTGAAGAGAAATCATTCCTTATCGAATTACGGAACTTTAGCAACTGGAATGAGGTCAATCGGAGTTGTAACGCATCGGGAAAAGCTGTTTTAGTGAAGGTATATCAGCAGTTACGGGATTTTGGGCTAAGTTAGTGGACTTGGGCCTTTTATATTTCATTTAATTAAAAGCCTAGGTCCAAGTCCGAATTTCCACCTATAAAATCAGCCCTTGACTTCTATTTTACACACAATTCACATTCTGCAAGATTAAAAACACCAGAGAGAAGCAACTGAAGGAAGGAGAAGAAGCTACAAGAGCTGGAGAGGGTCTATATCTCCGTTCGTAGTCATTCCGATTCCGGAAATTAGGTTCTTTTATCTTTTTAATTCTGTAAACAATATGAATTCCTTTATTTTTAATTTCGTATTTCATTTTAATATGAGCTAAGTTTTCATTAGTGCTTGAGAACAAACAATGGGTGAATCCCAATTCCTATTAATTAACGAATGTTGAATTTGGGTTTTAATGAATTAAACTAAATTAGGGCTTTTACTCTTTTCGATAAATTATGAATGTTTACTGTTTTTAGCGTCATGAACTAGGAACAGGTAATAGTATTTAAGCTATTCCAATAAGTGGCAATTGGATCATCCTGACGGGGGGTTTAAATACGGAACTATTTATTCAATCTAGGATAGAAGTTAATGACTCTGACGAGCTTAGCTAATCCTAGGGCCAATGAGGTAATAACACTTAATCATCCAACGGTGGATGATATTTACCCTGACGGGACTAGTGACACTTTAGGATCGCCTTATAGTCCACCCTGACGGGGGTATAAGGATATTAGAATCCCGACCATTGTAATTGACTAATTTAGCCCTTAAATAACATAAGTTAAGAAATAGGATAGGGAGGATCCTTGCGTTCTCAAGTGCTACTTCTCATATCGCGTTTTACATCAATTTACTTGCGTTTTAGCTTTTATTTGCATTTTAATATTTGTCTTTCATTCATTAGTCTTATAACAAAAACCAAACAAATATATTATTGTCTTTTATTTTCATAAGTGCATCAATCACTACTTGCTAAACATTGTGATCAACCATTCCGTCCTTGGAACGAATCTGATTTATCAGAAATACTACTTGGGACAACCGTACACTTGCGGTTGTGGTTCGATTAGCTTTTGCATTTATTTTAGAACACACAAAGGACCACCAAGTTTTTGGCGCCGCTGCCGGGGACGGTAGCGTGTGACCACGGTGTTTATCCTTTAGTGATAAGTGCATTTTATTTTATTTTATCAGTTTTACGCTTTTTGTTTAGTTTCTTTTCAGGTTTTTAGGTTTGGTGTATGCGAAGAAGGCTATTCAAGGATCTAGAGCCAACACCTCCGATCCTTAGTAATCCAGAATCGTTGATCAGACTTGCAAACAAGAGAAGAAGAGAACGAGAAGCTTTAGAAGTAGAAGAATTAAGTAACAGAATGGCAGACATCAATCTTCAAAATAATCAACAGAATAATGGACAAGGCCAGCTAGATGCAAATGGCCAACCTTTAGCTCCGGGCGTTATTCCTCCAGTTCAACCACTAAATCCCAATGCTCCAGTCCAGATAGTGATGAATCATGATCCGTGGTTTACTAATGGTCCTCCAGAAGTTCCATTCCGTGCTCCAGCTATAGGAGTAGGTGCTCCAGATATTAATGTTCCACGTTTTCGTCCAGATTCGGGTATGTTAGCTCAGTTCCAGAATTTTGGTAATTTTCGTGGTAGACCAGCAGAAGATCCTCTCAGGGCAGTACAGAAATTCAAACAGATATGTGATTCTTATATCACACAAGGGGTCTCGAGAGAACAGATGTATTTTGCTGCTTTTAAGTTCTTTGTTACTGAGGGAGCAAGTGAATGGCACGATACGCAAGATCCTACGAAGATCACCAATTGGGACCAATTAGAAATTGCGTTCTTTGACAGGTATTACCCAAGTAACATGAGGTTAGATGCTGAACTAGAATTGACGCATTTCCGTCAAGAATATGAAGAAACTTTGGGTAAGAGTTGGACAAGATTTCAGATGTGTTTACGAAAAGTTCCCAATCATGGGTATTCAGAACAACAACAGCTTAAGATCTTTTATAGAGGCCTTGATGGGAAGTCAAGAGAGAAGTTGGATACGCTATGTGGTGCAGGTTTTCTTCAAGTTTAACCCGCTCATGCTAAAATTATCTTAGAGAGAACAGTTAAGAATGAAGTTGGGTGGAATTCAGTAAGAACACCGGTTAAGGGAGTGAATAATGTTGACATGGAAGAGAAATTTGCTACGCTTGAGAACAAGATTCAGAATACTATTGAGCAACAATTAAAACAGCTTACTTTAGCTGTGAAAGAAGGATTTTCGGGTAAGAAGGTAGCTGTGCATGCTGCACAAGAGGTTTATATGTGTTCGATTTGTCAGGTAGATGATCATGATGAGGAAAGTTGTCCAAATAACCAAGAATCCGTGATGTTCATGTCCAACAGAGGTAACTTCAATTCAAGTGGTAATGGATATCAGCCTAACAGAAACCATCCTGGGTTTCAATATTCAAATCCTAATGGGGCAGCCAATCCTACCTACGCATATCAGCCGCGTCCCCAAGGTAATAACTATAATCCAAGACCACACAACAATTATCAAGGAGGACAGAATCAGGGAAATTATGTACAAAGGCAAGCTCCTCAGAATACTCCTCAGAATACATACGATGAAACTTTAAACCAAAAAGCCTTACCTGCCCATCCACAAGAAGGAGTAGTTACCCTTCAGAAAACCGTTGAAAATTTGATTGCTCTTCAAACACAAGCCTTAGAACGTCAGAACGCAGCTGAAGCGAATATGAAGATTTTCCAGAATCAGCTAAGCCAAATTAACAAACAGCTGAATCAGCGCCCACAAGGGCAACTTCCTAGCGATACTGAGAATCCGATGCATTGCGAAGATTGTAATGCTGTTACATTGAGAAGTGGTAAGAACCTTCCTCCCCCTCCTTTTCCCATTATGAAAGAGAAAGAAGTACCAAGGAAAGAAAAGGAAGTGGTGGAGAAAGAGAAAGAAAATGAGAAAGATAGTGAGGTTGAAGAAATAGTGAGACCAAGAGAGGTCCCGAAAAAGAAAGATGATATGGTGATTAATCGCCCTCCACCACCGTTTCCATCGCGAGTTCAGAAAAAGGGTGATTTGGGTGATTTTCAGAAATTCTTTAATAGAGTGAAGGGTCTAAGTATTAATATCCCGTTACTTGAGGCGATTCGAGATATTCCGAAATACACTAAGTTTTTGAAGAGGGCCCTCACTAACAAAAGGCCTTATTGTGATAACGAGATGATTGGTCTCCCAGAAGAGTGTAGCGCGATTTGCCAAAGTAAATTACCTCCGAAGTTAGTAGATCCAGGGAGTTTCACGATTCCCATCTCAATTGGGGAAGAATGGAAAGGAAAGGCGCTATGTGACTTGGGAGCTAGCATCAATTTGATGCCCAAGTCGATATTTGATAAGCTAAAAATTGGAAACGCAAGACCCACTTCTATGGTCTTGCAAATGGCGGACAGGTCTCTTGCTCATCCTGAAGGCCGCATTGAGGATGTCCTTGTTAAGGCAGGTACACTTATATTTCCCGTTGATTTTGTAATCCTTGAATACAATGCAGATAGAAATGTCCCCATTATTTTGGGTAGACCATTCCTAGCTACAGGGAGAACATTGATCGATGTAGAGAATGGCGAATTAACAATGAGGATACAAGATGAGGAAGTAAAATTCAATGTATTTCGAGCTATGAAATTCCCAGATTCTCAGGAAGATTGCTTCAGAATGGATGTAGTAGAGCAAGCATCGCAAGAGGTATTTAATTGTTTAAATTTTGATGATATCTTGCAGGCTGCTTTAACATTAGATTCACCTGAGATGTTGGAAGAGCTTACTGAAACAATAGCAGCTCTAAATTCTGAAAATCCGAAGTATAGGCGTCCTGCCTATGAACCTGTAAGAGAACCGGGGGAGATTGTTCCTAAAAAGAAGCCTTCAATTGAATCTCCTCCGGAATTGGAAGAAAAACCATTGCCAGCACACTTGAGGTATGCGTATTTAGGTACTAATGAAACTCTACCTGTTATTGTTTCAGCTAATTTAACAGGTCCTCAAGAAGATAAACTGTTGCGTGTCTTAAGAGCAAACAAAGAAGCAATAGGTTGGACAATTGCTGACATCAAAGGCATTAGTCCATCCTATTGTCAACACAAAATCATACTTGAAGATGTTAACGCACGCTCAGTTGAAGGTCAAAGAAGATTAATGCCCGCTATGAAGGATGTGGTAAAGAAAGAGGTGATCAAGCTTTTAGATGCGGGGATTATTTATCCCATTTCAAGTAGTGAATGGGTGAGTCCGGTTCAGTGTGTACCGAAGAAGGGAGGAATGACAACAGTTCTTAATGATAAAAATGAAGCGATTCCTTCAAGAACGGTAGTTGGATGGAGAGTTTGCATGGATTATAGGAAGCTGAACAAGGCCACCAGAAAAGATCATTTCCCTTTGCCCTTCATAGATCAGATGTTAGACAAATTAGCCGGAAGAGAGTACTACTGCTTCTTGGATGGTTATTCTGGGTATAATCAAATTTACGTGGCTCCAGAAGATCAACATAAAACAACATTTACATGCCCCTTTGGTACTTTTGCATACCGTAGAATGCCATTTGGGTTGTGTAATGCTCCCGCTACCTTTCAAAGATGCATGATGGCCATCTTCTGGGATATGATCGATAACTTTCTTGAAGTGTTTATGGATGATTTCTCTGTATTTGGTGATGATTTTGATAAATGTTTAGACAATTTAGAGAAAGTGTTAGTCAGATGCAAAGAAACAGATTTGGTGTTAAACTGGGAGAAATGTCATTTCATGGTTCGCGAAGGTATTGTTCTGGGTCACAAAGTTTCAAGTGTTGGATTGGAAGTCGATAGAGCGAAGATTGAGGTAATTAAAACTCTTCCCCCTCCTGTTTCTGTTAAAGGGGTAAGAAGTTTTCTAGGCCATGCTGGCTTTTATAGGCGGTTTATCAAAGATTTTTCTAAGATTGCGAAACCGTTATGCAACTTACTTGAAAAGGAGTCCAAATTCCTTTTTGATGAAGCTTGTTTAGCGGCTTTCAAAGCAATCAAAGAAAAGCTTATTTCTGCTCCTATAGTAATGCCTCCAGATTGGAATCTACCGTTTGAGGTTATGTGTGATGCGAGTGATTTATGTATGGGAGCTGTATTAGGACAAAGAAAAGAGAAAGTTTTTCATTCGATTTATTATGCTAGTAAAACTTTTAATGGTGCTCAGATCAATTATACAGTTACAGAAAAGGAGTTGCTAGCGGTTGTGTATTCATTCGATAAATTTCGCTCTTATCTTCTTGGAGCGAAAGTTATTGTTTATACGGACCATTCAGCAATTCGATATCTTATGGAAAAGAAAGATGCTAAACCAAGGTTAATCAGATGGGTTTTATTGCTTCAAGAGTTTGATTTAGAGATCAAGGATAGAAAAGGGTGCGAGAATCAGGTTGCAGATCATCTATCGAGGTTGGAAGGTTCAGAGTTGAATAATGGTACTGAAGCAGTTAGAGAAGATTTTCCGGATGAGAATTTATTCGTTGTCCGTGATTATGAAGCTCCTTGGTACGCGGATATTGCAAACTTAGTGGTAAGCGGTTCTTTTCCTGAAGGTTCAACTTATCAAGAGAGAAAAAGATTAGCTCACCGTGCAAGACAGTTCTTTTGGGAGGATCCTTTCCTCTACAAAGTGTGTGCTGATCAGATGGTAAGAAGATGTGTAGCCAAGGAAGAAATTGAGGCGATTATAGCTGGGTGTCATGATTCACCTTACGGTGGACATTTCAAAGGAGATCGAACTGCTGCTAAGGTATTACAATCTGGGTTCTATTGGCCTTCTATTATAAAAGATTGTCATGAATATACTAAAAGATGTAATAGATGCCAATTTACCGGAAACATATCCAAGAGGGATGAGATGCCACGTAATAATGTATTAGAAGTTGAAATATTTGATGTTTGGGGTATAGATTTTATGGGTCCGTTCGTTCCTTCAAATGGTAACCTCTACATCTTACTAGCTGTTGATTACGTGTCTAAGTGGGTAGAAGCAGTGGCTTTACCTACCAATGATTCTAGAGTGGTGATTAAGTTCTTAAAATCACATATTTTCACTAGACATGGAACTCCAAGGGTGATTATTAGCGATGGAGGTACTCATTTCGTTAATAAGTATTTGAAGACTGTTCTAGAGAAATATGGAGTCAGACATCGTGTGTCTACCGCTTATCATCCACAAGCCAATGGTCAAGCCGAAGTATCAAATCGTGAGGTAAAATCTATTTTAGAGAAAACCGTTGGTCCTACTAGAAAAGATTGGTCTATGAAATTAGATGATGCACTTTGGGCATATCGAACTGCTTTCAAAACTCCAGTAGGTGCTTCTCCGTATCGGATGGTATATGGTAAGGCTTGTCACTTACCTCTTGAGTTAGAAATGGGTGCCTATTGGGCTATTGCAAAGTTAAATTTAGATCCTACACTAGCGGGTGAGAATCGAATGATGAAACTTAATGAGCTTGATGAATTTAGATTACATGCTTATGAAAATGCTAAGCTTTATAAAGAAAATACTAAGAGATGGCATGATAATCGTATTCGAGAGAAAAACTTTGTAGTGGGACAAAGAGTGTTGAAATATAATTCGAAGTTTAGTAATTATCCGGGGAAATTAAGATCGAAGTGGTCGGGTCCTTACATTGTAACCAAGGTTACACCTCATGGAGCTATAGAGATAGAACATCCACTTGAGAACCGTACATTCATGGTGAACGGTCATCGTTTAAAAATTTATCATGGAGGAGAGGACACCGATCGTGCAAAAGACCCACATCCCGGAGAGGTCATGTACCTCCTCGAAGCTCCTTAGAAGCACGAGGTAACCCGTCGAGCTTAACGACGTTAAACAAAAGCCAATTCCTTGTATATTAGTAAAGTATTTCAATTTCCGTAGTGTATATTAGTTAAAGTTTTCGTTTATTTTAGTTTTATTTTTAAAGAAATGAGGAAGGGTGTTTGTTTTTGATGATTTCAGGGGTATAATGGTCATGAGTTTGGGGTCAAACGATGGAAAAACGGAGAAAAATTGAAGTCCACAGCAGGTTTGACCGGCTAGCCGGCGAGCTAGCCGGCATACCGGCCAAACGAGCAGGTAGACCCCAACTCCCTGACCACTGCGTCAGCGACAACGCAGCAATGCTGCGTCTTCATTCGCGCCAGCGAGAAAGCACCGGCATGCCGGCGAATCCGCCGGCTAGCCGGCCAACGAGGAAGAATGTTCTGGTCCTTGCGTCAGCAATGACGCAAGGTTGCTGCGTCAGCAATGACGCAAGGTTGCTGCGTCATCAAATGCGCCGTCGAGATTTCACAGGCATACCGGCGAATCCGCCGGCTAGCCGGTCGAGGATTTAAAATTCCCTGACCATTGCGTCAGCGACGACGCAATGCACTTGCGTTTTGAGGTAAAAAAAAATAAAATAAAATAAAAAAAAAATAAAAAAAATAAAAAAATAAAAAATAAAAAAAAAATTTCGCCGACCTCTCGGCCGGCATACCGGCGGATCGGCCGGTATACCGGCGAATCCGAAGGCATACCGGCCAGCTGTTACGAGAGGCGGTTTTAACTTCATTAAACCTAGTTTTTTGCCTCTTTTCCAAGCCAACCCTTATAATCCGAATTCTTGCCTCCACCTACTCCGAAAATCATCAACAAACAACTATAAAATCATCAAATCAAGCCTTCTATCATCACAAAAACACAAAATCAACTCATAGCTTCTCCAAAACATCATCAAATTTCACCTTTTCTCCAAAAATTTCTTTCTCCCAACCTTGAAATTAATCCAAATTCTTTCAAAATCTCTCTCAAATAACCTTAACCCATCTCATATAACACCTAGTTCTTCAAGTTTTAAGCCTCAAAACATCAAATTTCAAAGCTTTTCTCTAGCTTTTTCTCTATTTGAAGTTTTGAGTTTGGGGTGAAAAGAGATGACTAACAGAACCGATTCCATGTGTAACTATCGAAGAAACATACCAAGAAACAGGAACACTGTTGGAGCTAGCCCAGACCAAGCAATTGAGATTCCGGATTCACGACCCAAAAAGACAGTCCAAAACCCAATTGCTCCAAAACGAAAAGAAAATCCAATTAAGGCTAATCCGAAAAGGAGCAGGTTAATTGATGAGAGTGATGAAGAAAGTGAGGAAGAAGTTGAAGAAGAGGTTAAAGAAACTGAACTAGTACTTCCGGAAGAACCAGTGCAACAACCGAAAGCTCCGCGTAGGAAAGCTTGGGCTCACAAGCCTAAGAGAGTCTTCGTTCCGTGGGAAACTCAAGTTCGTGATCGAATTGAATTTTTGAAGTTTGGTGAGGAGATGAATCTTCCTAAAGGTATTATGACTAGTGCTTATAAAGATTATGGTGTTACTTGTGATAAATTGGGTTGGAAGGAATTGAGAGAAAGGAAGCTTGAGTATATTCCTACCTTGGTGCGAGACTTTTATGAAGGAATCGCCTTCTCAAAGGAAGCTGTTATTATTCGCACAAAGGTAGTTCCTTTCTCCGTTGAGCTTATTCGTAAATCATTAAAACTACCCGAGTTTTCCGGAATATGTCCGTTTCAAGAATCTCTTAAAAAGCCTTCGTTTGACTATGAATCCCTTTGGGGGAAAGTGACTATTGATGGGGCCCGCCCAATTCCCGAAGGAGAGAGATATCCTGGACAGATGTATAGTAGTAACTTGCTACCATGTGCTAAGATTTGGTCACGTTTCATAATCCCTACCTTCTTCGGAGTTAAACACATATCGGAAGTGAAGAAGGAGCATCTTTTGTTCATTAAATGTATTATTGAGGAGAAACCCATGGATGTTGCTCGTGTGATATATGATACCATCATGGAATTTGCTAAAATTCCTACTTCACAACAAAATCTCAAATTTCCTTGTACCGTCACTACTTTGTGTTTAGACGCAAAGGTTCCGCGTAAAGACGCAGAGATTGATCGTGTTGTAGTGTGTGAGAGCATGGGTTTAACTTTGATCAAGAATATTCATGATGAAGTGGTTAAAGCAACAAGGAATGCTAGAGCTCCTCCAAAGAAGAAGATGCATACAACTGATGAGTTGGAAGCTAAAGTGAAGGTGTTAGAAGAGAACCAAGTGAAGATGATTGCGTCTTTAGGAAACGTTACAAAAGAGTTAGAACTTCTCCGAAACATGTTAATGGGGGTGAGCACAATTCAACACGCCACCTATGGTATTCTTACACAGGAGAAAGTTCGTGGACGCACCACCGATAACCAGCCTCGTGCTGGTTAAGATACGTTTTCTATCCCTTTCGCGTTTTAGTTAGTTTAGTTTATTTTTATTGCGTTGAGTCTTTTCGAGTCGTGGGGACACGACTCATTTTTGAGTTTGGGGTGGGGTTCGTTGCCTCATCCCAATTTTTATGTGTTATATGTTTTATTTGCTTTCAATAAAAATAATTTTCGGAGTTGCGTTTGACTATAGAAGATTTTAAATGTCCCTTTAAGCATACTTTTGATGAATCTATGATAGTAAATAGTGGACTTTAGGGATTGATATAGAACGCACTTACAATTGCATGCGAACATAGGTAATTGATAGGAAAAATTAATGAACAATGCAAATGAAGTAAGCTTGTACTTAAGGAATATGTTTGGTGTGTAGAACGTGAAATCTTAATTAGTAGAGAACCCACCTAGATATGAACTAAAGACAAACTATGTACTTAGGAAAATGATAGGGGCAGTTCTTTGTTAAGCCATTTGAAACCTTTTAGCTTGCTATCCCTTATTATAATTTTATCCGTCTTAGCCCAATTTTGAGCCTTAAGCCTTTTCTTTTGTAGCCACGATATAAGCCCATTATCCTTTAGATTATTAGGCATGACCAAATGACCCGCACTTGAATCACAACCCTGAGACTTGTCTCGAGCTTGAGTTTGGGGTGGAGGGTCCACATTTTGGGAATTTACATTGGGAAGGGATTATATGTGTTTGTATTGAGGCACAAAAATGTAGATGATATTATTATTTGTAACCCTTTGCCGGGATTTGAAAAAAAAAAAAAAAAAAAAAAGAGAGAAAAAGAAAAAAGAAAATTATAAGAGACATGACTTTTCACATCAAAATGATGGTCATGGGTATCTTGTACAAAAAAGAAGAAAAGAAATGAAAAAGAAAATAAAAAGAAAGAAAGAATAAAATAAACCGGCAAGGTGGAATATTTTTGGAAATCATCTTAGATTTATTTGGGTTGACATTGGGGACGCAACTTTAGCGCGTCAAATGGGTGAGTGAGAACATTTTTGAGCGTAACTCAAGCTCGAGGACATGTGGATGGTAAGTGAGGAGAGAGCCAAAAGCTCACTTCAAATTTACCAAATATATATCCATACCGTCCTTAAGCCAATATTAAAACCATAAAGACCTCTTGATTCTTAAATACATAGTGAATTTATACTTCTGTTGATAGGGAATATTTAGGTGGAACATTCAAAGCGATTTATGATTAATGACCACCCTATAGCCATCATACAGATATGAGTACAAGTGTAACCTTCAAGCATTGCAACTTTAATTTTACGATTGAAATTATTTATGTTTGATTTTGCATGATTAGTGTATGTATATGTTAGTTCTTAGAGTTTTGCTATATGAGACTTATCTTAAGAATTGCTTTAGGACTATTTGCTAAGCTTCTATTTGTTCTTGCGTTTACTTCTACCCCTTGTTTTGTTTTGTTTTGCTTTGTCGGGACGACAAAGGTTTGAGTTGGGGGTCTTGATGTCTCCTTAAATGTTCTTATTTTCGACCCTTAGGAGACATCATTTTTGGTGTTTATTAAATCATTTCGATAGACTTTTGGACTAAATATGCAATAATATGATTTTCCTCTTTTAATTCTAGCATTTTTGATTTATTAAGCTTTTGCGCGTAATATTGGTATTTTTAGTGAGTATTTTACAGGTTTTAGATTTTAGCTAGAAGAGGAGTCTAAGGAGAAAGTCAAAGATCAAAAGATAGAGTCAAGACTTGAAAAGAAATCCCGAAGATATTATTTTTAGAGCTGAAAATCCATTTTCCAGGCCATAGATTGCTGATTTCGAGGTGCTTAAGCGATGATCTAGCTGTTGACCTTTGAAGAGAAATCATTCCTTATCGAATTACGGAACTTTAGCAACTGGAATGAGGTCAATCGGAGTTGTAACGCATCGGGAAAAGCTGTTTTAGTGAAGGTATATCAGCAGTTACGGGATTTTGGGCTAAGTTAGTGGACTTGGGCCTTTTATATTTCATTTAATTAAAAGCCTAGGTCCAAGTCCGAATTTCCACCTATAAAATCAGCCCTTGACTTCTATTTTACACACAATTCACATTCTGCAAGATTAAAAACACCAGAGAGAAGCAACTGAAGGAAGGAGAAGAAGCTACAAGAGCTGGAGAGGGTCTATATCTCCGTTCGTAGTCATTCCGATTCCGGAAATTAGGTTCTTTTATCTTTTTAATTCTGTAAACAATATGAATTCCTTTATTTTTAATTTCGTATTTCATTTTAATATGAGCTAAGTTTTCATTAGTGCTTGAGAACAAACAATGGGTGAATCCCAATTCCTATTAATTAACGAATGTTGAATTTGGGTTTTAATGAATTAAACTAAATTAGGGCTTTTACTCTTTTCGATAAATTATGAATGTTTACTGTTTTTAGCGTCATGAACTAGGAACAGGTAATAGTATTTAAGCTATTCCAATAAGTGGCAATTGGATCATCCTGACGGGGGGTTTAAATACGGAACTATTTATTCAATCTAGGATAGAAGTTAATGACTCTGACGAGCTTAGCTAATCCTAGGGCCAATGAGGTAATAACACTTAATCATCCAACGGTGGATCATATTTACCCTGACGGGACTAGTGACACTTTAGGATCGCCTTATAGTCCACCCTGACGGAGGTATAAGGATATTAGAATCCCGACCATTGTAATTGACTAATTTAGCCCTTAAATAACATAAGTTAAGAAATAGGATAGGGAGGATCCTTGCGTTCTCAAGTGCTACTTCTCATATCGCGTTTTACATCAATTTACTTGCGTTTTAGCTTTTATTTGCATTTTAATATTTGTCTTTCATTCATTAGTCTTATAACAAAAACCAAACAAATATATTATTGTCTTTTATTTTCATAAGTGCATCAATCACTACTTGCTAAACATTGTGATCAACCATTCCGTCCTTGGAACGAATCTGATTTATCAGAAATACTACTTGGGACAACCGTACACTTGCGGTTGTGGTTCGATTAGCTTTTGCATTTATTTTAGAACACACAAAGGACCACCAAAACCACAGGGCTCTAGCCCATGAACATTTAAAGAGTAGGTTCTCAATTGATTCAGCATCAGTGCCACAAATACCACAGAGATCAGTTTTAGCACATCTACTATAGTATTTAAGTTCCTCAGTTGGAATCTTTCTTTTACAAACTTTCCCATAAGAAATTGCGAATCTTAGGAGGTACATTAAGTTTCCATATCTCCTTCCAAATATTATTTGAGGTTACATGGGAACCTCCTAGAGCTTTAGCTAGTTTCTTTTTTCTTTTTCAGTTTCTTTTTCATTTAAGATCCCATAAATAGCCTTTGAAGTAACCTTCCCATCTTTAGATAGGGACCAAAAAGCATTGTCCTCCATTATTTTCATTGGAGTCATAATCGTGTTAATTTTGTTACTAATATCCGATGCGAACCATTCATTAATAATATTATGGTTCCAAATATTTGAACCTTCATAACATAAGTCAGATACTTTCTTTAAGGGACAATTTGGGGTACATTTAAGTGTTTTAATACCTGGTATCCAAGAGTAATTCCACAAGTTTATATTGTTTTCATCTCCAATTCTCCATATTAAGTCATTTTTAAAGATATTTCGCCCTTCTAGTAAGCTTCTCCATCCCCATGAGGGGTGATATCCTAGTGAGACATCAATAAAGGAAGTTTTATTATAATAAATGCCCTTTAGAGTTTTTGATAGTAATGAATTAGGGTTTTTTAATATCTTCCATGCATTTCTTGCTAATAAAGAATAACTTTTCATTCTCATATATTTAAACCCCATTCCACCATTATTTTTATTATCAGTCATTTCGTTCCATCTAATCCAATGTTTTCTTTTTCATTGTTTTTACTCCACCAAAATTTATAAATTAAGGAGTCTATATTATCACAGACAGTGCTAGGAATTAAGAACACTACCATAGTGTATGAAGGGATGGCATTAATCACTGACTTAATTAGTGTTTCTTTACCTGCTTCTGAGAGGATATAGTGTTCCATTTCTCAATTTGTTTTTAATATATCAAGCATCCAGTTGAGGGCGTTTACCTTGGACCTACCCCAATCAGCTGGTATTTATTCTAAGAATAGTTAACAGTTTTTTTATTTTATTTTCAGGTGTATTTTTACAAAACATGATACCACTTTTGTTTAAGTTTATACATTGCCCAGAAGCATTACTATATTCATTTAAAACATTTCTAAATTCTTCCACATCCTCTTCTTCAGCTCTAATAAAGAAGATTCTGTCATCAGAGAAAATTATGTGGCTTAGAGTGGGGCAACTTCTATTGATTTTTAATCCCCTAATCAAATTATTATCAATTTTATTTTGATAAGAGAAGATAATTCTTGGGTAATCAGGCAAAATAAGAAGGGTGATAACGGGTAGTCCTGTCTTAGGCCTTTAGTAGGTATAGCAATTGGGATTTGTTCACCATTTAGTAAGACATTATAAGAAACAATTGTTACACAACCCATGATCCACTTTACCCAAGTAGTGCAAAGACCCATTTTTTGAGGCATCATGCAAATAATCCCATTCCACGTTTCATACGCCTTAGCAACATCGTCTTTTATAGCCATATAATGGGTACTTGTATTTCTTTTTCTTTTAAGAAAATGGCTCACTTCATGAACTAGTAAAATATATTCAGAAATTTCCCTACCCGAAATGAAAACGCATTGAGTAGCACTTACAATAAGGGGCATTATATTTTGTAATCATTTTACAAGAATTTTAGCTAAAACTTTGTATATTACATTAGAACAACTTATAGGCCAAACTGAGCAACTTTAGCCTATTTTTCAATTTTAGGTATAAGTGTAATAATATTTTATTTATCTCAAAAAGACTATTTATATTCAATAAGAAATCCGAGATGAGTCTAATTATATCAAATTTCATTAAATCCCAATGCTTTTTAAATAAATACACCGGATACCCATCAGGTCCCGGGATTTATCATTACTCATGTCCCACAAAGCACATTTTATCTGTTCAATACTTCAGGGGCAATAAGATTTTTGTTCATATCCTTTGTGACACATGTTTCTAAAGATTTGATCACATGAGAGTAATTTCTAGGGCCACGAGTACTAAAAATATTATTAAAGTAAGATATAATCTCTTTTTCCATATCTGTTATTCAGAGACCCAGTTGTTATCTTCAATTAAGAGGCAAGTAATTTTATTTCTTTCTCTTCTCATTTTTGTCATTGAGTGAAAATACTGACGTCTCCTGTTTTGTTCTAAATAATTTCCCTTAGGAGACATCATTTTAGGTGAATATTATACTTATTTGATAGACTTTTATGCTTATGTCGTTATATTACATTTTCTCCCATCGGAATTACAATATTTCATTTTTAGAGCTTTTGTGTGTTAATTCGTTTGTTTTTAGTATAAAGTTCTTAGGTCCATGGATTATATGGAGCACCAAGACAAGGAGGATAAGTGAGAATTAAAGTCTTAGATCAAGCGGAGGAGTCAAAAGCAAGAAAAGAATTTACGAAGAGTTGACTAAAGAGATGAAAATCTGGAAAGTTGTTACTAATTGCTGATTTTGAGCAACTTAGACACTGATTCAGCCTTGGAGCCGTGAAATAAGATAGTTGTGCCTTTGAGTTAGGAATATTTGGGGACTGGAATCAGGTGACTTGGACTTGAGACGCAAAAGTTACGGTCGTTTACAGGTTGGACAGTAGTTACGGGATTCTTAAAGATGGACTTGGGATTTTTTTTATTTTGATCTAATATTCCTAGGTAAAAGCCCATTGCAAGTTTCAGCTATATAAATAGGCTTTAGAACTCCTTTAGAGACACACTTCAGAGAATACATTCTAAGCTTCATTATTTTCAAGTCAGAGCAAAAGGGCAAAGGAAAAGTTAGAGCTGGAGGAATTCCATTCTTCCAACGACAACCAACTTAACCTTTAGGTTATTTATTTCTTTTCTGTAATCGAGAATAATGTCTTTTATTTACTTTATTTCAGTTTTTAAGTTGAACATGAGGTAAATTCTTTAGTACTTGAGAATCGCAATGAACGGGGTGAAACCCTAGTTAATTAATTTATGTTTCTGAATTTGGGATTTCATTATTTAATCTAAGTTGTGTATTTAATATTGGGTATTATTTTTTCTTGTTTACTATTTCTTTTCGGTACAGCTAGAAATAGGTTTTAGTAGTTGGGCTATTCACTTTAGTGCCGAAATGATCATCCGACAGGGGGTTTGATTACAGAAATAGGCAATATCTGTGTGATGTCAGTTATTGACCGACAGGCTTGACTAATCACATAGCCAAAGAGGTAAAGATCTTCACATCCGTAAGTAAACTTGCTACCTTATAGGGGCTTGTCTTACCGTAGGATAGCTCTTAGGTCCACCCGACAGGGGGTTAGGAGATATTAGAGTCCCGACTAGTATTTAAATACTAATTTTACCCTTAAACAGAACATTAATTATATTATCTTAGGTGGATGCCCTTGCGAGACTCGAGTACATCTCTCATCTCTGCGTCTACATCTTGTTTACTTGCATTATTTCTTTTCAGCTAATTATTTCATTCAGTAATTTATTTTCTTGCATTCTTAGGACTAATATCAAAACCAAACAAATATATTTTACTTTTCTGTCTTAGCAATTACGTGTACTAGTTGATTCATACCAGTGTTATAACTATCCGTCCCTAAGAACGAAACCCGATTTATCGGAGTATTACTTGGACAACCGTACACTTGCAGTATGTGGATCCTTTACTTTTATTGCATCATTTTATAACATCACATGACCCACCAAATACGCAGTATTTATATCACCCAAAGTTAGCCACTTTATTTTGGATTTTAACTTCCAGTATGTTTCTTCTTGTTGCCATCTAATATCCATTCTTTTCACAATTTCATTATACTCATTCCAACTAATGGGGGTATTATAATTAACCATATTTTGTAGCGCAATATTATCATTTCTCAAGTTTTCTTTTTTCTTTTTCGCATTTTTCTAGCCCAACTAGTGAGAGTATTTGTAAGAGTGTGGATTTGTTTACCTAACTTATGAATTTCTTTCCATCTCATAGCTAACATTTCAATACACTAGAGATTTATAAGGTCAATACATTCATTATCTTTAAGCCAAATTTTACAAAATATGAATCTCTTTAGTTTAGGGATTTTTTAATATCTTTCATGATCATGATCATAGAGTGATCTGATCCAACAGGGGCAAAACAACTAACCAGGAATTAGGAAACAGATTATTCCATTGGTTATTGATACAACATCTAGCAATCATTTGATTAATAATTCCAGTATATTGTCTTTTGTTAGACCATGAAAATATACAACCTTTAGAAATAAGATCGGTCATATTAAGGTTTTTAAGCCATTTGTTAATTCTTTTCATATTGTTTTTGTTAGGGCTTTTACCTCCCAATTTTCCGCTAGAGTATTTATACATATTCATATCTTATATTATGTTCCAGGGCAAATTGGGATAAAATCTATCACATTTTTTTAATAGCATTCATAACAACATTCTTTTCCTTATCCTCAGAAGGAATATACACATAAGTAGTACAATATATTTTATTATTATCATTCGTAATTTTGCAGTGGATATAGAAGTCAGTTGATTCAAGAATTTAAATTTAAATTTTTGGATTTTTTAATAAGGCTAACCCCCCACTTAATTCCTTAGGGTCAACAATACAGCTAACCTCATACTTTATCTCATCAACAATTTTTTCACACAGGAAGAAGAATTTTTGGTTTCAATTAGGAAAATTACCTCTGGGAGATACTGTAGAACAGTATTCTTTAGGGTTAGAACTGCCAAGTCGTTGCCAAGGCCTTGATAGTTCCAACTTAGTTGTGTCATTGATTAGCTTGGGGTTGATCTGGTTCAACCCCGCAAGACACTTCAGCTTGTGTTTTGTTCTCTTTCATATTCGGACTTTTTTCATCATTTTCCATCCTACCATTCTCCAGTTCCATTTTCAACGACATCTCAAGATTTGCAGTACCCATGTCCGGAGTCAATCTAGCTCTCCATATTTTCTCATTCCTAGATTTTTCTCCAAGTTCACATTGTAGTGCTATTCTTTTCATTTTGTTCTCCTCCGTTAGCTTTTCATTACCATATCGATTTGGTACATCTTCCATCCAGTATATTCTTCCACCATGATTTGTAAACCTTTTGTGTAGTTGCAATTTCATTTTTAGGTTTGGGGTTTGATTTGGGAATTTCTTCGTTAAGTTGAAATCGATTTTGGTTTTGGTTAAGTGAAGTTGTTTTATTTAGGGTTGGGTTAGACGAATGTTTACTAAATTCAACCTTAGGCTCAACTGATAGTACAAGGTTCACCTCCACCTTGTTAATGGACCCAAATGAAAGTGTAAGCGGCCCACTAAAATCTATTTCTTTTTTCCTAGCCCAATATTAAGAGGAGAGTTGGGCTCCAGCTCAGCATCCTTTCTTTTGTCCATATGTTCGCCAAACATATTATTTTCATGTTTGGATAATTCCAAAAAATCCAGATCCCCTCCTTCATTCTTGTACCTTCCTCTCTCCTCGTACACAGTTGTAATTTTTCCATTTCTGTTTTCTAGTTTTGCTTTGTCCTTGCCCATAGTATTGAGTTTGGTCCTTCTGTCCTTTTTTGGCTCACCAAATTCACTCGATTTGTGACTCACTGGGTGGGAGTTGTTGCTTGATTTTGAGTGCATCGCCGTTAAGACAAAGTTCACCGGAGCTTTTTCAGTCGCCAAAAAATACCCTTCGTTTCCCTGTATCCATTTCCCTAACCTTTTCTTTTCGAATTTTTTTGTTCCATTCTTCCGATGTGTGGTCTAATTACCCACAAGTAAAACAAAAATTCTCCTAATCTTTCATATTTGAGCATACCAATTAGACTTCTATTCTGTGAGGTGTTGAAGGAGAAAATAGCAGATAGAGGTTAATTGATATCCCATTCCAACCTAACTCTGCAGTAGTTGATCTCTTTGAAAGATTTAATCGGTGTTAACTGAATATCAATCACTCGTCCAAACCTCCCAGCTATGATATCTACATTTTCTACCAAAATATAATTCACAGGTAGTCCATGAATTTGTACCCATAAAACTGTAGTATTTTGATTATCTATTGCAAGACCTTCATTTTCTTTCCATTCCTGAAAAAGAATATGTTTTCCGGCTAAGTTCCATGCCATTTTAGTAAGTATAATTTGACAATCTTCTTCCGAGTTAGTTTATTAAGCAAGAACTGAATCCCATCTTTTTAGTAGTAATTTCAAGTTCTAAACCCCAAGAATTGTTGATAGTTTTTCTAAGGAAGTTAAAGCTTATTGGTTTGTTATAGATGATTTTAGTTAGGGATTTGGGTTTTTCTATGGTGTTATAGACTGGGTTATGAACCGGGTTTAGTTTAACTTTGCTCGTTTTCAGTTTCTGTCGATTGTTGTTTGATTGTTGTTGTTCCATTGCAGATAAGAGTGATGCAATCGAAAGGGAGGCAAGGATAGGGAAAGGGAAGGGAGTGGAGGATGAAATAAAAAATAATAATCACTAATATTAAGCTGGATGATTTGGGATGATGCTTAAAAGTCAAAGGATTAGGGAATTTTTAGTGGTGGTGGTGGCTGGAAAAGTGATATGTGGTGGTTTCTGAGCGAAAACCGGCAAGTCAATTTTAGAAAGAAAAGTTAGCTTTTTTTTTCCTTTCTTTTTTTTTTGGACAAAATAAGCAAACCTTTCGTCTATTTGTCATCCAACTCCCAGTCTTTTGATTTTCCTGTTACTTACATAAGAGAGTATCCTTTAAACGTGGCCCTGTGCCTAGTGTATTTCGCAAGACGATCAGCATTACTGTTCATCCTTCGCGGTATATGCCTAAAGGATATCGGTCTTGCTTCTTCCGCTCTCTGCCAGATCTAGTGAAGGATCGGTTGGATAGTCCACCTTGCCGCTGACACCTGCCCAATACCTTGTATTAACTCAAGGTTATCCGAAATAATAGTGGTGGTCCTTTGTGTATTCTAAAATAAATTCAATAAGGAAAAGAGAACCACAACTGCAAGTGTACAGTTGTCCCAAGTAATATATGTGATAAAACAGATTCGTTCTCAGGGACGGATTGGTTGACTCTAATGCTTACCAAATAGTGATTAATTGCATGTAAGAACAAGTAAATGATTTTTAGAATGTTGTTTTGGTTTTCTATGACTAAGACAAATAATTAATATACTAAATTAATGCAAAGATTAAACTAGACGCAAGAAAATAAAGTAGTTTACGCAAGGTATGAAAGGCAGTACTTGAGAGACGCAAGGGTTTCACCTAATTATCATTCATTTCATGTATTGTTTAAGGGACAAATCGGTAAATATGTAATGGTCGGGATTCGGAATTCTCCTTACCCCCGTCAGGGTGGACTAAGGAGCTACTCTTGGGTGCTACAAACCCCGTCAGGGAGATTATAGTCCACCTTCAAGTGGTTAAGTTCTATTTAAACCCAATTGGCCATAGGATTAACGAAGCTCGTCAGAGTCTATAATTTCTATCCTACATTCATTAATTAGTTCTGTACCCAGTCCCCCCGTCAAGGTGATCCATTCGCCACTAAATGGAATAGCCTAGATACTAAGTCCTATGATTGGTTAATTACGTCATTCATAGTAAATAAAAGCAAATTAATGAAAAATACAATTTACCTAATTTGATTTCAATTATAAAAATCCCAAATCCAAACACATGAAACGAAATCAAATTGGTATTAACCCATTATGTGTTCTCAAGCACTATTTAAGTTTAGCTCATAACAATTGAAAAGACAAAAACTAAAGAAATAATTGAGTTCATCATGTTTTGCAGAATAAAATAGAAGAACCTAATTACGGAATTGAATTGGCTGAGAATTGGAGATATAGACAGTCTCCAGCTCTTGCTTCTTCTCTTCCTTGCTCTAGCTTCCTCTCTGGTGTTCTGACTCTTTTTTTCTCTTAAGCGTATGAATTGGTGTGTAAAAATAAGAGTCCAAAGCCTATTTATACTACTAAAATCGGATTAGGGCTTTTCTTTAAGGATTAAGTGAAAAAAAGAAAAGTCCAAATCCATAATTAAGCCCAAATCCCGTAACAGCTGCACCACCTCCAGTAAAACAGCTCTAACCGGCTCGTTTCAACTCGGATTGACCTCATTCCAATTGCTAAATTTCCGTAACTCAATGGGCAACAATTTATCTTCACAAGTAAGAAGCTAAATTCACTCTTAGATGGCTTGGAATCAGCAATCTTTATCAATTTTCCAGATTTGCAGCTTCAAATTATCAATTCTTTCGGGATATTTCTTCTTACTTTTACTTCATTCCACGATCTTTGACTTTATTCTTGGATTCCTCTCCTAGCTAGTATTCAAAATCTACAACTTTTCACTCAACACAAACCATATTACGCGCAAAAGATTAATAAATTAAAAATACTAGAATTAAAAGAGGAAAATCGAATTATTGCATTTTAACACCAAAAGTCTATCTAAATAGTCGAATGAACACCAAAAATGATGTCTCCCAAGGGCATAAAATTAGAACATTTAGGGAGACATCAAGACCCCCAACTCAAACCTTTGTCGTCCCGACAAAGAAAAACTAAAAACACGGGGAATGAAGTAGATGCAAGAGAAAATAGAAGCTAGTAAATACACCCAAAACAATTCTTAAAATAAATCTCATATAGCAAACCTTAATAACTAACATACACTAATCATGCAACATCAAACACAAATAACTTCAATCCTAAAATTAACTTTGCAATGCTAGAAGGTTACACTTGTACTTATCTCAATATGATGGCTATAGTTTGTTCCTCGATACTTAGTCGCTTTGAACGCTCCACTTAGTATACTCCCTATTAACTTACCATGTACCTAGAAATCACGAGGACTTTACGGTTTTAGCGTAGGCTTAGGGACAGTGTGGTATGTATATTTGGTAAATTTGAAGTGAGCGTTTGGCTCTCGCCTCACTTACCATCAACAACTGTCCACGAGCTTGAGTTTACACTCATATAATGTCCTCACTCAACCCATTTGACGCGCTAATGTTGCGTCCCCATGTCAACCCAATTAATCTAAGATGATTTTTCAAAATATTCCACTTTGCCGGTTATTTTATTCTTTCTTTCTTTATATTTTATTTTTCATTTCTTTTCTTTTTTTTTCTTTTTTTTTTGTACAAGATACCCATGACCATCATTTTGATGTGAAAGGTCATGCTTCTTATAAAAAAAAATTCTTTTCCTTTTTTTTTTTCAAATCCCGGCAAAGAGTTACATATAATAATATCATCTTTTATTTTTGTGCCTCAATACAAGCACATAAGTTCCCATCCAATGAATTTCCAAAATGTGGACCCTCCACCCCAAACTCAAACTCGAGACAGGTCTCAGGATTATGATTCAAGTGCGGGTCATTTGGTCATGCCTAATAATCTAAGGGATAATGGGCTTATATCGTGGCTATGAAAGAAAAGGCTTAAGGCTCAAAATTGGGCTAAGACGGATAATATTAATATAAGGGATAGCAGGCTAAAAGGCTTCAAATGGCTAACAAAGATCTGCCCCTATCATTTTCCTAGTTACATGGTTCGTCTCTAGTTAATATCTAAGTGGGTTCTCTACTAATTTAGATCTCACGTTCTACAAACCAAACATTTTCCTTAAGTACAAGCTTACTTCTTTTGCATTGTTCCTATTCATTATCTATGTTTGCATGCAATTAAAGCGCGTTTTATGTTATTCCCTAAAGTCCACTATTTACTATCATAGATTCATCAAAAGTATGCTTAAAAGGGACATTTAAAATCTTCTACAGTCAAACGCAACTCCTAATTATTTTATTGAAAACAATTAAAAACAAATAACACATAAAAACTGGGATGAGGCAACGAACCCCACCCCAAACTCAAAAATGTTTCGTGTCCCCACGACTCGAAAAGACGCAAAGCAATTAAACTAATCTACACTAAAACGCGAAAGGGATAGAAAACGTATCTTAACCAGCACGAGGCTGGTTGTCAGTGTTGCGTCCAGGTTGAGGTTTTGAATTCTTCTTCATCAATGGTTGCGTTTAAAGTGATCTTCATCACCTCAAACTTTTCGTCAAATTTCCCACGTTTTCATCTATTCCTAGCTCTCTAATCATCATCTCCTCTACGAAAAATCTTCCCTCCATACCCAATTTTCTCTCTTCATCATGTTCTTTGTACATTTTCCAACCTTCATGGTCATCTTTGATGACCCCAAACTCAAATCTTCAAGAACTCTCAAAAGTTTTGGATGAAATTTATGATGTTGGTGTTCTTGAAAGTGTATGGATATGAATTATGGATTGTTTAGAGCTGGGTCATAGATATTTCAAGGTTTGGGAAAGGTTTAATGGATAAACTTTAAGGTTTGGTGAATGAAAAAATTGGATTAAAGTGTAAATTCTTTGGTATTTTGGGAGATTTATGATATGATTGTGTGTTTGGATGATGTTTAGAGATAACGATTGGTGGTATTCTGGTGTTTTGATGATGATTTTTGGAGTAGTTGGAGGCTAGGATTCGTAGGTGGAGGCTGGCTTGGGAAAGAAGCTAAAAATATAGGGGTTTAACCCTTAAAACCGCCTATCACAGCAGCTGACCGGCAAGCCGGTGGCTGACCGGCATGCCGGTCGCTATGTTTGCGAAAAATAAATTAACAAATACTTTTTTTTACCTCTAACGCAAGCCTTCTTGCGTCATACGTGACGCACTAACCAGAGAATCCATCATCGCGGGCCGGCATGCCGGTCGCGTCTCGCTGGCGCAACCTCAGACGCAGCACCTTGCGTCATACTCGACGCACTAGTCAGAACTTTTCCTCCTTGCTGGCAAGCCGGTCAGCCACCGGCATGCCGGTGGTGTCTCGCTGGCACAAACATGGACACTACGTCGTGCGTCAAAGTGGACGTACTAGTCAAAGTTTGGGGAGTTCTTCAGCGTGTTTGGCCGGCTAGCCGATCAGATGACCGGCATGCCGGCGAGCACAGTTATTGACTCCAATTTTTTTTGTTTTTTCATCGTTTGACCCCAAACTCATGACCTTTTTACCCCTGAAATCATCAAAAACAACTACCCTTCCTCATTTCTTAATAATAAACACTAAGTTAATGAAATTTATCTACTATACACTACGAAATTTTAAAAGACTTAAACTAATATACAATGAATTGGATTTTGTTTAACGTCGTGAAGCTCGACGGGTTACCTCACGCTTCATTCTTTAACATAACCTCCCCAGCAGCGAGTGAGGTTGTCAACATTTTCTACTCAAAATTTGCATCCCTTGGCTTTTATTCCAACTAGTTTATCCGAGATAACCTTTGCGACCATGAATGGTCCTAGCCAGGAGTTCTTTGATTCACGTGTCTTTTTGGAGGAGGTTTAGTCTTTTTCATAGCGACTTCTTCGCCCACTTTGAACTCCTTTTTATTTCTTTCTTAGGTTCCTTTGGAACCTTCGTGACACGTGATTTAGCTTTCTTCTTTGCATGATCAAGATGTGGATTTCCCTTTGGGTTTGGAGGAATTTTAATTGGTGGTTTCTTTCTGAGCTCTTTTTCCTCCATTCCTAAGGTCTTTACAACCTTGGTTGGCTCTTTTGGCACCTGTTGAACTACATCTAAACGAAAACAATCCTCCTTGGAATCTGGAAATTTCATTGGCCTGAACACGTTGAACTTCACCTTCTCGTCTTGGATTCTCATAATCATTTCTCCGTTTTCTACATCAATTAAAGTACGCCTCGTGGCTAGGAATGGTCTTCCGAAGATAATGGGGACATTCCTATCCGCGTCGTAATCAAGTATAACAAAATCAACGGGAAAAATTAACGTACTTGCCTTGACGAGGATATCTTCTATTCGTCCCTCTGGATGTACGAGGGATATGTCAGACATCTGTAAGACCATAGATGTTGGTTTCACATCTCCTATCTTCAATATCTCAAAGATTGATTTGGGCATAAGATTAATACTTGCACCCAAATCGCACATCGCTTTTCCTTGCCACTCATTACCAATAGATATCGGAATTGTAAAGCTCCCAGGATCAAGTAGTTTGGGAGGTAACTTATTCTGACATATTGCACTACATTCTTCAGGTAAACCAATCATCTCATTATCGCAATATGGCCTTTTGTTGGTGAGGGCTCTTTTCAGAAACTTCGCATACTTGGGTACATCTCTAATATCTTCTAACAACGGAATATTAATGCTAAGACCTCTCACCTTGTTAAAGAATTTTTGATAATCAGCCATATCACTCTTCTTTTGAACTCTAGATGGAAACGGTGTAGGAGGACGATTTTCTACAATATCTTTCTTTTTTGAAATCTCAGGAACTTTCTCCACTTTTTCCAATTCAACTTCTTTATCTTTATCCACCACATCCTTTTCTTTTCTAACAACTTCCTTCTCTTTCATAACAGGAAATGGAGGTGGAGGAAGGTTCTTACCACTTATGCGAGAGATGATTTTGCAATCTTCGATCTGGATTGGGTTTTCAGTGTCACTAGGGAGTTGCCCTTGTGGACGCTAGTTCAGTTGTTTTGACATTTGCAAAACTTGATTCTCTAACATTGGAATGTGTGCTTCAGAAGCTTGTTGCCTTTGGGCTGACTATGCATAAAGTGCGATCAACGCTTCTACGGTTTTCTGAAGATTATTTGTACCTTCTTGTGGTTGAGCAGGTAAGGCTTTCTGGTTCATGGTGTCATTATAATTGTCTTGAGGAGGTTGTCTCTGAACATAATTTCCTTGATTCTGTCCCCCTCAATAATTATTATGAGGTCTTGGATTATAGTTGTTACCTTGGGGACGCGGTTGATATGCGTGAGTAGGATTTGCTGCCCCATTAGGATTTGAATACTGAAACCCAGGATGGTTTCTGTTAGGTTGATACCCTTGACCATTCGAATTGAAATTACCTCTGTTGGACACAAACATCACGGACTCTTGATTATTCTGACAATTCTCCCAATCATGATCATTCATACCACAATACAAACATCCATAGACTTCTTGCGTAGCATTCACCTCAACCCTTTTACTCGAAAAACCTTCTTTCACGTCTAATGTGAGTTGTTTCAATTGTTGTTCCAAGGTGGTTTGTATTTTTTTCTCTAAGGAGGTGAACTTTTCTTCAATATTGACGTTATTGACTCCCCCTTTAGCAGGTGTTCTTACAGTATTCCACCCCACTTCATTAGTTACCGTTCTATCCAAAATAATCCTTGCGTGAACGGGTAGAACCTGTAAAAATGCACCACCACATAATAAATCTAAATCTTTTCTTGATTTCCCATTTATGCCTTTGTAAAAGATTTTCATTTGTTGTTGTTCTGAAAGGCCATGATCTGGGACTCTTCGCAAAAATTGCTGAAATCTCGACCAACTTCTACCCAAACCTTCGTCATACTCTTGTTGGAAACGAGTTAATTCTAGTTGAGCATCTAATCTCATGTTGGACGGATAATATCTGTCAAAAAACGCAGCCTATAACTGTTCCCAATTTGTAATCTTTCCAGGCTCTTGTGAATCATGTCAATCACTCGCTCCATCTATCACGAAAAATCTGAACGTAGCAAAATACATTTGCTCTTTTGTTACTCCTTGAGTGATGTACGAATCGCAGATTTGCATAAATTTTTGTACTGCGCGAATAGGATCTTCTCCGGGCTTGCCACGAAAATGTCCGAAATTTTGAAATTGAGCTAACATACCCGAATCTGGACGGAATCTCGGAACATTAATATTGGATGGGCCAATCCCAAGAGGAGGAGCAAAGAATGGTTCTTGTGCTGGACTATTAACAAACCATGGATCGGCTACTTGGGCTTGAACTGGAGGATTAAGAGGTGGGACTAGGCTATTCTGACCATTCTGACCACTGTTTTCAACCGGAAGGTCAGCCATCTCTCTAGCTAATCTCTCTTCTAACTTTTGTGCTTCTTGTTCTCTCCTTTTCTTGTTAGCAAGTCTGACTAATGATTCAGGATTATCAAGGATCTGAGGTAATGTCTCAAGATCCTTAAAGAGTCTCCTTCGCATACACCAAACCTAAAAACCTGAAAAAGATGAACAAACAAAGCGTAAAACTGAAAAATAAAAATGCAACTAACACTAAAGGATAAACACTGGGGTCACACGCTACCGTCCCCGGCAGCGGCGCCAAAAACTTGGTGGTCCTTTGTGTGTTCTAAAATAAATGCAATAAGGAAAAGAGAACCACAACTGAAAGTGTACAGTTGTCCCAAGTAATATATGTGATAAAACAGATTCGTTCTCAGGGACGGATTGGTTGACTCTAATACTTACCAAATAGTGATTAATTGCATGTAAGAACAAGTAAATGATTTTTAGAATGTTGTTTTGGTTTTCTATGACTAAGACAAATAATTAAAATACTAAATTAGTGCAAAGATTAAACTAGACGCAAGTAAATAAAGTAGTTTACGCAAGGTATGAAAGGCAGTACTTGAGAGACGCAAGGGTTTCACCTAATTATCATTCATTTCATGTATTGTTTAAGGGACAAATCGATAAATATGTAATGGTCGGGATTCGGAATTCTCCTTACCCCCGTCGGGTGGACTAAGGAGCTAATCTTGGGTGCTACAAACCCCGTCAGGGTGATTATAGTCCACCTTCAAGTGGTTAAGTTCTATTTAAACCCAATTGGCCATAGGATTAACTAAGCTCGTTAGAGTCTATAATTTCTATCCTACATTCATTAATTAGTTCTGTACGCAGATCCCCTGGTGTGGCCTAGGGTGTGATAAAATATGATATAAATAAAGTGCAAATAAACACCCTAAACTGAGCACGGTTCTGCAAGTATACAGATCGTATGCAAGTTCTAGAAAATAAGTAAAATTCGTTCCGCAGAGACTACGAAGGTTAGGGGAATCTTATGCAATAATCAAGTGCAAATATAAAAAGCTAGAACAAATAAAACGCAGAAAAAGTAAAGACAACTAGATTTTTATTTAATTTTCAATTAATTAAATTAAACTAAGAAAGTAAAGACAGAATTTAAATGCAAGAGAAGAAGTAGTATGAGAATATAGCTTGAGTCAATAGCATGTAATCCCCACTAGTTTTGCCGTTCTAAACATGTAAGGGTGAATTATGTAGTATTTCAATAATCGGTTCCAACTGCGCTAGGTAGTTTTAAATAGGATTTACCTGTGTCAATAAGGATTCCTAAGCAAAATGTTCCTGCAATTGGTAAATAGCAATACATACTAAACCATGGTGATTATCTAGTTAGGTTGATTTGTCAGATCTTAACCGAATACTAGACGTTATGTGCTAAACATGCAATTAAACACCGTTGTCAATGGTGACCTAACTACTAGATGGTAATTCTATATGGGCGCGCTTCCACAAGAACACAAAATATAAATCCAAACACATAAACAGAGAATAAAAAAATAATTCAATTTAAAACATAGAATTCCCAAATTAGATAGATGTCAACCAAAACTAGGGTTCATACATATATGCTTAAACTCAAGCTAAATAGAATTAATTCATACTAAGAAAAGAATAGAAAAGAATTACAGAATCAAAGGTTGAAAAAGACATATGGTGTTATGCTCCTTCCAGACTTCTTCTCTTGTGTTGCAGCTTCCTCTTGGCCTTAAGGTCTGGCAAAGGATGATTTTCTAATGTTAAGAGGCTGTATTTATAGTGTATAGGTTGACCTAAACGTTTTCTTGAAGGAAAAGGTAAATATTGGGCTCCTAGCCCAACTCAAATTCGTAGCCCAAAAACATGCAATCAGTCCCGTTTTTCTTTTGGTCCTAACAGCTTCAATATTTATCCGATTGATGCGTATGCGTACACCAAATTCATCGTCTCGGATAGATCTTCAACTTTTCTCTTGACTGTTTCTCCAAATTCCTCACCAATTTTAAGATATAATCTGATTTGTGGTCGTAGGTGCAGAAATTCAGATTTAAGGCAACTTTTCCTTTTCCATGTTTTTAGCTTTTATTCCTTATCTTCAATTTCCATGTTTATCTTCTTTCCTTTAGCTCTCTTTACCAACTTGGACTCTAATTAATTACCATATATCTCTAAAAAAAATTGATTAATTCAAGACCCAAAATAGGAAAGTGTACTAAATCAAGCTAAAATCGACCTATAAACTAATAAATACGCCTAAAATGATGTCTCAGAGATAGATTTTATTAACACAAATGAGGAGACATCACCCCCCGTCAAGGTGATCCATTCGCCACTAAATGGAATAGCCTAGATACTAAGTCCTATCATTGGTTTATTACGTCATTCATAGTAAATAAAAGCAAATTAATGAAAAATACAATTGACCCAATTTGATTTCAATTATAAAAATCCCAAATCCAAACACATCAAAAGAAATCAAATTGGGATTAACCCATTATGCGTTCTCAAGCACTATTTAAGTTTATCTCATAATAATTGAAAAGACAAAAACTAAAGAAATAATTGAGTTTATCATGTTTTACAGAATAAAATTGAAGAACCTAATTAAGGAATTGAATTGGTTGAGAATTTGAGATATAGACAGTCTCCAGCTCTTGCTTCTTCTCTTCCTTGCTCTAGCTTCCTCTCTGGTGTTCTGACTCTTTTTTTCTTAAGCGTATGAATTGGTGTGTAAAAATAAGAGTCCAAATTTTATTTATACTACTAAAATCGGATTAGGGCTTTTCTTTAAGGATTAAGTGAAAATAAGACAAGCTCAAATCCATAATTAAGCCCAAATCCCGTAACAGCTGCACCACCTCCACTAAAACAGCTCTAACCGGCTCATTTCAACTCAGATTGACCTCATTCCAGTTGCTAAATTTCCGTAACTCAATGGGCAACAATTTCTCTTCACAAGTCAGAGGCTAAATCCACTCTTAGATGGCTCGGAATCAGCAATATTTATCAACTTTCCAGATTTGCAGCTTAAAATTATCAATTCTTTCGGGATATTTCTTCTTGCTTTGACTTCATTACACGATCTTTGACTTTATTCTTGGATTCCTCACCTAGCTAGTATTCAAAACCTACAACTTTTCACTCAAAACAAACCATATTACGCGCAAAAGTTTAATAAATCAAAAATACTAGAATGAAAAGAGGATAATCGAATTATTGCATTTTAACACCAAAAGTCTATCTAAATAGTCGAATAAACACCAAAAATGATGTCTCCCAAGGGCATAAAATTAGAACATTTAGGGAGACATCAAATAGCCTTCATGTTCTCCTTATATTTCTTGCTCATTTGTACTGCTTCCAGCACTGCTAGCGCTTCTCCTTCCAGGATTGTATTACATCTAACCGTTTTGAAATTGTCACGCTTGTCACCCGTCCTTCGGTTAGTGGTAGAAATCCAATCCCCGTTTGTTCATATTTAGTATTAAAAGATGCATCGCATGTGTAGGTAATATCTTTTGTGGGTTGTGTATCGAATGCATGTGGATGATTCTGTGATAATCGGTTGATTGTTTGTTGATCTTGTTTTGCCCAATCATTTCCGTGTAATACACCCATGAGCTTGTTAGTAGTCTGAATAATATGATCAATATCGATGCAATTATTTTCATGGATGACTTTCATTTTCGCTTTCCTTCTACATAATGATAAGTAAATAATTTGTTACTATTTTCTTCTCCCACCCGCCAGTACTATAAGCTTCTACCACTTCCAGTATCCATTCGCCTAGATTATTAATGTCCCCTTGTTGTATATAAATTTGAAGATTCGGTGCCGCCCAAATTGATTTGTTGATGCTACACTAAAGCAAAAGGTGTTCGATAGTTTCCTTTTCTGTCTAGCACCATGTAGAAATAGACGAATCCGTGTATTTCTGAACTAGTAGATATTTAGGCAAAGGAATCGCATTGTTACATGCTTTCCAGTTGAAAATTTGGATCTTTTGAATTTTAATTTTTTTAGATTTTCGAATTTCCTAAATTTTTATGTAAGAAACTTTCAAGTCTTGTTGCGAGTTTTTGGTGGGATAGTGGTAATAAAAAATAATTCATTGGATGGCTTGGAAAAAGATCGCGAGATCCATGAAATTGGGAGGGATTGGGTTTAGGGACTCCCAAAAAATGAATTTGGCAATGTTAGCTAATCAAGCTTGGAGTATTATTACTAACCCATATATCCTAGTTTCTAAAGTTTTAAAAGGCATTTATGCTCCAACACAAACCTTTTTGGACACAAAACTTAAGAACGCGAGATCGTGGAGATGGGCTAGCATCTACAAAGGAATCCAATTTATTAAAAAACACGCAAAGTGGCAAATTGGAAATGTGTTAGCCTCACCTTGTTTTTATTCCCGTTTTAATATTCGACAAATCATCATTTCAACTAAAATTCATTTTGGTATCACTTAAGATGTTTTCCAAAACCCCTCACTAGATTAGTTGTGTTCTTACCTTTGTACTTAACTTAATATTCAAAAGAACAGCTCCGCGGTACACCGGATGAATCACGCGGTACACCGCAAAGTCACGGACCAGAAGCGCGGTGCACAGGATAGCCCGTCAGTATGCTCATGAAATGCACGGTACACCGGACCTAGGCGCGGTACACCGGACCAAGGCACGGACCAAGGCTGCGGTACATAGGATAGTCCGACCAGTAAGCTCGAAGTTAAGTCGAACAGCTCTGCGGTGCACCGGACCATATCCGCGGTACACCGCACAAGAGGGTTTTCTGCACTATTACAAGAGGACAAAGCTTATATCCGTTGGAGATAAAATAGATCCGTTAGAGAGAAGCCTTATGACCGTTGGACCACATTTGCAGCTATAAAATGGAGTTCATTCAAGACACAACTTAAGCCTTCCATCTACCAATCTTAAGAGCAATTAATTCTATCATTCAAGGAGGTTTCAAAGGAGCATTCAAGTCATATTTATTGTGAAGCTAATTAGTTCTTATCTACTCATTTAGGAGTTTAGTTACAAAGCTTTTATAAGCACCCCTAAACACTTTTCCCTTTCCTCTTAGTTCTTGTAATAGATTAAGAGAGTAGTGTGAGCATAGGTTTATGCTTGGTTCCTTGTGTTGGTGATAACACAAGTGTATTTCCTTCAAATGGTTTTTGAAGTGGTTGTAAGGGTTTGTATCTCACCCGGTTAAGAGTTACGAAGATTAGTTGAGAATCTTGCAAATCCTAAGGAGGCTTCCTTAGGTAGTGGATGTAGGGAAACCGAACCACTATACATCGTTGTGTATCGTATTCTATCTCTACACTCTTTATATTTCCGCACTCTATATGCTTGATAAAATGCCTACTTGAATAGTTTGATATTATTGTCTATTAGGATTATCTAGTTTTATACTATTTAGTTTGCTAATACAATAGGATTCAAATTAGCTTTTAATTTTATTTACTTGAAATAAAATTAGCCGATTAATTTCTATTGTCCTATTCAACCCCCCTTCTAGGACGCATATAGTATATCAATTGGTATCAGAGCCTAGCTCTATTGTACTTAATCGTTTCTAGAGTTAATACGATATGGATTCTAATCAACCGGAAGGTTCATGTTCTACTAGACCTCCGCTTTTTGTAGGAAAAGACTACTTTGGATCGAAGAAGAAAATGGAGATTCATGTGAAAGGAATTGATTACTTCTTATGGCTTGCTATCAAGAAAGGTCCTTATATTCCTTATGTTACGGGTAGTACTACGGAGGTGAAAAATGAAGATGATTACAATGATCAAGACATAGTTAAACTCACCAAAAACAACAAAGCTATGAACATTCTCATTAATGGATTAAGTGTCACGGAATACGCTAGAGTTAGTGAATGCAACTCCGCTCATGAAATGTGGCAACTCTTGGAGCTATCTTATCAAGGAACGGAAGATATTAAAGAAACTAAGATTGGTCTCTTTATCACTAAGTATGAGCTTTTTCGTATGGAGCCCGATGAAGCCTTGAATGCTATGCATCAAAGATTTTCTAACATTGTTAACACTTTGAAGACTCTTGGTCAAGAATACACCAACAAGGAACAATGCCGAAAAATCTTATTTGCTCTTCCAAGGAAATACAAGACAAAGATCAACTCTATAAGGGATACTAAAGATCTTTCAAAAATGACGGTTCATGAACTCATTTGCAACCTCATGACGGAAGAGCTTGTGCTCGAAGAAGAAAAGATAAGAGATGATGAGGAGAAAAAGATTAAGAAATCTATTGCTTTCCATGCCATGAGTACCAAGTTGAAAGAACGAAAAGAAAGGAAGGAAAGTGAAGAAGAAAATTCACATGAAGAAGAAACTAGTGAAGATGAAGGAGTAGCTATGTTGGCAAGAGATATGAAAAAATTCATGAGATACAAACGCTTTGCCAAGAAAGGAAGTTCTTCCTCACCTTACAAGAAGAATGATAGAGCTATCAAACAAGATGAACCCACTTGCTATCATTGCAAGAAAGTTGGTCACATCAAAACTTATTGTCCTCTTCTTCAAAAGGAGAAACCTAAGAGAGCAATGCATGCTAATATCACTTGGGATACTCAAAATTCGGAGGAAGAAGAAAGTGACAATGAAAATGTCAATCTTGTTGCTTTTATGGGAAAACTTGAGAATGATGAAGATGCTTCTTCGGATGATGATACCGGTACTACTCACTTTGCCTTTATGGCAAATCATGATGAGGTAACTCCTAAATCTAAACTCTCTTTAACTAATGATGATGCTAGTGAACAAGATATTCATGAGGCATTTGATTCTCTTTATAATGATTTTTTAAATTCTATTGAAACAAACAAAGTTTTAACAAAAGATTTAGAATTTGAGAAAAATAGAACTAAAGAGGTTTTGAAAGCTTTGGAAGATTGTCAAAATCTTTGTGATGAATGTATAGATGAAAATGAAAAACTTCATCTTATTGAGAAAAATCTTTTGGAAGAAAAAGCTTTATTAGAGAAAAAGATTATTGATCAAAACGCTATTATTTTAAAATTTACTAGTGGGCAAGAAAACTTGGATTTGATTTTAGGTTCTCAAAGAATGGCTTGTGAAAAAAGTGGTGTTGGATATGATCCATTCACTCACCAAAAACCTTTGAAAAATGTCTTTGTAAAATCAAAAATTTCAAATGCAATTCCATCCTCTTCAAAATCTTCTATCACTTGCACCTATTGTGAAAAACTTGGTCATGATGCATCTCATTGTTACTATCGTAAATTATTGGATTTGGGATCTCTTGTGCCAATTTGGAAAAGGCCTACATGGGTCTTAAAAAAGAAATCCACTAACCCTCATGGACCCAATCCAAATTGGGTACCTAAAGCTTAAATTATTTTTTGTATGTAGGGATTGAGCATCAAGAAGCAAAATATATGGCTACTTGATAGTGGATGCTCAAGACACATGACCGGAAATCCATCATTATTTACAAATTTATATAAAACAAAAGGTGATAGAGTTACTTTTGCCGACAACACTAAGAAACGCGTTTTGGGTAAAGGTAACATTGGTAATATGAACTCTTTACTTATCTCTAATGTGTTACTTGTTGAGGGTCTATCTTTTAACTTGCTTAGTATAAGTCAACTTTGTGATGTTGGTTTTAGTGTTAAATTTGAAGCATCTAGATGTGTTGTTTTCAAAAATGATGAGTTAGATACTATGTTTATTGCTAAGAGATCGGATAATGTTTTTGTTGTTGATCTTGAGAGTCTTATGTGTAAACATATTAAATGCTTATCCGTGGTAAATGATAGTTGGCTTTGGCATAGACGTTTAGGACATGCTAGCATGGATTTAATTTCAAAATTATCTAGAAAAAATCTTGTTGTTGGTTTGCCTATTTACAAATTTGATAAAGATAAATTATGTGATGCATGTCAACTTGGTAAACAACATCGTTCATCTTTTAAATCCATTAATAAGGTCATCACCGTTAGGCCACTTCAATTATTGCATATGGACCTTTTTGGTCCCGTTGATGTCACTAGTCTAGGAGGATCAAGATATGTCTTTGTTGTTGTTGATGATTACACTAGATTCACATGGGTGATGTTCCTTGCTTTGAAAAGTGATGCCTTCAATGAATTTGCAAAACTTTGTAGAAAGGTGCAAAATGAGAAAGGCTACTCTATTACATGCATTCGTAGTGATAATGGTAGTGAATATGTGAATTCTCCTTTTGTGCATTTTTGTGATGAATTTGGGATTGAGCATAATTTTTCGGCCCCTAGAACTCCCCAACAAAATGGGGTAGTGGAAAGGAAAAACCGAACTCTACAAGAAATGGCTAGAACAATGCTAAAAGAACATAGCTTGCCTACATACTTTTGGGGTGAAGCCGTTCATACGGCTTGTAGAGTTCTAATTAGACCCCTTATTAAGAAAACCCCTTATGAGCTTTGGAATGGTAGACCACCAACCATTGCTTATTTTCGTGTTTTTGGGTGCAAATGTTTTATCTTAAACACTAGGGACTATTTGGGAAAATTTGATGCTAAATCGGATGAAGGTATTTTTCTTGGTTATTCCACTAAGGGAAAAGCCTATCGCATTTTCAACAAACGTACTCGTACTATTGAGGAATCTATGCATGTTGACTTTGATGAGACTAATCCTTTTAATATCAAGAAAGTAGTAGATGTTGAATTACATGAAGATGCTCCACAAGATAAATCCTTAGAATCTCCTACTCAAGAAGTAACGTCTCATGATGAATCTCCTAAGGAAAATGATCAAATGCCAAATGAAGCTAGTACGGATTTACCAAAGTGTTGGAAACATATCAAAGATCACCCAAGTGAATTAATTCTAGGTGATCCAAAAGAAGGTGTTACCACTCGCTCTCGTATTATTGCTCTATGTGCTCATCAAGCGTTCTTATCTCAAATTGAGCCCAAGAATATTAAAGAAGCATTGTTAGATGATCATTGGATTAACGCTATGCATGAAGAATTAAATCAATTTGAGCGTAGTAAAGTTTGGACATTAATGGAGAAACCAATTGGCCCTACTATCATTGGCACTAAGTGGATATTTCGCAACAAGCTAGATGACACCGGTATAATCACTAGAAATAAAGCAAGGTTAGTTGCTCAAGGATACAATCAAGAAGAAGGTATTGATTTCGATGAAACTTTCGCTCCCGTAGCTAGACTTGAATCTATTCGTATGCTACTTGCTTTTGCTTGTTATATGAATTTTAAACTTTACCAAATGGATGTCAAAAGTGCTTTTTTAAATGGTTTTATAGACGAGGAAGTTTTTGTTAAACAACCTCCGGGTTTTGAGGATCCAAAATTTCCAAATCATGTTTTTAAACTTTCAAAGGCTTTATATGGTTTAAAACAAGCACCTCGTGCTTGGTATGAACGATTAAGCAAATTTTTATTAGATGATGGTTTTAAAAGAGGAAAAATTGACTCCACTTTATTTATAAAAAGGTCTTCAAAAGATATCCTTCTTGTTCAAATTTATGTGGATGATATTATATTTGGTGCTACTAATGAAAATCTTTGTGAGAATTTTTCTAAAAGCATGCATAAGGAATTTGAGATGAGCATGATGGGAGAATTAAATTACTTTCTTGGACTTCAAATCAAGCAAATGAAGGATGGTATCTTTGTCAATCAAGCCAAATACACAAAAGAATTGATCAAAAAATTTGGACTTGAAGATGCAAAGGAAATTGGAACTCCAATGAGCACATCCACAAAATTAGACAAAGATGAAGATGGTAAGGATGTTGATGAGAAACTATATCGAGGTATGATTGGTAGCTTACTTTATTTAACCGCTTCTAGACCCGATATTATGTTCCCCGTGTGTCTTTGTGCTAGATTTCAATCTTCTCCTAAAGAAACCCATCTTAGTGCCGTTAAGCGTATTTTTAGGTATTTGAAAGGAACCCTTAGTCTAGGACTTTGGTACCCAAGATTTACCTCTTTTGAGCTAATAGGTTATTCGGATGCCGATTATGCCGGTTGTAGACTTGATAGGAAGAGTACTAGTGGTAGTTGCCAATTCTTAGGTCAATCCCTTGTTTCTTGGTCTAGTAGAAAACAAAATAGTGTTGCTTTATCCACGGCCGAAGCCGAATATGTTGCGGCCGGAAATTGTGTGACTCAAATTCTTTGGATGAAACAAACCTTACTAGATTTTGGCCTAGAATATGATCGTGTTCCCATTCGTTGTGATAACACTAGTGCTATCAATCTTACCAAAAATCCTATTCAACACTCTAGAACGAAACACATAGAAATCCGTCATCATTTTATCCGTGATCACACTCAAAAAGGGGATATTGTACTTGAATTTGTCACCTCCGAAAATCAACTAGCCGATATCTTTACTAAACCTCTACCCCAAGATCTTTTTGAGAAAATTCGTTGTGAGATTGGCATGCAAATTCTCTAACCTTCGTATCTTGCCTTTTTTTTTGTTTAGTGTTTTTTGTGTATATTCTCTTGTTGCTAATATTTTCTTGATTTTATAGGTTCTTTGAAGCTTCTAATTGTTATCCATTTATTCCTTTGGTCCTTGTTTTTTACTCAAAATGTGTTTTTGACCCCTTAAAATTTTCAAAATCGTATCATTTGTTCTTTTTGTTGTTGACAAAGGGGGAGAAATTTTAGTTAAACTTTTTCAAATGCATTTTGTGAGGGGGAGTTTTTATAAAAACTCTAGTGATTAGGTTGAGGGGGAGTTTTTGATCAAAACTTAATCTTAGGCATCTTCAAAAGTTTATGATTTGTCAAACATCAAAAAGGGGGAGATTGTTAGCCTCACCTTGTTTTTATTCCCGTTTTAATATTCGACAAATCATCATTTCAACTAAAATTCATTTTGGTATCACTTAAGATGTTTTCCAAAACCCCTCACTAGATTAGTTGTGTTCTTACCTTTGTACTTAACTTAATATTCAAAAGAACAGCTCCGCGGTACACCGGATGAATCACGCGGTACACCGCAGAGTCACGGACCAGAAGCGCGGTGCACAGGATAGCCCGTCAGTATGCTCATGAAATGCACGGTACACCGGACCTAGGCGCGGTACACCGGACCAAGGCACGGACCAAGGCTGCGGTACATAGGATAGTCCGACCAGTAAGCTCGAAGTTAAGTCGAACAGCTCTGCGGTGCACCGGACCATATCCGCGGTACACCGCACAAGAGGGTTTTCTGCACTATTACAAGAGGACAAAGCTTATATCCGTTGGAGATAAAATAGATCCGTTAGAGAGAAGCCTTATGACCGTTGGACCACATTTGCAGCTATAAAATGGAGTTCATTCAAGACACAACTTAAGCCTTCCATCTACCAATCTTAAGAGCAATTAATTCTATCATTCAAGGAGGTTTCAAAGGAGCATTCAAGTCATATTTATTGTGAAGCTAATTAGTTCTTATCTACTCATTTAGGAGTTTAGTTACAAAGCTTTTATAAGCACCCCTAAACACTTTTCCCTTTCCTCTTAGTTCTTGTAATAGATTAAGAGAGTAGTGTGAGCATAGGTTTATGCTTGGTTCCTTGTGTTGGTGATAACACAAGTGTATTTCCTTCAAATGGTTTTTCAAGTGGTTGTAAGGGTTTGTATCTCACCCGGTTAAGAGTTACGAAGATTAGTTGAGAATCTTGCAAATCCTAAGGAGGCTTCCTTAGGTAGTGGATGTAGGGAAACCGAACCACTATACATCGTTGTGTATCGTATTCTATCTCTACACTCTTTATATTTCCGCACTCTATATGCTTGATAAAATGCCTACTTGAATAGTTTGATATTATTGTCTATTAGGATTATCTAGTTTTATACTATTTAGTTTGCTAATACAATAGGATTCAAATTAGCTTTTAATTTTATTTACTTGAAATAAAATTAGCCGATTAATTTCTATTGTCCTATTCAACCCCCCTTCTAGGACGCATATAGTATATCAAAATGGACTCAAAACAAATATTTGGGAAATTAATTGGATTGGAGATAATATGAAGGTGGAGAAACTGACAATCTGCTCTATAAACTATGTGGCCCAATTATTCAATAAAGATCTATCGGGATGGAATATAGAGCTACTTAAATCAATATTCCCGTCGAATATTACAAGTGAAATATTAAGAATTCCGGCCACACACCTTAATTTGGATGATAGACTTATCTGGCCTTTTAACAAGGATCGAGAATATTCTACGAAATCGGGTTACCACACACTTGTGAATGAAGAAGTTAAGAAGGAGGCCCAATCCTCAAGGAAAAAAATGACCCAAAACTTTGGGATCTTATTTGGAAGGAAAATTTGCCTCTTAGAATTAGAGATTTTTGCTGGAAGGAAGCTAATGGAATTCTACCATCTAAAGTCAACTTGAAGAAAAGAAAATGTGTTCAAGACACTCAGTGTGAATGGTGCGAAATGAATGAAGAAAATAGCGACCACATCTTACTTAATTGCCCATTCAGTATGGCAGCATGGGAAACTTCGGATCTTCAGATTAAAATTGATAATACTTTAACACAAGAGTTTGGAAAATGGTTCATGGGAATTATAGAAAATTATACAAAGATGGGTGGGATAAGAGGAGAGTGGTGGCAATTATTATGGTTACGGCATGGAATATTTGGAAAGAAAGAATGAAAGGCTTATTCGAGAGAAGGAGATGGGCAACTGAAAATATTAAGAGGAATTCCGATGCACTTATTGATAAACTATTCGAAGGAGTAAAAGTAACTAATAGAAAGAATGATACAAATCATAAGGAAAATGGAAGTACGGTGGATGAAAACCCTGTGCTAAATGATACGGCGGATTTTATTTGGTTTAGTGATGCTTCATTCACCAAAAATTAGGAACCGGCTGGGGTTGTGGCAATTAGAATAGATAGAGCAGGGAGAATAAATCATAGAAAAGGAAGTAGATGCCTGGTGAATAGTGTCATCGAGGGTGAGACTTGGGCTCTTCTTATGGCCCCGAGGACCGCAGGCTTTATTAAGGCACGGAATAGTTCTTTCTATTCCGAAAACCTTGAATTAGTTCAAGGTATTACAACAAATAAAAAGCTTCACTGGAAGCTTAACTACATGATTACCGAAATCAAAGGATGGCTTCGCCTCTTTCCAGATTGGAAAATTGCTTATATTAGCAGAAGTTATAATAACATTGCGGATCAATATGCGAAAAAGTATTAGACTAAATTCAACAGATTTTGCACATAAAGAATTGGTAAGGAAGAAAGAAAACATACTCTTCGAGGCTATTTTCCTCGCCTGATCAATACCCGGAATAGGGTGCAGTGCTTTCATGTATGTAAACTTCTAGTATTACCAATTTCGCTTTCCCTTATATCCGCTTATGATCCATACTGATGTCTCCTCATTTGTGATAATAAAATCTATTTCCGAGACATCATTTTAGGCGTATTTATTAGTTTATAGGTCGATTTTAGCTTAATTTAGTGCAGTTTCCTATTTTGGGTCTTGAATTAATTAATTATTATTTTTAGAGCATATTGGGTTTAATTATTTATTTAGTGTGAAGCTTTAGAGATATATGGTAATTAATTAGAGTCCAAGTTGGTAAAGAGAGCTAAAGGAAAGAAGATAAACATGGGAATTGAAGATAAGGAAGTAAAAGCTAAAAACATGGAAAAGGAAAAGCTGCATTAAATCTGAATTTCTAAGTTGAAGATCTTTCCGAGATGATGAATTTGGTATACTCATACGCATCAATCAGATAAATATTGAAGCTGTTAGGACCAAAAGAAAAACAGGGCTGATTGCATGTTTTTGGGCTACGAATTTGAGTTGGGCTTGGAGCCCATAGTTACCTTCTCCTTCAAGAAAACAAATTAGGTCAACCTATACACTATATATACAGCCTCTTAACATTAGAAAATCATCCTTGGTGAAACCTTAAGCCAAGAGGAAGCTTACAACACAAGGAAAGAAGTCTGGAAGGAGCTGTTCATCGCAATGTCTTCTTCTACCTCTGAATTTGTAATTTCTTTCTTTTCTTTCATTAGTATGAACTAAATTTCTTTTAGCTTGAGTTTTTAGCATATATGTATGAACCCTAGTTTTGGTTGACATCTATCTAATTTGGGAATTCTATGTTTTAAATTGGATTACTGTTTTTATTCTCTGTTTATGTGTTTGGATTTATATTCTGTGTTCTTGTGGAGTGCACCCATATAGAATTACCATCTAGTAATTAGGTCACCATTGACAACGGTGTTTATACATGTTTAGCACATAACGTCTAGTATTCGGTTTAGATCTGACAAATCAACCTACTAGATAATCACTATGGTTTAGTATATATTGCTATTTACCAATTGCAGGAACAGTTTGCTTAGGACTCCTTATTGACACAGGTAAATCCTATATAAAACTACCTAGCGTAATAGGAACCGATTATTGAAATACTACATAATCCACCCTTACATGTTTAGAACGGCAAAACTAGTGGGGATTACATGCTATTGACTCAAGCTATTTTCTCATACTACTTCTTCTCCTTTATTTATTTTCTGTCTTTAAATTCTTAGTTTAATTTAGTATAATTAAAAACCAAATAAAAATCTATTTGTCTTTATTTTTTCCTGCGTTTAATTTGTTCTAGCTTAAATTATTTGTCCTTGATTATTGCATAAGATTCCCCTAACCTTCGTAGTCTCCGCGGAATGAATCTTACTTATTTTCTAAAACTTGCATACGATCTGTATACTTGCAGAACCGTGCTTGCTTAGGGTGTTTAATTGCACTTTATTTACACCATATTTTATCACGCCCTAGGCCGTACCACATACCAATCAATCACACTCTAGAAATCTCTTGTTTATCTTCTTCCAACTTTGCTCTCGAATACTCTCTCATGTGAAGGTGTTTATCAAGGGAGATGTTTTGGCAACAGCTACTAGTGTCCCACAAGCTTTGTTCTTCTCTGATATAGAAAACTTTGATTAGAAGAGGTATTGGCATCTTCTGCTCCCTAATCGCAATTGCTTTCTTTTTAGAATTTGAATCTACCAAAAACCGGTTCCTCTCAAATTGCTTGACTCGAATTATCCTTCTTGTTTGTTCCCGAACTAATACCATTCTCAGTTGATTTCTTCTAGATCTTACCCAATACCTTGCATTGATACTTCATCTCCCATAACACTTGATAATATCTCTATTCTTTTCATCATCTTTTTGACCCCAAACTCAAAGCTTTGAACACTCTTGAAATTTGTAACTCTTGATCATAGGTGGAACAAGCTTTATTTGGTTTAGGAAAGGTGTTAGGATGATAATTTGCTATGTGGGTAGGATGAATTCTTCCTCGATTGGTATGGATTTAAGAAATTGTTGATTGAATTACAAAAATTTAGGCTCTTCTTTGTAACGATGTAGGGAAGGATTTAGATATGAATTCATGGTGATTTGGTAGTGTTTTGATGTTAGGTGAAGGTTTGGTGAAGCTTTAATGGAGTTGGGATAGGTTTGGAGAAGAAAGTGAGCTTAAGGATTGATAAATTTGGACTAGAACTCACCTCCTTTTCTTTATAACCTAAGAAAAAAAATTCTCCAGCGGCTTGGACCGGTATACCAACGGTGTTACCGGCATACCGGTGAGCAACTTTTCGAAAAGACTCGCTTCGGCAAAAAACCTGATTCATGGACCCGTGGGCACATTTTTTTGTCTGACCGGTATACCGCTGGTATGGCCGGCATACCGTTGCGCAATTATTTGAAAACACACCTCTTGGCAAAAAACCTGACTCGTGAACCCGTGGGCACTGGTTTTTAGCTCACCTGCATACCGGCGGTATGGGCTGTATACGGCGAGCAGCAGGTCAGAATATACCCAAAAATTTATTTTTCTTCCCTAACTCGATTTCGTTAATACCTGAACATCAAAAAAACTAATACCTTCCTCAATAATGCGATATCAACTAAAAACAACTAATCTAAACTAAAATATAACAATATAAAATACTATGGGATGTCTCCCATAGGACACTTTTGTTTAACGTCTTTCAAATTTAGACGAGTTACCTCGATTATTTCTTTTTATAGCTTCCCCAGCAGTGAGTGACGTGATTAACACTTACCAACATGAGCTTGAAACCATCGATAACTTTTATTTCGACCACTCCTGCTGAGATAATTTGCGTGATGACGTATGGCCCTATCCAAGAGCTGTTATGTTTGGGAAAGCGAGGTTTCCATGCTACCTTGTCTCCCACTCCAAACTCAATTTCTTTTCCCATGGTTTCTTGGGGGCTTATAGGTTCTGGCTTCCTAGTTACAACTCTGATTGGATATAGTTCTTGTGAATTCTTTTTCTTCTTCTTTCCCGAAACATAGAATATTTCAGAATCATCTCTAATGCTAAGAGTCACGGTTCCTTCATTCATATTCACTATAGTATCGCTAGTGGCTAGTAATGGACGCCCAAGGATGAATGGGACATTCTTATCTGGCTTGTAGTCAAGAATAATAAAGTATGTGGGAATAACAAGGTTATCTACTTGGATGAGCACGTCCTCGATTACTCCTCACAGCTTTTTTGTTGATTGATCCGCAAGTTGTAAGATTACGGATGTTGGTTTCGCATCACTAATACCAATCTTCTTGAATACACTTTTGGGCATGATATTCACACTTTACTCTAAATCACACATTTCTTTTCCATAAAATATACCACCTATTTTGATTGGGAGGTTAAAATCTCCAGGATCTTTAAGCTTCGGTGGTAATCTTCTTTGAACTTGTGTTGATATCCCTTTATTGAGGGCCACAGACTTGGATCTTGTGAACCTTTCCTTATTGGAGAGTGCCTCCATATAGAATCGATCATAGTCTCGCTTTCCTTTCATAGCTTCGAGTAAAGGGACATTAATTTTCACTTGTTTTAACGTCTCCATACACTTCTCTTGTTGATCCTTCGGATAAGCAGGTTCTACGGGATAGTAGTAATGTAGGGGTGGTCGTCTTACTCTATTTTTCTCTTCAGTTCTTGGTTCATCAACCACTCGTGGATTCTTAATCTCACCTTGTTCAACCTCTTCAACCCAATCTTCAACAATTATCTCATCTAAGTTCATCTGATTTACATTTGACGTGTTTGGTTGAACATCCCCTTTGGATGGAGATGGTGGTGTTTCTTTCATCTTTTCAACTTGAAGACTAATTGTCTTCACCTTTATGTCAACGTATTGGATCTTCTTCATGTTAGAAGTTGTATTTTGGGTCAATTGTAGGAGTTGACTTTGCATTTGTTCTATGACTGTAGTGAGACGCATCACATTTTGCTCTAAAAGTTGATTATGTTGTTTCATATCTTGATTTTGTTGTTGCAGGCTTTGCACTACTAATGCATCGATCTTTGACTCAAGTCTGCTCATATTGTCCTTCGAGAAGTTGATGAATTGACTAATAGTCTCTTTTAATTCAGTGTGTCTTCTTGAGGACGTGATAGAGCTTGACGTCCTTGTTCTTGCAGGTATAACTGTTGAGGCGGCATTTGGATGCTTTCCTTAACTGTTAAAGCGAGTTGTTGTATTTGATCTTGCAAGCTTGAAAACCTTGCCTCTGTTTCTATATTAGTGGTAGGAGTTTGTGATTGTGGCCAACTTATGTCGGTCTTGATAATTGTTTCCATACCACTTTTTGCTTCTTTCGGATCTATAGAGACAAAACTACCACGACCCATATCATCAACTCTCAGCTTTGACTCTCTATTGAGTCCATTATAGAACATGGATAATTGTAATTCTGGCGTGTATCCGTGTATTGGACATCTTGCCAATTTCTTTTGAAATCTGGTCCATGCTTCGCCAACACTCTCTCCGGCTTCTTGTAAGAAATTCATAAGCTCCAATAGTTCCTTCACTCGCATAGTTGTAGGATAAAATTTATCAAGGAATCTAGCTTGAAGCTTGTCCCAATTTTTTATTAGCTCGGGAGGTTGATCATCTAACCAATCGCTTGCTTTTACGGTCAAGAAAAATTGAAACATTAAATAATACATCTGTTCTTGCGTAACACCTTCAGTAATGTAGGCATCACAGAATTGCATGAATTTCTGAACAGAGCGAACTGGATCTTGATGTGTATCACCACTATATTTCCCATAGCTCGCGAATTGATTAATCAAATCAGGATCGGGCTTGAATCGAACGGCTTGAATAGTTGGGATGTGAATCCCAATGGGTTGCACTCGGAATTGATCAGGAAAACCTAACTCTAACTGTTGATTAGCCATTTAATCCCTAAAAAGACAAAAACAAAAAGAATGCGTAAAACGGAAAACAAATAAAAACTTCTACACTAAATAAACACAAATAGACTAATTTAAAGATAAATCTCCGGCAGCGGCGCCAAAAAATTGGTGGGGGAAAAGGTGTGATAAAATAATAGATAAATAAATATATTAATAAAGGTTACACCCTTGACTACCATGAGAAACTCACTGCAAGTATTACAGATCGTTTGCAGGTTTAGTTGATAAAAAAAAGTTCGTTCGCAGGGATTTAGTCCGTTAGATCTACTTGTATTAAATTAGCGTAGATGAATTTAGATGTTTAGAATAAAATATAATGACAGGAATAATTATCTGATGAGAAATAATAAATAAGAATGCATATAAATAAATATGAATGTAAGTCATATAAATTAGAGTCACTACTACGAGTCTATTACTAAGTTGTTATTCTAACCTTAAGGTGAATTGAGCATTATATATTAACCGGGATTCTAAATTCTACCTAAACCCGTCAGGGTGGATTAGGAGCAAACTCGTCACTACCAGGAGATCATGAGTAATGATCGGTGGTTAAATCAAACCTTTATGGCTATCTAGGTAGGATCACTACTAGACGATTATGTGGTGTTGTCAATAATTGAATTACTAAGGATAGTCCTAAGATTGGTCAAATCTAGGGCTGAAAACAATAAGTCAAAGCACACAATAACATTATACGCCAAGCTCAAATCAGTTAAAATAACAACTAGTATTATGGAATTTAAGACAGAATAATAACCCAACAATTAATAGTAAAACTTACAGAATATAAGTTTAGAAACATGGTGAAGCCACAAATCTATAGCTAATTACCCTAAATATAGAGAATGAGAGACGTAGAAGAGGAGTTTGCCACTCTCCAACTTCTTGCTTCTTGTCTTCCTCTACAGGTCAGCTTGCTTCTTGGATGAATAGCTTGATACTAAGGATGAATATTAAATTAAAGGACTAAGCTAATATTTAAAACTGAGAAAATACAAGCAAGGACTAAGCTTATACTTAGCACTGATCAAGGACCTGTTTACAATGGTTTAAGGGTGTATTTATAGGTGTTTAGGAAGACCTAATTCGTTTTCTTGGAGTGGAAGACAAGTAACTTGGACTCCAAGCCCAACTCAAATTCGTAACCCTAAAACATAGAAAAGGTAATAATGTTCCATTGTTTTGTTTTGGCCATAACCTCTTCGTTTCAACTCTGATTGACGTGTTCCATATGTCGAAACTGATCGTCTCGGAATGCTCTATAACTTTGCTACAGACTATTCTCCCAAATTCCTATCCAATCTTGAGTTATGATCACTTATATGGTCGTAGGTGCTGGAATTCAGATTTATTTAGCAACATTATCTTTCCATATCTTATCTTTTCTTTCCTTATCTCCAATTTACATGCATATCTACTTTCCTTTATCTCTTTAGACTTGATTTCGTATCTAATTAATTACTATATATCTTTAAAGCTTCACACTAAATAAAATAAATTAAAACCGATATGCTCTAAATATAATAATTCATTAAATCAAGACAAGAAATAGGAAAGTGCAACAATACATGAGAAAATCGACTACTATACTTCCTAAAACACTTAAAATGATGTCTCCAACTAATATTAAATCATCACAAATGGGGAGACATCAACGTCTTTGTTGCATCTCAAGCTTTATCTCCTTGATTTGATTCTCTAATGCTGTTAATTTAGCTGACTGAGCAGTTTCTGTATTCAATCGAAGCGTACCTTTGGAGTTTGTAATAGGTGCTCGCGAAAGCGGCCAACTCCTTTCTGTTTCTATAATACGTTCCATACCTTCAGCAGCTTCTATAGGATCTATAGACACAAATCCTCCTCTTCCAAGATTATCTACCCTCAATCTACTTTTTGCATTGATACCTTGATAGAACATAGCTAACTATAGAGCTGGGGTATAACCCTGGAGTGGACATCTAGCTAACTTCTGTTGAAACCTTTTCCATACGTCTCATACTTCTTCATCATTCTCTTGGCGAAACAAGCAAGCTCCATCTGATCTTTCAGTCTCATACTCTTTGGATAAAAAACAGTTAAAGAATGTGGCTTGTAGTTCATCCCAAGTGTTGATTGTGTTTGGTGGTTGTCTATCTAGCCAATCACCAGCACTTCCGGTCAAGAAGAACGTAAACATATGCCAATACAGTTGCTCGCGTGTAATGCCAGGAGTAATATAGGCATCACAAATCTGCATAAACTTCTGAATCGCTCTTACTGGATCTTGAATTGCTGCACCACTATAGTGTCCATAACTTGCAAATTGACTGAGCATACCCTGATCGTGCCGAAATTTAATATTCTGGATCACTGGAGAACGATAACCTAAAGGTTGAACTCGAAAAGGTGCTCCCAAGCCTGGGAGATCTTGTTCTCTACGTTGATTGTTTCTGCTATCTCCTTGTGGTGGTACTAGAGGAATAAGTGGTGGTACCCGAGGGATTGGTTATTGACGTTGATTGTTATTCGGATTAAGATTAATATTATCCTGGGGTGGAATTGGAATTTCCTCTTGTTGAGACATGGCTTTTCTTTCTCGTTCTTCTCTCAATCGTTTGTTGTAGTGCTTGAAAACACTCTCGGGGTTTCTCGAGCATACACTAAAAGACCTGAAAGAGACAAAAACAAAAAGAAAGTGTAAGTCTGAAAAAATAACTAAAAACTACTACACTAAAAATAAAAATCCACACGCTAACGAGACACAAGTCCCCGGTAGCGGCGCCAAAAACTTGGTGTCGGCTAGGGTGTGATAAAATAACAATAAAATAAGATACAACTAACACTCTAACTTAAACACAGTACTCACTGCAAGTATCACAGGTCGTACACAAGTTTTAATTATAAGTACAGATTCGTTCGCAGGGACTTTGAGTGTTATACGAATGGATTAACAGGAAAGCATAGCAATTAATAGTTCAATGAATTAAAGACAATAAAAGTAAATATGAATGATCGATTGAGGAAATAATGATTAACTAAACTAAAGACAAAACAATAAATAAAAGATGAAAGAATAAGATGAGACAGTATAGCTCAGGTTTTGCTAGTATGCACTAATTCTTCTATTTCGTCTACTACTTAATAAGGGTGATTAAAGCTCTTAGATAGGTAGACATGATTCTATATTCCTTTTAATCCCCTTCCTAGTGGACTTAGGTGGCGACCTAAGATTTACCAGGGGGCTTGGGTAACGGACCCTGCCCAATGGTTGTGGTTAAATCTCAAACCCTAATGACTATCTAGGTAGGTAAGCCCTTCCAGATCACTACCGGAAACTAGACGCTTATATGATGTTTCAATAATTAGACACCCCTTCTCGGTGACCATTTAAATTCTATTAAGACAATCCTAACGTGATCAAGATTAAGACTGACAATAAGTCAAAACACATAAAACAAATATATCGTTAAGAAGCTAGAATTAATTTAAAAAGGTTTTCCCAAACAAACTTAGTTAAAATAAAATAGAATTCAAAGATTATACATATGCGAAACCCAAGTTATGGGAAAATTAGTACATGCTAACAAGAAATAAACTAAATACAGATACATACTGTCAACTTGCTTCTCTTGAATGACTTCTATGATGAATAATACTAAGGACTAGTTAAAGAGAGACAAGGACATATTTTAAATGATAATAGGGTGTATTTATAGGTGTTAGGAAGACCCTAGGTTGAAATTGGTAAGTAAAAGGTAAGTAATTGAAGTCCAAGTTCAACTCAATTTCGTTTCCTAAAATATAGGAGAGAGGATAAACACTGATGCCTTGTTTTGGTCGTATCTCCTTCGTTATTGGTCTGATTTTTGCCTACTTTATATCAAAACGACCGCAGCGAAAATATCTCATCTAAATTCCCAGCCTATTTGAATTTATCTTCACTTTAGTGTACAAAGCTGCAGAATTTCAAACTTACTTTGGAGCTTTTTCCTTTCCTATTATCTCTACTTTCTTTTATCTCTTGATTCCCTCCATATCTTCTTTCATTATCTCTTTATAATTGATTTGGAATCTAATTATATTCCATATATCTTTAAGCTTCACATTAACACATAAATTAAACAAAATTTGCTCTAAAAATAATAAATCATCAAATCAAGACAAGAAATAAGAATTTATCAAAATATGAATACAAATTTATAATTAATTAATCATACACACCTAAAATGATTTCTCCAACCTAGATTATTATATCACAAATAGGGATACATCACATGGCTAGTAGTAGCTCGAGAGTGTACCCATGTAATGGACACTTCACCAATCTTTATTGATACCTCGTCCATGCCTCACCAACACTATCAAGCTTCTCTTAAGAAATTAGCGAGCTCCATTTAATCCTTGAGTTTCATGCTTTGAGTATAGAATCTATCAAGATAGCTAGCTTATAGCTCGTCCCAACTTGGTAGTAGCTCGAGGGGCTGACGATCTAACCATTCCTTGCACTTCTGATCAAGAAGAATTGAAACATAAAGTTGTACATATACTCTTGTGTGACACCTTAACTAATGTAGGTGTCACATATGTGTATGAACTTCTGAACGGAAAGGACCAGATCTTTATGTGCGACTCTACTATAATTTCCCGTAGTTTGAGAATTGATTAAGCATACCCGAATCAGGATTTAATCAAATGGCTTGAATTGTTGGAGGGCGAATCCCTAAGGGTCGCACACAAAATGGGCCCGAGAGGTCTTTCTTTCGCCGTTCATTATTTGGATTTTCCATTTGAGAATCTAAAAAAGAAAAAGACAAAACCAAGCGTAAAACTGAACAACTAATTTTACTACACGAAATAAAACACAAAAATTAACGATATAGTCCCCAACAACGGCGTCAAAACTTGTTTTGTCCAGAGTTATGATAAAATAACCTAACAAATCAATATCCCTAGAGAGCTAACTAACCGTAAGTGTACATATAATTGAAAAATAATAATCGTAAGTATTAAGAGTTATAGTCTCCACAAGGACTATGATTTTTAATTCTTAGATAGTATACTTGGAAAGTGTCTTAGAATGAGTCGTGAAACTAAAAATAAAAATAAATAGTTGTTTTTCTTTCGATGTTAAGGACTAAGATGCAGTAAATGTGAATTAAACGAAAGATTAATAATCAAACTAAAGACTAAAATATAAATAACTAGATAGATGAGATTATAATATAAATCTAGAACTCGCAAGTAATAGAATTGATTTTACATTTGATTGTTAAGGGGTGAATTGGTAATCATGCAATAGTCGGTGTTGTCCCAAAAGGTGTGATAAATAAATCAACACCCCAGGGAGCTACTACCCATAAGTGTACGAGTCGTTAACAAGTATTAACTAAGTATTAGAGTTCTCTACTCCACATAGACTATGATGTTAATTCTTCCATGTCTTAAGAAAACGTAGAGGGTTGAGTTGCAATTAACTAGAATTATAAAAGATATTATTTTTTGTTTTGGAATTAAGGACTAAAGTGCAATTCAATAAAACTAATTATAATTTACTAAACAAATGAGAATGAAAATAAGAATATATAGATGATAAGCTTAAGAGTCGCTAGTAATCCCACTAGCTATGTATTTACATGCTTATTGATATAAGGACAAATTGGTATTTAGAAATAGTCGAGATTCTAAAATCTCACTAAAAACTTCTTGGGTAGATAGGGGCTATCCTACAATGCTAGGGACCTCTCCCTTGTGACACTAAAACACTTTCAAGCGTGATTAATCCTACACAATTGACTATCTGGTTAGTCAAGACCTCCCTACTAAATAACACACACTAAACAATTATATATTATTTTCTATAATTCAACCCATTTCCGGGTGATAGCCGAGACTACTATTGCCCAACCCACTACTTGGAATTCGTAAGGACTGGAAAATACAATACACATATAATAAATGCACACTACTTAATTCATTTCAATAATAATATCCCAAAACAGAATAAAAATCATAACCCAAAAGCTAGAGTTCATACATTAAGCATTTCTCAAAGTAATAGAAATTTAGTTCACATAGAAAAATATAAAAACAATAATTTAAAGTGATAGAATCATGTTCTCTACAAAAAACTAATAAAGAAAAAGCTAAAAGAAATCTGAAAATGGAGGTGGAATGTCCATCAATGATGGAAACCCTTGTTGTCTTTTTTCCTCTCCAATGACTAATGGCTGCTAAAATATGACTCAAGACATGTTTCTAATGTTATTTCCTGATACATACACACACACACAAATATATATATATATATATATATATATGTATCCATAAACTTTTCATGGGTTGTGGGACCCTTTTAATTGACTGAATCCAACCTAAAAACGTTTTACCAAATAGATTTACAGTTCGTACCATGGCAGCGACATTTAGCATAACTTCTTCATTTTAGCTCTACATCGCAAACTGCTGAATCCTACGCGTCTTGGATTTCAAAACATATCTATATATGGAAGGGGTCCTCTATAATCCTTTCCAATCTCGCGTGGTAGCTCGAACAATCCACTTTCCAAATCTGACCGACACAAGCTTTACTTTCCAAAAGTGGTTAAATCTTCCTTTTTCGCCATAACTGGGAGATCATTTTGTTTTATTCACTTCTTATCATCCTCTCAAGGTGTTATAGCTTACAATTACCTAAGAGAAACACAAGTAACACACAAATTACGTGAAAAGGCTCTAGAATTAGCAATATGTCAAAAAACACCAAAACTAGAAAAGAAAATTAAAACATCATTAATGAGGAAAAATCCCCAAACTAAGTCCTATAAACCCCTAAAAACATGTCTCGTGAATAGATTAATCTATCATAAAAAATGCGACAGCAGCCGGGATTTTAACTTCATCCTAACTCTCGTCGGGGTAGTTAGAAAGCTACCTCAACCCTACTAGAGGAATATTCCGAGGGAACTCTATGCAATGATCGGTGCTAAAAGTCTCTAACCCTATTAACTACCTGTCTAGTCAAATGCTTCAGGATCACTAACCCACAGCAGATATTTATGTATCGTTTTCCGTAACCTGAATCGTATGTCAGGGTGACAGTTCTAAGTACTAAGGGCAGTCATATACTTGATTAGATCTAGAGCTGGATTATATGGAAAATACATAATCAAAGAACTAAAAATAACAATTAAATAAAATATGCATTATCCAAAATTCAATAAAAGCATAAAAATAATAATACTAGGATTTGTACATACTATTGTTCTCAAGATATCAAAATTTAATATATACAAAAATAATTAAAACTAATTACTAAAAAATAATATTTATGTTTAGAAAATAAAACATAATAAATTAAACTAATAATTGATGACGAATGATAAAGGATAGATGTAGAATGACATAGAATGATTCCAATCTCCTTCTCACAGATTCTCTCTCTGCACCATAGGCGTGTGTATTGAATAAAATAAAGTGTGGAAACTTTTCTATTATGATATATATATATATATATATATATATATATATATATATATGCTCTAAAATATTTTTGGTGTTGTGGGTCACTTTTAAATGGCCCAAGTCAACTAAAAAATGTTTTAATGAATGAGTCGACTGGTTCGAACCACGACATCTAAAAATTGCATAAGTCTTTCATGTTAACTCGAAATTACAACTCGTCATTTCCTACGTGCTCATAACTACAATTTCTACCATTATTACGAAGGACTTGTCCAGAATCCTAACCGATTGTGCATGGTGACTCTAATAAGTCAATTTCTAAGACTTGTTGGTGACCGCTCTAGCTGTAAAAAATTTGTGAAATCGTCATCTAACGCAATAAATTTGGGGTAATCTTGTTTTGTCTTCTTATCATTGTCTCGGGGTATTGTAGAATCTAAGTATCTAAGAGATTCGGACTTAACAAACAAATTACACACAAAATATCTAAAAGTAACATAAAAGCCGAAAGTGGACAAGAAATCATAAATCATCAAATAATAGCGGAAAATCCCTCAAGTAAGTCCTAAATACCCTTAAAATTAACTAAAGTAATCTATCACATAAAAGAAGACATCAAGTGGGTTTGTGTCAATTCACCTGAATTAAGCGATGGGTTGTATAAAGAAGATTGTAAAGAACAAGAGAAGTTGACCACAATCACGAGCCCCAATTCCAAGTACTGCATAAGGTACCATATGTTTAGATAACAATGCTATTATGGACGCCAAATTTGCTACAATACATAAGAAACTGAAACAACTTGCCTTAACTGTCAAAGAAGGTCTCCAAAGCAAACAACCTAAGGTAAACGTAGTACAAGAGCCTTATGGGTGTTCGAGTTATATGGTCAACAATCAAAGTTGGGAAGAGTGCAAGAGTAATCCAGAGTCGGTGTTTTTCATGGGAAGTGTGGTTCCTATCAAGGTGGTCAAGTTTATTGATGTCTTCCTTTTTGTGATGTATTAATCCACTCATGAAACATTCTTTTGGGAGTTTATTGGGCCTAAGTGACAGATTTTTCCCTATTATTTGACATAATTTACGTTTTTCTCTTGTTTTGAACATATTGTTATTTATTGAGCTTATGTGACTTAATTGTGAGTGTGTAGATTTTAGGTACATGGTTAATAAAAGATTCCAAGATGAAGAGAAGAAGTCAAAAAGTTGATATAAACCCTAAGCCAAGGCGTGAAATTAGCTTAAAGTCACTTTGGGAAATTAGGGTGTTTAACGGAGAAATCTTGATGTCATATTGTTTTAGTCACCATGATTAATTCGTCAGAGATTTGGACTTAATTCCTTTTGATTTAGATAGAAGTTGAAGTCAGTGACGCATGATAAGTGAAAGAAGCCAATTTGGAGTTGAGATGAAAGGTTATGCTAAAAAGCGTTGTCGTGGCTTGAACCAATAATCTCCTTACGAAAAACAGGTTTGAGCTAGGTTAACCTAATTAAGTGAGCTGATGTCTCCTTATTTGTAATGAATTAATATTAGTTGGAGACATCATTTTTAGTGATTTAAGAAGTCTTCTAGTCGATTTTCCCATGAATTATTACACTTTCCTATTTCTAGTCTTGATTTAGTAAATTATTATTCTAGAGAGCATATTGGGTTTAATTATTTATTTAGTGTGAAGTTTTAAAGATAATTATGGAGATTAATTAGAGTCCAAGTCAAAGTCTAAGAAATAAGGAAAGAAGATAAGCATGGAAATTGGAGATAAGGAAACAAAAGCTAAAATATGGAAAATGAAAAGCTGCCATAAATCTGAATTTCACCACCCACGACCACAAATCAGCTTATATCTCAAAATTAGTGGGGAATTTGGAAGAACGGCCAAGAGCAAAGTTAAAGATTTTTCCGATACGATGAATTTCGACTACTCATACTTGTCAAACGGATAAGAATTGAAGTTGTTAGGACCAAAACAAAAACGGGCCTGATTTCATATTTTAGGGTTACGAATTTGAGTTGGGCTAGGAGTCCATTACTTACCTTCTCCTTCAAGAAAATGAATTAGGTCTTCCTAAACACCTATAAATACACCCTTAAACCATTGTAAACATGTCCTTGCCCAGTTCTAAATATTAGCTTAGTCCTTACACATATATTAATCCTTAGTATCAAGCTATTCATCCAAGAAGCAAGCTGACCTATAGAGGAAGACAAGAAGCACGAAGTTGGAGAGTGACAAACTCCTCTTCTACATCTCTCCTTCTCTATATTTAGGACAATTAGCTATATATTTATGGTTTCACCATATTTCTAAGCTTTTATTCTGTAAGTTTTATTTTTTATTGTTGGGTTATTATTTTGTCTTTAATTTCATAATACTATTTGTTATTTTAATTGATTTGAGTTTGGCGTATATTGTTATTATGTGTTTTGACTTATTGTTACAACCCTAGATTTGACCAATCTTAGGATTATTCTTAGTTATTGACAACACCACATAATCATCTAGTTTTGATTCTTTGCCTAACTAGATAGCCATAAAGGTTTGATTTAATCACCAATCATTACTCATAAATCCTTGGTAGTGAGAGGTTGCTCCTAAGTCTAATAGAGGCTAGGTAGAATTTAGAATCCTGGTTAGTATATAATGTTTAATCTGTGACAGGTTAGAATAACAACTTAGGAAAATAGACTCATATTAGTGACCCTAATCTATTAGACTTACATCCACATTTATTTATCTGCATTTGTATCTTTTTATTTCATATCAGAGAATTATTCATCTTTTTATATTTTTATCTAAACATCTAAATTCATCTACGCTTGTTAAACATAAGTAGATCTAACGGATTAAATCCCTGCGAACGAACATAACTTATCATTAAAACTTGCAAACGATCTGTGATACTTGCAGTGAGTTCCGTGGTTCTCAAGGGTGTGTGCTCTTTATTATTATCTTTATTTATATATTATTTTATCACACCTTTGCCCCCACCAAGTTTTTGGCGCCGATGCCAGGGATTTATTTTTAAGTAAATCTATTTTGTGTTTATTTAGTGTAGAAGTTTTTATTTGTTTTCAGTTTTACGCGTTTTCTTTTTGTTTTAGTCTTTTTCTGGTTTCAGATGGCTAATCAACGGTTAGAGCTAGGTTTTCCTAGTCAATTTCGAGTTCAACGCATTAGGATTCACGTCTCAACTATCCGAGCCGTTATATTTAAGCATGTCCCTGATTTAATTAATCAATTCGCGAGCTATGGAAAATTTAATGGTGATACAAATCAAGATGTGGATCTGTTCAGAAATTCATGCAATTCTGTGACGCCTACATTAATGAAGGTGTTACGCAAGAACAGATGTATTATTTAATGTTTCAATTTTACTTGACCGGGAAAGCAAGCGATTGGTTAGATGATCAACCTCCCGAGCTAATAACAAATTGGGACAAGCTTCAAGAAAGATTCCTTCATAAATTTTATCCTACAAGTATGCGAGTGAAGGAACTATTGGAGCCTATAAATTTCTTACAAGAAGCCGGAGAGAGTGTTGGCGAAGCATGGACGAGGTTTCAAAAGATGTTGGCAAGATGTCCACTACATGGATACACGCCACAATTACAATTATCCATGTTCTATAATGGACTCAATAGAGAGTCAAGGCTGAGATCAGATGATATGGGACGTGTTAATTTTGTCTCTATGGATCCAAAAGAAGCAAAGAGTGGTATGGAAACAATCATCGAGACCGACATAAGTTGGCCACAAGAACAAACTCCTACCACTAACGAAGAAACAGAAGCGAGGATTTCAGGCTTGCAAGATCAAATACAACAAATCGCTATAACAGTTAAGGAAAGCATCCAAATGCCACCTCAACAGTTATACCTGCAAGAACAAGCCTATGAAAATCAAGCTAAACAACCACCAGGCTGCAATGTACATAATGTAAGTCAAGCTCAATCACGTCCTCAAGAAGAAATCACTGAGTTAATAGAGACTATTAGTCAATTTATCAACATATCAAAGGACAATATGAGCAGACTTGAATTAAAGATCGATGCATCAGTAGTGCAAAGCCTGCAACAACAGAATCAAGATCTGAAACAGCATAATCAACTTTTAGAGAAGAATGTAATGCGGCTCACTACAATCATAGAACAAATGCAAAGTCAACTCCTACAATTGACCCAAGATACAACATCTAACATGAAGACGATCCAATACGTTGACGACAAGGTTAAGACTTAGTCTTCAAGCTCAAAAGATGAAAGAACACAACGAGATAATCGTTGAAGCGCTACCATCTCCCTCAAAACGGATGTTCTACCAAACAAGTCAAACGTATGTCGGATGAACTTAGATGAGATAATTGTTGAAGAGGTTGAACAAGGAGAGATTAAGAAGCCAAGAGTGGTTTATGAACCAATAATTGAAGAGAGAAGTAGAGTAAGACAACCACCCATACATTGCCACTATCCCGCTTATCCATAGGAGCAACAACAGAAGTGTATAGAGGCATTAAAAAAACTAAAAATTAACGTCCCTTTACTCGAAGCTATGAGAGGAAGGCGAAACTATGATCGATTATTTATGGAGGCACTCTCCAATAAAGAAAGGTTCACAAGATCCAAATCTGTGACACTCAATGAAGGGATATCAGCACAAGTTCAGCAAAGATTACCACCGAAGCTTAAAGATCCTGGAGGTTTCAACCTCCCAATCAAAATAGGTGGAATATTTCATGGGAAAGCCATGTGTGATTTAGGGGCAAGTGTGAATATCATGCCCAAAAGTATATTCAAGAAGATTGGTATTAATGATGCGAAACCGAAATCCGTAATCTTACAACTTGCAGAACAATCAACAGCAAAGCCGTGGGGAGTAATTGAGGATGTAATCATCCAAGTAGGTAACCTTGTTATTCCCACGGACTTTATTATTCTAGACTATAAAGCAGATAAGAACGTCCCATTCATTCTTGGGCGTCCATTCCTAGCCACCAGCGATACTATAGTGAATGTGAATGAAGGAACCGTGACTCTCCGTATTGGAGATAACTCTGAAACATTCTATGTTTCGGGGAAGAAGAAAAAGAAAAATGAGTCAAAAGAAATATATCCAATCAGAGTTGTAACCAAGAAGCCAGAACCTGTAAGCCCCCAAGAAACCATGGAGAAAAAGATTGAGTTTGGGGTAGGAGACGAGGTGGCATGGAAACCTCCCAACCCCAAACATAGCAGTTCTTGGAAGGGGCCATACATTATCACACAAATCATCTCAGAAGGAGTGGTCGAAATAAAGGCTATCGAAGGTTGCAAGCTCGAGTTGGTAAGTGTTAATCATCTCACTCACTGCTAGGGAGGCTATAAAAAGAAATAACCGAGGTAACTCGTCTAACTTTGAAAGACGTTAAACAAAAGTGCCCTTTGGGAGACATCCCATAGTAATTTATGTTGTTATATTTTAGTTTAGTTGTTTTTATTTGATATTTTGTATTTGAGAAAGGTATTAGTTTTTTTGATGTTAGGTATTAAAGAAATCGAGTTTGGGAAGCAAAAACGGATTTTTTTGGGAGTTTTCTGACCTGCCACCGGTATACCGGACCCTACCGGCGGTATACCGCAAGTCAGAAAACCCGAGGCCACGGGTACTAGCTACGTGTTCAAGGCAGAAAGGTGAGTTTCGAAAGAAAGCAGCTCCAGTATACCGGGCCCTACCTCCGGTATACCGGCCAGAGCAAAAACCCGTGCCCACGTGTTTGCAACTCGGGTATTTTGACGTAACGTGGATCTGGAAGAACAATACCTCCGGTGTACCGGGCCCTACGGCCGGTATACCGCCCGATGCCGCTGGAGCAAAAAAGATTATTGCGTTGTTTTTGTTATAAGGAGTAAGAGGTAAGCTCTAATCCGAATTTTTCAATCCTTAAGCCTCACTTTCTTCTCCAAACCTCTCCCAACTCCGTTAGAGCTTCAACAAACCTTCACCCAACATCAAAACACTACCAAATCACCATGAATACAACCAAATCCTTCCCTACATCATTACCAAGAATATTCGATCACCCAAATCATATCAAAACACCTAAAAACCAAGAATCAAAACCATGAATTTAAAAATTCATCCAACAATTCCTTAAACCCATATCACCAAAGCTTGATTCAATCAGACCAGCATGAATAATTATCATCCTAACACCTTTCCTAACCCAATTAAAGCTTGTTCTACCTATGATCAAGAGTTACAAATTTCAAGAGTGCTCAAAGCTTTGAGTTGGGGGTCAAAAGAGATATTATAAAGTGTTAAGGGATATGAAGAATCAATGCAAGGTATTGGGTAAGTTCTAGAAGAAATTAATTGAGATGGGTACTAGTTCGGAAAAAATTACAAGATAATTCGAGTCAAGCAATAAGAGAGGAACCGATTTTTGGTGGATTCAAATCCTAAAAAGCAAGCAATTGTGATTAGGGAGCAGAAGATGCCAATAACTCTTCTAATAAAAGATTCGTATATCAGAGATGAATAAAAGCTTTTGGGACGCTAGTAGCTGTGTTCAAAACATATTCCTGGATAAACACCTTCACATGAGAGATTATTCAAGAGCAAAGTCGGAAGAAGATAAACAATATATTTCTAGAGTGTGATTGATTGGGATGGAGCATAAGAGGATGTAAGGGAAAGCGAAATTGGTGATACTAGAAGTTTTCATACATAAAAGCAGTGCACCCTATTTCAGGTATTGATCAGGCGAGGTAAATAGCCTCGAAGAGTATGTTTTCTTCCTTCCTTACCTTTTCTTTATGTGCAATATCTGTAAATTTTAATTTCTTTTATTTTATTTTTGAGTCTTTTCGAGTCGTGGGGACTCGACTCATTTTTGAGTTTGGGGTGTGGGGATTCGTTGTCCCTCATCTCCATTTTTATGTGTTCTATTGTTTTTAGGTAAAAATTAAAATTTTTGAAGGATTATATGTATGTAGAGTGTGTTTAATAGCTTGAAAGCATAAGCTCAGTAAGTTAATGATAAAAAGTAGTATGTTTATGAGATATTTTATTTTGTATGCTTTGAATATTTGCAGGAAAACACACATTGATAGTAAAGAAAAGATTAGTTAGCAATGCGATAGAAAGTATGTTCGATCCCAGGGAGCCATGAGTGGTTTGTAGGTCGTGAGATCCAATCTACTTGACAAACCCATTTGATGAACGTGCTAAAGGTAAGAGAATAACGAAATTGCATGGTGTAGAAAATGATTAAGGCAGTTCTTTCATATTTTAGCCACTTGAAGCCTTTCAAGTTTCTCACCCTGTTATTTGATTTAATATTTTATATCCTTCTCGTCCCCTTCTAGCCTTTCTAAAGCCTTTTTATTTAACCACAATATAAGCCATATCCCTTTAGATTATAGGAATTTTCCATATGACCCGCACTCGAATCGCCATGCATAGACAATTGTTTTAGAGCTTGAGTTTGGGGTGGTGGGTCCACCATTATGGGAATTGTTATTAGGATGGGATTTTTGAGCTTATTAATTGTGCTCTGTTATTATTTAGATGATGATTCACAGGTTTATATTGTAACCCTTTGCCGGGGTAATAGTGAATGAAAAATAAGCTACGAGCTAGAAATGAAAATAAAAGAAAAAAATCTATGAAAAAATAGCGTGATATCTCTATATCAAAAATAGAGTCATAGCTATACAAAAGGAAAAAATTGATTTGAAAAGATTATATATTCGGACCGGCAAACTGGAATTTTTATGTGAACATCTTTATGCTTTAATTGGGTTATTGGGGATGCTACTTTGTGCATCAAGAATTCAAAGCTCCAGGGCGATTCATTGATGGCTAGTGAAGAGAGAGCCAAAAGCTCACTTTAAATTATCCAAATATACTATCATACCGTCCCTAAACCTAAATTACAACCTTAAAGACCTTTTGATTCTTTGTTATGTAATCGAGAAGTGATTAAGCCAATAGAGAGTAGTTAAATGGATCTTTGGATACTAGTGAATTTCGACGAACAATCTATAGCCTCCTTGGTGAACTGAGCAAAGTTCCTCTACTTCTTATTTTGCGAAGCTAATCTAATCTTGAATTCAAACCGTGTTGACTATGGATATGAAAAGTGTGCAGGTATGTAGTTTGTGAATATTATTACATGAAATTTTCTGAGTAGTTGCTTTAAATTTATTCTCTATATTCTGCTATCTTCTTCCATCTGTGCTTAATTGACCTAGGTGTGTATTTAGAGACTTCCCTTTGTTTTTATCTTTATTGTACCGGGATTATACAACTTTGAGTTGGGGGTCTTGATGTCTCCTTATTTGTAATGAATTAATATTAGTTGGAGACATCATTTTTAGTGATTTAGGAAGTCTTCTAGTCGATTTTCCCATGAATTATTACACTTTCCTATTTCTAGTCTTGATTTAGTAAATTATTATTTTTAGAGAGAACATTGGGTTTAATTATTTATTTAGTGTGAAACTTTAAAGATAATTATGGAGATTAATTAGAGTCCCAGTCAAAGTATAAGAAATAAGGAAAGAAGATAAGCATGAAAATTGGAGATAAGGTAATAAAATCTAAAATATGGAAAAGAAAAAGCTGCCAAAAATCTGAATTTCACCACCCACGACCACAAATCAGCTTATATCTCAAAATTGGTGGGGAATTTGGAAGAACGTTCAAGAGAAAAGTTAAATATTTTTCCGATACGATGAATTTCGACTACTCATACTCGTCAAACGGATAAGAATTGAAGTTGTTAGGACCAAAACAAAAACGGGCCTGATTTCATATTTTAGGGTTACGAATTTGAGTTGGGCTAGGAGTCCATTACTTACCTTCTCCTTCAAGAAAATGAATTAGGTCTTCCTAAACACCTATAAATACACCCTTAAACCATCGTAAACATGTCCTTGCTCAGTTCTAAATATTAGCTTAATCCTTACACATATATTAATCCTTAGTATCAAGCTATTCATCCAAGAAGCAAGCTGACCTATAGAGGAAGACAAGAAGCACGAAGTTGGATAGTGACAAACTCCTCTTCTACATCTCTCCTTCTCTATATTTAGGATAATTAGCTATAGATTTGTGGCTTCACCATATTTCTGAGCTTTTATTCTGTAAGTTTTACTTTTTATTGTTGGGTTATTATTTTGTCTTTAATTCCATAATACTATTTGTTATTTTAATTGATTTGAGCTTGGCGTATATTGTTATTATGTGTTTTGACTTATTGTTACAACCCTAGATTTGTCCAATCTTAGGATTATTCTTACTTATTGACAACACCACATAATCGTCTAGTTTTGATTCTTTGCCTAACTAGATAGCCATAAAGGTTTGATTTAATCACCAATTATTACTCATGAATCCTTGGTAGTGGAGAGGCTGCTCCTAAGCCTAATAGAGTCTAGGTAGAATTTAGAATCCTGGTTAATATATAATTCTTAATCTGTGACAGGTTAGAATAACAACTTAGTAAAATAGACTCATATTAGTGACCCTAATCTATTAGACTTACATCCACATTTATTTATCTGCATTCGTATCTGTTTATTTCATATCAGATCATTATTCATCTTTTTATATTTTTATCTTAACATCTAAATTCATCTACGCTTGTTAAAGATAATTAGATCTAACAGATTAAATCCCTGCGAACGAACTTAACTTATCATTAAAACTTGCAAATGATCTGTGATACTTGTAGTGAGTTCCGTGGTTCTCAATGGTGTGTGCTCTTTATTATTATCTTTATTTATCTATTATTTTATCACACCTTAACCCCCACCATGAGCCCATGGAAACCCTAAAATTTAGTCCAAATCTTAAATAATCATATGAGGAGCCACACCTCTCATACCATTCAGCCTGTAGTCCTTGAAGAAGAGCATAGAACGTCTGGAGCCATCAGGAGAAGAAGATGAAGAAGAAGAAGAAGAAGAAGAAGAAGAAGAAGAAGAAGAAGAAGAAGAAGAAGAAGAAGAAGATGAGGGTTTCTACACCAAACTCCGTGATTCTTCATCATTTGGGCTCCGTTAGCTATCAGTCCAAAGAGTAACTTTATTCCGTTATCTATTATAATCATGGTTTTTGCATAAGTTTTTATTAATTTTTGGTTATGCATTATGAACTAACCCTCATTTCTTGAGGTTTGCTTTATGTAATAACCTATGTTTATCTATTTTAATGGGTTATTGCATTGGGATTAATGTTTAATTGAGATTACTATTATTATTATATTCCATTGACTATATGTTTGTATTAATACTATCCATACCATACCTACGTAGTGGGTAGCTGTGAAAGTCCTAGAGGGAGGTGAATAGGATTACTAATAAGATTAATGCCTAATTAAAAATCTTTTGGACAATTATATGTTTAAGAAAGAAACTTCTAAGTCAACTAATATATCAAACTCTTAAGGGATCATGCAATGGATAAGCTAAGAGGTTCGATATATAATTGATACAAGTAAAACGAGTTTCTAATCTCTAACTACTCTAGATGGCAATATGTTAGATAAACTAGATAATCAATATCACAATATTCATACTAGCATATTATCAAACATATAAAATGCGGAAAGTAAATAGAGTAGGGATAGAAAGATACACACGATTTATAGTGGTTCGGTTTCCCTACATCCACTACCTAAGGAAGCCTCCTTAGGATTTCAAGCTTTTCACTAAGCTCCCGTGTCTCTCTTAACCGGGTCGAGAACACAATAACCCTTACAACCTCTTCGATAACACGAAGGACAACCTCTTCGAAACCACGAAGGAAACTCTTGTGTAATCCCAACACAAGGACAACCTCTTGTGTAATCACAACACAAGGACACCAAGTATAATCCCTATACTCACACACTCTCTTAATCTAACTATTACAAAGACTAGACTAAGAGGATAAAAACAAAGTGTTTAAGGGGTGAAACTACTTTGCTAGATAATCTCCTAAAGAGTAGATATAACTATAATCATGTAAACTCCTCTTGAGTGGATAGAACTTTGTGGCTTATTTGATTAACTCCTTGAATGAGTTGGATATGACAATTAAAGCTCTTGACGCCTTCTTGGATGATAACAATTAAGCCCCTAAGTGTATATGGGTTGAAGGTGTAATTGTAGCCTTGAAAGACCTTCAATTTATAGCTGCAAAATGCTCCCAACGGTCATATGATTTGTCTCCAACGGATATATTAATATCTCCAACGGATCTATTGCTTTTGTCTTTATTTTGCTGCAGGAAAACCTTCTTTGCGGTGTACCGCGGGTATGGTCCGGTGCACCGCGAAGACGTTCGTCTTAACTTCAAGCTTACTGGTCGGACTATCCTATGCACCGTGTCCCTGGTCCGTGCCTCAGTCCGGTGTACCGCGCCTCAGTCCGGTGTACCGCACATTTCTTAGCTTACTGGTCGGACTAGCCTGTGCACCGCGCCTCTGGTCCGTGACTCTGCGGTGTACCGCATCTTTCTTCCGGTGTACCGCACCAAAGGTTTAAAACACCTTCTAGTGAGTATATCTTTTACTATGATGCTCGGATTTGAAAACCTTCTTCACGAGAGTTGTAGAGAACATCATTCTCATAAACTTTGTAGTTGATCACTAAAGCTAATTCTCAATGTACACAAGGGTAAGGTTAATAGCATTTGTATGAGAAATAGTTTCTTAAAATAAAACAATAAAGCTTTGATCTAAAAGATAAAGAATGAGCTTTTTTTGATGAATTAGAGTGCAAGATAGAAAGTATAAAACAATAGTAGTTAGCACACTAAACACAAGAGGATTTGTCACATTAAAACAACCTATTAAGGGAGGCTATATGCCAACAATCTCCCCCTTTTTGATGATGACAAATCCTTCACTAAAACACCTTAGGAATGATATGAAAGTTTAAGCACTTATCAAATTTAGCTCCCCCTCACAATAAGCATTTAAGTAAAAAAGAATATAAGATATGAAATGCATTTGTGAGTATTAAAAAGTGCAATTTTGAAAGTTTTAGTGCACATATTTCTCCCCCTTTGTCTTCATCAAAAAGACGGGATAATAAGATCAAACAAATAATCATAGAAGAGCAAAAACTCAAGTGAATAGATTTTGAAAAACAAAATAGAGAGATCAAGGGTTTAAGAGCAATTAAAACATTTTAATTTGAGATGCACAAAGATCAACAATTGCAAAGCATGAAAAGGATAAGGGATGGAGACATTTTACCAACTTCTTGATCGATAGGTTTTCATCTTATAAGCTTTCTAACAATGCAACGATTAGTGCAATTATAAGATAAACGATTAGTGCAAACGATTAATCAAGCATTTTAGTTTTTAAAGATAATTTACTAAAAATTCCCCCTCACGAAATGCATAGAGTGTTTGTTTCAATTTTGAAAAGTTTGACCAATAATTTCTCCCCTTTTTACTAATAAGAATATTTGAATCAATTTTAAGAAATCATGGGGTAATTTGTCATTTTTGAAAAGCAAAAGGGTCAAGATGTATTTTCCAAAAGTTTAGGGACTAAACACAATTTTGAAAAACTTCAAAGGACCTAAATGCAATTTTCAACCATTTGAAGAACAAAGATTAATTTGAACAAACTAAAGGGACTATAAAACAATATAGAATAAGATCAAGGATGAATGATGCAATAGTACCTAAATCATCAAGGAAAATGTTAGCAACATTAACACATTTAAATAATATCCGAAGCATAAAATTTAAGCAACTAACATTCAACAATACATACATAACCAATTATCCAAGTTAAACACATAGCATCTTAAACCAATCATCCAAATTTAACCAAGTAGCAATGAAATCCTAAATATCCAAAACATGGATTCATAAGCATTCAAAGCATAAACAACTGAAAAACCAAAACAACCACAATAATGACCAAGTAGGATAATATGAAGATTAAAAACACCCAATAAGAATAATTTGAAACCGATTTTAAGAAATCTAGGGGTAAAATTTAAACTTTGAAAAGTATGGGGGTCAAAATGCATTTTTCAAATGTTTAGGGACTAAATGCAATTTTGAAAACCTTCAAGGACCTAAGTATAACTTTCTCAAGACAATAGGGACCTAGGTCTAATTTTCAAGCATAAGAAAGCTAAATGCAACTTGTTCAAACTATAGGGATCTAAAATCAATATTTTTCAACCTATAGGGATCACAATGCAATATTTTCAACCAATAAGGACCATAAAGTAAGATAGAACAATAAACCCCGAATTGCGGTGTACCGGACCATTGTTGCGGTGCACCGCACTAAAGCTCGACTAAAAGGAGTAAGAAGAGAGATTAGAAAATAGGCAATTTGCATAAACACCCGAAACTAATTCGAAAACTCCCCAATCGTTTAGAAATATTTTAAAACTACTAAAAGCGCTTTTGTTTTGAAAAGATACAACAAGAAAATCCCGAAAACAAATAAAACGATTTATTTCACAAATACCCCTATATATTCTAAAAAATATGAAAAGACCCAAAATCAAGGTTAAGCAATTTTAAGTATGAAAAGGTCAAGACATACAAGATATTTGCACAATAGGGAATAAACCATATAAGCACATAATGAAGCACACATATAGATAGTAAGGATAAGCAAATTCATGCAAATGAGTTAATGACCAATAATGGATTAATTTCCCATAATTCTATACATAAAAACATTTTTGAAATGCAATGGGAAATGCAAAAGATTAACGGAAAAATATTTTGAAAAGCAATTTCGTTAAAAAACTCACCCATATGAAAATGCAAATTTGTGATCAAAGATAAATTAAGATTTGAAAGAGTAAACTAATATCTTTGATCTTTTTCCCTTTTATCAATCAATAGGCACTTTTAAAAGGATATAAAAACTTGTAAGAATAAAAAGTGCAATTTATAATCGTTGAGGGACTAAAAAGCAATTTCACATAGTAAGGACTAAAAATGCAATTTTTCAAAAATATGAACTAAGATGGCAAATTTTACATGTGAAAGAATATGAAGTCCAAACTATGACACTTTGGAGAATTTAAAAACTATGAGGGGTCAAAGTGTAATTTTGAAAATTTTGGGAACTAAAATGCAATTACCAAAATTCTAAGAGCTAAAGTGCAAAAACATCATTCATGAGAATTAGATGCAAAAACACTAATAACATTTAAAACAATGATTAGTATCACAAGATAATATCCCAAGATAAAACATGATAAACACAACTAATCAATTCACAACCAATTCATAATTATAAGCACAAGCCATAAGGAGGAACGCAAAGTAATATACGAGATAAAGAAAAGAAATCACCGGATTTTCCTTTTTCGAGTTTTGAGTGTTCTTTCGTATATTAATTCTTCCATTTGTTTCCTCCAAGCAAAGTAACGATTACCTACAAGAAAATGGAGGTTGTGTAGAAAACAACTCTTCCAAAAGATTAGATTCCAAATCGTTTACTCTACTAACGGTTAAGCTATTCACGTAGAGTTAGGCTCTGATACCAATTGAAAGTCCTAGAGGGGGGTGAATAGGATTACTAATAAGATTAATGCCTAATTAAAAATCTTTTGGACAATTATATGTTTAAGAAAGAAACTTCTAAGTCAACTAATATATCAAACTCTTAAGGGATCATGCAATGGATAAGCTAAGAGGCTCGATATATAATTGATACAAGTAAAACGAGTTTCTAATCTCTAACTACTCTAGATGGCAATATGTTAGATAAACTAGATAATCAATATCACAATATTCATACTAGCATATTATCAAACATATAAAATGCGGAAAGTAAATAGAGTAGGGATAGAAAGATACACACGATTTATAGTGGTTCGGTTTCCCTACATCCACTACCTAAGGAAGCCTCCTTAGGATTTCAAGCTTTTCACTAAGCTCCCGTGTCTCTCTTAACCGGGTCGAGAACACAATAACCCTTACAACCTCTTCGATAACACGAAGGACAACCTCTTCGAAACCACGAAGGAAACTCTTGTGTAATCCCAACACAAGGACAACCTCTTGTGTAATCACAACACAAGGACACCAAGTATAATCCCTATACTCACACACTCTCTTAATCTAACTATTACAAAGACTAGACTAAGAGGATAAAAACAAAGTGTTTAAGGGGTGAAACTACTTTGCTAGATAATCTCCTAAAGAGTAGATATAACTATAAGCATGTAAACTCCTCTTGAGTGGATAGAACTTTGTGGCTTATTTGATTAACTCCTTGAATGAGTTGGATATGACAATTAAAGCTCTTGACACCTTCTTGGATGATAACAATTAAGCCCCTAAGTGTATATGGGTTGAAGGTGTAATTGTAGCCTTGAAAGACCTTCAATTTATAGCTGCAAAATGCTCCCAACGGTCATATGATTTGTCTCCAACGGATATATTAATATCTCCAACGGATCTATTGCTTTTGTCTTTATTTTGCTGCAGGAAAACCTTCTTTGCGGTGTACCGCGGGTATGGTCCGGTGCACCGCGAAGACGTTCGTCTTAACTTCAAGCTTACTGGTCGGACTATCCTATGCACCGTGTCCCTGGTCCGTGCCTCAGTCCGGTGTACCGCGCCTCAGTCCGGTGTACCGCACATTTCTTAGCTTACTGGTCGGACTAGCCTGTGCACCGCGCCTCTGGTCCGTGACTCTGCGGTGTACCGCATCTTTCTTCCGGTGTACCGCACCAAAGGTTTAAAACACCTTCTAGTGAGTATATCTTTTACTATGATGCTCGGATTTGAAAACCTTCTTCACGAGAGTTGTAGAGAACATCATTCTCATAAACTTTGTAGTTGATCACTAAAGCTAATTCTCAATGTACACAAGGGTAAGGTTAATAGCATTTGTATGAGAAATAGTTTCTTAAAATAAAACAATAAAGCTTTGATCTAAAAGATAAAGAATGAGCTTTTTTTGATGAATTAGAGTGCAAGATAGAAAGTATAAAACAATAGTAGTTAGCACACTAAACACAAGAGGATTTGTCACATTAAAACAACCTATTAAGGGAGGCTATATGCCAACAAGCTGTTGTGGTTCCAGGGTTTATATATAATATGATGGATTGGTACCAGTGGAACAAGGACTCCCCGCAAGCGTACAGGTTGTCTCCAAGTAAAAATATGATAAGCCCAAGGGATATCGATCCACAAGGACTACTAAAAATGTAAATGATATGTTCTTAATGTAATAAAATGTAGAGTTGCAATTAAAACAATAATAATAAGGAAGATTTTGTATTCGGTTTTTATAATTAAAAGGACTAACTTGAAAATAAGTGAATGTTAAACTAAAATTAAATGAATAAAATGTTAATTGAGTTTATAAAGTTTATAAAGTATGAGAATGGAATGCTTGATCCTTGCAATTAATCCACCTAATTGACAATTATCTTTTTTATGGTATAAAGGTGAATTGAATATGGTTCACATTAGTCTGGATGCAATAACAACTAAATCACCCTACAAGCAACTGAGTTCTATACATTACTCGTCTCTTGGCTTTAGGGTAGGCTTAAGCACAAAGCCCTAATAGCTACCTAGCGTGCTAATATTGTCCGATAAAAGGAATTAATCGCTTATATATTATGTCCGAAAATCCTACCCCCCACCCAGGTGTTAGTCAAAAAGACTCAAACTACCTATACTTGATCAGGGTATAAATAGGCAACAAGAAAAAATATGTAAGCAATGGAAAATATAGGTTCAATACGTAAAAAGTATCCCAAATCACCCAAACATGAATAAAAATCATTTAGGGTTCATACCCTTGTAATTTTCAAGCATAAAGTAGCTTAGCTCATACTACATAAAGGGAAATACAATGTAAATAATACTAGAATCGTGTTTAAAAGACAATATGGAATCAAAATAATCTAACAATGTCATTGCCTTCACATCCACAAGAAGGCTCTGTTACCAAGCTATAACAAACGATGAAATCTTTTATGGAATGTGACACAATAACCTATGAAATCATTTATGGTGATGACAAATAAAACCATTATTGCTAATAATGAAAAATTCAACGAGCAATATGTACGTTGCAGTTATTGGGGAAACAAATCACTCAATTAGCCTCCCATTGTGAGAAAAATCAACAAGGTCCTCTGCAACAATTAGTCCGAGATAAAAGCAATGAAGTGAAGGCCATCTAGAATATTGAGGCTAACATCGGGTTCAAAGCATGTGAGGCTATAAGCCTGCAAGTTGAAGAGAAACTAGTGGAAATACCCCCTGTTGTAGATATTGTCGTGGAAATTCTAAAGATAGATGAACCAACCAAGCGAAGCTCGAGGGAATCAAGCGTTGAGATTTAGGTCGAAGACTAGGTTGTAGAGGTTTAGAAGAAAGAGCTTACACCATTAAATATGGTCAACAAATGCCTTGGAGCAAGGTGTTACACTACGAAAGTAAGGCGGCAAGGTGAGGGATCTGCCCACCACCTATTAAAGATTGAGTGAAACAAACTTTAGGTGGGAGATTCCTTAGGATACTATTTTGAAGAAGAGGAGAAGTACCACAAGGGTCTCAAGAAAATCTTCGTGGAAGGTAACGCGTCGAGCTTAACGATGTAATAACCAAAATCATTTCTTGCGAGACAACCTATGTTTTAAAATGCTTTATTAATTTAATTTTATGTTCTTAATGTAAGTTAGTAAGTTTATTTTGTGTTTTAGTGTATCTTAAGTTAATGAGAAGGGTATAGAGTGATCTTAATGAGTAGGTGAGCAAAAAATTGAGTTTGGGGTAAAAATTTGGGAAAATTAAGCTCAACAACAGATGTCTGCAGTACACCGCGCTCAATGGGGGGTGCGCCACAAGGCCCTAAACTGTTGTGACGATTTCGCCATGGTCTAATTGAACAAAAAGAATTGACCATTTTCAGTACACCGTGACCCATTCACGGTACACCGCTGAGGTCTCCCTTTTTGTGATAAATATATGCCCTTAGGATACATCATTTTAGTCAGAAATTGGACTTATTATATATACTTTTGAGCTTATATTTTCATATTGCACTTTCTCCCCAAAGAATTATGATAATTGTGTTTTTAGAGATTTTGTGCGTTAATTTGTGTGTTTTATTATGAAGTTCCTAGGTACATGGTTGCTAGGAAGCACCAAGATGAGGAGTAGAAGTGGAGTTTAAAGTCTTAGGTTAAAAGGAGGTGTGATGTCTCCTCATTTGTGATAATAAAATCTATTTCCGAGACATCATTTTAGGCGTATTTATTAGTTTATAGGTCGAATTTCACATGATTTAGTACACTTTCCTATTTTGGGTCTTGAATTGATTATTTATTATTTTTAGAGCATATTTGGGTTTAATTATTTATTTAGTGTGAAGCTTTAGAGATATATGTTAATTAATTAGACTCCAAGTTGGTTCAAAGAGCTAAAGGAAAGAAGATAAACATGGAAATTGAAGATAAGGAAGTAAAAGCTAAAAATATGGAAAAGGAAAAGCTGCCTTGATTCTGAATTTCTGCACCTACGACCACAAATCAGCTTATATCTTAAAATCTGTGAGGAATCTGGAGAAACGGTCAAGAGCAAAGTTAAATATCTTTCCGAGATGATGAATTTCGACTACTCATTCGCGTCAAACATATAAGTATTGAAGCTGTTAGGACCAAAACAAAAACGGGGCTGATTCCATGTTTTTGGGCTACAAATTTGAGTTGGGCTAGGAGCCCAATGTTTACCTTTTCCTTCAAGAAAATGATTAGGTCAACCTATACACTATAAATACAGCCTCTTAACACTAGAAAATCATCCTTGGTTAACCCTTAAGCCAAGAGGAAGCTTACAACACAAGAAAAGAAGTCTGGAAGGAGTTGTTCATCAATAATGTCTTCTTCAACCTTTGAATTTGTAATTTCTTTCTTTTCTACCATTAGTAGGAACTAAATTTCTATTAGCTTGAGTTTTAGCATATATGTATGAACCCTAATTTTGGTTGACATCTATCTAATTTGGGAATTCTATGTTTTAAATTAAATTATAGTTTTTATTCTATGTTTATGTGTTTGGATTTATATTCTGTGTTCTTGTGGATCGCGACCATATAGAATTACCATCTAGTAGTCTTTTTTTAGTCGAAAATTAACTTGCATTAATATAAAAGTCCCAAAATATTACAAATTCAACCTACACCTATTGCTTCAAAGTCATTTCTAAGTAAGTTGGCTAATTGGGGAGGTGGAGATGAACTCCAAAGGCTAAACAATTTGCCTTTTAGCATTTGTATAGCCTCCCAATCTGCACTTCTATTGTTTTCTCTCCTAGAATAGGAGATACAAATGTTGTCCCTAAGTGCGCAAAAACGAATGTTCTTAACTACAAGTTTAACACAACTAAAATTATTACAATTAGTCGAATTAACCATCTAGTAATTAGGTCACCATTGACAACGGTGTTTAATTACATGTTTAGCACATACGTCTAGTGTAAGGTTTAGATCTGACAAATCAACCTAACTAGATAATCACCATGGTTTAGTGTATTGCTATTTTACCAATTGCAGGAACAGTTTGCTTAGGACTCCTTATTGACATAGGTAAACCCTATTTAAAACTACATATCGCAATTTGAACCGATTATTGAAATACTACATAATTCACCCTTACATTTTTAGAAAGGCAAAACTAGTGGGGATTACATGCTATTCACTCAAGCTATATTCTCATACTACTTCTTCTCTTACATTTAATTTTCTGTCTTTAATTTATTAGTTAATTGAAAATCAAATAAAAATCTATTTGTCTTTACTTTTTTGTCGTTATTTGTTCTAGCTTTTAGTATTTGCACTTGATTATTGCCATAATATTCCCCTAACCTTCGTAGTCTCTGCGGAACGAATCTTACCTAATCATTAAAAAATTGCATACGATTTGTATACTTGCAGAACCGTGCTCAGTCTAGGGTGTTTATTTGCACTTTATTTATATCATATTTATCACACCCTAGGCCACACCAAGTTTTTGGTGCCGCTGCCGGGGACTACATCGTTAGTCCTTGTGCATATATCTTGTGCTTTTATTTCAGTTAGTTCTATTTTACGCTTTTGTCTTTTAGTTTTTGTTTTATAGAAAGTTACAGATGCAGAATCCAAGGAGACTTGAATCACCCATCATGTTTGGAGTGCAACCACGCGGAATCCGCACTCCGGAAATCCAAGCCGCTAAATTCGGGCCAGATCCAGGGATGTTAACACAATTTGCAACTCATGGACTATTTAGCGGTGCTGCACAACAAGATCCGATCCGATATATTCAGAAATTCATGCAAATCTGTGATGCTTATATCGTAAAAGGAGTTGCTAGGGAGCAGGTGTATTACATGATGTTCCAGTTGTTCTTGACCGGAGGTGCAAGCAATTGGTACGATACCCAATATCCTCATGTCATTCCAGATTGGGATAAGCTTCAAGAAAGATTCCTAGACCAATTGTATCCGGTTAGTAGACGATTAAAAGATATGTTGGAGCTTGAACAATTTATACAGGAAGACGGAGAAAGTTTAGGTAAATCATGGTTACGATTTAATGAAAAGAAGGAGAGATGTCCATACCATAAATCATCGTCGAAATATTTTTTAACATTGTTCTATGGAGGACTTAATAACAAGTCAAGGGCAAAAGCAGATATGTTAGGAAACAAAGGTTTTGTGTTGCTAGATCCTGAAGAAGCCAAAATTTGTATGGAGAGAATTCTTGAGAACGAGAGGAGTTGGCCAAGGGAACCAGAAAAGAAGACACTTCAGAATCTCTGAAGCTCAAAGAATTGGCCCTACAACTCGAAGAACTGCAAGAACAAGCTCGAACAATTGCTCAGGTGAATCTAGTGCGTACTATACCTTCGTGTCCTGGTTGTGGATCAAGAAATCATGTGTGGGAAAGGTGTATGAATAATTCAGCCTCAGCTTCCGTTACATATCCTCAAGATAACCATTATTCTAGTGGTTATGATTATCCTCAAGAAAGCAACGCTAGTTATCAACACCCTCTACAACAAAGAAGTTGGGTCAGAAATCAAAAGACTTATCATCAACCCCAACCTCGAGCTTAATATCCACCACAACCTATTCCTCAAAAGGTGCCCATTGTTGAAAAAGTTTATCAAGAACCACCAAAACAATCAACGCAACTAGCAAAGAAATAACAAACCTTGAGCTTGAATTCGAGTATGGCTAAATTGATGCAAGCAATGGAAAACAATATGAGTCGTAGCCAACAGAAATTCAAGCCCAGCAAAGGCTATTCTAGAAACTCGAGCATACCTTATCACATATGGCGAGTACATTACAAAATATGCCGAAAGGGCAACTCCCAAGTGATACTATTTCTCCTCGAGATGATTCTTGTCACGCAGTTGAATTGCGAAGTGGAAAACAACTACCTCCACCAAGACCAGAACCAGAACCAATCCCTATTCCATAAAAGGGGGGAGAAGAAACAACAGAAGATACAGTAGAAGAGGTAGTTGAACCAAAGAGTGTCCAAGCTAAGACACCTGAAAAAACAAAAAATTCAGTGGAACTTAATACACGCCCTCCACCACCATACCCTTCACGTGTCAGAAAAAAGGACAATGAACTGGAATTCAAGAAGTTCGTTGACATGGTGAGCAAGTTAGAAATTAATATGCCGTTTGTAGAAGCTCTCAAAAGAATGCCGAAATATCTAAAATTCATGAAGGACATTCTTTCTAACAAACGAAGTATAGAAACTGGGGAAACAATTGGTTTGCCTGTGGAGTATAGTGCTATTTGTCAAAACAAGTTACCACCGAAGCTAGAAGATCCCGGAAGTTTTACTATTCCCATTGGCATTGGAGATAGTTGGACTAGGAAAGCATAGGCGCGAGCATCAGTCTCATGCCAAGATCCCTGTTCGAGAAGCTTAATATAGGAGAGGTAGTACTCACATCTGTGGTATTACAAATGGCGGATCGATCCCTCTCCCGACCAGTAGGTAAAATTGAAGATGTTTTAGTTAAAGCTGGTACTTTTATTTTTCCTTGTGATTTTATTATTCTTGACTACAACACGGATAAGAATGTCCCCATCATCTTGGGTAGACCATTCTTAGCCACGGGGCATACACTAATAGATGTTGAGAATGGTGAGTTGATCATGAGGGTACAAGACGAACAGGTACGATTCAATGTGTTTAAGGCTATGTAGTTACCGAATTCGAAAGATGAATATTTCAAAATAGATGTCATCGGAAAAATTACACAAGAAGTCTTCAATGAAGCAAGCTTAGATGATGATCTTGACGAGGCCTTAACACTTGATTCACAAGAAGAAATCAAGATTCCCCCTGAAGAAGTTGCTGCATTAGGATCAAATATAAGAGAACTACTTCGAGAATCAGGTGACATTGAACCTATAAAGCAACCATCCATAATATGTCCACCTGTTCTCGAAGAAAAACTGCTTCCAGAACATCTACGCTGTGCATATCTAGGTACAAACAAAACTTTGCCTGTTATTATTTCTGCTAACCTTTCCGGTCCTTAAGAGGAGAAGCTACTTCATGTACTTCGCGCTAACAAAGAAACAATCGGATGAACTATTGCTGACATCAAGGGAATTAGCCCTTCCGTTTGCAAACACGAAATCATTCTTGAGAACGAAGGTGGGCGATCTATAGAGGGACAAAGAAGACTCATGCCGGCTATGAAAGAAGTGGTGAGGAAGGAGGTAATCAAGTTATTAGACGTAGGAATTATCTATCTGATTGCTAGCAGTGATTGGGTTAGTCCAGTGCAATGTGTTTCAAAGAAAGGAGGTATTACTACCATCCTTAATGATCAAGGTGAAGCCATACCATCAAGAACAGTTGTGGGGTGGCGAGTATGCATGGATTACCGAAGACTCAACAAAGCTACAAAGAAAGATCACTTTCCGATACCATTCATTGATCAGATGCTAGACAAACTCGCAGGGAGCGAAGATTATTGTTTCCTTGACGGATATTCGGGTTATAATCAGATTTGTGTGGATCTCCTTGATCAACACAAGACAGCTTTTACTTGTCCATTTGGCACCTTTGCTTATAGAAGGATGCCGTTTGGTTTATGTAATGCACCTGTCACGTTCTAGAGGTGCATGATGGCTATATTTTGGGACATGATTGATAAATACTTGGAGGTTTTTATGGATGATTTTTCGGTGTTTGGAGATAGTTTTGATGATTGTTTGAATAATCTTGAGAAAGACATAAAGTTTCGAAGGCAGGAATGGAGGTTAATCGTGCTAAAATTGAAGTTATCAATACATTACCACCTCCAGTTTCTGTCAAAGGAGTGAGAAGTTTCTTGGGTCACGCAGGATTTTACCTAAGATTTATTAAAGATTTCTCCAAGATCGCCAAACCGCTTTGTTCGTTTCTTGAAAAGGATACTCCTTTTAACTTTACTAACGAATGTCTTCAAGCGTTTTTGACGATTAAGGAGAAACTAATCTCCACACCTATTGTTATACCTCCTGATTGGAAAGCTCTGTTTTAACTTATGTGCGATGCTAGTGATCACGCTATGGGTGTTGTGTTGGGACAGAGGAAAGATAAGCTATTCCACACGATTTATTATGCAAGTAAGACCTTTAACGCTGCCCAGATGAATTATACAGTAACGTAGAAAGAGATGTTGGCCGTAGTATATGCTTTTGATAAATTTCGTTCCTATTGGATTGGGAAGAAAAGTGTTGTATACACGGATTATTCAGCTATCAGATACCTTATGGAAAAAAAGGACGCTAAGCCACGTCTTATTAGATGGGTACTGTTGCTTCAAGAGTTCGACATAGACATTTGAGACCGAAAGGGATGCGAGTCTCAAGTTGCTGATCATTTATCAAGGCTCGAAGGATCTGATGCGAACAAGGAGCCATTATTGGTTAAAGAGGTATTCCCTGATATACAACTTTTTGCTATTAAAGATGCGTTTGTGCCATGGTATGCATATCTAGTCAACCTCATCGTGAGTGGTGTATTCCCCAAGGATATCCACCCACAACAAAGACAAAGATTATCTCACCAGGCTAAAAAATACTATTGGGATGAACTATACCTCTGGAAAATTTGTAGTGACCAAGTAGTTAGAAGATGTGTCCATGAAGGCGAAGTTGATAAGATTATAGCAAGCTGTCATAGTTCACCATATGGAGGTCACTTTAAAGGCGATAGAACTGCTGTTAAAATTCTTCAATCCGGTTTCTATTGGCCTACCCTACACAAAGATTGTCATCGGTTTGTCCAGTCATGTCAAAGATGCTAGTTCACTGGTAATATATCAAAAAGGGACGCGATGCCGCTTAACAATATTCTAGAAGTCGAAATCTTTGATGTATGGGGAATAGATTTCATGGGACCTTTCATCACTTCCCATGGAAATCTTTATATTTTGCTTGCGGTAGATTATGTATCAAAATGGGTAGAAGCAGTGGCAACACCAAAGAACGATGCTCAAACAGTAATTAAATTCTTAAAAACAAATATCTTTTCAAGACATGGTACGCCACGTGTTCTCATCAGTGATAAAGGTACCCATTTCATCAATGCTCAACTGAGGAACCTCCTTCGTATGTTTGGAGTGAGACACCGCATCTTAACCGGTTATCACCCACAAACTAACGGTCAAGCTGAGGTTTCCAATCGGGAAATCAAATCTATTCTTGAGAAGACCGTGAACAAAACAAGGAAAGATTGGTCGTTAAAGCTAGATGATGCTCTCTGGGCTTACAGAACAGCATTTAAAACACCAGTTGGGGCATCTCCATATCGCATGGTCTACGGAAAAGGATGCCATCTACCTATTGAACTCGAAGCTCGAGCCTTCTGGGCTACTAAAACTCTGAATCTAGATCCAGAACTGGCCGGGAAACAAAGATTGATGCAATTAAACGAGTTGGAGGAGTTTTGCTATCTTGCCTATGAAAATTCACGCCTCTACAAGGAGAAAACAAAGAGATGGCATGATAGGCGACTCCGTCCAAAGCATTTCGAGAGAGGACAAAACGTTTTATTATACAATTCTCGATTCTCGAACTACCCAGGAAAGCTTAAATCCCGTTGGGGAGGACCTTACATTGTTACAAAAGTCACACCTCATGGAGCGATTGAAATTGAACATCCAACCGAGCAAAGGACATTCATGGTGAATGGACAGAGTTTGAAAAGATACCATGACAGTGAAGACTTTGGACGAGAGGAGACGATCCATCTCGTAGAAAACGCTTAGCCTGAGGTACACGTCTAACTCAAAGACGTTAAACAAAAGTGCTCTTGGGAGACACCCCTTGTTTTAATTGCTTTTTAGTTTAGTTTTATGCTTTGTAGTGTATAATTTTAAGTTAGTGTATATTTTTAATTGTGTTTACAAGCTAATAGGAGAGAAAGGTAGTGTGTTATTGTGTAGGAAATGAGTTTGGGGTCAAAAGGACTTACTTGGGAAAAATTACGTTCACTGACCGGTAAGCCGGTCAAACCACCGGCAGGCCGGTGGGAAGACACGTGCCCACGGGTTAGTGACTTGGGTTCATTACCGAGAGGTCCCAAAAAGAAAAGCCAGGCACACCGGTATTGCCGCTCAGGGCACCGGTAAGCCGACCAGAGGAGAAACACGTGGCCACGGGGTCCACGCCACGGGTTTTTTGACGGAGTTGCTCCTGGACGAAAAACAACACCGGTATGCCGGTGAATATGGCCGGTATACCGGCGAAGGAAAAACACGTGGCCTCGGGTGTAAGCTCGGGTTCATTACCGAGAGGTCCAAGAATGAAAGACGCCCAGCAACGGTAAGCCGGTGATTTGACCGGTATGCCGGCGCTAGGTCGGTTTTGAAGAGTTTGAATCCTATTATACTTCTTATCTTATCAAACTTAGCCCTAGCCTCCTCTACACGAAATTTTCAGACCTAAACACTATATATAGACCTTGAAGCTTGTACAAACCTCCACAATTAACGCAACAACATCAATAATTCTCTCCTCCATCCTCCATAAACACAATTTCTTCATCAAATTCATCACACTACACCATTAAAACACCATCAAGAACATCAAGCTTTCAAGATTTCTTCCAAGATTCATCAAGAAACCTTTCTCTTTCATCAATTCCAAGCCGAAACCTCAAGCTACACCAATTTATCTTAAACTTTTAATTCATCCTTGGTATAACTTGAGTTGTGGGTAAATCAAGCATGACTAATAGATCTGATGCTATGGAATACAAGAGAAAGTGCACAATCCTTGGGAAGAATAAGAAATTGCCTGCAGCCACCATTGAAAAGCCTATCAACCTTGATAAGGCTACTGAAGAATCCAAAGAAAAGGCACCAGCACAACCACTACCAAAGAAATTAACTGCTAGAATGTCTGTACCAGCAAGGCCTATGAAAAAGAAGAAGATTCATGATCAAGGTTCTTCTACTTCTTCCTCTAAGGATGATTCTGATATTCCCCCATGGGCTCTTAAATTAAAACATGAAGTTGAACGTTTACAAGAAGAAAACAGAGAACTTTGGGTGGAAATTACACAGATTAATTCATAGCTGGAAGACGTAACAATGGACCGGGATATTGATAATTATTCTTCTCCATCTTCTTCGGAGGAGGAGGACATAATGGATCTCTATGGCCAGCCAGGTAAGCCACTCTAATTCTATTTCTTAATAGCTTGTATGCATTAGGTAGTTTAGTTAGTCTTAATTTTAAATTTATTTCTTTCTTGAGTCTTTTTCGAGTCGTGGGGACACGGCTCACTTTTGAGTTGGGGGTGGGGATTCGTTGTCCTCATCTTCTTTTCGTTTTTGCATAAAATTTAATTTTTAGGTTGAAATAGACATAGAATATGTTGAATGTACCTATGTGAGCATGATTTTAATTAGGTCAATGATAGTAAGTAGTATGTTTTTGAAAGATGTTACAATTTGTTTAGCATGCATGTATGAAAACAGGAAATAAAAGATAGAAAAGTTAATGAGCAATGCTAAGAATTCATGTTGAAACTTAGGGAGAGTTATTTGGTGTGTAGAACGTGAGGTTTGAAATTAGTTGAAAACCTGCTTATCTTTGAACTAGTAATGTAAAAGTAACAAAATCCGGTAGTTAGAAAAATGAATAAGGCGGTTCTTTCACATTGAAGCCACTTGAAGCCTTTATACTCTCACCCTTTTTATTTGATTATTGTTATTATTTATCCGTCTTAGCCCCTCTGAGCCTTTCTAAAGCCTTTTATTGAACCACATTATAATCCTTACCCTTAGTTTGTAGGACTTATCTATATGATCCGCACTCGAATCGCAAAACCTGAAACAAGTCGTTTTAGAGCTTGAGTTTGGGGTGGTGGGTTTCATCATTAGGGAATGTTGGGATTTGGGAATTGTAATTGTGATTTTATTGATGATGAAAGAGTTAATATTGTAACCCTTTGCCGGGGTAATAGTGAATGAAAAAGAAGCTACGAGCTAAAGTTGCCAACAAGGGCATAAAAAGAAAATATATTTATGGAAAAATAGCTTGATATCTCGAACATTAAAAAGAGAGTCATAGCTATACAAAAGAAAAAAATTGATATGAAAAGAATATATATTCAGACCGGCAAAGTGGAATTTGTATATCATCATGAAAGGTTTATTTGGGATTAATTGGGGATGCAAATCAAAAGCATCAAAAATTGGGTTGAGTGAGAACATCTTCGAGTGAAAAATCAAGCTCTAGGGAGATTCGTTGATGGAATGTGAGGAGAGAGCCAAAAGCTCAGTTTTCATCTATCCAAATATACCACATCGTCCCTAAGCCAAGTTATAACCAAAGACCTTAGGATTTGTAACTGCTTGGTGGAAAAACAATTGATCTATTAGGTAGTAGGTAAGTGGACCATTAGATTCTATACTAGGATCTATGAACAACCTATAGCCATTAACATGAACTAAGTTATCATCCTCTCCTTCTGGCATTGCGAAATTAATCTGGACTTGAATTTATGGATTGTTGATTATGAGTATATTAAGCATACTTGTGCATTATTTGTTGAGCATTACTACATGATACTTTTTGGATATTATGCTCTAGGATCATTCATTCTGTTCTGTTCTTATTCTCCTCCGACTTCTTCTTCTTGTTTAATTGACTACCCTACTGTTCTTTACTTTTATTGTATCGGAACGATACAACTTTTAGTTGGGGGTCTTGATGTCTCCTCATTTGAGATAATAAAATCTATTTCTGAGACATCATTTTAGGCGTATTTATTAGTTTATAGGTCGAATTTCACATGATTTAGTACACTTTCCTATTTTGGGTCTTGAATTGATTATTTATTATTTTTAGAGCATATTGGGTTTAATTATTTATTTAGTGTGAAGCTTTAGAGATATATGGTAATTAATTAGAGTTCAAGTTGGTTCAAAGAGCTAAAGGAAAGAAGATAAACATGGAAATTGAAGATAAGAAGTAAAAGCTAAAAATATGGAAAAGGAAAAGCTACCTTAATTCTGAATTTCTGCACCTACGACCACAAATCGGCTTATATCTTAAAATCGGTGAGATATCTGGAGAAACGGTCAAGAGAAAAGTTAAATATCTTTTCGAGACGATGAATTTTGACTACTCATTCGCGTCAAACAGATAAGTATTGAAGCTGTTAGGACCAAAACAAAAACGGGGCTGATTCCATGTTTTTGGGCTACGAATTTGAGTTGCGCTAGGAGCCCAATGTTTACCTTTTCCTTCAAGAAAACAATTAGGTCAACCTATACACTATAAATACAGCCTCTTAACACTAGAAAATCATCCTTGGTTAACCCTTAAGCCAAGAGGAAGCTTACAACACAAGAAAAGGAGTCTGGAAGGAGTTGTTCATCAATAATGTCTTCTTCAACCTTTGAATTTGTAATTTCTTTCTTTTCTACCATTAGTAGGAACTAAATTTCTATTAGCTTGAGTTTTAGCATATATGTATGAACCCTAATTTTGGTTGACATTTATCTAATTTGGGAATTCTATGTTTTAAATTGAATTATAGTTTTTATTCTCTGTTTATTTGTTTGGATTTATATTCTGTGTTCTTGTGGATCGCGACCATATAGAATTACCATCTAGTAGTTAGGTCACCATTGACAACGGTGTTTTATTACATGTTTAGCACATAACGTCTAGTGTATGGTTTAGATCTGACAAATCAACCTAACTAGATAATCATCATGGTTTAGTGTATTGCTATTTTACCAATTGCAGGAACAGTTTGCTTAGGACTCCTTATTGACACAGTTAAACCCTATTTAAAACTATCTAGCGCAATTGGAACCGATTATTGAAATACTACATAATTCACCCTTACATGTGTAGAACGGCAAAACTAGTGGGGATTACATGCTATTTACTCAAGCTATATTCTCATACTATTTCTTCTCTTGCATTTAATTTTCTATCTTTAATTTATTAGTTAATTGAAAATCAAATAAAAATCTATTTGTCTTTACTTTTTCTGCGTTATTTGTTCTAGCTTTTAGTATTTGCACTTGATTATTGCATAAGATTCCCCTAACCTTCGTAGTCTCTGCGGAACGAATCTTACAATCTGTATACTTGCAGAACCGTGCTCAGTCTAGGGTGTTTATTTGCACTTTATTTATATCATATTTTATCACACCCTAGGCCACACCAAGGTGTCAAAAGAACAAAAGGTACCACTTAGAGAGATGAAGAGGAGCATACAAAATTGGAAAGTCGTAACTTCCAATTCACTTTGAGCCCAAACAGTACTGATTTAGGCATGCTAGTTCGAATGAAAAAGGTGAGCCTCTGAGTTAGCGAGATTTGAGAAGTGGAATCAGGTGATTTTGACTTACGACGTGAAATTTACGCATGTTTTAGTGAAGTGTATACAACAGATGCGGGAATTACAAAATGGAGTTGGCCCCTTAATCATTTAATTAAGTTAGACATGGGCACAATCCGTTTTAAGTAGTATAAAAGGCTTTTCAGACCTCATTTCTTAGTACACTTCATTATTTCCAAATTTCAGAAGAGATCAAAAAGGCAGAAGACAGAGCAGAGCTGGAGAAATCACTTTTCTTCAACAACAGCTTCTTCCATTCCTTTAATTAGGTTATATCTTAGTTATGTTTTTGGGAAACATGTATGCTTTTAATTTATTTATTGTTTTTAATTCAAACATGAGCTAAACATTTAGTGCTTGAGAACCACAACATGGGTTAAGCCCTGGTTTATGCAATTTAATGTTTTTTCCCGAATTGAAGATTATTCTAATTTAATTTTAGTTGAGTAGTATTGATTATTATCGTATGCTTATTTATTGTTTTTAATTTGATCAATTAGAAATAGGTAATAGTGATTAGGCTATTCACTAGTGGCAGTTATCATCTTGACGGGGAATTTAATTACGGAACTAGGTGATAGACGCATGGTGTTCATCAATGATCCTAACGGGGTTGACTAATCACACAGCCAATTGAGTAAATAAATTTAACATCCAAAAGTAGCTTATAATCGCCCTGACGTGGTTCGTAATACCGTACGATAGCTCCTAAGTCTACCCTGACGGGAGTTAGGAGATATTAGAGTCCCGACTAGTACACAAATACCGACTTGACCCTTTAACGAAAGCATTAAATCTACGAACTTAGGTGGATCCCTTGCGAGACTCAAGTACACCTTTCATCTTTTCGTCCACATCTTTAGTTTTTAATTTATTTACTTTCAATTAAAGTCTAAGTTGATTTATTTATATGCGTCTAGTAGTTTTATAATTGAAAACCCAACAAATATCTATTTTGTATTTTATTTCCGTACTTGCAATTATTCCTACTTATCCTTTAAACACATTCGTCATACCTCCCAGTACCTGTGGACACGAAGTCCCCTATTATATATCAATCACTTATAGGGTTGTAAATGAGCCGAGCCGAGCCGAATACTAGATGTACAGGCTTGTTTGGCTCAAATTTAAACGAGCCGAGCCAAGCTCAAATTTAAAAGAGTCGAGCCCGAGCTTCCAACGATCCAAATCAGAAATGTTAGAACTTGTTTGTTTAACTTATATAACAATCTTTTTTAGTTATTTTTTTATGGTTGAAATGGGACTTCCATGAACGTTTGGTATTTGATTGAGTGTGTGGTATGAAAATATAAAACATAACATTGATGAAAAAATAAAGGTTAAAAGAAATTAAAAATATCTAATTTGATGTTGAAGGTTTAATAATATATTTATAAGTAGATAATATATTAATTTATAATTCATAATTTTAAACGAGCTCACAAGCCGAGCTCGAGCAGGCTTGTTTACTTATCGAGCTTAAAATTAAGCTTGAGCTTGTTTAGATTCGAGCCGATCTCAAACAAGCTTTTCTCCGAGCCGAGCTACTCGCGAGCGGCTTGGTTCATTTACAGCCCTATTTACTTGGAACGACCCGTACACTTGCAATTAGTTGTTCCTTCTATTTAGTGTTGATTTTTATCACACTCTAGGAGCGACCAAGTTTTTGGCGCCGCTGCTGGGGATTGCAGCGTGTGACCCTTGTGTTTAATCCTTAAGTAGTTTTAAATTGTTATTTTCTGTTTTACACGTCGCTTCTGTTTTTTTCTTTTTCAGGTTCTTAGATTCTGGTGTATGCACTCGAACCCCGAGATCATAATAAGAGTAGCTAGGAAACGTCAAAAGAGAATTACGTAAGCTCGAGGACGAAATGGAGGCACTAAACAATAACAACCCTTAGGTGGAATTTCATGAGCATGGGAACCCTATAAACCCACAGAATCAAGAAGTTCAGAACCAAGAAGTTCAAAACCCACATGTAGGAAATGGTCAACTCCAATTAGGATACGATCTATGGTTTGTGCAAGCTCCTGAACAACAACCACATAGAGCACCTGCTACAGGTGTTGGCCCTCCAGATATTCAAGTTGCTAGATATTGAACCAATCCAGGTATGCTAAATCAATTCCGAGACTTCAGAAACTTTCATGGAGTAGCTAGGGAAGATGCAATCCGTGCAGTACATAAATTAATGCAGATATGTGATGTGTATATTACACAAGGTGTGACTAGAGAACAAATGTACTTTTCGAATTTCAGATTTTTCCTTATAGCAGCAAGTGAGTGGCATGATCAACAATAAAGAGGTCAAATCACTAATTGGGATGAGCTGCAAACAACGATCTTTGACCGTTATTATCCAAGAAATATGACGATGAATGCACAACTTGAATTGACATCATTCGAGTAAGAACAAAATGAACCCCTAGGTACATGTTGACAAGATTTCAAATATGCCTAAGACGAGTACCAGATCATGATTTTTCTGAAGAGCAACATATGTCCATATTTTATAAAGGCCTTGAGGGACATTCTTGAAAAGATTTGGATTTTTTATGCGTAGGAGGATTCTTACAGGTAATACCACACCATGCAAGAATAATATTAGATAGAACAGCAAAAAATGAGATGCGGTGGAGCACCGTGAGAACACCTACTCAAGGTGAAGTATATCGAGATAGTTTTGTCGGAATTGATGAAAAGTTCTCTTCATTAAAGAACAAACTAAAGAATAGACTTGAGCAACAATTTAGACATCTTACTTTGGCTATCAAAGAAGGTTTTACGGGTATAAAAGCTGATGTGAACATTAAGCAAGAAGTTTACGGGTGTTCAAATTGTGGTGTACAGGATCATGATTGGGAGAGTTGTCAAATCAACCTAGAGTCCGTGATGTTTGTTTCCAACAGAGGAAACTATAATTATGGTGATCAAGGTTATCAGCCAAACAAAAATTATCCTGGTTTCCAGTATTCAAATCCAAATGGGGCCGCAAATCCTACTTATGCATATCAGCCACAACCCCAGGGGAATAACTATCAACAAAGGCCACTGAATAATTACCAAGGAGGTTAAAATTATGGAAATTAAGCCTCGAGACAACCTGTTCAAGACGCTTATGCCGATAATCTAAATCAGAAAGCCTTACCCGCTCAACCTCAAGAAGGTGCATTGGATGTTCAACAGACTTTACAAACGCTCATCTCTATTACAAAGAGAACGCAACAAGATCAACAATCTTTCGGTGCCAAATTTATCGCGTTTAACATCTTAGAGAATCAAGTAGTTCAAATGGAAAAGTAGCTAAATCAGCGCCCACAAGGGAACTCCCAAGTGACACTGAAGTTTCGAGACAGAGAGAAGATTGTCATGCCATTGCGCTCAAAATCGATAAGCAATTACCACCACCACCCTTTCCCGTTTTGAAAGAAAAAGAAACAACATTTAAAACAAAAACGGTAAAGGATGTGGTGGAAAAAGAAGGTGAACTAGCTACAATCGAGGTGGAGGTTGAGAAAAGTCCAGAAAATCAAAAGAAGAAGGATTTTGTAGTGGAAGAGAATCGCCCTCCTCCATGGTGGTCCTTTGTGTGTTCTAAAATAAAATGCAAATAAGGATAAGAGAACCACAACTGCAAGTGTACAGTTGTCCCAAGTAATATATGTGATAATACAGATTCGTTTTCAGGGACGGGTTGGTTGACTCTAATGCTTATCAGATAGTGATTAATTGCACGTAAAAGCAAGCAAATTATTTTGAGAATGTTTGTTTTGGTTTTTTATAACTAAGACAATAAATTAAAAGACTAAATTAATGCAAATATTAAACTAGACGCGAGAAAATAAGTAGTTTACGCAAGGTATGAAACGCATTACTTGAGAGACGCAAGGATTTCACCTAATTATCATTCATTTCATGTAATGTTTAAGGGACAAATCGGTAAATATGTAATGGTCGGGATTCGGAATTCTCCTTGCCCCCGTCAGGGTGGACTAAGGAGCTACTCTTAGGTGCTACAAACCCCGTCAGGGTGATTATAGTCCACCTTCAAGTGATTAAGTCTATTTATACCCAATTGGCCATAGGATTAATTAAGCTCGTCACAGTCTATAAGTTCTATCCTACATTCATTAATTGGTTCCGTACCTAGACCCCCCGTCAAGGTGATCCATACGCCACTACATAGAAAAGCCTAGATACTAAGTCCTATGATTGGTTAATTGCGTCAATAATAGTAAATAAAAGAAAATTAATGAAAAATACAATTTACTCAATTTGATTTCAATTATAATAATCCCAAATCCAAACACATGAAACGAAATCAAATAGGGATTAACCCATTATGCGTTCTCAAGCACTTATTAAATTTAGCTCATACTAATTAGAAATACAAAAACTAAAGAAATAAATAAGTTCATCATGTTTTACGAAATAAAATAAAAGAACCTAATCACGGAGTTGAATTGGCTGAGAATTGGAGATATAGACAGTCTCCAGCTTTTGCTTCTTCTCTTCCTTGCTCTAGCTTCTTCTCTGATATTCTGACTCTTAAGCATATGAATTGTGTGATGTGAGGTGTGTAAAAATAAGAGTCTATAGCCTATTTATAATGTAAAATTCGGACTAGGGCTTTTCTTAAAGATTAAATGAAATTTAGAAAAGCCCAAGTCCATAATTAAGCCCAAATCCCGTAACTGTTGCACCACCTTCACTAAATCAGCTCTAACCGGCTCGTTTCAACTCGGATTGACCCCATTTTATTTGCTAAATTTCCGTAACTCAATGAGGAACAAATTCTCTTCACAAGTCAGAGGCTAAATCCACTCTTAGATGGCTCGAAATCAGCAGTCTTTATCAACTTTCCAGATTTGCAGCTTGAAATTATCGATTCTTCTGGGATATTTCTTCTTGCTTTGACTTCATTACACGATCTTTGACTTTATTCTTGGATTCCTCTCCTAGCTAGTGTTCAAAACCTACAACTTTTCACTCAAAACAAACCATATTACGCGCAAAAGTTTAATAAAGGAAAAATACTAGAATTAAAAGAGGAAAATCAATTTATTGCATATTAACACCAAAAGTCTATCTAAATAGTCGAATAAACACCAAAAATACTGTCTCCCAAGAGCATAAAATTAGAACATTTAGGAAGACATCACTCTACCTTTACCTCGAGAGTTTAGAAGAAGGGAGATATGAAAGAATATCATAAATTCATGAATGTGGTGAGTAGGCTTATTTTCAATTTTACATTTTTGATTGTTATCCAAGTAATTCCAAAGTATGTAAAATTCTTAAAAAGATAAATCACCAACAAACGCACGTATCTTGAGAATGAATTGGTAGGTTTTCCAGAAAGAGTGTAGAGCGATATGCCAGAGTAAGTTGCCACCTAAATTGGTTGATCTTGGGAGTTTTAATATTCCAATTTCTAATGGTGATGAGTGGCATGGGAGAGCTCTGTGTGATTTGGGTGAGAGTATAAATCTCATGCCCAGATTATCAGACTTAGAGAAGTTGAAGATAAGGAATGCAAGTCCTACCACCATGGTCTTGCAAATGGCTGATAGATCCCTCACACATCCAGAGGGAAAGGTGGAATATGTCCTTGTCAAGGTAGGTAGCTTAATTTTACCTTGTGATTTTATTATATTTGACTACAAAGCAAATAAGAATGTCCACATCATTTTGGGCAGACTATTCCTAGCCACGGGGTGTACTCTTATTTATGTAGAGAATGGAGAATTAATAATGCATGTCCAAGACGAGGAGATAAAGTTCAACGTGTTTAGGGCGATGAAGTTCCCGGATTTCAAGGACGAGTGTTTCCAGGTGGATGTCATTGATCATGCTACGCAAGAGGTATTTAAACAGATGAATTTTGATGATATCTTGCAGGTTTCCCTAACACTTTACTTGCCGGAGATGATGGAAGAGCTTGCTGAAACAGTGGAAACTCTAAATTATGAAAATACAAAGCCTAGGCGTCTTGCCTATGAGCTAGTGAGAGAATCGGAGGAGATTGGGTCTCAAAAGAAGCCATTTATCGAGTCTCCTCCGCAACTCGATTAGAAGCCGCTCCCGTCACACTTGAGGTATACTTATTTGGGTACTGAAAATACTTTACCTGTTATTATTATAGATACTTTAACAGGTCCTCAAGAAGACAAACGGTTGCGTGTACTACGAGCCAACAAATTTGGCCAATTAGAATTAGGTATTAGTAATTGGGCTATTCACTAGTGGCGTTGATCACCTTGACGGGGGGGGGGGGGGGGGTTTAATTTAGGTAATAGACGTGTGGTATTCATCAATGATCCTGACAGGCTTGACTAACAACGCAACCAATTGGGTAAAACACTTCAACATCCGAAAGTAGCTTATAATCGCCCTGACAGGGTTTGTAATACCGTAGGATAGCTCCTAAGTCTACCCTGACGGGAGTTAGGAGATATTAGAGTCCAGACTAATACATAAATATCGACTTTACCCTTAAACGAAAGCATTAATTGCATGAATTTAGGTGATCCATTGTGACACTCAAGTATACCTTTCATCTTTCCGTCTACATCTCTTAGTTTTTAATTTATTTACTTTCAGTAATTTTAGTTATTTGGGTCTAGTAATTTAATCTTTGAAACCAAACAAATATATCTTTTATCTTTTATTTTATGTACTTGCAATTACTTCTACTTATCGATTAAACACATTGGTTACACCTACGCAATCCCTGAGAACGAAATCCCTGATATCTATCTATTAATTGGAATGGCCCATACACTTGTGGTTAGTAGGTCTTCTTATTTAGTGTTGGTTTTTATCACACCCTAGGACCCACCACCAAGCTATGGGAAAATTAGTTCATGCTAACAAGAAATAAGCTAAAATAAAGATACATACTGTCAACTTGCTTCTCTTGATGACTTCTAAGAGTAATATAATTTAAAATCTGAGCAAGGACATGTTTACAATTATAAGAGGATGAATTTATTGGTGTTTTCTAACCCTAGACCGAAATTTTGGAGTCGAAAGCAAGTAATTTGAGTCCAAGTCCAACTCAAAATCGTTTCCTAACATTGCTCACTGTTTTGGTCATATCTCCTTCGTTATTGGGCCGATTTTTGCCCGCTTTATATCACAACGACTGCAGCTGAAAGATATATGTAACTATTTAAAGGATTATCCAAATTCATAGCCAATTTGCAGTTATCTTCACTTTAATAGACGTAGCTGCAGAATTGGCAGATTTATTTGGCAGCTTTTCCTTTCCTAATTCAGCTTTACTTCCTTTTATCTCTTGATTCCTTCTGGATCTTCTTTCCTTGACTCCTTATAATTTATTTGACATCTAATTATATTCCATAAACCTTAAGAGCTTCACATTAACACACAAATTAAACCAAATATGCTCTTCTTGTAATAAATCATTAAATCAAGACATGAAATAAGAAATTATCTAATAATAGGTATAAATCCCTTTAATATTAATCAATTAAACCTAGAATGATGTCTCCAACCTACATTAATATATCACAAATATGGAGACATCATTTATATTAGTCGGGGTGCAAATGCATCTAAGTCCTCGCACGTGTGGTCTTAGCTCTCTACCTTATTCATCCTCTCGGCTTTCGGGTAGGCTTAATTTCTTGTCCCTATTGACTGCCTAGCGTACTAAAACCGTCTGGTAAAAGGCACTAGGCGTCTATATATTATGTCCGAAATCTCGATCCCCCGCCCGGGTTTTAGTCAAAAAGTCTTAAACTACATATATTTGCTCATGATACATGTAGGCAATAGGCAAAAATATATAAACAAGGAAATTATGAAATTCAATTCATTTCAATATCATAAATAATCCCAAATCACCAAACCATATGTAAAAATAAATTAGGGTTCATACCCGTTGCAAGTCTCAAGCACAAAAAAATGTTTAGCTCATACTAAATAAAGGAAACTACAATGAAAATAATACTACAGAATCATGTTTAAAAGATAAAATGGACTCGAATTAACCTACAAATACTGAATGGATAGGTTGTGCAATGGTGGAGAATGATGAAATTTAGGAGTAAACCCTTCTTCCCTCTTCTCCAGGCGCTTGAGCTCTCTCCATATGATAAAATTTGATTAAAAATGAAGCGTACCGAATTATGGAGCTCAAATAAGCTTATATACTATGTCCAAAAACCTTTGTGACTTAAAGGGCTCACTTGAGTGGCTTCGCTTAAACTTGGTGGTGGGTCCTGGGGTGTTATAAAATAATACAATAAAAGTAAAGGATCCACAATACCGCAAGTGTACGTTTTTCAAGGTAATACTCCGATAATCGGGCTTCTTCGCAGCCATGTTGTAGATCTCGGTTTTGGGCGCTAGGCGGGATTACACGGGGCCTAGGCGGAATTATACGGTTTTGAATCCCGATGTGTAATTTTGTATATTAAGTAATCTATATGTAGTAATTATAGCAATTTTAACTATTTAAGTCATAAAGTTCATCTAACAACACTGTAGTAAATATAAAAATACTAAAATTTGAGTTATAATATCAACTAAAGAATTCTCGAGAATAAGAAAAATAACAAAAAGGTCTATGCATGCATGTTTTTCCATTAATCGGCGCTTAGGCGACCATTTTTTGCCATTAATCGGTACCTAGACGGGCTAGGCGCCTATTCCACGGCGACTAAGGAGCTAAGGCAAAAACGCCTAGAATTTTAACTAGGCGTAAGCGGCTGAGTGAGGAGTTGACGCTTAGGCGGGGAGATCTACAACATAGCTTCGTAGGGACGGATATATATAACTCAGGTGTTTGTCGAATAAGTAGAGATAATTGTTAAAACAGAAAAGTAAAATTGATAAGATATTTCTTTTGGTTTTGTTTTATAACTACGTTGCAAGAAAATAAAGTAATAAATAGCTTAACTGAAAGAAAATACTGAGAGTAAATGAGTTGGACGCAAGAAAGAGAGAGGTACTTAAGTCTCACAATGGAACTACCTATATTTATATAATTAATTCTTCCGTTTAAGGGCTAAATTGTTATTTATGTATTAGTCGGGACTCTAAAATCTCCTAACCCCTGTCAGGGTGGACTTAGGAGCTATCCTACGTTATTATAAACCCTGTCAGGACGATTTTACCAACTTTTGAATGTTGAAGATCTTTACCTAATTGGTTGTGTGGTTAGTCAAGCCCGTCAGGATCATTGACGAATACTACGCGTCTATTACCTAGGTCTGTAATTAAACCCCCCGTCAAGGTCATCACTTCGCCACTAAAGTGAATAACCTAATTACTCAACCCTATTTCTAACTGGCCAAAATGAAAATAGTAAATTAGCATGCGATAATAGTCAATACAAAATACCCAATTTGGATTAAATTAAATAATCCCAAATTCGGAAAAACATAAATTAAATAAATAAGGGTTTAACCCATAATTGCGATTCTCAAGTACTTATGAAATTAGCTCATGTTCGAATTAAAAACTGAAATAAAATAAAGAAAAGACATTATCCTAAATTAAAGAAATAGAATATGAAACGTAATTGAAGGGATGAAAATAACTGTTGTTGGAGAAAAATGGTTCTCCAACTCCTGCTCATGCTTACGCCTCTTGACGCTCTCTCTAAGGATAATTTAATTTGAAGAAAATATGAGAGGTGCTGAATAATAAGGTCTAAAAGGGCTTATATAGATGGTGAAAATGAATTAGGTCTAATCTTGGGCTTAATTAAGTAACTAAAAGTCCAAGTCTAATTGGTAATTCCCGTAACTGATGTACAGCTGTTGGTAAAACGATCGTAACTTTTGCGTCTCAATTCCTAATCACCTGATTCCACTCCCCAAATCTTCCTAACTCAAAAAACGCAGCTTCCTTATATCAGGTCTAAAGGGATTGAATCAGTGGCTAAGTGGCTCGAAATCAGCATTTAGTAACAGCTTTCCAGATTTTCAGCTCTTTTAGTCAACTCTTCGGGAAATCTTTTCTTGCCTTTGACTCCTCCGCTCGATCTAAGAATTTAATTATCACTTCTCCTCCTTATATTGGTGCTCCATAGCATCCATGGACCTAAGAACTTTGCACTAAAACAAACAAATTAACGCACAAAATCTCTAAATTGAAATATCATAATTCCAAGGGGAGAAAATGCAATATAACGAAATAAGTCTAAAAGTCTATCAAATAAGTTTAATATTCACCTAAAAGATGTCTCCTTAGGACTTATATTTAGAACAAAAAGGGAGACATCAAGACCCCAAACTCAAACCTTTGTCTTCCCGACAAAATAAAACAAAATAGAGGTCCAATGTCAGAAGCAACATGCAAACCTAAAGAATAAACCCAAAGAAAAAATCAAAATAATTTCACATAGTATAACCTAAGAATTAATGCACACAAACACCTATCATACAAAATCAAACACATAAATAATATCAATCCAAAATTAATTTCACAATGCTAGAAGATTACAGTTGATACTTAGCTCGAGATGGTGGCTATAGGGTGTTCATCAATCTTTACTCGCTTTGAAAGCTCCACTTAACTTACTATCTATTAGTAGAATTGTTAATTCACTATGCACCTAATAATCACGAGGTCTTTACAGTTTTAGCGTAGGCTTAGGGACGGTATGGTGCATTTGGATAATAAAAAGTGATCTTTTGGATCTCTGCTCACTAGCCTTCAACAAACTGTCCTGAGCTTTAGTTTACACTCATAAAAGATCTCACTCACTTGAGGCACTAAATTAGCGTCCCCAAATAAACCCAACCTATCAATATGATTACAAAAATATTCCTTTGCCGCTTCTTTTATTTTACATTTATTCAATCTCTTTTTTTTGTAAGTTAAACATGACATTATTTTTAATGTGAAATGTCATGCTAACTTATTTTCTCAATTTTTCTTTTTTTCTTTTTCTTCTATTCTTTTCTTTTCCTTTCTTTTCTTTTCTTTTCTTTTCTTTTCTGAAATTGGCAAAGGAATTTACAATAAAGTGCATAATCATTCAAGCACATGACAAATCTACCCAACAGATATAATAACAGATTCCCTCACCCCAAACTCAAGCTCAAGTACAACTAGTCTTAAGAAATCGTGATTCAAGAGCGGGTCATATGGTATAGTCTTAAAATCTAAAGGATAGGCTTATAATGTGGCTTCAAAAGAAAGGCTTAAAGGATTAAAGGCTAAAAAATTGGGCTAAGAAGGATATAACATTTAATCACGGGTTAGAAAGCTAAAAGGGTCTCAAGTGACTAACAAAGAATTGTCTCTATCATTTTCTTAGTTACATAGTTCACCTCTAGTTAATAACTAAGTGGGTTATCTACTCATTTAGATCTCACGTTCTACACACCACTCATTCTTACCAAATACAAGCTTACTTCTTTTGCATTGTTCATTAATTCTTCCTATCTATTATCTAGCATTTGCATGCATTCAAGTTGCGTTTTACATTAACTCTAAGGTCTACTATTTTCTATCATTAATTCACAAATAGTATGCTTATGGGGACATTCAACAAATTCTACAGTCAAATCATTCCTTAAACTAATTTTTATTTGAATTTTTTTTCGAAAAGAAGTACAAACACATAAAACATAAAATTGGGTTGAGCCAACGATACCATACCCCAAACTCAAAACTGAGTCTTGTCCCCACGAATCATAAAGACTCGATAAAGCAAATAAACTATTATACACTACTAAATGAGAAAAGGGATAAGGAAACATATCTCAATCAGTACTAGGCTGATCACGTGTAGGCTCAGGTCGAGGTTATGAATTCTTCTTTATCAAGTTGTAAAGATCATTCATTGTTGCGTTCATCTTGAATAAAGTGTCCTTCATTCCCTCGAACGATTTTGTCATATTTCCAATCATCTCCTCCTAGCCCTCTAAATCATCATCTCCTCTACAGACATCTTCCCTTAACACCAATCTTTCTTTTCTCTTCATGTTCTTCGTATCTTTTCCAACCTTCATGGTCATCTCGGATGACCCCAAATTCAAAGCTTCAAGAACTCTCAAAATTTTTGGATGAATTTTGTGACTTTGGTGTTCGTGAAGGTGTATGGATATGAATTATGGTTTGTTCTGAGCTGGGTCATAAATATTTCAAGGTTTGGGAAAAGTTTAATGGATAAACTTTAAGCTTTGGTGAAGAAATATATTTGGATTAAAGTGTGAATCTTTCGTGTTTTGCGAAGATTTATAATTTGATTATATGTTTGGATGATGTTTAGAGGGATGCGTAGACGATATTTTGGTGTTTTGATGGTAGGTTGAAGGTATTTTCAGAGCTCAGGTTGTGAGACTAAAGGGAAAGGAGGAAGAAGTTTGTACAAGGATTAGGTCAATTTTCCAGCGAGGTGACCGGGGTATCTGTTCAGAATTAATCGGGTACTCGTTCGTTGTCAGACCTGTTTGACCTCCCCACTAGATAGGTGTCGAAAAATACGCAGTTTAGGCTCAAGAAAAAGTGAATTCCGACGTTCGAGCGTAAAGTTATAGCATCCCGAAGTTTTCAATCTGCGAAAACGTTTTTTTTTAGAGGCAAAAAATTGCTGCATTCCCAACTCAGAGGTCAGAGTGTTGGCTTTCGAGGGCGCGAATAGGCAACCCGCTGGACGCAATGGGTTGCGTATTAACGCAGAAATTTTCATATTGTTTTCTCGATTTATTCTCACCTACATCTCGGATTCTTGATATTCGTTCTTATTGGAAATTTGCTCCCGACCCATTGGACTACTCAGATTTTCCATTGGGGGTACCATTGTTTTCAAAATTTTGTTTTTCTGCATTTTGCACAACATGTCGCGATTAACCCCTCCAATTTCAGTTGGTTTGAGCTGTTCATCAGATATTTTTAACTTCACTATTGGATATAGCTCGAAAGAATAAGTGGTTTAGGATCGAGAAAAAGCTAATTCCGACCTTCGAACATCAAGTTATGGTCTTCCGAAGTTTTCACCTTTTGAGCACGAACTGTATCAGTTCGCAAAGCGGGAACCCGGTTGGAGACAAACGGGAACCCGTTTAGCTTCTATTCAACAACATATTATACGCATCTGGAAGGTGTGAAAAATGGTCGTGTCTTATACCTGGCACACTAAACTCAAGTCTTAACACCTGCAAGCATAAAAAACACTCCAACCTCTCATTTGTTTAGATTATACACTAATAAACATCAATTACTCTAATTTACACTACGAATTTAAAAGACATGAAAGCAATTTAAAGCATGGGTTGTCTCCCAAGAAGCACTTTTGTTTATTTCGTCTTTATGTTCGACGCGTTACCTTCCATGAAGATGGTATTGAGGTCTTTGTGGTGTTCCTCCGCTTAAACTCGTCTCTCCCTTTATATAAAAGCTTTAGAACCTTCCCACCCTAGAATTTTATTCAATCGATCTCATGATAGTAGATGACCGTCCTTAACGGTATAAACTCATTTTTATTCTTTTCAATCTCGCGTTCATCTTTAAAATGTGGTGGATAGGTGCTCCGCCTAGCCGATTTACTCTCACGGTGTGGCACCTTGTTTGTATAGCACATGTTGATCATTTTTGGTAGTGTTGGTGATTCTTCAGCTCTATTTTCATTCAAGATTCGTGATGGAGATGGTGATTGGTGAATTTTTTGTGGCGGAGATTCAACTTCTATTTTTTTGTGAACCTTGAATTCGTCAATTGACTCCTCAACCACTTTAGATTCATCTTCGCTTTCAACCAATTCTTCCACTATTACCTCATTATATTTTTGATGTGGAATCTCTCTAATCTCGATCACCTCTTCTTTCTTTTTTGCATTCTCTATCTTGATCATGTGCATATACCTTAGGAGTAGCCATCTCAGTTTCAACTTCTACGATTTGCATTGCTACTCCTTCTTCCACCATGCTAACAATATCCTTAACCACATGGTGGTTTCCATTTATAATCGACACTGTGTCATATCACTATCACTAATATTTTCTTTCAACAGTTCCTTCTCAACTACTTCTTCCAGTTGATCTCTTTCATCCCTCGGGGGAGGGGAGTCTTCATAAGACTTGCTATTATTGGAAATGATTTCGCCTAGAATATTTTGTATTCTGACTATTGTGGCATTTTTTTCCTCGCAAGCTTGTATGTATTTAGCAAATATTTCATTCAAATCAGTAGAAACTGTCTGTGGAGGTTGTTGAATATTCCATCCTTGCTCTTGCTGATAATGGTGAGATGGAGGTTGTTGAATGTTCTCAACCCACTGGCGGTTCCATGCTTGTTCTTGCTAATAGCGATATGACGATTGTTGTTGATTGTTCCAGGTCCATTGGTTGTTCCATCCGTGCTCTTGCGGGTGTTGATAAGGTGGTTGGTAGAAGTTACTACCCCATTGTTGTTGTCCCGAAGAGTCTTCCCAATAGTCAAATGGACCAGGATTTGGATAATGTCCTCCATACATCTTTTAATTAAATTTATTGATGATTACCCTGGATAAAAAACCTGTAAAAAAAATACAAAGACCAAACGTAAAACAGAAAATAAAAATTTAAACTACTTACAGATTAGCACCAGGGTCACACGCTACCATCCTCGGCAGCGGCGCCAAAAACTTGGTGGGTCCTGGGGTGTTATAAAATAATACAATAAAAGTAAAGGATCCACAATATCGCAAGTGTACGGTTTTCCAAGTAATACTCCGATAATCGGGTTTCTTTCGCAGGGATGGATAGATATAACTCAGGTGTTCACCGAATAAGTAGAGATAATTGTTAAAACAGAAAAGTAAAATTGATAAGATATTTGTTTTGGTTTTGTTTTATAACTACGACGCAAGAAAATAAAGTAATAAAAAACTTAACTGAAAGAAAATACTGAGATTAAATGAATTGGACGCAAGAAAGAGAGAGGTACTTGAGTCTCGCAAGGGATCTACCTATATTTATATATAATTAATGCTTCTGTTTAAGGGCGAAATTGGTATTTATGTATTAGTCGGGACTCTATAATCTCCTAACCCCCATCAGGGTGGACTTAGGAGCTATCCTACAGTATTATAAACCCCGTCAGGACGATTATACCTACTTTAGAATGTTGAAGATCTTTACCTAATTGGCTGCATGGTTAGTCAAGCTCGTCAGGATCATTGACGAATACCACGCGTCTATTACCTAGGTCTGTAATTAAATCCCCCGTCAAGGTGATCACGTCGCCACTAAAGTGAATAGCCTAATTACTCAACCCTATTTCTAATTGGCCAAAATAAAAATAGTAAATTAAATGCGATAATAGTCAATAAAAAATGCCCAATTTAGATTAAATTAAATAGTCTCAAATTTGGAAAAACGTCAATTAAACAAATAAAGGTTTAATCCATAATTGTGATTCTCAAGTACTAATGAAATTAGCTCATGTTCAAATCAAAAACTGAAATAAAATAAAGAAAAGACATTATCCTAAATTACATAAATAGAATATGAAACCTAATTAAAGGGATGAAAAGAACTGTTGTTGGAGAAAAATGGGTTCTCCAGCTCCTACTCTTGCTTCCGCCTCTTGACACACTCTCTAAGGGTAATTTAATTTGAATAAAATATGAGAGGTGCTGAATAATGAGGTCTAAAATGGCTTATATAGATGGTAAAAACGAATTAGGTCTAATCTTGGGGTTAATTAAGTAATTAAAAGTCCAATTGGTAATTCCCGTAACTTCTGTATAGCTGTTGATAAAACGGTCGAAACTTTTGCGTCTCGACTCCAAATCACCAGATTCCAGTCCCCAAATCTTCCTAACGAAAAAATGCAGCTTCCTTATTTCAGGGCTTAAGGGCAAAATCAGTGGCTAAGTGGCTCGAAATCAGCATTTAGTAACAGCTTTCCAGATTTTCAGCTCTTTTAGTCAACTCTTCGGGAAATCTTTTCTTGCCTTTGACTCATCCGCTTTATCTAAGACATTAATTCTCACTTCTCCTCCTTAGTTCTCCATAGCATCCATGGACCTAAGAACTTTGCACTAAAACAAACAAATTAACGCACAAAAGCTCTAAAATTGAAATATTATAATTCCAAGAGAGAAAATGCAATATAACGAAAAAAGCCTACACCTCTATCAAATAAGTCTAGTATTCACCTAAAATGATGTCTCCTAAGGGATTATAGTTAGAAAAAAAGGGATACATCACTTGGCCAATCCGTCTTTTACCATGATATTCAGGTTCGAGTCACGTTGGTAAAACTGCCATAACTTTCGCGTCTCAACTTCGAATTAACTTTCGTCACCTCTCACGCGACACTTACTCAATGCTCTTTATGAATAAAAAGGAATCATATCTATATCTATTACCTATTAATTATGGTGACTGTAGCAATATGACAATGCAATTTTCTAGTAAACGCTCTAACTTCCAAAAAGTGACTTCTAGCTCTCTTTACGTCTTGGCTTGGGTTTGGACTTCATTTATTGACTTTTCCTCATCCTCTTGGACTCTTGTGTCAACGATGTACCTAAAATCTATACACTTAACATGCAATAAGGCACAAAATACTATAAATGATATATTGTCTAAAATAATGTAGAAAAATACAATATGGCGATTACTAGAGAAAAATCCCTTATTTAGGTCCCATAAACCCTCAAAAAGATGTATCTTTAGTATATTAATCTATCAAAAAAAGGAGACATCAAGACCCCCAACTCAAAGTTTTGTCGTCTCGTCAAAATAAAAGAAAAGAAAACCGAAAGGGGCCTAAGTCCAAATAACCAAGGAAGAAAGGATGGAATAAAAAGATAATGAATGAACCTCAAGCAACTATTTTAACAAGTCTAATATAGTAGTGTTAGAGAAATACTAAACAAATATGCATAATATACAAACAATCAACATCTAACAAGTTCAAAAGTGGATTTATGTCGCAATACAAGAAGGAGCGGTTCTCTCTTAAGTCGATATGAGGACTATAGGGTGTTCATTGGTCTTCCCTAGTGTCTAATGGTCCACTTAATAGCTCACTATTTGTTCTATTGTTAGTTACCTACATAGCTAAGAATCCTAAGGTCTTGAGGTGTAGCGTAGGCTTAAGGTAGAGTGTGATAAATATTTAGGATAATTTAGAGTGGGCTTTTGGCCCTCTCCTAGCTATCCATCCACTAATTTCCCTAGAGCTTGAGTTTCTACTCATAATCGTGCTCACTCAACCCATTTGATGATATAGCATTGCATCCCCGAATCCTATCCAATATCACAAAAAGTCCTATGCCGAATGTTTTCTTTATTCTTTAATATATTTTTTGTTTTCATTTATTTTTATCCAATTTTTTTGTAATTCAAACACAAGGGTCTTTTTTTGTGAGTCCTTGTGTTGCTTATTTTCAATCTCTTTTACAACTTTTCCTTTTCTTTTAATCTGGCATGGATTACAATTAAGCGCTCAATGAATAAATGCAAAATAAACACCTACCCACCCAATGTATCGCTTGATCATGTACACCTACCACTCCTAACTCAAGCTCCAAGATAACTAATCTTAGGCATGTGATTTGAGAGCGGTCATATGGTCAAACCCTAAAACTAAAGGGTTAAGGCTTATAACATGGTTATTAAAGAAAGGCTACAAAGTCAAGAACTGGGCTACGAAAGATATTACAATTCATTACTTGTAAGCAAGCTAAAGGCAACTAAGGACTAACAAGGAAATGCCTTAATAAATTTCCTAACTACCAGGGTCGGTTACTTTCTCACTTTAGTTCATAAGTTAAGCAGGTTATTCACTAGTTCCAACATCACGTTCTACACACCGATCAAATCTTCCTAAGTTTAAACTTAACTTCTATTCATTATCTCATTAATCTTTTGTATCCCTTATTAATTATTTTCATGCATATACACTACACAATTTGTCAAAAAGTTCACGAACACACTATTTTCTATCATTAACATGTTAAAATTTATGCTTCAAAGGCACATTCACTACATTTTCTCCACCTAATCCTTATTCTAAATTTTTTTAAATATAAAATTTTATAGATTTTACGAAAAACAAGTAAAAACGAAACGGGAATGAGGACAACAAGTACCCCACCCCTAACTCCAAACTGAGTCCACTCTTCACGACTCAAAAATGAATCAAAAGAAATAAAATTGCTAATATACACTAACACAAATAATAAGAAATTAAGGAGAAGGGTTAGAAGTTTCCATAGCACATCCTCTCGATTTCGTGTTTGAAAGAGGTTTGAACGATCTCTATTCCAATGTTCTTGTGGATTTTCTTCATATCTTGTATGACATTCAAATGGCTCTAATTTAGATAAATAATAAACATAGATTCCAAAATCATTGAATTAAATATATTAATGTATAATTTAGAATAAGGTTAAAGATACACATATTAAACATTATTTAAACCCTCACCTAAAAATAGAGCAATTTACAGGTATTCCATCAGGTGGCCGCCCTTCTAACCGAGACAGTTTTAATTCCCTATCTCCAAGGATGTCCCGGTTATATAATATATAAGAGCCTAATTAATATTTGGAATATATTTATTTATTTTTATCTTTTGTTTGACAGAATTTCAGTTTACATCTACCTAATGCTTTACAATCGTTTACTGAGTATGTGAAGAAAATGGTTTATGAAGGTTTTATGATTTTGTCTTTAAATAGAAGATAGTTTAGCTAGTCATTATAAATGAAACGTGTCTGGTTTTAGTTAGGATTAGAATTAAAAGGTGTATTTTTATGAAATGATATTAGTGGTATCTTATGCCACCTCCTAGTAGAGAACTAAAGCTACCGTATATATTTTCATGTTAAAGTTAGTTTACATAACAATGTTATGTTAAATGTGTCAACTTTGTAAAATAGAATAATGTAATATAATAAAACATGATGAATTATGAAAATGTTATTCTAACAAGGAGCATGTATATATTTTCTTGTAATGTTCCTAAATGACTTTAATATAACATTTGTATATAGTTGTTCATTTATTTAAAATGACATATCTTTTTCAATATATATATATACTGAATTAAATGATTGGAATGTAAAATTAGTTAATGATAATATTTATGTTTTAAAATTATTGAATTATTTTTATAAATATTGGACAATGATTAAATTATTTATACGTGACATTACATTCACTACTCCTTAAAAAAATTTCGCCCTCGAAATTCACCTTTTACTAAAATTTAAATTAATTTTCTCAGTTGTGGGATTTTTGCGTTCTAAACAAATCCAAGTTATTACATATAACCAGTTAAGACATACATTGCTATAGAATTTTCAGCAAATTATCAAAATTATCAAGTACAAACAAGTACAAACATTGAAAAAATTCAAACAAATAACCAAAATTACATAATTATCCGCTGTTTAATTTACTATTAAGATCCTAAGTGTCCAAATATAGGTCAATCGAGTAACCAAAAACAATGAAACTCCCTCGAGCTGTCCAGACTCAAGAAATTATCACCACATTTAGTACTAGCACTACTGGAATTCGCTTGTTTACCGACGACACGTGTCGTCGGTAAACCCCGACAATTCGTTGCTAAACGTGATTAGCGACGACGAGTCGTCGCTAACACGTCGTTCCTAGAAATTGGTCGGTAAATCGAGACTTACCGGCGAATGAAGCCGTGTTCGTCGGCAATCTTACCGACGAAACGACGCCGTCGTTGATTGATGAAATTACCGACGACACGTTTCGCCGGTAATATGTTAATTAGTTTTTCAATTTTTTTTCGTGGCCGATAATTGAATTTCATTATTCTTTTTTTTAATTCATTTTGCCGACAACAAGGTTGTCGTTATTTTGTTAATTTTTTTTTCTTTTTTTCATTAAATCAGGATTAAATAATTATTTTTTATAGGTATTAACGACGACATTCAAATGATGAATGTCGTCGCCAATACTTTGAATGTCGTCGGCGATTAATTTTTTTTTAAAATTTTAAAATACAATTTTTTTTATTTGATTTTTGTTTTTATTATAAATATAATACGAATAAAATTGATACATATGAAATAAAAATTCAATAATTAATAGAAAAAACCGAATCATAACTAAAACCGTAAAAAAAGTCTTACATAAAGTCAAAAGAAGTCAACATAATTCAAACACACCAAACAAAAGTAAAAAAAAAACGAATCATAACCAACAAACGTCTAAAAAACCCAATCAAAAGTCAAATTCTTACAAACCAACTAAAACGTAAATAAAAACCAACTCAAACTAAGCATCATCATCATCATCTTCATCTTCTCGTTCCTCGGGACTCCTTCTGGGGGGGGGGGGGGGGGATGGCGAGCGGGGCTAGTCCTTGAGCTATCCTTATACCATTTAACGTATCGAAGAGCGTGTCCATTAAGCTCGGAGGCTGACTCGACTGGCTCGAAGAAGCATTGGGCCTGGTCGATGTGGAGGATGGATCTGGTATAGGATCAAGACCTTTTTTTACTCGAAGCTCGTTCATGCCTGCGAACATCGCCTTCAGTAGCTCCTCGCTCGCAGCATCGGCCTTTGTAGGAGTCCGTTCTCTTTTCCTGACCGGTCCAATGGTAGGCACTCAAAGTCTTGACTTCGGTGGGGCCATGACCTCCATAATGGTCTCTAAAATCGCATCCATCTGCTGCTCCGTAGTAATCTCGGTGCCCTCGGCTGCAGCCTCCACAACCTTCTTCTGCATCTTCCCCCGTAAAACAGCCTGTAATTAGATTTAATTTAAAAATAAATTAGATTAATATCAAAGTAAAGTTAAAAATAAAAATTTTAAGTAACGAAAAAAAAAACTTACACTAGCTATCTCTAATCGCTCGTCCCGATAGCTGTCAGTAGCCGAATCGTATGAAAGGTGATCGAAGTAGCCGCTCAAAGGAGGAAGCTCCATCTCCTCTTGGGTCTCTTCGTCCGTGAAAATCATCGGCTCCTTCGTCACGGTCTTAAGCGTCCCCTATACAATTTTCAATACCAAATATTAAATAACTAAAAATAAATAAATTATTAAAATACTAAATTATATTTTTATTAAATGTAATTATACCCCCATAATAACCTCCCTAGTCTGGGATAGGTTCCGAGACCCCGCCCTGCTCGAACTAGTCTGCTGCTCCTGGTTTTTCCGATTAATCTCCGCCTGGGCCTACAAATAATAAACAAAAGTGTTATAAATCTAATAAATAACGAAAAATAAATGTAATAAATAAAAAAAATTTGTTACCTTAGCATTCTCATCATCCCAATTCTTCTTAGCAATAGCCCAATACTCGGGTTTAACATCCGGGGGAGCGAGACCGTTGTTGTAGTAGTCCGTCTTCAAGTCGGATTTCCATCTCCGATAGCAGGCCGAGGACATACTGTTCAGCTTATCCGAAATGTCCTCCCAGTCATCTCTTCTCCTCCACCCCTCCAGGTCAAAAAATTCTTGAAGACGTCTGTAAATACCCCATATCCGACCTTCGGGCACCTCTATCCATTGTTTGTACATAGGGGGTACAAACTCTCGAACCGCGTGCCCGATCACCTGACCCACGTGTTTATAGTGTGGGCCTACTATATCCACGTCTTGTCGATGACGGAGAATTTGATCGGTATGGGCCACCCAACTCTTTTTAGCGTCTCTTGGGCGGTTCGTATAGAGGTGGTGCTTCAGGGTTTCCGAAGTCTTCTCTTTGGATTTCCTGTCACATTGAGTAAAATTTATTGATTATTTATTCGAAAAAAATCAAATTTATGAAATTGAAATTTATTAATTATTTTTACGTGAAGGTTGGTCGCAATCTTGGAGTCCCCGATTAGGACCCCTCGGGGGATCGCTTCCGAATCCATCACCATCGTGACCACGTCCAATCACATCAGCCATCTACAATTTTAAATATTACTTATTAGTCCCTATATTTTAATTAATTGCAAATAAGTCCCTATACTTTTTAATATATTGCAAAAAGGTCCCTATATTTTTTAATTTTGCATTTTGGTCCATTTTTCAATTATTCCTATAATTTTAATATATTGCAAAAAGGTCCCTATATTTTTTAATTTTGCATTTTGGTCCATTTTTCAATTATTCCTACAATTTTTAATATATTGCAAAAAAGTCCCTATATTTTTTAATTTTGCATTTTTTTCCATTTTTCAATTATTCCTACAATTTTTAATATATTGCAATAAAGTCCCTATATTTTTTAATTTTGCATTTTGGTCCCTTTTTCAATTATTCCTACAATTTTAAGATATTTCAAAAAGGTCTCTATATTTTTCAATTTTGCATTTTGGTCCATTTTTCAATTAATCCTACAATTTTAATATATTGCAAAAAGGTCCCTATATCACACAACAAGTCCTTTAATCTCTAAAAATCATATCTAAAACATATCATACATATAAAAAAAAATACAAAAATCATATCAAAACCATAGTTTTCTAAAAAAAAATCATAAATTCATCATTTTGTTATGTTTTTAATTCCAAAAATATACTAAACAACCTAAAATAACATCATCAAAATTCGGAATAAGCAATAAACATCATTACAATCACAAAAAAAATTCAATCCAAAAAAAAAAAGCAAAATGAAATCGTAAATTGTTACCTGTTACGTGGATAATGTGTAGTTTTCATCCATGAATCCATGCCAGAAACAAGGAAACAAAAAACAAAACAAACAAAAAAGATATTAGAAATTGAAATTAAAAATTAAAAACTAGAAATTGAATGGTGTTTATGGAAGGATTAAGCTTACCCTGTTGTTGGATTTGTTGTTGTATTGCCTCGGAATAGCTTGGAATAGGAGGAAATGGCGTTTTTTTGGAGTTATTTTTGTGGAGGTTGAGTAAGAAATGAGCTCGGTTAGGTCATATAGGAAAAGAAATTACCGACGACACGCACCGTCGTCGGTAATCTCTAGTTATTCGTCGTTAATTGGGGACACGTGGCCCACTCCATACACACGACGCTAACGTGTCCTGGTTACTGACGACAAGGTCGTCGCTACTCCAAACAAGTCGTCGCTAATTTTCATGGGCGGGAAACTTGACCGCCCATGTTGACCAATGAAAATTTTGGGACACATTACCGACAAAAAAGAGCTTGTGTGTCGTCGTTAAAAATTAACGACGACATTCAAAAGTTGAATGTCGTCGTTAATAAGTTGCATGTCGTCGCTAATTTTTTTTTTCCATTTTCTGATATGTGGTTTCTATGATTCTCCTATTATATATTTCTTTTTTTTTCCCATACAATTTTTCTTCAATCTTATTCATTGGTGTGTTTGGTCAACTATATATATGAGTCAAGTGTTAGTGTTTGGTGTGTTTGGTCAACTACACGAGTCAAACATGAGTCAAGTGTTAGTTTTTGGTGTGTTTGGTCAACTACAGGAGTCAAGTGTTAGTGTTTGGTGTGTTTGGTCAACTATAGGAGTCAAGTGTTAGTGTTTGGTGTGTTTGGTCAACTACACGAGTCAAACATGAGTCAAATGTTAGTGTTTGGTGTGTTTGGTCAACTATAGGAGTCAAATGTTAGTGTTTGGTGTGTTTGGTCAACTATAGGAGTCAAATGTTAGTGTTTGGTGTGTTTGGTCAACTATAGGAGTCAAATGTTAGTGTTTGGTGTGTTTGGTCAACTATAGGAGTCAAATGTTAGTGTTTGGTGTGTTTGGTCAACTATAGGAGTCAAGTGTTAGTGTTTGGTGTGCTTGGTCAACTACACGAGTCAAACATGAGTCAAGTGTTAGTGTTTGGTGTGTTTGGTCAACTATAGGAGTCAAATGTTAGTGTTTGGTGTGTTTGGTCAACTATAGGAGTCAAGTGTTAGTGTTTGGTGTGTTTGGTCAACTATACGAGTCAAACATGAGTCAAATGTTAGTGTTTGTGTGTTTGGTAACTATAGGAGTCAAATGATAGTGTTTGGTGTGTTTGGTCAACTACACGAGTCAAACATGAGGCAAATGTTAGTGTTTGGTGTGTTTGGTCAACTATAGGAGTCAAATGTTAGTGTTTGGTGTGTTTGGTCAACTATAGGAGTCAAATGTAGGTGTTTGGTGTGTTTGGTCAACTATAGGAGTCAAGTGTTAGTGTTTGGTGTGTTTGGTCAACTACACGAGTCAAACATGAGTCAAGTGTTAGTGTTTGGTGTGTTTGGTCAACTATAGGAGTCAAGTGTTAGTGTTTGGTGTGTTTGGTCAACTATAGGAGTCAAGTGTTAGTGTTTGGTGTGTTTGGTCAACTACACGAGTCAAACATGAGTCAAATGTTAGTGTTTGGTGTGTTTGGTCAACTATAGGAGTCAAATGATAGTGTTTGGTGTGTTTAGTCAACTACACAAGTCAAACATGAGTCAAATGTTAGTGTTTGGTGTGTTTGGTCAACTACACGAGTCAAACATGAGTCAAGTGTTAGTGTTTGGTGTGTTTGGTCAACTATAGGAGTCAAGTGTTAGTGTTTGGTGTGTTTGGTCAACTATAGGAGTCAAGTGTTAGTGTTTGGTGTGTTTGGTCAACTACACGAGTCAAACATGAGTCAAATGTTAGTGTTTGGTGTGTTTGGTCAACTATAGGAGTCAAATGATAGTGCTTGGTGTGTTTAGTCAACTACACAAGTCAAACATGAGTCAAATGTTAGTGTTTGGTGTGTTTGGTCAACTATAGGAGTCAAATGTTAGTGTTTGGTGTGTTTGGTCAACTATAGGAGTCAAATGTTAGTGTTTGGTGTGTTTGGTCAACTATAGGAGTCAAGTGTTAGTGTTTGGTGTGTTTGGTCAACTACACGAGTCAAACATGAGTCAAGTTTTAGTGTTTGGTGTGTTTGGTCAACTATAGGAGTCAAATGTTAGTGTTTGGTGTGTTTGGTCAACTATAGGAGTCAAGTGTTAGTGTTTGGTGTGTTTGGTCAACTACACGAGTCAAACATGAGTCAAATGTTAGTGTTTGGTCAACTATAGGAGTCAAATGTTAGTGTTTGGTGTGTTTGGTTAACTATAGGAGTCAAGTGTTAGTGTTTGGTGTGTTTGGTCAACTATAGGAGTCAAACATGAGTCAAACTTTAATTCAAATTCAAATACAAAAAACCAAAAATATGTGTAATAAAAAAAGACAAATAAAGTTTTCAACTAGTCAGTTTCATCTCCACTGTCAACTATAGGCTCACCATCACTATCAAGCTCAGTAGGTTCTTCGTCACCATATTCTTCCCACGTGTCATCCTCCAATTCCTCGTTCTCATCAGTAATAATTTCAAAAGGCAATTGAATACGAAATGAGATGGGTCAATCTCGAACTCCTCTATAGTTGCCAAGTTCATCGGAACGGAATCAGTACCAGGGTTAACCAAAGGTATTGTGATTCTCTCGCTGTCGGTATGTAATGATTCCGAACCCCATAACTCGGGACTCCATCCATGCCGATCGTTTATTTCCCAATCGGCCTTCCATTCTTTGGATGTTTTCTTTGCACGAATCTCGTCAATATAAAACACTTTCTTTGCTTGCGATGCTAGAATGTATGGTTCGTTTGGCCAATCAACGCTTGCTGTGTTGATAAAGGTTACCCCGTGTTCTGTCCTTGATTCACTCTTCTTGTACCACTTGCAAACAAATATAAAAACCGAGCACTCTCCACTGTACGTTAGCTCCAAGATCTTCAATAATTCGACGTAATATGGTGACCCATCGTACATGACACATACACCGTAATCTTGCGTCACTCTTTTTTCTCCTTCACTCTTTGTTATCCACTTTACACCGTTCACAACACATGAGTCGTACATATGCACCGCACCATAAGGCATGTTTGCCAATGACACCATCTCAGGGGTAGCTAACGCATCACCACGGGATTCCATTCCATGAACCTGTCATAAAAAAACATGAGATTTAGTGAAAATAAATAGAATAATATTTAAACCAAGGTCACATACCTTATCCAAAAACCAATCCTTAAACATTTGACGGTGCATATAATCTATTTCGTCAATCGTTCCTGAAAGTGTCGATCTGTGTTCACTATAATTGAAATGGTATATAAATTAATCATTAAAAATATAAATATATAAGTATATAAATATAAATATATAAATATAAATATATAAATATAAATATATGAATATAAATATATGAATATAAATATAAATATTTAAATATAAATACATAAATATAAATACATAAATATAAATATATAAATATATAAGTATATAAATATAAATATAAATATATAAATATAAATATAAATATATAAATATAAATATATAAGTATATAAATATAAATATAAATATATAAATATATAAATAACAACGTTACTTACGTCCTAAATGTCTCGATTTCGTCGCAGTTATTCAAAATATAATAAATGACGTGCTCCTTATCTTTATACGCTAAAGCACCAGATACTTTCTTGCCAACTGGAGTACACTGGGACTTGAAAACGGATAACTCTCGATGCACTTGCGGTGGTTCGTTGTATCTGCCTGGATCGTTGAACTTTGTTTTTTCTTCACTAAGGTACCTGGATATAAATATAAATATATGAATATAAATATATGAATATAAATATATGAATATAAATATAAATATATAAATATAAGTATATAAATATAAATATAAATATATAAATATAAATATATAAGTATATAAATATTAATATAAATATATAAATATATAAATATAAATATAAATATATAAATATATAAATAACAACGTTACTTACGTCCTAAATGTCTCGATTTCGTCGCAGTTATTCAAAATATAATAAATGACGTGCTCCTTATCTTTATACGCTAAAGCACCAGATACTTTCTTGCCAACTGGAGTACACTGGGACTTGAAAACGGATAACTCTCTATGCACTGGCGGTGGTTCATTGTATCTGCCTGGATCGTTGAACTTTGTTTTTTCTTCACTAAGGTACCTGGATATAAATATAAATATAAATATATAAATATAAATAACAACGTTGAACTTTGTTTTTTCTTCACTAAGGTACCTGGATATGAAATTCAATGTCTCTTCCGCCACGTAACCCTCGACTATTGAACCCTCTGGTCCAGCTGGGTTTCGAATATACTCTTTCAACTTTTTTAAATACCTTTCAAATGGGTACATCCACCGCATTTGAACCGGGCCCCCTACCAATGCTTCATCGTACAAGTGTATCACCAAGTGGATCATTATGTCAAAAAATTCAGGAGGCAGGATAGTTTCTAGTTTGCACATTACTTCAGCCACTTTTGCCTTACCGGTTAACAACTGTTTCCTACTCAAATTCTTGCTACAAACAACTCTAAACACGTTCGCTAACCCAATTACCGCATCGCTAATCGGCTTATCCTCTAAAAGACCGGGAAGACAACAAAAAAAGAGATACTGCATCATAACGTGACAATCATGCGATTTCATTCCAATAATCTTTCCCGTATCAATGTGAACATTATTCCTCAAACTAGACGCGAAACCATCTGGAAACCTTTGTGCCTGTAACCACTCAAGAAAAATCTTCCTCTTCTCCGCTGATAACGTATACCTTCCTCGCTTTAGTATCGTCTTACCTTCTACGGATGAGATCCACAACTCCTTTCTAATTCCCAAATCCTTAAGATCCATTCGCGCCTTCACGTTATCTTTGTTTATTTTACCATCAACTCCTATAACCTTGCCAAGCAAACAGTCGCACACATTCTTCTCGCAATGCATTACATCGATGTTATGTTTTAACAAATTTTCTGACCAATACGGTAAACGATAAAAAATACTCTTTTTTTTCCAGTTTGACTCACGAGGACCTGTTTTTTATCACCTTGCCCCCGAAATCCTTGTGTTTACCGGGAAACACAATCGGAAGCCCATCTAGCTGTGTCTGAATACTAGCAGGACTATGTTTCCTCGGTGGGGCACGTTTATCGGTTTCCTGGTACGAAACCATATCATCTCTGAGATTATGTTTGATAGGTAACCAACGTATATGATCAAAGTAAACAACCCCTTTCCTCACCTTCAACGAAGGAGTGGAATCCATGCATTTTGGGCAAGCCATATAACCTTGACCCGACCATCCTGAAGCGTATGACCGAGCGGGGTAATCATTGGTCGTGGACAACACACAAACCTTCATTAAAAACATTTGCTTCGTGTGGGCGTCATACGCATGGATACCCGTTCTCCAAAACATGTCCAACTCGTCTATAATAGGGCGGAGAAAGACATCCATGTCCTTTCCGGGTGAGCGGGGACCCGGAATCAACAAACAAAGCTGAAATGTGGTCTCCTTCATGCATGTCCACGGTGGCAAGTTGTAGACGGTCAATATGATAGGCCACATACTGTGGGAGTTGTTCTGCATGGAGAACGGACAAAACCCATCGAGCCCCAGGCCCAAATATACATTCCGAGGTTCACTGGCAAACTTAGGATGTAGCGCTGCAAATCTCTTCCAACTATCACCATCAACCGGATGACGCAACATATCTGGATCGGAACTTTTTTCGGTATGGTGCCAAATCATTTCTTCAGTGGTGTGTTTCGATGCGTATAGTCGCTGCAATCTCGAAGCAATCGGAAAGTAACGAAGCTTCTTATGCGGTACTTTGTTACCCTTCTTCGGGTCATATCTTGATTCACCACATACTGGACAATTGTCAAGTTTTTCATTCTCCTTGTAAAAAATGGCACAATCATTCAAACAAACATCGATAGTAACATACCCCATACCCAAACTTTTAAGTTTCTTGTTGCATGCTTCGTAAGAATCGGGCAAGTTGTGAGGTTTCAGCAAAACACGACCAACCAACTCTAACAGCTCGGTGAATGATGTGTTACTCCACTTGTTCTTTACTTTTACGTGCATAAGCTTGGCAATGAAATTCAATGAACTCATCGTTGTACAACCAGGATATAATTATGTCTCCAATTCTTCGAACAATGAATCAAAACTGTTTTGACTAGGAAGATTTGCGTCTCTCATTTCAATATCTCCCGGATGACCACCAACATAGTAACTTTGTCTCACATCCTCATAAACACGATGCATTTCGCTATCTATGTTTGGTACTTGAATTGTCTTGGGAATTACCACCTCGTTCTCGCCGTGCTTTGTCCAAACAAGATATGTTTTGTTGAAACCGTGTTTAAGAAGGTGGGCCCTAACTTCGTCGATGGGTTTTCGAGAGTAATTATTACACTTCGTACACGGACAAGACATGAAACCAGTGGTACAATCTTCATTTTTATCTGCATATTCGATAAAACGAAGAACCCCAGATATATATTCTTTCGTATAATAATTAGTTGTATCGATCCAACTGTTATCCAAATCCGGATTCATCTCTTGGCAACAATTTTATACAACTAGACAAATAAAATATATAATTATTACAACCCAATTAAAAAGAAGAATAAAAATTACAACACAATAAATGACATAATAAAAATTACAAACCATTGAATGAATAAATATTACAAACCATTGAATGAATAAAATTACAAACCATTGAATAAATAAAATTACAACACAATATATAGATAATAAATTTCATATAATTAATAAAACAAATAAAAATATATGAACACAAAAAATTAAATACAACCAAACATGCATACTACACAACATAATAATAAAAAAGTAAACCAAATCACATGTAATTCATCAACCTAATCATGTCTAATTATAGCAACTAACATATATCAATTAAAAAAAAAGCATGAAATTTCTTGAAAATACCTTGAATTGGATGGTTAAGAAGAAGATTGATGACCACAACCCACCTAGACAATGTACTAATTCACCTAATCACATCATATATCAACAATTAAACACAATTCTAAAATAAACACAATTCTAAAATAAAAATTAAATTAAACAATTAAACACAATTCTAAAATAAAAATTAAATTTTAAAAACATGGATTTTCATGAATTTACCTTAAATTTTGTGATGAAAATGGATATTGATAAAAATTAAATTTAAAAAACATGGATTTTCTAAAATAAGGATTGATGACCACAACCCACCTAGACAATGTACTAATTCACCTAATCACATCATATATCAACAATTAAACACAATTCTAAAATAAACACAATTCTAAAATAAAAATTAAATTAAACAATTAAACACAATTCTAAAATAAAAATTAAATTTTAAAAACATGGATTTTCATGAATTTACCTTAAATTTTGTGATGAAAATGGATATTGATAATGCCCCACCTTAATTATGGACCCGGGAATGGTGCAAGACAAATTGGAGAATCAATTAGGGGGGAAAAAATTCTGGGATTTTTTGGGAGAAATTCGGAGGTGTTTCAGGGTGTGTGTGGGTGTTTTATGAGATAAAAAACCTGTTGTCTTTAAAATATACATACACAAATTACCAACGACACGTAAATTCGCCGGTAATTTTAAAAAATTCGTCGCTAATTAGCGGCGAAAAACGTCGTCGTCAACATTAGCGACGACAAATTCACGTTAAAAAAATAAAAAAACAAAACAAATGATTAACGAAGAAGTCGATACTATTGTCGACCACGTGTTGTCGGCAAATATTAGCGACAACGTTGTCGTCGGTAATCCTAAACGATCGCCGACGACCCGTGAATCGTCGGTGATCTCTCGTCGGTAAATAGGTGATTTCTAGTAGTGTAGACAAGGGATCAACCTTAAGAGTTATCTTGGGGTTGGTTCAATGATAACCACTAAACAAATAATTCATTCTAATCTTATCAATTTTAAATTGTTTTCTACCCATTTCCACAGTCTAAGATTTCTATCCCGACTTCCGCTTAGAGACTACTCTAAGCTCTGATACCAACTGGTGGGTCCTGGTGTGTTATTAAATTAAGTACGAAGATAAAGGAACCACAATTACCGCAAGTGTACGGTTGCCCAAGTAATATTCGATAAATCGAGTTTCGTTCTCAGGGACGGATTAGGTTCAACTCTAGTATTAATCAGATAGTAAGAATAATTGTTTAACAGAAAAGTAAAATAATATGATTTTTGTTTGGTTTTCTTAAAACTAAATATGCAATAAAATAAATACTAAATAATAAAAAAGAAATAAAGTAAAGGACTAACTTCAGAGATGAGATATACATGAGTCTCGCAAGGGATCCACCTAATAATATAACCTATGCGTTCTTTAAGGGTAGAATTGGTATTATAATATTAGTCGGGAATCTAACATCTCCTAGCCCCCGTCAGGGTGGACCTAAATTCTATCCTACGGTATTACAAACCCCGTCAGGGTGATTATAAGCTACTTTCAGATGAATAATATTTTACCTCTTTTGCTATGCAAATCATATGACTTTCGTCCATTACACGGGTATTACCTAAGTCTGTATTCAAACCCCCTTGTCGGATGATCACTTCGCCACTAAAGTGAATAGCCCAAATACTAACAACTAATTCTAGTTGCGCGGAAAAGAATTAGTAAATAAGAACAAAGTAATATCCAATATCTAAGACTCAATTCAATTTAAATCTAAACAATCCCAAATTCAAAACAAAGATTAAATTAATTAGGGTTCATCCCTTTAATGCGATTCTCAAGTATATGGAAATTTAGCTTATGAAATTAAAGACTGAAATTAAACAAAAGGAATTCATGTTCAAATACAAAAGATAAATTAATAACCTAAAGGGTAGGATGACTGTTGATGGAAGAACAGGATTCCTCCAGCACTAGCTTCTCCTTGCCTTCTTGCTTAGACTTGAAAACCTTAAGCCTCTTATGTGATTCTCTGAAGTGTTTGACTCTCTCTCTAAGGATATTATAAATTGAATGAAATGTGAGAGGTGGTTCTGACTCTCTCGCTAAAGATGTATATATTGAATGATTATTGAGAGGTACTGAATAATGAGGTCTAAGAGGTGTATTTATAGGTGTTAGCAAACCCTAGGTCGAATTTACTTGGAGTGGAAGACAAGGCAAGAACTCTTAAATTCGTAGCCCTAAAATCTAGGAAATATAAGATTCTGCTGCTGATTTGTTTTGGTCATATCTCATTCAATACTTATCCGTTTGACGCGTTCCAATATTCAAAACCGCTTGTCTCGGAAAGCTCTTTCCATTGGTGCATACCACTCTCCCAAATTCCTAGCTAATCTTAAGTTATGGAGTCGTCTTCGAAACATGGCTGGAACTTCAGATTCATAAGGGAGCTTTATCTTTTTCTTCTTTGCATATATCCTTCCTTAATCTTCTTATTTCCATGTAAATATTTTTTCCTTTACTTCTTTGACTTGACTTGGTCTCTAAGTAATTACCATATATCATTAAAGCTTCACAATAAATAAATAATTAAACCGCATATGCTTTAAAAAGAATAAATCAATAATTCAAGAAATAGAAATAGGAAAGTGCACTCTAAAAATAGAAACTCGAGTAAAATTACTTCCTAACACACTAAAATACCCTAAGACTTTAATTCTCACTTCTCCTCCTTGGATTGGTCTTTCATGAAATTCAAGAACCTACTAACTTTACACTAAAAATAATCAAATTAATGCACAAAAGCTCTAAAAATGCAAATAGTTAATTTCCAAGGGGAGAAAGTGCAATATGATCAAATAAGCATAAAAATCTATCAAATAAGTCATTTATTCACCTAAAAGGATGTCTCCAAAGGGCTAATAATTAGAACAAATAGGGAGACATCACCAACTTGTCACGTCCCGGAAAACACGACTATTATATCTAATTAATGTACATTTTATTACAATAATTGACTATTTATTACATTACACTGATTAAAATTAAGTAAATACAAACTAATAAAAAATAAAATCTATTCATGTACTGCAACATCCTTCTGTGCTACTGACCACTACCCAAATCCTTAAGTTATCTTAACCTAAAAGGGTGGGAGAAAGGGTGGTGAGCTATCACTAGCTCAGTGAGAAAATAAATAATGGTCATATGCAGACTTTAACCTAGAGGAAGTAATTACATTTATGACATTGTCATTGAACTGGTAAAGGTCAAAATATAAAATAAGCATTCATAAAGCGATAAATAAATCAGATAAGTGTATATATCTAACTAGGCAACCCATACTACCCAGCAGGCTATATACACTAGCAAGTAATAAACACGTTGCAAAGGATACCGTGGTCTTACCCTTATGACTCCCGACGCAACACTCGATCCCTTATCACTCCCACTGGTAATACCCCAGGTAAACGAACCTACGACCCACTGGCCAAGGAACTCTCCGTCTCATGCGCCAGGTGGAAATAGATCATGATAGTCCTGCTAACCTTCGCAAGCCCACTGCCGCCAAGTGCAACACGATTGTATCATGTCGAACAATCTATCGATAAATATATCAAATATCAAATATGAAACGACTAAGTAGGTCGATTCAACAACGATAGCAATTAACAATTACTGGATAGACGGCGAAGTAGGTCGTGCTATCCCAATCATGATAACGAAATAATATAATTAATCCAATAATAACGAGACAATATATTTCAGATAAATAATAACACATAGAGTCAAAAATCATTGAAATAAATATATTAATGCATAATTTAGAATAGGGTTAAATATATGCATATTAAACATTATTTAAACCCTTACCTAAAAATAGGGCAATTTATAGGTATTTCATCGGGTTGCCGCCCTTCTAACCGAGACAGTTATAATTCCCCATCTCCAAAGATATCCCGTTATAATAAATATATATATATATATATATATATATATATATATATATATATATATATATATATATATATATATATATATATATATATATATATATAAAAGACCCTAATTAATATTTAGAATATATTTATTTGTTTTTATCTTTTGTTTGACAGAATTTCAGTTTACATCTACCTAATGCTTTTCATACCTAATGCTTTTCAATCGTTTACGGGGTATGTGAAGAAAATGGTTTATGAAGGTTTCATGATTTTGTCTTTAAATAGAAGATAGTTTAGCTAGTCATTATAAATGAAATGTGTCTTGTTTTAGTTAGTATTAGAATTAAAAGGTGTATTTTTATGAAATTGATATTAGTGTCTTTTGCCACCTCTTAGAAGAAGACTAAAGCTACCGTAAATATTTTCATGTTAAAGTTAGATTACATTACAATGTTCTGTTAAATGTATAAGAATTGTAAAATAGAATAATATAATATAATAAAACATGATGAATTATGAAAATGTTATTCTAGCCAAGGAGCATGTATATATTTTCTTGTAATGATCCTAAATGACTTTAATAAAACCTTTGTATATATAGTTGTTCATTTATTTAAAATGACATATCTTTCTCAATATATATATATTGGAGTAAATGATTGAAATGTAAAATTGGTTAATGATAATATTTTTATTTTAAATTTATTGAATTATTTTTATAAATATTGGACAAAGATTAAATTATTTATACGGGATATCACAGTTATTTCAGGAATGAAAAGTAAAAATTACAAAAAACTAATACTAAATCCATGTTTAAAATACAAAATAAAATGAAATTACACTTTGGGTTGAAAGAATTTGGATATAGAATTGAGAAGAATCGTTGTGTTTATAGACAAACTCTCATTTTCTTCTTCTCCCGCTCTTCTGCTTGCTCCCCTCCTTCTAAATTATGTTATATGTTGTTAGATAATGATGTATAATGATATGCAAGCTCCTATGAGGCTTAAATAATAGGTGAAAAACGGACTAGGGCTTTCCATGGTCTCAAACATATTTTCCTTTTGGTAAATTCTTACATCCAATATTTGATAATCCTGCCCCAATTATATTCATACACATACCCCATGTTTTAAACTTACAAAAGTAACTAACTTATTAATCCAATGACACGTGTTTTGTTATAATAATCAATTACTACGATATAAATATTGGATCATCCAATATTGGATGGAAGTCTTACCCTTTCCTTTAACGTCTCTCCCACAATTATATTTTCCTACTTTTTCTTTTTTATTCTCAGATTTTATTTAGCTTTTCTTCGGGCCTTTCCATAAACACATCCTCTTAGGGAATATTATCCGTCATTCTTTGATTGTAATGTCTAATCAGAGCTTCAAGTTGACCCCTTACCTCAGCTTGCTTCTAAGGTTGAAAGCCTAGCTCCGCCATTTGACCCAACTCTCTCTTCTACAGAACAGACATTTTCATTTTCGAGCGGGTTTTCATCATCTTATTCTGGCTCACTTACATCATTTACTGAGGAAGATGAAGAAGCTGCCTTGGATCGTACGTCAGAGGTCCAGGTTATCTCTCTAATTGTCATTCACAAGGATTTTGTTAGAAGTCCAAATGAGAACCAATTGTTTGATATGTATAACCCAAATCTTATCGAGAGCCTCCAACTTCTAGGTTTAACTACAACTCTACCTTGGGGCGTGGAATAGTGCACTTGTATTATTTCTCCTGAAAAATTCCTTGTTTTGGTTAAGCAAGGTGATATTGCTGATAGAATTGTGTTTTGCCTTCCATTTTCTACCAAACGTGCTTGTCGACCCATGCAAGGAGAGGTGACTATTGATACTCGTGCTTTGGAGCTAGGTCTTAAAGTTCCTTTTTCCCTTTTAATGTTTATTTACTGAATCACTAAAATAACTGTCCTAGCCAGCTTCTTCTGAATACTTGTGTTGTCACGGGGAGATTTTACACCGAGTGTTGCAATCTACCCCGATTTACGACTTTTACCCTTTTGTTCTTCCAAATATATAAACTGGTGGCGAGCGCCTCGGGGAAATATCAGCTTATTCCTCATCAAAAAAAAATATTTGTTTGCTAGATGATACTTTACCATGAACAAGGGATGTCATAACCACTGGGGTGTGTCTTAAGGTAATGAAGGGAAAGTTGGGGTCTAGGTTGCACGGGAGCGGGTGCAGGTGAGGGGAAGCGATGCGATGCGATTTGGGAATTCGACATCTCCAAAAAAGCTCTGTTTCGGAGATTCGGCGATATATTTAATTTATTTTAAATATATATATATATATATATATATTAAACTAGAAAATTATAGAATAGCAACTCTTATACCACATCATACTGTATTTTCAAATAAATTAAAAAATTGCAATAACCTATTTCAAATTCTACGATTATAAAGATGCAATATTATAAAATAAAACCATTCAAAATAATTTCTAACATAACATAGCAAAATATCAAATATTGATGTAAATGATTTTTTGATGCTCTGCTTTTTTTGTTTTTTCTAAAAACGTAAATGATTATTTTAATAAGGGTTTAGTTGATATAAACTTTTAAATATTCAATTTAACCCCTTAAACTTTGTAAATTTATAAATTAGACCTTAAAAAATAAAAAATTATTAGTTGGCGCTTCCGAAAAGAATCCTAGCGCTTCGGTGCTGCTTCCGAAAATGGTCTAACGCTTCTGAAACTGTTGACTCAAGGATTCACGAATCCGAGCGAATCCGAGATAAATCGCTTCCGTTTCCGTATCTGATTTGCGATTCTTCAAGGTTTTAAAGAATCCGTACAACATAGGTACATTGGGGTATATAAAGTTCACATCGGAGTAGGCTATAGGAGATGCGGCTGCTCTTTCCCAAGATCCAATAGATGAGAGACTCAACCTTAATCTAATTATAACGCATATTCAAACAACCATTATAGGGTGGTATATTGCTAGAGCGAGTCCTACTTGTTGATATGGATATACCGAGGCTATAAGTAGGTTGGTTGTTCTTAAATGGAGAATGATTCCGTACTATATTTGTTCTAGAGGTACTGATCCGGGCTTTGGCTCTAACGGTGCGCCTCCTTAGGTTCGTTTGCTATGATATATGGCGGGCATGCTTTTTCCTTGTACTGATGAGGTTTCAGATAATGTTCGCGGGAATGTTCCTTTTTGTTGATGACTATTTTATTCTTCATCTTCCTCCCTCATAGCATTATATATTACAGCTCTTTTGGAAAAAGGAAAACAGCTTTGGACTGTTTTGGCGTCTCCTCGTGCTATATCTACATGTTCTTAGAAGCAAAAGAAATGTATTTTAAGCTCTGTTCCGTTCAATCTAATCAAAACAGGTAAGATGATGAGGAACACCTTGGATGTTAAAGTAACAGGTGCAGAGGCCAAGATATTTTTCGGTTGTCGAGGCTCGCCCTGACAAATCTCCTCTTATTCCATGTTTTCCCACTACCGTTTCTCTTCTTAAGTATCTGGTAGATTCTATTTAGCTTGAGAGAGATGTAGTTGTGGCTTAGCCTGACAGTAATAAAGACAAGCTTGTAGAGGCCGAGAAAAAGGTTGAAGATCTATCCTCCCGACCTCTCCAAGTCATGGAATTACTCAAACATGAGTACGATGATGAGTTTAATAACACGATGATGATTATTGCATCCCTTCGACCCATCTTGTCATTCATAAAAGGGAATCCGCAATGCATTAGCGACATAGCAAACTTGAACCTTCTCTTGACATGATAGTTAATCCCTACAGCCGGCCCTTGACAGGTGCAACTAGGACGACCGCATAAGGTCCAAAATTTTTAGGGACCCAAAAAAATTTTAGGTTCCATAAAATTTAGTTATATGTAATATGTTAGAAAAAAAGCCCATATAATATTAACTTACTATTTATAACTAAAAAATTTCATCAGCTTATAACTTTTAATGCTTTAATGTTCAACAGAAGAAATTTTTCCAATTTTCAATATATTTTGTCTGTTTTCTTTTGGTTTACTAAAACAATCATTTATCATTGATCTAAACAAAAAATATGCCTATATATTAATATGGTATACTTTTAATGGTTCAAACCGTTCAATACTTCAATTTATCAAATCTTCAAAAATTCAGTTGTTCAGGAAATTTTAACTTTAAAGATTTTTATTTAATTTAGTTTATATTTTATAATTAAATATAGTAAATATATTAATTTTATAATTTATTAATAAATAAAATAATTTGATTAGATGGCGGACAATTTCTTTTTGTTGTCTGCAACACTATTGTTTGTTGCAAATTATAAATATTTTATAACAGATAAATGTAATTCATAAAATTTAAGAGAAAATGCCACTTAGGGTCTTGAACACCCCCCCCCTCTTCAAGATGGGGACCCGGCCTATAGCCTCTTCTTACTAAAGACCTCAGGAATTTTTTGACACATGAAGCCCAAATCCCCTATTACTAGACTACCCCTCTTTTGTTTTTTTCCCTATATATACTAAATATTACATTTCACAGCTTATTATTCTTTCTCTTCTCTCACATCTCTCTCCTCCCCTACCTCTCTCTCCTCCCCCAGCTCCCAAACCGCCACCACCACCACCATAACACAACCACCACCACCGAAAAGGCAGCCATGGCTCTTTCTTCTGAGGCCAACAAGCAGCCATTGAATCTACTTCGTCTTCTCCCTATTTTGCTGCGGGAGTTAATGGAGAAGGTTCGTGACCACCGGAGCTGCCAGTAGGGTTTCGCCAGTCCAGCAGCAGCACCGCCAGTGCAGATCCGAGATCCGATAAGATGCAGCCGAGATGCTAAAGCTCGCCGGAGGTTCGAAGCTCAAATCGAAGTTTGCTGCAGGTTCGAAGCTCGCGCGCTGGTTTGCTGCAGGTTCGAAGCTCGCCGGAGGTTTGCTGCCATGTTCGTGCTTCGCCGGAGGTTTGCTGCAGGGTTCGTGCTGAAGCTCTGCAACGTCTACGTTCGTCAACGGTTCTGCGAGATCCAGGCCGGAGAAGAAGGCCAGAAGCTCCGCAATGCTCCAACTTCACCTCGTCGATCTCTGTTATGATTTGCTCGGTGGTGCTGAAAGTGATGGAGCTCGGTGGTGCTGAAAGTGATGGCGCGAGGTGGTGGTGTTATGGTGGTGGTGGTGTTTATGGTGGTGGTGTTATGGTGGTGATGGAGTTTCACGCGTGAAGACTAGATATTTTTTTTTTTAGTTTGAAATGGTTGACCAGATCTAGATCTGGTCAAACCAAATAGATTTCCATTTTTTTCTTCAAATTGTGTAATAATATAATTGTTTGAATAAATACTCACTATTTTTACTTTAGACTAATTGCTTTTTTTGAATTACTCACTATTTGTTTTAGAATACTCATCAAATTAATAAAATACTCACCAAATTTTCTTAGAGTACTCCGAGATTTTCTTAGAGTACTCCGAGATTTTCTTAGAGTACTCCAAGATTTTTTTAGAGTACTTCGCAACTTTCTGGCGACCGGAGGTATGTGGTTGGAAGTCGGTGGTCGGTGGTTGGATATATAGAGTACTCATTTAAATATATAGAGTACTCCGCAAAATTGTCGGAGTACTCCGGAAATTCTCGGAGTACTCTATGTTTTCCCAGTGACCGGTGACTGGTGGCCTGAGGTACGTGGTCGAAGGTCGGTGGTCGGTGGTCGGTGGTCGGTGGTCGGAGGTCGGTGGTAGGTGGTGGGAGGTTGGAGCTAGGTGGGTAGTGGTAGGTAGTGGAGAGAGAAACAGTGACATCACACTTTTTTGTCTTTTAGTGTTAGTAAGGGTAGGAAACACTATTGTAAAAAAATGAGGTCCCTAAGAAGAATAGCATTTTTGAAACTACTCTATAGAGAAGAAAGATGTTTTCCAAGACCCTATATATAATTCACCCAAAATTTAATTCATTGAGTTTTAAGTTGGATGTTGCAATTTTTTTCAATTTTACAAATTGCTGTATAAATTGTACGATTAATGAATCATATATGCCTGTTTCGGTTTTTGTTTATAATTTTGAACAAAATAAATGGTCGTGCACAATTTTTTATACAACGGCAGCCGACAAATTATATTTTTTTTTGGTCAACTGTATCCTCCACTAGACTGTACCCTTATTATCCAATACCAAGTCTCGTAAACGTGTGAGGCAGACCCACACTCCCTGGTAGGTTTGAAGCCGTTTGCCTAGCAATACGCGCAGCCCGGTCGGCAAACCCATTCCTACTACGAGGGATATGACTGAAGATCAAATTGCCGTGATCCTCAGCTATCTTAAGAATTCGTCTGATGAATGGCTTGACCTTCCACCACGCTTCTGGCAACGACTTAATTCCTTGAATTAAATCAAGGTTATCCAAACAGATAACGGTCTTGCAGTTGCGGTGATTAATGCTTAGTTTGGTTGCCTCCAGTACCGCTGAGGCCTCCCCTTTTGCTACCGAATCCGTCCAGATGGCCTTAGAGTAAGTTACTCTTCTTCCTGTCTGCATATCCCGCTTGACAATACCTATCCCGCCTATTTCAGCAGGAGATATAAAAGAGGTGTCACATGTATAAATATACTGGGTATCTCGTAAGTCCTCAGCATTCCAAGGGTCTGATGACGTTGCCCGTGTAGTCTGTGCCATTGGTTGGGTTTGGTTCGCCCAGGTAGGACCAAAGAGGTCCTTCATCCCTGCAAGAACATTCTGAATCACCGTAGAAGGGTTTATGTTAGTGTTTTCATGTACCATTTTCATTTTCGATTTCCAAATGTTCCACAGAGTAAGTTATATATATGCCATAAAGACATCATGATCCCAGATCGTACTATCCATGTTATCACATAGCGCGATAATCCAGTCTCCTATAGAGTTAGGTTCCTCCTCCGGTACCCTAATCTGAATTGTCGATCCTGCCCATACCTGTTTAGAGAAATTACAACAAAGTAACAAGTGTACCACTGTATCAGTTATGTTTTCACACCAGTTGCATTTGTTAGTGTCACTACAGTGTCGATAATACAAATTCTGTTTAGTCGGTAAAAGATTCCGGCAGGCTTTCCATGTGAAAGATCAAACTTTATTAGCCACGTTTGACTTCCAAACTCGCTTCCATAGTCTCAGATTACAAGTTCCGGCTTGGTTAGATGTTTGCGCACTTTCCAAAGATGTAGCATGTATAAGTGTTTTGTAGCCAGTCTTAGTTGTATATGTACCTGATTTTGAGTGAGGCCAAAGAAAAGTATCCTGATCCTCCGTATTAAGCAGAGGAATCTTCCTGATCTCTCCATGAACAGGTAGCGGTATTTCGCTATCTATCTTTTCCCAGTCCCATCCGTCTTTTTGTGCATTCATAAGTTGGTCCACCGTCTCCAGAGTTGTATGATGTGGTCTCTGTTTGATGATCCCAGAGGGAATCCATTTATGTTTCAAAATATTCGTAGATTCTCCATTTCCAACTTGGATAATTCCTTCCTGCACAAGTAAGTCCCTTCCTTCAAGAAGACTTGCCCAAGACCAAGTTCTACTTGGTTGGAGTTTCACTTCTAAGAAAGAGCAGTGAGGGTAGTAGATTCCTTTCAGTACTCGTGACACCAGCGAATCCGGATTACTCAGTACTCTCCACGCTTGAGCAGCCAGAAGCGCTGTGTTTGCCTTTTTTAAGTCCCTGAACCCCATGCCACCCACTACCTTTGATATAGTCATCTTTTCCCATTCTAGCCAGTGAATTTTCCTTTTTTCCAATGAGTTCCACCAAAATATCGCTATGATCGAAGATAATTTCCTGCAAAAACCAATAGGAAAGGAAAAAATAGACATAGCGTAACAAGGTATAGCCTGTAAAACTGCTTTAATTAAAATCTCCTTTCCTCCTTTCGAGAGGAGTTTCGCTATCCATCCTTGTTCTTTGTTAAAAACCTTGTCCACTATCCAAGTCAGAGTCTCCATTCTTGACCGTTTATGACAGAGTGGAATACCTAGATACTTTCCGAGATCTAGGTTTTCTTGAATTTGTAAACGAGTCGTAACATGTTGTCTCAAGTCATCTGGTGTGAGTTTGCTAAAGCAAACAGAGAATTTGTTAAAGTTAACCCACTGACCTAAACATCTACAGTACGTATCAATGTACTCTTGAAATTCGTACAGTTCACTACCTTGTAAAGATAAAAAGAACAATGAGTCGTCAACGAAGAGAAGATGGGAAATAACGGGGCAATTCCGTGTTATTCTAATGCCTTCAATAAACCCCTGTTGGACTTTCAGTTAAAGATATTAGTGATTCAGTTAACAGAGCAAATAACAAAGGTGATAATGGGTCTCCTTGGCGGAGCCCCTGTCCAGAGTGGAAAGGGGGTTGGCGTTCTCCGTTAATATTAAGTTGAAAGGTAACCGTAGAAATACAATTCCAGATCCAATCCACCCATTACTGGGAAAAACCAAGTTTAATCAGCAGTAATTGGAGGAAATCCCACCTGACTTGATCATAAGCTTTAGCCAAATCTAATTTGACAGCTGCAAAACACGCCTGATCTTTTAGTTTACGTTTCATAAAGAAAGATACCTCTTGTGCAATAAGGATATTGTCTTGGATGGATCGTTCTTTGATGAATGCAGATTGGGTTGGTGAAGTATTCTGATTAATGATATGCTGAAGTCTGTTAGCTAAAATTTTCGCAATAATCTTATATACAAAGTTTACACAAGATATGGGCCGGTAATCCCCCACCCCTGATTGATTGTCTCCTTTAGGAATAAGTGTAATTAGTGTTTCATTGAGTGTGATAAGAGAGGTGTTATTCATGAAGAAATCAGTATTCATGAAAAAATTTACCATTTAGACCATCAGGCCCGGTGCTTTAGAAGCACTGAGGTCAAAAGCAGCCTGTTTGACCTCCTCCTTGTCTGGTGTCCTACTCAAAGCCTCGTTCATTTCCGTTGTAACTTTCGTAGAAATATTTCGAAGTTCCTCTTCGAGCTCAGTAGGCTCCTGTTCCGCTAGAAGATTTGTATAGTAATTATTGAATTGTTGTTTAATATCCGTATCTGTTTGTAGCCACTCCTCATTTGGTGCTTGAATCCCAGCAATCCTATTAAAATTGCGTCTTTGCGCTGTAAGTGCTGAGAAATATTTAGTATTTTTATCCCCGTATTTAATCCACTGGTCTCGGGCCCGATCTTCCCAATAAATTTCTTCCCTTTTCCAGTACATCTCTAGTTGTTCTTTAATCAAGATCTCCTCCATTTGTTGTTGTTCTGACATTGGATTGTTGCCACCATCAATAAATTGCTTTTCAAGTTCTTTAATTTTAATTTTATTATTAGGAAAGGTGGCTTTACTCCATCTTGTAAGGGCATGTGTCGTTTTAGTTCTCTTTTGAATTACAGTTTGAAAAGGTGTATCATGTAGTTTTTCATTCCAGGCCGTGTAAACTATATCCCTGCATTGTTCGTGTCGAACCAGTTAGTATCAAATTTAAAGTATCTTACGTTTCTGCTACCCTTGCCATTTGGAAATAGAATAATGGGTGAATGATCAGATCCCACTGCCAGGGGAAGGTAAGTAGTCGCATTAGGAAATTTGTCTGCCCATTCCGTGGAAGTGAAAACTTTGTCAATTCGTGATTTAACCACTGTTGCATCTTGTCGCCTATTTGTCCAAGTAAAAAAACTTCCATAGGTCTGGATTTCAGTTAACATATTATTGGTAATAAAGAGATTAAAATTTAAAATGTATTGCTGGTTTGGAGGAGTCAAGCTGAGTCGTTGGGTCCCGTTACTAATATCGTTGAAATCTCCCATTACAACAAGTGGATCAGAATGGTTATTTCTCCAATCTGTGATCTGGTTATATACCAGTTGTCCTTCCTGATAAAAAGATGGAGCATGCACAAAAAAATAATAATACAAAGTACCATTATCATTAATAGAAATCATAATAAAGTAAGGGCCATAGTTCAAAATAGAAATAGTCAAGGGGTCATTCCAGACCAACAAAAACCCCCCAGAGTGCTCCAAGCTCCCCTGGAGATTAACCACAAAATGATTATCAAAATGTAAATTTCTAACAAAAATTAAAGCGTCCACATCATTCAACATTGTTTCACCAAAGCAAGCCATTGAGGGTTTATGTTCCTCCACCATGGCTCGAAGCACCTGGACTGTCAGGGGGGCCCTGATTCCCTGACAGTTCCAGAAAATCGTAATCATTTCCCCTCCGCAGCCATCTCTAGGTGGCTGCTACCTCGTCTACCCCTTCCTTCACGCCTAACCCTGCCACGAACCCTAGCACCCCCTTTGCCACGAATCTTGGAATAATCTTGTTCAAAAGTCGGCTTTACTTCCTGTACAATTCCACCAAACACCATTCCATCTTATTGTTCCTTTCCACGTTCGCTTCCATCCCTATCACCTCCAGTAGTAGCAGCAATTTTATCCAAAGTCTCAATCCCAGCAGCGCCTTCAACCATTCCGGCACCCACATTATCAATAGGCTCCTGATTTTCTATAGCATTAACCCCTTCAAGCAAATTTCCTAAGTTCCCTTCCGTATCTACATCTTGCAACGCAATTCTTTCTTCCAAACTAAGTTTTCTTAACTTATTACCTTCCACACTATAGACACTAGTTTGAGTTTTCTGTCTTTTATTTGATACAATATGGAACCTCATGTACTCATTCCTTTTCTTCTTAGCTGTCGCATTCAAAATTCCTTTAAACCTCGCTGTGTTAGTCTTATCTGAATCTGTAGTATCACTGGAAGAATCATGTTTCTTATTACTTACCAGATGATTATCCTCAAGCTCCTTCCTCACAACATCACCTGTATTTCGTGTATTATCATTTTCATCATCACTAATAAACATTGTTCTAACAGCCTGCTGCACAAAAGTTCCTTGTCTCTGTGCCTCTAAAATAACTTCATCAAGTCCCTGTTGTTGTTTTCCAGTCTGTTCCCCTCCCATATCCACATCACCCCTTGTGTCTGAACTGGCACCCATATTCTCCCTACTAAACTGCAACCTGCTGTCATTCCTACGTTTAGAACGAACCTCTCTATCTTGACCATCAGCTGGATTAGCTGGTGATCCTTCATCATCTCTATCCCAATTAAAGTAGCTAGCATGCGACAAAAAAGACTCACCTACTCGTTTTCGAACACCATACAAAGGTTTTTCCAACGTGTCCTTAATGATATTCTCCGAACTCCACGTGATAAGTCAGAGCTTAGGGGCTGAAAGTCCTTCCCTACCAGCTGGTTCATCACACTTTTCACATTTGTGACCTAGCTTCCCACACGCAAAACAGAATAACCTAATATTCTCATACTTAAATGTGACCCACCCAACTCCATCCTGTTGTCAGAGAAATTTTCCAGGTGGGATTGGGTCGATGACTCGAAAACTAGCACGGAATCGAAGCACCGGAACCACCGCCGTATCATCTTCTGGAAAATCTATCTCCTCCAGATCAGTAAAAGTGCGCGCTATGTTCTTAATCGTGCCAATCGTATTCTGAATATGAGCTAAGCCCCCCTCCTGAATCCACACAGCGGAATAGTTGGAAGGGGTGAAGGTCCCATTAAAACTTCCATTGCCCTAGGTAAAACTCGCATGCAACCCAATCATAATACCCGATCGGAGATTCCACATACAGTCTCTCTCCTTAGGGTTATCAATCTCTAACTTAAAGTAGTTTGTAGAAATTTCAGAAATTATAATATTACCTCGCACTTGCCATCTGTCGAAAACCCACCGTCGAAACCTAGCTAAATTGATCTTGTCTTCACCCACGATTCTAACCATCAAAACTCTCCCTCGATCAAGGTTTTCTACTCGACGCACCTTGATGTCCAACTCAATGACGCCGAGTTCTTCTTCCTCATCTGGATCAAGGAACGTCACTGGTAGCGCATGCCTTGAGTATGTTGCCATTAGACTGCGTTTTCTGAAAAGAAATTTAGAAAGAAGAGAAGAAAGTATGGGAGGTGAATAGGTTATACGAGAAGAACAATAGAAGAGTGACTTAGGTATACAAAGTAAAGGTTTGTCGTTGGTCTTCACGAAGCGGTGATATTCACCGAGATAGTGGGCCAGGTGGAGCGTTCTAATTTTTTCTTTTAGTTTTCTCTTTTTTCCTTTTACCGCATGTACTACACAATAGAAGATGAAACATCCTCCATGTCTTGGAACTCGCCATTTGTCTATCTTCATTCTTGGAAACGGGATAAAGGGTTTGCATGCGTGCCAACTAATCAAATCCTTCCCGATGACCCAAATCAAACTCGTATCCATAGCTTCCTTGTTAATCCTTATCCAAAGCCTTATCCCTTTCCCGGTGACACTTAATCTCCCTTCCATTCTCAACATAGTCCTTCTCCTATCATCGTTTGTAATTAGTAATCCATCCCTCCCTTCTCTGATTAGCTGAAAAAGCCAACCATTTGCTCGTAACCTCTCAAATTCTTGAATACATCTTGCCTTCATACTCCAGTCTGTGTTCGTTAGCCCTTCCATAAGAGAAACCCAGTCACCGTCCTCCGTATGAGCTGTCACCACTATCCTGTCCTCTCGTCCTAAGTGTTGCGTGTTGTGTTGTTTGGTATTACCTTGTTTCTCTGTCGTCCGTTGAGTAGATGTCAACAACACTCTCTTTCCACAAGACCCACAGTCATGGCGTCGCCACCTATCTCCCTCGTACTTTGTCCTTACTCTGTTGTCCATGGTCACCTGTATTGTAACCATGCTTATCCTAACGCCCCCTAGTCTAACTCCATCGGTTGTCAAACCCATCCTTCACACCTCCTGGCTTTCTACGAAGGCCCAAAACAAGCGTAATCCGTTCCAACCTTAAGCGTTGTAGCCGTTAAAGACCTTCAGTAGTGACGTAACCCGTAACATGTGAAGTTTATCCAACACTTTTTTTAAGGCTCAATTGATTGAAGCATTAAATTTTTTATATGAAACAAATTATTAGTTAATAATGTAAGAATAAGACCAGTAGCTCTTTTTTACTTTGCTATTTTATCTATTTAATTTTTTTTTGGTCAAACGTAAAGGTGGCACTGTATCCTAATTAGCCAATACCCAGTCGTCCGAATTGGAGGGTTAGCTGAAGCTGTTGACCCCTCCAAGCTTCCTGTTGCCTAGCTTTCCGCGCCGCTCTGTCAGCCCAGCCATTATGCCGTCACGGAATATGCCTGAAGGACACGTTCCCATGTTCCTCAGCATCCAGTAGGATCCGCTTAATGAATGGCCTGACCTTCCACCACGCTGCTGGAAACGATACGATACCTAGAACTAACTCAAGGTTGTCGGAGCAAATAACCGTTTTCCTGCCTGTATCCTGTCTTGCTAGTCTGGCCGCCTCCAGAACCGCTATTGCCTCTGCTTCGGCTGCCGAGTCTGTCCAGATTGGTTTCGAGTAGACTTGTCGTGTATGCGAAACCATGTCTCTCCGAACCACTCCAATTCCACTTTGTTCCACTTTTGATTTAAAGGAAGCATCACATGTAAAAATGACTTGGGTATCCTCCTGAAACACCGGTTCTGGAGTTGAAGTCATATGCCCTCCTCGACTCTGATCCCCAATGGTTGGTGCGTCTCCCCAATCCTGTCCAAATAGATCTTTCATAGTTATATTAGTGGTAATTAGAATAGTGTTAACATTAAGTGAACCATTTTCATGTAAACATTTCATTTTGTGTTTCCATATATTCCACAGTATAAGCATTAGGTAAGCAGTAAGAATCCGTTTATCCCAAATAGAGTTATTCACGTTGTCAAAAACATTTGTAAACCAGTCACCAAGGCTGCGGGGCTCCTCTTCTGGAATTCGAAGTTGTAACGCTGACCCCGCCCACACCTGTCTGCAAAAAGCACATGTTAGAAGAAGATGAGTATTGGTCTCCGTTACCTCCCCGCACCATTGGCACCAGTTGGAGTCACTACAGTGCTTATGGTACAGGTTCTGGCGTGTAGGTAAAATATCTCGACACGCTTTCCAAGTGAAGTTTCTGACTTTATTAGGTACATTTGACTTCCAAATTTTATTCCATAATTCTGGATTTAGTAAGTCTGCCTGTGCTGATGTCTGTTGTGTTGTCGCCTGGTGTTCTCGTGTTAATACTGTATATCCCGATTTAGTTGTATAAACTTCTGACTTTGTGAAGGGCCAGGTAAAAGTGTCTTGTGATTGTCGATTGAGTAATGGTGTCCTATAAATTTCCTCTCTAACTGGGAAGGGTAAATTTGTATCGATCAACTCCCAATCCCAATCATCAGTGTTGGGTTTCATAAGCTGGTTTACTGTTTCAATTGTTGCTACAACCGGTTTATCCTTGATTCGCCCTGAAGGCAACCACTTATTATCCCATATCTGAGTTGATTCTCCATTCCCAATTTGGACAATCCCATGTTCAACGAGGAGGTCTCTTCCTTCCAAGATGCTCGCCCACGACCAAGACCGACTCTATCTTAACTTGACCTCGAGAAAATCTTTATGCGGAAAGTAAATGCCTTTAAGTACACGAGCTGCCAGCGAGTTCGGAAATTGTAAGATTCTCCACGCCTGCCTAGCCAAGAGTGCCGTATTCGCTCGTTTCAAGTCCCTAAAGCCCATTCCACCAATGACTTTTGATGCCGTCATCTTCTTCCATTCCAGCCAGTGTATCTTCCTTTTTTCGAGAGAGTTCCACCAAAAACACGCAATAATCGATGTCAATTTTCTGCAAAAACCAAGTGGAAAGGAAAAAATGGACATTGCGTAAGTGGGGATGGCTTGAAGCACTGCTTTGATAAGCACTTCCTTCCCCCCTTCAGAGAGCAGTTTTGCAATCCACCCTTGAGCTTTACTAAAGACCTTGTCCGCAATCCATTGAAGAGTATCAATTTTCGACCGTTTATGACAAAGAGGAATGCCAAGGTATTTCCCCAACTCCTCGACTTCCTTAATGTTTAGTGTTCTTGTAACTTGTTCGCGAAGAGCAACTGGAATCTGATTACTGAAAGTGACCGCTGATTTGTGAAAATTAACTTTTTGTCCTGAACATCTACAGTAAGTATCAATACATTTTTGGAACTCCTCCACTTCCTGTCCACCCAGGGATAGAAAAAAAAGGAGTCATCTGCAAAAAGGAGGTGAGAAATAACTGGACAATTACGCGTGATCTGAATACCCTTTATATGTCATGTCAGTACCTTGTCTTCAATAAGTGTAATCAGAGACTCCGTAAGTAAAGAAAAAAGGAGAGGTGAAAGTGGGTCACCTTGCCGAAGGCCCTGGCCAGGCCGGAAAGACGGTTGCCTATCGCCATTTATATTAAGTTGAAATGTAACTGTTGTAATACAATTCCAGATCCACTCTATCCAAGTTTGTGCAAAACCCATTTTTTCCAATAATAATCGTAAGAAATCCCAACGTACCTGGTCATATGCTTTGGCCATATCCAGTTTCACTGCCGCAAAGTGAGCCTCATTTTTTAGTTTGCGTTTCATGAAGAAAGAAACTTCCTGCGCTATGATAATATTATCTTGTATAGACCGACCCTTGATAAACGCAGCTTGTGTGGGAGATGTAATCATATCCATGAGTTTCTGTAATCTGTTCGCCAATATTTTTGAAATGATTTTGTAAATGAAATTCACACATGAAATTGGGCGATAGTCCCCAACACCTATCTGAGAGTCTCCTTTTGGGATAAGAATGATTAATGTTTCATTAAGGGTAGCCAATGAAGTATTATGAGTAAAAAAATCCTCCACCATTCGATAAACGTCTTCTTGTATAATATCCCAATATTCCTGGAAAAATTTCCCGTTAAGTCCGTCTAGCCCTGGCGCTTTCCCTGAGTTCATGTCAAACACTGCCTCTTTAACCTCCTGTCGAGCCGGAACATCTGTAAGTGTAGCATTCATCTCCGCCGTTACTCTTACTGTCATGCATCGTAGAGCTTCCGTCAATAAGGTATGTTCCTGCTCTCGGAGGAGGTTATCATAGAAGGTGTTAAACCGAGCTTTGATCTCGCTCTCATTTTGTGTCCATTCTCCTGTACTGGTCTGAATAGCAGATATCCTGTTGAAATTTCGTCGTTGAGCTGTAAGTGCAAAGAAAAACTTTGTGTTTTTATCACCAAAATGAATCCATTGTTGTTTCGCCCTATCAAACCAGTAAATATCTTCTCGTTTCCAAAAACATTTTATTTGTTCCCGAATGTACTGCTCTTGTCGATTTGTGTCTTCCGTGAAAGGTTTATTAGTAACCTGAATCAATTGTTGTTCGAGTTCTTTGATTCGTTTCTTGTTATTTGGGAAGGCAGCTTTGCTCCATGTTGTTAGTGCCTTCACCGTGTTGGATCGTTTTGTTGTGATCGTATGGACATTAGTTGGGGATACTGGAGGCCCCCAAGCACTGGCAATAACCCCTTGACAGTCTTCGTGTTCAATCCAGTTTGATTCGAATTTGAAGTGCCTTTCTCGCCTTTTGCCTTTACCCTCTGGATACAGTATAATTGGAGAATGATCTGATCCTGTCGCCGGTGGAATGAATAGAGTAGCATTTGGGTGCTTCTCTACCCACTCCGTTGTTGCAAAAGCTTTATCAATTTTGGACTTCACAAGAGTGTGGTCTGTCCTTCTATTAAACCAAGTAAAGAAACTACCTGAAGTGTGGAGTTCTGTCAAAGAATTGTTAGCAATAAAATTATTAAAATTCAAAATTTGTTGAAAGTTAGGAGGTGAAAGACTCAAACGTTCACGAGAATTAGAAATATCGTTAAAGTCCCCCATGATCAGAACCGGGTCATCTGAGTTTGTTTTCCAGGTAGTAATATCCGTATACATTTGTAAACGATCACAGTAAAAATTAGGGGAATGCACAAACACCAAGTAATACGCAAAATCCAAAGTCTTAATATGCATAGTAATATAGTGGTGGTCCTTTGTGTGTTCTAAAAATAAATGCAAATGATAATCGAACCACAACCGCAAGTGTACGGTTGTCCCAAGTAGTAATAAGGATAATACAGATTCGTTCCAAGGACGGATGGTTGATCACAATGTTTAGCAAGTAGTGATTGATGCACTTATGAAAAATAAAAGATAATAAAATGTTTGTTTGGTTTTGTTGATTAAAGCTAATGAATAAAAGACAAATAATTAAATGCAAGTAGAAGCTAAGACGCAAGTAAAATAAGTGAAAACGCAATATGAGATGTAGTACTTGAGAACGCAAGGATCTTCCTAATCTTACTTCCTAACTTATGTTGTTTAAGGGCTAAATTGGTCAATTACAATGGTCGGGATTCTAAATTCCTTATACCCCCGTCAGGGTGGACTATAAGGCGATCCTAAAGTGTCACTAGTCCCGTCAGGGTAAATATGATCCACCGTTGGATGATTAAGTGTTTTACCTCATTGGCCCTAGAATTAGCTAAGTTCGTCAGAATCAATAGCTTTTATCCTAGATTGAATAATTAATTCTATACCTAAACCCTCCGTCAGGATGATCCACACGCCACTTATGTGGAATAGCTTAGATACTAATACCTAATCTTAGTTCGCGACTCTAAAATCAGTAAATAATCACAAATTATCGAAAAGAGTAATAAACCCAATCTAATTTAATTTAGCATAAACCCAAATTCAACATTCGTTATTTCATAAAATTAAGATTCACCCATTGTTTGTTCTCAAGCACTATTAAAAGCTTAGCTCATATTAAAATTAAAAACTAAATTAAAAGAAAGGGAATTCATATTGTTTACAAAATTAAAATATAAAAAGAACCTAATTTCCGGAATTGGAATGACTACGAACGGAGCTATAGACCCACTCCATCTCTTGTAGCTTCTTCTTCTTCCTTCTGTTGCTTCTCTCTGGTGTTTTAATCTTGTGGAATGTGAATTGTATGAAAAATAGAAGTCCAGACCTCTTTTTATAAGCATAAAAACGGATTAGGGCTTGGACCAGAAAATAAAACACTAATTAAATGTCCAAGCCCAATTTCTAAGCCCAAAATCCCGTAACTGCTGATACACCTTCACTGAAACGGCTTTTCCCGATGCGTTATGACTCCGATTGACCTCATTCCAGTTGCTAAAGTTCCGTAACTCGATAAGGAATGTTTTCTCTTCAAAGGTCAGCGGCTAAATCATCGCTTAAGCACCTAGAAATCAGCAATCTATGGCTTGGAAAAGGGATTTTCAGCTCTAAAAAATAATATCTTCGGGATTTATCTTCAAGTCTTGACTCTAATTCACGATCTTTGACTTTCTCCTCGGATTCCTCTCCTAGCTAACATCTAAAACCTGTAAACTTTTCACTAAAAATACCAATATTACGCGCAAAAGCTTAATAAATTAAAAATGCTAGAAATAAAAAGGGAATTCCGGATTATTGCATATTTAGTCCAAAAGTCTATCAAATTAATTAAATAAACACCAAAAATTATGTCTCCCAAGGGTCGAAAATAAGAACAATTAGGGAGACATCAAGACCCCCAACTCAAACCTTTGTCGTCCCGACAAAGTAAAACAAAACAAAGGGGTAGAAGTAAGCGTATAAACAAGTAGAAGCTAGCAAATAAGCCCTAAAGCAATTCTCAAAATAAATCTCATATAGCAAACTCTAGAAACTAATATACACATACACTAATCATGCAACATCAAACATAAATAATCTCAATCGTAAAATTAAAGTCGCAATGCTTGAAGGTTACACTTGTACTCATCTCTGTATGATGGCTATAGGGTGGTCATTAATCCTAACTCGCTTTGAACGCTCCACCTAGTGTATTCCCTATCAACAGAATTATAAATTCACTATGCACTTGGGAATCACGAGGTCTTTACGGTTATAATATTGGCTTAAGGACGGGTGTGGATGTATATTTGGTAAATTTGAAGTGAGCTTTTGGCTCTCTCCTCACTTACCATCAACAATGTCCTCGAGCTTGAGTTAACGCTCAAAAGATGTCCTCACTCACCCATATACGCAATAATTTAGCGTCCCATGTCTACCCACTATAAACAAGATGATTTTCAGAAAAATTCCACTTTGTCGGATGTTTTATTCATTCATATTTTTTTTTCTTTTTCTTTTTTTTTCTCTTTTTTTGTGTACAGAAGCAAACCGGGTTCCCGGTTTTGATGAATCCGGGTTCCCGGTTCCTACTGTATGATTTTTCAAAAAATTTCATTTTTTTCTTTCTTTTTCATTTTTCTTCATTCCCGGCAAAGGGTTACAAGTATATATCATCTGCAATTGTGCTACAATACAAAGCACATCAATCCCATCCCATTAAATTCCCCATATGTGATCCCACCACCCCAAACTCAAGCTCGAGACATGTCTCAGGATTGTGATTCAAGTGCGGGTCATATGGTCATGCCTAATAATCTAAGGGATAATGGCTTATATCGTGGCTACAAAGAAAAGGCTAAAGGCTCAAAGTGGGCTAAGACGGATAATAATTAATACAAGGGATAGAAGGCTAAAAAGGCACAAATGGCTAACAAAGAACTGCCCCTATCATTTTCCTAAGTACATAGCTTGTCTTTAGTTTATATCTAGGTGAGTTCTCTACTAATTAGGATTTCACGTTCTACACACCAAACATATTCCTTGAGTACAAGCTTACTTCATTTGCATTGTTCATTAATTTTTCCTATCAATTACCTATGTTCGCATGCAATTGTAAGTGCGTTTTATATCAATCCCTAAAGTCCACTATTTACTATCATAGATTTATCAAAAGTATGCTTCAAGGGATATTTAAAAATTTCTACAGTCAAACGCAACTCTGAAAATTCTTTTATTGAAAGCAAATAAAGCAAATAACACATAAAAACTGGGATGAGGCAACGAACCCCACCCCAAACTCAAAAATGAGGTGTGTCCCCACGACTCGAAAAGACTCAATAAAGCATTTAAACTAATCTACACTAAAAGGAAAGTTTAGAAAACGTATCTTAACCAGCGCGAGGCTGGTTATCGGTGTTGCGTTCTGGACCTTTATCTCGCGTAACAGCATCATAAATCGCGTTTTGAAGTGTATTTCCGCCTAGGATTAAATTTCGAAGCAGGTCCAATTCTTTTGTAACGTTTCCCAAGGTAGCAATCATCTTCTCCTGATTCTCTTCCAACATCTGAATCTTGGACTCCAACTCAGGAACAGTTTTCGCTTTCTTTGATTGAGGAGTTCTTGGACTTCTTGTAGCTCGTGTTGCCTCTTCATGGATGTTCTTGATTGTGCTCAAAGCTATACTCACACCAACTGAAACAATGTCAATATCTGTGTTCTTACGCGGAATCTTTGCGTCTAGACACAACTGAGTAATAGTACAAGGAAACTTCAGATTTTGTTGTTTCATTGGTGATTTTGCGAACTCCATGATTGTATCATTAATGATCTTAGCAACATCAAATGGTTTCTCCTCCAAAATACACTTAATAACAAACATGTGCTCTTTCTTCAACTCGGAAGTGTGTTTAATACCAAAGAAAGTGGGTATTATGAAACGAGACCAAACCTTAGCACGAGGTGTCAAACTACTGCTGTAAAACTGTCCAGGATACCTTTCACCTTCAGGAATTGGGCTAGTCCCATTAACAAGCACGGTCCCCCAAAGGGATTCAAAATCAAAAGAAGGGTCATTAAGAATTTCTTGGAAGGGGCATGTTCCAGAAAAGTTGGGTAGTTTCAATGATTTCCGAATTCGTTCAATAGAGAAAGGGACTACCTTTTTGCGGATATCAATGGCATCATGGGAGGTAGCTAAACCTTCGTAAAATTCTCGCACAAAAGTAGGAATAAACTCAAGCTTCCTTTCTTGTAACTCTTTCCAACCAAACTTAGCACATGTCACAGCATATTCCTTGTAATCACTACTCATAATACCCTTAGGAAAATTTGTCTCCTCACCAAAATTCAAAAATTCAATTCTTTCACGAACCTGAGTATTCCAACAAGTGTAAACCCTCTTAGGTTTGTGGGCCCACATCTTCATACGCGGAGGTTTTTGAACGGGTGCTTCCGGAATCTCTTGTTCAGTTTCCTTCTCAATGTTCTTCGTAATTTCCTCTTCTGGTTCCTTCTCACTTTCAATCTCATCAATTAATCTTCTCTTTTGACCAGTGATTTCTTTTCTGTTAGAATCAAGCTTAACTTCGTCAATTTTTCGTTTAGGACGCGAATCAGGAATCTCAATAGCTTGTTCTTGAGAACCACCAATGGTGGTCTTTCTTCTAGGAGCAGTTCTTCGAAAATCGCCGGTTCTGTTAGTCATCTCTTTTCACCCCAAACTCAAAACTTCAAATAATGAAAAACTTAGGGAAAAGTTTAGAATTTTGATGTTTTGAGGTTTAAGTATTTAAGAACTAGGTGAAATATGAGATGGGTCTTGGTTAATTTGTATGGGAGAAGAAAGAATTGGGTTTAATTTAAGGAATTGGGTGAAGAAGAATCTTGGGAAAAACTAAGGATTTGATGTTATTTTGGAGAGGAGGTGAGTTGATCTTATGTTTTTGTGGTGAAAGAGGGTAGGATTCGATGATATATAGTGTTTTGGTAGATGAATTTCGGAGGTGGGGAGGCTATTGGTGCGTTTTAGGTAAAAACTTGCAGAAGAGGCTAAGAAAACTAGGTTAAAACACCCAAAACCGCCTCTCACAGCTTTCAAACCGGGTTCCCGGTTTTGGCAAACCGGGTTCCTGGTTCTGCGTCGCTGTGACGGCGCGGAAAAACAATGGTGGATTTTTTTTTTTTTTTTCAAAACGCACCAAAACGCTGGACCCCAAGACGCGGGGTCAGAGATTCTACTCGCCGAAACCGGGTACCCGATTCTGTGGAATGCGGGTTCCCAGATTTTCTCGATGGCGCGAGTCAAAACGCGCCAAAACGCAGCACCTCAAAACGCCGGGTCAGAACTTTTGGACGATTACAGCTCCGAAACCGGGTACCCCGTTCTGCCAAATGCGGGTACCCGGATTTGTGTCGATGGCGCAAATCAAAACGCACGAAAACGCAAGCCACCAAAACGCTGGGTCAGAGATTTTCAAAAGTTATAGCACCAAAACCGGGTACCCGGTTTCGCCAAATGCGGGTTCCCGATTCCGACGCTGTGTCATGAACCCAAAACGCAAGGTGTTGCGTATATAGTGTTGGTACCAGCTCCAAAACCGGGTTCCCGGTTTTGTGAAACCGGGTTCCCGGTTTCTCCTGGACATCCAACATATTTTTCTCCTAATTTCGCCAAATCGACCCCAAACTCAAGTCCTTTTTACCCCTGAAATCATCAAAAACAACTACCCTTCCTCATTTCTTAATAAAAACAATAAAATTACGAAAATCAAACTAATCTAAATTGCAAAAATGTAAAAACTCAGCTAATATACAAGTAATTGGCTTTTGTTTAACGTCGTTAAGCTCGACGGGTTACCTCACGCTTCTAAGGAGTCTCGAGGAGATACATGACCTCCCCGGGATGTGGATCTTCCGAGCGATTGGTATCTTCACCTCCATGGTATATCTTTAATCTATGACCGTTAACCATAAAGGTACGGTTCTCTAGTGGATGTTCTATTTCTATCGCCCCATGAGGTGTAACTTTGGTCACTATGTATGGACCTGACCACTTAGATCTTAACTTACCCGGATAATTGCTGAACTTTGAGTTATACTTTAATACTCTTTGCCCCACTTCAAAGTTCTTTGGACGAATCCGATTGTCATGCCATTTCTTTGTGTTTTCTTTGTAAAGTTTGGCATTTTCATAAGCATGCAACCGGAATTCATCAAGTTCATTAAGCTTCATCATACGATTCTTTCCGCTAAGATCAGATCTAAGTTCAACTGCGCAATCGCCCAATAGGCACCCATTTCAAGCTCTAAAGGTAAGTGACAAGCCTTACCATACACCATACGATAGGGAGATGCACCAACTGGAGTTTTGAATGCAGTATGATAGGCCCACAACGCATCATCTAACTTCATTGACCAATCTTTTCTTGTAGGACCAACGGTTTTCTCTAGGATTGACTTGACTTCGCGGTTTGATACTTCAGCTTGACCATTGGATTGTGGATGATATGCAGTAGATACACGGTGTCTAACTCCATATTTCTCTAGAACAGTCTTCAGATATTTATTAACGAAATGAGATCCCCCATCGCTAATAATTACTCTAGGTGTGCCATGTCTAGTAAAAATATGTGATTTCAAGAACTTGATCACCACTCGTGAATTTAGTAGGTAAAGCCACCGCTTCTACCCACTTAGACACATGATCAACGGCTAATAAGATATAGAGGTTACCATTTGAAGGAACGAAAGGACCCATAAAGTCTATGCCCCACACATCGAATATCTCAACCTCTAACACATTATTACGCGGCATATCATCCCTCTTAGATATGTTTCCGGTAAACTGGCATCTCGTACATTTCTTAACATATTCATGACAATCTTTTATAAGAGAAGGCCAGTAAAAACCTGATTGAAATACCTTTGTAGCAGTTCTGTCTCCTTTGAAATGTCCTCCGTATAATGAATCATGGCATCCAGCTATAATGGATTGAGTCTCTTCCCTTGCTACACATCTTCGTATCATTTGGTCAGCACAAACTTTGTAGAGGAACGGATCCTCCCAAAAGAACTGTCTAGCACGATGAGCTAACCTCTTTCTTTCTTGATAAGTAGAACCTTCAGGAAAAACACCACTCACCACTGAATTCGCAATATCTGCATACCACGGAGCCTCATAATCTCGAACAGCGAATAAACTCTCATCAGGAAACTCTTCTCTAACTGCTTCAGCTCCACTATTCATCTCTGAACCCTCTAAACGCGATAGATGATCTGCAACCTGATTCTCACAACCCTTTCTATCTTTGATCTCTAAATCGAACTCTTGAAGCAATAACACCCATCTGATTAACCTTGGTTTCGCATCTTTCTTCTCCATAAGAAATCTGATCGCGGAATGATCTGTATAAACAATAACTTTCGCTCCAAGAAGATAAGAGCGAAATTTATCAAACGAATATACAACTGCTAGCAACTCTTTTTCTGTAACTGTGTAATTAATCTGAGCACCACTAAAAGTTTTACTAGCATAGTAAATCGAATGAAAAACCTTCTCTTTCCTCTGTCCCAATACAGCTCCCATACACAAATCACTCGCATCACACATAACTTCAAACGGTAAATTCCAATCTGGAGGTAACACTATAGGAGCAGAAATAAGCTTTTCTTTGATTGCTTTGAAGGCCGCTAAACAAGCTTTATGAAAAAGGAATTTGCAATCCTTTTCGAGTAAGTTGCATAACGGTTTAGCAATCTTAGAAAAATCTTTAATAAAACGCCTATAAAAGCCAGCATGGCCAAGAAAACTCCTTACCCCTTTAACAGAAATAGGAGGGGGAAGAGTTTTAATTACCTCTATCTTTGCTCTATCAACCTCTAATCCAGCACTCGAAACTTTGTGACCCAGAACAATACCTTCGCGAACCATGAAATGACACTTCTCCCAGTTTAACACCAAGTCTGATTCCTTGCATCTAACCAACACTTTCTCCAAGTTATCCAAACACTTATCAAAATCATCACCAAACACGGAGAAATCGTCCATAAACACTTCTAGGAAATTATCAATCATATCCCAGAAGATGGCCATCATGCATCTTTGAAAAGTAGCGGGAGCATTACACAACCCAAATGGCATTCTGCGATATGCAAACGTACCAAATGGGCATGTAAAAGTAGTCTTATGTTGATCTTCTGGAGCCACGTAAATCTGATTGTACCCGGAGTAACCATCCAAGAAACAGTAATATTCCCTTCCGGCTAATTTGTCTAACATCTGATCAATGAAGGGTAAAGGGAAATGATCTTTTCTGGTGGCCTTGTTCAGCTTTCTGTAATCCATGCAAACTCTCCAACCTACTACCGTTCTTGAAAGAATCGCCTCATTTTTATCGTTAAGAATTGTTGTTATTCCTCCCTTCTTCGGTACACACTGAACTGGGCTCACCCATTCACTACTCGAAATGGGATAAATAATCCCCGCATCTAAAAGCTTGATCACCTCTTTCTTTACCACATCTTTCATCACAGGCATCAATCTCCTTTGGCCTTCAACTGAGCGTGCGTTAACATCTTCAAGTATGATTTTGTGTTGACAATAGGATGGACTAATGCCTTTGATGTCAGCAATTGTCCAACCTATTGCTTCTTTGTTGGCTCTTAACACACGCAACAGTTTATCTTCTTGAGGACCTGTTAAATTAGCTGAAACAATAACAGGTAGAGTTTCATTAGTACCCAAATAAGCATACCTCAAGTGTGCTGGCAATGGTTTTTCTTCCAACTCCGGAGGAGATTCAATTGAAGGCTTCTTTTTAGGAATAATCTCCCCCGGTTCTCTCACAGGTTCATAGGCCAGACGCCTATATTTCGGATTTTCAGAATTGAGAGCTGCTACTGTTTCGGTAAGCTCCTCCATCATCTCAGGTGAATCTAATGTCAAAGCAGCCTGCAAGATATCATCAAAATTTAAGCAATTAAATACCTCTTGCGATGCTTGCTCTACTACATCCATTTTGAAGCAATCTTCCTGAGAATCTGGGAATTTCATAGCTCGAAATACATTGAATTTTACTTCCTCATCTTGTATCCTCATCGTCAATTCGCCATTTTCTACATCGATCAATGTTCTCCCTGTAGCTAGGAATGGTCTACCCAAAATAATGGGGACATTTCTATCTGCATTGTATTCAAGTATTACGAAATCAACAGGAAATATAAGTGTACCTGCCTTAACAAGAACATCCTCAATGCGGCCTTCAGGATGAGCAAGAGACCTGTCCGCCATTTGCAATACCATAGAGGTAGGTCTTGCGTTTCCAATTTTAAGCTTATCAAAGACTGACTTGGGCATCAAGTTGATGCTTGCCCCCAAATCGCATAGCGCCTTTCCTTTCCATTCTTCTCCAATCGATATGGGAATCGTGAAACTCCCCGGATCAACTAACTTCGGGGGTAATTTACTCTGGCAAATCGCACTACACTCTTCAGGAAGGCCAATCATCTCATTATCACAGTAGGGCCTTTTATTTGTGAGGGCCCTCTTCAAAAACTTCGTATACTTAGGAATATCTCGAATCGCCTCAAGTAACGGAATATTAATACTCAAACCCTTCACTCTATTAAAGAACTTCTGAAAATCAACCATATCACCCTTTTTCTGAACTCGCGATGGAAACGGTGGTGGAGGGCGATTGCTTACAATTTCATCTCTCTTTTTCGGAATTTCTCTTGGTCTTTCTATCTCTTCAACCTCACTATCTTTCTCATTCTCTTTCTCTTTCTCACCCACTTCCTTTTCTTTTCTTGGGACTTCTTTCTCTTTCATAACGGGAAAAGGAGGTGGAGGGAGGTTCTTACCACTTCTTAATGTAACAGCCTTGCAATCTTCACGTTGTGTTGGATTTTCCGTATCGCTAGGAAGTTGCCCTTGTGGACGCTGATTCAGCTGTTTATTAATTTGACTTAGCTGATTCTGGAAAATCTTCATATTTGCTTCAGCTGCGTTCTGACGTTCCAAAGCTTGAGTTTGAAGAGCAATCAAATTTTCAACGGTTTTCTGAAGGGTAACTACTCCTTCTTGTGGATGGGCAGGTAAAGCTTTCTGGTTTAAATTCTCATCGTAGGTATTCTGAGGAGCTTGTCTTTGCACATAATTGTTTTGATTCTGTCATCCTTGATGATTGTTGTGTGGTCTTGGATTATAGCTGTTACCTTGAGGACGCGGCTGATACGCGTAAGTAGGATTGGCTGCCCCATTAGGATTTGAGTATTGAAACCCAGGATGGTTTCTGTTAGGGTGATATCCATTACCACTTGAATTGAAATTACCTCTATTGGACATAAAATTCACTGATTCTTGGTTATTCGGACAACTTTCCTCATCATGATCATCTACCTTACAAATCGAACACATATACACCTCTTGTGCAGCATGCACAGCTACCTTCTTACCCGAAAATCCTTCTTTCACAGCTAGAGTAAGCTGCTTCAATTGTTGCTCTATGGTATTCTGGATCTTATTCTCAAACGTAGCAAATTTCTCTTCTATGTCAACATTATTTACTCCCTTAACTGGTGTTCTTACTGAGCTCCACCCAACTTCATTCTTGACTGTTCTCTCTAAAATGATCTTGGCATGAGCGGGTTGAACTTGAAGAAAACCTGCACCACATAGCGTATCCAACTTCTCTCTCGAAGTTCCATCAAGGCCTCTATAAAAGATCTTTAACTGTTGTTGTTCTGAAAAGCCATGATTGGGAACTTTCCGCAAACACATCTGAAATTTTGTCCAACTCCTACCCACAGTTTCCTCATACTCTTGACGGAAGTGCGTCAATTCTAATTCAGCATCTAACCTCATGTTACTTGGGTAGTACCTGTCAAAGAACGCAATCTCTAATTGGTCCCAATTAGTAATCTTCGTAGGATCTTGTGTATCATGCCATTCACTTGCTCCATCTATGACAAAGAACTTAAAAGCAGCAAAATACATCTGTTCTCTTGAAACCCCTTGTGTGATATAAGAATCACATATCTGTTTGAATTTCTGTACCGCTCTAAGAGGATCTTCCGATGGTCTTCCGCGAAAATTTCCAAAGTTTTGGAACTGAGCTAGCATACCCGAATCTGGACGGAATCTCGGAACATTAATATCTGGAGCACCTACTCCTATAGCTGGAGCGCGGAATGGAACTTCTGGAGGACCATTAGTAAACCACGGATCTTGATTCATCACTATCTGGACTTGAGGATTAGGATTTAGTGGTTGAACTTGAGGAATAACGCCTGGAGCTAAAGGTTGGCCATTTGCATCTAACTGGCCTTGTCCATTCTGTTGACCTTGAATAGTGATATTCTCCATTCTGTTACTTAATTTTTCTACTTCTAAAGCTTCTCGTTCTCTTCTTCTTCTGTTCGCAAGTCTGATCAACGATTCTGGATTACTAAGGATCGGAGGTGCTGGCTCTAGATCCTTGAATAGCCTTCTTCGCATACACCAAACCTAAAAACCTGAAAAAGCTAACAAACAAAAAGCGTAAAACTGATAAAATAAAATAAATGCACTTATCACTAAAGGATAAACACCGTGGTCACACGCTACCGTCCCCGGCAGCGGCGCCAAAAACTTGGTGGTCCTTTGTGTGTTCTAAAAATAAATGCAAATGATAATCGAACCACAACCGCAAGTGTACGGTTGTCCCAAGTAGTAATAAGGATAATACAGATTCGTTCCAAGGACGGATGGTTGATCACAATGTTTAGCAAGTAGTGATTGATGCACTTATGAAAAATAAAAGATAATAAAATGTTTGTTTGGTTTTGTTGATTAAAGCTAATGAATAAAAGACAAATAATTAAATGCAAGTAGAAGCTAAGACGCAAGTAAAATAAGTGAAAACGCAATATGAGATGTAGTACTTGAGAACGCAAGGATCTTCCTAATCTTACTTCCTAACTTATGTTGTTTAAGGGCTAAATTGGTCAATTACAATGGTCGGGATTCTAAATTCCTTATACCCCCGTCAGGGTGGACTATAAGGCGATCCTAAAGTGTCACTAGTCCCGTCAGGGTAAATATGATCCACCGTTGGATGATTAAGTGTTTTACCTCATTGGCCCTAGAATTAGCTAAGTTCGTCAGAATCAATAGCTTTTATCCTAGATTGAATAATTAATTCTATACCTAAACCCTCCGTCAGGATGATCCACACGCCACTTATGTGGAATAGCTTAGATACTAATACCTAATCTTAGTTCGCGACTCTAAAATCAGTAAATAATCACAAATTACCGAAAAGAGTAATAAACCCAATCTAATTTAATTTAGCATAAACCCAAATTCAACATTCGTTATTTCATAAAATTAAGATTCACCCATTGTTTGTTCTCAAGCACTATTAAAAGCTTAGCTCATATTAAAATTAAAAACTAAATTAAAAGAAAGGGAATTCATATTGTTTACAAAATTAAAATATAAAAAGAACCTAATTTCCGGAATTGGAATGACTACGAACGGAGCTATAGACCCACTCCATCTCTTGTAGCTTCTTCTTCTTCCTTCTGTTGCTTCTCTCTGGTGTTTTAATCTTGTGGAATGTGAATTGTATGAAAAATAGAAGTCCAGACCTCTTTTTATAAGCATAAAAACGGATTAGGGCTTGGACCAGAAAATAAAACACTAATTAAATGTCCAAGCCCAATTTCTAAGCCCAAAATCCCGTAACTGCTGATACACCTTCACTGAAACGGCTTTTCCCGATGCGTTATGACTCCGGTTGACCTCATTCCAGTTGCTAAAGTTCCGTAACTCGATAAGGAATGTTTTCTCTTCAAAGGTCAGCGGCTAAATCATCGCTTAAGCACCTAGAAATCAGCAATCTATGGCTCGGAAAAGGGATTTTCAGCTCTAAAAAATAATATCTTCGGGATTTATCTTCAAGTCTTGACTCTAATTCACGATCTTTGACTTTCTCCTCGGATTCCTCTCCTAGCTAACATCTAAAACCTGTAAACGTTTCACTAAAAATACCAATATTACGCGCAAAAGCTTAATAAATTAAAAATGCTAGAAATAAAAAGGGAATTCCGGATTATTGCATATTTAGTCCAAAAGTCTATCAAATTAATTAAATAAACACCAAAAATTATGTCTCCCAAGGGTCGAAAATAAGAACAATTAGGGAGACATCAAGACCCCCAACTCAAACCTTTGTCGTCCCGACAAAGTAAAACAAAACAAAGGGGTAGAAGTAAGCGTATAAACAAGTAGAAGCTAGCAAATAAGCCCTAAAACAATTCTCAAAATAAATCTCATATAGCAAACTCTAGAAACTAATATACACATACACTAATCATGCAACATCAAACATAAATAATCTCAATCGTAAAATTAAAGTCGCAATGCTTGAAGGTTACACTTGTACTCATCTCTGTATGATGGTTATAGGGTGGTCATTAATCCTAACTCGCTTTGAACGCTCCACCTAGTGTATTCCCTATCAACAGAATTATAAATTCACTATGCACTTGGGAATCACGAGGTCTTTACGGTTATAATATTGGCTTAAGGACGGGTGTGGATGTATATTTGGTAAATTTGAAGTGAGCTTTTGGCTCTCTCCTCACTTACCATCAACAATGTCCTCGAGCTTGAGTTAACGCTCAAAAGATGTCCTCACTCACCCATATACGCAATAATTTAGCGTCCCATGTCTACCCACTATAAACAAGATGATTTTCAGAAAAATTCCACTTTGTCGGATGTTTTATTTATTCATATTTTTTTTTCTTTTTCTTTTTTTTTCTCTTTTTTTGTGTACAGAAGCAAACCGGGTTCCCGGTTTTGATGAATCCGGGTTCCCGGTTCCTACTGTATGATTTTTCAAAAAATTTCATTTTTTTCTTTCTTTTTCATTTTTCTTCATTCCCGGCAAAGGGTTACAAGTATATATCATCTGCAATTGTGCTACAATACAAAGCACATCAATCCCATCCCATTAAATTCCCCATATGTGGTCCCACCACCCCAAACTCAAGCTCGAGACATGTCTCAGGATTGTGATTCAAGTGCGGGTCATATGGTCATGCCTAATAATCTAAGGGATAATGGCTTATATCGTGGCTACAAAGAAAAGGCTAAAGGCTCAAAGTGGGCTAAGACGGATAATAATTAATACAAGGGATAGAAGGCTAAAAAGGCACAAATGGCTAACAAAGAACTGCCCCTATCATTTTCCTAAGTACATAGCTTGTCTTTAGTTTATATCTAGGTGAGTTCTCTACTAATTAGGATTTCACGTTCTACACACCAAACATATTCCTTGAGTACAAGCTTACTTCATTTGCATTATTCATTAATTTTTCCTATCAATTACCTATGTTCGCATGCAATTGTAAGTGCGTTTTATATCAATCCCTAAAGTCCACTATTTACTATCATAGATTTATCAAAAGTATGCTTCAAGGGATATTTAAAAATTTCTACAGTCAAACGCAACTCTGAAAATTCTTTTATTGAAAGCAAATAAAGCAAATAACACATAAAAACTGGGATGAGGCAACGAACCCCACCCCAAACTCAAAAATGAGGCGTCTCCCCACGACTCGAAAAGACTCAATAAAGCATTTAAACTAATCTACACTAAAAGGAAAGTTTAGAAAACGTATCTTAACCAGCGCGAGGCTGGTTATCGGTGTTGCGTTCTGGACCTTTATCTCGCGTAACAGCATCATAAATCGCGTTTTGAAGTGTATTTCCGCCTAGGATTAAATTTCGAAGCAGGTCCAATTCTTTTGTAACGTTTCCCAAGGTAGCAATCATCTTCTCCTGATTCTCTTCCAACATCTGAATCTTGGACTCCAACTCAGGAACAGTTTTCGCTTTCTTTGATTGAGGAGTTCTTGGACTTCTTGTAGCTCGTGTTGCCTCTTCATGGATGTTCTTGATTGTGCTCAAAGCTATACTCACACCAACTGAAACAATGTCAATATCTGTGTTCTTACGCGGAATCTTTGCGTCTAGACACAACTGAGTAATAGTACAAGGAAACTTCAGATTTTGTTGTTTCATTGGTGATTTCGCGAACTCCATGATTGTATCATAAATGATCTTAGCAACATCAAATGGTTTCTCCTCCAAAATACACTTAATAACAAACATGTGCTCTTTCTTCAACTCGGAAGCATGTTTAATACCAAAGAAAGTGGGTATTATGAAACGAGACCAAACCTTAGCACGAGGTGTCAAACTACTGCTGTAAAACTGTCCAGGATACCTTTCACCTTCAGGAATTGGGCTAGTCCCATTAACAAGCACGGTCCCCCAAAGGGATTCAAAATCAAAAGAAGGGTTATTAAGAATTTCTTGGAAGGGGCATGTTCCAGAAAAGTTGGGTAGTTTCAATGATTTCCGAATTCGTTCAATAGAGAAAGGGACTAGCTTTTTGCGGATATCAATGGCATCATGGGAGGTAGCTAAACCTTCGTAAAATTCTCGCACAAAAGTAGGAATAAACTCAAGCTTCCTTTCTTGTAACTCTTTCCAACCAAACTTAGCACATGTCACAGCATATTCCTTGTAATCACTACTCATAATACCCTTAGGAAAATTCGTCTCCTCACCAAAATTCAAAAATTCAATTCTTTCACGAACCTGAGTATTCCAACAAGTGTAAACCCTCTTAGGTTTGTGGGCCCACATCTTCATACGCGGAGGTTTTTGAACGGGTTCTTCCGGAATCTCTTGTTCAGTTTCCTTCTCAATGTTCTTCGTAATTTCCTCTTCTGGTTCCTTCTCACTTTCAATCTCATCAATTAATCTTCTCTTTTGACCAGTGATTTCTTTTCTGTTAGAATCAAGCTTAACTTCGTCAATTTTTCGTTTAGGACGCGAATCAGGAATCTCAATAGCTTGTTCTTGAGAACCACCAATGGTGGTCTTTCTTCTAGGAGCAGTTCTTCGAAAATCGCCGGTTCTGTTAGTCATCTCTTTTCACCCCAAACTCAAAACTTCAAATAATGAAAAACTTAGGGAAAAGTTTAGAATTTTGATGTTTTGAGGTTTAAGTATTTAAGAACTAGGTGAAATATGAGATGGGTCTTGGTTAATTTGTATGGGAGAAGAAAGAATTGGGTTTAATTTAAGGAATTGGGTGAAGAAGAATCTTGGGAAAAACTAAGGATTTGATGTTATTTTGGAGAGGAGGTGAGTTGATCTTATGTTTTTGTGGTGAAAGAGGGTAGGATTCGATGATATATAGTGTTTTGGTAGATGAATTTCGGAGGTGGGGAGGCTATTGGTGCGTTTTAGGTAAAAACTTGCAGAAGAGGCTAAGAAAACTAGGTTAAAACACCCAAAACCGCCTCTCACAGCTTTCAAACCGGGTTCCCGGTTTTGGCAAACAGGGTTCCTGGTTCCGCGTTGCTATGACGGTGCGGAAAAACAATGGTGGATTTTTTTTTATTTTTTTTTTTCAAAACGCACCAAAACGCTGGACCCCAAGACGCGGGGTCAGAGATTCTACTCGCCGAAACCGGGTACCCGGTTCTGTGGAATGCGGGTTCCCGGATTTTCTCGATGGCGCGAGTCAAAACGCGCCAAAACGCAGCACCTCAAAACGCCGGGTCAGAACTTTTGGACGATTACAGCTCCGAAACCGGGTACCCCGTTCTGCCAAATGCGGGTACCCGGATTTGTGTCGATGGCGCAAATCAAAACGCACGAAAACGCAAGCCACCAAAACGCTGGGTCAGAGATTTTCAAAAGTTACAGCACCAAAACCGGGTACCCGGTTTCGCCAAATGCGGGTTCCCGATTCCGACGCTGTGTCATGAACCCAAAACGCAAGGTGTTGCGTATATAGTGTTGGTACCAGCTCCAAAACCGGGTTCCCGGTTTTGTGAAACCGGGTTCCCGGTTTCTCCTGGACATCCAACATATTTTTCTCCTAATTTCGCCAAATCGACCCCAAACTCAAGTCCTTTTTACCCTTGAAATCATCAAAAACAACTACCCTTCCTCATTTCTTAATAAAAACAATAAAATTACGAAAATCAAACTAATCTAAATTGCAAAAATGTAAAAACTCAGCTAATATACAAGTAATTGGCTTTTGTTTAACGTCGTTAAGCTCGACGGGTTACCTCACGCTTCTAAGGAGTCTCGAGGAGATACATGACCTCCCCGGGATGTGGATCTTCCGAGCGATTGGTATCTTCACCTCCATGGTATATCTTTAATCTATGACCGTTAACCATAAAGGTACGGTTCTCTAGTGGATGTTCTATTTCTATCGCCCCATGAGGTGTAACTTTGGTCACTATGTATGGACCTGACCACTTAGATCTTAACTTACCCGGATAATTGCTGAACTTTGAGTTATACTTTAATACTCTTTGCCCCACTTCAAAGTTCTTTGGACGAATCCGATTGTCATGCCATTTCTTTGTGTTTTCTTTGTAAAGTTTGGCATTTTCATAAGCATGCAACCGGAATTCATCAAGTTCATTAAGCTTCATCATACGATTCTTTCCGGCTAAGATCGGATCTAAGTTCAACTGCGCAATCGCCCAATAGGCACCCATTTCAAGCTCTAAAGGTAAGTGACAAGCCTTAACATACACCATACGATAGGGAGATGCACCAACTGGAGTTTTGAACGCAGTATGATAGGCCCACAACGCATCATCTAACTTCATTGACCAATCTTTTCTTGTAGGACCAACGGTTTTCTCTAGGATTGACTTGACTTCGCGGTTTGATACTTCAGCTTGACCATTGGATTGTGGATGATATGCAGTAGATACACGGTGTCTAACTCCATATTTCTCTAGAACAGTCTTCAGATATTTATTAACGAAATGAGATCCCCCATCGCTAATAATTACTCTAGGTGTGCCATGTCTAGTAAAAATATGTGATTTCAAGAACTTGATCACCACTCGTGAATCATTAGTAGGTAAAGCCACCGCTTCTACCCACTTAGACACATAATCAACGGCTAATAAGATATAGATGTTACCATTTGAAGGAACGAAAGGACCCATAAAGTCTATGCCCCACACATCGAATATCTCAACCTCTAACACATTATTACGCGGCATCTCATCCCTCTTAGATATGTTTCCGGTAAACTGGCATCTCGTACATTTCTTAACATATTCATGACAATCTTTTATAAGAGAAGGCCAGTAAAAACCTGATTGAAATACCTTTGTAGCGGTTCTGTCTCCTTTGAAATGTCCTCCGTATAATGAATCATGGCATCCAGCTATAATGGATTGAGTCTCTTCCCTTGCTACACATCTTCGTATCATTTGGTCAGCTATAATAGCTAAGTTCGTCAGAATCAATAGCTTTTATCCTAGATTGAATAATTAATTCTATACCTAAACCCTCCGTCAGGATGATCCACACGCCACTTATGTGGAATAGCTTAGATACTAATACCTAATCTTAGTTCGCGACTCTAAAATCAGTAAATAATCACAAATTACCGAAAAGAGTAATAAACCCAATCTAATTTAATTTAGCATAAACCCAAATTCAACATTCGTTATTTCATAAAATTAAGATTCACCCATTGTTTGTTCTCAAGCATTATTAAAAGCTTAGCTCATATTAAAATGAAAAACTAAATTAAAAGAAAGGGAATTCATATTGTTTACAAAATTAAAATATAAAAAGAACCTAATTTCCGGAATTGGAATGACTACGAACGGAGCTATAGACCCACTCCAGCTCTTGTAGCTTCTTCTTCTTCCTTCTGTTGCTTCTCTCTGGTGTTTTAATCTTGTGGAATGTGAATTGTATGAAAAATAGAAGTCCAGACCTCCTTTTATAAGCATAAAAACGGATTAGGGCTTGGACCAGAAAATAAAACACTAATTAAATGTCCAAGCCCAATTTCTAAGCCCAAAATCCCGTAACTGCTGATACACCTTCACTGAAACGGCTTTTCCCGATGCGTTATGACTCCGATTGACCTCATTACAGTTGCCAAAGTTCCGTAACTCGATAAGGAATGTTTTCTCTTCAAAGGTCAGCGGCTAAATCATCGCTTAAGCACCTCGAAATCAGCAATCTATGGCCCGGTAAATGGATTTTCAGCTCTAAAAAATAATATCTTCGGGATTTATCTTCAAGTCTTGACTCTAATTCACGATCTTTGACTTTCTCCTCGGATTCCTCTCCTAGCTAACATCTAAAACCTGTAAACTTTTCACTAAAAATACCAATATTACGCGCAAAAGTTTAATAAATTAAAAATGCTAGAAATAAAAAGGGAATTCCGGATTATTGCATATTTAGTCCAAAAGTCTATCAAATTAATTAAATAAACACCAAAAATGATGTCTCCCAAGGGTCGAAAATAAGAACAATTAGGGAGACATCATATAGTAAGGGCCAAAATACAAAATAGAAATATTCAAAGGATTGTTCCACACAAGAAGGAAACCCCCCGAGTGATCCCTTGTCCCTGAGGGATTCACAACAAAAAAGTTATCAAACTTTAAGCCACGAACCACTAGGGGTGCATCCTTCTCGTTGAGCATGGTTTCACAAAAGCAAGACAAGGTGGGTCTGTGTTCTTCCACCAAATCCTTCAAGACCTGAACTGTCAAGGGGGCCCTAATCCCCTGACAGTTCCAATAAAGTGTAATCATTTTCCCACCGCGGCCAAAACCGGGTGGCCGCTACCTCTAACTTGTCTAATCCTTTGTCTTACGATCTTACCAGTGCTTCTACTGAAGGAATCGCAATACCAGATATATCAAATATACGCAACAGAAAATATATTGCAATCCTAAGCCAATCTAGTTGCAATTTAAGAATTTAAACAGAAACAAAATCGATTACATACCTTATTACGTTGTATGAGAATCGAATTGCCCAGCTTCAAAAGTTTGAAGCCTCCACGCTTTGCACACCGAGCTTGAGCCTTACTTCCAGAATCACAATTCTAGCTTGGAGACAAAAAGACCTTTTATTTCTTGTGGTTTTTTCTTAGAAGAAAAACTGATGGAAAAATTTATATATCAATATAATGACTATCATTATATTCTTATAAACCCAACAGAAGGAAATGAAAAGACAAAGAATAGGAAAAGTCAGGAACGTATAATGAAATTGATTATCTTAATAATCTAGTCCATTACCACTTGTGAAGTGGACTTGGACCTTCTACATTATACAAAAACAATTGACTAGCCTAGCGGTTGGTAATACATTTCACTCTACTAGAGGTTCGTGGTTCGATCCACGAACTTGTCAATTTTTCTTTTTTCCTTTTTGTCTTAGTTCGGTCTTATATTAGAATATTAAATTGTGCTAGCAAATTAATATACCAATATTCCAAGTATATATTTAATTAATATTTATTATCTAATAATAAAATTAATTAACGACATGAAGCAAGATCAATACACTCGTTAGTGTGCGACTACGTGGGTTCATCGTTATTAATTAACTACTAATCGAGGTTGGCGTCTAACAACACTCCCCAACGACCAGATAACGTGAAGTAACTCTATACAAAGGACCCGGTAAAGGATCATACATGTACTCCCTCTATCTTTACAGCTCCGGATCATCCTGGGATATGGTACAACTGTCAAATCCCATTAGAAAATCAACTACGTTACACGTCGATTATCAACGATTGACGAATGACCTAAGAAACTCCTTTCTTCATTCATTCTATCACCTTGGCCAAGGATTCGATACAATCGTTATAATCTTATGACATCGTAGAGCTCAAACTCTTTACCTAGAGTTGATAGATTCCATCTTGACTCATCCATAGGAGCATATATACTTAGCTATGTCTAATATCCTTTCGACTAGCATTATGACACACTAGTAGTCCAGTATCAAAACATAACAAGCACATACACAACTATAGTGATGATCTCAGGTCAAAGGAATACATGCATAAAATTCCTTCTAGAGATTAACCTACTTGACAGTTCAAGGTAATTAACCATTAGGAATCTCTATTTTTAGTCGGTTCGATAATCACATCTCTATGTGCATTATCTATGCACCTAACTCGGTAAACGAGAACTACCGATATTTATCCAATAAATACTTGTTAGCTACATATTAATCTAACTGGATCATCGAGGTCCTAACTCGATGATCCTACGATTAAGAACAAGTTTAGATTAAGTCCTATAATCTAGATTCTCATTATCATAACACCTTATGATATCTAGTTCGTAACTTAATCAAGGATTTGCCTTTATATTATGTAGATTAATACCACAATCATAAAGGCTTGCCATAGATTCAAGGAAACAATTTCTTTAATCAAAACTGTAGGGATAACTATTATCGTGTACAGTAAACACTTGTGTTCAATTCATTACAAGACGATCGGGGCTAGGGCATAATTCCAACAATCTCCCACTTGGCCTAGACCCAATCGTTCAAGTACCATAATTCATAAACAGTTTGTTCTCATCAGACTCTTCTGATAGACAACTTAGATGAATAGATATACATCGTGTTCCTTCCTTCTACCTATTTAATGTGAACATATTCATGTTCAATTATATCTCGAATCAAGCGGTACTATTGCAGAATTTGTTTGGATCTATAGTTTATTCTAGGTTTCTTTAATCATACAATATCTCAAATATTGTCATTGTATAAAGAAACAATATCTACATTGTGAAACCACACTATGTATATATAAAGAACTATTTTATCCAAACCACTGGCATAGTTGCATCTTATGCTGTTATGTATTCTACTTCTAGTAACCGAAATCTGCTACAGTGTTTTGATTGGAACTATTCCAATTTACTTCTCCTCTATATAGACATAACCATATTTTGATTTGCTATCATCCACGTTTGAAGCAAACCAGGCATCTATATACCCAATTAGCTTCAACTTATATTCTCCACATATGAGGAATTGGTCCTTAATACTTCTTAAGTACTTAAGGATAGTCTTTACTACTTTCCAACATTTCTCATCAAGGTTACCTTCATACCTACTCGCTACTCCTAGCGTGTAGTGTACTTTAGGTCTTATACATTTTTCATGGTGTGTTAGATAGATCCTTATTGTTTTAACAAATAGGACTATACACATTCATTCTCTTACTTTTAGGGTCCTAGAACAAACCCTAACATTAAGAGTAACTCCAAAGCCTATTGTCGAATAGATACTCTTGGAATTTCCATGCGATACTTCTAAAAAAGTATAAATGTAGTGAGATTAATATAGGTCAAGTAGCTTCTTTGATCTATCTCTGTAGATCCCAATTCAAAGAATATAAGCTACTATCCTAAATATTTCATGGAGAACTATTTAACAATCAAAAACTTGGTTAATTGCTTGGTTGGTATATCATATCCCTATGTGATAATATGTCATCTACATATAACATTAGGAATATAAGTGTACTCCCACTAGTCCTTTGTACTCTTATGACTCTTATTATAAAATCATAAAATCAAACTATTTGATTGTATGAAAGAGAATAATCCAACTTAGTGACATTTGCTGAACCCATTAAATGTATTTTGGAACTTACATATTTTATTATGAATAAATGGCAATATGGGACCTTTAGGATTGGTCTTAAGGACGTCATAGACTCTCATTTAGTGAAAACTATTTTCACATGATATTACCATATCTCATAATAATAGTATGTAGTTACCAATAGTAGAATCTGAAATAAACTAAGCATTGTTATGAGAAAAGGAATTCACCATAACTGATGTTTTCCTTTTGATTTAAACGCTTAGCAATTAGAAGGACGTTATGGGTCTCTACCTTACCGTCTACTCCAATCATTTCCCTAGCACCCATTTACTATAAATGGATCTTATATCTATTAAAGATTCAACCAAAGTACTATACTTTTTTGATCCTTATAGATATTAATTCAGATTCTATGGTTCTAAACCACTTGTCATTATCTAGACTAGTCATAGCCTCTTCATAGGTATTTAGGATCATCACTTGATAGGGTTTTCATCTATATGATTTCCTCATCAAACTATCACCATTATTACAATTGATTTTGGTGTATGATGATATCTATATAACCTATAGGAGGCTTGTGTACAATAAATTCTTCTTTCTATTGATTTGTTAACTTCATTTTTCCAAGAAAGGTTCATGAATCGTCCCTAATCCTCAAAGTGTGAGACTTGAACCTTAAATGAAACTATTAACTCATCAAGGAAAGAAAGACTGGCATGCATCAGATGCTCTTTAGCTTGTATAAATAACTCTGAAATCTTTATTTCATTATGATCTATTTCCACATTATGAATTCCTTCACTATGGAATTCCAATCTATAAAGGTTGTCTTCCTTACCACAAACCCTTTGTGTTCAGAATGGTGTGGAAATATTACCTCGTTATTTTATTTGGGTATCCAACAAATCTATATTTGAAAGATATCAACTCAAGCTTAGCCATTATAAGTCGTTTAGCATAAATCAAACATTTCAAATTCTACATTTTAAGGTTTGATTTATATCATCTCCATACCACATATGGATTTCATCGACTGTTTAGTGGGACCTAAGAGTTCATTAAATATGCAGTTGACTTTAAAACATAATCCCATAGGAATATTTAAAACCTAGTGAATCACTGAGACAAAATCTAATTTTGTCATAGATAATATATTAATTCATTGCTAAGATATTCACCTATACAAGTTGGTATCTTACTTCCTTCATACTCTTATATACTTGCTTTCAACTTCACTCAATAGTAATTTGAACATTTCAAATTATTTATATTGGTGTTACATTTGTAAACGCATCTATATCTGTTATATAGTTTGTGAAGGAGATGAAGTAAGAATATCTATCTTTGGCTAAAGTTTAGACTGACCACATATATCAACATATAGTGGACATAAGAACTTATTAACATTGTCTCCATTTTCATCAAAATGAGATTTAGTCATATTTCATCGAGATAAGTCTCACAAGTTTCACATGATTCAAAATCATATTCTTCAAGGAAATCTTCCTTGTGAAACTAGTAAACTTTTTTTTCTCACAGTTTATGACTTAGTCTATAACACCAAAGATAAGGTTTGATTAATACGATTATCTATTTCGATTTATGACCAGAAACAACTATAACACTATTACATAGATACTTTAGGCAATTATAATCACCATATTGTAAGTATCCAATGGGGTGTAATTCATCACTATGAAAAACTCCATTGGACATTTTATATTACATTAATACACCATAACTATCTTATGATCAAATGACCATTTTGTTCGAAAACAAGTTTACGAACAAAAATACAGTTTTCTTACAATATGTTTTGCCATATGCATCTTTGAAGAATTAGTTATTACAATTGTGGTTACAACAATTGCTCCATTACCGAAATTGTAATTTAACTTCTCTTATTCTTGTTTGTCTATTAATCTTTAGAGTATGCAACATTTTGCATATTTCTAAACTACTACGAGTATCCAATACCCTTTCTGTGTAATTAATAGAAGTTCAAGAAATTACAGAAACAATTTCCATTAATGCACTTACCTTGTTTCTTGGTATTAGATAACTGGTATCTAACGGTCATACTAAGTTACTTATACATCTTCTAAAGATATTTAAGGATTCATGGGAATATCATGCGTAAATATCTTTTGGGGTTCATAACTCATGGATACAAGAATATAAACTTAGTACCATTACTAAGTTCTTATTACTTTAGACATGCATCACATACATTCTATGCATCCTCAAGAGATAATTTAGTCAACAACTCATTTAACATATCAATGAGTTTCATGTGCATAAGAAAGACTCTCAAGTTGCAGTCATAATCCTTGAGATTACTTAACCAACTTGGGATGATTTGAGAAGTGATTTAGCAGAAATACTGAGAAATCTAATCATTGGAAGGTATAGGAAACAATGCTTTAAGAACACTATTATATAACTGTCAAAGATATGGACTGTTATCTAAGAGATATATAATTGGAAACTTTAAAACATGAATGAGCCCCCTGGTAGTCAGGTCGTTTCTCACGCATAATTAAAGTGAAGAATGAAAACTTTAAAACATGAATGAGCCCCCCTGGTTGTCAGGTCGTTTCTCACGCATAATTAAAGTGTGGTACATTACCTATTTTATCATATAAAATAAGAGACTCAAAACTATTTAGCCCCCTGGTAGTCAGGTCGTTTCTATTTTGTTTTGTTGAGTTAATCCATCCTATAATAGAAAATTATCATTACCACATCCTCTGGGTAGTCCAGACTAAAAACGTGAAATCAATATTTAAATCCTATTATCAAACAATTTAGAGTTTTATGATTTGTACTCGAACTACAAGTCCACCTGGTAGTCAGATCAAAACTTGTAAACTTAACAAACTTGAAACTCTACTTGTGATGGACAAGTCTCGAGAAATATCCTATATTTCGTCTTAATAAACTCAATAATTCTAAACAATCAAGTGGGAATAATTTAGAATTCGTAATTCTAAAATTTGGAATGATAACACTTATTCAAAATGATATGAAAATCTTATTATCATACTAAAAGAAAATATATATTACATCACATATAATATATGAAAAATTTATAATCATGAATTCTTAACCATATTAAGAAATATTTCTTATTAATCAAACAAGAAATTCTTATTATAAAAATAATTCTAATAGAAAAATTGGACCATTATAACATTAGTCATTTCCTTTTAGGCCATTGAACAACAAAAAAATATCTTAAGAAAATGACGTAAGCCACTTTCCCGATCCAAGTTCGGCTATATTGTCACATTCATTAAATAAAATGACTATATAAAAAAAATAAAAAAAAATATGAAATAGTGCTATAGAAAAGCACTTGCGGTCAACAGAGGGAAGTATATTATGTGTTACTTTAACAACTCATACTTATTACACAATACTGTTAACAACAACATATCAATATTCTTTTTCTTTTTAATATATCAAACAAATCAAAACCCCTTTTAACTTGCTTTCTCACGGTATGAATTGGTGAATGTCAATACATGTATGAACTAACTTCAAAACATTACCAATTGAAGGATATTAATGCTTTTCCAAACAAAAAGGAAAAACCAGTGCCACTTAATCGTTTTCCAAACGAAAAGTAAAAACCACAGCAGCCACACAATTGTTTTCTAAACAAAAAGAAAAACAGTGGCCACAAAATCGGTTTTCCAAATAAAAAGTAAAAAGGAAAAAAACGACTGCCACAGTGATAAATCCAATAAAGCCAATGACAACAAAATTTGTCAATCACAAGCAGGCAACAGCGCCGGATTTCTTTTTCTTTCTATTTACAAAAACTGATTTTCAAAGAAACAATTTCGTTTAAACCCCGAATCTCTCTCATGTAGTTATACAATATAAAAACATGATTTTCATATAAACCTTATAAAAAAAACTCAAATATTATCAAATAATATTATATTTAAATACCTTAAATCACAACAACCTAGGCTCTGATACCAATTGAAAGAATCGCAATACCAGATATATCAAATATACGCAACGGAAAATATATTGCAATCCTAAGCCAATCTAGTTGCAATTTAAGAATTTAAACAGAAACAAAATCGATTACATACCTTAATACGTTGTATGAGAATCGAATTGCCCAGCTTCAAAAGTTTGAAGCCTCCACGCTTTGCACACCGAGCTTGAGCCTTACTTCCAGAATCACAATTCTAGCTTGGAGACAAAAAAACCTTTTATTTCTTGTGGTTTTTTCATAGAAGAAAAACTGATTGAAAAATTTATATATCAATATAATGACTATCATTATATTCTTATAAACCCAACAGAAGGAAATGAAAAGACAAAGAATAGGAAAAGTCAGGAACGTATAATGAAATTGATTATCTTAATAATCTAGTCCATTACCACTTGTGAAGTGGACTTGGACCTTCTACATTATACAAAAACAATTGACTAGCCTAGCGGTTAGTGATACATTTCACACTACTAGAGGTTCGTGGTTCGATCCACGAACTTGTCAATTTTTCTTTTTTCCTTTTTGTCTTAGTTCGGTCTTATATTAGAATATTAAATTGTGCTAGCAAATTAATATACCAATATTCTAAGTATATATTTAATTAATCTTTATTATCTAATAATAAAATTAATTAACGACATGAAGCAAGATCAATACACTCGTTAGTGTGCGACTACGTGGGTTCATCGTTAAACCGGTAGTATTTAACTTAATTAACTACTAATCGAGGTTGGCGTCTAACAACACTCCCCAACGTCAGGATAACGTGAAGTAACTCTATACAAAGGACCCGGTAAAGGATCATACATGTACTCCCTCTATCTTTACAGCTCCAGATCATCCTGGGATATGGTACAACTGTCAAATCCCATTAGAAAATCAACTACGTTACGTCGATTATCAACGATTGACGAATGACCTAAGAAACTCCTTTCTTCATTCATTCTATCACCTTGGCCAAGGATTCGATACAATCGTTATAATCTTATGACATCGTAAAGCTCAAACTCTTTACCTAGAGTTGATAGATTCTATCTTGACTCATCCATAGGAGCATATATACTTAGCTATGTCCAATATCCTTTCGACTAGCATTATGACACACTAGTAGTCCAGTATCAAAACATAACAAGCACATACACAACTATAGTGATGATCTCAGGTCAAAGGATTACATGCATAAAATTCCTTCTAGAGATTAACCTACTTGACAGTTCAAGGTAATTAACCATTAGGAATCTCTATTTTTAGTCGGTTCGATAATCACATCTCTATGTGCATTATCTATGCACCTAACTCGGTAAACGAGAACTACCGATATTTATCCAATAAATACTTGTTAGCTACATTATAATCTAACTGGATCATCGAGGTCCTAACTCGATGATCCTACGATTAAGAACAAGTTTAGATTAAGTCCTATAAGCTAGATTCTCATTATCATAACACCTTATGATATCTAGTTCGTAACTTAATCAAGGATTTGCCTTTATATTATGTAGATTAATACCACAATCATAAAGGCTTGCCATAGATTCAAGGAAACAATTTCTTTAATCAAAACTGTAGGGATAACTATTATCGTGTACAGTAAACACTTGTGTTCAATTCATTACAAGACGATCGGGGCTAGGGCATAATTCCAACATCTACGATACTCATTAGCCACCTCATTAACCCAAACAAGACAAAGGTGCAGCTTGTAAATGTACAATACATAAAAGGTTACTTGGGATTTAAAATTGTATCCAAGTGAGCACCATTGACTTGGTAAATTGGCCCACAAATGTCCATCGATCTCCTTAAATTCTATTCTATTTTGAGTTACTAAGTGAATCAACAAATGACCAACGATCTCCATACATGTTTTTATTCCAACATAATCAAATGCACTCATTTGATTTGCAAATTGAATCCACTGATGTCCAATGATCTGTATAATTTCGTCATTATTTTGTATATCATATGCTTCCTTACTTTCCTCAGAATTAGACAGAGAAAAAAGTTCCTCTGTTCCTGGTTCTTCTGCTAAGTGAATCCCAGATTGGCTGTCGATCTCCATAAATTTTGTTCTATCTTGAGTCGCTAAGTGAATCCACCAATGACCATCGATCTCCATAAGTATTGTTTGGTAATCAAGTGCACACCTTCGATTTCCATAGTACACCCACAAAAGTCCACCGATCTTCATAATTTCTTCATTACTTTGTACTACATATGATGTGTTATTTTTCTCAAAATTAAACAGGGAATAAAAGCCCTCAACTCCTGGTTTCACAGAGGTCTGTGGTTGCACTTTACCATGACTTTGAAAAGTATCTCTTATTAAACAAATCTCAAAGTAGGTATTTGAAACACACAAATCAAGTGTTAGAAACCAAATTTCCTCCCGGTTGCAGCATTTATCTCGTCGAAGGTTGCTGGTCCTAATCTGCTCTCCTTCCCTTTTACATGAATAACATATGTTGGCCCAATAGGCCCAATCCACAATCTGATGAAACAACAGGCTCCATCCTTAAATTCTCTGTATTGTGTGATATCCTAGTCCTGTTTCGTCTCTATGTTCCGGTATTCATCTTACACCTATACTGCACTATCCAAATGTATCCATTCCTCAGTTTCAGCCCACTTATCCCTTCTTTATATTTGTTATTTGTGAACCCAATATCTATGAACTTAAAATTATTCCTATTCTTGTACTTCCTTACCATATCCAGAACGAAAACCTTTATAAATACCCAATTGTTTAACCCCATAGCATAATGTTCTGTGTTTTCATCCATCTTGACTCTGACAATGTTCTTGCACCAACCGTCCCCCAAAGCCCCAATTTGGTATTTCTACTAAAACCCCTGCTCCACTTGAATCTCAAGTAGGGTTTCCTTTTAAGAATTTGCACGTACCTATTTTTGATGACGACGTTCTCCGTTTGTCGAAATTGTTGTCCCAGTACTCCTCCAATCTGTGCTTCCGTAATCATCTTCTTGTTATAACAAAACTTCGCCAGAAACCAAATCCTCTGTTTCCTCTCCCCATCCGTTGTTAATCCCATCGACCAGGAACAGTAGAGAGAAAAGATGGAGGTTGTCCGATGGATTGGATCGATGAAAGTAATCGAAACCTTAGAAACCCTAGAAATCGCCTAATTCGCCCCTACTAGAAGGTGAACTGTGTGCAAAACTGATATTTTTTTATATAAAATATGAATAAACTCATCTATTTACTTGAATGTTAGAAATAGTTTTATAGGATTTATAATAATAAATTTAAGTAATTTTTCTAATATTATTTAATTTATTGTATATTTATATTATATTTTTTATCTACTATTACAGGAAATTGAGAATTGCTGACTTTCAATTTTACAATTGCAATATATTTCAAATAAGGTTTCATTGTTCTATTTATATTATATTTGATTGTTAATACTTGATCATGAAATATCCAACTAGACATCAAAAAAGACAAAAAATGAAAAAAGATGAAGACATGTCACGTAGTTTAAAGGGTTCCTTATATAAATATTTTGATAAAAAATCACAAGATATTGAAAATATTTCTAATGAAATTGTTTTGAATGAAAATGTGGTTGAGGAATTATTTGTTAAGTGTAATACAAATAAGTTAAATGAAAATGAAAATGAAAATAATCTGAATATGTGGGATAATAAAAAAATGACAGATGAATATACTTTGAATATTTTTGATCCAAGAGTTTGGGATAACCTTGATAGTAAAATGAGAGATATACTTGTAGAAAAAGGCCCCCCGGCCCGAGAATATAATCTAAAATATCTTCCAAATAAAGAGTCTAGGCATTTTTCTGATACATATAATGTTCAAAAACTACCCAATGGAGAAACTTGTGATAGAAAATGGCTAGTATAATCAAAAGAATTGAATAGGGTTTTTTGTTTTTGTTGCAAATTATTTAAAGTTATGCACACTAAAAGTAACTTAGCTAAGGACGGCCTTGAAGATTGGGGTCATTTAGGTGCAAAACTTAAACAACATGAAAATAGTGTTGAACATCTCACTAATTTGAGAGCTTGTGTTGAATTAAAAATGAGTCTGAGTCAAAATAGTACTATTGATAAAGAATTGCAAGAGCAGAAACATGTGATGTTTAGAATAGTTGTCGTTGCTAAATGTTTGGCCATTAATAATCTCGCTTTTCGTGGGTCACATGATAAAATTTACGAAGATGATAACGGTAATATTTTAGGTCTTCTTGAGATGGTTGCAACTTGATCAAGTAATGCAAGAACATTTTCGCCTAATTAAAGATAAAAAAAATCCATTATCATTATCTCAGTCATAAAATACAAAATGAATTGATTTCTCTTATGGCCAAAAAAGTTAAAGACATAATAGTTAAAAATATTAAAAAAACCAAATATTTTTCAGTAATACTTGATTGTACACCAGATTCTAGTCATAAGGAACAAATGACTTTAATAATAAGATGTGTCGATGTGTTAGAGACTCCGGTCAAGATAGAAGAATATTTTCTTGAATTTATAAATGTAGAAGACACATACAGGTTAGGAATTTTTAATAAATTGCAAACTGTTTTACATTCGTTAGAACTCGATATGACATTGTAAGGGGTCAAGGTTATGATAATGGGTCAAATATGAAAGGTAAACATCAAGGTGTACAAAAAAGATTACTTGACATTAATCCTAGAGCGTCTTATATGCCATGTGGGTCACACTGTCTTAATTTAATTGTTTGTGATATAGCAAGTTCTTCTGTTAAAGCAAAATCATTCTTTGTGGCATGTCAATGTATATATACTGTTTTTCTAATTCAACTAAGAGATGGAATATTTTGATGGAATATGTTGATGGATTAACATTGAAATCTTTATCAACAACGAGATGGGAAAGTCACGTTGAGAGTGTTAAAGCAATATTGTCTCAAGTTTCTGAAATAAGAGAAGCTTTAGTTAAATTAGCCGAAATTAGTGAGGATGCTAAATTGGGTAGGGATGCGGAAACTTTAGCCTCGGGTGAACTTTCTAGTTTTGAGTTTATATTAAGTTTAGTTATTTGGCATGATATTTTGCATAAGATTAACTTAGTTAGCAAAAAACTACAATCTGAGGATATGAGACTTGATGTTGCTGTAAAACAACTTGAAGGACTTGTGTCTTTTTTCAAAGAATATAGAGATAATGGTTTAGCATGTGTTGTTGAAAATGATAAAAAAAAATTGCTTGTGATATGGAAATTGAACCAGTGTTTACCCAAAAACGTAAAATTAGTCGAAAAAGACATTTTGATGAAAGTTCTTGTAACGAAAGAGAAAGTCAACCACCTGAAGAATATTTTAGAATTGACTATTTTATTGTAATTGTTGATATTGCTCTTGGTCAGTTGAAAAATAGGTTTGAACAAATGAAATATTTTAAATCGTTTTTTAAATTTTTGTTTGATGTGGAAAGGTTAATTTTATTAGATGATATTGAGCTGATGAAATCTTGTGTAAATCTTGAAAATGCTTTAAAAAGTAATAAGGCTTCTGATGTTGATGCTAATTATTTATGTTCAGAATTAAAAGTGTTACAGGTGATGTTGCAAAGTGAATCATATAATAGAAATAAACCATGGTCATCAATCCAAATATTAGAATTTGTTAAGAAAATAGATATGTTTCCAAAGGTAATGATTACTTATAGGATTTTATTAACAATACCTGTTACGGTGGCTTCAGCAGAAAGAAGTTTTTCAAAACTAAAATTATTAAAATCTTACTTAAGGACGACCATGACTCAAGATAGACTAAATGATTTAGCAATATTGTATATTGAGAAAAATGTGTTAGCAACTATTGAATTTGATGATATTATTGATGATTTTGCTTCAAAAACTGCTATAAGAAGACATCTTATTTGACTTTATCCTTTGATATTTTGTAGGTACATGTTGATGGTGTACTAGTATTAAGAAGATCGAAGAATTAATGTTTTTTTGAAAAAGTAAAAATTCTTGTGATTTAATGAAAATTTAGAGCGTTTATTTTTTCCGTTGTAATATTTGTAAGGGGGGAGGGGGTATTCTTTTTCCTTCGTTTGAGGTTTTATCTCACTGGGTTTTCCTCATACAAAGTTTTAACGAGACCCCAATTTTTTTTTGTTATTTAATATTATATTTTAATGAAAAATTAGTTTATCAATATAGTATTTTGATTTAAATTAATACGATTTTATAATTTTTTTATATTATATTTTTTTCCTATAGGAAGGCCCAATTTAAATTTTTCGTTCAGGGCCCAAAACTCGACAGGACCGAATCTGTTAATCCGACTACCCTATCGATACCTCCCGATTTGGCCTTCCTTGGGTGAGTTTATCCAAGGGCATGAGGGGTCATCGATGTTTACCATTCATTAAGGGAATGTTGTTGAGCTTGTTGTGACTTAGGGAGACGTGGTGTGGAGAGAAGTTGTGTATCCTGATCAGGCCATAGACGATTAACGTTCTTTCTTATACTCGTATTATTGAACGAATTTTTATGATGAGGCCTTTAGCCTTAAGACCTTCTTTGTTTGTTATTTTTTAGTTTTTCTTTTTTTATTTTTATCATCCCACACGTCTTTTTAGCGATGACCCGCAGGTCCTCGCTAAAGACCCTATCTTTAGCGAGGACAACCTTTTACGATGACTTAGTCGTCGCCTATAAGTTGAGGATATTTTACGCGACCGAAAATAATAAAAAAAGAGTTGTTGCGTGTCCTCGCTAAAGGCTTCAATCTCTAGCGACGACTTGTTAGTCCTCGCTAAATATCATCTTCTGCGACAACATTGTGGGTCTTTGCGAGAACTTGATGTCCTCGCTAAAGAGTTCGCCGTATTAAATATATCCACTCGGCAGTTGGCCATTAATGCGATAAAAAACCCCAAAAAACTCAAAAAGAACCCCAAAATTCTCCCAATTTTTTTCCGGGATCCTCAAGAAAATCTGGATCAATCAATAACGAAACTTCTCCGATTCATCTACCTCTTTTTGGTTCCATTTTCAAGCAATTTTTTCATCACTTTCTCCACAAAAAAGGTATTTTCTAATATATTTTTTTCTTTTATTTGTTTAAATTAGGGATTGCAACGGATCAGATATCCTCAAAAAATTGTATAACCACATCCACATCCATTAAGAAAAATGATAACTAAATCTGCATCCATTAACAATCAAACTTTAGAATTATTTACCAAATCTGCATCCGCGACAGCGACTGATGCGGTTTTTCCACGTTAAATCTGTATCCGCAATCGTTTAAAATGATTTAAATAAAATAATTTATTAAATATTTTTGAAATTCTAAAATTAAATACAAAATTATTGGAAGACCATAAAATGATATTAATCAATATAGTAATTAAATAGATAATAATCAATTAGCTAGTTTATGTCTGAAATAATTATATTTGATCAATCTTATGTATGAATTTTGCGCATATAGAATATCTTTATATATATATATATATATATATATATATATATATATATATATATATATATATATATATATATATATATATATATATATATATATATATATTATATATGTTAATGTTTTATTTATTATAATTTTATTCGAATTTTCGATTATTCGTCAGATTATGTAAAATACCAAATCCTAACGGATAATCCACCGGTTACCTTTTGTGAGAACCAAACCCTCATGGATGCACCATCGGTTCCACTAACGGATTTTTTATCGGATCGGATATCCATCGGTTATGGTTAATATTTGAACCATTGTCATCCTTAGATTGTATAATTGTTGTTGTATATTGTATTATATAAGTGCAAGTAGTAGTGTTTAGTGTTTTATGTGTGATGTTGTTCATTTAATAATTATTTTAGAATTTTGTGTTATAATTTTAATTTGGTTATTGATTTATTAATAATTTTAGGTGATGTTTTATTAATGAAAAATTAATGTATGGATCTTTGTGAACAATTTAGATGTTGTTAGGGGCATCTTTATAATTGATTATGATTGGGGACTATAATGACAATTTAATAAAAGTTAGTGACCTTTTTATAATTTTAAAAAACTTTAAGGGTAATAGTGAAATTTTAAGAAACTTTAGGTGCCTTAATGTATTATGTAATTTTTAGGGGTAAAAGTGACATGCTAATAAACTTTATTTGCCTTAGTATAATTTTTAAAAACTTTAGAGGCCTTAGAGGGATTTTTATATAGTGTAGAGGTAAGTGAAATTTTATTAAACTTTAGGTGCCTTAATGATATTTAATAAACTTTAGGGGTAAAAGTGATATTTTAATAAACTTTAGGGGCCTTAGAATGATTTTTTAGAAACTATAGAGGCCTTGGAGGCATTTATATATAGTGTAGGGGTAAAAGTAAAATTTTATTAAACTTTAGGTGACTTAGTGACTTTTACATAAAATATTGGGGTAAAAGTGGAATTTTATTAATCTTTAGGTGCCTTAGTGACATTTAATAAATTTTAGGGGCTTAATTGACAATTTAATAAACTTTAGGGGCCTTCGAATGAATTTTTAGAAATTATAGAGGCCTTGGAGGCATTTTTATATAGTGTAGGGGTAAAAGTGAAATTTTATTAAACTTTAGGTGACTTAGTGACTTTTACATAAAATGTAGGGGTAAAAGTGAAATTTTAATAAACTTTAGGTGTCTTAGTGACATTTACTAATCTTTAGGGGTATAATTGAAATTAGATAAACTTTAGAGGCCAGAGAATGAATTTTTAGAAATTTAGAGGCCTTGGAGGCATTTTTATATAAACATAAAATATGATTGATAATTTAATAAATTTTAATGTTTTAATTTACTTTAGAGAATAAACAAGAGTTGGGTTAAATCAAAGGATAAGGTTACGAGGGAATATATCAAGGGTATATTACAGTTTCTTGAGTTTGCGAGCAAAAAATTGGATCACGCCAGTAAAATATATTGTCCGTGTAATCATTGTTATAATAATCGAAAGTTTAGACTAGCTGATGTTCAAGCGCGTCTATTTCAGTGAATTATTTGGTCATCGTATGAGGTTTGGACAAAACACGGGGAAGAAGTAGTAATTCCCGTGGATCAGCCAAATGAAGATAATGTAAGGGGTAATGTAATTCATGATATGGGACCCACATTTGAAACTAGCGGGAACTCCGGTGACACCGAGATGCATGACGAGAATGTTAATGGAAGTGGTAGTGGGTCTTTCGACGCATTATTCAAGGAAATGGAGATAGATTTGTACCCCGGTTGTACTAAGACGAGTTCTTTGGATTTCAAAGCAAAGCTAATGCATGTGAAAGTGAATAACAAGTGGATGAACACCTTGTTTGCCGAAATTCTTCAGTTGTTGGGTCGTGTTTTGCCTGAATCTCATAACTTACCAGATTCTTATGCGGAATGCAACAAAAAGTTGAAAAGTTTTGGCATAGGATACACCACGATCGACGTGTGTTTGAATGATTGTGCATTGTATTATAAAGAGAATGAGAATCTTGAGAATTGTCCAGTTTGTGGAGAATCAAGGCGAGACCCGAAGAAGGGGAAGAAAGTGTCACATAAGAGGCTGTGTTATTTCCCGATTGCGCCTAGGTTACAGAGAATGTATGCTTCGAGGCACACTGCGAAAGATATGATTTGGCACCATGCCAGAAAGAGTACCAACGAAGACGAGTTGCGTCATCCCGTTGGTGGTCGTAGTTGGAAAACATTTGTCGAGATGAATTCCGAATTTGCTAGTGAACCACGTAACGTACGCCTTGGTTTATGGATCAATGGGTTTTGTCCATTCTCCATGCAAAACACATACATCATGTAGCCGGTTATATTGACGATCTACAACTTGTTGCCTTGGTTATGCATGAAAGAATCCATGTTTATGCTTACTCTATTGATACCAGGTCCTCATTCACCTGGAAAGGATATGGATGTATTTCTCCATCCGGCTATAGATGAGTTGGAAATGTTGTGGGGGTATGGGGATAGTTACATGGGATGCACATATAAAGGAGAAATTTCTAATAAAGGTTAGTTTGTTGTTCACGACGAATGATTACCCGGCTAAATCGTACACTTCACGATGGTCGGGTCAAGGCTACGTAGCTTGTCCCGAATGCATAGAATATACTCCTTCCGTGTGGGTTAATAAAGGAGTTGTTTATTTTGATCACAGACGTTGGTTACCTCTGAACCTTCATTTTCGGAAAGAATATACTTCGTACGTTAAAGCCGGTAATAAGGCCCCCCCTCGGAAACATAGTCCCGCAGATATTCAGACGAAGTCAGCTGGTTTGCCGATTGTGTTTCTGGGAAAAGACAAGGACTTTGGTGGAAATGTGGCAAAGAGAACTGGGCCTAACGAGTCGAATTGGAAGAAAAAGTGTATATTCTACCGTCTACCGTATTGGTCGGAAAACTTGTTGAAACACAACATTGATGTGATACATTGTGAGAAGAATGTTTGTGATACTCTTCTCGGCACAGTTGTTTGTTTAGATGGAAAATTAAAAAAGATAACGTGAAGTCGAGGAAAGATCTGCAAGTCATGAACATTAGGTTAGATTTGTGGTCATTTGTCGATTCACGTGGTAATACCATTCTACCACGTGCAAAGTATGCGATGACAACGGATAAGAGACGAGAGTTTCTAGAGTGGTTGAAGGTGCAAAAGTTTCCAGATGGTTTCGCTTCTAGCATGCGGAACAACGTTCAGAGTGACACGGGGAAGATTATCTGTATGAAATCCCAGGACTGTCATATTCTGATGTCGTTTCCATTCGTGGCTAGTATTCCAGGGTTAATCGACAACAAATCCATTAGCGATCTGTGCAACATGTTCAGAAAGGTTTGTAAGAAGAATCTAAGTAAAAAGGAATTGGAGTCCAGAAAGTCTAAGGTGGTCGAGCTTATGTGCAAGTTGGAGATGATTTTTCCTCCAGTTTTTTTTGATATAATGATCCACCTTGTTGTGCACTTGTACGAGGAAGCTCGGTTAGGAGGCCCGGTGCAGATGCGTTGGATGTACCCGTTTGAGAGGTACTTGAAGAAACTAAAATAATATATTCGAAATTCGGCTAGGCCAGAGGGTTCAATCACCGAGGGATACGGTATAGAGGAAACTTTAACTTTTATATCTTGATACCTTCGAGAGGAAAGTACAAAGTTCAACGACCCATGCAGATATGGTGAGAAGATTATGGAAAGCAAGGAAATATCAGTATTTAAGAGCCAGTGCAAGCCGATTGGTAAGAATGTTTTTGGATATATACCCTTCTTAGAGAAGGAACACATCGATTAGTACATCCTTCATAATTGCGACGAGATCCAGCACTATATGATGTAAGTATTTTAATTAAAATCATATTTACCGTTTATTTAAATATTGTATTATTGATTATTAACACTATGTTTTTTTAGGATACACAAGTCCTCACTTCCGGTCCATGATAGAGAGGCAAAACACCGAGAGCATTTTCGTCGATGGTGCAGAAAAAAGGTATACAAGTCAACAAAATAAGTTGACTTTATTTCAACAAATAACTGACCGTTTGTGCGTGTGTATGTAATGTAACAAGAAGGTAATCCACTTGCTACGGAAGAGTTGCTCTCGTTGTCTAACATGCCGAATAACGTCGTCTATGAATATTATTCTTGCGTTGTATATGCGGTCAAATAGACAACGCGTGAAATGGGTGAAAAGAGAGTTACGAAAGATTACGGAGTTTGTACAATCATAAGTTGGTTTCTTTTGTTTTTTTATAGGTGGGTGTTTGTATATAACTAGTTATTTTGTAATTTCGTAGGTGAAGATCCTTTTTATGGTGAGTTAGTCAGCATTGTCGAGGTTGAATTCAGTGGTGGTTGTTCAGTTGTGTTGTTTAAATGTAAGTGATATAACACAGATAAAAAAATGAAACTGGGAACAACAGAACACAGAGCAACAATTATCAACACAAGTTCTTTTTGGTAGACTGAAGTGCCCTACATCTTAGCTACTCAAGCAAAAAAGGTCTTTTACGTTGAACAAATTAATGCAAGGAAGGTGGAAAAGGGGTGGAAAGTAGTTTGGGAAGTGAACGACCGTCACGGATGGAGTCCCGAGCTATTTGGTGCATAATCGATTTCCACTGGTTTAGATCTGATCGACATTTCGTTGGCTGATTCAAACTTGGATTCAGAATACCCGGTGTTTGAATTGGCTACTGGACAAGGGATAGAGATCGATCTTTCTATTTTTAACCTTGTACCGGAACCCGCTGATCCCGTTGATGATGAAGATTATGATGACACCTTAGGAGAGTACGAGACTGACGAGGAAACTATGTATGTTGATAGTGACGATTAACCCGTAATAGTTGATGATGGGGACGAGACTAATTAGTTGTATATTTCTTTTTTTATTATGTATTTTTTTTTCATGTATTTCATAATTTTTTACGTTTGAATTATTTTGAGCCCATGATTTTTAATTGTGTTATGATAAAGTCTCTTCATTTTATACGTCTAAACCCTTAAACAGTTAATCTTTTTCATTTTTTTAAATTATGATGTATAATTTTGTTATATATGGTATATACTAGAATTAATTTTAGAATAAAAAATGGAAAAATAGTTATGACTAATATATAAGTACAATAGTTAGGAAAATATTTAAAAAGAGACAATATATATATATATATATATATATATATATATATATATATAAGTTCTTTAGAGAGGACAATGTCCTCGCAAAAGACTCTTTGATCTTTAGCGAGAAGTTCATCACAATGAACACCTCGCTAAAGACTTGTAGTCTTTTACGACGACATGGTCCTCGCTAAAGACCGGACCCCAAAATTTGGGCATGCGTTAAGGCGGTCAAAGTTCGCGCCTTCCTAAAATTTTGATCTTTAGCGAGGACCATGTCCTCGTTACATATCATTTTGATTAAATTAAAACAGCCGAGAGTCACTTCTTCTCCCTCATTCATCATTAACACCCCAAAATCCTCCTTTCTTCTCCACTTCAATCCAGCAATTTCACCACCTCCAAGCTTCGGCGAATCAAGGTTATCACTCCCCAACCTTCCAACATCATCAAGGTAATTAACATCAAAATCATTCCATTTTTCAATTTCTTTAAGAAACTAACTTGGGTTTGTCTTCTTGTTATGGGGTGATGCAATAACTCGATAACAACCTTCAATCTTGGCAAAAAGGTATGTAATCCAACCTTTTTATTCGTTTTAATTTTTTTCCATTTCTAGTAAATAATTTAAAAAATTTCCCACTTTTATTTTTAGCCCAATAATTAATCCAAATATATAGGTTATATTTAGCTAATTCATTAGGTATTTATTTTAAAGAAAACAACACTAGAAGAATATATTTTAGTTTGGATTTGTGATTTTTTTACAATAGTTATGAATTAATTGATTTATGGGTATAATTTGTAGATAAAATTGGTTAGGGAAAATAAATGTAAGGTTATTTTGTAGTTTTTAGATAATTTTAGGGTGAAATTGTAATTTTAGATAATTTTAGGATAACTTTAGAGAATTTTAGATAATTTTAGATAAATGTAGGGCTACTTTGTAGTTTTTAGAGAATTTTAGAATAATTTTATATAATGTTATGTTTTCAAAATAACTTTGGTGCCTTAATGAACTTCTTAAAAGTTTAGGGGTTGAATTGTAATTTTTGAAATATTTAGGGCCTTAGTGAATTTTTAATAAATTTTAGGTGCCTTAGTGAATCTTTTAGAAAATTTAGGTGCCTTAGTGTTATTTAAAAAAATTTAGGGGTTGAATTGTAATTCTTAAGAATATTTAGGTGTCTTAGTGAATTTTTAAAAATTTAGGGGTTACATTGTAATTTTTAAAATATTTTGGGCCTTATTGAATTTTTAATAATATTTAGGTGCCTTTGTGTAATTTATATAATTTTAGGGGTTGAATTGTAATTTTTAAAATATTAAGATGCCTTAGTGTAATTTTTAAAAGTTTATGGGTTAAATTTATTATTGAAATATTTAGGTGCCTTAGTGTATTTTTAATAAATTTAGGGGCTGAATTGTACTTTTAAAAATATTTAAGGCCTTAGTAAAATTTTAATAAAATTTAGGTGTCTTAGTGAATTATTTATAAGTTTAGGGGTAAAATTGTAAATTAAAAAACCTTTAGGGCCTTAGTTTACTTTTATATAGTTTAGTGGTAAAATTGTATTATTTTGATCAGATGGCAGCAGTGATGCCCAGAGGACACGATGGAGATGTCGCTAGTCGCGATCCCATTCGGATTCCTAGTAATCCGATTGGGGGTTGCAACACACCGGATATTCTTTTTTCGTAAACATAATTTTGACTAAAATATAAATTTAATCGTAAAATTAAACAGGGAATAAGGCAGGAAAGCCTAGGGGCAAGACGACTCCTGCTTCAGTAAACGCGTCAAAGCAAAAGTACGGAGGGCGGCTTCCAATGGAGCTTTGCATTTACGACAAGACTTGGACCCTGGTGGGTCCATACACCCTCACGTGAGGCAAGTGGTCAACCATACTATTCGGGAGACTATTCCACTATACTACAAGCACTGGGGAGATGTCCCCCGCCGAATAGCAAATAAATATTTTGAGACGATTAAGAGTAAGTCGACTTAAACGTTTTTTAAAATTAGTGTGTCGTTAGCTATACAATTATATTGGATTTGGTTATTTGTAAACAAGAATTCTTTTTGGTAGAGGAGCGGAAGGCCCGCCCGGATTGGCGTGATATACAGATTATGATAACCAATAAGTGCGGTAAGGGATTCAGTAGGGGTGGAAATCGGAAGGAACGGATCGGAAAAAGGGTCTTTCGGAAAAATTCCTATTTTTTCGGAATAGATTTTTTCTGTTCCAATTCCTATCCAATTTTTCAGAACTGGGAAAAAGAATTCCGAATTCGGAATTTCGGAATTTCGTAATTTGCCGGAAATTCGGAAATTTCGGCACGGAAATTTCGGAAATTTGGGTTCGGAATTTCGGAACTTTTGTTTTGGAAATTGCTAGACTAAGGGTTGAAAATCTGTGTAATAGTGTATCACTTACATGAATATAGTTAAAAAGCTTAACTTATAAAGTTCATGAACAATAACAGAAATAAGATAAGTAACAAAAGGTAAAAGAACAGTAATAGAAGTAACATAAGTAACAAAAGGTAAAAAAACAATGATTGTGAATTACTTTTCAAATTACATATCAACAGATATTAGGGTTCATGGGAAGGTAATGTAAAATGTGAAGAAATGGGTTAGCTTTATCTTTTAGGTTTTATCAGGTTTATCGTTTTCTTTATTTTCCTGATATAAAAAAATGTATCATTCTGTTTCACTTTTTCAACGTTTAGATTTTCTTTGTTTCTTTTGTTAAGAAAATTTTCAACGTTTCTGATTGTATATTCTTTTCTTATATTAATATTAGTTATTTATTTAATATAGGAAATGTAAAATCGGAAATACAATTCGAAAATAAAAATTAGAAATAAAATCAGAAATGTATTTCGGAAATAAAATTGGATCGGAAAACCCGGAAATTTCGGAAATTTATATGTAGTTCCAATTCCGATCCTATTTTTTCGGAAAAATCGGAAATCGGAATTTCGAAACCGTAAAAAGTTGTTCCAAAATCGGAATTTTCGGATCGGAAAAGTCGGAAATCGGAAATTTCGGATCCGATTTCCACCCCTAGGATTCAGTGACCACAAGAACAAAATAAAGAAAAAATATTATGAGTCCCAGACGAAACACGATGATCAAACACCGGAGAACTGGGAGCGAACTTTAAAAATGTGGGACTCGGAGAAAGCTCAGGTAATTGTTGTACTTTAAATTGTATTAAATAAAATATTCTCTTTATTGACTTATATTATTTTTTTCCCGTGTGTTGTTTAAAAAATTGCACCAAGCTAAAGTAAATAAAACCAATAGGCAGCAGCTGCAGAGCCTGAGCGGGGCGGGTTCTGTGAGCTACACACGGAGGAGGGATAACTTAATGGAGGTAAGAAATTCATTTCAATACTTATTTAATTATCTTTATTTGACTGTTTAACTATAACAGGGGGAGGGGAGTAGTCAACCTCCTCAAGTGGCCGAGGGTGACGAGGAAGTTGTGCCTTTACCCAAAATTAAAAGATTCTTTTTCGTAATAGGGTGGAGCACGAAAAAGAATAGGTTGAGGAGCCCCGAGTACGAGAGATAGAACGTAAGTTGAAAATTAAGCAAACAATTATACTTAAGAATTTTATTTTAAATTTTATTTATTGTACAGGACACGCTGAAGGAAATTCTCGAAAAAAAAAAAGTTTGGGAATCGCAAAGTCAAAGTGGCAATTTAGGGTGTACACCCTCCTTGACGCAATAAGAACAAGCCGCTTCTGTAGAAGAGGACGGCTGCTAATGCCTGGGATCTGGTCAGCGAGACGATGCTGAGGGACTATGAGTGGATGATAAGATCTCTAAACGAGTTCCTTGTCTTCATAGGCAAGGACCCCATGCCAGATGACCTGTCTCGATCCTCGGCCTCCACGGCTAGTACACGGCCCACGAAGGAGGCGGTAGACGCCCGGATGAGTCGGGCCATCACTTTGCTTTATAGATGCAGATAAGAACGCGGACATGAGACAGTATTTGTCCCTCCATACGACAATCCTTCTGTTTCTCGTGCCGTTACCTCCCGATCCCGATCCCGAGCCACTTCTTCTGATCCTCGTACTGCTCCGTTCTGCACGCCACTCCAGCTTATGGACCAAGATTATAGTTTAGCTGAAGATGAAGAAGATTTGTCTAATCCCTAGTTTGTATTGTTTGACTTTCGTTGACTTTTTACGATGTTTGACTATTTGTTGACTTTTGACTTTTTTGTATTTTTGAATGTTGACTTTGTAATTATCTATTCCCGTTTATTTTATAATTCAGCTTTCAGTTTTAGGATTTCATCTCGTTTAATATATACAATTAAATAAATAAAAAAATAAAAAATAAAGAAAAAAAAACAATTAAATAAATAAAATAATAAAAAAACAAAATTATCTTTAGCGAGGACTTTTTCCTCGCTAAACATATAGTCAAACGTTCTCGCTAAAGAGTTGACCAACAAAGGCGTGGACTAAATCCTCACCTTTGACCATGTCTTTAGCGAGGACCCTTCTGTCGCAAAAAGCTTTGTCTTTAGCGAGGACCGGGTGTCCTTGCAAAAGATAAGGTGCCTCACGCGACAACATCAGATGTCATCGCGAGTTCATGTCTCTCGCGACGAAGCTTTAGCTACGAATCTTTAGCGAAGACCTTTCCTCGCTAAAGACAAAACCATCTTTAACAAGGACTTTCATTGTTTTTAGCGAGAGTGCGAGTTCTCGTTAAAAATGGAAATATTAGTAGTGAAAGGTTGGATATAGGACTTAAATATCTTGTCATAGTCTAACTCTTGTTAACTTAAATCCCATATTGTCATATGTAATCTACTTTTACTATAAAAGATAAATTAGTAATTATTCATATAAAATAGTAATAACTTAGTCAAATAATATTGATATTACTTAGTCAAATTATAATTATAAATTATCATTTTTAATCATTAATCAGGTTGAAGATAAAATAAGGAATGAGTTTTAGCTATACTTTAAAATTAGACTAAGAACCAAACAGAAATTTCATATAGACTATCTTTTCACCAACTACCGACCTCTTTTATTTTTTTTATTTTTTATTTGTTTGACAAAAATAAAAAAATACGAAGGCTACTTAATACATTCATTTAACTAAATATTATAATGGAACAAGTTCAAAAAGACGCTCTCCATATGAGGCGATAAAGGCGATTAGGGTTTCAAATGACGTCATACTAGGGTTTCGACTTAATACATCGGAGAAGAACATCGCCTCTCCTTTTGACCAGATCTTCGAACAGCGGCATCGATAAGGGGCCATCGGAGCCACCTTTTTGGCAGGAAGGTAGAACGATGGGCCTCACTTCGGACGGCGATAAACGATGGATTAGAGGCGGGTATAAAGGATTCATAATAGTCATGGGGGTCGGAAGATTAGGTTTAGACAAAGGCGAAGATGGGAACGGGAATTTACATCAAACCTACAGGAGAACACATGCTTACTTCGTGACATCTTCTCTTTGGAGGTCAAAGGTTTTTCGATTCTTCTCTGTCAGTCACATCGGCGAAGGTCATAGTCACGACGGATGCATGGGAAAGGAGGTTTTTACTGCTTTAAACACTTGTAGAGTTGTATTATGTTTACAGGATGATTATACAAGAGGCGAGAAGAGATGGAAGCTAATAGACACCGGTCTTCTTTGGTTGGCTGAGAGGAATCGGGCTTTAGGAAGACGGGGAGGTAATTTTGAAGGTCACTTTTGAAGTAATAGGAACATCAGTGCATCAAGAAGACTTAGGATAAGAGTCTATCGTGGGGTTGGTATGGTGGAAGGATCTAGAAAGGATTCAATGGGGTTAAGATGGCACGCATGCAACACTTTTACCTCGTTCTCTCCAACGACGTTTATCAGATGGAGAGTTTCAAGACAGTTGAAACGGTTCACCTTCCGTAGTGGAGTACACGCGGCGAGTAAAGAAAAAAGAAAAAGGATAAATGAAACAGGAAATTTACACCTGGCCCACTATCTTGGTTGTCCTAATCCAATTGTGAAGAGCACCGCTCCAACTTCACCCTTTATATTCTGCAAACTTCTCATTTTCACTTTCTGCATTTTCTCTCCACTTTCCAAACTTCTTTCTTTCTTCACTCTCTGTTTTTCAGGTTTCACAAAACTATGGAGACTTACTCTCGACATGCTTTGCCGGTGACTTACTTACATCCAGAAGAAGAGGAAGAGCTTGGCGTAATCGAACTTGACATTAAGGTGCGTCGTGTGGAGAACCTCGACCGTGGTAGGGTGTTGATGGTTCGGGTTATGGGAGACGATAAGGTTAATCTCGCTGGCTTCCGTCGATGGGTCTTTGATCGGTGGCAAGTTAGAGGTAACGTCTCAGTCTCTGAAATTTCTCACAACTACTTCAAACTAGAAATCGATAACCCCAAGGAAAGGGATCGATTGTGGAATCTTCGCCCGGGTATTATGATAGGACAACATGCTGGATTTACTAAGGGAGATGGCAGTTTCAACGGAACCTTTACACCTTCTAACTACTCCGCTGCTTGGATCCAAGTTGGGGGTTTGGCACATATCCAGAATACAATAGGAACGATTAAGAATATTGCTCGCACGTTTACTGACTTGGAGGAGATAGACTTCCCTGAGGATGACACAGCGGTGGTGCCGATCCTCAGATTCTGTGCTAGCTTTAGAGTGGTTGACCCACTTCCCCCTGGTAAGTTCTTGAGACAGCAAGACGGTATTGGTTGGGTTACTTTTAAATATGAAAACATCGGTCTGTTCTGTTTTGCGTGTGGCAAGCTTGGTCACTGGTGGGTCCTGGGGTGTTATAAAATTAAGTGCAAAATAAGAGGAACCACTTAACCGCAAGTGTACGGTTGTCCCAAGTAATATATGATAATCAAGCTCGTTCTCAGGGACGGATTAGGTTCAACCCAAATATTAATCAGATAGTAGAGATAATTGCTAAGCAGAAAATAAAAGATAGTAATTTTTGTTTGGTTTTTGGAAATTAAAAGATGCAAAACAAAGTAAAGACTAAATTAACTAAACAGAAAGGAAATAAAGCAAATAACGACTAACTTCAGATAAGAGAGATACTTGATCCTCGCAAAGGATTCCACTTAATCAATATAATCTATGCTATGTTTAAGGGTAGAATTGGAATTAGTATATTAGTCGGGACTCTAATATCTCCTAGCCCCCTGTCGGTGGACCTAGAAGCTATCCTAAAGTATCACAAACACCTGTATGGTCGAATATAGCTTTTCGGATGATATGATTTTACCTCTTTGGCTATGTAACTAGTTAAGCCTGTCGGTCAATAACGGACATTACACGGGTATTACCTAGATCTGTATTCAAACCCCCCTGTCGGATGATCACTTCGCCACTAAAGTGAATAGCCCAAATACTAAAAGCGAATTCTAGTTGTTCCTAAAAGAATTAGTAATGAAAACAAAGTAATATCCAATACCTAAAACTCAATTCAATTTAAATCTAAACAATCCCAAATTCAAAACATAGAAAACATTAATTAAGTTTCATCCCTTTTATGTGATTCTCAAGTATAAAGAAATTTAGCTCATGATGAAATTAAAAACTAACATAAAAGAAAAGGAATTCATGTTCAAAATACAAGAGATAAATAAAAACCTAAAGGGTAGAATGACTATTGTTGGAAGAACAGGATTCCTCCAGCTTCTAGCTTCTTCTCTCCTTCTTGCTCTGACTTGAAAACCTTAAGCCTCTTGTTAATTCTCTGAAGTGTGTGAAAGTAGGAGGTTAAGGGGTGTATTTATAGGTGTTGGAGGAACCTAGGTCGAATTTTGCTTGGAGTGGAAGACAAGGCAAAGACTCTCAAATTCGTAGCTCTAAAAGATAAGATTCTGCTGATTTTGATTTGGTCATATCTTTTTCAATACTTATCCGTTTGAGAAGTTCCAATATATGAAACTGCTTGTCTTGGAAAGCTCTTTCTATTGGTGCAGACCATTCGTCCATAATCTATGCCAATCTTTTATTATGATTTAATCTCTAAAACGTGGCTGAATTTCAGATTTCAAAAGGCAGCTTTATCTTTTCCTCCTTTGAATAAATCTTTCCTAAATCTTCTTATTTCCATGTAAATCTTCTTTCCTTTCATCTTTATCTTGACTTGGCCTCTAAGTAATTACCATTTATCTTTTAAAAGCTTCACATTAAATAAATAATTAAACCGCATATGCTTAAAAAGAATAAATCAATAAATCAAGAAATCGAAATAGGAAAGTGTACTCTAAAAATAGAAACTCGACTAGAAATCACTTCCTAACACTCTAAAATACACTAAGACTTTATTCTCACTTTCTCTCCTTGGATTGGTCTTTCATGAGATTCAAGAACCAATTAACTTTTCATTTAAAAATAGTCAAATTTACGCACAAAAGCTCAGATTCTGCAAATAGTTAATTTCCAAGGGGAGAAAGTGCAATATGATCAAATAAGCTTAAAAGTCTATCAAACAAGTCATTTATTCACCTAAAAGGATGTCTCCAAGGGGCTAATAATTAGAACAAATCGGGAGACATCAGTCACAAACGTGAGAACTGTGATGATCCAGTGGATAGAGAGGGGCTTTCAGCGCCCAAACTTCGGTTGGTCACTTGGAGCCCGGAAAATATCATCAAGGACACGCTTGAGAATCCGTTATATGGGGTAAGGAAAAGAGTTGGTGAGTTCTTTTTATCACATGCTAGTTATTTCAACTGGGACAGGGACGATGAGGGGTCACATCCTAACCCAGCTGAAGGACAAGATAGGGAGATTCGCTCCAAACGTGGTAATGACAGAAGGAATAATGCTAGAAACGATATGATGGGTGATAGTTCTGACACTAGAGGAGATATGGATATGGGTGGTGAACAAGCTGGAAGACAACAGATTAGGCTTGAAGATGTCATTTTGGAAGCAAAGAAACAAGGTACGTTTGTACAACAGGCAGTGAGAACCGTATTTATCAGTGATGACGAAAACAAGAAATCAAAGACAACTGGAGATACTACTAGCAGGGGTAATGTTGCTCACTCTCCTGAGAAAACAGCTCTTTCTGATAGCACTAGTGAGTCTACGGATTCTGATAAGACAAGTACTGCTCGATTTAAAGGCTTATCCAATGCTAATGCGAAGAAAAGAAGGAATGAATATATGAGGTTCCACACTGTTGCTAACAAGAGGCAAAAAACACAGACTAGCGTTTACAGTATGGAAGGTAACAAGCTTAGGAAGCTTAGCTTGGAGGAACGTATTGCTCTACAAGACGTTGACTCGGAAGGTGACCTTGGGAAATTACTGGAAAATGCGATTGCTAAGGACAAGCAGGAACAACTTCAGGTTGTTGAGGCTGTTACAGTTGATGGAGCCGATGTGGGGATGATAGAGAACACAGGTGGTACTAATGCGGTGGTTAACCTTGAACAAGACAAACTTATTGCCGAACAACAGCAAGGCTTTGTTTTTGGGGAGGTGGAACTTGGAATAGAACAAAACAATGAACAAGACAATAGGAGCACTCGTGGAAAAGGTGGAGCTAGAGTTCGTGGTAAGGTTAGACGAGGTGGAAGGGGTAGACGAGGAGGCAGCCACCCGGAGATGGCTGCGAACCAGAAATGATCATGTTATTTTGGAACTGTCAAGGCATCAGGGCACCCTTGACAGTTCAAGTTTTGAAAGCTATGGTTGGGGAGTACAAACCAGCTGTGGCTTGTTTTTGTGAGACCATGTTGATGGATTATGATGCTAAAACTGTTGTTAGGAACTTAAATTTTGAGAACTTTTTTGTGGTGAACCCCCAGGGAAGTCTCAATCACTCTGGGGGCTTTTTGCTTGTGTGGGACTCGAAGGTCTCGATGTGCATTTTGGACTCTTGCCCTTATTATATTACTGTTAAAATTAATGATAGTTTAGATTCGTATTATTATATGTTTGTCCATACCCCTAATGCTTACCTTGAACGGCAAATTTTGTATAAGTCTATTACAGATTGGAGATCACGGCACGCAGGTCACCTTATCTTAATGGGGGATTTCAATGATATCTCCAACAGTAACCAGAGACTTAGCACAACCCCGTCAAACCAACAGCACATTCTTAACTTTAATCTTTTTATTTCCAATAATATGCTCACTGAACTTCATAACTATGGTAGTTTCTTTACTTGGACTAATAGGCAAGACGAGTTGAACGTGGTCAAATCAAAAATTGACAAAGCCTTTGCGTCCACGGAATGGAGTGACAAGTTTCCCAATGCAACTGTATTCATCCCACCAGTGGTTGGATCTGACCACTCCCCTCTTTTACTCTTTCCTCATGGTAAAGGGAGAAGACATATGAAATATTTTAGATTTGAAACAAACTGGTACCTTCACCCACAGTGCAAAGAGATTGTTGATAACGCTTGGAAAACCCTAGTGGACGACTCAGCCTTTCAAGTCGTTCTTCAAAAAAGATAAATCACTTCTATTGTGTTGACTACATGGGGAAAACTTAACTTCCCTAATAACAAAACAAAGATTAAACAACTGGAACGCCAACTTATTGAGACTTCTAATGCCCCTTTTACCCCTCAACAGCAAGGGGAGGAAATTGCGATACGAGAACAACTATTACTTTATTGGAAGAGATTTACTGGTCCGATAGGGCCAGAGACCAATGGATTAAATTTGGAGATAAAAATACCAAATACTTTTTCGCTCTCACATCACAAAGAAGAAACTGTAACAGAATAGTAGGAATACAGAACTCTGAGGGGGATTGGATACACACGGATAAGGAGATTAAAAATCAATTTAATACCTTCTACTCTAATCTGTTACATGAACAGGAACCCACAGAGCTTAATGATGCGTTATGAGAGATAATACCCAAAGTTACGGAAGACATGAATGACTTCCTAACCAAGATTCCAGATGAAGGTGAAATAAAACAAGCTGCTTTTGAGATGAACCCCAACAAAGCTCCAGGCCCTGATGGCCTGAACGGTAAATTTTTTCAGGAATACTGGGACATTATTGGAAATGACTTGATCAACCTGGTTGTGGACTTTTTTACTAATAATACTCCACTCACTCTTTTAAATGAAACATTGATCACTTTGATTCCTAAAGGTGACTGTCAGACAGGAGTGGGTGATTTGCGCCCTATCTCTTGTGTAAACTTCGTTTACAAGGTAATTGCAAGGATTATGGCAGACAGACTTCAAGCGATAATCAACGATATCACTTCCTGGTGGTCCTTTGTGTGTTCTAAAAATAAATGCAAATGCTAATCGAACCACAACCGCAAGTGTACGGTTGTCCCAAGTAGTAATAAGGATAATACAGATTCGTTCCAAGGACGGAATGGTTGATCACAATGTCTAGCAAATAGTGATTGATGCACTTATGAAAATAAAAGATAATAAAATGTTTGTTTGGTTTTGTTGATTTAAGCTAATGAATAAAAGACAATTAATTAAATGCGAGTAAAAACTAAGACGCAAGTAAAATGAGTGAAAACGCAATATGAGATGTAGTACTTGAGAACGCAAGGATCCTCCTAATCTTACTTCCTAATTTATGTTGTTTAAGGGCTAAATCGGTCAATTACAATGGTCGGGATTCTAAAATCCTTATACCCCCGTCAGGGTGGACTATAAGGCAATCCTAAAGTGTCACTAGTCCCGTCAGGGTAAATATGATCCACCGTTGGATGATTAAGTATTTTACCTCATTGGCCCTAGAATTAGCTAAGTTCGTCAGAATCAATAGCTTTTATCCTAGATTGAATAATTAATTCTATACCTAAACCCTCCGTCAGGATGATCCACACGCCACATATATGGAATAGCTTAGATACTAATACCTAATCTTAGTTCGCGACTCTAAAATCAGTAAATAATCACAAATTATCGAAAAGAGTAATGAACCTAATCTAATTTAATTTAATATAAACCCAAATTCAACCTTCGTTATTTCATAAAATTAAGATTCACACATTGTTTGTTCTCAAGCACTATGAAAAGCTTAGCTCATATTAAAATAAAAAACTAAATTAAAAGAAATGGAATTCATATTGTTTACAAAATTAAAAGATAAAAAGAACCTAATTTCCGGAATTGGAATGACTACGAACGGAGCTATAGACCCACTCCAGCTCTTGTAGCTTCTTCTTTCTTCCTTCTGTTGCTTCTCTCTGGTGTTTAATCTTGTGGAATGTGAATTGTATGAAAAATAGAAGTCCAGACCTCCTTTAAGAAGCATAAATTCGTACTAGGGCTTGGACCAGAAAATAAAATACTAATTAAATGTCCAAGCCCACTTTCTAAGCCCAAAATCCCGTAATTGTTGATACACTTTCACTAAAACGGCTTTTCCCGATGCGTTCTGACTCCGATTAACCTCATTCCAGTTGCTAAAGTTCCGTAACTCGATAAGGAATGTTTTCTCTTCAAAGGTCAGCGGCTAAATCATCGCACAAGCACCTCGAAATCAGCACTTTATAGCCTGGAAAATGGATTTTCAGCTCTAAAAATAACATCTTCGGGATTTATCTCCAAGTCTTGACTCTAATTCACGATCTTTGACTTTCTCCTTGGATTCCTCTCCTAGCTAACATCTAAAATCTGTAAACTCTACACTAAAAATACCAATATTACGAGCAAAAGTTTAATAAATAAAAAATGCTAGAAATAAAAAGGGATTCCGGATTATTGCATATTCAGTCCAAAAGTCTATCAAATTAATTAAATAAACACCAAAAATGATGTCTCCCAAGGGTCGAAAATAAGAACAATTAGGGAGACATCAAGACCCCCAACTCAAACATTTGTCGTCCCGACAAAGTAAAACAAAACAAAGGGGTAGAAGTAAGCGTATAAACAAATAGAAGCTAGCAAATAAACCCTAAAGCAATTCTCAAAATAGATCTCATATAGCAAACTCTAGAAACTAATATACACATACTCTAATCATGCAACATCAAACATAAATAATCTCAATCATAAAATTAAAGTTGCAATGCTTGAAGGTTACACTTGTACTCATCTCTGTATGATGGCTATAGGGTGGTCATTAATCCTAAATCGCTTTGAACGCTCCACCTAGTGTATTCCCTATCAACAGAATAATAAATTCACTATGCACTTAGGAATCACGAGGTCTTTACGGTTATAATATTGGCTGAAGGACGGGTGTGGATGTATATTTGGTAAATTTGAAGTGAGCTTTTAGCTCTCTCCTCACTTACCATCCACATTGTCCTCGAGCTTGAGTTAACGCTCAAAAAGATGTTCTCACTCACCCATATACGCAATAATTTAGCGTCCCATGTCTACCCACTATAAATAAGATGATTTTCAGAAAATTCCACTTTGCCGGATGTTTTATTCATATGTATTTTTCTTTTTCTTTTCTTTTCTCTTTTTCTCTTTTATTTTTGTACAGAAGCAAACCGGGTTCCCGGTTTTGACGAATCCGGGTTCCCGGTTCCTACTGTATGGATTTTCAACTTTTTTCATTTTTTTCTTTCTTTTTCGTTTTTCTTCATTCCCGGCAAAGGGTTACAAGTATATATCATCTGCAATTGTGCTACAATACAAAGCACATCAATCCCAACCCATTAAATTCCCCATATGTGGTCCCACCACCCCAAACTCAAGCTCGAGACATGTCTCATGATTGTGATTCAAGTGCGGGTCATATGGTCATGCCTAATAATCTAAGGGATAATGGCTTATATCGTGGCTACAAAGAAAAGGCTAAAGGCTCAAAGTGGGCTAAGACGGATAATAATTAATACAAGGGATAGAAGGCTAAAAAGGCACAAATGGCTAACAAAGAACTGCCCCTATCATTTTCCTAAGTACATAGCTTGTCTTTAGTTCATATCTAGGTGGGTTCTCTACTAATTAGGATTTCACGTTCTACACACCAAACATATTCCTTGAGTACAAGCTTACTTCATTTGCATTGTTCATTAATTCTTCCTATTAATTACCTATGTTCGCATGCAATTGTAAGTGCGTTTTATATCAATCCCTAGAGTCCACTATTTACTATCATAGATTTATCAAGAGTATGCTTAAAGGGATATTTAAAAATTTCTACAGTCAAACGCAACTCCGAAAATTCTTTTATTGAAAGCAAATAAAGCAAATAACACATAAAAACTGGGATGAGGCAACGAACCCCACCCCAAACTCAAAAATGAGTCGTGTCCCCACGACTCGAAAAGACTCAATAAAGCATGTAAACTAATCTACACTAAGAGGAAAGTTTAGAAAACGTATCTTAACCAGCGCGAGGCTGGTTATCGGTGTGCGTTCTGGACCTTTATCTCGCGTAACAGCATCATAAATCGCGTTTTGAAGTGTATTTACGCCTAGGATTAAATTTCGAAGCAGGTCCAGTTCTTTTGTAACGTTTCCCAAAGTAGCAATCATCTTCTCCTGATTCTCTTCCAACACCTGAATCTTCGCTTCCAACTCAGGTACAGTTTTCACTTTCTTTGATTGAGGAGTTCTCGGATTTCTTGTAGTTCGTGTTACTTCTTCATGGATGTTCTTGATCGTGCTCAAAGCTATACTTACACCAACTGAAACAGTATCAATATCTGCGTCCTTACGCGGAATCTTTGCGTCTAGACACAACTGAGTAATAGTACAAGGACACTTAATATATTGTTGTTTCATAGGTGATTTCGCGAACTCCATGATTGTATCATAAATGATCTTAGCAACATCAAATGGTTTCTGCTCCAAAATACACTTAATAACAAATATGTGCTCTTTCTTCAACTCGGAAGTGTGTTTAATACCAAAGAAAGTGGGTATTACGAAACGAGACCAAACCTTAGCACGAGGTGTCAAACTACTGCTGTAAAACTGTCCAGGATACCTTTCACCTTCAGGAATTGGGCTAGTCCCATTAACAAGCACGGTCCCCCAAAGGGATTCAAAATCAAAAGAAGGGTCATTAAGAGTTTCTTGGAAGGGGCATGTTCCAGAAAAGTTGGGTAGTTTCAATGATTTCTGAATACGTTCAATAGAGAAAGGAACTACCTTTTTGCGGATATCAATGGCATCACGGGAGGTAGCTAAACCTTCGTAAAATTCGCGCACAAAAGTAGGAATAAACTCAAGCTTCCTTTCTTGTAACTCTTTCCAACCAAACTTAGCACATGTCACAGCATATTCCTTGTAATCACTACTCATAATACCCTTAGGAAAATTCGTCTCCTCACCAAATTTCAAAAATTCAATTCTTTCACGAACCTGAGTATTCCAACAAGTGTAAACCCTCTTAGGCTTGTGGGCCCACATCTTCATACGCGGAGGTTTTTGAACGGGTTCTTCCGGAATCTCTTGTTCAGTTTCTTCCTCAATGTTCTTCGCAATTTCCTCTTCTGGTTCCTTCTCACTTTCAATCTCATCAATTAATCTTCTCTTGTGACCTGTGATTTCTTTTCTTTTAGAATCAAGCTTAACTTCGTCAATTTTTCGTTTAGGACGCGAATCAGGAATCTCAATAGCTTGATCTTGTGAACCACCAATGGTGGTCTTTCTTCTAGGAGCAGTTCTTCGAAAATCACCGGTTCTGTTAGTCATCTCTTTTCACCCCAAACTCAAAACTTCAAATAATGAAAAACTTAGAGAAAAAGTTTAGAATTTTGATGTTTTGAGGCTTAGGAATTGAAGAACTAGGGTGAATATGAGATGGGTCTTGTTTAATTTGGATGGGAGAAGAAAGAATTGGGTTTTATTTAAGGATTTGATGAAGAAGAATCTTGGGAAAAACTAAGGATTTAATGTTATGTTGGAGAGGAGGGGAGTTGATTTTATGTTTGTGTGGTGAAAGAGGGTAGGATTTGATGATATATAGTGTTTTGGTAGATGATTTTCGGAGGTGGGGAGGCTATTGGTGCGTTTTAGGTAAAGACTTGCAAAAGAGGCTAAGAAAACTAGGTTAAGGCCTCAAAAACCGACATCACAGCTTCAAAACCGGGTTCCCGGTTTTGGCAAACCGGGTTCCCGGTTCCGCGTCGCTGTGACAGCGCGGAAAATTAACTTAAAGCCTTTTTTTTTTTCAAAACGCACCAAAACGCTGGACCCCAGGACGCTGGGTCAGAGATTTTCCTCGCCGAAACCGGGTACCCGGCTCTGTGGAATGCGGGTTCCTGGATTTTCTCGATGGCGCGAGTCAAGACGCGCCAAAACGCAGCATCCCAAAACGCTGGGACAGAACTTTTGGATTTTTATAGCTTCGAAACCGGGTATCCGGTTTTGCCAAATGCGGGTTCCCGGTTTTGTGTCGATGGCGCGAACCAAAACGCAGCAAAACGCAAGCCACCAAGACGCTGGGTCAGAAAATTTCAGAAATCACAGCACCAAAACCGGGTGCCCGGTTTCGAAAATCCGGGTACCCGGTTCCGACGCTGTGTCGTGATCCAAGACGCCAAGTGTTGCGTTGAAGAGGATGGTACCAGCTCCAAAACCGGGTTCCCGGTTTCGCGAAACCGGGTTCCCGGTTTCTCCTGGACATCCATCCTCTTTTTCTCCTGCTTTCGCCAAATCGACCCCAAACTCATGATCTTTTTACCCCTGAAATCATCAAAAACAACTACCCTTCCTCATTTCTTAATAATAAACACTAAAATTACGAAAATCAAACTAATCTAAAACGCAAAAATTGAAAACTCAGCTAATATACAATGAATTGGCTTTTGTTTAACGACGTTAAGCTCGACGGGTTACCTCACGCTTCTAAGGAGTCTCGAGGAGATACATGACCTCCCCGGGATGTGGATCTTCCGAGCGATTGGTATCTTCACCTCCATGGTATATCTTTAATCTGTGACCGTTAACCATAAAGGTACGGTTCTCTAGCGGATGTTCTATTTCTATCGCCCCATGAGGTGTAACTTTGGTCACTATGTATGGACCTGACCACTTAGATCTTAACTTACACGGATAATTGCTGAACTTTGAGTTATACTTCAATACTCTTTGCCCCACTTCAAAGTTCTTTGCACGAATCCGATTGTCATGCCATTTCTTTGTGTTTTCTTTGTAAAGTTTGGCATTTTCATAAGCATGCAACCAGAATTCGTCAAGTTCATTAAGCTTCATCATACGATTCTTTCCGGCTAAGATAGGATCTAAGTTCAACTGCGCAATTGCCCAATAGGCACCCATTTCAAGCTCTAAAGGTAAGTGACAAGCCTTACCATACACCATACGATAGGGAGATGCACCAACTGGAGTCTTAAACGCAGTACGATAGGCCCACAACGCATCATTTAACTTCATTGACCAATCTTTTCTTGTAGGACCAACGGTTTTCTCTAGGATTGACTTGACTTCGCGGTTCGATACTTCAGCTTGACCATTGGATTGTGGATGATATGCAGTAGATACACGGTGTCTAACTCCATATTTCTCTAGAACAGTCTTCAGATATTTATTAACGAAATGAGATCCTCCATCGCTAATAATCACTCTAGGTGTGCCATGTCTAGTGAAAATATGTGATTTCAAGAACTTGATCACCACTCGTGAATCATTAGTAGGTAAAGCCACCGCTTCTACCCACTTAGACACATAATCAACAGCTAATAAGATATAGAGGTTACCATTTGAAGGAACGAAAGGACCCATAAAGTCTATGCCCCACACATCGAATATCTCAACCTCTAACACATTATTACGCGGCATCTCATCCCTCTTGGATATGTTTCCGGTAAACTGGCATCTCGTACATTTCTTCACATATTCATGACAATCTTTTATAAGAGAAGGCCAATAAAAACCTGATTGAAATACCTTCGCAGCAGTTCTGTCTCCTTTAAAATGTCCTCCATATAGTGAATCATGGCATCCAGCTATAATGGCTTGAGTCTCTTTCCTTGCTACACATCTTCGTATCATTTGGTCAGCACAAACTTTATAGAGGAAAGGGTCCTCCCAAAAGAACTGTCTAGCACGATGAGCTAACCTCTTTCTTTCTTGATAAGTAGAACCTTCAGGAAAAACACCACTCACCACTAAATTCGCAATATCTGCATACCACGGAGCTTCATAACCTCGAACAACGAATAAACTCTCATCAGGAAACTCTTCTCTAACTGCTTCAGTACCACTATTCATCTCTAAACCCTCTAAACGCGATAGATGATCTGCAACCTGATTCTCACAACCCTTCCTATCTTTGATCTCTAAATCGAACTCTTGTAGCAATAACACCCATCTGATTAACCTTGGTTTCGCATCTTTCTTTTCCATAAGGAATCTGATCGCGGAATGATCTGTATAAACAATAACTTTCGCTCCAAGAAGATAAGAGCGAAATTTATCAAACGAATATACAACTACTAGCAACTCTTTTTCTGTAACTGTGTAATTAATCTGAGCACCACTAAAAGTTTTACTAGCATAGTAAATCGAATGAAAAACCTTCTCTTTCCTCTGTCCCAATACAGCTCCCATACACAAATCACTCGCATCACACATAACCTCAAACAGTAAATTCCAATCTGGAGGTAACACTATAGGAGCATAAATAAGCTTTTCTTTGATTACTTTGAAGGCCGCTAAACAAGCTTCATCAAAAAGGAATTTGCAATCCTTTTCGAGTAAGTTGCATAACGGTTTAGCAATCTTAGAAAAATCTTTGATAAATCGCCTATAGAAGCCAGCATGGCCAAGGAAACTCCTTACCCCTTTAACAGAAACAAGAGGGGGAAGAGTTTTAATTACCTCTATCTTTGCTCTATCAACCTCTAATCCAGCACTCGAAACTTTATGACCCAGAACAATACCTTCGCGAACCATGAAATGACACTTCTCCCAGTTTAACACCAAGTCTGATTCCTTGCATCTAACCAACACTTTCTCCAAGTTATCCAAACACTTATCAAAATCGTCACCAAACACGGAGAAATCGTCCATAAACACTTCCAGGAAATTATCAATCATATCCCAGAAGATGGCCATCATGCATCTCTGAAAAGTAGCGGGAGCATTACACAATCCAAATGGCATTCTACGATATGCAAAAGTGCCAAATGGGCATGTAAATGTAGTCTTATGTTGATCTTCTGGAGCCACGTAAATCTGATTGTACCCGAAGTAACCATCCAAGAAACAGTAGTACTCTCTTCCGGCTAATTTATCTAACATCTGGTCGATGAAGGGTAAAGGGAAATGATCTTTTCTAGTGGCCTTGTTCAGCTTTATGTAATCCATGCAAACTCTCCAACCTACTACCGTTCTTGAAGGAATCGCCTCATTTTTATCGTTAAGAATCGTTGTTATTCCTCCTTTCTTCGGTACACACTGAACTGGGCTCACCCATTCACTACTCGAAATGGGATAGATAATCCCCGCATCTAAAAGCTTGATCACCTCTTTCTTTACCACATCCTTCATCACGGGCATCAATCTCCTTTGGCCTTCAACTGAGCGTGCGTTAACATCTTCAAGTATGATTTCGTGTTGACAATAGGATGGACTAATGCCTTTGATGTCAGCAATTGTCCAACCTATTGCTTCTTTGTTGGCTCTTAACACACGCAACAGTTTATCTTCTTGAGGACCTGTTAAATTAGCTGAAACAATAACAGGTAGAGTTTCATTAGTACCCAAATACGCATACCTCAAGTGTGCTGGCAATGGTTTTTCTTCCAACTCCGGAGGAGATTCAATTGAAGGCTTCTTTTTAGGAATAATCTCCCCCGGTTCTCTCACAGGTTCATAGGCAAGACACTTATACTTCGGATTTTCAGAATTTAGAGCTGCCACTGTTTCGGTAAGCTCCTCCATCATCTCAGGTGAATCTAATGTTAAAGCAGCCTGCAAGATATCATCAAAATTTAAACAATTAAACACCTCTTGCGATGCTTGCTCTACTACATCCATTTTGAAGCAATCTTCCTGAGAATCTGGGAATTTCATAGCTCGAAATACATTGAATTTCACTTCCTCATCTTGTATCCTCATTGTCAATTCGCCATTTTCTACATCGATCAATGTTCTCCCTGTAGCTAGGAATGGTCTACCCAAAATAATGGTGACATTTCTATCTGCATTGTATTCAAGTATTACGAAATCAATAGGAAATATAAGTGTACCTGCCTTAACAAGGACATCCTCAATGCGACCTTCAGGATGCGCAAGAGACCTGTCCGCCATTTGCAAGACCATAGAGGTAGGTCTTGCGTTTCCAATTTTAAGCTTATCAAATATTGACTTGGGCATCAAATTGATGCTTGCCCCCAAGTCACATAACGCCTTTCCTTTCCATTATTCTCCAATTGATATCGGAATCGTGAAACTCCCCGGATCAACTAGCTTCGGAGGTAATTTACTCTGGCAAATCGCACTACATTCTTCAGGAAGACCAATCATCTCATTATCACAGTAAGGCCTTTTATTAGTGAGGGCCCTCTTCAAAAACTTCGTATACTTAGGAATATCTCGAATTGCCTCAAGTAACGGAATATTAATACTCAAACCCTTCACTCTATTAAAGAACTTCTGAAAATCAACCATATCACCCTTTTTCTGAACTCGCGATGGAATTGGTGGTGGAGGGCGATTGCTTACAATTTCATCTCTCTTTTTCGGAATTTCTCTTGGTCTTTCTATTTCTTCAACCTCACTATCTTTCTCATTCTCTTTTTCTTTCTCACCTACTTCCTTTTATTTTCTTGGAACTTCTTTCTCTTTCATAACGGGAAAAGGAGGTGGAGGAAGGTTCTTACCACTTCTTAATGTAACAGCCTTGCAATCTTCACGTTGTGTTGGATTTTCTGTATCGCTAGGAAGTTGCCCTTGTGGACGCTGATTCAGCTGTTTATTAATTTGACTTAGCTAATTCTGTAAAATCTTCATATTCACTTCAGCTGCGTTCTGACGTTCCATAGCTTGTGTTTGAAGAGCAATCAAATTTTCAACGGTTTTCTGAAGGGTAACTACTCCTTCTTGTGGATGGGCAGGTAGAGCTTTCTGGTTTAAATTCTCATCGTAGGTATTCTGAGGAGCTTGTCTTTGTACATAATTGTTTTGATTCTGTCCTCCTTGATGAATGTTGTGTGGTCTTGGATTATAGTTGTTGCCTTAAGGACGCGGCTGATACGCGTGAGTAGGATTGGCTGCCCCATTGGGATTTGAGTATTGAAACCCAGGATGGTTTCTGTTAGGCTGATATCCATTACCACTTGAATTGAAATTACCTCTATTATACATAAAATTCACTGATTCTTGGTTATTCAGACAACTTTCCTCGTCATGATCATCTACCTTACAAATTGAACACATATAAACCTCTTGTGCAGCATGCACAGCTACCTTCTTACCCAAAAATCCTTCTTTTACAGCTAGAGTAAGCTGCTTCAATTGTTGCTCTATGGTATTCTGAATCTTATTCTCAAGCGTAGCAAATTTCTCTTCCATATCAACATTATTCACTCCCTTAACTGGTGTTCTCACTGAATTCCACCTAACTTCATTCTTGACTATTCTTTCTAAAATGATCTTTGCATGAGCGGGTTGAATTTGAAGAAAACCTGCACCACATAGCGTATCCAATTTCTCTCTCGAAGTTCTATCAAGGCCTCTATAAAAGATCTTTAACTGTTGTTGTTCTGAAAAGCCATGATTGGGAACTTTACGCAAACACATCTGAAATCTTGTTCAACTCTTACCCACAGTTTCCTCATATTCTTGACGGAAATGCGTAGCATCTAACCTCATGTTACTTGGGTAATACCTGTCAAAGAAAGCAATTTCTAATTGGTCCCAATTAGTAATCTTCGTAGGATCTTGCGTATCGTGCCATTCACTTGCTCCATCAATGACAAAGAATTTAAAAGCAGCAAAATACATCTGTTCTCTTGAAACCCCTTGTGTGATATAAGAATCACATATCTGTTTGAATTTCTGTACTGCTCTAAGAGGATCTTCTGATGGTCTTCCACGAAAATTTCCAAAGTTTTGGAATATAGTTAACATACCCGAATCTGGACGGAATCTCGGAACATCTATATCTGGAGCACCTACTCCTATAGCAGGAGCGCGGAATGGAAATTCTGGAGGACCATTAGTAAACCACGGATCTTGATTCATCACGATCTGAACTTGAGGATTAGGAACCACTGGTGGAACTGGGGGAATAACGCCTGGAGCTAACGGTTGGCCATTTGCATCTAGCTGGCCTTGTCTATTATTCTGTTGACCTTGAAGAGTGATATTCTCCATTCTGTTACTTAATTCTTCTACTTCTAAAGCTTCTCGTTCTCTTTTTCTTCTGTTCGCAAGTCTGATCAACGATTCTGGATTACTAAGGATCGGAGGTGTTGGCTCTAGATCCTTGAATAGCCTTCTTCGCATACACCAAACCTAAAAACCTGAAAAAGCTAACAAACAAAAAGCGTAAAACTGATAAAAATAAAATAAATGCACTGTCACTAAAGGATAAACACCGTGGTCACACGCTACCGTCCCCGGCAGCGGCGCCAAAAACTTGGTGGTCCTTTGTGTGTTCTAAAAACAAATGCAAATGCTAATCGAACCACAACCGCAAGTGTACGGTTGTCCCAAGTAGTAATAAGGATAATACAGATTCGTTCCAAGGACGGAATGGTTGATCACAATGTCTAGCAAATAGTGATTGATGCACTTATGAAAATAAAAGATAATAAAATGATTGTTTGGTTTTGTTGATTAATGCTAATGAATAAAAGACAATTAATTAAATGCGAGTAAAAACTAAGACGCAAGTAAAATGAGTGAAAACGCAATATGAGATGTAGTACTTGAGAACGCAAGGATCCTCCTAATCTTACTTCCTAATTTATGTTGTTTAAGGGCTAAATCGGTCAATTACAATGGTCGGGTTTCTAAAATCCTTATACCCCCGTCAGGGTGGACTATAAGGCAATCCTAAAGTGTCACTAGTCCCGTCAGGGTAAATATGATCCATCGTTGGATGATTAAGTGTTTTACCTCATTGGCCCTAGAATTAGCTAAGTTCGTCAGAATCAATAGCTTTTATCCTAGATTGAATAATTAATTCTATACCTAAACCCTCCGTCAGGATGATTCACACGCCACATATATGGAATAGCTTAGATACTAATACCTAATCTTAGTTCGCGACTCTAAAATCAGTAAATAATCACAAATTATCGAAAAGAGTAATGAACCTAATCTAATTTAATTTAATATAAACCCAAATTCAACCTTCGTTATTTCATAAAATTAAGATTCACACATTGTTTGTTCTCAAGCACTATGAAAAGCTTAGCTCATATTAAAATAAAAAACTAAATCAAAAGAAATGGAATTCATATTGTTTACAAAATTAAAAGATAAAAAGAACCTAATTTCCGGAATTGGAATGACTACGAACGGAGCTATAGACCCACTCCAGCTCTTGTAGCTTCTTCTTTTTTCCTTCTGTTGCTTCTCTCTGGTGTTTAATCTTGTGGAATGTGAATTGTATGAAAAATAGAAGTCCAGACCTCCTTTTATAAGCATAAATTCGTACTAGGGCTTGGACCAGAAAATAAAATACTAATTAAATGTCCAAGCCCACTTTCTAAGCCCAAAATCCCGTAACTGTTGATACACCTTCACTAAAACGGCTTTTCCCGATGCGTTATGACTCCGATTGACCTTATTCCAGTTGCTAAAGTTCCGTAACTCGATAAGGAATGTTTTCTCTTCAAAGGTCAGCGGCTAAATAATCTCTCAAGCACCTCGAAATCAGCACTTTATAGCCTGGAAAATGGATTTTCAGCTCTAAAAATAATATCTTCGGGATTTATCTCCAAGTCTTGACTCTAATTCGCGATCTTTGACTTTCTCCTCGGATTCCTCTCCTAGCTAACATCTAAAACCTGTAAACTTTACACTAAAAATACCAATATTACGCGCAAAAGTTTAAAAAATAAAAAATGCTAGAAATAAAAAGGGAATTCCGGATTATTGCATATTCAGTCCAAAAGTCTATCAAATTAATTAAATAAACACCAAAAATGATGTCTCCCAAGGGTCGAAAATAAGAACAATTAGGGAGACATCACTTCCCCTACCCAAGCGGCATTTATCAAAGGAAGGGCAATTCAAGATGATATCCTGATTGCCCAGGAGGTTTCTTACTTTATGAAAAGGAAATTGAAAAACAAGGCTAACTTTGCAGCAATTAAACTTGATATAGCTAAAGCATATGACCAGGTACGATGGGAGTTCCACCGCTTGCTGCTGGAAAAAATGGGTTTTGCAATGAAATGGGTACAGTGGATATGGAATTGTATCTCAACAGTCACATTTCAGATCAATATAAACGGGGAGCGCCAACCCCCCTTCAAACCCGGCCAGGGGATTCGGCAGGGGGACCCCTTATCACCCTTATTATTTGCTTTACTTACTGAATCACTTATCTCTCTACTTAAAACTAAGGTGGAACAGGGACTGATCACTGGTATTCAGATGACGCGCAACTGCCCAATTATATCACACCTTCTCTTTGCTGATGATTCGATATTCTTTATTTCCTTGGATGGGCAGGATCTGCAGGAATTCAAAGAATGTATTGAGACTTATTGTCGATGTTCAGGACAAAAAATCAACTATCATAAATCCTCGGTCGGCTTTAGTAACCAAACCCCAGAAGATTTGAGACAACAGGTAGTTGCAGCTTTGCAGATTAATGAGACTAGAGACCTGGGGAAATACCTAGGTATACCATTATGTCACAAGAGATCACGTATGGACACACTGAACTGGATAGTGGAACGCGTTTTCAACAAAGCCCAAGGGTGGATAGCAAAACTCCTGTCGGAAGGTGGCAAAGAAATACTTATCAAAGCAGTCTTACAGGCTATACCCTGCTATGCGATGTCTATTTTTTCTTTTCCTGTTGGTTTTTGCAGGAAAGTTTCATCTATTATTGCTAGATTCTGGTGGAACTCTTTGGAGAAAAGGAAAATACATTGGCTCGAATGGGAGAAGATGACTGCCGCCAAGGTAGTGGGAGGGATGGGCTTTCGAGATCTGAAGAGGGCGAATAAGGCACTTCTTGCAGCTCAGGCATGGAGAATCCTTAGTAATCCTCAACTGCTTGTCTCCAGAGTTTTGAAAGGCATCTACTTCCCTCATGGTACCTTCTTGGATACTAAATTAAGACAAAATCGTACGTGGTCCTGGGCTAGCTTCATTGAAGGTAGGGACTTGCTAGTTGAGCATGGTCACATTCAGATAAGAAATGGAGAATCTACCAACATATGGAAACACAAATGGTTGCCCTCAGGTATTATTAAGGATAGACCGGTTGATACATGTATTGAAACTGTTGACCAATTGATGACAACTCAGAGGAATAAGTGGGACTGGATGATTATCGATAGTAATATTCCTCTTCCCGTCCATGGAGAGATCTCTCGTATCCCTCTCCTGGAGCCGGAGGGTCAGGATATCTTTATTTGGCCTTTCACTAAGGCTGGCACTTACACCACTAAAACGGGATATAAGATTTTATCACAAATGGCAATGAATGGAACTGCTCAAACCTCAAACCAAGCTGAATTGAACAATCCTAAACTGTGGAACCGAGTCTGGAAATCAAATGTTCCTAATAAAGTACGATCTTTCAACTGGAAAGCTTGTCGAAACTTACTTCCAACCAAACAGAATCTTTATAATAGGCGCTGCAGTGACACTAAATACTGTATTTAGTGCGAAAAGCTGACTGACACGGTGGTTCACATGCTGCTAACTTGTAACTTTGCTAAACAGGTCTGGGCAGGTATTGCCCTTCAAGTAAGGATACCAGAGGAAGACCCAAACTCTATTGGTGACTGGTTCTCTAATACTTGCGATTCGATGGATAATAAGATTTGGGAGGAAAACATTCTAATTGCAGCTCTTCAAATGACACTCTGGAACATTTGGAAGGCAAAAATGAAAATGCTTCACGAGCAAGTGCATATTCATCCGCAACAGATAGTATTTTCAACCCATGCTGGAATGGCAGATCTTTTTGGACCCGGTTGGGCCTCCCCTCCAGCTCCTGCTCCGCCAGTTACGAGGACACCGGTAGTCAACCCATTGGAGGAACAAGAACTACAGGATGCCAACTTCGTGTATACCAGTGATGCATCATTCGTTTCTGCTAATGTTCCAAGCGGTATTGGAATTGTTCAAAGGAATACGCGTACAGGTCAACGTGTTACTTTCTCTAAATCTATCTGGACAGATTCAGCAGCGGAAGGGGAAGTTGTGGCGGTTCTGGAAGCATCTCAGCTCAGTTTGGGCCACCCTGGATCCAGAACTGTAATCTGTTCAGACAACCTTGATCTTGTTCAAGGTCTGAAGTCGTTGCCAGCTGCTTGGTGGAAAGTCCGCCCTTTCATTACGCGTATTAACAGGATGGTTGAAGAAAATGGGTCGCTGTTCTTCAAACATCTTCCGCGTAGGTGGAATGGGCTGGCTGACCGTGCTGAGCGTTTAGCTAGGCAATCGGCACCGAATCACTCGGACCCTACGGAGTTAGGGTTGGCTTTTTCGCGGCTAGGAATTGGCTAATTAGTTCTTGTAATTCGCTACTTGTATGATTGACCAAAAAAAAACTTAATACATTCAAATTTAGACAAACTTTTATAAAAGTCAACGATCGTAACCGTCGGACAACTCGACACATTGACTCCACGGCGACTAAGCTTAGCGACCCTATCTGCAATCTGATTTAACTACCTCTTAATATGGACAATCTTCCAATTTGGAAATCTTTTCATCCAGCTGAGTGCTTCATTAATCATTAGACGGATTTTCCAACTAGTACACCCACCATTAGAAATACCTTGCATGATTTCAAGGTTGTCGGAGTAGAAAGAACCACTCCAAAGATGAAGGTCTGCAGCAGACCTCATAGACTGAAGGACGACCCAACTTTCTCCTTCGAGGGCTGAATTGACTTTTACACGCTTACTGGTTTTATGTACAACCTTACCTTCTTTATTGACACCAATTGACACAATACCAGTAGGTTCCCAACTTTTAGTGAATGAAGCATCATTCATCCAAACCATATCCGCATCATCTTCAATGAACGAGTTAGTTTCTTTTTCATCAACTTTCTGTGACCTTTCTTCTTGACCATTAAGCTCTCCACTTTCTGAAAAGAGATATTTCAATAGTTCTTTCATTTTTTTCATTAATTTCAATAACATTCCAATATTTTTTCTCAAAGAAACCTTTCATTCTAGCTTTCCAAATATTCCAGAAATTGTCGCTAGAATTGTTGCAGTGACTGTTCTTCTATGCCACCCATTTTTAGAATAATTCTCAATCATTATATTTATCCATTCGCTAATATTACCTTTAAATGAAGCATCAACCTTGCATTGTAGCTGCGAATTCGCCCAAACCGCCATACTAAAAGGACATTTAACGAATAGATGGATAATATATACTTCCTCCATTTCGCACCACTCACAAATATCACTTTCACTGCATTTATTTTTCTTTAAGTTTACCTTCGTTGGTATTGCGTTATTGTGTAACTTCCATATAAAACTCCTGATTTTAAGTGGGACATTCGACTTCCAGATGGTGTCCCATATTTTAGAATTATTGGATTTCCCTTCAGCGGATGACTCACCTTCTTTGTCCATTTCCTTTTGTATCAATCTGTGGTATCCCGATTTAGTCGAATATTCTCCGTCCTTATTATTTGGCCATATAATTTTATCTTCCTTATCTAATTGCAAAATAGGAATCTTCCTAATCTCCAGAATATCCCTTGAAGTACATAAATCTTTTAAGATATCATAATTCCAGTTAGTATAATTATTATTAAAGCATTCGACCAACTTATTAATCGTGCACTTATCCGGTCTATTTAGTTTATAACTGGCTGATATCCACGAATCATCCCAAATGTTAATACTAAGGCCATTACCAACTTGCCAAACACATTCCTCTTTAAGAAATGACAATCCTTTATATAGAGTACTCCAACTCCAGGATCTTTTGTTTTTTTAGCTTAGCATTCCATAAATTAGTATTAGGGAAATAATTTTCCTTTAAGACTTTAGAAACCAATAAATCTGGATTATGTAATAATCGCCATGCTTGTTTTTTCAAAAGCGCAAGGTTCATTTTATAGAAATCCCTTAATCCAACTCCGCCCATTTTTTTCCCTTTCGCGATTTTTTTCCATTTAACCCTATGTATTCTTTTTTTTTAAACTTGAATTCCACCAAAAATTAGCGACTAGACTACTGAGTTTCTTACAAAGGGTAATTGAAATTTCAAATATGGACATAGCATAATTTGGAATTGACTGTAAGACCGCTTTAATCAAAACTTTTTTACCACCATCTCAATAATTTAGAAATCCAGCTAGCAGATTTACCTATAAACTTATCTGTGATATACTTAAGATTTTCAATTTTTGATCTTTTAAGAGACATTGGAATACCAAGGTATTTTCCCATCGAGTTTGTGAACTCAATATTAAGCGAGTGTGCAATACTGCTTGCCTTATCTTCAGCGAGACCTTTACTGAACATAATTGTAGATTTATTAAAATTAATTCTTTGTCCCGAAGCCTCACAATATTTAGAAAGCACATTTCTGAAAGCATCAATTTCTCTATCAGTAATTTCCAAGAAAAAAAGAGAATCATCCGCGAATAACGATTGAGTGAGTCTAGGGGAAGCTCGAGCCAAAGAGATCCCCTTAATATTCCCATTGTGGCATTCATAATTAATGAGACCTATGAGTCCTTCCGTAAGCATAGAAAAAAGTAAAGGAGATAGGGGATCCCCCTGTCTAATCCCTTGACTTGGCTTAGATTTTCCTAATCTTTCGCCATTCACTTTTATTGGATATGACACAGAAGAAATGCAGTTGAATATTAATTCTCTGAATTTAATACCGAATCCAAGACTTTTAAGAATTCTCATAAGAAAGTTCCAGTTAACCTGGTAGTATGCTTTAGCCATATCAGTTTTAGCAGCCCCGTAGTGCTTATTGGACTTTCTTTTAGTTTTAAGAAAAAACGCAATTTCTTGGGCGATAATAATATTGTCCTGGATATTTCTTCCCTTGATGAAAGCAGATTGGGTAGGAGAGATAATATCATCCATAAGCGGTTGTAACCTATTTGCAAGAACTTTCGCAATGATTTTATAACAAAAATTAATGCATGATATAGGTGTAAAGTCTTTTATAGACTCCTACGTATTGCCTTTAGGAATGAGCGAAATTAACGTATCATTTATACTATCTAAAGGAGTATTATAAGCGAAGAAGTCATGAACCACTTTATAAATATCTTCCTTAACGATCTTCCAAAATTCCTGGTAAAATTTACGTAGTAGTCCGTCCGGCCCTGTGGCTTTAGCTCCCGACATCGCGAACAATGCCTTCCTAACCTCATCCATATCTGGCACTCTTGTTAATAAAATATTAGTTTCTTCGTTAATCTTAGATGTGGTGTGGGTAGTTACCTCTTCAATATTAGAAACTGGATTTTCATTAAAAAGCTCTTTGAAATAATATTGTATAATTCTTTTAATATCAGTAAAATTACGCACCACTCACCTTTATCATTTTTCAACGCCAAAATACGATTAATATTCCTTCTTAAAGCAGTTTTGGCGAAAAAATATTTAGTATTCTTGTCGCCTTTCTTAATATAAATATCGCGCGCCCTGTCAGCCCAATAAGCTTCCTCTTGCTTCCATAAACAATCTAGTTCCATTTTAATTTCTTTTTCAATTTTAAGATTCTCATCCGATGTCTCCGCATTTTGATTTTTTTCTAGAATGACTTGATATTTATCTATCATTTTCCTACTATTACAGAAAGTAGCCTTGCTCAAACTTTTTAATGCATGACGCATCTTTTCTTTTTTGTTCGCAAAATCTTGAACATATGATATATTATTAAAATTGTTCCATGCTTTATCTACTACTTCTCTGCATTGTAAGTTATCCAACCATCGAGACTCAAACAAGAAATATTTTTTATTAATAATATAACTGGGGTCTCTTTGAATAATAATGGGCGATTTGTCCGACCCAATTGCTGGTGGCACCTTAATAGTCTTGGGAAAACAATTATACCATAATTCCGAACCTAAGGCTCTATCAATCCTTTCTTTAACATTTTCTTCGCCTTGTCTCTTATTCGTCGAAGTAAAATGACACCCTTTAAAGGCTATGTCAATAAAATTATTCTTATTGATGAAATCGTTAAATCGTATCATTCGCTCGAGGTTCGGTGCGATTTTACCTTGTTTTTCCAAAACTCTCTTGATTTCATTAAAGTCACCTACTATCATAATAGGTTCCTTAATATTGGATTTCCATTTAGATAATTTATCGAAAATATCTTCTCTTTCTTTAATGTCGTTAGGCGCGTGTATAATGACAAAGTACCAAGGAGTCGAATTGGGCTCGGATATATAGCATATATCATAACACGAACACGAAAAGGAAATACTAATATTAAGATTATTCTTCCGTGCAATAATAATCCCCCCGGACCTAGACGCTCTTCCCCCGGGTTTGATTATAAACTTATTATCAAAAAATTTTAAGAAAACGACAAGTACGGATATCACAAGACTTAACCCTTGACTCAAGCAAACATATAAAAGATAAATTAAACTTTGAAATAAGGGCGCGAATCATTTTCCTTTTTGAGGTCGCCCTAGCTCCTTGACAATTCCAAACCATCATATTATCCATCGAACACGGCCGCTTTCACACCGGGCTGACCGCTACCCTTTGATTGAATTGGGTCCACGTTTTCATTCACAGGGAAACTTGGTTACTCACGTCACCCTCCGTATCTGACTCAGAAGCATTATCCCCCCTTAAATGTCCATCACAAGCAGGAGCACTACAATAATAATAGTCTCTCTTCTCCATCTCACTATCCACTATTTCGTTAGGACCACAAACCCTAAGGTATTCATATTCCATAAAGTGTTCTTTCAATTCACCATAACTAACATAGAGCGCTTCCATAATTCTTTTTCCCAAGTTACTAATGTCTTTAAGACAACTGCCAACGATCTTTCCTTCCATTTTAAAGCAAAGTCTGCTCAAAGGAAACAACACCCTTGAAAAATAGAAATCAAATCCCCCCGTATCTTCTATTTTGCAGATAAGAATTATTTGAACGTTAAATGACATTTGGCAGTAGATAATAGAACTCAAAAGCTTCGCAACCCCGATAAATTATAAGGAAATATGAATCGATACACGTTTAGAAGAAATAGGTGAAATAAAATATTCTCTGCAAATGAAAAGTGTAATAGGGATGATAAAATCCTTCGCTTGAGTTTTAAACAAATAAATTATATTTGGAAGAAGATTCCAAATGACTTGGTACAAGTAAATAGTATGAAAGAAGAATAGTTGTTGAATAAAATAATACTAATACGCCTAAGTAAGATATAAACCCAAGGATATAATCTTGCGAAAAGATTTATAACACCACACGTATATCGTATACAGAACATAAGCCCAATAAGACTCCAATAAGATTCATAACACAGTCCATTAGAATGAGAAAGCCATGAATTATAAAAGGCGGCCCAAAGGGCCCTGACGAGATCATATTGAGGACTACAGACCAAATGTATAATAATAGCCCAGAGAAAATTTTGGCTACCTGTAATGCAATAACACACAAGGCTATAAAGTGTAAAGATAAGAGTGTAGATGGACTTATCTTTGAAGAAAGATACTGCAAAAAAGTAATAAAAACTTTCACTGATCAGAGTAGAAGAATAGCAAAATCATTATAATGGCTTCTCTATGTTGGACAAATGGGATTATACCCAAGTGTTGACCATGTTTACGATGTTAGTCGGTGACTCAATTTAATGAAATGATTCGAATATTAATGCGTTTATTCAAGTTGTAAAGATTAACGTAATATATTCACTTGGTTAAAATCATTTGAAATTGAATGAGAAATTGAGTCATGTAATTTGGAGAAATTAAAAGAAAAAAAAAACAATATATGTTATTTCATTTCTTTTTGTTATAAAACAAAGAAAGAAAAAAAAAGACCTTGTAGGGTTTGAACCTGGACCATTAGCTTTGTTGGGCTTTTGGGCCTTAGGTTCATACCTTTGTTGGGCCTTAGGTGGGGTATGAACCTGGACCATCAACTTTGTTGGGCTTTTGGGCCTTAGGTTCATACCATCTGGACCAGCCCAAGTTTTTTGGTCCTTTAAGTAAACGTTGTATCTTAAATTAATACAACGTAACTCCAAAATGAAACATCACAATCTTTGGCAAGCCACCTTTTCATTTTCTATAAATAGTTGGCCAACTTAACCATTTCATTCATTCATTTTTTAAAGCATTCAAATTATAAGAGAGAGATAGAAAGAAGCAACATTATTAAGTTCGTTGAAATTCTTAAGAATTCGTGTGTCAGTTTCTTTTGAATAGTTTTGTCGTTGTATCCTGGAGGTTGAAGCCAGCAAATGTAAGACACATGTACGTGGCCTAAATACCTTAAATAAATCAGATCCAATCCGAGCCTCGACAAGTAAAGTTATTTATTTATAAACTTTTATTTTATTTCTGCATTAGTTTCCATTTTGTATTACTGGTTTATACAAATAAAACACAACACTCTATTGGTGAAAAGAAAGAAATTCCAATTGCTATGTTGATTTTTAACACCCTGATAAACTTCCAATAACAACCAGATCATGTAACCAACCATATAGAAAACACTCAAATATAATTCCAAAATATCACTGTTCATGACCGGAGAAAAGTGGAGACTGCTCAAAGAAGATGACACTACCCACGCCGGTAAGGACCAAAAGAGAGAGCAGCAGGTTGCAAAATTGAACAAATTACAGGCCATGGATGTAGAGACTCCAAGAACGACTGAGATGAAAATGAAAAACCGCGGCCAAGCAAGCTGCCATTCGAAGAGGCAATGCACGCACCAGCAGCCGCAAAGCGGCAGAGACCTCTGCTAAAAAACCCAAATGCTTGACCAAAAATAGAAGAAAAGGAAAAGAAATTAAGCTAATAAGGAAGAAATGAAGGCCATCTTAAATCAATTAACCACCACAAGAGAGAGAACAGTCAAGACTAAAGCCATGCAATGAAGAAAAAGGAATTAACAGGAAGAAGAAGATAGAAGAATCAAGAGAGTTGATTTTACAGAAAGCATGTTGACTTAAGAGTTAAAACATAGTTGATTAGTAGTATATTATGCACATTCAATATTGGACATCCTACCGACCTCTTTTAGTGAAAAATAGTTAAGGTAGTTACCATATTTTTCTATCCTATTTGGATGGCCTTAAATATAGTCACCAACCATATGAGCATATATATTCTTAGGCTAGGTAGAGAAATGGAAATTACTTCTAATAATAGGTAAATATTTTGATAAAATGGAAAAAAAAGTTTCTTCAAGTATAATATGGGGTCTTATGGCTTTTATGATATTTATGATGATATCATCATCATCTGCAGCTCCAACAGAAGAGATGAGACGGTGCTACCTCAAGGGAGCTGACACCTGTTTCAAACAATTTCAGAGTAATATCTTAATTTGTCTTCAAGCTTACTTTAGAGTATGTAAATTAATATAGATACTCAAATATTCTATCTACAAATTGCAATATTATATCATTAAATGTTATATTTATTATCAATGAAGTTATTATATGAATAAATTTTTGTATATATTAAATGAATGTTCTTTTTTATTCTTATACCTTTTACATTCCCAACTTTGTGAGGGTATTTATTGTATAATATGAAGGGTCATATATCTCTTATAAATATATGACTTTTAAATCATTGTATTGTACACAAATTGAATGAAAGAAATTAGTTTATACTTTACTTTTTTTTATCTTATATAGTTTATAACACGTTATCAACACGAGTCTCTACCCATTAAAATAATTTTTTTTTCATATTATTGTATAGCTAGAGATCGAGTGATAAAACAAAAGAGGTATCACAACATTCTTACTTGCATTATAGCAGATATTGTAATTTATTTTACAAGATTTTTTTTCGACCAAAAGTCTTTCGTCGTTGAAAAAAATTATGGATTTTCATGCATCAATCAAAATGGGTTGAAAATATTCTATTTATTTGATATTTCTATAAATCTTAATGTATTTCGACAATGACCCTTGTGGTATTGCATGAGAGCATATGATCAATTCATCTTTAATAGAAATAGATTTTGTTAGGATTTATTAAAGTATATGGCATTATTTTTGCATAGAAAATGTAACTCGTATGTTAATTTTCTTGTCAAGAACCATCTTTTAATATTATGCTACAAGTTGTCGCATATTTTTTTTTTTTTTTTTTGGTCTAGCACAAGTTGTCGCATATGCAAATGATATAAATATTCATGAGGTTAGAACTCATATGATTTTATGTGTAATAATATATATTATAAGTGTATATATATATATGCTATTTTATCATGAGTATTGGCATTAGAGTAACAAAACATAAGAAAAAAATTGGGTTTTCATGTTCTTACGTGTGACCATAAAATTGGGTTTTCACTTAAAAGAATGCCTTGGATTAAAGGTAAGTTTGTGATTTTCTTTTTATTTTGTATAAAATTCCGATTATCATATAATCCTGTCATGTTGCCGTTAGAAGGTAATATTTAGGGGAAAATAAAATTTTACTAAACCGAAAAACCGAGTTAATTTTAACCAACCCGACCCAAAATATGCGTTAATTTTACATGAGTCAACCTTAACTATTGGGTTACCTTGTGATTTTTCGGGCCCATATATTTTACCTATATATTACCCAAACTATTGGGTTAAGGTTACCCAAACCGAAAAACCGTGTAATAAAAAAATATACAATACATGCATGTCAGAGAAGTCTTCCAGTTGACTTCTCGGATATTCTAAAGGTCTCGACCAAGTCCCTTATCAACCTACGCTTTTGATATTCAAACAAAATATCGTTTTTTGTTAGAGTTATGTAATGTATAAGACTGTACTTTGGATTGTAATTGATTGTAACTTATTTTGAACTATTCAATTCACGACTTCTTGATTTGTAATGTCAAAATTGTAACTTTGATTTGTAGAAGTATAATGATATTTTGTCATTTGTTTTGAGTTTTTCATTTGTTAAAAAAGTTTGACTAATGTTAATTAACGCGGGTAAACCGAAGGTAACCGAAGGGTAACCCGAAGTAATCCGAGGGTAATTTTTTTTTACCCTACCCTTGGGTTACCCAAAGAATTTCTTAAATCGAAATATATTACCTTTGGTTTACCCTAACCTCAAAACCGGGTAAAACCGACCCATGCTCTCCCTTAGTAATACTTTAGGACTTTCTATTATTTGGTCAGTAAATCATTTCATATACAATTTTTTCTAACCAAAAGGTTTAAAAGCTAAGAAAAATAGGTATTTTCTCCGTAAATGAAAAGAAAAAGAAAAAGTAGAATCGAAGACTTGTTTATTTATTTGGTAAGTTGATGAAGAAGAGAGAAGCAAAAGTCAAGAAAAATGGGGATTGCATGAAGGTATGGGTATGTTTATGCATTCCAATAGTATATTCAATAATATTCTGACCAATTTTATATATATATATGAAGTATTTCAGTTGAATAAATTTTCATATCACGAATACGTTTTTTGAAATAGCAATATCACAAACAAGTGTTTTACGAAATATTACGAGTTAATATTACATCCCACTAGTTAGCTAACATTTCTTGAAATGAATGAAATTATATTCCCTGAAGTGAATAAACGATTTTTAATGTTTATAAAATAATTCTCTGAAGTGAATGAACTTATATTTCTTGAATAATATGCAATATTTTCATATGTTTAGAATTGAAATTATGGTGTCATGAACTCCAGAATAGGCTAAGGTTGTGGAAAGAATATTTGGTGGTCTCATAGTAGACAGAATACTACAAAGAAAAATAACCATCGCTACTAGAAGTGGCAAAATAATGGTAAAGGAACAAAAAAATTGTTACAAAATGGTAACACTGAATGTTATCGGGGTAGTGGAGTTGGACATTGGGTCACATCTGACGTACACCAAAATATATGTTTGATCTCTATCGATCAGTATTGAAAGAAAAGAAAATGTAAATAAAACTAATTATGCCGATTATATTGGTCCTAATGACCATGCTAATTTTTATGGCCTTTATATAGATATCAATAACGTCTTTGCTGACAAAGTAAAAATATTGAATACTTGATCGGAGATAGGAGAACGAATAATTTAATGAATATATTTTATTGAAGTTCATATGTAACTATGAACTCCACCATACTTCAGAACCACAATTCCCTAATATGGAAATTTATTTGGAAATCTAATGTCCCGAGGAAAATCAAACTCTTCTGTTGGAGAGCTATCAGCAATGCACTCCCTACTAAAACGAACTTATATAAGAGGAAACGCGCTTCATCTACAAGGTGTATTTGGTGCAACAAAGAAGGAGAAACGATGGAACATCTATTATTAAACTGTAATATGTGTAAAGATATTTGAGCAGGAACTTTCACCCAGATAAGGATCGAGGACCAATGTAATGACTCTATGGAAGAATGGTTTATAAAAATAGTCAAAAGTTTTGAAGAAGCAGGATGGGATGAGCAATATATAGAAAGGGAAAATGAAAGGCCTACACGAAGATTGTGCAGTAAACGAAACCACCATTATTCAAAACACAAACAGACTTATGGCAGAGTTACACGGGATTGACTGGAATAAAGCGAAAGGGATTAAAAAAACAAACAATATAATGGTGGATAATTCTTCAACTTCAGGGAATGCTGCGGAGCCTGAAATCTCTTACTAATGTGATGCCTCGTTCAGCAATAAATTCAAACCAACTGGATTGGCAGTCGTCGAAGTTCATTCTCAAGCAAAAACAATCACTAATCATACGTTCATAATGGATTGTGATTTAAGTTGTTGAAGGAGAAGCGTATGCAGTTCTTAAAGCAGTTGAGCTAGGTAAGTTCAAGCCTCATGCACGGAAGGCCGTGTTTTCGGACAACCTTGTGGTTATTCAAGGTATAAAGAAAGTTCCAGTAGCACGTTGGTCTATTCAACCCATCCTTCATAATATTATTCTCAAATCTGATGAGAACGGGCCTCAATTTCAACACATCAAGAGGAATCTCAACAAGTTTGCGGATAAGCTTGCAAAGGAAACTAGGCACAGGGCAACGGAAGAACGTAATAAGACTATTTGTCATTTTCATTTAGCTAACTTGTTTTGTAAACTTGGCATTGGTTAAGGAGTGAACTTTTTGTTTCGGGTGCATTGCACCCTTTTATTGCTAAAAAAAACTATGAGACTAATTCGTACTATTTAATTATGTAAATGTACTATAGCCGTGTTTATTTTTCTAGATGACATGTATAACAAGAACTCCCCGTGTAATATCTCGATGTTCCGTAAATTACGTTCTTTGCATTTGCTTATCCATTAAAATTTTATGTTATAAATATTAAAATGGATAAAGTATTTCGGATGAATACGCGTTTAAGAATTTTGTCACAAAATTTCTAAGCCACGATTATATTCCTGGAGTAATAATATCGCGAGTAGAGGTTTTTCCCAATATTATGGATTATAATTATATTTCTTGTAAGAGAGAAAAATAACTGGATTGTTGATTTAAAATCACGATTCGCATTCCACTGGCTAAGTTTTATTTCCCAAAATGAATGGAGTTACGTTCCCTATAGTGAATATAACAAATTTTAGTATCTATGAAAATAGACTTAGTGATCACCAAAATCGAATAAATTAAATATAATATTTCATGACTAAAACTACTCGTTGAAGTGAATGAAATTGTGTGCCCTGAAGAATTACAACATCTTCCAATTTGTCTGGAATTGACGACGTGATGATCCAAACTTTAGTCATGATAGAGGTTATTAAAGAATCAACCTTGAATTCATTAGTCGTATGAATACTATAAATAATAAATTTCTTACCACCTGAAGTATAATAATAAGAAAAGGGGAAAAATCACGAAAAAAACAAGTCATCACGAAATGATAACGATAGATATTATCGATATAGTGGAACTATATTTTGGTTGCATACATGTCGTATGTTAAACCATTTGTTCGATCTACTTAAAAGTATTAGATGTCCAAAAGTTATGTTACCTTGTGGTACAAAAATGAAATAAACTGGAAGATTATGTTTCTAAGTAAATCTCGGATAAATTTACTTCAGTTAAGGATATTCGCCGAAATGAATATTTTGTATAAACCACAAGTATCTGTAACAATATATCTGGGCATCATTAATGAAAGTCATACAAGAAGTGTGTATTAGGAAAGTTTCCTGCTATTTTTCGTGGTTGTACTATATACAAGTTCGAGTCGTTTAAACGCACATTGAACATTAACAATGATATCACAATCCAAAGAATTTTTTATTTTGACACGATCGAGTTGGTTATCCAGGGAAACTAATGTTATATCGAATAATAGAGAATTCACTTGGACTATACTTAAAAGAAGCAGGAGTTTTTTTTACCAAGTGACCTCCATATGTTTAATGTTCTTTAGTAAAATTGACTATGAGACTATCTCAACGGGCAGTTGAGATTTATATTGATTTTAATTCTCTTTTTATTATTTGATATCTTTGACACTTGAGAGGTGATATCTTTGAAACATGTTTTGTGTAGTGTTATTTTGATGATATTATTTATCCCTTAATAGGGAGAGGAACACTGAAGTATTGCTCGACATACCGTGGAATACAATTTATTTTCTCATCTATATCCATAAACTAAAGAATCAGATCTTTGAGCTCGAGAGAGTAGTCATTTGCAAAGTGTTGCAAAGAATATATCAAATGCATTCACAAGACACAAAGAATATTGTAATATCTTATAAATCTACTGTTAACGCTCTAGTATAGATGATTGTCCTAGAATGACATACAAACAAATATGTCAAGGGATGCATTTAACCAACGCTTGAAGCGTGGCGAGCTTAGAATATTACTAACCAGGACATGAAGTATGGTGAATCTATAATACCTATAACCAACGCATGAAGCGTGGTGAACATCTATTTAACATAACCAACACATAAAGCGTGCTAGATATGTAAATTGTCTAACCAACACATGAAACACGGTAAACTCTTAATGCATCTAACCAACGCATGAAGCATGGTAGACCTATAATACATATAGTCAATGCATGAAGGCCTGTCAATTTGAAATATATATTCCCCAAAGAAGGAAATATCATGAGTATATGATAAAATGGTAAAAAGCATGGAATGTGCACATCCACATAATAAAACGCGAAATATCGAGTTGGCTAATGTTGGCACATGCATTAATCTTAAAAGGAAGTAATAGTGTACGAAGAGACCAAGTTTATGTACATGAGTATAGAAAATATAGGTAAATTATATATCTAGAGAAAGTATATGAAACCGTGAGAAGGTTTATGAGACTGAAATATTTTCTTTAACTATGGCTGAAAATGAATAAAGAGGATCCTAATTCACAAAGTGGTGAAAATTTTCGACAAATAAATAAATAGCCATACAAGATTATTAATTTTATGACTCGACTTGCATCACAAAGGTTCATGCAAAAACCTATAATTTATCATGGAGAACGTCCTCGTGTAGTGGATACGATGACCGTACGGTTTTACCTTTTGGAAATTATTAAAGAGTTTACTATTTTAAGGAAATCTCCTAGATAAATGACATGATTCTTGGATTGATATTAATGTTTTTGATATACACATGTGCCTGAAGCATGATAGGTGTCTGAAACACTTAGAGTGTATGAAAATATTAGATTCTTGGAGAATTAGAAGTGTTTGGAGCATAAAAGGTTCCTGAAGAACATAAAGTGTATGAAGCACAAGAGAACAATTTGTTGGATATATAACATGAAGTAGTTTGCATGGATTACTTCCTCACAAGTAATATATTATCTTATGATAATATTCGTTCATTTAGGAGATTCAAGAAATAAAGAATGATCGATGACCTCCTCATAAATAATACATATATTATTACTATTCATAAGATCAAATCTTGAGATATTGAAATGTATCTCACCAAAGGATTTCTAGTAAATTTGAGGATGTATTCAAAAAAATTGTCCAGGCGATAATCCAGCAGATTCACTAGCTAAAGCTATATTGTGTACTTATGATAAATGGTAAGCTCGAAAGTATATTATGTGATTCTAATATAATTGTTGTAATAATGTGTATTACAATAAGGAGGAGGTGATATTTGTGCGTTGTACTCTTTTTCCTTCACTAAGGTTTTTCGCACAAGGTTTTTTCCGAGGCATGCCAAATATAAACTATCATAAAGAAAAAAAATATACTTCTCCCTATATCAATCCACTATTTATTGAATTGAACGAATATGTTCAAATGAGAATCCAACAGATTTCTTCACTACGTCTTTTCCAACAACAGGTATTCGAGATGCAAGCCCGCAAGTAAATAAAGAATTATCAGAAATACTTGACATTGCAATAAGGGGGAGTAGTATAAAATATTTATTTAAGTGGATATTTCAATATATCCAAGAGACGTGTGGTTTATCTTAAATAAGAAATGTAGTGATGGTATTGTATGAGGATATTGTTTCTTGTATCAAGTAAAATTACAATGGCTACATAATAAGCGACAAAATGAAACATATATCACCTACATTCACGAGGCACAGAAGAACAAAGATATTGATATTCATCAAATACAATTATGTAACAATTTTGCTGATTTAGTCACCAAAGTATTGCCAACCACAATATTCAAGATATTGATTCACATTATTGGAATGCGACAACTTATATAACTCTTACCAGTATCAGGGGGAGCGTGAACAAAACACTGTATTTTTTTCCTCTGTCCCAATTTTTATCTCAGAGGGGTTTTCTTGACAAGGTTTTAATAAGGCAGTATTTTAAGATAATGAGTCTTATATATATGTACTCTTTTTGTTCGACCAAGTTTTTATCACGTATGGATTTTTCTTGACTAGGTTTTAATGAGACATATTTTATAAGAAACAGACATTACAACTGTTACTGTCTTTAGCGAGGATCGTCTCCGTCGCTAAAGACAGGGAAAGTTCTCGCTAAAGAATCGTCGCGAGAGACCCCATAATCGCGACGACTTCACGTGTCGTCACATGAGCCACCTATCTTTAGCGAGTACGCCTAGTCGTCTCTAATGATATGGTCTCTTTTGCAACGACCATATCCTCGCTAAAAACCTGGTCAATTGCGACGACTTAGTCGTCGCCTTTATTGGTAAACTCTTTAGCGAGGACTTTGACTTTATTTCTTGCGAGGACAATATCCTCGCTAAAGACCTTTTCTTATTTTATTTTTTATTTATTTTATTTTTATTTATTTATTTAATTATATATCAATTATATAATTTATTTATTTTTCTTTTTCTCTTTTTTATTGTTTTTTATTTTTATTTGAATTTTATTTATTTATTTCTGTATATGAAACGAAAAAAAATAATACAATACGAAAACTAAATTAACCGATAGTGAAACTCATACATATGAAAGTCAAAGTCATGAAAAGTCGATATTTACAAACCGAAAGTCCGAAATAGCAAAAGTCAATACAAAGTCTAAATAACATAAATAGTTAACTGAATAACACACCAACTAAGGATTAGATAAATCTTCATCTGCTTCTTCACCTTGGTCCATAAGATGGAGGCGCGAGCTTGACGGAGTAGAGGTAGTGGGTAGGGATCGGGGTCGGGGTCGGGATCGGGAGGGACCAACAGGAGCAGTAGATGGATTGCCGGATGGAGGGACAAGGGCTTCCTCGTGTCCACGTTCGTCTCGTTACCTATTAAGCAAGGTGATGGGTGTCCGCATCCGTGAGTCCATCGCCTCCTTCGTCGGTCGCGTACTAGCAGTGGAAGCCGAGGATCGTGAAATACTGTCTGGCATCGGGTCCTTGCCTATAGAGACAAGGAAGTCGTTCAAGCACTTCATCAGCTACTCGTAGTCCCGAAGCATGCTCTTGCTTACCGGATCCCAAGCATTAGAATACCTCCTCTTCTCCGGAAGCGGGTGGTCAACTCCCGGGATCCAGTAGCGGGTCCTGTCTCCTAAACCTAATCGGGCCGCCTCCATCACTGCGTCTACCTGCTCCTGTTGTGCCATGGGGGGTGAACACGATAAGTCTCCGCTTTGGCTTTGTGATTCCCGAACTCTATTCTCGAGAATCTCTTTCAACGCTCCCTGTACAATAAAATAAATATATTAAAATATTAAAATATAATAAATAGTACGATATATTAAAATATTAAACTTACGTATGCTATCTCGTACTCGGGGCTCCTCCACCCGTTCTTCTTACTGCTCCACCCGATCTCGAAGAAGAATCTTTTTATTTTGGGTAGAGGGACCTCTTCCACGTCATCCCCGGCCACTTGAGGGGGTTAAATTCTCCCCTCTCCCTGTAAAAAGTCTTAAATAAATATTTTTAAAATATTTATTACCTACATTAAATTATCCCTCCACCTGGTATAGCTCATAGATTCGGCCCCGCTCTGGTTTTGAAGCATCTCCCTATTCCCCTTATTTATTTTAGCTTGATGCTATTTTTTAAACAAGGAATGAAAAAAATAATTGTTAGTCAACTAAGATAATATTTTATTTAATACAAGTTAAAATAGTACAATTACTTGAGCTCGCTCCGAGTCCCACACCTTCAAAGTGCGCTCCCAGTTCTCGGGTGTCTGGTCATCCGGTTTCTGCCGGGACACATAATACTTTCTCTTCACTCTATTCTTGTGGTCGCTATAGCCCTTACCACATTTGTTGGTTATCATCTGTTGGATATCCCTCCAATCTGAGCGGGCCTGCGACTCCTCCACCAAGAAAAATACCTGTTTAAAAATAAATTAAGTTAAATATATTTTTTTAGATAACGATAAACAAATAAAAAAATGTATAGATGACTTACTCCTAATCGAGTCAAAATATTCGTCTGCTCTTCTTCGGGGACATCTGTCCAAAACTTGTGGTAAAGCGGAACATTCTCCCGAATGGTGTGGTTAATTACCTGAGTCACGTTATTGGAGTATTTTCCCACTGGGTTCCAGGTTAAGTCGTACGTGCAAGAATTCATTGGAAGCGTACCTCTGTGCTTCCTCTTTAACTCCGTGACCATGGCAAGAGTCGTCTTGCCCCTCGGTTTTCTCCGGTTATTAATTGTTTAAATTTACGATTAAAATAATAATTTATTCAAAATTAGGTGTACAATGAAAGATTACCCGGTGTGTTGCAACCCCCTATGGGATTGCTTGGATTTTGAGTGGGGTCGCGACCATCCCCGTATCCATCTTGTCCTCTCGGCATAACATCGACCATCAAATATTTACCCCTAATATTTTTTTAAAGTGCAATTTAACCCCTAAATATATGAAATTATCTCTAAAGCACCTAAAATTATTTAAGAATCCTCTAAGGCCACTAATATTTAAAAAAAAAATGCAATTTAACCCCTAATATTTTTTAAAAGTGCAATTTAACCCCTAAATATCTAAAATTATCTCTAAAGCACCTAAAATTATTTTAAAATCCTCTAAGGCCACTAATATTTTTAAAAATGCAATTTAACCCCTAAATATCTAAAACTATCTCTAAAGCACCTAAAATTATTTAAAAATCCTCTAAGGCCACTAATATTTTTCAAAAATGCAATTTAACCCCTAATATTTTTTAAAAGTGCAATTTAACCCCTAAGTATCTAAAATTAACTCTAAAGCACCTCAAATTATTTAAAAATCCTCTAAGGCCATTAATATTTTCAAAATTTACACTTTTACCCCTTATATTTTTTAAAAGTGCAATTTAACTCCTAAATATCTAAAATTATCTCTAAAGAACCTCAAAAATTTTAAAATCTTCTAATGGCACTAATATTTTCAAAGTTTATAATTTAACCCCTAATATTTTTTAAATTTGCAATTTAACCACTAATATTTTTTAAAAATGCAATTTAACACCCAAAAGTTTAAAATTAATTCTAAAGCACCTACATTTTTTTAAAATTCAACAAAAAATCCAAAATATAGCAACTAAATTCTAAGTAATTTCTAAGTTATGAGCTAAAATTTCAATAACCTAAAATCTAAGAAATCTCTTTCTAAATTCCAAAATATAGCAACTAAATTCCCAAAAATTAAAAGAAAGTACAACTAAACATGTTAATTTGTATAAAATTATACACTACAGAGTAATCTTAATCACCTACTTAAATTCAGAATTCAATTTATAGCACAAATCTGAGAAAAAGCTGTTAAATGTTGGTAGAGAAGCACCATAAATCATAAACAAACAAAAAACAATGAGTTAGAATCATGATTAAACAAAAAAAGAAGATTGAATTTTTTTTTGGAAAAATCAATGAAATCTTACCTAAAAGTTTGATTAAATGTTGTTGTTGATGATGGAGAGGCCTAGCCTTGATTCGCTGGAGCTTGATGTTGCTGGAATTGATGCTTTGGAGTGGAGATTAATGGAGGGGATTGGAAGGTTTGATGAAGAATGGGGAAGGAGATGGGTTCGGCGGGTTTTTAATAAATCCTCCAGGTCTTTAGCGAGGACCTGGTTGTCGCTAAAGACTGGGGTCCTCGCTAAAGACATTAACAGTTGTGATGTCTGTTTCTTATAAAATATGTCTCATTAAAACCTAGTCAATAACTATTTTTCTTAGAATTCAATAACTAATTTTCTTATATATTATAACTTTATTTTTTATTTTTTTATAATAAAATAATTCAATAAAAAATTATCTTATATATTATACCTTATTTTTTTTTATAATAAAATAATTCAATAACTTATTTTCTTATATATTATACCTTACTATTTTTATAATAAAATAATTCATTAACTAATTTTCTTATATATTATACCTTATTTTTTTATAATAAAATAATTCAATAACTAATTTACTTATATATTATACCTTTTTTTTTGTACTTTTTTTATAATAAAATTTATTGTAGTAAATACCATATATTACACAAATACAATTCACATCATAATCAAAAAAATAATGAAAAAGATTAATTGTTTAAGGGTTAGACGTAATACATTACAAAAGAAATCATAAAAAAGAAATACACAACTAATCAGTCTCGTCCCCATCATCAACTATTATTGGTTAGTCATCACTGTCAACATATATAGTTTCCTCATCAATCTCGTACTCTCCTAAGGTGTCATCATATTCTTCATCGTCGGCGGGATCAGCGGGTTCCGGTACAAGGTTAAAAATCGAAAGATCGATCTCTATCCCTTGTCCAGTACCCAATTCAATCACCGGGTATTGCGAATCCAAGGTTGAATCAGCCAACAGAATGTCGATCGGATCTGTGGCAGTGGAAATCGTTTCTGCACCAAATAGCTCGAGACTCCATCCGTGACGGTCGTTCACTTCCCAAACTACTTTCCAACCCTTTTCCGTCTTCCTTGCGTGAACTTGATCAACGTAAAAAATCTTTTTTGCTTGAGTAGCTAGGATGTAGGGCTCTTCAGAAAGTACTTGTGTTGATAATTATTGCTCCATGTTCTGTCTTTTCGCATTTTCTTTTTTTTACATTTGTGTTATACCACTTAACTTAAACAACTCAACTGAACAACCACCAGTGAATTCAACCTCGACGATTTTGACCAACTCCCCATAAAAAGGATTTTTTCCTATGAAATCACAAACCAAATATTTTAGAGTAATGATATATGTCACCCCTTTTCATATCACACTTTTATCACCCTTCTAAATATATGTATTGATTTCCTTGAATAGAAGATAGAGAAAAATTAAATAGGATAGAGAAATCCATTCATTGGTACATGTAGGCGTACACGTAGGAGGTGATAAAAGAGTGATACAAAAAGGGTGACAAATATCATTACTCAATATTTTATATACAAACACCCAACTGAAAAAAAAAACCAATCTGTGATTGTACAAACTCTGTAGTCTTGAGTAACTCTCTTTTCACCCTTTTCACGCGTTATCCATTTGACCCCGTTCACAGCACAAGAATCGTATTGATATACGACGTTATTCGACATTCGGGACAATGAGAGCAACTCTTTCGTTGCAAGTGGATTACCTTCTTGGTCCATTTTGAACACCTGCACACGTGGTTGGTTATTAGTTGAAATAAAGTCAACTTAGTTTGTTGAAATTTATACCTTTCTCTTGAACCATCGACGAAAATGCTCTCGGTGTTTTGCCTCTTTATCACGGACCGGAAGTGAGGACTTGTGTTCCCTAATATCAAAACATAGTGTTAATAATCGATAATACAGTATTTAAATAAACGGTAATTAAGATTTTAATTAAAATACTTACATCATATAGTGCTGGATCTCGTCACAATTATGAAGGATGTACCAATTGATGTGGTCCTTCTCTGTGATGGGTATATATCCATGCTTTTTTCTTACCAATCGGCTTGCACTGGCTGTTAAACACTGATATTTCCTTGTTTTCAGTACTCGTCTCACCGTATCTCCCCGGGTCGTTGAACTTTGTACTTTCCTCTCGAAGGTATCGAGGTATAAAAGTCAAAGTTTCCTCTACAGCGTCCCCTCGACGATTAAACCCTCTGGCCTGGCCGGATTCCGAATATATTCTTTTAGTTTCTTCAAGTATCTCTCAAACGGGTACATCCAACACATCTGAATCGAGCCTCCTAACCCAGCTTCTTCGTACAAGTGCAAAACAAGGTGGATCATAATATCAAAATAATCTGGAGGAAAAATCATCTCCAACTTACACATAAGCTCAACCACGTTAGACTTTTCGGACTCCAATTCCTTTTTACTCAGGTTCTTCTTACAAACATTTCTGAACACGCTGCACAACCTAATAATCGGATCGCTAATGAATGTGTTGTCTATTAACCCTGGAATACTAGCCACGAATAGAAACTGCATCAGAATATGACAATCATGGGATTTTATACCGATAGTCTTCCCCGTGTCACTCTGAATGTTGTTCCACAAGCTAGAAGCGAAACCATCTGGAAACTCTTGCACCTTCAACCACTCTAGAAACTCACGTCGCTTATCGGCTGTCATCGCATACTTTGCACGTGGCAGAATCGTCTTACCACGTGAATCGACAAATAACCACAAATTTGACCTCATGTTCATGGTTTGCAGATCTTTCCTCGACTTCATGTTATCTTTGTTAATTTTCCCATCTAAACCCACAACTGTGCCTAGAAGAGCATCACAAACATTCTTCTCACAATGCATCACATCGATGTTATGTTTCAACAAGTTTTCCGACCAATACGGTAAACGGTACAATATAATGTTTTTCTTCCAGTTCAACTCGCGCGACCCCGTTCTCTTTACCACCTTGCAACGAAAGTTCTTGTATTTTCCAGAAAACACAATCGGCAACCCATCTAACTGCGTCTGAATAACTGCGGGACTATGTTTCTGAGGGGAGGCCTATTATCAGCTTTAACATACGAAGTATCGTCTGTCTGAAAATGATGGTTCAGAGACAACCAACGCCTATGATCAAAATAAACAACTCCTTCATTAACCCGCATGGAAGGGGTATATTCCCCTAAAATTTGATTAATACATAAAGGTACCTAAAGTTTATTATTATATTTTACCCCTATATTAAATGAAAAATATACTAATGCACCTAAAGTTTAATAAAATTACAATTTTATCCCTAAAGTTTTTAAAAATTATAAAAAGGTCACTAAAGTTTATTAAATTGTCATTACATTACCAACAATCATAAACAATTATAAAGATAACCCTAAAAAAATCTAGGTAGTTCACAAAGATCCTTACATTAATTTTCCGTTAATAAAACATCACCTGAAATTATTATTAATCAATAACCAAATTAAAATTAAAACACAAAATTATAAAATTATAAAATAATTATGATATAACAAAAATGAACAATATATCACACATATAATATAATATATAATAATAATTATACAATATAAACAAATAAAATAAAATAAACATTAGAAAATATCTTTTTTGTGGAGAAATTAATGAAAATAATTGCTTGAAAATGGGACAAAAAATATTTAGATGAATCGGAGAAGTTTCGTTATTGGTTGATCCGGAATTATTTTGAGGATTAGGGAAAAAAATTGGGAGAATTTTGGGTTTTTTTTTTGGTTTTTTTGAGCTTTTGTTCGCAATTAATGGTCAACTGTCGAGTGGTTGTATTTAATAACACGAACTCTTTAGCGAGTACTCGAAGTCGTAGCAAAAGGCCCGAATCGTCGTCGCAAAAGACCCTCTTTTGCAAGGACTAACACGCCATCGTAAAAGAGGGGACCCTTTAACGAGGACTAGTAACGACTAATTTCTTTTTTTTATTAGTTTTAATCGCGTAAATTTTCAGAGACTAATACGCGTCGACTTAGTCGTCGCAAAAGACTGTTGTCGCTAAAGAGGGGGTATTTAGCGAGGACTTACGCATCCTCACTAAAGATACCATGTGTAATAGTGATATCCAAGGAAAAATATTGTAAATAATAAATAGATGTACTTTTGGATTCCTAGACCTCCCACATTCCTAACTTTATAGGGTACTTATCCTATAATATGAAAGATCATATATCTTTTATAAATATATAAACTTTCATACTATTATCTGTACAGAAAGTAAAGAATGAAATTAGTTTATACTTTACTTCTCTTGTTTATCTTATCTTAATATATAACATAAAACTCATGTTTATGCTCTCTAGGAAATGCTCCTAAATCCTCACGGTTGATCTTAATCTAGAAATTCTCTTTTAATTTTTTTATCGAACTTTGTTGATCTTTCCATTTATTTCCCTTGCATGGACTAATTATTAACCTTTGTTTTCTTTCTTTTGTTGGTCTTTCTTTGTCATTTACTTTCGTGTTTTCCATTTCTCTGGCTTTCGTTTTTAAACTTCCGAGTTTTTTCCTTTGTTGTTGTTTGTTATCTCTTTGCAATTTGGTATAATCTCGCTTTGGGGTTTTTCTTAAAATTCCGATTCGACGTTATGGAAACAATTACTTGGGTTTTACTTTGCATCTTTGTATTTAGATTTAGAGTAAATACATTGTTTTTCCCTTAAACTTTAACCCGATTGATTGATTACCTTCCAAAGTTTAAAATGCGACTAGTTGCCCCCTGAACTTTAACTTCGTGACTCGTTAGTCCTTTTTGCTGTTTTCCGTCCATTTTTGCCGTTAATTCGCAGCGTGGGTACCACGCGCGCGTGGACTAGTTGCCCCCTATTTTTTGCCCCCTAAAGTTTTAATTTCGTGACTAGTTGCCCCCTATTTTTTTTTAAAAAAAATTGTTAATTATATTCTTTTTTTAAAGATGGGTATTTTGGGTATTTTACACTTTTTCTTCTTTAATGGAGAAAGTTTGATAAAAAAAAAGCTGGAAAGTGGTTGCTAATCTCGCAACTGGAGCATTGTATGTAATAACATTCGATACCACACCATGTTCTGCATCTCCAAGAAATACTTAAAAGCCAGCTCTAACATTCCTTTATTAGCAAGAGCATGAATTACAACAGTGTACGATACAACTGTTGGAGACAAACCTTTGTCAAGCATTTCATCGAATAACTCATGTGCTTTCACAAGTCATCTTCTGTAACAATTCACAAGCTTCTTCTAAGTTCCCTAGTTTCGATATTCCATTAACAAAGATGTTATCTGGCATTAAATTCTTCAAAAGCATAACGGAAAACCATTGATGGGCATTATTTAGTTTCTCGAGCTTGCAAAAGCCATAGATGGACATATTATATGTTGACACAGTTCGATAAATGCCTATTCTCTCCATTTCTTCCCCTAATATTAATGCCCCGAAAAGCATTTCTTTATTACAATACCCCCAAATTAAAGGATTATATGTATAAGCCAAAAAGAATTTTAAGGTACAATCTAATGGGTCTGAATGTGGGACTGAGCTTTCTATATCTTCGACACTGTACCTAAACTTCAAGAAACACCAGCAAGTGAAATATCTAAGACCGAAGCAAAAGCCCACAAGCCACAAGCCTACCTACTAAGTGAAATAGTTTTGGGGGTAAGAGTTTTCAGAAATGTGACTTTTCACAAGAGAATCAACAACAGTGTTATCACGCCATTTAAATGGTTGTAGGAATGAAGGTATGTAAACTCGTGTTTGTATATATAAAACACATTAGACAATCAGTTGCAGTTTGTGTCAGTGATAACTCTACGTTATGATTTAAAAGCTAAATAATATAATGAACATGAACGCGGGAAAAGTATCGTATCATAACATAGCGATATATTTTCCAAAGGCCTGAACTTTAACATCATATCTGTGTGCAGATAATGTTGAAGAAAGCCGAGTCTCACCTTTATACTTTAATCAAGGTTTCCTCCTTACTTCCATACAATATGGTATTGATTATTTTGGTTTAACTTATAGCTATTTTTATTTAACAAATCTTTTGAACATAGAGGAGTTAAATATTTGAAGATTTGAAGATTTAAAGATTTGAAGATTTGAAGATTTAAAGATTTGAAGATTTGAAGATTTGAAGATTTGAAAATTTAAAGATTTGAAGATTTGAAGATTTAAAGATTTGAAGATTTGAAGATTTGAAGATTTAAAGATTTGAAGATTTAAAGCTTTGAAGCTTTGAAGCTTTAATCATGGAGAAGAAGCTTTGGAGAAAAATATCATGGAGAAGAAGCTTTGAAATACCAATTTTGCCCCTGTTAAAATGATTTTTTAAATAATTAATTCTGAAAAAAAAAGTTCAGGGGGCAACGAGTCACGAGTTAACGGCGCGTGGCACCCTCCCTGCGAATTAACGGCAAAAATTGACGGAAAATGGTCACAAGGGGCATCGAGTCACGAATTTAAAGTTTAGGGGGCAACTAGTCGCATTTTAAACTTTCGGGGGCAATCAGTTAATCGGGATAAAGTTCAGGGGGTAAACGATGTATTTACTCTTGTATTTTTGGAATTTAGTCTCGATGCCTAGCCACTATAACATGAAAGAAGATGAAAAGGGTGTTAATGTTGTTAGCTCTGCTGTGACATGGGAAAATTTAATTCATGTGTTCACGAAAAGAATATTTGTAAAAGCAAAGCTACCATATTTCTCTCTCTCTCTATCCATTGTTTTTTACTGTAAAACTTGCTGAATACCTCTTTTCTCCCTTCTCATTTCAAAGTTTTCTACCTCCTTCTCTCTGTTTTTTCTTCCCTTCTCCCCCTCTTCTTTTTTATCGTAATGGAGTTCTTTTCGAAAAATCATCTCAACAAAAAGCATGGTAGCTTGGTAATAACTTCAAATGAAAACACTATATATAAAACTCAAGAGCAGTTCTTTCTAACTGTTAAGATTCTTACTAAAAAGATATTCAACAATATCTTCATCAACAACCATATTAATAAACACTGGAATCTCACTCAAGAGGTTACTGTCACAAGGATTGGATTCAATGATTATAAATTATTTTTTCTCAACAAAAAGAATAAAGAAACAGTTTAGGAGCAACGACCTTGGACTCTAGCAAGGAAACATTTTGCTTTAAATGATCCTTCTATTTCAGGAACAGACAAGATTAAAGGTACAACTTTATGGGTTCAGATTTTTGGCCTTCCACCACAACTTCTCAACATTCATAGCATCAATGATTTCTGCAGCAGTATTGGTAAGGTTCATAAAATTATTCTACCTACAAAAATAATAATAAATGATAGTACTGTCACTTGAGTCTTTATGGACTAGAGCATTAATAAACCTATAATTCTTGGCTTTAAATACTGAGAATCTGAAAGTCAGAGCTTTTGGATCAAGTTTAAATATGAAAATATGGGGCAAATATGCTTCAGCTGTGGTATATTTGATCATGAAGAAAGAGATTGCAATAATAAGAAAAAGGTTTTCCCGAAATTGGGAACTTGGATGAAGATTTCTACTAGAGGCAAAATGGCTATTAATCCTCATCTTCATCATAGTCAAGATAATAAAACTGATCATGTAGGTTTTAATCACCAACAAAACAAGAAAAATCCCATTAATAAGTTTCATCAGAAGGGTAAGAAATAGCAAAACCTATTATAGGAATGAAAGAAGGTTTCAAGCTTTTCACTCATTACCCTATCCAAAATCAAATCCAGAAATCTTATGATAGTAAGGAATTACTTACTAAATACAAACATTGCAAGGGATTTTTCTGTGATGTTGAAAAATTGAGCCTTCCAATTTTTGAAAATTTTCAATCTGCTGGAATTTTTTTTCAAAATGGTTGGAATCATTTGCTTCAAAATGGAAGATTTCATTTTTCGGCGGTTAGATCTTCTTCTGACTTGATGATGAAGGATACTGTTGATTCTTCACAATATCAGCTGGATACTGATGTTTTATTTGGGGATAAAAGGTATTCTCTTATTTGCCCTCAAAATAAAAGTAAGTCATCTGACAAAACTAAGGGTAAAAATGACATTTAAAAAGTTACACCTAATAAAGCAGCGGAACCTATCCTTACCAAGTCGAATCAAATCCCTAACCCTATCACGCCTAATTCAAGGCTTATTAGTCTTACACCTTTCAACCGACATTACTCCCCGACAAACCCTACCTCCTCATCTAACCCTACTGTCATTCCTTCCCCTCCTTTCACGGCCTCCTCTAATTATACTACCCCTAAACCTCATACTCCTCATTCATCCGCCACCCAACAAACCCCAAACATTATCGCTGTCTCTCAATCTGCTCGGAAGGAATCTCCACTAGTAAAAGATAAGGGATTTCTAACATTCCTTGAACAATTAATTTCAGATCAAGAAAAAAATAAAAGGTGCGGTATCAGTTGTAAAGCTAAATATCAACTTGCTAGAGCTATTAAACAAAGAGAGCTGGATGAAGTTAATCATCGTTATAAGAAGATGGGAATTTGGAAATTTAGATCAACTATTGAAAAGAAAGGTCTTGATTATGAATAATTTCTGGATAATAATCTTCTTAACAACCTTAATAAACGAGGTATGGGCTTTATTATGGATCAAAGAAGGGATAACGTAAGCTTAGTTGCCATTGATTTCAGCCTGGTAGCAGCTTATAATGAGATGGTTCAACTACTTAATACTTCAAGGGTTTGCGGAATTGCCCCTTTGCAATTCCTCAACTATCAATGATACAAATCAGTTGGAACTGCCAAGGGATTGGTAACCCTTTGACAGTACAGACCCTAATAGACTTATGTTCTAAGCATAGGCATAAGGTACTTTTTCTTTCTGAAACAAAAAAACAAGTCAGATATTATTAATAATTTAGCTGAGTCTTTGCATATGAATGTTGCTCATATTGTTGACCCTGTGGGTATTGGGGGAGGATTGGCCCTGCTAATAAAGGATACTGTTCTTATGTAAATAATAAATTATGATGAAAATTTCATAGATACGTATATAATTGATGGTTGTAAGTCCAAATGCACCTATGTTTATGACTCCCCTAATGAAATCAACAAAAGTGAGGTTCTTAACAAAATCGTTGGTTGCTATGATGAGAATTACCCTTGTGTACTCATAGGTGATTTTAATGTTATACGAAATTTATCTGAAAAAATAGGTGGTAAGAATGTTGATAAAAGAAGTATGAAATGTTTTGATAAAATAATAAACAGGCTTCTTTTGGAAGAAATTCCCAGATATGGCTGTAATTTCACATGGTCTAATAGAAGATTAGGTGAAGAAATTGTGAAATCAATTCTTGATAGAGATTTAACTAATAAAAAATGGTCTGATCTCTATACAAATGCTTGGGTGGCAATTTTGCCTTCAATTGGTTCCGATCACTGTCCAATGGTTCTACATTGTGATAAAAAACAAATTCCTAATAAAAAAAGATTCCATTTCATGTCCTTTTGGGCTGCTGAGACTGAATGTTTACAAATTGTTCAAAACGTATGGGATATGAATCATAATTTAAGAGGTTTCCCCAACAATGTGATGAATTTCAAGATTAACATCACAAAAAGGAAACTGCTTAAATAGAATACACAGAAATTTAACAATAATAGAAAAGAAATTGAGAAATGTATGGAGAAATTGAAAGAGCTGTCTAACTCTGACACTAATAAAGGTATTTTGGATGAATACAATAATACAGTTAAACTATCAGAACATGTCTGGAAGAGGGAAGAATTATTCTGGAAAGATAAATCTCGAAATTTATGGCTTCATAAAGGAGACAAAGATACCTCTTATTTTCATGCTTGTACTAAGAGAAGAAGGAAGAGAAATACTATTAAAAGGCTAAGAAATAATAACAATGAGTGGATTGAAAACAAAGAAGAAATCATCTCTATTTTCACTGATTATTATAACACTATATATAAAACTAAAGGAGAAAGAAATTTCTCTGATTTAATTAATCTTATACACCTTGTTGTAACTGAAGAAATGAATAAAGCTCTCATATCACCTATCACCTATGATGAAGTTAAAAACTCGGTTTGGGAGCTGGGTCTGACTAAGGCACTAGGACCTGATGGTTACACTGGGTTGTTTTATAAAACATATTGGGAAACTATTTAATTGGATGTTATGAGGATAGTAAATGATTTCTGGTATAACAATGGTAGCCTTGAGTCCCTTAATCAGACTTTCATAGCTCTCATTCCAAAAATTGATATTACTTCTGAGGTGAGTCAATTTAGACCAATAAGCTGCACCAATTTTAATTATAAAATAATTTCTAGAACTCTTATTAACAGGCTAAAACCTTTGATGCCTCTTCTTGTTGATAAAAATCAGTCTAGTTTTATCCCAGGTAGAAATATACAAGAAAATATTCCGATCTCTCATGAGATGATCACCCATATTAAAAGGAAAAAAGCTACAAAACAATATACTCTCGCTATTAAAGAAGATGTGAAAAAAGCTTATTAATATATTGAATGGGATTTTTTTGAAAAATTCCTTTTAAAGATGGGTTTTCATAATAAGTGGATGTGAAAAATTATGAATTGTGTATCTACTGTCTCTTATAGCCTTCTTATAAATTGTAGGAATTACCCTCTTAATAAACCCTCTAGGGGTATCAGGGTGATCCCCTCTCACCATTTATCGTTTGCTTGGTGTCCCAATTCTTGAATATTTTGGTTAAAGATAAAAGTGCTAAAAATCAATTGGATGGTTTTAAAATAGGAAGACACTCCCCTATCATTACCCATTTGTTATTTGTAGATGATTGTATCTTTTTTCTTAAAGCTTCTTACAAAGACATTTATACTTTTAATAATATTATGAAAGATTACAGCTCAGCTACAGGTTTAACTCTTAATAAGAAAAAATGTGGTATTTTGTTTAGCCCTAATACCCCTCCATACATTAATGATACTTCTAGACTTAATATGAAATGTGTAGAGGATTTTGGTTCTTATCTGAGTTACCAACAGATTGGAATAGAAGTAAGAGTAAAAATTTGGAATGGATTAGTCAGAGAATTTTAAGTAAAATGGAAAATTGGAAAACTAATTTTCTAAGTGAGTCTGGTAAGGAGATTTTAATAAAATCAGTGTTGCAAAGTCTACCCAACTATTTGATGTCAAGCTTTTTACTACCTAAAAATATCTGCAAAACTATTAATTCTATTTTGCGTGTTTTTGGTGGAGAAAAAACAACAAAAAAGGCATTCATTTCATGAATTAGGACTCCCTCTGTGTCTCTAAATTTAATGGAGGCCTTGGTTTTAGAGAAATCAATCTCATGAATAAAGCTTTTCTTGGGAAAATGGCTTGGTATGTTCAACATCATCCTGAAGCTTTAATTTCTAAAGTTCTAAAAGGAAAATTTTATAATGATACAAATTTTTGAAATGCCAAAATAGGAAGTTCTTCCTCGCAAGGTTGGAGAAGCCTACTGGAAGGTAGAAAAATATTTGAAAAAAACCTTTTTTGAAAAATTGGTAATGGTCTGGATATTAAAGTGCAAGATCACATTTGGATTAATAAAGATAATATTATTACTAAACCTTTAGATAATACCATATTAGTATTGAAGGAATTCTTCAATATTGATAATAAAACCTGGAATGAGACTTTTGTTAAAGCAGAATTTGAAGATGAAAAGGCTAAAATTATTCTTAAAATGCCCATACCTACCTTTGATTGTGCTTATTATTGTCTTTGGAGTAGCTCTAAAGATGGTAGTTATGATTTCAAAATTGCTTATCAAACTCTAAAAAAGAAGGATGACATATTAAAAGCTAATTTGTCAAATCCTAAAGCATCCTCTTCTATTGATCATAATCCCAACATTTGGAATGCAATTTGGAAAATGAACTGTACTCCCAAGATTCAAAATTTTATGTACATGTGTATTAAAGATAAAGTACCTACTGAAGTGAATTTGTTTAAAAGAAAATGTAGTAAAACTATTGAGTGTAAAATTTGTAATTCTTATAATGAAACTATAGAGCATTTACTTTTGGGTGTTCTTGGGCAAAAGCAGTGTGGCACTCTTCTCCCCTTACCCTAAGAACTATGAATGGATGTACTTCTTCTATTAGTAATTGGTTCCTGGATACTGTTGAATCTTTAAGAAAGTCTAATGAAATAGAAAGGACTTTGATTCTTTGCTCAGTAATATTTGTTGGTTCATACAGAAAGGTAGAAACCAATTTATATTTAATGGAACTATGCCGGATCCTATGAATACTTGCAATCTTGCTTTTAAAAATTGGAAGGAATATGCTGAAGTGAATAATAATCCTAATGATGTCAAAGATGTTGAGCTGAAGGAGAATACTGATCAATATAAAAATCTTTCTGTTATGGCCCATAACTCTGGAATGAATATAGTTGGGAATAATATTACGTATCAACAGGTTGATAAGGACAAATGGTGCCCTCCCCCTAATAATTTTCATAAGATTAATACTGATGCTTCCTTTTTAACTTCTGGTTGTGCAATTTCATATGTTATCAGGGACTCTTTTTGTAATTTTCTTGGAGGATATGCTAAGGAGGTTGAAGCTAGGAATCCAGCTGAGGCTGAAGCTCTTGGTGTGTTGTGGGGTTGTGAGATTGCGCAGAGATTTCCTACTAATTCGGTTATCACCGAGAATGACTGCAGAGTTATTATAGAATCTCTTGCTACTCTTAAACCTTGTATTTTGTTTGATTGTTTTAATATTTTCAAAACTATTTATGGTACTGTAGAGTCCCATAAACCGTATTTTTCTTTTGTTACACGCAAAGGTAATCAAGTGGCTGACTGGGTCGCCAAACACAAGCTCTTAGGCACGTTGTTTGGTGATTGGAGCTCTTTCCCTTCACCCCAATTAGCCCATCTTATCAGCCTTGACCACGTTACGTGTGGGATTGGCTAACTCTTTTGTACTCTTTGCGTTTTATCTAATATAATCGTTTGACAAAAAAAGTTCCCGAGAAGATTTATAACTATAAAAGATTTCTTTTGGTTGTGATACTCGATGTCAAGCATTGAGAGATAAAGAAATCCAGTCTGAGATGTGTCTTCTATTCTTTTATTACTTTTCTCTATATTCTATTGAAAGGTTCAGCTTTTGGCGTGAATATTTGGGCATATTACGACTATAAACATTGGTTTAACAAGACATGGAGAATATTAGATTACCACAAAACATGGGAGAGAATTAGGTTTCCAAGTAACCTGCATATATTGGAACCATCGAAGAGCCAATAAACCATGTAGCCTTTTCTCAGTTGTTGGCAAGCAAACGAAGCTGGCTTGGCCATGGTTACACGCCTGCTAAAAGAAAAAAGAAGAATTTGGACACATGGACAGTGTGCATTGCATACATGGGGTGGCATAAGATTTGGAGAATATTTTTTTGACAGCGAAATAGATTTGCATAGATGTATATAAGAGACTCACAACAGATGATTTTATTCACAAACCAACAAACTCTATAGTTGTTGCAAATATACTTAAATGGCGACACAAAATACTCATTCCCTTCCCCTTTCAAAAAAAAAAGATAACAGATGAAATTTCAAAATTATTTGTTTGAACACCAAAACTGCTGCTACCAAGAACACAATCTCGGAGTTTAACTTTCTATGAAGATCACCTCCGCGAGGGTGATTCTTTTTGGTGTGTACCATAAGATCATGATAGATTCATTGGGCATTCGATGTCGCATTACCTTTGATGAGATCAACGAAAAATTGTTAAAGATTTATGAATAATGAGATGAGGCAGAGCGCTTGAACTTCCTCAGACTTATGGTGATTCTGTTAATGCACATTTCGGTGACTAAATGAGATGTTAGTGTTGGCGTGAATGAGCTTGACTTGGTAAGTTCATGTGTGTAGGTGTAGGTGTACAGACTCGCTGGAGTCCATTGTTGTGTGGAGACCATGGAGGTGCTCGGCAAGTTCATGGGTGAGCTTCTTGAAAGTCGAATTTCCCAATACTAATGGGGATGAAATGAATTTATTACTTTGTAATGTTAATTTTAATATAATTAAACCGATCAAAACATGGGTTTATATCGAACAAAGTGGGGGCTCGGTAGGGGTGGCATTTGTTTATGTATATATCGGGGTTTTTGCTACAATTGTTGGGTATTGGGGCATAATAGGAGTTTTTGCTTAGTCGGGATGGTAAGGCCAAGATGGAACGATGATGCGTCTAGGTATATTAACTGGAATAAGGAAAGCTCCCTGAGAAGCGAGGGTTAGGTTAAATATGATTATGAAGCATGATCGGTGGGGGATATTTGACGAAGTTGTGCGGTTTTTCCCGTATAGAAGGTTCAACGACAATAATGACGATGATAATAAAAGGGGTAACGTCAGTGGGAGTTAGAGTTTTGTGTTTGGTTCAATTTTGGTTCCAACTGTGAAACGAAATTACAACCAAGGTGGTGATTGGGGAAACAGACAAAATGGAGAGTCTTTAAAATGAAGAGAGAAAATATGGTTCTACTCGGGGATGTGGTCGGTGATATTCACTTTAGGGAGATGACATTGGAGAGCTAATGTGAACATTTTCGCAGGTCTCTATATGGTCTTTCAGGAGAAAGTAGAAGACATCGGGAAAAGCATCATAGTTAGTAAGGATGTTATCTTGGAAGTGATTGGGGCTAGGTAAAATTAATTTGATGTGATCTATAATAAGATAAGGGAGGAGATGAACGACATTGACAAGGGAAATGGTAGAAAAGAGATTTATTATAGTAGGAATAACTTCAACGGTGATAGTCGAATGGGTCGGTTGAGAATGGTGGAAAGTGAGGATGAACACGGTGAGTCTTATGAACCCACGGAGGAATCTGGGAACTCGTAATCTGTCCATATAATTCAACAATAGAGTCAGGACACGGAGTTCGAATAAAGGTGGTATATGGCACAAGAAGACGGGTGGGGGTCTGGGGAAACAATTTTTGTTTCCTCGGTATTTGGAGCAGAAAGGTTCGGTTTCAAGTGGGTCTAGAGAGAGAAGTACCAGAAAGTTATTCATGAAGAGTTTAATCTCATGGGAAGAAGAATTAATGATATAGAAATGTTTCTACAAGAGCTTTGTACTAGTTTCTGCAAAGTTAAATATCACATGTTGGGAAATTGGAGAGGCTATTACGGATAATAATGGGACAGAGTACGGTAATCCGGGCCTGAGAAGAGTGTAATCCTGTAATGGCGAAAACTGTATCGATACTTCGAAGATGAGATTAGTAGCGACATCAAATTAAGTGATGGCGCAAGTACTCATACCCCTCTCGTGAAGGAAAACAACACATTGATTTTTTAGAAGGACGTAGGCCAGTCCTCCAAAGTGGCCCGTGTTGATGGATAGTATGCAGGTATGGAATAGTCAGGGTGCGAGGACGCTGATGACTAGGAAGATGTTTAAAACCCTTACTAGACAGTATGATTTTTCAATAGCTTGTCTTTTTTAATCTAGGGTTAGGAAAAAAGATCTAAAAACGTGTAAGCACTTCAAGTATTTTAAAAAGTTCACGTAGTCGAACTTGAGGGAAGAGATTTTAGGTCCTGCGGGGTTATACTCATGTGGAAAGAAGGGTGCTGATGTCTCCCTAATTGTTCTTATTTTCGACACTTGGGAGACATCATTTTGGATGTTTAATTGAATATTTTGATAGACTTTTGAGTTAAAAATGCAATAATCCGGAATTTCCATTTTATTTCTAGTATTTTTTATTTATTAATCTTTTGCGCGTAATCTTGTATACTTTAGTGAAAAGTTTGTAGGTTTAAAATACTAGCTAGGAATGGAATCCGAGAAGAGAGTCAAAGATCGTGATATAGAGTCAAGACTTGAAGATAAATCCCGAAGGAATTTGATTTTGGAGCTGCAAATCTGGAAAACAGGCCAAAGATTGCTGATTTCGAGGCACTTAAGAGAAGATTTAGCCGCTGACCTTTGAAGAGAAAACATTCCTTATCGAGTTACGGAAATTTTACAAGTGCTTTCAGGTCAATCGAAGTTATAACGAATCGGGTAGAGCCGTTTTAGTGGAGGTGGTACATCAGTTACGGGATTTTGGGCTAAGTTAGTGGACTTGGGCCTTCAATATTTCATTTAATTAAAAGCCTAGGTCCAAGTCCGAATTTGAGCTTATAAAAGGAGCCCTTGACTTCTATTTTCAACACAATTCACTTTTTACAAGATTAAACATCAGAGAGAAGCAATAGAAGGAAGAAAGAAGAAGCTGCAAGAGCTGGAGAGGGTCTATATCTCCGTTCTCAGCCATTCCAATTCCGGAAATTAGGTTTCTTTATCTTTTATTTTGTAAGACAATATGAATTCCATTACATTTAATTTAGTTTTCTTTTTAATTAGTATGAGCTAAACACATTTTAGTGCTTGAGAATGCTTTATGGGTGAATCCCAGTTCTATTGAATTTCTATGTTTGATTTTGAGTTTTTGTTAAATTAAATTAGATTGGGTCTTTTACTCTTTTCGATAAATTAAGATTATTTACTGTTTTTGGAGTCATGAACTAAGAACATGTATTAGTATCTAGGCTATTCCACATATGTGGCGTGTGGATCATCCTGACGGAGGGTTTAGGTACGGAAACATTTATTCAATCTAAAATAGAAGCTATTGATTCTGACGAACTTAGCTAATTTTAGGGCTAATGTGGTAATTAACTTAAACATCTAAAAGTGGATCATATTTACACTGACGGGACTAGTGACACTCTAGGATAGCCTTATAGTCCACCCTGACGGGGGTATAAGGAATTTAGAATCCCAACCATTGTAATTGACCGATTTAACCCTTAAACAGCATAGTTTATAAAATAGAATTAGGAGGATCCCTTGCGTTCTCAAGTGCTACTTTCTCATATTTGCGTTTCACACTCATTTACTTGCGTCTTAGCTTTTACTTGCATTTTCCATTTAGTCTTTCATTACGTAGAATTAAAACAAACAAACAATCAATCATTAAAACTTTTACTTGCTTTCATAAGTGCAACCATTCATTATTCGATAAGAATTGTAGTTAACCAAACCGTCCCTGCGAACGATCCTAGAATCACTTATTACTACTTGGGACAACCGTACACTTGCGGTTGTGGTTCGATTACTTTTGCATTTATTTTAGAACACACAAAGGACCACCAAGTTTTTAGAGCCGCTGCCGGGGACGGTAGCGTGTGACCACGGTGTTTATCCTTTAGTGATAGTTGCATTTATATTATTTTATCAGTTTTATTAAGGATCGGAGCCAGCACCTCCGATCCTTAATAATCCAGAATCATTAATCAGGCTTGCTAACAAGAGAAGGAGAGAACAAGAAGCTTTAGAAGTAGAAGAACTAGCGAACAGAATGGAGAACATTAATATTCAGAATCAACAGAATAATAACGGACAAGCTCAGCTAGATGCGAATGGCCAACCCATAGCGCCACAAGTTCTTAATCCTCTAGCTCTACCAGGCATTCCTAATCCTCAAGTCCAAGTTCAAATGGCAATCAATCAAGATCCATGGTTTGTTAATGGTCCACCAGAAGTTCCATTCCGTGCTCCTGCTATAGGGGTAGGTGCTCCAAACATAAATGTTCCGAGGTTCCGTCCAGATTCGGGTATGTCAGCTCAATTCCAAAATTTTGGAAATTTTTGTGGTAAAGCTGGAGAAGATCCTCTTCGAGCAGTAAAGAAATTCAAACAGATTTGCGATTCTTACATCACACAAGGAGTTTCAAAAGAACAGCTGTACTTTGACGTATTTTGATTTTTCGTTATAGATGGAGCAAGTAAATGGCACGATACGCAAGATCCTACGAAGATAACAAACTGGGAACAATTAGAAACTGCATTTTTCGACAGGTATTATCCGTCTAATATGAGGTTAGATGCGGAATTAGAGTTGACACATTTCAAGCAAGAGTATGATGAAACTTTGGGTAAAAGTTGGTCAAGATTTCAGAAATGTTTGCGAAGAGTCCCGAATCATGACCTTACTGAACCACAACAGATGAAGATTTTTTATAATGGTCTTGAAGGTGGCTCTAGGAAAGATTTAGATTTGTTGTGTGGTGGTGCGTTTTTGCGAGTTCAACCTGCGTATGCAAGAATTATTTTGGATAGAACAGTTGATAATGAAGTTGGGTGGAACACCGCAAGAACACCAGTTAGAGGAGGAGTTAATAATGTCAATATTGAAGAAAAGTTCAACTCCTTAGAGACAAAGATTCAAACCACACTAGAACAACAATTGAGACAACTTACTTTAGCCGTGAAAGAAGGTCTTTCGAACAAAAGAGGTGAGGTAAAGGTTGCACAAGAAGTGTATGGGTGTGAGTATTGTGGTGTTAATGATCATAGTTGGGAGAATTTTCAGAATAACCAAGAGTCCGTGATGTTTGTCTCCAATAGAGGTAACTTTAATTCGAGTGGTAATGGATATCAGCCTAACAGAAACCATCCTGGGTTTCAATATTCAAATCCCAGTGGGGCAGCCAATCCTACATGTGCGTATCAGCCGCGTCCCCAAGGTAACAATTTCAATCCAGGACCACACAACAATTATCAAGGAGGACAGAATCAGGGGAATTATGTTCAGAGACAAGCTCCTCAAGACACTTACAATGAAACCATGAACCAAAAAGCTTTACCTGCCCATCCACAAGAAGGTGTAGTTACCCTTCAGAAAATCGTAGAAAGCTTAATTGCTCTTCAGACGTAAGCTATGGAACGTCAACAAGCGTCTGACGCAAATATGAAGCTATTACAGAATCAAATGGATCAATTCGCAAAACAGCTCAATCAGCGCCCACAAGGGCAACTCCCTAGTGACACAGAAAATCCGAGACAACATGAAGATTGCAAAGCTGTTACACTAAGAAGTGGTAAGAACCTTCCTCCACCTCCTTTTCCTGTTATGAAAGAGAAAGAAGTTCCGAGAAAAGAGAAGGATGTGGGTGAGAAAGAAAAAGATGTTGAGGTTGAAGAAATAGAGAGGCCGATTGAGATTCCAAAGAAGAAAGATGATGTTGTTAGTAATCGTCCTCCACCACCGTTTCCATCTCGAGTTCAGAAAAAGGGTGATTTGGCTGAGTTTTCAAAGTTCTTTAATAGAGTGAAGGGCCTTAGTATTAATATTCCGTCATTAGAGGCTATTCGAGATATTCCTAAGTATACGAAGTTTTTGAAGAGAGGCCTCACTAATAAAAGGCCATACTGTGATAATGAGATGATAGGTCTTCCTGAAGAATGTAGTGTTATTTGTCAAAGTAAATTGCCTCCAAAGTTAGTTGATCCGGGGAGTTTCACAATTCCGATATCGATTGGAGAAGAATGGAAAGGTAAAGCACTATGCGACTTGGGTGCAACCATCAATTTGATGCCCAAGTCAATCTTTGATAAGCTAAAAATTGGAGAAGAAAGACCCACTTCTATGGTCTTGCAAATGGCGGACAGGTCTCTTGCACATCCAGAAGGCCGAATTGAAGATGTCCTTGTTAAGGCAGGTACGCTTATATTTCCCGTTGATTTCGTTATACTTGAATATGACGCGGATAGGAATGTCCCCATTATTTTGGGAAGACCATTCCTAGCCACGGGGTGTACATTGATTGATGTAGAAAATGGCGAATTAACGATGAGGATCCAAGACGAGGAGGTCAAATTCAATGTGTTCCGAGCTATGAAATTTCCAGATTCTCAAGAAGATTGTTTCCGAATGGATGTAGTTGAGCAGGCATCGCAAGAGGTATTTGATTTTCTAAATTATGATGATATTTTGCAGGCCGCTTTAACATTAGACATACCTGAGATGATGGAAGAGCTTGCCGAAACAGTGGCAGCTCTCAATTCTGAAAATCCAAAGTATAGGCGTCTTGCCTATGAACCTGTGAGAGAACCGGGGGAGATTATTCCTAAAAAGAAGCCTTCAATTGAATCTCCTCTGAAATTGGAAGAAAAGCCATTACCATCACACTTGAGGTATGCGTATTTAGGTACTAATGAAACTCTACCTGTTATTGTTTCAGCGAATTTAACAGGTCCTCAAGAAGATAAACTGTTGCGTGTGTTAAGAGCCAACAAAGAGGCAATAGGTTGGACAATTGCTGACATCAAAGGCATTAGTCCCTCCTATTGTCAACACAAAATCATACTTGAAGATGATAACACACGCTCAGTTGAAGGTCAAAGGAGATTAATGCCCGTGATGAAGGATGTAGTGAAGAAAGAGGTGATCAAGCTTTTAGACGCGGGGATTATTTATCCCATCTCGAGTAGTGAATGGGTGAGTCCGGTTCAGTGTGTACCGAAGAAAGGAGGAATGACAACAGTTCTCAATGATAAAAATGAAGCGATTCCTTCAAGAACGGTAGTTAGTTGGAGAGTTTGCATGGATTACAGAAAGCTGAACAAGGCCACCAGAAAAGATCACTTCCCTCTGCCCTTCATTGATCAAATGTTAGATAAATTAGCCGGAAGAGAATACTACTGTTTCTTGGATGGTTACTCCGGGTATAATCAGATTTACGTGGCTCCAGAAGATCATCATAAAACTACATTTACATGCCCCTTTAGTACTTTTGCATATCGCAGAATGCCATTTGGTTTGTGTAATGCTCCTGCCACCTTTCAAAGATGTATGATGGCCATCTTCTGGGATATGATCGATAATTTTCTTGAAGTTTTTATGGACGATTTCTCCGTGTTTGGTGATGATTTCGATAGATGTTTAGATAACTTGGAGAAAGTGTTAATTAGATGCAAGGAAACAGATTTGGTCTTAAACTGGGAGAAGTGTCATTTCATGGTACGCGAAGGTATTGTTCTGGGTCACAAGGTTTCGAGTGCTGGATTAGAGGTTGATAGAGCGAAGATAGAGGTAATTAAAACTTTTCCCCCTCCTGTTTCTGTTAAAGGGGTAAGGAGTTTTCTTGGCCATGCTGGCTTTTATAGGCGTTTTATTAAAGATTTTTCTAAGATTGCTAAACTGTTATGCAACTTACTCGAAAAAGATTCCAAATTCCTTTTTGATGAAGCTTGTTTAGCGGCCTTCCAAGCAATCAAATAAAAGCTTATTTCTGCTCCTATAGTATTACCTCCAGATTGGAGTTTACCGTTTGAGGTTATGTTTGATGCGAGTGATTTATGTATGGGAGCTGTATTGGGACAGAGAAAAGAGAAAGTTTTTCATTCGATTTACTATGCTAGTAAAACTTTTAATGGTGCTCAAGTTAATTATACAGTTACAGAATAAGAGTTGCTAGCAGGTGTATATTCATCTGATAAATTTCGCTCTTATCTTCTTGGAGCGAAAGTTATTTTTTATACAGATCATTCCGCGATTAGATATCTTATGGAAAAGAAGGATGCTAAACCGAGGTTAATCAGATGGGTTTTATTGCTTCAAGAGTTCGATTTAGAGATCAAAGATAGAAAGGGTTGTGAGAATCAGGTTGCAGATCATCTATCGCGTCTTGAAGGTTCAGAGTTGAATAGTGGTACTGAAGCAGTTAGAGAAGAGTTTCCCGATGAGAGTTTATTCGTTGTTCGTGATTATGAAGCTCCTTGGTATGCGGATATTGCGAATTTAGTGGTGAGTGGTGTTTTTCCTGAAGGGTCCACTTATCAAGAAAGAAAAAGTTTAGCTCATTGTGCTAGACAGTTCTTTTGGGAGGATCCTTTCCTCTACAAAGTTTGTGCTGACCAAATGATACGAAGATGTGTAGCAAGGGAGGAACTGAAGCCATTATAGCTGGATGCCATGATTCACTCTATGGAGGACATTTCAAGGGAGATAGAACTGCTGCTAAGGTATTCCAATCAGGTTTTTACTGGCCTTCTCTTATCAAAGATTGTCATGAATATGTTAAGAGATGTACGAGATGCCAGTTTACCGGAAACATATCCAAAAGAGATGAGATGCCACGTAATAATGTGTTAGAAGTTGAAATATTCGATGTTTGGGGTATAGACTTTATGGGTCCTTTCGTTCCTTCAAATGGTAACCTCTACATCTTATTAGCTGTTGATTACGTGTCTAAGTGGGTAGAAGCGGTGGCTTTACCTACCAATGATTCACGAGTGGTGATCAAGTTCTTGAAGTCACATATTTTCACTAGACATGGCACACCTAGAGTGATTATTAGCGATGGAGGATCTCATTTCGTTAATAAGTATTTGAAGACTGTTTTAGAGAAGTATGGAGTTAGACACCGTGTATCTACTGCATATCATCCACAATCCAATGGTCAAGCTGAAGTATCGAATCGTGAAGTCAAGTCAATCCTAGAGAAAACCGTTGGTCCTACAAGAAAAGATTGGTCAATGAAGTTAGATGATGCATTATGGGCCTATCGTACTGCGTTCAAAACCCCAGTTGGTGCATCTCCGTATCGAATGGTGTATGGTAAGGCTTGTCACTTACCTCTTGAGTTAGAAATGGGTGCCTATTGGGCGATTGCGCTGTTGAACTTAGATCCTACTTTAGCTGGTCAGAATCGAATGATGAAACTTAATGAGCTTGATGAATTTCGATTGAATGCCTATGATAATGCTAAACTTTATAAAGAAAACACGAAGAAATGGCATGACAATCGGATTCGTACAAAGAACTTTGAAGTGGGACAAAGAGTATTGAAGTATAATTCAAAGTTCAGCAATTATCCGGGTAAGTTAAGATCTAAGTGGTCAGGTCCATACATTGTGACCAAAGATACACCTCATGGGGCGATAGAAATAGAACATCCGCTAGAGAACCGTACCTTCATGGTGAACGGTCATAGATTAAAGATATACCATGGAAGTGAGATACCAACTGCTCGAAAGATCCACACCCCGGGGAGGTCATGTATCTCCTCAAGACTCCTTAGAAGCGTGAGGTAACCCGTCGAGCTTAACGACATTAAACAAAAGCCAATTTCTTGTATATTAGATTGAGTAGTTCAATTTGCGTAGTGTAAATTAGTTTGATTTTCGTTAAATTTAGTGTTTATTATTAAGAAATGAGGAAGGGTGTTTGTTTATGATGATTTCAGGGGTAAAATGGTAATGAGTTTGGGGTCAAAACGATGAGAAAACGAAAAAATTTGGAGTCCTCAGCAGGTCTGACCGGCTAGCCGGCGAGCTGGCTGGCATACCGGCCAAACGAGCTGAAGGACCTAACTCTCTGACCACTGCGTCAGCAATGATGCAGCATAGCTGCGTCTCGATTTGCGCCAGCGAGGAACCGCCGGCATGCCGGTCAGATGACCGGCTAGCCGGCCGATGATGAAGATGTTTCTGACCACTGCGTCAGCAACGACGCAATAACGCTGCGTCTTCACTTGCGCCTGCGACATGCCGCCAGCATGCCGGTCAGATGACCGGCTAGCCGGCCAAGGAAAACGAAGTCTCTTATCACTGCGTCAGCAATGACGCAAGGTAGCTTGCGTCTGAGGTAAAAAAAAATCGAATTTAGTAATTTTTTTTTCGCCGCCCTCGCGACCGGCATACCGGCGAATCCGCCGGCTAGCCGGCGCGCTGTTGCGAGAGGCGGTTTTGAGTGCTTTAAACCTAATTCTTTGCCTCCTTTTCCAAGTCAAACTCATATTCCGAATCCTTGCCTCCACCTACTCCGAAAATCATCATTAAGCAACTATAAAATCATCAAATCAAGCCTTCTTTCATCACAAAAACATTCAATCAACTCACATCTTCTCCAAAACATCACCAAAGTACATCTTTTCTCCACTCAATTTCTTCTTCCTAAACTTGAAATTAAACCCAATTCTTCCACAATTCCTCTCAATTAAACTTAACTAATCTCATATTCCACCATATTCTTCAAGTTTAAAGCCTCAAAACATCAAAGTTCTAAGCTTTTCTCTAGATTTTTCACTATTTGAAGTTTTGAGTTTGGGGTGAAAAGAGATGACTAACAGGACTGATTTCATGTGTAACTATCGAAGAACCTTACCGAGAAACAGGAACAATGTTGGAGCTAGCCCAGACCAAGCAATTGAGATTCCGGATTCGCGTTCCAAAAAGACTGAACGAATCCCAATTGCTCCGAAAAGAAAGAAAAATCCAAGTAAGGCTAATCCGAAAAAGAGTAGTTTAATTGATGAAAGTGACGAAGAAAGTGAAGAAGAAGTTGAGGAAGAGATTGAGGAAGAAACAGAACAAGAAGTTCCCGAAGAACCCGTGCAACAACAGAAACCTCCGCGTAGGAAAGTATGGGCTCAAAAGCCAAAGAGAGTTTTTGTGCCTTGGGATGATCAGGTTCGTGATAGAATTAATTTCTTGAAGTTTGGTGAGGAGATGAATCTTCCTAAGGGTATTATGACTAGTGCTTATAAAGATTATGGTATTACTTGTGACAAATTGGGTTGGAAAGTATTAAGAGAAAGGAAGCTTGAGTATATTCCTACCTTGGTGTGAGATTTTTATGAAGGAATCGCCTTCTCAAAAGAAGCCGTTGTGATTCGCAAAAAGGTAGTTCCTTTCTCCGTTGAGCTTATTCGTACATCGTTAAAATTACCCGAATTTTCTGGACTATGCCCTTTCCAAGAATCTCTTAAAGAACCGTCTTTCGATTATGAATCCCTTTGGGGAACAATACTTGTTAATGGGGCCCGCCCAATTCCCGAAGGAGAGAGATATCCTGGACAGATGTATAGCAGTAATTTGTTACCATGTGCTAAGGTATGGTCACGTTTCGTAATCCCTACCTTCTTCGAAATTAAACACATATCGGAAGTGAAGAAGGAGCATCTTCTATTTATTAAGTGTATCGTTGAGGAAAAACCAATGGATGTTGCTCGTGTGATATATGATACCATCATGGAATTTCCTAGAATTCCAACTTCGCAACAAAATCTCAAATTCCCTTGTACTATCACTACTTTGTGCTTAGACGCAAAAGTTCCGGGTAAAGACGCAGAGATTGACCGTGTTGTAGTTGGAGAGAACATGGGTATAGCTTTAGTCCAGAATATTCATGATGAAGTGTTAAGAGCAGTAAGAACTCCTAGAGCTCCTCCAAAGAAGAAGATGCATACCGATAGCGAGTTGGAAGCGAAAGTGAAGGTGTTAGAAGAGAACCAAGTGAAGATGATTGCGTCTTTGGGAAACGTTACAAAAGAGCTAGAACTTCTCCGAAACATGTTAATGGGGGTGAGCACAATTCAACACGCCACCTATGGTCTACTTACGAAGGAGAAAGTTCAGGGACGCAACATGGATGACCAGCCACGCGCTGGTTGAGATACGTTTTCTATCCCTTCCGTGTTTTGGTTTAGTTTAGTTTACTTTATTGCGTTGAGTCTTTTTCGAGTCGTGGGGACACGACTCGCTTTGAGTTTGTGGTGGGGTTCGTTGCCTCATCCCAGTTTTTATGTGTTATATGTTTTATTTGCTTTCAATAAAATAATTTTCGGAGTTGCGTTTGACTGTAGAAGATTTTAAATGTCCCTTTAAGAATACTTTTGATGAATTAATGATAGTAAATAGTGGACTTTAGGGAATAATATAAAACGCACTTAGAATTGCATGCGAACATAGGTAATTGATAGGAAAAATTAATGAACAATGCAAATGAAGTAAGCTTGTACTTAAGGAATATGTTTGGTGTGTAGAACGTGAAATCCTTGTTTGGTGTGTAGAACGTGAAATCCTAATTAGTAGAGAACCCACCTAGATATGAACTAATAACGAACTATGTACTTAGGAAAATGATAGGGGCAGTTCTTTGTTAGCCATTTGATGCCTTTTAGCTTGCTATCCCTTATTATAATTTTATCCGTCTTAGCCCAATTTTGAGCCTTAAGCCTTTTCTTTTGTAGCCACGATATAAGCCCATTATCCTTTAGATTATTAGGCATGACCAAATGACCCGCACTTGAATCACGATCCTGAGACCTGTCTCGAGCTTGAGTTTGGGGTGGAGGGTCCATATTTGGGAATTTACATTGGGAGGGGATTATATGTGTTTATATTAAGGCACAAAAATAAAAGATGATATTATTATTTGTAACCCTTTGCCGGGATTTGAAAAAAAAAAAAAAGGAATTTTTTTTAAGAGACATGACATTTCATATCAAAATAAGGGTCATGGGTATCTTGTACAAAAAAAAATGAAAAAGAAAATAAAAAGAAAGAATAAAATAAACCGGCAAAGTGGAATACTTTTGGAAATCATCTTAGTTTTCATTGAGTTGACATGGGGACGCAACATTAGTGCGTCAAATGGGTGAGTGAGAACATTTTTGAGCGTAAAGTCAAGCTCGAGGACATTGTTGATGGTAAGTGAGGAGAGAGCCAAAAGCTCACTTCAAATTTACCAAATATACATCCACACCGTCCTTAAGCCAATATTAAAACCATAAAGACCTCGTGATTCTTAAGTGTATAGTGAATTTATGATTATGTTGATAGGGAATATATTAGGTGGAGCGTTCAAAGCGAGTTAGGATTAATGACCACCATATAGCCATCATACAGAGATGAGTACAAGTGTAACCTTCAAGCATTGCAACTTTAATTTTATGATTGAGATTATTTATGTTCGATTTTGCATGACAAGTGTATGTGTATATTAGTTTCTAAAGTTTATTATATGAGATTTATCTTAAGACTTGCTTTAGGTGTATTTGCTAGCTTCTATTTGTTCTTACGTTCACTTCTACCCCTTTGTTTTGTTTTACTTTGTCGGGACGACAAAGGTTTGAGTTGGGGGTCTTGATGTCTCCCTAATTGTTCTTATTTTCGACCCTTGGGAGACATCATTTTGGATGTTTAATTGAATATTTTGATAGACTTTTGAGTTAAAAATGCAATAATCAGGAATTTCCATTTTATTTCTAGTATTTTTTATTTATTAAACTTTTGCGCGTAATCTTGTATAATTTAGTGAAAAGTTTGTAGGTTTTAAATATTAGCTAGGAATGGAATCCGAGAAGAGAGTCAAAGATCGTGATATGGAGTCAAGACTTGAAGATAAATCCCGAAGGAATTTGATTTTGGAGCTGCAAATCTGGAAAACAGGTCAAAGATTGCTGATTTCGAGGCACTTAAGAGATAATTTAGCCGCTGACCTTTGAAGAGAAAACATTCCTTATCGAGTTACAGAAATTTTGCAAGTAATTTCAGGTCAATCGGAGTTATAACGAATCGGCTAGAGCCGTTTTAGTGGAGGTGGTGCAGCAGTTACGGTATTTTGGGCTAAGTTAGTGGACTTGGGCCTTCAATATTTCATTTAATTAAAAGCCTAGGTCCAAGTCCGAATTTGAGCTTATAAAAGGAGCCCTTTACTTCTATTTTCAACACAATTCACTTTTTACAAGATTAAACATCAGAGAGAAGCAACAAAAGGAAGAAAGAAGAAGCTGCAAGAGCTGGAGAGGGTCTATATCTCCGTTCTCAGCCATTCCAATTCCGGAAATTAGGTTTCTTTATCTTTTATTTTGTAAGACAATATGAATTCCATTACATTTAATTTAGTTTTCTTTTTAATTAGTATGAGCTAAACACATTTTTGTGCTTGAGAATGCTTTATGGGTGAATCCCAGTTCTATTGAATTTCTATGTTTGATTTTGGGTTTCTGTTAAATTAAATTAGATTGGGTCTTTTACTCTTTTCGATAAATTAAGATTATTTACTGTTTTTGGAGTCATGAACTAAGAACATGTATTAGTATCTATGCTATTCCACATATGTGGCGTGTGGATCATCCTGACGGAGGGTTTAGGTATGGAAACATTTATTCAATCTAAAATAGAAGTTATTGATTCTGACGAACTTAGCTAATTTTAGGGCCAATGTGGTAATTAACTTAAACATCTAAAAGTGGATCATATTTACCCTGACGGGACTAGTGACACTCTAGGATAGCCTTATAGTCCACCCTAACGGGGGTATAAGGAATTTAGAATCCCGACCATTGTAATTGACCGATTTAACCCTTAAACAACATAGTTTATAAAATAGAATTAGGAGGATCTCTTGCGTTCTCAAGTGCTACTGTCTCATATTTGCGTTTCACACTCATTTACTTGCGTCTTAGCTTTTACTTGCATTTTCCATTTAGTCTTTCATTACTTAGAATTAAAACAAACAAACAATCAATCATTAAAACTTTTACTTGCTTTCATAAGTGCAACCATTCATTATTCGATAAGCATTGTAGTTAACCAAACCGTCCCTGCGAACGATCATAGAATCACTTATTACTACTTGGGACAACCGTACACTTGCGGTTGTGGTTCGATTACTTTTGCATTTATTTTAGAACACACAAAGGACCACCAGGTGCAACTTTGGATTGTTGTTTCTAATGTTTCCTTTATTATCAGTAAAATCAATGAATATTTAGCTTTTCTGTATTACGGTATATTTGTCCACACTCCTACTAATGATTGTGATAGAGGAAAAACGTGGGAAAAATATCTGCGTTGAGAGAATTGGTTGATGAGCTGGTGCTAGTTATATGTGATTTTAATGATATTGCGAGAGCCACCAAGAAACAAGGTAAATTCAAATCGAACTTTACATAATTATTAATTTTAATAATGTCATCAATGATAATGTTCTGATCTAATTACCGACAAAAGGATCTTTTATACGTAGTAGAATAAAAGACAGGGGGATGAGTACGTTAAAGAAAAACTTGACTGTGCCCATGCTTTATTTAACTGGATTAGTCTCTTTCCGGAAGCCTTGGCTCGAGAGGGGCTGGTAATTGAGTCGGATTACTCGTCGTTGATACTTCATGTTCGAATCTAGAAGGTTAGAAAACTAGCAATGTAGAGAAATAGTAAATGACGGGTGGTCCAGAGAATATGATATGAGCAGTATTGAGGAATTTTGTCTCAAGAGGGCCTCTACCTGTTTGGCTCTATGTTGATGGAGCAAAAAAAAACATTCAAATATAACCAAAAGCTCATTAAAAAGTACCGAAAGATTCTGAGGGAATTACAAGACCAGCCGAAAAACAATTGTGATAGGGACAAAGAGATTTTTATTAGAGTCGAGTTGAAAGATCTCTGGATGAAAGAGAAAGCTTTATGGGCCGATAGAGATAGAAACTTATGGATAAAGAAAGGGAATACAAATACAGTGTTTTTCATGCATCGACATTATTGATAAGAAACATAAACATAATTTGTAAGCTAAAGAATGGAAATGGAAGGCGGATCGAGGAACCTAAGGAAATTTAGGAAATGGTGGTTAAGTACTACAATTCTTGTTCAAAGGAAGGATGGAAATGGTATTGATAATATTGCAAATCATACGCCATGTAAAATCATTGTAAAGATGAATCAGAATCTCACAAGGTTCCCTAACATGGAAGAAATCAAACATGTTGTTTTTAACATATCATGATCAAAATATCCAAGGCCAGATGGGTTACCAGGTACCTTTTATCAAGAATTTTGGGACATTATAAAAAATGTATTTTCATGGTTGTGGATTTTATTTTCAAAAACAATGTGCCCCCTGAGGAATTTTAATGCCACGCTCATTACATTAGTTCCAAGACCAATATCGTGCACTAATTTTAGCTACAAAATTATTGCTTAAATACTGGCTCTCAGATTACAAACGATTATGGATAAACAAATTTGGAAACAAAATCGAAATTCATTATTGTTTGAAGCATACAAGACAATAATCTTGTTGCGCAAGAAATGTCCCATTTCTTTAATACCAAGAGAAATTTGAAGACAAATTGCAGGGCAATCAAACTAGATATGGAGAAGGCATATGATAAATTGAAATTGGATGTTCTTGATGAAAATCTTAGAAAAATTGGGCTCTTGTCATCAATGGATAAAATAGATCATTAACTGTATATCTACCGTGTCTTTTAAGATCAAAATCAATGGCAAAAGGCTTCGAAAATCCCGTCAACCCAAGGCATTAGGCAAGGGGGTCCTCTATCTCCGCTTTTGTTTTCATTGATGATTGAAGGCCTTATTAGGATTAATAACGACAAATGTAGAGATTGAAGCATCAAAGGTATTGCAATCACAAGAAAGTTACCGAAACTTACTTACTCAACTCCTTTTCGTAGATGATCAATATTAATAAGTTAGAGACTGAAGGGTTAAAAATTACCATTCTGAGCTATTGTGAAGCATTGGGCCAGAACGTAAATATTTAAAAATATTATTTTTTATACCAAAGGAACACCGGAAGATATTATGAAAGAATACGCGGCAACGTTGGAAATCAAAAGAACTAGTTTGCTTGGAAAATATCTGGGTATACCACTTACTCCGAAAGGAGCCAGAAATGAAAACCGTAGGTATATCAAGAACATACTTTTATCGAAATCGGAAAGTTGGGTATCTAAACTATTATTCGAAGGTGGTAAGGAAGTCTTTATCAAAGCGGTCCTCTAAGAAATACCAACTTACGCAAAGTCAATATTTGAATTTCCTAAAGATTTATGTAAAAATCTGGTTAGAATTGTTGTTAATTTTTGGTGGGACTCTCAACAAAAAAATAAAATTCATTGGGTGGCATGGGAAAAGGTAGCTAGATCAAAAAGTTGTGAAGTTGAAGTTGTGGTGAAACTAGTTAATAACAAAATGGTGGAATGGGGCCTGGATTTCATTTCCAATTTTTGTCTCAAAAACCTTATGAATGAGATTATTAAGATACCAATCCTCTAATTGGACAAAGAGGATAAAATTATTTGGTGATACGCGAAGGATGGTATATGATGTTTACTGCCCAGTTATATAAAATAAACAACCGCAAAACAGAGATCGACTCCACAGAGTAAGGATCACAGGTAGCAAGAAAATGATAAGTATAAATTCATTCGCAGGGGGTGGAGTGGTGATTTATGATCTTCAAAGTAATATAAATGTGTAAAGTATGCAATTTGATTAACAAAAAGGAAATATATTGGTTTGGTTTTAATGGTATATAACTAGATGACGAAATGAAATAATTGCAAATAAGACAGAATATAATTATCAACTAAGAATGATGGAAGTAAGCAACTAATTAAAAATAGATTAACTTGATAAGAGCGGAGCTTGAGGATATTACTAAATAATGCTTTATGCAGGTAACTGAATTTGCTATTACTAAGGGAGAATTGGTTTAGTGTTCTCACTAGTCAGGATTCTAATGCGCTTAAGTCTCCACAAGGGAAAAATTGGCAAACTTAAGTCTATCTTTACTCGTCTCATTGCTTTCAGGTTGGTTCACGTCCATTTTAATCTTAATTGAATACCTAGCATGCCAATAACGCCTGCTAAAGGGCACTAAGCATTTATATTCTAGTTCAATAATCCTTCCCCCCATCCCGGTGTTAGTAGGATATCAACAACTCCTGCTGGTTTGGCCACAAGGACATGAGTAATTAAAACACGAATATAAACAATGTAATTTATGGAAAACCCAATTCAATTAAATATGATAAACATATCCCAAATGTAATTAACAAGAATAAAAAAGCTAACATATTGTACTATTAAAACATCCTCAAGCTTAAAGAGTTTAGCTCATATTCAAACTAATACAGTATTAACAAATCTAATTAAAACTAAAAATGAATTCATGTTTAATACAAAATTAAGATAGAGTTACTTTTGAAGGCTAAGAGAATTGAACCTTGGTTGAAGAGGAATAGATGGGTTCATGGACAAACCATCATGCTTCTTCTTTTCCTTTCTTCTGTCGCTTCCCTTCCCTCCTTCTAAATGTCTGGATAATGTTCCGTACTACTGGATAAGATATGATATAAAATGGGGGCTGTAAAATAAGCTTATATTGTTCTCAAGTTCGTTTGGGCTTCCCTTAGGTTTTAGCAATGGGTCAAAATGAGCTCAACCGTTTTTGCTTTAACCAGAGTTCTAGTTTGAACCACGACAGGTGAAAATGTCATAACTTCTTCGTCTTAACCCTGAATTAAGTGTTGTTACTTGCCACGCGACCCGCGGCCCTGATTTGAAGCTCTATCCAAACAAAAATGTTTCAGGTCCAAATCTCTTACCTAAAAATCGTAGTAACAAAAACACTCAAGTTCAATAAATCTCCAGAAAAAGATCTGGCTCTCCAATATGGCTCTACACTCAAATTACGCCTTGGTTTGGGTTTTCTCTTAAATAATTGACTTCTACTCTTCATATTGGCTTCTTGTATCAAACATGTACCTAAAGCTACACACAGTTAAAGTGAAAAAAGCTCTATAAACAACAATAAGTCCAAAACTAGGTGTAAAAGTATAATATAGAAAATAATAGGGAAAAATCCCCCACTTAGTCCCAATAAACTCCCAAAATAATGTCTCATGAATGGATTTATTCGTTTCAAATAGAGACACATCAAGACCCCCAACTCAAGGTTTTGTCGTTCCGATGAAATAGAAAAGAAAAGAAAGGAAATGTGTTTAGAAGGGTCTAAGTCAAATAAGCTCAAGAAAGGAGAAAGAATAGAACATATAATTATTGATAAATCAAGACATGAATTAAGAAAATTTCTAATAACGGGAACAATCCCTTAACAATTAATCAAATACACCTAAAATGATGTCTCAAACCTATATTAATATATGATAGATATGGAGAGTTCAAGAACCCCAACTCAAAGTTGTATCGTCCCGATACAATAAAGATAAGAACATAGGGCAGTCTAAATACACACATAAGACAATTAAGCACAAATGGAAAGAAGATAGAAGAATATGGAAAATAAAATCAAATCAACTACTTAGGAAGTTTCACGTAATAATATTTACAAACTAAATTACCTGTACACTTGTCATACAAACGATTACCACGGTTCAAATTCAAGATCGGATTAGCTTTGCAATACATGAATGAGAGGTTCTTCACTTAGTTTAACTTGGAAGCTATAGATTGTTCATCGAGCCTAACTAGTATCCAATGATCTATCTAACTACTCTCTAATGGTTCAATTATTTCTAAGTCACATAGCAAAGAATCATAAGGTCTTTAAGGCTGTAATGTTGGCTTAGGGACGGTATGATCTTATATTTGGATAATTTAGAATGGGCTTTTTGATCTCTCCTCACTAGCCATCAACGAATCTCCCTAAAGCTTGAGTTACTCTAATAAAATGTTCTCACTCAACCCAATGATTTGATGCACTAACTAGGATCCCCAATAACCCAATGTAAAGCATTAAGATGATCACATAAAAATTCCACTTTGGTGGTCCAAATCATAGATTCTTTTTATATCATTTTTGTCTTTTGTAATATAGCTATGACTCTCTTTTTAATGTGAGATGCCATGCTATTCTTTTTCACATATATTTCTTTTCATAACTTTTTTCATTTACTTATACCCCGGTAACGGGTTAATATATAAAATAGTGAATCATCATCAAAATGTAGAGCACAAATACATAAGCTCAAAATACCCAACCCAATAACAATTCCCTTAATGGTGGACCCACCACCCCAAAATCAACCTCTAAAAAATGTCTATGCATCGCGATTTGAGTGCGGGTCATATGGAAAAGTCTTAAAATCTAGGGGGTACGGATTATAGTGCTGCTAACAAAAAGGGTTTAGAAAGGATAGAAGGGGATAAGAAGGATATAAATATAATAAATGGACAGCAAGCTAATAGGAAATAAAAGGCTTATCAAAGAACCGCCTTAATCATTTTCTAAACTGTGCAATTGCATTTCTTTCTTACCTTTAGCACGTTCATTAAATGGGTTTATCAACTAGCTCGGATCTCACGGCCTACACACCCTCAAGGTGCCCTAAGATCAAACATACTTCTACCGTATTGCTCACTAATCTTCTCTTTACTATCAATATGTGTTTCCTGTTCATACTCAAAGCATATAAAATAATCAGCTCATAAACATACTACTTTCTATCATTAACTTACTAAGTTTATGCTTTCAAGCTATTAAACACACTCTACATCTAATCCCATGTATCAAAAAAAATCAATTTCTTCCAAAAAACAGTAAAATCACATAAAAAATGAAGATGAGAGACAAGCATCCCCACACCCAACTCAATAACGAGTCGTGTCCCCACGACTCGAATAAGACTCAACAAAGAATTTAAAAACAAGCAAATATTGCATACACAGAAATGATAAGAAAGAAAGAGAACATACTCTTGAGGCTATTGCCTCGCTTTACCAACATCCAAGATAGGATTTGGTGGATCTTTCACGATGTCACGCTTTAATTTCTCAAGAAGTGTCATGATACGCACTTGATTTGATTTGTGCCACATCATCGGCCAAGAAAATTTGAGCTGCTTCAACTTTATTTAATCACTTCTCTACCATTTCTCACCAAATAAGATCCTCTTCTTTTGATTCTTCTTGTGGAGGCTTCTTAATTCCAGCTCCTATAAGATTGTCTTGATCCAAGCATTCTTGACGTTGTTTCTCACTTTATACATAAATTTCTCTTCTTCACCCCGAATCACATTCTCTTTTCGTATTAGGCACGTGATCATAGTTGGATATTTCACATTAATTAACGAAAATAGAGAGACCGAAAATCACATCACCTCCTCAGATATCAACTGTGCCACATCTACTTCTTCCCCTAAAATTATGACTCCTAAGGGAATTTATTTATTACAAAAAGAGAGACATCACATATCCAGTGTGTGATAAAATAACCTAACAATTGACACCCTTGAAGATTACTCCCCGCAAGTTCACACATCATTCACAAGTAATAAGTATAAAGATATTTCTCTACAGGGTCTATGAGGTTATCTTAAAATTTTGTTTTTAGGAAGCAAATATGATTTAGTTGTTACTACTAAAAGACATAATTTACAGGTAGAATATTAGTTTGATTTTTATATTAAAGGACTAAAGTGCAAATAATTAAACTAAATTATTAGTAAACTAATCAATAAATAAAATAAGAAAGATATGAGATGAGAACATTGCTTAAATTTGCAGGTGTTCACCTATAATGACAATGATTGATTCTAAATATAAGGGTGAATATGGCCAATTCTTGGTAATCGGGATTCTAACATCCTTCTAACTCTCGTTAGGGTAGATTAGAAGGATGTCTAACAATAACTAGCGTACTTTTTCTAGAAATTTTATGTGATGATCGACGCTAAAGTTAATTACCATATGCAATTATCCAACTAGTCAAGTCCGTAATGATAATTAATTCACACCAGACGAATATGAATTATTTCTGTTCCCTACCCCCCCTCCCCCCGTTAGGGCGATAGTCCAGGGTTCTAAAGGGATGCCTATATATAATCAGGATATAATCAACTAATAAACTCAATTCATATGCCAATTCAGTTAAATGGAAAGTGTCCCAAATAGCATTAAAAGCAATCAATAATCAACTACAGTAATACAATTAGTCAAACTCAAGCTAATTAAGAATTAGTTCATACTGAAAGCAATAAAATCAAAGGATAAAAGTACAGGAATCATGTCTAGTTGACGACCTAATACTAATTCTCCCTAAGATTGATGGTGGAATGGTGTGGAAGTGGTGCAGTAGGACTCCAAATTTTATCTTCTCTTCCCAGTTGTTCTCCCCTTCTCTCTGGCATTTTTTTAATGATTTCTAATAAATGGGGACCCTTTTCTAATGATAAAAACTTATATATATAAGGGAAATCATACTTTTGGTATTGTGGACCCCTTATAAATGGCCTAAGTGAACCTAAATATGTTTTAGTGAAGGAGTGGACTAATTCGAGCCACAGTAGGTGAAACTTTAATAAATTTTTCATCTTAACTCCTTATCATGAACCTTCAACTTTCACATTATCTCGACTTTAACTACTACCATGAAACAAAGGACTCTCTTGGAATCTTCGACAATTGCACCTGGTGACTTACTTAAGTTGATTTTCAAAGATAGCCGGTGAACACTCTACCTTCCCAAAAGTGGTGTTTTGGTCCTTTGAAACCTTTACTTGGGTTTGAACTTCCTTCATCAAATTATTATCCTCATATAAGGGTCCAGGTGTCGCCTAAGGTGTGATAAAATAATGAATAAAATAAGTGCAAATAAACACCCAAGGCTGAGCACGGTTCTACAAGTATATAGGACATATGCAACTTTTGATGATAAATAGAATTCGTTCCTCAGAGACTATGAAAGTTAGGAAGAACGTATGCAATTTATCTAGTGCAAATAAGAAAGCTAGAACAGATAATACACAATAAAATAAAGACTAAAAAGATTTTTGTTTGGTTTTCAATTAAGGAAAATAAACTAATAAAGTAAAGACAAGAAAAGTAAATAAAAGAAAAGAATAGATAGTATGATAGTTTAGCCTGAGAAATTAGAAAGTAATCCCCACTAGTCTTGTTTATTCTAACATGTAAGGGTGAATCATGTGATATTACTATAGTCAGGCATCTGAATTCCCATACCTTAGAACTTAAGAGCGACTAAGGGGGCTACAGCACAACCACGAGACCGTCCAATCTTAGGGTTATCAAGCTCTACAAAGGCCCTAAGCAGTACAATTCCTTCAATTGGTGATATGGTGATTAAAACATACCCTAATGACTATCTAGTTAGAATCGGTGTTATCAGGACCAATATCGGACACTAGACGTTATGTGGTGTTTCAATAGTTAAACACCCCTTCCGGGCGATCATCTAACTACTATTAAGGTAATTCTATACGCATGCATTCGCAAGGAAAACAGACAATAAATCAAAACACATAAACAGAGAATAAAACATGACTTTAATTAAATACGATTTATCCCAAATTAGATAGAAAAACTAGGGTTCTTACATATATGCTAAATCTCAAGCTAAAATTATTTAATTCATACTAAAGAAAGAAAAGAAAACAATTATAGATTTGAGGGTTGAAGATGACATAATATGGTGTTCAACTCCTTCTAGACTTCTCTTCTTGTGTTGTAAGCTTCTTCCTGGCTTAAGAACTAGCCAAGGATGTGTTTCTTATGATAAGATGGTGTATTTATAGGGTATAGGAAACCCTAAAACGTTTCTTGGAGTATAAGATAGGTATTGGACTCCAAGCTTAACTCAAATACGTAACCCTAAAATATAGAAAAGGTAAGATTCTGATGCTGTTTTGTTTTGGCCGTAACTGCTTCAATACTTATCCGTTTAACGCGTTCCAATAGTCGAAACTGATCGTCTCGGAAAGATCTTTTACTTTGATTTATATCTTCCAAATTCCTATCCAATCTTGAGTTATGATCACTTTTATGTTCGTAGCTGCTGGAATTCAGATTTATTTGACAACTTTATCTTTTCCTTTTTCATATTTCTTTCCATTATCTCCAATTTCCATGTTTATCCTCTTTCCCTTATCTCTTATAATTAATCTTGGCATCTATTTAATTACCATATATCTTTAAAGCTTCACAATTAACAAACAATTAAACCGAATGTGCTCTAAAAATAATGAATAATTAAATTAAGACACGAAATAGGAAAGTGTACTAAATCATGAGAAAATCGACCTATAACCTAATAAATACACCTAAAACGATGTCTCTAACTAAGAATTAATCATCACAAATGGGAGACATCAAGACCCCCAACTCAAAGTTGTATCGTCCCGATACAATAAAAATAAAAATAATAGGGTAGTAGGGTATTCAAGAAGAAGAAGTAGGAGGAGAATAAGAACAGAACACAATGAATGATCCTAGAGCAAAATACCTAAAAAGTCTCATGTAGTAATGCTAATGAACTAATGCACACGTACGCTTAATATACACATAATCAACAATCCATAAATCCAAGCCCATATTAATTTCGCAATGCCAGAGGGAGAGGTCTCAACTCAGTTTGTGTTAATGGTATCCTAGGTTGTTCATAGGTCCTAGTATAGTATCCAATGGTCCACCTACCTACACCCTAATAGCTCAATTGTTTCTCCATCAAGTAGCTTAAAATCCTAAGGTCTTTACGGTTATAACTTGGCTTAGGGACGGTGTGGTATATTTTGATAATGAAAAGTGAGCTTTTGGCTCTCTCCTCACATTCCATCAACAAATCGCCGTAGAGCTTGAGTTTTCACTCGAAGATGTTCTCACTCAACCCAATTTTTGATGCTTTTGATGTGCATCCCCAATAATCCGAAATAAAACCTTTCATGATGATATACAAATTCCACCTTGCCGGTCCAAATATATGTTCTTTTCATATCAATTTTTCCTCTTTTGTATAGCTATGACTTTCTTTATGATGTTGAGATATCATGCTATTTTCTTTTATATATATTTTTTTCTTTTCAATTCATACTTTTCAGCTTTTTTAATTTATTATTACCCCGGTAAAGGGTTACAATAATAACTTTTTCATCATCAATAAGATCACAATTACAATTTCCCAAACCCAATGTCCCTAATGATGAAACCCACCACCCAAACTCAAGCTCTAAAAACGACTTGTCTCAGGTTTTGCGATTCAAGTGCGGGTCATATAGATAAGTCCTAAAAACTAAGGGGTATGGTTTATAATGTGGTTAATAAAAGGCTTTAGAAAGGCTCGGAGGGGCTAAGACGGATAAATAATAACAATAATCAAATAAAAGGTTGAGAAAGCTAAAAGGCTTCAAGTGGGTTCAATATAAAAGAACTGCCTTATTCACTTTTCTAACTACCAGATTTTGTTACTTTTTCACTACTAGTTCATAGACAAGCGGGTTTTCAACTAATTTCAAACCTCGCGTTCTACACACCAAATAACTCTCCCTAAGTTTCAACATAACTTCTTAGCATTGCTCATTAACTTTTCTATCTTTTATTTCTTGTTTTCATGCATGCATACTAAACATATTTATGACATCTTTCAAAAACATACTACTTACTATCATTAACTTAATTAAATCATGTTCAATAGGTACATTCAACATATTCTCTGCCTATTCAAACCTAAAAATTCTAAATTTTATAAAAAAAATAATAAAGGAAGATGAGGACAACAAATCCCCACCCCCAACTCAAAAGTGAGCCGTGTTCCCACGACTCGAATAAGACTCAAGAAAGAAATAAATTTAAAATAAGAACACATATTGCACATAAATAAATGGTAGGGAAGAAAGAAAACATACTCTTCCAGGCTATTGCCTCGCATTATCGACATCCAAGATAGGATTTGCTGGATCTTTCTTTAATTGCCCAAGGAGTGTTATGATGTGGTCCTTTTCTTCTTTTGAAAGTTGCGTAATTTCTCTCAAAACTTTCATGATCCAAGCATTGGCAATATTGTTACTCATCTTAAACTCAAGTGTATCTCCTTTACCCAAAATCATATTTTTTTTCCGAACAAGACATGTGATCATAGTAGGATATTTCACATTAAATAAAGACATGGGAGAGACCAAAAATTGCATCACCTCCTCATAGATCAACTGTGCCACATCCTCTTCTTCTCCTCAAAATACAATTCCACAAGATAGCGTTCTTTAGAACGTTTTACCATGAACGTAGATCAACCCAATCTTTCTTTAATTTCCAAGAATCTTCTTATATTCTCCCTTACCAACTTCTTCTTCAAATACTTTCTCATAAGAAAAAGGTAGTTCCTGTAATTGTTTCCTTGCAGAAGCTATCAAGGCCCTTGAAGCTGTCTCTTTTTCTTCGGGTATAGGACCTTCGAGCTGTAGAGGTTGTGTTGTTTTCTTCACTAAAGCTGGAATCTTTTTGCCCCATTGATACAAACACAGCTAGCTGACCTCTCTTCTCTTTACCTGTTTTACCCTTTGTGTTGGAACCAGAATTTTTCTCACTTGATTTCTTCTCAATAGAACCCAATAACTTGCTTTTCTTCATCTCCCTTACAGTAGATATTGTTTATGTTCTCTTAGTCATCTCAATTGACCCCCAACTCAAAGATTTAACCACTCTTGAAATTTGAAACTCTTGATTACTGGTTGTACAAGCTTTATTTGGGTCAGGAAAGGTGTTTTTATGATGATTCTCTATGTGGGTAAGATGAATTCTTGATGGATTGGTATGGATCTAAGAAATTGTTGGATGAATATTAGAGTTTTAAGCTTTTGATTCTTGGATTCAATGTGTTTTGGTATGATTTGGGTGGTTGAATCTTCTTTGTAATGATGTGGAGAGAAAATTTGATGTGTTTATATGGTGATTGGGTAGTGTTTCGATGAAGCTTTAATGGATTTGGGAGAGGTTTGGAGAAGAAAGAGAGGCTTAAGGATTATAAAATCCGTAATAGACTAACCTTCCCCTTCTTTATAACCTAAACCCAGCATCGCGGGCCGGTATACCGCCGGTATGGGCCGGAATTACCGGTGAGCTGCTCTTTAAAAAATCTTCTTCGGCAAAAAACCTGATTCGCGAACCCGAGGCCACCCCTTTTTGTCTGACCGGCATACCGGCGGTATGGGCCGGCAATACCGGTGCACAATTTTTCAAAAATGCACCTTTCGGCAAAGAACCCGTGGCGTGTACTTGTGGGCACCCCTTTTTGACCTGCCGGCTTACCGGTCGTGTGACCGGCATACCGGTAGGCAAATCAAAATATGCCTAAAAATTTCGTTTTTCCTCCAAAACTTGATTTCTTTAATACCTGAACATCAAAAACACTAATACCTTTCTCAAATATGCAATATCAACTAAAAACAACTAAACTAATCCTGCATTAAAAACATAAAAACATAAAAATATTGCGGGTTGTCTCCCGTACTACACTTTTATTTAATGTCTTTTAAAGTTAGACGCGTTACCTCGGTCATGTTTGAACATCACCTCCATAGCAACAAGAAAGTTTATTAATTTTTGGCATGCGAAATTTGAATCCCTTGCCTTTCACTCCCACGAACTTTTCAGATCTATTCTTTGTAGCCATGGATGGTCTCATCCAAAAGTTCTGGGGTGTATGCACGTCTTGTGGTAACTTTATTTCATTTGTAGCATTACACTCCTCTAACAATCCATTCATCTCTTCGGTTTCTAAGCTTCGTTTGTTAGAAAGAATGTCCTTCATGAATTTAAGATATTTTGGCATTCTTGTGAGAGATTCTACAAAAGGGATGTTGATATTTAACTTGTTCACCATGTCAAGGAACTTCTTGAATTCTTATTCATTGTTCTGCCTTTTGACACGTGATGGGAATGGTGGAGGAGGACGTGTGTTGTTTGCCACTGAGCTCTCTTTCTTTTCTGGTGTCTTCTTTGGGACACTCTTTTGTTCAATTACCTCTTCCACCTTATCTTTAACTGTTTCTTCAACCACTTTTTCAGGAATAGAGGTTGGTTCCGGTTCTACTCTAGGCGGAGGTAATTGTTTTCCACTTCTTAATTCAACTGCATGACAAGCATAATCTTCTGGATCAATAGTGTGATCAACTTCCAAGAAGGGACCATCACCCTTCATGCAAAGAATGTATCCGAGACCTTCTATGTCTTGGGTAAGAAACCAAGGAAGTTAGATGCCACCGTTCCTGTCATCCACAGCCTTTCACATCACAAAGTCCCTCATGAAAAGATCCACTTAAAGCATGTGGATACTGAGCCAAACATTGAGTTTGGGGTTGGCCATGAAGTCCTATGGAAAGCCCACAAACGCGAGAACAGGACACGAAGTTTCAAAGACTCGTGGATGGGACCATTCATTGTCACTAAGGTTGTTTCAGCCAAGGTGATAGAAATTCGCCCCAAAACTGGGGTCAAGCGCAGATTAGTGGACGTTCATAGCCTTACTCGTTGTTGGGGAGGCTATATTCGCAAATCTTGACAGAGGTAACACGTCTAACTTTGAAAGACGTAAAACAAAAGCGCTGTACGGGAGACAACCCGTAGTTTTTTTTATGTTTACATGTCTTTACCTTTTTAGTTTAAGTTTATTTTAGTTGTTTTTAGTTGATAATGGATATTTGAGAAAGGTATTAGTGTTTTTGGTGTGTAGGAATTGGAGAAATCGAGTTAGGAAACGCGAGGAAATTTTTTAGAGCGAAGGAATGACCCCCGCGGACTACCCCCGCGGACTACCCCCTAGTCCGTGCCCTGGTCCGCAGGGTCAAAACCCGTACCACGGGTGGAGCCACGGGGTTGATCCAGAACCGAAGAAAAAATGACCCGCGGACTACCCCATGCACCGTGCCATGGTCCGCGAGGTCAAAACATGTGCCACGAGGTGAGGTCCACGACTATTTTGACGTGGAAAGCTACAGAAGGCGCGGGGTACCCTCCGGTGTACCGTGCCATGGTCCGCAGCTCAAAACACGTGCAATAGGTCCTACCACGGGTATCATCCAGTGGGTAAAAATTTCCGAGCATCAGATGTCGCGGTGTACCCCGCGGTACACCCCATGGTCCGCACGAGCCGCCAGAGAGAGAAAAGAAATGGTTTCAAGTTTATAAGAAGATCTAATGCTCATTATTCCGAATTTATTAAACCTTAAACCTCTTTCTCTTCTCCAAAACTCTCCTAACTCCATTGAAGCTCATCAAAACCTTCACCAATCACCAAAACACTACTCAATCATAAAAAAAAACACATCAAACCTTCTCTCCACATCATTACAAGAGAGAATCAAACACCCAATCTTCACCAAATCCATTCAAATTGAAGAATCAAAGAGCAAATTTTCAAAATTCATCCTACAATTTCTTAAATCCAAGCCAACCCATTACAAATCCACCTCACCCACATAGAGATTCATCATCAATTCACCTATCCTAAGCCAAATCAAGCTTGTTCAACCATTAATTCACAAGTTCAAATTTCAAGGGTTGCTAAAGCTTTGAGTTGGGGGTTAATTGAGGATGACTAATAGAACAACAATCTTAGCTAACAAGAGGGAGGTGAAGAGTAACAAGGGTTTGGATTTAAACAAGAAAAAAATCAATTGACAAAGGTGCTAGTTCTAAATCAAAGGGTAAAGATAAAGTTGAGAAGAGTGGGATACCTTTGTTTGATCGTAATGGTAAAAAGCTTTACTTTTATGCAAAGGAGAAAACACAACCTCAACAAGATCCTGCACCCAAAGAGAAAGTGGATACTTCAAGGGCCCTGAAGACTTCTGCAGAGAAACAATTGAAAGAACTACCTTTTGCTTATGAGAAAGTATTCAAGGAAGAAGTTGCTACAGGAGAATACGCGAGATTCTTAGAGCTTGGTGAGAAATTGGGTTGGTCTACGTTCATGGTAAGATGTTCTGAATTATGTCATGAATTAGTTTTGGAATTCTATTTAGGCCTCTTTAGCCGAGATAGTAATGGTGTTCCGATTAGAGGAAAGCTAGTTCCTTTCATAGTTGAGGAGATTAGGAACCACTTCAAGTTTAATAAATTGAAAGGTTTTTGCAAATTTGAAGAAGCAGTTGCTAAACGAAAAATCTTTGATGAGGAATTACTTTTTGAGCATGTATTAGACAAAGAGAAAGTGCAATCACATAAGGGATAATTGAAGGCACCTTGGCCTTACAAATATCTTCAAGCGGATGCGCGAATTTGGCACAATTTCCTTGTCCCTAATATTTTTGGAAACACACGAACTTTGGATGTGACTATAAAGTACGCTCTACTTTTGGACTGTATTTTGAGAGGAGAAGAAGTTGATGTGGCACAGTTGATCTATGAGGAGGTGATGCAATTTTCGGTCTCTCCTAAATCGTTTTATAATGTTAAATTTCCTACTATGATCACGTGTCTTGTGCGAAAAGCGAATGTAGTATTGGGTGAAGAAGAGAAACTCGAGTTTAAGACGAGTTATATTGATAATGCTTGGATCAAGGATAACTTTCGAAGAGCGGGTTCTACGCAAGTCTCGAAAGAAGAAAAGGAGCAATATTGGCAAGAGAAGATGGAGGAGCGTTTGACGAAATTCGAAGCAGCTCAAACTTCTTTAGTTAATGATGTGGCACAAATCAACGCTAATCAAGTGCACATCATGAAACTCCTTGAGCAATTAACGCAAGGTCCAACAATTCCTACCGTGGATGTCAATGATGCGAGGCAATAGCCTCGAGAGTATGTTCTCTTTCTTCCTTACCATTTCTGTAAATATGTCTATCTGCTAATTTTAATTTCTGTTTTTCGAGTCTTTTTCGAGTCGCGGGGACACGGCTCATTTTTGAGTTGGGGTATGGGGATTCGTTGTCTCTCATCTCCATTTTTCTGTTTTTTGGGTAGAAATTAAAATTTTTGATACATGGGAATTAGATGTAGAGTGTGTTTAATAGCTTGAAAGCATAAGCTCAGTAGATTAATGATAGTAAGTAATATGTTTATGAGCTATGTATTTGTATGCTTTGAGTATTTGCAGGAAAACACACGTTGATAGTAAAGAAAAGATTAGTGAGCAATGCGATAGAAAGTATGTTCGATCTCAGGGAACCTTGAGAAGTGTGTAGGCCGTGAGATCCAAGCTAGTTGAAAAACCATTTGATGAAAGTGCTAAAGGTAAGAAAATAACTAAATTACATAGTGTAGAAAGTGATTAAGGCGGTTCTTTCATATTTGATGCCTTTGAAGCCTTTTTATACCTTCTCACCTTGTGATTTTTGAATTTATATCCTTCTCAGCCCCTTCTAGCCTTTCTAAAAGCCTTTTTTGAAACACGTTATAAGCCATATCCCTTTAGATTATAGGACTTTTCCATATGACCCGCACTCAAATCGCGATGCATAGACAGTTGTTTTAGAGCTTGAGTTTGGGGTGGTGGGTCCACCATTATGGGAATTGTTATTGGGTTGGGATTTTTGAGCTTATTAATTGTGCTTTGTGCTTTATATTGATGATGATTCACAGATTTTTATTGTAACCCTTTGCCGGGGTAATAGTGAATGAAAAAGAAGCTACGAGCTAATTTTGCCAACAAGGGCATTAAAAAGAAAATATATATATATATATATATGATTAAATAGTGTGATATCTCAACATTAAAGAGAGTCATAGCTTTAGAAAAAATTGATTTGAAAAGAAAAGAAAATATATATATTCGGACCGGCAAAGTGGATTTTTATGTGAACATCTAAAGCTTTAATTGGGTTATTGGGGATGCTAAATTGTGCATCAAGGAATTCATTGGGTTGAGTGAGAAACGTTTTATGAGAGTAACTCAAGCTCTAGGGCGATTCGTTGATGGCTAGTGAGGAAAGAGCCAAAAGCTCACTCCAAATTATCCAAATATACTATCATACCGTCCCTAAGCCTACATTACAACCTTAAAGACCTTTTGATTCTTTGCTATGTAATTGAGAAGTGATTGAGCCATTAGAGATTAGTTAAGTGGATCTTTGGATACTAGTGAAAATCGATGAACAATCTATAGCTCTCTTGGGGAACTGAGTAAAGTCCCAATCCTTCTTACATTGCGAAATTAATCAGATCTTGAATTCAAGCCGTGTTGACTATGGATATGAGAAGTGTACAGGTATGTAGTTTATGAATATTATTGCATGAAATTTTCTGAGTTATGTGCTTTAGGTTTATTCTATATATTCTGCTATACTTTTTCCCTAGTATTGAGAATTTTATAAGTGTGTATTTATAGACTTCCCTTTGTTTTTATCTTTATTGTATTGGGACGATACAACTTTGAGTTGAGGGTCTTGATGTCTCCTCATTTTTGATAGATTAATGGTAGGATGAGACATCATTTTAAGTGATTTAGAAGTCAATAATGTCGATTTTCTTGATTTTTAGTGCACTTTCCTATTTTGAGTCTTGATTTGTAGAAATAATGTTTTTAGAGCATATTGGGTTTAATTGTTTATTTAGTGTGTAGCTTTAAAGATAATTATGGAGTTTAATTAGAGTCCAAGTCAAAGACAACAACTTATGGAAAGAGATTTGCATGGTAATTGGAGATAAGTAAACAAAAGCTAAAAAGATGGAAAAGGAAAAGCTGCCTAAATCTGGGATTCTGCATACATGTCCAAAGATATGCGTTTTTACCTAAGAAATAGGCCGAATCTGGTGATTTCCTTCTGTTGCGATTCTTTTGGTATCTTATGGAGCTCAAACCGACCAATAACGAAGAAGATATGCTCAAAACGGTCCAGCAGTGTTTATCTTTATTTCCATACGAATTTGAGTTGGGCTAGAAGTCCATTACCTTAACTCTTCCTCAAGAAAACGAATTAGGTCTTCTAAACACCTATAAATACACCCTTATATCACTTGTAATTTAACCATATTAATCCTTGCCTCATAGTAATTAGTTCTTAAGGTTTTATTCTTCCAGTTTATTGTAGAGAGCAAGATGATGTCTTTTGTAATTTCTTTTAGTTTATTTCCATCAGGTATGAACTAAACTCCCCATAGCTTGGGTTTTGCATATGTATAATCTATAAATTCTAATTCTTCTATCTAATTTTCTTTGGGAATTATATGTTTTAATCTGATATTAGCTACTTACTTTATATTTGTTTATGTGTTTGATTTAATGTCTTTCCTAGAACTGATCACTTTAGGATTGTTTTCATAGTAGTTAGATGGTCTCCTTGACAGGGTGTTTAACTATTGAACCACCACATAATGTCTAGTGTCGATAGTAGTTCTGACAAAACATGCTTCTAACTAGATAGTCATCAGGGTTTGTTTTAACCACCATATCACCAATTGATTGTAGTGTGCTGGATAGGGCCTTAGTGGCGTTTGATAACCCTATTTGAGTCCTCGTCTTGGTTGTGCCGTAGCCCCCTTAGTCGCTCTCAAGGTCTAAGGTATGGGAATTTAGAATCCTGACTAAGTATACCAAGAGCTAATATTCTCCCTTATTAACTAGATTTATAGATAGAATTAGAAGGATTAGAGCATACTAGCAAAACCTGAGCTATACTTCTCATCTCATATTACTTATCTTTTACTTTATTGTCGTTATTTTCCTAGTTTTAATTAGTTTAATTCTTGAATCTCGAAATTCACTTGCTTTATTTTCTGTCTTCTAATTATTGACTTTTACTCGATTTCTACTCACGCGATTAACACACTTAAGTCCCTGAGAACGAACTCTACTTATCATTAAAACTTGCATACGTCTTGTAATACTTGCAGTACTGTGCCTGTCTAGGGTGAGAGTGCGTAGTTTCTTGACTTATTTTAATCTTATTTTTATCACACCCTAGGCACCACCATGTTACCTCGGTGATCATGTATGAACGTCACCTTCCTCAGCAATGAGTAAGTTTATTAATATCTGGCATGCAAAATTTAAATCCTTTGCCTTTCACCCTTACGAACTTCTTAGATCTATTCTTGTAACCATGAATTGTCCCATCTAAGAGTTCTTGAGTATACATGCTTTTTGTGGAGGACCAGGCTTTTTCGATTCGACTTCCTTGCTTATTCTGAACTCCTCCTTCTTTCGTTCTTTCTTGGGTTCTCTTGGAATCTTCGCGGCATGTTTTCTGGTTCTCTTCTTTGCAACCCGTTTAAGGGTGTTTAAGCACAAAAAATCTTCGGAGAACCAGGGAACTTCATTTCTTTGAATACCTTAAATTTCATCCGTTCGTCTTGGACTCTCATGATCAACTCACCATTCTCAACATCTATTAGTGTACGCCCCGTGTCTAAGAATGGTCTACCCAAGATGATGGGGACATTCTTATCTGTGTCGTAGTGAAGATCACAAGGAAATATAAAACTACCAGATTTAATTAAAACATCTTCAATTTTACCTACTGGTTGGGAGAGGAAGCGATCCTCCATTCGTAATACTACTGAAGTAGGTATTACCTCTCCTACGTTGAGCTTCTCGAACAGGGACTTTGGCATGAGATCGATACTCGCACCTAAATCACATAATGCTTTCCCGGTCCATCCTTCACCAACAACAATAAGAATTGTAAAACTTCCGGGATCTTGTAGCTTCGGTGGCAACTTGCTTTAGCATATAGCACTATACTCCTCTGGTAATCCAATCGATTCCCCGATTTCTAAACTTCGCTTGTTAGAAAGGATGTCTTTCATGAATTTCAAATATTTTGGCATCCTTCTGAGAGCTTCTACAAACGGGAAATTAATATATAACTTGCTCACCATGTCAAGGAACTTCTTAAATTCTTTTCCAGACTTCTTGTTTTTGACACGTGATGGGAATGGTAGAGGAGGACGTGTATTGTTTACCACCGAGCTTTTCTTCTTTTCTGGTGTCTTATTTGGGACACTCTTTGGTTCAATTACCTCTTCAACTGTTTCTTCAAACACTTTAGGATTAGGGGTTGGTTCTTTTTCTTCTACTCTAGGCGGAGGTAATTGTTTTCCACATCTTAATTCAACTGCATGACAAGCGTCATCTTCAGGAGCAATAGTATCACTTGGGAGTTGCCCTTTTGGATTGTTTTGGAGTGTACTCGCCATTTGTGAGAGGGTATGCTCAAGATTTTTGATTACCTTTGACTGGGTTTGGAATCTTCTCTGACTTATCTTCGTGTTTTCTTCAAATAGTCCCATAAGTTTTACTATACTCGGGTCGAAACTCGAAGGTTTTTCTTGCGTAGCTTGCGGCGTTGAATACAGAGATGGTTCTTGATAATATTCTTCATACTTTGGCACTAGTTGATAGATAGGTTGTGGTGGATAATACGGTTAAACTCGAGTATTGATGTCTCCTCATTTGTGATAGATTTATGTTAGGATGAGACATCATTTTAAGTGATTTAGAAGTCAATAATGTCGATTTTCTTGAGTTTTAGTGCACTTTCCTATTTTGTGTCTTGATTTGTAGAAATAATGTTTTTAGAGCATATTGGGTTTAATTGTTTATTTAGTGTGTAGCTTTAAAGATAATTATGGAGCTTAATTAGAGTCCAAGTCAAAGACAACAAATTATGGAAGGAGATATGCATGGATATTGGAGATAAGGAAAGAATTGCTAAAAAGATGGAAAAGGAAAAGCTGCCTAAATCTGGGATTCTGCATACACGTCCAAAGATAGGCGTTTTTACCTAAGAAAGAGGCCGATTTTGGTGAATTACTTCTAAAGGGCCTAGATAATTCTGTTGCGATTCCTTTGGTATCTTGTGGAGCAAAATCGGACCATTAACGAAGAAGATACACTCAAAACAGCGCAGCAGTGTTTATCTTTATTTCCATACGAATTTGAGTTGGGCTAGAAGTCCATTACCTTAACTCTTCCTCAAGAAAACGAATTAGGTCTTCTAAACACCTATAAATACACCCTTATATCACTTGTAAATCATCCTTGCCTCATAGTAATTAGTTCTTAAGGTTTTATTCTTCCAGTTTATTGTAGAGAGCAAGATGATGTCTTTTGTAATTTCTTTTAGTTTATTTCCTTCAGGTATGAACTAAACCTCCCATAGCTTGGGTTTTCCATATGTATAATCTACGAATTCTAATTCTTCTATCTAAGTTTCTTTGGGAATTATATGTTTTAATTTGATATTAGCTTCTTACTTTATATTTGTTTATGTGTTTTGATTTAATATCTTTCCTAGAACTGATCACTTTAGGATTGTTTTAAGAGTAGTTAGATGGTCTCCTTGACAGGGTGTTTAACTATTGAACCACCACATAATGTCTAGTGTCGATAGCAGTTCTGACAAAACATACTTCTAACTAGATAGTCATTATGGTTTGTTTTAACCACCGTATCACCAAGACTTGCAGTATTTGATTAGGGCCTTAGTGGCGTTTGATAACCCTATTTTAAATCACTTCTTGGTTGTGACGTAGCCCCCTTAGTTGCTCTCAAGGTCTAAGCTTGGGGAATTTAGAATCCTGACTAAATATTACCAAGAGCTAATATTCTCCCTTATGAACTAGATTTATAGATAGAATTAGAAGGATTAGTGCATACTAGCAAAACCTAAGCTATACTTCTCATCTCATATTCTTAATCTTTTATTTTATTGTCTTTAGTTTCCTAGTTTTAATTCATAATTTCGAATTCCTATTTGCTTTATTTTCTGTCTTCTAGTTATTTACTTTTACTCGTTATCTGTTCCTACGTGATTAACACACTTAAGTCCCTGAGAACGAACTCTACTTATCATTAAAACTTGCATACGTCCTGTAATACTTGCAGTACTGTGCCTGTCTAGGGTGAGAGTGCATAGTTTTCCATACATAAATTGATCTTATTTTTATCACACCCTAGGCGACACCAAGTTTTTGGCACCGCTGCCGGGGACTTCTGTCTCGTTAGCGTGTGGGTTATCTATTTCGAGTTTTAGTTTTACTTTTCAGTTTTTAGTTTAGTTTTTATTTTTCCAGATTTACGCTTGGGTTTGCTTTAGTCTTTTTCAGGTTTCACAGTGTTTAATTCTTGGCCTCCTTTATCGGAGCCTGAGAGGAGCTTCAGACCTTACAACAAACGAGTTCGTGAGGAAAGGGCCTTGAGAAGAGTTATGGCAACCCCACCAGTAGGAGGACAACAATTTCCAGTGGGAGGATTACCAGTAGGAGGAGACCCACCACTTGGTGCACCTCTAGGTCAACAAGATCCACCACTTGGTGGACAAGAAGGACAACAACTACCAGTAGGAGGAGGTAATGGGAATAATCTTAATAATCAACAGAACCGAGTTGAACAAGATCTGCCTGGCCTTAATATACCATTCCATGTTCAACCAATTGGTTACCGCCCTCCTGAGATTCCGAATATCAAATTTAGACCCGATCCGGGTATGCTCAGTCAATTTCAAAGTTTCGGACTCTATACTGGTACAGCTATTCAAGATCCGGTAAAAGCGATTCAGAAGTTCATGCAGATTTGTGATGCCTACATTACTCCTGGTATTACACGCGAGCAACTGTATTGTCATATGTTTTCGTTTTTATTGACCGGAAGAGCTAGCGATTGGCTAGAGAGACAACCACATGGAACCATTCACTCTTGGAGAGAACTTTAAGCCGCATTCTTTAACCGATTTTATCCGAAGAGTATGAGACTTACAGATCAAGCCGAGCTTGCGAGATTTTGCCAAGAAGATGGAGAAACAGTGGGAGAAGCATGGACAAGGTTTCAACAAAAGTTAATTAGATGTCCACTCCATGGTTATACACCTGCTCTGCAACTTGCTTTGTTTTATGAAGGTCTTAATGATAAAGGTAGAGAGAAGGTGGATAACATCAGAAAGGGTAATTTTGTGTCCATGAATCACAATGAAGCTTCCGAGGTGTTAGAAAACATTATGGAACAAGAAAGAAGTTGGCCTTCAACGCGAGCTTCTGCTGCAAAGACCCGAGGAACGCTTTGTTTAGATGCAGAAACTGCGAACTCAGCTCAAATATCCTCATTAGAAAATCAAATCAAGGAGCTGAGAATCGCGATGGAGAAGAATTTAACCGCCACAAAGGTAGTACAAGAAGCACAGGGTTGTCAACAATGTGGAGCTAACGATCATGTATGGGAAGAGTGCGAAACAAATCCGCAATCTGTTTACTTTATATCCAACCGATGGGGCAATCGCAACCATCCAGGAATGCAGTATTCAAATCCACAAGGGGCCGCTAATCCTAGTCAATATCAACAGCGCCCCCAGAACAACTCTTACCAACAGAGAGGTCAGTACCAAAACCAATATCAGAATAGACCTGCTCCTCCACAACAACCTGCTCAAGACGCCTATACCGATTCATTAGAGCAAAAGCTTTACCTCAGTATCCGCAAGAAGGATCTATGGACAATACACAGATAGTAAAAGCTCTAGACCGTTTGAACACAACTCTTAATGCTCAAGACGAGAAGGTTAGAGGACACGATGCCATACTTCAAATGCTAACTACTCAAGTAACACAGTTAAACAAAGTGTTAACAAGTGTTGTAGAACAAAAGGAAGTAAAGGCAATCGAAGGAGGTGAAGACAAGGATGAGTTCGAAGCTTGCAAGGCCATGTGTCTTGAGATTGAAGAAGCGAAAGAGGAAGCACCACATGCTGCCAATAGTGCCGTGGAAGTTCCCAGTATTGAAGAAGAACCAACCGAGTCTAGCCCCGTGGAATCTGACTATCCTGAAGTTTATGATCAAGAAAAAGACGAGTTCTTAGAGTTACTGAGGAAGGTGCAAGAGGAGATTCGATCGGTAGTGGAATACGCAGCGGAGTTGGCTAAAGAGAAAGAGGAAGAAGCCTCAAGGGAGGAATCGAAAGATGAAGTGGCACCTGCTGTGCTAGAAGAGAAAGAAGAAGAGAAGGTGGAATCGCCACCTGTTGTTCAACCAGTGTCATCGACTATTCCTGATACAAATCCTAAAGATAACACTGTTCTCAAGACATTTGTAGAGGCGTACCGACCTGAAAATATCAACGCCCAATTGCTTGAGATTGCGAAGAGAGGACTTACACTGCAACAAGTTTATACGCAAATTATTCCTGAGAAAGAGGCGAGTGTAGAGATCCCAAGAGAGAACCTGAGGGTTTCAAGAACAAGTGAGAAAGAGCTACCAACAAAGCTTAAAGATCCGGGAAGTTTTAATCTTCCTATTCAATTACATGGTATGCTCAAGGTGAAAGCTATGTACGATGTGGGTTCTGGTGTGAATCTTATGCCTAAGTCCGTGTTCGAAAGACTGAGACTTCAGAAATCAGAGAAAACTCCAGTGAAGTTGCAGTTTGCTGACAACTCAGTGAAAAGGACATGGGGAACAGTGGAGGACGTCTTAGTCCGTGCAGGTAATATCGCCATCCCTACTGACTTTGTTATACTTGAGTTTGATGCAGATAAGCAGGTTCCAATCATACTTGGACGGCCTTTCATGGCCACAAGTCAAAGTGTGATCAACTTCCAAGATGGGACCATCACCCTTCATGCAGAGAATATATCCGAGACCTTCTATGTCTTGGGTAAGAAACCAAGGAAGTTGGATCCCACCGTGCCTATCATCCACAGCCTTTCACATCACAAAGTCCCTCCTGAGGAGATCCACTTAAAACCTGTGGATACTGAGCCAAACATTGAGTTTGGGGTTGGCCATGAAGTCCTATGGAAAGCCCATAAACGCGAGAACAGGCCACGAAGTTTCAAAGACTCGTGGATGGGACCATTCATTGTCACTAAGGTTGTTTCAGCCAAGGTGATAGAAATTCGCCCCAAAACTGGGGTCAAGCGCAGATTAGTTGACGTTCATAGCCTTACTCGTTGTTGGGGAGGCTATATTCGCAAATCTTGACAGAGGTAACACCTCTAACTTTGAAAGACGTAAAACAAAAGTGCTGTACGGGAGACAACCCGTAGTTTTTTTTATGTTTTCATGTCTTTTACATTTTTAGTTTAAGTTTATTTTAGTTGTTTTTAGTTGATAATGCATATTTGAGGAAGGTATTAGTGTTTTTGGTGTGTAGGAATCGGAGAAATCGAGTTAGGGAACGCGAGGAAAATTTTTGGAGCAAAGGAATGCACCCCGCGGACTACCCCCACGGACTACCCCATGGTCCGTGCCCTGGTCTGCGTGGTCAAAAACCCGTAGCACGGGCTGCTACTACGGGTTTGATCCAGAAACCAGAAAAATTGTCATGAACTACCCTCCGGTACACCGCACCATGGTCCGCGCCCCAAAACGCGTACTACGGGGTGGGTACCACGGGTATTTTGACGGAGTTCGCAACAGATGCTGCGTTGCACCCTCCGGTACACCGGATCCTAGTCCGCGTGCCAAAAACCCGTACTACGGGGTCCTACCACGGGTTTCATCCAGTGAGCAAAAATTTTCGAGCATCAGATGTCGCGGACTACCCTGCGGTACACCCCATGGTCCGCAGGGGTAGTCCGCAGCGCCGCCAGAGAGAGAAAAAGTTACGGGATTGATTTATAAAGGAGGTATTAAGCTTGTTATTCCGAATTTATTAAACCTTAACCCTCTTTTTCTTCTCCACAACCTTCCTAACTCCATTGAAGCTCATCAAAACCTTCACCAATCACCAAAACACTACCCAATCATCAAGAAAAACACATAAAACCTTCTCTCCACATCATTACAAGAGAGAATCAATTACCCAATCCTCACCAAATCCAATCAAATTGAAGAATCAAAGAGCCAAATTTTAAAAATTCATCCTACAATTCATAAATCCAAGCCAACCCATTACAAATCCACCTCACCCACTTAGAGATTAATCATCAATTCATATTTCCTAAGCCAAATCAAGCTAGTTCAACCATTAATTCAAGAGTTTAAATTTCAAGGGTTGCTAAAGCTTTGAGTTGGGGGTTAATTGAGGATGACTAATAGAACAATAATCTTAGCTAACAAGAGGGAGGTGAAGAGTAACAAGGGATTGGATTTAAACAAGAAGAAATCAATTGACAAGGGTGCTAGTTCTAAATCAAAGGGTAAAGATAAAGTGAAGAAGAGTGGGAAACCTTCGTATGATAGTAATGGTAAAAAGCTTTATTATTATGCAAAGGAGAGAACACAACCTCAACAAGATCTTATACCTATAGAGAAAGTGGATACTTCAAAGGCCTTGAAGATTTCTGCGGAGAAACAATTAAAAGAACTACCTTTTGCTTATGAGAAAGTATTCAAGGAAGAAATTCTTTGAACTTGGTGAGAAATTGGGTTGGTCTACGTTCATGGTAAGACATTCTGAATTATGTCCTGAATTAGTTTTGGAGTTCTATTTAGGCCTCTTAAGTCGAGATAGTGATGGTGTTCCGATTAGAGGAAAGTTAGTTCCTTTCACAGTTGAGGAGATTAGGAACCACTTCAAGTTTAAGAAACTGAAAGGTTTTTGCAAATTTGAAGAAGCAGTTGCTAAGCGAAAGATCTTTGATGAGGAATTACTTTTTGAGCATGTATTAGACAAAGAGAAAGTGCAATCACATAAGGGAGAATTGAAGGCACCTTGGCCTTACAAATATCTTCAAGCAGATGCGCGAATTTGGCACAATTTTCTTATTCCTAATGTCATTGGAAACACACGAGCTTGGGATGTGACTATAAAGAACGCTCTACTATTGGACTGTATTTTGAGAGGAGAAGAGGTTGATGTGGCACAGTTGATCTATGAGGAGGTGATACGATTTTCGGTCTCTCCTAAATCAGTTTATAATGTTAAATTTCCAACTATGATCACGTGTCTTGTGCGAAATGCGAATGTAGTATTGGGTGAAGAAGAGAAACTCGAATTTAAAATGAGTTATATGGATAATGCTTGGATCAAATAAAGTCTTCGAAGAGCGGGTTCTGCGCAAGTCTCGAAGGAAGAAAAGGAGGAAAATTGGCAAGAGAAGATAGAGGAGCGTTTAACGAAATTTGAAGCAGCTCAAACTTCCTTAGTCAATGATGTGGCACAAATCAACGCTAATCAAGTGCACATCATGAAACTCCTTGAGCAATTAACGAAAGGTCCAGCAATTCCAACCTTGGATATCAATGATGCGAGGCAATAGCCTCGAGAGTATGTTCTCTTTCTTCCTTACCATTTTTGTAAATATGCTCCTATCTGCTAATTTTAATTTTTGTTTTTCGAGTCTTTTTCGAGTCGTGGGGACACGGCTCATTTTTGAGTTGGGGGTGTTGGGATTCGTTGCCTCTCATCTCAATTTTTCTGTTTTTGGGTGAAATTAAATTTTTTTTTTGATACATGGATGTAGAGTGTGTTTAATAGCTTGAAAGCATAAGCTCAGTAGATTAATGATAGTAAGTAATATGTTTATGAGCTATGTATTTGAATGCTTTGAGTATTTGCAGGAAAACACACATTGATAGTAAGAAAAGATTAGTGAGCAATGCGATAGAAAGTATGTTCGATCTCAGGGAACCTTGAGAAGTGTGTAGGCCGTGAGATCCAAGCTAGTTGAAAAACCATTTGATGAAAGTGCTAAAGGTAAGAAATTTTCTAAATTACATAGTGTAGAAAGTGATTAAGGCGGTTCTTTCATATTTGAAGCCCTTGAAGCCTTTTTATACCTTCTCACCTTGTGATTTTTGATTTATATGCTATATCCTTCTCAGCCCCTTCTAGCCTTTCTAAAGCCTTTATTGAAACACGTTATAAGCCATATCCTTTAGATTTTAGGACTTTTCCATATGACCCGCACTCGAATCGCGATGCATAGACAGTTGTTTTAGAGCTTGAGTTTGGGGTGGTAGGTCCACCATTATGGGAATTGTTATTTTGTTGAGCTTATTAATTGTGCTTTGTGCTTTATATTGATGATGTTTCACAGAATTGTATTGTAACCCTTTGCCGGGGTAATAGTGAATGAAAAAGAAGCTTCGAGCTAATTTTGCAAACAAGGGCATAAAAAGAAAAAATATATATATGAGAAATTAGCATGATATCTCAACATTAAAAGAGAGTCATAGCTATAGAAATTGAGAAGAAAAGAAAAGAGAATATATATATTCGGACCGGCAAAGTGGATTTTTATGTGAACATCGTTAAGCTTTAATTGGGTTATTGGGGATGCTAAATTATGCATCAAGGAATTCATTGGGTTGAGTGAGAAACGTTATATGAGAGTAACTCAAGCTCTAGGGCGATTCGTTGATGGCTAGTGAGGAGAGAGCCAAAAGCTCACTCCAAATTATCCAAATATATGATCATACCCGTCCCTAAGCCTACATTACAACCTTAAAGACCTTTTGATTCTTTGCTATGTAATTGAGAAGTGATTGAGCCATTAGAGATTAGTTAAGTGGATCCTTGGATACTAGTGAGGTTTGATGAACAATCTATAGCTCTCTTGGGGAACTGAGTAAAGTCCCAATCCTTCTTACATTGCGAAACTAATCTGATCTTGAATTCAAACCGTGTTGACTGTGAATATAAGAAGTGTACAGGTATGTAGTTTATAAATAATATTGCATGAAATTTTCTGAGTTATGTGCTTTAGGTTTATTCTATATATTCTGCTATGTTTTTTTGTATTGAGAATTTTATAAGTGTGTATTTCTAGACTTCCCTTTGTTTTTATCTTCTATTGTATCGGGACGATACAACTTTGAGTTGGGGTTCTTGATGTCTCGTCATTTGTGATAGATTTATGTTAGGATGAGACATCATTTTAAGTGATTTAGAAGTCAATAATGTCGATTTTCTTGAGTTTTAGTGCACTTTCCTATTTTGTATCTTGATTTGTAGAAATAATGTTTTTAGAGCATATTGTGTTTAATTGTTTATTTAGTGTGTAGCTTTAAAGATAATTATGGAGCTTAATTAGAGTCCAAGTCAAAGACAACAACTTATGGAAGGAGATATGCATGGAAATTGGAGATAAGGAAAGAATTGCTAAAAAGATGGAAAAGGAAAAACTGCCTAAATCTGGGATTCTGCATACACGTCCAAATATAGGCGTTTTTACCTAAGAAAGAGGCCGATTTTGGTGAATTACTTCTAAAGGGCCTAGATAATTCTGTTGCGATTCTTTTGGTATCTTGTGGAGCAAAATGGGACCAATAACGAAGAAGATACACTCAAAACAGCGCAGCAGTGTTTATCTTTATTTCCATACGAATTTGAGTTGGGCTAGAAGTCCATTACCTTAACTCTTCCTCAAGAAAACGAATTAGGTCTTCTAAACACCTATGAATACACCCTTATATCACTTGTAAATCATCCTTGCCTCATAGTAATTAGTTCTTAAGGTTTTATTCTTCCAGTTTATTGTAGAGAGCAAGATGATGTCTTTTGTAATTTCTTTTAGTTTATTTCCTTCAGGTTTGAACTAAACCTCCCATAGCTTGGGTTTTGCATATGTATAATCTATGAATTCTAATTCTTCTATCTAAGTTTCTTTGGGAATTATATGTTTTAATTTGATATTAGCTTCTTACTTTATATTTGTTTATGTGTTTTGATTTAATATCTTTCCTAGAACTGATCACTTTAGGATTGTTTTAAGAGTAGTTAGATGGTCTCCTTGACAGGGTGTTTAACTATTGAACCACCACATAATGTCTAGTGTCGATAGCAGTTCTGACAAAACATACTTCTAACTAGATAGTCATTAGGGTTTGTTTTAACCACCGTATCACCAAGACTTGCAGTATTTGCTTAGGGCCTTAGTGGCGTTTGATAACCCTATTTTAAATCACTTCTTGGTTGTGACGTAGCCCCCTTAGTCGCTCTCAAGGTCTAAGCTTGGGGAATTTAGAATCCTGACTAAATATTACCAAGAGCTAATATTCTCCCTTATGAACTAGATTTATAGATAGAATTAGAAGGATTAGTGCATACTAGCAAAACCAAAGCTATACTTCTCATCTCATATTCTTAATCTTTTATTTTATTGTCTTTAGTTTCCTAGTTTTAATTCATAATTTCGAATTCCTATTTGCTTTATTTTCTGTCTTCTAGTTATTTACTTTTACTCGTTATCTGTTCCTACGCGATTAACACACTTAAGTCCCTGAGAACGAACTCTACTTATCATTAAAACTTGCATACGTCCTGTAATACTTGCAGTACTGTGACTGTCTAGGGTGAGAGTGCATAGTTTTCCATACATAAATTGATCTTATTTTTATCACACCCTAGACGACACCAAGTATGATAACAGTTACCTTGGTTTTCGACCCAATTCTGATTCTGTGGGGAATAATAATTAGCTTGAATTCCTTGAGGATGATAATAACCAGTCGAATAATGGTTTCTTTGATGAGATACGAAGGAAATCGAAGTTGGATTCTCGGTACAGTTCTCCCACAAATGATTTCTTGCTCAACAACCTGGACATGAAGGTAAAGTATGTACTAGATTTACCTGAGCTATTGAACGTGCCTTCTCTTGTAATTCCTTAAGTTGTTGGTTTAACTCTTAGATCCTTAGAGCTTCTAAGGTATCTTCTTCTTTTTCTGATTCAATAGGCCGACTTCTCTCGGTTTCAAGAACTCTTTCCATAATAATATGAGCTTCTTCGGGATCTAATAACACGAAACTTCCATCTCCTAATATATCTTCTTTGGTCTTGGATTCGCTGTTGAGTCCTCCATAAAACATGGTTAATTGATATTCGTGCGAGGAGACATGGAATGGACACCTCGCTTTCTTCTCATTAAAACGTAACCATGCTTCACAAACACTTTCCCCTTCTTCTTGCATAAATTGTTCAAACTCAAACATATCTTTTAAACGTCTACTAACCGGATAGAATCGGTCTAGGAATTTGGCTTGGAGTTTATCCCAATGAGGAATTAAATCAGGGAGTTGGGAATCATACCAATCGCTTGCACTACCGGTCAAGAAGAATTGGAACATAACGTAGTACATCAGTTCCTGTATAACGCCTTTGATGATGTAGGCATCATAAATCTGCATGAATTTCTGGACATAACAAACCGAATCTTGATGTGCAGCTTCGCTAAATTCTCCATGACTCGCAAATTGTGCTATCATGCCTAGATCAGGTCGAAACTAAGTGGCTTGGATTTCTGGAGTGCGGATTCCTCTGTGTTGCACTCTGAATTAGATGGGAAGATCAAGTTTCCTTGGACTCTCCATCTGAATAACCTGCAAATAACAAAACTAAAAACAAAAGCGTAAAATAGAACTAACTGGAAAAAAACACTAAATAAATGCACAAGGACTAACGATGTAGTCTCCGGCAGCGGCGCCAAAAACTTGGTGTCGCGTCGGGTGTGATACAATAATGATATAAAAGATGCAACTAACACCCTAGACTAAAAACGGTACTCACTACAAGTATCATAGGTCGTACGCAACTTTTAATGATAAGTAAGATTCGTTCCTCAGAGACTACGAAAGTTAGAGAGAACTTATGCAAATATCAAGTACAAATAATAAAGCTAGGAGACTAATACACTGAAATTTAAAGACAAATAGAATTTTTGTTTGGTTTTTAGATAAGAAAAATCAACTAAATAAATTAAAGACGAGAAAGTAAATAACGAGAAGAAGATAGTATGAGAGTTTAGCTCGAGATGTAGCAATTAATCCCCACTAGCCTTATTTATTCTAATCATGTAAGGGAGAATTGTGTAATATGTAATAGCCAGGATTCTAAATTCATTCTAACCCCCTTTCGGGTGGAATTAAGAGGCGACCTAACAATTACCAGGGGACTTAAATAAGGTTCTCCTACGCCACTAGGTTCTTAAACGAGACGGTCCTACATAATGATCGGTGGTGAAATAACAAACCCTAAAGACTATCATAATTATGCAAGCCCTTCCGAATCACTACCGCACACTAGACGTTTACGTGGTGTTTCAATAATTAGACACCCCTTCCGGGTGACCATCTAACTACTATTAAGGTAATCCTATACGTTGCGCACCGCAAGAACTACAGACAATAAATCAAAGCACATAAAACAGAGAATAAAACACTAATTTCATTTAAATGCTAACATTTAAAATTATAAAACAAATATAGGGTTCATACCATGTGCTAATCTCAAGCTAAAATAGAATTAGTTCATACTATAGAAAGAAGAGAAAACAATTACAAATTTGAAGACTTGTGTAGGCATAATTTGATGTCTAACTCCTTCCAGGATTCTCTTCTCTTGTTGTACGCTTCCTCTTGGCTTAAGGTTTGGCCAAAGATGATTTTATACTGATAAGAGGGTGTATTTATAGGGTATTCCAAACTCTAGTTCGGATTCTTGGAGTAGAGGGCAAGTAATAGGACTCTTTTCCAAATCAAAATCGTTTCCTAAAATATAGGAGAAGGGAATAACTGCTGATGTCTTATTTTAATCGTAACTTACTCGTTTTTGCTCCGATATTTGCCCACTTTATATCGAAACGAACGCGCCGAAAATATCTACACTTTATATTTAGACCTCATCTCGAAATTCAAAGCCGAGTTTAAGTTATATTCAGTTTAATGGACGTGTCTGCTGAATTTCAGATTTATTTGGCAACTTTTTCTTTTCTATTTTATCTCTACTTCCTTTTATCTCCAATTTCTATCCATATCTCTTTAGAATGGATTTGGTATCTAATTAATTTCCATATATTTTTAAAGCTTCACACTTAACAAACAACTTAAACCAAATATGCTCTAAAAATAATAAATCATCAAGTCAAGACAAGAAACAGAAAAATATAAAAATATGAATAAAAATCGATTATTAATTGCTCTAATACACTTAAAATGATGTATCCAACCTAGATTAATTTATCACAAATAGGGAAATATCAATTATCCTCTCTCAACGAAATGTGAACGACTCTATAATAAATGATGGCACTATATCCATTATGTCAAAGACTTACGCGTTCACAACTTCCAATGACAATTCAAGTAATGGTTCTTAGATGGTGTCTTAAGATCAGATTTTTTGTTAATATGTCGTTGGTTGAAGGACCGAATATTGTTCATCTTTGACGTAGTCTAGATGGTGGTTCTTTTTTATACTAATCGATGATAATAAGAAGGCAACATGGCTATATCTGAAGTAGAAGCCACTATTAGCCTAAGAATTATATTTTGATTGATGGTTGGTAACAAAAAAAATACATCTTGAACATACCTTATCTTACAATGAAGTTGGGATTGGTAGTTTAAATTGCAGGCTCAAGAAAGTATGAAGACGGTTGATAAGGTATGAAGAAGAAGATGATAGAAGAGGAGAGTTAAAGAAAAGAATATATGAGCTAAAGATATGAATATTGAGAGCTTACAAAAAGATGAGTGCAATGGATTCTTGGGTTATGATGTTTGGAGAGCTAAGAAGAAGACGATGGTTTGTGAAGAAGAAGGATAGCCCGGATGATGCAGCACTTGTTTTCATTTTCTTTTAAGTAAAACTTCTTTTATGTGTTTATATTTTAGTTGTGACGGCATACTCGTTTTTTATTTTAGGATGGGAACTCTTTATCCCTCATCCTTATTACAGTTTCTACTAAAATTTTGGTCAAATGAAGAAACAAACTGTATAATTTTTATAAGTTGATACACCCTCTATGGTACCATAAACGTTGCAATACGTCCCCTGCAACTAATTTTTTGTTAGTCGTGGCATACATGCAACTAAATGTGACTAGGGATGTGTATATTATTTTTCTTTTATTAATGAAAGTGTATAGAATACCTATTATTCTCCTATTGATGTATATATCAAACAAATTTATTTTATTATTTTTTACACTCTCTCTTACCGATGCTCTCTAAACCCTATCTTCTCCGCCCATTCCTCTGCCTTGTTATCGACTCTTCTCTCTTCTTCTCTTCTCACCATCTCTGTAATGTCGTATGCCACATTTATCGTTTCTTCTCTTATATTTTTGGAAACATTTGTATATACATACATCTATATAAATGGTGTCATAATTTTTGGTGGTTTTGTGATGATTATATGTATGATTGTGAGAGATGTATAGCTTGTTGGTGGTCGTGGTCGGGGAGGAGATGTCTTTTTTGAATTATAGGTACGTTATAAATATATTTGATTTAATCCATTTTGATTCTTAATCTATGTTGATCATTAAATATTTTTAGATTTGTTAATCCATTTAGATTCGTCAATCAAGCTAGATTTATTGATTCATTTAATTCAAAACTAAAGTTAGGGTTTAATCTAATTTTGGGATCTTATTAGTTTGATAATTTAGATTCATTTTTTATCTGTGTGTCTGGTTTTTGGAGATTTTATTAGTTCAATTTATAAGGTTTTTATTCGTGAAAATGTTTTAGATATACTGGATTTTGGATTGTTAGGTCATGTATGTTATATTATTGGACTATTTAGCTCTTGGGCATCGTTTTTTACTATCTAATTAAAATTGGGCTTTTGGCCCAAAAAGCCAAATTCTTTTTTGCATGCCAAAAAAAGTATTTTATGGTGAAATAACGATTTACGTATGATAGTGATAATATATATTGGTGTGTTTTGTCAAGGTAATGATGACATTTGTTTTGTTGAGTCAATGACAAAGTGCACACCTTTATTTACCGCTTCTTTAAAGTTAGGTCATCAGGTTGGTAACCTCTATTTACTTATTTTCTCTCATTGGTTGAATCCACTTGGAGTGTAAGAAATGGTAGGAAATTCACCATAATGTAAGAAATTACTTTTCATTTTAAAATATGGGTAACATTTGTGGAAGATGTAAGTGAATTGCATGTAACCTTCGTTCTTTATTTCCCCCTATTTCCAAATATTTATACACAATGGTGTTTCAAGAAGTGGCCTTTGGCACATTGGGTGTAAGAAGTCAAGATATAATACAAATGTAACTTAAACTTAAACTATATGTAATACAAATGTCTTTAAATTACGAATCTTGATAAGTTCAAATAATGTTCAAGAAGTCGCGTTAAATATAAGTTCAAACAACCCTAATTAGATGCACAATTTTCAAATTCTCCCAACTCATAGTCCCAACATTAAAAAAAAAAAAAAAAGAACAACCAAAATTAAAAGCAACTCACATCATTAAAAAGTCATTATAAAGAGAAACATCTCACTTTATATCTTCCACATCGGTCCCTTTTCCTTGGTAGTTTTCTTAGAAGTTATAGGTGGTCTTTTTATCTTTTTTACACCTTGTATGAAGGATTACCCTACCTCCTTGTTAGGCGATAGTTCATTGCCTCATTATTGTATCCATACAATTATGCATATTGATGAAGTAATAAAGCAGTAAAGTGACCATCTCACAAGGTATTATCAAGGTTAATTTTTGTTTATCTAGGTTTTTTATTTATTCATTATGAGAAAGATAAGGAAAATGATTTGGGAATATAGTTGAGAGACTATGAATCAAAAAGGACTAAAAAATAAACAATTATCAGGATTATGAAGACTAACAAAAATATGTAATATGAAAAGAGATAAGCGAGGTTGTGATCATCGATTACACATACGGTTTTTAATTAGGCAAATTTTATTTAATAAGGGAAAATTTGACAAATCAAACTATCTGGGATTCAAAACACACTCTAAACCCCTTCTGGAAAACTACATTTCTAATCTCAAGACAATGGAGTTCCTTACTAATGAAACAATGTACCCTGAAAAATGCTTAAATTTCCTACTCTATAGCTTCTTCAATAAACATTGGTTTTCCGATTAAGTATCAAATGACTTTCTAGTCAGATCATTCATGCGTTTTGGATATGAAGTATCATTAGAAAATTTAGACAAAGGTGCATATGCACTGACCTACGATCTTTCTATTCGACAGACGCATACCCCCTTAATTTTCCTATATCTACCCTTAACACCCCTGCCTCCTTCCAGGAATAATTCAAGGATTAGGGTTAATTGATTAATTGACCAAATAATCAATCACAATTCAATGATATAAAAGAGAAACATGATAAATTTAGTCTCAACTAAGCATAAAACACCTAATCAAACATAATTTGCCAATTAAATAAAACCCAGGTCTCATATTTAATCCCAAACTCAAAGAAAATTAGTTCATGTTAGTTGAAATGGAAAACATAGTAATAAGCATACAATGATAAAAGAAAATAAAACGAAAAAAAAATTAAAAAAATTGTCTTGTGAAATGATAAAGATTTGAATATTGAAGATAATTATATTACATTGTGAAGGGTTTTCTCAAGTTTCCTCTTACTCCTTTGATTGTAGTTTTTGAAATTATGAGAGAAAATTCAAACGAAGGACTTATATAGGCTCCAAAGTCCTTGGGTCTCACTTAAGTGGGTAGTTTCATGGGCTAAAAAATCTCTGAAAACAACTCATCCCACTTATAATTTTCGTATTAATCAAAGTAGTGATTTTCAACCAACCCAAATAAAGATAACTTCATCACCCGGGCTCAAATGTCATGCGCCAAAATGCGACTATTCGGTCTAACTGAAAGCCAATTAATAAATTTAAATACATTTTGCTAGATACACAATTCTTTATAAATATATCTAACTAATAACTACAAATCTCTACTCTTCAACTTTAATAAGTTCCTTGTCAATGTTATTACTACCCAAGTCCGTAAGTCATCTCCTATCCGAAAGGATGCGGGGAAAGGGGGTGGGGGAAAGGGTGGGACAACAATTTTTTGTCTCCACCAACATTCTGGCCCTAAATGTTAGGTGCCCAGGAAAACAGTTACAACTTTGGGTTGGGGTTAGAGGAAGATCTAGAACAAATAAAGACGCTCAAAATATGTAGCTCGATAACGGGATCCCGTTTTGGTTGATACCAGATACCAGAAAGTCGTTTGTCCAAAACCAAAAATATTTGAAAACCCGAGGATATATTTTTTGTGCTACCGGTAGTTGTTTACATGTCCATTCTTCACCAATGAAATATTATCTGTCCCTCCCGTAGCTGTTTTATGAGGCCATAATTGTGGTATACTATTTCCAAATTCATCATTCAGGAGGCGAGGGTGATGTATCCATATTTGTGATATAATAGTCTAGGTTGGAGACATCATTTTAGGCGTATTTGATTAATTAATTAGGGATTTTTATCCATTATATAATATTTTCTTATTTCTTGTCTTGTCTTGTCTTGATTTGATGATTTATTATTTTTAGAGCATATTTTGTTTAATTTGTCTGTTAATGTGAAGCTCTTGAGATATATGGAATACAATTAGATTCCAAATTAATTCTAAGAATATAAGGAAAGAAGATATGGAAGGAATCAAGAGATAAAAGGAAGTAGAGATAAAATAGGAAAGGAAAAGCTGCCAATTAAATTCGAAATTCTGCAGCTATGTCCATTAAAGTGAAGATAACTTCAAATTTGCTGTTTCGATGAGCATTCAAAATAGTAAAGAGATATCTTCTCACTGCGGTTGTTTCGATATAAATTAGGAAAATATCGGACCAATAAAAAGGAGATATGATCAAAACAATGAGAAGTGTTTATCCTCTCCGATACTTTAGGAAACGAATTTGAGTTGGACTTTGACTCAAATTACTTGTCTTCCACTTAATATTTCGACCTAGGGTCTTCTTAGCACCTATAAATACACCCTCTTATTATTCTAAACATGTCCTTGACTAGTCCTTAAGTATTATTCATCAAGAAATCATTCAAGAGAAGCAAGTTGACAGTATGTATCTTTATTTTATTTTATTTCTTTCTAACATGAACTAAATTTCCCATGGCTCTGGTTTTGCATATGTATAATCTTTGAATTCTTTTTTCTTCTATCTAAGTTTGTTTGGGAAAACCTTTTTAAATTGATTCTAGCTTCTTAACCTTTATATTTGTTTTATGTGCTTTGATTTATTGACTGTAGTTCTTGCTAGTGCACGAGTATAGTCTACCCCATTAATAGTAGTTAGATGGTCACCCTAAAGGGGTGTCTAATTATTGAAACACCATATAAACGTCTAGTGTGCGGTAGTGATCCGGAAGGGCTTGACTAACTAGATAGTAATTAGGGTTTGAGATTTAACTGCTGATCAGTGCGTAGGGTCCCCTTACCCAAGTCCCCTGGTAATTGTTAGATCGCCACCTAAGTCCACCCGAAAGGGGGTTCGGAGGAATATAGAATCCTGGCTACTTACTTTAAGACCTTTAATCACCCTTATTAACTAGTAGAAGAAATAGAAGGATAAGTGCGTACACGCAAACCTAATCTATATTTCTCATCTTATTCTTACATCTTTTATTTTATTTTATCGTCTTGTCTTTAATTAATCATTATTCTTCTCAATTATTCCTATTTACTTTTCTTGTCTTTTAATTCATCGAGCTATTTATTACTTTCTTGTAATCAATTTGTATAACACACTAAGACCATGAGAACGAATCTGGACTTATCATTAAAACTTTTGTATAACCTGTTATACAGCAGTGAGTAACATGGAAGTGAGAGTGTTTATTCTTATTTTATCACACTCTTTTCCCCATCAAGTTTTTGGCGCCGCTGCCGGGGACTTTTGTCTCGTTAGCGTGTGGGTTTAATTTTTAGTGTAGTAGTTTTTAGTTATTTTTCCAGACTTACGCTTTCTTTTTGTTTTTATCTCTTTCAGTTTTTAGTGTATGCTCGAGAATCCTGAACGTGAATTCACGACTTACAACAAACGCTTAAGGGAAGAGAGAGAACAAAGAAAATCCATGTCTAATTATGAGGAAAATCCAATTCCACCTGGGGATAATCTTAATCCCAATAATAATCAACGCCAAGGATTACCTATTCCTCGAGCACCACCAGGAGATAACAGAAACAATCAACGTCAAGAACAAGATCTCTCAGCCTTGGGAGCACCTTTTCGAGTTAAACCATTAGGTTATCGTCCTCCAGTGAACCTGAATAAAAAGTTCAGGCCAGATCCGGGTTGTGAGTTATGAACACTATAGTGGTGCAGTAATTCAAGATTCGGTAAGAGCGGTTCAGAAGTTTATGCAGACTTTTTATGCCTATGTTACTCATAGCATTACACATGATCAACTGTATTGTCATATGTTTACGTTCTTCTTGACCAGAAGTGCTGGTGATTGGCTTGATAGACAACCACCAAACACAATTAACACTTGTGATGAACTACAAGCCGCATTCATTAACCATTTTTATCCAAAGAGTATGAGATTAAAGGATCGAATGGAGCTTGCTAGATTTCACCAAGAGAATGACGAAGAAGTGGGAGACGCATGGACAAGGTTTCAACAAAAATTAGCACGATGTCCACTCTACGGTCACACCGCAGCTTTACAACTAGCGATGTTATATCAAGGTATTAATGCAGAAAGTAGATTGAGGGTAGATAATATTGGAAGAGGAGGATTTGTGTCCATGGATCCTACAGAAGCCGCAGAATGTGTGGAAAGTATTATAGAAACATAATGGAGTTTTCCAATGTCACGAGCTCCTATTACAAATACCAAAGGCACGCTTAGATTAAGTACAAAAACTGCTCAATCAGCTAAACTAACCGCATTAGAGATCAAGTCAAAGTGATAAAGCTTGAGATGCAACAACAACGTCAGAATTTAGCTGCAACAAATGTAGTGCAAGAAGCACAAGGTTGTACATAGTGTGAGATACCAAATCATACATGGGAAGAGTGTGGAGGAAATCCAGCATCTGTATACTTCATATCTAACCGAGGAAATTACCACTTTGTTAATAGAAATCATCTGGGTATGCAGTATTCAAATATGCAAGGGGCCGAAAATCAAGGTAATTATTAGCCTCGTCCCCAGAACAACATTTACCAACCGAGAGGTCAATGTCCTTATCAAGGAAATCAGAATTTGAATAGACCAGCTCCTCCACAACAACCTTCCAATGATGCTTATACCGATACTCTAGCTCAGAAGGCTTTCCCACAACATCCCCAAGAAGGAGTAGTGTCAGAGAAGAGATTACAATTTTTGATGGACCTAATTACGAATAATATTCAATCACAAAATGAGAAGTTTTGAGAACAAGAGGCTACAATTCAGATCCTGGGCACACAAGTAGATCAATTGAAGAAAGTTTTAACTAATATTGCGGAAGCAAGAGATTTGAAGGCCATTGAAGGAGGTGATGCCAATGTTGGGTTCGAAGCTTGTATGGCAATTTTCCTTGAAATAAAAAAGAAAGAGGAAGTACCGCATGTTGTAGAAATTGTCGTGGAAGTTCTAGAAATTGAAGAAGAACCAACCAAGTCTAGCCCCAGAGACTCTGATGTTTCTGAGGATCATGATTCTTCCAAAGAATCTGACTTTGTAGATCTTCTCAAGGACATGCAATAAGAGATTAGATCGATTATTGAGCTACAAGCTACAAGAGCTAAAGAGAAAGAGGAAGAAGCCTCAAAAGAGAAGAAGGAAGAGGTTCCACCTGTTGTGCAAAACGTGTAAAAAGAAGAGAAGGTGGGCTCACCATAAATTAATCAAGAAATGTCACCATCAATTCCTAAGACAAGTCCAAAGGTTGACATTCAACTCGAAGCATTTGTAGAGGCGTATAGTCCAGAAAATATTAACGCCCATATGCTTGAGATTGCGAAGAAAGGGCTTACACCACAACAAGTTTTTACGCAAGTAATTCCAGAGAAAGAAGCGAGTGCAAAAGCCAGTAAAGAGACTGCGGCTCATACTGAGAAAGTCTCAAGAAGAGTAGAAAAAGAGTTACCACTCAAGCTCAAAGATCCAGGAAGCTTTAATTTTCCTATTCAAATCAGTGGTATGCTCAAAGTGAAAGATATGTGTGATGTGGGTTCGAGTGTGAATCTTATGCCAAAGTCCGTGTTCGATAGGCTTGGACTCAAAAATATGGGAAAAGCTCGCGTGAACTTACAATTTGCGGATAGCTCAGTGACAAAGACATGGGGAACAGTGTAGGTAGTTCTTGTCCAAACAGGTAATAACACCATCCCTACTGAGAAAGTCTCAAGAAGCGAGTGCAGAAGCCAGTAAAGAGACTGCGGCTCATACTGAGAAAGTCTCAAGAAGAGTAGAAAAAGAGTTACCACTCAAGCTCAAAGATCCAGGAAGCTTTAATTTTCCTATTCAAATCAGTGGTATGCTCAAAGTGAAAGATATGTGTGATGTGGGTTCGAGTGTGAATCTTATGCCAAAGTCCGTGTTCGATAGGCTTGGACTCAAGAATATGGGAAAAGCTCGCGTGAACTTACAATTTGCGGATAGCTCAGTGACAAAGACATGGGGAACAGTGTAGGTAGTTCTTGTCCAAACAGGTAATAACACCATCCCTACTGACTTTTTTATTCTTAATTATGATGTTAATAAAAAGGTTCCAATTATACTTGGAAGGCCGTACTTGGACACAAATCAAAGCATCATCAACTTCCAGTAGGGTACATTTACCCTTCGTGTTAAAAACGTATCCGAGACATTCTATGTCTAGAGTAAGAAACCAAGGAAGTTGGATCCCACATTTCCTGTCATCGACACTCTTTCACATTATAGAGTCCCTGAAGAAATCCACGTAAATTCTATGGATACTAGACCAATGAATGAGTTTGGGGTCGGCCATGAAGTTGTATGGAAAGACCGCAACCAGAGAATAGGCCACGAAGTTACAAAGATTCGTGGATGGGACCATTCATAGTCACAGAAGTTGTTTCAGCCAAAATGATAGAAATAAGGCCTAAGATGGGTATTAAACGAAGATTACTAGATGTTCATAGCCTTGTTCGTTGCTGGGCAGGCTATATACGAATATCTTGATTGAGGTAACGCATCTAACTTTGAAAGACGTTAAAAAAAGTGATGTACGGGAGACAACCCCCAATTTTTTATGTTTTTAATTAATGTTTAGGTTAGTTGTTTTTAGTAGATATTACAGTATTGAGGAAGGTACTAGTGTTTTTGATGTGTAGGTACATAAAAAATCGAGTTAGGGAGAAGAAACGCGAAAAATTGGCGAAAACCAGAGCTTTCGTGCTGTATACCGCACGAGTTCTCTGGTGCACCGCACCCGAAGATAATGATGTCTCCCTATTTTTTCTAATTATTAGCCCTTTGGAGACATCCTTTTAGGTGAATAAATGACTTATTTGATAGACTTTTAGGCTTATTTGATCATATTTCACTTTCTCCCCTTAGAAATTTACTATTTGCGTTTTATGAGCTTTTGTGCGTAAATTTGATTGTTTTTAGTGAAAAGTTAGTAGGTTCTTGAATTTCATGAAAGACCAATCCAAGGAGGAGAAGTGAGAATTAAAGTCTTAGGGTATTAAAGTGTGTTAGGAAGTACTTTTACTCGAGTTTCTATTTTTAAAGTGCACTTTCCTATTTCTATTTCTTAAATTATCGATTTATTCTTTATAAAGCATATGCGGTTTAATTATTTATTTATTGTGAAACTTTAAAATATATATGATAATTAATTAGAGACAAATTCAAGTATAAGAAGTAAATGAAAGAGATTTACATGGAAATGAAGATTAAGGAAGGATATATGCAAAGAAGGAAAAGATAAAGCTGCCTTATGAATCTGAAATTCCAGCCACGTTTCAAAGACGAGTCCATAACTTAATATTGGCTGGGACTTTGGGCGAGTGGTCTGCACCAATGGAAAGAGAATTCCGAGACAAGCGGTTTCGAATATTGGAACGCCTCAAACGGATAAGTATTGAAGGAGATATGACCAAAAGAAATTAGCAGCTGAATCTTACCTTTCCTAGATTTTAGGGCTACGAAGTTAAGAGTTCTTGCCTTGTCTTCCACTCCATGTAATTTGACCTAGGGCTTGCTAACACCGATAAATACACCTCTTAAACTTCATTATTCAGTACCTCTCAATTATTCTTCAATATATACATCTTTAGAGAGAGAGAGTCAGAACCACCTCTCACATATTATTCAAATTACAACATCCTTAGAGAGAGAGAGAGTCAAAGACTTCAAGAGCAAGAAGGCAAAGGAGAAGCTAGTGTTGGAGGAATTCTGTTCTTCCATCAACAAAAGTCATCCAAACCTTAGCTTATCAATTTCTTTTCTGTAATTAAATATGATGTCTTTCTATTTAGTTTCAGTCTTTAAATTTATCATGAACTAAACTTTTATATACTTGAGAATCGCAATAAAGGGATGAACCCTAATTAATTTAATCTTTGTTTTGAATTTGGGATTGTTTAGATTTAAATTGAATTGAGTCTTAGATATTGGATATTACTTTGGTCTTATTTACTAATTCTTTTCCGCGCAACTAGAATTAGCTGTTAGTATTTTGGATATTCCTTTTAGTGGCGAAGTGATCATCCGACAGGGGGGGTTTGAATACAGACTTAGGTAATACCCGTGTAATGCCCGTTATTGACCGACAGGCTTAACTAGTTACATAGCCAAAGAGGTAAAATCATATCATCCGAAGAGGCATATTAGACCATACAGGTGTTTATAGTACTTTAGGATAGCTCCTAGGTCCACCCGACAGGGGGCTAGGAGATATTAGAGTCACGACTAGTATACTAATACCAATTATACCCTTAAACATAACATAGATTATATTAATTAGGAGGATTCTTTGCGAGACTCAAGTATCTCTCATATCTGAAGTTGTCTTTTACTTGCATTATTTCTTTTCTAGTTATTTAATTTTAGTCTTATTTATCTGCATCTTTAGTTATTAGAAAACCAACACAAAAATCATATTTTACTGTCAAGCAATTATTTCTACTATCTGATTAATTTTTGGGTTGAACCTCATCCGTCCCTGAGAACGAAACTCGATTTATCGAATATTACTTGGACAACCATACACTTGCGGTAATTGTGGTTCCTTTATCTTCGTACTTAATTTTATAACACACCAGGACCCACCAGATAACCGTGACACGGTTCAGCAAAAACGGTCCAGCACAGTAGACCGTATTGTCACTAGCACCAGACCGTTACGACGGTCCCGAACGAAACATTCATGCGGTACACTGCATGACCTGTATGGTGCACCGCACCAGTCCAAAACCGTTACAACGGTGTGCAAAATCAGGGTCTTTGCTGAGGCCCCTTACAAAACCGTTTTGTCAAGACTGTGACACGGGGTCCAACTGAACTTTCATGCAGTACACTGCAGGTCCAGTCCAGAGCACCGCACGGCGCCGCCAAATCCATTCACTAAAGGGTTTGAAAGAAGAAAGTTAGTATTAGTTACGAATTTCTAAACGTTAAGCCTCTCTTTCTTCCCCAAAGATCTCCCAACTCCATTAAAGCTTCAACAAACCTTCACCTTACATCAAAACACTACCTAATCACCATAAATTCAAATCAAATTCCTTCCCTACATCATTATAAAGAAGATTCAACCACTTAAATCAAATCAAATCACCTAGAATCCAAGATTCAAAACCCCAAATTTCTAAATCTTATTCAACCATTTCTTAAATCCATACCAATTAAGCAAGAGTTCATCCTACCCACATAGAGATTCATCATCTTTACACCTTTCCTAACCCATATAACACTTGTTCAACCTAAATTCAAGGTTTACGAATTTCAAGAGTGTTAAAATCTTTGAGTTGGAGGTCTATTGAGATGACGAAAAGAACATAAACATTATCTACTGTTAGGGAGATGAACAAGAGTCAAAAAAGGTATTGGGTTCTATTGAGAAGAAGAAGATTGAGAAAGGTTTAAGTAAAAGTATGAAGAAAAAGGGGAAAAGAGGTCAAGAGAATAGAGGAAATCATGCAGTGGTAAATTCAAAGAGCAAAAAGATTACAACTTTCAAGGAGAAGACACCACAACCTCTACAAATCGAGATTCCTATGCCCGAGATGAACGAAGCTGCAAAGGCCTTGTTAGCTTACGCAAAGACACATTTACCGGACTTTCCTTTTGCTCATGAGAGAGTATTCGAAAAAGAAGTTGGAGAAGGTGATTATAAGAGATTCTTAGAGATAGGAGATAGATAAGGTTGGTCTACATTTATGAAGGGACGTTCAAATTTATGTATGGATTTAGTTCCTGAGTTATATTTAGGCCTCTTTAGCCGAGATAGTGAAGGTCGTGTTCCAGTTAGAGGAAAGTTAGTTCCTTTTACGGTTTAAGAGATTAGAAACCACTTCCAGTTCAAGAAATTAGTTGGACCATGTAAGTTTAGAGAAGCGGTGGAAAATATCAAGACTTTCAACTGGAATCAACTTTTTTAGTATGTATTAAATGAAGAGAAATGCAAGAACATAAAGGAGAATTTAAGGAATCTTGGCCTTACAAGTATCTTCAAGCGGATACTAGAGTTTGGCACAGTTTCCTCACACATAACGCCTTTGGAAACACACGAACTTCAGGTGTAACTAAGAGAAACTCCATCTTTTTTAATAGTGTTTTAAGAGGGGAAGAAGTAGATGTGGTACAGTTGATCTTCGAGGAGGTGATGCAATTTTTGGTCTCTCCGCTTTCGTTATTTAATGTGAAATATCCTACTATGATCACATGCCTTGTACGGAAAGAGAATGTGATTCCGGGTGAAGAAGAGAAACAACTGTATAAAGTGAGCAATAATATCGACAATACTTTGATCAAGACAATTTTAAGAGGAGCAGGAATTAAGAAACCTCCGCAAGAAGAACCAAAAGAAGAGGAACTTATTTGGTGAGAAAGGATAGATGAGTGATTGAATAAAGTTGAAGCATCTCAAACCTTCTTGTCCGATGATGTGTCACAAATCAAAGCAAATTAGGTGCACATCATGACACTCCTTGAGCAATTAAAGCCCGATTTAGCGAAAGATCAAGTAAATCATATCTTGGATATTGATAAAGCGAGGTAATAGCCTTGAGAGTATGTTTACTTTCTTCCTTACCATTTCTGTATATGCTTTATTTGCTTGTTTTTAATTTCACTTTAGAGTCTTTTTCGAGTTGTGGGGATACGCCTCATTTTTTAGTTGGGGGTGTGGGGATTTTTTGTCTCTCATCTCCATTTTTATGTGATTTTACTGTTATTTGGAAGAAATTAAAATTTTTGGTACATGACATTTAGATGTAGATTTTATTTAATAGCTTGAAGCATAAGCTTAGTAAGTTAATGATATAAATTAATAGGTTTATGAGCTATTTTATTTTGTATTCTTTGAGTATTTACAAGAAACACACATTGATAGTAAAGAAAAGATTAGTTAGCAATGCAGTAGAAGTGTGTTTGATCTTAGGGCGCCTTGAGGGGTGTGTAGACCGTGAGATCCAAGCTAGTTGATGAACCCATTTGATGAGCATGCTAAAGGTAAAAGAATGACGAAATTGCATAATTTAGAAAGTGATTAAGGTGGTTCTTTGATAAGCCCCTTGTTGCCTAGCTTTCTGTCCATTTATTATATTTTATATCCTTCACAGCCCCTTCTAGCGTTTCTAAAGCCTTTTTATTTAGCCACATTATAAGCCATATGCCTTTAGATTTTAGGGATTTTCCATATGACCCGCACTCGAATCGCGATTCATAGACAATTTTTTTAGAGCTTGAGTTTGGAATGGTGGATCCACCATTATGAGAATGATTATTGAGTTGGGAATTTTGAGCTTATGTATTTGTGCTCTTTATTATTGATGATGATTCACTATTATTATATTGTAACCCTTTGTCGGGGTAAAAGTAAATGAAAAAAGTTATGAAAGGAGAAAAGAATATATGTAAAAGGTAGCATGATATCTCATCTTTATGCTTTAGTATTGGGTTATTGGTGATGCTAATTAGTGCATCAAATCATTGGGTTGAGTGAGAATGTTTTACGAAAGTACCTCAAGCTCTAGGGCGATTCGTTGATGGAAAGTGAGGAGAGAGCCAAAAGCTCACTCTAAATTATCCAAATATATTATCATACCGTCCCTAAGCCAAAATTACAACCTTAAAGACCTTATGATTCTTTGCTATGTGATCTAGAAGTGATTAAGCCATTAGAGAGTAGTTAGATGGATATTAGATACTAGTGAAGTTAGATGAACAATCTATAGCCTCCTTGGTAAGCTAAGTGAAGATCCTCTCCTTCGTGCATTGTAAAGCTAATCTGATCTTAATTTTGAGTCATGTTAGTCGTAAGATGACAAGTGTACATGTAAATCAGTTTGTAGATATTATTACATGAAATTTTCTGAGTAGTTTCTTTGAGTTTATTATATATATTCTTTTATCTTCTTTCCATTATGCTTAATTGACTTAGGTGTGTATTTAGAGACTTACCTTTGATCTTCATTGTATCGGGATGATACAACTTTGAGTTGGGGGTCTTGATATCTCCCTATTTGTAATATAATAATATAGGTTGGAAATTTGATTTTATAATTAGGGAGTTTTATCCATTATTTGATATCTTCTTATTCTTGTCTTGATTTGATGATTTATTATTTTTAAAAAAATTTGGTTTAATTTGTGTGTTAATGTGAAACTCTTGAGATATATGGAATATAATTAGATTCTAAATCAATTCTAAGAAGATAAGGAAAGAAGATATGGAAGGAATCAAGAGATAAAAGGAAGTAGAGATAAAATAGGAAAGGAAAAGTTACCAAGTAATTCTGAAAATCTGCAGCTATGTACATTAAAGTGAAGATAACTTCAAATCGGATGGGAATTTTGATGAGAATTCTCAAGAGTAAATATAGATCTTCTTGCTTTAGTCTTTTCGATATAAAGTAGGCATAAATCTGACCATTAACGAAGGAGATATGATCAAAACAATGAGCAGTGTTTATACTCTCTGATATTTTAGAAAACAAATTTGAGTTGGACTTTGACTCAAATTTCTTGCCTTCCACTCAATATTTCGACCTAGTGTATTCTTAGCACCTATAAATAAACCCTCTTATTATTTAAAACATTTCCTTTCCTAGTCCTTAAGTATTATTCAACAAGAAATCATTCAAGAGAAGCAAGTTGACAGTATGTATCTTTATTTTAGTTTATTTCTTTCTAGCCGGAACTAAATTCTCATAGCATGGGTTTTACATATGTATAATATTTGAATTCTATTTTCTTCTATCTAAGTTTGTTTGGGAAAACCTTTTCAAATTGATTCTAGCTTCTTAACCTTTATATTTGTTCTATGTGCTTTTTTTTATTGACCGTAGTTCTTTCTAGTGCACGAGTATAGTCTACCCCATTAATAGTAGTCAGATGGTCACCCGGAAGAGGTGTCTAATTATTGAAACACCACATAAACTTCTAGTGTATGGTAGTGATGTCTCCTCATTTGTGATAATAAAATATATTTCTGAGACATCATTTTAGGCGTATTTATTAGTTTATAGGTCGATTTTAGCTTGATTTAGTACACTTTCCTATTTTGGGTCTTGAATTAATTAATTATTATTTTTAGAGCATATTGGGTTTAATTATTTATTTAGTGTGAAGCTTTAGAGATATATGGTAATTAATTAGAGTCCAAGTTGGTAAAAAGAGTTAAAGGAAAGAAGATAAACATGGAAATTGAAGATAAGGAAGTAAAAGCTAAAAACGTGGAAAAGGAAAACCTGCCTTAAATCTGAATTTCTGCACCTACGACCACAAATCAGCTAATATCTTAAACACGGTGAGGAATTTGGAGAAACGGTCAAGAGCAAAGTTGAAGATCTTTCCGAGACGATGAATTTGGTGTACTCATACGCATCAATCGGATAATTATTGAAGCTTTTAGGACCAAAAGAAAAATGGGGCTGATTGCATGTTTTTGGGCTACGAATTTGAGTTGGGCTTGGAGCCCATACTTACCTTTTCTTTCAAGAAAACGAATTAGGTCAACCTATACACTATAAATACAGCCCCTTAACACTCTGAAATCATCCTTGGTAAAACCTTAAGGCAAGAGGAAGCTTACAACACAAGAAAAGAAGTCTGGAAGGAGCTGCTCATCAATATGTCTTCTTCTACCTCTGAATTTGTAATTTCTTTCTTTTCTTGCATTAGTATGAACTAAATTTCTTTTAGCTTGAGTTTTTAGCATATATGTATGAACCCTAGTTTTGATTGACATCTATCTAATTTGGGAATTCTATGTTTTAAATTGAATTAATGTTTTTATTCTATGTTTATGTGTTTGGATTTATATTTTGTATTCTTGTGGAACCGCGGCCATATAGAATTACCATCTAGTAGTTAGGTCACCATTGACAACGATGTTTAATTACATGTTTAGCACATAACGTCTAGTGTTCGGTTTAGATCTGACAAATCAACCTAACTAGATAATCACCATGGTTTAGTATATATTGCTATTTACCAGTTGCAGGAACAGTTTGCTTAGGACTCCTTATTGACACAGGTAAATCCTATTCAAAACTACCTAGCGCAATTGGAACCGATTATTGAAATACTACATAATTCACCCTTACATGTTTAGAACGGCAAAACTAGTGGGGATTGCATGCTATTGACTCAAGCTATATTCTCATACTACTTCTTCTCTTGCATTTAAATTTCTGTCTTTATTTTCTTAGTTTAATTTAGTTTAATTGAAAACCAAATAAATATCTATTTGTCTTTACTTTTTCTGCGTTTTATTTGTTCTAGGTTTTTATATCTGCACTAGATTATTGCATAAGATTCCCCTAACCTTCGTAGTCTCTGCGTAACGAATCTTACTTATTTTCTAAAACTTGCATACGATCTGTATACTTGCAGAACCGTGCCAGTCTAGGGTGTTTATTTGCACTTTATTTATATCATATTTTATCACACCCTAGGCCGTACCAAGTTTTTGGTGCCGCTGCCGGGTAATAGGCAAAATCGGGTTGAGCAAGACCTCCCTGGTCTTCATGTGCCATTCCATGTTCAGCCAATAGGTTACCGTCCTCCAGAGATCCAGAATATTAAATTTCGAATCGAGCCGAGTATGCTTAGTCAGTTTCAAAAGTCATGGACTCTATAGTGGTACAGCAATTCAAGATCCGGTAAGATCGATTCAGAAGTTTATGCAGATTTGTGATGCTTATGTTACTCCAGGCATTACACGCGAGCAACTGTATTGTCATATGTTTTCATTCTTCTTAACTGGTAGAGCTAGCGAATGGCTAGATAGACAACCACCAGGAACAATCAATTCATGGACAGAACTTCAAGCCGCACTCTTTAACCGTTTTTATCCGAAGAGTATGAGACTCAAAGATCAAAGCGAGCTTGCAAGATTTTGTCAAGAAGATGGAGAAACAGTAGGAGAATCATGGACAAGGTTTCAACATAAATTAGCTAGATGTCCGCTCCATGGTTATACCCCCTCTTTACAACTTGCTATTTTCTATGAAGGTCTTAATGATAAAGGTAGAGAGAAGGTGGATAACATAGGAAAGGGAAATTTCGTGTCCATGAATCATAATGAAGCTTCCGAGGTCTTGGAAAATATTATTGAACAAGAAAGGAGTTGGCCTTCCACGCGAGCTCCTATTGCAAAGACCCGAGGTACGCTTCGATTAGATGCAGAAACTGCAAAATCAGCTCAAATGTCTGCATTAGAAAATCAAATCAAAGAGCTTAAGCTAGAGATACAGAAAAATTTAGCCGCAGCAAACTTAGTACAAGAAGCACAAGGTTGTCAACAATGTGGGGTTAATAATCATACATGGGAAGAGTGCGAAGGAAATCCACAATCTGTTTACTTCATATCCAACCGATGAGGTTATCAATTTGGTAATCGAAATCATCCGGGTATGCAGTATTCAAATCCAGAGGGGGCCGCTAATCCTGGTCATTATCAACCGCGTCCCTAGAACAACTTTTTCCAACCAAGAGGTCAGTACCAAAATCAACATCAAAATAGACCTGCTCCCCCTCAACAACCTGTTCAAGATGCCTATATCGATGTGTTAGATCAGAAAGCTTTACCACAGTATCCTCAAGAGGGATCTATGGATAATCAACAATTAGTAAAAGTCTTGGACCGTTTGACCACGAATATGAACGCTAAGGTAGAAAAGTTACGAGGACAAGATGCCGCAATTCAGATTTTAGGTACTCAAATAGAACAATTAAACAAAGTTCTAACAAATTTAATGGAACAAAAAGAATTGAAGGCTATCGAATTAGGTGATGACAATGTTGGGTTCGAAGCTTGTAAGGCTATTTGCCTTGAAATTGAAGAAGAAAAGAAGGAAGTACCACATGCTGCCGTTAGTGCCGTGGAGGTTCCGAGTACCGAAGAAGAACCAACCAAGTCTAGCCCCGTGGAATCTAACTGTTCTGAGGTTGATGTGGAGGACGATTCAGAAAAATCCGAATTTATACAGCTTCTGAAGGATATGCAAGAAGATATTCGATCGGTTATGGATTATCAAGCTGAGCTGGCTAAAGATAAAGAGAAAGAAGCCTCAAAGGAGGAATCAAGAGTTGAAGTTGCACCTGCTGTGCAAGAAGAGAAAGAAGAAGAGAAGGTGGAACCACCACCTATTGTTCAAACAGTGTCACCAACTATTCCTGATACAAATCAAAAGTATGACACTGAACTCAAGACATTTGTAGAGGCGTATACACCCGAAAATATCAACGCCCAAATGCTTGAGATTGCAAAGAAAGGACTTGCACCGCAACAAGTTTTTACGCAAGTTATTCCTGAGAAAGAAGCGAGAGTAGAGATCCCAAGAGAGAACCTGAGGGTTTCAAGAAGAAGTGAACGAGAGTTACCAACGAAGATTAAAGATCCGGGAAGTTTTAACCTTCTTATTCAAATTAATGGTATGCTCAAGGTGAAAGCTATGTACGATGTGGGTTCTGGTGTGAATCTTATGCCTAAGTCCGTGTTTGAGAGACTTGGACTTCAGAAATCAGAGAAAACTCCAATGAAGTTGCAGTTCACTGACAACTCAGTTACCAGGACATGGGGAACAGTGGAGGACCTCTTAGTCCATGCAGGTAGTATCGCCATCCCAACCGACTTTTTTATACTTGAGTTTGATGCAGATAAGCAGGTTCCAATCATACTTGGACGGCCTTTCATGGTCACAAGTCAAAGTGTCATCAACTTCCAAGAAGGGATCATTACCCTTCATGCAAAGAATGTATCCGAGACCTTCTATGTCTTAGGTAAGAAGCCAAGGAAGTTAGATCCCACCGTTCCTGTTATCCACAGCCTTTCACATAACAAAGTCCCTCCTGAGAAGATCCACTTAAATCCTGTGGATACTGAGCAAAGCATTGAGTTTGGGGTTGGCCATGAAGTTCTATGGAAAGCTCACAAACGTGAGAATAGGCCACGTAGTTTCAAAGACTCGTGGATGGGACCATTCATTGTCACTAAGGTTGTTTCAGCCAAGGTGATAGAAATCCGACCCAAAAAGGGGATCAAGCGCAGATTAGTTGACGTTCATAGCCTAACTCGTTGTTGGGGAGGCTATATTCGCAAATCTCGATAGACGTAACACGTCTAACTTTGAAAGACGTTAAACAAAAGTGTTGTATGGAGACAACCCGCAATTTTTTTTAAGTTTTTATGTCTTTTACGATTTAATTTATGTTTGGTTTAGTTGTTTTTAGTTGATATTGCATATTTGAGAAAGGTATTAGTGTTTTTGATGCTTAGGTATTGGAGAAATCGAGTTCGGGAGGAGAAAACGAAGTTGTACAAAATATTTCGGAAAATTCTGACCATCGGGCTGGTATACCGGACCTCATCCCCGGTAATACCGCAGAGAAGAAAAACCCGTACCACGGGTATGAGGCGCGGGTTTTATGACGAGAAGAAAAAAATATGGACGATGGGTCCGGTATACCGGACCATAACCCCGGTATACCGCAGAGAAGAAAAACCTGTACCACGGGTATGAGGCGCGTGTTTTATGACGAGAGGAAAATTTTGGAACAACAAAAGGTCCAGTATACCAGACCATATGCCCGGTATACCGGAGATCGCCGCTGGAGAAAGAAAATTGCGGGTTGAAGCTTATAAAAGGAGGATATTAGGTATAATTCCGAATTTATTAAACCTCAAGCCTCTCTTTCTTCTCCAAACCTCTCCCAATTCTATTAAAGCTCATATAAACCTTCACCAATCATCAAAACACTACCCAATCATCAAGAAAAACACATCAAATCTTCTCTCCACCTCATTACAAAGGAGATTCAAATACCCAATTCTCACCAAACACATTAAATTGAAGAATCAAGAGCTCAAATTTTAAAAATTCATCCTACAATTTCTTAAATCCAAGCTAATCCATCAAGAATTCACCTTACCCACATAGAGATTCATCATCAATTCACCTTTCCTAAACCAAATCAAGCTTGTTCAACCAAAAATTCACAAGTTCAAATTTCAAGAGTTGTTAAAGCTTTGAGTTGGGGGTCAATTGAAAATGACTAATAGAACAGAAATATTAGCTAACAAAAGGGATGTGAAGAAAAGCAAGGTATTGGGTTCAATTGAGAAGAAATCAAATAGTAAAGGTTCTAGTTCTAAAGCTAAGGGTAAAAACGATGTTGAAGATGGAAGTAAGCTAGTTATGTGTGATCGTAATGGTAAAAGGCTATACTTTTATTCAAAGGAGAAAACACAACCTCCACCCTTCAAAGGTCCTACACCCAAGGAAAAAGAGGAAGCTTCAAAGGCCTTGAAAGCTTCTGCAGAGAAACAATTAAAAGAGCTACCTATTGCTTATGAGAAAGTATTCAAGGAAGAAGTTGGTACAGGAGAGTACAAGAGATTCTTGGAGCTTGGTGCAAAATTGGGTTGGTCTACGTTCATGGTAAGACGTTCTGAATTATGTCATGAGTTAGTTTTTGAATTCTATTTAGGCCTCTTTAGCCGAGATAGTAAAGGTTGTGTTCCGATTAGAGGAAAGTTAGTTCCTTTCACAGTTAATGAGATTATTTACCACTTCAAGTTTAAGAAATATATTGCAAGTATGATGAAGCGGTTGCTAAACAAAAAATCTTTGATGAGGAATTACTTTTTGAGCATGTTTTAGACAAGGAGAAAGTGCAATCACATAAGGGAGAATTGAAGGCACCTTGGCCTTACAAATATCTTCAACCGGACGAGAGAGTTTGGCACAATTTCCTTATTCCTAATGTCTTTGGAAACACACGAACTTTGGATGTGACTAAGAAGAATGCTCTACTTTTGGACTGTATTTTGCGAGGGGAGGAAGTGGATGTGGCACAGATAATCTATGAGGAGGTGATGCGATTTTCGATCTCTCCTAAATCAGTTTATAATGTTAAATTTCCGACTATGATCACGTGTCTTGTGCGAAAAGCGAATGTTACATTGGGTGAAGAAGAGAAACTCGAGTTTAAGACGAGTTATATTGATAATGCTTGGATCAAGGATGTCTTTTGAAGAGCGGGTTCTACGCAAGTCTCGAAAGAAGAAAAGGAGCAAAGTTGGCAAGATAAGATGGAGGAGCGTTTAACCAAATTCGAAGCAGCTCAAACTTCCTTAGCCAATGATGTGGCACAAATCAACCCTAATCAAGTTCACATCATGGAACTCCTTGATCAATTAACGAAAGATCAAGCAAATCCGACCTCGGGTATCAATAATGCGAGGCAATAAGCCTCGAGAGTATGTTCTCTTTCTTCCTTACCATTGCTGTAAATGCATTTATCTGCTAATTTTAATTTCTGTTTCGAGTCTTTTTTGAGTCGTGGGGACACGACTAATTTTTTAGTTGGGGGTGTGGGGATTCGTTGTCTCTCATCTCCATTTTTTTTCTGTTTTTAGGTAGAAATCAAAATTTTTGATACATAGGAATTAGATGTAGAGTGTGTTTAATAGCTTGAAAAGCATAAGCTCAGTGAATTGATGATAGTAAGTAGTATGTTTATGAGCTATGTTATTTGTATGCTTCGAGTATTTGCAGGAAAACACAAGTTGATAATAAAGAAAAGATTAGTGAGCAATGCGATAGAAAGTATGTTCGATCTCAGGGAACCTTGAGAGGTGTGTAGGCCGGGAGATCCAAGCTAGTTGACAAAACCATTTGATGAAAGTGCTAAAGGTAAGAAAATAACGAAATTGCATAGTGTAGAAAGTGATTAACGCAGTTCTTTCATATTTGAGCCACTTGAAGCCTTTTTATACCTTCTCACCTTGTTATTTTGATTTTATATGCTATATCCTTCTCAGCCCCTTCTAGCCTTTCTAAAGCTTTTTATTGAAACACATTATAAGCCATATCCCTTTAGATTATAGGACTTTTCCATATGACCCGCACTCGAATCGCGATGCATAGACAGTTGTTTTAGAGCTTGAGTTTGGGGTGGTGGGTCCACCATTATGGGAATTGTTGTTGGGTTGGGATTTTTGAACTTATTAATTGTGCTCCGTTCTTTATATTGATGATGATTCACAGATTTCGATTGTAACCCTTTGTCAGGGTAATAGTGAATGAAAAAGAAGCTACGAGCTAAATTTGCCAACAAGGGCATTAAAAGAAAAAAATATATATATGTAAAAAATAGCGTGATATCTCAACATTAAAAGAGAGTCATAGCTATAGAAATTGATTTGAAAAGAAAATATATATATTCGGACCGGCAAAGTGGATTTTTATGTGAACATCTTATGCTTTAATTGGGTTATTGGGGATGCTAAATTGTGCATCAAGGAATTCATTGGGTTGAGTGAGAAACGTTTTACGAGAGTAACTCAAGCTCTAGGGCGATTCGTTGATGGCTAGTGAGGAGAGAGCCAAAAGCTCACTCTATATTATCCAAATATACTATCATACCGTCCCTAAACCTAAATTACAACCTTAAAGACCTTTTGATTCTTTGCTATGTAATTAAGAAGTGATTGAGCCACTAGAGAGTAGTTAAGTGGATCTTTGAATACTAGTGAAGTTCAATGAACAATCTATAGCTTTCCTGGGGAACTGAGTAAAGTCCCAATCCTTTTTACATTGCGAAACTAATCTGATCTTCAATTCAAGCCGTGTTGACTATGGATATGAGAAGTGTACAGATATGTAGCTTATTAATATTATTGCATGAAATTTTCTGAGTTGTTGCTTTAGGGTTATTCTATATATTCTGCTATGTTCTTCCCATTGTGTTGAAAATTCCATAAGTGTGTATTTATAGACTTCCCTTGTTTTTATCTTTATTGTATCGGGACGATACAACTTTGAGTTGGGGGTCTTGATGTCTCCTCATTTGTGATAGATTTATATTAGGATGAGACATCATTTTTAGTGATTTAGAAGTCATAATAGTCGATTTTCTTGAGAAATAGTGCACTTTCATATTTTGAGTCTTGATTTAGTGAAATAATATTTTTAGAGCATATTGGGTTTAATTATTTATTTAGTGTGAAGATTTAAAGATAATTATGAAGATTAATTAGAGTCCAAGTCAAAGACTACAAGATATGCAAAGAGATAAGCATGGAAATTGGAGATAAGGAAACAAAAGATAAAAACATGGAAAAGGAAAAGCTGTCTTAATCTTGAATTTCTGCACCTACGACCACAAATCAGTTTATATCTCAAAACCGGTGTAGAATTTGGATAAACGATCAAGAGAAAAGTTGAAGATCTTTCCGAGACGATGAATTTGGTATATTCATATGCGTCAAACGGACAATTATTGAAGCTGCTAGGACCAAAAGAAAAATGGGCCTGATTTCATGTTTTTAGGGTTATGAATTTGAGTTGGACTTGGAGTCCATTACTTAACCTCTCCTTCAAGAAAACGAATTAGGTCTTCTAAACACCTATAAATACACCCTTATATAACTTGTAAATCATCCTTGCCTCATAGTAATTAGTTCTTAAGGTTTTATTCTTCCAAGTTATTGTAGAGAGCAAGACGATGTCTTTTATTATTTCTTTTAGTTTATTTCCTTCAGGTATGAACTAAACTCCCATAGATTGGGTTTCACATCATGTATAATCTATGAATTCTAATTTCTTTCTATCTAGGTTTCTTTTGGAATTACATATTTTAATCTGATATTAGCTTCTTACCTTTATATTTGTTTATGTGTTTTGATTTATTGCATGTCCTAGAACTGATCACTTTAGGCTCTCTTAATAGTAATTAGATGATCACCTTAGCTGGGTGTCTAATTATTGAAACACCACATAACGTCTAGTGTCGATATTAGTCCTGACAAAACTGATTCTAACTAGATAATCATTAGGGTATGAATTAATCACTATCACCATGTATGGAAATTGATTGCTTAGGGCCTTGGTGGCGCTTGATAACCCTATTTGAACCAGCCTCGTGGTGTGTCCGTAGCCCCCTTAGTCGCTCTCAAAGTCTAAGGAATGGGAATTTAGAATCCTGATTAAGTATACAAGAGCTAATATTCTCTCTTATTAACTAGATCTAATAGAAAGAATTAGAAGGATTAGTGCATACTAGCAAAACCTAAGCTATACTTCTCATCTCATATTCTTCGTATTTTATTTTATTGTCTTTATTTTCTTAGTATTAATTAGTTAATTTCGAAATCTATTCCTTTAATTTTCTGTCTTTTAATTATTTACTCCTTACTCGTTATTGTTACCCATTCGACTAGCACACTAAGTCCCTGAGAACGAACTCAACTTATCAACTAAAACTTGCATACGTCCTGTAATACTTGCAGTACTGTGCCTGTCTAGGGTGAGAGTGCGTAGTTTTCTAGACTTAATTTTATCTTATTTTTATCACACCCTAGGTGACAAAAACTTGGTACGGCCTAGGGTGTGATAAAAAGATATAATATTTAGATGCTAATAAACACCCTAAGCTAGTACGGTTCTGCAAGTATACAGATCGTATGCAAGTTTTAGAAAATAAGTAAGATTCGTTCCGCAGAGACTACGAAGGTTAGGGGAATCTTATACAATAATCAAGTGCAGATATAAAAAGCTAGAACAAATAAAACGCATAAAAAGTAAAGACAAATAGATATTTTTTTGGTTTTCAATTAAACTAAATTAAACTAAGAAAATAAAGACAGAAATTTAAATGCAAGAGAAGAAGTAGTATGAGAATATAGGTTGAGTCAATAGCATGTAATTCCCACTAGTTTTGCCGTTCTAAACATGGAAGGGTGAATTATGTAGTATTTCAATAATCGGTTCCAATTGCGCTAGGTAGTTTTAAATAGGATTTACCTGTGTCAATAAGGAGTCCTAAGCAAACTGTTCCTGCAATTGGTAAATAGCAATATATACTAAACCATGGTGATTATCTAGTTAGGTTGATTTGTCAGATCTAAACCGAATACTAGACGTTACGTGCTAAACATGTAATTAAACACCGCTGTAAATGGTGACCTAACTACTACATGGTAATTCTATATGGCCGCGGTTCCACAAGAACACAGAATATAAATCCAAACACATAAACAGATAATAAAAACAATAATTCAATTTAAAACATAGAATTCCCAAATTAGATAGATGTCAATCAAAACTAGGGTTCATACATATATGCTAAAAACTCAAGCTAAAAGAAATTTAGCTCATACTAATGCAAGAAAAGAAAGAAATTACAAAGTCAAAGGTAGAAGAAGACATTGTTGATAAACATCTCCTTCCAGACTTCTTTTCTTGTGTTGTAAGCTTCCTCTTGGCTTAAGGTTTAACCAAGGATGATTTTAGAGTGTTAAGGGGCTGTATTTATAGTATATAGGTTGACCTAATTCGTTTTCTTGAAGAAAAAGGTAAGTATGGCCTCCAAGCCCAACTCAAATTCGTAGCCCAAAAACATGCAATCATCCCCGTTTTTCCTTTGGTCCTAACAACTTTAATATTTATCCGATTGATGCGTATGAGTACACCAAATTCATGTCTCGGAAAGATCTTCAACTTTGCTCTTGACGGTTTCTCCAAATTCCTCATCGTTCTTAAGATATAAGCTGATTTGTGGTCGTAGTTGTAGAAATTCAGATTTAAGGCAGCTTTTCCTTTTCCATGTTACGAAAGTCACACCTCATGGAGTGATTGAAATTGAACATCCAACCGAGCAAAGGACATTCATGGTGAATGGCCAGCGTTTGAAAAGATACCATGACAGTGAGGACTTTGGACGAGAGGAGACAATCCATCTCGTAGAAAGCGCTTAGCCTGAGGTACACGTCTAACTCAAAGACGTTAAACAAAAGTGCTCTTGGGAGACACCCCTTGTTTTAATTATTTTTTAGATTAGTTTGTAGTGTATAATTTTAAGTTAGTGTATATTTTTAATTGTGTTTACAAGCTAATAGTAGAGAAAGGTAGTGTGTTATTGTGCAGGAAATGAGTTTGGGGTCAAAGGAAAAATTTTGGAAAAATTCGCAGGCCAGTCCGGTATACCGCGCCTCACGTCCGGTATACCGCACAGTGGCAGTTTTGAAGAGTTTCATTCCTAATCAAATTCTTACCTTATCAAACTTAACCCTAGCCCCTCCCACACTAAATTTTCAGACCCAAACACTATATATAGACCTTGTAGCTTGTACAAACCTCCACAATTAACACAACAACTTCAATAATTCTCTCCTCCATCCTACATAAACACAATTTCTTCATCAAATTCATCACACTACACCATTAAACACCATCAAGAACATCAAGCTTTCAAGATTTCTTCTAAGATTCATCAAGAAACCTTTCTCTTTCATCAATTCCAAGAAACAACCTCAAGCTACACCAATTTCTCTTAAACTTTTAATTCATCCTTGGTATAACTTGAGTTGTGGGTAAATCAAACATGACTAATCGATCTGATGATATGGAATACAAGAGAAAGTGCACCATCCTTGGGAAGAATAATAAATTGCCTGGAGCCACCATTGAAAAGTCGATCAACCTTGATGAGGCTACTGAAGAATCCAAAGAGAAGGCACCAGCACAACCACTACCAAAGAAATTAACTGCTAGAATGTCTGTACCAGCAAGGCCTTTGAAAAAGATAAAGATTCATAACCAAGGCTCTTCTACTTCTTCCTCTAAAATTGATCATGATCTTCCCCCATGGGCTCTTAAACTGCAACATGAAGTTGAAAGATTACGAGAAGATAACAGAGAACTTCGGTAGAAGTTACACAGATGCAATCACAGCTGGAAGATATAACCTTGGAAAGGGATATTGATAATTATTCTGATCCCTCTTCTTCTTCTTCTTCGGAGGACATAATGGATCTCTATGGCCAGCCAGGAAAGCCACTCTAATCCTCTTTCTTAATAGCTTGTATGCATTAGGTAGTTTAGATAGTTTTGATTTTAAATTTTATTTATTTCTTGAGTTTTTTTTTTGAGTCGTGGGGACACGACTCACTTTTGAGTTGGGGGTGGGGATTCGTTGTCCTCATCTTCTTTTCGTTTTTGCATAAAATTTAAAATTTTTAGGTTGAATTAAGGATAGAATATTTTGAATGAACCTAATTGAGCATGATTTAATTAGGTCAATGATAGTAAGTAGTATGTTTTTGAAAGATGTCATAAATTTGTTTAGCATGCATGTATGAAAACAGGAAATAAAAGATAGGAAAGTTAATGAGCAATGCTAAGAATTCACGTTGAAACTTAGGGATAGTTATTTGGTGTGTAGAATGTGAGGTTTGTAATTAGTTGAAAAGCCACTTATCTATGAACTAATAATAAAAATGTAAAAAAATCCGGTAGTTAGAAAAATGAATAAGACAGTTCTTTCATGTTAAAAACACTTGAAGCCTTTATACCTTCTCACCCTTTTATTTGATTATTGTTATTATTTATCCGTCTTAGCCCCTCTGAGCCTTTCTAAAGCCTTTTATTGAAACACATTATAATCCATACCCTTAGTTTGTAGGACTTATCTATATGACCCGCACTCGAATCGCAAAACCTGAAGCAAGTTGTTTTAGAGCTTGAGTTTGGGGTGGTGGGTTTCATCATTAGGGAACATTGGGTTTGGGAATTAGTAATTGTGATTTTATAAATGATGAAAAAGTTATTATTGTAACCCTTTGTCGGGGTAATAGTGAATGAAAAAGAAGCTACGAGCTAAATTTGCCAACAAGGGCATATATATATATATATATATATATATATATATATATATATATATATATATATATATATATATATATATATATTTATATATGAAAAGAAAATAGCGTGATATCTCAACATCAAAAGGAGAATCATAGCTATACAAAAGAAAAAAAAGTAATATGAAAAGAATATATATATTCGGACTGGCAAAGTGGAATTTGTACATCATCAGAAAAAGGTTTTAATTGGAACTTGTTGGAGATGCACATCAAAAGCATCAATAAATAGGTTGAGTGAGAACATTTTCGAGTGAAAACTCAAGCTCTAGGGCGATTCGTTGATGGCTAGTGAGGAGAGAGCCACAAGCTCACTTTTCATTATTCAAATATACCACATTCGTCCTTAAGCCAAGTTATAACCAAGACCTTAGGATTTCTAACTACTTGGTGGAGAAACAATTGAGCTATTAGGTAGTAGGTAAGTGGACCATTGAATGCTATATTAGGACTTATGAACAACCTATAGCCATTAACTTGAACTAAGTTATCATCCTCTCCTTCTGGCATTGCGAAATTAATCTGGATTTGAATTTATGGATTGTTGATTACATGTATATTAAGCATATTTGTGCATCATTTCTTGGGAATCACTACATGAGACTTATTAGATATTTTGCTCTAGGATCAATCATTATGTTCTGTTCTTATTCTCCTCCGACTTCTTCTTGTTTATTTGACTACCCTACTGTTCTTTACTTTTATTGTATCGGGACGATACAACTTTGATTTGGGGGTCTTGATGTCTCCTCATTTTTTATAATAAAATCTATTTCTGAGACATCATTTTAGGCGTATTTATTAGTTTATAGGTCGATTTTAGCTTGATTTATTACACTTTCCTATTTTGGGTCTTGAATTAATTAATTATTATTTTTAGAGCATATTGGGTTTAATTATTTATTTAGTGTGAAGCTTTAGAGATATATGGTAATTAATTAGAGTCCAAGTTTGTAAAAAGAGCTAAAGGAAAGAAGACAGACATGGAAATTGAAGATAAGGAAGTAAAAGCTAAAAACATGGAAAAGGAAAACCTGTCTTAAATCTGAATTTCTGCACCTACGACCACAAATCAGCTCATATCTTAAAAACGGTGAGGAATTTGGAGAAACGGTCAAGAGAAGAGTTGAAGATCCTTCCGAGACGATGAATTTGGTGTACTAATACGTATCAATGGAATAAGTATTGAAGTTGTTAGGACCAAAAGAAAAACGGGGCTGATTGTATGTTTTTGGGCTACGAATTTGAGTTGGGCTTGGAGCCCATACTTACCTATCCTTCAAGAAAACGAATTAGGTCAACCTATACACTATAAATACAACCTCTTAACACTCTGAAATCATCCTTGGTGAAATTTTAAGCCAAGAGGAAGCTTACAACACAAGAAAGAAGTCTGGAAGGAGCTGTTCATCAATATGTCTTCTTCTACCTCTGAATTTGTAATTTATTTCTTTTCTTGCATTAGTATGAACTAAATTTCTTTTAGCTTGAGTTTTTAGCATATATGTATGAACCCTAGTTTTGATTGACATCTATCTAATTTGGGAATTCTATGTTTTAAATTGAATTATTGTTTTTATTCTCTGTTTATGTGTTTGGATTTATATTCTGTGTTCCTGTGCAACCGCGGCCATATAGAATTACCATCTAGTAGTTAGGTCACCATTGACAACGGTGTTTAATTACATGTTTAGCACATAACGTCTAGTATTCGGTTTAGATCTGACAAATCAACCTAACTATATAATCACCATGGTTTAGTATATATTGCTATTTACCAGTCGCAGGAACAGTTTGCTTAGGATTCCTTATTGACACAGGTAAATCCTATTTAAAACTACCTAGCGCAATTGGAACCTATTATTGAAATACTACATAATTCACCCTTACATGTTTAGAACGGCAAAACTAGTGGGGATTGCATGCTATTGACTCAAGCTATATTCTCATACTACTTCTTCTCTTGCATTTAAATTTCTGTCTTTATTTTCTTAGTTTAATTTAGTTTAATTGAAAACCAAATAAATATCTATTTGTCTTTACCTTTTCTGCGTTTTATTTGTTCTAGCTTTTTATATCTGCACTTGATTATTGCATAAGATTCACCTAACCTTCGTAGTCTCTACGGAACGAATCTTACTTATTTTCTAAAACTTGCATACGATCTGTATACTTGCAGAACCGTGTCAGTCTAGGGTGTTTATTTGCACTTTATTTATATCATATTTTATCACACCCTAGGCCGTACCAGGTAGTGATCCGGAATGACTTGCCTAACTAGATAGTCATTTGGGTTTGAGATTTAACCACCGATCATTGCGCAGGGTCCCCTTACCCAAGTCATGGTAATTCTTATGTCGCCACCTAAATCCACCCAGAAGGGGTTTAGGAGGAATATAGAACCCTTGCTACTTGCTTTATGAGCTTTAATCACCCTTATTAACTAGTAGAATAAATAGAAGTGTAAGTGCTTACAAGCAAGCCTAAGATATATTTCTCGTCTTATTCTTAAATCTTTTATTTTAGTGTCTTGTCTTTAATTAATCATTATTCTCCTCAATTATTCCTATTTAATTTTCTTGTCTTTTAATTAATCAGCAATACATTCTCAAGTATAACCTTTTTATTTCCAATAATATGCTCACTGAAATTCATAACTATGGTAGTTTCTTTACCTAGACTAATAGGCAAGACGAGTTGAACGTGGTCAAATCAAAAATTGACAAAGTTTTCGCTTCCACGGAATGGACTGACAAATTTCCCAATGCTACTGTGTTCATCTCACCTGTGGTTGGTTCTGACCACTCCCCTCTTATACTTTTCCCTCATGGTAAAGGGAGAAGACATATGAAACACTTTAGATTTGAAACAAACTGGTACCTCCACCCACAGTGCAAAGATATTGTTGAAAACGCTTGGAATACCCCAGTGGACAACTCGGCCCTTCAAGTGGTTCTTCAAAAAAGAGATCACTTCTAATGCTTTGACAACATGGGGAAAACTTGTTTTCCCTAATAACAAAACCAAGATCACACAACTGGAACGATAACTAATTGATATCTCTAATGCCCCTTTTACCCCTCAGCAACAAGGGGAGGAAATTTTGATACGAGAACAACTATTACTGTACTGGAAAAGAGACGAGATTTACTAGTCTGATCGAGCCAAAGATCAATGGATTAGATATGGAGATAAAAACACCAAATACTTTTTCGCCCTCACGTCACAAAGACGCAATTGTAACCGAATAGTAGGAATACAGAACTCTGAGGGTGATTGGGTTCATACGGAAAATGAAATTAAACAACAATTTAACACCTTTTATTCTAATCTGTTACATGAACAGGAACCCACAAATCTTAATGATGCTTTACGAGAGATACTCCCAAAAGTAACTGATGACATGAATGAATCCTTAACCAAGATACCAGATGAGATTGAAATTAAACAAGCTGCTTTTGATATGAGCCCTAACAAAGCTCCAGGCCCTGATGGCCTGAATGGTAAATTCTTTCAGGAATACTGGGACATTATTGGAAGTGACTTGGTGGATCTAGTGGTTGACTTTTTTTACTAATAATACCCCACTCACTCTTTTAAATGAAACACTGATTACTTTGATCCCTAAAGGTGACTGTCAGACAGGTGTGGGCGACTACCGTCCTATCTCATGTGGTAACTTTGTTTACAAGGTGATTGCAAGGATATTGGCAAATAGACTACAGGCGTTAATCAATGATATCACTCACCTACCCAATCGGCATTTATTAAAGGAAGGGCAATCCAAGATAATATCCTGATTGCCCAGGAAGTATCATACTTTATGGAGCGGAAATTGAAAAATAAAGCTAACTTTGCGGCTATTAAACTTGATATGGCTAAGGCATATGATCAGGTACGCTGGGAGTTTCTCCGCTTGCTTCTTGAGAAAATGGGTTTTGCACCCAAATGGGTACAATGGATCTGGAATTGCATATCGACGGTCACCTTTCAGATCAACATTAATGGGGAGCGCCAACCTCCCTTCAAACCTGGCCAGGGGATTCGGGAGGGGGTCCCTTTATCACCACTGTTATTTGCTTTACTTACTGAATCACTAATTTCTTTACTAGAAACTAAGGTTGAACAGGGATTGACAACTGGTATTCAGATTACACGTAACCGTCCAACTATATCGCACCTACTATTTGCAGATGACTCGTTGTTTTTTATCTCTTTGGATGGGCAGGACCTGCAGGAATTCAAGGATGTATTGAGACTTACTGTCGGTGTTCAGGGCAGAAAATCAACTACCATAAATCTTCGATTTGTTTTAGTAATCAAACCCCGGAAGCCTTAAGACAACAGGTAGTAGCAGTACTACAGATAAATGAGACTCGAGACCTGGGGAAATACCTAGGCATACCACTGTGCCACAAGAGATCACGAATGGACACTCTGAACTGGATAGTTGAACGGGTTTTCAACAAAGCCCAAGGTTGGATTGCTAAACTCATTTCGGAAGGCGGCAAAGAAATACTAATCAAAGCGGTTTTACAGGCTATACCTTGCTATGCGATGTCTATTTTTTCTTTTCCTGTTGGATTTTGCAGGAAAGTTTCATCTATTATTGCTAGATTCTGGTGGAACTCCTTGGAGAAAAGGATAATACATTGGCTAGAATGGGAGAAGATGACTGCCGCCAAGGTAGTGGGGGGAATGGGCTTTCGGGACCTGAAGAGGGCGAATAGGGCGCTTCTAGCTGCTCAGGCTTGGAGAATCCTTAGTAACCCTCATCTGCTTGTTTCGAGAGTACTGAAAGGCATTTACTTCCCTCACGGGAATTTCTTGGATACTAAGTTAAGACAGAATCGGACGTGGTCTTGGGCTAGCTTGATTGAAGGAAGAGACTTGCTTGTTGAACATGGCCACATTCAGATTGGATATGGAGAATCAACCAATATCTGGAAACACAAATGGTTACCCTCAGGTATAATTAAGGATCGCCCTATTGATACTAATATTGAAACTATTAACCAACTGATGACAACTCAGAGGAATAGTTGGGACTGGACGATAATTGACAATACCATCCCACTACCTGTCCATGGAGAGATTTCTAGAATCCCTCTCCTAGAGCCGGAGGGTCAGGAAACCTTCATTTGGCCTTTTACTAAGTCTGGCACATACACCACTAAAACTGGATACTAGATCTTATCCCAAATGGCGATAATTGGAACATCGCAGACCTTAATCCAAGCTGAACTGAATAACCCAAAACTGTGGAATCGAGTATGGAAATCTAATGTTCCCAATAAAGTGCGATCTTTTAACTAGAAAGAATGTCGAAATTTATTACCTACTAAACAGAATCTTTATAGAAGGCATTCCAGTGACAATAAATATTGTATCTGGTGTGAAAACTTGACAGATACAGTGGTACATATGCTTCTATCTTGTAATTTTGCAAAACAGATCTGGGCAGGTATTGCTCTGCAGGTAAGGATACCGGAGGAGGATCCAGACTCTATAGGAGACTGGTTTTCTAAAACATGCGACTTGATGGATAATACAATTTGGGAGGAAAACATCTTAATAGCAGGTCTTCAACTGACACTTTGGAACATTTGGAAGGCCAAAATGAAAATGCTTCACGAACAAGTTCATATTCAACCACAACAGATGTCTTTTCAATTCATGCAGGTATGGCGGACCGTTTTGGAGCCTCTTGGGACTCCCCACCAGCACCTGCACCTCCTACTACCAGGGCACCGGTGGATAACCATATCAATGATCATGATCTTAATGATGCCAACTTTGTGTATACTTGTGATGCGTCATTTGTTTCAGCTAATGTACCAAGTGGTATCGGAATAGTACAACGGAATACGCTTACGGGTCAACGTGTTACTTTCTCTAAACCAATCTGGACAGATTCAGCAGCGGAAGGGGAAGCTGTGGCGGTTCTTGAAGCATCCCGGCTCAGTATGGGTCACCCAGGATCCAAAACCGTAATCTGTTCAGACAACCTTGACTTTGTTCAAGGACCTAAGTCGTTGCCAGCTGCTTGGTGGAAAGTCCGCCCTTTCATTACGCGGATCAACAGGATGGTTGGAGAGCATGGAGCACTCTTCTTCAAACATCTTCCACGTAGATGGAATGGGCTGGCTGACCGTGCTGCGCGTTTAGCTAGGCAATCGGCACCGGATCATCTGGACCCTACGGAGTTAGGGTCGGCTTTTACGCGATTAGGGATAGGCTAACCTACTATTAGATTTTGTTACTAGTACGTTCGACCAAAAAAAAATATTACTATTCTTTCTTGTAATCCATTCGTATAACACACTAGTCCCTAAGAACGAATCTGAACTTATCATTAAAACTTGTGTATGACCCGTGATACTTGCAGCGAGTAACGTGGAAGTGAGAGTGTTTGTTCTTATTTATTTAATCTTATTTTATCATACTCTATCCCCCACCGGAGGGAAACCCGAGGAAAACTACTACAACTTTCAGGGTTGGCATTTTACTACATAAGAGACGAGTCGAGCTTGAAATCAGCCTAGAACAAGGCCGGTGAACTCCATGTGCATCATTAAGGACCATCATGGATCGAGAACGTCAACCCCTAACTTGGGGATTAAGCGATTCTCACGAAGGTAAGCACTATTTTCTCATTCGTTAGCTTTTGTATATTATGTGTTAGTGTATATTTTTAAGTTTTTATATTCTTTTGAGTCGCTTTAGAGTTTTGGGTACACGACTTAGATTTTAGTTGGGTGGGGTACTCTTTGTCCTTATCCCCGTTTTGTCTTTAATCGCTTCATAAAAAATTGTAAAATATAAAACAATTGGTATAAGGAATAGATATAGAATCTAAACATGTTTCCTGAAAGCAGGACTTTAATAAGTTAATGATAGAATGTAGTAGGCCTTAGAGTTAATTCATAACCTGCTTAAAATATTTGCATGAAAACACAACATTAAAGATAGAAACGACTAGTGAGCAATGTGTAGAAGTAAGTTTGAACGTAGGGAGAATAAGTTTTTTGTAGGGAGAATGTCTATTTTGTAGAACGTGAGGTTCAAACTAGTTGAAAAACCACTTAAACTATGGAATAAAAGTGGGTTTTTTTAGAAACCATATAATTAGGCAAAATGAATGAAGCGTTTATTTGATATCCCCTTAAAGCCTTTCAACTTGCTAATTCAATTTAAATGTTATATATCCGTCTTAGCCCCCTTCTAGCATGTAGCCCTTTCTTTTTAGCGACATTATAAGCGTATATCCCTTATATTTTAGGACTTATCCATGTGACCCATCTTTGAATCGCAACACCTTAAGACTAGTTGTCATTTGAGCTTGAATTTAAGGTGATGGGTGTTCGTGATGCGATATACATTGGGTGGATTCAGCTTGTAATGTGCTATGCTGAAGATGTTCCTTATTGTAATCCTTTTCCATATTTTACTAAAAAAATTATTTAATAAAAAAATATATATGAAAAATAAGTCGACATGACAACTCAGTTTAAAAAGAGTGTCTTGTTCAACTGAAGATGAGTTTCTCTTTCATTGCCAAAAACGCTATGCATCTGATGTCTCCCTATTTGTTCTAATTATTAGACCTTTGGAGACATCCTTTTAGGTGAATAAATGACTTATTTGATAGACTTTTAATGCTTATTTCGTCATCTTGCACTTTCTCCCCTTGGAAATTGACTATTTGCATTTTTAGAGCTTTTGTGCGTTAATTTGACTATTTTTAGTGCAAAGTTAATAGGTTCTTGAATTTCATGAAAGACCAAGCCAAGGAGGAGAAGTGACAATTAAAGTCTTAGGGTATTTTAGAGTGTTAGGAATTATTTTTACTCGAGTTTCTATGTTTAGAGTGCACTTTCCTATTTCTATTTCTTGAAGTATTGAATTATTCTTTTTAAGCATACGCGGTTTAATTATTTATTTATTGTGAAGCTTTAAAAGATATATGGTAATTACTTAGAGACCAAGTCGAGATAAAGAAGTAAAGGAAAGAAGATTTACATGGAAATAAGAAGATTAAGGAAAGATATATGCAAAGAAGGAAAAGATAAAGCTGCCTTATGAATTTGAAATTCCAGCCACATTTCAAAGACGAGTTCATAACTTAAGATTGGATAGGAATTTGGGAGAGTGGTCTGCACCAATGGAAAGAGATTTCCGAGACAAGCGGTTTCATGTATTGGAACACCTCAAACGGATAAGTATTGAATGAGATATGACCAAAACAAATCAGCAGCAGAATCTTACATTTCCTAGATTTTAGGGCTACGAATTTAAGAGTCCTTGCCTTGTCTTCCACTCCAAGTAATTCGACCTAGGGCTTGCTAACACCTATAAATACACATCTTAGACCTCATTATTCAGTACCTCTCAATTATTTTTCAATATATGAGAGAGAGAGAGAGAGAGAGAGAGAGAGAGAGAGAGAGAGAGAGAGTCAGAACCACCTCTCACAATTCATTCAATTTATAATATCCTTCGAGAGAGAGAGAGAGAGAGAGAGAGTCAAAGACTTCAAGAGCAAGAAGGTAGAGGAGAAGCTAGAGTTGGAGGAATTCTATTATTCCAACAAGAAGTCATCCAAACCTTAGGTTATCAATTTCTTTTCTGTAATTAAATATGATGTCTTTCTATTTAGTTTCCGTCTTTAATATTGCTATGAGCTAAACCTTCATATACTTGAGAATAGCAATAAAAGGATGAACCCTAATTAATTATTTCTATGTTTTGAAATCGGGATTGTTTAGATTTAAATTGAATTGAGTCTTAGATATTGGATGTTACTTTGTTCTTATTTACTAATTCTTTCCCGCGCAACTAGAATTAGCTGTTAGTATTTGGGCTATTCACTTTAGTGGCGAAGTGATCATCCGATAGGGGGGGGTTTGAATACAGACTTAGGTAATACCCGTGTAATGTCCGTTATTGACCGACAGGCTTAACTAGTTACATAGCCAAAGAGGTAAAATCATATCATCCGAAGAGGCATATTCGCCCATACAGGGGTTTATAGTACTTTAGGATAGCTCCTAGGTCCACCCGACAGGGGGCTAGGAGATATTAGAGTCCCGACTAGTATACTAATACCAATTCTACCCTTAAACATAGCATAGATTATATTAATTAGGAGGATTCTTTGCGAGACTCAAGTATCTCTCATATCTGAAGTCGTCTTTTACTTGCATTATTTATTTTCTAGTTATTTAATTTTAGTCTTTATTTATCTGCGTTTGTAGTTATTAGAAAACCAAACAAAAAAATCATTATTTTACTTATCTGTTAAACAATCATTTCTACGATCTGATTAATATTTGGGTTGAACCTAATCCGTCCCTGAGAACGAAACTCGATTTTCGAATATTACTTGGACAACCGTACACTTGCGGTAATTGTGGTTCCTTTATTCTCGTACTTAATTTAATAACACACCAAGACCCACCAAGTTTATGGTGCCGCTGCCGGGGACGGTAGCGTGAGACCCCGGTGTTAATCTTTAATAGTTTTAATTGTTTATTTATATTTTCAGTTTTACGCTTGGTTTTTGTTTTTGTTGTATAGATTTTTATTCAGGTAATGATCAAGAGGTTTTATTGAAGATGTATAGATGACATTACCCGGATCTCGATCCATACGACTATTGGGAAGACTCTTCGGGACAACAACAATGGAGTAGTAACTTCTACCAACAATCTTATCAATACCCGCAAGAGAAGGATTGGAACAACCAATGGATCGGGAATAATAAACAACAAACATCATATCACTATCAGCAAGAGTAAGGATGGAACAACCAATGGGTTGGAAACGTTCAACAACCTCCACCTTCACCACAAAGTTCTGAAATAAATAGAGCACTTAAAGAACTCATGCGCTTACATGAACAAACGCCTAAGGCAGTAGAGGAAAAGGATTCAGAACAATGGGTTGAAAGCACTCAACACTCTCCACCTCATCACTATCATCAATAAATCGACAATGAGATAAGTTCTAACCTCAAGCGCCTAGTAGAGGAAACCAACGCCACCCACGCACGCATACAACAGATGGTAGAAGAATGGGGTAGTATGTCTTATGAAGATTCCACTCCCCCGAGGGATGGAAGAGATCAACCGGAAGAAGTAGTTGAGGAGGAGGTGTTGAAGGAAGATACTATTGATAGTGATATGACCACTATGCCAGTTATAAATAGAGACCACCATGTGGTTGAGAATCTTGTTAGCATAGTGGAAGGAGGAGTAGCAACGAAATTCCTAGAAATTGAAACTGAGATTGCTATTCCTATTGTGCGTGCACATGATCAAGATATAGAACGCAAAAACGAAGAAGAGGTGATCGAGATTATTGAGATTCCACAACAAAAATATGATGAGGTAATAGTGGAAGATTGGGTTGAAAGCGAAGACGAATGTGAAGTGGTTGAGGAATCAATTGAAGAAGTAAAGCTTCATAATAAAAGAGAAGTCGAATCTCGACCACAAAAAGTTCACCAATCACTATCTCCACCACAAATCATCATTAAAAATAAAAAATCGTAATCACCTCTATTAATACAAATGATCAATAAGTGCTACGCAAGAAAGGTGCTACACCGCGAGAGTAAAGCGGCAAGGAGGAGCACCTATCCACCACATTTTAAAGAGGAACGCGAGATTGGAAAGAATAAAAATGAGCTTATACCGTTGAGGACGGTTATCTACTATCGTGTGGTGAAGAATAAGTTTCGTCGTGAAAGTAAGAAGGCGAACCGAGATACTACCCTCCCCCTTTCAGAGATCGATTGAATAAAATTCTAAGGGGGAAGGTCCCAAAGCTTACATGCCAAGGACAAAGCGAATTCAAGCGGAGGAGAACCGCAAGGACCTCAATACCATCTTCATGGAAGGTAACACGTCGAACTTAAAGACGTAATTAACAAAAGTGCTTCTTGGGAGACAACCCACGTTTAATTTGCTTTCTGTTTTTTGATTCCTAGTGTATAATTCTAAGTAATTATCGAGTCTTAGTGTCTATTTTTAAAAGAAATGAGAAGGGTAGTGTGTTATTGGTGCATGAATTGAGTTTGGGGTGCTAAGGAACGAAAGAAGGAAATCTGCTGCACTGACCGGCTAGCCGGCCAGATCACCGGCATGCCGGTGGAGCAGAAACACGTGACCACGGCTCTAAGGCTCGGGTTGTTTACCGAGAGGGAGAAAAAAATTAAATAGCCGCGCCGGCTAGCCGGTCACATGACCGGTATGCCGACCAGAAGGAAAACCCGTGCCCTCGGGGTGCTCAACTCGGGTATTTTGACGGAGCGAATATGCAAAGAACAGAGCACCGGCTAGCCGGTGACACCTCCGTTATGCCGGTGCCCAAAAACACGTGGCCACGGGTATCGATTCGGGTTCAAGGCAGAATGTTACAACAAGGAAGAATTCCAGTACTGGTATGCCGGCGATTCCACCGGTATGCCGGTCAGTAGGTCAGTTTGAAGAGTTGTTGCCTTATACACTTCTTACTTCATCAAGAAGTAACCCTAGCCTCTTAAAAAACAATTTTTCCAGACCCTAACCCTTATGTAACTGCACAAAGACCACTACAACACCAAAGAACATTAAATCCTTCCTCCTATTTCATTCCAAACACACATCCAACACCACAATCCTTCAAGAAAATCAAGAAATCTTCTCCTTCAACCTTAAACCTCTTCATCAAAGCTTCAATCCTATCCATTAAACCTTCCCCAATCCACTACACAATCATTACCCATCTCACATAACACCTAAATCCTTCATTACAAATCCTCAAAACATCAAATTTCAAAACTATTCTCTAGTTTTTGATTATTTGAAGTTTTGAGTTTGGGGTTCATTGAGATGACGAAGATTGGGAGGTCAAGAGTACCATGAAGAAGAAGTTGAAGAACCTTGTATTACTTTTGGTGTTGAAAGATGTAGTTGAAAGAATGAAACTTTTGGAGGATAATCACCAAGAGGTGTTGACAACCATAGGAAAAGACACAAAAGAGTTGGAGCTTATGCAAATCATATTACGTGGAGTGAGAAATGTTCAACATGCCACCTACGCAACACAAGGAGCTCAACCTACACGCAACCATGGAAACCAGCTTCGTGCTGGTTCAGATATGTTATCCTATCCCTTTTCTCATTTGTTTTATTTGTTTATTTGCTTTATTGAGTCTTTTTCGAGTCGTGGGGACACGACCCATTTTTGAGTTTGGGGTGGGGTTCGTTGCCTCATCCCAATTTTCCTGTGTTATTAGTTTTACATGCGTCCAATAAAATTAATCTAAGGGTTGCGTTGACTGTAGAGTATTTTAAATGCCCCAATCAAGTAGGATTTTTTACGAATTTATGATAGAAAATAGTTGACTTTAGGAATTAGTGTAAAACGCACTTAGATTGCATGCAAGTATGAGATAATTGATAGGAAGAATTAATGAACAATGCAAAAGAAGTAAACCTGTGCTTAAGGATAATAGGTGGTTTGTAGAACGTGAGATCTAAATGAGTAGAGAACCCACTTAGGTATGAACTAGAGGCAAGATGTGTAAATAGGAAGATGATAGAGACAGTTCATTGTTAGCCCTTTGAATCTTTTTTTGGCCTTCTATCCCTGAATTAATGATATCCTTCTTAGCCAAATTTTTAGCCTTTAAGCCTTTCTTTTGTCGCCACATTATAAGCCAATATCCCTTTAGATTGTTAGGCATGATCATATGACCTGCACTTGAATCACGATCCTGAGACTTCCTGTCTTGAGCTTGAGTTTGGGGTGGTGGGTCCACTATATGGGAATTTACATTAGGTTGAGATTTTTGAGCTTATCAATTGTGCTCTGTGCTATAATTTAATGATGATTCACAGGTTTATTATATTGTAACCCTTTACCGGGGTAATAGTGAATGGAAAAGAAGCTACGAGCTAAAGTTATGAATAGGCATAACTATGAAAAAGTAGCATGATATCTCAACATTAAAAAGAGAGTCATAGCTATACAAAAGAAAAGAAAAAAATGAATGATTTGAAAATTTATATATTCGGACCGGCAAAGTGGAAATTTTTAAGTGAATCATCTTTATTGCTTATTGGGTTAATTTGGGGACGCTAATTAAGCGCGTCAAATGGGTTGAGTGAGAACGTATTCGAGTGTAAACTCAAGCTCTTGGACAGTTTGTTGATGGTAAGTGAGGAGAGAGCCAAAAGCTCACTTCAAATTTACCATATATACATACCATACCGTCCCTAAGCCTATGCTAAAACCATAAAGACCTCGTGATTCCTAGATGCACAATGAGTTAATAGGGAGTATGCTAAGTGGAGCGCTCAAAGAAAGTAAAGATCGAGGAACACCCTATAGCCACCATCTTGAGATAAGTAATAAGCGTAACCTTCTAGCATTGTGAAATTAATTTTGGATTGATATTATTCTGTGTTTGATTTTGCATGATAGTGTAGGTGTATATTAATTCCTTGATTAGACTATATGAGATTTGTTTTAAGTCGTGATTTGGGAATATTTTCTAGATTTTACCTTCTGCGTTCACCTAAAAGATCCTTCGTTTTTATTTTACTTTGTCGGGACGACAAAGGTTTGAGTTTGGGGTCTTGATGTCTCCCTATTTGTTCTAATTATTAGCCCTTTGTAGACATCCTTTTAGGTGAATAAATGACTTATTTGATATACTTTTATTCTTATTTCGTCATATTGCACTTTCTCCCCTTGGAAATTGACTATTTTTAGAGCTTTTGTGCGTTAATATGACTATTTTTAGTGCAAAGTTAATAGGTTCTTGAATTTCATGAAAGACCAATCCAAGGAGGAGAAGTGAGAATTAAAGTCTTAGGGTATTTTAGAGTGTTAGGAATTATTTTTACTCGAGTTTCTATTTTTAGAGTGCACTTTCTTATTTCTATTTCTTGAAGTATTGAATTATTCTTTTTAAGCATATGCAGTTTAATTATTTATATAATTCTCCGATCAACAACTGAATCTAGTATTTCATCCTTTGATTCAGGCGAGTGGAACTCTTTGAAATGTGTTTTCTTTAGAGGCATATCTTGTGCCACTCCACCTGGTCGTATGAAACTGGCATGCATCCTGGCTCCCGAGACTCTACAGAATGAGGAGAGGCTTGACCTCAACACGCTCAGACCAGAAAGCTACTATTGTGAAGCTTTAAAAGATATATGGTAATTACTTAGAGACCAAGTCGAGATAAAGAAGTAAAGGAAAGAAGATTTACATGGAAATAAGAAGATTAAGGAAAGATATATGCAAAGAAGGAAAAGATAAAGCTACCTTATGAATCTGAAATTCCAGCCACGTTTCAAAGACGAGTCCATAACTTAATATTGGCTAGGAATTTGGGCTAGTGGTCTGCACCAATGGAAAGAGCTTTCCGCGACAAGCAGTTTCATATATTGTAACACCTCAAACGGATAAGTATTGAATGAGATATGACCAAAACAAATCAGCAGCAGAATCTTACCTTTCCTAGATTTTAGGGCTACGAATTTAAGAGTTCTTGCCTTGTCTTCCACTCCAAGTAAATCGATCTAGGGCTTGCTAACACCTATAAATACACCTCTTAGACCTCATTATTTAGTACCTCTCAATTATTCTTCAATATATACATCTTTAAAGAGAGAGTCAGAACCACCTTTCACAATTCATTCAATTTATAATATCCTTAGAGAGAGAGAGAGAGAGTCAAAGACTTCAAGAGCAAGAAGGTAGAGGAGAAGCTAGAGCTGGAGGAATTCTATTCTTCCAGCAAGAAGTCATCCAAACCTTAGGTTATCAATTTCTTCTCTGTAATTAAATATGATGTATTTCTATTTATTTTCAATCTTTAATATTGCTATGAGCTAAACTTTCATATACTTGAGAATCGCAATAAAAGGATGAACCCTAATTAATTATTTCTATGTTTTAAATTTGAGATTGTTTAAATTTAAATTGAATTGAGTCTTAGATATTGGATATTACTTTGTTCTTATTTACTAATTCTTTTCCGCGCAACTAGAATTAGCTGTTAGTATTTGGGCTATTCACTTTAGTGGCGAAGTGATCATCCGACAGGGGGGGTTTGAATACAGACTTAGGTAATACCCGTGTAATGTCCATTATTGACCGACAGGCTTAACTAGTTACATAGCCAAAGAGGTAAAATCATATCATCCGAAGAGGCATATTCGCCCATATAGGGGTTTATAGTACTTTAGGATAGCTCCTAGGTCCACCCGACAGGGGGCTAGGAAATATTAGAGTCACGACTAGTATACTAATACCAATTTTACCCTTAAACATAACATAGATTATATTAATTAGGAGGATTATTTGCGAGACTCAAGTATCTCTCATATCTAAAGTCGTCTTTTACTTGCATTATTTCTTTTCTAGTTATTTAATTTTAGTCTTTATTTATCTGCATCTTTAATTATTAGAAAACCAAACAAAAATCTATTATTTTACTTTTCTGTTAAACAATTATTTCTACTATTTGATTAATATTTGGGTTGAACCTAATCCGTCCCTGAGAACGAAACTCGATTTATCGAATATTACTTGGACAACCGTACACTTGCGGTAATTGTGGTTCCTTTATTCTCGTACTTAATTTAATAACACACCAGGACCCACCAACATCTACGATAAAATCCTGTGTGACCCAAGAAACTTCTAACCCCTTTAACAGAAGCTGTAGGTGGTAAGGTGGTCCTTGTGTTTTCATTCAATAAATAACATGTCAATCCTTAATAGAAAAAACACCTCCATAGAGCATGGATCGCAAGTAGCAAGAATAAGTAGGGTATCGTTCCACAGAAATCAGTGCGATAAGTGTATTTTTTTCTAGTAAAAGTGAAGAGATTATGTTCTAAGAAAGAAATAAATAAAAGAAAATAGGAATATTTATTTGTTTGGTTTTTGTATTAGCAACTAAGAACGAAATTGAGGCAATAAGGTTTAACAAGTAATATTAATTAACTAATGATTAAGCTAATAGGTAAACCAGAATTAAAATGAAAGATTAACTCGATTGAGATGGATGCGTGAGGATATTGTTAAGTAATTTATAATGCCGTTAAATGATTTTTCTATTCTATAAGGGTGAATTTGTTTTGGTATTCACATTAGTCGAGAATCTAAGCCGCTCTATCCCCTATTCGGGCACCCAGAGCATCTACCTTACACACTCTCTGGTTACCTTATGTATTAAATCAAAAACCCCAAAGACTACCTAGAGAGCAAGGAACACACTCATCCAAGGCACTAGGCATTAAAATACTAATTCTGTAACCTCGTCCGCTGCATGGATGTTAACTAAGTTACAAAAGCTCAGAGCACAGGAGTAATTATATCAAATATAAGAACAATGGAAATAAAAATAAGCATAATCCAATTAAATTAAATAATAATATATGTCCCAAATTAAATAACATCATCAAATAACTAAACAATATTCATTACATTACCATCCTCAAGCAATATGTAGCTCATAATCAAATTAACACAAAATAAAACAAAACTAATTAAACTGAGTCTGAATCATGTTTAAAATAGAAAATAAGATACAGTTATTGTTAACAAGAAGTGTAAATGGTGAATGGTTGAAATGGAATAGAAGGGTTCATAGACAAACCCTTGTCTCCTCTTCTATTCTTATCACGTTCTCTTCCGGATGGCTAAAATTGATTTTCCAAATGAAGTATATCCAGTCTATCTATAAAATGGCTGAAATAAGGATTTTATATCTTTCCAAATTCGTTTGGGCCCTCTTTAATTAGGTTAAGATGAGGTCCAACGTGTTTTTGGATGCTACAGGTTCAAAGTTCAAGTCACGGGAACGGTTTTTTGCATAACTTCTTCGTCTTAACTCCAAATTGACATTTGTCACTTGCCACATGATCGTGACTTCAAGCTCGTTCCAACCCACTAGATTTAGGTCCCAAAATCTTCATCAAAATATCGTGGTGACTCCCTCTCTATCGTGCAATACTACTCCTATAATCGTTCTAACATCCCATAGTGTCTTCTAGCTTCAACCGCTTTGACTTGGAGTTTCTCTTCATCTTTGAAATTCTTCTCTTTGTTTTAGAATCTAGTATCAAACATGTAACTAAACTAAAATCGAAGTGTGCCCTTGGTATTTGTAATAGGAGCTCATGCAATTTGCCAACTCCTTTCTGTTTCAATGATACGTTCCATACCTTCTGCAGCTTCTATAACATCCATGGACACAAATCCTCCTCTTCCAAGATTATCTACTCTCAATCTACTTTCTGCATTAATACCCTGATAAAACATAGCTAACTGTAAAGATGGGGCGTAACCGTGGAGTGGACATCTTGCTAACTTCTGTTGAAACCTTGTCCATGCGTCTCCTACTTCTTCATCATACTCTTGGAAAAAACTAGGAAGCTCCATTTGATCTTTTAATTTCACACTCTTCAAATAAAAACGGTTAAAGAATTTGGCTTGTAGTTCATCCCAAGCAATAATTGTGTTTGGTGGTTGTCTATCTAGCCAATCACCAACACTTCCGGTAAAAAAGAACGAAAACATATGACAATACAGTTGCTAGTGTTCAATGCCAGGAGTAATGTAGGCATCACAAATCTGCACAAACTTTTGGATCGCTCTTACCAAATCTTGAATTGCTACACCACTATAGTGTCCATAACTCGTAAATTGACTGAGCATACCCGGATCGGGCCTGAACTTTATATTTTGGATCATTGGAGGACGATACCCTAATGGTTGAACTCGAAAAGGTGCTCCTAAGCCTGGGAGATCTTGTTCGTGACGTTGATTGTTTCTGAAATCTCCTCCTAGTGGTGCTACTACTTGAGGAATGGTAATACCGGAGGAATAGGTATTCTTTGATTACTGTTGAGATTATTTTCCTCCGGTGGAATTAGATCCTCGTTTATGAAAGACATGGCTTCTCTTTGCTCGTTCTCTTCTCTTATATGTTTGTCGTAATCCCTGAAAACACTTTCGGGATTCTCGAGCATACACTAGAATCTGAAAGAGACAAAAACAAAAAGAAAGCGTAAATCTGAAAAAATAACTAAAAACTACTAAACTATAAATTAAACCCACACGCTAACGACACACAAGTCCCCAACAGCAGCGCCAAAAACTTGGTGTCTGGTAGGGTGTGTTTTTTAACAATGATAAATAAGATGCAAACTATCACCCTAACCAATCATGTTACTCACTACAAGTATCAGAGGTCTTATGCAAGTTTTAATGATACGTTAGATTCGTTCTTAGGGACTTAGTATGTTTTACGAATGGATCAGATGAAAACGTAGTAAGAAATAGTTTCAAGGAATGAAAGACAATAAAGTAAATATGAATAATTGGAGAGAATATGATTAAACTAAAGACTAATGCAAATAAATAAAGATGTAAGAATGAGATGAGAAATGTAGCTCAGGTTTGCCCGTATGCACTTATTCTTCTATTTCTACTATAGTTATAACAATGATTTAAGCTCTCAAAGTAAGTATCCAAGACTCTATATTCCTCCTAACCCCCTTCCGGATGGACTTAGGTGGCGACCTAACAATTACCAGGGACTTGGATAACGGGACCCTGCGCAATGATCGGTGGTTAATCTCAAACACTAATGAGTATCTAGTTAGGAAAGCCCGTCAGGATCACTACAGTACACTAGAAGTTTATGTGGTATTTCAACAACTATACACCCCTTCCGGGTGACCATCCAACTGCTATTAATGGGGTAGTCTATACTCGTGCACTAGCAAGAACTACGGTCAATACATCAAAGCACATAAAACAACTATAAAGGTTAAGAAGCTCAATCGATTTAAAATGGTTTTTCCCAAATAAACTTAGAAAAAAATAGAATTCAAAGATTATGCATATGCGAAACCCAAGTTTTGGGAAAATTAGTTCATGCTAACAAGAAATAAACTAAAATAAAGATACATATTGTCAACTTGCTTCTCTTAATGACTTTAAAGAGTAATATAATTTAAAAGCTGAGAAAGGACACGTTTACAATGATAAGAGGGTATATTTATAGGTGTTTTCTAACCCTAGGTCGAACTTTTGGAGTAGAAGGCAAGTAATTTGAGTCCAAGTCCAACTCAAATTCGTTTCCTAAAATATAGGACTGGTTTGGTCATATCTTCTTCGTTATCGAGACGATCTTCAGCCACTTTATATCATAATGACTGCAGCAGAAATATCTTTCTAACTGTTCAAAGGCTTATCTAAATTCGAAGCCAATTTGAAGTTATCTTCACTTTAGTGGACGTAGCTGCATAAATATGTAGATTTATTTGGCAGTTTTTTCTTTTCTAATTTAACTTTACTTCCTTTTATCTCTTGATTACTTTTAGATGGCATCTAACTATATTGCATAAACCTTAAGAGTTTCACATTAACACACAAATTAAACCAAATATGCTCTAAAAGTAATAAATCATCAAATCAAGACATGAATTAAGAAATTATCTAATAATAGGGAAAAATCCATAACAATTAATCAATTACACATAAAATGATATCTCCAACCTACATTAATATATCAAAAATATGGAGACAACATTTACATTAGCTGGGATGCAAATGCATCTAAGTCCTGTCACGGGTGATCTTAGCTCTCTACCTTATTCATCCTCTCGGCTTTCGGGTAGGCTTAATTTCTTGGCCCTATTGACTGCCTAGTGTGCTAAAACCGTTTGGTAAAAGGCACTAGGTGTCTATATATTATGTCCAAAATCTCGACCCCCTGCCCGGGTATTAGTAAAAAAGTCTCAAAATATCTATATTTGCTCAGGATACATGTAGGCAACATGCACAAATATATAAACAATTGAATTATAAAATTCAATTCATTTCAATATCAAAAATTATCCCAAATCACCGAAAGATAGGTAAAAATAAATTAGGGTTCGTACCCATTGCAAGTCTCAAGCATAAAATTGTTTAGCTCATACTAAATAAAGTAAAGTACAATGAAAATAATACTAGAATCATGTTTAAAAGATATATTGGACTCGAATTAACCTAAAATACTGAATGGATAGGTTGTGCAATCGTGGAGAATGATGAAATTTGGGTGTAAACCCTTCTTCCCTCTTCTCCAGGCATTTCAGCTCTCTCCATATGATAAAATTTGATTAAAAATGAATCATACCAAATTATTGAGCTCAAATAAACTTATATACCAGGTCCAAAAACGTTTTGGACTTAATGGGCTCACTTAAGTGGCTTAAACTTGCCTCAACCCGTTTTTACCATGATGTTCAGGTTCGAGTCACGTTGGTAAACCTTCCATAACTTTCGCGTCTCATATCTGAATAGACTTTTGTCACCTCTCACGCTAAACTGACTCCAAGCTCTTTCAGAATCAAAAGGAATCATATCTATATCTATTACCAATTAATTATGGTGACTGTAACAATATGTCAATGTACTTTTCCAGTAAACGTTCTAACTTCCCTAAAGTGACTTCTAGCTTTCTTTACGTCTTTGCTTGGGTTCGGACTTCAATCTTGACTTTTCCTCATCCTCTTGGACCATTGTGTCAACCATGTACCTAAAATCTACACACTTAACACGCAAATAAGGTACAAAAACACTATAAATGAAATATTGTCTAAAATAATGTAGAAAAGTACAATATGGCGATTACTAGAGAAAATCCATCACTTAGGTACCATAAACCCTCAAAAAGATTTCTTTTTAGTAGATTAATCTATCACAAAAGAGGAAAATCAAGACCCCCAACTCAAAGTTTTTTCATCCTAACAAAATAAAAGAAAAGAAAACCAAAAGGGGCCTAAGTCCAAATAACCAAGGAAGAAAGGATGGAATAGAAAAATAATGAATAAACCTCAAGCAACTATTTTAACAAGTCTCATATAGTAGTGTTCGAGATATACTAAAAAAATATGCATAATATACAAACAATCAACATCTAACAAGTTAAAAAGTGGATTTATGTCGCAATGCAAGGAGCGGTTTTCTCTTAAGTCGATATGACGACTATAGGGTGTTCATAGGTCTTCCCTAGTGTCTAATGGTCCACTTAATTACTCCCTAATTATGCGATTGTTACTTACCTAGATAGCTAAGAATCTTAAGGTCTTGAAGTGTAGTATAGGCTTAAAGTAGAGTGTGATAAATATTTAGGAAAATATAGGGTGGGCTTTTGGCCCACTCCTCACTATCCATCAACTAATCGCCCTAGAGCTTGAGTTTTTGCTCATAACCGTGCTCACTCAACCCATTTAATGTTATAGCGTTGCCTCCCCGAATCCTAACCAATATCACAAAATGTCCTATACCGGATGTTTTCTTTATTCTTTTCATATATTTTCATTTTTCATTTATTTTTATCCAATTTTTTTGTAAGTAAAACACAAGGGTCTTTTTGTTGTGAGTCCTTGTGTTGCTTATTTTCAATCTTTTACACAACTTTTCCTTTTCTTTTGATCTGGCATAGATTATAATTAAGCGCTCAATGAATAAACTCAAAATAAACATCTACCCACCCAATGTATCGCTTGATCACGTACACCCATGGTGGGTCCTGGGGTGTGATAAAATTAACGATAAATAAGAGGGCCTACTAACTGCAAGTGTACTGATCTTTCCAAGTAATTGATAGATATTAGGGATTTCGTTCTCAGAGATTGGACTGGTATAACTCAAGTGTTCAAAAGATAAGTAGTAGTAATTGCAAATACAGAAAATAAAAGAGAAATGACATTTGTTTGATTTTGAGGAATAAACTACTAGATGCAAATAAATAAATAAATAAGGATTAATCGAAAGTAAATGAATTAAAGATAAAGAGATGTGGACGCAAAGATGAGAGGTGTACTTGAGTCACACAAGGGATCCACCTAAATTCATATAATTAATGCTTCCGTTTAAGGATAAAATCGGTATTTGTGTATTAGTCGGGACACTACTTTCTCCTAACCCCGTCAGGGTGGACTTAGGAACTATCCTATGGTAATACAAACCCCGTCAGGGCGATTATACTTACTTTCAGATGTTTAAGTGTTTTACCCAATTGGTTGTGTGGTTAGTCACGCCTGTCCGGATCATTGACGAATACCACACGTCTATTACCTAGGTCCGTAATTAACCCCCCACCCCCACCCCCCGTCAAGGCGATCACATGCCACGTAGTGAATAGCCTAATTACTAATACCTAATTCTAATTGGCCAAATTAACAGTAGTAAATAAGATTGCGATAATAGTCAATACAAAATACCCAACTTATAATAAAGTAAATAATCCCAAATTCAGAAAAACATCAATTAAATAAATTAGGGCTTAGCCCATAAATGTAATTCTCAAGTACTAAATGTTTAGCTCATATTCAAAGTAAAAACTGTAAATAAATAAAACATTCATGTTCCTAAATTACAGAAAAGAAATATGAAAATTGGTGAAAAACACTTTAAGTTTGAAACTAGATGGCTTGATGATGAAAACTGTAGAAATATTGTTAGTGATAGTTGGATAATACCTAAGGATTATATCCCCATTAATAAATTTGTAAAAAAAAGAGAATATACAAAAAAGAAACTTAAGAAGTGGAGTGACAAAAACTTTAGGAATCATGCGAATACTATTAGGAACTTACAAGACAAACTCATTAAGCTAAACTTAGAAAATGATATAGATTCCACTAAAGAAGAAATGGAGATTAAAGAAAAAATTAAACAAGAGTACGACAAAGAGGAAAAATACTGGAGCGATAGAGCTAGACAAAACTGGCTAGTTTATGGAGATAAAAACACTAAATTTTTTCACCTAGCAACTATTAAAAGAAGAAAACTAAATAGGATCACAAGAATAAAAAATAAGGATGGTATTTGGATAGAAGACACTGATAATATTAAAGATTGTTTCCAAGAATTTTACAAAAAACTATTTGAAGATAACGAAGCAGATGAGAGTATTACTAATGAAGCTATAGCATTAATTAAACCTCGAATTACAGAAAGTATGAATGAAGAACTAACAAAAAAACCAGATATCATTGAGATTGAGAAGGCTGTTAAGGAATTATCGGCATCAAAAGCCCCAGGACCAGATGGTTTAAATGGTAAATTCTACAAAGAATTTTGGGATATTATCAGAGATGATGTTACACAAGTTATTATGGAATTTTTTGAAAACAATTACTCAGTAGAAGCTATTAATGATACATTGATAACACTTATCCCCAAAGGGGTTATCCAAGAAGAATTGGGAGACTTTAGACCCATCTCATGTGTTAATTTTATCTACAAAATTATTACAAAGATTCTCTCAAATAGATTGAAAGTAATCATGAATCAAATCATCTCACCCACACAATCGGCTTTTATTAAAGGACGAGCTATACAAGACAATATCATTATTGCACAAGAAATATCTTTCTATATGAGCAGGAAAAGAAAAAAGGGGAAAAACATGGCAGCTGTCAAAATTGATATGGCTAAAGCATATGATCAAGTCAGATGGTCTTTCCTTTTTAAGATACTAAGGCAACTGGGTTTTAACGACACATGGATAAAATGGATAAAGAATTGCATTACCTCTTCCTCTTTTCATATTAATTTTAATGGTGAAAGACTTGAAAACTTTAAACCGGAAAGAGGCATTAGACAAGGTGACCCTCTCTCCCCCTTTCTTTTTTCTATTATGACAGAATCTTTAATTAGTTTAATGGACAGCTATGTTGAGAATAAACTCATCAATGGTATAAGGATTAACAGAAACTGCCCCACGATATCTCACCTTCTTTTTGCAGATGACTCTCTTTTTTTCATTGATCTCGAGAACACAGATGTTAATAAATTCAAAGAATGCTTGGATATTTATTGTCATATTTCGGGACAGAGAATAAACCTGCATAAATCAGCGATGATTTTCAGCAAAGAAACTCCAGAGGAAGTTAAAAGAGAAGTAGTTGAGATTACGAAGATTGAAGAAACACAGGATTTAGGTTATTACCTAGGGATTCCACTTTGTCACAAGAGATCAAAAGTGGAATCTCTAGAATGGATAGCAAAAAAGGTTTTCAAAAATACGGAAGGATGGAAAGCTAAGCTTCTTTCCGAAGGAGGAAAGGAAGTACTTATTAAAGCTATTCTACAAGCTATACCTAACTACTATATGTCTATCTTCTCTTTTCCAATTACTTTTTGTAACAAACTTATTTCAGCTATCACAAATTTTTGGTGGAACTCAGGTGAAAGAAATAGAATACACTGGGTTGCCTGGGAGAAGATTGCGGTAAGCAAACTCATAGGAGGATTGGGTTTCAAAGACTTCAGGAAAATGAATACAGTTCTTCTTGCGGCTCAAGCATGGCGTCTAATGCATAACCCTAATAACCTTGCAACAAAGCTTTTAAAAGGTATCTACTTCAATAAATCGAATTTCTTAACTTGTAAATTAAAACAAAGTAGGACATGGAGCTGGTCAAGTCTTATAGAAGGAAGAGATTTCTTAAAAAAACATGGTATAAAAATAATAGGTGATGGAAAGGAAACGAATATATGGGATGAAAGATGGATAGATACTAAATGGGAATTAGAGAAGCCAAAAGGGACTACGTTAATGAAAGTTAGTGACTTAATGAAAAAAGACAAAGATGAATGGGACACAGAGATTTTAGATAATCTTTTTCCAAAACCGATTATACAAATCATTAAAAAAACAAAAATTAAAGAACATGGGATACAAGACAAGTACATCTGGCCGTTCTCCAAAGATGGGGAATATGATACCAAAACAGGTTATAAAGTCATGATTGAAGAACAAAATGCAAAGAAAGCCTCAACAATAGAGACCAAAGCAATGGAAGATTCTGAAATATGGAAAATAATATGGAAGTCAAACATACCAAAAAAAATTAAACTCTTTATGTGGCGAATAATCAACAATGCGATTCCAACTAGAGTAAACTTATTTAACAGGAAGTGTGCGGATGGGAAAAATTGCTTGTGGTGTAACAATGAAAAAGAAGATGTCAAACATTTACTTCTCCAATGTACAATGTGTAAGGATATTTGGGCAGGTTCAGCTCTACAGATAAAAATTATGGAAGAACAGGAGGAAGATATAGGAGAATGGTTCATGAAAATAATTAAGGTCTACACTAAAGGAGGATGGGACGAAAATGTTGTACGAGATTTCTTAATGATAAACTTATGGAATATATGGAAAGCAAAAATGAAAGCTACACATGAAGGAACAATTGTAGATGGAATAGGAATCAACTATACATCGAAGAAACTGATGCAAGAGATTCATGGGATTAACTGGATAAAGAAAGGATATGAGGGTTTTAGAAATAATAATGAAACAAACACCGAGTCAAATATAGAGGAACAAGAACAAGATATTAACTTATTTTGTGATGCATCTTTCTCAAATAAATGGGAACCAACAGGGATAGCAATTTGGGGCGAACAGAAAGAAAATAACACGCCAATTAAGCACAGCACGACTATGGACTGTAACTCAGCCCTGGAAGGAGAAGCAGAAGCGGTCTTTAAAGCGACACAGATTGGGGCCTACTTTCCGGGGAAAAAAATTACTATTCACTCAGACAACCTTGAGATTATTCAAGGTATCAAGCTAGTGTCAGCAGCTCGTTGGAATATCCAACCCATCCTACAAAGAATTACCCGTAAGTCTGAAGAGCTCGGAGATATTTCCTTCAAACACATCAATAGGAAGCTCAACAGGAATGCGGATAAATTGGCGAAGGAAGCTAGACACATGGCAACTTTTGCTCATCGAAATACGTGCAGTATTTTCGATTTATCTTTAGCTTTTAAGAAATTAGGGATAGGTTAATTTTGTTTTTTCGTGTTATTTTGGGTGCGTTAGCACCCTCACATTGTCCAAAAAAAAAAAAAAAATTAAGGAATTGGATTGAGCTGTTGTTGGAAGAAATTGACATCTCCAATTGCTCTCTCTTCTGTCTTTTTGCTCTGCTTTGAAATTTAGTAAATAATGAAGCGTACTGAAAAATGAGGGCTTTTATTTTAATTAAATGATTAAAAATCCCAACTCCAATTGGCAATTCCCGTAACTATTGTACACACTCTAGTAAAACGGGCGTAACTTTTGCATCTTAAGTCCAAATCACCTGATTCCAGTCCTCAATTCGAGCTAACTCAGAGGCGCAACTTTCTCCTTTGAATATCCAAACCTGAATCAGTACCATTGTTTCTCTAAATCAGCAAGAAGTAACAGCTATCCAGATTCTGATGCTTTTCTTCAAATCTTTGAGTGGTACTTTCTCTCTTTTGACCTCTTGTCTTGATCTAAGACTTTAAACTTCACTTCTCCGTCTTGGTGCTCCATAGTATCTATGTACTTAATAACTTTATACTAAAACAAACTAATTAACGCACAAATTCTTTAAAAATGCAAATAATATAATTCTGAGAGGAAAAAGTGCAATATGAAAAAATAAGCATAAAATTCTATCTAATAAGTCTAATTTCCACCTAAAATGATGTCTCATAAGGGAATATATCTATCACAAAAAGGGATACATCAACCCACCACTCCTAACTCAAGCTCCAAGACAAATAATCTTAGACATGTGATTTGAGAGCGGGTCATATGGTCAAACCCTAAAAAAGGCTTATAACATGGTTATTATAGAAATGCTACAAAGGCTAGAACTGGGCTACAAAGGATATTACAATTCATTACCGGTAAGCGAGATAAAGGCAACAAAGTACTAACAAGGAAATGCCTTGATCATTTTCCTAACTACTAGGGTTTGTTACTTTCTCACTTTTAGTTCATAAGTTAAGCTAGTTATTCACTAGTTCCACCCTCACGTTCTACACACCGCTCACATCTTCATAAGTGTAAACTTAACTTCTACGCATTGCTCACTAATCCTTTGTATCCCTTATTAATTATTTGCATGCATATACACTACACAATTTGTCAAAAAGTTCATGAACACACTATTTCGTATCATTAACTTGTTGAAATTTATGCTTAAAAGGAATATTCACTACATTTTCTACACCTAATCCGTATTCTAAATTTTTAAAAATTTAAATTTTATTGATTTTATGAAAAACAAGTAAAAACGAAACGGGAATGAGGACAACGAGTACCCCACCCCAACTCAAAACTGAGCCGTGTCCCCACATCTCGAAAATGAATCAAAAGGAATAAAATTACTAATATACACTAACACAAATAATAAGCAATTAAGGAGAAGAGTTAGATGGTGGTATCTGTCAGTAGCACATCCTCTCGAATTCGTGTTTGAAAGAGGTTTGAACGATCTCTATTCCAATGTTCTTATGGATTTTATTCACATCTTGTATGACATTCAAATGGCTCTACTATGTTGTATATTCTCTAGTTTCACTATCATGTTAAACAGTTCATTTGCCCAATTTGGAACATCAGGTACAATGCTATCCATACCTTCTTTCAGTATTGGAGGAAGAAAGTTGATCTGTCTCAGTTTGTTCTTTCTCTTTTTCTTCCCCTTATCTTGTTGTGTAGTCATTTCAGGTTTTGGTTTCATTTTCGGCGATTCGCGGATGAGAATTAGTTGTTTCTGTATGTTCCCGAATGACTTCTTTGTCTTCTTCTTTGGTAAGCTTCGCACCTCCCTCTTAAATTGAGTCGTGTCTATCCTCTTTGTCATCTCTCTTAACCCACAACTCAAAGATTAGCTAAGTCTGAAATGAAATTCTTGAACTTTGAAGATTGGTGTTCTTTGGGGTGTAATGGTGTAGGAGTATTGTAATGGCTCTTGGATGTTATCTTATAAAGAATGGAGGAAGAATAAAGCTTGTTGAATGTTGAATATTTTCTGCAAAGCTATAAGATTCTTGGTGTTTATTGGTGTAATGGATTGGACTGAGTATTGTTTATGTGATGGTGAACATGGGTGAAGGATTGGATGGCGTTTTGGGTGTGTTGGTGAAGTTTTTATAAGCATTGGTGAGGTTTCAATGGAGGTTGAAGATTAAAAATTAGTCTAGGTGAAGAAGATGGAGGCTAGAGGCGAGGGTTATCATGTAAGAAACCCTATATTTATTTCTCACTTTTATTCAAACACGTCTCGTGCGGTATACCGTACGTATGATGCGGCTAATGTCTTCCCATTTGTGATGATTTAATGTTGTTAGTTGGAGACATCATTTTTAGTGTTTTAGAAGTCTAAATACTCGATTTTCCTATGTAATAGTGCACTTTCCTATTTCTTGTCTTGATTTAGTGATTTATTATTTTTAGAGCATATTTGGTTTAATTGTTTGTTAATTGTGAAGCTTTGAAGATATATATATGATGATTAATTAGATGCCACATCAATTCTAAGAGATAAATGAAAGAATATATGCATGGAAATTGGAGATAAGGAAAGAAAAGCTAAGATTTGGAAAGATAAAGTTGCCAATTAAATCTGAATTCCAGCACCTACGACCATAGAAGTGATCATAACTCAGGATTGGCTAAGAATGGTCAGAATCAAAGTTATAGAACTTTCCGAGACGATCAGTTTCGACTATTGGAACGCATCAAACGGATAAGTATTGAAGGAGTTACGACCAAAACAAAACAGCGGCAGATTATTACCTTTTCTATATTTTAGGGTTACGCATTTGAGTTGGGCTTGGAGTCCAAGTTACTTGTCTTCCACTCCAAGAAAATGAATTAGGTCTTCTAAACACCTATAAATACACCCTTTAAACCTTTGTAAAGTCATCCTTGCCTCCCATTAATTAGTCCTTAGGTTTTATATCATTAGAGTTATTGAAGAGAGCAAGATGACATCTTTGTATCATTCTTTTAGTTTATTTCCTTCAGGTATGAACTAATTTCCCATAACTTGGGTTTTGCATTATGTATAATCTATGGATTCTATTTTCTTTCTATCTAAATTTCTTTGGGAATTATATGTATTAATCTGATATTAGTTTCTTAACCATATATTTGTTTATGTGTTTTTATTTATTGTATGTCTTAAACATGATCAATTTAGGGATGTGCTAATAGTAGTTAGATGGTCGCCCGGAAGGGGTGTCTAATTATTGAAGAACCACATAAACGTCTAGAATAAGGTTTTGGTCCTGACAACACCAGCCTAACTAGATAGTCATTAGAGTTTGTTTTAATCACCATATCACCAATTGAAGGAATTGTTTGCTTAGGAACCTAGTGGCGCAGGATAACCCTATTTTAAACTGCCTCATGGTTGTATCGTAGCCTACCTATACGCTCTCCGGGTATATGTAGGAATTTAGAATCATGACTAAGTATCTAAGAGCTATTATCTCCCTTATTAACTGGAATTGATAGAAAGAATTAGAAGGATTAGTGCATAGTAGCAAATTCCTAAGCTATACTCTCTCATCTCATATTTTATCATATTTATTTTATTTTCTTTTAATTTATTTAGTTTAATTATTAATCTCTCAATCAATCATCTTCAGTTTCTGTCTTTTAATTAATTATTGCTACTCTGAATTATAACACACCAAGTACCTGAGAACGAATTCTTCTTATCATTAAAACTTGCATACGTCTTATAATACTTGCAGTACAGTGCTTGTCTAGGGTGATTAGTGCATTGTTTTCTGGCTTATTTTTATCTTATTATTATCACACCCTAGGCGTCACCAAGTTTTTGGCACCGCTGCCGGGGACTTGTGTCTCGTTAGCGTGTGGGTTATCTATTTCGAGTAGTAGTTTTTAGTTAATTTTTATTTTTCAGTTTTTATTTTTATTTTTCCAGATTTACGCTTGTTGGTTTGCTTTAGTCTTTTTCAGGTTTTAACACTAAATCTTTGGCCTCCTCTCCCGGAGCCCGAAAGGAGCTTAACAGCTTATAACAGACGTATCCGAGAAGAAAGATACCAGAGAAGAGCTATGGCATAATTTCAACAACAAGACGTAGATCCACCAATTATTCCTATAGTTCCACCACTTGGACCTGTAGGCCAACAACAACTACCACCAGGAGATAACAGAAACAATAACAATAATCAAAACAGAGTTGAACAAGACCTCCCAGGCTTGGGAGCACCTTTTCATGTTCAACCATTAGTTTTGTCCTCCAGAGATCTAGAATATCAAATTCAGGCCCAATCCGGGCATATGCTCAGTCAATTTCAAAATTTTAGACTCTATAGTGGTGCAGCAGTTCAAGATCTGGTAAGAGCGATTCAGAAGTTCATGCAGATTTGTGATGCCTATGTTACTCCAGGCATTACACGCGAGCAACTGTATTGTCACATTTTTTTCGTTCTTTTTGACCGGTAGAGCTGGTGAGAGGCTAGAAAGACAACCACCAGGTACAGTTAATACATGGGCAGAACTTCAAGCCGCATTCTTTAACCGTTTTTATCTGAAGAGTATGAGACTCAAAGACCACAGCGAGCTTGCAAAGTTTTGTCAAGGGAATGGAGAAGAAGTAGGAGACGCATGGACAAGGCTTCAACAGAAGTTAGCTAGATGTCCACTCCATGGTTACACCCCGTCTTTACAGTTAGCTATATTTTATCAAGGTATCAATAGAGAGAGTAGACTGAGGGTAGATAATCTTGGAAAATGAATTTCGTGTCCATGAATCCTGCAGAATCCGCCAAAGGTATGGAAAATATTATAGAAACTGAAAGGAGTTGTCCACTTTTGCGAGCTCCTATTACAAATGCCAAAGGTACGCTATGATTAGATGCAGAAACTGCAAACTCAGCTCAATTGTCCGCAGTAGAAAATCAAATCAATGAAATTAAGCTTGAGATGTAGAGGAATTTAGCCGCAGCAATTGTAGTGCAAGAAGCACAAGGTTGTCAACAGTGTGGGGTCACAAATTATACATGGGAGAGTGCGAAGGAAATCCAGAATCTGTTTATTTCATATCCAACCGAGGAAATTATCAATTTGGTAATAGGAATCATCCAGGTATGCATTATTCAAATCCACAGGGGGCCGCTAAACCAGGTCATTATCAACCTCGTCCCCAGAATAACTCTTTCCAACCAAGAGGTCAAGTTCCATATCAAGGGAACCAGAATTATAATCGACCTGCCCCTCCACAACAACCTGTTAATGACGCATATACCGATGATTTAGCTCAGAAGGCTCTACCACAGTATCATCAAGAAGAAGGAGCTGTGGGTGATCAACAATTGAAGAATTTTATGGATCTTATGACCACTAATATGCAGTCCCAAAACGAGAAGTTAAGAGAAAAAGAAGCTTCAGTTCAGATTTTAGGTACGCAAGTAGAACAAATGAATAAAGTTCTTACTAATATTATGGAAGCAAAAGAATCGAAGGCTATTGAAGGAGGTGATGCCACTGTAGGGTTTGAAGCTTGTAAGGCTATTTGCCTTGAGATTGAAGAAAATAAGGAAGTACCGTATGCTGCCGAAAGTTTCATGGAAGTTCCTAGTACCGAAGAAGAACCAACCAAGTCTAGCCCCGTGGATTCTGACTGTTCTGAAAATAAGGATGAAGATTTAGAAATATCCGAATTTATACAACTTCTGAGAGATATGCAAGACGATATTAGATCGATTATGGAATTACAAGCTGAGAGAGCTAAAGATAAAGAGGAAGAAGCCTCAAAAGAACCAAGATTTGAAGTTGCACCTGTTGTGCAAGAAAATAAAGAAGAAGAGAAGGTGGAATCGCCACCAGGTGTTCAACCAGTGTCACAAATTACACCTGATACAAATCCGAAGGGTGACACTGAACTCAAGACATTTGTAGAGGCGTATACTCCTGAGAATATCAACGCCCAAATGATTGAGATTGCGAAGAAAGGGCTTACACCGCAACAAGTTTTTACGCAAGTTATTCCTGAGAAAGAAGCGAGTGTAGAAGCCAAGAAAGAGACTGTGAGAGTCTCAACAAAAGGAGAGAAAGAGTGACCATTGAACCTCAAAGATCCTGGAAGCATTAATCTTCCTATACAAATAAATGGTATGCTCGAGGTGAAAGCTATGTGTGATGTGGGTTCAGGTGTGAATCTTATGCCAAAGTCCGTGTTCGATAGACTTGGACTTCAGAAATCAGAGAAAGCTCGAGTGAAGTTGCAGTTTGCTAACAACTCAGTTACTAAGACATGGGGAACAGTGGAGGACGTTCACGTCCGATCAGGTAATATCACCATCACTACTGACTTTGTTATACTTGACTTCGATGCACATAAGCAGGTTCCAATCATACTTAGAAGGCCTTTCATCGCCACAAGTCAGAGCATAATCAACTTCCAGGAAGGGACCATTGCCCTTCATGCTAAGAACGTATCCGAGACATTCTATGTCTGGGGTAAGAAACCAAGGAAGTCAGATCCCACCATTCCTATCATCCACAGCCTTTCACATCACAAAGTCCCTAAAGAGAATATCCACACAAAACCTGTGGATACGGAGCCAAAGATTGAGTTTGGGGTTGGCCATGAAGTTCTATGGAAAGCCCACAAACCAGAGAATAGGCCACGAGGTTACCAAGACTCGTGGATGGGACCATTTATAGTCACTAAAGTTGTTTCAGCTAAGGTGATAGAGATCAGGACCAAAAAGGGCATTAAACAAAGATTAGTAGACGTTCATAGCCTTGCTCGTTGCTGGGGAGGCTATATTCGCAAATCTTGATAAAAGTAACGCGTTTAACTTTAAAAGGCGTTAAATAAAAGTGTTGTACGGGAGACAACCCGCAATTTTGTATGTTTTTAATTCATGTTTAGTTTAGTTGTTTTAGTTGATATTGCATATTTTAGAAAAGGTATTAGTTTTTTTGATGTTCAGGTATTAAAGAATCGAGTTAGGGAGGAAAACGAAATTTTTAGGCACATTCTGACCTACCTACTGGTATGCCGGCCATATGACCGGTAAGCCGACGGGTCAAAAAGGGTGCCCACGGGTTCACGCGTCGGTGTCTATGCCTAGAGGTGGATTTTCGAAAATTGCCGCACCGGTATGCCGGCCATACCAGCGGTATGCCGGTCAGACAAGAACACGTGCCCATGGGTTCACGAATCAGGTTTATTGCCGAAGCGAGACTTTTCGAGTAACAGCACACCGGCATGCCGGCCACACCGGCGGTATGCCGGTCCGCGCCGCTGGAGAGAGAAAAAATTTGAGTTTTTTAGGTTATAAAGAAGTGGAAGGTTAGTCTATTACTAATTTTACAATACTTAAGCCTCTTTTTCTTCTCCAAACCTCTCCCAACTCCATTAAAGCTTCATCAAACCTTCCCCAAACATCAAAACACTACCCAATCACCATAAAAACACATCAAATCTTTTCTCCACATTATTACAAAGAAGATTCAACCACCCAAATCTTACCAAAACGCATTCAATCCAAGAATCAAAAGCCTAAATTTTAGAAATTCATCCTACAATTTCTTAGATCCATACCAATTCATCAAGAATCCATCTTACCCATATAGAGATTCATCATCAAAACACCTTTCCTAACCCAAATAAAGCTTGTTCAACCAATAATCAAGAGTTTCAAATTTCAAGAGTGGTTAAAGCTTTGAGTTGGAGGTTAATTGATATGACTAAGAGAACAGAGACATTATCTACTAAGAGGGAGATGAAGAAAAGCAAGGTATTGAGTTCTATTGAGAAGAAATCAAGTGAGAAAAGTTCTAGTTCCAACACAAAGGGTAAAATAGATATTGTAAAGAGAGGTGAGCTGGCTGTGTTTAATTTTCAGTGGGCAAAAAGGTTCCACTTTTCGTAAAGAAGACAACACAACCTCTCCAATTCAAAGGTCCTACATCCGAAGAAAAAGAGAAAGCTTCAAAGGCCATGATAGCTTCTGCAGAGAAACAATTTAAGGAAGTACCTTTTGCTTATGAGAGAGTATTTGATGAAGAAGTTTTTAAAGGAGAGTACAGGAGATTCTTGAAGATTGGTGAAAGATTGGGTTGGTCTACGTTCATGGTAAGACATTCTGATTTATGTTATGAGTTAATTTTCGACTTCTATTTTGGCCTCTTCAGCAAGATAGTGAAGGTTGTGTACCAGTTAGAGGAAAGTTAGTTCCTTTTACAGTTGAAGAGATTAGAAACCACTTATAGTTTAAGAAATTGGTTGGACCATGCAAGTATAGAGAAGCGGTGGATAGAAAGAGAATCTTCGATTGGAATTTACTTTTTGAGCATGTCTTAGATAAGGAGAAAGTGCAATCACATAAGGGAGTATTAAAGGCACCTTGGCCTTACAAATATCTCCAACCGGATGCTAGAATTTGGCACAATTTCCGTATCCCTAACGTCTTTGGAAACACAATAATTTTGTACGTAAGTAAAAGGAACGCTATCTTGTTGAATTGTATTTTGAGAGGAGAATAGGTGGATGTGCACAGTTTATTTTTGAGGAGGTGATGCGATTTTCGGTCTCTCCTATCTCATTATTTAATGTGAAATATCCTACTTTGATCACGTGTCTTGTGTGGAAAGCGAATGTGATTTTGGGTGAAGAAAAGAAATTAGAGTTTAAAACGAGTAATAATATTGACAATTCTTGGATCATGAAAGTCTTGAGAGGAGCGGGAATTATGCAAATATAAAAGGAAGAAAAGGAGCATAGTTGGCAAGAGAAGATGGGAGAGCGATTAAATAAAGTCGAAGCAGCTCAAACTTCCTTAGCCAATGATGTGGCACAAATCAAAGCCAATCAAGTGCACATCATGACACTCCTTGAGCAATTAAAGAAGTATCTAGTAAATCCTATCTTGGATGTCAATAATGCGAGGCAATAACCTCGAGAGTATGTTCACTTTATTCCTCACCATTTCTGTAAATGCTTTATTTACTAATTTTAATTTATTTATCGAGTCGTGGGGACACGGCTCATTTTTGAGTTGGGGGTGTGGGGATTCGTTGTCTCTCATCTCCATTTTTCTGTTTTTAGGTAGAAATTACAATTTTTGATACATGGGAATTAGATATAGAGTGTGTTTAATAGCTTGAAAGCATAAGCTCAGTAAGTTGATGATAGTAAGTAGTATGTTTATGAGCTGCTTTATTTTGTATGCCTTGAGTATTTTCAGGAAAACACACATTGATAGTAAAGAAAAGAATAGTTAGCAATGCGATAGAAAGAATGTTCGATCTCAGGGAACCATGAGTGGTTTGTAGGACATGAGATCCAAGCTAGTTGATAAACCCATTTAATGAACGTGCTAAAGGTAAGAGAATGACGAAATTGCATAGTTTAGAAAGTGATTAAGGCGGTTCTTTCATAAGCCCCTTGGTGCCTTTTAGCTTGCGGTCCAAATTTATTACATATTATATCCTTCTCAGCCCCTTCTAGCCTTTCTAAAGCCTTTTTATATAGCCACATTATAAGCCATATCCCTTTAGATTATAGGACTTTTCCATATGACCCGCACTCGAATCGTGATGCATAGACAGATGTTTTAGAGCTTGAGTTTGGGGTGGTGGGTCCACCATTATGGGAAATATTATTGGGTTGGGATTTTTGAGCTTATTAATTATGCTATGTTATTATATTGATGATGATTCATAGGTTTATATAGTAACCCTTTGCCGGGGTAATAGTAAATGAAAAAAAGATAAAAAGCATGAAAAGAAAAGAAAAAAATCTATGAGAAAAAATAGCGTGATATCCCAACATCAAAAAGAGAGTCATAGCTATGCAAAAGAAAAAAATTGATTTGAAAAGAACATATATAGTTGGACCGGCAAAGTGGAATTTTTATGTGAACATCTTATGCTTTAATTGGGTTATTGGGGATGCTAATTAGTGCATCAAATCATTGGGTTGAGTGAGAAACGTTTTATGAGAGTAACTCAAGCTCTAGGGCGATTCGTTGATGGCTAGTGAGGAGAGAGCCAAAAGCTCACTCTAAATTATCCAAAAATACTTATCATACCGTCCCTAAGCCAACGTTACAACCTTAAAGACCTTTTGATTCTTTGCTATGTAATCTAGAAGTGATTGAGCCAATAGAGAGTAGTTAAGTGGATCTTTGGATACTAGTGAAGTTCGATGAACAATCTATAGCTTCATTGGTGAACTGAGTAAAGATCCTCTCCTTCTTACATTGCGAAGCAAACCTAATCTTGATTCAAGCCGTGTTGATTGTGGATACGAGAAGTATGCAGGTATGTAGTTTGTAAATATTATTACATTAAATTTTCTGAGTAGTTTCTTTCTGTCTATTCTATATATTCTGCTATCTCCTTTCCCACTGTGCTTAATTGACCTAGGTGTGTATTTAGAGACTTCCCTTTGTTTTTATCTTTATTGTATCGGGATGATACACCTTTGAGTTGGGAGTCTTGATGTCTCCCCATTTGTGATGATTAAATATTAGTTGGAGACATCATTTTCAGTGTTTTAGAAGTCTAAATACTCGACTTTCCTATGTAATAGTGCACTTTCCTAATTCTTGTCTTGATATAATGATTTATTATTTTTAGAGCATATTTGTTTTAATTGTTTGTTAATTGTGAAGTTTTAAAAATATATATGATGATTAATTAGATACCAAATCAATTCTAATAGATAAAGGAAAGAAGATATGCATGGAAATTGGAGATAAGGAAAGAAAAGCTAAGATTTGAAAAGATAAAGTTGCCAAATAAATCTGAATTTCAACACCTACGACCAAAGAAGTGATCATAATTCAAGATTGGCTAGGAATTTGGAAGAATGGTCTGAATCAAAGTTATAGAGCTTTCCGAGACGACCAGTTTCGACTATTGGAACGCATCAAACGGATACGTATTGAAGGATTTACGGCCAAAACAAAACAGCAGCAGATTATTACATTTTCTATATTTTAGGGTTACGAATTTGAGTTGGGCTTGGAGTCCAAGTTACTTGTCTTCCACTCCAAGAAAGTGAATTAGGTCTTCTAAACACCTATAAATACACCCTTTAACCTCTGTATAATAATCCTTGCCTCCTATAAATTAGTCCTTATGTTTTATATCATTAGAGTTATTGAAGAAAGCAAGATGACATCTTTGTATCATTCTTTTAGTTTATTTCCTTCAGGTATGAACTAATTTTTCCATAGCTTGAGTTTTGCATTATGTATAATCTATGAATTCTACTTTCTTTCTATCTAAGTTTCTTTGGAAATTATATGTTTTAATCTGATATTAGCTGCTTAACCATATATTTGTTTATGTGTTTTTATGTATTATCTGTCTTAAACCTGATCAATTTAGGGCTGCGCTAATAGTAGTTAGATGGTCGCCCGGAAGGGGTGTCTAATTATTGAAACACCACATAAACGTCTAGAATAAGGATTTGGTCCTGACAACACCAGGCTAACTAGATAGTCATCAGGGTTTGTTTTAATCACAATATCACTAATTGAAGGAATTGTTTGCTTAGGAACCTAGTGGCGCATGATAACCCTATTTTAAACTACCTCGTGGTTGTGTCGCAGCCTACCTATACGCTTTCCGGGTATATGCGGGAATTTAGAATCCTGACTAAGTATCTAAGAGCTATTATCTCCCTTATAAACTGGAATTGATAGAAAGAAAAATTAGAAGGATTAATGCATACTAGCAAATACCTAAGCTATACTCTCTCATCTCATATTTTCTCATATTTATTTTATTGTCTTTTAATTTATTTAGTTTAATTATTAATCTCTCAATCAATCATCTTTAGTTTCTGTCTTTTGTTTAATTATTGCTACTCTAAATTATTGCTCATTCGTATAACACATAAGTCCCTGAGAACGAATTCTTCTTATCATTAAAACTTGCATACGTCCTGTAATACTTGCGGTACCGTGCCTGTCTAGGGTGATTAGTGCATTGTTTTCTGGCTTATTTTTATCACACCCTAGGCGACACCAGCGGCGTACCGCAGCTCTTGCGTGACAAATTTGCCGTGACGGTTTGGCGTAAATGTCTTTCCCATGCAACTCTCTGACTTCTCATGTGTGGACTGGCGTGAAAACGGTCTGCGGTGTACCGCACGTTTGCTGCGGTGTACCGCAATGTTCTCTTACTATAGGTCAATGTTTCTGTCTTTTTCATGCGTGGAGTATAGTGCGCACGGATTGCACGGTGTGCGGTGTACAGCACCTGTGGTATACCGCACCTGTGTCGCGTTATACCGCAACATTGCGCTGTAAAAATATTCTCTCAAGCTTCTTTTTACCCCAAACTCGTTTTCTACCTACCTACACAACAAAATACTATACTTCCTTCTCCCAATAGCTATAATATACACTAGTACACATAAGTAAAACACAAAATTTAATCGTATACACTAATAATGTAATAATCTAATCTACAAATGGATTTTCACCCTTATTATGGTTTTGGTTAACGTCATTAAGCTCGACTAGTTACCTCGTGGGCTACGTTGCGCCATACCTCGCCTCTTCGAGGTACATGAGCTCTCCCGGATTTGGATCTTCCTCAAGAATGTTATCTTCACCTACATGATAAATTTTCAACAGATGACTATTCACCATATAGGTGCGCTGTTCAGGTGGGTGTTCAATCTCTATAGTTCTATGAGCCGTGACTTCAATAACGATGAATGAACCAGACCACTTTGATCTCAACTTTCCTGGGTAGTTGCTGAACTTGGAGTTGTACTTTAGGACTCTTTGCCCTACTTCAAATATCTTATTTCGAATACGCTTATCATGCCACATCTTGGTTCTTTTTTGTATAGCTTAGCATTCTCATATGCATGAAAGCGTAACACATCAAGTTCATTCAACTTCATCATTCTTTTATCTCTGGATAGTAATGGGTCCAAATTCAACTCTTTATCACCCGGTAGGCTCTCAATTCAAGTTCAAGTGGTAAGTGGAAAGCCTTACCATCGATACGGTGATGCACTTACCGGCGTCTTGAATGTTGTTCTATAAGCCCACAAAGCATCATTGGTGTCGCCTAAGGTGTGATAAAAAGATGTATAAAATAAGTGCAAATAAACACCCTATTCTGAGCACGGTTCTGCAAGTATACAGATCGTATGCAAGTTTTAATGAATAAGTAGAATTTGTTCCTCAGGGACTACGAAGGTTAAGAAGAACTTATGGAAATATTCAAGTGCAGATATAAAAGATAGAAAAGATAATACGCAAAGAAAGAAAAGGAAAATAGATTTTTATTTGGTTTTTAATAAAGAAAAATAAAACTAATAAACTAAAGACAGAAAATAAATAAAATAAAAGAAGATAGTATGATAATTTAGCTTGAGTAATTAGCAAGTAATCCCCACTAGTTTTGCCGTTCTAAACATGTAAGGTATGAATCATGTAGTATTTCAATAGTTTGGTTTCAATTGCGCTAGGTAGTTTCAAATAGGGTTTACCTGTGTCAATAAGAACCTAAGCAAACTGTTCCTGCAATTGATTAAATAGCAATACACTAAACCATTGACTATCTAGTTAGGCTGAATGGTCAAATCAAACCTTACTCTAGACGTTATGTGCTAATTCTATAGATAAATATACCGTTGTCAATGGTTATCTAACTACTATGATGGTAATCCTATACGTTTGCAACCGTAAAGAACACAGAATATAAATCCAACACATAAATAGAGAAATCAAAACATAAATTTAATCATATTAGATAGATGTCAATCAAAACTAGGGTTCACACATATACGCTAAAACTCAAGCTAAATAGAATTTAGTTCATACTGAGAAAAGAAAAGAAAAGAATTACATAATTAAAGGTTGAAGGAGACATAATTGATGCACAGCTCCTTCCAGACTTCTCTTCTTGTTGTAAGCTTCTTCCTGACCTTAAGGTTTGGCCAAGGATGATTTTTCTAATGATAATAGGTTGTATTTATAGTGTAATAGGAAGACCTAATCGTTTTCTTGAAGGAAAAGGTAAATATTGGACTCCTAGCCCAACTCAAATTCGTAGCCCAAAAACATGGAATCAGCCCCGTTTTTGTTTTGGTCCTAACAGCTTCAATACTTATCCGTTTGACGCGTATGAGTAGTCGAAATTCATCGTCTTGGAAAGATATTTAACTTTTCTTTGACGGTTCTTCCAAATTCCTCCCTGATTTTGAGGTATAAGCTGATTTGTGGTCGTGGGTGATGAAATTCAGATTTAAGGCACCTTTTCCTTTTCCATATTTTTAGCTTTTACTTCCTTATCTTCAATTTCCATGTCTATCCTCTTTCCTTAAGCTCTTGGAACCAGCTTGGACTCTAATTAATTACCATATATATTTAAATCTTCACACTAAATAAATAATTGAACCCAATATGCTCTAAAAATAATAAATAATCAATTCAAGACACAAAATAGGAAAGTGTACTAAATCATGTGAAAATCGACCTATACTCTAATAAATACAACTAAAATGATGTCTCCAACTCTTAATGAATCATCACAAATGGAGAGACATCAATCATCTAACTTCGTTGACCAATCCTTCCTTGTTGGCCCAACGGTCTCCTCAAGAATAGATTTTATCTCTCGATGAGAGACTTCGGCTTGACCATTTGTTTGGGGGTGATAGGCAGTGGATACTCTATGTCTCACTCCATATTTCACAAGTACAACCTTTAAATATTTAATAAGAAAATGCGTATCTCCATCACTAACATGTCTTGTGAAAATGTGTGACTTCAGAAATTTAATCACCACTCTAGCATCATTTGTAGGTAAAAACCCACTGATTCTACCTATTTTGATATATAATCCACTACTAGCAAGATATACTGATTCCCATGGGATGGCATAAAGGGTCCCTTAAAATCAGTGCCCCAAACATCAAAATTCTCAAGCTCCAATGCATTGTTGAGCGGCATCTCATCAAACCTCAAAATATTCCAGGTGAATTGGTATGGCTTACATTGCTTGAAAAATATGTGATGATCTTTATAGATAGTATGCCAATGGAAACCGGATTGAAGTACCTTAAAGGTTGTGCGATCACCCTTAAAATGTCCTCCATATGTTGAATCGTGACAACTCGCTACTACACCACGAATCTCATGTTCCGGCACACATCTTCGAATCATCTAATCATAACATACCTTGAACAAGTGCGGATCCTCCCAAAAGAATTGTTTTACACGATGCATCATTCTCTTTTTATCTTGTCGTTTCCTCCCAATGGGATCTTATCCACTTGCAATAAGATCGACGATATTTGCTTACCATGGAATATTTTGTGTATTTATCACAAATAGGTTTTCATCAGGATATATCTCCTTGACCACTTCTGGTCCATTGTTGACATTAAAGCCTTTGAGGCGAGATAGATGATCAGCTACTTGATTCTCGCTTTTATTTTGGTCTCGAATCTCTAAATTAAACTCTTGCAATAAAAGAACCCACCTAAGAAGATGCGTCTTTGCGTCCTTCTCCTCCATGAGGTACTTGATTGCTTAATGGTCCTTGTATACAAAAACTTTCGCCCCAAGAAGATAGGAATGAAACTTATCAAATGCTTACACCACAGCCAACAACTCCTTCTCGGTTACGGTGTAGTTCAATTGTGCACCTGTAAAAAAGTCTTACTCGCATAATAAACAGTATAAAATACCGTATCTTTGCATTGACCCAACACAACACCCATAGCATGATCGTTCGCATCACAAATAACCTCAAATGGATAACTCTAATCAGGATGAGTCACAACCGATGTAGAGATAAATTTCTCCTTAACTGCCAAGAGAGCCTCATGACATGCATAAATTAAATGAAATTTCACTTCCTTCTCAAGTAAGTGGTATAGTGGCTTGGCAATCTTTGAAAAAACTTTAATGAAACGGCGGTAGAATCCCACATGACCTAAGAAACTTCTTACACCTTTAACAGTATAAGGAGGTGGAACGATTTTGATTACCTCTATCTTTGCAAGATCAACCTCTACCCTTACTCAAAAACTCTTGCCCCAAAAAGATTCCCTTTCGAAACATGAAACGACACTTCTCCCAATATAACACAAGATCATTCTCTTTACAATGAATCAAAACCTTATCTAGGTTGGCAATACTACATAAAAGTCATCACAAACCACAGAGAAGTCATCCATGAATGCCTCCAAGAACTGATCAATCATGTCCCAAAAAATCGCCATCATACACCGTTGGAACGTGGCAGATGCATTGCATAATCCGAATGGCATCTTTCTAAAGGCAAATGTCCCAAAAAGACATGTGAACGTCATTTTGTGTTGATCAGCCGGATACACACCAATCTGATTATAACCTGAATAGCCATTGAGGAAGGAATAGTACTCTCTTCTTGCTAGCTTGTCTAACATCTGATCTATGAACGGTAAAGGAAAGTAATCTTTCTTCATAGCCTTGTTCAACTTCTGATAATTCATTCACACTCTCCAACAAACAACGATTTTGAGGGTATGGGTTTATTATTATCATTAAGGACAGTAGTAAGTCCTCCCTTCTTCAGAACACATTGAACTGGATCACACACTCGTTGTCGGATATGGATAAGATGATTCACGCATCCAACAACTTGATTACTTCTTTTCTCACTACTTCCTTCATAATCGGCGCAAGTCTCCTATGGCCCTCAACTGATCGTGTGTTCTCATCGTCAAGAATAATTTTGTGTTGGAAAATTGTAGGACTAATTCCTTTCATGCCAGCAATAGTTTACCCAATTGCCTCCTTGTTAGCTCGGAGAACACGTAATAACTTTTCCTCTTGAGGAACTGTCAAGTTAGCGGAAACAATAACTAGTAATGTATCATTTTCACCCAAACAAACATACCTCAAATGTGATGGTAATGGTTTACTTCAAGTTTTGAAAGAGATATAATAGATGGTTTCTTTGGTTTATATATCTCCTTTGAACCTCGGACTTGTTTGTAATCTTGGGTCATTCTTCATCCATGTCTATTTGACTTTAGAGCTTCCACAACCTTGGCTAGCTCTTCATGCAATTCGAGAATTTCCAGTGACAAGGCGGCCTATAAAATATCATCATAATTATTTTCCTCAAATACCTCTTGTGTAACTCGATCAAAGGTGTCAAAGTGGAAACAATCGTCCTTCAAGTAGGGAAACTTCATGGCCTTGAACACATTGAAATTGACCTCTTCATCTTGTACTCGCATAATTATCTCTTTGTTTTCTACATCAATCAATGTATGCCCTGTGTCTAAGAATGGCCGCCCAAAAAATGATTGGCACATTCTTATCTGCATCGTAGTAAAGAATAATAAAATCACATGGAAATATAAAGCTACCTGTTTTTACGAGCAAATCTTCAATATTTCCATCAAGGCGAGAAATAGACCTATCTGCCATTTGCAAAACCACGGTAGTAGGTCTTTCTTTCCCTATATTCAACTTTTGGAATACTGATCTGGGCATAAGGTTAATACTTACCCCCAAATCGCATAAAGCTCTCACAGTCCATTCTTCACCAATGGATATAGGAATGTCAAAACTTCCATGAACCTTCAACTTAGGAGGAAATTTTCTTTGACAGATTGCGCTACACTCCTCAGGTAAGTCAACCAATTTACCCTCAATATACTTACTTTTGTTGGAAAGTGTATATTTCAAGAACTTCAAATATCTTGTCATTCTCTTAATTGCTTCAACAAACGGTAAATTTATGTGTAATTTTTTCACATTGTTCATAAACTTTGAAAACTTTGTAGCAGTTGGCTTATCTTGAACACGTGAGGGAATGGTGGAGGATCTTTCTTCTTATTCACAACAATTTCTCTCTTTTTTATTCTTCTCTCTTAGAATCTCTTCTATTCTCTCCGCAACAACTAACGGCTCAGTTGTCGATTCAATAATTTCTTTTTCTTCACTCAGAAGCGGCTCTTCCTCTTATTTTTCTTCTTCTTCTTCTTCTTGTGTAACGGTATAAGGTGGTGGAAGTTGATTCACACTCTTTAAAGAAACTGTGTTACAATCTTCTTCTTTGTGGTGTCTCATCAATGTTAGCAACTTGGCTTTTAGAGTTCAGGTTTAATTGGTTTGCAATTTGAGACACTTGGTCTTTGAGGGATTTCAGCACCATCGAATGCTCCTCCATTTTCTCATTATTTCACTTGCATGCGTCTTGATTTGATTTCAAGTGCTCTTGTGTCATCATCATAAACGAACATAGACATTATTACATCATCTCCTTACTACCTTCTTGTGAATGTGAAGAGAGTGTTTTCTGAACAAAACCTTCATTATAAACTTTTTGCACCTGATCTTAACCTCCTTGATTATGAACTTGAGGTCTCACTTGGAAGTTATTTCCTTGGGGGCGTGATTGATAGTTATTTTGAGTTACTGCCCCCACTAGGATTTGACCTCTAAAATCCCTGATGAAAATGACTTGATTGACCAAAACCTTGGTTACCTCTAGTAAAAACAAAGAACGCTGATTTTGGGTTGTGTTGGCATTCTTTCCAAGTATGATCACTAACTACACAATTTTATCATCTATAAGATTATTGCACAACTTTCACTTCTTGATGCTCAGTTTTCAATCCCTCTTCCACAACCAACACTAATTGCGTCATTTGTTGAGATAATATGGAGAATTTGTCTTCTAATACGGCTCCACCATTAGAATTTTTACCCCCTTGGGCTTGTGGTGTAGGCCAACTTCTCTGGGTTTCAATAATTTTCTCCATAAAATTATCGTCTTGAAGCGGACTTATTGATACAAAACCACCTCCTCCAAGATTATGGACTCTTATGCTCGAATCTCCGTCAATTCTCTTATAGAACATGGAAAATTGCATCATATGTGTGTACCCATGATGTCTCCCTGCTTGTGATAGATAAATCCCCTTAGGATACATCATTTTTGGTAGAAATTGAACTTAGTTATTAGATTTATTAGCTTAATTTGCAATAATGCACTTTCTTCTTTCGTTCTATACTTATTGTTACTTTTAGAGCTTTTGTGTTAATTCGTTTGTTTGGTGCGAATTTCTTAGGTATATGGTTGCTAGGAGGCGCCAAGATGAAGAGAATAAGTTAATCTTAAAGTCCAAGATCAAAATGAAGTGTTAAAGAAGAAAAATACATCACTTTAGTGAGCGTGGAGGAGCATTGAAAACTAGAAAGGCGTCACTTCTAGCCCTTCCCGGGTCTAAATGGTGCAGCATCATACTTGGTGGTTCGAAAAAGATGCACCTCCAAGTTACTGAAATTTGAGAAGTGGTTTCAGGTGATTTGAACTTACTATGTGGAAGTTAATATTTTAGTAGATTAATTGTTAGTTAGTTTTATTTTTCAGTTTTACGCTTTGGGTTGTCTTTCTTTCTCAGGTTTACAGGTTTTGGTTTATGCGTGAAGATATCGTGATTCTTGCAAATCCCAAAAACCTAGTTCGAGAAGCAAATAAAAGAAAGAGAGAAGCTAAAGCAAAAGAGCTAGAGGAGCAATTAGCAAGAGAAATGGGTGAAAATCAACTCAACCCTCCTCTTGTTCCTGCTGTTCCACAAGCTCAACCTCCTCAGAACAATGATCAGTGGTTCATCAATGGCCCTGAAGAAGCTCCATTTAGAGCTACTGCCATCGGAATTGGCCCAGCAAACATTAATGACGAGAGATTCAGACCCGATCCTGGTACGTTATCTCAGTTTCAGAGTTATGGAAATTTTGAGGAGCACCTGGCGAAGATCCAATCCGTGCTTTACAGAAGTTCATGCAAATTCGCGATTCGTATATTACGCAAGGAGTAACTAGATAGCAAATGTATTTTGCTAATTTTAGATACTTCGTTAATGATGGAGTAAGTGAGTGGCATGATTCTCAAGAACCCGGAACAATTACAACATGGGACGCATTACAAACTGCGTTCTGCGATAGATACTACCCAACGAACATGAGATTAGATGCGCAAGTTGAAATAACTTCATTCAAACAAGATCAAGACGAGACTTTGGGTAGAAGTTGGAAGAGATTTAAGATTTGTTTAAGAAGAGTCGCTGATCATGGCCTCACAGAAGTTCAACAGATGAAGATATTTTACCGAGGACTTGATGGCTCTTCAAGAAAGGATCTAGACTTACTTTGTGGTGGTGGATTTCTACAGGTACAACCAGTCCATGCTAAGATTATTTTGAATAGAACTGTAACGAATGAACTAGGTTGGAATACTGTGAGAACACCTATTCGAGGTGGACATATTGCATTGATTGAAGAAAAATTCACCGCCATGGAAAATAAACTTGAGCAACAATTAAAACAGCTTACTCTCGCTGTTACCAAGAGTGTTGCAGGTAAAAGAGCAGAAGTTAATGTTACACAAGAAGTTTATGAGTGTTCAAACTGCGGTACGCAAGATCATGAATGGGAGCAATGTCAAAACAATCTAGAATCCGTAATGCTTGTTTCCAACCGAGGTAACTATAACTCAAGTGGTCAAGGTTATCAACCAAATAGAAACCATCCGAGTTTCCAATATTCAAATCCAAATGGAGAGGCTAATCCAACTTATGCATATCAACCACGCCCCCAAGGCAATAACTTTCAACCAAAACAACAAAACAATTACCAAGGTGGACAAGCATACGGAAATCAAGCTCAGAAACAACCTCCCCAAGATGCTTATGCCGACACCATGAACCATAAAGCTCTGCCTGCTCAACCTCAAGAAGGTGCATTAGATGTACAACAAACCTTGACGACACTAATCACTATTCAACAAACTACAGCCGCAGCACTTAAATTGATGGAAACTCAGATGGCTCAGATGGCAAAGCAATTGAATCAACGTCCACAAGGACAATTACCTAGTGACACTAAAAACCCCAAGCAAAAAGAAGATTGTAATGCAGTGACACTTAGAAGTGGTAAGAATCTCCCACCACCTCCTTTTCCCGTGATGAAAGAAAAAGAGACAATTGTGAAGGAAAAACCGGTAAAGGATGTGACGGAGAAAGAAGATGAACCTAAAGTAGTGGAAGTGGAGAAGAATCCGGAAAAGCCGAAGAAGCCAGATACTACAGTAACCCGTCCTCCTCCACCTTTTCCCTCGAGAGTTCAGAATAAAGGCGATATGGCTGACTATCAGAAATTCTTGAATGTGGTACGTGGTCTTAATATTAACATTCCATTCTTAGATGCCATTAGAGATGTGCCGAAATATGTCAAATTCCTGAAGAGAGCCATCGCCAACAAAAGACCACACCTTGAGAATGAGATGGTAGGTTTGCCCGAAGAATGTAGTGCCATATGCCAAGGAAAATTGCCACCAAAACTACTTGATCCTGGGAGTTTTACAATTCCTATTTCCATTGGCAATGAGTGGCAAGGTAAAGCTTTGTGTGATTTGGGAGCGAGTATCAATCTCATGCCCAAATCAATTTTCGAGATGTTGAAGATAGGAGAAGAAAGACCGACATCCATGGTCTTACAAATGGCTGATAGATCCCTCGCACATTTAGAGGGACGCATAGAAGATGTCCTCGTCAAGGCGGGTACTTTAATTTTTCCCGTTGATTTTGTTATTCTTGAATACGACGCGGATAGGAATGTCCCCATCATCTTGGGACGACCATTCCTAGCCATGGGGCGTACTGTTATTGATGTAGAAAACGGAGAATTGACAATGCGAATCCAAGCCGAGGAGGTAAAGTTCAACGTGTTTAGGGCAATGAAGTTTCCAGATTTACGAGAAGACTGTTTCCGATTTGACGTAATTGATTTAGCCACACGAGAAGTATGGGAATACATGAACTTTGGTGATATCTTGCAAGCTGCCCTAACACTTGAGTTACCAAAGCCAATAGAAGAGTTAGCCGACACAGTGGCAGCTCTTAACTCTGGATATCCGAAGCAGAAGCGGCTCACTTATGAACCTGTTCGAGAACCGAGGGAGATAGTTCTTAAAAATAAACCCTCTATCGAAGCTCCCCCGAAATTAGAAGAAAAGCCACTTCCGACACACCTGAGGTATGCGTATTTAGGTACTAACAAAACTCTGCCTGTTATTGTTTCAGCTACTTTAACAGGTCTTCAAGAAGAAAATCTGTTGCGCATACTACGAGCTAACAAAGAGGCGATTGGTTGGACTATTGCTGACATCAAAGGTATTAGTCCTTCCTATTGCCAACACAAGATCATTCTGGACGATGAAAATGCGCGCTCGATTGAAGGACAAAGAAAACTGATGCCTGCTATGAAGGAAGTGGTGAAGAAAGAGGTTATCAAGTTACTAGACGCAGGAATCATCTATCCTATTGCTAGCAGCGAATGGGTGAGTCCAGTTCAATGCGTACCAAAGAAGGGTGGTATTACTACCATCTTGAATGAACAGAATGAAGCCATACCCTCAAGGCCACCAGAAAAGATCACTTCCCTCTTCCGTTTATTGATCAGATGTTAGACAAGTTAGCTGGTAGAGAATATTATTGCTTTTTGGATGGGTATTCAGGATACAATCAGATTTATGTTAGACAAGTTTTTGGTAGAGAATATTATTGCTTTCGAAGGATGCCATTCGGATTATGTAATGAACCTGCTACTTTTCAAAGATGTATGATGGTGATTTTCTGGGACATGATCAATGATTTCCTTGAGGTATTTATGGATGATTTCTCTGTGTTTGGTGATAACTTTGATGAGTGTTTACGGAACTTGGAGAAGGTGCTGGTTAGATGCAAGGAAACTGATTTGGTTTTGAACTGGGGAAGATGTCACTTTATGGTTCGTGAAGGTATAGTGTTGAGACACAAGGTTTCAAGTTCGGGTTTGGAAGTTGATCGCGCAAAGGTTGAGGTAATTAAAACTCTTCCCCCTCCGATTTCTGTTAAAGGGGTAAGAAGTTTCTTAGGTCATGCTGGTTTTTACTGACGTTTCATCAAGGACTTCTCCAAGATCTCTAAGCCATTGTGTAACTTACTTGAAAAGGACGCCAAATTCCTTTTTGATGAAGCTTGCATGGTGGCCTTTCAAAATATTAAGGAGAAGCTTATTTCTGCACCTATTATATTACCTCCTGATTGGAAGATTCCGTTTGAAGTAATGTGTGATGCTAGTGATCTTGTTATGGGTGCTGTTCTGGGACAACGAAAAGATAAGGTATTTTATTCCATCTACTACGCTAGTAAGGTCTTTACAAGTGCTCAAGTGAATTATACTGTAACTGAGAAGGAGTTACTAGCTGTAGTATATGCATTCGACAAATTTCTTTCCTATCTTCTTGGGGCGAAAGTTGTTGTTTTTACTGATCATTCTGCAATTAGATACCTTATGGAAAAGAAAGATGCTATGCCGCGCTTAATTAGATGGGTGTTACTGTTACAAGAGTCTGAATTAGAAATCCGAGATCGAAAGGGTTGTGATAATTAGGTTGGAAATCATTTGTCACGTCTTGAAGGTTCAGAGCTTAATAGTGATCCTGAGTTGGTGCGGGAGGAGTTCCCTGATGAGAGTTTATTTGCTATACATGATGGTACTCCTTGGTATGCTGACATTGCGAATCTTATTGTGAGTGGTAACTTTCCTCAAGGAGCCACATCACAAGACAAGAAAAGATTAATTCCTCGTGCTAAACAATTCTTTTGGGAGGATCTTTTCCTCTACAAAGTGTGTAGTGATCAAATGGTGAGAAGATGCATACCTGAGAGAGATGTTTGGGCAGTGATTGCAAGTTGTCATGATTCTCCATACGGAGGACAGTTCAAAGGTGACCGCACAACTGCTAAGGTACTACAATCCGGTTTTTATTGTCCTACTTTACATAAGGATTGTCATGAGTATGTTTAGAAGTGTCATAGATGCCAGTTTACTGGAACTATATCCAAGAGGGATGAGATGCCACGTAATAATGTGCTTGAAGTTGAGATATTCGATGTATGGGGTATTGATATCATGGGTCCTTTTGTACCATCTAACGGTTATCTGTACATCCTACTAGCTGTTGATTACGTGTCTAAATGGGTAGAGGCTGTAGCTCTACCAACTAATGATTCGCGAGTAGTGATTAAATTCTTAAAATTACACATCTTCACTAGACATGGTACACCTAGAGTTATTATCAGTGATGGAGGTTCACATTTTGTGAACAAATATCTGAAGATAGTTTTAGAGAAGTATGGTGTGAGACATCGTGTATCTACCGCGTATCATCCACAAGCCAATGGTCAAGCTGAGGTCTCTAATCGAGAGGTAAAATCTATTCTGGAAAAGACTGTTGGCCCCACACGGATAGATTGGTCTATAAAGCTAGATGATGCGTTGTGGGCTTATCGTACTGCGTTTAAAACTCCAGTTGGTGCATCTCCGTATCGTATGGTTTTTGGTAAGGCTTGTCACTTAACCCTTGAACTTGAATTAGGTGCATACGAGGCTATAGCACAGCTGAATTTAGATCCTACTTTGGCCGGTGAGAATCGTATGATGAAGCTAAATGAACTTGATGAGTTTCGATTACATGCCTATGAAAATGCGAAACTTTACAAAGAAAACACGAAGAGGTGGCATGATAATCGGATCCGTACAAAGACATTCGAAGTGGGACAGAGGGTCCTAAAATACAACTCCAAGTTCAGCAATTATCCGGAAAAGTTGAGATCAAAGTGGTATGGTCCTTACATTGTGACCAAAGTTACGCCTCATGGAGCTATAGAGATTGAGCATCCAACTGAACACCGCACCTTTATGGTGAATGGTCATCATCTGAAAATCTATCATGGAGGCGAGGATACTAATCGCATGGTGGATCCACATCCTGGGGAGGTCATGTACCTCCTTGAAGCTGAATAGTTGCGAGAGGTAACCCGTCGAGCTTAACGACGTTAAACAAAATCCATATCATTGTATATTAGTTTATTGCTTTATATTCTTCAATTCCTAGTGTATAATTCTAAGTTAGTATCGAGTTTTAGTGTCTACTTTTAAAATAAATGATAAAGGTAGTGTGTTAGTGGTGCAGGAATCGAGTTTGGGGTGCTAGGAAACGAAAAAGGAAACACGTGGGAAAAAATCGGGTCAGGTCCGGTATACCGCATGAAGAAAAACCCGTGACCACGGGTTGGTGACTCAGGTTTTCTGCCGAGTATTTAAAAAGCGAAGGAGGTCAGGTCCGGTATACCGGGACATACCTCCGGTATACCGCAGGAGAAAAACCCGTGACCACGGGTAGAAGACTCGGGTTTTTCGTCGAAGGTTGAAAAAAGAGACATGTCCAGGTCCGGTATACCGGGCCATACCTCTGGTATACCGGAGATAGGTCGGTTTTGAAGAGATTGTTACCTAAAACACTTCTTACCTTATCACAAGCAAACCCTAGCCTTCCCCATACAAATTTTCCAGCTCCCAACCTTATAAATACACCTTGAAGCTTGATTAAACCTCCACAACAAACAAAATAACATCAATAATTCTCTCCTCCATCCTCCATAAACACACCCTCTTCATCAAATTCATCACAAAACACCATTAAACACCATCAAGATCATCAAGCTTTCAAGAATTCTTCCAAGATTCATCAAGAAAACTTCTTCTTTCACCTAATCCAAGCAAGAAACTCAAGCTACACCAAGTTCTCTTAACTTTATGTTATCCTTGGTATAACTTGAGTTTTGGGTCAAATCAACCATGACAAACAGAATAGATGCTATGGATTATAAGAGGAAGTGTTGTATCCTAGGGAAGAACAAGAATTTTCCTGGTTCTACAATTGAAAAGCCCATCAATCTTGATGAGCCTATTGAAGAGAAACAAGAAGAAAAGGCACCTGACCACCACTACACAAGAAATAAACAGCAAGGATGAGGGTTTCATCAAAGCCTAAAGAAAAGACACAAGTTCAAGATCAAGGTTCTTCTTCCTCTCAAACTAATTCTTGTATTCCTCTATGGGCTCTCAAATTGAAACATGGAATCGAACTTTTGAGAGAATACAACAGAGCACTTTTGATGGAAATCACACAGATTGAGTCAACATTGGAAGAGGTAACTACGAACATGGAAATTGATAATTATTCCTCCCTTTCGGAGGAGGACATGATGGATCTTTATGGCCAGGTACCCCGTTCTAATTATTCTTCTTAATTGATGGTAGGCACTAGTTAGGTAGTTAGTTTAATTTTTTTGCTTTATTAAGTCTTTTTCGAGTCATGGGGACACGACTCACTTTTGAGTTTGGGGTGGGGTTCGTTGCCTCATCCCAATTTTTTTTGATTTACATGCTTTCAATAAAATTAATTCTTAGGGTTGCGTTGACTATTGAGTACTTTAAATGTCCCCATCAAGCATGCTTTTTATGAATTAGTGATAGAAAATAGTTGACTTTAGGAGTTAGTGTAAACTGTACTTTGATTGCATGCAAATATGAGATAATTGATAGGAAAAATCAATGAACAATGCAAAAGAAGTAAACTTGTGCTTAAGGATAATGGGTGGTTTGTAGAACGTGAGATCTAAATGAGTAGAGAACCCACTTAGGTATGAACTGGAGGCAAGCCGTGTAGATAGGAAGATGATAGAGGCAGTTCTTTGTTAGCCCTTGAATCCTTTTTGGCCTTCTATCCCTGAATTAATTTTATCCTTCTTAGCCAAATTTTGAGCCTTTAAGCCTTTCTTTTGTCGCCACATTATAAGCCAATATCCCTTTAGATTATTAGGCATGACCATATGACCCGCACTTGAATCACGATCCTGAGACTTTCTGTCTTGAGCTTGAGTTTGGGGTTGTGGGTCCACTATATGGGAGGGAATTTTGAGCTTATCAATTGTGCTTGTGCTATATATGATGATGATTCACAGGGTTATTATATTGTAACCCTTTTCCGGGGTAATAGTGTATGGAAAAGAAGCTACAAACTCAAGTTATGAATAGGCATAACTATGAAAAAAATAGCATGATATCTCAACAAAAGAGAGTCATAGCTATACAAAAGAAAAGAAAAAGAAATAATAAATGATTTGAAAATAAAATATATTCGGACCGGCAAAGTGGAATTTTTTTAAGTGAATCATCCTTAGTGCTTATTGGGTTAATTTGGGGACGCTAATTAAGCGCGTCAAATGGGTTGAGTGAGAACGTTATTCGAGTGTAAACTCAAGCTCTTGGACAGTTTGTTGATGGTAAGTGAGGAGAGAGCCTAAAGCTCACTTCAAATTTACCAAATATACATACCATACCGTCCTTTAGCCTATGCTAAAACCGTAAAGACCTCGTGATTCCTAGATGCACAGTGAGTTAATAGGGAGTATGCTAAGTGGAGCGTTCAAATAAAGTAAAGATCGAGGAACACCCTATAGCCACCATCTTGAGATAAGTAATAAGCGTAACCTTCTAGCATTGTGAAATTAATTTTGGATTGATATTATTTTGTGTTTGATTTTGCATGATAAGTGTATGTGTATATTAATTCCTAGATTAGACTATATGAAATTTGTTTTAAGTTTGGATTTGGGATTATTTTCTAGATTCACCTTCTGCGTTCACCTAAAAGATCCTTTGTTTTTATTTTACTTTGTCGGGACGACAAAGGTTTGAGTTTGGGGTCTTGATGTCTCCCTATTTATTCTAATTATTAGCCCTCTGGAGACATCCTTTTAGGTGAATAAATGACTTATTTGATAGACTTTTAGGCTTATTTGATCATATTGCACTTTCTCCCCTTGGAAATTAACTATTTGCAGATTCTGAGCTTTTGTGCGTAATTTTGATTGTTTTTAGTGCAAAGTTAATAGGTTCTTGAATTTCATGAAAGACCAATCCAAGGAGGAGAAGTGAGAATTAAATTCTTAGTGTATTTTAGAGTGTTAGGAAATGTTTTTACTCGAGTTTCTATTTTTAGAGTGTGCTTTCCTATTTCTATTTCTTGAATTGTTGATTTATTCTTTTTAAAGCATATGCGGTTTAATTATTTATTTAATGTGAAACTTTAAAAGATAAATGGTAATTACTTAGAGACCAAGTCAAGATAAAGACGTAAAGGAAAGAAGATATACATGGAAATAAGAAGATTTAGGAAAGATGTATGCAAAGAAGGAAAAGATAAAGTTGTCTTATGAATCTGAAATTCCTGCCACGTTTCAAAGACGAGTCCATAACTAAAGATTGACTAGGAATATGGATGAGTGGTCTACACAAATAGAAAGCTCTTTCTGAGACAAGCAGTTTCATATATTGGAACTCCTCAAACGGATAAGTATTGAATGAGATATGACCAAATCAAATCAGCAGCAGAATCTTACCTTTCCTAGATTTTAGGGCTACGAATTTAAGAGTTCTTAACTTGTCTTCCACTCCAAGTAAATTAGACCTAGGGGTTCCCTAACACCTATAAATACACCCCTTAGCCTCCTCTTTTTACACACTTCAGAGAATTACACAAGAGGCTTAAGGTTTTCAAGTCAAGAGCAAGAAGGCAAGGAGAAGCTAGTGCTGGAGGAGTCCTGTTCTTCCATCATTAGTCATCTTACCCTTTAGGTTCTTTATTTTCTTTCTGTAATTCGAAACTATGAATTCCTTTATTTTAATTTTAGTTTTCCATTCCGTTATGAACTAATTTCCTTAGTACTTGTGAATCGCTATATGGGTTGAACTTAATTATGTTTAATTTATGTTTTTAGAATTTGGGATTTAATGGGTTAAATTAGATTAGGTATTTTGTGTTGACTATTATTTTATTTTAATTACTAATTTTGAAGTCATGAATCAAACTTAGCTCATAGTAATTAGGCTATTCAATATAGTGGCGTATGGATCACCTTGACGGGGGGTTTAATTACAGACTTAGATAATAGACGCATAGTATCCATTATTGACCCTGACGGGCATAACTAACCATGCAGCCAATGAGGTAAATTAGTATTCATCTGAAAGTAGCTTATATTCACCCTGACGGGGTTTGTAATACCGTAGGATAGCTCTTAGGTCCACCCTGACGGGGGCTAGGAGATAGTAGATTCCCAACTAGCATAATAATACCAGTTTAGCCCTTAAACAGAAGCATGAATTAGATAGGTTAAGTGAAACCCTTACGAGGATAAAGTACTCTTTCTCATCTGAAGTTTCAAGTCTCTTTTATTTGCTTTCTTTTATTTCTGTAATTTATTTTATTGCATTTTTAATTTATAAAAACCAAACAAAAATCTTTACTTTATTTTTCTGTCAAGCAATTATTCTCACTTTTCGATTAATACCTGAGTTGTGCCTAATCTGTACCTGCGAACGAACTCGATTTATCGAATATTACTTGGATAACCGTACACTTGCGATTAAGTTGTTCCTTTATATTCAGTTCTTAATTTATAAACACACCAGGACCCACCAGGTGGTTCCACTATTATGGGAATTTATCATTGGGTTGGGATTTTTGAGCTTATCAATTGTGCTCGGTTATATATTTTGATGATGATTCACAGGTTTATTATATTGTAACCCTTTGTTGGGGTAATAGTGAATGAAAAAGAAGCTACGAGATAAAGTTATGAAAAGGCATAATTTATGAAAATATAGCATGATATCTCAACATCAAAAAGAGAAACAGGCTATACAAAAGAAAAAAAAAATTGTATTGAAAAGAATATATATTCGGACCGGCAATGTGGAATTTTAAGTGAATCATCTCTAGCGCTTATTGGGTTAATTTGGGAACGTATTCGAGTGTAAACTCAAGCTCTTGGACAGTTTGTTGATGGTAAGTGAGGAGAGAGCCAAAAGCTCACTTCAAATTTTACCAAATATACATACCATACCGTCCTTCAGCCTATGCTAAAACCATAAAGACCTTGTGATTCCTAGATACACCGTGAGTGTGCTAAGTGGAGCGTTCAAAGCAAGTAAGGATCGAGGAACACCCTATAGCCACCATCTTGAGATAAGTAATAAGGGTAACCTTCTAGCATTGTGAAATTAATTTTGGATTGATATCATTTTGTGTTTGATTTTGCATGATAATTGTATGTGTATATTAATTCCTAGATTATATTATATGATATTTTTTTAAAGTTGTGCTTTGGGAATATTTTCTAGATTCTACCTGCTGCGTTCACCTAAAAGGGGCCTTTGTTTTAATTTTACTTTGTCGGGACGACAAAGGTTTGAGTTGGGGGTCTTGATGTCTCCCTATTTATTCTAAATATTAGCCCTCTGGAGACATCATTTTAGGTGAATTATTGACTTATTAGCTAGACTTTTATGCACATTTCGTCATATTGCACTTTCTCCCCTTGAAATTAGACTATTTGCATTTTTTGAGCTTTTGTGTGTTAATTTGATTATTTTTAGTGCAAAGTTAGTATGTTCTTAAATTTCAATACAAGGTGGAGAAGTGAGAATTAGAGTCTTAGCTTATTTTTAGTATGTTAGGAAGTATTTGAGTCGAGTTTCTAATTTTAGAGTACGCTTTCCTATTTCTAGTCTTGAATTATTGATTTATTATTTTAAAGTATATGCGATTTAATTATTTATTTAATGTGAAGCTTTACAAGATATATGGTAATTATTTAGAGACCAAGTCAAGTCAAAGAAGTAAAGGAAAGAGATTTTACATGGAAATAAGAAGATTAAGGAAGGATATATGCAAAGAAGGAAAAGATAAAGCTGCCATATGAATCTGAAATTCCACCCACGTTTCAAAGACAAGTCCATAACTTAAGATTGGCTAGGAATTTGGGAGAATGGTCTGCACCACTAGAGAGCTTTCCGAGACGAGCGGTTTCGACTATTGGAATGCCTCAAACGGATAAGTATTGAGAGAGATATGACCAAAACAAATCAGCAACAGAATCTTACCTTTCCTAGATTTTAGGGTTACGAATTAAAGAGTTCTTAACTTGTCTTCCACTCCAAGTAAATTCAACCTAGGGATTTCTAACACCAATAAATACACCCCTTAGCCTCCTCTTTTACCTACACTTAATATAATTATCAAAGAGGCTTAAGGATTCAAGTCAGAGCAAGCAGGAAGGAAGAAAGCTGAGAGCTGGAAGAGTCATCTTCTCCAATTCGAAGCCAAACCCGACCTCTTCATTAGGTTTTATTTATTTTCTTTCTGTTAAACATTATGTCTTTCAATTTTATTGTCTTAGTTATATTTTCCATTATGAGCTAAACTTCTTAAGTGCTTGAGAATCGCTATATGGGTTGAACCTTAATTTATTTAATTGATGTTTTCTGATTTGGGATTTTTATAATTTAATTCGAATTGAGTAATTTAGTATTGTTTATTATCTTAAGTTAATTTCACTATCATTGACGTCACGAATCAAGGGTAGGTTTGAGTAATTAGGCTATTCACTTTGGTGGGGAAGTGATCATATTGACGGAGGGTTTAATTACAGACATAGGTAATAAACGTAAGATAGTAAACTGTACAGCTCTTTTTAAAAGCTCAGAGGAAATGATACAATGTATTGATGATTTAGAGCTAACTGATATGAAATATAATGGGCCAAAATATACTTGGACTAATAGAGCAGCTGATAAGGAGATGAGGGCTAGTAGAATTGATAGAACCCTTGTCAATTCTACATGGTTGGCAAAATTTACACAAACAAGTTTGATTCTAAAACCCCCTGGTGTTTCTGATCATTGTAGCCAACACTTAAGTATTATTAATAGAAAAAGTAAGGGACCTGTTCCTTTCAGATTCTATAATATATGGATGGAGCATGAGGAATTCATACCATTGGTTACTAAGGTATGGAACACTGAATTCAAGGGCACACCCATGTATATACTTACAAGGAAGCTTAAGGCCCTGAAAAAAGAATTAAAAGAGTTCAACAATAAGTACTTCAAGAATATATCAAACATCATAAATCATATGCAAGATAGTCTTGGTAATGTTCAGAAAATGAGGTTACAAGGCAATATATCAGGTGCATTACTTGAAGAAGAAAATAAGCTACTTGAGGATATACAATCTGAGAAGCTAAAGGAAGAATCAATAATGAGACAAAAATCAAGAGCTATTTGGGTCTCAGATGGAGAGTTAAATACTTCTTGCTTCATGAAGTGGGTCAATGGTAGGAAAGCTCAGAATACTATATTAAACATAACTAAAGAGGATGGGACAGTTACCACTAAAGAAGAAGAAATAGTGGGTGAATTTATTTCTTTCTACAAAAACCTGCTAGGCACAAAAAGACATAATCAGGAAGAATATAGTACTGATATAATAAGAAGAATTTGTAAAAAAGTTATTGAACCTGACTTACATGAAGATTTAAGCCAACCTGTATCTGATAAAGAGATTAAAAGTGCCTTATTCTCTATTGATAGTTCAAAGAGTCCAGGACCAGATGGATTCACTTCAGCTTTCTTTAAGAAAACTTGGAGTATAACAGGACAAGAGGTATGTAAAGCTATAAAAAGCACATTAAATGATTGTCAGTTGCTTAAAGAAGTTAACTCAGCTGCTATCACATTAATACCTAAAATTCAGAACCCAAGCTCAGTTAAGAATTATAGACCCATTGCGTGTTGCAATGTTATATATAAGTTTATCTCAAAGATAATAGCCAACAGACTTAAAGTTACATTACCTAATCTTATTTCTAATAATCAGTCTGCTTTTGTTCAAGATAGGAATATTGGGAAAAACATTCTTATAGCTCAAGATTTAGTAAGAGGTTATTCAAGATCTAAAATATCTGTAAGATGTACATTGAAACTGGATCTAATGAAAGCTTATGACGTATTAGACTGGGACTTTGTACTCAAGACTCTTGAAGCCTTTAATTATCCAGTGATTAAGATTAAGTGGATTAAAATGTGCCTCACCACAACTTCTTACAGTTTGATGATTAATGGTAAACCTAAAGGGTTTTTTAATGGAGAAAGGGGACTAAGGCAGGGGGACCCCATCTCCCCATACCTCTTTGTAATTTGTATGGAAGTACTTACTCAGTTAATGAGAGCTATAGGGTCAAGAAATGATTTTAATTGGCACCCAAAATGTAAGAAGCTGAACCTCAATAATTTAATGTTTGCAGATGATTTAATGGTGTTCTTTAAACCAATATGTAAAACTGCCAAACTTATAAAAGAGAGTCTTGATATATTTTATAGACTTTCAGGCCTACAGATAAGTACAAGTAAAAGTCATATATTCTATGGGGGTTGTAATGATAAAATAAAAGAAGAGATTTGGAATATTTTACAAATACCTGAGGGAACTCTTCCCATGAAATATTTGGGGGTTCCATTAATCTCAGGTAGATTGAGTTCAGAAGATTGTAAGCCTCTCATTTCAAGAATAGTCAAACAGATAGAACATTGGAGCTCTAAATGCTTATCATTTGCAGGAAGGCTCCAATTGATCAAAATGGTGCTCAGTAACCTATCATCATATTGGTTTAGTATATTTGCTATCCCAAAAAAGATTATCAAAGGTATCCAAAGTAAGATTACAACTTATCTTTGGAAAGCAACAAGTGAGTCTAAAGGTGGCTACAAGGTAGCTTGGGAAGTAATTTGCTTACCAGTTAGTGAAGGTGGATTAGGGATTAAGAACCCCTATGTTCAAAATCAAACTGCTATACTTAAATTACTCTGGAACTGCTGCTTCCCCAGGAATACATTATGGTCAAACTGGGTGCAACTAGTTCTTCTAAAGGGTAAATCATTCTGGCAAGTTGAAATCCCTCAGGACACATCATGGGGATGGAGAAAGATCTTGAAAATGAGGGACACTGCAAAGAATTTCATCTCTTATAAAATTGGTGATGGCAAGAGTATATCTTTATGGTGGGACTATTGGTTGCCTGAGCATACGAGATTATATGATGTACAGAGTAGCAATTTGGCTTCAGGCTACTTTGTGAACAGCAAATTATCACAGTTCATAAGTAATAACAGCTGGAAATGGCCTGCAAAGTTCAGATTTATGAATGAATTAACTAAGAATATGGAGTTTAACAGTAATGAAACAGATAAGATCAAGTGGAGGAACACAAGAAAAGGTAAATTCACTTTTCGAGAAACTTATGAACATATTCGAATCAAGAAACCGGTTGAAGAATGGACTAACATAGTGTGGAAATCAAAAAGCTTTCCTAGATATAAATTTATTCTATGGTTGGTTCATCTTGATAGAATAGTTACTAAACAGAGGCTTTTATTATGGGGGGTTATATCTAACCCTATTTGCGAATTTTGTAAATTGAGAAGTGAAGATAGAAATCACCTGTATTGGGAATGTTCAGTAACCAAGAGAATCTGGAACAGATTCTTAATGAAACAAGGGGTCAAAACCATCGTAACTGATTGGCAAACCCTAATTGTTTCGTTCGTAGCTCACCACTCATCTGACAGCATCTTGAAGATTCTTCTATCGGTTGTTGTATACTTGATATGGATTGAGAGAAATAATAGAGTATTCAAGCAAGAGATGCAATCGGAGGATATGATATTTGATAACATCTCAACAGCTTTCCGAGAGAATCTCACAAGGTTTCAGAGAGGGAAAGAAATAAAAGCGGTGGAAGAGACAATAAGTCGATGGAGTAAGTGAAAAGGTGTTTTGGAAAGTACGGTGTACTTTTATAGGTGTTTGGAATATTAATGCTATTCTTTTCATTTTGTTCTCCTCCGTTAGCTTTTCATTACCATATCGATTTGGTACATCTTCCATCCAGTATATTCTTCCACCATGATTTGTAAACCTTTTGTGTAGTTGCAATTTCATTTTTAGGTTTGGGGTTTGATTTGGGAATTTCTTCGTTAAGGTGAAATCGATTTTGGTTTTGGTTAAGTGAAGTTGTTTTGTTTGGGGTTGGGTTAGACGAATGTTTACTAAATTCAACCTTAGGCTCAACTGATAGTACAAGGTTCACCTCCACCTTTTTAATGGACCCAAATGAAAGTGTAAGCGGCCCACTAAAATCTATTTCTTTTTTCCTAGCCCAATATTAAGAGGAGAGTTGGGCTCCAGCTCAGCATCCTTTCTTTTGTCCATATGTTCGCCAAACATATTATTTTCAGGTTTGGATAATTCCAAAAAATCCAGATCCCCTCCTTCATTCTTGTACCTTCCTCTCTCCTCGTACACAGTTGTAATTTATCCATTTCTGTTTTCTAGTTTTGCTTTGTCCTTTCCCATAGTATTGAGTTTGGTCCTTCTGTCCTTTTTTGGCTCACCAAATTCACTCGATTTGTGACTCACTGGGTGGGAGTTGTTGCTTGATTTTGAGTGCATCTCCGTTAAGACAAAGTTCACCGGAGCTTTTTCAGTCGCCAAAAAATCCCCTTCGTTTCCCTGTATCCATTTCCCTAACCTTTTCTTTTCGAATTTTTTTGTTCCATTCTTCCGATGTGTGGTCTAATTACCCACAAGTAAAACAAAAAAATTTCCTAATCTTTCATATTTGAGCATACCAATTATACTTCTATTCTATGAGGTGTTGAAGGAGAAAATAGAAGATAGAGGTTAATTGATATCCCATTCCAACCTAACTCTGCAGTAGCTGATCTCTTTGAAAGATTTAATCGGTGTTAACTAAATATCAATCACTCGTCCAAACCTCCCAGCTATGATTTCTACATTTTCTACCAAAATATAATTCACAGGTAGTCCATGAATTTGTACCCAGAAAACTGTAGTATTTTGATTATCTATTGCAAGACCTTCATTTTCTTTCCATTCCTGAAAAAGAATATGTTTTCCGGCTAAGTTCCATGCCCTTTTAGTAAGTATAATTTGACAATCTTCTTCCGAGTTGCAGTTTATTAAGCAAGAACTGAATCCCATCTTTTCAGTAGTAATTTCATGTTTCAAACCCCAAGACTTGTTGATAGTTTTTCTAAGGAAGTTAAAGCTTATTGGTTTGTTATAGATGATTTTAGTTAGGGGTTTGGGTTTTTCTATGGTGTTATAGACTGGGTTATGAACCGGGTTTAGTTTAACTTTGCTCGTTTTCAGTTTCTATCGATTGTTGTTTGATTCTTGTTGTTCCATTGCAGATAAGAGTGATGCAATCGAAAGGGAGGCAAGGAGAGGGAAAGAGAAGGGAGTGGAGGATGAAAGAAAAAATAAAAATCACTAATATTAAGCTGGATGATTTGGGATGATGCTTAAAAGTCAAAGGATTAGGGAATTTTTAGTGGTGGTGGTGGCTGGAAAAGTGATTTGTGGTGGTTTCTGAGCGAAAACTGGCAAGTCAATTTTAGAAAGAAAAGTTAGCTTTTTTTTTCCTTTCTTTTTTTTTGGACAAAATAAGCAAACCTTCCGGCTGTTTGTCATCCAACTCCCAGTCTTTTGATTTTCCTGTTACTTCCATAAGAGAGTATCCTTTAAACGTGGCCCTGTGCCTAGTGTATTTCGCAAGACGATCAGCATGACTGTTCATCCTTCGCGGTATATGCCTAAAGGATATCGGTCTTGCTTCTTCCGCTCTCTGCCAGATCTAGTGAAGGATCGGTTGGATAGTCCACCTTGCCGCTGACACCTACCCAGTACCTTGTATTAACTCAAGGTTATCCGAAAGAACAGTGGTGGTCCTTTGTGTGTTCTAAAATAAATGCAATAAGGAAAAGAGAACCACAACTGCAAGTGTACAGTTGTCCCAAGTAATATATGTGATAAAACAGATTCGTTCTCAGGGACGGATTGGTTGACTCTAATGCTTACCAAATAGTGATTAATTGCATGTAAGAACAAGTAAATGACTTTTAGAATGTTGTTTTGGTTTTCTATGACTAAGACAAATAATTAAAATACTAAATTAATGCAAAGATTAAAGTAGACGCAAGAAAATAAAGTAGTTTACGCAAGGTATGAAAGGCAGTACTTGAGAGACGCAGGGGATTCACCTAATTATCATTCATTTCATGTATTGTTTAAGGGAAAAATTGGTAAATATGTAATGGTCGGGATTCGGAATTCTCCTTACCCCCGTCAGGGTGGACTAAGGAGCTACTCTTGGGTGCTACAAACCCCGTCAGGGTGATTATAGTCCACCTTCAAGTGGTTAAGTTCTATTTAAACCCAATTGTCCATAGGATTAACAAAGCTCGTCAGAGTCTATAATTTCTATCCTACATTCATTAAGTAGTTCTGTACCCAGACCCCCCGTCAAGGTGATCCATTCGCCACTAAATGGAATAGCCTAGATATTAAGTCCTATGATTGGTTAATTACGTCATTCATAGTAAATAAAAGAAAATTAATGAAAAATACAATTTACCCAATTTGATTTCAATTATAAAAATCCCAAATCCAAACACATGAAACGAAATCAAATTGGTATTAACCCATTATGCGTTCTCAAGCACTATTTAAGTTTAGCTCGTAATAATTGAAAAGACAAAAACTAAAGAAATAATTGAGTTCATCATGTTTTGTAGAATAAAATAGAAGAACCTAATTACGGAATTGAATTGGCTGAGAATTGGAGATATAGACAGTCTCCAGCTCTTGCTTCTTCTCTTCCTTGCTCTAGCTTCCTCTCTGGTGTTCTGAATTTTTTTTTCTTAAGCGTATGAATTGGTGTGTAAAAATAAGAGTCCAAAGCCTATTTATACTACTAAAATCGGATTAGGGCTTTTCTTTAAGGATTAAGTGAAAAAAAGAAAAGTCCAAATCCATAATTAAGCCCAAATCCCATAACAGCTGCACCACATCCAGTAAAACAGCTCTAACCGGCTCGTTTCAACTCGGATTGACCTCATTCGAATTGATAAATTCCCGTAACTCAATGGGCAACAATTTCTCTTCACAAGTCAGAGGCTAAATCCACTCTTAGATGGCTCGGAATCAGCAATCTTATCAACTTTCCAGATTTGCAGCTTCAAATTATCAATTCTTTCGGGATATTTCTTCTTACTTTGACTTCATTACACGATCTTTGACTTTATTCTTGGATTCCTCTACTAGCTAGTATTCAAAATCTACAACTTTTCACTCAACACAAACCATATTACGCGCAAAAGTTTAATAAATTAAAAATACTAGAATTAAAAGAGGAAAATCGAATTATTGCACTTTAACACCAAAAGTCTATCTAAATAGTCGAATAAACACCAAAAATGATGTCTCCCAAGGGCATAAAATTAGAACATTTAGGGAGTGATCAAGACCCCCAACTCAAACCTTTGTCGTCCCGACAAAGAAAAACTAAAAACACGGGGAATGAAGTAGATGCAAGAGAAAATAGAAGCTAGTAAATACACACAAAACAATTCTTAAAATAAATCTCATATAGCAAACCTTAAGAACTAACATACACTAATCATGCAACATCAAACACAAATAACTTCAATCCTAAAATTAACTTTGCAATGCTAGAAGGTTACACTTGTACTTATCTCAATATGATGGCTATAGTTTGTTCCTCGATACTTAGTCGCTTTGAACGCTCCACTTAGTATACTGCCTATTAACTTACCATGTACCTAGAAGAGGACTTTATGGTTTTAGTGTAGGCTTAGGGACGGTGTGGTATGTATATTTGGTAAATTTGAAGTGAGCGTTTGGCTCTCTCCTCACTTACCATCAACAACTGTCCACGAGCTTGAGTTTACACTCATATAATGTCCTCACTCAACCCATTTGACGCGCTAATGTTGCGTCCCCATGTCAACCCAATTAATCTAAGATGATTTTTCAAAATATTCCAGTTTGCCGGTTATTTTATTCTTTCTTTCTTTATATTTTCTTTTTCATTTCTTTTCTTTTTTGTTCTTTTTTTTTTTACAAGATACCCATGACCATCATTTTGATGTGAAAGGTCATGCTTCTTATAAAAAAAATTTCTTTTCCTTTTTTTTTTCAAATCCCGGCAAAGGGTTACAAATAATAATATCATCTTTTATTTTTGTGCCTCAATACAAACACATAAGTTCCCACCCAATGAATTTCCAAAATGTGGACCCTCCACCCCAAACTCAAACTCGAGACAGGTCTCAGGATTGTGATTCAAGTGCGGGTCATTTGGTCATGCCTAATAATCTAAGGGATAATGGGCTTATATCGTGGCTATAAAAGAAAAGGCTTAAGGCTCAAAATTGGGCTAAGACGGATAATATTAATATAAGGGATAGCAGGCTAAAAGGCTTCAAATGGCTAACAAAGAACTTCCCCTATCATTTTCCTAGTTACATGGTTCGTCTCTAGTTAATATCTAAGTGGGTTCTCTACTAATTTAGATCTCACGTTCTACAAACCAAACATTTTCCTTAAGTACAAGCTTACTTCTTTTGAATTGTTCATTAATTTTTCCTATTCATTATCTATGTTTGCATGCAATTAAAGCGCGTTTTATGTTATTCCCTAAAGTCCACTATTTGCTCAAAAGGGACATTTAAAATCTTCTACAGTCAAACGCAACTCCTAATTATTTTATTGAAAGCAATTAAAAACAAATAACACATAAAAACTGGGATGAGGCAAGGAACCCCACCCCAAACTCAAAAATGTGTCGTGTCCCCACGACTCGAAAAGACGCAAAGCAATTAAACTAATCTACACTAAAACGCGAAAGGGATAGAAAACGTATCTTAACCAGCACGAGGCTGGTTGTCAGTGTTGCGTCCAGGTTGAGGTTTTGAATTCTTCTTTATCAATGGTTGCGTTTAAAGTGTTCTTCATCACCTCAAACTTTTCGTCAAATTTCCCACGTTTTCATCTATTCCTAGCTCTCTAATCATCATCTCCTCTACGAAAAATCTTCCATCCATACCCAATTTTCTCTCTTCATCATGTTCTTTGTACCTTTTCCAACCTTCATGGTCATCTTTGATGACCCCAAACTCAAATCTTCAAGAACTCTCAAAAGTTTTGGATGAAATTTATGATGTTGGTGTTCTTGAAAGTGTATGGATATGAATTATGGATTGTTTAGAGCTGGGTCATAGATATTTCAAGGTTTGGGAAAGGTTTAATGGATAAATTATAAGGTTTGGTGAATGAAAAATTCGGATTAAAGTGTAAATTCTTTGGTATTTTGGGAGATTTATGATATGATTGTGTGTTTGGATGATGTTTAGAGATAACGATTGGTGGTATTCTGGTGTTTTGATGATGATTTTTGGAGTAGTTGGAGGCTAGGATTCATAGGTGGAGGCTGGCTTGGGAAAGAAGCTAAAAATATAGGGTTTTAACCCTTAAAACCGCCTATCACAGCAGCTGACCGGCAAGCCGGTGGCTGACCGGCATGCTGGTCGCTATGTCGGCGAAAAATAAATTAACAAATACTTTTTTTTACCTCTGACGCAAGCCTTCTTGCGTCATACGTGACGCACTAACCAGAGAATCCATCATCGCGGGCCGGCATGCCGGTCGCGTCTCGCTGGCTTAACCTCAGACACAGCACCTTGCGTCATACTCGACGCACTAGTCAGAACTTTTCCTCCTTGCTGGTTCATAGATAAGAGGGTTTTCAACTAACTTCAAACCTCACTTTCTACACACCAAATAACTCTCCCTAAGTTTCAACATGAATTCTTAGCATTGCTCATTAACTTTTCTATCTTTTATTTCCTGTTTTCATGCATGTATGCTAAACATATTTGTAACATCTTTCAAAAACATACTACTTACTATCATTGACCTAATTAAATCATGCTCAAATAGGTACATTCAAAATATTCTATGCCTTAATTCAACCTAAAAATTTTGAATTTTATGCAAAAACAAAAAGAAGATGAGGACAACGAATCTCCACCCCCAACTCAAAAGTGAGCCGTGTCCCCAGGACTCGAAAAAGACTCAAGAAATAATAAAATTTAAAATTAAAACTAACTAAACTACCTAATGCATACAAGCTATTAAGACAGAGGATTAGAGTGGCTTACCTGGCTGGCCATAGAGATCCATCATGTCCTCCTCCTTCTCCGAAGAAGAGGGATCGGAATAATTATTAATATCCCTTTCCAAGGTTATATCTTCCAGCTGTGATTACATCTGTGTAACTTCCACCCAAAGTTCTCTGTTATCTTCTCGTAATCTTTCAACTTCATGTTGCAGTTTAAGAGCCCATGGGGGAATATCATGATCAATTTTAGAGGAAGAAGTAGAGGAACCTTGGTCATGAATCTTTATATTTTTCAAAGGCCTTGCTGGTATAGATATTCTAGCAGTTGATTTCTTTGGTAGTGGTTGTGCTGGTGCCTTTTCTTTTGATTCTTCAGTAGCCTCATCAAGGATGATAGGCTTCTCAATGGTGGCTCCAGGAAATTTCTTATTTTTTCCAAGGATGGTGCACTTTCTCTTGTATTCTATAGCATCAGATCTATTAGACATGTTTGATTTACCCACAACTCAATTTATACCAAGGATGAAAAATATTTAAGAGAAATTGGTGTAGCTTGAGGTTGTTGCTTGGAATTAATGAAAGAGAAAGGTTTCTTGATGAATCTTGGAAGAAATCTTGAAAGCTTGATGTTCTTGAGGGTGTTTAATGGTGTAGTGTGATGAATTTGATGAAGAAATTGTGTTTATGTGGGATGGAGGAGAGAATTATTGATGCTTTTGTGTTAATTGTGGAGGTTTGTACAAGCTTCAAGGTCTATATATAGTGTTTGGGTCTGAAAATTTCGTGTAGAGGAGGCTAGGGTTAAGTTTGATAAGGTAAGAAGTAAAATAGGATTCAAACTCTTCAAAACCGCCATTGCGCGGTATACCGGGCATATCCTCCGGTATACCGGACCCATCAGCTGTCCAATTTTTTTCTCCTCGTCAAAAAACCCGAGCCTCCTTATCCGTGTCACGGGTTTATCATGGCGCGGTATACCGGGCATATCCTCCGGTATACCGGACCCATCAACTCCAATTTTTCGAACTCTCGACAGAAAACCCGAGTCACATACCCGTATTACGGGTTTTTCATGGCGCGGTATACCGGGCATATCCTCCGGTATACCGGACTCTCGGCAGAAATTTTCCAAATCTTTTCTTTTGACCCCAAACTCATTTCCTGCACAATAGCACACTACCTTTCTCTCCTATTATCTTGTAAACACACTTAAAATCTACACTAACTTAATATTATACACTACAAAGCAATATAATAATCTAAAAAGCAAGTAAAAACAAGGGGTGTCTCCCAAGAGCACTTTTGTTTAACGTCTTTGAGTTAGACGTGTACCTCAGGCTAAGCGCTTTCTACGAAATGGATTGTCTCCTCTCGTCCCAAGTCCTCACTGTCATGGTATCTTTTCAAACGCTGGCCATTCACCATGAATGTCCTTTGCTCGGTTGAATGTTCAATTTCAATCGCTCCATGAGGTGTGACTTTCGTAACAATGTAAGGTCCTCCCCAATGGGATTTAAGCTTTCCTGGGTAGTTCGAGAATCGTGAGTTGTATAACGATGCCTTTTGTCCTCTCTCGAAATGCTTTGGACGGAGTCGTCTATCATGCCATCTCTTTGTTTTCTCCTTGTAGAGGCGTGAACTTTCATAGGCAAGATAGCGAAACTCCTCCAGCTCGTTCAACTGCATCAACCTTTGTTTCCCGGCCAATTCTGGATCTAGATTCAGAGTTTTAATAGCCCAGAAGGCTCGAGCTTCAAGTTCAATAGGTAGAAGACACGCTTTGCCGTAGACCATGCGATACGGAGATGCCCCAACTTGTGTTTTAAATGCTGTTCTGTAAGACCAGAGAGCATCATCTAGCTTTAACGACCAATCTTTCCTCGTTTTATTCACGGTCTTCTCAAGAATAGATTTGATTTCCCGGTTGGAAACTTCAGCTTGACCGTTAGTTTGTGGGTGATAACCGGTTGAAATGCGGTGTCTCACTTCAAACTTACGAAGGAGGTTTCTCAGTTGAGCATTGATGAAATGGGTACCTTTATCACTGATGAGAACACGTGGCGTACCATGTCTTGAAAAGATGTTTGTTTTTAAGAATTTAATCACTGTTTGAGCATCGTTCTTTGGTGTTGCCACTGCTTCTACCCATTTTGATACATAATCTACGGCAAGCAAAATATAAAGATTTCCATGGGAAGTGATGAAAGGTCCCATGAAATCTATTCCCCATACATCAAAGATTTCGACTTCTAGAATAATGTTAAGCGGCATCGCTTCCCTTTTTGATATATTACCAGTGAACTGGCATCTTTGACATGACTGGACGAAACGATGAAAATCTTTGTGTAGGGTAGGCCAATAGAAACCGGATTGAAGAATTTTAGCTGCAGTTCTATCACCTTTAAATTGACCTCCATAAGGTGAACTATGACAACTTGCTATAATTTTATCAACTTCGCCTTCATGGATACATCTTCTAACTACTTGATCTCTACAAATTTTCCAGAGGTACGGTTCATTCCAATAGTATTGTTTAGCCTGGTGAGATAATCTTTGTCTTTGTTGTGGGTGGATATCCTTGGGGAATACACCACTCACGATGAGGTTGACTAGATCTGCATACCATGGCACAAACGCATCTTTAATAGCAAAAAGTTGTTCATCAGGGAATACCTCTTTAACCAATAATGGTTCCTTGTTCGTATCAGATCCTTCGAGCCTTGATAAATGATCAGCACTTGATTCTCGCATCCCTTTCGGTCTCGAATATCTATGTCGAACTCTTGAAGCAACAGTACCCATCTAATAAGACGCGGCTAAGCATCCTTTTTCTCCATAAGGTATCTGATAGCTGAATGGTCCGTGTATACAACAGTTTACTTTCCAATCAGATAGGAACGAAATTTATAAGCATATACTACGGCCAACATTTCTTTCTCCGTTACTGTATAGTTCATCTGGGCAGCGTTGAAGGTCTTACTTGCATAATAAATCGTGTGGAAGATCTTGTCTTTCCTCTGCCCCAACACAACACCCATAGCGTGATCACTAGCATCGCACATAAGTTCAAACGGAGCTTTCCAATCAGGAGGTATAACAATAGGTGTAGAGATCAGTTTCTCCTTAATCGTCAAAAACGCTTGAAGACATTCATCAGTAAAATTAAAAGAAGTATCCTTTTCAAGTAAAGAACAAAGAGGTTTGGCGATCTTGGAGAAATCTTTAATAAATCTTCGATAAAATCCTGCGTGACCCAAGAAACTTCTTGCTCCTTTTACAGAAACTGGAGGTGGTAATGTTTTGATAACTTCAATTTTAGCACGATCCACCTCCATTCCTACCTTCGAAACCTTATGTCCCAACACAATTCCCTCTTGAACCATGAAGTGGCATTTTTCCCAATTAAGCACCAGATCTTTTTCTTTACATCTCACAAGGACTTTCTCAAGATTATTCAAACAATCATCAAAACTATCACCAAACACCGAAAAATCATCCATAAAAATTTCCAAGTATTTATCAATCATGTCCTAAAATATAGCCATCATGCACCGCTGGAACGTGGTAGGTGCATTACATAAACCAAACGGTATCCTCCTATAAGCAAAGGTGCTAAACGGAAAAGTAAAAGTTGTTTTGTGTTGATCAAGGGGATCCACACAAATCTGATTATAACCCGAATATCCGTCAAGGAAACAATAATACTCTCTCCCTGCAAGTTTGTATAGCATCTGATCAAGGAATGGTAGCGGGAAGTGATCTTTCTTTGTAGCTTTGTTGAGTCTTCGATAGTCCATGCATACTCGCCACCCCACAACTGTTCTTGATGGTATAGCTTCACCTTGATCATTAAGGATGGTAGTGATACCTCCTTTCTTTGGAACACATTGCACTGGACTAACCCAATCACTGCTAGCAATCGGATAGATAATTCCTGCGTCTAGCAACTTGATTACCTCCTTCCTAACCACTTCCTTCATAGCTGGCATGAGTCTTCTTTGTCCCTCTATTGATTGCCCACCTTCGCTCTCAAGAATGATTTTGTGTTTGCAAACGGAAGGACTAATTCCTTTGATGTCGGCAATAGTCCATCTGATTGCATCTTTATTAGCGCGAAGTATCTGAAGTAGCTTCTCCTCTTGAGGACCTGAAAGGTTAGCAGAAATAATAACAGGCAAAGTTTTGTTCGTACCTAGATATGCATAGCGTAGATGATCTAGAAGGGGTTTTTCTTAGAGAACAGGTGGACATATTATGGATGGTTGCTTTATTGGTTCAATGTCACCTGATTCTCGAAGTAGTTCTTGTATATTTGATCCTAATGCAGCAACTTCTTCCGGGGGAATTTCGAGTTCCTCTTGTGATTCAAGTGTTAAGGCTTCGTCAAGATCATCATCTACGCTTGCTTCATTGAAGACTTCTTGTGTAATTTTTCCGATGACATCTATTTTGAAACATTCATCTTTCCAATTCGGTAACTTCATAGCCTTAAACACATTGAATCGTACCTGTTCGTCTTGTACCCTCATGATCAACTCACCATTCTCAACATCTATTAGTGTACGCCCCGTGGCTAAGAATGGTCTACCCAAGATGATGGGGACATTCTTATCCGCGTCGTAGTCAAGAATAATAAAATCACAAGGAAAAATAAAAGAACCAGCTTTAACTAAAACATCTTCAATTTTACCTACTGGTTGGGAGAGAGAGCGATCCGCCATTTGTAATACCACAGATGTGGGTACTACCTCTCCTATGTTAAGCTTCTCGAACAGGGATCTTGGCATGAGATTGATACTCGCGCCTAAATCACATAATGCTTTCCCGGTCCAATTATCTCCAATGCCAATGGGAATTGTAAAACTTCCGGGATCTTCTAGCTTCGGTGGTAACTTATTTTGACATATAGCACTACACTCCACAGGCAATCCAATTGTTTCCCCAGTTTCTATACTTCGTTTGTTTGAAAGAATGTCCTTCATGAATTTTAGATATTTCGGCATTCTCTTGAGAGCTTCAACAAACGGCATATTAATCTCTAACTTGATCAACATGTCAACGGACTTCTTGAATTCCAGGTCATTATCCTTCTTTCTGACACGTGAAGGGTATGGTGGTGGATGGCGTGTATTAAGTTCCACTGGTTTTTTCGATTTCTCAGGTGTCTTGGCTTGGACACTCTGTGGTTCAACTACCTCTTCTATTGTATCTTCGGTTGTTTCTTCTCCCCCCCCCCTTTTCTGGAATAGGGATTGGTTCTGGTTCTGATCTTGGTGGAGGTAGTTGTTTTCCACTTCGCAATTTAACTGCATCGCAAGAATCATCTCTAAGAGCAATAGTATCACTTGGAAGTTGCCCTTTTGGCCTATTTTGCAATGTACTCGCCCTGTGTGATAGAGTATGCTCGAGTTTCTTGATTACCTTTTGCTGGGCTTGAATTTTCTGTTCGCTACGACTCATATTGTTTTCAATTGCTTGCTTCAGTTTAGCCATACTCGAATTCAAGCTCAAGGTTTGTTCTTTCTTTGCCAGTTGTGTTGATTGTTTTGGTGGTTCTTGATAAGCTTTTTCAATAACGGGCGCTTTTTTATGAATAGGTTGTGGTGGATAGTAAGGTTGAGGTTGGGGTTGATGATAAGTCTCTTGATTACTAACCCAACTTCTTTGTTGTGGAGGTTGTTGATAATTAGCGTAGCTCTCTAGAGGATAAGTATAACCATTAGAATAATAGTTATCGTGAGAATATGTAACGGAAGCTGAGGCTGGATTAATTGTACACCTTTCCACATATGATTTCTTGATCCACAACCAGGACACGAAGGTATTGTACGTACTAAGTTTACCTGCGCAATTGTTCGAGCTTGTTCTTGTAGTTTTTCGAGTTGTTGGGCCAACTTCTCTCGTTCTCAAGAATTCTATCCATACAAATTTCGGCTTCTTCAGGATCTAGTAACACAAAACCTTTGTTTCCTAACGAATCTGCTTTCGCCCTTGACTTGTTATTAAGTCCTCCATGGAACAAGGTTAAATAATATTTCGGCGATGATTTATGGTATGGGCATCTCGCCTTCTTTTCATTAAATCGTAACCATGCTTCACCCAAACTTTCTCTGTCTTCTTGTATAAATTGTTCAAGCTCCAACATATCTTTTAATCGTCTACTAACCGGATAGAATTGGTCTAGGAATATTGATTGAAGCTTATCCCAATCTGGAATGACATAAGGATATTTGGTATCGTACCAGTTACTTGCACCTCGGGTCAAGAAGAACTGGAACATCACGTAATACACCTGTTCCCTAGTAACTCCTCTTACGATATAAGGATCACAGATTTGCATGAATTTCTGAATATATTAGATCGGATCTTATTGTGCAGCACTGCTAAATAGTCCATGAGTTGCAAACTGTGTTAACATCCCTGGATCAGGCTTAAATTTAGCGGCTTGGATGTTTGGAGCGCGGATTCCGCGTGGTTGCACTCTAAATTCGACAGGTAACTTAAGTCTCCTTGGATTCTCCATCTGTAACTATCTAAAAAAAAACTAAAAATACAAAAAGCGTAAAATAGAACTAACTGAAATAAAAGCCCAAGATATATGCACAAGGACTAACGATGTAGTCCCCGGCAGCGACGCCAAAAACTTGGTGTGGCCTAGGGTGTGATAAAATATGATATAAATAAAGTGCAAATAAACACCCTAAACTGAGCACGGTTCTGCAAGTATACAGATCGTATGCAAGTTTTAGAAAATAAGTAAAATTCGTTCCGCAGAGACTACGAAGGTTAGGGGAATCTTATGCAATAATCAAGTGCAAATATAAAAAGCTAGAACAAATAAAACGCAGAAAAAGTAAAGACAAATAGATTTTTATTTGATTTTCAATTAATTAAATTAAACTAAGAAAGTAAAGACAGAATTTAAATGCAAGAGAAGAAGTAGTATGAGAATATAGCTTGAGTCAATATCATGTAATCCCCACTAGTTTTGTCGTTCTAAACATGTAAGGGTGAATTATGTAGTATTTCAATAATCGGTTCCAATTGCGCTAGGTAGTTTTAAATAGGATTTACCTGTGTCAATAAGGATTCCTAAGCAAACTGTTCCTGCAATTGGTAAATAGCAATACATACTAAACCATGGTGATTATCTAGTTAGGTTGATTTGTCAGATCTTAACCGAATACTAGACGTTATGTGCTAAACATGTAATTAAACACCGTTGTCAATGGTGACCTAACTACTAGATGGTATTTCTATATGGGCGCGCTTCCACAAGAACACAGAATATAAATCCAAACACATAAACAAAGAATAAAAACAATAATTCAATTTAAAACATATAATTCCCAAATTAGATAGATGTCAACCAAAACTAAGGTTCATACATATATGCTAAAAAACTCAAGCTAATAGAAATTTAGTTCATACTAATGGAAGAAAAGAAAGAAATTACAAATTCAAAGGTAGAAGAAGACATAATGATTAACAGCTCCTTCCAGACTTCTTTTATTGTGTTGTAAGCTTCTTCTTGGCTTAAGGTTTAACCAAGGATGATTTTATAATGTTAAGAGGCTGTATTTATAGTGTATAGGTTGACCTAATCGTTTTCTTGAAGGAAAAGGTAAATATTGGGCTCCTAGCCCAACTCAAATTCGTAGCCCAAAAACATGCAATCAGCCCCGTTTTTCTTTTGGTCCTAACAGTTTCAATATTTATCCGATTGATGCGTATGAGTACACCAAATTCATCGTCTCGGAAATATCTTCAACTCTTCTCTTGACTGTTTCTCTAAATTCCTCACCAATTTTAAGATATAATCTGATTTGTGGTCGTAGGTGCAGAAATTCAGATTTAAGGCAACTTTTCCTTTTCCATGTTTTTAGCTTTTACTTCCTTATCTTCAATTTCCATGTTTATCTTCTTTCCTTTAGCTCTCTTTACCAACTTGGACTCTAATTAATTACCATATATCTCTAAAGATTCACACTAAATAAATAATTAAACCCAATATGCTCTAAAAAAAATAATTGATTAATTCAAGACCCAAAATAGGAAAGTGTACTAAATCAAGCTAAAATCGACCTATAAACTAATAAATACGCCTAAAATGATGTCTCGGAGATAGATTTTATTATCACAAATGAGGAGACATCACCCCCCATCAAGGTGATCCATTCGCCACTAAATGGAATAGCCTAGATACTAAGTCCTATGATTGGTTAATTACGTCATTCATAGTAAATAAAAGCAAATTAATGAAAAATACAATTACCCAATTTGATTTCAATTATAAAAATCCCAAATCCAAACACATCAAAAGAAATCAAATTGGGATTAACCCATTATGCGTTCTCAAGCACTATTTAAGTTTATCTCATAATAATTGAAAAGACAAAAACTAAAGAAATAATTGAGTTCATCATGTTTTACAGAATAAAATAGAAGAACCTAATTACGGAATTGAATTGGCTGAGAATTGGAGATATAGACAGTCTCCAGCTCTTGCTTCTTCTCTTCCTTGCTCTAGCTTCCTCTCTGGTGTTCTGTCTCTTTTTTTTTCTTAAGCGTATGAATTGGTGTGTAAAAATAAGAGTCCAAATTTTATTTATACTACTAAAACCGGATTAGGGCTTTTCTTTAAGGATTAAGTGAAAATAAGAAAAGCCCAAATCCATAATTAAGCCCAAATCCCGTAACAGCTGCACCACCTCCACTAAAACAACTCTAACCGGCTTGTTTCAACTCGGATTGACCTCATTCCAGTTGCTAAATTTCCGTAACTCAATGGGCAACAATTTCTCTTCACAAGTCAGAGGCTAAATCCACTCTTAGATGGCTCGGAATCAGCAATCTTTATCAACTTTCCAGATTTGCAGCTTCAAATTATCAATTCTTTCGGTATATTTCCTCTTGCTTTGACTTCATTACACGATCTTTGACTTTATTCTTGGATTCCTCACCTAGCTAGTATTCAAAACCTACAACTTTTCACTCAAAACAAACCATATTACGCGTAAAAGTTTAATAAATCAAAAATACTAGAATTAAAAGAGGAAAATCGAATTATTGCATTTTAACACCAAAAGTCTATCTAAATAGTCGAATAAACACCAAATATGATGTCTCCCAAGGGAATAAAATTAGAACATTTAGGGAAACATCAAATAGCCTTCATGTTCTCCTTATATTTCTTGCTCATTTGTACTGCTTCCAGCACTGCTAGCGCTTCTCCTTCCAGGATTGTATTACATCTTACCGTTTTGAAATTGTCACGCTTGTCACCCGTCCTTCGGTTAGTGGTAGAAATTCCAATCCCCGTTTGTTCATATTTAGTATTAAAAGATGCATCGCATGTGTAGGTAATATCTTTTGTGGGTTGTGTATCGAATGCATGTGGATGATTCTGTGGTAATCGGTTGATTGTTTGTTGATCTTGTTTTGCCCAATCATTTCCGTGTAATACACCCATGAGCTTGTTAGTAGTCTGGATAATATGATCAATATCGATGCAATTATTTTCATGGATGGCTTTCATTTTCGCTTTCCTTCCACATAATGATAAGTAAATAATTTGTTACTATTTTCTTCTCCCACCCGCCAGTACTATAAGCTTCTACCACTTCCAGTATCCATTTGCCTAGATTATTAATGTTCCCTTGTTGTATATAAATTTGAAGATTCGGTGCCGCCCAAATTGATTTGTTGATGCTACACTTAAGCAAAAGGTGTTCGATAGTTTCCTATTCTGTCTAGCACCATGTAGAAATAGATGAATCCATGCATTTCCGAACTAGTAGATTTTCAGTCAAAGGAATCGCATTGTTACATGCTTTCCAGTTGAAAATTTGGATCTTTTTCGGATATTAGCATCCCAAATAGTCTTCCAAAGTGTGGGTCTGATATTATCCGTATTCTTCGTTGTTTGTGGTTCGTGTAGAATTGCCATATCCGTAAGGACCTTGTATCCCGTTTTTGTTGTGTAGATGCCTTATTTAGAATGGGGCCAAATGAAACGGTCGTCTTGATCGTGATTAAGTATCCGAATTCTTGTTATTTTCAGGATTATTGGTTGTGGGAAAATTTCATCCAGGGTCTCTGTGTTCCATTCTGTTGTATCCTGTTTCTAGAGTTCATTAACCTTCTGATAAGAGCAGTTTTCTGGTTTTTTAAGTTTCCATGTGGTGTCTACCCATTTGTCTTTCCAGATATTAGTCGTCAATCCGTTCCCAATTTGGAAGAAACCATGTTGCTTAATAACATCTCTACCCTCTATAATACTCGCCCAGATCCAAGTTATACTTTGTCTAAGTTTAATATTCATAAAGTCAGAGTTAGGGTAGTAGATACCTTTTAATAGATGAGCCGAAAGAATGTTTGGGTTATGTAGAGTTCTCCATGCTTGAGCTCCTAATAGGGATGTATTCATTCTTTTGAGGTATTTGAAACCAATTCCTCCTAGTAGTTTCCCCACTGTCAGCTTTTCCCATGCCATCTAGTGAATGCAATTTCTCTCTCCTGAGCTCCACCAAAAGTTGGCGATAGTTGAAATTAATTTCTTGCAGAAGTTCACCAGATATGAGAAAATCGACATAGTATAGACTGGAATTGCTTGTAGAACCGATTTGATCAGAACTTTTTTTCCTCCCTCCGATAGAAGTTTGGCTTTCCATCCTTACGTTTTTGCGAAAAGTTTTTTAGCAATCCATTTGAACGCTTCAATTTTTATCTTTTATGGAATAACGGTATACCCAAGTATTTCCCTAGATCCTCCGTTTCTACCATGTGTACTTCCTCCGCTACTTGATTCCTTAATTCTTGTGGAGTATCGTTGCTGAAAAAGATGGCTGACTTGTGGTAGTTGATTTGTTGTCCTGATCCTTCGTAGTATTCTATAAGACATGTGTTGAAAGCCCTTATATTTGTATTGTTAATTGTAAGGAAGAAAAGTGAGTCGTCAGCAAAAAGAAGATGAGATATCTCCGGGCAATTTCTTGTAATTTGTATGCCTTGTATCTGTCCAGCTTGACATGCAGATTCAATTAGACTAATAAGTGCTTCTGTCATTAGAGAGAAAAGAAAAGGAGAGAGAGGGTCTCCTTGTCTAAGTCCTCGTCCTGATTTAAACTTCGGTAGCCTTTTTCCATTGAGATTGATTTGAAAAGTAACGTCCGTGATACAAATCTTGATCCATTGGACCCATTTGTCGTGAAAACCCATTTGTGTGAGTAGCTTAGTATAAAATCCCATCTGACTTGATCATACGCTTTAGCCATATCAATTTTGATACTATCCATAGGCTTCGGGTTTTTCCTTTTGTTGTGTCATGTAGAAAGACAGTTCTTGCGCTATTAAAATATTATCTTGGATAGCCCGGCCTTTGATAAAAGTCGCTTGTGTTGGAGAGACGGTCTCATTCATAATATGTTGAAGGCGGTTTGATAACATTTTTGCAATTAATTTATGACCAAAGTTAATGCACGAGATTGTCTTGTAATCCCCTAGTAGTTCCTGGATGTCTCCTTTCGGGATAAGAGTTATCAAAGTGTCATTCATATCATTCAGAGGTATATTGTTGTCGAAAAAATCTTGCACTACTTTAAATACATCCTCTTTAATAATATCCCAGAATTATATGTAGAATTTACCATTTAAATTGTTCAGTCCCGGGGATTTTGTAGGTAATAGAGTTTTGAGAGCCCATTCAAGTTATTCCATGGTCGATCGTGCAATCAGTTTCTGATTCATATTATGAGTAATCTTGGGTTTCACGTATCTTAGCGTTGTAGAGATTTTTTCCATGGTCGCTTGTTTCTCTGCAAAAAGATTGTTATAAAATTGTTGGAAATTAGACTTAACCTCTTTAATATCTTCCGTCCATTGTCCTTGTTCGTTTTTTATTCTTGTGATTTTGTTGTAAGATCTTCGTTGCGTTGTTGCCATGTAGAAAAACTTAGTAACTTTATCTCCACATGTCAGCCATTGTTGTCTAGCTCTATCTGCCCAATATTTATCTTCACAAGAGAATTCGAAGGAAAGATCCTTTCTAAGATTCTCTTCTTCATGTTGGTTTTCTGTTGTTGGTGTCATGTTTTTTTATTTCTATCAATCTTTTTTGAATATATTTGATTTTTTTTGGTGATTTTTGAATGTGTTTTTGCTCCATCGCTCAAGGTCTTGTATAGTATTCCTTTTTTTCTCTAAGTAATTAATCAGAGGTTGTTGGTTGCTGATTCCTTCCCAGCTTAGTTGTACCACTTCCCTGCATTCATTACTATCAAGCCAATGGGATTCAAATTTAAAGAATTTTTTACCAATTGGCGATTTCGAGTCTTGTTGTAATATTAGTGGTGAGTGGTCAGACCCAATATCAGGTGGAATATGAACAGTTTCTTGTGGGTATTTCATGATCCATTCATATGACCCAAGAACTCTGTGTATCTTTTTTTTAACCGATTTGTTTCCTGTTTGTCTATTTGTCCATGTAAAGTTGCATCCATTAGAGTTGATTTCTGCTAGTCCATTATTTTTTATGAAATTTTTAAGTCAATGATGTGTTGTGTGTTGGGAGGTGTGAGACTACATTATCTTCCATGTTGAGTATATTGTTAAAGTCTCCCATGATTAGCAACGGTTTGTTGTTATTGTCATTCCACTTAGTGAGTTGATTCCATATTTCCAATCTATCATCATAATTATTAGGAGCATGTATACAAATAGTATAATACGGGAAAATAGGATCATTTATAAACAATATAACATGGTACCTATTACAAAAGATAATTTCTAAGTGCAAACTATCATGCCACAAAATCAAAAAAAAACCCGAGTAGAAAGCACTCCCTAAGGGGTCAAAAATAAACGAGTCTTTAAATCCAAACTTGCGAAGCGACTCCTTCGCATCAACCTGCCGAAGCATGGTTTCACAAAAACAAACTATATCGGGCTTAAACCTATTCAAAAGAGACCTGATGTCTCGTCATTTGTGATAATAAAATCTATTCATGAGACATCATTTTAGGCGTATTTATTAGTTTATAGGTCGAGTTTAGCTTAATTTAGTGCACTTTCCTATTTTGAGTCTTAATTTAGTAACATAATATTTTTAGAGCATATTGGGTATAATTGTTTGCTTAGTGTGAAGCTTTAAAGATAATTATGGAGATTAATTAGAGTCCAAGTCAAAGACTACAAGATATGGAAAGAGATAAGCATGGTAATTGAAGATAAGGAAGTAAAAGCTAAAAACATGGAAAAGGAAAAGCTGTCTTAAATCTGAATTTCTGCAGCTACGCCTAAAGAAGTGGTGATAACTCCAAAACCGAGCCTATTTTGGAAGATTCCTTTCATAGGGACGTAGATAATTCTGTGATGATTCTTTTGGTATCTTATGGGCTAAAAACCGACCAATAACGAAGAAGATATGATTAAAACAAGTCAGCAGTAATTATCTGTATTTCCATATGAATTTGAGTTGGGCTAGGAGTCCATTACTTTCCTTTTCCTTCAAGAAAACGAATTAGGTCTTACTATACCCTATAAATACAGCCTCTTAACACTCTAAAATCATCCTTGGCCAGACCTTAAGGCCAAGAGGAAGCTGCAACACAAGAGAAGAAGTCTGGAAGGAGCAGAACACCATATGTCTCCTTCAACCTTTGATTTTGTAATTCTTTTCTCTTCTTTTCTTAGGATGAATTAATTCTATTTAGCTTGAGTTTTAGCATATATGTATGAACCCTAGTTTTGATGACATCTATCTAATTTGGGAATTCTATGTTTTAAATTGAATTATTGTTTTTATTCTCTGTTTATGTGTTTGGATTTATATTTTGTGTTCTTGTGGAACCATGGACATATAGAATTACCATCTAGTAGTTAGGTCACCATTGACAACGGTGTTTAATTACATGTTTAGCACATAACGTCTAGTATTCGGTTTAGATCTGACAAATCAACCTAACTAGATAATCACTATGGTTTAGTACATGTTACTATTTACCAATTACAGGAACAGATTGCTTAGGAAGTCTTATTGACACAGGTAAATCCTATTTAAAACTACCTAGCGTAATTGGAACCGATTATTGAAATACTACATAATTCACCCTTACATGTTTAGAACAGTAAAACTAGTGGGGATTACATGCTATTTACTCAAGCTAACTTTCATGCTATCTTCTTTTCTTTTCATTTATTTATTTTTTGTCTTTAGTTTATTACTTTTATTTCCCTTTATTAAAAACCAAATAAAAATCTATCTTTCTATTTTCCTTTCCTTTCTTTGCGTATTATCTTTTCTAACTTAATTGTTTGCACTTGATAAGTTGCATAAGTTCTTCCTAACTTTCGTCCGTCTCTGAGGAACGAATCTTCTTATCATTAAAACTTGCATACGTCCTGTAATACTTGCAGTACTGTGCTAGTCTAGGGTGTTTATTTGCATCTAAATTATACATCTTTTTATCACACCCTAGGCCACACCAAGTTTTTGGCGCCACTGCCAGGGACTACATCGTTAGTCCTTGTGCAATTATCTTGTGCTTATATTTTAGTTAGTTATATTTTACGCTTTTCTTTTAGTTTTTGCTTTACAGAATTTTTCTAGGCGAGAGCAGATTTATTAGGAGAAGAAAGTTTCGTATTACTAGATCCTGCAGAAATGGATGAGATAAACCACCAATACGCTGAATTACGCAAACTATTAGCTCGGGGAAATCCAGTACATACCACACCTTCATGTCCTAGTTGTGGAGCAAGAAATCATTCGTGGGAGAATTGCATGAATAATCCAGCTTCAATTTCCTTCATACCTTATCAAAGAAACCATTATTATGATGGTTATTATCAAGCCCAAGGAAATTACGCTGATTATCAGCCCCCACAGAATTACAATTGGGTCAGAAATCAAACAAGTTATTATCAACCACGACCACAATCTTATTATCCTCCACAACCTATCTATCAAGAAGCGCCGATTCATAATGAAGCTTATCAAGAACCACTTTCTTATTCAATGCAGCAAACCGTACAAGAACAACCATCGAGTTCGAATTCAAGCATGGTTAAGATAATGAACCTAATTGAAGATATGGAGATTAGCCAGCAAAGATTCCAAAACTCATCCAATGCGCTTAAGAATATTGAGCATACAATGTCACAAATGGTGAATAAACTTCAAATCTTTGCAAAAGGGCAACTCCAAATTGATACTAGTGCTCCAGAAAAAATGTTTGTCATGCAGTTGAATTAAGAAGTGGAAAACAACTACCTCCACGAAGACCAGAACCAGAACCAGTCCCTATTCCAGAAAAGGGGGAGAAGAAACAACAAAAGATATAGTCGAAGAGTTAGTTGAACCAACAAGTGTCCCAGAGAAGACACCAGAAAAGAAAGAGAGCTCAGTGGTAACCAACACATGTCCTCCACCACCATACCCTTCACGTGTCAGAAAAAAGGACAATGACCTGGAATTCAAGAAGTTCGTTGACATGGTGAGCAAGTTAGAGATTAAAATACCGTTTGTAGAAGCTCTCAAGAGAATGCCAAAATACCTAAAATTCATGAAGGACATTCTTTCTAACAAACGAAGATTCGAAACTGAGGATATGAGTGGATCACCAGAGGAGTGTAATACTATCGAGTTACCACCAGAAACACCCCATCCCACGAAATCTTGGATGGCACCATCCATGATTATAAAGAATCGAGCTAAAAAGTTCGTGGGAATTAGAGGCAAAGGGTGGAAATTTCGTCATTCTTAATCCAGGTAACATGTCTAACTTTAAAAGACGTTAAACAAAAGTGCTATACGGGAGACAACCCGTAATTTCTTTTATGTTTTTTCGTGTCTAGTTTTTAATGTATGTTTAGTTTAGCTAATTTTAGTAGATATTGCATATTTGAGAAAGGTATTAGTGTTTTTGATGCTTAGGTATTGGAGAAATCGAGTTCGGGAGGAGAAAACAAAATTTTTCGGAAAGGCTGAAGCAGCGGTGCGGTATACCGGACCCTATGCGCGGTATACAGCAGAAGAAGAAAACCCGTGACACGGGTATGGACCTCGGGTTTTATGCCGAGGAGAAAAAAAAATCTGGACATCAAGTCCGGTATACCAGACCATATGCGCGGTATACCGCGGGATCAAAAACCCGTGCCACGGGTTGGAGCTACGTGTATTTTGACGAGACGAAAAATTTTGGAGCTACAGAAGCTGCGGTATACCGCAGGTCAAGCCCGGTGCACCTCAGGTCGCCGCCAGAGAGAGAAAGATGCGGGTTTCGAGATTATAAAGAGGGTTAATGTTCATTATTCCGAATTTATTAAACCTTAAGCCTTTCTTTCTTCTCCAAAACACTCCAAACTCCATTGAAGCTCATAAAAACCTTCAACAATCATCAATACACTACCCAATCATCAAGAAAAACATATCAAATCTTCTCTCCACATCATTACAAAGGAGATTCAAGCAACCAATCCTCACCAAACACATCAATTTGAAGAATCAAAAGCTTAAATTTCAAAAATTCATTGGTGTGGCCTAAGGTGTGATAAAAAGATATATATAATAAGTGCAAATAAACACCCTAAGCTGAGCACGGTTCTGCAAGTATACAGATCGTATGCAAGTTTTAATGAATAAGTAAGATTCGTTCCTCAGGGACTACGAAGGTTAAGAAGAACTTATGCAAATTATTCAAGTGCAGATATTAGAGATAGAAAAGATAATACGCAAGTAGAAAGAAGAGATAGATAAATATTTATTTGGTTTTTAAATAAGAAAACTAAAATACTAAATTAAAAGACAGAAAATAAATAAAAGAAAAGAAAAGCAGATAGTATGAAAGTTAGCTTAAGTAAATAGCATGTAATCCCCACTAGTTTTGCCGTTCTAAACATGTAAGGGTAAATTATGTAGTATTTCAATAATCGGTTCCAATTCGCTAGGTAGTTTTAAATAGGTTTTACCTGTGTCAATAAGGCTTCCTAAGCAAACTTTTCCTGTAATTGGTAAATAGTCACAAGAACTAAACCATAGTGATTATCTAGTTAGGTTGGGTTGTCAGATCAAACCTTATACTAGACGTTATGTGCTAAACATGTAATTAAACACCGTTGTCAATGGTGACCTAATTACTAGATGGTAATTCTATATGGGTGCACTTCCACAAGAACACAGAATATAAATCCAAACACATAAACAGAGAATAAAAACTATAATTCAATTTAAAACATACAATTCCCAAATTAGATAGATGTCAATCAAAAATAGGGTTCAAACATATATGCTAACACTCAAGCTAATGGAATTTAGCTCATACTAAGAAAAGAAAAGAAAAGAATTACAGAATTGAAGGTCGAAGGAGACATATGGTGTTCTGCTCCTTCCAGACTTCTCCTCTTGTGTTGCAGCTTCCTCTTGGCCTAAAGGTCTGGCCAAGGATGATTTTAGAGTGTCAAGAGGCTGTATTTATAGGGTATAGGAAGACCTAATTCGTTTTCTTGAAGAAGAAGTAAGTGGTGGACTCCAAGCCCAACTCTAATTCGTATGGAAATAAAGATAATTACTGCTGAACTGTTTTGAGCATATCTTTTTCGTTATTGGTCGGTTTTTGCTCCATAATATACCAAAAGAATCCTCAGCGAATTATCTACATCCCTATGAAAGGAATTTACCAAAATCGGCTTATTTTTAGAGTTATCACCACTTCTTTAGGCGTGTGCTTAAGAATTTCAGATTTAGGCAGCTTTTCCTTTTCCTAATTGAACTCAGTTTCCTTCTATCTCCAATCACCATGCTAATCTCTTTCCATATATTGTAGTCTTTGACTTGGACTCTAATTAATCTCCATAATTATCTTTAAAGCTTCACACTAAATAAATAATTAAACCCAATATGCTCTAAAAATATTATGTTACTAAATCAAGACTCAAAATAGGAAAGTGCACTAAATTAAGCTAAGGTCGACCTATAAACTAATAAATACGCCTAAAATGATTTCTCGTAAGTATATTAAATCATCACAAATGAGGAGACATCAAGACCCCCAACTCAAAGTTGTATCGTCCCGATACAATAAAAGTAAAGAACAGTAGGGTAGTCAAGAAGAAGAAGTAGGAGGAGAATAAGAACAGAACATAATGAATGATCCTAGAGCAAAAAATCTAAAAAGTCTCATGTAGTAATGCTCAAGAAATAATGCACAAGTATGCTTAATATACATATAATCAACAATCCACAAATTCAAGTCAGGATTAATTTCGCAATTCCTTTTCACTCGAAGATGTTCTCATTCAACCCAGTTTATTGATGCTTTTGCATCCCCAATTAATCCCAATTTAAAACCTTCGATGATATAAAATCCACTTTGTCGGTCCGAATATATATTCTTTTCATATCAATTTTTTCTTTTGTATAGCTATGATTCTCTTTTTGATGTTCGAGATATCACGCTATTTTTCATATATATATATATATATATATATATATATATTCTTTCTTTTTATGCCCTTGTTGGCAAATTTAGCTCGTAGCTTCTTTTCCATTCACTATTACCCCGGCAAAGGGTTACAATAATAACAATTTCATCATCAATAAAATCAAAAATATAATACCCAAAACCCAATATTCCCTAATGATGAAACCCACCACCCCAAACTCAAGCTCTAAAACAACTTGCTTCAGGTTTTGCGATTCGAGTGCGGGTCATATAGATATGTCCTACAAACTAATGGTATGGATTATAATGTGGTTCAATAAAAAGGCTTTAGAAAGGCTCAGAGGGGCTAGGACGGATAAATAACAACAATAATCAAACAAAAGGGTGAGAAGGTATAAAGGCTTCAAGTGTTTTATCATGAAAGAACTGCCTTATTCATTTTTCTAACTACCGGATTTCGTTACGTTTTCATTATTTGTTCATAGACAAGTGGGTTTTCAACTAATTTCAAACCTCACGTTCTACACACCAAATAACTATCCCTAAGTTTCAACGTAAATTCTTAACATTGCTCATTAACTTTCCTATCCTTTTTTTCCTGTTTTCATACATGCATCTAAACAAATTTGTTGCATCTTTCAAAAACATACTACTTACTATCATTGACCTAGTAAAATCATGCTCAAATAGGTACATTCAACATATTCTATGCCTATTTCAACCCAAAAAATTTAAATTTTATAAAAAAAACAAAAAGGAAGATGAGGACAACGAATCCCCACCAACTCAAAAATGAGTCGTGTCCCCACGACTCGAAAAATACTCAAGAAAAATAAAATTTAAAATTAGCATACATATTGCACATAAAGAAATGGTAGGGAAGAAAGAAAACATACTCTTCGAGGCTATTACCTCGCCTTATCGACATCCAAGTTAGGATTTTGCTGGATTTTTCTTTAATTGCTCACGGAGTGTTGTGAGGTACTCCTTTTCTTCTTTTGAAAGTTGCGTAATTACTCTCAAAACTTTAATGATCCAAGCATTGTCAATATTGTTACTCATCTTAAATGTTTCTTCTTCACCCAACTTCTTATTCGATTTTCCGATCAAGACACGTGATCATAATAGGATATTGCATTAAATAACGGCATGGGAGAGATCGAAAATTCGTATCACCTCCTCATAGATCAACTGTGCCACACCTTCTTCTTCTTCTCACAAAATACAATTCACAAAAAGAACGTTTAGAACGTCTTACCATGAACGTAGACCAACCTAATCTTTCCAAATCGCCACGAATCTTCTTGTATTCTCCTCTATCAACTTCTTCTTCAAATACTTTCTCATAAGCAAAAGGTAGTTCCTTAAATTGTTTCTTCGTAGAAGCTATCAGGGCCCTTGAAGCTTTCTTTTTCTTTGGGTGTAGAGTCTCAATTTATAGAGGTTGTGTTGTCTTCTTTACTAAAGTTAGAACCTTTTTGCCTATTGAATCACACACAACTAGCTGACCTCTCTTTTCTCGACTTGTTTTACCCTTTGAATTGGAACTAGGACTTTTCTCACTTGATTTCTTCTCAATTAATCCAATACCTTGCTTTTCTTCATCTCCCTTATAGTAGATAATGTTCATGTTCCCCTAATCATCTCAATTGACCCCCAACTCAAAGCTTTAATCACTCTTGAAATTTGAACTTTTTAATTATTGGTTGTACAAGCTTAATTTGGGTTAGGAAGGGTGATTTGATGATGATTCTCTATGTGGGTAAGATGGATTCTTCATGGATTGGCTTGGATTTCAGAAATTGGAGGATGAATTTTGAAAATTTAAGCTTTTGATTCTTGGATTCATGTGTTTTGGTATGATATAGGTGGTTGAATCTTCTTTGTAATGATGTGGAGAATAGATTTGATGTGTTTTCATGGTGATTGGGTAGTGTTTTGATGATTGGTGAAGGTTTTTATGAGCTTTAATGGAGTTCGGAGAGTTTTGGAGAAGAGAATGAGGCTTGAGGTTTATGAAATTCGGAATTAAAAGCATTAACCTTCTTTTATACACCCAAATCCGCATCTCTCTTTCTCTGGCGGCGCGCTCCAGTATACCGGGCATATCCTCCGGTATACCGGACCCATCAGTGTTCCATTTTTTCGTCTCGTCAAAATACCCGCGCCATATACCCGTGTCACGGGATTTCTTGCCCAGCGGTATACCGGGGATATCGTCCGGTATACCGGTCCCATCGATTTAATTTTTTTTCTTCTCGGTATAAAACCCGAGCTACCTACCCGTGGCATGGGTTTTTGTCCTCTCCAGTATACCGGGGCTGAGGTCCGGTATACCGGTCCGATGGTCAGAATTTTCCGAAAATTTTTGTTTTCTCCTCCCGAACTCGATTTCTCCATTACCTAAGCATCAAAAACACTAATACCTTTCTCAAATATGCATTATCAACTAAAAACAACTAAACTAAACATAAACTAAACACGTAAAAGACATAAAAACATAAAAAATTGCAGGTTGTCTCCCGTACAACACTTTTATTTAACGTCTTTCAAAGTTAGACGCGTTACCTCGATTAAGAATGACGAAATTTCTACCCTTTGCCTCTAATTCCCACGAACTTTTCAGCTCGATTCTTCATAATCATGGATGGTGCCATCCAAGATTTCGTGGGAAGGGGTGTTTCTGGTGGTAACTCGATAGTATTACACTCCTCTGGTGATCCACTCATATCCTTAGTTTCGAATCTTCGTTTGTTAGAAAGAATGTCCTTCATGAATTTTATATATGTCGGCCTTCTCTTGAGAGCTTCTACAAACGGTGTTTTAATCTCTAACTTGCTCACCATGTCAACGAACTTCTTGAATTCCAGGTCATTGTCCTTTTTTCTGATACGTGAAGGGTATGGTGGTGGAGGACATGTGCTGGTTACCACTGGGCTCTCTTTCTTTTCTGGTGTCTTCTCTGGGACACTTTTTTGTTCAACTACCTCTTCGACCTTATCTTCTGTTGTTTCTTCTCCCCCCCCCCCCTTTTCTGGAATAGGGACTGGTTCTGGTTCTGGTCTTAGTGAAGGTAGTTGTTTTCCACTTCTTAATTCAACTGCATGACAAACTTTGTTTTCTGGAGCACTAGTATCACTTCGGAGTTGCCCTTCTGCAATGATTTGCAGTTTATTCACCATTTGTGACACTGTATGCTCAATCTTCTTAAGCGCATTGGCTGAGTTTTGGATTCTTTGCTGGTTATTCTCCATATCTTCAATTAGGTTCATTATTTTAGCCAAGCATGAATTCGAACTCGAAGGTTGTTCTTGTACGGTTTGCTGCATTGAACAAGGAGGTGGTTCTTGATAAGCTTCATTATAAATCGGCGCTTCTTGATAGATAGGTTGTGGAGGATAGTAGGATTGTGGTCGTGGATGATAATAATCATCATAATAATGGTTATTATGATAATAAGTCTGTTGATCTCCGACCCAATTGTAATTTTGTGGGGGCTGATAATCAGCGTAATTTCCTTGGGATTGATAATAACCATCATAATAATGGTTTATTTGATAAGGTATGAAGGAAATTGAAGCTGGATTATTCATGCAATATTACCACGAGTGATCTCTTGCTCCACAACTAGGACATGAAGGTGATGTATGTACTGGATTTCCCCGAGCAAATTGTTCGCGTAATTTAGCCATTAGCTGGTTTATCTCGTCCATTGCTGCAGGATCTAGTAATACGAAATCCTTCTCCTAATAAATCTGCTCTCGCCTAGAAAAAATTCTGTAAAACAAAAACTAAAAAGAAAAGCGTAAAATAGAACTAACTAATATATAAGCACAAGATAATTGCACAAGGACTAACGATGTAGTCCCCGGCAGCGGCGCCAAAAACTTGGTGTGGCCTAAGGTGTGATAAAAAGATATATATTATAAGTGAAAATAAACACCCTAAGCTGAGCACGGTTCTGCAAGTATACAGATCGTATGCAAGTTTTAATGAATAAGTAAGATTCGTTCCTCAGGGACTACGAAGGTTAAGAAGAACTTATGCAAATTATTCAAGTGCAGATATTAGAGATAGAAAAGATAATACGCAAGTAGAAAGAAGAGATAGATAAATATTTATTTGGTTTTTAAATAAGAAAACTAAACTACTAAATTAAAAGACAGAAAATAAATAAAATAAAAGAAAAGCAGATAGTATGAAAGTTCACTTAAGTAAATAGCATGTAATCCCCACTAGTTTTGCCGTTCTAAACATGTAAGGGTGAATTATGTAGTATTTCAATAATCGGTTCCAATTCGCTAGGTAGTTTTAAATAGGATTTACATGTGTCAATAAGGCTTCCTAAGCAAACTTTTTCTGTAATTGGTAAATAGTCACAAGAACTAAACCATAATGATTATCTAGTTAGGTTGGGTTGTCAGATCAAACCTTATACTAGACGTTATGTGCTAAACATGTAATTAAACACCGTTGTCAATGGTGACCTAATTACTAGATGGTAATTCTATATGGGTGCACTTCCACAAGAACACAGAATATAAATCCAAACACATAAACAGAGAATAAAAACTATAATTCAATTTAAAACATACAATTCCCAAATTAGATATATGTCAATCAAAACTAGGGTTCATACATATATGCTAACTCTCAAGCTAATGGAATTTAGCTCATACTAAGAAAAGAAAAGAATTACAGAATTGAAGGTCGAAGGAGACATATGGTGTTCTGCTCCTTCCGGACTTCTCCTCTTGTGTTGCAGCTTCCTCTTGGCCTTAAGGTCTGGCCAAGGATGATTTTAGAGTGTCAAGAGGCTGTATTTATAGGGTATAGGAAGACCTAATTCGTTTTCTTGAAGGAGAAGTAAGTGGTGGACTCCAAGCCCAACTCTAATTCGTATGGAAATAAAGATAATTACTGCTGAACTGTTTTGAGCATATCTTCTTCGTTGTTGGTCGGTTTTTGCTCCATAATATACCAAAAGAATCCTCAGCGAATTATCTACGTCCCTATGAAAGGAATTTACCAAAATCGGCTTCTTTTTAGAGTTATCACCACTTCTTTAGGCGTGTGCTGCAGAATTTCAGATTTAGGCAGCTTTTCCTTTACCTAATTGAACTCAGTTTCTTTCTATCTCGAATTACCATGCTAATCTCTTTCCATATCTTGTAGTCTTTGACTTGGACTCTAATTAATCTCCATAATTATCTTTAAATCTTCACACTAAATAAATAATTAAACCCAATATGCTCTAAAAATATTATGTTACTAAATCAAGACTCAAAATAGGAAAGTGCACTAAATTAAGCTAAGATCGACCTATAAACTAATAAATACGCCTAAAATGATGTCTCGGAAGTATATTAAATCATCACAAATGAGGAGACATCATTCATCCTACAATTTCTTAAATCCAAGCCAATCCATGAAAAATCCATCTTACCCATATAGAGAATCATCATCAAATCACCTTTCCTAACCCAAATAAAGCTTGTACAACCAATAATTCAAAAGTTCAAATTTCAAGAGTGGTTAAAGCTTTGAGTTGGGGGTCAATTGAGATGATTAAGAGAACATAAACAATATTTACTATAAGGGAGATGAAGAAAGGCAAGGTATTGGATTTAATTGAGAAGAAATCAAGTGAGAATAGTCCTAGTTCCAATTCAAAGGGTAAAACAAGTCAAGAGAAATAAGTTAGCATGCTGTGTTGACTCAATGAGCAAAAATATTCCAACTTTAGTGAAGAAGACAACACAACCTCTACAAATCGAAGACCCTACACCCGAAGAAAAAGAGAAAGCTTCAATGGCCATGATAGCTTCTCCAAAGAAACAATTAAAGGAACTACCTTTTGCTTATGAGAAAGTATTTGACGAAGAAGTTGATAGAGGAGAATACAAGACGATTCATGGAGATTTGGAAATATTGGGTTGGTCTACGTTAATGGTAAGACGTTCTAAAAGACGTTCTTTTTGTTGAATTGTATTTTGAAAGGAGAAGAAGAGGATGTTGCACAGTTGATCTATGAGGAGGTGATACGAATTTTTGATCTCTCTCATGTCGTTAATTAATGCAATATCCTATTATGATCACATCGAAAAATGAATAAGAAGTTGGGTGAAGAAAAAACACGTGAGTTTAGATGAATAACAATATTGACAATGCTTGGATCATTAAAGTTCTGAGAGTACTTACGCAACTTTCAAAAGAAGAAAAGGAGTACATCATAACACTCCTCAAGCAATCAAAGAAAAATCCAGCAAAATCCTATCTTGGATGTCATTAAGGCGAGGTAATAGCCTCGAAGAGTATGTTTTCTTTCTTCCCTACCATTTCTTTATGTGCGGTATGTGTGCTAATTTTAAATTTTATTTCTTTCTTGAGTCTTTTTCGAGTCATGGGGACACGGCTCACTTTTGAGTTAGGGGTGGGGATTCGTTGTCCTCGTCTTCCTTTTTTGTTTTTTCATAAAATTTAAAAAAATTTGGGTTGAATTAGGCATAGAATATGTTGAATGTACCTATTTGAGCATGATTTAATTAAGTTAATGATAGTAAGTAGTATGTTTTTGAAAGATGTCATAAATATGTTTAGATGCATGTATGAAAACAGGAAATAAAAGATAGAAAGTTAATGAGCAATGCTAAGAAGCTACTTTGAAACTTAGGGAGAGTTATTTGGTGTGTAGAACGTGAGGTTTAAAATTAGTTGAAAACCCACTTATCTATGAACTAGTAGTGAAAAAGTAACAAGACCCAGTAGTTAGAAAAATGAATAAGGCAGTTATTTCATGTTAAAACCACTTGAAAGCCTTTTATACCTTCTCACCCTTTTATTTGATTATTGTTATTATTAATCCGTCTTAGCCCCTCTGAGCCTTTCTAAAGCCTTTTATTGAAACAAATTATAATCCATACCCTTAGTTTGTAGGACTTATCTATATGACCCGCACTCGAATCGCAAAACCTGAAACAAGTTGTTTTTAGAGCTTGAGTTTGGGGGTGGTGGGTTTCATCATTAAGGAACATTTGGGATTTTGGAATTATCATTGTGATTTTATTGATGATGAAAAAAATATTATTGTAACCCTTTGCCGGGGTAATAGTGAATGAAAAAGAAGCTACGAGCTAAAATTTGCCAACAAGGGCATAAAAAGAATATATATATATATATATGAAAATATAGCGTGATGTCTCAACATTAAAAAGAGAGTCATAGCTATACAAAAGAAAAAAATTGATATGAAAAGAATATATATTCGGACCGGCAAAGTGGAATTTGTATATCATCATAAAAGGTTTTATTTGGGATTTATTGGGGATGCACATCAAAAGCATCAATAAATTGGGTTGAGTGAGAACATCTTCGAGTGAAAACTCAAGCTCTAGGGCGATTTGTTGATGGCTAGTGAGGAGAGAGCCAAAAGCTCACTTTTCATTATCCAAATATACCACACCGTCCTTAAGCCAAGTTATAACCAAAGACCTTAGGATTTCTAACTGCTTGGTGGAGAAACAATTGAGATATTAGGTAGTAGGTAAGTGGACCATTGGATGCTATACTAGAGCCTATGAACAACCTATAGACATTAACATGAACTAAGTTATCATCCTCTCCTTCTGGCATTGCAAAATTAATCTGGACTTGAATTTGTGGATTATTGATTATATATATATTAAGCATACTTGTGCATTATTTCTTGAGAATTACTACATGAGACTTTTTAGGTATTTATGCTCTAAGATCATTCATTATGTTCTGTTCTTATTCTCCTCCGACTTCTTCTTCTTGTTTATATGACTACCCTACTGTTCTTTACTTTTATTGTATCGGGACGATACAACTTTGAGTTGGGGGTCTTGATGTCTCCTCATTTGTGATAAAAAAAATCTATTCATGAGACATCATTTTAGGCGTATTTATTAGTTTATAGGTCGAGTTTAGCTTAATTTAGTGCACTTTCCTATTTTGAGTCTTGATTTAGTAACATAATATTTTTAGAGCATATTGGGTTTAATTGTTTGCTTAGTGTGAAGCTTTAAAGATAATTATTGAGATTAATTAGAGTCCAAGTCAAAGACTACAAGATATGGAAAGAGATAAGCATGGTAATTGAAGATAAGGAAGTAAAAGTTAAAAACATGGAAAAGGAAAAGCTGCCTTAAATCTGAATTTCTGCAGCTACGTCTAAAGTAGTGGTGATAACTCCATAACCGAGCCGATTTTGGAAGATTCCTTTCACAGGGACGTAGATAATTCTGTGAGGATTCTTTTGGTATCTTATGGGCTAAAAACCGACCAATAACGAAGAAGATATGATTAAAACAAGTCAGCAGTAATTATCTTTATTTCCATACGAATTTGAGTTGGGCTAGGAGTCCATTACTTTCCTTCTCCTTCAAGAAAACGAATTGGGTCTTCCTATAACCTATAAATACAGCCTCTTAACACTCTAAAATCATCCTTGGCCAGACCTTAAGGCCAAGAGGAAGCTGCAACACAAGAGAAGAAGTCTGGAAGGAGCAGAACACCATATGTCTCCTTCAACCTTTGATTCTGTAATTCTTTTCTCTTCTTTTCTTAGTATGAATTAATTCTATTTAGCTTGAGTTTTAGCATATATGTATGAACCCTAGTTTTGATTGACATCTATCTAATTTGGGAATTCTATGTTTTAAATTGAATTATTGTTTTTATTCTCTGTTTATGTGTTTGGATTTATATTCTGTGTTCTTGTGGAACCATGGACATATAGAATTACCATCTAGTAGTTAGGTCACCATTGACAACGGTGTTTAATTACATGTTTAGCACATAACGTCTAGTATTCGGTTTAGATCTGACAAATCAACCTAACTAGATAATCACTATGGTTTAGTACATGTTACTATTTACCAATTACAGGAACAGTTTGCTTAGGAAGCCTTATTGACACATGTAAATCCTATTTAAAACTACCTAGCGTAATTGGAACCGATTATTGAAATACTACATAATTCACCCTTACATGTTTAGAACGGCAAAACTAGTGGGGATTACATGCTATTTACTCAAGCTAACTTTCATACTATCTTCTTTTCTTTTCTTTTATTTATTTTCTGTCTTTAGTTTATTACTTTTATTTCCCTTTATTAAAAACCAAATAAAAATCTATCTTTCTATTTTCCTTTCCTTTCTTTGCGTATTATCTTTTCTAGCTTAATTATTTGCACTTGATAAGTTGCATAAGTTCTTCCTAACTTTTGTCAGCCTCTGAGGAACGAATCTTCTTATCATTAAAATTTGCATACGTCCTGTAATACTTGCAGTACCGTGCTAGTCTAGGGTGTTTATTTGCATCTAAATTATACATCTTTTTATCATACCCTAGGCCACACCGAGACCTAATAAGAGTTTTTGTCAAGGGTGCACGTATCCCTTGACAGTTCCAAAACATGGTGTTCATTTTCCAATGGCGTCCTTAGGAAGACCGCGTTCCTCTTGAATGATTATGGGTGCAGTATCGTTCTTCCTAAATTTGTGCACGCTCTGAACCTCTTCTCCACTTTCAACTTCATCTGTCACTCCCATCTTACCCTTCCAACCTTCACTAAGCTCCTCCTTCTCTTCTTCCTCTAGTTCAAACTGCGAGTCATCCTCATTAAGCCTAGGGTTAAGCTTGTCTTTTTTGGTCTCCGAATTATAAATGTTTACAAAGCCTTTTTCACTTGGAGTGTCTTCATCACTATCATCTCTACTAATAAGGACCACATGCTTTCCTTTTCCTGCCATGTCCAAGCGCATCCTTTTTGGGTTGCGCTCACCATTTTTCTTGTTACTCCTCGTTCTACCTGCTATACCTTCTTTCCTATTGGCAAAACCTTCTTTAAGCTCCCCAGTCATCTTCCCATAAAACTCTCGGCGTCGCTTCTTAACAATTTTCTTTTGTTTTTTGTTTGAGATATTTCTGTTTTTCGTTGTTTGATAGTTGTGGTGTTTATCTGTTCTGAGTTTGTAACCCCTAGTTTCGTTGTTATTCTGCATTGTCTCCTTTCCACTTCTACGTTCTTTCCTTATATGATCAGCATTTTGGGTAAGATTCACACTTTCATTCCTTCCTATTTCTGGTAGTGCTACATTAAGATCCAACCCTTCCCTTTCCTGTCTAACATTTTGGTGTTAGGATTCATTGCGTTCTCTCATACCTTCTTGAACTACATCGTTTAGTAAACATGTCCCTCGAAATACGTTTTGTTGTCTAGTAGGTTGTTCTTCATCGTACCTTTGATCTTTGTGTTCATTTTGTCTCCTATTACGAGCTTCTCTCGCTTGTGAGTAGCCACCCATGTCCATATCTTGATCGTAGGGTTGAGAGGGTCCACCTCTTTCTCTACCGTGCATTTCTCTAGACTGACCATTCCCATCTCTATCCCAATAAAACTATTTTACTGCTTTCTCAAACTTGTTCCCGCTTTCTTTCTTATTCCATAAATGGGTTGGGTTGGGGGGTACCAAGTTATGTTAGCAACTGATCAGGTAGCTTTTCTTCTTTCATCCGGGTCTTCAATTTCTTGTATGATGACAACATTACAATTACCTTGTCGATGACCTATACACGCACAACGAAAGCACAAGGCACCCATGTTTTCATATTTAAAAGTAATCCACCCAGCTCCTTCCATATGAGTTAAGTACCACCCCGGAGGAAGGGGTTGTCTGATGTTAAAACGAATTCTGAAGCGAAGTATTTTGATATATGTAGTAACAACATCTGGGAACTCTATGTCCTCAATATCCAGAAAACACGGGGAGATAGCATGAAGGGTTTCCTTCGCGTTTTAGATGAAAGCTAATCCACTAGATTGAACCCAAATAGATGAGAAATCTCTATTAACAGTAAGGGGGTCCATATATTGCTGACAAGGAGTAAAAGAAAAATGCATTCCTATGAAAATACCTAGTCAAAGATTCCAAAGCCTCTCTAGTTCACCACCTTGAAACATTTACAATTTAAACACGTTCTCTTCCACCTATGATAGACGAAAATCTCCTTTCACACCCGACCTATCTCTTATATGATTACGAAAACCATGTAGAAAAACAGTTGTGCCTCCCACTGCCATGATAAGGAGATACGGTTCTTCTCTAACTGGTTCTACCCTTCTGACTTTAATACCAAGCTCCATAACTCCGAGTGATTTACTATTAGTAGCATTTAGAGGAACTATAGGAAGCGCATGTCGGTCTCGTGTAACCATATTAACAAAAAAGAAATGCAGAGAAGGGAAAAGATAAAAGGTTAAAAGAAGATTTTTGAAAAGTTTTTTGCAGAGAAACTGTGAGATGGGAGTAATAGATGAGATTGTCTGAAAACCAGTTAGAAAGAAAGAAGGGTGAGAGGGGAAGGGAAAAGACTTACTAGGGAAATCCGAACAACCCTTGAGCTCTTTTATAAGTTGTAAAGGGTCTTGGAACCAGTGAGTCTGCAAAGGAATGATTGCTCTCCACTCTCCATTCCACCGCTTCGTAAATGAGAAAAAAGGAGAGCTCTTGCTTGCTGTTTAGTCTGATGTGTCAAAATGTTGTTGTTTTTAGTTTTTTATTTTTTTGCATGCCTCCCAAGTGTCTTTAATATCGTTCTTCATTGTGTATTTCTTGACAAGTCTCATTAAAGCTCCACTAATATAGCTAATGGAGCCTTTCTTATCTCTATAATCCTTACCGAATCGCCTTCTATATGCCAGATATATAAGAGTACAGAAGTAACCACTCGTAACTTCTTTGTTGCACTTAACACTAGCCATGAAATTCCAACCTTCTCTAATGCAATAAATCAATAGAGCCTTACCATCTGTGATTACTTCTAGTGATTTCATATCTTTGGTGTGAAAAAAGATTTCTATATAGAGTCCAATCAAATCTGTCTTTCGTGTTAGAGAGCAGATCTGTGTTAAGTGGGTTTGTTTGAAACCCCGTCTTGCCTGATTCTTATTGTTGAAATAGAACGCAACTCCGATCTTCTGTCTTTGAAAATAAAACTTATCTTCTTTGATTTCGAATCGATTGATATTAGAACTTTGTAAATAGAAACTGAACTATGTGTTGTGGGTGATATAGAAGTAAAAATTGGGAATAACATAACTGCCGTCGAAAGAGGGATTCATAGTTTCTAACCCTAATAAACAAAAACCGAAAACTAAAATTGTAGATCTATAAAACTTGTTATGGAAATCTGTTGTATCAATGAAGAATTAGCTTGTTGACGTTGAAAATTGATTCATGGATCTGTGGATTGATATGATGAAACTCCGATAATTGCCTCTATTTCAGTTGTAGATCATAGGGTTTCCTTTCCTTATTGCTTAAATTGAAGCTCTTGACCTTTTGTGTATTGTTTTTATTACTCCTTCCGTTCCAAAAATAATGTCCATTTTACTTTTCACATAAATTAAAAAACATAAATTTATATATTTTAATAAGGGTAATAGTGGAAAAAGATGAAATAAAGTGTCTTGAAATTTTAAGCGGACACTATTTTTAGGACACCATTTTTAATAAGGTGGACATTATTTTTGGAACGGAGAGAGTATTTTTTTTTTTCGAATTTAGTGCATTGTCTGTAAAGTAAAATAAAGCACACTATTGGAAACAGTACCCAAAAAAGTTGTTAATATAAGGTGCACCATCACCATTCTTCCACATCTCTCTCTAATTAGTCCTTCACCAGTTCCAATCAGTACTGTAGAATGGAAATTCACCACAATCCTCTTCTTGATTGGTCTTATTTCTGCCATGAAAAGGTATGAAAAACTCTTGTTTTGCTTTTTGTGTACACCCAACTGTCATTTTAACTTTGTAATCCTTATTATGCTTAATATTTGTTGAAATAGAGCATGGAAGAGTTGAAACAATCTCTTTTATTGACTGCTATGGAGCTGGAAAATACAAGGATAAAAGTAGATGAAGATATGAAAATGAAAGATGATCAACTAATGCAGCTTAATGATTTGCTCAACACAACTATTAAACAGAGAGATGAAGCTCAAAAGAAATGTCAAATACTTCTCTATGAAAATCTATTGCTTCAACAATCAAGACCATTAATCTCTTCTGGTGTCACAAGCATTGAAGATGAACCAAGAAAGATAACTGAATCCAACAATGGTTTTTCCTTTTCTTCATCAGATAGTGACGAAAGCATTTTTTCGTCCTCACCTCCTCTAGAAGCTATTCCTCCACCACCGGAACAACAAGTATCAATAACGAAGCCATTGCCGGAAAAGGGAAAGTTCTTACAAGCAGTGATGAAAGCAGGGCCACTCCTACAGAACCTTCTCTTGGCTGGTCCTCTTCCGAAATGGCGCCACCCTCCACCACCACTCGACACCTATCAAATCCTACCTCCACCACTATCACCACCATCGGTAATATTGCCAATTCAATCAATCCATCATAACTTATTGCTTAATCTCAGTAGCTGCAACAACAACAACATTAACAACTTTGGTACATTAAATAGAAAAAGGGGTTTGAATGATGAGCCTGAAAATTCATCCCAAGGCAAATTCCAAAGGGTTATTCTTCAATAACCTTAACAGTGATTCAGCTTTTGTATAAATATAGAGTATCTTTTTTTTGCTAAAGAAGTGGTTAATGAATGGTGACTTGTTTAAACCGGTCTTTAATTCTGTTTCACCCCGACGAGGGAGTGTGTGGACCAATCAATAGGACGTATTATAGATAATGTGGGTGACAAAAAAAAGTTCTCATACATAGATACTTACATACGGTGGCAGGTAGTGTTTCTTGGAGTAATCGTCCAAGTTGTCACATTAGAAAATGGTCAAAGAAAATTCCAAAAGCTGAGCTGAGCTGAGCGTTCTTTAAGTTTGTATTTCTTTTCATTTTTTTCTATTTTTTTCTTGGTCCATTTTTTTTCTACTTGATAATGAGTAAAGGGAAAAAAAATTATATTTTTAGTGGGATTTGTTTAAAGTAATAATTACTCTACTTAATCCAGATATATCTGGACTGAATCTTATATCAAATGGTTTTTTTTTTTTTTACTTTTTTTACTATGAAAAACCTTATAATCTAGTCAATATATGGGTTAATTTATCATTAACTTCACACATTCTGCCATATCTTCGTGTTTTGCTGTTTTTATCAACTTGTACGTTTTTATATTGAGAAGTCTCAGTATATGCCTAAAGACTATTCTTGTTGTCTTTTTTTTTTGGACAATTATTCTTGTTGTCTCTTCAACAATACTTTTGATTTTCCTCGACATTAGTTTGATCTTCTAACTGTCTGCCGACAACTGTTTAATAAATCTCCAATTTCAATAATAACTTGCGTTTCACGTTCATCAATAGTATCACACTATATCGTTCTTGAGTGATCTATTCGTAATCCATTGTTTTTGTGAATTTCAACAAAGTATGGATAATCACACGAAGTATCGCATGAGAAGACGATGTTCATTTGAAAATTCATACTAGTAACCACAGACCTTGGTATATCACTATATTAGTATCCACTATAGAATTAATCCAATTTTGTCCAAAAAGTTCTTGAATATTAATATGTGTTACCTTGATAACTTCATTCTTCTAGATCTCTTATTTATTATGCTAACTCTTTATTTTTTATTTTCAAATATCCCAGATCATAAATAAATATAAGCAGTGATAACTCTCCAATTCCATTCTCCATCCACATATATTTGAATGATACTTATGATCCACCTCCAAGAAGTCATTGTTCATCCTCTTGAATCCTAATTTTCACCTCTAAGGCAGCGAAAATCTATCTACACACACCACAATCTGGTATAAGATGTTCAATATTTTCACCTTCTATTTGACACCATTCGCACTTTCCATCAACATCGCATTTTCATTTTTTCAGATATCTTCCAGTCCGTACGACATTTACTCGTTTTTCACATAAAAATTTGTGCCTTAGTAGGAATATTTGCTTTCCAAATCATCCTCCGCAATACCTATTTTACGTCGATACCGATACTTGGTCGATCCTAGAGTGTGACAAAAATCAACACTAAAGAAAAGAAGCGGCAACCGCAAGTGCACGGGTCGTTCCAAGTTATAACCAAGTAAATCAGAATTATCGTCTCCATAAGGATTGCAAGGTAAGATTAATATGCTTAAATGAGAAGTAGAATTAATTGCAAAAATAAATAAAGTAGATGTTTATTTTGGTTTATAAATAATAAAAGACAAACACAAGAATATTGAGTAAAAGATAAGTTAAACTAAGAATTAAACTAAAAGGATTACGCAAATATGAGCAATACTTGAGTCTTGTTAAGTTATCACCTAATTTCACAATCAAATGCATTTGTTCAAGGGTAAAGTGGGTATTTGATATTAGTCGGGACTCTAAAATCTTCCTAACTCCTGTTAGGGTAGACTTATGAAGCTATTTTGCGGTATTACTGACCCCGTCAGGGCGACTATAAGCTACTTTCTAGTGATTAAGAATAAACCTAATTGCCTAAGTGGTTAGTTAAGGCCTTCAGGCTCAATAACGAACACCACGCGTCTCTATCTTAATTATGTAATAAACCCACCCCCCCTTTCGGATGATCGCCACCAATAGCGGATAACCTAATTAGTAAGACCTATCTTTAATTTGTGTCTAATTAATGATAGTAAACAAGTGCAAGAATAAATTCAATATACAAATACGCAACTTAATTTAAATTGAGATAATCCCAAATCACAAATACATTAAACTAAAAAAAACTGGGGTTCAACCCATATAGCGATTCTCAAGTGTTAATTGTTTAACTAATAATTGAATAAAGAAAATAAATAAAACCAATTAAATACATAATAGGAAATAAACTAAAAAGAACCTAACGTATGGAATGATTGAGCTGTTGTTGGGGAAGAATGGTTTTCTTCAACTTCTACCCTTTACTTCAAGCGTTTTGCCTTTTGCCTTTCTCAAAATATGATATGATATGAATCTCAAGTGAAAGGTACTGATTAATGAGGTCTAAATGAGATTATATCAAAAGTAAAAACGGGTTAGGTCTAACTTGGGCTTAATTAAATGATTTAGGACCCAAATTAGTTTTATTAATACCGCACTGTTGTACACCAGTCCAGTAAAAAGGTTGTAAATTTCGCGTCGTAAGTACAAACCCACTGAAAACCACTTCTCAAAATTCTCTAACTCAAAATCCCATCTTTTTCATTTGAACCACCAAGTTAGAATCTCCACCATTTAGGCTCGGAAATAGATACAAGTGACGACTTTCTAGTTTTCAATGCTCATCCACCTTCACTAAAGTGATGTTTTTCTCTCTTTTACTGCCTCCTCTTGATCTTGGACTTCAAGATTCACTTCTTCTCTTCATCTTGGTGCCTCCTAGCAACCATATACCTAATCATTTCACACTAAAAAAGCAAATTAACACACAAAATCTCTAAAAGTAACAATATTTCAAATCCGAAGAAAGAAAATGCAATATATAAAAATATGACTATAAATCTATCAACTAAGTTTAGATTCAACCTACAATGATGTCTCTTAAGGGAATTTATCTATCACAAAAAGGGAGACATCAAGACCCCTAACTCAAACCTTTGTCGTCCCGACAAAGTAAGAACAAAATAGAGGTCTAAGGTAAGAAGCAAATGCAGAATCTAAAGAATGATATCAAAGCAAAACTTAAAATAAATCTCATATAGTACAACCTAAGAACTAGTGCATACATAAACCTATCCTACAAAATAAAATACATAGATAATTTCAGTCCAAAATTAATTCCACGATGCTAGAATATTACCCTTGACACTTATCTCGAGATGGTGGCTATAGGGTGTTCATCAATCCTTACATTCTATGAACGCTCCACTTAACTTACTCCCTATTAGCAAAATTGTTATTCTAGTACGTATCTAAGAATCACGAGGGACGGTGTGATATGTATATTTGGGAATTTTGAAGTGAACGTTTGGCTCTCTCCTCACCAACCATCAACATACGATCCTATAGATTAAGTTTACACTCAACTACGTTCTCACTCAATCCATTTGACGCACTAATTTAGCGTCCTCATATCAAACCAATAAGCTCTCAAGATGATCTGCAAAACTTTCTACTTTGCCGGTTACTTTATTTTCATTTATTATTTTCAGTTTTTTTGTAAGGTATCCCTGACACTCATTTTGATGTGAGTAGTCATGTCTCTTATAAATTTTTTCTTTTTATTTTTTACAAAGACCTTGGCAAAGGGTTACAATTAATACATCATCAACAATTGCGCACATAATACAAACGCATAAAGTTCCCACCCAATGTAATCTCACATGATGAAACCCACCACCCCAAACTCAAGCTCTAAAGACCAAATGTCTCAGGGTTGCGATTCAAGTGCGGGTCATCTGGAAAATCCTATAAAACTAAGGGGATATGGCTTATATCGTAGCGACAAAAGAAAGGCTCAAAGTGTGAGTCCCCGTAATATATTAGGTTATATCTTGTATTGTTGTCTTTCTTTTATATTTTATATTTTTTATTTAATAATTAAATAAATTTTAGGATAAATATACTAATGATCCCCTTATCATTTTATTCATATAATATAATAAAGTATTTAAAATAAATATTTAAACCGATATTAGTTATACAAAATTAAAATTGTAATACACGAAATGAGGAGGCATCGGAGGTTCGTGATGGTTTCCAGAAATATTATCACGATTTATTTCAAGAACATAACATTGACGATATGACTACTGCGCTGGAAGGGATACCGCAAAAGGTAACACAAGCAATGAACAATGAAGTACTTCGACATCCCACTATGGAAGAAACAACGCAAGCGGTTTTTCATATGTCCCCGAGCAAAGCGCCAGGCCCTGACGGTCTTAATGGTAAGTTTTATCAAGAATTTTGGCACATAATTAAGTATGATGTTCTTCTTATGGTACAAGATTTTTTCAACAATAATATATCTCTCGACAAGCTCAATGAGACATTGATTACCCTAATACACAAAGGTAACACACAAGAAGGTGTTGGGGATTACATACCGATCTCGTGTGTTAACTTTGGCTATAAAATAATTGCGAAAATTCTAGCAAACATATTACAGGAATTCATGCCCGACATCGTCTCCCTCACCCAAACAGCTTTCATCAAAGGCCGGACTATTCAGGATAATATTCTCGTTGCCCTAGAAATCTCATTTTACATGAAAAGGAAAAGGAAAAATGCCAAACCAATGGCAGCAATTAAGCTCGATATGGCTAAAGCCTATGACCACGTACGTTGGGATTTATTATTACTTGTTCTTCATAAATTAGGTTTTCATCATCAATGGATTATGTGGATCTCGAACTGTTTATCATCAGTTACATTTCAATTAAACTTTAATGGGGAAAGGTTACGCAAATTCATGTCCCGTAGGGGACTACGACAAGTCGATCCCCTCTCCCCTTTCTTATTTTCCCTTATTACCGAATCTCTCATAAGTTTAATCGACACCAAGGTTAGGCAAAATACACTGAAAGGTATACAGATTACTAGAAATTGTCTGGTTGTTTCACACTTATTATTTGCTGATGACTCTCTATTTTTTCTCACTTTTGACGATAATGTAATTGATAACTTTGAGGAATGTGTTTTAACATACTGCAAGGGCTCGGGTCAACGAATAAATTATCAAAAATCATCGATTTGTTTTAGAAAGGATACACTAGAAACACAACGACGACAGGTGACAACCCGGTTAGCGATCCAAGAAAAAGAAGACCTTGGGAAATACTTAGGAATCTCACTCTGTCACAAACAATCAAAGGTAGAGACGCTACAATGGATTGCAGAAAGACTTTTCGATAAAACGGAAGGCTGGAAAGCACAGCTCCTGTCGGAAGGTGGCAAAGAAGTTCTCATCAAAGCGGTCCTTCAGGCGCTACCAGCTTACTCTATGTCAATTTTCTCTTTTCCAATTACTTTCTGTAACAAATTAATTTCAACGATCTCGAATTTTTGGTGGAATTCAGGTGACAAATCAAAAATACATTGGCTAGCATGGGTAAAATTAGCAATGAGCAAACTCATTGGGGGCATGGGCTTCAAAGATTTCAAACGTATGAACACGGCTTTGCTCGCAGCGCAGGCATGGAGGATTCTTCACAATCTAGATACTCTTGCTGCACGCCTCCTAAAAGGTATATAATTCCCGAAAACCAACTTTCTTGATGTCAAGTTAAGACAATCTCGAACTTGGTCCTGGGCTAGTTTAATCGAGAGACGGGATATGTTAAAACATTATGGGAAATTTCAGACTGGTAATGGAAAATTAATTAATATTTGGCAAGATAAATGATTAGACTCTCCTTTGAAAATCGAAGGACCAAACGATTGTACACTTAAAACTCTAAATGAACTTTGTGTAAAATACTCTTTAGACTGGAACACAGAGTTGCTCAACGATCTGTTCCCTTCCCCTATCATTCCGGTCATTCTCAGGGAGAAAGTCTTCCCGACTGAATCCCCAGACAAATTCATTTGGCCACACGCAACACACGACGATTACGTGACGAAAGCAGGATACAAAGTTCTTACAGACCATGACATTTATGCGGCACCACATCAATCAGCTGGCATTCCAACTGGGAACATCCTCTAGAAGACAATCTGGTGGTCAAACGTCCCAAAAAATGTTAGAATCTTTACTTGGAAAGCCTGTAATAATGCTATCCCGATAGGTACAAATATCGAAAAAAGAAATTGTGAAAGCCAAAGCAACTGTCGGTGGTGTTGCGCAGAGCAAGAAACTGTAGAACACCTAATCCTCACATGCGAGTTGTCAAAACGCATATAGGCAGTATCAGCATTACAAATACATATCGCACAAACAGAGCCAGACATTGGAGAATGGATATTGAATATGGTAAACACCTTTACAAAAGAATGATGGAAGAAGGAAGTCGTTATCTCGTACCTTCTACTAATGATGTGGAACATCTGGAAAGCAAAAATGAAATCCAGACATTCAAAATATGAAGTAAACTCTACAGAAATTATTAAAATCACAACAGTCAATATTCAGGAACACTTTGGTAGTGACTGGTTTGAGATGGGTTACACCCAACCAGTTCACCTCAACACATCGACAACTCCAACAACAAATCTGGAATTCGATATAGATTTCGCCTTCTCGTGTGAGGCCTCCTTTACCCAACCATATCTCACTACTGGAATCGGGGTGCTACAACATAACAAAGCTGACAGATCAAGAATTAAACATAAAAGCACGGCTAATTGTAATAACAGCACCACCGGAGAAGCGCAGGCTATTATCACAGCTCTCGATATTGGAGCTAGATGGCCGAATAAAGAGAAAACGATTTTCTCTGATAACCTTGAACTCATACAAGGTATACAACAAGTGTCGGCGGTTAGATGGGAGCTCAGATCGTGGATTAATCAAATCCAGCAACAAGCCACGGAATCTGGACCAGTTTACTCCAAGCACATTCCACGGCGCTTCAACACTGGAGCTGATCGTCTAGCGAAAGAAGCCAGACACAGGGCATCGGGGAATTACGTCACCATAGACACTCTTTTGAGTCATTTCTCGAAGTTAGGCATAGGATAATTTTCGATTGTAATTTTTTTTTGTTTTGACTGTCTTACCCGTCAAAAAAAATCACCTAGTAAAAGTTATTGTAATATTTTATTTACACAAAAAAAAATATAAGACTTATTCAGAAAATAGCTTATCCACACAAAAAACTTCTTTAATGGATACCTATTATCTTAGTGACTAATGAAATACTTAGCCTACCTTATACATGCATGATACCACGTAATAATCAAGCTTCTATCATACAAAGATGATATCTTATAAATAGGTACTCCACTAAACACAAATAAGAACACCATCAACCTTATTCTCGCCTCCCTATTTATATTTCAATAATTCATTAAAATCAACCTTACATTTGTACTATATTGACTAGATAATAATATTTAGTTAGAATTATAGAAGGATATTCAAATAATAAATTAATGGGACCGTGTGGAGTGTGGAGATGGGAATTATGTAAATCGGGTTAGGAGGACGGTCACCTGATAAATTACTCGCACATAGCCTATTTTAAGGTGAGGGTTTAAATAATGTTCAATATGTTTATCTTTAACCCTATTTCAAATTATACAGTAATATATTTAATTCGATGATTTTGGATTCTATGTTTTATTATTTATCTGAATTATACAGTCTCATTATTATTGGATTAATTGTATTATTTTGTTATCATGTGATTAATTGTATATTTGAGATAGCACGCCCTACTTCGCCATATATCCATTAAATAAAAATTTCTATCGTTGTTGAAACGACCAATTTAGTTGTTTCATATTTGATATTTGGTATATCTATCGATCGACATGTCGACTTGCCAAGGTTAACATGAGTATAATGATCTATTCCCACCTGGCGCATGTGACGGAGAGTTCGTTTGCCAGTGGGTCGTAGGTTTGGTTTACCCGGGGTATTACTAGCGAGAGTTATAAGGGATCGAGAATTGCGGCGGGAGTCATAAGGGCAAGACCACAGTATCCTTTGCAACATGATTATTATTTGCTAGTGTATATATCTTGCTGGGTAGTATGGCTGCCTAGTTTGCTATATACATTTATTAGATTTATTTATTTATCTCTTTATGAATACTTATTTTATATTTTGACCTTTACCAGTTTAATGACAGCGTCTTAAATTCAATTACTGCCCTAGGTAGATAACTTAAGAATTTGGGTAGTGGTCAGTAGCACAGGATCAAGGATCAACTGGCAGACAAAGAGTAGATATTTGTATTTATTAGTTGTATTCGTTTAATTACAATCATGTAATGTAATAAAATAGTTATTTTTTGTAATAAAATGTACTTTTAATTGTTCTAAATTAGATAGATTAGTCGCATTTTTTGGGGCATGATAAATTGGTATCAGAGCTTAGAGTAGTTTCTAAGCATAAACGGGGATAGGATCCTCAGACTGTGAAAAATAGGTAGAGAAATAACTAAAAGACTGTAAAATAAGAATTAATTAGTGGTTGTCATTGAACCAACCCCAAGATAACTCTTGAGGTTGATACCTTGTATAGTACTAAATACAGTGGTACCTTCTAGAGTCTGGTCAGCTCGAGAAAGTGCTATTGTGTTTGGTTACTAGATTTACTTATATTTGGACACTTATGATCTTTATACCATTTTAATCAAAGAATAGGTACGTGTTGTGATTAAGTGTTTAAAATTTATTTTATATAGTTATCTGTACTATATTTATATATTATAAGAATTTGCTAGAAATTATATTTTTATGTTATGTCTTATATGACTAGTTCTTATATTTAGGGATTGTTTATGAAGAATTTTTTTTTTTAAAATAAATAGTTTTAAATTATGAATTTCGAGGACGAAATTCTTATAAAGTGGAGAGAGTGTGAGACGCCATAAAATATTAGGTTATATCTTGTATTGTTGTTTTTATTTTATATTTGTATTTGTTATTTAATAATTAAATAAATTTTAGAATAAATATACTAATGATCCCCTTATCACTTTATTCATATAATATAATAAAGTATTTAGAATAAATATTTAAACCTATATTAGTTATACAAAATTAAAATTGTAATACACTAAAATTAGTGTTTAAACCTAACAAAGATAATATTTTTGGCAAGTAGTTTTGTTACACTATAAGGCTTGCAATTAGTGTTTACTTAGTTAATTATACAAAAGTTATCATTCTCTATAATTACACTTCCAGTAGGGTACTTAGTATCTATTCCACAAGCTGCTAGGATTCCTCTTCCTTCAGCTTCTGCTATAGAGTTAACTTTAATCTTTTTTGCCATTCCTTCAATTAATTTACCTGTAGAATCCCTCACAACACCAACAAAAGCAGCAAGATTAGTATTTAAATTAATTGAAGTATCGCAATTAATCTTAAAGCAACCCTCATTTGGTGGTATCCAACTAATTACATTACCACTAGTTGTTGAGACATCTACATTCAAATCTGAATGTATAATATTTATATCCTCAATTTCATTAAAATGATTAATATCTCTATTTTTGTTTCTATTTATAGCCTCAGAGTTGTACTTATTGACTAAGTTATATTCATCATTGGCTTTAAGATCATTTTGCAAAACAAGCAAAGGGTCAGGGACAATGCCCTTAAACAAAAATTCATTTTTCGCCTTCCAAATAAACCAAGCAATCATAAAGCTCATTTCAGTAATGTCATGATCATATTCTTTATATACAGATTTAGCCAATCTCATGAATTGTATCCACTTTTGAACATTAAAAGAGTGTTTTGTATACGAGTTATAACACAAGGGACTGGCCAACCAAATAGCTCTAGCCCATGAACAGTGGAATAAAATATGTTCAACTGTTTCAATTTTTTCACAACATAATTCACACATGGGAGAGTCTACAGCTCTTCTTTTAAACTTATTCTCATTTGTGTCAATTGCATTGTTGCAATATTTCCAAATGAAATTTTTAACTTTAGGCATAACTGAAGTTTTCCAAATCAATTTCCAATCATTTATATTCAATTCAAAGGATGAGTTTCCTTTTGTATTATCTTTTATCTTAACCCCATCAAGTCGAGCCTTCCAAGTCTTTTTATACACTTCTTTAACTATGACATCTCTAGAGATAGAGTTGTTCCAAGAAGGAACATCATCATAGTTAAAAGAACGTAGAAAAATATCAGAACTTGTTGCTGCAACTCTAGAAGGAAAGATTTTAAAGATAATATCCACATTCCAACCTCGTAAATCAGGTAAGATAAGTTCAGAAACAAATGTTAAGTTACAGTTTTAAGGCCTTGAAAGGCTTGGGTTATTGGGAATCCAATAATCATCCCAGATTCTGACTTTCTCTCCAGATCCAATGGACCAGAAAATTTCATTTTGAAATACCATCCTGTCCTCAATTAAGCTTTTCCAACCCATGAGCAATTGCTACATAAAGTAGCTTGTAAAAATGAGGTGTCAAAAAAGTACTTGCCTTCAAATACTTTGTAAAGTAGATAATTTTCATTCAACATAAATTTCCAAGCATTGGATGCTAAGTGTTTGACACTTAACCCAATGGTATCTACTTTCACTTTTGTTATTCCAATAAAAATCAGAAATCAAAGAGGTGAGGTGTGATGTAGTTTTATTTGGGATTAACAACACAGACATTATATAACTTGGTCAAATCCTATACACAGACAAATCAAATGAGAGTCAACTTAAAAAATTCTCTCTCAACTCATTCTTAACCTCTAACATTATTCCATCTCTAAAAATCCTATACACAACCTAAAACCCTCTTTTATTCACGTTTTTAGCTTTTTATTTCTTCAGATTGTGTGTTATTTCCCAAATCTGGGATCTAACATTCATCTGAATTTTCTCTCCACCCTTAGATAAACCCTAACCCACCTATTTCTAAACCTTTCATCTCGATTCCAACCCGTTTCCTTTTATTTTTCTCTTTCTAAGTTGAATCTCAGATCGGTAGAATGACGAAAATGATTAACTCAAATCGTCTTAGTGGCACAAACACAAAATCGAAAACAAAAACGAAATATTCTGATATCACTAAGATGATGTTCTCACCCCAAAGTAATAGTAGTGTTGTCACTCCTCCGATGAGTCCTTGTACTAAGGATTCAAACCGCGAGGAGGAAGACTCACGAAAAGCGGTTGCTCAAAGCAAAGACTCGGTAGTAGTTGCCCAGTTTGATGAAAATCAAGCTGAGGTAGCGCCGAAACCTAAGGTATGGTCAAAATTGTTTGGTAAAAATGATAACCCAGCTCTGAATCTGGAGTATCATGTCCCGATGCGTAAGGAAGGTAAACGGATTATAATTCCTGATAAGGAAGTCTTAGATGAGGGCTATGCGCAGTGGGAAAACTGTTTAATCGGTCAATTTCTTGATTCTCCCTCTCTATTTTACAATATTGTTAACTTTGTTAAGTTTCAGTGGTCAAAATTTGGTAAGGTTGATATTAAATCTAGTAGTAATGGTACGTTTATCTTTAAATTTGAGAATGAACAGATGTATGCTAAGGTTTTGGAACAGATGTGGCATATTAATGGTTCTCCTTTACTATTAAGGCCCTGGAAAATAGGTATGCAGTTTGAGAAATTAGATGTTGCTAAAATCCCAATCTGGGCCAAGTTAATTAATATACCTATGGTCATGTGGACTAAGAAAGGCTTGGGTTATATTGCTAGTGGTATTGGTGTACCATTACAGATGAATAGTATGACAGAGTCTATGACTAGGCTGGGTTATGCTAGAGTTTGTGTGGAAATTGATACTAAAGAAGAGTTGCCTGATGAACTTTATGTTGATATTGGGTTAGATGATTTACAAACTGTTAAAGTGGAATATGATTGGAAGCCTAAAATCTGTACTAAGTGCAATAAAATTGGGCACTTAGAAAATAAATGTAATAATATTACTAAGGTGTGGGTTCAAAAAGCTGGTAATAATGAAAAGAAGGATAAAGGGAAGGAAAAAGTGAATGAAAAAGAATGGAAAGTTGTGGGAAGTAAAACTCAGAGTAGGAAAGAATATGATAATTTCTCAAATGCAGTATCCTGTTCTAACACATTTGACAAGTTACATGAAACTGTGGTTAATGATATTGATATAGATGTATTGAAATTCATTAGTAATGGTGGAGAAGGTGAAATTACTAGACCACCTAATATATGAGTCTAGCTTCATGGAATGTAAGAGGGTTTAACAGCCTTCTTAGACGGTTAGATGTTAAAGATTTTCTGATTAGGAATAAGATTAAGCTTATTGGACTCCTGGAAACTAAAGTCAGGATTCAAAATAGCTTAAAAATAATAAGTGATCATTTCTCTCACTTGGAAATGATTCACAACTATAATAAATGTGATAGTGGGAGAATTTGGATAATGTGGGATAATAACTATGTTGAGGTATTGAAGCTATTTGAAACTTCTCAACTGATCTTCATCAAAGTTAAAGTATTACAATCAAACATCATGTTCTGTGTTGGTTATGTTTATGCGAGTAATGATGATGATGATAGAAAGACATTATGGAATGAAATTGTGAAATTAAGTAATGATTATGATGATCATTGCATATGTTACACTGGTGACTTTAATGAGATTCTTAGAATTGAAGATAGACTAAATTGTGATACTATCCCTAATAGTTCTATTTTATTCTCTAATTGTATTGAAGATGCTAATCTTTTTGAACATCAGTATGCAGGACAATATTTTACTTGGACTAATAAAAATGATAGTGGGAATTTGCGCGCAAGTAAGATTGATAGAGTGTTCATCAATACTAAATGGATGAATATATTTCAGTCTAATGCTATCCTTGTGCCTCCCTCTACCTCTGACCACTGTGCAATTAAGGTATTGATTGATGAAAAGGAGAAATCAGGGCCTTGCTCCTTTAATTTTTTCAATATTTGGACTAAACATGTGGGCTTTAAAGATATTATAAAGAAAACGTGGGATATAGAAGTGAAAGGCAATCTGATGTTTCAAATCTGTATGAAACTTAAGTTAGTAAAAGGGGAACTGAAAAAGTTTAATAACAAATACTTCAGGAGAAATTCTAAAGATATTGAGAATCTCAAAGCTCAACTTGAAACTTTACAACTGAGAATTATGATGGGTAATGGTAATGATGCTGATATTTCTGAAGAAAAAATTCTAATACATCAATTAGAAGAGACTGTAATTACACATCATGAGGTTCTGAAGCAAAAATCTAGGGCTCTGTTTATTAATGATTATGATATAAGCACAGCCTACTATTATAGAATGATTAAAGGGAGAGTGGCAAAGAACTTTGTGTCTACTATAACTTGTGATGATGGTAGAATTCTAACTGAACAAGAAGAGATCAAAAATGAATTTGTGGGATATTATAAGTCTTTACTTGGTACTGAAGAAGCTAACCAAGAAATATGCTCTATAAGTACTATTGCAGCTATATTAAATAAAAGAGTCCCTGAAAATCAACTTGAGGGCTTGATTGCCCCCATAACTGATAAGGAAATTAAAATAGCCTTATTTGCTTTGGGTGATGCAAAAAGCCCGGGACCTGATGGGTATACTGCATGTTTCTTTAAACAAACTTGGGATATTATTGGAGAAAGCTTATGCTCTGCTATTAAGCAAACCTTTGAATCAGGTAAATTACTTACTCAGATTAATGCCACAAATATTGTTTTAATACCTAAAGAAAAAAATCCATCCTGTGTAATGAAATTTAGACCCATAGCTTGTACTAATATCATATACAAAACCATATCCAGAGTTATTATGAACAGGCTTAAGAAAGTGATGGGTTATATTATATCTCTGAATCAAGGTGCCTATGTAAGTGGGAGAAATATTACTGATAATATACTTGTAGCACAGAAAATAGTAACTGGTTATGAAAAAAAATCTATGAAGTCTTCCTGTACTATTAACTTGGACCTACAAAAGGCCTATGATAGTGTTAATTGGAAATTTTAATTAATACTCTTTATGCTCTAAGGTTTCCTGAAAAGTTTATTAAATGGATTCACATGTGTATTAGTACTCCCTATTACTCTATTTGTATAAATGGAGACTCTTGTGGATACTTTAAAGGAAAAAGAGGGTTAAGGCAAGGTGACCCTCTCTCACCCTACTTATTTTCTATATGCATGGAGGTATTCTCTATGTTACTTTACAATGTTGCTCAGAAGAGGGAATTTACATTTCACCCTAGATGTAAAGAGATTAATCTCAATCACTTAGTGTTTGCTGATGATATATTAATATTTATGAAAGGCAACACTGAGTCTACTGAAGTGGTTAAGGAAGCTCTCAATCTATTCTCCAGATGCTCTGGTTTAAATATTAACTTTGCTAAAAGTGAATTATACTTTAGTGGTGGAGTAAAGGATAGAGTTAAAAATGATATATCCAAGATACTCAATATTAAAATAGGCAATTTGCCTGTTAGATACTTAGGCATTCCTCTAAACTCAAAAAAAATGAGTGTTACTGATGGTAACAAATTAATTGAGAGAATTTGGCAAAGTATCACTCAATGGAGTTCTAAAATGCTATCATATGCAGGTAAAGTTGAATTGATTAGAGTTGTGCTTATTAGTAAGATTATGTTCTGGTGTAGAGTTTTCTTATTGCCCAAACAGGTTATTTATAAACTTAATAAAAAATTATCAATGTTTCTTTGGGGCTATAGTGAGAATGCTCATGGTGCGAGAGTATCTTGGGCTAAAATTTGTTGTCCCAAAGAGGAAGGTGGGCTAAATATTCCTAATATTGAGAATCTAAACAAAGTTTGCTTACTTTATAATTTTTGGAGATTTTACTGCCTTGAGCAAAATCTATAGTGTAAATGGGTTAAAGTAAACATTCTGAAAAATAGCTGTATTTGGAGTATTAGTCATAAACAATATCACTCTTAAAATGTGGAAACAGATTTTAAAAGTCAGAAAAGAGGCTTCTGATCTTATATACCATGAGGTAGGTAATGGTGATTTGACTTATATAATGTGGGATAAATGGTTGGATAAAAAGAATATTCAGGAAATCTTGGGTATAAAAATTGAGGAACATGATATTAGCTGTAATAAAACAGTTAAAGACTGTTTTGGAAGAGGTAGGTGGAGAATACCACCAAAAATTGCGCAAATTGTCCCTAAAATTCAAAATATAATACTCAGTGATGCCAATGATAAAATTACATGGACTAAGAGTATAAAAAAATAAGTTTTCTTGTAAGAAAACTCTGATTAAGATATCAGTTCATGACTCTAAAGTTGACTGGTTTGAAATTGTGTGGGCAAAAACTTGTATTCCTAGGTGTTCATTTGTTTCTTGGCAAGTTGCAATGAATAGGCTTCCTACTAAAGATAGGATGATAAGTTGGTGATTAAGTGTTGATCCTATTTGTCTATTATGTAATAGTGAAGATGAAAATCATGATCATCTGTTTACTACTTGTAAGTTCTCAAAACTGATACTAAACCGCTTATTGGCAATTTGTGGTTGTAATATTAATATTAGAAATGTGGAGGACCTAGTAGTAAATCTGAAAGATGGTGCTAGTCCAGAAACTTTAGAGGTTATTGGTGTAAGTGTAACAACTTATATATATTTTATATGGATTGAAAGAAATAGAACGGAGCATGGAGAATATGCAGCTAATGAGGAGAGGATTTACAATAAAATTGTTACTTATGTAGCTGTTAAACTTAAAGAAAGGAGATTCAAAAATAGCAAAGTGAAGAGTATAATTGAAAAGTTCATGTAATAGATAGGCATTATGTATTTATTTCTAAATGAGTTTTGTAATGTCTCTATTATATTCGTATGATTGTAATAGTTAGGTAAAAGTTAGTAGGTTAATATCCATATTATATGGGTCAAAGTTGTAAAGTTCTTGACAGTTGTGGTCTTCATATTAATAAAAGTTTGATTTGCCGATCAAAAAAAAACTTGGTATGGCTCCAATTATAGATTTAATAAGAACTTCCTTGCCACTCTTAGTAAGCATTTTGGTTTCCCAATTATCCATTCTTTTCAATATGATTTCCACATGCCATTCAAGTGATTTCACTTTAGACTTTCCCCGTGAAGATGGTATACCTAAGTACTTGCCAAGATCATTTAATTTACCCATTCTCAATAGATTAGCAATCTTATTTTTAACCTCTCCAAGAGTATTAATGCTAAAAAGAATACCACATTTGTTTAGATTGACTTTTTGTCCTGTCGCAAAACAGTACCAATTGAGAGCTGTTGTGAAAATTTCAACATTATATTCACCAACCTCAAGGAAAAAGAGGCTATCATCTGCAAACAGAATATGAGTAATCTCTGGTGCATTTCTGGCAATTTTAATTCCTCTTAAGAGTCCAATCTGAACATAATACTCAATCAGAAAGGTAAGAGTTTGAGTTACTAAGCAGAACAGATAAGGTGACAAGGGGTCACCCTGCCTTAATCCTTTTTGTGGTGTATCAATATCAAAGAGCTCACCATTAATTTGTATCTTATATGATACAGTTGAAATACAGTTTTTAATCCACTGAATCCAGATAGAGTCAAATCCCATTTCATTTAATAGATCAATTAAGAAATCTCATTCTATATTTTCATATGCTTTAGACATATCTGCTTTGATAGTAATGAAATATTTCTTAGAATTCCTCTTATTTTTCAGAAAATGACTTACCTGTTGGGCAATTAAAATAATCTCAAAGATAGACCTTCCTGGAATAAAAGTTGTTTGTGTTTCAGATATTATATTCCCCAAATAAGGTTGAAGTCTAGAGGTAATAATTCTAGAGATGACTTTATATATGAAATTAGATTTATATATTTATCTCTTTATGAATACTTATTTTATATTTTGACCTTTACCAGTTTAATGACAGCGTCTTAAATTCAAATACTGCCCTAGGTAGATAACTTAAGAATTTGGGTAGTGGTCAGTAGCACAGGATCAAGGATCAACGGGCAGACAAAGAGTAGATATTTTTATTTATTAGTTGTATTCGTTTAATTACAATCATGTAATGTAATAAAATAGTTATTTTTTGTAATAAAATGTACTTTTAATTGTTCTAAATTAGATAGATTAGTCGCATTTTTTGGGGCATGATAAATTGGTATCAGAGCTTAGAGTAGTTTCTAAGCATAAACGGGGATAGGATCCTCAGACTGTGAAAAATAGGTAGAGAAATAACTAAAAGACTGTAAAATAAGAATTAATTAGTGGTTGTCATTGAACCAACCCCAAGATAACTCTTGAGGTTGATACCTTGTATAGTACTAAATACAGTGGTACCTTCTAGAGTCTGGTCAGCTCGAGAAAGTGCTATTGTGTTTGGTTACTAGATTTACTTATATTTGGACACTTATGATCTTTATACCATTTTAATCAAAGAATAGGTACGTGTTGTGATTAAGTGTTTAAAATTTATTTTATATAGTTATCTGTACTATATTTATATATTATAAGAATTTGCTAGAAATTATATTTTTATGTTATGTCTTATATGACTAGTTCTTATATTTAGGGATTGTTTATGAAGAATTTTTTTTAAAATAAATAGTTTTAAATTATGAATTTCGAGGACGAAATTCTTATAAAGTGGAGAGAGTGTGAGACGCCATAAAATATTAGGTTATATCTTGTATTGTTGTTTTTATTTTATATTTGTATTTGTTATTTAATAATTAAATAAATTTTAGAATAAATATACTAATGATCCCCTTATCACTTTATTCATATAATATAATAAAGTATTTAGAATAAATATTTAAACCTATATTAGTTATACAAAATTAAAATTGTAATACACTAAAATTAGTGTTTAAACCTAACAAAGATAATATTTTTGGCAAGTAGTTTTGTTACACTATAAGGCTTGCAATTAGTGTTTACTTAGTTAATTATACAAAAGTTATCATTCTCTATAATTACACTTCCAGTAGGGTACTTAGTATCTATTCCACAAGCTGCTAGGATTCCGCTTCCTTCAGCTTCTTCTATAGAGTTAACTTTAATCTTTTTTGCCATTCCTTCAATTAATTTACCTGTAGAATCCCTCACAACACCAACAAAAGCAGCAAGATTAGTATTTAAATTAATTGAAGTATCGCAATTAATCTTAAAGCAACCCTCATTTGGTGGTATCCAACTAATTACACTACCACTAGTTGTTGAGACATCTACATTCAAATCTGAATGTATAATATTTATATCCTCAATTTCATTAAAATGATTAATATCTCTATTTTTGTTTCTATTTATAGCCTCAGAGTTGTACTTATTGGCTAAGTTATAATCATCATTGGCTTTAAGAGCATTTTGCAAAACAAGCAAAGGGTCAGGGACAATGCCCTTAAACAAAAATTCATTTTTCGCTTTCCAAATAAACCAAGCAATCATAAAGCTCATTTCAGTAATGTCATGATCATATTCTTTATATTCAGATTTAGCCAATCCCATGAATTGTATCCACTTTTGAACATTAAAAGAGTGTTTTGTATACGAGTTATAACACAAGGGACTGGCCAACCAAATAGCTCTAGCCCATGAACAGTGGAATAAAATATGTTCAACTGTTTCAATTTTTTCACAACATAATTCACACATGGGAGAGTCTACAGCTCTTCTTTTAAACTTATTCTCATTTGTGGCAATTGCATTGTTGCAACATTTCCAAATGAAATTTTTAACTTTAGGCATAACTGAATTTTTCCAAATCAATTTCCAATCATTTATATTCAATTCAAAGGATGAGTTTCCTCTTGTATTATCTTTTATCTTAACCCCATCAAGTCGAGCCTTCCAAGTCTTTTTATACACTTCTTTAACAATGACATCTCTAGAGATAGAGTTGTTCCAAGAAGGAACATCATCATAGTTAAAAGAACGTAGAAAAATATCAGAACTTGTTGCTGCAACTCTAGAAGGAAAGATTTTAAAGATAATATCCACATTCCAACCTCGTAAATCAGGTAAGATAAGTTCAGAAACAAATGTTAAGTTACAGTTTTAAGGCCTTGAAAGGCTTGGGTTATTGGGAATCCAATAATCATCCCAGATTCTGACTTTCTCTCCAGATCCAATGGACCAGAAAATTTCATGTTGAAATACCATCCTGTCCTCAATTAAGCTTTTCCAACCCATGAGCAATTGCTACATAAAGTAGCTTGTAAAAATGAGGTGTCAAAAAAGTACTTGCCTTCAAATACTTTGTAAAGTAGAGAATTTTCATTCAACATAAATTTCCAAGCATTGGATGCTAGTAAAGCGACATTTTGTGAGTGAAAATCCTTAAAACCCAGTCCTCCATCCTACTTTGAGTTCATAAGTGTTTGCCACTTAACCCAATGGTATCTACTTTCACTTTTTTTATTCCAATAAAAATCAGAAATCAAAGAGGTGAGGTGTGATGTAGTTTTATTTGGGATTAACAACACACACATTATATAACTTGGTATGGCTCCACTGTAAATGGAGTCGACAAGAGTTGCATGGACAAATGAGTCATTCTCTTCTTCAGCAAGAAGGCCTAGATCAACCCTAACCTACTTTGTTCTGCTTTTGTTCTTTTCTAAGGAGCCAAAACATATAGACTTATCCGAATTATGAGTGATGATAGGGTTAATCAAGACATTTGGGCTATTCTTTACTAATGGGCTAGTAGGCCCACATAGTTTATTTATCTCAGTTGGGCTAAGAGGCCTGACTTTTGATTTAAATGAGACTCCAGCAAGGCTTTTGTTACCCAAATTAACATCAGGTAATAAAAAAGAATTCTGAACAAGATGGGCCCCTCCTTGATATCCTCAATTTCACCTTCTTCAAGGAAAGGTTTAATCTGATTCTTCTTTTTAAGAGGCTTCTTAACTCTTTTCTTATTCATATTAGTAGCAGATTTTACATCTTTGAAAATAAACTCTTCCCCTTTCTTATCAGAATCAATATATCTAATCCAGTTTCCAAGTTTGGTAACCAATTTATCAGGATTATCACATTTACATAAATTACAGAAATCAAAGAGTTTCTCATATTTGAAAGAGATCCAAACAGATTGTCCATTCATAATTTTAAACATAAGGCCTGAGACTAGAGGTTTAGAAACTAAACATTCCACTCTAACTCTAACATCTGAGTTTTCTATGAGTTTTTCAGGAGAAGGAAGTTCAATCTCGCATAGTTTTCCAAGTTTAGAAGCAATTTTATCAACATTGCCTTCTTTCAAGAACATTGGAGAAATTTCAATAATACGAACCCAAAAAGAGGTTTGTTCAAGCAAATCTGGGTTCTTAACAACTTCATCATATTTCTGAACAAGAACATGAAATCCAAAGATATGATAGGGTCTATTAAGCCACACAAGATCAAGTTCATCTTGTTTTTCAAATTTGACAACACAGAGATTAGTACCTTGTTTTTCAATAGTAATTCTACCAGATTTTCCCCAATGTTGGATAATGATCTTTTTCATGTAGTTAAGATTAATGTTACCTGAAGCAATGATACGTAGGAACAGCTTGGGTTCATCAAAGCACGCATAAATTTCGTCTCTGTCAGGAGAGAGAAAGTAAAATTATCTTCAATTCCATCTATCCCATCCTTTTTAAGTCCAACCATAAATGCTGTAGAGAAAGAGACAGATAAAGACTAAATGATTAAAGTAAATCTCCACTCGAAAAACACCGAAATAGAGATTTTAATGATTTGAATGTTGGCAATAGAGAAGTAAATGAGGTTAAATTTCATAGATCCGGACTAAAAAACAAGCAAATAGTCAGGATTTAAGAAGGGATAGGAGGGGGAGAAGGCTAGGTTAGACTGAGAACGGAGGAGGGGAGGAGGAGGAAGGGCGGGGGAGGGGTTTTTGGGGAAAAGTGCCAGAGAGCATGTTTTTGACTTTTTATTATTCCTATTTTCAAATGTAAAGAGTTATTGGGGTTGTAAATTAACTTATTTAATATTTGATAATCAAGCTTCTGTTATACAAAGATGATATCTTATAAATAGGTACTCCACTAAACACAAATAAGAACACCATCAACCTTATTCTTGCCTCCCTATTTATATTTTAATAAATCATTAAAATCAACGTTACATTTATACTATATTGACTAGATAATAATATTTAGTTAGAATTATAGAAGGATATTCAAATAATAAATTAATGGGATAGTGTGGAAATGAGAATTATGTAAACCGGGTTAGGAGGGCAACCACATGATAAATTACTTGTACATAGCATAGTTTAAGGTGATGGTTTAAATAATGTTAAATATGTTTATCTTTAACCCTATTTTAAATTATACAGTAATATATTTAATTCAATGATTTTGGACTCTATGTGTTATTATTTATCTGAATTATACTGTCTCATTATTATTGGATTAATTGTATTATTTCGTTATCATGTGATTAATTGTATATTTGGGATAGTACGACATACATCTCCGTCTATCCATTAATTTTTTATTTCTATCGTTGTTGAACTGACCTACTTAGTCCTTTCATATTTGATATTAATCGATCATTCGACATGATACAATCGTGTTGCACTGGGCGGCAGCGAGCTTGCCAGGGTAACACGACTATCATGATTATTCCCACCTAGCGCATGTGACGGAGAGTTCCTTGGCCAGTGGTTCGTAGGTTCGGTTTACCCGGGGTATTACTAGTGAGACTGATAAGGGATCGAGAGTTGTGGCGGGTGTCATAAGAGAAAGACCACAGTATCCTTTGCAACGTGATTATTATTTGCTAGTGTGTATATCTTGTTGGGTAGTATGGGCTGCCTAGTTTGCTATATACACTTATCTGATTTATTTATTTATTATGAATACTTATTTTATATTTTGACTTTTACCAGTTCAATGACAGCGTCTTAAACATAATTACTGCCTAGGTTAAGTTTACATATGGCCATTATTTATTTTCTCACTGATCTAGTGGAAGCTCACCCCCCCCCCCCCTTCCCCACCTTTTCAGGTACTAGATAACTTAAGAATTTGGGTAGTGGTCAGTAACACATGATCAAGTGGTAGACCAAGAGTAGAGATTTGTATTTATTAGTTGTATTCATTTAATTTCAATCAATGTATTAAATAGTTATTTATTGTAATAAAATGTACTTTTAATTATTCTAAATTAGATAGATTAGTCACGATTTTCGGGGCGTGACAGAAAGGCTTAAAAATGGGGCTAAGAAGGATATAACATCAAAATTCAGTTTGAAAGCTAAAAGTCTCAAATGGCTATCAAAGAACTGCCCCTATCATTTTCCTAGCTACTATAGTTTTACTCCAGTCTCACCTCTAGTTCATAATTAAGTAGGTTCTCAACTCATTTAGATATCACGTTCTACACAGTACTCATTTTACTAAGTACAAGCTTACTTATTTTGCATTGTTCATTAGTTTTTCCTATCTACAATCTAGTGTTTGCATACATTCAAGGTGTGTTATACATTAACTCTAAGGTCTACTATTTTCTATCATAATTCACAAAAAGTATGCTTTTGGGGACTTTTAACAAAATTTACAGTCAAATCATTCCCTAAACTAATTTGTATTTCGTTTTAATTTTTTCAAAAAGCAGTAAAACATGTGACACCTAAACTTGGGATGAGGACAACGAGTACCCCTCTACAAAATAAAAAATGAGTCGTGTCCCCCACGACTCGGAAAGACTCTATAAAGCGAATAAAATAATATACACTACTAATGAGAAAAAGGGTAAGGAAACATATTTTTCTCGGCACTAGGCCGATCGCTTTCAGTATCACATCAAGGTTGTGATGTCTTCTATGTCACGATGTATAAATCATGCACTGTTGAATTCATCTTCTTTCAAGTATATTTCATCAACTCAAACTCATTTTTCCCGTAGCTAATCATCCCCTCATGTTTCTCCTCTAAATTTCTTATTCTATCTATCATATCATCAGAAACACTTCCTCAACAACCACTATCTTTTCTCTTCATGTTCTTCTTTAATTCTCCAACCTTCTAGTCATCTCGAATGACCCCTAACTCAATTTATCACCTACTTAAAAGATTACTTGCACAATATATGATAGTAGGCCAAACCATTTACAATTCCTCCAATAAATAAAAATAATTCTTAACTCTCAACTAGTGATAGAAAGAAAAGAATACTTCTAGCTATTTACCGGATTGACCGTGGAATTTGTGATGATTTTATACCTCGCACTTGCAACTCCAACCTTCAAAACCCAAAAACTATTGATGAAAATTATGTCTTTTGATGTTGTTGAAGGTGGCAAAGTAGTGGGAATGGTGTCTTATGAGATGGATAATTAATATCTCAAGGTTTTGGAGAGGTTTACTGGATAAAAAATTTACGCTTTTGGTGATTAAATTTTTCTGGATTAAAGTATGAATTTCTTGGTATTTTGGAAAGGTTTGTTATATGATAGGTTTGTTATATGATGGTGTTTTGGTGTTTAGATGGTGGGTTGTAGGTATTGACAGAGATTGGGTTCATCAATAATGGTATCTCATGTGTGAGAGGCTAAAGGAAAAGGAAGAAACGGGTTTTCATAAGGACTAGGTCAAGCTTCACGCCGACCTGGCCGGTATGTCGACGTTATGATTGGCTAGACGGGTGTGTAATTTTCTTTTCTTTTCTTTTTCGTATTCGCAACATCTTGTTGCATTTAGTGGATATATTTCGAGGAACATGTCAAATGGTTGGTCGGCATTGCCGGTCAAAAGGTCAGGTAGTCGGTCGACTGTTGACTTCTCGCTAATGCACAAAATAGTTGTGTGTAAGGGCGTGTTTTCCAGGGACTTGAGCGCTATAACAAATTTCTAACTGGCATGCTGGTAATCAGATCGGGTAGCTGGTCACGACTTGACTTTTCTCACTGACGCAAATTTGAAGTGCATCTAGTTAGCCTTTTTCCAGTGGCTAAACGATGTGACATGAATGATTGACCAGCATGCAATCGTGTAACTGGGTAGCTATGATGTAGAAATCGTCTCCTAGGCATGCATAGGAACCGCATAGGCATCATCTCCCCTCTCAGCCTCTTACGCATAGTAATAATGTTAGGCGTTCTTTGCCTAACGCCTTAGTCACAGTGGAAGAAGCGCCTACCCCGCCTAGGCACTGATTAATGGCAAAAAATGGCCGCCTAGGCCTTCTTTTTGTTTTTTATTCTCGAGAATTGTTTAGTTGATATTATAACTAAAATTGTAGTATTTTATATTTACTATAATGTTGCTTAAATGAATTTTATGACTTAAACTAGTTAATATTTTTATAATTCCTCCGTATATATTACCAAATATACAAAATTACACAACAAGATTCAAAACCGCCTAATTCCACCTAGGCCTCGTATAATCCCGCCTAGGCGCTAGGCCCTAGTCGACCGCCTAGGCCACGAAACTGAGATCTACATCATAGCCGGGTATCCTGTCGTGCATGGATTTTTTTTGTTGACGCACATTACACGTGCGTCTAAGTGAGTCTTTTCCAGGGGAAATTTCAAGAGCGACACCGGCAATGCCGGCGGTAGGGCTTGGTAGCCGGTCAGTGTTTTCGTCAACGACCACTTAGACGCATTCTATCTCCGTCTCACACCTTTCTCACCCCAAACTCATGGATTTTAATACCTGCAAACATCAAAAAAATTACACCCTTCTAATTTCTTAAAAATTTGCACAAATATACATATTACTAACTATATTATTACTACGAAAGAATTTTGTAAAACATGGGTTGTCTCCCAACAAGCACTTTGGTTTATAACATCGTTACGTTCGACGTGTTACCTTCCACGAAGATCGTCTTGAGGCCCTTGCAGTACTCCTTTGCTTAAAATCGCCTCTTTCTTGACATGGTAACTTTGGAACTTTCCCACCTAGACTTTGATTCATTCGATCATTAAAAGGGGGTGGGTAAGTTCCTCAATTCGCCTTCTTACTTTTATGATGAAACTCATTCCTCTCTGTTTAATAGTAGATGATGAACGGTATAATCTCTTTATTCTTCTTTTCAATTTCACGTTTATATGTGAAAGACGGTGGGTAGCTGCCCCTCGTTGCTGCCTTACTCTCACGTTGTGGCACCTTGCTTGCATATCATATGTTGATCGTTGGTGGTACAGGTGATTCCGATTTTCAGATCTACTTTCATTCATGATTCGTGATGAGGATGGTGATGGGTGAACTTTTTACGGCGTAAGTTCAACTTCTATTTTATCGTGAACCTTGAGTTCTTCAATTGACTCCTCAACCACTTCATATTCGTCTTCTACTTCAACCCAATCTTCCACTACTACCTCATTATATTCTTGATGTGGAATCTCTCTAACCTCGATAACCATTTCTTTTGGTTTGCATTCTCTCTCTTGACCATGTGCACACTCCATATGAATATCAATCTCATTTTCAACTTCTAGGATTTGTGTTGCTACTCATTTTTCCACCATGCTAACAAGATTCTCAACCACATGGTGGTTTACATTTACAATTGGCACGGTGGTTATATCAATATCACAAGGGTCTTCTTTCAATACCTCTACCTTAACTACTTCTTCAAGTTAATCTCTTCCATCAATCCGGGGGAGTGGAATCTTGATAAGACTTGCTACCACTCTTGGCGAATTCAGGATAATTATTTTGGGCAAAAACTTTGTCTAGCATCTTTTTCATTCTTTCCATTGTGGCCTTGCTTCCCCTTCTCTTGCCTTTCTCTATTGATCTCCCGCCTTGTCTTCCTCGTAATGGCGCATGAATTTAGCAAGTGTTTCATTTAGAACGGAAGATTGAATTATAGTTGGAGGTTGTTGAATATTCTATCCTTTCTCTTGTTGATAGTGGTAAGGGGGTTGTTGTTACTGTTCCCAATCCATTGGTTATTCCATCCTTGATCTTACGGGTATTGATAAGGTGGATGGTAGAAGTTACTACCCCATTTTTGTTGTCCCGGAGAGTCTTCCCAATACTCGAATGGTCCGGGATTTTGATAATATCCTCCATACATCGTTAATGGAATCTCGTAAGCATTATCCTGCGTATAGACATGTGAAGGAAAGACAAAAATAAAAACCCGCGTTAAATAGAAACTAACAATAAACTCTACTAAATAAAGTAAACACAAAAATCTAACGCTGCAATTCCCGGCAGCGGCGCAAAAAACTTGGTCGCTCTTAGAGTGTTATAATAATCAACACTAAAGAAGAGAAGCGACAATCGCAAGTGTATGGGTCATTTCAAGTAATAAGTAAGTAAATCAATATTATTGTTTTCACAGGGATTGCGAGTTAAGATTAATATGCTTAAATGAGAAGTTGAAGTAATTGCAGAAATAAATAAAGTAGATGTTTGCAAACACGAGAGTATTGAGTAAAAGCTAAATTAAAATGTGAAATAAACTAAAATGATTACGCAAATATGAGCAATATATTTGAGTCTCGCTAGGGATTCACCTAAGTTCACAATCTAATGCATTAGTTTAAGGGTAAAGTGGGTATTTGATATTAGTCGGGACTATAATATCTTCCGAACTCCCGTCATGGTAGACTTAGGAAGCTATTCTGCGGTAATACTGACACCGTCAGATCGACTATAAGCTACTTTCGAATAATTAAGATTGAACCCAATTGGCTACATGGTTAGTTAAGGCCGTTAGGCTCAATAACGAATACCACACATCTCTATCCTATTTCTGTAATTAAACCCCCCCCCCCCTCCGGATGATCCCCGCCACTAGCAAATAACCTAATTACTAAAAACTATCTATAATTTGCGCCTAATTAACGATAGTAAACAAGTGCAAGAATAAAGTCAATATGTAAATACGTAACTTAATTTAAATTTAAATAATTTCAAATTACATTAAATTAAGAGAACTAGGGTTCAACCCATGACGCGATTCTCAAGTATTAATTGTTTAGCTCATAACTGAATAAAGAAAAAAAATAAAACCAATTAAATACATAATAGGAAATAAACTAAAAACAACTTAACTTATGGAATATATGTTGTTGGGGAAGAATGGTCTTCTCCAACTTCTGCCCTTTGCTTCTAAGCATTCTGCCTTTTCCCTTTCTCAAAATATGATATGAAGCTCAAGTGATTAATGAGGTCTAAAGGAGCTTATATATAGAGTAAAAATGGATTAGGTCTAACTTGGGCTTAATTAAATGATTAAGGGCCCAAATCTGTTTTATTAATCTTATACTGCTGTACACCACTCTAGTAAAAATGTTGTAACTTTCGCGTTGTAAGTCCAAATCCACTTAAACTACTTCTCAAATTTCGCTAACTCAAAATTCCATATTTTTCATTTGAACCACGAAGTTAGAATCTGTGCCATTTAGGCTCGGGAAGGGGTACAAGTGATGACTTTTCAGTTTTCAACGCTCTTACACCATCACTAAAGTGATGTTTTTATCTCTTTTACCGCTTTCTCTTGATCTTGGACTTTAAACTTCACTTATTGTCTTCATCTTGGTGCCTCCTAGAAACCATATACCTAAAAACTTCACACTAAATAAACAAACTAATGAACAAAAGCTCTAAAAGTAACAATATTTCAAATTCGAGGGAAGAATTTTAGAAAAACATGGCTATAAATCTATCCAATAACTCCAAGTTCAACCTAAAATGTTGTCTCCTAAGGGGATTTATCTATCAGAAACGGGAGACATCAATATTGTTTAATGAGGTTCTCCGAAAAGTGTATTCTCTGTCAGAATTATGTCTCCAATATTTTTAATGTAATCTCGTACCTTAGAACGTGGCCGTATAAATGCATATTTCCTTATTTGTATAACTTCTTCATGGTAATAATTGGTATTACTGGTTTCGGAAAAATATTATTCAATATTTTTGTATCCCAATTTGTTTTATCCAAGTTCTATAATTCACACACTTTACATAGATTGCATCCTCGTCATTTCTCCAATTCTCATGAAGTCTCTAACATTTTATCAGTCTAAATATTAATGCTTTCACCATTTTTGATTGGGTAAATCCCATTTTGTTTTAAAAATATCTCGACCTTCTAATAAGCTTTCCTATGACCATTGCTGCACTTTCTGAATTTTACATTTATAAAAGTATATTTTAGAAACTAAATACCTTTTTGCAATCTTTCCATCTCAAATGGCTCTCACATGTACTAAAAAAATAATACGGTAAAACTTACTAATCATACAAACTAGCATATATGTGATTGAAAAATAAAAAATAAATAAGTGTGTTGGTAGTGCTTCTTCTTGTCCATTTTTTAATACATCTGTGAGTAACTTTGAATTCGAAACCATTTTGACTCCAGTATGATTGAATCTCAGAACCTCTTTGTCACTGCAGAGTACTCTAACCACTACACCAACTATCGATCTTGTCCACTTTATTTTTCACACATTTTAAAAACTATAATCATTATATTTTCCATTACAAACTTACTTTTTATCAAATTTTATTTGTCTAACTTTCTAAAAAATTAATATTCAATCTTGTTTGTCCCTTTTTTAATACTATGTTATTTTTTCCCTACTTTTCCAATACTATCTTTAATTCAATAGTAAAAAAAGTATTGTAAAAAAGAAGAATATCAAATACTCTTTTTAATCTTTGTGTACCAAAAACGTGGACAAATAAAACTGAATAGAGAGAATACAAAACTATCTTTTATAAAGTGTATTGATATCATAATTGTGTATTGAAAATTTAAACTATAATATTCTAATAGAGGTAATGAAGTTGCTGCGGTAAATTTACTGCAGAAAGTGTAATAGCTTCACATGATACCGTGGGGAATAATACCTTTCCAAGTTACCTGTTACAGTCACATCATGTGCTACTTACGTGGCCTGAACTGTTGGGAGGCAATGGAAGTAATAGGCAGGAGCTAAAGGATACCGAATCCCTGGATTATGCGATGAAGATATGGCCGGAAACGAACCTCATTGCAAAATTCAGATATGAAGTCTTAGAGTGGACCCTGGTGTTTGTCACAGCACTTGGGATTATTTGGCATAGGCATAATAACACGGTGTTTAATCGTTCTAGTTACCTCCTCGAGCTGATGGGTTAAAAAAGGACACCAGTAGGATGGCTAGTGATTTCATGTTAGCATAAGAAAAGGAATGTGATGGCGGGGTAATTAAGTCCGTGAAGAGTACTTCGGTTCGATGAGTTAAACTTCAAGGTAGAAATAAATTAAATGTTGACGAAAGTTGCGATATATTTAGAGGTAAGGGTGGGATAGTTGGGATTCTTGCAGATGGGGAAGGTTTATTGTTAGCTAGTTTCTTGAGTACTTGCGTTGTTGGATAAAAAACACTTCCATTCGGAAGTGCTAGGATTACATTATGGGTTGAGATGGACGGTGAAACGAGGTATTAAGGAGTTATATATCGAGACTGATTCGAGAAAGTTTCATCCACTAGTGAAGGAAAAAGGTAGTTCAAAGAATTGGGATTGTCATATCGGACGGCATTACATTGAGATTTTAGACAAACCAACCAGGATTCAAGGTTATTTTTACTTATCGGGAGGCTAATATATGTGCAGATCTCTCAAATTACCTATGGAGTAGCATTACAATAGATAGGAGTAGTTGCACGACTCCTAGAGTTGTTTTAGATTCCCCTTGAGAGTGTAGTTAATTTATGTTATTAGCTACACTTTTATGCCTTAGATTTATAGAATAAGAGTGTTAGTTTTTATGTCCAAAAATAAAAGAGTGTTAGTTTTTATTGAGAAATATTTTTCTTAATTATGAACTTTTTTTACGTATCAAATCATATTAACTTCAGTAAAATTCAATTTCAATACCTCTTAGTCACTATAAAATACTTTAACCACTAGAGCAACTATCGTCTTTAAATTTTTTTTTTTATCTGACATCACGTGTATAGAAAAGTTATTTATAGAAAAGTTTTTTAAGAAAAATTTAGGCTATCAAATGGACAAAGACGGAAGGGCTAATTGATTGATAAATAATAATAATTTTTTTTTTGTCATAGAAAGAAATTACAGCTACATACAAGTACGAGCTAGTCTATCTAGCCCATCAGACTAAGCAATTAAAGACATAGTCGGATACCTAGAAGTGTCTATACCTATTCTACCGAGTTTAGCAAACTTATAGCTATCTGGTTAAAATCTCTTTTAATGTGAAAAATATTTCATTTCAGGAATCTTTTAAGCTAGCTGAGTGCTTCACTAATCATTGGATAAATAATAATCCAAAGACCCTCTGTATTGTATGTGTGAAGAGTGTAGAAGGAGTTGTTAGACTTGGGGCATTTAGGTAACAATCAGATGAGGCTCCTTGTCGGGTGGAGTAGTGGTTCCCCACGAATCACAATTAGGATCCTCAATAAGACACTGATGTTTTACTTGTATTTAATTTAATTGTGATCTGATGTTTTCCTAATCATCATATATCTTGTTTTTCTATTTAGTTTTTTGTATCTGCCCGATTCATATTTCCTTTTCATTTTCTTCTCATATTGTATTAAAATGCTTTAGACAATAGCAGTAGTAATTGGTTCCAAAAAGGACGTCATGTCTCTTATTTCAACTAAAAGTGGTTAAGAGGTTTTCTTTTTTGTTCCAAGAAGAGGTTAGAGGTGGGTTATTTAGAGAATCGATGCAAGATGAGCATTGAGAGTTCCAGGATGGTTGACTTGGTCGTATCTTTTGTGTCTGAATGTGTCACATCATTTCTTACAAAAGAATTCAAAATTACACACCACCGTTCTTTTAGACCTTTGCCAATACAATATATACATACCGCCCTTCATATTTCTTTTTCCTTGAATTTTTCGCACATGGGACAGTATCCGAAAATCACTTTCAGCATCTATTTATGTATGTTTATATTTTGAAGTTTGAGTTTTTTTTATTTCTAACCTATATAAAATAAATAATTGCATAAAAAACACATTTTAAAAAATAATTACAAAAGTAACACATAGGCGCTCTTTGAAGGAGCGCCTCACTCATTTAATCAGCCCATTAAGCTATTAGGTCAAACGCATTAAATCATCCTCCTCATTAATATTATGCACAATCCTGGATTTATTTGCCCATTAAATGATTGATAAATACATACTTTCTACTGCTGAACAGAATTCACACATCTAATATAGCAAAACTAAAAATAAGTATTTGAATAGATTACAAAACTTTAAAGATAAACAACATACCCAAAAAGTCGATGACATTCAATTTAATATGGTAAACACGTTAAACTCTTTCTATATTATCTCTTAGCTTTCTTGCATTTCTTTTTTAATAAATGAATTAACAAACAAAATCCTCTACTAAAATCAAATGAACAACACTCTGAATTCACGATTTTTGATTGAACCTAAACTCCACCTTAAACACATATACAAATCACATCAGTCGTACCCAAATTGAAAATATTAAAAATCTCTCAGCAATTAAACAATTGGACGTACTATAAATTCACAACCCAACATTTATTTAATTCTATACAGCAATTTTACAAAAACACCTTAAAAGCTTAGATTCCAAAAAAAAGTAATCCCCTGCAAAATTGCCACTCTCTGTGTTTTTTTCCCCTTCCTGGCAGCAGCAAAATCCGAGCAGCTATTAATTGTTGGCCAATAATTTTATCCACTGCAAAGATCGTTGGCCAATAGTTTTTTTATAAATAAAGACGCTTCTCTGAGAAGCGCCTTATAATTAAGTTCTTAATGGACCTAATAGGTTAATGGGCTGATTAATTGAAGGAGGCGCTCCTCGGAGGAGCGCCTATATGTTAGTTTCGTAATTATTTTTTTAAATGTGTTTTTAATGCAATTATTTATTTTAAATAGGCTAGAAATAAAAAAAACTCTTGAAGTTTTAGTATTCTATGTATATATGGTTGAGAAGAAACCGCCGACAAGCTGTTGTGACATAGAGGGAGAAAAAGACAAGGAAAAACCAAAAAATATATTATCAAACCAAGCTTTTCTTCATTTTTTTATTATTTCAAAAAGATCAACGTTAGTTAAAAAAACAAAATGTCGGCTGCTGAAAGCAAATTTGAGATCCAAAACAGAGTATTTAACAGTAGATATAGAGAAAAGTATGTAAAATAGATAGTTAAGGTAATTAATAGCAGTCAATTACTCTATGAGATAAGATGGGGAAATATGGGAAGGAGAAGAAGAGTGTAATAACTAACTAACAATGGAGTGTTTTAAACCAAAGGAAAATACATGTAGCATAATAATATATGAAGCTAACACATAATCGCAGTTAGTTAGGTAGTTAAGATGTTGGCATAATATGTTGTGAAAGTCAGTAATCAATCATCTTCATTATCGTCGTCCACGTCCTTCTTCTTATCCTTAGTATCTCGATGATTAATCTTCTGAGCCGAATACATCTCAGCAACCTGAAACAAAACGAAGAGTTACGAAAATACTAATTAGTTAGTCATGACTCATGAATATTAAAAGCATACCATGTCAGATGAAGATGCCTGTTCGGGAGTCTTATCTTCGCGTAACCGTACTAGACGAGGAAACCGCAAAGAGATACCCTATAAATGTATATAATATTAGATAAGTCATGAGACGGGTGGGTCCCACAATGAAAGCGTACCTTATCAGCATCGACAATCCCAACTGCAGCACGATGAACAGGACTAATAGTGAGATCAGCAGCTTTCACCTCCCATACTTGTGTTGGTTCAAACCATACATCTGGATTCAATTTATCTGAATACCTATAATATGACTGCACATCCCTCCACCCATAATATGTATGTTAAAAAAGGAAGATAAGATTGAATCATACATACGAGGAGAAATACACAAAAAATGACCTTTGCTTTGGGAATCACTTTTGAACGTAGACTAGTAGAACGTTCTTCCAACACTGCTTCAGAAAATCCCGTCCCTACACAACAACCAAAACATTCTTTTATCTTTTATCTCATCTTCTCTCTAAGACAAAAAAAAAAAAAAAAAAAAAGCACATACCGATTTTACAAATACTCTGATATTCCTCTTTACTGCTATCATAACAAGCAAGAAGAAACGCACCATAAACACCTAAAACACACACACACACTTATTACATATTATATATTATACACATTATTAATTAATAATATGTACCTGTACGTTTTCCTCTCCCATGAAAAGCTGCAATAGGGACTAAATCCAATGAATCACCGATACTACATGCAATACACACATTATACAGATGATAATTAAAATACACTATCTTATCACTAACTCACTTGTCCATGTAATCCTTTTTCAATTTAAGCCAATTATTTGATCGTTTTGAAGGCTCATAAGTAGCATCTTTAGTCAATGTTTTAATAATCAACCCTTCAGAACTAGTATTAACAGCAGCTTCAAGAAACTTTTGAATTTCCTCAAGATCATTTGATGTAATTGCAGTCGCAAATTGAAAATATCCATTTTCTTCATCAAATGACTTGTAAAGATTCTGCAAATCTAAAAAAATTAATAAAATATACAAAAACTTTTCCTTACTTAAAAATTTCATACCTCTCTTCGAACATTAAGTTGCTCATGCAAAAGTGATTCACCGTTAAAATACAGCATATCAAAAGCATATATGCATACTTCCACTTTAATTTCACTCACCACTACATTTTTTCTAGCACGTGTACTTAATACCTGTTAATACACAAGTTACACTAAAATCTTATATCTTACTGCTTCATAACCTCAAGAATATACCTGAAAAGGTAAAATTTTCTGCTTCTCACGATCATATGCTACAAGTTCGCAATCCAAAACAAAGGATTTTACAGACGGTTTTTTTAATCTGTTTTTTTGAAATGTGTAATTGAGCAAATTTATTTAAATAAAAAAGTTAGATATGAAGAAAAAGAGCACCTAGAAACAGCCATAAGTACATCAGGAAATTTCCCAGTATTTCTTTCTGCATTTCGACTGTATATTTCCATTGAACCATCTTCTAGATAATGTATCTGTATATAAAGTTTCAGCTGTTAGTGAATATGAAAAGAAAAGAGAAAAAAATAGTTAGTTAGTTATATTAGTTACTTGTGCACGCTCTCCATCATATTTATATTCACATGTGTACTCCATATCATGAAACTTATCCACAATTTCAGAAACTCCTTTAGTTGGTTTTGCAAGCATAGGTCCTATTGGTATACCCGGGGTGAAATTACATGTTTTTGAAAGATTCCACACTCCATTAGTAAGTAAAGCAGGGATAATTTTGTCATACACTGGGATTACAGAGTATACTTGTTTAACTATTTTTGCAGCTTCTTCCATTGGAGAATCAAGTTTTTTAGGAGGAGAAGAGTGTTTTTCACTATACACTGTAGCATGGCCTAGAGCAGTTAATAGCGTTTGTTCAGCTAATCCAATGCGTAATTTTGTCTGTATATACAAGATTCGAATAAGAATGGAGATAAAATGAAGATATATTGATTCAACACTCAAACTTACTTGGAGTAGGCGAATTATATATAGAGGTTCACAATCACTAGCTGCTACAAGGAGTGCTTTGATATGCTTCTTTTTCTTATCTTGACTATCCTTTCCAGATTCCTATTAATAACACAAATAATCAAATAAAACTCAAAAACATATGTTACTAAGTTTATATTAATTACCTTAGCAATAATGCGAAATGTTTTGAACACTTTAGCAACAGATAATGCTTCTGGTTTACGCATTAGAGATTGAGAAGAACGACATGCTTTAGCCACATGTCCTAAATCTCCAAGTTTCTATATATACACACACATTATACATACAGACATGGTATTAGAACAGTATATAAAGAAGAACACACCTTATATTGTTTCTTGATGTGAGTTTCTTGAGCTCCATAAGCCTCGGCAAGGGCTTTGATAATTGAAGCATCACCAAGTCCAAGCTCAAGTCCTTCATGAGCTGGAGCAATTCTATTGGCTAGAAGGTACACAACTGGGGATAAGTCATCTGGAGTTGTTTCAATTACAGTCCTCAACATATTACAAACAATTTCAGTTATTACAATCCTTCCAGATTCTGCATCTATGGCATCAAATGCTTTAGCTACAAACATAAATGGAACCCTCTCTCCTTTACCCCAATACACTGCCTTCTTCACATCAAAATTCGCTGCTTTATTTTTCAATTCGGCTACACTCTCATCAGGAGTAATTGATGTCTTTTCAACGAGGGTGTTTTTGGGTACAGGTCTAATTAAATTCGTTTCAATATGGGTGTTTTCGGGTACAGGATTAATTAAATTCGTTTCAACATGGGTGTTTTCGGGTACGGTTTGGGGTATGCTAGGGTTTCTGCGATTCTTGGACATCAAAACGTCGAAAGCTGAACGAGGGGAAGAAGACGACATCGTTTTGCGGGTGTTAGGGTTTATATGAATTAGGGGTTTAAGGTGGGCAACTGAAGGAAATGAAAGGGGAATTGGGATTTTAGTAAGAAAGAAAAAAGGTTTGCAACATGAACGCAGAGTGTACATTCAACCAGTGAAAGAACTCAACAACACTGAAATGGCGGGAATGAGTTGTCCCAAATGTATATTTACTGCAAAAAAAAAAAGAATAAGAAAAGAAAGGCAGTATAAGACTCATGGGACCCACATATACGCTGTTCTCAGCGCATCACTGCTCCAACGCTCCAACGGCCATTTTTATGACCATTGCTGGGTAATGCAATTAAACATAAACTTAACTTGAAAGAATTGAAAATTTGTAAAAGTGATGAGATTAGGTTGTAACTTGTAATTAAATCAATTATGTTGTAATTTTTACCTTAGCAAGCAGTGTTGATTATGGAGGAGGATGAGATGATCGGCGGTTATCTGTTCACGAGAGCTAGCGGGTGCGGTGAGCGTGAAGAGATGGGTTTCAGGTTTTATGTTTCATTATTCTTCCGGTTTTCGATTCTATAATTCATTTGGGGTAAGACTTCCTAAACAGAACTAGATCAAATTGATAGGTACTACTATAATATATGGAAGTTTTAAACATAAGCATATGATATTGGTAAAAAATAAAATTTTATCAAGTAATATTTGATAGAAGTATTTTTTATGAATTAATATCCAATAAACATCTCTTATTTTATTTTTTATTCTTCTTTACTACATTTGTTGTTAGAAAAGAAATATATGGGACGAGGTGTCTTAAGGAGGAACTAGGGTTTGTTAAGAAGTAAGATGAAAAACCTGAAAAATCTTAATATCAGCTCTCCTACTTGAAAACCTTCTCTTACAGCTAAAGTAAGTTGTTTTAGTTGTTTTTTAAGCGTGTTTTTCAATTTATTCTCTAACGAAGAGTATTTCTCATCAATTTCAACACTACTCTCTTTCGTAAACCTATGAACACCCAAACTCAAAAATGAGTCGTGTCCCCACGACTCGAAAAGACTCAATAAAGCAAATAAACTCATATACACTACTAAATGAGAAAAGGATAGAAAAACGTATCTTAACTAGCACTAGGTTGGATCCCATTGTTGCGTTCAGGTTGGGCTCCTTTCGTAAGTAATATGTAGGTGGCGTGTTGTATATTGCTCACCCCAAGTATCATGTTTTGCATAAGCTCCAACTCTTTTGTGACTTTTCCTAAGGTTGCAATCATCTCATCTTGTTTCTTCTCTAAACCTTTTATTCGATCCTCCAAACCATTTCCGTTAAGAAGAGGTCCTCAACACGAAACTTGGAACTGTCTTCTTCTTGCGTGGAGGAAGTCATGGACTCCTCATCTCTTTTGTAGCTTCCTCATGGGCGTTCTCAATTGATTTTAATGTCATCTCTTCCCCTTTTTTTGTAGGCTCAACCTCTTCGTTCTTGCGTGGTATTATTGCGTCTAACCAAATTGCAGTTATGGTGCACGGGAAACTTAAGGTTTCTTTGAAGAATCAGGGATTTTTCGAACTCCATGATTAGGTTATAGATCACACGGGCAACGTCAGTTTCTTTCTTCTCTAGAATACACTTACGATATTCCTTTGTCAACTCGGAAGTATGATTGTTGCCAAAGAAGGTAGGAACTATGAAACGGGACCATACTTTCGCAGAAGGTAATAAATCGCTACTATACACCTGTCCATCATATCTTTCTTCTACTGGGATGGGAAGTTTCCCACAAATCAGGACTAAGTCGTAAAGAGATTCCCAGTTGAAAGATGAATCATTAATAGCTTCGTGATACGGGCATGGACCAGACAAGATTGGTAATTTAAATGTTTTTCGAATAAGTTCAATTGAGAACTGTAGTGCCTTTTTGCGTATGACAAGTGACTGTCTATTCGTAAAAGCCAGTTCTTCATAAAACTCACGAACCAAAGCAGGGATAAACGTGAGGTCTATTCTTCTAAATTATTTCCAACCAATCTTGTCACAAGTGATAGCATAATCTTTAAAAGTACTGTTCATAATACCTGAAGGGGATCTTTTCTCAATACCAAACTTCAAATATGCTACTCTTTCACGAACTTGCTCAGTCCAACTAACAAAGATTCTTTTTGGCTTATTGGTTATCATCTTTCTTCTTGTAGATCTTTGTTTAGTAATGGGTTTTCTAGGAGCTTCTTCTCCAACTAATTTTTCATCTAAGTTAGGCTTTTTGGAATTAGTCACACTTGGGTTTTCTTTCCTCTTCATGGTAGTCTTAACTTCTCCCATCTTAGCTCTAGAACTCGAGTCCGGAATCTTAATAGCTTTATCTTGTGTAGCACCAAGAGTATTTCTGGTTCTGGGAGTGTTCCTACGGTTATAGCTCAATGAATCGAATTCTGTTTGTCATCTCAGCTCACCTCAAACTCAAAACTTCAAAAATTCAAACACTATAGAAAAGTTTTGAAATTTGATGCTTTGAGGATAGAAGAAGGAAGATTAAGGTGAGATATGATATGGGTAATGATTATTTAGTGTGTTTGGGGAGATTATATTGCTCAATTTATAGGTTTTATGAAGAAGGATTCTTGAATGAAAGTTGAATTTGATGGTGTTTTGAAAGGATTATGAGTTGATTATGTGTTTATGTGGTGTTTAAGGAGGACATATGATGATTTTTTTTGGCGTTTGGGTGATGATTTTCTGAGTTATATGGAGCTTGGAGACGAAATAATGGTTGTCTTGTGAAAGAAGGCAAAGAATTTAGGTCAAAACCTTTCAAAAACCGCCCTACTGGTGAATAACCGGGTTCCCAGTTTGGTGGTGACCGGGTTCCCGGTCAGCGTCGTTGAGTCCCGCGAATTTTCCTTTTTTTTAGACGCAACAATTGCATTGCGTCTCCACCGCACAAGTCAGAGAAATCCCCTTAGAGACCGGGTTCCCGATTGTTGTCGATGGGCGCGAATCCAGACGCACCATATGGCCATCATCTCCACCGCACAGGTTAGAAAGTTTGGGATGCTACAGCGCAGCCACCGGGTACCCGGTTGGCGTCAAATCGGGTTCCTGGTTTGTGTCGACAGGTGCAAACCCAAACGCGCCATTCCTTGTGTGTGTGAGGTTGGTCAACGGGAGTTGACCAGGTTCCCAATTAGCTCTTGTTTTGCAACCAAATTTTCTCCCTTTTTCATACTTACTACCCCAAACTCATGACCTTTTTCTCCTGAAATAATCAAAAACACCAATCTTCCTCATTTCTTAAAAGTTAAACACTAATACACAACAATTACTCTAATCTACACTACAAATTTAAAATACATGAAAGCAATTAAACTATTATACAATGAAATGGCTTTTGTTTAACGTCGTTAAGCTCGACGGGTTACCTCATGCATCTATTCAGCTTCAAGGAGGTACATGACCTCCCCAGGATGTTGATCCACCATGCGATTAGTATCCTCGCCTACATAATAAATCTTTAATTGATGTCCATTCACCATAAAGGTGCGTTGCTTGGCTGGGTTTTCAATTTCTATAACTCCATGAGGTGTAACCTTGGTCACTACGAAAGGACCAGACCACTTTGATCTCAACTTACCCGGATAATTATTGAACTTAGAGTTATACTTAAGGACCATCTGTCCAACCTTAAACTTCTTCTCACGAATGAAATTATCATGCCATTTCTTTATTTTCTCTTTATAAAGCTTAGCATTCTCATAGACATGAAATAGAAACTCATCAAGTTCATCATTTTCATCATACGATTCTCAGCAGCTAAAGTAGGATCCATGTTCATCTCCGCTATCGCCCAATATGCACCCAATTCAAGTTCAAGAGGTAAGTGACAAGCCTTACCATACACTATTCGATATGGAGATGCACCAACGAGTGTCTTAAACGCAGTACAATATACCCACAACGCATCATCTAATTTCATTGACCAGTTCTTACGTGTGGAACCAACAGTCTTCTCTATAATAGATTTGATCTCTAGATTAGAGACCGCAGCTTGACCATTTGCTTGTGGATGATAAGCAGTCAACAAACGATGTCTCACCCCATACTTCTCCAAGGCAGCCTTCAAGTATCTGTTAACAAAATAAGAACCTCCATCACTGATAATAACTCTAGGTGTACCATGTCTAGTGAAGATGTGTGATTTCAAGAACTTTACACTCGCGAATCATTTGTTGGTAGAGTAACAACCTCTACCCATTTGGACACGTAATCAATAACTAATAGGATGTAAATATTTTATTAGATGGTACAAAGACACCCATGAAATCAATACCCCAAACATCGAATATCTCAACCTCAAGAACGTTATTATGTGGAATATCATCTCTCTTAGATATATTACCAATAAACTTGCATCTATGACATTTGTTAACATACTCATGAAAATCCTTATGCAAAGTAGGCCAATAAAAACCGGATTGTAGTACCTTAGCAGCTGTGTGGTCTCCCTTGAAATGTCCTCCATAGGGTGAGTCATGACAACCTGGAACCACTGATTGAATATCACTTTCAGGTATGCATCTTCTCACCATCTGATCAGTCAATGTTTTGTAGAGGAAATGATCCTCCCAAAAGATCTGTTTAGCACGATTGATTAGTGTTTTTCTAGTCTTGTGAAGTGGCTCCTTCAGGAAAAGAACCACTCACAATAAGATTTGCTATGTCTGCATACCAAGGAGTTCCATTTACATATATCAAAAATAAGCTCTCATCAGTAAACTCTTCATTGAACAACTCGGGACCACTATTGAACTCAGGGCTTTCAAGACGAGACAAATGATCTGCAACCTGATTATCACAACCTTTTCGGTCTCGAATATCTAAGTCAAACTCTTGTAAAAACAATACTCTGATCAAACGCGACTTTGCATCTTTCTTCTCCATAAAGTATTTAATCGCGGAATGATCGGTAACAACAACAATTTTTGCCCCAAGAAGATAGGAACGAAATTTATCAAATGCATATACAACAACTAGTAGTTCCTTCTCAGTTATGGTAAAATTTATTTGAGAATTTGTGAAGGTTTTACTAGCATAATAGATAGAATGAGACACCTCATCTTTTCTCTTACCCAAAACAACACCCATAGCAAGATCACGAGCATCACACATAATTTCAAACGGAATCTTCCAATCAGGAGGTAATACAATAGGTGCATATATAAGTTTCTCCTTGATCTCTTTGAATGCCACCATGCAAGCTTTATCAAAAAGGATTTTTGCGTCCTTCTCAAGTAAGTTTCACAAAGGCTTAGCGGTCTTAGAGAAATCCTTAATAAAACGGTGATAAAAACCAGCATGACCAAAAAATCTCCTCACCCCTCTTGAAGAAATAGGAGGGGGAAAGTCTTAATTACCTCAATCTTAGCACAATCAACTTTCAATCCTAAACTCGAAACCTTGTGACCCAACACTATACCTTCACGAACCATAAAATGACACTTCTCCCAATTCAAAACCAAATCAGTCTCCTTGCATCTAATTAACACCTTCTCCAAATTCTGCAAACACTCATCAAAGTTATCACCAAACACTGAAAATTCATCCATAAATACCTCAAGGAAATTATCGATCATGACCAAGAAGATTTCCATCATGCATCTCTGGAAAGTAGCAGGTGCGTTACATAATCCAAATGGCATCCTTCAGAAGGCAAAGGTACCAAAAGGACATGTAAAGGTCCTTTTGTGTTGGTCTTTCGAATCTACATATATTTGGTTGTATCCTGAATACCTATCCAAAAAGAAATAATACTCTCTTCCAGCTAACTTATTTGACATCTGATCTATGAAAATGAGAGGGAAGTGATCTTTTCTGGTGGCCTTGTTCAACTTCTGATAATCCATACACACTCTCCAACCAACAACGGTTCTTGAGGGAATGGATTATTCTGAGCATTTACGACAGTAGTGATACTACCCTTCTTTGGTACACATTTGCTACTAGCTATGGGATAAATGGTTCCCGCATCTAGTAATTTAATAGCCTCTTTCTTCACAACGTCCTTCATAGCTGGCATCAATCTCCTTTTCCCTTCAACTAAGCGTGCACTATCATCTTCCAGAATAATTTTGTGTTGGCAATAGGAACGACTAATACTTTTGATGTCAGAAATAGTCCAACCAATCGCCTCTTTATTAGCTCTTAATATACGCAACAGTTTGTCTTCTTGAGGACCTGTTAAAGTAGCTGAAACAATAACATGCAAATTGTTGTTAGTACCCAAATAAGCATACCTCAAGTGTGACGGTAGTGACTTCTCTTCTAGTTGCCGGGGAAATTTGATAGATGGTTTCTTTTTAGGTATTATCTCTCCCGGTTCTCATATAGGATCATAGGCTAGACGCCTATGCTTCTGATTTCCATAACTGAGAGCTGCCATTGTTTGGCAAGCTCTTCCATTAGCTTAGGTAAGTCAAGTGTTAGGGCAGCCCGCAAGATATCATCAAAATTCATATCATCAAATACCTCTTGCGTGGCATGCTACTACATCTTTTTGGAAACAGTCTTCTTGGGAATCTGGAAACTTCATTGCCCTAAACACATTGAACCCCACCTCCTCGTCTTGGATTCACATAGTTAATTCTCAGTTTTCTATATTAATCAAAGTACACCTCGTCGCTAGGTTTGGTCTTCCCAAAATGATGGGGACATTCCCGCGTCGTATTCAAGTATAACAAAATCAACGGGAAAAATTTAAGTACCTGCCTTGACGAGGACATTTTCTATTTGTCCCTCAGGATGTGCGAGGGATCTGTCAGCCATTTGCAAGACCATAGAGGTAGGTCTTGCATTTCCTATTTTCAACTTCTCAAAAATTGATTTGGGCATGAGATTTATACTCTCACCTGGTGTGGCCTAAGGTGTGATAAAATAATGATATAAATAAGTGCAAATACACACCCTAAACTAACACTGTACTGCAAGTATTACAGGACGTATGCAAGTTTTAATGATAAGAAGATTCGTTCCTCAGGGACTGGCGAAAGTTAGAGAGAACTTATACAAATTATCAAGTGCAAATATAAAAGATAGAAAGATAATACGCAAAGAGAAAGAAGAGAAAGACAAATATTTATTTGGTTTTTATAATAAAACTAAACTAATAAATTAAAGACAGAAAATAAATAACAGGAAAGGAAAGAAGGTAGTATGAAAGATACAACTTAGGTTTTACTAGTATGCACTAATCCTTCTAATTCTATCTATTAAATCTAGTTCATAAGGGAGAATATTAGCTCTTGGTATACTTAGTCAGGATTCTAAATTCCCCAATCTTAGACCTTGAGAGCGACTAAGGGGGCTACGACACAACCAAGACGAGGACTCAAATATGGTTATCAAACGCCACTAAGGCCCTATCCAGCACACTACAATCAATTGGTGATATGGTGGTTAAAACAAACCCTAATGACTATCTAGTTAGAAGCATGTTTTGTCAGAACTACTATCGACACTAGACGTTATGTGGTGGTTCAATAGTTAAACACCCTGTCAAGGAGACCATCTAACTACTATTAAGGTAATCCTATACGCATGCATTCGCAAGGAAAACAATCATTGAATCAAAACACATAATCAAATATAAAGGTAAGTAGCTAATATCAGATTAAAACATATAATTCCCAAAGAAACTTAGATAGAAGAATTAGAATTCATAGATTATACATTATGCAAAACCTAAGCTAAGAGAATTAGTTCATACAAAGAAAAGAAGAAGAAAGAATTACAAAATAAGAGGTTGAAGGAGACATAGTTGTTGCACAGCTCCCTCCAGACTTCTTCTCTTGTGTTGCAGCTTCCTCTTGGCCTTAAGGTCTGGCCAAGGATGATTTTAGAGTGTTAAGAGGCTGTATTTATAGGGTATAGGAAGACCTAATTCGTTTTCTTGAAGGAGAAGGAAAGTAATGGACTCCTAGTCCAACTCAAATTCGTAAGGAAATAAAGATAAACACTGCTGGACCGTTTTGATCATATCTTCTTCGTTATTGGTCGGTTTGAGCTCCATAAGATACCAAAAGAATCGCAACAGAATTATCCTGACCCTAAAGAAGGAAATTACCAAAATCGGCCTATTTCTTAGGTAAAAACGCACATCTTTAGACGTGTATGCAGAATCCCAGATTTAGGCAGCTTTTCCTTTTCCTAATTGAACTCAGTTTCCTTCTATCTCCAATTTCCATGCATATCTCTTTCCATATCTTGTAGTCTTTGACTTGGACTCTAATTAATCTCCATAATTATCTTTAAAGCTACACACTAAATAAACAATTAAATCCAATATGCTCTAAAAATAATAATTCTACAAATCAAGACTCAAAATAGGAAAGTGCACTAAATTAAGCTAAGATCGACCTATAAACTAATAAATAAGCCTAAAATGATGTCTCTGAAGTATATTATATCATCACAAATGAGGAGACATCAGCACCTGAATCACGCAAAGCTTTTCCTTTCCACTCATTACCAATGGAAATAGGAATTGTGAAACTCCAAGATCGAGTAGTTTAAGTGGCAACTTGCTTTGGCATATGACGCTGCATTCTTCTGGCAACCCTATCATCTCATTCTCAAGGTATGGTCTTTTGTTGGTGATGGATATCTTTAGGAATTTAACGTATTTCGGCACATCTCGAATAGAATATAGGAATGGTACATTAATATTAAGACCTCTTACCACATTTAGGAATCGCTGAGAGTCAGTCATATCTCCTTTCTTCTGAACTCTTGAAGGGAAAGGCGGAACAGGACGGATTTATAAAATCCAGAATCTCCTCCACTTCCACTACTTTGGGTTCATCTTCTTATTCCACCGCATCCTTTACTAGTTTTGCTTTCACAGATGTTTATTTTTCTTTCATAACCGGAAAAGGAAGTGGTGCAAGATTCTTACCACTTCTGAGTGTTATAGCATTACAATCTTCTTTCTGTTCGGATATTCAGTGTCACTTGGGAGTTGCATTTGTGGACACTGATTCAATTGTTTTGCCATCTGAGCCATTTGATTTTCTAACATTTTAAGTACTGCGGCTGAAGATTGTTGATCTTGGTGCGCTTTCATTTGAAGGTTGATTAATGTCTGTAAGGTCTATTGAATGTCTAACACACCTTCTTGAAGTTGAGCAGGTAAAGATTTCTGATTCATAGTATCGGTATAGGTGTCTTGAGGAGGTTGTCTCTAAGCTTGATTTTCGTAACCTTGTCCCCCTTGGTAGTTATTCTGTGGTCTTGGTTGATAGTTATTACCTTGGGGAAGCGACTGATATCCGTATGTCGGATTAGCGGCCCCACTTGGATTAGAATATTGGAAACCCGGATGGTTTTTATTTGGTTGATGACCTTGACCACCTGAATTATAGTTCCCTCGGTTGGAAACCAACATCACAGATTCTGGATTACTTTGACAATGCTCCCAATCATGATCTTGTACACCACAGTTAGAACACCCATATATCTCTTGTGTAACATTCACATCCAATCTTCTACCTGAAAAACCTTCTTTAACGGCTAAGGTAAGCTGTTTCAATTGCTACTCAAGTGTGTTCTTCAATTTATTCTCTATTGAAGAGAATTTTTCATCAATTCCAGCACTACTTTCTCTATAATTTCCGCCTCATATAGGTACTCTCACAGTATTCCAACCCAACTCATTCTTTACTGTTCTATTCAAAACAATATTAGCATTAGCTGGAGTTTAAGAATACACCACCACAAAGCAAGTCGAGATAATTTCTTGATTGTCCTTCAAGGCCTTTATAGAATATTGACATTTGTTGTGGTTCTGTAAGGCCATGATCTGGAACTCTTCTTAAGCATAGTTGGGATCTTGTCCAACACTTACCCATAGATTCATCTTGTTCTTGTATAAATTACGTTAAAGCTATCAGTGCATTTAATCTCATGTTACTCAGATAGTAACGATCAAAGAATGCTGTTTGTAACTCATCCTAATTCGTAAATAATCTCGGTTCATGTGAATCATGCCATACACTAGCTGCATCTATCACAAAAAATCTAAATTTTGCATAATACTTCTGCTCTCTGGTTACACCTTGTGTTATGTACGCATCACATATTTGCATAAACTTCTGTACAGCACGAATTGGACCTTCTTCCGGTTCTCCACGACAGTTTACATAGTTTTGGATTTGAGTTAACATACCAGGATCGGGTCTGTATTGTGCAACATTAATATCTGAAGGACCAATACCAAGAGCAGGAGCGCGATATAGAGCTTGTTCAGGACCTTGTATGAACCATGGATCATTAATAACTGGAGGTTGAGATTGTTGTTCAGGTGGGGGTGGATCTCCATTTACCACCCTCGGATTATTATCATTTTCATTAGCCATTTCTGCTTCTCTGGCTAATCTCTCTCTTCCTTTTCTTCTTTCTTTCTTTTGTTTGCTTGCTTGACTAATATCTCGGATTTTCGAGCATACATCAAACCTATAAACCTGAGAAAGGAAGAACAAAGGAAAGCGTAAAACTGAAAATAAAAATAACAATTAAACTACTAAAGGATTAGCACCGGGGTCACACAGTACTGTCCCCGGCAGCAGCGCCAAAAACTTGGTGAGTCTTGAAGCGATAAAAATAGAGGAACCACTATACCGCAAGTACCAGTTGTCCAAGTAATACTTCGGTAAATCGGGCTTCGTTCGCATGGACGAATAGTTACAAATCTAGTATTAATCAAATAGTAGGAATAACTGTTTGACAGAAAAGTAAATGATAAGATTTTTGTTTTGTTTTGTTTAAGGACTAAATATTTAAATAAGTAAATGCTAAAGTAATTAAATGAAAAGAAAATAATGCAAGTAAAAATGTGTGGACGTAAAGATGAAAAATGTACTTGAATCTCGCAAGGAATCCACATAATCAATCTAATGAATGTTCTGTTTAAGGGTAAAATTGGTATTATTATATTGGTCGGGATTCTAATGTCTCCTAGCCCCCTGTCGGGTGGACCTAGGAGCTATCCTAAAGGACTATAAACCCCTATATGGGCGAATATGCCTCTTCGGATGTGAAGTATTTACCTCTTTGTCTATGTAATTATTTAAACTTGTCGGTCAATAACTGACATTATACAAGTGGTGGTCCTTTGTGTGTTCTAAAATAAATGCAAAAGTAATCGAACCACAACCGCAAGTGTACGGTTGTCCCAAGTAGTAATAAGTGATTCTAGGATCGTTCGCAGTGACGGTTTGGTCAACTACAATGCTTATCGATTAATGAATGATTGCACTTATGGAAGCAAATAAAAGTTCGAATGATTGATTGTTTGGTTTTGTTATTTCTAAGTAAATAAAGACTAAACAGAAAATGCAAATAAATAGTAAAACGCAAGTAAATGAGTGTGAAACGCAAGTATGAGAAGATAGCACTTGAGAACGCAAGGGGTTTTCCTAATCCTATTTCATAACATATTCTGTTTAAGGGCTAAATTGATCAATTACAATGGTCGGGATTCTAAATTCCTTATACCCCCGTCAGGGTAAATATGATCCACTTTTAGATGTTTAATTTAATTACCTCATTGGCCCTAAAATTAGCTAAGTTCGTCAGAATCAATAGCTTCTATTTTAGATTGAATAAATATTTCCGTACCTAAACCCTCCGTCAGGATGATCCAATCGCCACTAATTGGAATAGCCTAGATACTAACACCTGTTCTTAGTTCATGACTCTAAAAACAGTAAATAATCTTAATTTATCGAAAAGAGTAAAAGCCCCAATCTAATTTAATTTAACAGAAACCGAAATTCAGGACATGAAATTCAATAAGATTTGGAATTACCCATAAAGCATTCTGAAGCACTAAAATGTGTTTATCTCATATTAATTGAAAAGAAAACTAAATTAAATAAAATGGAATTCATATTGTTTACAGAATTAAAGATAAAAGAAACCTAATTTCTGGAATTGGAATGACTGAGAACGGAGATATAGACCCTCTCCAGCTCTTGCAGGTTTTTTTTCCTTCGGTTGCTTTTCTCTGGTGTTTAATCTTGTAAAAAGTGAATTGTATTTAAAACAGAAGTCAAATGCTCTTTTTATAGGTGAAAAAACGGATTAGGGCTTGGACTTAAGAATAAAACACTAATTAAATGTCCAAGCCCAATTTCTAAGCCCAAAATCCCGTAACTGCTGATACACCTCTACTGAAACGGCTTTTCCCGCTTCGTTATGACTCCGATTGACTTGATTCCAGTTGCTAAAGTTCCGTAACTTGATAAGGAATGTTTTCTCTTCAAAGGTCAGCGGCTAAATCATCTCTTAAGCACCTTGAAATCAGCAATCTTTGGCCTGGAAAACAGATTTTCAGCTCTAAAAACAATTTCTTTCGGGATTTATCTTCAAGTCTTGACTCCGTGTCACGATCTTTGACTTTCTCCTCGGATTCCTCTTCTAGCTAACATCCAAGACCTGTAAAATTTTCACTAAAAATACCAATATTACGCGCAAAAGCTTAATAAATTAAAAATGCTAAAAATAAAAGAGGAAAACCATATTATTGCATATTTAGTCCAAAAGTCTATCAAAATTAATGAATAAACACCAAAAATGATGTCTCCCAAGGGCATAAAATTAGAACACTTAGGGAGACATCAAGATCCCCAACTCAAACCTTTGTCGTCCTGACAAAGCAAAACAAAATAAATCAAAGGGGTAGAAGCAAACGTAAGAACAAATAGAAGCTAGTAAATATACCTAAAGCAATTCTTAATATAAATCTCATATAGCAAAACTTTAGGAACTAATATATACATACTCTTACCATGCAAAATCGAACATATATAGTCTCAATCATAAAATTAAAATTGCAATGCTTGAAGGTTACACTTGTACTCATATCTGTATGATGGCTATAGGGTGGTCATTAATCCTAACTCGCTTTGAACGCTCCACCTAGCATATTTTCTATTAACAGAATCATAAATTCACTATGCACTTAGGAATCACGAGGTCTTTATGGTTTTAATAATGGCTTAAGGACGGTGTGGATGTATATTTGGTAAATTTGAAGTGAGCTTTTGGCTCTCTCCTCACTTACCATCAACAATGTCCTCGAGCTTGAGTTTTACGCTAAAAAATGTTCTCACTCACCCATTTGACGCGGTAATGTTGCGTCCCCATGTCAACCCAAATAAAACTAAGATGATTTCCAAAAATATTCCACTTTGCCGGTTTACTTTATTCTTTCTTTCTTTTTATTTTCTTTTTCATTTCTCTTCTTCTTTTTTGTACAAGATACCCATGACCCTTATTTTTATGTGAAAGGTCATGTCTCTTATAATTTTTTTTTTCAAATCCTAGCAAAGGGTTACAAATAATAATATCATCTAACTTTTTGTGCCTCAATACAAACACATAAATCCCACCCAATGTAACTTCCCAAATATGGACCCTCCACCCCAAACTCAAGCTCGAGACATGTCTCAGGGTTGTGATTCAAGTGCGGGTCATTTGGTCATGCCTAATAATCTAAAGGGTAATGGGCTTATATCGTGGCTACAAAAGAAAAGGCTTAAGGCTCAAAATTGGGCTAAGACGGATAAAATTTATATAAGGGATAGCAAGCTAAAAGGCTTCAAATGGCTAACAAAGAACTGCCCCTATCATTTTCCTAAGTACATAGCTTGTCTTTAGTTCATATCTAGGTGGGTTCTCTACTAATTAGGATTTCACGTTCTACACACCAAACATATTCCTTAAGTACAAGCTTACTTCATTTGCATTGTTCATTAATTTTTCCTATCAACTACCTATGTTCGCATGCAATTCTAAGTGCGTTTTATATTATTCCCTTAAGTCCACTATTTACTATCATTAATTCATCAAAATTATGCTTAAATGGGCATTTAAAATCTTCTACAGTCAAATGCAACTCCGAAAATTATTTTATTGACAGCAAGTAAAACATATAACACATAAAAACTGGGATGAGGCAACGAACCCCACCCCAAACTCAAAAAATGAGTCGTGTCCCCACGACTCGAAAAGACTCAACGCAAATAAAATTAAACTAAACTAACTAAAACGCAAAAGGGATAGAAAACATATCTCAACCAGCGCGTGGCTGGTCATCGGTGTTGCGTCCATGAACTTTCTCCTTTGTAAGTAGACCATAGGTGGCATGTTGAATTGTGATCACCCCCATTAACATGTTTCGGAGAAGTTCTAATTCTTTTGTAACGTTTCCCAAAGATGCAATCATCTTCACTTGATTTTCTTCCAACACCTTCACTTTCGCTTCCAACTCATTAGTAGTATGCATCTTCTTCTTTGGAGGAGCTCTGGGAGTTCTTACTGCTCTTAACACTTCATCAAGAATATTCTGGACCAAAGCTATACCCATGCTCTCACCAACTACCACACGGTCAATTTCTGCGTCTTTATGCGGAACTTTTGCGTCTAAGCACAAAGTAGTGATGGTACACGGGAATTTGAGATTTTGTTGCGAAGTTGGAGTTTTAGCAAATTCCATGATGGTATCATATATCACACGAGCTACATCCATAGGTTTCTCCCCAATAATACACTTAATGAACAAAAGATGCTCCTTCTTCACTTCCGATATGTGTTTGTTTCTGAAGAAGGTAGGGATTATGAAACGTGACCATACCTTAGCACATGGTAACAAATTACTGCTATACATCTGTCCAGGGTATCTCTCTCCTTCGGGAATTGGGCGGGCCCCATCAACAAGCACTTTTCCCCAAAGGGACTCTTAATCAAAGGAAGGTTCTTTAAGAGATTCTTGGAAAGGGCATAGGCCAGAAAAGTCGGGTAATTTCAACGATTTACGAATAAGCTCAACGGAGAAAGGAACTACCTTTTTGCGAATCACAACTGCATCTTTAGAGAAGGCGATTCCTTCATAAAAATCTCGCACCAAGGTAGGAATATACTCAAGCTTCCTTTCTCTTAATTCTTTCCAACCCAATTTGTCACACGTAATACCATAATCTTTATAAGCACTAGTCATAATACCCTTAGGAAGATTCATCTCCTCACCGAACTTTAAAAATTCAATTCTATCACGAACCTGAGTATCCCACGGAATGAAGACTCTCTTAGGCTTTTGAGCCCATGTTTTCCTACGCGGAGGTTTCTGTTGTTTTACGGGTTCTTCGGGAACTTCTTGTTCTGTTTCTTCTTCAATCTCTTCTTCAAATTCTTCTTCACTTTCTTCATCACTTTCATCAATTAACCTACTCTTTTTCAGATTAGCCTTACTTGGATTTTCCTTTCTTTTCGGAGCAATTGGGATTTGTTCAGTCTTTTTGGAACGCGAATCCAGAATCTCAATTGCTTGGTCTGGGCTAGCTCCAACATTGTTCCTGTTTCTTGGTATGTTTCTTCGATAGTTACACATGGAAGCTGTTCTGTTAGTCATCTCTTTTCACCCCAAACTTAAAACTTCAAATAATGTAAAAGCTAAAGAAAAGCTTAAAGATTTGATGTTTTGAGGCTTTAAAATTGAAGAATAAGGTGTAATATGAGATGGGTTAAGGTTATTTGAGAGGAATTGTGGAAGAATTGGGTTTAATTTCAAGGTTAGGAAGAGGAAATTTATGGAGAAAAGATGAAATTTGGTGATGTTTTGGAGAAGATATGAGTTGATTGTGTGTTTTTGTGATGAAAGAAGGCTTGATTTGATGATTTTATAGCTGTTGGTTGATGATTTTCGGAGTAGGTGGAGGCAAGGATTCGGAATATGAAGTTAACGTGGAGAAAGAGGCAAAAAAACTAGGTTTAAGAAACTCAAAACCGCCTCTCGCAACAGCGCCCCGACTAGCCGGTGGATTCGCCGGCATGCCGGTCGCGAGGGCGGTGGAAAAAGTTACTAAATTCGATTTTTTTTTGTTACCTCAGACGCAAGCATCTTGCGTCATTGCTGACGCAGTGATCAGAGAGTTCGACTTCCTTGGCCGGCTAGCCGGTCATTTGACCGGCATGCCGGGCGAATCTCAAAACGCAAGGACCCTGCGTCGTTGCTGATGCAGTGTTCAGAACCTTAATCTTCTCCGACCGGCTAGCCGGTCGTTTGACCGGCATGCCGGCGGTTTCTCGCTGGCGCAAATCGTGACGCAGTAACGCTGCGTCATTGCTGACGCAGTGGTCAGAGAGTTGGGGTCCTTCAGCTCCTTCGATCGGTATGCCGGCCAGCTCGCCGGCTAGCCGGGCGGACCTGCTGTGGACTCCAAATTTTTTTTCGTTTTCTTATCGTTTTGACCCCAAACTCATGACCATTATACCCCTGAAATCATCAAAAACAACACCTTTCCTCATTTCTTAATAATAAACACTAAGTTCAACGAAAATTAAACTACCTTACACTAAGAAAATTTAAATTACTTAACTAATATACAAGAAATTGGCTTTTGTTTAACGTCGTTAAGCTCGACGGGTTACCTCATGCTTCTAAGGAGCTTCGATGAGGTACATGACCTCTCCGGGATGTGGGTCTTTAGCACGATCGGTATCTTCACCTTCATGATATATCTTTAAACGATGACCGTTCACCATGAATGTACGGTTTTCAAGTGGATGTTCTATCTCTATAGCTCCATGAGGTGTGACTTTAGTTACAATGTACGGACCCGACCATTTCGATCTTAATTTACCCGGATAATTGCTGAACTTTGAGTTATACTTCTATACTCTTTGGCCCACTTCAAAAGTCTTTGGACGAATTTGATTATCATGCCATCTTTTGGTATTTTCTTTGTAAAGTTTAGCAATTTCATAAGCATGTAATCTAAATTCATCAAGCTCATTAAGTTTCATCATTCGATTCTGACCAGCTAGAGTAGGATCTAAGTTTAATTTCGCAATAGCCCAATATGCACCCATTTCAAGTTCAAGAGGTAAGTGACAAGCCTTACCATATACCATTCGATATGGGGATGCACCAACCGGAGTTTTGAACGCTGTACGATAGGCCCATAATGCATCATCTAATTTCATTGACCAATCTTTTCTAGTAGGACCAACGGTTTTCTCTAAAATAGATTTTACCTCGCGATTCGAGACTTCGGCTTGACCATTGGCTTGTGGATGATAGGCGGTAGATACACGATGCCTCACCCCATATTTCTCTAAGACTATCTTCAAATACCTATTAATGAAATGAGTACCCCCATCGCTAATAATTACCCTTGGAGTGCCATGTCTAGTGAAAATGTGAGATTTTAAGAACTTAATCACCACCCGTGAATCATTAGTCGGTAAGGCTACAGCTTCTACCCATTTTGACACGTAATCAACAGCTAATAAGATGTAGAGGTTACCATTTGAAGGAACGAAAGGACCCATAAAGTCTATACCCCAAACATCGAATATTTCAACTTCTAACACATTATTACGTGGCATCTCATCCCTCTTGGATATGTTTCCGGTAAATTGACATCTTTCACATCTTTTAGCATATTCATGACAATCTTTCATAATAGAAGGCCAATAAAAACCAGATTGTAATACCTTAGTAGCAGTTCGATCTCCTTTAAATTGTCCACCATATGGTGAATCGTGACACCCAGCTATAATCGCTTCAGTTTCTTCCTTGGCTACACATCTTCTCACCATTTGATCCGCACACACTTTATAGAGGAAAGGATCCTCCCAAAAGAATTGTCTTGCACGATGAACTAATCCTTTTCTCTCTTGATAAGTTGAACCTTCAGGAAAAGAACCACTTACCACTAAATTCGCAATATCCGCATACCAAGGAGCTTCATAATCACGAACAGCAAATAAACTTTCATCAGGAAATTCTTCTCTAACTGCTTCAGTACCACTATTCATTTCAGAACCTTCAAGACGCGATAGATGATCTGCAACCTGATTCTCACAACCCTTTCTATTCTTGACCTCTAAGTCGAACTCTTGAAGCAATAAAACCTATCTAATTAACCTCGGTTTAGCATCCTTCTTCTCCATAAGATATCGAATCGCTGAATGATCTGTATAAACAATAACTTTCGCTCCAAGAAAATAAGAACGAAATTCATCAAACGAATACACCACTGCTAGCAACTCTTTTTCTGTAACTGTATAATTAACTTGGGCACCATTAAAAGTTTTACTAGCATAATAAATCGAATGAATTTTTTTTCTTTTCTCTGTCCTAATACCGCTCCCATACAAAAATAACTCGCATCACACATAACCTCAAACAGTAAATTCTAATCTGGAGGTAAAACTATAGGAGCAGAAATAAGCTTTTCTTTGATTGCTTTGAAGGCCGCTACACAAGCTTCATCAAAAAGGAATTTGGAATCCTTTTCGAGTAAGTTGCATAACGGTTTAGCAATCTTAGAAAAGTCTTTAATAAAACGTCTATAAAAACCAGCATGGCCAAGAAAACTCCTTACCCCTTTAACAGAAACAGGAGGGGGAAGAGTTTTAATTACCTCTATCTTTGCTCTATCAACCTCTAATCCAGCACTTGAAACTTTGTGACCCAGAACAATACCTTCGCGAACCATAAAATGGCATTTCTCCCAGTTTAAGACCAAATCTGTTTCCTTGCATCTGATTAACACTTTCTCCAAATTATCTAAACATTTATCAAAGTCATCACCAAATACGGAGAAATCATCCATAAAAACTTCAAGAAAATTATCGATCATATCCCAGAAAATAGCCATCATACATCTTTGAAAGGTAGCAGGAGCATTACACAACCCAAATGGCATTCTCTGATATGCAAAAGTACCAAAAGGGCATGTAAATGTGGTTTTATGTTGATCTCCCGGAGCCACGTAAATCTGATTATACCCAAAATAACCATCCAGGAAACAGTAGTATTCTCTTCCGGCTAATTTATCTAACATTTGATCAATAAAGGGTAAAGGAAAATGATCTTTTCTAGTGGCTTTATTCAGCTTTCTATAATCCATGCAAACTCTCCAACCAACTACCGTTCTTGAAGGAATCGCTTCATTTTTATCATTAAGAATTGTTGTCATTCCTCCTTTCTTCGGTACACACTGAACTGGACTCACCCATTCACTACTCGAGATGGGATAAATAATCCCTGCATCTAAAAGCTTGATCACCTCTTTCTTCACTACATCCTTCATAACGGGCATTAATCTTCTTTGACCTTCAACTGAGCGTGCGTTATCATCTTCAAGTATGATTTTGTGTTGACAATAGGATGGACTAATGACTTTGATGTCAGCAATTGTCCAACCTATTGCTTCTTTGTTAGCTCTTAACACACGCAACAGTTTATCTTCTTGAGGACCTGTTAAATTGAGTAAATACACTGTTTACCCCCTGAACTTTGGCCCGGTTGACAGACTGCCCCCCAAAGTTTAAAATGCGACTAGTTGCCCCCTAAACTTTAACTTCGTGACTCGATGCCCCTTGTGACCATTTTCCGTCAATTTTTTCCTTTAACTCGCAGCATGGGTGCCACGCGCCGTTAACTCTTGACTCGTTGCCCCCTAAACTTTAACTTCGTGACTCGTTGCCCCCTGAACTTTTTTTTCAGAATTATTTTGACTCGTTGCCCCCTGAATTTTTTTTTAAATTAATTATTTAAAAAAATCATTTTAACAGGGGAAAATTTGGTATTTCAAAACTTCTTCTCCAAAGCTTCTTCTCCATGATTAAAGCTTCAAAGCTTCAAAGGTTCAAAGCTTTAAATCTTTAAATCTTCAAATCTTCAAATCTTTAAATCTTCGAATCTTCAAATCTTTAAATCTTCAAATCTTCAAACCTTAGATCACCACTACGAGCTTCTAAATTACGCTATAATTAATACAAAAATCCAGTCTCATCTTCTTCCTTTCTCCTTGTCGGTCTTCCTGGCGCACGTTAGCAACAGCTACCCCATTTTCTTTGCTTCGTGATCTCTCAGATTCATTGTCGCCAGGTACGGTTTTGTAACAATACCCAACATCGAAAGTTTTCCATTTTCTCACTTAGATCTGTAATTTTTTTACTTTTCTTCTTTAATTTTCGTATATTTTACTTGAATATATCATTCATTTAATTGAAAATCAATACCAGAAAGAATAGATTAAAAATTTGATACAGATCGTGACTTTTTTTGGGTCTCCCATTGGTTTTTTTTTTTTTTTTTGGAGATGACGAGGGTTCCCGGGCTTACACCCCCGACTAGTCCCCCGGGAGATATGACTGCCTCCCCAACCATACCTCCAGGCAATCAGAACTAGGTTGCCCATGTTCTGGGGAGGATTTCGAACCTTGGAAACTTTCCAAACTTTAATAACTTTCTTCCGTCTACGAGATTCGATAATTTTCTACCGCCTACGGGATTCGAACCATGTACCTCTCACTTGAGAGAACTTTCCAAACTTTAATAACTTTCTGCCGCCTGCGGGATTCGAACCATGTACCTCTCACTTGAGAGAACTTTACAAACTCTAATAACTTTCTGCCGCCTGCGGGATTCGAACCCTGTACCTCCCATTGGTTTTACAAAAATTGATATAATGAAACATAACATGTTCACGTTTAGGTTGACAATATCAAGAATCAATACCAACTGTACGATGTATTGTAGCAAAAACCTTGACTCGAATTACAAAAGTAAAACGAAAAGATCTTGCGTTTTGAATATTGGATGTCAAGTTTAATGAATATTGGAAGAAGAATTTAAAGAAAGAAGGGTATGAAATTAATGAAGATTTTTTTATCAAACTTTCTCCACTAAAGAAGAAGAAGTGTAAAATACCCAAAATAACCATCTTTAAAAAAAGGATATAATTAAAAATTTTAAAAAAAAACTGGGGGGGCAACTAGTCACGAAATTAAAACTTTAGGGGGCAAAAAGTAGAGGGCAACTAGTCTACGCGCGCGTGTAATGCACGTTGCGACTTAACGGAAAATTTGGACGGAAAACAGCAAAAAGGACTAACGAGTCACGAAATTAAAGTTTAGGGGGCAACTAGTCGCATTTTAAACTTTGGGGGGGCAGTCTGTCAATCGGGCCAATGTTCAGGGGGTAAACAGTGTATTTACTCTGTTAAATTTGCTGAAACAATAACAGGTAGAGTTTCATTAGTACCTAAATACGCATACCTCAAGTGTGCTGGTAACGGTTTTTCTTCCAATTGCGGAGGAGATTCAATTGAAGGCTTCTTTTTAGGAACAATCTCCCCCGGTTCTCTCACAGGTTCATAGGCAAGACGCCTATACTTTGGATTTTCAGAATTCAGAGCTGCAACTGTTTCAGCTAGCTCTTCCATCATCTCAGGTAAGTCTAATGTTAAAGTGGCCTGCAAAATATCATCATAATTAAAACAATCAAATACCTCTTGCGATGCCTGCTCAACTACATCCATTCAGAAGCAATCTTCTTGAGAATCTGGAAATTTCATTGCTCGGAACACATTGAATTTGACTTCCTCGTCTTGTATCCTCATCGTTAATTCGCCATTTTCTACATCAATCAAAGTACGCCCCGTGGCTAGGAATGGTCTTCCCAAAATAATGGGGACATTCCTATCCGCGTCGTATTCAAGAATAACGAAATCAACAGGAAATATAAGTGTACCTGCCTTAACGAGGACATCTTCAATTCGGCCTTCAGGATGTGCAAGAGTTCTGTCCGCCATTTGCAAGACCATAGAAGTAGGTCTTGCTTCTCCAATTTTTAGCTTATCAAAGATCGATTTGGGCATCAAATTTATGCTCGCACCTAAATCGCATAGCGCTTTACCTCTCCATTCTTCTCCAATCGCTATCGGAATCGTAAAACTCCCAGGATCAACTAACTTTGGAGGTAATTTGCTCTGACAAATTGCACTACACTCTTCAGGAAGACCAATCATCTCATTATCACAATACGGTCTTTTATTAGTGAGGGCCCTCTTCAGAAACTTCGTATACTTAGGAATATCTCGAATTGCCTCTAACAATGGAATATTAATACTCAGGCCTCTCACTCGATTAAAGAATTTCTGGAAATCACCCAAGTCACCCTTTTTCTGAACTCGAGATGGAAACGGTGGTGGAGGGCGATTACTCACAATATCATCTTTCTTTGGAATCCCACTTGGTCTCTCTATTTCTTCTACCTCACTATCTTTTTCTTTCTCTTTCTCACCTACTTCCTTTTCTTTCCTTGGAACTTCTTTTTCTTTCATAACAGGAAAAGGAGGTGGAGGGAGGTTCTTACCACTTCTTAATGTAACGGCTTTACAATCTTCATGTTGTCTCGGATATTCTGTGTCACTAGGGAGCTGTCCTTGTGGGCGCTGATTAAGCTGTTTTGAAATTTGGCTCATTTGATTTTGTAATAGCTTCATATTTGCGTCAGATGCTTGTTGAAGAGCAATTAAACCTTCTACGGTTTTCTGAAGGGTAACTACATCATCTTGTGGTTGGGCAGGTAAGGCTTTTTGGTTCATGGTTTCATCGTAAGTGTTTTGAGGAGCTTGTCTTTGCACATAATTACCCTGATTCCGTCCTCCTTGATAATTGTTGTGTGGTCTTGGATTGTAATTGTTACCTTGGGGACGCGGCTGATACGCATATGTAGGATTGGCTGCCCCATTAGGATTTGAGTATTGAAACCCAGGATGGTTTCTGTTAGGCTGATATCCATTTCCACTTGAATTAAAGTTACCTCTATTGGACACAAACATCACAGGTTCTTGGTTATTCGGACAATTTTCCTTATCATGATCATCTACCTTGCAAATCGAACACATATAAACCTCTTGTGCAGCTTGCACAGCTACCTTCTTACCCGAAAATCCCTCTTTTACAGCTAGTGTAAGCGGCTTCAATTGCTGCTCTATTGTAGTTTGGATCTTATTCTCAAGCGTAGCAAACTTTTCTTCGATATTAACATTATTCACTCCTTTAACCGGGGTTCTCACCGAAGTCCACCCAAATTCATTCTTTACTGTTCTCTCCAAAATGATTTTGGCATGAACGGGTTGAACTTGAAGAAATCCCGCACCACATAGCAAATCCAATTTCTCTCTTGAGGTCCCATCAAGGCCTTTGTAAAATATTTATAGCTGTTGTTGTTCTGTAAAGCCATGATCGGGAACCCTTCGTAAACACATCTTAAATCTTGTCCAACTCTTACCCAAAGTTTCATCATATTCTTGACAGAAATGTGTTCATTCAAGTTGATCATCTAACCTCATGTTAATTGGGTAATATCTATCAAAGAAAGCAGTCTCTAATTGGTCCCAGTTTGTTATCTTCGTAGGTTCTTGCGTATCATGCCATTCACTTGCTCCATCAATAACAAAAAATCGAAACGCAGCATAATACATCTGTTCTCTTGAAACCCCTTGTGTGATGTAAGAATCACATATCTGTTTGAATTTCTGTACTGCTCGGATGGGATCTTCTCCAACTCTACCGCGAAAATTTCCAAAATTTTGGAATTGAGCTAACATACCCGAATCAGGACGAAACCTTGGAACATCTATATCTGGAGCACCTATTCCTAGAGCAGGAGCACGGAACAGAACTTCTTCTGGACCATTAACAAACCATGGATCTTGATTAATTACTATCTGAGCTTGGACTTGAGGATTAGGATTGAGTGGCTGAACTTGAGGAATAATGCCTGGTGGCGCTAAAGGTTGGCCATTTGCGTCTAGCTGGCCTTGTCCGTTATTTTGTTGGTTCTGAATATTGATATTCTCCATTCTGTTAATTAATTCTTCTACTTCTAAGGCTTCTTGTTCCCTCCTTCTCTTGTTAGCAAGTCTGATTAACGATTCTGGATTATTAAGGATCGGAGGTGTTGGCTCAAGATCCTTAAGAGTCTTCTTCGATACACCAAACCTAAAAACCTGAAAAAGATGAACAAACAAAAAGCGTAAAACTGAAATAAAAATAAATGCAACTATCACTAAAGGATAAACACCGTGGTCACACGCTACCGTCCCCGCCAGCGGCGCCAAAAACTTGGTGGTCCTTTGTGTGTTCTAAAATAAATGCAAAAGTAATCGAACCACAACCGCAAGTGTACGGTTGTCCCAAGTAGTAATAAGTTATTCTAGGATCGTTCGCAGGGACGGTTTGGTCAACTACAATGCTTATCGATTAATGAATGATTGCACTTATGGAAGCAAATAAAAGTTCGAATGATTGATTGTTTGGTTTTGTTATTTCTAAGTAAATAAAGACTAAACAGAAAATGCAAATAAATAGTAAAACACAAGTAAATGAGTGTGAAACGCAAGTATGAGAAGATAGCACTTGAGAACGCAAGGGGTCTTCCTAATCCTATTTCATAACATATTCTGTTTAAGGGCTAAATTGGTCAATTACAATGGTCGGGATTCTAAATTCCTTATACCCCCGTCAAGGTGGACTATAAGGCTATCCTAGAGTGTCACTAGTCCTGTCAGGGTAAATATGATCCACTTTTAGATGTTTAAGTTAATTACCTCATTGGCCCTAAAATTAGCTAAGTTCGTCAGATTCAATAACTTCTATTTTAGATTGAATAAATATTTCCGTACCTAAACCCTCCGTCTGGATAATCCAATCGCCACTAATTGGAATAGCCTAGATACTAACACCTGTTCTTAGTTCATGACTCTAAAAACAGTAAATAATATTAATTTATCTAAAAGAGTAAAAGCCCCAATCTAATTTAATTTAACAGAAACCCAAATTCAGGACATGAAATTCAATAAGATTTGGAATTACCCATAAAGCATTCTCAAGCACTAAAATGTGTTTAGCTCATATTAATTGAAAAGAAAACTAAATTAAATAAAATGGAATTCATATTGTTTACAGAATTAAAGATAAAATTAACCTAATTTCCGGAATTCGAATGACTGAGAACGGAGATATAGACCCTCTCCAGCTCTTGCAGCTTCTTCTTTTTTTCTTTCTGTTGCTTCTCTCTAGTGTTTAATCTTGTAAAAAGTGAATTGTATTTAAAACAGAAGTCAAAGGCTCTTTTTATAGGTGGAAAAACGGATTAGGGCTTGGACCTAAGAATAAAACACTAATTAAATGTCCAAGCTCAATTTCTAAGCCCAAAATCCCGTAACTGCTGATACACCTCTACTAAAACGGCTTTTCCCGCTTCGTTATGACTCCGATTGACTTGATTCCAGTTGATAAAGTTCCGTAACTTGATAAGGAATGTTTTCTCTTCAAAGGTTAGTGGCTAAATCATCTCTTAAGCACCTTGAAATTAGCAATCTTTGGCCTGGAAAACAGATTTTCAGCTCTAAAAACAATTTCTTTCGGGATTTATCTTCAAGTCTTGACTCCGTGTCACGATCTTTGACTTTCTCCTCGGATTCCTCTTCTAGCTAACATCCAAGACCTGTAAACTTTTCACTAAAAATACCAATATTACGCGCAAAAGTTTAATAAATTAAAAATGCTAGAAATAAAAGAGGAAAAACATATTATTGCATATTTAGTCCAAAAGTCTATCAAAATAAATGAATAAACACCAAAAATGATGTCTCCCAAGGGCATGAAATTAGAGCACTTAGGGAGACATCAACAAGTATTACCTATGTATGTATTCGAACCAACCCCCCCCCCCCCCCCCCCCCCCCCCCCCGTCGGATGATCACTTTGCCACTAAAGTGAATAGCCCAAATACTAAAAGCTAATTCTAGTTGTACAGAAAAGAAATAGTAATGAAGAATAAAGTAATATCCAATATAAAATACTCAATTCAATTTAAATTATAAAAATCCTAAATTCAGAAACTTAGAATAAATTAATTAGGGTTCACCCCTTTATTGTGATTCTCAAACACTAAAGAAATTAGTTCATAATGAAATTAAAATTTGAAGTAAAATAAAAGGAGTTCATATTCAATTACAGAAAAAGAATAAAGACCTAATTGAAGGGTTGGAATGGGCTGTTGATGGAAGAAATAAATTTCTCCAACTCTAACTTTCTTCTCTCCTTTATGCTCTTGACTCTCTCTTGAAAAATATGAAGCGTGGAATGTAATTCTCTGGCGTGTCTGTTAAAAGGAGGTCTAAAGGTATATTTATAATAGAAAATAAAGATTGGGATTTTTACTTATAATCTAATTAAAATAATAAAAAGCCCAAATCCATTCTTTAATTCCTGTACTGGTGTACAACTCTTGGTAAAACAGCTGAATCTTTTGCATATCAACTCCAAATCGCCTCATTCTAGTCGCAAAATCTTCCTAACTCAAAAAGGCAACTTCTTTATTTCACGACTCAAAGGCTGAATCAGTGTCTAAGTGGATCGAAAACATCAATTAGTAACAGTCTTCCAAATTTGCAGCTTCTCTAGTCAACTCTTCGGGAAATCTTTTCTCGTCTAAGACTTTAATTCCCATTTCACCTCCTTGTATTGGTGCTCCATAGCGTCCATGGACTTAAGAACTTTGCACTGAAAACAAACAAATCAACGTACAAAAAATCTAAAAATGAAATATCGTAAATCCAAGGGGAGAAAATGAAATATAATAAAATAAGCCTAAACGTCTATCAAATAAGTCAAATATTCACTGAAATGATGTCTCCTAAGGGATAATATATAGAACAAAATGCGAGACAACACTAGGCGGCCATTTTTTGCCACTATCGGTGCCTAGGCGGGCTAGGCGCCTCTTCCACGACGACTAATGCACTAGGAAAAAATTACTACAATGTTTACTAAGCGTAAGCGAATAAGGGGTGACTTGACGCCTACAAGGTTCCTAGGCGCGTCTAGGCGGAAAACTCTACAGTATAGGTTGCTCATGAGGTTGAAGAAACCAAGGTACGACTCCAGGCGAGACTTGTGTACCTCTATTATTATTCAAAGGCAGTCGCTCTCTAGGAGGTATTTGTGTACCCCTTGTGTTGGAAATCTTGGGTTCCTTTTCTCATCTAAGTTCACTTGAGAATTAGCATTCACGATAACCATTTCTTCTTGTGCTCTACTTTCTATTTGAATGAGGCAAAAAAAAAAAAAACTCAAGCGTAAAACCAAAAACAACTATCACTACTATACTAAACTAATAACACATAAATATAATGATATAGTCCCTGGCATCGACAACAAAAATTTGTCGTCCCAAAGGTATGATGATAAATTAACACTAAAGATAAGGTTCTTTTATTACCTGTCAACAACCCGTACACTTAAGCGATTCTCAAGCAAAATTATGTTTAGTTCGTACACAAATAATGGAAATAAGTAGTAAATACTATAATAATCATGTTTATAATTAAAAACTGAATAAAATTAACCTAGTACTTGAGTGGAAATAGATAATAGATGAGGAATAATGGTCGAATTGGGTGTAGGAAACCTTCTCCTCTTCTTCTGTTCTGACTCCAGGCATGTAGCTCCTCTTCAAGGGTGTAATATGTCAAGTTTGTTGAATAATGAGCCTTATGGGCTCACTTAATTGGGTTAAAGATAGCCTAATCCGTTTATAGCTAGTATTGAACAGGTTCGAGTCACGGTGGAAGCAAATAACATAACTATTTCATCTCAACTCCGAATTGACTTCCGTCACTTATCATGTGTAACTAACTTCAAACTCTATCCAAAGATAAGAAAATTTGTCCAAATCTCTGCCAACTATTCGTGTAGACGGGATCAATGGGCGTCAAATATTTTGCTGGTAAACACTCCAACAGCTCCAATATGACTTTTTGATTTTTCTATGCCTTGGCTTGCGTTTGGAATTGACTTATTGACTTCTAATCATCATCTTGGAATCTTATGTCAAACATGTACCTAAAATATACACACTTAACACGCAATTAAGGCATAAAAGCTCTATAAATAGTACGATATCCAAAATGAGATGAAAAAGTAATATATGTCGAATATTTACGAAAATTTTCTCACTTAGGACCAAATAACCCCCAAAAAATGTCTCATGACAGGATTAATTCATCACAAAAAAGGAGTCATCGAATACCAAACTTCCATGGTCTCTGTAACCATAAATTTTCATCTTGCATCAAAATAAAACACAACTCGATATCTTTACATTTACTAATGTGAAATAAATCAAAAAAATTCTTTGTAATCTTCACCTTCTTTGAGCTTGACATGTTGTATGAATAATATTTTCTCGGTGTACATCGTCATCTACCTCGTTTTGCACAATTAGATATTCTCTTGCAATGTGCTCACCATGGGATGCATATTCTCCTTCAACAACATCATCCACCGTGTTGTAGATTCGGTATTTTTATTTATATTGATATTTTCTCATTGTAAATTGTCATCTTACTTGGTTTTCACACCTAGATCTTCTCTTAAAATCTTATCATTTGTATTGTGCATTCTACTTCATTAATATCCTTCAAAGGTGTTATAGATATGGTGTGCTAGTTTATCTTGATCTTTTCAAAAATTTATAAGACTTTTGGACACTGTTTATTATGTGGCCAAAACCATGACATTTATAACATTATCAAATATCAAGTTCAAAGTATTAGAAGAATCAATTTTTCCTTGGTTTACATGGCTAGCCATTTCTTGCTTTCTTGTGGGCTTAAGTTTAGGGGTTGTTTTCTCTTCTCTTATATAGCTTGATCTCGAAGGAGAATATCTAGCAATATGGGTTGTACATGTATATCTCTTTTCTTGGTATTTTGCATTGCGTCGATCTTATCTAGCCACTTACTAACATGTTCAAATCCAACCCTTATTCTTTGGTAAAGGTTCCACTATGTATAACATAAGCCATGAAATTCAAATCCTTTTAAACAAAACCTTTTGTTCAACCTTAAGTGTTAAATTGAAACTCTTTCTACAAACAAATCACATTTTTCTTAAACTATTTCTTTTTTTTCTTTTCATTTTCTTTTTGATAAAAGCTGGAAGCGGAAAAAAAGTAAAATTTATAAGATAGACAAAACTGAATAAAAACTCAGCTCTAGTACCAAACAATGTGAACCTCGCCAAGAATAACGAGACCCAATAAAATTATTAACCTTATATTTTTTTCATCAAGTTTCGATGGAACCACGACCTGTTGTTTGTATAGAAATAAAACCCGGGTATGTGAAGATGCCACAATCAATTGTGAGAGATTTATTGATAAGTTGAGATAAACACCACAAGATAAACTCTTTATAAGTTTAGAAGAAGATCTTCACATAACTAAAGATAAAAGATATCGAAATTGTATCATAAAAGTTGTATTCTAATAATTTATGTGCATGCCTTTTTAGAGGTTGAATAGTACAATATGAATAGTAATATTCTAAGATTTCCTATGCTAAAACAAATATGAAGAATACTAAACTACCTTATAAAAAGGAAATTTGAATTCTTCCAATCAATGAAAGTTGGTGGAGTTGTAGTATCTCCTTTAAAGTGGTCAACATAATTTGTATCATCTACAAAATCCGGTGAAACATCAAGACATATTAGTGATTTTTACTCAACACGATATAAAGATATAAAATTCTTATGTGAAATAAATATAGATGAAGAAGAACTTATAAATCTGATTGCCTCTCGAATATATTTGATTGAATCCAAATCAGTCATACCTTTATTCACAACCAGATTTAATATATTTGTGAAATATATTACATGTACAAACATATAAATCACTATGATTTTTGGCTTCTTACCTATAACTTCAATCAAATATTTATATGTCATAGTATTAGAAGTGGCATTATCAACCGTCAAAGTTAATTAAGTATCAAAATTCCATACTCAAATGATATTTTAAACCAGCATGCCAATTGGTTTACCCTTGTGATCCTCTACCATGCAAAAACCATTCATTATTTTCTATATAATCCATTCAAGATCAATAAAATAATCATTCAAACACATATAGTTAAAAATCTAATTATATTTCCATGTGTTAATGTCATACTAATTCTCATCCCCTTCATTAGAGTATTCAACTTATTATTTTCTTCATTATAGACATGTCTTTCCTCGTAATGGTCATTCTAAATAAAATAATTGTAAAGTTGGGTTTCATTTCATTACAAAACCTTCTTAAACCAACCCCCTTCCCAAATTTAAAAGACAGATCATATAAATTTTTCATTTTATCTAATGCTTTAGTTGAGGCCTCAACTACAAAACATGTAAGGCACCACATACCCCACCCTTCTCTTTTTGTAAAACATATATTGAGTATGAACCTATAGACACTTATAGTAAGAATACTTAGTATACTTCTTATTTTTAATATGATGAAGCATGTTGGTTGTATCATATTTCCTAGAACCAACAACCTAAGTTTTTCACAGTACATATCCTACACTATTGCGCGTGTGTTTTTTAGCGACTACAAATGTAGTCGCTAATGATATAAAAAGTCGTCGCTACAGAGTGTTTTTGTCTTTAGCGACAACATGTCATCACATATATTTCGTCGCTAGTAATTCGGCGGTAGAGACATTTTTTACGATGAAAATCTTTGGCGTAACCGCGAATGACTAAACGTAATTTGCGACTATAAAGGTCGTCGATAGTTGTCTTATTAATAGCGACGACTTAAAGTTGTCTCTAATAACATATACTGGCAACTGATCTTTATGGTCATTGTATTGATATTTTGTTGACAACAGAGAAGTCTTTAATAACAAAATAACTAGTGACTATATTTTTCCTTCTTTATTCCGACTACAATGTCCTCGCTAAAATGATTTTTTTTTTAAATCTGAATTTTTATTTTGAATTTTTATTTGAATTTTTAATTTCGATTTTAATATTAATACCAATAATAAAACCATCAAATATTTAACAAAAAGCAACATTAAAATAGATAAAAGTCATAACGAACCAAAAAGTCATTACATAAATCCAAAAGGAAGTCAAAACAACCAAAACAAGTCAAGATAGTAGTAAGGATCAGACAATTGGTCAACATCTTCTTCTTCTTCCTCTTCTACTGCTCTTTCATCTTCGAGAGGGACGAATGGGCCAAGACCAGTTTCGTCCCTCAGACTATTCAAACCCCATAAATCCGCTTCTATGTGATTGGTCGAGTAATGATGGGCATGTGTGCTAGCTGTGGAGGTAGACGATGATATATTTGATGTATGATCGATAGGGGGAGGCGTTGAGCTGCGTGAAACTCGTTCATAGATTCCATCATTATGTTGAGCCGATCCTTATTTTGTTTAATCGAAGGATTTGCCTCGGGAATGCGGGCGTTTTTTGGAGAAGGACCCACTTTGGGTGCCCAACTCCGAGAAGGTGGGTCCATGCCTTCTTCAGCGGCTTCTTTCAAGGCATCGAGTTGATTTTGCAGCGTTAAATAGGGAGTAGAGAATGACCCTTCAGATGACCCAACTTTTGACTCGATCACTTTCTTTTCCAGCTTCACACGAAAAATATCCTATTACATTGAATAAAAATATTTTAAATACAAATAAATTTCAAATCATTAACTAGTATAAAAGTTAAGTTTTTAAAGAAAAATACTCACATTAGCGTTTATATACTTCTCGCTCCTCCACTAATCATTCTTCCCGTTGTACCCCATATGCTCGAAAAAACCACCCAAAGGTGGAAGCGGCCTCTTCCTTAGTGTCTGTTGGTCAACGAAAAATCAACGGTTCTTTAGTTGGTTTTTTCAGCTTCCACTGTTTAATAACATTGTAAAATAATTATATTAAAAATTCATAAATGAAACTAATATATTGTATTACAAAAAAACATGTACCTTATAAATTATTTCCCAAGTTTAGGAATAAATGCTTGATCCAACTCCACCCGGCTTCTTCTGTTTCTTTCGGTTATCTGAATTGGCATTTGCTTGGTTCTGTTTAAAAATAATTTTAAAAAATAAATTACACATAATTAATAAGATGTATAATAAAATAGAACTTTTATACCTGACTATCAATATCATCCCACATCTCGTAGTTTTTTTCCAATTTTCCTCCAATAGATCAGCCGGTACGTGGCATTTCTTTAAGTTGTTGGTTATTTTTTCCCAATCATCCCTTAAGCTCCACCCCTCCATGTCAAAAAACTCCTGTAATCGCCTAAGAATGTACTATGTTAAGTTATTCGGCACGTCTTTCCATTTCTTATATAATGGAGGCACGTTCTCACAGATTGTCACCCCTACCACTTGGGCCACATCAAGATCCGATCCGATATATTCAGAAATTCATGCAGATCTGTGATGCTTATATCATAAGAGGAGTGACTAGGAGTCAAGTGTATTACCTGATGTTCCAGTTCTTCTTGACCGGATGTGCAAGCGATTGGTATGATACCCAATACCCTCATGTCATTCCAGATTGGGACAAGCTTCAAACAAGATTCCTAGACCGCTTCTATCTGGTACGTTTAAAAGATATGTTGGAGCTTGAACAATTTATACAGAAAAACGAAGAGAGTTTGGGTGAAGCATGGTTACGATTTACAGAAAAGAAGGCGAGATGTCCGTATCATCAATCCTCGCCGGAATATTATTTAACCTTGTTTTATGGAGGCCTTAATGACAAATCAAGAGAGAAAGCAGATTCGTTAGGAAACGCAGGTTTTGTGTTGCTAGATCCTGAAGAAGCTGAGTTGGGGATAGAAAGAATTCTTGAGAACGAGAGAAGTTGGCCAAAGAAACCAGAAAAAGAAGAAAATTCAGAATCTCTGAAGCTCAAGGAATTGGCTAAACAACTCGAAGAACTACAAGAACAAGCCCGAACAATTGCTCAGGTAAATACAGTACGTGCAATTCCTTCGTGTCCTGGTTGTGGATCAAGAAACCATGTGTGGGAAGGATGTATGAATAATCCAGTAGTAGCTTCGGTTACATATCCGCAAAATAACTATTATTCGAATAGTTGTAATCAGCCTCAAGAAATCTGCACTAATTATCAACAACCTCCACAGCAAAAGAGTTGGGTCAGAAAGCAAGAAACTTATCAACAACCCCAACCTCAATCCGATAATCCACCACAACCTATTCAGAAAAAGGCGCCCATTAGTAAGAAAGCTTTCCAAGAAACAAAGAAAGATCCACCGAAACAATCAATGCAACTGGCAAAACAAGAACAAATCCAAAGCTTGAATTCAAGTATGGCTAAATTAATGCAAGCAGCTGAGAAAATGAGTCATAGCCAACAGAAAATTCAAGCCCAGCAGAAGATTATCAAGAAACTAGAGCATACTTTATCACATATGGCGAGTGCATTACAGAATCGGCCAAAAGGGCAACTTCCAAGTGATACTATTGCTCCTCGAGATGATTCTTGCTATGCAGTTGAATTGCACAGTGGAAAACAACTACCTCCACCAAGAAGAGAGCTTGAACCAGTCCCTATTCCAGAAACTAGGAGGGAAGAAACAATCAAAGATACAGTAGAGGAGGTAGTTGAAGAGAAGAGTGTCCAAACCGAGACACCTGCGAAGACAAGAAAACCAGTGGAACTTAATACACACCCTCCACCACCTTACCCTTCACGTGCCAGGAAGAAGAACAATGACCTGGAATTCAAGAAGTTCGCTGACATGTTGAAGAAGTTGGAAGTTAATATACCTCTTGTTGAAGCTCTCAAGAGAATGCCAACCTATCTTAAATTCATGAAAGACATTCTCTCCAACAAGCAAAGTATAGAAACTAGGGAAACAATTGGATTACCTATGGAGTGCAGTGCTATATGTCAAAGTAAGTTGCCACCAAAGCTAGAAGATCCCGGAAGTTTTACGATTCCCATCGGCATTGGAGATAGTTGGACCGGTAAAGCATTATGTGATTTAGGCGCGAGCATCAATCTCATGCCTAGATCCCTGTTCGAGAAGCTTAATATTGGAGAAGTAGTACCCACATCTGTGGTATTACAAATGGAGGATCGCTCCCTCTCACGACCAATAGGTAAAATTGAAGATGTTTTAGTTAAAGCTGGCTCTTTTATTTTTCCTTGTGATTTTATTATTCTTGACTACGACGCGGATAAGAATGTCCCCATCATTTTGGGTAGACCATTCTTAGCCACGGGGCGTACACTAATTGATGTTGAGAATGTTGAGTTGATCATGAGAGTACAAGGCGAACAGATACGATTCAATGTGTTTCAGGCTATGAAGTAACCAAATTCGAAAGAGGAATGTTTCAAAATAGATGTCATCGGAAAAATTGCGCAAGAAGTCTTCAATGAAGCAAGCTTAGATGATGATCTTGACGAAGCCTTAACACTTGAATCACCAGAGGAACCCGAGATTCCCCCTGAAGATGTCGCTGCATTAGGATCAAATGTACGAGAACTACTTCGAGAATCAGGTGACATTGAACCAATGAAACAACCATCTATAATATGTCCACCTGTTCTCGAAGAAAAACCACTTCCAGATCATCTACGCTATACATATCTAGGTACGAACAAAACTCTGCCTGTTATTATTTCTGCTAACCTTTCAGGTCCTCAAGAGGAGAAACTACTCCAAGTACTTCGCGCAAACAAAGAAGCAATCAGATGGACTATTGCCGACATCAAGGGAATTAGTCCTTCCGTTTGCAAACACAAAATCATTCTTGAGAACGAAGGTGGGCGATCTATAGAGGGACAAAGAAGACTCATGCCAGCTATGAAAGAAGTGGTGAGAAAGGAAGTTATCAAGTTGTTAGACGCAGGAATTATCTATCCGATTGCGAGCAGTGATTGGGTTAGTCCAGTGCAATGTGTTCCTAAGAAAGGAAGTTTCACTACCATCCTTAATGATCAAGGCGAAGCCATACCATCAAGACCAGTTGTAGGGTGGCGAGTGTGCATGGATTACCGAAGACTGAACAAAGCTACAAAGAAAGATCACTTCCCGCTACCATTCATTGATCAGATGCTAGACAAACTTGCAGGGAGAGAATATTATTGTTTCCTTGATGGATATTCGGGTTATAATCAGATTTGTGTAGATCCCCTCGATTAACACAAAACAACTTTTACTTGTCCGTTTGGTACTTTTGCGTATAGAAGAATGCCGTTTGGGTTATGCAATGCACCTGTCATGTTCCAGAGGTGCATGATGGCGATATTTTGGGACATGATTGATAAATATTTGGAGGTTTCTATGGATGATTTTTCGGTTTTCGGAGATAGTTTTGATGATTGTTTGAATAATCTTGAGAAAGTCCTTGTGGGATGTAGAGAAAAAGATCTTGTGCTTAATTGGGAAAAATGCCACTTCATGGTTCAAGAGGGAATTGTGTTGGGACATAAAGTTTCGAAGGCAGGGATGGAGGTTCATCGTGCTAAAATTGAAGTTATCAAAACATTACCACCTCCAGTTTTTGTTAAAGGAGTGAGAAGTTTCTTGGGTCACGCAGGATTTTATCGAAAATTATTAAAGATTTCTCCAAGATCTCCAAGCCGCTTTGCTCTTTACTTGAAAAGGATTCTCCTTTTAACTTTATTGACGAATGTCTTCAAGCGTTTTTTACAATTAAGGAGAAACTGATCTCCACACCTATTGTTATACCTCCTGATTGGAAAGCTCCGTTTGAACTTATGTGCGATGCTAGTGATCACGCTATGGGTGTTGTGTTGGGACAGAGGAAAGACAAGATTTTCCACACGATTTATTATGCAAGTAAGACTTTCAACGCTGCTCAGATGAACTATACAGTAACGGAGAAAGAGATGTTGGTCGTGGTGTATGCTTTTGATAAATTTCGTTCCTATCTGATTGGGAAGAAAACGGTTGTATACACGGACCACTCAGCTATTAAGTACCTTATGGAGAAAAAGGACGCTAAGCCGCGTCTTATTAGATGGGTACTGTTGCTTCAAGAATTCAACATAGATATTCGAGACCGAAAGGGATGCGAGAATCAAGTTGCTGAACATTTATCAAGGCTCGAAGGATCTGATGCGAACAAAGAACCGTTTTTGGTTAAAGAGGTATTCCATGATGAACAACTTTTTGCTATTAAACATGCTTTTGTGCCATGGTATGCAGATCTAGTCAACCTCATTGTGAGTGGTGTTTTTCCCAAAGATTTCCACCCACAACAAAGACAAAGATTAAATCACCAGGCCAAACAGTATTATTGGGATGAACCGTACCTCTGGAAGATTTGTAGTGACCAAGTGGTCAGAAGATGTGTGCATGAAGGTGAAATGGAAAAAATCATTGAAGGTTGTCATAGTTCACCTTATGGAGGTCACTTTAAAGGCGATAGAACCGCAACTAAAATTCTTCAATCCGGGTTCTATTGGCCTACCATACACAAAGATTGTCATCGTTTTGTCCAGTCATGTCCAAGATGCCAGTTCACTGGCAATATATCAAAAAGAGACGCAATGCCGCTTAACAATATCCTAGAAGTTGAAATCTTTGATGTATGGGGAATAGATTTCATGAGACTTTTCATCACTTTCCATGAAAATCTTTATATTTTGCTTGCGGTAGATTATGTATCAAAGTGGGTAGAAGCAGTGGAAACACCAAAGTGGGTAGAAGCAGTGGAAATCTTTATATTTTGCTTAAGGTTGGGATTCCGTGTCGGATCCCTTCCATCACCGTCACCGTCATGGTTTCTCGACATCACATAAGCCGTCAAACATTAATCCGAATTATTACATAAAATTATAAATAAGTTATTTAATTACAATGATTAATAATAAACATTACAATCCAATGCATAAATTAATAAATATTACAATCAGATGAATAAATTGATAAATATTACAATTTGGTAAATTAATAAATATTACAACACTAAAATAATACATATAAAATAAATTTAATTAAACTTATTAAAAACTAATACAGTCCAATTAAAATCTGTATAAAAAATAACAAGTCAGTCCAATTTATTTAAAGATTTTACCATAGTCCTTTAAATATATAATTATAATTAGGTTCTTCTTTTAAAAAAAAAAGAATTTAAGTGTATTTTTTTCAAAATTTTATTTTATGTCCTTTTTTAAAAAAAAAAATCTTTGATGATATTTAAAAAAAAAATTACTTATTAGTCCTTTATTCTAAAATAAAAATGAATTTTAGTCCTTTATTTACCAATTTTTTTAACTTTATTTGTTATTGAATTACTTATTAGTCCATTTTTTTTTACAAAAATTGCTTTAAGTCCTATTTTTTACAAAATTTACTTCTAAATCCTATTTTTTAAATTACTTTTTAGTCCTTTATTTTACAAAAATGACTTTTTAATCCTTTATTTTACAAAATTTTCGTTTAAGTTCTATTTTTTACAAAATTTTCTTCTAAGTCCTTTTTGTACAAAATTAATTATTAGTCATTTATTTAACGAAAACTATTTTTTAGTCATTTGTTTACAAAAAATGTGTTTAAGTCCTATTTTTTACAAAATTTTCTATCAAGTCCTTTTTATTACAAAATTAACTTTTAGTGTTTTATATTACAAAAAATTATTTTAACTCCTTTTTCTAACAAAAATTTCTTTTTAAACTCTTTTTATAAAAATTACTAATTAGTCCTTTGTTTTACAATTACTTCAACTAGTATATTTAGTTTATTATTACTATTACAATTATTTGCACCTAAAGTCCTCAAATTCTACATTAACTTATGAAAAAATCTAAAACAAATTTCAAAAATATCAAATCAGCTAAAAGTTTTAATTTATGAACAAAACAACAAATTATTTACTACTTAAACACTAATCATAATCACAAAGCTTCCAAAAAAACCCTAATAATGTATCTAAACTAATTTTTAATCAATTTAATTTGACAATACACCTAAACATCACTATTTACACCTAATAAACATGTTAAACATAGTAAAATAAACTACTCTAAATTCTAAATTCGATAATTACATTATAAAGCCAACAATCTTTTATAACGGAAAATGTAAAATAAAAAAACAAAAAGAAAAGCTAGAATCCATACAGTTTACGTGGGAATTGAAGTGTTATTGTTGAAGAAGCCATGCCAATAATTCGGAATCAAAAAGCACAAACAAATAAAAATATTGTTAAAAGTTTGATAAAAAAATTAAAGATTAATAAGTGTTTAGAGGAATTGGATTGGGAGTGATATGATCTCGCTTTGGAATTTTTGTGTGTATTAAGTGAACCAGAAAATGAGCTTGGTAGGGTTTTATAACAGTTTTTTATTAGCGACGACATTAAGTCGTCTCTAATAACAGAAAAGTTGTCGCCAATGAGAGACATGTGTCATAGTACGTGTACAAGTCTTTTTGCTATCCATGTTTAGCGACGACACGTGTTGTCGCGTGTCAAATAAGCCGTCACTGATGTAATTGGACGGAAAAAATAGCCGCCCAAATTGACAAACCAAAATTTTCGACGGCATTAGTGACTATAAAAGTTGTCGCTAATGACAAATTATCATTAGCGACGACTTTTTAAATCTAGAGACTATAAATGTCGTCTCTAATGTTAAATTTAATTTTTTCCTTTTTTTTAATAATTATAAAACCTTTTTTATTTTAAAACTATTAAAATTCACATTATAACATCAAAAACAACACAATATAACCAAAACAATTTAACGATCTTAAAATTTGAATCATAAATCACTCAAATTTAAAAAAAAAACGTAAAACGATAAAGTATTTCAATAATCAGTTTTGTATCCACTAGTGTCTATAAATTACTCATCACTATAAACGTTTATAGGTTCCTCTAATTGTTCATCTCCATACTCGTCCCATGTGTCATCAAATACCACCTCGTCTTTATCAATAACTATATCAATCCGTAATAGAGATGGTCAAATTCGATCTCCTCACCAGTTGTCAACTTTAGTCGTGAGTAATCTGTCTCCGTGTTCACCAAATGAATCATGATAGGATCGTTGTCAGTAGATAGCGATTTTGCACCCCATAACTCGGGACTCCATCCACGTCGATCGTTGATTTTCCAGACGGCTTTCCACCCTTTCATTGATTTCCTTGCATTAATCTCGTCAATGTAAAACACTTTTTTGGCTTGCGTTGCTAAAACGTATGGTTCTTCCCTCCAAAAAATTAGATGTGTTGATAAAGGTTACCCCATGTTCTTTCCTCACATTTCTCGTTTTATACCACTTACACTCGAATAACACAATAGTACAACCACCATCGAATGTAACCTCTAAGATCTTGACTAATTCACCATAGAATGGTGCCCCATCATATATGTTACATACTCCATAATCCTGAATCACTATTTTTTCTCCCTTTTCACGAGTAATCCATTTGACACCGTTCACAACATATGAATCATATATATGAACCGGACCATGAGACATGCTCGCCAAGGACATCATCTCAAGGGTAGGTAATTTTGAAATACCTATTTTCCCTTTTAAAAAACTAGGATTAACTTAATTAATTGATTAAAACGAATTACGAATAAAAAAATATTAAAAAGCAAACATGTGCCAGGCACGTGACACTTAACGGTGTTTTTGGACGAAAAACGTTACCAGGGGCAACGAGTCACGAAAACAAAAATTAAGGGGTAGCCAGTCGCATTTTAAACAATGAGGGGTAAGCTGCCAATCGGGCCAAACTCCAGGGGGTAAACAGGGCATTTCCTCATAAAAAATTAAAACTATAAACAAATTAGATTTGTTTAACAATCTATAACAACACAATTATTAACAAAAACATATACACATTAACAATTTGCTCTCTTTAAGATTGAGTGAGTGCATTATTTTGGTTTTCTTACTTCAGGCTATCGACTTTCTCTTACCCTGCTATACAATGGTTTGAGTTATTAGTTTATTGCATAGTCGAAGACAAAAACAGGTGACTGACCATTCTTCTCTCAATCATAACTATCCTTAAAATAATATTATATATATATTATCGATTTATGTTATAATTTATATAGAAAGTTACATTTTTCTTTCTTGTCTCATGTAATATGCATGATATTGTTTGAATTTAATATATTGAAGGAGGAAAAGATAGAGAACCCTTTTTATTGTTTTCGATCGGTTCCTAATTAAGGAATTTGAATGTATAACTTTTAAGATCCCTTTATAATTTAGTTTTTACTTCTTTTATATTGAAATAATTTCAAAAAAAGAAGAAGATTATTTATTAAAATTTCTTAACAACCTTATAATCTTTATATAATTAAAATTCGAAACCACCTTAAGAATATATTCAATGAAGAATGTAATCATCAACTTCAAATGAATTTTACAAATGCATTTTGTCCCTAGTTTATTGAGTAATTTCAGTTCTTCATTTTCACGATAACAACATTTGCTGCAAAGCAGAGCTCTACACTTTGTAGTAATATGAATGAATCGTCTCGATTGCTTTCTTGAATTGTTAACCTTTTTTTAGTAATTGTACTCTAGGTCCCTATATTATACAAAATTACCTATTCTTTTGAAGAAAAACAAATTTAAAGAATCTTTGTAACAGCCTTAAAGAAAATATATGACAATCTCTTATTCCAGCTTTCAATTGAGATGTGTGTGAGATAGTGATGTTAGGTGTGTGATATTAAATGTATATTTAGGATTGATGAAGATGGAGTTTGTGATTGGGCAGTGGTGTTGACCCTGGGCAGTGGCGGTGAAAAATATAGGTTTAAAATCAGAGTATTGTTTTTATTAGGGGCAATACGATAGTAAAACCCCACGACTTCTCCATTTATAAAGTAAAGCCTCCTTTGTAGTCAACTAGTCAATGCGTTTGTAGTACCGGTGGAAAGACAAAGCAGCCCTTGAGAATGGGTTTCTCTCTGCAGTCACGTGTGTGGTCAGGAAAGGTGAGTAATAGGTGTACGGTGGGTACTGAAAAGGCTTTTACCAAAACCAAAACATAATATAGCATTTTTTTTGGGTTGGCTTAATACATCACTGTGGTAAGAGAGGAGAAGGTGTGTGAAAACCTTTTTTACAGCGGAGAGAGCATCGCAAGGCGGAGGGTGGAAATTAATCTGTGCATCCATACAACGACATACTGTGATAAAGGTAATAAACATCATGTAATATTTAGGGTTTTTCATACTATTCAAGTTTGTAAATGTAATTAGTCTGTGTCGTAGTGTTTGTGAGATGCCTGTGATGCGAAAGTGTCTGGACCCAAATGTGTAAGCCAATATATTCTGTGACATATACTGATCTGTAAGTCTTAACCTATGTACGAAACTAACCATAACTGATGATAACTATGTTATTACATTGAGTATTCGATGATTATATGTATATGTAGAGGATATGTATATGTGTATGTGTGACTATGGTCTGTACCTTCCATATATGTAAGTGTAGTGTGTCTGGCTAGGAAGACTATATAGACTGTATGTTAGTATGTCTAAAACAAGGACTATGTACGGGTTTTTTACTTGTATCTTAATCGGTGTAGATGAGTACATAAATGAATACATATATGTTAAGGCTGTGCTATAAGACTGTGTTGTGTGCGTATATGTGCAAATGTGTCTGGTCAAATGTGTCTGGCCTAATGTATCTAGGATGATGAGACACAATTGTTGGTACGGGACATACTTTGTGAAAGGACCGTATATATGATGATGATGAGTAATTGAATTATTTTGCAGAAAGATGACGGAAAAAAGAGGTACATTACAAGCTTTGGCAAAAGTGTTTACTGACAACCCGATTCCAAAGAGCTACATGGATGGACTAAAAAGCTCACCTTTCTACCGGTTTTTCGTGGGGTTGTACAACATGGAACATGAGAGCAGGTTAGCAAAACATGAGTCTATTATCTGCGACATACTAGACACGTATGATGCAAACAGGGAGGCGTTTGTTTTGGGAAGCGAGAGCATGAGAATAACAGGGTATGATGTGAGTTTGATTATGGGTGTCGAAGTCGGTACGGCAAAACTGCCGATATTCAAGAAAGGTACAAGACAACCATCCAAGTGGTTCAGAAAACATTTTCCTAACGTAACGACGGGGAGGTTGGAACTGAAATCAGTGAAAGAATTAATTGCAAAAAGTGTGGAGAAAAACAAGCCGGGGTACCTACATACTTTTATAAAGTGCATGAACATTTTGGCATTGTCAAGCGTTTTCTACCCATCTGGTTCTGCACGGGCCACCCAATGGCATGTCTTTATATCGGAGGATGTGGATAGGATGTTGGACTATAACTGGCCGGACCACATTGCTGAAGCGGTAATGAGCGTGGCTGAAGGAATTGGTCCTGGCTGCTGAATAATGTTATTGGTAAGAGCTGGAGTGTTATAAAACATGTGTATATAGATAGCTAATACTCAAGTTGTTATTTTGGCACCCATGGTTGTGCGAGCATGTGAAAAAACGGGCATGAAACCTGTAACGAAGGATGCTATACCCAGGCTTTTTAAGTGGATAACAGTGAGTCCACCCCACCATTTCCGGATTGAAGTTATACAAAAAATAAAGAGGAAACGGGTAATCTAACAATTCGAAAATATATGTGTAAAAACAGATGTCCGATTTCGTTTTCTGACCGTATACATTTTTTGTGACAGGTACGAACGGGAGTGTTGAAACCTACTAGCAAAGAGATTGAGTAACTATCAATAGATATTTCAACGTACCCATCAACAACAGAGAGAGGTTGCTGAAGATAATGTGGTAGTAGATGATGGTGGTGGGTCGAGCAGTGTTTTGTGTAGCAAGGTGAAGGACACATTAGGGAGTGTAATTAAAAGCAGGGATGAGTTGAGTTTGGAGGTGGAAAAGTTGAGAATAGAAAATAAAAGACTACGGGAGGAGCTTGGAAAAGTAAAACAAATCGAAAAAACAACTGGAAAAGGCAAGTCGATTGTTGGTACGAAGGAGGGAGAAGAGAGGGTACGGGGAAAAAGTGTGGTAGGCGATCACGTAATGAAGAAAGTCGATAAATACACGATTGAAGTGGGTAAGGAAGACATAGAGATGGGTACGACCGAGATGGATCGTATGATGGAAGACCATAGAAATACTGGTGAGGTTGATGGAGGGACTGATGTGTCTGGACAGGTAGGGCTGGGTCATGTAGACTGTGACCGAGATGTCCAGGGTGATGATAACATATACATTCCATTGAACACGGACGAGATACTGGATTGGTTGGACGGAACAGAAAATAACTCTAGTGGGAATAAAAAGATGGACGGTATGAGTAATTCAGTTCATGGGGAGGGAGTGAATACCGGGTGTGAAAAAAGACAGTTGGACAGTTTGGGTAAGTCAGCAGATGGGGTGGCAGGAAATGACGATGGTATGAGTGTGGGGATGGAGAAATCAGGATGTGTAAGTGACGTGAGGATGGAATATGTCGTACAAAAGACAGTTTCTGATGTTGTGCTGATGTCTCCTCATTTGTGATAATAAAATATACTTCTGAGACATCATTTTAGGCTTATTTATTAGTTTATAGGTTGATTTTAGCTTAGTTTAGTGAACTTTCCTATTTTGAGTCTTGATTTAGTGACATAATATTTTTAGAGCATATTGGGTTTAATTGTTTATTTAGTGTGAAGCTTTAAAGATAATTATGGAGATTAATTAGAGTCCAAGTCAAAGACTACAACTTATGGAAAGATATTTACATGGAAATTGGAGATAAGGAAACAAAGGCTAAAAATTAGGAAAAGGAAAAGCTGCCTAAATCTGAGATTCTGCAGCACACGCCTAAAGAAGTGATGATTACTCCTACAAGGAAGCCGATTTTGGAAGATTCCTTTCATAGGGACATAGATAATTATGTTACGATTCTTTTGGTATATTATGGAGCAAAAACCGACCAATAACGAAGAAGATATACTCAAAACGGTCCAGCAGTGTTTATCTTTATTTCCGTTCGAATTTGAGTTGGGCTAGGAGTCCATTACTTAGATTTATCTCCAAGAAACGAATTAGGTCAACCTATACACTATAAATTCAGCCTATTAGCACTCTTAAATCATCCTTGGCGAAACCTTAAACTAAGAGGAAGCTTACAACACAAGAGAGAAGTCTGGAAGGAGCTGTTCATCACAATGTCTTCTTCTACCTTTAAATTTGTAATTTCTTTCTTTTCTTGCATGAACTAAATTTCTTTAGCTTGAGTTTTAGCATATTAGTATGAACCCTAGTTTTGATTGACATCTATCTAATTTGGGAATTCTATGTTTTAAATTGAATTATAGTTTTTATTCTCTGTTTATGTGTTTGGATTTATATTCTGTGTTCTTGTGGACTGCAGCCATATAGAATTACTATCTAGTAGTTAGGTCACCATTGACAACGGTGTTTAATTACATGTTTAGCACATAACGTCTAGTATTCGGTTTAGATCTGACAAATCAACCTAACTAGATAATCACTATGGTTTAGTTCTTGTGACTATTTACCAATTACAGGAAAAGTTTGCTTAGGAAGCCTTATTGACACAGGTAAATCCTATTTTAAACTACCGATAGCGAATTGGAACCGATTAGGGAAATACTACATAATTCACCCTTACATGTTTAGAACGGCAAACTAGTGGGGATTACATGCTAGTGACTCAAGCTATATTCTCATATTACTCTCTTTCGTATTTATTTTCTGTCTTTAAATTCTTAGTTTTAATTTAGTTAATTAGAAAATCCAACAAAAATCTTTTTATCTTTACTTTTATTTGCGTTTAGTTGTTCTAGCTTTAATTTATTTGCACCTGATTATTGCATAAGATTCCTCTAACCTTCGTAGTCTCTACGGAACGAATCTTAATCTTTTAACTAAAACTTGCATACGATCTGTATACTTGCAGAACCGTGTAGCTTTAGGGTTTGTTTGGATATAGAGGGGATTAATTATTAAAGGATAGGAAAGGATAGTATATTAAAGGAAAGGAGAGGAGAGTATTAATCTTGTTTGGATTGAGTAGAAAAAGAAAGGAAAATATTAGTAAAGGATTGGTTAAAGTTTGTGTTTGGATTGTATAAGTAAAGGAAAGGAAATGATTATTTTATAACTAAATTACTTTTATACCCCTAATATAATATATTTTAAATAGAACATAAGGGTAATAAAGATATTTTACTATTAAAATTAATCCCTTCCTTCTAATGACTCCAAATTGGAGGGATAAGATATAAAGAATTAGAAGGTATAATCTTAATCCTTTAATAACTTATCCCTTCAAAAATTTATAAAACAAACAAAGGAAGGATAAATATTATCCTTTATAATCCTTTCCCTCCCCTTCTAATCCCTCAATCCAAACATACCCTTAGGGTGTTATTTTCACTTTATTTATATCTTATTTTATCACACCCTAGGTCCCACCCAGTTTTTGGCGCCGCTGCCGGGGACTACATCGTTAGTCCTTGTGCATATATCTTGTGCTTTTATTTTTTAGTTAGTTCTATTTTACGCTTTTGTTTTTAGTTTTTGTTTTTCAGATTTAGTTACAGATGGAGAACCCAAGGAGACTTGAGCTACCCATCGAGTTTAGAGTGGAGCACGAGGAATTCGCGCTCCAGAAATCCAAGCCGCTAAATTTAAACCTGATCCAGGGATGCTAACTCAGTTTGCAACTCATGGACTATTCAGCGGTGCTGCACATCAAGATCCGATCCGATATATTCAGAAATTCATGCAGATCTGTGATGCTTATATCATAAGAGGAGTGACTAGGAAACAAGTGTATTACCTGATGTTCCAGTTCTTCTTGACCGGATGTGCAAGCGATTGGTATGATACCCAATACCCTCATGTCATTCCAGATTGGGACAAGCTTCAAACAAGATTCCTAGACCGCTTCTATCTGGTACGTTTAAAAGATATGTTGGAGCTTGAACAATTTATACAGAAAAACGAAGAGAGTTTGGGTGAAGCATGGTTACGATTTACAGAAAAGAAGGCGAGATGTCCGTATCATCAATCCTCGCCGGAATATTATTTAACCTTGTTTTATGGAGGCCTTAATGACAAATCAAGAGAGAAAGCAGATTCGTTAGGAAACGCAGGTTTTGTGTTGCTAGATCCTGAAGAAGCTGAGTTGGGGATAGAAAGAATTCTTGAGAACGAGAGAAGTTGGCCAAAGAAACCAGAAAAAGAAGAAAATTCAGAATCTCTGAAGCTCAAGGAATTGGCTAAACAACTCGAAGAACTACAAGAACAAGCCCGAACAATTGCTCAGGTAAATACAGTACGTGCAATTCCTTCGTGTCCTGGTTGTGGATCAAGAAACCATGTGTGGGAAGGATGTATGAATAATCCAGTAGTAGCTTCGGTTACATATCCGCAAAATAACTATTATTCGAATAGTTGTAATCAGCCTCAAGAAATCTGCACTAATTATCAACAACCTCCACAGCAAAAGAGTTGGGTCAGAAAGCAAGAAACTTATCACCAACCCCAACCTCAATCCGATAATCCACCACAACCTATTCAGAAAAAGGCGCCCATTAGTAAGAAAGCTTTCCAAGAAACAAAGAAAGATCCACCGAAACAATCAATGCAACTGGCAAAACAAGAACAAATCCAAAGCTTGAATTCAAGTATGGCTAAATTAATGCAAGCAGCTGAGAAAATGAGTCATAGCCAACAGAAAATTCAAGCCCAGCAGAAGATTATCAAGAAACTAGAGCATACTTTATCACATATGGCGAGTGCATTACAGAATCGGCCAAAAGGGCAACTTCCAAGTGATACTATTGCTCCTCGAGATGATTCTTGCTATGCAGTTGAATTGCACAGTGGAAAACAACTACCTCCACCAAGAAGAGAGCTTGAACCAGTCCCTATTCCAGAAACTAGGAGGGAAGAAACAATCAAAGATACAGTAGAGGAGGTAGTTGAAGAGAAGAGTGTCCAAACCGAGACACCTGAGAAGACAAGAAAACCAGTGGAACTTAATACACACCCTCCACCACCTTACCCTTCACGTGCCAGGAAGAAGAACAATGACCTGGAATTCAAGAAGTTCGCTGACATGTTGAAGAAGTTGGAAGTTAATATACCTCTTGTTGAAGCTCTCAAGAGAATGCCAACCTATCTTAAATTCATGAAAGACATTCTCTCCAACAAGCAAAGTATAGAAACTAGGGAAACAATTGGATTACCTATGGAGTGCAGTGCTATATGTCAAAGTAAGTTGCCACCAAAGCTAGAAGATCCCGGAAGTTTTACGATTCCCATCGGCATTGGAGATAGTTGGACCGGTAAAGCATTATGTGATTTAGGCGCGAGCATCAATCTCATGCCTAGATCCCTGTTCGAGAAGCTTAATATTGGAGAAGTAGTACCCACATCTGTGGTATTACAAATGGAGGATCGCTCCCTCTCACGACCAATAGGTAAAATTGAAGATGTTTTAGTTAAAGCTGGCTCTTTTATTTTTCCTTGTGATTTTATTATTCTTGACTACGACGCGGATAAGAATGTCCCCATCATTTTGGGTAGACCATTCTTAGCCACGGGGCGTACACTAATTGATGTTGAGAATGTTGAGTTGATCATGAGAGTACAAGGCGAACAGATACGATTCAATGTGTTTCAGGCTATGAAGTAACCAAATTCGAAAGAGGAATGTTTCAAAATAGATGTCATCGGAAAAATTGCGCAAGAAGTCTTCAATGAAGCAAGCTTAGATGATGATCTTGACGAAGCCTTAACACTTGAATCACCAGAGGAACCCGAGATTCCCCCTGAAGATGTCGCTGCATTAGGATCAAATGTACGAGAACTACTTCGAGAATCAGGTGACATTGAACCAATGAAACAACCATCTATAATATGTCCACCTGTTCTCGAAGAAAAACCACTTCCAGATCATCTACGCTATACATATCTAGGTACGAACAAAACTCTGCCTGTTATTATTTCTGCTAACCTTTCAGGTCCTCAAGAGGAGAAACTACTCCAAGTACTTCGCGCAAACAAAGAAGCAATCAGATGGACTATTGCCGACATCAAGGGAATTAGTCCTTCCGTTTGCAAACACAAAATCATTCTTGAGAACGAAGGTGGGCGATCTATAGAGGGACAAAGAAGACTCATGCCAGCTATGAAAGAAGTGGTGAGAAAGGAAGTTATCAAGTTGTTAGATGCAGGAATTATCTATCCGATTGCGAGCAGTGATTGGGTTAGTCCAGTGCAATGTGTTCCAAAGAAAGGAAGTTTCACTACCATCCTTAATGATCAAGGCGAAGCCATACCATCAAGACCAGTTGTAGGGTGGCGAGTGTGCATGGATTACCGAAGACTGAACAAAGCTACAAAGAAAGATCACTTCCCGCTACCATTCATTGATCAGATGCTAGACAAACTTGCAGGGAGAGAATATTATTGTTTCCTTGATGGATATTCGGGTTATAATCAGATTTGTGTAGATCCCCTCGATTAACACAAAACAACTTTTACTTGTCCGTTTGGTACTTTTGCGTATAGAAGAATGCCGTTTGGGTTATGCAATGCACCTGTCATGTTCCAGAGGTGCATGATGGCGATATTTTGGGACATGATTGATAAATATTTGGAGGTTTCTATGGATGATTTTTCGGTTTTCGGAGATAGTTTTGATGATTGTTTGAATAATCTTGAGAAAGTCCTTGTGGGATGTAGAGAAAAAGATCTTGTGCTTAATTGGGAAAAATGCCACTTCATGGTTCAAGAGGGAATTGTGTTGGGACATAAAGTTTCGAAGGCAGGGATGGAGGTTCATCGTGCTAAAATTGAAGTTATCAAAACATTACCACCTCCAGTTTTTGTTAAAGGAGTGAGAAGTTTCTTGGGTCACGCAGGATTTTATCGAAAATTATTAAAGATTTCTCCAAGATCTCCAAGCCGCTTTGCTCTTTACTTGAAAAGGATTCTCCTTTTAACTTTATTGACGAATGTCTTCAAGCGTTTTTTACAATTAAGGAGAAACTGATCTCCACACCTATTGTTATACCTCCTGATTGGAAAGCTCCGTTTGAACTTATGTGCGATGCTAGTGATCACGCTATGGGTGTTGTGTTGGGACAGAGGAAAGACAAGATTTTCCACACGATTTATTATGCAAGTAAGACTTTCAACGCTGCTCAGATGAACTATACAGTAACGGAGAAAGAGATGTTGGTCGTGGTGTATGCTTTTGATAAATTTCGTTCCTATCTGATTGGGAAGAAAACGGTTGTATACACGGACCACTCAGCTATTAAGTACCTTATGGAGAAAAAGGACGCTAAGCCGCGTCTTATTAGATGGGTACTGTTGCTTCAAGAATTCAACATAGATATTCGAGACCGAAAGGGATGCGAGAATCAAGTTGCTGAACATTTATCAAGGCTCGAAGGATCTGATGCGAACAAAGAACCGTTTTTGGTTAAAGAGGTATTCCATGATGAACAACTTTTTGCTATTAAACATGCTTTTGTGCCATGGTATGCAGATCTAGTCAACCTCATTGTGAGTGGTGTTTTTCCCAAAGATTTCCACCCACAACAAAGACAAAGATTAAATCACCAGGCCAAACAGTATTATTGGGATGAACCGTACCTCTGGAAGATTTGTAGTGACCAAGTGGTCAGAAGATGTGTGCATGAAGGTGAAATGGAAAAAATCATTGAAGGTTGTCATAGTTCACCTTATGGAGGTCACTTTAAAGGCGATAGAACCGCAACTAAAATTCTTCAATCCGGGTTCTATTGGCCTACCATACACAAAGATTGTCATCGTTTTGTCCAGTCATGTCCAAGATGCCAGTTCACTGGCAATATATCAAAAAGAGACGCAATGCCGCTTAACAATATCCTAGAAGTTGAAATCTTTGATGTATGGGGAATAGATTTCATGAGACTTTTCATCACTTCCCATGGAAATCTTTATATTTTTCTTGCGGTAGATTATGTATCAAAGTGGGTAGAAGCAGTGGAAACACCAAAGAACGATGCTCAAACAGTGATTAAATTCTTAAAAACAAATATCTTTTCAAGACATGGTACGCCACGTGTTCACATTAGTGATAAAGGTACCCACTTTCTGAATGCTCCTCTGAGAAACTATCTTCGTAAGTTTGGAGTGAAACACCGTACTTCAACCGGTTATCAACCACAAACTAACGGTCAAGCTGAAGTTTCCAACCGGGAAATCAAATCTATTCTTGAGAAGACCGTGAACAAATCGAGGAAGAATTGGTCTTTAAAGCTAGATGATGCTCTCTGGGCTTACAGAACAGCATTTAAAACACCAGTTGGGGCATCTCCATATCGCATGGTCTACGGCAAAGCGTGTCATCTACCGATTGAACTTGAAGCTCGAGCCTACTGGGCTATTAAAACTCTGAATCGAGACCCAGATTTGGCCGGGAAGCAAAGGATGATGCAGTTGAACGAGCTGGAGGAGTTTCTTTATCTTGCCTATGAAAATTCACGCCTCTACAAGGAGAAAACAAAGCGATGGCATGATAAACGACTCCGTCCAAAGCATTTTGATTTTCGAACTACCCAGGAAAGCTTAAATCCCGTTGGGGAGGACCTTACATTGTTACAAAAGTCACACCTCATGGAGCGATTGAAATTGAACATCCAACTGAGCAACGGACATTCATGGTGAATGGCCAGCGTTTGAAAAGATATCATGATAGTGAGGACTTTGGGCGAGAGGAGACAATCCATCTCGTTGAGTGCGCTTAGCCTGAGGTACACGTCTAACTCAAAGACGTTAAACAAAAGTGCTCTTGGGAGACACCCCTTGTCTTAATTGCTTTTTAGATTAGATGTTTTTACTTTGTAGTGTATAATATTAAGTTAGTGTATATTTTTAATTGTGTTTACAAGCTAATGGAAGAGAAAGGTAGTGTGCTATTGTGCAGGAAACGAGTTTGGGGTCAAAAGGAAAAAGTTGGAAAAATTTGAAGGCTGGCGAGGACTACCCATGCGGTATACCCCTATACCGCAGGGATGTACCGTACCCTGAAAACCCTCACCACGGGTTGGCTACCACGGGGTTTATACCGAGACGAAAAAAATCGAGACATGATGGCTGCGGTATACCGCGCCTCATGTCCGGTGCACCGCGCGAAGAAAAACCCGTACCACGGGTTGGGTACCACGTGTTTTTTGACGGAGAACAAGCTTTTGTCCAGGAGGTAAAACACGCTCCATGGGTATGTACCACGGGTTTTTTTCCGAGGCGAAAATTTGCAGAGCTGATGGGTCCGGTACACCGCGGACTTGGTCCGGTGCACCGCACAGAGGCGGTTTGTGAAGGAAGTTTTCCTAATCAACTTCTTACCTTAACAAGATTAACCCTAGCCTCTCCCATAAGAATTTTTCAGACCCAAACCCTATATATACACCTTAAAGCTTGTGCAAACCTTCACAATTGACACAACAACTCCACAAATTCTCTCCTCCATCCTCCATAAACACAAGTTCTTCATCAAATTCATCACACTACACCATTAAACACCATCAAATTCAACAAGCTTTAAAGAATTCTTCCAAGATCCATCAAGAAACCTTTCTCCTTCATCAATTACAAGCAACAACATCAAGCTAAACCAAATTTTCCTTAAGCTTTTAATCCATCTTTGGTATAACTTGAGTTGTGGCTGAATCAAGCATGACTAACAGATCTGAAGCTATGGAATACAAGAGAAAGTGCAATATCCTTGGGAAGAATAAGAAATTGCCTGGAGCCACCATTGAAAAACCCATCAATCTTGATGAGGTTACTGAAGATTCAAAAGAAAAGGCACCAGCTTAGTCACTACCAAAGAAGTTAACTGCTAGAATGTCCATACCATCAAGAAGGCCATTGAAAAAGATCAAAATTCAAGACCAAGGTTCTTCTACCTCTTCATCTGAAATTGTTCATGATCTTCCTCCTTGGGCTCTCAAGTTACAAAACGAAATCGAAAGATTACAAGAAGATAACAGAGAACTTTGGACGGAAGTCATACAGATGCAGTCACAGATAGACGATTTGACCTTGGAAAAGCATATTGATGATTATTCTGATCCCTCGGATGAGGATGAGGATATAATGGATCTCTATGGCCACCCAGGTAGGTCATTCTAATTTTTCTTATTAGCTTGTACGCATTAGGTAGTTTAGTTAGTTTTAATTTTAAATTTTATTCCATTCCTGAGTCTTTTTCGAGTCGTGGGGACATGGCTCACTTTTGAGTTGGGGGTGGGGATTCGTTGTCCTCATCTTCTTTTCGTTTTTGCATAAAAATTAAATTTTTTTAGGTAAAATTAAGGCATAGAATATTTTGAATGTACCTATTTGAGCATAATTTTATTAGGTCAATGATAGTAAGAAGTATGTTTTTGAAAGATGATACAAATTTGTTTAGATGCATGTATGAAAACAGGAAATAAAGGATAGAAAAGTTAATAAGCAATGCTAAGAATTCACGTTGAAACTTAGGGATAGTTATTTGGTGTGTTGAACGTGAGGTTTAAAATTAGTTGAAAACCCACTTGTCTATGAACTAATAATGAAAACGTAACAAAATCCGGTAGTTAGAAAAATGACTAAGGCAGTTCTTTCATGATAAAACACTTGGAGCCTTTATACTTTCTCACCATTTTGTTTGATATTGTTATTATTTATCCGTCTTAGCCCCTTTGAGCCTTTCTAAAGCCTTTTTATTGAAACACATTATAATCCATACCCTTAGTTTGTAGGACTTATCTATATGACCCGCACTCGAATCGCAAAACCTGAGACAACTCGTTTTAGAGCTTGAGTTTGGGGTGGTGGGTTTCATAATTAGGAACATGGGGATTTGGGAATTGTAATTGTGATTTTATTGATGATGAAAAGTATTTATTATAACCCTTTGCCGGGGTAATAGTGAATGGAAAAGAAGCTACGAGCTAAATTTGCCAACAAGGGCATTAAAAAGAAAGAATATATATATGAAAAAATAGTGTGATATCTCAACATCAAAAAGAGAATCATAGCTATATAAAAGAGAAAAATTGAATTGAAAAGAAAATATATATTCGGACCGGCAAAGTGGATTTTATATCATCAAAGGTTTTTTGGGATTTATTGGGGATGCACATAAAAGCATCAATAAATTGGGTTGAGTGAGAAACATATTCGAGTGAAAAACTCAAGCTCTAGGGCGATTCGTTGATGGCTAGTGAGGAGAGAGCCAAAAGCTCACTTTTCATTATCCAAATATACCACACCCGTCCTTAAGCCAAGTTATTTCCAAGACCTTAGGATTTCTAACTACTAGGTGGAAAAACAATTGAGCTATTAGGTAGTAGGTAAGTGGACCATTGGATGCTGTATTTGGGACCTATGAACAACATATAGCCATTAACATGAACTAAGTTATCATCCTCTCATTCTGGCATTGCGAAATTAATCTTAACTTGAATTTATGGATTGTTGATTACATGTGTATTAAGAATATTTATGCATTATTTCTTGAGCATTACTACATGATACTTTTTAGATATTTATGCTCTAGGATCATTCATTATATTCTGTTCTTGTTCTCCTCCGACTTCTTCTTCTTGTTTATTTGACTACCCTTCTGTTCTTTACTTTTATTGTATCGGGACAATACAACTTTGAGTTGGGGGTCTTGATGTCTCCTCATTTGAGATAATAAAATATACTTCTGAGACATCATTTTAGGCTTATTTATTAGTTTAGAGGTTGATTTTAGCTTAGTTTAGTGCACTTTCCTATTTTGAGTCTTGATTTAGTGACATAATATTTTTAGAGCATATTGGGTTTAATTGTTTATTTAGTGTGAAGCTTTAAAGATAATTATGGAGATTAGAGTTCAAGTCAAAGACTACAACTTATGGAAAGATATTTACATGGAAATTGGAGATAAGGAAACAAAGGCTAAAAATTAGGAAAAGGAAAAGCTGCCTAAATCTGAGATTCTGCAGCACACGCCTAAAGAAGTGATGATTACTCCTACAAGGAAGCCGATTTTGGAAGATTCCTTTCATAGGGACATAGATAATTCTGTTACGATTCTTTTGGTATATTATGGAGCAAAAACCGACCAATAACGAAGAAGATATACTCAAAACGGTCCAGCAGTGTTTATCTTTATTTCCATACGAATTTGAGTTGGGCTAGGAGTCCATTACTTAGATTTATCTCCAAGAAACGAATTAGGTCAACCTATACACTATAAATACAGCCTCTTAACACTCTTAAATCATCATTGGTGAAACCTTAAACCAAGAGGAAGCTTACAACACAAGAGAGAAGTGTGGAAGGAGCTGTTCATCACAATGTCTTCTTCTACCTTTAAATTTGTAATTTCTTTCTTTTCTTGCATGAACTAAATTTCTTTAGCTTGAGTTTTAGCATATATGTATGAACCCTAGTTTTGATTGACATCTATCTAATTTGGGAAATCTATGTTTTAAATTGAATTATAGTTTTTATTCTCTGTTTATGTGTTTGGATTTATATTCTGTGTTCTTGTGGACTGCAGCCATATAGAATTACCATCTAGTAGTTAGGTCACCATTGACAACGGTGTTTAATTACATGTTTAGCACATAACGTCTAGTATTTGGTTTAGATATGACAAATCAACCTAACTAGATAATCACTATGGTTTAGTTCTTGTGACTATTTACCAATTACAGGAAAAGTTTGCTTAGGAAGCCTTATTGACACAGGTAAATCCTATTTTAAACTACCGATAGCGAATTGGAACCGATTAGGGAAATACTACATAATTCACCCTTACATGTTTAGAACGGCAAACTAGTGGGGATTTCATGCTAGTGACTCAAGCTATATTCTGATATTACTCTCTTTCGTATTTATTTTCTGTCTTTAAATTCTTAGTTTTAATTTAGTTAATTATAAAATCCAACAAAAATCTATTTATCTTTACTTTTATTTGCGTTTAGTTGTTCTAGCTTTAATTTATTTGCACCTGATTATTGCATAAGATTCCTCTAACCTTCGTAGTCTCTGCGGAACGAATCTTAATCTTTTAACTAAAACTTGCATACGATCTGTATACTTGCAGAACCGTGTAGCTTTAGGGTGTTATTTTCACTTTATTTATATCTTATTTTATCACACCCTAGGCCCCACCATGTGCCATATGAGGGGGACCGAGTAAGTATTGGGGCCGAGAAGCGAAGTCATTGTGATGTGATGATGGAAGATGTTGGAAACAAAACAAGATCCGAAGAATTTGAAATAAACAGTGATGACGAAGAAGTTCCGCTAACACAGCTAGTTAACAAGATTGTGGAATCAGCACGACAGGCCGTTGTGACAAAGCGTAGGAGTTCGCTAGTTGATAGGGTTAAGGAAACGGACCGGGGGAATAGGAAAAAGGATATAGGTGAAGAATACATAACCGGCCAGACCCCTAAAAGGCGCAAATTCAGCGCACCATCAATGGAGGCAAACGAAGTAACAGAAAACGAGCTTCAATTAATAGTGTATGGTGATACGAGGTCGAAGGCACAGATAGAGTCGGTTAGTATTGCAGCTGAGCTTCGGGAGCGCGGTGAGGAAAGACATTCAGATGACGGTTACGTCGGAAAAGAACAACTGAATACTGGAAGTGGAAATCCACTTGTGGGTGCTGATGAAAAGGACTGCGTAGGTGGGGCTGGTAAAGAAGGTCTGGACAAAGGTCAAGGTGTGGGTATTTCCAAAGGTGTAAGTCACTACTCCGCGTCAAGCTACTAGCGACTACATGAGTAGTCGCTAGAAGTTTAAAAAGTAGTCGGTAGAAGTTAGTTCATGGTTCTAGCGACTACAAGTAGTCGCTAGAAATTAGTCGCAATAAACTTGTCGTTAGAAGCTAAACCTTACGACTACTGGGCAATAAGTAGTCGTTAGAGCTTGGGTTGGTATTAACGACTACAATGTAGTCGCTAGATTACGCAACTCCTAGCGACTACTTTGTAGTCGAGAAACGTGAACAACATCAACGACTACAATGTAGTCGTTAATTTCTAAAGATATGGTGACTACTGTTTGTAGTCAATGTCGACTACAATGTAGTCGGTAATAATAATTTTTTATATTTAAAAAAAATAAAAAAACACAATTTTCGAATTTTTTTTAATTGCATTTCTGTAATTAAAAATAATTCGAAAATCATATTTTTTTATTTTTTTTAAAAATAAAAAATATAAAAATAATAATAAAATTAACAATTCTAAATAATTAATTAAAATATTAAATTAAACCAAATTCAAACCCGGTCAAGCCATGTCAAAGTCAAACCCGGTCAAGCCAGGTCAAAGTCAAACCTGGTCAAGCCAGGTAAAAGTCACCAAACATAAAACCATTACATAAGTCTTAGTACAAACCAAAAAAAATAAAGTCTTAATCCGAATAGTCTTAAAATAAAATAAATAAAACATCACTAAAATCCTTGTCGTCTATAAATGTCTTCCTCATTCCCGAGCACGTCATCATCTTCATCCAAATCAATATCCATCTCAACATCTTCACCACTACTACTACTATCATCATCTGAGTCATCGCTAGGAGGAGTGGGGCCCGCATTCATAGGCTGGAAGGGGGCCTCGCCTTTATCCGACCTCAACTGATTAACGTATGCGATGGCATCATTCACAGTAGCCATCGAAAAAGGTGCAGGCGCGGTGCTAGTAGAATCTTCAGGGCGGGGGAATGGGGGAAGACCGCTGGACACTCGGAGCTCGTTAATAGCCGCCATCATCTCCTCGTGTTGCTCGTTCCGGGCTGGAGTAGTCTTAGCCTTGTTCTTCGATTTTCCCGGACGGCCAATGCCCGGAATAAAGCTCCTCTTCGGTGACCCAACCTCCTTCGCGGTCCTCCTCACGTAATCGTATTGCTCCTTTTGACTCAATCCTCCCCAATCGCCTGACTCTGATTGACTTTGAGTCACCTTTTCCTTCATCGCGTCCTTGAGCAATTTCTGTTACATAAAAAACAATATATCAATTAAATTTGATAATAAATGAAAAAATTAATTAAAATAATCTAATAAAGAAAAACTTACATCGGCTCTTTCGTACCCCACGGACCTCCACTCTTTCGTCTTCTTTGTCTTCCCCACCACCTCGTAAAAAGCACCCATACGCGGAATCGGGATGTCTTGTTGGGTAGACTCATCCCTTATCACCAGATTCCCTCCCGGGATTAATTCTTCACCCTGTTTCAAGAAAATAAAGAATATTCAAAATAAATTATAAATTAATTAAAAAAAATTTACTTAAATAAAAAATTACCTCGTATAGCATATCCCGAGTTCGGGAATACCTCCTCGACCCCGCTCCACTCTTGTTTTTCTGCTTTTCTCGATTCTTTTGATTTTATTTTGCTTGATTCTGAAAAAATATAAAATTCATTTATTAATAAAAACAATTATAATTTTAAATATATACGAAAATTAAAATTAATCAAAAATTCACCTTAGCTTTTCTCGAGCCCCAATACTCGCAGCACAAAGCCCACGCCTCATCTGACATCCAATCCGGCTTCAAACCCTTTCTCCAATAATGCTTCTTCACGTAGTATTTGTAGTCTTTAAACCTCATCCTCATTGTGTCGTCCAAATTCCCAAAAATCTTGTTCCAATCTTTCCTCTTTCTCCAATCATTTATGTCAAAATATTTCTGTAAAAAAAATACATTAGTTAAATTTAAATAAGAATAATAAATTAAGTTAAAAAAAATTTAACAATTAAATTAAATACCGATAATCTCTTAATAACAGCGTTTTTGTCCGCCTCCGGCACTTTTCTCCAAGACGGGTGATAGAGCGGAATCCTCTCTCGTACTGCGATTCCAATAACTTGAGCAACGTGGTGCCCGTACTTGCCTGTTGGACTCCACGTGTCGTCTAACGCACAAAAGTTGACCGGCAAAGGCCACCCAACTTCCTTAAGTGCCTTCATCGCAGTCTTTAAGGCACCTCCACCCCTTCTTCTCCGTCTAGGGGGATCTGTTTTAACATTACATTAACTATTAGTGACTTTATTTTTTAACAAAGTATTGAGTTGAATTTGTTTTTTTACCAGGCTGGTTTGCACAGTCGGCTAGGTTTCGGTTCGGATTCTCGTTTGGGTCCCTCCCACCACCAGCCCCTCCGTGCTGTCGAGTCATGACATCGGCCATCTAGCAATTTATAGGTAAATTAAAATACAGAATAAAAAATAACATAAAAAATACTAAATTATTACATCACCAAAAATAAAAAACATGAAAATAAAATTAAATAAATTATTACAATCATAAATAAAATAAATCAAATAAATTATAAACGTCCATATTTAATTCCATAAATATTCCTATATATATTTTTAAATTGCATTAAAGTCCTTATTTATTTTTTCTAAAGTTGCATAAAAATTCCTATATATTTTTTTAAATTGCATAAAAGTCCCTAAAGTCCATATTTAATTTTTCTTAAATAGCATAAAAATTCCTAAATATTTTTTAAAATTGCATAATAGTCCCTAAAATCTATATTTAGTTTTTCTTAAATTTCATGAAAGTCCCTATGTAGTTTTAAATTGCATAAAAGTCCCAATTTATTTTTTCTAAAATTTCATGAAAGTCCTTATTCATTATTATAAAATTGCATAAAGGTCCTTATATATTTTTTTAAATTGCATAAAGGTCCCTATATATTTTTTAACACATAACAAAGATTAAAAATTTGCATAAAGGTCCCTATATATTTTGTAACACATAACAAAGATTAATCTAACATTTTCTAAAAAACATAACAAAGATTAAAAAAATTCCAAAAAATCATCCTACTAAATTTTCAAACAAAAACCAATTTAAGTAGGTTTCACAAATTAATTTTTTCACCAATTTAACATCAATTTTTGGTTTAAAAAATTCATACAACACTCTAATTACACCCTACTATTTTCGGAATTAAAAATAACATGTAATCATCAAATAAAAAAAAGACATGAAAATTAAAAATAAAAAATTGGTTGGAATACTAACCTTTTTGGATGAAATTGGAGATGATTTGGTGTTGAATCCATACCATATTGATTCGGAATGAAACACAAACAAAAAAAAAATTAATTAGAAATGTAAAAATGGAGGAAAGAAGCTTAATATAAGGTTGAAAATGGAAGAGAATGAGATTTGGTGTTGGATTAGCTTACCTTTGATGAAGATATGGTGTTGGAATGGAATGGAATCGCCCCTTGGAGTGGTTGAATGAAGCTCTCGTTTTTCAGAAATTTTGTTTGAGGAATGAGAGTGAAGAAATGAGCTCTCGGTTTAGATATAGGGTTTTCTTTCTAGCGACTACTTTGTGTAGTCGCTAGAATCAAGAAAGTAGTCGCTAGATAAGTGGTTACTTACACGTGTCTTGATATTGACCACGTCAACGAGTCTTTAGCGACTACAATGTAGTCGCTAGATTGAAAAGTAAAACGCGTGTACATTGAGTGGGCGGGAAAACTGACCGCCATGGTTTTGGGGAATTTATTTCGTTGTCTAGCGACTACAATGTAGTCGCTAGTGCTCTAGAATCATTAGCGACTAGTTCATGTACATGAACTAGTCGCTATAAGTAAAATGTAGTCGCTAGAATTTTTTTTTTTTTTTCCAAAAAAAGCACTAAACACTATACAATTATCCAATATTTTAATTCAATACCAAATAATCATTTAAATTAAAGTTAAGTGTTTGGAGTCAAAGTTGAGTGTTTTGAGTCAAAGTTGAGTGTTTTGAGTCAAAGTTGAGTGTTTCGAGTCAAAGTTGAGTGTTTGTGGTCAAAGTTAAGTGTTTTGAGTCAAAGTTGAGTGTTTGTGGTCAAAGTTGAGTGTTTGTGGTCAAAGTTGAGTGTTTGTGGTCAAAGTTGAGTGTTTTGAGTCAAAGTTGAGTGTTTTGAGTCAAAGTTGAGTGTTTGTGGTCAAAGTTGAGTGTTTGGAGTCAAAGTTGAGTCTTTTGAATCAAAATTGAGTGTTTTGAGTCAAAGTTGAGTGTTTATGGTCAAAGTTGAGTGTTTGTGGTCAAAGTTGAGTGTTTTGAGTCAAAGTTGAGTGTTTGTGGTCAAAGTTGAGTGGTTTGAGTCAAAGTTGAGTGTTTTGAGTCAAAGTTGAGTGTTTTGAGTCAAAATTGAGTGTTTTGAGTCAAAGTTGAGTGTTTGTGGTCAAAGTTGAGTGTTTGTGGTCAAAGTTGAGTGTTTTGAGTCAAAGTTGAGTGTTTGTGGTCAAAGTTGAGTGGTTTGAGTCAAAGTTGAGTGTTTTGAGTCAAAGTTGAGTGTTTGTGGTCAAAGTTGAGTGTTTTGAGTCAAAGTTGAGTGTTTGTGGTCAAAGTTGAGTGGTTTGAGTCAAAGTTGAGTGTTTTGAGTCAAATCACCCAAATATAAAAAGTTTAAGTAAATAAAATGTTTTAATACAAATAAACCCAAAAAAAAAAACTCCTACTCAGAATTATATCCACTAACAACTATAGGTTCGCCATCACTATCAACCTCAATGGGTTCTTCCTCATCACCGTACTCATCCAAGGTGTCATCTTCAATTTCCTCGTTTTCATCAACAACCGTATCAAAATTCAAAGCAACAAAAAATGAGCAGGGTCAATCTCGATCTCCTCAGTGGATGCCAAGTTCACCGGATCGGAAATCGTCTCGGTATTCACTAAAGGGATATCGACACTCGTATCCCCACCAGTGGGCATTGACTCTGCACCCCATAACTCAGGACTCCATCCATGTCTATCATTGAGTTCCCATACTACTTTCCAACCTTTTTGTGATTTCCTTAAACTAATCTCGTCTATGTAAAAAACTTTTTTTGCTTGAGTAGCTAAGATGTACGGCTCTGATTGCCAAAAAAAATTAGACGTGTTGACAAGAGTTACCCCATGCTTTTTCCTCGGTTTACTCGTGTCATACCAATTACACTCGAACAGCACAACAGAACAGTCATCGTCATATGTGATCTCTACAACCTTGACCAATTCACCGTAAAACGGTATTCCATTGTAGATGGCGGATACCCCGTAATCTTGTGTCACCCTTGTTTCACCCTTTCCTTTAGTGACCCATTTAACACCATTCACAACACATGAATCGTACTTATAAACTGCACCATGAGACTTACTAGCCAATGAAATCATCTCACTTGTAGCGAATGCATCACCTTCTTTTTCCATTTCATAAACCTACAAGCATAAACAGTTATAACAATGTTTCCTAAAATGGAATATTAATTTTGTATTTGAATGGATCTATACCTTATGCAGAAACCAGTCTCGGAAATTTTGCCGGTGTTTCCTATCTTTTTCGTCTCGGGAACCCGATAACGTGGCTTTGTGTTCTCTGCACATTTGACGATCAACAATGAATTAACATTTATTAAATAAATTTAATAAACATTCAATAAATAAATTGAAACCTTACGTCATCAATTGTTGGATTTCATCGCAATTAAGTAGGATATACCAGTCGATTTGCTCCTTCTCGTTGTAATGCAAATTACCATACTCTTTTTTACCTATAGGAATACATTGGCTCTTAAATACGGACAAATCTTTAGGTTGAGCTTCGATATCGGTATATCTACCCGGATCATTAAACTTTGTTTTTTCTTCTTTAAGGTAACGCGATATGAATGTCAAAGTCTCCTCTACAACGTATCCCTCGGCGATTGAACCCTCTGGCCTAGCCGGGTTTCGTATGTACTCCTTTAATTTCTTTAGATACCGCTCAAACGGGTACATCCAACGCATCTGAACCGGTCCCCCTAACAAAGCCTCGTCGTATAAATGAATGACCAAGTGGATCATTATATCGAAAAACGCGGGAGGTAAAATCATCTCCAGTCTACACATAACTTCAACCACTTTCTTCTTCTCCTTTTCTAACTTTTTCCGACTCAGATTTTTATTACACACAACTCGAAACACGTTGGCTAGCCCGATAATCGCGTCACTTATCGCTTTGTCTTCGAAAAGCCCTGGGAGACTAGCCACGAATAGGTACTGCATCATCACGTGACAGTCGTGAGATTTCATTCCTATAATCTTGCCTAAGTCGCTTTGAACGTTATTTCTCAAACTCGATGCGAATCCATCGGGAAACTTCTGTGCCTTCAACCAATCAAGAAATACTTTCCTTTTTTTGGTGGTTAACGTATAATTAGCTCGAGGCATTACATTCTTACCATTTTTCTCTTGCAACCACAAATCTGGCCTGATATTCATTTCCTTGAGATCAATTCTCGCTTTCACGTTGTCTTTGTTAAGTTTTCCATCAAGACCTATTACTGTGCCAAGAAGAGCATCACACACGTTTTTCTCACAATGCATAACATCAATGTTATGTTTCAACAGGTTTTCGGACCAATAAGGTAAACAATAGAAAATACTCCTTTTCTTCCAATTGAATCGCCGATTAACATCTGGCTTCACGATCTTTCCCCCAAAGTCCTTGTGTTTCCCGGGAAGCAGAATGGGAAGGCCATCTAACTATGTCTGAATATCGGCAGGTTTATATTTCTTCGGTGGGCGCCTATCAGTGGCTTCCTTGTACAAAACTTTTTCGTCTCTAAAACGATGTTTGATAGGTAACCAACGTCTGTGGTCGAAGTAAGCAACCCCTTTCTTCACGCTCAATGCCGGAGTAGAATCCATGCATTCTGGACAAGCTTTGTAACCTTGACCCGACCATCCCGAGGTGTATGTCCTAGCGGGAAAATCGTTAGTCGTAGACAACAAACAAACCTTCATAGTAAACTCTTCCTTCTTGTGGGCATCATAAGTAATAATCCCTTTACCCCACAACTCGTCCAACTCATCTATAACAGGACGAAGAAAGACGTCCATGTCCTTGCCGGGTGAACGGGGTCCCGGAATCAACAAACAAAGCTGGAATGTCGTCTCCTTCATACACTCCCACGGTGGTAAGTTGTAGACGGTCAGTATAACCGGCCACATGCTGTACGAGTTGTTTTGCATAGAGAATGGGCAAAAGCCATCGATACCCAAACCCAAGAAGACGTTCCGAGGTTCACTAGCAAACTCGGGATTTAACTGAACAAATCTCTTCCAACTGTCTCCGTCAACTGGATGACGCAACAAATCTGGATCTGTATTCTTCCCTGTTTGGTGCCAGATCATATTTTCGGCAGTGTGCCTCGAAGCATAAAGTCGCTGCAGTCTAGGGGCAATCGGGAAATATCTGAGTTTCTTATGCGCTACTTTCAGACCCTTCTTCGGGTCCCATCTGGATTCATTACATATTGGACACTTTTCAAGGGAGGCATTCTCCTTGTAAAACAAAGCACAATCGTTCACGCAAACATCGATGGTCTCGTAACCCATACCTAAATTTTTTAACTTCTTGTTGCACGCCTCGTATGAATCGGGCAACGTATGAGGTTTGGGCAACACACGGCATAAAAGCTGAAGCAACTCGGTGAAAGACGTGTTAGACCACTTGTTCTTCACCTTCACGTGCAGTAGCTTCGCAATGAAATTTAATGAACTCATGACATCACAACCAGGGTATAACTCGGTCTCTAAATCGGAAAACATCTTTTCGAATTTGTCACGAGCTGTACTGTTAGAGTCTGTGATCTCGGTGTCACCAGAATGACCACCAACCTCGTAATTAGGTCTCAAATCATCGTATACATCCAACATTTCATTTTCTTCATATCGAGTCTCTGGAATATCCTCGGGCTCACCATGCTTTGTCCAAATATCATACGTCTCCAAAAACCCATGCAGTAACAGATGTGACCTAACTTTGTCAACCGGATACCTACGATAATTCGAACACTGATTACACGGACAATAAATTGTTTCTTCACCAGGATGTTTATTTTTTTCAGCAAAAGCAAGGAATGGTTCTATCCCCTTAATGAATTCACGCGAAACTTTATGAGCCGTACCAATCCAACTCTTATCAATACCCGAAGCCATAGTCAACTATTACAATATGAAAGAATACAACATAAATAAAATGAAAGAAAAAAATTATTACATCACCAAATAAATACATTAAAATAAAACGAGAAAAAATTATTACATCACCGATTACATAAATGAATAAAAAAAAATTATTACATCACCGATTAAATAAATAAATATAAAATGAAAAAAATAATCACATCACCGATTAAATAAATAAATATAGAATTAAAAGCACACAAAATATCACATCACCAAATAAATGCATAAATATAACATTAAAAGCATACAAAATATAGCAACATACAATAATATATCATACAAATATATATATATATATATATATATATATATATATATATATATATATATATATATATATATATATATATATATATATATATATATATACTTAATATAATTATTTATAATTCACATGAAATTAATAAATGATTATAGATATATACATAATGATATTATATATTTAGCATTAACTATAGAATTGTAATCAAATAAGGAAAGGATGAAAAAGACACATACTTTTGGGCAAATTCGGAAGGGAAAATTGATAATTGAGGCGGTCCCACGTTGATGTTTGACCCGGGAAAGCTTGTCCACGTGTTGAAATACCTAATAAGTGATAATATTTACCATTTATTATACAATTGCATGAAAGTATAAGAAATTTGAAAGAGTTTTTCGGAACAAAAAATACCTACTTTTGGGCAAATTTGGAATGAAAAATTGATGATTGAGGCGGCCCCACGTTGATGTTTGACCCGGGAAAGCTTGCCCACGTGTTCAAATACCTAATAAGTGATACTATTTAACATTTACTACACAATTGAATGAAAGTAAAAGATATATTGAAAGAGTTTTATGGAATAAAAAATACCTACTTTTGGGCAAGTTTGGAAATAAAAATTGATAATTGAGGCGGTCCCACTTGATGATTGAACCGGGAAAGCTTTTCCAAGTGTTGAAATAATTTTTAATGATGAATTGTGGAAAAAAATTGGGAGAGATTTGAGAGAAAGAAAGAGAAATTATATAATAATGGTGTATTGGGTAAAGCAATTCGCAAGTTACTGTTGGAAAACACGCTACACTACTCGCGACTACACGTGTAGTCGGCAAATAGACAACTGTAGTCGTTAGAAATTAGTACTAACGACTACATGAAGTAGTCGTTAAATGATCATGACTCTAGCGACTACACGTTGGCAGTGGGAAAATAATTAAAAAATACTAAAACCCATTAACGACTACTAATTATTAACGACTACATCCTGTAGTCGAAAAAAGCAAAAATTATTAACGACTACTTAGTAGTCGCGAAACATACCATGTAGTCGTTAGAGATTTGTAGTCGAGAATGCTTCCATCTTTAGCGACTACATCCAGTAGTCGCGAGAAATTTAGTCGCTAGAGACTTGTGCGGGAGTAGTGAGTGTACGGTTTGTGGATATAGAGAAAGACGAAGCTGTAAGAACAAAGAGGGGTGGTAAAAAAACTACTGTTGCGAAAGAAACGAAGGGTGTTCGGTCAGAGGTCGAGCCTGGTCAAATGACAACTACAAACACAAAGGCCGTGGAAGTTCAAATAGACCCAAGTTTAGATATTGAATTGTTGAGAAAGAACGTGGCAGATAAGAAGGACTTATCGTTACTAGTCAGACTGAAGAAAAAGCTCCCTGGGACAACAGCTGTTTGTTTTGTAGAGACGGTGGATGTTCCTCTTGATCAGTGCATGATGATTGCGTGCCAGGATCGTGTGAAGCGGCAGGTAAAACATGCACTGGATATGGGTTTATTATGTACATACACAGGTGTCTGGAATAATATGTCTGTATAATCACATAGCTGTAGTACTTAGTATTGTGAGAAAGTTAAGTAACAGAATTGAAATGTTTTTTTTCATTGGTAGGTTATAGATTTATTCATGCAAACGTTGCATGCGGATTGTGTCCAGAAACGCGGAGAAGAATGGTGTGCTGTTCTGGAATGCAAAGCCTTTGTAAGTAGTCGTTGATAGGTAGTTAAAAGTAACATGATTGAAAATATTATTAATCGGTACGTTGTGTATGTGTATGCAGTATAAACGAGATAATGCTACAGCTGAAGAAGTATCCAGTTTGAATGTCAGGTGCAAGGATTTGTTCAATACCCACAACTACGTGCTGATGCCAATGATGAGCAAGCGAGAAGGAGTTACACTATGGACGTTAGTCGTGTACGATAGATCAAAGCATATGTTTGAACACTACAACTCAGTTGTGCCGACATCAGAAAACCAGCTGGCAAAGGAGGCAGATAGCAACGTCAGTAAATTCGTGCGGCAAATGATGAAAAATCTGTGGGGTGAGAATGAAGGAACGAGGGGGGCGCCGACATATGTAAAGAATAAGGGTTCTCTGAACTACAAAGCGAGAATATATGAAGAATCAGGTATATACATACTGCTATGTATACGAGATTTTCTGGATGGGGAGCCAGTAACAGGTTCATACAAGATAGCAGAGTTCAGAGACATGAGGAGTTCCATTGTGCATAGTATGCTGACGGGGAAAAAACGACGAAAGTTGTATTGAATGCGCTGAAGAGACGTCGTTGATGAATCAGAATGATTGTGTTTTTGAGCGAAACGAAGAATTCGCTGTTTTTGATTTGGTTTTATGATTGCAAAACTTATGTAACTGTTTATGTAAAAGTTATGTTTGATCACGATATGTTTTGCCTTGAAACCTGGTCTGAATCATATATGTAATTTTTTATTTAGTATTTTGTTTCGAATCTAATTAGTTAATGAAGATGGTTTTGTTTAATGGTCAGGTTTTGTAACTACGTAGCCAGACATGTGTGTCTGTATCCTGGAAGAGGTATATGGTATGGATTAGCAAAATGTCTCTAGCACAGACATGTCAGACTGTACATTGTGGTCTATGAAAAAAAAATATAAATCAATGAACGACTTCAAATTATTTAAGTTGTGAACAGTTAAAACAAATAATTATTTAATACCCCACAACCTGACATAAAGCCCAAAAGTACACAACAATGTATCCTGACGTAGACAGTAAGGGGATATAAAATTATTAAAAATCACACACGTCACATCAGGATATCTTTATCTATCTATTTGGAACAAAAAAAGGGGAGGGGTTGGTTTCTTATGCGGTTGAATCCAAATTATAAACGTACTCTGAATAAAATTGAGTATAACACAGAAAAGATAGTGGGGCGTGATAATTTGAAAGAACAAGCTGATAAAAAAGGAGCTAGTGAATACGCAGATCCACAGAGGTCAAGCAAAGGTAATAACATTCTGTGTTTAAGCTATGTACTTCACTTTGATTTACTGTGAAGTAAATTGAGTTGTGTAGATATTATGTGTGAGGTGTGTGGCTATGAACTAATACGTATATGTATAAAACAGTTCTGTAAATGGGAGACTTGGGTAGATATCAACATGATATGGAAAAATGTAATTAAAAGTTATACAGATTTGGATCCGATTTGCCTTAACCATAAGTATGACTGTATACAAACAAATTTTTGGAAATTATGAGAATGCTAATATGGTATAGACATAATAGTCTGGTCTAACGAACACAATTATGTGATATGTATAAGCCACTACAATTATGTGTACCCAGTTATGTGATATGTATATACACCTCATTTCATTCTCATTTGTTGTCCTATGAAAACAATTGTCGTAATACATGAATATTTTAATAATGATGTGTTACAAATGTTGAAAACCTAATCCGTATGATAAAATATAGCGTGAGTGGTGTATACATAATGTTTATGGTCTATCATGTATGGATCTGCGTGTCTAGACAACACAGTCCAATTGAGTAAAAAACTGCTTACTCTGCGTCCAACCTGTTTTGTATTGCAGTTCAACTCGAAATGTCTGGGTATCGCTGTTCATTATCCAATATACTGGGCGTGATGAGTGATCCAAATGTCACACCAGATCACATTGACGCGTGCTCTGCTTCACCATTCTATGGACTGTTTTCGAGACTTTATGCATTACGCGATGCATCATAACAGTGGGAACCAACTGATATGCTAATAAGGGAAATAGTATCAACGTATAATGACCATGAAAAGGCGTACATGATTGTTGGAGTACCCCTGAAAATAACAGGTAGAGATGTTAACATGATAATGGGGGTTGAGAGTGGAAAGGAGCAGGTCCCAACAACTGGTGCATTAGATCTGTATAATAAAATCAGCATCGCTAAGAGAAGACCATTTGCTTAGTACATATTGTTTACATTTGTAAAATGTGGGAATGATTGACATTGGTGACATGTATTTTTCTCCACCATGCTTGAATATTCCAAGAACCTGATTCATGTTAACACCTACATCATAAAATCATTAAATAATGTGTAAGTAAAGAACATGGCGTGTATGTGTGCATATAATACTGGTCGTGTACTAGTACGTCTGTGTCAAGGGTGTCTGTGTATGAGATGTCTGTACCCTATGGTCTATACCATCGTGTGTACGAGTTGTACATACAGACAATTAAGATTCTGTACAGTAATGGAATTCCTTCGTGTAATGATCGACTAACAACAATTCAAATTATTCTGAAATATTATGTCTGAGTCAAAGGTGTCTGTGTACATGTATTCCGCATGATATGGTCTGTTCAGTAAGTCAGTGTGAGTTATATATGTAACCATTACTAATCTGTACACACGAGTACTGATGAACCAAAAAAAAGATCAAAATTAGCATTAACAATATGACCTCACTACTTATGTTGTATATTACTAATATAATGCTTTATTACAAGTTATACCCTGTTGTTTAAAGGCAGAATAATATGAGTAAATGACACTTTTGCCCCCTATGTTTATACGCGATTGACAGGTTGCCCCCTAAGTCTTAAAATGCGCCTCGTTGCCCCCTAAGATTTACTTTTGTGACCCGTTACCCCCTGAGTGCGTTTTCCGTCCATTTTCTCCGTTAAATATGACGTGGAAATTCCATGTCATTTTTTTTAATCCTAATCTTAATTAATTATTTAATTAACTTAAACCAAGGGCAAAAAAGAAATTTTATAAATAGTTTTTATATTATTAAATATAAATAATATAATAACCCCCCACCCCACCGCACCCCCTACCACCCCCCCTCCCCTCTCTTCCCCTTCTTCTTCTTCCCCATTCTTCTTCGTCTTCCCCGATCTCTGGTTCTAAAAAAAAATCAAGAACTCTCATAATTAATTAATCAAATCTTCTGCAAGCAATGATAGACAGATCTCAGGTGGTACTAATACTAATTCTACTACCTCTGCTACTCCTTCTAGACCACAAATATGGCTGCTCAGTTCTCACAATCTTCAACTCAATTACCACTCATGGCAGTTTTGCAGAACTTTAATCCCTATGGAGGGGTTAATCCATCATCGAATATGGGTGGATATCATTCACAGATGGTGCCTGATATGGGATTCAACATAGGAAATAACATATCAGTTGGTACAAGTGACCATGAGCAGTGGAAGTTTCCTTTAATGGTAGGGTTTGAGCCATCTACAAACTTATTTTCTTTCCAAAATGAAGGGGTTGAAATAGGATCTTCCATGATTGGAGACCATCGGCTTCCATCTATAACAACTAACTCAACCGGTGCTTCTCAAATGGCTTCAGTGAAGATGGAAAGAAACCACGAATTGAATCTATCAAGACAATTTCTGGGAGATTCCGAAAATAATCAACATTGGGGTGCACTTCAGCGTCCTCGTTTTGAGAATTCAGTTCATGAATTCGGATCAAATGTGAGAAATGGTCTTAGTTTGTCCAATTTTTCACTTGAATTGAGCAATCCGAATCCTAATCCTAATCTGACTCCGAATCCAAATTCTATGGTGCAACAAAAGCCCCTTTCTATTCCGAGCTTGAATTACCTTCAACAACAGAACCACCAAAGGTTTCAACAAATGCATCAACAACAAATGAAAAATCAAGCTGAAGCTATGTATAATCGAAGCAAAAGTGGACTTAGTCTGAACTTTGATAGCTCAACGTGCACACCTACAATGTCCTCTACTAGATCGTTTATCTCTTCTTTAAGTATGGATGGTAGTGGGATTAGTCTGAACTTTGATTTTTTTTTTTTAAGAACCAGGTCGAATGGAAGAAGACGAAGCATGGGGAAGAAGAAGAAGGGGGTAGGGGTGTCTCGGGGGTGGGGGGTGGGGGTGGGGGTGGGGAGGGGGGTGGGGGATGGTTTTATTATTTTATTGTTTTTATTAATAATATCAAAATTATTATAAAAAACCTATTTTACCCTTTTAAAAAGAGGGGTTAAGTTAATTAAATAATTAATTAGTATTAGGATTAAAATAAAATAAAATATGACATGGAATTGCCACGTCATATTTAACGGAGAAAATGGACGGAAAACGCACTCAGGGGGTAACGGGTCACAAAAGTAACTTATAGGGGACAACGAGGCGCATTTTAAGACTTAGGGGGCAACATGTCAATCGCGTATAAACACAGGGGGCAAAAGTGTTATTTACTCAGAATAATATAACATAGTTATGCAGATAACATCTCTAATGGTTTAACAACTCAGATAGTGTATCAATGGTGTTTTAAGTAAACGTATAAATTCGAATACAAGGTTTAGAACTATGCATACTCAACTTATGAACTGTATATTAAGAACTTCATACATGCAAAATGATGATCATCCTATAATTTTGGACGTTGGCATTACCTAGTCAGACGATGATCTTCAATGGCGATTCCTGTAGTTTTTGAATTTCAAAAAAATAACAGGGGGGAGAGAGATATAGATTGAAGATATAACGGGAGGAGAGAGAACATTACATAAACACGAATGATAACTACTACATATATTATTAAACAAAGCAAATGTATATTGTTTGTGTCAGCCGATTCAGGAGAGAGAATATTCAGCTGCACAATGAAAGTGGAGGGCAAATACATAATGTTGTATGTGAGTCTTACCTAGGGGAGAGCATGGGTCGCTTTTACCCGGTTTTGAGGTTGGGGTAAACCAAGGGTAATATATTTCGGTTTAAGGAATTGCTAGGGTAACCCAAGGGTAGGGTAAAAAAAAGTTTACCCTCGGGTTAATTCGGTTTACCCTTCGGTTACCCTCGGTTTACCCTCGTTAGTAAACATTAGTCAAACTTTTTTTAACGCATGAAAAATTTAAATAAATAAGAAAATTTGAAAACACTTATATCATTATACTTCGAAAGATCAAAGATACAATCTTGACATTAGAAACCAAAAAATCGTGAATCGAATACTTCAAAATAAATTATGCATGTTTGGAATATCCGAGAAGCCAAATGAATTGACTTCTCAAATATACATGTTTTGTATTTTTTTTATTTACACGGTTTTTCGGTTTGGGTAACCCCAACCCAATAACTTGGGTAATATATAGGTAAAATACATGGACCCGAAAAATCATAAGGTAACCCAATAGGTAAGGTTGACCAAGGTAAAATTAACATATATTTTGGATCGGTTTAGTTAAAATTAACTCGGTTTTTCGGTTTTGTTAAAATTTTGCTCACCCCTAGTCTTACCACCCTAGGCTGTTGTTTGAATTATTATAGGAAAAGGCTGTAAAAATTAAGATAACCCAAAATTGGGCTATATTTTGTATTTTCCTCTTTTTATTATTTTGCAAAAATCAGGTATTTAATAGAATCAAACATTTTTTGGTCAAACAAATTGGAAGCAAACATTAAGTTATTAAACATTATACAAAACGATATAACATAAGATTCAAATATTTAATTGATTTATTACAATTAATTGATGTAGCAACTTCACTCTTAAATTACTTCTTCCTTTGTTGCTCCTGTTTTTTTTTTTCATTTCTTCCCGCTTCTTCTTTTCCTCAAGTTTTTTTCCCTGTTGTTCTTCTCTAATAAAATTTTATCAATAAGTAAAGGACAAAAATGACAATTCTTATTTTAGCAGAGAGGCAGCAATCTTACAATCTCATTTTGCTAACACGGTATGGGATTCTAGCTCCTCCTTTGGTTAGTAGAAGCCCCTCTCCCGTTGGAGGAATAATGCACCACGACGATGGACTTAAAATTTTCAGTCTTTGATAATAAGCTTAAAATTATAGTGAAATGAATATTATTATATTTGAAGAGAATAATTATAGCTTCTCCAATGTATTCTTTAATTTATTCTCCACTGAAGAGAATTTTTCCTCAATTACAGCACTACTTTCTTTATAACTTCCACCTCGGATAGGTGTCCTCACAGTGTTCCAACCCATCTCATTCTTTACCGTTATGTTCAAAATAACTTTAGTGTGAACTAGTTGTACCTATAAGAATCCACCACCACAGAGCAGGACTAAGTCTTTTCTTGATTGCCCATCAAGGCCTTTATAGAATATCTTCATTTGTTGTGGTTCTGTAAGGCCATGATTGGGAACTCTTCGTAAGCATATTTGGAATCTTGACCAACATCTACCCAAAGTTTCGTCTTGTTCTTGCTCAAAGGAAGTTAGAGCAATCTGTGCATTCAATCTCATGTTAGTTGGGTAGTATCTATCGAAAAATGCAGATTGAAGCTCATTCCAATATTGATTGATCCTGGTTCTTGCGAATCATGCCACTCACTAGCTACGTCTATCACGAAAAATCTGAAATTTGCATAATACATCTACTCTCTGGTCACTCCTTGCGTTATGTATGCATAGCATATCTGCATAAATTTCTGTACTACACGAATCAGATCTTCTCCAGGCGCTCCTCGGAAATTTCCATAATTTTGGAATTGAGATAGCATACCAGGATCAGGTATGTATCTCGCGACATTAATATCTGATGGACCAATTCCAAAGGCAGGAGCACGATATGGAGCTTGTTCTATAAACCATGGATCATTGCTAACCGGAGGTTGAACTTGTGGAGAAAGAGGAGGATTAAGCTCAAGTTCTTCGGCCATTTCTGCCTCTCTACCTAGTCTTGCTTCTTCCTTTCTCTTGTTTGCTTCCTTCATTAATAACTCGGGGTTATCGCGCATACACCAAATCTGTAAACCTGAAAAAGGAAGAACAACCCAAAGCGTAAAACTATAAAAAATAAAAAAATAAAAAAATAAAAATAACAATTAAACTACTAAAGGATTAACACGGGGTCACAAGCTACCGTCCCCGGCAGCGGCGCCAAAATTTTGGTGGATCCTGGGGTGTTAAAAAATTGAGTACTAAAAATAAAGGAACCACAATACCGCAAGTGCACGGTTATCCAAGTAATATCCGATAAATCTGGTTTCTTTCTCAAGGACGGAGTAGGTACAACTCTTGTATTAATCAGATAGTAGAAATAATTGCTTGATCGAAAAGTAAAATAATATGATTTTTCTTTGGTTTTCTTAAAACTAAAGATGCAATAAAATAAAGACTAAATTAATAACTGGTAAGTAAATAACAAGTAAAAGGACTAACTTCAGAGATGAGAGATGTACTTGAGTCTCGCAAGTAATTCACCTAATTAATGTAATCAATATTTTGTTTAAGGGTAGAATTGCTATTATTATACTAGTCGGGACTCTAATGTCTCCTAGCCCCCTGTCGGGTGGACCTAGGAGCTATCCTAAAGTACTATTAACCCCTATATGGGCGAATATGCCTCTTCATATGTGATGTATTTACCTCTTTGGATATGTAATTAGTTAAGCCTGTCGGTCAATAACGGACATTACACGGGTATTACCTAAGTCTGTATACAAAGACCCCCTGTCGGATGATCACTTTTGCCACTAAAGTGAATAGCCCAAATACTAAAAGCTATTTCTAGTTGTACCGAAAATAAATAGTAATTAAGAACAAAGTAATATCCAATATATAAGACTCAATTCAATTTAAATCATAAAAATCCCAAATTCAAAATATAGAATAAATTAATTAGGGTTCATCCCTTTATTGCAATTCTCAAATATATTAAATTTAGCTCATAATAAAATTAAAGACTAAAATTAAATAAAAAGAATTCATATTCAATTACAGAAAAGAAATAGATAACCTAAAGGTTTGGTTGGCTGTTGTTGGAAGAACAAAATTCTTCCGGCTCTAGTTTCTCCTCTGCCTTCTTGCTCTGACTTGAAAATATGAAGCCTTTGATGTAATCTCTGAAGTGTGTGTAAAAAAGAGGCTAAAGGATCTATTTATACTAGTAAATTCATATTAGGGCTTAGGTTAAGAGCATTAGGTCAAATTATAAAAAGCCCAAGCCCATCATCTTCTTTAATTCCCGTAACTAGTGTACAACCCTTAGTAAAACGGCTGTAACTTTTGCATATCAACTCCAAATGGTTATAGTTGCAAAATCTTCCTAACACAATAAGGAATCAAACCTATTTCATGTCCCAAAGGCTGAATCCGCTCCTAAGTATCCCAAAAACAACAATTAGCAACAACCTTTCAGATCTACAACTCTTTTAGTTAGTTCTTCAGAAATTATTTCTTGCCTTTAGCTTCTCCACTCGATCTAAGACTTTAATTCTCACTTCTCCTCCTTGTATTGGATCTCCATATAATCCATGAACCTACCAACTTTGCACTAAAACAAACAAATTAACGTGCAAAAGCTCTAAAAATGCAAATAGTCTAATTCCAAGGGGAGAAAGTGAAATATGACAAAATAAGCATAAAAGTCTATGAAATAAGTAAAATATTCAACTAAAATGATGTATCCTAAGGTCTAATATTTATAACAAATAAGGAGACATCATAGAGGCACTAGTACAACCACTACGAAGGAAATTAACATCTAGAATGAGTGTACTACCAAGGCCTAAAGCAAAGATACCAATCAAAGATCAAAGTTCATCCTCATATCTTAATGATCCAGTCATGCCGCCAAAATGGGAAATTAAATTACAAGATGACATTAATTACTTAAAAAAATAATTTGCTGCATGCTGGGAGGGAATTGCAAAGATTAATCAGGTATTAGGCACAATAACTGAAGACTTGGATATCGATAATTATTCTTCTACTTCAGGAGATGATTTGCTAGATCTTTATGGCCAGGTACCCAGTTCTAATTATTCTTTTTAATTTCTTGTATGCATTAGTTTAGTTTAGGTAGTTTTAAATCTTATTGCTTTATTGCGTCTTTTTCGATTCGTGGGGATACGACTCACTTTTGAGTTGGTGGTTGATGTCTCCTTATTTGTTCTAATTATTAGCCCTCTGGAGACATCATTTTAGGTGAATTATTGACTTATTAGATATACTTTTATGCATAATTTGTCATATTACACTTTTCCCCTTGGAATTTAACTATTTGCATTTTCTGAGCTCTTGTGCGTAAATTTGACTATTTTTGATGCAAAGTTAAATAGGTTCTTGAATTTCATGAAAGACCAATCCAAGGTGGGGAAGTGAGAATAAAGTCTTAGTGTATTTTAGAGTGTTAGTAAATGTTTTTAGTCGAGTTTCTATTTTTAGTGCACTTTCCTATTTCGGTTTCTTGAATTATTGATTTATTCTTTTTAAGCATATGCGGTTTAATTATTTATTTAATGTGAAGCTTTAAAAGATAAATGGTAATTACTTAGAGATCAAGTCAAGATAAAGATGAAAGGAAAGAAGATTTACATGGAAATAAGAAGATTTAGGAAAGATTTATTCAAAGAAGGAAAAGATAAAGCTGCCTTTTGAAATCTGAAATTCCAGCCACGTTTTAAAGATTAAATCATAATTAAAGATTGGCATGGATTCTGGACGAATGGTCTGCACCAATAGAAATCTCTTTCCAAGACAAGCAGTTTCATATATTAGAACTTCTCAAACGGATAAGTATTGAAAAATATATGACCAAATCAAATCAGCAGAAGAATCTTATCTTTCCCAGAATTTAGAGCTACGAATTTGAGAGTCCTTGACTTGTCTTCCACTCCAAGAAATTCGACCTAGGGTCCTCCAACACCTATAAATACACCCCTTAGCCTCCTCTTTTACACACACTTCATAAAAATTATCAAAGAGGCTTAAGGATTCAAGTCAGAGCAAGCAGGAAGGAAGAAAGCTAGGAGCTGGAGACTGTCTATATCTCCAATTCAAGCCAAACCCAACCTCTTGATTAGGTTTTATTATTTTCTTTCTGTAAAACATTATGTCTTTTTATTTCATAGTTTTATTTTTATTTTCCATTATGAGCTAAACTTCTTAAGTGCTTGAGAATCGCTATATGGGTTGAACCTTAATTTATTTAATTGATGCTTTCTGATTTGGGATTTTCATAATTTAATTCAAACTGAGTAATTTAGTTTTGTTTGTTATCATAAGTTAATTTCACTATATTTAATCTGATCAATTAGACATAGGTTTGAGTAATTAGGCTATTCACTTTGGTGGGGAAGTGATCATCTTGACGGGGGGGGGGGGGGGGGGGGGGGGTTTAACTACTGACATAGATAATAAACGAAAGATAGAAATTATTGATCCTGACGGACTTAGTTAATCTTATAGCCAATTGGGTAGAGAACCTGACATTCGAAGGTGGATTATGATCGCCTTGACGGGGTTTGTAACACCTGAGAATAGCCCCTAAGTCCACCCTGACGGGGGTTAGGAGAATCTAGAATCCCGACTACTACTAGTTACTAATTTGTCCCTTAGAAGAAGCATTGATTAAGTTTATTTTGGTGAAACCTAGCGTGACTCAAGTACTATTCTCTCATCCTTTTTGTCTCTTCATATTTAATTCTTTGCATTAGTTTTAATCTTAGTTTAATATTTACTTTATTTGCACTTTAGTCCTTTAATCAAAAACAAAATAAAAATCTATTCCTTTTATCTTTAATTTTCATTCAAGCAACTATCTCTATTTATTGCATAACACTTTAATCATACCTAATCAGTCCCTGAGATCGATCCCGTTTACCGGATATTACTTGGACGACCCATACACTTGCGGTACGTGTCTTGCCTTTTTAGGTGTGTTTATTTAGAACACACTAGGAGACACCAGTGGTGGGATTCGTTCTCCTCATCTTCCTTTTTGTTTTTGCATAAAATTAAAAAAAATTAGGTTTGAATTGGAATATAATATATTGAATGTACCTATTGATCATGATTTAATTAGTCAATGATAGTAACTAGTATGTTTTTGAAAGGTGTCACAAATATGTTTAATATGCATGTGTGAAAACTAGAAATAAAAGATAGAAAAGTTAATAAGAAATGCTAAGAAGTCAAGTTAAAACTTAGGGAGAGTTATTTGGTATGAAGAACGTGAGGTTTGAAATTAGTTGAAAACCCGCTTGTCAATGAACTAGTAGTGAAAAAGTAACGAAATCCGATAGTTAGAAAAGTGAATAAGGCAGTTCTTTCATATTAAAACCACTTGAAGCCTTTTAGCTTTCTCACCCTTTTATTTGAATTTAATTATTATTTATCCATCTTATCCCGTCCGAGTTTCCAAATCCTTTTATTTAACCACATTACAAGCCATATCCCTTTAGATTTTAGGACTTATCCATATAACTCGCACTCGAATCGCAAACCCTGAGACAAGTCATTTTTAGAGCTTGAGTTTGGGGTAATGGGTTTCATCATTAGGGACATTGGGATTGGGAAATTGTAGTTGTGATATTATTGATGATCAAAAAGTTATTATTGTAACCCTTTGCCGGGGTAAGACTAAATGAAAAGAGCTAAAAAGCATTGAAAAGAAAAAAATTATTTATGAGAAAAAATAGCGTGATATCTCAACATCAAAAAAAGAATAATAGCTATACAAAAGATATGAAAAGATTGAAAAATATTTCGACCGGCAAAGTGGAATTTATTATATCATCATGAAAAGGTTTTTACTTGGGTTATTAGGAATGCACATTAAAGCATACAAAATTAGGTTGAGTTAGAACATCTTCGAGTGAACAACTCAAGCTCGAGGGCGATTCGTTGATGGAATGTGAGGAGAGAGCCAAAAGCTCACTTTTCATTATCCAAATATATCACATCGTCCCTAAGCCACATTACAACCGTAAAGACCTTAGGATTTCCAGCTACTTGGTGGAGAAACAGTGGAGCTATTAGGTTGTAGGTGAGTGGACGAATGGATGCTATATTAGGCCCTATGAACAACCTATAGCCATTAACTTGAACTGAGTTGAAAACCCCTCCTTCTGGCATTGCGAAGTTAATCTGAACTTGAAATTATAGAATGTTGATTATGTGTATATTAGGCATACATGTGCATTATTTCTTTAACATTACTACATGAGACTTTTTAGATATTTTGCTCTAGGATCATTCGGTGTGTTCTATTCTTCTTCTAGTCCCACTTCTTCTCTGTTTATTATTTGACTACCATACTGTTCTTTATCTTTATCGTATCGGGACGATACAACTTTGAGTTGGGGGTCTTGATGTCTCCCTATTTGTGATGATTTTATCTTAGTTGGAGACATCATTTTAGGTGTATATAATAGGATAATAGTCGATTTTATGCATATTTTTATTTTTTATTTCTTGTTTTGATGTGATTATTTATTATTTTTAGAGCATATTGGGTTAAATTGTTTTTTAAATGTGAAGCTTTAAAGATATATGTGGTGGGTCCTGGGGTGTTATAAAATTAAGTATTGAAAATAAAGGAACCACAATACCGCAAGTGCACGGTTGTCCAAGTAATATCCGATAAATCGGGTTTCGTTCTCAGGGACGGATTAGGTTCAACTTTAGTATTAACCAGATAGTAGAAATAATTGCTTGAGAGAATAGTAAAATATGATATTTGTTTGGTTTTTCTTAAATACTAAGATGCAATAAAATAAAGACTACGAATAAATAACTGAAAAGAAATAATGCAAATAAAAGACTAGCTTCAGAGATGAGAGATACTTAAGTCTCGCAAGGAATCCACCTATTCAACGTAACCGATGCTTTGCTTAAGGGTAGAATTGGTATCATAATATTAGTTGGGACTCTAATATCTCCTAGCCCCCTGTCGGGTGGACCTAGGAGCTATCCTAAAGTACTATAAACCCCTATATGGGCGAATATGCCTCTTCGGATGATATGTATTTATCTCTTTAGCTATGTAATTAGTTAAGCCTATCGGTCAATATCGGACATTACATTGGTATAACCTAAGTCTGTATTCAAACCCCCTGTTAGATGATCACTTTTGCCACTAAAGTGAATAGCCCAATTACTAAAAGCTAATCTTAGTTGTTCCTAAAA